>OX422212.1:281671965-286649465 GCA_949130495.1 Sambucus nigra
TCCTGGCGTGGAGATATTTCCTCATGCAGAGCTTGGATTGAAAGGTTGTACAATTGACCACTCATCGCTCAACCTGAGCACTGTCAATGATACTATTCCCATCGAGTTACCTCCTCTAGCTCCTATGGAACAAGTTGTTTTAAAGAAAAAGAGAGGATCTTAAACCTCTCAACTACTTGATGAGGCTAAGGATGCCCCTATGGACTCTCATCTCGACTTAAGCGATGAGAAACCTCTAGGTTCTTTGTCCAGAGAAGCTTTACAACCCAATAAGTAGAAATAATAAAAGAAAAAACCCTTTAGCGCTGGTCATTTAGAGGTTGTATCGTCTGCGAAAGAGGTTGATCCTTCGATCAAGGATCAAGTGACACAACTTTTGACAATCTGATGAGAGTCTATAATCACAATGCTGTGGCTGCTCATGCATATATTAAGGAGTAAATGGATTTTAGTGGTCTTTCATTCATTCTTGTCGTTAGTTCAGGTGGCCAGAAAAGGCAAAGATCAGAGGCAAAACACTCTCATATGACTGCAATGATCATAAGGAGGAGGAAGTTTTAGAGAGGCTTTTAATGCATCAATCCTGCATATTGCGAAGGATGTTTATCTCTGAGAAACCTTCTTCCCTTCCTTAAAACTGTACCAGATTGGATGATTCCATTGAACGCGAGGTATTTCTCATTATAACTTATCCCTCATATCTCATGGTGGTTCAAATTTCTTAGCCCCCCTTTTTCATTCTCTTATGCTTTGTTTATGTCACTGAGATTGATGCTTATATAGACACTCTTGGGTCAGAGGTCTAAGACCAGCTGATAGAACAAGTACAATAATAATCCCCCTCTCAACATCAAGCTCAATAAACTTCCTCTCAACATCAAACTCAATAAACCTCTTCTTAGCATCAAACTAAACAAACTTGCCTCTCCCCTTAGCAATAGACAAAATAGCTACCCCCATCCCTAGAGCAGGTTCAATCGTAATAAAAATAATCCCCTAAAGGACTATCAACTTCCGCGAAAGACCCTGAGGTGGTAGGTGATTCACCTTTTATGGCAGAAGATGGTTTTTCGCTAGACGGGTCTATGAGTAAGGGTTATACTCATGACACTTCCTTTTTACGCAATCAGGCTGCCATTGCTTATGCCTTTTAGTTGGATCCAAAGCAAGGTGCGGTCAAGTAGCCTTTGGCAGCTGATCCAGTGACATCTGTTAGGCCCTTGACTGGGTTTAAGGTATATTTAGTTTATCTTATGAAGGTTCATAATATATTTCTCTCTTCATTTTACTTATACATTCTCTTGATTATAGGCTGTTGATCCTTCTGTGCTGGAAGAGGCTGCTTTTGGTTAAGATGTTCCTAAGCTAACTCCCCTTTCAACCCTAATCAACACTTTTAGAGATTTAGTAATTGTGCCCATAATGAATGAGAAAGTCCTTGCAAATATTTTTGGACTTTCTATCTTATAAGGTGGAGCTACTAGTGGTGCTAATGACGTTGAGGTTAAGCAGGTCCTTACCATAGGGTCTGCCATTGAGGACTCAGCCCCTGTAGCACCTCTCTAGGTAGAGGTATATCCCTTTTATTTCACCTATTTGAATTTCTTCTTTGTGAAAACAAAAGGGTCCCAATTATTTTTTGTGGCCAAGTGTACATGTCTGAACCACCATTGGTGTTTATCATGATAGACTTTAAAATTTTCACATAGCATAATCAAGCGTACATGTTCGAGTAACCATTTGGTGCTTATCATACCTAGACTTAGTGATTATTTATTCAGGAACTTTGTCGAGTGTACTTGTCCGAGAAATCGCCGGTGCTTATCATAGTACACTAGGACTTAACGACCATTTGATCAAGAACTTTATCGAGTATACTTGTTCGAGTAACCATTGGTGCTTATCAGAGTACACTGGGACTTAGTGACCTTTTGGTTAAGAACTTAGCCAAGTGTACTTGTCTGAGAAACCATTTGGTGCTTATCATAGTACATTGGGACTTAACGATCACTTGGTCAAGAAATTTGCCTAGTGTACTTTTCTGAGAAACCATTGGTTCTTATTATAGTACACTGGGACTTGTGACCATCTGGTCAAGAAATTTGTTGAGTGTACTTATTTTAGCAACCATTGGTGCTATTATAGTACATTAGGACTTAACAACCATTTGGTCAAGAAATTTTTCGAGTATACTTATCCGAGCAACCATTGGGGTTTATCAGAGTATACTGGGACTTAGTGACCCTTTGGTCAAGAACTTTGCTGAGTGTACTCGTCCGAGCAATCATTTTGCACTCATCATAATACACTGTGACTTAATGATCATTTGGTCAAGAACATTACTGAGTGTACATATTCGAGCAACCATTTTGTGCTTATCATAGTACATTGGGACTTAGTGATCATTTGGTCAATAAGTTTGATCATCCTACTTCCTTTGACTTATGTTTATTAATCTTTTAGGTTATGCTTGATTGGCCAACCCGAGTAGTTATGGGGGAGTCTACTGTGGTTCTTAGTCAGCCTATTTTATCTACAAGTTGGGTGCCCCTGAGGATGTTCGGAGTGAGGCAGTTAGCAGTCCTGCCATGGTTGATTCTCTTTCGAATTAGCTTGACGTATATACTATTGGTAAAACTTTTTAAGTTCAATCTTACGCAGTTGATCTCCCAAGAAGAAGAGGGTAGGTCTTTGAACACCATGTTGCCCTCATCTAGTTGGAATGCTTATAATATTCATCCCCCTAAAGTGTCTCCAACAGACTTAGTAAGGCAGGCTCTGAGAGACTTTCCCCATATCATCTCCAATATGCATTGAAAACTCTTAAAGAAGCTGCTTGACCTTCATCCCTGTACTTTTGGTCCTTAATGCATTCAAGCCATTCCTGTCATATTGGCTTGCAGTTTGCTTGGGTTTGCCACCATGCTAAGTGTAATTATGAACACCCCTTCGTAGTCTCTTACCTCTTTCAAAATTAAAGAGTTATTGGGTAAGATTTATGTATTGACCAATAATGGATTTACCTTGAGGTGAATGATTAAAATTTTGAGGTCTTTCAAAAATGCCGAACTACCTTTTTTTTTTCAAGACTTTAAGTTAGTGCGAGGACTCATGCTGTGGTAGCTGAAGAGATGGCTGGTCTTTGTTCGGTGATTATGAAGGCTGAAGAATAGGTTATGGATGTATGAGAGAACTTAGCACAAGCTGATGTAGAGTTAGAAGAACTTCTGTAGGATATGGAGGAGTATGATAGAGATAATTGAACTGGCTTCTGCTTTCCCAGGTCATCACCCTAGGCTGATGATTCTAAAAACTTGTGGTTTATTGTAGATGATCCTAGACATAATTAGGATCCGTTTTCTTCTTTTTATTTCATCTGATATTTTTGAAGTTCCCCTTTTGTTTCTTACAACTTTTGCTTGTACCATTGGTTATGACTATTCTCAATAAGGATAATAAAAAATACCTTTGAATGAACTATCTTACATTTTCATTGTTTGCTAAGTAACATATTCATGCATAGGTTGTGTGAGAAGGACCTCTCGACCAACCACTATAAATGTAAACTTTTCTTAACATTACAAGTATAATAGAAACCCAAACAAATTCTTACACATGATAAATTTTGAGCCACTTATTGTTGAGCATAAATTTTATATCGTCTTAGATTTTTGAAATATCATCATAACCTGAGTCATGAGCCTTGTGCACTATGTAGGGTCCATCCTAATTAGCTTCAAATGTTGGTAGTGAAAGACCACGTATGTGCCTTATACAAGCCTTAGTACTAGGTCCCCTTCTTTGAATATTATTAGTTTCACCATTTGGTCATATGACCTTTAGAGATTTTTCCAGTATATTTTAGAAATGCTTAATTATGTTGTTTCTATGCTAATCTAGGGCTTCCAACTACACATGCATGCTTTGAGGAAGTGTCGCGCTTTGCAAGCTGTATCGGGTAGAAGATATCTCTAGTTGAACTGGCAAGATGACCTAAGCGCTGAACACCAAGGAGAAAGGAGTATAACCAATAGGTTTTCTTTTAATTCTATAGGCCCATAGAACCTCTAGTATCTTAACATTCCAAGTTCTAGGAAAATCCTCTATCATTCTTACTAAAACGTTCATAAGGTCTTATTAGTAGCTTCCGCCTGCCCATTGCACTTAGGATAGGCCCCCGTTGACTTATGGGGGATGATGGAGTACTTATTTGTGAGCAATCTCAACTCACTATTTACAAAGGGAGTTCCATTGTATGAAAGGAAGACCTTTAGGATGCCAAATCAACAGATAATGTACTCTTTTATGAACCTAGCTACCATGCCTGCTGTGACCTTCTTGAGAGGTATTGCTTCTGCCTACATAGTAAAACATTTTGTGGTAACCAAGATCCAAATTTTGTCCCTAAAAGAAGTATTAATGGACCCCACAAGGTTAAATGCCCAAGTGTGGAATGGGAACAAAGTAAAAAGTGAGTATAGGTCCACCGAAGGAGTGTGGATCATATTACCATGGAGTTGGCATGCCTTGCAGTTTAGAACCAACTCAGCTAAATCCTTTTCTATAGTTGGCCAATAATACCCTAAGGTCATTAGTTGGTCATAAATCTTTTCCCCTCTGATGTGACTTGGCTCATGAGCCTTCTTCAGTACCTCATCTACTTCTTCTAATCTGATATATCACAAAGGTCTATCATATTAACCCTTTTGATACAATCAGTCATTCTAGAGAAAGTACGTTGATATCATTCGCTTGAGTTTGGTAGCATCATCTTTATTTATTGGGGACACACCCTCTACTTACATGTCAACATAAGGTTGTCTCTAATTGGGTGGTTACTTGATGACGTTGCATTTAATCGAGTAATAGTATAATTGACATATATCATAACTCATGTGCATTGCTGCAGCATCTTGCCTCATCGTGGGCCAAATATAGGCAGGTCTTTGGATCCTTCAGTGCATAGTAATCTCAACTATCTTGGTGGGCTTCCCTCAATATCTTCTCATCTTCCTCCAGATCAATATATCTTGACAACCAACCCCTTTTTGTTTTTATAATATAAGTTGATAGCCATGGTAAAATATTGTGCCAATTCCACTAAGCTTTAACGTCTTTCCCCAGTGTCAATGTGCCTCCTTATTTTCCCCCTCTAGTCATTGCTGTCATCAGTGGGTAGTATTTCTGTTATAGCAGAGGGAGCTGTCCTCTTAGTGATCTGAATGATATTTGAATCACCATTGATGGAAATCTTCTGGGTGATCACCGCGTAGGTGTCCATATACCTATTCATTGTCCCAGGGTTCCTTTTCACTGTTACTTTATGAAATTGTCCGAATGACCTTTGGATGATCATTCGGTAAGGAGACCAACTTATATGTTTGAGAGCATACTCCCTGTTCACCTGCTTCACTACTAGGTTGGATTCACCTTTAATGGTAAGCACCTGGATGCCTCTTTGTAACGCCTTCAACAAACCTAGTACGAGTGTCTCATACTCAGCCTTATTATTTGAGCAATAAAAGTCTAACATGAAGGATAGACAAACTTTTTCATTTCCCCTGCTTAAGATAACCCCTACACCTTATTTGCCTAGGGCTGATGATCCATTACATTTCATATTCCACTATTCCAAGATGGCTTCCAAGAAATAGTCTTAAAGATCATTGCCTTGGAGTTATTCGTGTGGTGGTTTGAACGTACGAGAGGGAAAGATGGCCAGTAAATTTGCGCAGGCTTAACTTTTGATGGCTCAAGGGGCCACACACTTAAGATCGTATTTTGAAAGTATGTGGAACCATCTGGATGCCCTGTAAATAGTACAGTTCCAGATAGTAAGAATTTGATTGGATCACATCGTGTTATAATATGGACCGTAAAAGATAACACATGGTGCCTAAGTTCTTGAACAATGAAAACAAGGGATAAAGAATGACTCTCAATGCTAGTGTATCTGCCTTAGGCCATGTATAATATGACTTAGAAAATAAACAGGTTTTTCTATTCCCTCCACTTCTTTTACTACAATTGCGCCAACAGACCTAGCTGTGGGGGTAAGATAAACTTGAAATAATATACCTACTTTGGGAGGAATCATGGTTTGTGGTGATGTCAGGAACTTTTTTAACTTGTCTAAGGTCTATTAATGTGATTTCTCCCATTCAAACTTGGATCCTTTTCGTATAAGTTCCATTAGTGGGTGAGTGATCTCATAAAGTCCAGGAAAAAATCTTCTATAGTAAGACACCTTTCCCAAGAAACTTTTCAATTCTTTTATACTCTTTGGACATGGAATGTTAAGAATGTCCTTCTTCTTATCTAGATCCATCTAAACACCCTACCTATTCACCAAGAATCTAAGGAACGTCCCACTAGTTACCCTAAAGGCACACCTGAGGGGGTTAATCTTTAGTTTGTACTTTCTACACCTTGTTAATACCTTCCTTAAATTTGCCTAATGAGTTGCCTCATTCTTTGACTTTATGAGAAGATCATCCACGTAGAACTCAAAAATATCATGAAAGAGATTATGGAATATAGCCATTATAGTTCTTTAATATGTAGCACCTGCATTATTTTGTCCAAAAGCATGACTGTATACATAAAGTTATCTAACAGACTGCAAAAGGCAGTCTTTCCAGTGCCATTTAGGTCCATCTTAATCTGGTTGTAACCCATGTAGCCATCCATGAAACTGTACATCTTATGGCCCACCGTTGAATCTATCAGGCCATCTATTGATGTCAATGGGAATTCATCTTTTGGGCATGCTCTATTCAGGTCCTTAAAGTTTACATAGATCCTAATTTGGTTCTTGTCTTTCTTCCCCATGAGCAAAATACTAGACAACCAAATAGGATATTGTATCCGGATAATGAAGCCTACTATGATCAACCTCTTGATCTGCTCTTTAATCTTCAAATCAATCTCCGCCTTGTATGTTTGAGTGCCCTTCTTGATCGGGATAGCTTATGACATCACGTTAAGTTTGTGGCACCTCACTTCTTTGTCAATCCCAGGCATCTCAGTATATTTCCATGCAAAAATATCTTTGAATTCTCGTATAATCTCAATCAATGCCTTTTTTCTTCTTCACTTTAGATTTTCAAGATAAAGATTTGTTTAGGATTGTCACATTCCCTTGTAAGATCAACTTGCTTTAATCCTTGAATTTGAGGGCTTGGCATATCACGCATGCAATCTGGATATCCTTCTACTTCCTCTATAGATTCCTAAACATTGGGGTTGTCAATCACCATACAGTTTCCCTGGTTATCTACCAAGAAACATTTGTAGACTAGGTCAACCTCATCTCATAGACCTTAAGCTGCTCGTGGACACCTTCACAATTTGTAAATGATCTTTCCATTTGGCAGCACCACTATTTTACATTGTCTAGAGGTTTCCTCCTTATATGGCCTATTTCGATAATTTCCTCTAATTATTTGACAAAATATCTACTAAGAACACTTTGATGTTGGACTTAATGGTCAATCGGATCAATCTATGACATCATCCTGTCTCACAATTGCCTAGACAAGCTTGGGGGTCCCACCCTTTATCGGTCTACTTCACACTCCTAATGATTGTTAATTGGGATAATCCTTGCGTGCACCCTTTCCCTAGTGCTGGGCATTCTAGTGCTACAAGTGTATGTGGTGAGAACCACAACTTCTTTGCCTAATTCAGTATAAAATATGGTGTCCACCAAATGTTCTTCCTTGCATGCGAATGGATCCTTAGATGCTTAAATTGCGACCTCTTTTCCATTGATATTCACCTTATCACACTGATGATAAATGGAGGACATCAACCCATAGTTGTGCATCCATACCCTTTCTACTAGCAATCGGTATGATGGCTCGTATTCTATTATATGGAATTTGATATCGGAGGTGATATTCCCCATGGTAATTCCCACGTTGACATAACCAATGGATTTAGAAGACTGATTATCATATCTTGATGGGGCCAAAAGATTCTGGACAATCCTTATTTCAGTAATGTTATAGGCATGAAAGGACTCGATAAGCATGATATTAATAGAGGCTCCTCCATCGAGTAAAACATGTTTGAAGCTACAACCATTCACATTTACTATCGCATAGAGTGGACTATTATGAGGGTACCTGATCAAGTGGTCAGCTTCAGAGAATGTGACTTCTGAGAGGAATCTTCTTATCAGCTTAGACATAGGGCCTTTTCAGCTCAGGTTTTGAGCCATGTTCTTCTTTGCAATCTGCAGCCTGGAATACTCAAGGAGTACCGCTTAGTCAAAGAACCAACTAAACTGTTATGACTTCGCTACTACGGTACAATCCACCCAAGAATCCTTGCAATCTTCCTCCATCTCATAAACTTCCAAAACATCTCTATATGTTGATTCATCATAGGCTATTACTGCATTCACAACACCCATCGGGCAGACTTCTAGTTGTTTACCCTAATCATCAATTGAGTATGAACCATCCTCTAGAGTTAGGTGAGCCATTTCCAATATGCATTCATCTAAAAACTCCTCAAAGGTTTCTTTAAAGAACCTATGCTCTTTTAGTTTTTTCTCTTCTTCTTTATCATAATCACTGTCCATATTGGCTCCATGAGTTGCCAAAGGATTGTCGTTTACATTTGTTTAGGGCAACTAAAGGCCCCCCTTCTCCATGTGTGAGCAAATATGGCTTCACAGTGCAAAATACATATTGTTGGGATGAAACTCTTTATTATGGATGTGGTATGGGTTGTTCCTCTGCTCCTGCATCACAGGCTCTATGCTAAAACTTATTGACTTACACATTTTGTGGCGAACCATGTGAACATAAAGATCTAGAGCTTGTTCCATCATGCAAGGTAGCTAGGGTGGATCATCTTTATCCTCACACTTCCTCTTAATTACCCTTCCCTCATTGCTACCATTTACACCCCTTGCCTCCCGTCTCCATTATCCATGTAGTTCACTCGCGAGGGCATTCATCTCCCCTAAGTAGTTAATGGTCTCAGCATTAGACTTGACAATGCTAGTGGTGGTAAAAGAACTTTACTACTAGTGCGATATTCCTAGTAGACTTCAGAAATACAGAAAACGTTCCTTCTATAGTCTCATTGATCAGATAACAGATATACTCCCGTAGCAAACCTTCTGCGTAGACTTGTAAGAGTTTTCTCTCTGATGTTTCTTCCCTAATATCTAGAGATTGTTCATGAAGCCTCCTAATATATGCGACCACATCTTCTCTAGGTTTCTGTTTCTCCCGCACCAGTTGGGTGAGAGTAAATTCATCTTCTGCTAAGAAGAATTCTGAACAAACTGGACATGGAGATCCTCCCACTATGCCACACTGCCTGGTGCAAGGTAAGAGTACCATGTATAGGCCTTCTCCATCAAATAATTACAAAACTTTCTCAACCTCAAGTTTTTTCCATTACAATGCGCTAAGGTTTTTAACAAACCTTTTCACATGCTCTTTCGGGTTCCCCCTTTGCCAGTATATTTATCAAAGATGGTTGGGACGTGCCCTTTTGGGTATGGTTTATTATTTTATTCCTCTTGGTATGGCATACGAAAATCATCGTCTATCGAGGAAGCTTCCCCCCATCTCTAGAGGCTGCCATTATTCACATGAGATCTTTCTTCATATACTCCATGCTAGGTGGGGAAGGAGTGTTTTATGTGGGAAGAACCACTAGTACAACAATCTGTGGTGGTGTAGCGGGGCCACATTTTCTGTACTAGTAAGAGGGTTGCAATAGGTAGAATCATTTATGAGGCAACAACAATATTGGCACTTGTCTGAGCAACACCTCCTGAGACAAAAGGAGTTAACAACACTTCCAGTGGTGTTATGAAGGAATTTGATCCTCCCAAAACTCCTAGAACTATCTGAGCACCTAGGGTCTTGATAAATTATGCAAACAGGCTTATTAATCCTGCCATTTGTGTTGGACCTGTAGTTGCTTCGGTAGCAGTGATCGACAGTCCTACTTCTATTTTCACCGCCTTGATAGCTTATGGCAGGATTGTAACATCTCCGTATTCTTCACACTTTATAGTGTTGAAGTCAATATTCTTTGCCACATTATCGTTAGTTATTCTTCTACAATAATACCTCCCCAGCGGAGTCACCCAATGTAAGATGTGGGTTCGTTAAACACAATTAGTATTCAGAGAGGCGTAAGCCTTTTCAGAATGATGATTAATGCATGGAGTATAACATAATCAATGGGAATTTTGATACTTGCAATAAATAGCCTTTAAAGCCACATAACATATATTAAATAAATCTCAGAAGTTAACTTGATTAAAGGGAGAAAGAATAAGCACTTTAGCAGAATATAGATAAGGTAGTAAACCTATTTGCGCAATGAATGCGAACGATTGGTAATAACGGTAGGTTAAGTTCTAGGAACGAAGAGGATAAACCATAATGATAATAAACTCGCAAGAAGCTCTTGTGTTTGGGAGGATTAATACCTAATGATGTTTAATAAATGTGACAAATGAAAGTATTTATATGAGGGTAATGTCGTTTGAATGATCTTCCTCACATTAAATTCTCTGACCCGATTTAATGCTAAGAGTACTTACATTTAATACCAAGATTAGCACATTAAATGCCTGAGATATTATTTCTTAGCGGGAATACTATTCACACTCACAAAAATGTCTTTTACATTGATAGGATGTGACAGGTTGGCATAAAGGTTTGTTTTATGACGACTTATGGGACATTCCTCAATATGGGTCAGTGGTCCAAGGAATTAACTTACTCAATTACTAATTTTCTTGAGCTTCTAACGTGTCAGAGATTGTGACGTCATAAAGATTGTAAATAGTGGCTTATACGATATGGTGTCTTGTCAGCCAAATGAGGTCTTGCGAGAGATGGTTGTTCGAACAACCTGAAGTAGTGTTTTTGGGGAAAAGGGATATTTTGGACAAACATTTTTTTGTGAGGTACCTCGAGTGAGGTCTCCTAAAGGAGGTGTTTCGTAGTACTACATTGAACCTATTGAATATAGGTTTTTTCCTAAGTGTACCAAAGAGGTTGGGAATAATTACCAATGTTTCCTTATTCCCAATCCTCCAAACCAAGTTCCTATGATATTCTCTAGACGAGGTAATTCAAAAGAGCGTGTGATATCTCCCATGTCATGCCAAACATGGCCCTTCGTAGGTACCGAACAACCTCAAAGTTATTACAAATTGATTCCAAGTATTTGACAAGAAAAGGAAGTAAATATAATTCACCATTTTTATTATAGGTGTGTTTCCAAGGGCCTTTTTGACCAAGCTTGTTTCTTGTGGGGAGGTCTCTCGAGAGACTATGCTCCTTTTGGTAGTGTTTGAGCGAGTAATTTGGTTGTAGGACCTCTTGCGAATGACCTTCTTCCAAAAAATATTGATTCTTCCTTTGATCCTCCTGTGCATGAACGATTAGTCATCCGATCAACCATGAGCTTGATACTCCTTCTAAAAATATTATAATTTAATTAATTTTATCTTCAAATTAAGACAGGTTATTCTAACATGTAGAAAGATAAAACAATTCACACATGTATGAAGAAAAACCCACTAATGGTAAAAAACCTTGGTACGAAATGAACGATGAGAGTGCGCAATGATCTAATGGCATTGAATTATTAAATTCAGATAACAACCCACACCAATTTTTGATTCTTCTATACTAGAACATGCAACTATGTGATTGTTGCATAAAACAGTAAAACATGAATTCAAACCACAAAAGACAGTTATCGAGAAAAATCTTATTTGGGGAAAAAACTTTTCTTATTCACTTTATAAAATTTACAAATCCCAACTTACAAATTCTATAAAGGAACAATAACTTTTTGATGATCTACCATAGGTGACCTTCGTCTTCCTTCAACAATGATCCCCGTAAGAATCACAAAGTCTTCAGTAATGATCCCAATAAAAATCACAAGAACGATAGTGGAGATGCCTTATCCATAAGATGTAATTCTGGAATGAAATTACGCGAGGGTTTGAAAGTGGATTCACAACTGTATATGGGAGGTGATGTGTGTAAATCAAAAGATGTTTCCCTTTTTAAAATCTGAGAATTTATACAGTAGGTCTGCAGAAAATGTATTTATAGAAGTCGTGTGGAAACCATACCTGAATCAGATATTTATAAGAAAACACAAAAATTGAGGCGACACTAGTCGTTCAAACGAGTTTGATGCTCTTTCTAACAAGATCATCTCTTCGTTAGAATAAAAACAAGTTTTTTTTGAACTACAAGCCTATCTTATTTGAACATGCTTCAAATGACTTGAAATAGTACGCCCTCGATTGATGTTCATTTGATGTATACTTCTAATGAGCCTTCGAACGAGAATGCTCTTTCGTTCGAATGATATTCCCTTCTCATTTGAATGGACGGGGCACAAAATATATTTTATTTTAAGTTAAAAAATGCCGCATTTTTAAATCAAATTAAATAAAAACAACTCCCAATATAATTATAAATAAACTTCGAACTCCAAATATAAATTATATCATCATTTGGTGGAGTAGTGGAGCACGGTGAAGATAAACGTGATGCACGTTGAATATCTAATGTTGCACGTTGTAGATGGACACTGGAGTTGATGGATTTTTTTTGATACTTCTTGATGATCGTGATGACGTGATGCAGAGTAACGAGATATGCCCTAAAGTATGTAACCTAGATACTAGGAGAAATGTTTGAAACGCTTCCCTTGCAAATATCCCCCTATGGCTAGTCCAGTACAAAAATAAAAAATCCAAATTACCAAAAATATTCTCCTAAGACAAACATTATTCTAATACCCTCCCAAAACCAACAAATGGAATGATAAAAAATACATAAGTCTTGGAAATCTTTAACATCTTCAATAATCAAAATCTTTAATTCTCCCACTTTCTCTTGATCTTCTTTTGGGAACTTTGTCTTAAGTGTACTTTGCATATTCTCATCAAAGTGTACCTGCACACAATAGACAAAGAAATACACGTAACGCAAAAAAGATTTTAAAATATAAAATGATAATCCAGACTTATGTCTCCTTATAAATCGAACTCCCATTCCCCCATAATTCGTTTCCCTTTTTGTGTTGTCTGAAATAGACAAGGAAAGATAAAATTAAGTAATAAATTGGAGTGTGTCACAATAATAGAAGAATATCATCACAAATATAGGGTAATAAGTATCGTGCAATGATAAACTTAGAAAACCAAACCAACTATTTTTGAATTTTCCAATTTTTATAATGTATAAAAATATACAAGTATAATACACACCATGAACTAGCACTAAGATAACTAAGTCATGAAAGCATAAGGAATGGGTATGAAAAAATTCGATAGGTAAATTAACCCAAAGAAACATAATATATGTGCACGATAGATTTGAGATACTATTAATGAATGTACTTGAAGTTTGCCTTAGGTGTAGAAAGTTGAATTCATATGATATTGACTCAATCTAATCAACAAATTAAAGTCTAAAATTATTTTCACACCAATAGCTCCCAAACTAGTTAATGTTTTTAGCGATTATATGGTATATGCAAACCCATTGATCTTCTACTTTAACTCCCTCAACATCCTCTCATACTATAGGAATTAAATCAAATAAATTTAAAGAAATTAATGCTTGTGTGTATTGAAGCATCAATGTTCAAATCTAAATTTGGGTTTGCACTTCTGTTTTTATGTGCTATTAATATTTTATGCTCTTTTAATTACAAATGGTGGATTTTCACACAAAATCAACTTGTCTTTCGTAGCCCGATTCCAATGCTTAATATATAGCAAATTTATCGAAAAAATGATTTTTGATTTTTTTTTCAAACAGAGCAATAGTTCTTATAAGCACAACCATTATCGCATATGATATATTTTTCATTTTATACCAAATTGAGATGAAAACACCTTGAGCAACATGTGATTGATAAGTTCAATGCTTAAATAAATCCATGTACGTGTGCATTAAAGGAGACAACAAGTCAACATGTTGTAAGTAGTCGTCCAATCACAACTCAATGACTCTAACAAATTGTAAAGCACATTGATGAAATAATGTTGTGTCTCAGAATACTATAAAAAATTCACGTGGACAATGGAATCATATTGTGACTTGGCTATCCTAAATGTCCATCCATATAAGATGTAAACAAACTGCAAAAATCTTTTTCTGTTTTTCAAAAATGTTATAAAAAGAAAATATTTTTGCCTATTTAATTTTTCTTAAAAACCATTTTTTTTATGTATTTTTCATTTCTCCTAAAAAGAAACCGAAAACATTTGTGTATTTTTCATAAAATATGGAAAAAGAAAAACATAAATACAATGATAAGACACACTAGCAATAAAGATATACCGTATGATCATGAAAAACACCCTATTCTAGTGAAAAGTCTTAGCCTCAATCATTAGTCTCGGAGGAGCTCTGAAAAGGAGAGGACATCCTACGAAATTCCTCCATAAAAAATTGTGAAGTTTTGACTAAATACTTTACTTTCCCTAAAAAACTGTCAAAATCTCTGTCGTGATGTGCATGAGCGTGTGAAGAAACATGTGTAGGAGTGCATGCAGGGACTTGTGTAGTAGCATAATGAGGAAGATACCTATGAGAAACTCTCCCCAACTGAAAACAACATTACCTAAGATAACCTCTTTGTTTGTAATGGGAACAAACATAAACGGTCTTAGGTATACCTTGCTCAAAACGTCTAGGACAAGTTATCCTAGGTAGGTTAAGTCGAGGGACGCATGGATCGAACAAAAACTTAAGAACCATCTCGAGTGCTATATGGGAAGTGGGCGCATCGTCATAACCTATTCCTAGCCTCTCAATTTTACCCAAAGCGGGATCGAGGATCATCTTTCCAACCTTCTTAGATGTGTCCTCTAAAGTGACCTGGACCTCTCGGGCACGTTCGAGATCTCCCTCGAGTTGGAATACACGGGCTTCAAGTTTCTCACAAGTTTCCAATGATGCTTGAAGATCTCCCATAAGACTTGTTACAGTGTTGGTCAAGTTTTTCCTCTCCCTACCTAAGACGATCAACTGCTCACTCAAAGATCACTTTCTCGAGTTAACTCGCCGATGCCTCACATAGCCTTAAAAATCTCACATCTCTCTCCAAATCCAACACCCTAAAAGGCAAATATTTATTTAGCTTTCAAAGTCTCGGTGTATAAATCACAAAACAATTTTTGAATATCACCCTCTCCCTCACTTACGACCTCATCCTCACTCTTTTTAGGAGTGCTTAACCCATCATCGAGGCTTTTATGTTTACATGTGTCCTCAACATCGTGGGAAAAACTTGTAGAGCTCACATGACTAGCCATGAATGCAACACACATTTCATGTGGTAATTCTCCCCCTGAATTAACCAACTCTATGTCACTATCGCTAAGAGAGTGGCTTTGTTTGTAATCTCCTTTCCCTTTCTATTTCGCTTAGTGGGACACTCATATGACTTGTGCCCTTTACCTTCACACTCATAAAACCTTATCTCTTCCTCTTTCACACCGATATCCTAAACTTCATTCTTATTTTTGTTTTTCTCAAAATCTTTTTATAGGAAGAATTTTCTTTGAAAAATTTGAGAAACTTTTTAAAATATTTCGCAAATAAATCCAAGTCAACAACATCAAAATTACCCTCAGATTCAGATTCAGACTCACAAACTCTCTCCTTTTTCTTTTTTCTTAGTTTGAGTCTTTAAAGCTACCCTATATCCTTAGGTTTAATAGTTTTAGGGAACATATATATTTAGAGAACATATATATCTCATAAGTTTGAAAATTTACTACAAGCTCTTCTAACCTAATAGTGTCTAGGATCCCTAACGAATTAAGTACAATAAGCTTAGGAATAAAGCGGACAGGGAGTTACTTCAAAATCTTTTTCACAACTCTCGCCTTCGAATTTTTTTTCTCCTAAATTAAATCTTGAATTAACAATATCCGATAAATGCGCATAAAACTCATCAAAACTCTTGGATTCTAACATAGTGATGGTGTCTAATTTAGTATTCAAATTTTAAAGCTTTGACGCTTTTACAGAATTGGTACTCTCGTGTGTGAGTTTTAAGGTATCTCATGCCTCTTTTGATGTGGTGCACGTCATGATGCGGTAGAACTCGTCATAGGTGACGGCTCCAGAAATAGCACTAAGGCCGCGGGAGTTGTAAGTGCTCCATTTAAACTCAACATCAGTCTTGAAAGAGAAGGGTTTAGATTTGTGACATTATCAATAGTGATCGTGGGAGTAGTCCACCCTCTTTCACATACTAACTAAACCCTCTCATCTATGGCTTTCAAAGCAGATGTCATTCAGGCTTTCCAATAGGCCTAGTTCGATCCATCGAAAATTGACATTCTATTATATAAGTTATCCATCAGAAAATTTACAATTTTTAATGATAAAGAATTTTTTAAAATAAAAATTGATATCAAGAAAAGTTTTACGTGAAATCAATTACATGGTAAAATTGTGTAAATGACTCTGATACCAATTTGAGAGTGCGCAATGATCTAATGGTGTTATCGTATTAAATTTAGATGACAACCCACACCAAATTTGAATTCTTTTAGACTAGAGCATGCACCTGTGTGTTTATTGCGTAAATTAATAAAACATGCATTCAAACCACAAAAGATAATTTTCAGGAAAAATCCCCTTCGAGGCAATACCTTTTCTAATTCACTTTATAAAATTTACAAATTGAAACTTACAAATTTTATAAAGGAACAACAAATTTTTAACGAATCTCCCACAGGTGAACTTTGTCTTCCTTCAGCAATGTTCCCCGCAAGAATCCTAAAGTCTTTAGGAATGATCCCCACAAGAATCACAAGAAAGGTAGTGGAGACGCCTTCTCCATAAGATATAATTATGGTATGAAATTACGTAAGGGTTTCAAAGTGGATTCACAACTATATATGGGAAGTGATGTGTGTGAATCAAAATATTTTTTCCCTTTTAAAATATGAGACTTTATGCAGCAGGTCTGCAAAAAACATATATGTAAAAGTATTGTGAAAACCCTATACAAGCAAGTATTATAGGAAAATACCAAAAATGAGGCGGTGCCAATCGTTTGAACGAGTTTGATGCTCGTTCGAATGAGTTTAGCTCTTCATTAAAACGAAAAATAAGTTTCGTTCGAACGACAAGCCTATTTCATTTGAACATGTTTCAAATGACCTTCTAATGATTTGGAACAATACGCCCTCGATCGATCTTCTTTTAAATAGGCTTGTCGTTTGAGGTAGAATTCTAACGAGCCTTCGAACGAGAACACCCTTTTGTTCGAACGAGATTCCTATCTCGTTTGAAGGATTGGGATGAAAAAATATTTTCTTTTAAGTTAAAAAATGTCTCATTTTTAAATAAAATAAAATAAAATAAAATAAATATAACTCATAAAATAATTATAAATAAATGTAAATTATACCATTATTAGGTGGACTAGTGGAGCAAGATGAAGATGAACGTGATGCACACTGAAGATATAATGATGCACATTATATATGCAAGTTGGAGTTGCTTGAAATTTGGATATTTGATACTTCGTGATGATCATGATGGCATGATGCAGTGTAACGGGATATGCCATAAAGTATGTAACCTGGATACTAGGGGAAATGTCTGAAATGTTTTCCTTACAAACGACAAATGTACTATGGTAGAGTATTACATATAAAAAATAAATTATAATCAAACAACACACTAATCGAGTATTAGCTCTTTCTCACCATATCCTCTAAGGAGAGAGCCAACAGATGAAGAACTCTAGACGAGTGTGACCAGTTTTGAACTCGTCCAATGTCTTCAAATTTTATGCCACCAAAACCTTCATTTAAAATGGAAGATCACATTATTCCGATGTAATGGTACCACCAAGTAGCCACCGAATACAACTAGTATGTGTGAGGACATATTAAGGTTGAAAAGATATAGCAAAGATTTGTTTTCTCTTAAAAACTCACGAGTGTATTTATCAAGACTAAAAGAAGGCCATACTCAAGAAAAAATAATATTTGGTAAACGATTTGTCAAAACTAGCTTGAGTAAAAAAGTCTTACTTTCAAGGATTCAAGAATAAATCAAAAATATTGAAATACACATAAGAGATGAACTAAGAAAGATTGCTTTTTTTTGAAAATTTGAATATTTTCTCTCTTATTTTCTTATGAAATTTCACTACTAAATCAATAGGGAAGGAGGATGCGATTAAGAGTATGCATAACACTTATGTATAAAGAGAAAGGGGTTACACTTAATTTGGGCACCTAATAGGCTTAGAAACACTCTTTATTTTTCGCAAATAAAGATTATGTGTTGTTTCAAATTTCAATGAGACCTAAAGAGAAAAATCTCAAAAAGTGTTAAAATTTGATGGACTTGAGAGCCACTTTGTTGAAGCAAAGACTTTGTTCATTGAAGGGAAAGGCCAGCGACCAAGTTCACGCCTGTAACCAAATATGTTCAAAGTGGGTTATATTAAGTTGATACCATTAAGATATAGATGTTTTTCAGATGCAAAGTCCTATTTTGATGAAGCGAACATCAACGAATAAGGTCGTGTGAGAGATCAAATTTTTACACCGACATAGTTTCTAAAGTCACAACCAATGAACCAAACTTTTCGGTGATGCGAAGTCTTGTTTCACTTCAGATTCAAGGGAATAAAGTTACGGACGGAGACATAAATTTCCTAATTTTGCAATTTCACAAAATATAGAATTTTTCTCTTGTTCAACCAAGGACAAGTAAAATTCCAAATATGAGGATACATTTTAAAAACATAAGTTTTTATATAAGACGAATATATAATCTCTTATGTGGAAATCTTATATGGACCAAAAGGTTAAAAGTATAAGATTTTCTAATTATAAAAAATATTTTCAAGCAAGGGTTAATATAAGTCTATTAGATAATATACCTTTATCCTAATTAATTGACTCGGGAAAAATAACAGGAATGATCCGGTATGTGTTTGATGAATCTTTCTAGGGACCTCTTGGACTAGACTTGTAGAGGGAGTTCCATGCTTAAAGTTGATTAAATAAATGCCAACATTTCACAGGAAAGATTAGGGATGTCACTCGCACAAAGCTGAAGCTGATCGAAGGGCCTTCTGTAAAGATGGTCACTCGCACAAAGATGCGGTTACTCGAAGGATCTCCCACAAAGATCAAGCTCCAGATATAAACATGGAAAACACAAGTTGTAATAGGAACTTTAATGTACTGGCATTAAGATTTCTTTGTAAATATAAAGTTCACGTTGTAATATTGTGGGAGAGCTTACATGCTCTATCGAACAATCTCATTTTGGGTATCTAGTAGGGATTTGGTTTGGAGGATTGGGTGTAAGGCAACGTTGTGAAAGACCAACCCCTTTAGGGTACTTAGGAAAACCTTGGTTTATACACAAACATGGCTTAGTAATCCCTTAAGATACAATATCTGGGAGCCCACTCTAGGGTCTTTGGTCCTAAGAAATTGTCCAAAAGGTTAACCTCTAATGTTTATATACATTAAAAGTTGCTCGAACAGTCATCAATTGAGCATCCTTCAATTCGATGAACTACTTTTTTGAGTGATGTGATAACACATCCTTTGCAGGTTACTGTTTACTAACTCTTTGATGTTAGCATGTCTGACATTTAGGAACTCGATAAAATAGCACTCATGTGAAAATATTCCAAGGATGGTAAGTCCATTGATGACACACCACGTTCTATTTAATGTTATCACAACTCTGAGAGTCCAAACAGTGTCCCCGCCAAAATATCATATCTAGATCATTTAATGCAATGTCTTTGGCATTAAATGCACAAGACTACAGACATCAAAAGATATTAGACGCATTTTTTATATGAAGGAAACTTGAATGATCTTTCTCCCCTATAAAATACCTCCAAAGTTAGACTATTGAGGGATCACACTTTTCTTGCCCAAAATTGCTTCCAAAATACTTATAGATAAGAGAGTTTATCGTGAGAACATTTATTGTCTGACCAACCTCATTTACTCCATTCATGTTTAAGGTTATTGCCTTTCCTTTATTGTATTAAAAGTTCTTTCTCCCACTCCCTCCAATCAAGTCAACTGTGGGATCCCCTTTTTATTGATTGTTTCGTTATTGCATTTATGTTGTAAGAACATATTTAATACAAGAGTTTTATACATTGAATGTGCCGACTTAGGACTTGTATTTATTATCATTGATGTTTGTCCTGAGGCCCTAATAACCATCTTGATAAAAGGTTATGCCTCCCTTGACATTAGTATCATTTCAAGAAGTCACCTCCTATATTTGGCGACTCCGATGGGGAAGTATTCTCTTTTAAGAGATGGATAATGATAATGTGATAAAGAACATTGATTTCGATGCTATACGGAGTGAGGATGAGTGGGATCTCATCCTTATCACACCCCGCACAATCCGACAGACGGGGTGGCTAGCCACTGTTGCCAAACTACGCCGGGCGTGAACTAAATAAATACCATTCTTATCATGAGACAGTTATGAGACATAAATAAATCAGTCCATAAGATAAATAATTGAATCAATCTCAAATAATCATAAACAACTGAGCGAGAAAAGATCCATCACAAGCTAAAACTCCGAATAAATCCAATCTCCAATAATGATTGAATAAAATCTGAATAATAAAGATCTATGAATAATCCAACTGTAACCGCTAACAACTTTGGAATGGAATGGCCCAATAAAAACCCAAATAAAGTCTCATAATAAAATACGACTGAAAAGGAAGTCTAACTAAATAAAGAAGTGAAACGAATAAACTCCAGCTGCATCTCCAAATGATAAACTTTGATAATTCTATGCAGTTTCTTCAAAACTTATCCTGAAAAAGTTAGTCAATGCATGAGGTCAGAGCCCCGAGAATGAATACACACTAATCCCCCCAAATAGGATCCTTGAATCCAGACAGTAGCATTATACGCAATAAATATCATAATAGAATATTTTCATTAAACGAGATAATTAACCGCGATAAATATAAATCATTAACTACCCGTAGAGGTCACCATTTAAAAGGCACACCGATATGATTTTAAATTCACACGTCCCACGATGTTAACTTAATTAAATTAACCAAATTTTATTATTGTTCTCACTTTTTATTATGGCGGTCCTCCCGCCCCGGGTGGTAAATTCCACCAAAGTGTCACACTTCCACTTATTAATAGCCAGCCGAATCCGTTTAAACTGTCGATCCCCCGCCATATACCAAGGTTCCACACACGACACAACATAAATCGCTCAAGCTGACCCGGTTAAACTGTCGGTCCCTGACACATTATGTCGCCACCAATTTTAATACCCGTTTTTATCTTAGGCATTAATTCTCATTTTCTCAATTTTTGATTTTATAAATTACCCCACCCTTTTAATCGATGTGAGATCCTCAAAATACCCCTGAGTCCCATACCTAAGGGTCCCCAAGTTATTAATACGTTCGACCCTATGTATAGGATGAATTTTAAACTTAATTCATGACCTAATCTCATGCCTAGGCTAGTGTAACGACGATAAAGTACCAAAAATCAGCCCACCCCAAGATGATAAAAATTACGATAATCTACTCTCACTAATCCCATACCTAGAATGCGTAATTCACTAGTCCCATACATATAAGGCATCCTAAAATATATGGAGATAAAAAATACCCAACAACCCGTCGTCACAATGGCAATTTAATAATACCAACAAGTCACACAAACAAGCATAATTAATCAACGTATAAAACTATGCATACTAGTCCAATTTAATTAAATCTTAATTTAATCATCACATCGCCATAACCACCCAATTAATCTCATATAAAGTATTCTTGCGGGAAATTAGTTGGATAAAAATCTGAGTAGAAGTTTGAACTCCTCTTGAGAAAACACCAATTGAATCTTCAAAACTTGTTAAAAGTTGGGGCTAGGAGTTGAAGATGAGAGGAAATATGTTTTGAGAACCTTACTGGAGATTTTTTTTAGAGAAAAGTGTTTTTTTCAAAGTCCCAGCCCCGTATCAGTTTGGTATTTAAAGGGTCTAAGAGTTAAAATCTGATTAGAACTCTCTAATCCATCTGTCGCCTCCGTCGTTCGAACGACGTACGCTGTTGTTCGAACGAGATGCTACGTCATTCGAACAACATATGCTGTCATTTGAATGACCCCACATCCAAAAATAAAATCTTTTGAAATCGGACTTTTTAATCTGATAAATATTTTTAAAAACGCACCTGCCAGTTAAACGATAAAAATCTTTTAACCTTTTTATAAAAGACCTGAATTATTTCTTGATTGAAAAATTTACTAATAAAACCAAGTTAAATTCTTAAAGGCCATTAACTCCAAAATTTTATTTTTCTCCAAATTAATTAAAGTCAATCAATTACAACACGGGGTGTTACATAATTCCCCACTAGCAAAGAAATTTTGCCCTCGAAATTCAACAAAAAATGCAAACGCGTAAAACAAAATACGGCTCACGTATGCCTACCCGAGTGCCACAATTGGGCACTCTTACCCCCAATCCTACGCGCACCTACCCCTCGTACACAAAAATAATATATATATCCTACCATATATATATATATATATACATATCAATGAAAATAGCGGCGTACCATGCTCTCTCGCAAGTCACCACTCGAATCTATCTTCGATGATCTTCACAACACATAAATCCTCAAATCAAATCACATCGCTGCATCGATATCGCTGTATCGATATAAGACATACTCAAAATTTATACTAATGATATTCCAATTAATTAACATCTCCAAAATCAACTCTAAGGATCCTCACATCACGCTTACTATTTCTAAACTCAATGCCTACAAGATCCTTAACAAAAGTTGTATATCTCCAAGAAACACATCTAACACATATGCTAAACTCTATACCTTTAGGAGTACGAATCAATAAAGCAGATCAAAGATAAAAAATGCGTAAGCTAAAGGGACTCACAACCTACGAGACCTAAGACCATGCTTTGATACCATCTGTCACACCCCATGCAATCCGACAGACGGGGTGGCTAGCCACTGTCGCCGAACTATGCCGAGCGTGAACTAAATGAATACCATTCTTAGCATGAGATAAATATGAGAAATAAATAAATCAGTCCATAAGATAAATAATTAAATCAATCTCAAATAATCATAAACAACTGAGCGATAAGAAATCCATCACATGCTAAAACTCCGAATAAATCCAATCTCCAATAATGATTAAATAAAATCTGAATAATAAAGATCTGTGAATAAACCAACTGTAGCCTCTAAAAACTTTGGAACTTAATGACCCAATCAAAACCCAAATGAAGTCTCATAATGAAATACGATTGAAAAGGAAGTCTAACTAAATAAAGTAGTGAAACGAATAAACTCCAGCAGCATCTCCAAATGATAAACTTTGATAATCCTATGCAGCTTCTTCAAAACTTATCCTGAAAAAGTTAGTCAACGCACGAGGAAAGAGCCCCGAGCATGAATACAAACTACTCCCCTTAAATAGGATCCTTGAATCCAGATAGTATCATTATACACAATAAATATCACAATAGAATATTTTAATTAAACGAGATAATTAACCATGATAAATATAAATCACTAACTACCAGCAGAGATCCCCATTTAAAAGTCACACCAATATGATTTTAAATTCCCAAGTCCCACTATGCTAATTTAATTAAATTAACCAAATTTTATTATTGTTCTCACTTTTTATTATGGCGGTCCTCCCGTCCTGGGTGGTAATTTCCACCAAAGTGTCACAGTTCCTCTTGCCAATAGCCAGCCGAATCCATTTAAACTGTCAATCCCCTGCAATATGACATGGTTCCACACACGACACGACATAAATCGCCAAAGCTGACCCGGTTAAACTGTCGGTCCCTGACATATTATGTCGCCACCAATTTTAATACCCAATTTTATCTTAGGCATTAATTCTCATTTTCTCAATTTCTCATTTTATAAATTATCCCATCCTTTTAATCGATGTGAGATCCCCAAAATACCCCTTAATCCTATACCTAATGGTGACCAAGTTATCAATACGTCCTACCCTATGTATAGGATGGATTTCAAACTTAATTCTCGACCTAATCTCATGCCTAGGCTAGCTTAACGATGATAAATTATCAAAAATCAGCCCCTCCCCAATATGATAAAAAATGCAATAATCTACTCTCACTAGTCCCATACCTAGAAGGTGTAATTCATCAAAAGGCCTACCTACTAGTCCCATACCTAGAAGGCATCCTAAAATATAGGGAGAACAAAAATACCCAACAACCCATCGTCACAATGACAATTTAATAATATAAACAAGTCACACAAACAAGCATAATTTAATCAACGTATAAAACTACGCATACTAGTCCAATTTAATTAAATCTTAATTTAATCATCACATCGCCATAAACACTCAATTAATCTCATTTAATTATTTTAAATTAGATACACCGAGATTTCACCATTAATACATCAAAATCCCAAATTTCATTATCTCTACAAAATTTACATGAGTCATACGTCCCCAAAATTCATTTAATTCAAAACCAAGGTTTTTCTACATGCAACCTATACCAATAAAACCTAAAATCTACTCATGAATCCTATGTATCCACAGGTTATGAATATTATTCATATTTAAAGATTTCATAAAAACATCCCTAAGTTTTAGTGTCCACTTTCTCTAATTAGATTGCCATTTGGTTTAAGGAAATACATGAAATTAAGGTTTAGGCAAGACTTAAAACGCATAATACTATAGGAAATGAATGGAGTATTCATGCCTGAAATTAGTTGGATAAAAATCTGAGTAGAAGGTTGAACTCCTCTTGAGAAAACACCAATTGAATCTTCAAAACTTGTTAAAAGTTGGGCTAAGGGTTGAAGATGAGAGGAAATATGTTTTGAGAACCTTATTGGAGAAAATTTGAGAGAATATTTTTTTTCAAAGTCCCAGCCCCGTATTAGTTTGGTATTTAAAGGGTTTAAGAGTTAAAATCTGATTAGGACTCTCTAATCCATCTGCTTCCTTCATCGTTCGAATGACGTACGGTGTCGTTCGAACGAAATGCTACGTCGTTCGAATGACATACTCTGTCGTTTGAATGACCTCACATCCAAAAATGACATATTTTAAAATCCGTCTTTTTAATCTGTTAAATATTCTTAAAAATTCTCCTGCCAGTTAAACGATAAAAATCCTTATAACTTTTTTTTTAATAAAACACCCGAATTAATTCCCAATTGAAAATTTACTAATAAAACCAAGTGAAATTCTTAAAGGCCATTAACTCCAAAATTTTATTTTTCTCCAAATTAATTAAAGTCAATCAATTAAAACACGGGGTGTTACAATCATCTTGCCAGACAGAGAGCGAGTAGGGAGAAAGGAGACTGCCGCGCTCACTGTTAGTGGGATGATCGATGCGGGTTCTGCGCAGATGGTAGGCCTAATGATATTTTTCACCGAGTTCATCAAGACTCCGACATCTCAGGCGGTGTTATGGGCTAAGATGGGTCCTAGTTCATTTGGGACCCCACCAGCGGCTCTTCAAGCTCCCTTTATCTAAGGGGGAATGGCTTGGACAACGACCAACAGTGCTGCCCCACCAACGCCATCGCTGAATGCTCCCTCCGCTGCAGGAGGAGGGATACATGACACCATTACGTCAACTTTGGCCTTAGATCCGTGTCCAGGAAGTGGCACACCTATTACACCACCAACGGTTAATCCAGGGGTGACGATTCCTATGCAACATAACTCAACCCCACCTACGATGGAGGAAATGAAAATGGAGCTTTTAAAAATAATGGTGTCCTCTAAGTTCATAGGATAAGCTTCTTGGGTGTATGATGATTTTTGTACTCCGTATCCAGAGGAGTACAATAACGAACCTTAACCGATGGGGTATATTCCACCTATCTTTAAAAAGTATACATGAAAAAGGGGGAATCTCAAGGAGCATACTAAAAGGTATGCGAAGAATCTTGGGGCTTATTATAATAATAAGAAGATGAGTTTAAGAGAATTTTCTTAGTCTTTAATCGTGAAGGCTTACATATGGTACTCCCATTTGGCTCCAAGCAGTGTGGCCACATGGGTGGATCTTCATGTTCAGTTTGTACAAAAATTCTTCTTGGTAGAAGACAAATTCACCCTGAACCAATTGACTCAAGAGAAATAGAAACCTGACGAGGATGTAGTGGTGTACATTAAGAGATTTCGTGAGCACTCTCTAGACATGAGAGATGAGACACGAGAAACTAAGATTTTCCAAGTTTGTTAAGAGGGCTTGTTGCCCAAATATATATGACATTTGATAAATGAAACTTGGGACGGTACTTTTTCTTCATTACTTAAATCTGCAAGGAACATTACCCTGTTTGTGAAGCCGCTGCCAACACCATTGCCGACCTTGTCAAGCTTATTACTGAAGCCATCAGGTAGCTCAGGAAGGGGGATACCTCCTCGTGTGAACTACGCCAATGTTGAAAGTACAAAGCAAGAAGGAGGAAATCATGGCCAAAGGGGAAGGGGAAACAAGAGGACGCTCTACAAAGATTACCCCCCGAAGCTGCCTTAATCGGTAGAGCAGGCTATTAAAACCTATGATCTCATTATTCGAGATAACATGTGCTGGCCCATTGTGGTCGATATAGCACCCATAACTCGAGAAGACGGAGAAGGTCCGATGTATTATGTGGTACACAACAGTGTGGGACACCCAACGGGTAAGTGTTTTTATCTCATGAAAATAATAGACATACATGTCAAGAGAGGAGATATCCAGCTGCTACAAGGCAACATGAAAAATAATCCCTTGCCAACACATGGAGCAAACATGTCTAGTGCCTTTGATGAGGAGGCAGAACGAATGATGATGGAGAATAGATTCCAGGAGGAAGATTTTGAAGATTCCCTAGAAGAGTGTTCATCTCAAATGTCTTGTTTGACGTTTGAAGAGGAAATGGAAGATGAGTGGAGCCTGATCGATGATCTGAGCAAGCAACTGGAGGCTTTATCCTTAGGAGGATTAAATGTGGTGATAGAATATAACGAATCAACATATAAAGATGTGGAGGACGTCTACTAGCTAGAAGAGGAGTGAGCTGACCCTTGGGTGGAATACATTTTAGTAGCATGATCACAGAAGTTTGATTAGTTTTTTGACCAAGTTGGACTGTTGAAGGATTCTCGATTGGAGGTTACTCGAGTAATCTTAGAAATAGCCAAGAAAGACATGTCCCCAAACCTGCGATGGAAAGGGCCAATGGCCAAGCTAGTAAAGAAATTCCTTTCGGAGGTTACCTTTTTGAAGGCAGATCGGTTGGTTGGATACCCCCATAATAGGCCACTTTACCAGTCGAGCAAGTCGATAGGCTATGTGAATGTGGGGATCACAATGGGGAACCTCACTTCCCATATTAAATTCCACATCATGGATTGTGAACCATCCTACCAATTTCTTATGGGGAGAGTATGGATGCATAATCATGGTTTGGTGCCTTCCACGTACGATCAGCGTGCAAAGGCAAATGTCAAAGGGAAGGAGATAGTCATTTGAGCATCTAGGAAGCCTTTCGTAATGGAAGAAGCTCACTTGGTAGATGTAGTGTTCTACATAGAGTTAGATACAGAATCTACTATGCTCACTTGGTACACGGGAGGGGGGGGGGGGGAGGGGTTAAGATCTACAGTACTAGGGAAAGGGTACGTGCACCAACTTGTCCGGTAGTGGATTACGAAGAGGAAGAAAGGGCGCGTGAGACAGTTAGGCTTCTCAGCCTTTTGAGACAGCTTTGCAAATGGATGACTCCCCGAATCGATCCAATCGAACATCAAATCTTGCAAAATAGTGTGCTCAGTAGATTTTCAGCGAGGGAGTTAGAAGAAAATGCTCGCAAGAGACCCCTCCAGGAAGAGAAACCACGCCAATGCAAAAGAGTGTTTTTGGACAAGGATAAGATTATTTATAAACTCTGAAGGTGTGAGATGGAATATGAGAGTCTGGATGTTGAGGCTGACCCGGTCTATGAATGTTTTTTGGTGGACAGTTTAGTCCAGTGCTTGGTTATTGACAACTCCAACATCCAAGAATTTATGGAGGAGGTTGAGGAAGAATCGAGACGCATGGTGGACAGGCTAAGATTTCAAGTTTAAGAGTTAGAGAAAATAAACCTAGCTGAAGAATGGGACAACAAGAGACCAATGTTTATCTCGAAAGACATTGATGTCACCGTCAAAAGAGCTCTAGTGGAGCTGCTGAGAGAATTCAAATATGTGTTTTGATGGAAATTTACTGAAATGTCTGGGGTAGACAAAGAGGTAAGCTCCCATAGGTTGAATGTTATACCTTTAGTAATACCGGTGAAGCAGGCCACTCAAACGTGTAGACCAAAGCTAGACTTGAAAATAAAGGAGGAATTCCAAAGGTTACTCGCTGTAGGTTTGATTACCCCCATCGAACACCCCATTGGGTTATCTAGCATTGCGCCTATATGGAAGAAGGACAAGAACCAAATTCAGATTTATAAGGAGTTCGGAGATCTGAATCGAGCATGTTCGAAAGAAGATTTCCCCTTACTTTCTATTGATATCCTGATAGACTCAACGATAGTAAATGAGATGTATAGCTTTATGGATGCCTACATGGGATACAAACAGATCAACATGGATCTAAAAGACACCAATAAGACAACCTTTTGCACCCTATTAGGTAACTTCATGTACACTGTTATGCCTTTTGGACTAAAGAACGCAGGGGATACCTACCAAAGGACTATGATGGCTATATTCCATGATCTCTTTCAGGAGATTATAGAGTTTTATGTGGACGATCTAGTGATAAAGTTCAAGGTAGAGGCCACCCACTTAGTAGATTTGAGGAAAATGTTCACAAGGTGTAGAAAATACAAGTTAAAGATGACCCCCCTGAAATTTGTGTTTGGGGGTAGCTTATGGCAACTTCCTGGGATTTGTAGTGAACAGGCGAGGTGTGCAGATGGATCTAGATAAGCGAGAAGGTATCCTCAACATGCAAAGACCAAAGACAACAAAGGAGTTGAAGTGTTTTCTGGGGAAAGTTTCTTACTTAAGGAGGTTCGTGCCCGGGATGGATGAAGTCACTCACCCACTGATGGAGCTTCTGTGAGAAAATGCAAAGTTCATATGGGAGCAGCCACACGAGGAAGCTTTGGACCAGTTGAAAAAGTTATTGACATCCCCCCAAGCGATGATTCCTCCTCGAGCTGGTATTCTTTTGCGTCAATACCTCACATCCACTAAAAGATCAATATGGGCATTGATGACTCAAGAAAAAATGGGCATGGAGAACTTGTGTATTATCTAATCTGAATTATACACGAGCCTGAGGCTAGGTATACAATCATCGAGAGACATTATCTAGCTCTATTATTTGTTGCTCAAAAGCTTAGGCAATATATTTTATCTTTCACGGTCCAAATCATTACTAGACGTGACCCCATAAAATCTTTACTGGATAGAACTGTGTTAATAGGCAGGGATGCTCGATGGTTCTTAATTCTTTCAGAGTATGATCTCAAGTGCGTGGTTCCTCGAGTGATCAAAAGTCAAACTTACGCAGATCTATTGGCCATATTCCCTTTGAGAACATTCGAGCCACCTATTGAGGATCTTCTAGGAGATGATCTTCAAGCCAACTACATCGAGGCCAACCTAGAAGAATGGAGCATGCAGTTTGATGGCCCTTCGACTTAAGGCACATGAGAGGAAGGAGTGATTCTATGATAAGGGGAATAAGTGGTCTGATTATCCTTCAAGTTAGACTTAAAACATTCAAATAATGAAGCTAAGTATGAGGCTTTAATATTGGGGCTTTTGGAGGCTTTACGAAGGGGTATCCTTGTATAGGCAATAAAAGGGGATTCTAATCTTGTTGTGCAACAGGTGAATGTAGAGTATGCTCTCAAGCACATGACCTTAGCACCTTATCGAACAATTATACATAGGTTGCTCGATCAGTTCCATGAAGTGAAGATCTAGAGGCACCCGAGGATGGTGGACAGACATGCCAATGCTTATGCCACGATTACTCACAAATTATTTTTGATAGAGAATCAAAATCTGTTCGAATAACAAAGAGAACTACACCCTCAACTATCATTGAAATGTTGCCTTCTGATAATAGCAATGGATGGAGGGGGAAACACGAAAACAACTAGAAATGGGTCCAGGGCCACTAACATTGATCCAGATGGCACAATATTTTACCACCTTGGGCAATCTATACTATAAAAATAAAGGGAGTGGATATCTAGGTGTGGGGGCCATGAAGAAGCTAAGAAGAGGTTGAGTGAGATACATGAAAAAAGTTATGAGACAACAAAATCTCTTTGTATCGCAGAATTCATAGGGAAGGATACTTTTTATCGGTGATGAAACAACAAACTGCATTACTACAGAGAGATTATGGGAAATACCTACCGTATTTCCAAGCCGTGGAGTGTAACTTAATATATCAACCATTAAATTGGAGACAGTCATACCTATATATTCTGGTTGATGGGAGTGTTCCCATTAATAAAGATGACGCCACAAGACTGAAAAGATGAGTGTCCAAATATTATGTTCAGGATATGCGCCTAAGATGCGTCAAGCTGGAGGAAGAAGATGAGGTATTAAAGAAAGCACATGAGCCAGAACACATTAGGGAGAAAATCTTTATGACCAACTAATGACATTGGGATATTTTTGGCCCACCATGGAAAAAGATTCAGCGGAGTTTATTCGAAAATGCAGGGCATGTCAGCTCTATGGGAATATGATTCATGCTCCCTCGGTGGACCTACATTCTCTTTCCAGTCCTTTTCCATTTCACATATGGACATTCGATCTAGTAGGGGAAATAAACCCCTCTTAGAGGGGAAAGATCTAGATACTGGTGGCTACGGTGTGGTTAACCAAATGGGCAGAGGCTATACCATTGAAGAAGGCTACGACTGGGGTGGTCGCGCGCTTTATGAAGGAGTATATTAGTTACAGATTTGGTATCCCCAAGGTGTTCCTGTTAGACAATGGGACCCCATTTATTAAAAGCTATGTGAGATTTCTCATCGAAAAGTACTCCATTATTCACCACACATCAACGGTGGCTTATCCTAATTGCAATGGACAGGCTGATGCCACGAACAAGAATATGGTGAACATCCTTTCAAAAATGTTAGAAGATTTCCCAAGAACTTGGGACGATGAAATACCAGAGGTCTTGTGGGCATATATAACCAGAAATAGGAAACCTAAGGGATACACCCCTTTCTCGTTAGTTTTTGGTGTTGAAGCAATTTTCCGTGTGGAGCTCGAGGTACCTTCTGCGCGCTATAACCTACGAAGTGCAATGCTCCCCCATAGTTGTCATGTACAACTAGAAGCATTGGAAGAGCACAAAGATAATGCAAAAAGGCATTTTGAGATGTATATAAAGTAGCTGTCTAGATCTTATGACCAAATGGTAAAGCCAAGAAAGTTATAGGAAGACCATTGAATTTTGAAGGCTTGTACAAGACACATCTGGGGTCTTTCACTTCCTAAGTTTGAAGAAAATTAGGAAGGACCTTATGTTTTGCGAAAGCCCCATGAATCAGGTTATTGTGAGATCTCGAAGGTTAAGGATGAAGATATTTTCAAACTTAACAACAAACGGCTCAAAATATATTTTATTTCGTTGTTAATTTATCTTTGCTTCTTTTTTAGGGTTGTGCTTGTAGTTAATGCTGTAGATATAAGTAAGTTGAAAAGAGATCATGTTCTCGCAACTTATCAAGATATAAGCACGTTTGGGAATTATATATATATATATATATATAGCATGAGGATAATGTTGAATCAACTACAAGTTTTTCTTTATTTCCCACAGACAATTTGCATGAAAGTAAAAGGCAATTAAATCTTACGCATTCCAAAAACATAGTTCATTCTGAAACAAAAGAGGATCTATTACCTCGAGATACATGGAAAAAATAAGCAAGATGAGGCAGTACATTTTTGTAACTCCAAAGTCCTTTTAATAATCACTTGAGTCATCTATAACAATCCACAAGCTAGAGGAGTCTAAAATCATATGGTGATGAAGACTCCTCGCTGGACAAGTCTTCCATCTCTTGATAATAACGACCCATCTCTTGATGAAGGTTATCAACCTTCGTCTGAGCCTTAACTAAAGACTCCTTGAAATCCACAACCTTCTCCTCAACCTTAGCAATTTTAAAGTTCAAAGTGGCCATCTTCTCAGCTAGAGCAGTTTGGGAGTCGGTAGTAGCCTACATCTTTAAATAAAAGGAGGATAGGCCATCTTTACTGAAAGACTTCAGCAAATCGATGATCCATTTTAGGGCAAAAACACTCGCCCTCAAGGATATTGATTTAACCCATCATCGCCTTGATCTTCGAGGGACTTAAAGAAGGTAGAGGAGAATGTAGCACATCGACCAAAAGTGTGGCAAATCCCAAAAGCTTGTAAGCCATCGAAAGAGGGATGACTTAAATACAACGAGAGTTAAAGGTTGAAGGGTGGCGTTACAATAGTCGCTCAATCAGTTCATTGTAAGGAGGGGTTACGATATAGGTAAAATCCTTCAAAGTCTACCTCACAACCTCAACAGGAGCCAATTCTGGAGGATGAACACTGGAGGCACTGTCGCTGGTAGAGGGAAAGATAGAATTTGAAGCCCTATTATCTTCTTAAAAAATAGGAGTTGTGTCTCCTTCCCCTCCCTCCACGTTTTGGGCTGTCAGAGGTACAATGCTGGGTTCAACAAAGTTCCCAACAGACTCCAGAGGAACATTCTCAGGAGTCACTTTTATGTAGGGATAACATCATCCCCCAAAGTCTTTAGCTGACTCACTCTAACATGAGAGAATGGGGAATAAGTCAAGTTGAAAAAAAAACAGAGTATGGGCATAACAGGTGTTCTTAAGCCTTAATTTGCCTAAAGCAGCTTTATGGTTACTCGACTAGGTAAACTGTTGTCGCTTTAAAAGTCCCAATTTTTCTTAAAACACCTTTATGATTGCTTGACTAAGTAAGACTGGGAATTCTCAAGCCTCAGTTTGACTAAAGCACATTAATGATTGCTCAACTAGGTAAACTTTTGTCTCTTTAAAAGTTCCAGTTTTGGTTAAAGACCTTTATGGTTGCTCGACTAAGTAAGACTGGGCATTCTCAAGCCTTAATTTGCCTAAAGCACCTTTATGATTGCTTGACTCGGTAAACTATTGTCTCTTCAAAATTCTCAATTTTTCTTAAAGCACCTTTATGGTTACTCGACTAAGTAAGACTGGGCATTATTAAGCCTCAGTTTGACTGAAGCACCTTTATGGTTGCTCGACTAGGTAAACTGTCGTGGCTTCAAAAGTCCTAGTTTTACTTAAAGCACCTTTGTGGTTGCTCGATTAATTAAGATTGGGCTTTCTCAAGCCTCAATTTTCCTAAAGAACCTTTCTGGTTACTCGACTAGCTAAAATTTTATCACTTCAAAAGTCCCAGTTTTACTTAGAGCACCTTTATGCTTGCTCGACTAAGTAAGATTGGGCATTCTCAAGCCATAGTTTACCTAAAGCACTTTTGTGGTCGCTCGACTAGGTAAACTATTATCATTTTAAAAGTCCTAATTTTACTTAAAGAACCTTTATGGTTGCTTGACTAAGTAAGACTGGGCATTCTTAAGCCTCAGATCGCCTTTAGAACCTTTACGGTTTCTTGACTAGTTAAATTGTTATCTCTTTAAAAGTCCTAATTTTTCTTAAAGAACCTTTATGGTTGCTCGACTAAGTATGACTGGGCATTCTTAAGCCTCAGTTTTTCTGAAGCACCTTTATGGTTGCTCGACTAGGTAAACTGTTGTCACTTCAAAAGTACCAGTTTTACTTAAAGCACCTTTATGGTTACTCGATTAAGTAATATTAGGCATTCTCAAGCCTCAGTTTGCCTAAAACTTTTGTGGTTGCTTGACTAGGTAAACTGTTGTTGCTTCAAAAATCCCAATTTTACTTAAAGTACCTTTATGGTTGTTCAACTAAGTAAGATTGGGCATTTTCAAGCCTCCATTTACCTAAAGCACCTATGTGGTTGCTCGACCAGGAGAACTACTTGTCGCCTACAAAATCTAGATTTTACTCAAAGAAATAAAGGATGGTTTGACTAAGGAAATTGAGAATAGGGATACCTCCCCAGGACATGATGCCTTAATAACTACTGGATCACGAGCAACCTCAGGAAGAACAAAAGGGGTAAAACCATTTTCTCGCCAACTTTGGCTTTTGCTCCAACTTGTGCCTCCTCTGGGGTGGCTGCTTTACCTTCCAGAATAAAGGGCCCAAACATCTCCACTAAAAATTATTCAGTAATAGTGTCCATGGGGGGAACAACCATAAGGTCTAGGCAAGTGTTGGTGTTAATTACCTTGATGGGATCAATTTGCGAAGAAACATCACAAAGTGTAAGTATAATATACATATAGAAGAGAAACACAAAGTGTAAGAAATAATGCACACTCACCACAACCATGGGACCAGTAGTTGCTGTTGATACAACCTCAACTAATTCTTTGTCCCGAGGAATAACTTCTAAAGAAGGACAGGGCTCTAAGATCAAAGGAATATTTCCTTCATGATTGGGGGATGACCAATGAGGATCAACACTGGTAGAGTGTTAAGAATAAGGATCTTGGGCACTAGGTGTTGTCTTGGATTTATCATGCTCTGGTTCATCACTATAGTCATCAGGAATGGTGGAATCCATGGGAATGGAACCAGTCTTCTCAGTAGAGTACATACGACGCAGCCTCTAGTATGGTCAAACTAAAGGGGAATCCTCCTCCTCCTCCTCCTCTTCTTCTTCTTCTTCTTCTTCTTCTTCTTCTTCTTCTTCTTCTTCTTCTTCTTCTTCTTCTTCTTCTTCTTCTTCTTCTTCTTCTTCTTCTTCAAGAAGAAACTTGTCCTCAACATCATCAAGAGGAATTTGAACCTTGAGACTAGATCTCACCCTCTTTCGACCGGTAATGGGGTAAGGGGGATTAAAGGAGATACCTCTATCAGCCATATGTTGGGACAAAATAGCTCTTACATTAATAGATCCTTGATCAAACTTCCTTAGCATATTATCGAGCAACTCCTTGCATTGAATAAATAATTGTGGGTCTGTAGAAGAGGGGGATTAAGATGCTTGAGAAGGGGTGTAGGGTGAAACCTTCCTTTTCTTATTGGGAGTAGTTTTCTTGGCCTTGGCCATATCAACACTAGAGACATCAATGGGGGTTTCCTTTTTAAAAATAGCTCGAGAAGTATCAGGGGGGTCAACAACCTCCTTAACCTGTTGAGAATTGGAAGCCCCTTTCTTCCTCTTCATGATGACTTCATTGGGAGGTGATAAAGGAGAAAGTTGCTTAGGGTTGGTGTCACTATAGGGAAATTGGGCTTGATTGATGGAACAGGTTCATAATCCCAATCCATAGGCAGAAAACGTTCAAAAACTGGGTAAATGGGTTCTCATTCAATGAGTTTGAGGAAGCGGCCAAGGGTGTTAGGACAGAATACATTAAGGTATTCGACATACATACTACACTATGTACACTTGGCAGGGATAACAATTTGGCCTTGAAACTTGACAAAAAGAGTGGATACTATCTTAGTTAAGAAATAACCACATGATTTGGAAAAATTGGAAGGTCTCTCAGTGGTATTGTGGTTGAGAAGGGGCACACCCTGGTCAAAACCAAACTGCATGTCTACTCGATGGGGTGAGTAGGATGTACAATAGTTAGACCAGTCGGTGCACGAGGGAAGATAATAGGGATTAATAACTAAGAGAACATTAGAAGAATGGAAATTAGGGGCAAAATATTGCTCGACTGCCTGAACTGGTCGAGAGTCATCCTCAAAGAAAGAATTAGCAAAAAATTAGTCAATGACGTAATAAGGATGAAAATTGAAGCGTTTAACATTATTAATAAAAGAATGAAAAGATTTCCTATATTGCTTAAGGTTTTAGGAAAGGATTTGAGGGACTTTAGTCTCATGAGAGGTAGGAAGTGAGTCAGGTAGGGCATAGTTGAGGAATCTAGCATAGATGAATGTTGTGAGAAGAATGTGGTTTGCATAGTTTGACACGTCAAAACTACCAAGATATCGGGCGGAATCAGTTTGTACCTTGTCAAGCCAAAGGTGAAGTGAGCCAAGTGTAATGGTAGCTAAGGTAATTTTCACCCCAGAGGCAAGGCAAACTCTAATATTAATAAGATCCCTCCTCGGGCGGTCATGGGGTTTCTCGAGCAAATAGATCATCGAGAGGATAATCCAGATATAGCCAACGAGATCAATTTTACTCCCATGTCCCTCTCTAGTTGGGGGCATCTTGAGAACATGTTTGCCCTTTGGATCTTTTTTGGATTGCTTGCAAGCAAGGGCACTCATTTTATCTTCCATATAAAATAAGTAACTGATAATTTTTGAACAGGTACACTTATTGTCATTCCTCATTCACGTCTTGATTACACCTTTTTTCTCCTTAGGATTAACAGCTTTTTCCTTTGTAATGGCTTCCTCAAAGTAAGTATCAGTAGCAATAACTTCCAAACTAAGGAGCTCACATACATCCTCCAAGGTTATTGTGAACTCACCCCTAGCAGCAGTAAAAGTGTGAGTCCGATGACTCCATCTAGAAACTAGCGTCCTCAACGTGTTGTTGTTATTGACCAAAGTCAAGTTAACGAACCATTTGGTGCATGATAGGCCAACGAAAAACAACTCTACAGTGTAATTTCCATGGATATAATTAGTCTAGGCACCTAGACCTTCACACGATCCACCAGGTGATTATATTTCCACATTTGAATAGGGATAGTCTCCTCGCTCAATCCTAAACCTTGAAACAGTAGAACCAATGAGGTATGCATAATTTTGAATTATGTTATCTTCACCCACAAGCAGGTTCAAATCTTCGGCCTTAGAAATAAGAGAGCTAGGAAAAGCATTAGCAAACTCCCATAACTTGTCTACAGTGCCAAAATAGGGGGTATAGTGGTATTTTGCCCACTGGAGACAATGGTCAGCAATATCAGAGGAAGTTTCCCCGGCGACGACAACCATGACGGAAGAAGTTCTTTTGACAACAGATGCTATGGCAGAGAATAGAGAAACGAAGAGAAGAGAGGAAAATAAGAATATTTGGGTAACTTGAGAAACAGGGAATACAACTTTCTCTTGTAACTAAAGAAACGCTTCGTTCAGGAAACCCAAGGGTTAAAGAAGACGGCTATGAGAGGAAACCCTTTTATAAAGTACATCTTGTTTTGAAAAAGACATCGCTGCAACGAAAAGATGCATGTGGGGATATGTAATCATCACAAGAAAATTTTCATCAGCTCAACACCTCGTGTATGTTACACGCGGGCCATCAACCGACGTGTGTACGACTGGGAGAAAGGCTGTCAGTGACATTTATAATGAAGCGACATAGAAATGATGAAATTTTGGGGGAAATTCAAAAGATGTTTGGGATGAAACGGTATACCCTTTTACACTTAGGAAAAGAAATGATTTTGGGGGAAATTTTATTATAAACAATTTAACAAGTTGAAAAACTCACAAACATTAGTCATTCGAGGCCGAATGTCATCCAAGAAGGAAGAGTCTTCAAGTAGCTCAAATTCAGCACAAAGTTTCCCCTAGTTTTATTCTAAAATTCTGTATATATACAGGTCAATCGAGATGGTATGATAATTCATTTTTCATACAGATATTTCTTCAAATAAACGAATATCTCTACGAAGGGGAAAATGTAGAGGGAGGTACATGCTTAAAGTTGATTAAAGCAATGCTAACATTTCACAGGAAAAATTAGGGATGGTCACTCGCACAAAGCTGAAGCTGCTTGAAGGGCCTCCTATAAAGATGGTCACTCGTACAACGATGAGGTTGCTCGAAAGATCTCCCACAAAGATCAAGATCTGGAGATAAACTTGGAAAACACAAATTGTAATAGGAACTTTAATGTACTGGTATTGAGATTTCATTATAAATATAAAGTTCACTTTGTAATGTTGTGATATTGCTCGGTACCCTCGAGGGACCATGTCCGGTAGGACATAGGAGAGCTTACATTATCTATCGAATAATCTCATTTTGGGTATCTCCCGGAGATTTGGTTTAGAGGATTGGGTGTAAGGCAACGTTGGAAGAGACCAACCCCTTTAGGGTACTTAGGAAAAACCTTGGTTTATACACAGACATGGCTTAGTAATCCCTAGAGATACCATATCTGGGAGCCCACTCGAGGGTATTCGATCCTAAGAAATTATCCAAAGGTTAACCTCTAATGTTTACATACATCATAAGTTGCTTGAACAGTCATCAATTGATCAACCTTCAATTCGATGAACTACCTTTTTGAGTGATATGACAACACATCCTTTGCATGTTACTTTTTACCAACTCTTTGACGTCAGCATGTCTGATATTCAGGATCTCAATAAAATAACACTCAAGTGAAAATATTCCTACGATGGTAAGTCCATAGCTGACACACCACATCCTATTTGATGTTATCAAAACTCTGAGAGTCCAAATAGTGTTCCCGCCAAAATATCATATATAGCTCATTTAGTGCAATATGTTTGGCATTAAATGCACAAGATTGCTGACATCAAAAGATTCCAGGCACATTTATTATAGGAAGGTCACTCGAATGATCTTGATATCCTATAAAATACCTCCAAAGTTATATTATTGAGGGATCACACGTTTCTAGCCCAGAAGTGCTGCTAAAATACTTCAAGATAAGAGAGTTTATCGTGAGAAAATTTATTGTGTGTCCAACCTCATTTACTCTATTCGTGTTTAAGGTTACTTCCTTGCCATTATTGTACTAAAGGTGCTTGCTCCTACTCCCTCCAATCAAGTCAATTGTGGGATCCTCTTTTTACTAATTTTTTCGTTATAACATTTATTTTGTAATATCATATTTAATAGAAGATTTTTATACATTGAATGTGCCGACTTGGAACTTTTATTTATTATCATTGATGTTTGTTCTGAGTCCCTAATCCCCATATTAATAAGGGGTTACGCCTCCCTTGACATAAGTATCATTTAAAGAACTCACCTCCTACAAGACTCAACATGTATTTTTGTAAAATGGAATAAAACAATTTAAATGTTGTGGGGTACATGAATATACTATACTCTTACAATCTACCCCTTTGTGTATTTCATGACAAAAATTCACAAAACAAAAAATTGCAAGCAACTGAATCAAATCTATAACCTATGACACGATGTGCCTAACCAAAGTTGTATAAAGACAACATAATAAAAAGTAACTTAAAGACAAGACACTTTGATATTTATAAGGAGCTTCATGTACTTATTTTTTTTATTACACACTAGCAAACTCATAAAATGCAAGTATGTAATGTTTAACATAAAAATAGATGTTTAATATGATGAAAACGAACATATGGATATATTTATGTATACATGTAAACATCTTATTACTAAGTTAATTCCCCCTCAACTATGCAATACCTCTGAATAAATATGAACTAGCATACAAACATTCTTCGTAATACAACTCAATATTATGTAACACCTCCCCCCCCCCCCCCCCCTAATCAACAAACTTTTCCTCCTTTTTGTCATAGAAAGATAAAAACTAAAGAACTAAGGGTGTGTTTAATTGGTCATATTTTCCATGGAAAATTACAATTTGATATCTATTTCCATCTTTTTGAGTGGTGGATTGTAAACTTTTCCACAAAATTATTTTCTTAAAAAACACTCAAATTGGCATTTTTTCCTTAAAAAGTGAGAAAATTATTTTCCACTACTCCTTGAAGAATTATTTTCCAAGTAAAATTCTACCCATTATTTTCTAACCCAGATCGTGTTTGTCTCCAAATTCCTCCCCATATCTAGTCATTCTCAACGAGCTCTTCCTTTTCTAGAACAAAAATAATTCCGCTTTTGTAATTAGTTACTCTCTCTCCCTCCCCCTCCCTCCTCTCCCCCCTCTCTCTCTCTCAACCAAACAACTCTTACGAAGTGAAATATAAAAATGGATCTTGCTCCTAGATTCTCCCCTTGCAAATCAATATTTCCAATACAATGTGCTGTGCGCACGCAGACCTAGACCTAACTTAGGTCAAATATATAGTAATGATATGCCACTATATGGTCGATTGTGTCATTTTCTTTAATAAAAAAAGATATTTATAATACGATTTCTCGATTGTATCCCGTGATTTTAATTTTGGAGGCAAAGAAGAAGTTAAACCAAGAAAATAATATTATATTTTTAGATGTGTTTTTTTAAAAAAAAGTCTCTAATGGAAGGAGTATTTTCTTAAAACTGCAAGTTATGTTAAATATGTCAACAAAGTCGAAAGTGATTTTCATACATGGATTAATAGGAGGAGTGGAAACAAATAATGGATACATTTGGGTGTGCTATTATTTGGAGAATAATACCATATTTTTCATTTAGAAAATAAATGAAATTAAACAACACCTAAAATAATTTTCTACGGAAAATATTTCCCTTGAATAGTTTTCTTCATTTGCCAGCTTTGCAATCAAACACAACCTAAGTGCATATTGAGATAAACTATAGATAATAAAATAACGAGAGTACATATGCAAATCAAACCTTCAAAATGAGAGAGAACCATATAGCGAGTGAGGAATTGATATAATAATCTAGGCTATATGGAATATGGGATAAACGGGCCTAATATCATACCAACATCAACACATGGAGATAAAAAGTATATCAAAACAAAAATGTATAATAAACTTATGCTAAAAACTGATAGCATTAAAACGATGTAAGAATTATAGGATTTATAAAGGATATAAAGAATGAATGCTAAATCCTAACTCATGAAGCACAAAGGTAGCATATGATTTTAGCTTTCTATTCTCCACGAAGCTCTTAAGATGCCAAATATTTGACTTGACATTTTGTATGGAATCTCTAATTTGATCTACCGAAACATTGGTGTCACTGATGCCCCCCTCTCTATCTTCTCCCACATAACCCTATTAGGGTTTACATGGAGGCGTCTAATCCTCACCAACCAGTCGACACTAAAGCACCAGACATTCCTAATGTTTGGTTTAGATCATTTGCATAAGATATTGCACACCTAAAGATCCAATCCTTTTAATTGGAACCACTAACTACTTTTAGATGAGAACCTATCATAATGTTTTCTCAAGAAGATATTTAATCCTCAGCCAAACCTTTCAATCATGCATTTGGTGGAAGGTTCTCGCATGGGAGGCCATCTATGGAGGTGATAAGAAAAATCTTTCATACTTTTTCATTAAAAATTGCATTCAATATAGGTCTGATACATCATAAGCATATCCTAATTAGTCTTAATAGTTAAGAGGATTTTCTAGATTATGGTTGAAAAAGACATGGCTCATAGGGAATTTTCCTATGAGAGTGTTTAAATGGTCTCCTGATACGTGATATAGAAAGAAACATTACCCCAATTTGGATAAGTTTCCCACAACTTCCAATCCATTTCTTTCCAAAGGATTTTCTATACTCGATTACTCAGCTGATTGGAAGGCCCATTATATTAGACTCATCGACAAAAAAATATGAATAGGCATAGTTTCGAAAGAGTTTGTGTTAAATCAGATATGTTGAAATCAATTCCAAAATGAGTTTGGATATGATGTGGTAATGGAGGTTTTTGTTAAGCAGTTAGTGCTGAAGATCTTCCTAAATAATGTTCTTACTATTAAAAAAAGGTCATAATATCAACAATTGCATTATTAAAGATCCAAATCTAAAGAATCCCATCAAGAACAAGGCTAAAGGTAGAATCACCACTGAAGGGAGACAAATTCAAAGAAAGGTTTATCAAGAAGTGAAGAAAAACTCGCAAGAAAGGAATAGAGAACAACTTGACAAGGTGGTGGAGATAATTAGCATTAATGGGCATCCAAATGTAGAGAAGGAGAGAAATCACGGTGTTAAAGATCAATATATTGAAGGTGTGCAAGAATCTAATCAAGAAATGGAAATTAATTCCTATTAAGGTGATGAAGAATATCCAGAAATAATTGGAGATGCATTAGAAGAAGAATTTTAATTAATGGAGGAGGGAAAAATTATCCACTGTTAGAGTCAAACCAAACTTAATAAAAGAAGGCAGAGGAATTACAAGAAGAATTTAAGGTGGATTCAAAAGTAAGACTTAAGAGCTACTGAAAATGTTGTTAGGATGTTTGCTTATATTCCCATAGACATGAGTATGGTATATGTTCAGCAACAAATAACCTTTATGCATCTTATGGACACATAAATGGAGATGAGATTGTTCCTATGATTGAAGAACTTCAACTGTTGACAAAACAATGAAGTAAAATTGAAGAAGGACAAGCAGAACAGGGAGTATGCATCCATCAAATTGAAGAAGAAGCCTAAGAAAAATATTAATCAACAATCAAGCAATCTTAGAGTGCTTGATCCTCTCTTTAAGAGAATTACCAGATCCTCTATGAGAGGTAAAAATAAATTTTCCTCTCTCCAATCCCAATGATTTCATGCCTAGTGTGGAATATTAGAGGTGCAGAAAAGAAATCCTCAAAAATAAGATTAAAGAAGGTTATTGGAATTCATAAAATTCCTATTATTGCTTTATTGGAACCTAAATTGGATTCAAAGAAAATTGATGTATATGCACACATAGGGTTTTGGGGGTTGTGTTAGTAATAAATCAGGCAAGTTATAGATTTTGTGGAGATTTAAAATTGATGTTAGCCCTAAAGCAGATGAAAATCAAGAGTTAACAGTCTCTATAAGTCATCCTTCATTTAAAAAGGATCTCATAATGTCAGTAGTTTATACCAAATGTTCTAAAGAAGAAAGGAGGTGATTATGGAGTCAACTTAGTGATTTGTCTAATAGATTTGTTGATAAAATTTATTATACAATAGGGGGTTTCAATTTAATTGTCTTATTCTAGTGAAAAAGTGGGAGGAAATCCTATTGACTTTCAAGCTGTAAATGAATTTAATTAAACAATTGAAGACCGTGGTTGGTAGACATGGGTTTAATGGTTCTGGATTTACTTGGTGTAATCATAGAGTAAAAGATGATGTGATTTTAAACGGATTCGATAGAGGGATTTCTAACTTGGAATGGTCTATTAATTACCCTCACACTTTAATCTCTCATTTAAATAGATGCTCTTCAGATCATGCTGCTTTGTTAATTTCCATTAAAACAAATTTAGACCTGGTTCCTAGGGCATTCAGATTTCAATCAATGTGGTGCAATCATGCTAAGTTTGAATAAGTGGTAAGAAACTCTCGGATTGAAACTACAAAAATCTTCTCTAGTAAATTGCAAAGCGTGAAAGGACTGCTGAAGCTTTGGAGTAAGACTGTGTTTAAAGACATCATCCAGAATGTTAAATATCTTGAAGATGAGAATTTAAATCTAGAGATTACCTAAAAGAGTAATCGAAGTGAGAAGAATAGATTGAAGCTGCGTCAAGCCAGAGCTAGGTTGCTTAAAGCCTTGCAAACTGAATAATCATATTGGATCCAAAAGTCCAAGATCAAATGGCTCAAGCAAGGAGATTCTAACTCCAAGTTTTTTCAGGCTCATGTGAAAGCAAAGCATAAAAAACCAAGCATTGAAAGATTGGAAGATAAATAAGGGAATATTATTGAAGAACATGAGGAACTGGAATCCCACATTGTTAATCATTTCAAATACCCGCTGTCAGATTCTCCAGTTATGAATCTTGATTAGTTAGAGATTAAAGTTCTCATCCCACCCATTGTGTCTACTTATATGAATGAGGTTATGCAAGACTTTGCTACAGAAGATGAAATAACTGAAGTAGTGAACTTATTGAGCTTAGAGGCAACCCCTAATCCAGATGGATTTGGGGGTGCTAACTACAAAAAATGTTGGAATATTATAAAGGAGGACTTGGTATTTTCTATAAATAGCTTCTTTTCTCATTCAGTTCTCCCCAAAAGCTAGACCATCCCATCTATTGTCCTTATTCCCAAAGTGAAGTAATCGAAGTCTTGTGGTGATTTTAGGCTAATAAGACTTTGTAACTTTTCGTACAAGATACTTTCAAAAATTCTTTCCTCTAAACTGTCTGTTGTTCTACCCCATTTAATTTCCCCTAATCAGAGTGGATTTTTAAAAGGGAGGAGTATACAAGATAGTGTCCTACTGGCATAAGAAATGGTTTTCAACTTGAATAGGAAAATTCATGGGGGAAATGTCATTCTTAAACTAGACATGGAGAAGGCTTATGATAGAGTCAATTGGGGATATCTTATCAAAGTACTGAGATGTTTTGGCTTTGGTGAAAGATGGATTGATTTCGTATGGAGAATGATATCTAACAATTGGTTTTCTATATTGATTAATGGGGATAAATGTTTCTTTAATTCTTCTAGAGGCCTTAGGTAGGGGGATCCAATCTCTCCTAGCCTAATCATTTTGGCAGCTGAAGTTTTAAGTGTAGGTTTGGATAGATTGCCAAACTCAGATTCTGCCACACCTTACTATCACTTGAGTGAATGTCCATAGATCTCTCATCTCTTATTTGCAAATGATGTGGTTATTTTTACTTGAGGTGATAAAAGTAGCTTAAAAGATTTAGTGGATTATCTTTATAAGTATGAATCAATTTCTGGTTAGAAAACTAATTTATCCAAAAGTAGCTTCACCATATCTGACAAGATGCCTCCAGATAAAGCTGTGAAAATTGAGGATGTTAATGTATTGAAAATCAAAAAATTCTTATTCTATACTTGGGATGCCCTATCTTCAAAGGTAGAAATAAAATCAGATATTTTGATAAACTTCTTAAAGACATTAGAAGTAGAAATAGGTTGGTAAGAAAAATTTCTTTCAAGTGGAGGTAGATATACCCTGATTAAGCATGTTCTATCATTTATTCCAATGTTCCTTCTTACTTCTTTTCAACCTCCTTAGGCCATTATTAGGAGGATTAACTCAACGATGAATAGATTCTTTTGGGGAGGTAATGAGGATAAAGGTTAGAAATATCAATGGAAATCCTAGGAATCTCTATGTAAAAAGAAGTCAGAGGGTGGATTAGAGTTCGTAAACTTCAATAAGTTGATTAAAGCCTCTACAATGAGGCTTTTTTAAAAATTTAAAATTGAGAATTCCCTGTGGGCTCACTTTATGGAGAAGTGATATAGAGCTAACAATCCTAAAATGAGATCTCACTCTTGGAAGAGAATGATGAAAGTGCAAGATGATTGTTTACATAATAACTTGAATTCCAAGAATCAATGGATTTGGAAATCTTCTTCATCTGATCCATTCAACTTTGCTTTATCTCTAGAATATTGTAAGGATCACTTCTCTACTTCAGCTATCATGAATCAGATTTTGGATGAGAGCATTCCAAAGAAATTCTCTATTAACTCTCGGAGAATTATGCATGGCTTACTTCCTTTAGATGAAGATATTAAAGATCCGGGGATCAAAATGATTTCCAGATATTAGGCATGTCTCAACCAATGTGAGTCTACACATCACTTATACCAATGTTGTATGTTGAGAAATATGGAAAGTGAGAAACTATGATCTATATGAATCTAAAAAAATCAATTACACTGGGGTCATTAATCAAGACATTATTATCATCTCCAATTTATGTAGGGGTATTAAATTTTATAGCATTGCTAAAAAATTTGATGGTAAAATCATAAAGATGTTTCAGATTCATATTTTAGTGATGTCTAGAGTTTCTACATTCATTAAATGGTTCCCTCCAATTAATAATTGGATTAAGTTGAATGCTGATGGGTCTTCAAAAGGCAACCTAGGCCTGAGTGGCTTTGGGGGCATCGTCAGAGATGCTAAATATCAATTTATAATGGGATTTTCTAGTCCTAATGGCATCTCCACCAATAGTGAAGTCGAAATCTTGGCTTTGCAGAAAGGTATTCAAACACGTCTTCATAGCAACCAAAATTTTTAACTATTAAAATGGACTATTTTTTGTTTGTTAATATGATCAATAAAGTATGGTCCATTCCATGGAGATTCAGAGATATTATTGAAGAGATCAAGTCTAATCTTCGAATAGTTCAATTCAATCTTAATCATTGTTACAGGGAAGCTAATATATGGTGGCTGATTGTTTGGCTAATGATGGAGTTCATTTATCTGAGATAAATATTTACAATGATTTTCTAGATCTTCCTAAGAACGCTGGAGGAGCTCTTAAATTAGATAAAATAGGTCGCAATTAAATTAGATTAGCTTAATTGAGATGTATTGTAATGGGTTTATCATAAAGGTCCAAATTTATTGCTTTCGCTTCTTTGGTCATTGGGTTCCCAAAGTTGTTTCTTTTTTCTTTTTTGCTTGTAAGTGCCATTTAGGGAAGGCTATTTTCCCTTTTATTTAATAATATGTGTGGGGTACTGTCCTCTTTTCTCTAGAAAAAAGAAGTTATAGAACCATCAGACGGTAAAAGATGGAGTCATAGAGAGAAGACAACTGGTTAGTAATATCATCCAGATCTCATTGTAAAGTAGTATGCACGTCTGATTCTTGAGAAGTTCCAGAAGGACGTGGAACAAGAGGTCAAGGAGGCAAAATATGCAATGGAATTGGTAAACCATTATAGTTTCCCAATTGAGTGATCGATATATCATGTGATTGCATTTTTATAATACCTTTTGGTTTTCCCATCACTTCAACCAAAATAAGTGGAAACCCTATGTTCAAAATCAAGCATCCGATCAAAGGACCACAAGGTAATGTGTGAGACTTCATCTCATCCTTTGAATAAGACACGATAAGGTAAAAGATCATGCTCGTTAAATCTAAATGATATGGATCATATCCAATGAAATACAACAAGTATCCTTGTTCCATGAAAATATTGCCTGTATGCATCGTTGATAAAATGATTTAAGAAACAATTGTGCTAAGAATGTAGTAACCCTTAGACAAGAAGACTTATGGAGTATTCTCACAAGTTCTAATAGAGTAATGGCCACCGTTCAAATGCAAAATAGCTTCTATTTTAAAAGGATTGAAACTATTATTTAGGAAGTAGTAATTAAATGTCTTAATTCCTTCGAGTTTGTAATGACTTGTAACCATTTCGATGGGTATAAATACTTTCATATTTTTAACCAAAACATTTAGAACTTCTTTGTCTATTTATACTCCCCTTCTATAACAGATGCATAAAATTCTGTAACTAGGTTTGGATAATAACCCTTGATTTGAGAACAAAGATCAGTCTACCCACACTCTCTCAGAATCTGAGGCACACGAGTTTTGAATAGAGATTCCAAATCAATCGAACGTTACCAATGCATATAGCTCTTAGAGAACAACTCAACAAATCAAGAACGAGTGTTGGTAGATGTCAAGGCACATAAACGCTATTTGGGATCCATCTCAATAGCCTGAATTCATAAACCAAGAGAAAAAGCACAATAATGTTATGAGTAAATAGATATCATCAATAGATAATTCAAAGGATCCTATAACAAAAATATGTGAGAGAGTTTTTGTGACTCCCCGCCTAATTAAATAACAGGTGATCAGTCATTTATTAAATTAAATCAAAGTGTCTGGTTGGTTCATTCTTAGCATCACTATCGAAAAACAACTTTTTCTTTATTAATCACCTATAAATAATTAAGCTAAGTGTTAAAACATTTAATTTTATAGATTAAGTCCCATTGTTATGATTTAATATAGGAAACCATTTTCATGAACACGGATAATAATATTGAATACCAAACCATTCAAGTTGAATAAAAATGCTAGGTAAATCATCCAAATAAAATATCCCAAATCGAAGGACAATGTAATATTCAAAAGCAATCCTAGGTAAAACAGAATACTGAAAAAAATAAAGAGTACAAATATGTCTGAACTAGATAAAAACAAGAATTGGGCGACACATGCCCTATCTAATAATGACTAAATAGAAGACTGAGAAGACAAGGATGAAGTCGTCTACTGTAAGAACCGATAACTCCCACACTAGCTGCAGCACATCAACAGTCCAAAGATCTAAGCCTGACGCTCTTGCGGCTGGGCATATGTAATACATATATATTTACAAGAGAAGAAAGATATGACAGGAAACGGGCCAGAGCCCAAATGTAAAATGGCTTTAAAAGTAGTTTAGCAAGTATATAAAATGCTTACCCGTTGATATTACATACATGTTAGTACCTCGACACTCACTTGAGAATTCTCACCTCTCAACTAGTTATGACAACCCGCTCAAAATAATAACGGGTGGCCAACCCTATACTACATTAAATCAGGTATCTCAGATGGCTCAGTCTCAACATCAACTAACAATACTAAATAATATAAGGCTAACTACTCAAAACTATTACAAACGGATGTCAAAGAAAAAATTAAAACTTTTATTTAACACCAATATAAAATCAACCATGAAACCATAACCAACATCATAACATCTAACTATGAGGAGTGAAGAATACAAACTCCAATAATATAAAAGGGTACAACAAAATGTACAAAGTAAAATACCCGAATATGCTGTCGGGTCACAGACAATACAAAAGTCTGAGAGAGAGAATATAAAAGAGTAAATCTACAACACTTGGGTATAAACCCGATATACAAATGGAATCCTAATCTAGATATGCAAAAGATAGGAATTTACTAAGACAAAATGCCTCAACAGTCCGCTACTGCCACAACTCCACGAATACACTGGGTGGATAATCATCCATGGTGTCCTCGCGGAGGAACACCTAAAATAATACAATATATATGCATAGCAGGAGAAAATATAAATGGGTCAGAGGCCGAGGTGAAAATATTTTATAGCAAGTGCATTAAAATGCATAATAATTATAAATGCATTATGACATGATTTAATTGATTCGTACTCTCCATAATAATCCAACTCACCTCTCAACTAAAGCGCGTAACTAAACGTATACACATGGTCTCCAAATAAATGCCCGATTATAATTAGGCAAAAGTCTAACTAAATCCCAAGATAAATATTCAATTAAAATCATCTAACTATCTCCCAATCTAAACTTATCTGAAATCCATCTAAATCATATACTTTAACTTTTAATCTTATAGTTATCTTTTATTTGCTCATTTACTTAACATATAAAGTTTACATAACCATTCTCATACTATCATATTCACATTACATAAACATTCTCTTTACTAGAATTTCTTGCATTCTAGTTATACCACCAATATACATATAATTATATATGAGTTATTAGCATCTAAGTGCTAAGTACTAAACTTCTCCCGAGTCTCAATACTGCACTACATTTCGTGCGTGGGACGTCTCGCAAAGCGAAATCCAAACAAGGACCCCCCGTTACACTACTCCTGACAGTATTGATTTTCGAGATTCATTATGCCCTCAATGCATGATGCATGGAACCCAAATTCTTATTATTCCATTAATTAATTTATTATTCCCAATTCTCAGCAGTGCACGGCGTTTCGTGCATGGAACGTCTCGCAAAAGAGAAATCCAAACAAGGAACCCCCCCAATACACTACTCCTTGGCACTGTTGGTCGTCGAGATACATATTATATATAAATATGAGCATTAAGGACTAACTTCTGCTCACTCCCAACATTACATTGCGTTTCGTGCGTGGGATGTCTCGCAAAAGAGAAATCTAAACAAGGAACCCCCAATACACTAGTCCTTGGCACTGTCGGTCATGAGGTCCATTATGAACTCGATACCCGAATAACCAATCATATCCATAATATTATAACCATCCAAATGAGCCATAGCTCGAGGATGCAAGCTCACAATGCTATCATCTTCCAGTTGCCCAAACCACGTAGCAAACTGGGGACCACCTGGTGGGGCTAAACGACACCCACCTCGTGATCAACTCACACACACAACGTCCGGGAAGCGGTCATAGCTCCTAACCGGCAAGTGAGAACGACACATACCCACGACTTTTCACCCCCAAAATAATTCTGTATATCACATAATAATCACCATGGACGACTATGACCTGGGGAGTATCCACACCCTGCTCATCGAGCCAGGATGCTCACCCTCATCGTGTGCAACTTTCCAATGATAGCAAGGAGGGGGTATGCTTCATTATATATATATATATCTATATAATAAGGAGTAGAATTTTAGTTACTATTCCTTAAGTTGATAAGCTAAGTAGGGGTCTAGATTAATCCAACAAGGCAACGATCCAATGGATGAGATTAATTAATCATGCATTACCTATCTTACCCCTCATACATTTGGGTTCCCCCTCTTTTTACACACTTTAATTTATTTCCCCCTCTACATCAAAATTCAAAAAGAAGGATAGAATAGTAATCTAATACTCTCATTACCTCTCTCCTCTCACGTATACCCAAAACCCTATGTCCCCGTCTCAAATACACGGCTCTAAAACACCTAAAATCCTCTCTCCTCCTCTCAAACATCATCTTCTCCATGTTTTGAAATCATTATCCACAAAATCAAACACCTAGAATCATCTTCTCAAACACACGGCCCTTGAACACACGTCACGGTTAGATTTTTGTATCGTTTGGGGGTTTTGATTTATGATTTATGTTTGGATGATATTGTTTAGGTATTACATCTTCATTTGGAGATTTTTTATACACATGGGGATCTCATGTTTAATTTGGGGCACTATGATAATTTCTCCAGCATTTTTTATTTTCTACTTTTATTTCGGGTGATTCTGAATCATTTGTACGACTTACTATAATCTTAGGTATTTTAATTTGGGCTTTACTATTTATACAGATGAAGTCCATTTTTTGTGATATTTGGGCGTGATTTGATTTTTTATTTCCTGGTACTTTGATTGATGTATGTAAGGATGTTTATGTGCTGCAGATTAAGGATGTTTTGTTAGCTGATTTTAGTAAGTGTTAATAATTAGTGCATTTGTGTTTATAAAATTTCACTCTGAGTTCTTGAGTTACTATTATCCCTCGGAGTTCATTCAACACCTACGTTTGTTTTAAGTTTTTGATTTGCGAAATGATTTCTTATTCGTATCTGATTTTCATCTAGAGTTGACTATTTGATATTTATTATTGGTTGTAAGAAATGAAGAATAGATGGCATCAGTGTTATAGCCACAAGAGTTGTTGTTTTAGCCTCAATTTTCATCTAGATTATTGTGATTGGGATTTTTTGTTAGTTATTTGTATCCATACCCAATTTATACCATTGTCTTTTAGGTATATGAAAGTTTAATATGGTTCCTCTATAAGCGAAGCAACGTAGTGGTAATTCATCTCGCATTGGTCTTCAGTCTTAGTTTTAAGGTATATATGCAAGATATTAGTTTCACTGATGTTCTTTTAGTTTTGGATATCATGATTTCAACTTAGTATCTTTATCTGTAATTTATTCTATGTTCTCTTCATTTCTTCACTTTCATAGTCGCAATGGTGAGTTTTATCAGGTTTGTGGTATTGAAGATTTCTATTGTGATCTTCGTCATGCTCGTGATTGTCAGTGTTAGTGAAGGTAGATCAAATTTCTTTAAATTTCGTTTGTTTTCAATAGTTTTTGAAGCCCCTAAAATTTCTCAGGTTTGTTTTATTTAGACCATTTTTTTTCAAGTATTTGCTTACTGCGTTCCAATTTCCAATTTTGTATTGTAACAATTCTTCATATGCATTGTTTGATGGGGTATTCTAATTATTTTTTGTATTGGCATCCTAGATGCTTGACGTATTGCTCTCTACTAAATTGATTTCAATATATTCACTCAGCTTACTTTAATGTGCAAGGACACGCACGCACACGCACTCTAGACACTGAGGTACTACTCTGTGTTTAGATTTGATTTGATTAAAACATTATATTGTAACTATTTTGGTGTAGTAGTACCATTATTGTATAAGTACCAGACATGTAGTTGCTCCTATGCCTTTTACAATATTTGAATTGCTTAGTTTGTGTATAAAATGTGTTTTTGTATATAATATTTTGATTTGTTTTAATTAGTATGTGGCAACGAAATGATTCTAATAGATTGTATATCTTTGGGGATTTAATAGCCCAACCTTTGGGGATTTAATACGTTTGTAGTTAATTCCCCATTGAACTAAACATACGATGGTTTATTGTAAGTGGCAGGTTAGGATTACATCTAAATAATTTGATTTAGTGAGTTGTAGGGCCTTTATATTTTTAACAATGTTATTCTCATCAAAGGAGGATACCTTTTGGCATCATCTCATTAAGGAGTTGTGGGTTGGGTTTATATTAAGGAGATACCTTTGAATGTGCAACAAATACATTTAATGTCTGACAAAGTTTATATGCATTTTGAATGGCCTTTGGCAGTATGCCATTTTCATTTTATGGTGTTATAAACCTTTTTTAGTATGTTATAATTTATGATGTTATAAGCCTTTGGCCTTTGAATGTGCCACATATGATTGATTTGTTTTGGTTTCCATTTGTATTTACATGTGTCACTATTAGAATGAATTTTTATCCAAGTTTTCTCAATGTCAGATCTTTAATTGTCACATGTCTCCGTTGTCGGGTCTACATGTCAAAATAACAGTTCAATCATTTTGCTGGTTGCACATATGAATGTAAATAAATTTTATACATTTAAAAATAATGATGTTCTATTGTTCAGTTTAACTTCAAATGTATTAAATGAATTTTCAATCTCATGTTCAAGAGATCATAGTTCATTGCTCCTTGACCCTCCACATATGCGACTGGTCCCACAAATTCAAGAAGGTACTTTTGAGGTGTTTTGGTCGCATTTAGTTAGTGAAATGTATTGAATGTTTTTAATTAAAAGATTTTGTTAGCTCGAGGAGATTTAGTCTATTAAATGGTCATGACATTGCTACTAATAAAAATCATTTGCAAATGCGGTATGCTAAGGAGGCTACACTTGATTTAGATATATTCTATATTGCTTCAGATTGACATTCTCCGGTTCCATTGAAAACAGTTTTCCCTTTTCTATTTAATAATTTTGAGTGCATAGTTTGGCCTTTTGGTTCAAATGTAGGGTTGAGGTTTATTTTTCATCACTCCCTCGATGCATTCAGCCATTCGTACATCTCTCTCTTTCTCATATTCCCTCCATTGGGAATTAAGGGGTTTGATAAAGTTATTGGTTTTACTTTGCAATTAAGGTATTAATTACAAATATGTGTGAAATTTTTCCCTTGCCTGAAGGTGTTATATTAAAAGGGTTTTTGCAATTAAGGTGTTTGATCTCATTTCGAACGCAACTGCCTCTCTTCTAAACCATCAAGTGGTGAAGGTGAGGGAATCCAAACTTGCCGCCGTCACCATTTTCGTCCTCAACACTTGCTATCGTCACTGTCAATGCTTGCTGCCGTCACCATCACGCGGTAATTCCGCTTTAAGATGGGGTTTTTTACCTTTCTTTCTGTCACTTAGAACACATTAGCCTCTCTTCTAAACCACTAGGAGGTGAAGGTGAAGAATCCTTTTTCATCTATTTGGTGCCAATCATGACCTGCATTTCTTTTGCATAACAAAAAATAGTGTCATTTCATCCATGAGATATTTTTTTATTAGTTTTATGCTTTTTTCCCCTATAATTTATATAGTAAAATATGATTTTCTTTTTTGTTGACATCAAGAAATGTATCACACTAGATAACGAAGCAGTTTCTGCAACAATTCATGTTTATTAGTTGAGAACTATTTTGAAGGTGTAGATATTTAACCGCACCATGCACTGTGTATTTATTTTGAGATTGTCAAAAATAGGGTTGGTTTTTGATAATACTTATTTTTGTGTATAGGGTGATGGGCATTGAAGTGTAATTCGGACAGAACACTGGACATGTAGAAATATACCATCAAATGATACTAATACAAAGTTGTGAGTCTCATTAGGTTCGTACGATCACTAGCAACATTGTTCATAAAAATCAAGAATCCAATTTTAATGATTTTTAGAAAGCTTATATTCAAGTTTAAATTTTATGTTTCTGTTTGACAGTTTGAGGAACTTGACAACTCATTTAATGAGGCATGTCCATCTTTTAAGTTTTGAGTAATTCTTTTAGTTTAATAGTAAGAACTCTTATGATATTTGGGTATTTTCAAACAAAAATTTTCATAGTGAATCATGTACATGTATAATTGATTTTGGAGCCTCATATTGATTGGGGCATTTGGTAGCTCCACTGAAATTTTATATATTTATATGCAGTTTAATTCGATCGGTTAGACCTGCGTGGGATTTGGAAATCAATCTCAAGTCAGTAAAATCAAGCTGGTGGTGGAGATGGATTATTACCAGAGTTAAGGGGGTGCGAGGGTTTTTGCAGCACAAGGGTGGTTGAGGCAGCAATAACAGGAGCAAGGGGATGCGTGTGGGAGAGGCAGGGAACAGGGGGTATGGGATTTTGATTTGGGGCGGGGCTGGTTGTGGGTGACAGCGGGTAGGGGGAGGCAGCGATGTAAAGGGTTGGGTTAGGTCGGGGCAAGGAGTTTGCGAGATTGATTATATTTCTTTGCCTCAATTTTTTTTTAAATTTTTAAAATTTTTCATCATCATCTTTTGTAAATAGCATCTGGTAGCTGCTACGATAAACCTTAGGTATTCTATCTCGGTCTTTCTTGAAAATATGCTTTTGTGGTTTCCCCATAGATATAAGATTGGCTCAGTTTATAACATCTAATTCTTTGTGGAGTGGAACGAGGACTTTTTTACGTAATCTATTTCAAAATCAAAAAGCATAATGAGATTCTAAAATGCCTTTGTATGCAGCAGCAGACTCAATTCGGAAAGAGCTTTTATTTTTTAATACTGATTTGTGTATGACATTTGTTAGTTTCTTTTTATACATATTCCTATGGATACGTATCAGGTGTAAGTGCAACCATTTTTCCCAAAAGAACCATGTTGCTGTGAGGAACGATTTGGCAAATCTTCTGCTCACATCACCCGTGTGCACCATCAAAGGAGAGAAAATTGCACTCAACCATCGAGTTGAGAAGCATTGCAGGTATGATCCCTCTTAACTGTCAAACTCTAATTGTCTCTCTATTTTTTTATCTTCCATGATCGCACTTCCACCCTTGCTAATGTCGTTTCTGTCGGTACTATTATGGCTGCCAAATAGGTCTGCCTTTTAAATTATCGTTAGTTTCAATATATTTCTAATTAGAAGTAAGGATATCACTCTCTTGCTGATTTTTTTTATAATTAGTACATGGAAAATGTTTTTCTTTGGTGAGACTTCAAACTTTAAAGGTTATAGATTTTTTTAACAAGTTTTGCACCAAGCTCCCTATAATCACGAGATGAGGGCCTCATTAAAGAAATGTTTTGAGTTGTATTTAGGTGTATATCGCTATAGGGGACATAATTGTAACGTGAGCTCTCTTATGATTGATTTATTTAGTTGACTTTTAGATAATTTGAATAGTATGTTAGATAATCTATAGATCTAGTTCCTAAAATCATCCAGTTCCTAAAATAAAGTTCTTGAAATCCGTCCAATTCAGTTCCTGAAATCCAATTTGTCCAGTTCAGTTCCTGAAATCATATCTATCCAGTTTAGTTCTGAAATCCATTTACTTTCTGAAATCTGAAGTTCGTTTCTAAACCTGCCTTGAAATCCGTCCAGTTTAGTGCCTGATTTACTTTCATTATATGCCTTAAGCTCTGCAATGATATCGAAACTCTTAACTCTCTTGGGTTTAAATCCAACTAGATGGCCATATTTTCACCTCAGTATTATTTTTCGAAAAAGACTGATTAGAATTATAGTTTTGAGAATGTTGACTCTATGTTTTTCACTTTTGATTCATATAAATAGCAAGTGAGTTGTAATTTTGTAGTTATGTTAGATATAAAGACTTTTTTGAAATATTTTCAATTTGTATATTTGTCATATCGCTTTCTCTTTCTTTTAGAGAAGAAATTTCTTATATTGGGCTCTCTTTGATTGTGATGCAACCTGTTTTGATGGTTGTAGTTGAACTTCGCCCGAGGAAGCAGAGATAGTGAGGCCTGGGGAGCATGTTACCATTCAAGTAAAAGGTAAGATACACTTTGTTCTTTCGAGTATTGGATTATAAATGCTAAATTTATTGAGAAACATGCTTATCATTACAATGCAACAATGACAATTGACAGTGCTGAACTTATTGAGAAACATGCTTATCATTACAATGTTATAATTAATTATTGAGAAACATGGTAAGATACATTTTCATACATCATATAGTCTATTTTCTTAACAGTTAACAGTGCTACAATGACAGTGCTATGAGACGCCAGAGTTGGATTCTGGCATAACAAGGTGGGGCCTTACCGCACTGCAGGTGGACATGCGATAGCATTCGTGACGGCGCTTCAGGATTCCAATGTAATTTCGGCGGACCACTGTCGTCCCATTCTTGAGTGAGCTAGAGCGTAACTATCTTATCCACTGAAGTATCTAGAAGCTATCGCTTCGGGTCGAAGCATTAGAGGAGATCAATTCAGACAGTTCTACTTTTTAGTTCTATTAAATAAGATGGTGTTTCAAGAATAAAAGATGGTGTACCAAGAATAAAATTAGAGGAGATCCATTGATAGTAAGACGTGTCTTCCTAAAACATTTATACCAAGTAAATGGAACCATATGATTGTTATGAACTTTTGATGTGCAGTTATAGATATTAAATTTTGGTTTTTGAGGTTTTGCAATGGTTTAATGAAGTATTGTTGTAGTATTTGTATTTCTTAAAAAGCTGAACTGAACAAACAAAGGAAGGCCCGTCCAAATTATCTAAACTATTTACACTTAGTTGTGTTTAAAAAAACATTTTCACTTAAATTATCGTCGACTAAATACTTTGGGAAAATTCACTTTTGGATGGCGCCAACTGTAGCCTGAAAATCTGCTATTTGTATTATTTTTGTTGGAGTATTTTTTTTATTTTTTTAAATAGGGTGGAGTCGTATAAACAAAGTAAACTTCTCCCAAATTTTCTAAATTCCTTACACAATTGTGTGGTAAAAAAAGTGCCTCAAATTAAGCATGATTCAATAATTTGGGGAATGAAATTTGGTTCGTTTTGCAATTATGTACATTGAAAACTTTCGTCGTACCTTCAGGTACGGGCATTCCGCTAGTGTGTGTATATATATATATATACCATCACATAAGGTATACATACAACATCACATCATATAGAGATATACCATCATATAAGGTATACCTACTACATTTTTACATATTCAAAGTACGCTCTTAGGCGTAGATGAAATAATATTATTGTTTAGTATATTTCCCTATCGATATATTAATCGTCAATTCTCACACGTCTTTTGCACTTTGTATACCCTATATTATTTCTCACTTGAAGCTCACGTGTCGCTTTTGATTATGAATTGTCTCTCAATTCAATTTATGTTAAGGATATTCTCTATCCTAATGCACCTCGATTAGCATTTCTCATTGTTTAAGACATCTCCCAAATTATTCATCATTAAGGTTATTTCTTTATCCGTATGCACATTTATTATCATTTATAATTCTCAATCCATAATATGGTTCAATTAATTATATGAACCTTTAAAGTTATCCTATTTGGGGAATTGATTCTAAAATTGAATATCTCTAAGTTCATTCTCATTCTTTTATATATTTTCATAATTATCTCCAACAAGAATCTTCAATAATAGTGGGCTTCCCCACTTAGAATATACCATAATCTCTAATCGGTATTCCTCAATTTAAGTCAATATGACTCAAATAATTTCTTATAAGGAAAACTCTCTACAAGTCTCCAAAACATACTCCATACGATTCCTATAGATATTCCTGATTGATAACCTCGAACAAAATGGAATGAAATTCTCCCTAGAAAAACATCCCTCAAAAAGCCCTGTTTTCGAATCGATTCGGGCCAAATCCTAATCGTTTCGGCCCTGCGAATCGATTCGGCCCTCAAGGCAAATCAATTCGAGTCCTAAGTAGTGGGATTCTGTCTCAGGCCGAATCGATTCGGCCTGTTCTAGGGCTACAGAAATGGCTATTTCTTCAAAGCCAAAATTCCTAAAAATCATTTTTAATCAACTTCTCTTCATTTCTCTTCAACCCAATCACATATATAACATTGATATTCATCCAAAAACACATTTAAACTGATTTCTATCATCAAATCCAAGATCTACATAACAAATCTAAGATTTTACCCAAAAGTTAGGTTTTATCAAACTAAACCTAAAACCCAAAGATTTAATCCACAAATCATGAAATGAATGGTACACAACAATTATTTAGCAAGTTTAATCACTTGCCTCAAGTTAGTAGGTTCTGATTCGTCCTCGAGATCGCGTATTGGTCGAAAAATCCTCTTTCTCTCTCTTTCTCTTCTTCTTCTTCTTTCTTCTTCTCTCTTTCTTTCTTTCTATTTCTCTTTCTCTCTGAGGAGATTTGATCTCCCGTAGGCTTAATAAGCCTTGTCTCCCAATATACACGCTTTAAATGATAATACACACTTTAAATGACTCGGTAACATTAATTCGAGTCGAACGAACTTAAAAATATTTCGGAACCTAAATAAACCCCAAGTACAGTCATTTCAACTTTCTCGACCCTTCCGGACACAACTACACACTCAGAATCGCCATTAGAATAACTTTTTAACAACTTCAATTTTTGACCTCAAAGCTAATTTAATAATTCTCCAAATAAAATAATATTTATTTCTCCCAAAATAAATAAATTATCATCCCTAAAGTCTCGGGTTGTTAGACTAGTGTCCACACCTAACGTACTACCGAATTAATCTAGATAAAGCTAACCCAGTTAACTATTCTAACCCAATGTTCCCTTATCAATACTAATTCGTGCGATTGCATCACTGACATTTATATATGATAAATTTTCTTACGACTTTATCTAGTCAGCTATGTACATCATAATACAGTCTTAAGTTCGCAACCACTTAATTAATTTATTATTAATTATTTAATTTTATTTACTTACAAGCATAGTAGATTAATTACAGGTATATATATTTATCACTCATAATATATATACTAATAGGTCACCCCACATAAATCTATGGTGCTAGCATACTCTGCTATCAAGTCCTCGAATCTCTCGTACAAAAGGGAGTACTAGTTCGGAATCACTCTTGAACTGTATTAACACAAAACACACATATTGGGGGCGAAGCATAGTTCTAAGTCATTAAGAGGTCAGCACATACCCTCACGTCTCTTTGGACCGTCTGACTATCATTCTCAAATATCTTGTACCAAGGATCCTATGTTCTAGGGTACAAGTCAATATCCTCCATAAAGGTCACATCGAGATAAGATTGTCCCGGCGCAGAAACCTCCGTGATAGCAAGTAGCGCAGGTACGATTAAATACAAATGTTCACATAGTAGAAATATACTTACAATCATATATATATATATATATATATATATACATTTTTCAGATAGGCATACCCACAACCCATAACATATTCTAACCATACGTGGCATGTAGCGCCCGAATTCTACGTAATTAATTCATTCTTTATTTTCTCAATTACTGTAAATTCGCGAGTACTTCTCGATCCTCGAAGTGTATCATTTTAATAAATGTAAAATCAGCAGGTGAACGCTCTCTACCCTACTGGTCTAAGTAATTCTTAATTATCCTACGCACATGATTTCTAACTTAAAACATATAGAAATTCATCAAGGGCCATCAATTAAAGTGTTAATTCAAGCTAATTCATCAAGAACCCAATTTTTATCATCATAATCAAAATCTTCCTAATTATTCCAGAACTCAACATCTATTGGACATCGATTTTGTAGTTAATCATCTACATATATCAATAGGGTTGTCCTAACGTGATTTCTACTCAGAAATTCAATATAAATCTCCCAAACATCATTTAACTTTCTTGAAAACATAAAATAATTATCTCCTACACTAGCATGGATGTGTTATCAACTAAAGAACAACAAGTTAGATACTTGCCTCAAGAATGAAAGTCTGAATTTTAGAAGATGATGGGTATGATCCCACTCCTCATTCCCCGATCTACGCATTGGTGGTGGAATTGGTGAGAATGGTGTAGGTTTGGTGGTTCTCCTCCTTGGAAGCCTTTTATCTTCTCTCTTCCTTAGCCTGTAATGCCCCGTATTTTTATGCTTTCTAAATTTGGGGATTTATTAAATTTAATGTGAGTTATTAATTTAATATAAATCCGAAAATTAAATATTTTTAATTACTAACGTGACGAGAGTTAGTAATCATTGGAAACTTGTTGAATATTACTAATGAGTAAATTAATATAATATTGGTACTATTAAATGTCACGAGTGAATGAAATGACAATTTTGGAAATTTAAGTCAGGACGCGCCCGTGTCGCATCGGGACTAAATATTGATTAATAAAAGTGAATAAATTATAAGTTGCTCATATGTTCATTTTGAGTGCGCCAAATTTTCCGGAAGGGCCGAGATAATCAGAAAAGTGTACCCGGGGGTTTAGTTTGGGTCTCGGGGCATTTTTAGGCCTATTTAGCACCCCGGGAGGGCATTTTGGACATTTTGCATTTTTAGGTAATTAAACCCACGAAATTTATTAGGTTATATCAGCCATTTGGAATGGTCTTTTAGGGTTAGCAGACTCACAACCTTAGAACTTCCATTAGAGAGGAAGGTAGAAATCTTTCTAAGCAATCCAAAGCCAAAAATTCATCCCGTTGCACCGCCACCACCACCAACGCGTAGATCGTGCGACGGGGAACGCAGCCACACCAAATTCGTCCACAAATTTAACCCTGAAATCTACAGGTAAGTATTTATCTTGCTGAATTCTAGTTAATGTTCCTCTCATGTTAGTCTAGGAATAAAAATTTCGTATTTTGATTGAAAAATTATATGTTTTGAAAGAAGAAATCGCATGTGTTGTAAGGAGAATATGTGTAGCTTGAACCTTTATCATATGTAGAGGTTGTATTATGAAATTTGGAATTAATATGGATGAAGGAATTGATGTTGATTAGGTTCTTTAATTGAAAATTTGGGAATTAGGGTTCTTACGAATTAATTTGGGGATTTCATGTAATCTAAATGATTTTTGATGAATTAGTGATTCTAGGAAGTTATTAATGTTATATAATAATGATATTATTGATTGGGATTGAAGAGGAGACGTTTGGTATTAAACTATAGAGGTTTTTAGGCTTAAAAATGGTGAAAAACGAATCTGCCAAAGGTTGAAGACGAAACAGTGCAGTTCACACGATGTCGCGCGAAGTAGTTCGAGTGAGATGTCAACATCGCGCGAAATCGTTCGAACGAGATGTACAAGTTTCTCTAAGTAGCTCGAGCGACACGTGGAAGTCGTTCGAGCGAGAACCATTCTGGTTCGAGCGAGATTTTCAATTTTTAGGGAAAATCCTATTTTTACACCTATTTTAGAAATTGGTTAATTTGAGTGAGGAAAACTCGTATTCGAGGAATTCAGATTAGTACAAAATTTTTGGGGTTATGTAGGTGTGACGATTTAAGTATTTGGGACGGTGCTTTAAAGATCACGAGAGGGAGATAACCGTAGTAAACGATATGAGTCCGTTATACGGGATAAGTGAGTAAAATGTCTTCAGAACAAGAAGTTATAATTATAGGTTGTGGGTACACCAAATTGAGAAATGTGAATAAGTGTTGTATATATATGACTATGTGATTGTGCATATATTATAAATGTGTAAAAATCATGGCCGCGCTACTTGCTATCCCTAAGGTTACTGCGCTGGGACAGTCTTATCTCGATGGGACCTTTATGGGGGATATTGACTCGTACCCTAGAAGATAGAGATCCTTTGGTACAGGCAAATCGGATCGAGAGTCAGACGGCTTAAGAGACGTGGGGGCATGTACTGACCTCTTAGAGATCGGGACTCTATGCTTCGCCTCAATATTGTTTATGTTTGTGTTAATATAGTTCGAGAGTAATTCCGAACTTGTATTTCCCTTAGTACGAGTGATACGGGGACTGGATAGCAGAGTATGCCCGCACTATAATTTTTATGTGGGGTGCTGTTAGAATATATATGTTACATGGGTATTGAATATATATATTAAATTATGAAATATGTGAATTACCTCTTGTGTTTATGGTAAGTAAGATATGAATAATGATTTCAATTGAGAAATACGTGTTTTGAAAGTATAGTATATTACTGGGAAACTTTATTAGTAAATAAAGGTTAAATGGGAACTTTGTTATTAAATGAGAATTTAATAACAAAGTTTCCCAGTTGGGAAGGTTAGTGCGATAGGTGTGCACATTAGAAGAGAGGTGAGAATTTCTCAAGAGAGTGCCGCACTAATATGTTGTTAAATTGGCCAGTAAACATTTTAAATACTTACTAAACAAATTTTAAATCATTTTTACAATCGGGCTCTGACCCGTTTCCATTTTCTTTCCCTCTTGTATATATATATATATATATATATGTATTACAGGTGCCCAGTCACAGGGGCGTCTTGCATAGGATCCTTTGGAAGGAACGCACTGCAGTTTAGGTGGGAGTTGCAGGCCTCTTGCTTAGACGACCTCATTTATTTGATTCTACTTCTAGCATTATTTATTCCAGTTGGGCATGTGTCGCCCTTTCCATTATTCAGTTGTTTCATGGGACATTGTGATTCATTTATTTCCAGTATTCACACTTTGGGATTTATTACTGTCAGGATGTTTTTCCTTTAAATTTTAATGTTGTAATTACCTAGTTGGATGTTTAATTATTGGATTGTTTGTTCCGGTATAGCTGTTGTGTGATTCTTTAATTATGAATTTTGTAAAGTTTAAATGTTGGTTTATATAAATAAAATTTGGAAACTAATGTCTAAAATGGTTTTGACACTTAGCTTATTTATGTAGAGTGGTGCTATGGGTACCAAACAACTCCCCCAAATCTCCCCCAAATAGCATTAATGAGTTGTTCCCTGGCGGGACCCATACCACAAGGTATAACACTTAAAGCTATTTGGGGGACAATTTGGGGGAGTTGTTTGGGACACATAGCATTTTCCATTTATTTAGGGTGTTAAATTGGAAAAGTTATTTTTACGACAGTGATGCTAAGAATGAACCAACCGTTCACCTTGATTATAACTTAATAAAGGATTGATCACCCGGTATTTAATTAGGCGGGGTGTCACATAGCCTCTCTACAACTCCAGTGTTTCTAACCCTCGAGGACTCCCACTTCCATTAGATATAACCTCTAAATTTTCGTAATTAATTAGCCTAGAATTTGAAATTACCAAAATTCCCTCCCGAGTTACCAGTTAAGCCTAAAAATGTCCCGAGACCCAAACTAAACACTCGGGTACACTTTTCTAACTATCTTGACCCTTCCGAACACATTGACTCACTCTAAATGACCATACGGGTGACTTAGAATTAATTTACTTTTTATCCCATTAATTTACTCCCGACACAACATGCGCGTCCCGACTTAATTTCTATAATTGTCGTATTATTCACTCGCAACAATTTTAATAAATTCAATATCATATATTACTTTACTCATTTAGTAATATTCAACATAATTTTCACGAATAATTACTAACTCTCATCACGCTAGTAAATATCTATTTTAAAATACAGATTAATATTAAACTAATTTATCCCAATTTAATTTGATTAATCCCATAATTAAATTCCATAAATATACGGGGTATTACAGTTTCAAGTAAGAGACAAATGTTAAACTCTCATGAAATTTCTCTCACACTTGATAGACGAGCAATAAAGTTATAAAATGGGTGAATCAAAGTAATAAATCACAAGGATAAACACAATCACTAATACTCTAAGCTAAAAGAATTTTATGTCAAGACGAATAAATTTGTCTGTTATAGACCAAACAGAAAGTCCAAACTAAAAATCTACAACACCAAACCTGAAGAACTAAGAAAAGAGAAATTCATAAAATCTAGGAAGTAATCTAACTAAGATGATGAAAATCATCTTAGATATAGAATGTGAACACCTAATCTCCCAAGATATGAAAATGGTAGGAAAAGAGAATAAAAACAAGTGAAAAAAAATAATTTGGTTTGGGTGGGAATGAGTAAACGTTCAAAATGTGGATTTTTAAAGACATCTACTCTACCTAGAGTGATTCGCTGATGCAAATGTCATTCTTCACTAGTTATTCCTTTTATCACTGCCGCAAAGCCTTATGCTCACGAGTTGAAAACATGGGCAGGGATTCAAAAGTGCAGGAAGTAAGGCACATAGAAGTGTAAAAATAGACTTCTTAGTTTTAGTCAACTACACTATATCCCCTTAAAAAATTATATAACCATATATACTTTCAAAATCATACTCAATGTTTATGTTTATGTTTATGTCAAATACTCTACAAAAAGAATAGTTTAGCATTCAAAAGGCATAATGGTTCAAATTATAACTATTTATAAAGGAGAGTGATTGAAGCACATAACTCGTGAAATAAGTGCATAACATGAGAATTAGCCTATAAAATAAAGAATGAAGATCAATGTTTGACCTCACTTTTGAAAATTTTGGGTTTATGTATCTTTAAAAAAGCTTCAATTTTTACCATCATTTTCAACTACCACTTTTCTCTTCCTCGTTTAGCGAGCTTTGGTTCAAACCTTTAAAGTCTCTTATATTTGGCGTTACCAAAATTTAGATATATAAAAATCTTTGAGACATCATAATAAAAATGATTTTGTAAGTTGTGAATTTCACATGCACATAAGTGAAATACTTATTTCTAATTTTCATAGGTAAGTATCTCTTTAGACTTAATGCAATAGTCCCGACCATTTTTTCGCTCATGATTTTTTGAAAGTTAAGACTTTTATATTTCAAATTCATCTATGATAAAAGTATTTCATACACAAATAATTACAAATGAAAACCTTTTTCCGGAACACCACATAATTTTGTTAATTTCCTTTAGAAGAAGAAGACAAATTCCTTTCGAGAATTTACATTATAATTTTTTTTGCTACCCTTGATCTTTGATTGATCATGTTTTAGAAAAGAAAAACAAAAGACTAAATCTGAAGCATAGATCAAGGGATTGAATCATAATACCTTTGTGGATCTTGTTGATGATCCAATAGGGATGCAATGCATTGATGAAGATGGTAATTTTTTTACCCATCCAAGATCTTCAAAAACCATGCTAGAATCCACCAAAAGCCTCAGATCTTCTAGTACCCAAAGAAGACTATGAAAGTACCTTCTCTTATCCCTTAGTTTTGTGTTGGCTTAATTTTGTAATAACAGTCCCAAATACACTCGGTTTCATTGCATCCACTAAATATATTCCAAAAAATATTTTTAAGAATTTTAAATTCAAATTTTATATTTTATAAAACTCCAATTTTAATTTGTGTACTATATTCCATATTTTTGTATTTATATATCTTATTGTATTATTTACTTAAGTATTTTTTTGTATATTATATCTTTCTTGGTTTTATAATTTTCAAAAATTTAAAATTTAATTTTCATATGATTTTTATAATTTTTTGGAATTTATTAATGCTGGTTTAAACATTTAAATGAGACAAAATCAAAATCATTTTTTTTTTGTTTTTCAAATAAAATTAGCAAAATAAAAATGACAACATTTTGAATAAACTCGAATGGGTTTTTCGGTGATCCATGTTTTGTGGTTTGGACCAACTAGAGTTGAGGGTTTAGCCCACGCGCTTCCTTCACGCGTGAGCTCTGTGCTAAGTTTGCTCAACTCTAGACCTATCGATGGTTTGTTAATCCTTTTGCCCCTCTTTGTGCACTTGTTTTTATGTAAGTGCCCCCATCGATGGGTTTTTTGTGTGATGTGATTTGTGCCCTTAGATGACCTTGTTCGATTACTCTTATGCCATTATTGTTTGGTGAATTACATTTTTACCAAGCCATTCCACCGTATCTACAAATAGAGAGTTTGGGTTTCATTTTTTTACACACCTTTCTCTCTAAACCTTAACGTGACTCTCTCGAAATTTCTACCCGTCTTTCCCTCTTTAAATTTTTTGATAGAAAGAACTTTTCGGTGTATATTTGTCGTTGCTTGAAAAGATCCTCTAATCAAAACCTCAAATACCTACAAAATAATATCAACTCAAATGTAGAGGTAAGTAAGGGTATCAATCCACATCAAGGGGGTAAAGCAAAGGGAACACAATTGTAATTCACTTTTTGGAATTTTTGCTTTTCTATTTTTTTTAGCTTTTCAAATATTAAAATAATTGGGTGAGGTGAGGTGAAATAAGACTAAACTAAATTGTGAGATGAAAACAACTAACTTGAAAGTGACTAAAAGTGAAAAATAAAGTCTAACACTAAAATAAGAGATAAAGTGAGGTAAATAATAGTGAGAACAATCAAGGAATGGGATTACACCACAAATTTTAGCTATTCTAGATAATTAATTTAATCAATTGAATTCTCCCAAATTAATATCAAAATTACAAATCAACTCTCGTTGCAAATGTAATTTTAATAGTAACCTTTTAGAAAATTAATGTAACAACCCTCTCAAAATAATAACGGGTGGCCAGCCCTATACTACTCTAAATCGAGAATCTCAGATGGCTCATTCTCAGCATCAACCAAATATACAAAATAGTATACGACTAACTACCCGATATCATATCAGCGAGATGTTAAAAGTTTAATAAAAACTATAACATATAGCAAACTAACGCTAAACTAGAAACAAAGAAAAGAAAGATGCGTACAATAATTATAATAAATGAAATGAATAACTACAAATGAATGTGCTACAAAGAAATAACTAAATAAATAAACCCGAATATGCTGTCGGGTTACAGCCAATACAATGACTGAAATGGAATAAATACAAACTATTATAAATATCCCTTGGGTGTAAACCCAATATACAACATGAATCCTACCTAGATTTTTAAAGAAGTAGGAAGCGACTACGTTCAACATCCCGTAATAGTCCTCCCCTGTCACGGCTCCCAAAACTCTGGATAGAAGGTCATCCGGTATCCATGCGGTAGGACATCTATAGTAATATATATATGTACATGCAGGAGAGAAAAGTAAACGGGTCAGAGACCGAGTTGTGAAAATATTTAGCAAGTGTGTTAACCGTGCATAATAAATATAAATGCACTTATTTCATAATTAAAGTGGAATCGCACTCTCATGAAACCCCAACTCACCTCTCCTCTAACTCTGCGCACCTATTCGCGTCCTAACATTTTAGTTAAGTTACCCCTCCTATAAGGACAACTTAACCCACCATAGGCCTAGTCTACCCACAAGACCCGCCTTCCTATCATAACCCAAGAATCCAATCCTTCCTAATCACACTAGATTATTTACAAACATATATGCCATACTAGGCTAAATGGATTTCGGTTTATAAATTAATCAATTATAATTCTTAGTAAGTTACCCATATACATTTGGGTTGAATCATAGGATTAAATTACTAAATAACATGCATACAATATTATTATTGAGAAAACTTCTCTCCATTCTCAACATTGCACTACGTTTCGTGCGTGGGGTGTCTCACAAAGCGAAATCCAAATAAGGAACCACCCCGTTACACTACTCCTTGACAATGTCGATCCTAGAGATCCATTATGCCATACATACAATATTATACTACTAAATTTAGATTACCATAGTAGAACAACTTAAAATCTCGAATAATAATCCTTGGGATGATGTAACCAAAATATTCCTTAAATGCGATACATCAACCCCCATCAATCTAGTACATCATAATCATCCAAGATGTACTCCATAAAGATTCCATATCCTTTCATCTATAGGATATATATAAATATATATATAGGCATTCATTCTAACCACATATATATATATATATATATATATATATATATATATATATATATATATATATATATATATATATATATATACCATCATCCATACCCATGACCAAGTGTACATATCACATCTGATGTACAATAGCCATGCACAAAATATACCCGACTATATATAGCACCGATAAACTACACCATGATATCATCTTCCCAGTGCCCATCTCACGTAGCAAAATTGGGGACCACCTGGTGGGGATCCACGACACCCACCTCGTGATATACTCACGCACACGACATCCCGAGAAGCGGTCATAGCTCCTAACCGGTCAATGAGATGAGACATACCCACCACATCCCACCCCAAAAATATATATATATATCACATAATAACACACTGGACGACTTTGACCTGGGGAATATCCACACCCTTCTCCTTAATCCAGGATGCTCACCCTCGACGCGAAAACTTCCCAATGATAGCACGGGCGTGGTATGCTTAACCACATAAGTATGTATATCATTCACATGCACAATATACATACATCCATATGATCCCATCATATGATCCAATATTAAACCATCACATAAGGTTTAAATATCCATACCATGTATATCCACAACATAAATATATCCATACAGATATATATATACATATATTCACATATCATATATCTATATTTATACAAACTAATCCTCGTTCATATGTATAAGATATATCAACCCGGCTATAAGTATACATAATCCTCAATATACAAGCCGTCACCAAAAACTCATTTAATTTACCTCGATATGTGAATACAATCCCTCCCTTGAAGCATATTCATCCATTTCTTCTATGATGAATAGTCTCCCAAAATACATGTATATATCCAACATTAGGGTTATCACCCAAAGTTCAGTGTAGGAAACCATCACTACACATTTCATCTCTAAAATTGAAAGTACATAAGTATCTCTAGTACTATTTGACCATTATTATATTCATGACTAATAGCCTATCAACCTCAACTTGTCTCAACTTCATTTCAAATGTTGGAATCCCAGTGGTTACTTCCACACCATTATATATAACTACTCTAACTAAAATTCATGCTACCGCCTATTCTAGTTGATAGTACACTCTAATCGTCCCCAATTTCACCTAAGGTTCAATTGTTCTTGTGAACCCCTACTCCTATTGTATTACCAATTATTCCTTAATTTGAACATTTCTAAGGATAGGTGACTACTCTCTCTCGTTGGTCCCCAATTATAACTTAATAGAATCCTATCGCTATAAGGATTCAACATGAATATCGACCTATAATTTCCCAACGTACGCTCGTAACTCGTCTCTAAGAGTTCTTAATCTCCCATCAATCTATACTTACTCTTGACCTATTATTAGGGTTCTCAACCCCAATGAGTATTTCCCACTATCTCCATAAATGCACATAACTCCAATGTATACATGTAAACATAAACCTTCTCCAAACTATTTGAAGAAGTATCCATAATCATAATAAGTGAGAAACCCCCTTATAAGTCTCCAAAATATAACTCTTACTTCATAAGAGAAGGCCCCAAATCAATAAACCCAACCAAAAAGGGTTTGAAATCACTATAGATAAAGTTCTTCAAAATGCCCTGTTTTCGAATCGATTCGGCCCTATTCCGAATCGATTCGGCCTAGCGAATCAATTCGACCATCAAGGAGAATCGATTCAGGTCCAAAGATCTGGGCTTCTGTCACAGGACGAATCGATTTGGCTTGGGTCCAAATCAATTCGGTCAATGCAGACCTGCCAATTTGCCTAGACCGAATTGATTCGCTTAAGAGGCGAATCGATTCGGGTCTGCAGAATTTGAAGGGTTCTTCTTATCCAACAAAACCCAGAATTCTAAACCCTAAAATTTCACTTCTAACCCCTAAACTTTCATCAAAACATGATTCTAAGCCAATAAATCAACCCAAAGTTGATCCCAAACATTTTCACCCTTAAACCCATATATAAACATTGATTTCAAGATTAAACCCAAAAATCTAGTTTTTGATATTAATACCCAAAATCCATTTTTCTCATCCACAATTATGAAATCAAATACACAAATAACTTATTTAGCAAGATTAAACACTTGCCTCAGATTTGTAGAGGTTGGATCGTCCTCGATGTCGCGGTTGGGTCGGGATCTCCAAGCTTTTCTTCCTCTCTCTCTTCCTTTCTTCTTCTTTCCTTCTTCTCTCTCTCTCTAGGGCTTTTTTTCTCTTTCTCTCAAATGTGAATGGCTTAATCCGTAAGCCTCTTAAGCCTTGAAACATAAGTCCCCAATTTTAAATGTTAATACACACTTTAAATGACTCGTTTACTCCAATTCGAGTCAAACATACTTAAAAACATTCCGGAGCCGAAATAAAACCCAATGACAGTCATTTTCACTATCTCGACCCTTCCGGGATCGATGGTACCCTCAAAATCATCATCCGGAATACTTTGAAATGTTCTCTATTTTTTTGGACCTCAATTTCCAAATTTTAAAATTCTCCAATAGAATTAAATTTTATTTTCCCCAAAATTTAATTTCTCAGTCTACAAAATCAAGGGTTGTTACAATTAAGTTTAACACCCCACAACTCTGGAAAATAGATCCCCACTCCTTTTAATTAATCACCCGCTAGGATCGATCAATTAAAATTTATGTCAATCTTAGAAAATAAATTTAGAGTTGAAATTCAAGTTATAATACCCCACTTAAGAAACCCCTATCTCTAGTTCGAATCTAAAATGATTATTATAACTAGAATTTTGATTTTTTCTCGAAAATCATTTACCCTCTCTCGAGGCGTAAATCTAAGGGTGAGGGATAAAAAATAACATTCAAAGGTAATTTTCAAGTAATCAAACTAATTAAACTAAAAGAACATCAAATAAGGGTTTCCCCCCACCCCTTGAAAGGGGATTTAGCCTAGCATGATATGAAATTTGACAAATTAATAATCAAGGCTACTAAAATAAAATAGAAGGGAATAAAACAAGCAAACCAAATCTCTTTGAGAAAGTTGAACTCTAATCTTCCAAACTGAAGCATACAATCCATCTAATTGAGCATCCAAGTGATTTGAAATTCAATATCCACTCAATTAACTCTCTTACAATATTTAATCTCACAAATATCAACAAAAATAAAAATAAAAAAATAAAACTATTTATAAATGGTGTTTTTCTCTACAATTCTCTCTCTAGATGGTTCTTATCTAAAAGCTGCTTTTTTCAAATGGGGTCTTCATCTTCTTTTATAGTAGATGCATGCACATATGGGGCTAATGGGTATTTTTGGAATTTGGATTGAGTGTGCATGGAAATGGTGTGCGTACACATGAGGTAAGAGAGGTGTGAGGTCATGTGGGTGAGGGGATTGGAACAACTCTAATTAGTTAAAGGGGTAGTTTTGGAAATTAGGGTAGAAGTGGTAGTTGAGGTATTTTAGGAATTGGGGCTTAAAGGGTTTTAATGGCATGTGGGCATTTAAACTTATTTGGTTTTGTCTTGTTTGGTTTGGAATTTTTTTGGAAGGAGGCACGATTTTGGATAAGGGTCGGTTTGGGAATTGGTTCGAAGGTGAGGGCTGGGGGTTCTGACCGAAGATGTTTGGCTTATGGGTTTGAGCCAGGAGGTCCAGAGTTGGCAGGGATTGGGCTGGATCGGGTTGGAGCTTAGGCAGGTTGCCGGAGGTTGGAATCTGCAGGTTGGTCAGACAGACAAGGGGGTTGCGGGTTGGTTCAGGCGTCGGGTAGAGCTATTTCGCCTCCGGAGGTCTGGGTTTGGGCGAGTTATGGTTCTGACGGGGGATGGGGCAGGGGTAGTCGCCGACGAAGTTTCTTCCGGGGAGATGGGTCTGACAGGCAGCGAGGGGTTAAGTTTGTGAGGGGACATGGGTGTATCTGAGTTGTGGGTTTGAGTTTTGTTAATGGAGGTGAGAGGGTGAGGAGAGAGATTTTGTGTGGTAGTTGGGAGGTTGAAGATGAGGGTGAGGGTGTTAGGGTGTGTGAGTGTGTATGGTAATGGGTTGAGGGTTATTGTGTGTGGTGAGTTGTAGGGTAAAATGGTGAGGGTGAGTGAGGTGGTTTTAGGTGTATTGATGTGTATAGGATAGGTGGATGTGAGTGTGTATTAGTGTCTTTAATTTGTGACCCTAAAATAACACTAAATACCTAAAAATAATAAAACAAAATCTAACTAACTAAAAAAAATAAAAATAAAAATATTAAAACTTAAGAAAATAAAATCCTAAGCTATTAAAAACTAAAATAATAAAACAAAATACAAAATGAAAAATCTAATAAAATATGAAAACAGAAGCCCTAAAATATAAAATCTAATAAACTAAAAATAAACTCCTAAAAACTAATCCTAATATAACTAAAAACTAATAAAAATCAAAATAAAATAAAATTACACTAGTAAAATAATAATAGAAAATAAAACCTAGAAATCTTAAATAAATAAAAAATAAATCCTAAAAATAAAAATGACTCAAACTAAAAATCTAAAAGGAAAATATAAGAAGACACAAACTAAACACACACAGACTTGGGGTGTTGCTTGGGCTAGGTTTAGGATCGGGTTTGATTACGGGGGAGGGAATTAGCTCTATAAAACGTGCATTTGCCTCGATATATAGCCTTTGACACCGCAAATGAATGTTTGACCTACAAGATAAATAATTAAGTACATAAGACCCATATTGCCGAGAATTAGCAACTAAAATACGTCTATTTGGGGTATAAATTGTACAGTTTTGGGTGCTTATCAATTTTCAATGTCTTATATGTTTTCAGAGATCTCTTACAAAACATTTACCCTATATTTTAGCCATATATATTTTGTGAGTATGAGTGTTTAGTTTTTGATGATTTTTGGAGTTTGGGGGTTTTCTAGTTTGAGGAGCTGAAACATATGGAGCTTGTTTAATTTTTCTTTGATACTGTATCTATTGTGAAACCCGTGCTATCTTTGTAGGTATATTTTCTAAACCATCTGTCTACATGCAAAACCATACGTTGTCTTTTCTTCCGTGTTTAGGGTTTGAATGATTTAAACTAATTTCTATAAATGTTTTACAAACCATGGTTTTGAAAAGATACTATCTCTTGTTTATATATATATATATATATATATATATATATATATATATATATATATATATATACACTTTGTGTTATTAGATTTTATTTATAACTAAATCTATTGTACTAATCTTATATATACTGTAAACATGATTTAGTTGTGATTTGTTTTTGTGGATCTTTTGTGTTTTTTTCAACTCTCATTATCTTACTTTTTCCCACACAGATTGCTTTTATTTTTCACAAGGTTGAAATATCAATTCATGAAGCAAGCATTTTTTTATTCTTGGCTTTAGGATTGAACTCCCAACCATCTGTGAAATTCAAATTTATTAAAACTTGTTTTTTACCTCTTCATTGGATACTCTGCCTTTGAGTGTGAAGTTATGTTTGTATTACTTGACTACTATTTTTGTTTGGTATCATTCATTAATTTGTGTGGTTGTTTAGTGTTTGTCTTGGATTATTGGGTGTTTTAGGAGTACTAGTTCATTTACACTTCTGTAAACTATAATTTTTACGTAAACTATAATTATAGTGGAGTTGTGGTATGTATGGTCTTAGAACTAAAAGTTCCTGGGTTTACCTGTATGCTGGGTTCCTCCTTAACAAATTATAGTGTTCATCTCTCTTCTCCTCATCTCATTCTGTCTTTAATTTTTATTTGTTGGACTTTGAACATCCCACTAACCTAAACTATTTTTATTATGTCTGTATTCAACCATTGATGTTTAAAGGGAATTTACCAAAGAGTTAAAATAGATTTTTAATCTTAACACTTTTATATCCATAATTACTTTCAAGTGGTATTAGAGCATCAATACTACTTTAGTTTTAATTTTTTTATTACTCTTTAAGTTCCTGAACTCTTCATTTTAAACTTATTTTTAATTGGGAGACCAAATTGGTAGTTCTGTACGTTCTCCTCAGTTTGATGGTGCAAACTTTTCTTGCTGAAAAGTAAAAATGATTGCATATGATATAAAGCATTTGGTCGAAAATGATTTTTCAGCACCTACTCATATAATTGGTGAAGGTGATGTTCAAATAACTGAGAGAAAACCTCTTTCTGAATGGACTAGAGAGGAGAAATTAAGTTCACAATATAAAAATAATAGCAAAAATGTTATTTTCCAAGTAGTGGGTGAGTTTGAATTTAAACGTATCTCAGCCTGCAGCACTTCTAAATCATCTTGGGACATTTTAATGTCTGCACATGTGTGTAATTCTACAGTTAAAAAAGGCTAAGTCACAATTTTTAGTTCATATATATGATACCATGTTTATGAAAAATGATGAGAAATTTGATGACTTTTATCTCAGGTCGCAAAAATTGCAAATTAATCACATGCTAACGGTATTGTATATGCTGATTTCAAAATATGTGTTATAGTTCTAAGATCTTTACCTCATACTTTTGCCATGAAGAAACATGTTATAGAAGAGATGGATGATCCTGACATAACACCTGAACTATTATGTAGTAAAATCATGTCTTTTGAGCTTGAAACTTATTTAAGTGATAATTAAAGAGGAAAAACAAAATCACTCACTTCATAAACTTTTTTAGTGTATTAATATTCTATGAACAGTTTTGCTTTTGTATCTTCCTTGTCTGATCTTAATAATTCATCTGTTTCTTTTGAATCCCTAGATCATGAAATTTTATTGTTATCTAAACATTTTAAGAAATTTGTTAAGTTTAGAAATAAATTTGATTCTAGAGAAGGATAACCTAATTATTCTAATAGGCCACATATAAAACATTTTGAAAACATTTTTTTTTAATAAATATGACCATAAAGAAGACATAATTCACATTTAATGTCGAATATGTAATGAGTTTGGACATTATGCTCACAAATGTTTTTCTAGAACTTAATGGTAATCTTCTCAAAAAGCACACTTTTCTAAAACTTAGTATGATAGTTCCGACTCTAATAGTGATTGTAGTAATAGTTATAACAACCTTATGGATTTTACATCCACATGTTTAAATGAGTCTTATGATTGTGTTGATAACTTACTATTATGTTTGATAATTCTGAATTGTTTATTGATAATTGTGGTGACAATTATATTCATCACAAATAAATGAGAAAATGCAATCACCAAAGGAAATAAAGAATAAAAAATGCTAATCACACAACACAGTATGTACGTGGTTCAGCAAGAATTCCTACGTCCATGGTGGTGTTCTCAATATTATTTCTATGTGCTTCGGAGAGTGATTTACAGAGAATATATTGCATGCCTTTCGCCCCAGGCCTAGGGTTTGTTATATACATGTTTGTTCTCGGGGAGTGGGGATGTTGGACTCCCCCACGTCCATCTTCTACTCCTAGAATATCTCCCTACGAGATTTTAGGAGTGGACTAAGTCGGAATTGAATTCAGTTGAGACACGAGGGGCCCAAACTTTGGGCCATTTCTATTGGGCTACACGTTTGGGCCTGTGATAGCAAATCCGGGTACCCACAATTGCCTCTAAAGTTGTTGGGACACAATTTGGGATCAATAAATTTAAATGATTTATCATAATGGCTCTCTTGTAATTTGTGTCACCCTTTCCAAGATTGAAAATTGATTTAGGCGGCAGCTTGCTTTGTGTCATGTGCACGATGATTGGAAGAATTTAAAGGTCATTTGGAACAGCAGTCCGTAGTTGTCATTTCAAACATCTTCAAGTTTTCTCATCTTTAAATCATCTTTAAATTCCATTCAATATAATTTTCATCATTTAAATCACTCGAATCCAAATCAAATTAATTCAAATCTTATCAAGGGTTTACTGATATTTCTAGGTCCCAAAATATCCAAATAATAATCACCAAAGATCCACAAAAGGTTTGGGATAAGAATCAACATTTAAAAAGAAATAACTTTACATAATCTGGGGAGGTCGATCGATCGAAGGTAGGGGTCGATCGATCGATCACTCAGGTCCAAGCCTGGTTTTTCTGCATTTTAGCAACTACGGGTTTCACCATTTTTACTCATTCAAACCTTCATATTAGCCTCCAAATTGAGTTATAATTATTACTACATGATATGCCAACATATATGAACGATTTCCAGTTCTCTAAACATCCTAGAATCATCAAGGGATTGGATTAAAAAGCATGTTTATCTCCTTATTTCCAGAAATTTATTAACATATCATCTTCAAGAACACATCAATGGTTTTCATAGTTTCTTCAACAGATTCATGACTATTTCATGGATTACATCCATCCTAAAACATTAGTTAAATTCCTATATCATTTCAGTTTCCAGAAATCCATTTAATACTCCATTATTTCTTCCAAACATGAATAATCTTCTCTTTTCATACTATTCTAACATGGACAATATACAAACTTAAATTGCCATTATCAAACACTTGCCTTTCTTGTAGGTCTGATCCTTTGGTGTAGTATATTTCAGTTGGTTGTCCCTTCTCTGGTCAAACTCCGGGGGTGGTTGGTGGTGGTGAACCTTGCTCTTGTTCTTCTCCTTCCCAAGTGGCTTTTCCCTTCCCAAGCACTCTTACACTCTCTCTAGGAAGATGGCTGCTCTTATTTGTGAAGAGGAGATGAATAACCCCCATACACTTAATCTACCAATACTTATAGTAGTGCCAAATCCGTAATCACTATTCATCCCCCCTAGAAAAATGACAAAAATGCCCTTTTGGGTTGTCTATTCATTCCCAAATGACCCGAGACTCAAAATTAACATCGAAATAGACTTTTCTGACTATTTCGAACCTTCCGGACGCAACGACGCAGTCAAAATGACTATTAGATCGATAGAAAATAAATTTCCTTTTTAATTTAATAAACTAGTCCCGACAAGTCCCATACCGCGTCTGACTAAAAATATAAATTACCGAATTTATATCATACAGTCATATCAATGACATCACATTCATATATTACCTAAATAACTTTAAGTAATATTCAGAATCATCCATTTTAATATCCACCGTCCGGATAAAACCCGAATGAATTAATTAATAATAAAATGTAATTAATCCATTAATTTAAAATATAACCCATTTTAAAAGTCATTTAAAATTTCGGGGTATTACATACTTCCCCCCTTATAACAGAATTTCGTCCTGAAATTCAGGAATATAAGTCATACCGGTAAGGTCAACTCCGAATATAAATCTCACATCGCAAGAAATCCAAGATGTACCGCCCATACAGTACATTAACAAAGTCCCTATCAATGTTATACACCAAGCCTCACCATATAGTTTCAACTGAATCAAATTTAGACTTCACCTAATCTTCCCTATACCGTCCTCATGACAAACTTTAGGAAAAATGATCCTCTCATAGTGAACAAATAAATCCTGAAGTCTCAACTTACTTACCTTTTTCACAAGTATGAAAAATACTACAATCAAATTATCCATGGCGCCCATACACCCTCTCGTACCGCTTTCAATATTAAAAGTTTCACAAAGGTTATAAACTCATTTCCCAAAGACCTAACTTATTTCGACTCCCAACGGTTATTAGTTTCATGCGTGGGGTGTCTCGCAAACAAAATCCAAACAAGGAACCACCCCGATACACTACTTCCTAAAGTAGTCGGTCATTGAAACTCCTAAGGTCCTTAGTCAATAATATATATAAAAAAAAATTTGGTTTAAAAAATATCAAGTTTATCGATTTTAAAACAAAAATTTGGTTTTTATCGATTTCAAATAGGGTCTACGCATCTACTCTTTTATAGAAGACAAGATGCAGACATATGCTCTCATATACCACAAATCAATGCACGCCGATAGTCGAATCACACTCGGACATGCTCAAGGTAAGTAATCCCATGATACAAATCAAACCCACGTGATAACATGTAATATAAAGGTGTCCCACACCCCTTAGTGAGTCTACATAAATAACAGTGCTATCGGCTAAGTTTAGCAACCCTTTTGCCCACACAACATTAATCGTAACAAAATCAATATACGATTCATAATCCTTAGATAGAAAACATACCCTCATTCGCGGGTGGTGGTTTTTGATTCACTGCCTGATGGACGTTATATACACGCCCGTACTGACCCTGCTGCGCGGGTGCTGCTGGAATGGGCGGTAGTGTTAGCACCGGAGCTGGAGCTGGAAGAGCAGCTGGTGGAATCACTGGTACCTGTGGCTCCTGTCGAGCATGTTGTTGCTGAGGGAATTTGTCTTTCTCAGGACAATCTTGACGTTTATGGCCATACTTGCCACACACGAAACATTTTCCCGCAAACTTTCCACCACCTTGCCCCTGTTGACCCCGAACATGCTGGCCATTACCTCCCTTACCTTGGCCCTGATGAGCCTTTCTCTGGCCCTGATGGCCCTATTGTCCTTTCCCAACACCTCTATCCTCAAATCGAGAATCTCCAGATCGCAAATGCTTAGCATAGTCCCCTGTTTGTGAACCCTGCTCACTCTGACGCTGATGACTCTGCCCTAGCTGAGTCCCACTAGAACTGCCCCCACTAGTCTTGCCTTGCAGGCCTGACCCAAACCCTCGCTTGACACCCTGATTATGGAAGCGGTTATCTTGGCAGTGGAGCATTGCAGCATTAAGAACATCTGCATACATACGTAGTGAAAGATTCCCCAATAAATGTTGGCGAATTTTATAGTTCAACCCATCAGTGAACATTAGGACTCTCCTCTCCTCGGTAGGTACTTCAGCTGGTACCAAATTAGTTAATCTCATAAACTCTTCCTCATATTCCGCCACACTCTTCTCTCCCTTTTTCAAATCAAGTAGCTTCAGCCTTATCTCTGTCTGGATGGCAGAAGGAAAATACTTCCCATCAAACCGTATCCAAAAGTCTTGGATAGTCATTGTGTCCCTCTCCTCCATAGTGGTCGTAGCTTCCCACCATTGCAAAGCTGCCCCTACTACCTTGAATGTGGCTAGTATCTGACGTTGAACCTCAGTGCATTCGATCATTCTCAAGTGCCGTTGGATATCTTTCTTCCACTGGCTAGCAGTCACAACATCTGATCCTCCCTGAAACTCAGGTGGGTGCGCTTTCTGAAAGGCATCCCTCGCTCGTTCCCATGAAGTAGGAAACACTTGTCCTTGCGCGGGTGGCACAACGGGTGCTGGTGCCGGTGCGGGAGCCTGCTGAATAGTAGCTACAGCAGCATTGACTTCCTGAGCGACAATTGCAACAACTTCTACTGTAGTCATTATACCTTGAGCTGGGGCGGGCTGAGGTGCACGTCGAGGAGGCATCTGAAATGAGAGAACACTATCAGTATTTGATATCTCAAAATAGCTGACGATCGTAAGCGTAAATATAAAAGCAATAATCCTACTCATAGGGCTTTACATCAAAGAACGCTAAGCTGAAGACCCAATAAGCCGTACAGATCCTAAAGGACATTAGAACCTGATGCTCTGATACCACCTGTAACACCCCGCCTAATTAAATACCGGGTGGTGAGTCCCATACCAAATTAAAACAGAATATACAGTTGGCTCATTCTTAGCATCACTGTCGAAAACATTTACAACTCACCCAATACTCAATTAAGCTGGTGTTAAAAACTTTCCAAATTTTAATTTAACAAAATCCATTTTTAGTTTAAGAATAACATCACACATTTTATTCTACAACACAGATAACACAATAAATAACTCAAAAGAATTTAAATGCAACTGGAATAAACATTCTCAAATAATATAAATCCTTTACAATAATCCCAACAACGTTAAATGTATTAAAAAGACACAAATACAATAGTATTTCACTCCGACAGAAAATGATAACTGAAATCCTTTGGGCGACATGCCCTATGTAAGAATACTGTGAATAAAAAAGATGACAAGCATCTAAGCAAAACCTCCATAGCTCGTCAAAATCAACTATGGTTGGCGTCCCTGTTGCTGGACACCTGATATAGAGATACAATAGAAGAGAAAATATGCAAGGAAACGGGTCAGAGCCCGAATGTGTAGATTATTTTTAAAACAACAAGTATTTAACAAGTGCAATAAAGAATTTATTATGTACATGTTAGATCCAACTCTCACTTGAAATTCTCACCTCTCAACTAGAGTGCACACTTAACGTTTCCTATTAACCTCCTAGTTAATGGTTCCTCTTTTCTAGTCTCCATATTATAATTCCATTCCCATATAATAATCCCCGTATGTCCCATACCATACGTCACCTTATTATTCATTTACATTTCTCCTTTATATGATTAGTTTCTCATTAACATGAATCATTACTCATTAATATGAATTAATCTTTTCAATTCTATAAGCATAAACATTCATTATCTTAATTCCATTATCTTTCTCTATTCACCGTTATCTACAATTATCAATGTAGATATATTTAACCACAATATATCCATTTAATCATTTTATCCATTATATATATATTCATATATAATACGACACCCCGAGTCACATCTGTGGTGCAATGCATTACTCTGCTATCATGTCCCATCATCGCAGGTCGCCGAATAGGGGACTACAGGTTCGGTAAGATTCCACGAACCACAAACAACAACAAACAAATTGGAGGCGAACATAGTTCTCGTATCCATGGGTCACGCACATACCTACGTGCCCACAGTCAGCGGACTTATCAACTCCCCGATAAGTCTTTCATAGACCTATGTTCTCGAGCGACAAATTAAAGATCCCATGGATTCATCAGGATATGACTGCCCTCACGCGTAAACCTCCCACCGATAGCAAGTAAGATAGGTATGTCATACACATAAATCAATAATCAATCAAATATGTATTATCATACCTATAATATAATATCAATAAGGTAATTATCACTACCCTAAGATATTTCCCATACGTAGCATTATATCCCTTTTAAATCCCACGTATTAACATATTATATCTTTACTTCATAATTTAATTATCCTCACATCCTATAACATCTCTCCACTCCCGACGTCGTTAAGGTTCATGCGCGGAGCGTCTCGCAAAGCGAAATCCAAACAAGGAACCCCTCCAATACACTACTACTTAACTTTGTCGATCGAGGAGGTCCAAAAACTTTAACTATGCAATCGGGATAACCTCATACCCTCTTTCAATAAAATGTGTTCTAAGCTCCCATCTCACAAGATTCAAATAGGATTTTCCTCATCTTATATTTCGTAAGAAGTCACTAATATCCTACTGGTCCATAACATTATTTCTCCCGAACTACTACGAGTTTAGTTCTCCTTTTAATTAAGGTTAAAACCGATAGTTTCAAATCTCTTATAAACACATATTCTTTCACTTAGGATTAAACCCTCTTGTAAACTTAAGGATACCCAGGTGTTATATTCAATCACCCCTACTGGTCCTATCTTAAATCCTCATACATACCCATTTGGAAATTTAACAAATGAATCTAGCAACCGAAATTCCATTCAATATAATTTTCATCATTTAAATTACTCGAATCCAAATCAAATTAATTCAAATCTTATCAAGGGTTTACTGATATTTTTAGGTCCCAAAATATCCAAATAATAATCACCAAAGATCCACAAAAGGTTTGGGATAAGAATCAACATTTAAAAAGAAATAACTTTACATAATCTGGGGAGGTCGATCGATCGAAGGTAGGGGTCGATCGATCGATCACTCAGGTCCAAGCCTGGTTTTTCTGCATTTTAGCAACTACGGGTTTCACCATTTTTACTCATTCAAACCTTCATATTAGCCTCCAAATTGAGTTATAATTATTACTACATGATATGCCAACATATATGAACGATTTCCAGTTCTCTAAACATCCTAGAATCATCAAGGGATTGGATTAAAAAGCATGTTTATCTCCTTATTTCCAGAAATTTATTAACATATCATCTTCAAGAACACATCAATGGTTTTCATAGTTTCTTCAACAGATTCATGACTATTTCGTGGATTATATCCATCCTAAAACATTAGTTAAATTCCTATATCATTTCAGTTTCCAGAAATCCATTTAATACTCCATTATTTCTTCCAAACATGAATAATCTTCTCTTTTCATACTATTCTAACATGGACAATATACAAACTTAAATTGCCATTATCAAACACTTGCCTTTCTTGTAGGTCTGATCCTTTGGTGTAGTATATTTCAGTTGGTTGTCCCTTCTCTGGTCAAACTCCGGTGGTGGTTGGTGGTGGTGAACCTTGGTTCTTGTTCTTCTCCTTCCCAAGTGGCTTTTCCCTTCCCAAGCACTCTTACACTCTCTCTAGGAAGATGGCTGCTCTTATTTGTGAAGAGGAGATGAATAAACCCCATACACTTAATCTACCAATACTTATAATAGTGCCAAATCCGTAATCACTATTCATCCTCCCTAGAAAAATGACCAAAATGCCCTTTCGGGTTGTCTATTCATTCCCAAATGACCCGAGACTCAAAATTAACATCCAAATAGACTTTTCTGACTATTTCGAACCTTCCGGACGCAACGACGCAGTCAAAATGACTATTAGATCGATAGAAAATAAATTTCCTTTTTAATTTAATAAACTAGTCCCGACACGTCCCATACCTTGTCTGACTAAAAATATAAATTATCGAATTTATATCATACAGTCATATCAATGACATCACATTCATATATTACCTAAATACCTTTAAGTAATATTCAGAATCATCCATTTTAATATCCACCGTCCGGATAAAACCCGAATGAATGAATTAATAATAAAATCTAATTAATCCATTAATTTAAAATATAACCCATTTTAAAAGTCATTTAAAATTACGGGGTATTACACGAGGTCAATTTTGACCTAACTCAGGTGACGATCCAAGACCGAGGTCAATTCTGACCTAAGAGTGGTGACAACTGAGGACCGAGGTCAATTATGACCTGACTCAGGTGACGATCCAAGACCGAGGTCAATCCTGACCTAAAAGTGGTGACGACCGAGGATCAAGGTCAATTCTGACCTAACTCAGGTGACGATCCAAGATTGAGGTCAATTCTGACCTAAGAGTGGTGACGACCGAGGACCGAGGTCAATTCTAACCTAACTCAGGTGACGATCCAAGATCGAGGTCAATTCTGACCTAAGAGTGGTGACGATCGAGGACTGAGGTTAATTCTAACCTAACCCAGGTGACGATCTAAGACTGAGGTCAATTATTACCTAAGAGTGGTGATGACCGAGGGCCGAGGTCAATTCTGACCTAACTCAGGTGACGATCTAAGACCGAGGTCAATTTTGACCTAAGAGTGGTGACGATTGAGGACCGAGGTAAATTCTGACCTAACTCAGGTGATGATCCAAGATCGAGGCCAATTCTGACCTAAGAGTGGTGACGACCGAGGACCGAGGTCAATTCTGACCTAAAAGTGGATAAATATTGGATTTTGATTCTGCTAGAGAAAGTGCTTTGTGATTTTGATCTGAGTTGGGGAGGTGATAGCTGGGGAAGTTTTTGTTTCTTTAGGAGGCCTCAAAAGGAGGAACAACCAATTTTGGTGTTGTAAAAACTCCGCTGGGGAAGAGATCAGGCAATCCTTAGAGATCCTCCGAGGCTTTTTCGGGAGTAGATTCACTTGGTTTTTGAGGATTTCGTTGGGAAAGAGGGTTTTCGCTTGAAGGAATGCGGAATTTTCCTGGTGAAAATTTTCTAAATCCTTCCTGGCATTTTTAAGAATTTTTCGAGGATTTTGAAGGAGTGCGTCTCTTTTTGTTGTGAATTCTTATCTTTGACAGACGTGGTTTTATGAGGTGATTGGGTGCAATACCCCACTGATCGCTCTGAAGGACGACACTGTTGGGGACTCCTGCCAATTGTATCAATGACGTAAGGCCAATCGACAGTCGAAGGGATCTCTCTCTCTAGAGGCGGTGCGTCAGGTCTTGAATGACCTGACCAGTGGTAGGGTAAGACTCTTTCCATTTTCAGTATTGATTTTTGCGCCTTCTGATCTTGTATTGATTTATGCCGTCTTGGAGATTTTCAGGTGACCTTTGATCCCTGGGGACAACCATTCAGGATGTGGGGACGATCGGGGTAAACGCGCGGATAAGGCGTTTGCTGGTGCATGAGTTTTGCCATTCTTAGTATCTCGGTGAGAGGGTGGTTCGCCAGATTACTGAGGAGGAGGTGGTGGTGCCACCTACGCGACCTAATACATTTGTGAGGCGGGAGCGAATGCTGTCGGAGGATACGAGGATCGCGATGATAATCGGCGAGTCCTACTTGTTGTACACTGATACGGCTGTGTCGTATGACTATATGGACTTTATGACGAGCTGGTCGATGGCGCCCATCATATATGATGCCCTGCCTTTCCCTCCTGTGTGTTCGAGTCAGGTGGTGGGATCTTCCCACAATGGCGGTGGTCCGACGGCATCTGCGGTGGCTACGACTTCAGAGGTTACTTTTGTGCGGTTGCATACTCCTTCATATAACATCCGGGGGGCTGATGGAGGGATGGTGCCTATGCTGCATCGTCCTCATGCGATGGATCCAGAAGAGTTGGGGGTTTGACAGAGGAGGTCCTCCGACCTGCGGTATACCTTTCTGTTCTCCTCTTTCTTTCTTTCTTTTATGTTTTGGTCATCTCTGCCTTGATACTGATTTTGCCTTTTTCTTGCAGCAAGTACGAGTGTCGACCACTTGGCTAAGAGACATCAGAGACTGGATATCTTCGGCAACTGCTCATATTCGGGATGGGGTTCTTGTTCCCGTTCCTTCTTTCTTGGTTCCATCTTCTTCGTTCGGAGATGACTCTGGCTCGGGTAGTGGCGGTGCATCGTCTCTCCGTAGGGGAAAGAGAGCACGTCGCAAGGATGGAAGCTCTTAGAGAGAAACGTGGATGAGAGAGAGAGAGAGAATGTGGGTTCGAACTGAGTCTCGTTGTTTTTGCTTTTTTTCCTTTTATTTCCTGCAAAATTGATGTAACACAGAAAGCAAATAGATGCAATGCAATGGAGTTTTTTATTATCTTTTTATTAATGATGAATGAATGCATGAACATGCTCTTTTTACTTTGCTGCTGAGACCGTAAAAATGAGTATTTTTGGAATTTTTTAAGGGACAATTTTTAATTAAAAGGGGAAATTATATAAGGAGGAAAAGGGATTTTGAAATTCTGTTGACAATATCAATTTATTTTTATTGAGTTTTCTGATTTGACAAAAGAGGAAAAAAGGGAAATTTCTAAAAATGGAGGGTTGCTGATCGGCAAGCACCCTGTCCTGCCTATCGATAGTTCAGACTAGTCCCATCAATTCAAAGCTTTGAATGGTACCCTCTTCAGCCTTTTGTATTTTGTGGGGTAGGATTCCCTTCGATTTCTGCAGGGATTATGTCTCTTGTGAGGGATCTTAAGTATAAAAAGGAGTAAGGGTGGAGTGTTTTTATCACACCTTCGCATTCTTACTTACTTGCCCACTATCTCTTAGCCTTGCAAGATGGTTCTCCCTGGTAGCATTGAGTTTGCTAACTACCTTGAAGCCTTGGAAGCAATGTGCTCTTATAATGTCGACTATGATGGTTTCAACATGCGTCGAGTCTCCTTGTGGTGCAATCGACCTATTGAGTGGAACATGCTGATGGCGGCGGTACAATTCTGGTACCCTGAAGACCATGTATTCCGCTTTGGGTTGGATGAAGTTTTTCCTACCTACGAGGAATTTTTTTCCATGCTGGCTCTAAATCCCAGTGTTGCTGCGGCTTTGCCCGAATTTTCCCGTTCTCCCAGGGATTTGTTGGCCGGTCTTCTACATATTTCGCCTTCGACGGCTAAATCACTGGTTGCTGGAGGAATGATCTCCCTCTCGGCGGTGCTACAGTTCATGCATTTACGGGAAGTAGGTGATGCTGGCTATGCTGGAGCCGTTGCTCTGGGCCTAGTTTCAAAATTGTAGCTGGTGACTGGGGAATTGTTGGTGGACTCATAACTTACAACCATTACTTCGTGGATGTCATACCATCTCAATCCTGTGGCGGTGATACTGGCAGAGACCCTGAATGGCCTGGATGCCTTGAGAGAAGGTCGTTCTAACTTTCTGAGGGTAGCCCGTTGATGTTGTTCATGTGGTTGTCTGAAAGACTCTGCTTGGTGACTCCTCCAGAATATCCTTTGCCAACTGTACCCAACTTCTTTTCGCATCACTTTTTCAGCATTGGCTTTGATATTGAGAGCTGGGATAACTGGTTTATGGAGTATGGGGCTCAAAATTTGTACTGGTCAGTGCCTTGGTGGGGGCAGTTACTGCCTGTCCTGGAGCTAGGATAGTACTCATATTTGCGGCTAGTTGATCTCAGACAGACCTCTTTCTATTTCCCTTGGCGTCTTCTGCGACAATTTGGTTGGGCATAGGTCATGCTACCTCGGACACTAAATTTCTTTTCGGTAGACATTTTGACCGAGCACCTGCGTCTGTTTCTTGGATCTCTGTGGGAGAATCGACGTTCGTCGACCCGTCCCTCTCAGTCTGTCGGAAGAGTTTGGCATGTCCTTGGGGATTAGATGAAGTGGTTATGGAGGAGAGTAGTTAGCAAGATGTTGGCAGTGGAGACTGGACAAAGGTGGTTTGTTTTATTTAACACCATGGAAGGGGGTGTTGTGGTTTTTTTGAAGCTGGTTCAGTCTTATCAGTCCATGGATTGTTTACGACACTCTATTCAGGTAGGGGAAATTTGGGGACCCCAGGATGTAGATGATGAGGGTGCAACGCTCCTCTGGTAGATGTGGGTAGGACTCTTGGAGAGTTTATTTGTGTAATAGGGAATAGATGTGGGGATTTATTTGTCTTTTATGGCAGTAGGGGGAAGGGAGTTATCCGTTCCTTTTCTTATGTAATATGTGCCGTAATTTCTTATTAATGAAATAAGCAAGTTTCTGATCATCCAGCTGTGCCTTTCGATGAATTTTGTATTTTTGAATTATCTATACCGATCGCTAAGGCATACATAATCCTTTTGTTCAAGTATTTGTTAGAATGAACTGCCGTTCTCGGAGATAAGAAAAGAATAGTATTTTGTGAAAAAGAAAGGGCCGTGCTCCTATAAGATGTATGAGCTGCCTACGTACCTCAGGGGATTTTGATTTTTTTTTTCTTGAAAAATGGTTTTTTTGCAGAGGATCAGGCCCACGTAGTTCTGGGTAGAGGGAAATGAAGAGATTTTTTTTTAGAATAGAAGGGAGATGAGAAGAGTCGTAGCGCGTCGAGATTCCAGACTAGGGGTAGAATTTCTTGAGACGGTCCAGGTTGAATGGACGAGCCATCTCCTCCCTATCTAGGTCAGTGAGCATGGAGGCACCACCGGATAAGATTTTCTTCAAAATGTAGGGTCCGTTCCAATTGGGCTTGAATTTCCCTCTGGGGTCCCAGATGGGTTCTATTATCTCCTTGAGGGCTAAATCCCCTTCCCGGACATCGCAGTCTTTGACTCTCTTGTTGAATGATCGCGCTATTCGATGCTGGTACTCCTATATGTGGTAAAGATATTTCAATCTCCTTTTATCTCGGAAGGCCAGTTCATCGAGACGACTTTGGCACCAGTCTTCTTCGCTAACTTTGCTTTCGAGCATGACGCGTAGCGAGGATATTTCCATCTCCACAGGTAGGACTGCTTCCATGCCGTAGACCAGAAAGTAAGGGGTAGCCCTAGTAGAGGTTCAGATTGAGGTTCGATAGCCCCAGAGTAGGCCTATCAATGTGTCGGAGACCGGTCGGGTTTAGGGAGATCCAAATCCGTGTAATCGGGTCTTCATCGGGTTCGAGTTCGGGTCCGGGTCTTCATCGGGTCTATAATATTGGATCCAGATCCGGATCCGTTCTGGTCTTCGGGTCTCGGGTTCGGGTCCAGGTTTGGTCAAATATGTACATTGAGTTTATATTTATTTTATGTTATCCCCCTTCTTTATTATTTAATCTTAAATTAAAATATTTTGTAATGTATTGTAGAATATTATTAGTATAAATAAAACATATATTACTTATATTTATTATATACATAAATATATATTTTTATATATAATACTTACATGTTATATTGATAAGATATATTTATAAATATATGTAAATTGATAGTATATATGTATATATATACAAAATAATTATGTAATTCGGGTCGGATCTTCGGGTCCGGGTCTTGCATAAGATCCATACCCTACCCGTTTAATAAACGGATATTCGGGTATTCGGGTCTCGGGTCCAAAAAAATATGCTCAGACCCTATTATACGGATCGGGTTCGGGTCAGGTCCGGGTCCAGACCCGACCCATTGACAGACCTACCCCAGAGGGCGTATGCGATCCGGTCGGCCCAATCCCTACAGCTTCCAGTCATCTTGCTGATGATTGATTTGAGGTTCTTATTGGCGGCTGCAACTACACCATTGGTCTGAGTTCAGTAGGGAGAAGATTTATTTCTCTGAATCCCGTACTCGTTGACTACTTCTGTGACTTCTGCTTTGAAGTGCAACCCGTTATCTGACACTAACTCATGCGGGACCCCATATCGGCAGATGATATTTTTCTTGAGGAATTTGGCCACTTTCTTGGCGTTCAATACTGCGTATGACTCAGCTTTGACCCATTTAGTGAAGTAATAAATGGAAACTAGGATGAACTCATGTCCGTTTGAAGCCTTTGGTGTATCCTTCCATATGATGTCGACATCCCAGGTGGAGAACGGCCAGGGAGAGGTCATGTTGTATAATTCTCGCGGAGGCAGGTGTTGAAGATTAGAGAACTATTGGCATTTGAGGCATCTCTGGACATAGGCAGTGCAATCTTGGGCCATGGTGGTCCAGTAGTAGCCCTATCGGATGATCTTCTTGGCAAGCATGTGACCGTTCATGTGAGGCCCCCATTCCCCGCTATGGATCTTCTGCATTATCTTCTCAATCTCAGCCCCTGTGATACAGTGTAGATGAGTTCCATCGAAGTTCCTCTTGAGTAGAGCTTTATGACAGATGATGTACTGGGTGACCAGTCTTCAGAGGGTCATTCGGTCTTTTTTGTTGGAACCCACGGGATACCTACCATATTTGAGGAGGCACCAGGTATCATAGTACCAGCAATAGGCTAGTTCGGTATCTTCGGTGAAAACAAGGTCAATATGGTAGCAGTGGGTTGGTTTGTCTTGCTTTTGAACTAAGAAGGGGGTCATTGTTATTCCTTCGGGCATGTCGACCATAGAGTCCAAGGTAGTGAGAGCATCAGCTAGGTTATTAATTGCTCGAGGTAGGTAATGGAAGGTGATATCTCAGAACCGGGAGGCTAACTCTTCTAAGTGGGCATGGAAGGGTTGGAGCTTTTCGTCCTTGACTTTCCACTTTCTGAGAATTTGACTGATGATGAGGGAAGAATCCCCGTAGACACCAAGGTATTGAATACCTTTCTTGAGAGAAACTTTGAGGCCTACTGTGCATGCCTCGTATTTCGTCATGTTGTTGGTGCAAGGGAAATCCAATTTGATGGCGATGGGAGTGTGGGAGTCATTTGGAGCGATCAGAAGTATCCCAACGCCATATCCCTTTTTGTTGGCAGCGCCGTCAAAGAACATTTACCATCAAAGGTCGTCTTGAGCGGTGTAGAGGATATTTTCATCTGGGAATTCGAAGATCCAGACATCTTCTTCTTTTACGGGGTAATCAACGAGGTAGTCATAAATGGATCTTCCTTTAATGGATTTCTGCGTGACATACACGATATCGAACTCAGTTAGGATCTTCAACCATCGGTCCATTCGACTGGATAAGGCGAGTTTCTCAAGAAGGTATTTGATGGGATCCATTCGGGATACAAGTTTCATTGGGAATGCGAGCATGTAGTGTCGTAACTTTTGGGTGACCCAGACAAGTGCGGCACACACCTTTTCCAAAGCAGTGTAGTTGACCTCGTACCCGACCAATTTACGACTGGCGCTATAGATGGCTCTTTGTTTGCGGGAGTCTTCAAGGTATTGGTATAGAAAAGTCCCAGCTGTAGTGTCGGTTATGGTTAGGTATAGGAGCAAAGGGAGATCAGGCTGTGGTGGCATGAGCACTGGAGGTTGGGTCAGATATTATTTGATTCGGTTAAAATCTTCTTGACAGGCCTCGTTCCAAAACTTGGTTGAATCCTTTCGGAGGAGCTTGAAGATCGGTTCACAGATGGAGGTTAACTGGCTGATGAACTGGTTGATATATTACAATTTCCAAAGAAAACCTTGAACTTCTTTCTCTGTTCGAGGCGGTGGCATCTCAAGTATGGCCTTCAACTTTGCAGGATCTGCTTCTATCCCCTTCTCACTAACCATGAATCCCAAGAGTTTTCCTTTTGTAATGCCGAAGACACATTTCTGTGGATTGAGTCTCATCTGATATCGTCACAGTCGTTCGAAGAACTATCGAAGAGCGGGAACATGACCTTATCTAGTTTTGGACTTGATAATCATATCATCCACATAAACCTCGACTTATTTATGAATCAGATAGTGCAGGATGGTTGTGTCAGCACTTTGATACGTAGCCCCAGCATTCTTGAGACCAAATGGCATAACGGGGTAGAAAAAGGTTCCCCATGGGGTGATGAATGTGATTTTTTCTTGGTGGTCTGGGTGCATCTTGATTTAGTTGTATCCGGCAAACCCATCGACGAATGACTTGAGAGCATGACTGGATGTGTTATCCAGAATCATGTCGATATTGGGTAGTGGATAATCATCCTTTGGAGAAGCTTTGTTTAAATCTCGATAGTCCACACACATTCGAACCTTCCCTCCTGATTTCGGCACAGGTACTATGTTGGCTAGACATGTGGGATATTCGATCACACGAATGAAGCCCACGTTCAACTGTTTGACCACCTCTTATTTGACCTTGAGCGACCTTTTGGTGCAGAGCTTTCTTAATTTTTGTTTAATCGGCTTGTAATCTGGGAGAGTGGGGATCTCGTGCTGAGCTATTTCAGAATCAATGCCAGACATATGATCATGAGACCATGCGAAGACATCAAGGAATTCCTTTAGCAATTCTTCGAGTTGTGCGCGCTTATGCTCGTCAAGGGTGGCCCCTATCCTAATCTCGTGCAGTTGGCTACAAGAACCGAGATTAATAACAATGGTCTCTTCTTCATTAACTTGAACGCAGTTATGTTGTTTATTATTAACCTTATTTAGATCAGTTAAGAATTGTTCATTTGAAAAATCATCATCATCAAAAGTTTGATTAGAATCCAAACAATTAATGTAAGTCACAACAAGATACTCAAAATCTTCGTTTATTTTATTGATAGGAAAAACAACATTGAGAACCTTATCAAAAGAGGTCTCGATTAAATTTGAACAAGGATAGACAACATAAGAGGAAATAGAGTAAACATTGGGGTTAGGGGAGATTTCAAGAGGTAGAACTAGCGCATCATGCCAGTTGAGGAGGGGTGTCTCAACATCTTTAATCAGATGGGATGGATCCATTTACGTAGTGCCTGAATGAACCATGCAGATTTCCAGCCCCAGTGTCTGTAAGTTGAAGGAATATTCAGAATCACTTTCCTCAGTCTCTTCGATATCTTTGATGAGTAGTTGTACTCGGTGTTGGAAACTTTCGGCCTATGGGTAGCCATCTTGGAAAAAGATCTCCATTCCAAGCTTCATCTTCTTGTCTGTGTGGTCATACCATGGTTCTGGAAAATCGCAAAAAGGAAAGTCTTCGCCTTCTTTGATGAATCTTCCATTCAAGGATTCTCCTGGGATAATTTGGATGCAGTCTAATCTTCTCTTTGGTCGCGACTGGTAGATCATTCTGAGCTCTTGTTCTGATGGTTGATACCCCAAGCCACAAGGAGGGAAAACTTTATTTAGTTCGATGGGCTCAAGTATCCCTTGCTTCCTTTTCCCTAGCCCTTGTCCGGGCATAAAATGCATGTTTCTGAACATTTGAATCACATTGACATTTCCATGAGGGTTATATTCTTGACAAATCTTTTCTTTGGAACCTTCCTCTGCCGGGAGTAGGAGTGGCTCAACTCGGAATCCTGATAGGAGCATATCATTTGACCCATGCTGTATCTCAAGGATTGGACTACTGGTGCTTGCACCCTCGACATTTTCGTTATCACCCAAAATGGTGATGACCTGCCCGTCGGCGAAGAACTTCAATTTCTAATGGAGTGAGGAAGACACACCCTTGATATTGTGGATCCAGGGTTGTCCGAGCAACAGGTTTAAACAAGCTGGGATGTCTATGACTTGCAATTCAACCACAGGGTTTATAGGGCCAACCCCTATTACAAGTTTTATGGATCCCATCACCTCCCGGCGGGTACCATCGTAGGCACGTACAACGGCGAAGGTTGGAGCGAGGTCGCTTTTTTTGAGGCCTAAACACTTGAAGGTTTTTAGTGGGCATACATTCAAGGAGGATCCGTTATCGACAAGAGAGAGTGGCACGGCCTTCCCCATAACTTCGATGGAGGTGTTGAGTGCATGGTTATGATTTGGACCAATTCTGGGGATTTCTTCTTCAGAAAATGATAGCATTCGGGTAGAGGCCAAGGATCCGACCAGATTTACCGCTTTTTCTGGTGTGGTAGAAGGAGGAACTATGGGTCTAGTGAGCATCTTGATTAAAGCATTTCTGTGCAGCTGAGAAGACATGAAAATCCCCCATAGAGTGATGTTAGCTTGAGTTTTCTTCAGTTGATCGAGGATCTTGCTCTCCTCGATGGTCATCTCTGGCATAGGAATGTTTTCAACGCCCTTGCCATTGTCATTTGCTGGTAGTGAGCTTGGAACCTGGTAATGTCTCCCTGATATGGTCATGTGATTTACTGAAGAAGGGAAGAACATGAATACCGTTTCCTTATCAATATAAGGTTGTTCTGTCACCCTGTTTATTTTGTTGAGGAATTCTTCAAATGATATCATCCTATATATGTCGGCTACTGGGCCAGTTCTTCCTGAAGCTTATTTTTCACTTGAATCTTCGAAGTCTTCCCCCATCTGGTGACAATAATTCTATTTTTCCATGTATAGTCAATGCATTCCATAACTTCAATGACTTCTTCATACAGGTCTTCCCATTCTGTGGGGATATATATGGTTGAAGGGACCAAGCGCCCTTGTAGCTTCAAAATGTCAAGTAACCCGGTGATACTACAAATGCTGTTAGTTTGCCCGAATAATTTGGCCATAATCTGGACAACATCATCTAGGCTGACTTCATCAGTTGGTACCACCCACTTGTCTGAATCTCGAGCCCATTTTTGTGCTTCCAATAATAGTGTACTGAACCTTTGACAATCGATGACCATCTGTGAGGGCAATTTCAGCCCGAACTCTAGGAGTTGGTTTAACACTTTTGATAATTCCATATTTTCCTTTTCAGAACGGGTAAGGACAGCGATGCATGCTCTGGTAAGGAGTGATAGTCCTTGATTAGTGAGGTTAGTAGGGTATATAAGGAAATATAGGCAAATTTGAAGAGGTTTAGGAGAGTATGTGGGTGTGATTTGAGTCGAGGGATCGAAATCTGGGTTTTCTTCTAAGAAGATGGCATTGGCATGATTTGGGAGTGGATTATGAGTAGTGTTTGGCTTAGGATTGGCTGGTGGGGCAATGGTACCCCGGTCAATGAGATCTTAGATTATGTTTTTAAGGTGAAAGCATTGGTCGGTGGTATGGCCAGCAGTTTGGTGAAAGGCGCAATGAGCATCGGCCTTGAAGTTTCTTGGGAGTGGATTTGGCAATGGGCGGGGATCCAAGGGTTTGATGAGGTTTCGGCTTAACAGGGCTTGCTAAACTTTGGAGAGGGGAGAATGGATCTCAGTGTATTCCCTTTGGATAGGGGCAGGGCGACTTTCTGGTGCCCATGATGTGGTTAGTTGAGAGATGTTGTTGATGGTTGAGACTGTATCACTGGCAGGCTTGTCATACTTTTTATGGGGGAATTGTCCAAACACCTTCTTCGGCTCAACCTCTATTTTTACAAGGCTTTCCTCAATTTCTACTCCTGCTTTTCTAAGAGATCGTAAGTGGGGATAGTATTGTCCTCCCATCATCACTAGGGAATGGGGCAAGAAGTTCTTCTTAACTATGTTGACCTGTTCTTCCTCATATGGACGATTGATCATGGTAGCTGCCTGATCCATCCACCGAGTTATGAAGTTACTAACTGATTCCCTAGGGTTCTGTTTGAGCAGCTCTAAATCATGATGGGTGACCTCAAGCTCTTCGCCGTATTTGTACTGCGACATGAATTCTCGGGGCTACATCCCCCAGGTACGGATTTTGGATTCCTCGAGAGACAAAAACCATCGGAGGGAACTATCCTTCAAAGTTTGCTGAAATAATTGGGCCATCACTTCTCCAGAATCCCCTAGTAGATTCATGGAACGATGATAACTACGAAGATGAAAAATCGGGGATCCACTCCCTTCGAATTTCTCTATATTTGACATATTGAACTTCTCGGGTAACCTCGCTTTAGGATAAGGAGACATGTGGTTGTAGTCTATGTAATTTCTAGAGATTATGACTTGGTCATATTTCTTGGTGAGCATCTTAAGATCTTCTTTGACTTTATTTAACTCCTCCTCTTTTGGATCAGTGACCGTAGGCAGGTTAGCCATAGGCTGGGAAATGTTTGGCATCGGAAGTTAGGCAGGCAATGGCCCATTGACAGGAGGGGCACGTGGAGTGTGATGATATTCTTTGGGAACCCAAATAGGCTCAGGCGGACCCATAACATGAGGTAATAGGACCTCAGGCTCTTGAGGAATAGGAACCTGGTTTCGTTGCATCTCTCAGACCTCAGTTTGGAGGCTATTAATCTTGGACACGAGCTGAGCTAGGACTACCATCAGATCCGGCTGTATGACTGGTAGTTGATCTCTATTCTCCATGAAAAGTGGATGGATTTTAGACTCGAAAGAAGTAGTATAGGAACGGACGAAACTCCGGGGTGATTTGACTGAAGACCAAAGACAATAGGGAGCCAGGCCAAGGGCTTTCGATTGACTTGAGAAGGCGTAGAATGAGATTTATTTTTGAGAAAAAGGGAAGAAACTATTTTTGGATTTTTGATAAAAAAAGGGAGAAATGTTTTTGGAGATGAAACTCAGCATGATTATTACGATTATTATGTTTTCACTTGTATTTAATTCTCCTAAATGCAATGCCGGATGGGACCCGAGCCTGGAAAGGTGGGGTTTTTAATAGATGCGAAGCTACGACTAGACTTGTAACCAGGATCACGGACAGGGTCTCGTTTTAAAAATGTGCAAAAATTTGGGCGGCAAGCCGACCCAGAATTTCGACAGAGTTTCGGGTTGAAACCGATAATCTAAAGTGCGTGTCCTAGGTTTGACACCTATATGCGGGTATGTAGTTGGTTGGGTGAATTGGAATGGTTTCTCCCCTTGGGCGTGACTTCCACGATATACGTCTTGCTCTTGCGGGCAATCAGTACGTGTGGACAAGACATTTGATATACCTGAGTGTATGTGAATTGCCTCACTATACACCTCGTGGGGATGGTACGTGTGAGAGCGAATTCAATATACTCGACGTACGTGAATGAATTCCCTATGATATACCTCCCGTCATGACTTCGGTCAAGCGGTATGGTGCGGGAGAACCGTTTGATATACGTTGAAGGTACTTGACCAATGGAAGGTGAGAGTCATATCTCTTAGGCTAACTGCGCCCTACCGGACCAGCGCCCATCACGAAGTGACCCTCCAGTTATTGGGTAAAATTTGGTCAATAACAATGCTCTTTGGTGATGTCGTGTGAATCATGCATGATTCTCTTATTAGTATCCTATGATGAGAATGCTTTTTTTTATAATGCCAACCAGGGAGCAAAGTACAAGTACCAAAGGTACACCAAGTATGGATGGGTGATATATGTGATCCTAGGTGCATGTGGTGTGAAGTGTACATGGAGAATTTGCCACAAGTGTGTGAACAAAAGCATAATAATGGGATACACATGGAAAAGGGGAATATGAAGATATAGGGGAAATATGAACAAATATAACATCCATGTAAATAGAGTCAATCCCTCAAAACATACAAAGTCCACAGCAGAGTCGCCACTGTGGCCATCCCCGATCCTCACCGCGGGCGGGCGCGTGAAAGAATGATCCTTGGGTCCCGCGCGTCCCTCTCGGGCGCGCTTCGGCCGAAGTCGTTTGAGATGAGGTGTAAAAATATAGATAGATTTAGAGTTGCGAGTCTATTTTACTCAAAACAGACAAAAGAAAAAGGGGAAGCCATCCCGAAGAACGGCATCCAAAGACATACTGGTGCATACGAAACCAAAATGATTCGAGAAGAGTTCGGAGGCTAAGTTACGAAATGGGAAGGTGTTAGGCACCCATTACGCCCTTTCGGTCTCTCATGGATGTTTGCTATTTTCCTTTTTTATATTCCCCGTGATATGTGTGCATGTGTATATATATAGTGGAGATAGGAATCCTCAACTTGTATCATGGAATAGATAAAGCGAGTCATCCGTAGGAAGGTATAAAAATAATATTAGAAAATTAGATTTACACGATTACTCTCGTGTTGATCGTTATAATGGAAAGATAGCGCATATGGAGTAATATGTCACTAAGAACAAGTATATATAATATAAACCTTCAGACTTGGTCTAGTGGTAGCGCACTAGTACTAAAGCTCCAGGGTCGACTGGGTTTGCTCCCCAGTTCAAGTCTCGGCAGCTGCAAACAATCTGGGGGCCAGCGGCTGGCCACTGATCCGCGAGTGGGGATTAGTTGAGGTCCGCATAAAGCTGGCCCGGACACCTCATGGTACCTCTAAAATGGGGGATGAAACCAAAAAAATATATATAATATAAGAAAATTGGATTTAGTGAAGATAGAAAATGAGAGAGAAAGTGAGAATAGGACTCGAGTCTCGGGTTTTACCCCGAGACGCCTACGTAGCCTATAAAGGCATCAAAGTCCATGTAGTTCACATACAAAACGAGGGGTAGGGTTTATCCTATAAATCCAAATGGGGGATCTCTTATTTGTGAGTGTGTGTGTGTGTCTAAAAAAAGTGTTTTAGTGGTGAGAAAAGTGTGAGAAAAATATGAGAATCCCTATTTGGAATTTATGAGCAAACCCTCTTTTTCTTATTTTTTGGGGTTTTATTTATATGAAAATAAGGGATGTGCAATAATATTAATTAAAAATTATATTAGGATGTGTGAGATGGGATAGTAAAAGTGCTAGGTAATAAGACAAGTTATTGCTAATTTAAGGGAATTTGAAGAGAAAGTTGAGAAAGTTGAACCTTCTTGAAGATCTTGAGCTTGATTTTGAATGTTGGAGAGTAGCCCTTGCACTTGGATGATGGTGGAGAGTGGATAATTCACCAAGTTTGATGAAAAGTGGAAATTAGAAAGGGATTTGGATGTTGAAATCGTGCTGTCTTCGAGAGAGGTTTTTGGCATTCGCTGAGAGCGATTTTTATCAGATCTGGGCTCCTTTTGCAAATGAGATGAAGGCCACCTTTTATAGGCCTAGGTCACTGCCGATCATCATAGACCTGGTCCTGCCTATCGGCACCTGCCGATAGGTAGGTTCTGGAACCTGCCATTTGGAAGTGTGTTTCAGGCCTTTTCTGAAAATTGGCTACCGAGGGGAAACCGTTGGTCAGAATTGCGCACGGGGTAGATCGTTCGAAAGGTAATTCAGAGACCTTTGAAAGTCCTATGGACCGCTCTCAATTTTAGGAGTTGACTTTAGGTCAAATATGGCTCGAAAGCATTTGTCGATCCATTGGACGGGGAATTGTTCAGACGCAAACATATCGTTCATCCTCATGGTAAGTCAAAATCATGCACAGGGTGAACCGTTGGAAAGGTTAGGATATGTTCTTCGACATTCCAAAGAGGTTGACCCAGTTTGGGGAGTTGACTTTGGTCAATCTGGCCCTGGATGCATTCGGTGACCTCTTGGAGTCAAACGGATCGTTCGTCCGCATGGTAAGTCAGAATCGCACACAAAGAGGACCAATGGAAAGGGGTTTCAGTGCCCTTCGGAGATTCATTCAGGCTCAGTTGAGCTGAACAGTTAAATTAGGTCAAATAGAGCCCGGGAGCGCCCGGTGGCCTCTTGATTAATTTTCGAACGCAAATGGATCGTTCGTCCGCATGGTAAGTCGGAATTGCGCACGGGATGGACCATTAGAAAGGGATTTCAGTGCCCTTCGAAGATTCATTCAACCTCGATCGAGATGAAGAGTTTGAGTTTTTGGTCAAATGGAGCCTGGGAGTGCCCGATGGCTTCTAGGTCAGTACTCGGGGTATGACCTGGGTTTGTAGCGATGAAGGGCGGTACTAGGGACCTAAGTAGAGTTAGGGGTAACAGAATGGGGTGTTTACACCAAAAGTGTACCACTTTCGCAAGCAAATATGATTTCACTTAGCATGGACAACAAGCCTTTAAACCTATAGATTGCCCTACAGGACGAGTTTTGTCTCGTGAGGGTTTGCAGGGAATATACCCATAAAATTCTTTATTTGCAACGACAGTCAATCTCTTATTAGACGTAGAATAATCGCATAATCCATCATGAGAAAAATATTTTGAGAAATGCAAGAAAGAATCTATAAAAAGTTAGCTAAGTAAATACACAAGGCACATCCTTCCTAGAACTCAACGTGTGTAGTGTGAATCAGTCAAAAAGGGTCGAATATCACAAGAGTAATTCCTAGATTCCCTTTTCGGAATCAACGCTTCAACTTCAAAATCTCACTGGATATAACTCTCTCAAATAAACTCTCGAGATTAGGGTAAGTGTATCGCTCTTGTGTGTGAGGAGGTGAGTAAATGTAATCAAGTTGAAATGTCTCACACACATATAAGAAAGAATGAACATTAAGAAATAAAATGATCTCATGAAAGGAATGCTAATAACTATAGTGAGAGCGTTGAGTTATTCACCACGTTGACTTTCATTTGCACGAACTCCTAGGGGAATTATGGATGTTTATGGGTAAGGGGGAATGAAATGAGATGAGAAGGATATGCTAGGTATGAAGGATAGGATGGGATGATGATATGATGGATGAATGGTGTATTTTTGAGAAGAGTGTGTTACACTTTGACGAACAAATGTCTTTATTTCTTGATTGTAGCTTTCTTTTTTTCTTCTTTTCCAAATACTCATCAATGTATGAGATAAATCTGCTAAAACTACAAATAAAACCAATATAGATTTGTATTTAATTTTTCTCCATCTGAATCGACTTTGGGAGAGATATTCACTAAAAATGCAAACACTCTCTATGACGGATCTTCTCCTTTTACTTTCTTTTTTCTAAATACTCATCAATGTATGAGATAAATCTGCTAAAAATACAAATAACCTCAACAAAGATTTGTATTTAATTTTTCTCCATCTGAATCGACTTTGGGAGAGATATTCACTAAAAATGCAAACACTCTCTATGACGGATTTTCTCCTTTTAATTTTTTTTTTTCCTTTTTTCCAAATACTCATCAATGTATGAGATAAATATTCTAAAAAAGCAAATAACCTCAACATAGATTTGTATAAAAAATTTCTCCATCTGAATCGGCTTTGGGAGAGATATTCGCTAAAAATACAAACACTCTCTATGACGGAGCTTCTCCTTTTACTTTCAACACTCTTCTCTGTGGGTGAAAAATGGAAGTGGATATGGATATGGGTGGTATGATATATGGTGATAATATGGAAAATGGAAGGTGTATGGATGTATGATAAAATGGAATTTGGTTGGTGTATGGGTGAAATGAATGGGTGTAAACCTAGTGACCGGGATAAATTTCAAGACACATGTTTCTTACAACTCGAAAGTGACGTCGTTCTCAGTGATCAAGCCAAGATTTTAATGAAGAATAATGAGATCATACAACGATTTTAGTGCGGAAACAAATGAAGTTGAATCAACTTGTCACTCGAAGATTGCATAAAACTCTGTAAAAGGAAAAGGCACGAATCTCACAAGCTAAAGTCTCCACTAGTGATTCATAAGGTTTTCTTGAGAATTGTAGTACTTTTCAACTCTAAACCGTAGTGACGTGATAAGTACGCAAATTTTGTTGAGGCTAGAAATTCGTGGTGCAAAATGCCTTGTTATGTATTACATAAGCTCTTGAAAAAATATCCTCTAGCTTGATTCCTATACTTAAAAGATGGATGATAGAAAGTTCACTCAATGAGTGAGATGAATGAAATGCACGAAAATTTTAAAAATCAAATTTAAAAATCGATTTTTTTCAAAAGAAGTACGATTTTGATAAAATTCCCCACCCCAAACAAAAAGGAACATCGTCCTCGATGTTAAGTAAAATGATTTTTTAAAATTGAGAGCAGAAGGGAGGAAAGATATTACTAGAATTAACCGCTAATGAAGTGAAGAGATGTCGCCAAAAAGAAACCTGAATGAGTGATAAGAAAAAAAATGTATACAATTCTATAAACATGGAAAAAAAATAGGGTGATGTGAAACACCACCCCCAAACAGGATGAGACTCATACAAGAAAAAAGTGGGCTGCCTCCCGGTAGCGCTAAGTTTAATATCTTCAGCCAGACTGAAGGGATCTCACTGTAAGGATAAGAACTAGGAAAGCACAGGGCAGCAAAAAAATTGGGTGATAGTAATCACCCCAAAACAAGACTGAAGCGTCAATCTTACTGGATAAATTGATAAAAGGTGAGGGTGAAGAAACACCGATCACGACCTTATTTTTATTTTCAAGATTTTTTTTGTGGTTTTTTGAATAAATTAAAAAATAAAGGAAACATTTTCGTGATTTTTAGATAATGAAAGGAAGAAAATGTTTTTCAATTTTTATAAAAATAAAGGAAGAAGATATTTTTGGATTTTTGTGGAGAAAAAGAAGGACAAAAGGAAGAAAAGATGGGGAAAAAAATTTGGACTCTTGATTTGGACGAAGTAACTAAAATCGAATACCGAAAGAATGAAATTGGACACACACAAGCCAAGGAGAAATCCTAAATATCACATAGCCAATTTTTATCTTCAAACTTAGTAAAATGGTAGTCAAATTTTAATGAAGTTCGCGGGTGATAAAAATCACATAATTTATCTTTGTGATCACCTTTGCAAAAATATTCTCCTAGTGGGCTACCTAGTTGATTGATTTTAATTTTAATGACAGCTAGGGTAGCACACAAATGGTAAGCGAGTTAGTCGGGTGATGAAATCTCTTCTCATGAAGGACCGGGTGTAGGTCTTAATTTTATTAATTCATCACACACATTCGAAAATAAATGCGAGAATAAAATTAAATTGAAAAACGTCGCTAATGCCGTTTAACACAAGGTTAAACTGTATAAGCAACTCCGAATGTTTGTTGGAGAAACCCTTTTCTTTTGAAAATAAAAGTTATAAACAAGATGTGTTTACAAAGAAACTTATGTACGAGAGTAATTAAGATTGTGTAATCAGTTTTTAAAACTAAGGCAGTTTCAAAAATTCAGCACACTTAAAGAATGAGGTGAGTAGATGAAGATAATCAACACAATGATTTTAACGTGGTAAAACCTCTCCCAACAGAGGAAACATCCACGGTGATGTCCACTAATAACAAAAATCAGTTACAAACTATACAACATGCAAGCACACAAATCAACCTATTCTAAGTTTAGGAATATACCCCCTTGGTTCCTTCTAACTTTTGATAGATCTGACTTGTTGATGATGTTCTCCAGTTTGCTAACCTCCTTTGCTTTAGCTTCTTTACGTCGACTCAATGATTTCAGATCTTAAACACAACACTTCCAGTGTAGTAGTGTGTTAAGTGTTGTGAAGTGATTCCTATACACATGCATGAACTCACACACACTTAGATTTACAAACAGTCCTAGTAAAATTACATATACAGTCTATATGCAGTGATTTTAATTTATTTCTTTCTCACAGAACTCAAATCCTTTTGACCTTTAAAGATAACCCAGATTCCACGGAGATCTTGCTTCAGAAATCGGTCAAGACCTTAATCAATCTCTTTTGAAAACATTTATGAGATTGAAAACCCTCCAAGTGTGAATCCAACTAGGTCAGAATTAAGTTTCGTAAGAAAAGAAACCAGAAAATATTTTCAAAACCAAATCAGTCCGATTTACTTAAAACAAGTATAAAAGATGCAGATCTAGTGAAAATGGAACATATAGTATGTAGATCTAACGTTTCTATTAAAGAGAAACTAGATCTTCACACAAATGTTTAAGTTGTGTACAAGATCTAAAGATCAAGAGGGAACAACAACGAAATGAACAAATCACTCTCTCTCTCAAACACTCAGGTTGTGTTTGGGTTTGAATATCTGAAGGTTTGTTTCAGATAAGGTGAACTGTTTAGGGTTAGGGTTTGGCTAACAGGTTTTTCTTTCTCTCTCTTCTCTCTTTTCTTTTCTTTTCTCTCTTCTTTCTTTTCTTTTCTCTCTTCTCTCTTCTCTCTCACTTCTCTCTTCTCTCTTATTTTTTTCTCTCAGAAAGACGAATGACCAAAAGTTCTCTAAGGCTGAGAAGTGAAGGGTATATATAGTGCCTGGGGAAGGTTCTGGATGATCGAGGCAAATCAATGGCTGTGATGAAGTCTTGCAAGGTTTGACTTGATCCTATGGTTATAAAACAACGGTGGATTAAGATGGTTCTGGTTGGTTCAAAGGTTTGCACTGGGATTAACTAAGAACGCATGCAGACCTTTAATAAGGAAAGATCCAACGATCACCAATGCACCTGGCTAACCTCTCACATAACAAACACAAACTAACGCACCAATTGGATGACAAGTGTTGGTTTGTTAGAGGCTCTCACACGCGCATCAAACTAATTATAAAACATCACCCTGAAGTCTCTAGCGCTTTGAGATCGTACCCAACCAAACATTTCAGTGAAAAATGAAGTTTCCAAAATAGTATATACACCCCACAAATTTTATAAACCAATTTTATTAATAAAAACATTTATTCAAAAATGTTTAAAAAGGTTTAAAATTATTTAAAATTTCCCAAAAAATTATTAAAGCACCAATTAAAGGGGAATTAAACACACACTCAATTTTAGGCAATATTAACACATGTATGCACTTCTAATTGTGTGTTGTGTGATTCATTTTGTACCATCATTGGTATTTGAAGAGAAATAGAGAGAGTTAGGCTCTGAGGCTTTTTGGTTTCTTGGATGGACTACCAATTTTGTCAATATTTCCAAATTAGTTGAGCACTTATACAATGTAGACTTAAGCAAGTCAAAGGTATAAGGTGCTTCAATCTCCCCCTTTGGAAATATGAGACAAAATATCCTTTGAGTTAGCTTAAAACTCGTAGGGAACCAAAAAAAATAAAACCTAGTCCTATACAAAAGATACTATGTACCCAATTCCTAGAAAGTCAAAAATTACATAACTCAACTATTTACAAATTTTTACCCTAGAAACGGTAGACAATCAGTAGAAGAGATTCCTGCAAATATATACACTAAGATCAAGCAGTTTAGATGAAATGTGAACAAAAAATGAACTCATAAAACTCAAATTTCTCCCCCATTTTGTCTCAAATGGACAAAGGGTAAAACTTAAAGTCTTGAGAGTTTAATCAGCGCATACCATGCCTATAGAATTTCGCAAATACAGAAATCTGTTATAGTCCAAAGGTTTAGTGAACATGTCTGCAAGTTGCAGATCAGTAGATAGGTAATGAATTTCTAATTCCTTAGTTTCAACAAGTTCACGAATAAAATGATGCCTTATTTTAATATGTTTAGTTCGCGAGTGTTGAACCGGGTTTTTAGATATGTTAATGGCGCTTTGATTGTCACAATACAATTGTAATTGTTCTTCTTTAATCCCATAATCACTTAACATCTGTTTGATCCATAACAATTGAGCACAGCAACTTCCTGCTGCTATATATTCGGACTCAGCCGTAGATAAAGATGTGCAATTCTGTTTTTTACTACTCCAACCAACTAAATTATTGCCGACATAATAACCGGCACCTGATGTACTTTTACTATCATCAGTACAACCGGCCCAATCAGCATCAGTATACCCTATGATGGTGCTACATGTATCCTTAGTGTACCTAAGTCCAAGGTTAAGAGTGCCTTTTATGTGCTTTATTATACGTTTTACACTCAATAAATGGCTCTCTTTAGGGTTATTCTGGTAACGAGCACACAGACATACATCATACATTATGTCTGGTCGTGAGGCAGTTAGGTAGAGTAGGATACCAATCATACTACGATAAAGTGTGGAATCAACTGACTTTCCATGTTCATCTTTACATAATTTAACAGTAGTACTCATAGGTGTTTTGGCAACTTTAGCATTCTCTAAGCCAAATTTCTTAACAAGGTCTAAGGCATACTTGGTTTGAGATACAAAAAGACCATCAAAATTCTGTTTCACTTGAAATCCTAAGAAAAGTTGTAGCTCCCCCATAAGGGACATGTGAAATTCCTTACGCATACTAGCAGAAAAGGATTTAACTTCAGAGTTTGAAGTTGACCCGAAAATGATATCGTCTACATAGACTTGGGCTATAATAATGTTTTTGTCAAAATGTTTGACAAATAGAGTCTGGTCATTTCCTCCTCTCTTAAAACCCTTATCCAACAAAAAGTTGGAAAGGCGTTCATACCAAGCTCTAGGATCTTGTTTTAAGCCATACAAAGCCTTTTTTAGACGAAAGACATGATTAGGGTCTTTAGGATCAATGAACCCTTTGGGTTGTTCTACATATGTCTCTTCGGACAGAATCCCATTTAAGAAGGCAGATTTAACGTCCATTTGATAAAGTGTGAATTTTAAGTAACACGCTATGGCGAAAAGAAGTCGAACAGATTCAAGACGAGTGACAGGGGCAAAAGTCTCGCTGAAATCTATCCCTTCTATTTGAGAGTAGCCTTGAGAAACTAGTCTAGCTTTGTTTCTAAGGATTACCCCATTTTCATCAGATTTGTTCTTAAAAATCCAACGTGTTCCAATAATATTTTTATTTTGAGGCCGAGGTATAAGATACCAGACATCGTGAATGACAAATTGTAAAAGTTCTTCCTGCATAGCAGAAATCCAGTGTGTGTCATTCAATGCTTCATTAACATTTTTCGGTTCCACAAGGGAGACGAAACATGCATAATTAGCATAATTTCTTAACTGGGATCTAGTACGAACTGGCTCATTAAGATTACCGACCACGTTGTCAATGGGATGATCTTTAGATACCCAGCCAGGTACTTATGGATTCTCAATAGGTAATGAGTCATCTATTTCTGGTGAATCAGTTTTGAAATCATTTTTAGATTCAACCACAATAGGTGATTCAGATATCTTATTTTCGACAGTAGTGTCACTTACAATTACATTTATCGATTCCATAAGAGCCTTAGTACGCAGATTGTATATACGATAATCACGACTGTTTGGAGAGTATCCTAAGAATATGGCTTTATCACCATGAGTTTCGAATTTAGACAGATGTTCTCTATCTTTACAGACATAACACTGACTTCCAAAGTTCTTAAGTATTTCAGGTTAGGCTTCTTACCGTACTACAACTCATAAGGGGTTTGTTTAGAGTTTTTCCTAAGATAGACCCTATTAATGATGTGACAGGCAGTTCTAATAGATTCTACCCAAAAGTATTTAGGTAGGGATTTGGCATGCAACATGACACGTGCCATCTCCTGAAGAGTTCGATTTTTCCTTTCAGAAATACCATTCTGCTGAGGAGTCTTAGGGGCACTAAATTCATGTTTGTAACCGTTATAGTCACAATATTCAACTATTCCTGTGTCTATGAACTCTCCTCCTCTATCACTACGAATGCGATTGACTTGTGTGTCCTTCTCATTTTCAATTCTTAAAAGAATTTTCAAAAAGTTCTGAAACGTGTCAGATTTATGTTTCAAGAAGGCAAACCAAGTGAATTGTGTGAAATCATCAACCATGACAAGGATATAACTGTGTCCACAAAGACTAACAGTGCTAGAGGGACCAATAAGGTCCATATGGATGAAATCTAAAGGTCTAGAGGTGAGAATGTCTTTAACCTTTTTATGCGAAGTCTTAACTATTTTTCCTTCCTGGCAATGACCACAGACAACACTTGAAATAGGTTATAATTTTAGGAATACCTCTAACTATCTCTTGATTAGACAATTTACCAAGGATATCATAACTTAAGTGACCCATACGATTATGCCAGATCTCATTGTCATCCATTCTGACAATGTTACAGGTTTCAGAACTAGTCTTGACAGTATAACAATTGTTAGGTGTTCTAAATCCTGTAATAATGCATTCACCTTTTTCATTTAGAATTTTACAATTGTTCTTTGAAAAGGTGACAGTATGGTCAGAGTCACAAAATTGTGATATACTTAGGAGGTTGACTTTAAGGCCTTTAACTAATAGAACATTTTTGAGAACAGGCATTCCTTCTTCTTTTAGGGTTCCTTTACCTATGATCTGAGATGAAACACCATCACCAAAAACTACTTTCCCACCAGAAAATATGGTTTTGTTTAAAAGTTTGGTTTCATCTCCTGTCATATGTTTGGAGCATCCTGAATTTAAATACTAACCAAATGAAGTGTGTTCAGCTTTCAAAGCAGTGATGACAATGTTACACTTCATTTGGGGTAAAAGATCCTCTTTTCTAACCCAAATAGCTCTAGTTTTAATTTTGCGCAAGTTTGCCCTCGTTTGATAAAATTTTCGAGATACAGTTTTTTGTCAAAAGACATTTGGAGCAGCAAACTGATTATTGTGAAAAAGTTGAGCTTTTGGTTTAGGAAAGTTTCTGGGAGCCTTTCTCTTAAATGAACTCTTAGTTTTGGTCTTCCTATTTCTGTAGTTATAGTTCTTATCAGGTTGTCTTGGAAGGACATAATTGTTACGACTTTGCCTAGAATAGTTAAAGTTCTTGTAGACAGAAGTGTTGTAAGCAGGGGTATTTAGACGCCTAGCATAACAACCTTCAAAGGAATGACCATAAATGTCACAGTAGGAGCAATATTGATTGCTTGAGGGATGAATTTCCTTAGGAAAACTTCTAAAGAAAGGTTTGACAACATTCTGTTCAGAAGAGTTCTTCCTAGGAGGTATGGTCTTATAGGTAGAATCAGCCTTTCTGATCAAAGGACAGACGTATTTAGTCTTAAGTGCAGTGTCAGCCTTAGAAGTACTAGACTCTCCAATGTCTTTCTGTTGTTGCTTTTGATCAAATTCATTTTTAATCAAATGAAAGTCTGGACATGTTTCAATTGGTATTTTGCCCCCAGACACAAACTTAATAGGTTCAAGTTTTGTTGTTTGAGATTTGTTCTTAGGGCAAAATCCAATACCGGTTCTATCATCAGAATTGGTCTTGGAGTCAACAACAAAGTCAGTAAAACAATTTGAATTGTTTTCAAACTTAGAAAACTTTTTGAAAATAGTAGCTGTCTTTGTTTTTGCTTCCTCCAATTCTAATAATGTTCCCTTATATTTCATTTCTAGAATTTCATTAGTTTTAGTCAGCTCTTTTAATTTTTGATCAAAGGTTTCAATTTCAGATTGATGAGTCAGACACTGGTTAGTGTACTCTTCAGCATTCAACTTCACAATAAGACTTAGATCATCTAATTTCTTAGTAAGGTCTTTAACAGTCTTTTCCAATCTAGTGCCTTTTTTAAGAGTCTTAGCATACAAGGTATGGATATCAGGGAGGTCATCTGCGTCTGAGCCGCTAAGTGAAGTGTGTGTAATGACCCCTAACGATTCAGTTTTAGTACTCACGCACCCATTTGCATCGTCATTATCGAGAGCACTTTGACTCACACACACGGAACTAGAACTAGCAACATTTTCAGACAATAAAGCATCTAGGCCAATCACAGGAGTATTCACACAAGCAAGAGTAGGAGCATCATTATCACACACAGGCATATCATCATTGTAAATGATCTTAGCATAAAAGGACATGCAAGGGTCAAGTACATTAGATGATTCAGGTTCCTCTTCATCAGAGTCACTTGAATCATTCCAAGTTTTACAGACATTGGCTCTATTGTGTGTGTTGGCTTTATTCAGATTAACTCTGCAGTCGTGTGCAATGTGACCTAGTTTCCCACATCTAAAACATTCAATCTTTTTAAGGTCTCTAGTGGGTCTGTAATTGTTGTCCTTAGGATGTTTGTCAAGTCCTCTCTCATGAGGTTTGGGATTAGACAGAGTAGGATAATTAGGCTTGCCTTGTTTAGTAGCCTGTTTGTTTCGAAATTTGACAATTTTCTTAAATTGTTTAGACATTAAGGCAATCTGATTATCTAGTTTGTCTATATCACACTCCTCATCAGAGTCAGAGTTGGTCAAATTGGACTCAAGTTTGGGTATCTTAGAGGCAAAACTCAAGTTAGAGTTAGGTTGTTTTCTTTGAGAATGATTCAATTGTTTCTTAAAGTCTAATTCCATTTCCACAGTCCTAAGTTTGCTACTGAGTAACTCAGGGGTAAGGTTTTGATCATTCATTTCCTCAATAGCATACCTCTTACTGTCAAACTTTTGTGGTAATGACCTTAGAATTTTAGAGACAATCTCATTTCTATCATAAGTTATACCATTAGCATGCAACTTAGTAACTATATCAGTTAAGTTCATGTAAAAATCATCAAAAGACTCAGAATCAGACATGATCAAAGAGTTGTATTGCTGGATAAGCATTTGGGTTTTAGCAGCTTTAACTCTTGAGTCTCCTTCATGGGCAGTGATTAATGTGTCCCAAGCTTCCTTAGAAGTGGCACAGGATGAGATTCGTTTGAACTCATACTCATTAATAGACATAAAAATGGCATTCTTGCCTTTATTATTATTACGAGAAATAGTTTTTTCTTCTTGGGTAAATTCACTTAAGATTTTCTTTACCCTCTCATCACTTCCTTCAGTGGCTGGTTTTGTAGGATAAGTGTATCCATTTTTGATAATGTCCCAGACATCATCTCCTAAAGTCCCTTGGATGAAGGCAACCATTCTTACTTTCCAGTAAACAAAGTTGTTTCCATCAAAGAGTGGAGGTCTGGACAGATTACCAAACCTTTCATTCTTCTCGTCCATGTTAGGTTTTTCAGAAAACGATTTCAGAAACACAAGATCTTTAGAAATAAAAAGTTAACAGGGCTCTGATACCAATTGAAAAACGTCGCTAATGCCATTTAACACAAGGTTAAACTGTATAAGCAACTCCGAATGTTTGTTGGAGAAACCCTTTTCTTTTGAAAATAAAAGTTATAAACAAGATGTGTTTACAAAGAAACTTATGTACGAGAGTAATTAAGATTGTGTAATCAGTTTTTAAAACTAAGGCAGTTTCAAAAATTCAGCACACTTAAAGAATGAGGTGAGTAGATGAAGATAATCAACACAATGATTTTAACGTGGTAAAACCTCTCCCAACAGAGGAAACATCCACGGTGACTTCTAAGTCACAAAAACAAAAGTCCACTAATAACAAAAATCAGTTACAAACTATACAACATGCAAGCACACAAATCAACCTATTCTAAGTTTAGGAATATACCCCCTTGGTTCCTTCTAACTTTTGATAGATCTGACTTGTTGATGATGTTCTCCAGTTTGCTAACCTCCTTTGCTTTAGCTTCTTTACGTCGACTCAATGATTTCAGATCTTAAACACAACACTTCCAGTGTAGTAGTGTATTAAGTGTTGTGAAGTGATTCCTATACACATGCATGAACTCACACACACTTAGATTTACAAACATTCCTAGTAAAATTACATATACAGTCTATATGCAGTGATTTTAATTTATTTCTTTCTCACAGAACTCAAATCCTTTTGACCTTTAAAGATAACCCAGATTCCACGGAGATCTTGCTTCAGAAATCGGTCAAGACCTTAATCAATCTCTTTTGAAAACATTTATGAGATTGAAAACCCTCCAAGTACGAATCCAACTAGGTCAGAATTAAGTTTCGTAAGAAAAGAAACCAGAAAACATTTTCAAAACCAAATTAGTCCGATTTACTTAAAACAAGTATAAAAGATACAGATCTAGTGAAAATGTAACATATAGTATGTAGATCTAACGTTTCTATTAAAGAGAAACTAGATCTTCACACAAATGTTTAAGTTGTGTACAAGATCTAAAGATCAAGAGGGAACAGCAACGAAATGAACAAATCACTCTCTCTCTCTCTCTCTCTCTCTCTCTCTCAAACACTCAGGTTGTGTTTGGGTTTGAATATCTGAAGGTTTGTTTCAGAGAAGGTGAACTGTTTAGGGTTAGGGTTTGGCTAACAGGTTTTTCTTTCTCTCTCTTCTTTTCTCTCTTCTCTCTTTTCTTTTCTCTCTTCTCTCTCACTTCTCTCTTCTCTCTTATTTTTTTCTCTCAGAAAGACGAATGACCAAAAGTTCTCTAAGGCTGAGAAGTGAAGGGTATATATAGTTCCTGGGGAAGGTTCTGGATGATCGAGGCAAATCAATGGCTGTGATGAAGTCTTGCAAGGTTTGACTTGATCCTATGGTTATAAAACAACGGTGGATTAAGATGGTTCTAATTGGTTCAAAGGTTTGCACTGGGATTAACTAAGAACGCATGCAGACCTTTGATAAGGAAAGATCCAATGATCACCAATGCACCTGGCTAACCTCTCACATAACAAACACAAACTAACGCACCAAACGGATGACAAGTGTTGGTTTGTTAGAGGCTCTCACACGCGCATCAAACTAATTATAAAACATCACCCTGAAGTCTCTAGCGCTTTGAGATCGTACCCAACCAAACATTTCAGTGAAAAATGAAGTTTCCAAAATAGTATATACACCCCACAAATTTTATAAACCAATTTTATTAATAAAAACATTTATTCAAAAATGTTTAAAAAGGTTTAAAAATTCCCAAAAAATTATTAAAGCACCAATTAAAGGGGAATTAAACACACACTCAATTTTAGGCAATATTAACACATGTATGCACTTCTAATTGTGTGTTGTGTGATTCATTTTGTACCATCATTGATATTTGAAGAGAAATAGAGAGAGTTAGGCTCTGAGGCTTTTTGGTTTCTAGGATGGACTACCAATTTTGTCAATATTTCCAAATTAGTTGAGCACTTATACAATGTAGACTTAAGCAAGTCAAAGGTATAAGGTGCTTCATAAATAAGAGCATATAAGCACACACAATAATTGACTCACTGCGCGAGTGTTTAGAAATGTACCTCCCACGGTTTTTACGCCGTGGGGTGCTGAAAAATTTGAGTTGACTTTGGAGAGATTACTCTAATCTCAGTCGGCCCCGGGAGTCCTACCGACCCAAAGTAGAGAGGCTTCTAAATCCTCGCTTTTGGATCCCCTCTCTCTGCCTTGTCCAATTTTCCTATCACGTTTGTCTTCTTTTTATTACAAATTTAAATGGAAAATAAATGGTGTCTCTATGTACCGCAATAGAAGCCAATAATAGAATAATCATAATACAAGCCTTCTAAAATAATAATAAAAAATGATACAAAAAATAAAGTGCAATACAAATGAATCACAAATAGGAATCCTCTCAAGTGCTTCAAGCTCCAAATCCCCGACAACGGCGCCATTTGATAGATCAGAAAAAAAAACGCTTCTCTAATGTATTTTTGTGTTGTTGTTGCATTTTCTTTCCATCAAAATTCCCTTGAGCCTACAAATAAACTCAAAATATGTATACGGGTAAGTAAGGGAGTATCAATCCAACTATAAGGATGAAACACAAAATATGAGAAGACATGTGTAATTCATTTGCATATTATTATTTTTTATGATTTTTCTTTTTATATTTTTTATGGATTTTTCAAGGGATTATTAATTAACTAGCTATATACTAATTTTTAAAGTACTAACTAAGATGTAAAAGCTAATAAAAAATGAGGTAAATAAAATTGTGCTAAAAAGTAAACTAACTAAATTGGACTCATGAGGGCATCAAAATACATCCCATGAATGGGAGATTAGCCCTTAATAATCATCATCCAATAAAATAAAAATAAATAATAAGAGCATGTGAGGATTAAATCAAGAGAAATTAAAGAGGAATAGATCAAAGCCATTTGTACTTGAATTGGAGCAACTCTTCAATTATACATTAAAAATTCATTCAATCACAATCCCTCACTGATGTATTTATTGAATCTAAAATAAAAACTACAAAATAATAAAAAAGAAAAGATAATTGATGAATTCAAAATGGACAATTAATAAAAAAAGAGATTTGCTAAAAATGCAAATCCTAACATTATAAAATTGTACATTATAACCCATCCAAAGAAATAAATTCTAGATCATTACTTTATATTGAGATAATTGATAAAAATGAAAAATCTCAACATAAAGGAATGGATTAGAATTTACCTCCCATAAGGGATGAATTCAACTACATCAATCTATTTTGAAATAATTGCTAAAAATTCAAAAATTCATTATAGAAGGGTGGGGTGGAATTCACCATAGAGATAAATTTCACTACACACCTCTATATTGAGATATTTGCTAAACATGCAAATACTCTCTGCAGAGGAGTGTAGAGAAATTTATCACACAAAAGTTTTAAAAACCAAATTTGTGATCCTTATTAAATGAGTCTTCTGCTTCTTCTTTAAATAGTAGGCATGGAACTAAGGGTAAATTGGGTAATTGGGAGTTCACATGTGCACGGCAAAGGTGTGAGGTAAGGAAGGTTTATGGGTGAGGGTATTGGGTAAGAAAATCTGATTATCGTAATGAGGGGTAAGGTGGGTAATTTAGGTGAGGGGAATAAAGGCAAGGAAAGTGTGGGGGTATAATGGGAAAGGGGTTAAAAGAAGTTAGAAGACATGTGGGGATTTAGTTTTTGACTTAGTTTATTTTTGAATTGGTTCTTTTATTTTTGGCCGGTGAAGAATTCGATTGAAGAGGGTTTGCTATTTTGCGGGTCTCGGGTTGCTATGGTCGGGGTTGAGTAGGTCGGGCCGATGGTGGTTGGATCGGATAGGGTGAACTTACGGATTGGTCGCGGGTTTCATGTGGGGCCAGTTATATGGGTTTGGGAGTTTCGGGCATGGGCACTGCCGGAGTTTGGGCACGATCGGGTAGGGGGCTCGGGTCGCGCAGGCGAGTTTGGAGGGTAGGATGTCGGGTTTAAGGTGGAGGTCGGATTAGGGTTAAACCGGGTTGGTTGGGTTGTTATGGTGGTGTTGAGTGATGAAAGAGATGGGTTTAGTGTTGGATGGTGGTTTGAGGTATGTTAGTTTTTTAATGGAGGTTGAGAGAGAAAGAGTGTGAGTGTTGGTAGTTGAGATAATGGGGTGTGGGGTTGTGTGGTAGGGTGTAGAATGTTAGGGTGACGGTGAGATGAGTGTGTGGTGTAGGATAAGTGTGTGAGTGGGTTGTTGTTTGGGTGTATAGGGTGTGTGTGGTAATTGGGTGTGAATGAGTGTGTATTAGATTTGAGTGTGTGTGTTTATTTTGTGACCCTAAAATTAAAAATAAAATTAAGACTTAACTGAAAGCATAAAAATAAAAATCTAATTAAAATGCTAACCCAAAAAAATAAAAATAAAACTAAAGAAATATAATATCAAAAATTAAATTCGTAGTCTAAAAATAAAAATTTCAAAACAAAATAATACTAATAAACCTAACTTAATAAGAAATAACAAAACTAAACTAATACTAAAAATTATAATAAAATAAAAATAAAAATTAAATAAACTAAAACGCACACCTAAAAAATATAAAAATAATAGAAATAATAAAAACACACGCGATACACAAAACTAAAATATAAAAATAAATCCTAAAAATTTATACATGACTCGAAACAAAATATAACATAAAAAATAAAATAAATACAAAAGACACAAATAAAAATCTTGAAAAATAAAATAAAATAAAATAAATAAAAGGGGGCAAACTAAACACACACGGGGCTCGGGTGATGGTTTTGGGATGGAGAGGGTCTTGGCTAGGCTTAAGGTACGGGGACAGGTGAGTTAGCTCCATATGATGCGCATTTGCCTTGATTTAGATCATGTGAATCCGCAAGATGCATTTGACCTACAAGATAAACATATAAGCATATAAGACCCAAATTACCGAGAATTAGCAACTAAAAATGATATATTATGGGTATAATTTAAACACTTTTGGGTGCTTATCAATCCGTTAGGCCCTCAGTCCATTGCACGTACCCTCAAACTCTTGCCTCTTGACACAATAGTATACTCTTCGACTACGTATCACACAAGAGCACGTATATCACGACGCTCTTACTATCACTAGTTTCTTAACGCAAATAAATCACGAGATATGTCTCTCTCGTTGATAAAAACCAACATGCCTTGAATCACATTAGTAAAGGTCCCTACTCATCGGGATCAAATGTAACCATACAACATATACACCGATGTCTGCTATACAATATATCATAACATATATACACATATAGATATGCTCAACCCTATTCCATCGGCCCAAGATTAAAATGAAAAAAGAAGTAATAATAAATGTGTAAAGAACTAATATAAATTCCACTTCTTCTCAATTACAATATAATCCCATCTCGTCAATAGGATATACCGAATCCCAATAAATTTATCCATTTAATTATACTAAGAAAAATAATCCACAATGTCCTAGGGTCTAACATCTCCCAGCTCCCGACATTTTCTGCTTTCGTGAGTGGGAGGTCTCGTAAAGTGAAATCCAAATAAGGAACCCTCCTGATACACTACTATGCAGCTCTGTCGGTTATTCAGATCTGTCGGTCCAGGACCTATGTCTAATAATTTGTTCAAATCATTATAAATCAAATATAGGATAACATTATACTCGTATAACACATCACTAAACAACAAGAAATACATACACATAATAATGTTATCGATATAGCCACTAAATTCGTCTCACACGCGAATCTAGTGCTAATCAAAATACTGTGATTCGCTCGTGTCACATAAAGAATACCTCATTCACCCGAGAATAAAACTCATATTCATATCTTGCCAATCATCTGGGCTGCTTAAATGGTTCCCGAACATAACACGCTTATCCGAATCGAACCAAAAACTATCTTAATCATTTCCCCCACTAGGCACCATACTCTTATCCCTTTATGCACTTTGGGCAAAATCAATGCATGTGGTCTTACCCCCACATGATATCTCTCCATATAATCCATTTATCTTCAGCCATGATGACCGTATCTGGGTTATCCTTCTCTCAAACACCGATAGCTTCAACCATGATGACTACCCTTGTTGTTCCCTTAGCTCTACTGGCCCTAAGGAACAAACTACTGGCTTTACTAGTCTCAACTGAATCCGTCATCACTCGGTTGGAATTTAGCTATTGAATTATTTAGATGGGTCCCCTAATGGTTCTCCCCCTCTCAGTGATTCACTAACACGATTTTACCCAGTCTTACTTTTTGACTAAATCTTTCGATTCTATTATCTCCCTTCACAAGAAGTATTAAAATCTCCATTGTAAAAAATACAACATTGTCGCCACCTGCATCGACCATCAAAGCAGAATTTCCTTTAAGTACTGGAAACTCCTCTCGCGAGTCCATTACCCGTTTAAGTATTTTCTTCTCCAATGTGCCTACTTTATCTCGTACAAATTTTATTTTCACAAATGGACCTCGGTTCGACCCTTCCCGTTATGAGTTCAGAACACTGTTCACATCTCCTTCTGAACAAAAGATGAAGGAACTTGCGGTCCAACCGCACCTAAGATCCTTCCATTGAAAAAATATTTCACTTCCTAAATGTAGTGGTTAACTCTCGCCATAATAACTTTGCTCCATTGAGCCTAGAAAATTTTACCCCAAATTTTCACTTCCGGGTATACCACACTCCGCCATATGCCAAAGCCTTTGGATATCTAACTTCCATTGGCTAACATTCACAATCTCCACATTTTTTAAAATTACAATGGGAAGTCCTCTTTAAAGACCCCTCTGACTCTTTCCCATTTTAACCACACTGGGTGAGTCTAGTTTGGCACCACTTTCTGCTTCAGCGGTACATGGAAATCATATGCCACAATCAAGCAGTACTTAGAACTCCATCTCCCCGAGAAATAATAGGGGTGACCTCAACTACGATCATTATCCCCAAAATATTTTACAACTCCAACTGATCCCTGCCTCCTCCTGTCTTCACAACGGCCCTCACTGGTCGTCCTATGCATCATCGGCATATGAAGCTCACCCGAATGCAAATAAGACTAACTAAGTAATATATATATATATATATGTTATAGCAGGAGAAAGAAATCTCACCATAGAAATCAACAATCCTAAACATAGGTCTCTATATCACATAGAAGGCAACGCTGAAAGCGTAGTACGTCCGCAAAAATTCCTAAGGACTCTAGAACCTGATGATCTTATAACACCTATGACACCCTGCTTAATAAAATACCAAATGATCAGTCCTATATCAAATTAAATAGTAATCTCATGTTGTTTCATTCTCAGCATCACTGTCAAAAACCATATTAATTACTAATAACCTATTAGGCCTGGCGTCAAAATTTTAAACTTAATGCACAAATAAAACCATTCACGCAGGAATATAATCAACAAATGGAATAAATAAATAAATAAATAAATAAATAAATAACCGATAACTCTCGATAAAGATATATTACAACCAAATCGAATACGTGTAAAATAAAATCGTTGTAAATAAAATACATGACATCAGTTGGGCAACATGCCCGATTATTACAACAATGCCTCCTATCTAGATCACAAGGATATAAGCGTCTAAAACAATTTCCTGCCAACATCCATAGCTGTGGCAGCACGTTTGACTCGAAAGAATAGTCATCCAAACGTCCCTGTGTTTGAACACCTAAAAAATGTACAAAAGGGAAGAAAAAGAAAAATAGATACGGGTCAGAGCCTGGGTTTTGAAAATATTTTAGCAAGTGCTTAACATACTTTAATATGTAAAATATGATAATCTTCATATTTAAATTGGTGTCTCACTCACGTGAGATACCCCTCATCTCTCATCTAACAGTGCATACCTAATGCATGCATTTAAAAATACCATAATTAGCTACCCAACCTAACTATCACCTCGAAAAACTACCAAGTCCATACACTATCAAGAATCCCGCGTATCTAAAATATTCTAAGCGTTCACCCAAGATTAAACCTTATAATTTCTCGCTTAATTTATCCTTACCTTATGAATAACTTTCACTAATTATTTACACTATTCACATTTTAGTGTTATCATCTCGTATATAAAATTTTCATCATTATGTACGTATTTTATATTTTATATTCCGAATTTTATACTCCCGGATACCAAATAATTACTCACATTTCTTTCCTTATTTTAGTCCACACACACACACACACACACACACACACACACACACACACACACACACACATATATATATATATATATATATATAATACTATAGACATCAAGTATATCCGTACTTATATATCACACACTATATAATTATAACAACCATCCTTCAGAGCTATAAGTCAATGGATGCAGTCTCTCAATGCTATCTTCTTCCAGGGGCATACTCACACATCATCCCGGGTACCAGTGGTCGAACTCTCACACCGTCTTGGTAAAAACCAAATCTTAACGTATGGGAAGCGGCCATACTTCCTCACAGGAAATAAGACGAATCATACCCAAGACGTCTTACCCCTGAATAAAATCACACAATATAAATAATGGACGACTATGACCTGGGGACTATACGGTCCTTCTCCTCAAGCCAGGTCCTCACCCACATCGCGCAACTTCCCATCATATCAATAGAGGGGTATGCTTCACATAAATATGTCATTCACACACATATATATTTAAAATCACATTTCCAACTATCCACACTTATCTCTCGTGGCATTAGCCTATAATCCCGAATATATCAATTCCTATAGATTAATAAGTATACACACAACAAATTTTAATTCCATAAGTATTCACTCACTTATGATGCAATTCTCACATTTCTTATTTTCGAATAGTAGCGTATCACGTCTAGCTAGTATTCTTATATCATCCTATTCGCACCTTAGGATAGTACTCGTACATATTCGGGATATATATATTCTACAGATATATAATCGGCATATATATTCTATATGCATAAATATATATGTACGAACCCTCTGAATAATTCCTCGAATGTCGTTCGTCCTAAACATTCCAAAATTTAAACCCTAGATCTTTCCTATTAACCCGAGATTTATACATCCCCCATTTACTCTTTAGAGGCCATCACACTCTTTTTAGGATCCCCTAACATCTATCTTCAAAAAGGAAATTCTTCTCCAATCACTAAAAATCACACCATTAACATGGGTTTTAACTTAGATTTCATGTAGGATTATTATTACATAAAAATCATATGAAATCATCTCCCCCAAACCCATTTTTGATTCGAGAATCCCAACCCAAAATTCAAAATTTTCTCACCAATTATGATATGAAAAATAAACACACTTAATAGTTAAAACAAGTTAAACACTTGCCTAGTTGGATAAATCTGACAATCTCATGATGGAATCCGCTGGAGCTTGGCCGGAACCTCCTCCTTTTCTCCCTTTCTTCCTTCCTTTCTATTTTTTCTTTCTTTCTTTCTTTTCTTTCTCTTTTTCTCTTTCTCTCGTGGCTTGTAAGAGAAATGAGGGTTTGTCCCTTGTTAAAACCAAACTTGACTCTTATACACCAATGTGAGTCCCTTACTAATCAAAAAAGTCCCCGGAACCCTAACACTACCCCTGGGTACTCTATTTTGACTACCTTGGCCCTTCCGATACCAATTGTACGCTTGAAATTCCCATTCAAGTCATTAATAAAAAATTCACATCTTAAACCCAACACATCTTCACACGTGTTTTTCGCATAAAATAACATCACCTGTTGCTTTTATTCACCTACGACATGAAATATAATTAGTCTATCTCATTTACTTTAAACTCTCATATTATTAAATTACACCCACTCATGTAATTTAACTATCCATAAAAGTACTGGGTATTACGGAAGTCTTATTTGCAAAGTCATTATGGTACATAATATGACTCTTCGTATTAAGTATACAATACCCACTTGGTCAAAATAATTCGCTGCTAATTAATTTTAGCCAACTTCTTATTTATGATCTTAGAATTAAGTTATTTGATTATCTCACGGATATAAAAACACTGGACAGTTTACTGGTAGATACAAAACTTATAAGCCTATCAGGGGTATCATAATCCAAGATCTTTGGTGGATGCGAATTTGTCTGAATTATGATCTCAAATCTACTTACACAATAATTACCCAACTTGCAGTTAGATCTATAAGATTTCATCACACTCATATTAATCAAAGAAAAAATAAGCATTCCAACCCTCATAAGCCCCGAGATTGAAAACCTATGCACCCATTGCAAACCTATGAAATTTTGCAAGTCTAATTTAGTCAGCACACAAATTTGAATCTTATCTATGATCATGTTTAATACATTCCCAATGTACAGGTAATAATCCTTGTTGAACTATCAAACATGTTATGTAATCGATAGAGAGGTTCTCGTAGTTACGATAAACTACTTGGATTACACTCCTAACTTTATCGATAGGGATGTCAACTCCCAATCTAAGCTGTGAACTGTTCAATTATAGTGTCATTAAAATTCCAATCTTTTGTGATCAGGCCAAACCTAACTCACCATAATTTATTTCGAGTCCAATTTATGGACATTGCATACAAAATATTTAAGAACAAAAATTATAAGCATTCTAAAAAACATGAAGCTTATTTCAAAATGAACTTGACACACCTTTATTGAAAAATAAATATCATACATGGTCTTAAGAATAAAACCCCAATAATCTTCCACTTAGTATTAAAGACAGTGCCTATGTATCCAACTCCCAACCCATCTACTCGCCAGTCTACATCCCTACTTGTAAAAGGAATTGGGTGTTATCCAATGCAATCTTTATCATAAAATTGTCATATACCTTGTTTAATATCTTGAAATAGGTGAAATTTATGCTCAATATTCTTAATCCTTATATGGATTATGGGTTCCCTAGAACTTGTAATCGTTACTCTATAAACACAACACAATTTAATAGCCAATATCACTAAGGGAACCTCACCTAATTCATTTAGGAATTTCTCAAGCTATATGGCCTCCTTAGTTTCCTCCAAAGTGGAAAAACTTTAACTTCCATGGTGGAGTCATCAATGAAATAATTCTTCATACTCATCCATCTTACAACTCCACATCCTTGGATAACACATATTCAGATTTGAAGTACCTGGAATCCTTATCTAGCTGTAAATAAAGTCTTTGTACCTAAACAATACAAGATTTTCAAACTAAAATTTCCTTATGATGATAATAACAAAATAAATACTCATTCTAGTTCACAACATAGGATATATAAGGCTGAACACCGTGAAAGTATAAGGTATATTCCTCATCATTTCTATCTGACCAAATGTTTTAGGACACTAATCCCAGATAGAGTGATTCCATTCTTAAATGGAAAATCCTTTCATGAAATCTTGCATGCTAATCTTTATGAGCACACTATTAAAATTAAGCATCATCCCCCATCAACCCATGTACATGCATATTACCTTAGGATATTCATACTTAGATTATCGATTTCAATGCGAAACTTTGCCAAAATTTTGGGTTGTCATACCATCCAATATTTTACCATTAAGACATCGCTCATTTTTAAAACAAGATCTTGACCGTGAGTCTAGAACCAAGTTCAACCTTACATTTCCCTTACGTTTCCTTATTCAAGACTTGGGTCTTTTTGACATTTTTATTACACCCTAGGACTAACATAAATATATGTGAAAACTAAAAATATAATAACTACAATGGGGATCTTATCCATCATCCTTCTTTTATGTCTTATATTTTTCTATCATCCCTTAAACTACTCGACAATTACATTATCTCTTCTATGAAAAGTTCTTCTCTTTTAGGAGTAAGGTTATTATTCCAGTTCTTGTTTGGCATCTTACTGGTTGTGATTCTCTAAAAATTCACCTCTGAGATCCTCTATAAGATTCTCATCATCAACTTTGTTCGAGGAAATATAAAGCTCATTGCGCAGCTATCTCTTAGAGAATCTAAATCAGGATCTTAATCCACCACCAAATTTTGTGTCTATAATGAATCAAATGATGATTTGTAATACCCTGTACTTTTAACTATATTTATTTTTAGGATTAATTAATTAAATTGAGTATTAATTGGAAATTAATCCGGGTTATAAATACTAATGAGATGCGAATTGGTATTTGATTATGTGCATATATGATTATATATGTATTTGGTATTATAAAATTTGTCGTGAGATTTATATACGGCATTTTAGAAATTTTGTTGAGACGCGTGGGACCGCCGCGTCACGGTATAATATTTTGATAATAAAAAGTAAATTTAAAATCTATAATCCGTATGGTCATTTTGAGTGAGCCAACGCGTCCGGAAGGGTCGAGATAGTCAGAAATCACTAGCCGGGGGTATAGTTTGGGTTCCGGGGTATTTTTAGGCCATACCGGCAACTTAAAGGGTATTTTGGTAATTTTACATTTTGAGGAATTAAAAGTGACGAAAATTGGTTAATTAAATCTGATGTGGATATTGACCCACTAAGCCCATAACCAACCCATATTAACCCTTTAAGCTACGGATGCTAACATTAGGTTTACAATCTTCCCCAAATCAAACCCTAGCCACCTTAAGCCACCATTGGAGAAGGAGCTTAGGGAGAGAGGAAACTCTGCAGAATCTTCACCAAACCTACACCAAAATCAGAAATCAAACCAAGTCAAGTGTTTTAATCATATTTAAATTCGTAGAATGTTTCCGCCATGTTAGAAAATTGATAAATTACAACTGTTCTTGAAAGATAATGGAAACAAATGTAGTTTGAAGTTTAGAACTTGAAAATTGTGAAGAGAATTGCATGTAGTATGATAGGTAGATGATTTCCCTTATATTAATTGTGATTTGAAGGAATTAAAACGAAATAAATTCTGGGATTTGATGATGATATAAACCTAGGGTTCATGTTCTAGAGAAATTGGGAAAAGTGTAGAGATTTGTAAATTTAGTTGATGTTATGATGATTCAATCCTTGAAAACATGTTAGGAGATGATGTAAATATGTTTAGGATGAATTAGAGACCCTAAAACGTTATTGGGATGAACCTTGGAAGAGATTAGAAGTGATAAAAATGGTGAAAAACGAATTGGGGAAAATCTGGGCCGAATCTGGTAGCTCGTTAGAAGCAGTCCCCAGGTCGTTCGAACGAACTCGTTCGAACGAGCTTCTATCGAGTTGACCAGTCGTTGCTAACGAGTAGGAATTTCGTTCGATATCTCGTTCGAACGAGATATCGTTAGAAGGGACAGTTCGTTCGAACGAACTGGATCTCGTTCGAACAGTCTCGTTCGAACGAGACTTCTAACGAGCTGACAGTCCAAACTCGTTCAAACACTCGTTCGAACGAGACTTCTAACGGGTTGACAGTTTGGTCCTTTTTGGACTGTTTCGATTTTTTGAGACCCGTAAACTTGTTCGATGATATAGATAGCATTTCTTTGATGATATAGTGATAGACTTGGGACATTTGGGTATTTATGAGGAGGAATTTACATCCGAGAGTTGTGTTACATGTACGGTTTGGGTTGAGACGTGAGTGTCTACTACGAAGTGAGAAATTATAGCGCGTATAATTACAAACCGGAATAGTATAGATTGTGATAAATATAGTTAGTGCGAGAATGCGATACGTACTACGATTAAAATACGGTATTACTAAGATGTGTGTTTACTTAGTATATGGATTGTGTGTATGACATACCTACCATACTTGCTATCACGGGAGGTTGCGTTCGCTTAGGACCCTCTAATCCTTGTGTGCCTACGGGGGGGCTATAGACTGGTACCTCGATGAACATAGGTCATAGAAAGACTTATTGTGATATTAATAAATCCGCTGATCATGGGAGCGTAGGTATGTGCGTGACCCATGTGATGGTGACTGTGTTCGCCTCCATTATTTGTGATGTTGTTATCGGTAAACTATTCCTGAGAGATTCGGAATATGTAATCCTTATGTACGTGATGTACCGGGATGGATAACAGAGTATGTGTGCACCACAGCTTAGTTCGCGGGGTGCTTGTATTGTATATTTACGATGTGATAATATACATTTAAATTAATGGGAATCCTCATGTTAATGTTGTATATATATTACGGTGTTGTTTCGAGAAATATAACGAGTTAACTGATAGTTATATATATTGCATATTGAGTATCTGCGTTCACGTTAAATCCCTATAAAATTACGAGCGTTATATGTTAATGGAACCAAGTAATATGGGTAGAACCTTTGGCAGTCTAGCTAGTAGTATGGGTCGTTATAGATGGGTACTTACGTTAGGAGTGCACAGTTAGACGAGAGGTGAGAATATCATGCGAGTGTACGTCCTAACATGTACTTTGCATTTAATGTTTTAAATGTTTTTAAAGCACTTGCAGGTTTTTAAAATATAACTCCACATTCGGGCTCTGACCCGTTTGCTTTTCAAATCTCTTTTTCTTTGTAAAACCATTTTAGGTGCCCAGCCACAAGGACACCAAGCATAGGATAATCATTCAGGTGACGAGATGTAGCTGCTTGTGGAAGCTACAGGGATTTGCATGTAGACGCTTCTATCTTTTGGATTCCAGAGTCACCATCTATTAGTTGTAGGGCATGTTGCCCATTTCTTTAGAGACATCTTTTACATTTCAGTTTTCAGACTTTAGCATGTATTGTTCAGTTTATTTATTTCAGTTATGGGATTGTAGTGAGGAGTTTTTCCTCCAGACTTTATTTACTGTTATGTGATGGTTATTCGTTTTACTTCAGTATGCTGAATGGTGTTGTTTCTTTCTTCATTACATTTGTTGCATGTTTAATCAGACTTAAATTAAAATTTGGCAACTTGCTTTTTAAATACTAGGTGGTTAGTAATATTAAAATGTTTTCGACAGTGATGCTATTAACTGAGCCAACTTGGCATTTTGAATTAATTTAATAAAGGAGTAGCTACCCGGTATTTAATTAGTCGGGGTGTCACAGGTGGTATCAGAGCATCAGGTTCTAGTGTCCTTTAGGATCTGTACGACTATTATGTTTCCGCTACGTTTCTTTGATATAGAGCCCTATATTTTAGGACTGTTGTACTCTTTTTGTGTATGCTTCGTTCTTCAGCTATTTTAAGTTTATAAACTGCGAACTTATAAACTTTGTTCTTATTTCAGATGCCTCCACGGCGTGCACGACGAGTTCCCAGGAATGCAATGCCCGAACCCCAGCCCGCTCCAGTTCAGGGCATGATGAACGCCGCTGAGGTTGCTGCTATAGTAGCCCAAGCGGTAAATGCCGCGATTGCCGTGATTTAGCAGGCACCGCCTCAGGCGCCGGTTGCCCCGCCAGCACAGGTTAATGCATTCCCGTCTGCTTGGGAGCATGTACGAGACGCTTTTCAAAAAGCGCATACGCCAGAGTTTGCAGGTAGCTCAGACGTGGTAGTCTCGAGCCAATGGAGGAAGGACATACAGAGGCATTTGAGGATGCATGAGTGCACTGATATTCAGAAATAGGTGCTAGCTACTTTCAAGCTAGTGGGATCTGCACTACAGTGGTGGGAGTCTATTACCACCGCGGAGGAGAGGGATACCCTCACGATCCAGGAGTTCTGGGTGCGGTTCGACCGCAAGTACTTTTCGTCCGCAGTTCATACAGAGATGAGGAGGAAGCTGATGAGTTTGAAGCAGGAGGGCAAGACAGTGGCCGAGTATGAGGCCGAGTTCACTAACCTGTTGAATATCGTTCCAGACGAGATTCCAACAGAGAAGAAGAAGATAGAGAAGTTCATCGATGGGTTGAATTGGAGGATCCGTCAGCATCTGCTAGGGAACCTATCGTTGGCCACGTATTCTGATGTGGTTAACGCTGCATTATTGCACTGCCAGGACCACCGTTTTCATATGGCCGAAGGCAAGCGGTCGGGGGAGTCTAGCCATCAGGGCAGGACTGGAGGACATGGTGCCAGCGGGGCACAATCTGGCCAGGGGCAGAGACAGAATGAGCAGGGTACCCAACAGGGGGATAATAAGAGGTTTCGGTCAGGGAACTACAGGTAGGGACAGGGAGGTTTCCGTCAGGGCCATCAGGGTCCAAACGGCCATCAGGGCCAACAGGGGCAGAATGGGCAGCAGTTTCATCAGGGACAGCAGGGCCCAGGGAGGAATGGTAACGGCCACCAGGGCCGGGGACAGCAGGGGCAGAGGGGAGGGAACTTCCCGGGGAAGTGCTTTGTTTGTGGCAAGACTGGCCATAAGAAGCAGGATTGTCCTGATAAGGGCAGGGCCCCACAGCAGCAGCAGCAGGGTGCTCTCCAGGAGCCACAGAGACCTATGTTTCCCGCCGCTCTTCCCGCACCGCCGCAGATGGAAGCATTGCCACCCATTCCAGCGGTCCCAGCTCAGCAGGGGCAGCTACAGTATGGACGTGTCTACAACGTTCACCAGGCTGCAGTTCCACAGGCACCGCCCGCGATCGAGGGTACGTTTCCTATCCATGGCACTATGGGTCGGGTGTTATTTGATACGGGTGCTACACACTGTTTTATAGCTACACACTTCGCGAAAGCTTTAGGATTGTTAGCTACGGCAGAGAGCACAGTGACGTGTGTCGACTCACCATTAGGGAGTGGGTCACTTATTTTCTTTATATGCCGGGGAGTGGGGGTAGAGATCGATGGTTTGGTATTGCCTGCAGACATGTTAGTGTTAGACATGCATGTTCACTATGTGATCATCGGTATGGATTGGCTCGTAGCATATAGGGCCATGATTGATTGCTTCAGCGGGAGCATTGTTTTTGCCATTCCGGGGCAAGAGATGTTTATAGTGGCGATGCCTCGCCCAGAGGGAGGATCGACCGCTCATCTGTATTACATAGAGGAGGATACCTCTAAGGAGGTTGTTATTCCTTTAGATTCGATCCCGGTTGTCAGGGAGTATTCGGATGTGTTTCAGGAGATACCAAGCTTACCACCCAGTCGTGAGATAGACTTCGTTATAGATTTGCTACCGGGTACGAGACCTATAGCACGCGCACCGTACCGTATGGATCCAGCTGAGATGAGAGAGCTACGGGATCAGATAGAGCAGCTGTTGGGACAAGGCTTTATTCGCAGGAGTACCTTACCTTGGGGCGCTCCAGTTTTATTTGTGAAGAAGAGGGACGGTTCACTGAGATTGTGTGTGGACTACCGAGAGTTGAATAAGGTCACGATACGGAATAAGTATCCGTTGCCTCGAATCGATGACTTGTTCGACCAGTTGAGAGGAGCTTCTTTCTTTTCGAAGATTGACTTGAGGTCGGGATACCATCAGTTGCGTATCAGGGAGGAGGATGTCTTGAAGACCGCGTTCTTGTCGAGATATGGTTCTTACGAGTTTCGGGTTATGCCTTTCGGCTTGACCAACGCTCCAGCAGTGTTTATGGACTTGATGAACAGAGTGTTCAGGGATTTCCTAGACCAGTTTGTCATTGTCTTCATTGATGATATTCTGGTTTACTCTCAGACAGAGGAGGAGCACGCCGAGCACTTGAGGCAGGTTTTGCAGACACTCTGTCAGAACGAGTTGTATGCAAAATATGAGAAGTGCGAGTTTTGGCTGAAGGAAGTCCAGTTTTTGGGGCATATCATTTCCGACCAGGGAATATCTGTTGATCCGGGGAAGGTGTCAGCGGTAAAGGAGTGGGGGCAGCCCACGACACCGACTGAGATTCGTAGTTTCTTGGGTTTAGCAGGATACTACAGGAGGTTTATTCGGGGTTTCTCGGAGATAGCAGGTCCTTTGACACATCTTACTCGTAAGGGTGTGCCATATATCTGAAGTGATGCCTGTCAGTTGGCATTCGATGAGTTAAAGGACAAATTGACCTCAGCACCTGTGTTAGCATTGCCGAGACCGGGAGTTGAGTATTTGGTTTACACCGATGCGTCGTTGCAAGGACTGGGAGGTGTATTGCAGCAGGAGAGACAGGCCATAGCTTATGCTTCCCGTAAGCTTAAGCCTCATGAGAAGAATTACCCCACACATGATTTGGAGTTGGCAGCAGTGGTATTTGCCTTACGGATTTAGAGGCACTATCTTTTGGGGGAGAAGTTTCAGCTGTTCACGGACCACAAGTCACTACAGTATCTGTTCACGCAGAAGGAATTGAATATGCGGCAGCGTAGGTGGCTTGAATTTGTGAAGGACTACCAGTTCGACATCCAGTACCACCCGGGTAAGGCTAACGTGGTAGCAGCCGCGTTGAGCCGCAGGCCAACAGATGAGGTGGCAGAGGTGTGGAAAGCTAAGTGGAAGGAATTGGGACACCAGGATGCAGTGGCCCGATCTTTCATGTCTATGATGACCGTTACACCGCAGATTATCACGAAGGTAGTACGGGCACAGGCTAATGATTCGTTCTGTCAGGAGCAGATAGTTCGATTACTAGCAGAGGGAGCCGAGTCCTATACCGTTAGCTCAGACGGGGGATTACGCTTCAATGGGAGATTGGTAGTTCCTGAAGGAGATGAATTGCGTCACGAGGTGATGGCAGAGTCGCACGGCTCACGGTTCGCGGTACATTCCGGAGGGGACAAAATGTACCAAGACATGAGACGGCAATATTGGTGGAGCGGTATGAAGAGAGATATCGCTGAGTTTGTCTCGAAATGCGCCACTTGTCAGCTTATAAAAGTGGATCATCAGAAACCAGCAGGATTGCTACAGCCGTTGGAGGTTCCGGTGTGGATATAGGAGAGCATATCCATGGATTTTGTCACGGGGTTGCCTACGTCGCAGAGGGGTCACGACTCCGTTTGGGTAATTATGGACAGGTTGTCCAAGGTCGCTCACTTCTTACCCGTAAGGACTGACTACACTACGGGACAGTATGCCCAGCTCTTCATTTCAGAGATTGTGAGACTTCACGGTGTGCCCCTAAATATCGTGTCTGACAGAGATAAGATATTTGTTTCGAGGTTTTGGGAGAGTTTCCAGGAGGCCATGGGAACGGAATTGCGGTTGAGTACGGCTTATCATCCGCAGACCGATGGGCAGACAGAGCGCACGAATCAGATGTTGGAGGACATGCTACACATGTGCATTACTGACTTCGGGGGTGGATGGGAGCAGTACCTTCCACTGGTGGAGTTTGCTTACAACAACTCCTATCAGTTTACTATTGGCATGGCTCCGTTTGAGGCATTGTACGGTAGGCCTTGTCGTTCCCCATCATGTTGGTTAGAAGTGGGAGACAACAAACTACTTGGGCCGGAAGTGATTCAGGATACTTCGGCAAGGATTGAGTTGATTCGGAGTCGCATTCGGGTAGCTCAAGACAGGCAGAAGAGTTATGCTGATGCAAAGAGGTTTTTCAGGGAGTTCCAAGTGGGGGACCAGGTTTTGCTCAGGGTATCTCCGATAAAGGGGATTATGCGATTCGGGAAGAAGGGGAAATTGGCACCGAGGTATGTGGGGCCGTTTCCTATTATTGAGCGGATCGGACCGGTTGCGTATAGACTTGGACTACCGGAGCACTTGCATCGGATTCACGACGTGTTCCATATTTCCTCGCTGAGAAAATACCTTAGAGATAATTTGGCTCATTCTCACATTGCTGTGGAGGACATCGATCTCCAGCCGGATAGCTCCTACGAGGAGGGGCCAATTGCTATTTTGGACCGAAGCGAGAGGAAACTGCGGTCAAAGATAGTCCCGTTAGTGCGTGTTCAGTGGCGATATCACAATGTCGAGGAGTCCACATGGGAGCGCGAGGATGAGATGCGCGAACGTTATCTAGAGCTATTTTTAGCAGGTACTTTCTAGTTTCGAATTTCGGGACGAAATTCAGTTATTAGGGGGGAAGTATGTAATACCCCGTACTTTTAACTATATTTATTTTTAGGATTAATTAATTAAATTGCGTATTAATTGGAAATTAATCCGGGTTATAAATACTAATGAGATGCGAATTGGTATTTGATTATGTGCATATATGATTATATATGTATTTGGTATTATAAAATTTGTCGTGAGATTTATATACGGCATTTTAGAAATTTTGTTGAGACGCGTGGGACCGCCGCGTCACGGTATAATATTTTGATAATAAAAAGTAAATTTAAAATCTATAATCCGTATGGTCGTTTTGAGTGAGCCAACGCGTCCGGAAGGGTCGAGATAGTCAGAAATCACTAGTCGGGGGTATAGTTTGGGTTCCGGGGTATTTTTAGGCCATACCGGCAACTTAAAGGGTATTTTGGTAATTTTACATTTTGAGGAATTAAAAGTGACGAAAATTGGTTAATTAAATCTGATGTGGATATTGACCCACTAAGCCCATAACCAACCCATATTAACCCTTTAAGCTACGGAGGCTAACATTAGGTTTACAATCTTCCCCAAATCAAACCCTAGCCACCTTAAGCCACCATTGGAGAAGGAGCTTAGGGAGAGAGGAAACTCTGCAGAATCTTCACCAAACCTACACCAAAATCAGAAATCAAACCAAGGCAAGTGTTTTAATCATATTTAAATTCGTAGAATGTTTCCCCCATGTTAGAAAATTGATAAATTACAACTGTTCTTGAAAGATAATGAAAACCAATGTAGTTTGAAGTTTAGAACTTGAAAAATGTGAAGAGAATTGCATGTAGTATGATAGGTAGATGATTTCCCTTATATTAATTGTGATTTGAAGGAATTAAAACGAAATAAATTCTGGGATTTGATGATGATATAAACCTAGGGTTCATGTTCTAGAGAAATTGGGAAAAGTGTAGAGATTTGTAAATTTAATTGATGTTATGATGATTCAATCCTTGAAAACATGTTAGGAGATGATGTAAATATGTTTAGGATGAATTAGAGACCCTAAAACGTTATTGGGATGAACCTTGGAAGAGATTAGAAGTGATAAAAATGGTGAAAAACGAATTGGGGAAAATCTGGGCCGAATCTGGTAGCTCGTTAGAAGCAGTCCCCAAGTCGTTCGAACGAACTCGTTCGAACGAGCTTCTAACGAGTTGACCAGTCGTTGCTAACGAGTAGGAATTTCGTTCGATATCTCGTTCGAACGAGATATCGTTAGAAGGGACAGTTCGTTCGAACGAACTGGATCTCGTTCGAACAGTCTCGTTCGAACGAGACTTCTAACGAGCTGACAGTCCAAACTCGTTCGAACACTCGTTCGAACGAGACTTCTAACGAGTTGACAGTTTGGTCCTTTTTGGACTGTTTCGATTTTTGGAGACCCGTAAACTTGTTCGAGGATATAGATAGCATTTCTTTGATGATATAGTGATAGACTTGGGACATTTGGGTTTTTATGAGGAGGAATTTACATACGAGAGTTGTGTTACATGTACGGTTTGGGTTGAGACGTGAGTGTCTACTATGAAGTGAGAAATTATAGCGCGTATAATTACAAACCGGAATAGTATAGATTGTGATAAATATAGTTAGTGCGAGAATGCGATACGTACTACGATTAAAATACGGTATTACTAAGATGTGTGTTTACTTAGTATATGGATTGTGTGTATGACATACCTACCATACTTGCTATCACGGGAGGTTGCGTTCGCTTAGGACCCTCTAATCCTTGTGTGCCTACGGGGGGGGATATAGACTGGTACCTCGATGAACATAGGTCATAGAAAGACTTATTGTGATATTAATAAGTCCGCTGATCATGTTAGCATAGGTATGTGCGTGACCCATGTGATGGTGACTGTGTTCGCCTCCATTATTTGTGATGTTGTTATCGGTAAACTATTCCTGAGAGATTCGGAATATGTAATCCTTATGTACGTGATGTACCGGGATGGATAGCAGAGTATGTGTGCACCACAGCTTAGTTCGCGGGGTGCTTGTATTGTATATTTACGATGTGATAATATACATTTAAATTAATGGGAATCCTCATGTTAATGTTGTATATATATTACGGTGTTGTTTCGAGAAATATAACGAGTTAACTGATAGTTATATATATTGCATATTGAGTATCTGCGTTCACGTTAAATCCCTATAAAATTACGAGCGTTATATGTTAATGGAACCAAGTAATATGGGTAGAACCTTTGGCAGTCTAGCTAGTTATGTTGTCACTTAGCTAGTAGTATGGGTCGTTATAGATGGGTACTTACGTTAGGAGTGCACAGTTAGACGAGAGGTGAGAATATCATGCGAGTGTACATCCTAACATGTACTTTGCATTTAATGTTTTAAATGTTTTTAAAGCACTTGCAGGTTTTTAAAATATAACTCCACATTCGGGCTCTGACCCGTTTGCTTTTCAAATCTCTTTTTCTTTGTAAAACCATTTTAGGTGCCCAGCCACAAGGACACCAAGCATAGGATAATCATTCAGGTGACGAGCTGTAGCTGCTTGTGGAAGCTACAGGGATTTGCATGTAGACGCTTCTATCTTTTAGATTCCAGAGTCACCATCTATCAGTTGTAGGGCATGTTGCCCATTTCTTTAGAGACATCTTTTACATTTCAGTTTTCAGACTTTAGCATGTATTGTTCAGTTTATTTATTTCAGTTATGGGATTGTAGTGAGGAGTTTTTCCTCCAGACTTTATTTACTCTTATGTGATGGTTATTCGTTTTACTTCAGTATGGTGAATGGTGTTGTTTATTTCTTCATTACATTTGTTGCATGTTTAATCAGACTTAAATTAAAATTTGGCAACTTGCTTTTTAAATACTGGGTGGTTAGTAATATTAAAATGTTTTCGACAGTGATGCTATTAACTGAGCCAACTTGGCATTTTGAGTTAATTTAATAAAGGGGTAGCTACCCGATATTTAATTAGTCGGGGTGTCACATGATTAAGATATATAGAATCTAACACGAGGCATTCGTGCTTCTACAAGAGAGGGTTCATGTCCAAGAAGTCCGCAATCCAGAGTTATCAAATAAAAATTTGAATTAGAATGGGAATTGGAATCAGAATGGGTTGTATCCATCTGCTATCGATCATAAAATACTCGAACCCTCAATGATTATCAACCTATTTTTAGGAATTTGTTTAAACCTACTGCTAAGAATTTGATCTAATGTGTTGGAGTCCCACTCCCTATTTCTATTGTTAATCGAGTAGTCATTATTCCTATAAATCCTTCATCTTCCCAACCAAGGGTCAACCTCATAGTTCAGTCCAATCCGAGAGATGCTGAACTCTCTTAGATTAAAATAGAACTTCAAATTTCTCTCCCTAAAATTTAACCATCTTAAGTTTCTCAAAAACTACATCAATTTTCATCACATGCCGCCTTACCCAAAGGCCCTAATGCTGGAGAAATTTAATATTCATGATATCGATAAGTTCATAGGAAGTGATCTATCCCCCGTTCATCTGCACAATTATCACTAAACTATGAGTCTATTAGGTGCCATTAAAGAAATTATGGCCTTGATGTTGTAGCAAACACTCAAGGAAAGTGTACTCTAGTGGAGCCTATCCTTGTAGAAATATCAAATCCGTAGTTATGAGGATGTCATGGGAAAATTCATGGATCAATACAAGCATAATGGTGAACTAGAGGTGGAAAAGCATCATATCAAGTTTCTTAAGAAAAATATTAGAGATTCTAATCAATAATTTCATCAATCGGTAGAGATAAAAATCCACCACAATGACCAATCGCTATCCAGAAGAGGAATAAGTCAGTATTGCAAAGAAGAACTTCTTACCCCATATCAAGAATGTCTTGGGTAGATAATATTACTCTCACTTCAGAGAACTTTGAGAAGCCAGGGTAAACATTAAAGAAGGTCTATTAGCTCAATTGTTAAAAGTTGAAATAGAACCAAAAAGGAATTCAGGTAAGTTCATCTCTCGAAGGAATGGGAAAGTAATCGTTCAAACTATGGTCAATAATATATCCAAAAACTCTGCTATAACATGAAATCCTAAAACTTGACCTCCCTTTCCGACCAAAGAGAAACTTCACTAAATCCCACCCCTTGTCCAAATTATTCGAAGCCCTATTATCCCATAACCTTATTAAAGTCCGACCCACTACCTTTAAATAGGGGTGGAAATTTTTTACACGACGTGAAACCATGGTAAGACATGACAAGAAATTGGCCTGAAATTGACATGAGGTGTTGTGTTCGTGTTCTTATTTTTTGGTAAGAAATTGTGTCCCGTTCGTGTTATTTTTGACACAAAATTGACCCAAAATTGGCACGATAAACACGAAATGTTTAATACAAAACCAAGAATAATGGACACGAGATAAATTCTCCAGGAAGCGTAAGTATAACCCCACTTAATAAATCTATGAAAAATTGAACACACTTAAAAATTTAACCAAGTTAAATATTGTGCCAAATATGACTAACTTGTCGAAGAAACTCTTTTTGAGTTTGAAGACTTAAACATGCCCTTTAACACAAGATGTGTAAAAATGAAACTAGAATCCTATTTCAGATTTTAGTTATAAAATACTTATTAATGTTAGGATAATTTTTTTATTCAACAATTATATTCAAATTTATATTTACTAGAAATAATTATGAGTTCTTTAAGGCAATTAGAAAATTAAAGAATAACTCACAATAACAAAATTTTAACGTGGAAAAACTCAAGCGTACTTGAGAAACATCCGCGGTCCCCTCTATGGGACAAAATAAAACTCCACTAGAAATAAAAAAAAATTTACAATTATAATAATATTATAGAATAAAAGAAAAAAAAATATACCTATTCGTGAATGCACTCAAGATAACAAGTTCTGATCATCCCGTGACTCTTGTAAATATACCAATGCGGTTGACTAGAGAATCCACTCCAAATATTAATAAAAAATTCTAACATGGATATAAGCGTGATACTATAGTGCAAATCTACATGAATATAAAAAACTCAAACCAAACTTATTACATATAAATACTAGCAAATTATATACAACTAAACATAGGCATGTATAAAGTGATATGACAAAACTTTTATTTCAAAATTTTCAGTTCTAATTTTATCCAAAAATTTTAAAAAATCATATTCACAAATTTATTGATTTCAAAATATTTAAAATCAATAAACTAAGTATATACACAAATCAAAACCGAAAACATTTATTTTTAAATTTTTGAAACATCAAGAGATTTTGGATCACAAATAATAACAACAAATCAGATCTAAGTAAAATCAAAATTTAAAATTCTTCAAAAAACTTTTAGTATATATTTTGCGTTTTAATTGTTGGTTTAAAGATGATAAAAACCATAACATGAGTGAGTGAATACTTTCTCAAGGGTTTCTCATGATCTATGAAGTAAATATGAGAAATGAACCTACCGGGAGAAAATTCCTAGGAGTCTAGGCAAAGTCGTAGAAATAACATCCTCATTTTTCATTCAAGAAGATCTCTAATTTTAGAGGGTTTAATAACTCTCTGTCTCTATGAATTTCTACCTATATTTTCTTTTCTCTATTCTCTCTCTAAGAGTTTCTCACCTAGCCAATCTGATAAAAGAATAGAATTGTTCTATATATAGTGTGTAGGGATGGCAACAGGTCGGTTCGGGGTCGGGTTTTAACTCCCCGTCCCCGTCCCCGTTAGAAAAACCATTCCCCGTCCCCGCCCCGTTCCCCGTTATAACGGGTTCGGGGATCCCCGTCCCCGTTTAAAACGGGTATCGGATTCCCCGCGGGGAACCCGTTTTGAATTTTTTTTTTTTTTTTTTTTCAACTCCTCTTTAGGCACCTAAGTAAAAGTTATTTTTAAATTACATCTCAATTAGAAAATGATTAAACACAAGTAAAGTGCAACTCCAAAATCTCCAACATAGTTAATAGTTTTATAACATAACATACAAATCAAACGAAGAACATTGTTTCAACATAACAAATAAAAACAACTAAGTAACTAATAAAATAACAAACAAAATAAATTCGCAATATTCCCCATCCATTGTTGGCGTGCCTAGACTTGCTTGCTTCTCCATCCATTGTTGGCGTGCTAAACTTTCCCGTCAATCAATCACCTCACCCCTTTGTCACACAACTTTCAACCTACACAAATTACACGACGTATTAGTTTACAACAATATAAACAAATATAACTATACAAACAAGTTCAATGCTTATATAATAATTAAATTACCTCATCATCAGTATCTTCATTTATGGTACCTCTCTCAAATTGTGTTGCACAAGAACCCGAACCTACATAATAATATAATGATGCAATAATTAATAAAGGTAAAAAGGAAAAAAAAACATTTCAATATGTTGAAGTTATTACCTTGAATCTCGGCCCATAACCAATCTTGAGAACACATAAGCGCTTCTAAAGTCTTTGGATGAAGTCTACTACGATGTGGACTCAAAAATCTACCACTAGTGCTAAAAGCCGACTCTGAAGCAACGGTCGATACGGGAATGGCAAAAATATCCCTCGCTATAGCAAATAGTGTCGGGTACTTAAGACCATTTGACTTCCACCAAGCCAATATATCAAAATCATCAGATAGGCAAAACGCTCTCCTCCAAATAGTAATCCAACTCAGACTTAACATGTTCAGTATTAGAGGTACTCGAGACAAATAAATCAAATTTATTAATCAACCGATTCCTTCCTTGAGATTGAGATGATGTACCACTTGAAGATTCACTATTACCACGAATATTCTTATTTAATTTCTCACTCACTTGATATTCTCCCAACATCTCAAAACAAATGTTACGCACCCTTTCAATTTCTGTCGACGCTTCATCGTCATATATGAGTGGAAAGTAAAACTCAATCCCTTTCATTTTAAATCTAGGATCCAAAATTGTACCCAAAGCCATTACCCCATGAAGTGAACTCCAATATTTTTCAAACTTTATTATCATATTAGATGCCATGAGTCGTATTTCATCATAACTTGAAAATGTCCAATCATTAAGCGACGCTCTTATCTCACAAATTTTCGGGAAAAAAAGATTGATTGTTGGATATTTAGTTCCCGAAAACATTTCTGTCACCTCAAAAAATATCTCCAATCTCTCACTAATTTCACTTGCTAATAACCAATCATCTTCAAAAGGGACACATTTGTATTGAGACTCACTTAATTTTAAGCGACCAAAAACATCTTTATAAATCAAGGCAGTGTGGAGCATTATATAGGTTGAATTCCATCTCGTTTTACAATCTAGGGCAAGTTTCTTATTGCATGAGATTTTTAATTGACGAGCTACTTTTTCAAATTTTTCCCATCTTTTTTGAGTCGTTGTCCAATAAGCTACACTTTCACGCACTTTCTCAATTGAATTACCAATTACATCCAACCCATCTTTCACAATAAGATTTAATATGTGTGCAGAACAACGCATGTGAAAGATTTTACCTCCTAATAATAAAGAATTAGAAGGTAATTTATCCAACAGAATGTTTACCATTGCATCGTTAGTGCTACAATTATCTAAAGTTACCGTAGATAACTTCAGATCAAGATTCCAATCCATCAAACATTCAACCAAAGCCTCGGCAAGTACCTCCGCGGTGTGGGGGCATGGAACATATATAAACCTACAAACACAAAAAAAACACTACTTCATTAAAAAAACAACTCTATGTAGTAAAAAAAACAACACTATTTAATTAATAACAACACTAAAATTACCTCACAATTCGACTTTGCAATTTCCAAGAATCATCAATAAAGTGTGATGTCACGGCCATAAATCCTCTCTTTTGGGTAGTGGAAGTCCACATATCGGTGGTGATTTCAAATCTTCCCCGATTCTTTCTAAACAACTCCATTGTTTTAGTTTTCTCAAACTCGTAAATTTTGAATATATCCTTTTTTACGGTGTTACGAGATGGAACCTTAAACAATGGTTGAAGACAATTACTATAGTTCCTAAACCCTTGATGTTCAACCATACTAAGAGGATACTCGTGCAAAGTGATCATTTTAGCAAGAGAATCTCTTGCCGCTTCTTGGTCAAATGAAAAATTAGTTAGTTGAGTCTTTCCATCGAGCCTCCGTGTTTGATTTAAAATCGCTTGTTTAATATCCATTGATTTTCGTCGAGGACAAGACTTAAAATGATCCCCCAAATGAGATGTTCCATTTTTGCTTGAACCCCCAAGTTTTTTTTCACAATATCTACAAATCGCTTTATCTTGTCCATTGATTTTTTTCAAATCAAAGTGGTCCCATACCCATGACCGTCAAGGTCGTTTTCCATTTTCATTAGTAACATCAGTGTCGTGGGACTCAAGCTCACGATTTTCATTATCATCATCCAATATATCAATTGGTGTTTGATTAGAAGCTACCTCGTTTGCTGGAGGAGCTGATTGGACATCCCCTGATTGCGTTGGAATCTCCTTTGATGTAGACATTTTAACCTGGATAAATTAAGAAAAAATAATCTGTTAAATCTAAAAAAAAAATTATATCTAAAATCAACTAAAATTAACAGTCCTATTAATCTGAAAAACAGTCCTAGATTGTAAAATGAAAATAAAAGGGGAGGCCACTGTAATTATATAATATTTTCTATAATATTTTCTATTATATAATACACGTTATAGAAACTTACAAGGGGAGGCCACTGGAAATTTTTTATTTATTTATTTTTTATTTATTTTTTTTGGAAGAAATTCTCGTATGTGTGGATTTGGTGAATGAGTTATGAAATGTGTAACACATTATGTGTTGAACTGAACTGATCCAAATCAGTTTTGGTGAATGAATGGGTAACACATAGTAACAAGAGTAACAAGAAGAGAAGAGAAGAGGGAGTCCGATAGTTTACCTGTGAGAAGAGAAGAGAAGCAGGCGGCGTGAGTGAGCAGTAGCGGCGTGAGTGAGCAGCGGCGTGAGTGAGCAGCAGCGGCGTGAGTGAGTCCGCCGAGAGAGAAGAGGGGGAGGGAGTCCGCCGAGAGAGAAGCAGCGGCGGCGTCACGCCGAGAGAGAAGCAGCCGCCGGCGTGAGTGATTGTTGAGGCGGCGTCACGCCGAGAGAGAAGCAGCGGCGGCGTCAACTTGAGGGAGGGTTTTTATCTTTAGAAGAGAAGAGAAGAGTCTGAGAAGAACGGCCCTAGGGTTTTTATCTTTAGAAGAGTGAAAAACATTTAGGTAGGTTAGGGTTTTTATCTTTATATACTTATATTAATTATAATATATATAATTATATATATATATTTTATTATATATTAAAAATCGGGTATCCCCGTGGAGACCCGAGGCTATACCCGAACCCGACCCGAAATTTATCGGGGATTTTTTTTAATACCCGAACCCGACCCGATCCCCGAAAATTCGGGGATTTTTCGGAGTTTTTTTCCCGGGTCTCCGCGGATTATCGGATTTTCGGGGAAAATTGCCATCCCTAATAGTGTGTAATAAAGAACCTAGAAGCTTTGGGCAAATATAGAGATGAGGTCAACTTAAAAAGATCTAAGGGTTTTAAAAAGACGCGTCACTTTTAAGCTGAGTTCAAAATACCCTTAAACACTATGCTAACGGTAACAGTCTAGTAAATGGGTGTTCCAATTGAGCGTACACACTACGAAACTCTAGTGGTAGGAAAATCTACGTCTCAAACAGATTTATCTAAGGAAAATGTTATACACATCGGGTGGTAGTACCGGTTAAGTACCGGTACTGTTTTATTTGCTTGTACTATGGTGTGGGTCCCGCTAGGGAATGCTGTAGGTCCTATCAATGTACAATCAAATAAAGCGCATTTGGTACTAAACCGGTACTAGGACCCGGTAAGAGTATCATTACTCTTTATCTAATGGTATAAAAGAGAGTGCTTTACAGCTGGCACATAAGATGTTTGAACTGGTCGAAAATATCTACGTGTAATATCAATAAGAAACAAACATTGAACTGATACTATCCTATAACTATTAACTATAGTTATTTACTATAGCTACTCGGGAACCTAAGCTACCTGAAATAAAAAATATATCTTCTACCAACAACTACCAATTCAAATAGGACAGCTAACTAAAATCAAAAAATAAATAGTTGTATAAAGCTTTGGGCAACTGACATTGATCACTAGTCCATAGGCCGACTTTTGGTGGTGAAGGCCCCTTTTTCAAAGTGTGCTTTAACGTGATAAAATAATTTTAATTCAAAACTCTTTTCCAAATATTATATGCACCATGTTTGTGAACCAATTTCAATTAAGTCTAATTTTTTCTTGTTTAATCTTAAACAAACATCAAGGTGATTAAAGCGAGTAAAATAATGTAATGTTCACAACGCTGAATGCACGAGGAAATAACAAAGGGAAAAAACTTCGAAAGGCCCAAGTCCGATAATCACTATGACACGGGTTTACAAAAGAAGATAGACAGACTTACACAACGACTCGATGCCCACAAGCTTTGACACTCTTCTTTTCTTTAATAGCTCCTCCACAGTTCCCACGTAGAAATCCTTCCACGATACTCATCCACAACACACACATTCACGCGTGCCTCGGTGTCCATCAATGTAGCTTGCCAACCATCTACGATTTAGAATATGGACTCCTTTGCTTCATCACAGTAAAACTCCAACAAACAATGTTCAAAGTGATGAACAGACTCTAGATGGTGCAAACAAGATCTCTATAGCAATTGTATATGAAAGCTTGAATTTTTAAACACTAAGGATAGTTTTAATCTTTGAAATCCTTAGAACAATTTCTGCAAAAAAATGAAACTATTCTAAACTGTATTTTGGTTATGAACACTTCGAAATAAAAAACTTAAGTTGGCAAGTCGTTCTAACGAGATCCACAAGTCGTTCTAACGACTGTGAGATATCGTTTAACTGGCATCACATGTCGTTTGAACTAATTAAACCAAAGTCAGTGTTTGATATGGATCTAAACATCAGATAAACTCACACTAAACGATTTAAAATTATTTTAAATGTTTTAATAAAGTTTCCATACTTTAAAACTCTTTTCAAACTCTATAACTATAATGAATTCATACCTGAGAGATATTCGGAATGCAATATGCATTTGAAGACGTGAAATGTGCACCAATAAAACACAACAAGTTAAATCTTTGAATCTTGGCCACTATGTCTTCTATAAACATGTCATAGACTTTGTGAGTATTGTGACAATATGAAAATCTATCTATGACTCAAACAATTTTTGTTTCGGGAATAATTCAATTACATAGAAAATGACTCAATTGGAAAATTTACCCTTACAAATCTTCGCCTTTGACTATTCCGGGACATAGCCCAAATAGTGAAATGCCTAAGCTAGGACGTCAAGCCGTATGACACCTAAATCCTATTCCACAAAACACAAAATAAAAAATTACAAGACAAGGACTAGTATATGTGGTTCGACAAGCATGAATTGTCTGAATATGATGTAGTCTTGAAATCTCTAATCTCTAAAGAACACATACACACATGAAACAAACAAATACCCATTGAAGTATGGAGGAACAAATGACATAAAAATACCAGTATGTAAAACAAATCATTTGTTAAACGTGTGAATAAAATATGATACCAATTTGTACTCAGGATACCAATTTGTTCAATACAACATGGTACCAAAATATAACCATACATATGATAAAAACCATGATATCAATTTACAATGCAATATGTGCTGATCAAACAAACTCTCCCCCTACATCACATATATCTCTCCCCCTTTTTATCTCGAATAGACAATAAGTGAAAAAGATAAACAATCACATATCTAGACGAAGATAATCAATGAAGTAAATCTAGATAAACAAGAAACTCCATCTAATAAAAATCAGAAGATAGCAACTCGTAGCTAGCAAACAATCAAAGGAATCTTCAATCTAAGAAAATATGTGACTAAACAAATCAATGCAGTAAATGAGTTAATCATGAATAATTAAAGTCCACTGCATGTAAACTGTCCAAATGAACCCAGAAGTACTAAAATATAATGAAATCATCTCATATATGAAAAAAGAGGAACATGGGCTAAAAAATCCACACTAGGTCATTTGAACGACTATGCTATGTCGTTTGAACGACAGAGGCATGTTGTTTGAAGGAGGTAAAAAAAGGACCCAAAACAAAAAGGTCTCGTCTGAACCATCTAACGACCTTAAAATGACATACTAACGACCATATCTAACACAATTACCCCCTCGAAAATCGTGTCTCGAGAAGCAATCTCTGAATGATCATAGTATGTAGTTCGAATGACACACATAAGTCATTTGAATGACTTCAACATATTCTTTATTCCAACTCTAAAAATGGAAAAGTTTTGCCTAGTGAAAAAATCTAGTGAAAATAGGTACTGGAGATACGAAACAGTAGCAAAACAAATTCAAAACATAAAAATAAAAGTAAAACAATGTGAGTTTCATGCTAACATAGTATCAATGTGCTCAAACATGGATATGGAATGAATGGGCGTGAACCATGAGAAATGAATCACAATATGAACACATCAAAACGATCAAGAAGCTCTAATTGATAGCTAAATTCCATCAAACTTAGTTTTATCCATATGTGACAATTAATATAATGAGCTTAGTGAAGTAAACAATCATCATGCACACAACTCTGAAATTTTGACGATTCTACAAACAATAGCATCATGATATGATTTTTCAACATTAGGATTTGTGGCACAAACACGTTTATTTTTCCATCCAAACACCCTCATAGATTCATATTTCTTTTCTTATGAATGAATATATAAAACTAAACCAGTTGGCCCAATTTTTGGCATATGATTCTTTTTATTTCCTTAATTTTTTGTCGAGATCTTTTAAATGGTGACTTTCATGACGAGTTAATTGTACACTCGTAGTCCTTTCTCGTGCACACTCATCATTTTTTTAATTCAAATTATATCGAACCTCACGCTAAACGGTTCTTACATGCATACCTCCTCCTAAGTCTTATTACGCATATATGACAAAATTGAGATAATAATGTCTCACCAAACTCAAATATGCATGGTATGTCCAACATTCATATAAACTCGTGCATGCGTGCAAAGATGACATTTATACAAAGTCAAATCCAAATGCATATCAACTTCAAAACAACCCCATTTAGACAATGGTTAAGATCATTCAACGCATTAATAATTATGACCAAATGTCCTAGCCACATCGATAATGAAATGATGGGGGTCCAAGCACACTAATATGCCACATAACACATGAAAAATTATGACATAAAAATAAACGAAAAATCTTTTTGTGTTTTCTAAAACTATTTTTGACTCAAAAATAAAATCTTTTTGTATTTTTCAAAAATATATGAAACCAAAAATATTTTTATATTTTCAAATTTTTATTATCAAAATAAATTATTTTTATAATTTTTAATACGACTAAAATAAACAAAAAATATAATACAAAGAGAAACACAGGTCATAACACTAGCAATATATATCATGAAGCAAATACTAGCATATGACAAACATGAACATGCAAGCAATCATCCATACGTAATAGTATGAGAAGCATCATTTACTAGCATGTAAAAATCAACCAACGAAGCATTTAGCATCTCCAAAACAGATTTCCTCACCCAAACAAGTGTATACCTAACAAGATGGGTTTTAGGAATCGACGGGACACTACATTTAAACTTCTTAGGGTCTTATATAAGATCATGGAAAAAATGCTTAAGGTGACGTTTCCTAATACAATGCGAACATGTGTCAACACGATAAGGAATGGGATCTTTAGGTTGACATTTTCTAACACCCACGGATGTGGTTGACGCTCTAAAACAAACTATGGTTTTGGATTAAACATTTGAACCATCGGAACAAGATAAGCCACTATCATCACTACTTGAATCGCTTAAATCATTTTTCAACTTCAAAATTTTTGACTCAAGCAAAGAATTAGACTCCTCAAACTTTCGAGACTCCTTATTTAGATTTTTCATTACCCCTAAAAGGTTATCTCGCTCCCCCTCAATGTGAGCAAACTTATCCCTAAGAGTCTTTTCCTGTGCCTTAAATTCATTTATCTAAAAATTTTCTTTAACAACACAAACCCTAGAATTCTTAAAGTCATCTGACTCTTTTTCTAAAATAAGGACTCTATTCTCACTCTCTTCCTTGTCTAAAATTAAAGATTTAAAGTTATCATACAAAGATGCAAACTTTTCACGAATGGTATCTCTTTGAGTTTGAAACGTTTGTAAATATTCAATCATATGTTTAAAACGAGAATTTTATTCTTCAATAATTTCAATTCGTTTTACAAACTTCAAATCCAAAAGATTTAATTCGTCAAAACATTAAGAATCCATCTAAAGAAAATCAAACCAATAGTGAGACATGAAGCACACTATATATATGACTCACTTGAGTCTAAAATATATGAGCTTATCTAGTTTGAAAATAGAGACAAAATTGTGTCATCCTATATCTAACCCTAAGCCTCATGCCTCTTCATGACCTACATCAACAACAATATACTCAACTAAACTCAACAAAGCCTTTTCCCAATTATTTGGGGTTGGCTACATGAATCCTATTTTTCCATTCCATTCTGTCCAGTGCAATATCTTCGGTTAAACCACATGTCATCATGTCCTTTTTTATAATATCCCACCAAGTCAATTTAGGCCTACCTCTACCCCTTGTGTTACCATCAATACTAACTAAATCACTCTTCCTTACAGGAGCATCCATTGGTCTACGCTTGACGTGTCCAAACCATCTAAGTCAATTTTCTCTCAATTTATCTTCTATAGGAGCTACATTTACCGTTTCACGAATTTGATCATTTTTAATTTTATCCTTTCGAGTTTTACCACAAATCTATCTTAGCATTCGCATCTCCGCCACACTCATTTTGTGGACATTTTGTTTATTGGTTGCCCAACACTCTGTCCCATATGACATGGCGGGGCTAATGGCCGTCCTGTAATATTTACCTTTTAACTTCAAAGGTATATGCCTATCACACAAAACTCCGATAGCACTTCTCCACTTAACCCAACCTGCTCTAATACTATGAGTAACATCATCACTAATATCTCCATCTTTTTGGATAATCGATCCTAAATAACGAAAATGATCGTTTCTAGGTATCTCTTGACCCTCCAATTTCACCACATCTCCATTTTTCCTCCTATTACTACTAAAATTTCACTCCACATATTCTGTTTTAGTTTTGCTTATTTTAAATCCTCTTGTTTCTAATGTTTCTCTCCACAATTCCAACCTAGCATTAATCTATGTCTTAGTCTCATCCACTAAAACAATATCATCTGCAAATAGCATACACCATGGCACCTCATCTTGTATTTGTCCAGTCAACTCATCCATAACAAGCGCAAAGAGATAATGACTTAATGCTGAACCTTGGTGTAGACCTACCGTAATTGAAAATTCACTACTTTCTCCAGTTGATGTTCTTACTGTAGTCATCGCACCATCATACATATCCTTGATCACATCAATATATCTGCGAGTCACTCCTCTTTTATATAGAACCCACCATATTACATCTCTGAGTATCCTATCATACGCCTTCTCCAAATCTATAAAAATCATATGAAGATCCTTCTTTTTCTCCCTATACCTATCCATTAATCTCCTCAATAAATAGATTGATTCCATTGTTGACCTCCCAGGCATAAACCCAAATTGATTCTCTGATAATGTTGTCTTTAATCTCAATCTATATTCAATCATTCTCTCCCAAAGTTTCATTGTATGACTCATTAACTTAATACCACGATAATTTGAACAACTTTGTATGTCCCCTTTATTTTTATAAATAGGTACTAAAACACTTTTTCTCCATTCATCGGGCATCCTATTAGTCATTAAAATTCTATTGAATAATTTTGTAAGCCATGATACTCCATCCTCCCCTAAGCACTTCCAAACCTCAATAGGGATACCATTTGGTCCTAAAGCCTTCCCTGTTTTCATCTTTTTTAGAGCAATCCTGACCTCTGTTGTCCTAATTTTACGAAAAAATATATTTTCTTGAGTCTCCCTAAGTTCCTCTATATCTAATCTACTCCCATTATCTCCATTTAATAACCTCTCAAAGTAGTTTTTCCATCTTTCCATAATTTCATCATCTTTGACTAGGACTCTCGAATCATCACTTTTGTTACACTTAACGTTATTAAAATCGTTTGTTTTCATGTCCCTAAGTTTATCAAGCTTATAAATACTTTTTTCCCCTTCTTGTGTAACTAATTTTGTATAAATATCATCATACGCTTTTAACTTAGCATCTCTTACCACTTTCTTAACTTCCTTTTTACCCCATTTATATTTCTCAAAATTTTCTTCATTTCTATTTGTTTGCCATGTTTTAAAGTTTACTATATATTGTACTTCTTCATTCCACCACCAAGTTTCTTTAGACTGTGGCCCCTTTCCTTTTGATTCTCCAAGAATTTCTTTGGATATTCTCCTAATGCATGTGGCCATCTTATTCCACATTATGTTAGTCTCTTCTTCAATATTCCATATTGCTTCATTTAATAATTTATCTTTAAATAGTTCTAATTTCTCTCCTTTTAAGTTCCACCACCTAGTTCGTGGGTTAATCTTCACTTTTCGCACTCGTGATTGATTTTTAATATTTATATCCAACACCATTATCCTATGTTGTGAGGTTAATCTCTCTCCCGGGATAACCTTAAAATCTTTACACGTTAATCGGTCTCTTTTTCTAGTAATAAAAAATCTACTTGGATCTTGTGCGTTCCACTTTTATAAGTTATTAAGTGTTCAAGCCTCTTTTTAAAACATGTATTTACTAGTACAAAATCATAAGCCATCGCAAAATCTAAGATAGACTCTCCCCCGTCGTTCGTATCTCCAAAACCATATCCTCCATGAACTATCTCATATCCTACACGATCTTCTCCTACATGGCCATTAAAATCTCCCCATATATAGATTTTCTCACCTACGGGTATTACTTGAATTAGTTCATCCATTTGTTCCCAAAATTGTACTTTAGTGTGCTCATCTAATCCTACTTGAGGTGCATAAGGACTAACAATATTAATTATGTTTTCACCTAATACCAATTTTACAAGTATAAGTCTATCACCTTTCCTAATAACGGTTACGATATCGTCCTTAAAGTTCATATCTACTATTATTCCAACTCCGTTCTTATTTCTATGTTTTCCTGTATAATAAAATTTAAATCATGTATTTTCTATTTCTCTAGCTTTCTCACCGACCCATTTAGTTTCTTGTAAAAAGCTATGTTAACTTTTCTTCTTATCATGGTATCTACTAACTCCATCCCTTTTCCTGTCATAGTCCCTATGTTCCAAGTCGCTAACCTAAGTCTAGTATCCTGGACTAGCTTCTTTACCCGCACATGTCCAGCTTGTTGCAGGAACCCTTGTGTACTTATCATCGCATTCGGGCGCCGATGCGACGCCCCTTGCCTATTTTTCGAGACACCCAGTGGCAGGCGCAACGCCCATTGCCTATTTTTTGAGACACCCGGTGGCAGGCGCAACGCATCGCTTAAGGGGAATGCCCTAGAATTAGCACATATATTCATATGATTCATGTTTATAAGGATCTGACAAAGTTTTACGCTGGCTGTCAGCTACCTAACACAACCCTCCTCCTTTATCCGGGCTTGGGACCGGCAGTGTAAAAAAATATAAGAAGTTGAGCACGACACAGACGGAGTTTCAACAACAATCAAGGAATGAAAAAGGTAGTAACAAAAATAACTCACAACACCTAGGACTGCATATATTAGTCAGTTTGTGTGTATGAGGTGTGTATGTGTTCACACTGGCTTAAAATTATTTTTTAATTTATTTAGGAATTTTTTAAACATTTAAATCTATTTTTTAAACATTTAAAATTAGGCTTTAAAATTGTGTGGGACATTTTATAATATCCTATGGTTCCTAAAATTTTCCTTGGGTAGAATCCGAAAGCTGTAGAGATATTTATGGTGGAAAATGAGATTTATTAATATTAAAAAAATATGCATTTTATATTCAATTTGGGTCAGACACGTGTTGCTCTCTCAACGATTAGATTTGTGTTTCTTTCCACTCACATACTTGAAAGTTAATCTGGAATGTTAATTTGAATTCATCAATGGTCTGCATGCATTTTAACTCAATCACAGAGAGTTTCAATGCGGTGCATCTTGAATCGTTAGATTTACAACCGTTTGCTCAACTTCCCTTGATTGTGAACCCTTTCCAGATGCTTCCATCGTCCACTATAAATAGGGTCTACGAGTCATTCGTGTTTAGCTTTTGGCAAGTCTGAGAGTTGGGAGAAAATAAGAGAGAGAGAGAGAGATAGATAGATAGATAGATAGATAGATAGATAGATAGATAGAGAGAGAGAGAGAGAGAGAGAGAGAGAGAGAGAGAGAGAGAGAGAAACAAGAGAGGAAAAATAAGAGAGAAAAAGAAAATTGCAAGCCAAACTCTGGCCAATTTTTTCCAAAAATCTTTTGAGAGTTTGGGAATTTTTTTGTTTTTGTGGTTCTAAATCCTCTCTGGTTTACATCTCTTATCCAACACTCCCACCAAGTCTAATCTCTTCTCATATCTTTGAGATCTATAGATTTGACTAAGTGATACAAGACTGATTTTTTCATTAGAAATCATCTCTCTATTGGGTTTTTAGTTTTAAAATGTTTTTATCAAATTTTTACCAACATATCTTTTTTTCGATTTTCAAGTCTTCTTGAAAAACAATATGTAAAATTTTCAGATCTAAAGACGTTTATGTCTCCCTGTTTGTATTTCACCTTTTATGTAGTAGTTTTATAAATAAATAAGAGAGAGACATATAGGATATTGGCTCGTTTATTATAGCAAGATTATTTCTGAAAAGAGAAAATTTATTTTCAATAAAAGTTGATTCAGAACTCTTGCATGTCATTTTAGACAAAATTTGGAATTTGTAGGAAATCGTCTGTCTAAGTGTGATTGAGTTGCATGCATGCGTTAGTCACATTATTTCACTACACTTTCACACAACATAACTAAATTGGTGTTGGTAAAGATATTTCTACGATCAGAGTTGACGTAAAGAAGGAGCAAATGAGTAAAGCTTGGAGGACGTTAAAGACAACAGTCAGAACCAGAATAGTCAGAGAAAAACTAGGAATGTTGGTATAATTTGTTGACTTAGTTTTAAGGCCTGATTTTCTTACATAACTTGAGTTTTCTTTGGTGTTATTAAAAGATTTTCCTCAATAAAACAATTCATACCCTTCTTAACTGTTTTAGCTTTTGATTAAATGACTTAGTAAGGGATTTTCAATTAGTATCAAAGCGGGTTATTATTTTTCTAAAAAAACTATTCAGAATCCTATGTTTTTTGAAACTATTTTAAAAACTCCTCATGGACGAGAAATTTGAGCGATCGGGAAACTTATCCCGACCTCCCCTCTTCGATGGAAATAATTTTCCTTACTAGTTGAAGATTATCCCGACCTCCCCTATGTTAATCAAAATGTTGAAGATTACACTAATCAATGTCTAGCCCATGAAACTCAAACTAAGGCTACTGAAAAAGTCAAGGATCTTTCTGAATGTAATGAAATTCTGGAAAAGAAACACAAGGTCACGTTGTTAGAATTGGAACAATCAAAACAAAAAGCTTCAACAGTCTTCAAAAAGCAAAATTTGAAAACTATTGTAATTGTTTTGAGGACTTTGTAGCATCCAGTAAAACGAAACAGAACCGATATTGGATTCAACAATGACACACAAACTAAAAATTTACAAACCATAAAGTTTGTGTCATGAGGAAAAAGGCCTATGGAAACTTGTCCAAATTTTTAGTCTATAAAAGCTAATTTTTATAAAAAACAGAAAGGGAAATAGATTTTGACAAGTAATGAGTATAAAGCTAATGTTTAATCTAAGACTAAATACGTCTTCCCCCCATACGGTAAGAAGAGTCCTCGTTCCGGCCCGTCGATATGAAACATAGGACTGAAATCCCACACTTAGACAAACCCATCTTTAAAGGTCTTTAAGACATTAAGAAACCTTTGAGCCACCTTTACTACTCCTATTGTGATGTCTACGGACCTTCACTTGAAACCGATTTTCAAAGCGTCTAGGCCAATCCATCTCTTACACTCCTGTGTATAGAAACTTCAACTATACTAGGCAAAACAGAAATTACTACGTCCTTCCTAGACAGCTTGATAAGAACTCTAACTATCAAAATACGAAAAAATTACCTAACACTAAAAAAAAGTCAAGGAGAAAGGAACCTAGACTCATGACTAAACCAAATGTTCCAAAATGTTCCAAAAATCAATTTAATGCGCAAAAATCTTCTAAAGAAAAATCTGATGCTCACAAATTTTATCATATCCAAGAAAATATGTGCAACCGTTTTAAAATAAGAGCAATTTAGGTTAAAAAAGATTATCTAATACCCCAAATGAATTATAATGCGGTTATTAGTTCTTTAAAAGATGAACACACTTCATTTGGATGGTATTTGAACTCGGGTGATTCTAAACATATGATTGGGGACGAGACTAAGCTAACCAAGAAAACCGACTTCTTAGGAGGAAAAGTTTTGTTTGGAGAGTCTCTGCCCAGATTATACGAAAAGGGACACTCCAAGAAAAAGGTCTACCAACTCTTGAGGACATTCTATTAGTAAAGGGTCTTAAAGATAATTTACTGAGTATATCACAATTTTGTGACTCAAATCGTACTGTCACATTCCTAAAAACCAGTTGTAGAATTCTAATTAAGAATTAAAACTGTATTATTATAGGCTTCAGGAAACCTAATAACCGCTATACAGTAAACACAGGAACTGAGATCTACAATATAACCAGGAGGGAAGATATTGAGATCTGGCAGAATAGGTTAGGTCACATAAATTACGATAGTCTTGGTAACTTAAGCTCATAAGAAATTGTTAGAGGTCCTCCTAAGATCAAACCTATTTCCAAAATAGTATGTGGACCCTGTCAAGAAGGAAAGATAGTTAAAGATCATCATAAGAAAGTCAAACAGGTTCTATCTACCAAACCTCTAGAACTTATCCATATAGACCTAATGGGTCCCTCTCGTACTGTTAGTCTGTGTGGTAACAGTTACATCTTGGTTATGGTTGACGATTTTACTCGATTTACCTGGGTGGCCTTTTTAAAACAAAAATCTGAAACTTTTCATAAGTTTTTGAAAATTTTGTTACGATTTGAAAATGAAAAGGACTCCCAAGTAAATAGGATTTGTAGTGATAGAGGATGCGGGTTTACAATTTTAGGAATTATTTAATATTGGGACTATAGTGGATATAAATATAAATTTAGTGCCCCTAAGAAGCCCCAACAAAACGGGATAGGTGACTATAAAAATCATACTCTTTAGAAGATGGCTCGTGTTATGATCCACGAAAAGGATTTACCCAAATACTTTTGGGTTGAATCTATTCGTACAGCTTGTCATATAATAAATAGAGTCTACCTTAGGAAAGATACCAAATAGACACCTTATGAACTTTGGTACGAGAAAAAACCTAACCTAAAATATTATATAACCTTTGGTAGTATATGTTATGTTTGCAAGGACAGAGAACATTTGTCCAAATTCAAAACCAGAGGTGATAAAACATTTTTCTTAGGTTATTCTCCAAATATCAAAGCCTATCATGACACACCCCAACCCAGTTACTTATAATTAAGTTTGAAAGTCAAAGTGAGTCAAACCATAATTACGTTAACCAAACCATAAACATGAGTATCCTTTTTCAGTTATTAACATGAATCCATAAAACTAAAACTTTTGACAATTTTAAGGTAATTATGCTTATTCAAACACACTAAAAAGATAAGTGGGCTTAAATTGCCCCATTTATGTTTGACCCAAATCACGGTTTTATGCACCCCTTTCTAACCCCACTGACTTTCTAAATTTGGTAGTTATATCACAATAGCAGTAAAACATAAACATAGGAACCATGATCCAAATATCTCAGCAAATGCATCACTACTACACTGTTGCATAAAATTAAATGCAATAAATCGTATCCCCATGATGATATATGCGTACTTATTCGTCCCATTCATAAAGAATTACCAATTATATACTTATCTGGATCATTCGTAAAGAATGACCAATTATATACCTATCCAGCTCATTCATAAAGAATGACAAATTATATACTTATCCCACTCATTAAAAAAGAATGAGCAATTATATTCTTATTCTCCTCATCCATGAAGAATGACCAATTATATACTTAACTCGACTCATTCATAAAGAATGACCAATCATATACTTATTCGACTCATTCATAAAGAATGACCAATTAAATACTTATTCGACTCATTCATAAAGAATGACCAACTTATCCGAATCATTATTCACATATCCTGTCTGCAATAGACAATTCTCCCCCATTCCTGGTCGATGAGTAACCCCTTGTCTTTAATAGACAAATCTCTCCCATTCCGGGTTGGGGAGTAACCTCCCATTTTGGTAAACCAAAATGAACAAATTCATATTCAATATTATTCTGATCATATCCATCACCATATATAATACATCTTACCAATAAGAGATATTCAGATCATATCCATAACCATATATAATACATCTTACCAGTGAGTGATATTCAGATCATATCCATAACCATGTGTAATACATCTTACCAGTGAGTGATATTCAGATATTATCCATAACCATGTGTAATACATCTTACCGTTGAGTGATATTCAAATCATCTCCATAACCATGTATAATACATTTCCTTTTAGTGAGTACACTCACCTTGGTCACTTCATGTGTTTTCCCCTTCCTTTGTCTGGATCTTGTTCAACCGGTTCTTCTTACCTTTCACATATAAATTCTTATAGTATTAATATTATCATAAGGTTATTAAAAATCCAAAGAATAACTTAAACTTAACCCAATTCATAAGCATCATATAATGGTATTCAAATCATATATCGTAAATGAAGTCCAATCTAACTTCATGGTAAGATATTTACCATACCCAAATCATAGGACAAATATGTTTTATTTTTTTCTTAGTAGTTTCATCCTTAACATCTTGGGTTCCCAATCCAAAATACGACATATCATTTCAAGTTTCCTTGAGCAAGATATGCCAATTTCTTATCTACATAGCAAATCTACCCTGTAGGCTCCTCTATCAGTCAGTCAACTTCAAGGAATATTCATAAAGTTATTGTATCATGACTATATATGATATTTCACCAAACATCAATAAATATATTGAAAAATAAAAAGTTAAAGTTTCATAATTTTTAAGGTTCATTTGCTATCTCAAGCAAAACATCGAACACATGGTGGGCATACTTACACTTTTGGGGAAGATTTATACCCGAATTTCAAACTATCACCGAAGATTCATTCCATTGTATTTTTACATAATTTTAGGTTCTGGTATAAAAAAATGAGTATATTTTAACCTCCAACTCGAATCACTCGATTTTGATAAGTATTTCATGATTTATGCCATTTTTAGCACAACTAGGTCGGAATAGGACATTAAAGCACAACTTAACATTTTTAAGCATACATAATCTCCAACTCGGTTATCAACCATGGAAACACATAATAAACATATTGTAATACATACACACATCATATACATTAATTTTCTAAATCAAAAGCTCCACAGAAGGGAATTCACAAATGGGACTTTAAAGTTAACATTTATGATCCTAGCACAAGTCCTCACGTATGTTCTTAAGCCATCCTTAGTTTAACTCAATTTGGAAAAATGGGTATCATTTAAATATTTATCCAAATCAGAAACAAAAACATACCAAGTGTAGAACTCATCCATGGGACGAACTTTAATAAAGAAGTAATTACCTTATGAGGATTTCTCGATTTACTAAAATTTTCCAAAGGATTTTCCTTCTTAACTTTCTTTTTCTCTCTCCATAAGCATATTTCTTCCCAAGCTTCTCATTTACAGTGAGGAAGAAGATAAAAATCTGATTTATAATAAGGAAATACGTTCTAATGGGTCCAATGGCACTTACCTTTATGCCTACGTACGATTGGTTGGGCAAGAGGTCCAATAAGAATATTCCACTAATGACAGATTTTTCATGCCTTTGTTAAAACACTATAACTCCCTATTACGGACCCTGATTTACTCCCACTTTGAGTTTTCGCGTAGATAACTTATATATCTACAACTTTCATATTTTGTGTTCTCCCAAAATCATAACATTTGTACGCCTTATTTGGTCTCGAACAAAAGAGTAATAATTTACTCAAAATTTCATAACTTTCACATTTGGCCACCAAACAACGCTAATTTCAGACCAACACCCTAGTTTAATTTTATAAATATTATAATGCATTAGAATCATATTTTCACGATACATATAACCATATAACTAATCATACGATCTGAACATGTTATCCCCGATCATAAGCTCGATCAGCAACATCTAATGTAAGCAACACATATATCACATGAGTATGCACTCCCCCCCAAACATGATAACTACCATATTTAACACCAATCACCAACTTATAACTCATAACTTATATTTAACATAATTAACATTCCTAATCACATTTTAGGGCCTTACAATTCTACCCCTCTTATAAAAAATTTGCCTTCGAAATTTAACGCATAAGAAACTTACCAAACACATGAGGATATTATTTCCTCGTGCTATATTTACTTTTCCTAGGTTCTTCTTTAATTTCGTGGATCCTCCACAACATTTTAACTATGGGACTAACCTTATTTCTTAATACTTGCTTTTTTCGATCAATAATTTCCACTGGTTCCTCGTTATATGACAAATCTTCTTTCATAATATCTTTAGTTTTTTTTATCATTTACACGTAAGGATAATCATTTAATGATTTCTTATCAATGAAAACAAATTCCCAACACACTTATTACTTCATAACTTTATATATGTATGTCAAGCATTCACATATAATAAATTATCAGTTGTATCATCATATATTCACAATGAGTGAACATTCTTAACAACCCTAGTATAATTCTTTACATCTATCTCTTCATTCCTATTGTCCATCCTTATCATCGTGTAATATTTCAAATCATAATTATCATATTACCAGACTAGCTTATTACACATCATATTTCCATCTCCCATCCAACACCAATACATGTGTTTGACTTTAACTACTTTCTTTATAATTTTTGAAGTTTAAGCATATGTTAGATATCATCCATACAATTTCTTAATTTAAATATAGCCTCACTACTATTCATATATTGAAACTGAACAATCATTATAAATGTTTATTCTTAACCAAGATTGCATAGCCACCTTCATGTATATTGTGCAGTCATGCGTTATGAACTCAATCTAACTTCTCACGATATTCCCCTTTTCAGTATTATTTGATTGTTTTATAACTAAACATACAATGACCTTAACAAGTCATTTATCTAACACAATAACTTTACAATCATAATCTTATCCCAATCCTTATTAAGATGATATTCTTATGCAATATCATTAATACACTCATCTTACCCATTGGGTACATGGATGTTAAACGTACCATCACCACTAAAAACTTTAAACATACTTACCAACCCTATAATACTTATCTAAGTAGTATATGTTGTATTTCTTTCAAATAACTTGCACAAATATCTTAACACATCACATTGTGGTATTTCACATAACACATTATCCTTACAAATACTTCTTGGTGACCCTGTATAATTTCAATCATATTCATTATATTTCCTACTCTTAGTGATAACACGTACGTATAATGACAAATACAACTCAATATACACCCAAACCAATTGTCGATATTCCAACCCGGTTATCATCTTTCCCATACTCATACACAATACATACTCTTAAAAGTGCTCCTCAATATTTTTAAACTTTCAACTCTTTAACACCTCATCTCAACTTTACTATTCATATAAGCATTTCAAAACATCACAAGGGTAATATCCACTACATGTACTCATACTACTAAAGAAGCACTTCTCAACTCTTATTACTCTTTTCTTCTACTTATCAAAATTCAGTATGAACTCATGTTCGAATAAATTTTGATATATTGACTAGTAATTTAATTTCAGAACATTTCACATATTAAATTTAAACATATTTAACTATTTATCTTCGCACTTCACCTTTACCATGTGAATATTTATTTTATTCACACTCTAACAATTTAGATCTCATCATAATCATGTAATAGTAATTCTCCTCACAGCTCATGCTTTAATGGAATATAAGTTCCCGTACCTCACTCTCCCATATAAATGGGGCACACAACAAACCATGGCTTAATAAGTGACACAACTCAAGTCCACATATACCAGTATAAGAAGATATCACTTCCAATACTTCACAATTTTCGTATACCATATTTTGCCTTAAATTTTTTTCCTTCAATGACATGTTTGTCCATACCACAAATAAAATAATGCAATGATTCATATTAAAATACATGTATTCGTTGTCATCCCCGAATAAACCTTAATATCTTATTTCCTTTATTGCAATATCCTTACATTTCATATCCCTTACAAAAATATATATGTATAACTAACAGATGTTAGTCAATAAAGATAATTTACTTATGACTCAAAACAATTTCTACTTCTACTGCCAAATCTAGGCGCTCGTTACCCCAGAACCTCTAAAACCTAGGCTCTCATACAAAAAGCTGACACACCCCAACCAAGTTATTTATAATTAAGTTTGAAGTCAAAGTGAGTCAAGCCATAATTATGTTAACCAAAACATAAACATGCGTATCCTTTTTCAGTTATTAACATGAATCCATAAAACTAAAACTTTTGACAATTTTAAGGTAATTATGCTTATTCAAACACACTAAAAAGATAAGTGGGCTTAAATTACTCCATTTATGTTTGACCAAAATCATGGTTTTATGCATCCCTTTCTAACCCCACCGAACTCCTAGATTTGGTAGTCATATCACAATACTTGTAAAACATAAATATAGGAACCATGAGCAAAATATCTCAGCAAATGCATCACTACTACACTATTGCATAAATTAAATGCAATAAATCATATCCTCATGATGATATATGCATACTTATCCAGCCCATTCGTAAATAATTACCAATTATATACTTATCTGGCTCATTTATACAGAATGACCAATTATATACCTATTCGGCACATTCATAAAGAATGACCAATTATATACTTATCCGACTCATTCATAAAGAATGACAAGTTATATACTTATTCTCCTCATTCATGAAGAATGACCAATTATATACTTAACCTGACTTATTCATAAAGAATGACCAATCAAATACTTATCCAGCTCATTCATAAAGAATAACTAATTATATACTTATCCGACTCATTCATAAGGAATGACCAACTTATCCGAATCATGATTCACGTATCCTGTCTACAATAGACAATTCTCCCCCATTCCTGGTCGATGAGTAACCCCTTGCCTTTAATAGACAAATCTCCCCCATTCCGGGTCAGGGAGTAACATCCCATTTTGGTAAACCGAAATGAATAAATTCATATACAATATTATTCTGATTATATCCGTAAACATATATAATACATGTTACTAGTAAGTGATATTCAGATCATATCCATAACCATGTGTGGGTACTTGAAATTGAGATGATGGGCCTAAACGAGTAGCCCAATTCTGGTAGCCCAAAGTTTAGACCCCCCATCTCTTATTTGATTATGATCCATCTCTTCCCACGTTCCCATTAAGGGAGATTCTAAGGAGAGATGGAAGACGTGGGGGATTCCAACTCCCCCATTTACTAAAATGAACATGTATATATTGAACCCTAGGTCCGGGGAAAAGGACAAGTTGTATTCTCTGTAACCACTCCCCGGAGTATATAAAAATAACACTGACTGCACCACCGTGGACGTAGACACATCTTTGCTGAACCACGTACATCCTTTGTTGTGTGATTATCATTTTACGTTGGTTTTTTCTTATCTATTTGTGTTGCACAAAAATTGTCACCACAATTGGCGCCGTCTGTGGGAAGCGTTCATTTTCCCTAAGAAAAGCCCACACCAAGAAAGGAGTTTAAAATATCTGGTCACAGTAGCAATGCTCCCCAGGCAGGGGATATTCAAGAACCACCTGCTCCTCGCAGAATTAGATCTGAAGTTCGACGTTCAGATCAGAGGGGTCGCTTAGAAAGGCCAGCCTCAGAAGAAAGCCAAGGACCAGCAAGGTCCACATAGATATCCAGACTGATTGATGCATACGAGGCAAGGCTGTACGAGCAGATGGAGTCTTCTCGCAAATACGAGGCTGAGAATGCTCGCCTGAAAAGAAGACTAGAAAGACTGGAGGGAGAGCTTCATCATGACACTATGAGACTTCCATACCGCACTCCTAGCCCTCAGGCGATCAAGTCTCACAGCAGAGAGAGGATCCCTAGACGAGGATCTCAAAAGGTGGAGGGAGACGAATCAAACGGTGACTTATACGGGTAGCTGTGAAAAGCTCGCCGTTACCAGAGCCCCACTTGCAGCAATGAGAACATACAAGATCTGGTCCGTAGGGAGATGGACCAACATCACGGTACCAGATCGACCCGAGAAATCACTAGGAGAGCTCTCAAAACCCAGATAAAGTCACCTTTCACGAGGGAAATTGAAGAAGAAGAAGCCCCCAAGAAATTTGCCATTCCTAGGTTCAAGATTTATGACTGTAAGACTGATCCCATAGATCATGTCAGGTAGTACCGGCAGGCCATGACCCTCTGGAACCACCGCGACGCACTAATGTGCCGAATCTTTCCCTCGAGCCTGCATGACGTAGCGCATAAGTGGTTCGAGAGGCTTCCCCACTGATCCATCAGGAGTTTTAAATCCCTGGCCGAGCTCTTTATGGCTCGGTTCATTACCAGTAGCTCCCATCCCAAAAGGATGGATGCTTTGCTGACGATGAAGAAAACACCTCAAGAGACCCTCCGAGACTACGCAAAGAGGTACTGGGAGTTATTCAACGAGGTCGAGGATTGCTCGGAGCAAGTGGCAGTGGCCTCTTTCAAAATTGGGTTACCCATCTCTTCCCTTTTGTACCAGTCACTGACGAAGGAGGCTATGACTGTTGACGACCTAATGGATCGCATCGAGAAGTATGCTAAGGTGGAAGATGTCACCCGCCCCAGTACAGGGGAAAACGATTGAACTAAACTCACTGCTAAGGGCAACGACAAAACTGAGAACCAGAAGAAGGGAGGAAAGAAAGGGGGCAAAAATGGCTCCAAGAACGGAGGCAAAAATGATGTGTCAAAATCATTTCAGGCGGTTAACACCGTCTTTAAGGAACCAATTTACAAAATCTTCGAAAAAATCACGGACGAGCCATTCATCAAGTGGCCCAGGAAGATGGGAGGAGATCCGGCGAAAAGGAACAATGTGCTGAGATGCGCCTTTAACATAGAGAGGGACATAAGACTGAGCATTGCAAAGCTCTTAAGTCCCACCTCGAAGAGCTAGCCCAATTCGAGCATTTAAACGAGTTTGTGGAGAAAAAGGCAGAGAAAGTGGCTGCCAATAAAGAGGCGAGACCTGATAACGTGCTCGAAGATGACACTGGACATGAGTTCGCAGTGATTCATGGGGCATATGATGCTAAGAAGATCTAAGGAAATTCAGCTCGGATGGAGGTGAAGAAACTTATAGCGGTAATGCAAGCTTTTCAGATCGATCCAGCAAAGTCACAGTCAGGAAAGCATCGACGAGCAGATGACGTCAACTATAACAAGAATATTATTGTCACACACGAAGATCTAGTGGGAGTGAGAACCTTGAATCACGATGCCCTGATCGTTACCCTCAGGATAGATAACTTTGACGTCGACAGGTTGCTCGTCGACCAAGGAAGCTCATCCGAAGTAATGTATCTCGACCTATTCAAAAGATTGAAGTTAAGCATCGTCGACCTAAAGGAGGCCACTATCCCTTTAGTTGGCTTCTCTGGAAAGATAACTATGCCCCTGGGAAAGATTGTACTGCCAGTACGTGCGGGAAATGTCTCTAAGATGATTGAATTTTTGGTGGTTGACATCGACTCACCATACCAAGTCATCCTCGGTAGGGGATGGCTACATGCGATGAAGGCAGTCTCCTCGACCTACCATCAGAAACTCAAATATGTAACTGAGCGATGAGTAATGGATATCCACGGTGATCAATCAATGACGAAAAGGTGCTTCATAGTAGCCATCCTACCAAGGCCAGAAAAGAAGGACGATCAGCCCAGTGAGAAAGTCGAAGAACAAGAAGGTTTGATACCTCCTAAATAGAAATTAAAGTACGGATGACCCGGAGTAGAGGAGACCAGGCTCCTCCCCTCTGAGAAAGTCATCGAAGACCTGGTAGAGGTTGCAGCTGGTAATAGCGACAGTAACAGAGTATTCTTGATTGGTGCCTCTCTCACCGACCAAGAACGGGAGGAATTGACAACTTTGTTGAGATGTAATGTAGACGTTTTCGCATGGGATCCATACGAGCTGCCTGGAATTGATCCTAGTATGGTTTGTCATCAATTGCACGTCAATCCCACCTTCAAACCAATCACGCAGAAGGCACGGCGAACAGCACCCGAGAAAGCAAAAGTCGTAGAAAAAGAAGTTGAAAAACTACTGGAAGCAGGATCCATACGGGAAGTAAAATTCCCCAAGTGGTCATCCAACCTAGTAGTGGTTCCAAAAATAAACGGGAAGTGGAGAGTTTGCATCGACTTCACTGACCTCAACATACCGTGCCCTAAATACAGTTTCCCCCTCCCAAAAATAGACCAACTAGTAGACGCCACTGCAACTCACGAGCGAATGAGTTTTCTGGACGCATACTCAGGGTATCATCAGATCCCCTTATATGCCCCAGACCAAGACAAAATAGTGTTCATTATGACAGTTGGATTATACTGCTACAAGGTCATGCCCTTTGGGCTCAAGAATGCAGGGGAAACTTACTAGCGGCTAGTCACTAAGATGTTCAAGGACCAAATGGGAGACACCATGTAGGTCTACATCGATGACATGCTCGTTAAAAGAAAAAAGAAAGAAGACCACCTCTCAGACCTGTCAAATACCTTCAAAATCCTCAAAAAATACCGAATAAAACTCAACGCGAGCAAGTGTTCATTCGGTGTCCAGTTAGGAAAATTTCTTGGGTACTTGGTGAGTAAGGGAGGCATAGAGGCTAACCCAAACCAAATCGATGCAATTAACATGGTACAACCTCCTCGAACGATTCGGGACGTACAGAAGCTCACTAGAATGCTCGCTGCCTTAAACCGCTTCATCTCTAAATCCTCCGAGAAATGCAAGCCTTTCTTCCAGCTTCTAAAAGGGAACAAAACGGTAGAGTGGAGCCCAGATTGCTCGCGAGCATTGAACGAGCTCAAAGATTACTTGAGCTCTCCACTACTGCTCGTCATACCACGATGAACAGATTCTTTGTGACTGTACCTCTCCGTTTCTAACCACACTGTCAGCTCTGCGTTAATATGCAAGGTCGCAAGTATCCATCACCCTGTTTATTACACGAGCAAGACCCTGCTAGATGCCGAGTAGAGATACCTACCACTGGAGAATCTCGCCTTTGCACTAGTAGTAACTTCGAGGAAGCTGAAGCACTATTTCGAAGCCCACACTATCATCGTCCTAACATCGCACCCCTTAAGGCAATCCTAAGGAAAGCGAATTTGTCCGGTAGACTGTCTAAATGGTCAGTCGAGCTCGGGCGATTTGACATCCAATTTCAACTAAGGAACGTAATCAAGGCGCAGATCATTGCTGATTTCATAGCCAAGTTCACGGGCAAGGAACCTTCCAATCAACCTCAACCAACAAGGCAAAAGGAAAAATAAATGATAGAGGAAACCTGTAAACTGTTTGTTGATGGAGCCTCCAACTCAAAGGGGGCAGGGATAGGCATTGTCCTCGTTACTCCAGAGAATACAATCCTTGAACAAGGAATCAGGCTTGGATTTACAGCCTCCAATAACGAAGTAGAATACGAAGCCCTAATAGCCGACCTCCAGAAGGTGCACACTTTGGGGTAAAGCATTTACAGGTGTTCGGCGATTCCTAATTAGTCTCTAATCAGAAAAGTGGAGACTATAATGCAAAAGATGAAATAATGGCGGCTTACCTTGCCTCAGTGAAAAAACTAATGGCGAGCTTCGAAGAGATATATGTCCAGCAGTTTCCCAGAGGGCAAAACAACCATGCTGATGCCCTGGCAGCCCTGAGTTCGGTAGTCAACTCCGACCTAAAAAGAACCATCCCCATCGATTTCCTCACTCATCCGATCATTAATCGCGGAAGAAAGCCACCAAACTTGGAATAGGTACTCCAGGTGGGATCAGCTCCCAACTGGATGGACCCCTTAAGGGATTATTTGAAGGATAGCACGCTCCCGGATGACAAGAAGACCGCCAACCAGATAAGAGTCAAAGATGTTAGCTTTCACTTATCCCCAGAGGGCAACTTATATAAGAAATCCTTCTCTGGACCCTACCTCCAATGCGTCCACCCAGGAAATATCGAGAAAGTTCTACATGAGCTTTACGAAGGAGTTTGTGGAAGCCATATCGGAGGAAGGTCTCTAGCTTTTCGAGCAATGAAGGAGGGCTATTGGTGGCCATATATGCAAAGGGACTCTACGATATATGTCCGCAAGTGCTTGAAATGCCAACTTCATGCTCCTATGGTCCACCAACTAGCTAGCGACCTAAAATCACTGACCAGCCCATGACCATTCGCCCAATAGGGAATTGACATCGTGGGACCACTACCCATCGCCACCGACAATCGCAAATATCTGTTGGTCGCAGACGACTACTTCACCAAATGGATCAAAGCGAAACCCCTGGCGAACATTCGAGATGCAGATATGATAAGATTCATATGGAGAAACATAATCACTCATTTTGGCATCCCCAGAACCATCATCACCGACAATGGAACGCAATTCGAAAGCGGCTCTTTTTAGAGTTTCTGTAATGAACACAGTATTAGACACCACTTTAGTTCGGTGGCCTATCCTTAGAGCAATGGCCAAGCTGAGGCTTCCAACAGAACTATGAGTGACGGATTAAAAAAGAGATTGGAGCGAGCCAAAGGCGCATGGGTAAATGAATTACCACACATTCTATGGGCTTATCGAACCACTCCACGACGAGCAACCAGAGAAACCCCATTTTCACTGACATATGGGATGGAAGCAGTCATTCCACTAGAAGCAGGTTTGCCAACAATGAGATCCAACCTTATCGACCAAGGCCATAATGATGCAGCATTGCTCGCTGAGCTCGACCTAGCCGAAGAGCACCGAGAGTTAGCCCTAGTAAAACTTGTGAACTATCAGCAATAGCTCGCAAGACATTACAACAAAAGGGTCAACCCAAGGACATTCCGAGTTGGGGACTACGTCCTGAGGAAAGTCCTGGGCAGCGTAGTAAAACCATCAAATGGCAAGATAGGACCAAACTGGGAAGGACCGTTCAAGATAACAAGAGATGATCTGCAGGGCGCCTATCACTTGGAAACAATGGAAGGCAGAGAAATACCACAAGCATGGAACACAACCAACCTCAAGAGATTTTATTTTTAGACCTTTCTTTTATTCTTTTGTTATGAAACTAAAAGTTCATTTTACTTGTCATTAATGAAAATTATTTAAACTGTTGCATTCTAATGAGTAACATCTATATGAGCTTTATCGCACATCTTTTCCAAATGACAGGCACATTGATCATCATGCCATAGCAGGTAATTGTCCCTCCTCGGGTTTTCGTCATGAAATACGAAAAACCTCTTGAGATTTCCCCTGGCAATATATGAAGCCCTACAGGAAATCCTTAGGCAAAATGACCAAATCTAAACTGTTCACCAAACCTTCTTTGGTTAAATAAAATCCTGATTAGATGGAACATCCAACACCAGGTGTGTCCTCGCCAATTGCCACACATAGGCCTAAGGGAGTGCGACGACACAACCTAAAAGGTAAAGTGGTGCACACTGGTATCTTGATGTTATACTGGACTGGGAGGACACTTGCGTGATAATACAAACTTAGAAGATCACAAAGGAATAAAAACTTGGAGAATATAATGCACTTGTTTAGTCGACTAAATTAGCCCAAAACATAAATTATATTAATTCATCATATCTACAATAATGGTGATACATGTTTAGTCGGCGAGCTCGCCCGAAGCATTTACACTATACTAAAAGGAGTATACAGAGCAGCAGCAAAATCCTAATGAGGATGAGGCCTATGTACAAGGTAATCAGCCACTTGGGCCCTTTGGCCATCATCAGGATGAGGGGCTAACCGCTCCTCAACATCGTTAGCATCCGACTCCAGTAGCTGTCGAGAAATGGCATCAATGGGTATCCATTGATCATCTCTCCGAAAGGGATTGGGCATCCGAGTGGAAGGGGAAATGTCATGGCGATACCAGAGCATTGAATTCCTTGGAACTTGCATCTCCCTCAATGGACTCAATCACCCCCTGATGAAGGCGAGCTCCTCAAACTCTGTCAGCCTAGTCGGAGCATCTTGCCAACCCTGATCGTAACCATCGACCCATACCCGCCGAGGTCCTTTTTTAAACAAGTGCCACAGCCGAGTAACATCCCATTGAAGCCCAGCAGCGATCACATATGCTTCCTGGACATCACCACGAAGATCTTCCATTTCCCTCTCTCGAAGCTCTTACATCTCCCTATCTCTGCTCCTGGTGCTCCTGCCAGCTCGCAGAATAGATGGACTAGTAGAACCCCGCAGCACAGGAGGAACATTACCCGAGCCAGCCCTAGCTCACGATGAAGAAGAGCCTTGCAATACTGAAGGGGCGGTGCTCGGTGCATGATCCCTGAGACGCTAGACCTCTCTCCTTAAAGCTTCACTTTCCTGCTGAAGCACTTCCCGACCTGATTGATCTCAGAAGCCTCTAATAGCTTCTCTCTCAACTCATTAACTTCCTCTAGGACTGAGGCACCAATATTCTCCATTTCTTGAAGCCTGTCTTTCAACTTAGCCACAAGCTCAGACTGATCCTAATACTTTTGGTTCCTTGACCTAAGAGATTTCAAAGCTTAACAAAGGCCTGGTGAACCTGAGGACTGGCATTGGGACCAAGAGTCCTTCCCAATTGAGATGTGGTAGTGATATAATCTTCTACATCAATCAACTACAAGCAATAAAAGGGCAAAGGGGAGAAAAAGACAAATCAGTTCACTGAGAAAAAGAAACCTTTTTATTAACAAGGGTTAAAAGTATATCGAGCAGCAAAAAGAAAATTTACAAACCAAAAAAAGTGAAAATACAAAGTAATCCTAGAAGACAACTAGTTAGCAACCTCGGGTTGCTCAGAGGTAGACGTCAACTTCCCTTTATCAACATCAACAGGAGCACCGCCTTCAGCAGGGGTAACCTCTATCGCCACAACGAGGGACTGGGAGACAGGATCAACACCCTCAAGAGCAAGGGCGGGAGCATCTTCATCCACAGCCGGCTTCGGACCCGGGTCATGCTCGTCGAACAGAGGAGAGTCGATATCAACCCCAACAGCTGAAAAGGCCTTGTTCCAACCCTTTTTGAAGTTCAAACGACTGATGTAGCCTATCTGAACCTCAGCATCTTCATATTTAGTAGTCCACCCGAAGTTGTATGAATCCTCCTTGATGGTGGCTGCCTTGGACTCCTTCTCCTTTAACTTCTCGGTCAGAACCTTTTTCTCTTCTGTGACAGCCAGCTTGCTCGAGCAAACCAGGTCGTAGGGTTCTCGCAGATCTTTCAACTCTTTAACTGCCGCGTCCTTCTCCCGGTTGGCTATAGCAAGAGCCAGATAGGATGAAATCCGAGCAGCATCAACGGCTTTAAAGCCAGCCTCAAGCTCTACACCATTCAACTTCAAGGCTTTATTCTAATGCTCCAACTCACCATTTCTCTTCACTAGCTCATTGTGGGAGCGATAGAGCACAGTGAAGTCGGTCACAAACTATAAAGAAGGAGAAGACATTAGAAGAAGAAAATGATTGAATTCGTTAAAGCATTGTAAAAAAGAGATGATCTTACCAAGGCCAGCCTCTGACTAGCCTGTAGGGCCAGTTGATCAGACCCCAGCGCCCTTTGGCGATCAGTAGGGAGAACTGCTCTCTCGAGCAGCGCGAGGGCCAATTAAGGAGAAATTGTAATAGAAGCCCCCTCGAGCAGTGCAGACACCAGGACTAAGGCCTGCCCAACCTTCGTCCTCGCTTCCACCCTCCTCTTCTCCTCCTCTTTCTCCTTTTCTATCTTTTTCCTCTCCTCTACCCTCTTCTTCTCATCCACCTTCTTTTTCTCCTATATCTTCTTCCTCTCTTCTTCCTTTTTTCCCCCTCTCTCTCTCACATGCGCTTCTTCTTTCCTCTTCTTCTCATGCTCCTTAGCAAAAGACCAAGAACTAGTAGCCATGCCCCCAGAGCTAGACTTCTGCTTTTTCTACCTTTGTGCGAGAAGCATGTGGTCTTCATCGTCATCATCCCGAATTAAATTCTTCCTTGGAGGAACCATCTCCTCTCTCGAACTACTAGATGTTCTCAATGACTCTCGAGCTCCAGAAACTTCCCCACGATCAGAGGAACCACTACTACTGGAGCTCCCTTCACTCAAATTTCCTATAGCACCACCTGTGATATCACCTTCAGAGCTTCTCTCCTCCTCGTCCAACTAGATAGGATCTGTAACAGTCTCTTCAGAAGTATCTGTAATACCCCGACTAATTAAATACCTGGTAGCTACTCCTTTATTAAATTAATTCAAAATGCCAAGTTGGCTCAGTTAATAGCATCACTGTCGAAACCTTTTAAAGATTACTAACCACCTAGTATTTAAAAAGTAAGTTGCCAAATTTTAATTTAAGTCTGATTAACATGCAACAAGTGTAATGAAGAAATAAATAACACCATTCACTATACTGAAGTAAAACGAATAACCATCACAATAGAGTAAATAAAGTCTGGAGGAAAAATCCTCACTACAATCCCATAACTGAAATGAATAACCGAATACTGAAATAATACATGCTAAAGTCTGAGAACTGAAATGAAAAGATGTCTCTAAATAAAAATGGGCAACATGCCCTACAACTGATAGATAGTGACTCTGGAATCCAAAAGATAGAAGCGTCTACATGCAAATCCCTGTAGCTTCCACAACCAGCTACAGCTCGTCACCTGAATGAGTACCCTATGCTTGGTGTCCCTGTGGCTGGACACCTAAAATGGTTTTACAAGAAAAAGATTTGAAAAGAAAACGGGTCAGAGCCCGAATGTGGAGTTATATTTTCAAAAACCTGCAAGTGCTTTAAAAACATTTAAAACATTAAATGCAAAGTACATGTTAGGACGTACACTCACATGATATTCTCACCTCTCGTCTAACTGTGCACTCCTAACGTAAGTACCCATCTACAATGATATAAACCACTAGCTAAGTAACATCATAACAAGCTAGACTGTAATAGTTCCTACCCTTATTACCCGGTCCTATTAACATATAACGCTCGTAATTAGATAGGGATTTAATGTAAACTCAGATGCTCAATATGCAATATATTTCTCTATCAGCTGACTCATTATGTTTCTCGGAACAATATCGTAATTATTTATACAACATTAACATGAATGTTCTCATTAATTAAGTGTATATTATTCACATCATAAATATACAAAACAAGCACCCTGAGAACTAAGCTGCGGTGCACACATACTCTGCTATCCATCCCGGTACATCACGTACATAAGGATCACACATTCCAAATCTCTCAGGAATAGTTCAGATAACACAAATCACAAATAGTGGAGGCGAACACAGTCACATCACATGGGTCACGCACATACCTACGCTCCCATGATCAGCGGACTTATTAACATCCCAATAATTCTTTCTCTGACCTATGTTCATCGAGGTACCAGTCTATATCCCCCCCGTAGGCACACAAGGATTAGAGGGTCCTAAGCGAACGCAACCTCCCGTGATAGCAAGTATGGTAGGTATGTCATACACACAATTCATATACCAATACTAAGTAAACACACATCTTAGTAATACCGTATTTTAATCGTAGTACATATTGCACTCTCGTACTAACTATAATTATTACAATTTGTACTATTCCGATTTGTAATCATACGCGCCATAATTTCTCACGTCGTAGTAGACACTTACGTCTCAACCCAAATCGTCCATGTAATACAACTCTCGTATGTAAATTCCTTCTCATAAATACCCAAATGTCCCAATTCTATCATTACTACATCTACGGAATGATATCTATATCCTCGAATAAGTTTACGGAACTCCAAAAATCAAAACAGTCCAAAATGGCCCAAACTTCCAGCTCGTTAGAAGTCTCGTTCGAACGAGACTGTTCGAACGAGTTTGGACTGTCAGCTCGTTAGAAGTCTCGTTCGAACGAGGTTGTTCGAACGAGATCCAGTTCGTTCGAACGAACTGTCCCTTCTAACGATATCTCGTTTGAACGAGATATCGAACGAAATCCCTACTTGTTAGCAACGACTGGTCAACTCGTTAGAAGCTCGTTCGAACGAGTTCGTTCGAACGACCTAGGGACTGCTTCTAACGACTGACCAGTTTCGGCCCAGATTTTTCCCCAATTCATTTTTCATCCATATTAACACCTCAAATCTTCTAAACTAAGTCCCAACAATCGTTTAAAGGTCTATAATCAATACTAAACATATATAGTCACATCCTAACATGTTTTTAATGGATCAATCCATCCTAACATCAATTAAATTTACAAATTTCTACACTTTTTCCCAATATCTCAAGAACATGAACCCTAACTTTATATCATCATCAAATCTCAGAATTTAATTCGTTTTAATTTCTCCTAATCACAGTTATTATGAGGGAAATCATCTACCTATCATACTACATGCAATTCTCTTCAAAATTTTCAAGTTCTAAACTCCAACTACATGGGTTTTCATTTAATCTTTCAAGAACAATCAAAATTCTTCAATTTCTAACATCGAAAAGACATTCTCTGAATTTAAATGGAATAAAGTCACTTGCCTTGGTTTGATTTCTGATTTTGGTGTAGAGGTTTGATGAAGTTTTCTGCAGAAATTCCTCTCTCCAAGCTCCTTCTCCAATGGTGGCTTAAGGTGGCTAGGGTTTGATTTGGGGAACTTAGAAAACCTAAATGATAACCTACGTAGCCTTCTAGGTTAATATGGGTTGGTTATGGGCTTAGTGGGTCAAATCCACATCAGATTTAATTAACCAATTTTCGTCACTTTTAATTCCTCAAAATATAAAATTACCAAAATACCCTTTAAGTTGCCGGTATGGCCTAAAAATATCCCGGGACCCAAACTATACCCCCGGCTAGTGTTTTCTGACTATCTCGACCCTTCCGGACGCGTTGGCGCACTCAAAATGACCATACGGATTATAGATTTTAAATTCACTTTTATTATCAAAATATTTCACCGTGACGCAGCGGTCCCACGCGTCTCAACAAAATTTATAAAATGTCATATATAAATCTCACGACAACTTTTATAATACCAAATACATATATCAAAACACGTATGCACATAATCAAATACCAACTCGCATCTCAATAGTATTTATAACCCGGATTAATTTCCAATTAATACGCATTTAATTAATTAAACCCAAAAATAAATATAGCCAAAAGTACGGGGTATCACAGTATCAAACTCAGGGATACTGTCCACCGGCCTCGCTATAAAACTAGAGCCAACGTTCTTGTATTCGAGTAGAAAATCAGCAAACCGAGGATGCTCGCCGTCAGCTAAAGGCTCCCTAATATTCCAGGCCTTTACCAATTCGGAGATACGAACCTCGCTGAGAGCAGGTTCCAAATTCTTCGTCCTCGCTGAAGACAAAATAGAGAAAAGTTAGAAAGATCACTAGTCAATAAAAATTAAAAGAGCAGAGCAAAGTCTACCTATGTATTCTTCCCCATAAAAGGGAACAAAGAACCTATCAGACCTTGACCCTTCAAACTATGGAGAAAACTGCCAATTTCTAGCAAGGAAGCCCTCTTGCCAATAGTCTTTATGGGAATCAAGTATGTTTACTACCAATACCCTATCAGGACTCCTGGATTTGAGGTAGAGGACACCATAACTAGTTCAAGAAAAGGAATAGAAAAAGAAGACCTCAGCAAGCCCTAACTTGGTACCATATAAATGATTTATTCTATGGACTCCATTAATTATCTTCCACACATTGGGTGAGCACTGTGCAGGAATAATACTGAAATAGCCAAAGAATTGAAAGAACAGATCGTTGGGAGGAAAAGTGAGTCCCCCTTGGGAAAGCAACAAAACATGGAGCCAATGGGCATCCTCTATATCTCTAACGTTTCTAGGGGGAAGCGCAACACTCAATATCTACCCACTCTGGGATGTTATAAAACTTCCTAAATTCAGAGACCAACCTATTCCCAATCTTCGCCATCGAAAAACCCTAGAAAACTACAAATTCAAAGAGAAAGTACTAAGAAAAGGCACATGAGGCTTACAAGATGGAAGTTCGACTCGAACAATGAAGAATCATGAGCCCGAATAACATGGAAGCTATGAGAATGAAGGCTGAGAGAAGAAAGTACAAATTACTAGAGCACACAGGGAAGGGAAGAATGCTGAAAAGGTTGAAACGACGGACGACAAGCAACTATTCTAAAAAACCTTTAAGTGTTTCTAATCATAATGCACAGACCTCGAAGCGGATGCCACCAAAATCAGTTCTCCAACTTTGGAAGAGTTGCACGAGATACGAAACAACCATTATGGCAAATCATTTAAATTTGTTAAGCCCCAAAGCATGGCCTAACAAATTTAGGGGTAATTGTGGGTACCCAAAATTGAGATGATGGGCCTAAACGAGTATCCCAATTCTGGGGGCCTAAAGTTTAGACCCCCCCATCTCTTATTTGATTATGATCCATCTCTTCCCACGTTCCCATTAAGGGAGATTCTAAGGAGAGATGGAAGACGAGGGGGAGTCCAACTCCCCCACCTACTAAAATGAACATGTATATATCGAACCCTAGGTCCGGGGCAAAGGACAAGTTGTATTCTATGTAACCACTCCCCGGAGTATATAGAAATAACACTAACTGCACCACCGTGGACGTAGGCACATCTTTGCTGAACCACGTACATCCTTTGTTATGTGATTATCATTTTACGTTCCTTATTCTTGCTTGGTAATTTCTTTTTTCTTATCTATTTGTGTTGCACACTAATTATCACCACACCATGTATAATACATCTTACCAGTGAGTGATATTCAGATCATATCCATAACCATGTGTAATACATCTTACTCGTGAGTGATATTCAGATCGTATCCATTACCATGTGTAATACATCTTATCCTTGAGTGATATTCAAATCATCTCCATAACCATGTATAATACATTTCTTTTTAGTGAGTACACTCACCTTAGCCACTTCTTGTGTTTTTCCCTTGCCTTTGTCTGGCTCTTGTTCAATCGGTTCTTCTTCCATTTCATATAGAAATTCTTACAGTGTTAGTATCATCATAAGGATATTAAAAATCCAAGGAATAACTTAAACTTAACCCAATTCATAAGCATCATATAATACCATTCAAATCATATATCGTAAATGAAGTCCAATCTACCTTCATGGTAGGATATTTACCATACCCAAATCATAGTAAAAATATATTTTATTTTTTTCTTAGTAGTTTCATCCTTAACATATTGGGTTCCCAATACAAAAAATGACATATCATTTCAGGTTTTCTAGAGCAAGATATGCCAATTTCTTTTCTACATAACAAATCTGCCCAATAGGCTCCTCTATCGTTCAGTCAACTTCAAGGAATTTTCATAATGTTTTTGTATCATAACTTTCTATGATATTTCACCCAACATCAATAAACATATTGAAAAATACAAAGTTAAAGTTTCATAATTTTTAAGGTTCATTTGCTAAGTCAAGCAAAACATCGAACACATAGTGTGCATACTTACACTTTTGGAGAAGATTTTATACCCAAACTTCAAACTATCACCGAAGATTCATTCCATTGTTGTTTTACACATGTTTAGGTTATGGTATACACAGATGAGTATATTTCAACCTCCAACTAGAATCACTCAATTTTTATAAGTATTCCATGATTTATGCCATTTTTAGCACAACTAGGTCGGAATAGGACATTAAAGCATAACTTAACATTTTTAAGCATACATATTCTCCAACTTGGATATCAACCATGGAAACACATAATAGACATATTTTAATACATACACACATCATATACATGAATTTCTGAAATCAAAATCTCCACAAGATGGGAATTCACAAATGGGATTTTAAAGTTAACATTTACCATCCTAGCACAAGACCTCACATATGTTCTTAAGCCATCCTAGTTTAACTCAATTTGGAAAAATGGGTATCATTGAAATCTGTATCCAAATCAGAAACAAAAATATACCAAGTGTAGAAATCATCCTTGGGATGAACTTTAATAAAGAAGTAATTACCTTACGAGGATTTCTTGATTTATTGACATTTTTCAAAGGATTTTCTTCCTTAACTTTCTTTTTCTCTCTCCATAAGCATATTTCTACCCAAGCTTTTCATTTACAATGAGGAAGAAGATAAAAATCTGATTTATAATAAGTAAATACGTTCTAATGGATCCAATGGCACATACCCTTGTGCCTACGTACGATTGGTTGGGCAAGAGGTCCAATAAGACAACTCCACTAATTACAGATTTGTCATGCATTTATTAAAACACTATTACTCCCTATTATGGACCCCGATTTACTTACTCTTTGAGTTACGCGTACATAACTTATATATCTACAACTTTCATATTTTATGTTCTCCCAAAATCATAAAATTTGTACGCCTTATTTGGTCTCGAACAAAAGAGTAATAATTTACTCAAAATTTCATAACTTTCACATTTGGCCACCAAACAACGCTAATTTCAGACCAACACCCTAGTTCAATTTTATTAATATAATAATGCATTAGAAGCATATTTTCAGGATACATATAACCACATAACTAATCATACGATCAGAACATGTTATCCCTGATCATAAGCTCGATTAACAACATCTAATGTAAGCAACACATATATCACATGAGTATGCACTCCCCCCCAAACATGATAACTAACATATTTAACACCAATCACCAACTTATAACTCATAACTTATATTTAACATAATTAACATTCCTAATCACATTTTAGGGCCTTACAATTCTACCCCTCTTATAAAAATTTTGTCCTCGAAATTTAACGCATAAGAAACTTACCAAAAGATGAGGATATTATTTCCTCATGCTATATTTACTTTTCCTAGGTTCTTCTTTAATTTCGTGGATCCTCCACAACATTTTAACTATGGGACTTACTTTATTCCTTAATACTTGCTTTTTTTTATCAATAATTTCCACTGGTTCCTCGTTGCATGACAAATCTTCTTTCATAATATCTTCAGTTTTTTTATCATTTACACGTAAGGATAATCATTTAATGATTTCTTATCAATGAAAACAAATTCCCAACGCACTTATTACTTCATAACTTTATATATGTATGTCAAGCATTCAAATATAATAAATTATCAGTTGTATCATCATATATTCACAGTGAGTGAACATTCTTAACAACCCTAGTATGATTCTTTACATCTATCTCTTCATTCCCATTGTCCATCCTTATCATCGTGTAATATTTCAAATCATAATTATCATATTACCAGACTAGCTTATTACACATCATATTTCCATCTCCCATCCAACACCAATACATGTGTTTGATTTTAACTACTTTCTTTATAATTTTTGAAGTTTAAGCATATGTTAGATATCATCCATACAATTTCTTAATTTAAATATAGCCTCACTACTATTCATAAATCGAAACTGAACAATCATTCGCTAAATGTTTATTCTTAACTAAGATTGCATATCCACCTTCATGTATATTGTGCAGTCATGCGTTATGAACTCAAACTAACTTCTCACGATATTCCCCTTTTCAGTATTATTTGATTATTTTCTAACTAAACATACAATCACCTTAGCAAGTCATTTATCCAACATAATAACTTTATAATCATAATCTTATCCCAATCCTTATTAAGATGCTATTCTTATGCAATATCATTAATACACTCATCTTACCTGTTGGTAACATGGATGTTAAACGTACCATCACTACTTAAAACTTTAACCCCATAATACTTATGTCATATTTCTTTCAAATAACTTGCACAAATACCTTAACACATCACATTATGGTATTTCACATAACACATTATCCTTACACATACTTCTTGGTGACCCCATATAATTTCAATCATATTCATTATATGTCACACTCTTAGTGATAACAAGTACGTACAATGACAAATACAACTCAATATCCACCCAAACCAATTGTCGATATTCTAGCCCGATTAGTATCTTTCCCATACTCATACACAATACATACTCTTAAAAGGGATCCTCAATATTTTTAAACTTCCAACTCTTTAACACCTCATCTCAACTTTACTATTCATATAAGCATTTCAAAACATCACAAGGGTAATATCCACTACGTATACTCATACTACTAAAGAAGCAAATCTCAAATATTATTACTATTTTCTTCTACTTATCATAATTCAGTATGAACCCATGTTCGAATAAATTGTGATATATTAACTAGTAATTTAATTCCATACCATTTCACATATTAAATTTAAACAATGGAATCCATTGTTGTAGTTGTGAGTGACCCCAATGTAAAGATTAAGAGCATAGGACCAACCATTATTGATGAGTCAAAAAAAATTTCTAACCACGACTCTTGAGATATAATTGAGTCTTTACCTAATGAAACCCATGTGGTACAAAATTTGGTTTCTAATGATCATCCCTTAGACAATGTGGTCGGTAACCTAGAAGAGCCTTTTCGAATAAGATTCCAATAACGTAATACTATACATTTCGCATGCTTTGTTTCTCTTGTAGAACCGAAGAATGTGAAATAAGCTTTAAATGATTCCTATTGGATAGGTGCTATGCAAGAGGAACTTATTTAATTTAAAACTCATAACGTATGATATCTTGTTCCCATACTAGAAAATAAACGGGTTATTGGCACTAGATGGATTTTCAAAAATAAAAATGATGAAACATGTATGGTATTTAGAAACAAGGACAGACTTGTAGCCCAAGGTTATTCTTAAATTGAAGGAATATACTTCGAAGAAACTTTTCCCCCGTAACACATCTCAAATCTGTTTGTCTTCTTCTCTCTATTTCTTGCCTCCTAAAATTCACTTTATATCAATAGGATGTAAAGTATGCATTCCTCAATGGTATTTTAACCGGGGAAACTTATGTAGAACAACCTAAAGGGTTCATTGACCCTCACCATCCAAATCACCTCTATCGTCTGAAAAAGGCGTTATATGGGTTAAAACAAGCCCATCATGCTTGGTATGAACGATTGCCTACTTTTCTCTTAAATAAATGTTTCAGGAGATGTGGGAATGATCAAACTCTTTTTGTCAAACATTTTGACAAAAATGTTACAATACCCCAAGTGTACATAGACGGCATTATTTTTGGATCTACCTCCCTATTTGAGGTTAAAAATTTCTCTAAAGATATGCACAGGGAGTTTCAAAGGTTTCTTATGGGGGAGTTAAAATTCTTTTTAAGACTTTAGGTCAAACAAAACTTAGAAGGTTTATTTATATCGCAATCCAAATACGCACTAGAGAAAGCAAAAAAGTTCGGCTTAGAAAATGCAAAAGATTCTAGGACACCCATGTGTACTTCAGTAAAATTATCTAAAGATGAACATGGGAAATCCATCAATCCTACACTGTATTGTGGCATGATAGGAAGTCTACTATACCTAATTGCATCACGCCCTGACATTTTGTATGCTATTTATGTGTGTGCTCGATATAAAAATGCCCCTAAAGAGAGTCATTTACTATGCGTCAAAAGAATTATAAAATATGTAAAACGAACTCTCAACTTAGGACTTTGCTACACAAATGACACATCCAGTACGATAATTGGCTATAATGACGCTGATTGGACTAGGTGTTTCGATGACAGTAAAAGCACGTCAGGAGAATATTATTACATTGATAATAACTTGGTGGGATGGAGTATTAAAAAACAAATTGCACTTCCTTATCCACAGCTGAATCTGAATATATAGCCGTAGGAAGCTGCTGTGCTCAACTATTGTGGATAAAACAAATGTTAAGCGATTATGGGATTAATGAAGAAAAATTACATCTCTATTGAGACAATCAGAGTGTGATTAGCATTTCCAAAAATCCTGTCAAACACTCACGTACTAAACACATTAAAATCAGACATCATTTAATACACGAGTTAGTCAAATCTAAGGAATTGTAAATTAACTATTTACCTACTGACCTTCAATTAACAGATATATTCATGAAACCTTTGGATCACTTTTGCTTTGAATCCTTAAGAAAATGCATAGGTATGGTTATGGCAGAATCGAATATCATCACCTAAATTTGTGATGCTATACTTATTTTAAATCTCCATTTTTTTTATTTTTCCCTTTGTCCACTTGAGACAAAATGGGGGAGAAATATTTGAGTCCATCTTGGACATGTTTTGAACATTTCAACTAAAAATCTTGATCTTAGCTATTTTATTTACAGGAATTAGTACCATAATGTGCATATGGATATTTGTAAGGTATTGGTCTATAATTAGTTGAGTTATGTATTTTTCATTTCTAGGATATGGTGTTGATAGAATTTTTGTATAAGATTAAGGTTTTTATTGCTACGAGTCCTAGATGACTCAAAGGAGATTTTAGCTCATATTTCCAAAGGGGGAGATTGAAGAACTCTATATATATGACTCACTTGAGTCTAAAATATAGGAACTTATCTAGTTTGGAAATAGAGACAAAATTATGTCATCCAATATCTAACCCTAAGCCTCCTGCCTCTTCTTGATACACACCAACAACAATTAAGGACGACAAAAGGTAGTAACAAACACAACTCACAACACCTAGGATTGCATTTATTAGTCATTTTTGTGTATGAGAGGTGTGTGTGTTCACATTGGCTTAAAATTATTTTTTAATATTTTTAGGAATTTGTTAAACATTTAAAACCTATTTTTCAAACATTTAAAGATAGGTTTTAAAATTGTGTGGGCCATTTATAATTGTGCATGTCATTTTAATTAGCAGACATATTCACAAAACCTTTGGATCACACTCACTTTGAATCCTTAAGGAAATCCATCGGTATGTTTATGGTAGAATTAAATATCATCGCATAAATTTGCGATACTATGCTTATTTTAGATATCCATTTTTGTGATTTTTCCATTTGTCCATTTGAGACAAAATTGGGGAGAAATATTTGAGTCCATCTTGGACATGTTTTGTACACTTCAACTAAAAATCTTGATCTTAGCGATTTTATTTACAGGAATCAATAGCATAATGTGAATATGGATATTTTTAGGGTATTGATATGTAATTAGTTGAGTTATGTATTTTTCATTTCTAGGATATGGGGTGGATAGAATTTTTGTATAAGATTAAGGTTTTTTATCCATACGAGCCGTAGATGACTCAAAGGATATTTTGCCTCATATTTTCAAAGGGGGAGATTGAAACACACTATATATATGACTCACTTGAGTCTAAAATATAGGAGCTTATCTAGTTTGGAAATAGAGACAAAATTGTGTCATCCTATATCTAACCCTAATCCTCATGCCTCTTAATGATCTACATCAACAACAATCAAGGATTGAAAAAAGTAGTAACGAACAAAACTCACAACACCTAGGACTGCATTTATTAGTCATTTTGTGTTTATGAGGTGTGCGCATGTTCACACTGGCTTAAAATCATTTTTAAATATTTTTAGAATTTTTTTAAAAATTTAAAATCTATTTTTGAAATATTTAAAATTGTGTGGGCCATTTTATTATATCCTAAAGTTCCTAAAATTTGCCTTGGTTAGAATCCTAAAGCGTTAGAGAATTTTGGGTTGGAAAATGAGATTTATTAAAATTTAAAAATACGCATTTTACAATCAATCTGGGTCACACATGTGTTTCTCTCTCAACGATTAGATTTGTGTTTCTTTCCACTCACATGCTTGAAAGTTAATCTGGAAAGTTTGTTTGAATTCATTAATGGCCAACATGCGTTTTAACTCAATCCATGTCTTACATGTTTAAGCCAATCACAGAGAATTTAAATGCAGTGCATCTTGAACCGTTAGATTTACAACCATTTGCTCGACTTAATCTTGACCCTTGATTTTGAACCCCTTTCTAGATGCTTCCATCGTCCACTATAAATAGGGTCTGAGGGTCATCCGTTTCTAACTTTTGTCAAGTCTTAGAGTTGGGAGAAAATAAGAGAGAGAGAGAGAGATAAGAGAGGAAAAATAAGAGAGAAAAATAAAATTGTAAACCAAGCTCTGGCCAATTTTTCTAGAATCTTTTGAGAGTTTGAGAAGTTTTGTGTTTGCGGTTCTAAATCCTCTCTGGTTTACATATCTTGTCCAATACTTTCACCAAGTATGATCTCTTCTCATATCTTTGAGATTTGTAGATCTGACTAAGTGATACGGTCACAATTTACGATTAAGACTGATTTCTTCATTAGAAATCATCTCTCTGTTTGGTTTTTAGTTTTAAAATGTTTTTATCAAAAAATTTCCAACATATCTCTTTTTTCGTTTTCAAGTTTTCTTGAAAAACAATACTTCAAGATTTTCAGATCTAAAGACGTTCTCCCAGTTTGTATTTCACATTTGTGAAATTGTTTTGTAAATAAATAAGAGAGAGACATATAGGATCTTGGCTAATTTATTATAGCAAGATTATTTTCTTCTCTGACTTAAAAAGAGAAGTCCATTTTCAAGAAAAGTTGAGATATAACTCTTTTATGTCATTTTAGACCAAATTTATAATTTGTAGGAAATCGTCTGTATAAGTGTGAGTGATTTTCCTGCATGCGTTAGCGACATCACTTCACTACACTTTCACACAACATCACTAAAGTTATGTTGGTAAAGATATTTTCACCATCAGAGTCAATGTAAATAAGGATCAAAGGAGTGGAGCTTGGAGGACGTTAAAGACAACAATCAAAACAAAAATAGTCAGAGAAACACTAGGATTGTTGGTATAATTTCTTGACTTAGTTTTAAGGCCATATTTTTGTGGATACAATTTTTCTTTCTTGTACTATAAAACTCATTTTAGTGGATTTTTCATTTTACTCCGTATGAGTTGTGGATGTTTCCCCTATTTGATAGGGGTGTTACCACAATAACATTCCTGTCTTGTGTGAATATTTTTTATACTTGTTTTACTTTTTTCTATCACTTCTATAAGTGTTTAAAATTCTTTGAAACCTTTAAGTTTCTAAGTAACTGAAATTTTTGTTTAAAAACATTTTCTTACATAACTTGAGTTTTCTTTGGTGTTATTAAAAGAGTTTCCTCAAGAAAACAATTCGGACCCTTCTTAACTATTTTAACTTTTGATTAAACAACTTAGTAAGGGATTTTCAAGAAGAAACTAATCACCAAAACAAGCACAAAACAAGAATCTACACAAAACAAAATATCACCCTCTCAGATACTAATTTGAAGGCCCATTTTTCAAAGTGTGCTTTAAGGTGACAAAATATTTTTTTTTCAAAACCCTTTTTCCACATTTTATGCGCACGAAGTTTGTGAACCAATTTCAATCAAGTCCAAATTTATCTTGTTTAATACTAAAGATGCATCTAGGTGATTAAAGCAAGTAAAATAATGTAAGTACATAACGTCGGATGTACGAGGAAACCACAAAGGGAAAAAACCTCGGACGACCCAAGCAATACAATCACTATGAGACGGGTTTACAAAGGAAGGCATACAGACTTACACAATAACTCGATCCCCATAAGCCTTCACTCTCTTCTTCTCTTTAACCGCCCCTCCACAGTGCCCACACAAAAATATTTCCACGATACTCATCCATAGCACACACGTCCACTACGTCCTCGGTGTCTACCGATGCAGCTTGGAAAATGTCTATGATTCGGAACACAGACTCCCCCACTTTGTCAGTGCAAAACTCCAACTAAAAATATTCAAAGTGATGAACAAACTCCATATGGTGCAAACAGGATCTCTATAGCAATTGTATATGAAAGCTCGGATTTTTAAACACTAAGGATGGTTTTAATCTTTGAAATCCTTAGAAAACTATGTGAAGAAAAATGAAACTGTTCTAAACTGTATTTTGGTTCTGCACACTTCAAAATTCTGAGTGAAAAATGCCTTACGTAAAAAACTTAAGTAGGCAAGTCATTCTAATGAGATCCACAAGTTGTTATAATGACTGTGAGACGTCGTTCGAACGACATCACATGTAGTTTGAACCATTTAAACCAAAGTCAGTGTTTCATACGACTCTATACATTAGATAAACTCAGAATAAACGATTTAAAAATGATTTAAAAATGTTTTAATAAACTTTGCATCATTGAAAACTCTTTTCGAACTCCATAAACATAATGCGTTCTTACCTGAGAGATATTCGGAATGCAATATGAATTTGAAGACGTGAAACGTGCACCAATAAAACATGGCATTATAAGTCTGTGAAGCTTGTCCTCCACGTCTTCTATAAACATGTCATAGACTTTTTAGGTATCGTGACAATATAAAAATCTATCTATGACTAAAACAAGTTTTGTTCCGGGAATAAGTCAGTTACATACAAAATGACTCAATTGGAAGTTTTGCCCTTACAGGCGACAAAGGGCTCTAAAAGTGGAACCTAAACTAATTCAAAAATGATTGAGCACAAGATCTAGGTATTAGCCATATGATCAAGTAAGAAATAAAGAGACAAAAATAATCTTCCCATATATGGCACAAAACAAATCACAAAGTGTGCTTCTTCTAAGGATAAATGTACACACTAAAAAAAAAATAATTTAAAACTAGTTTTCAGTATCTTAAAATTAATTTTTAAAATCAGATTAATTCTTGATAATTACTTTTTACAAAAAAAATTTACTGACCGAGTCAATATATAATCGACTTTAAAAATATGGCATTTTAAAAAATATATTTTTTATAAACCAAATAATGCCAATAACACAATCTAACACATGAAAGATAATATGACCAAATAATATGCATGTGTTGTGTGTGCAACCTATTTTTTTTTTATTTTAGAGTACTTAGCATATCAGACTTTTTATTGGTCTTTGGTCTTCTTTGGACAACTCGATGTACCATTAGTGTATTCTTAACTAAAAATAAATGTTTTGAATAATATCCAAAATAGATAAAATGCTAAATAGTATGGACTCAAACAATCATTGGAGACGATGGCTGTTTCAATATACACCATCCATTTTTTAATACTTCTTGCCACATGTCCCCATCTTTTACTAATCCCCCACTTAAAGACATAAAGCCCTAAGATTTATCCCTCCTAATCAAATCTACCACAAACTCATCTCCTCCATTTTCCTCCTCCTCTTCCATTCCATTCCAAATTCAAGACTTGCTCATAAAACCCATTCTGAATCACAATATCATATGCCGTCCACCATCTCCATCTCCATATTCCCTCTCCTCCACCAACTCCAATAAAAAAAGGCCGGCTCAACATCTTCATCTCCAATTGGAAAAAAAGGAAGGTTTTGTTGCATTCAGCTTCGATTAAGGCTCATATTGAAAAAAAGCAGGGTTTGAGGTATCTGGTAGGGAGGAAGGATTTTTGAAGGTTTTATATTGAAGATGGGGATAGGGATGGAGATGTTGATATTGAAGATGGGGATGGGAACGTAAATCATGTTTTTGTTGGATTTATATTTTTAGTGATTGAAAAAAAATTAATGTTTTGAATTCATGAAATTTTAATGGATTCAACATTTTATTATAGTCGTTCCTTGTTTATGAATTTTTGGATTGTAATAGAATATTATTTTTCTAGAGAAAACATGAAATTAGATTAAAACTACAACATGTCTTCTCCATAAATAAAAAAGAGTAGTTGAAATGGATTTGGAAGGTAATAACAACTAGAGCCACATCATTCAAGAAGATGGCCGCAAGTTATTGATCAAATTATATTGGATCTGTTACAAAATTTGATAAGATAAAGTTTATTCATTTTTTTGAAAGTCTTCAATAATTGACTCCTGTCGGTCATTTTTTTCGTGGTAATCGTGTCTACATGTTAAATTGGACAAAACATTATAATTTGTGTTAAACGTGTTATGTCGTGTTTTATATGGGTCATGTTCGTGGCATCCAGAAAAACACAAATTCATGTTATGTTTGTATTTAATTTTTCCTTGTCGTGTCATATTATGTCAGTCCTACCTCTAAACTTGAAACACAATGCTCATTAGGCTTATCGCTAAATCCCTAGACATAACACTCAACTATTATTCCATCTCTGCAATGCTATGCAAAATGTGATTAATAAGGGCCTTATTGCCCCACCAACGACTCCTAAGCTACACATACCAAGAATCCACTTCCCGCATTAGATAATCGGTCTAATGCCATCATCATGGAACTCAATGAGGGTTTTTATGCCTTAACCCTAATCAAACCAAAAATCCATCTTCTAACCTCCCAATTTAAAATTAATAATTCTCTTCTATTTTGCTCTACCTGAACACTACCAGGGACTATTTTCTAATCCTTATCACACGAGTATATATAGCAATCATAACTTGATTGTAGTTCAGAGCATGAATCTTATAGCTATTCTTACTCAGTTAAGGAATTTGGGAGTGTAGGTCCCCAACAACTTTACCTTAAAAATCAATGGTTTTGTAATACTCAAACATCTGTCTATGGAAGACTTTTCATTAACACGATAGTGTAATAATTGAGTTGTTCACCAACGTAATTCAATATGGATGAAATATTTCAAAATTGGACCAAGGAAGTAACCTCCTCGCTATTATACACTTATATCACGAGTTAAGTCTTTAAATCAAATCCTCGTGCCATGAGATATAAATAATTCTTTTCCCCATTCGATAATCATATTTTTTCTTCTTAGAAGGACCTTTACATTGAAGCTTCCCCGGTTATTGAGATTATCGACGTATCTCCAAAGACCTTTCCTACTATATGGGATAACAATTTTGATATGTCTAACCATGAAGAGGCAATGCCACCACTAATTATATCTAGTTTACTTTACCTTTTCTATGGGTTTATATCTCTCAAAGAACACTTGTTTAAGATTGATGTAGTATATGCCACTATTGAAGTTGATGAGGGGACATACTTTCTCTTTTACTCCTTTTTGTGAATCACGTGACCTTTTTAGGGAAATATTATAGGATCTTATCATTATATATGGTGGTACTTCGATCGATAAAAGAAAAAAAGTTTTTGAGGAACCTTACATTCCAAAGATGTTTATTGAAGAAAGCAAGATACTAGAATAAATTAAGAAAAATACAGCCAACATAACTCTATGGATATTTTTCATTTCTTCCCAACTACATCGGAACTCCATACTCAAGCTCTAGCCAAAAGGCATTGCTTCAGATCTCATTCGAATGTGGGAAACTCATTCTAACGACATACCCAATCTCGTTTAAACAACATTGAACGACACTTCGAACAACATTATAGAATTGACCAAAAAGTAAATGTTCCAAATTTTGTTCGAACGAAGGTACCACATTCTAACAACACTGTATAACTCATTCGAATGACCTATCAAACTCATTCTAATGAGTTAAATATTTTTCAAAAAAACTTTTCTAAACATCATTTTAAACATTTTGAAAACTTTTAATGCAAAATCTTTTTAAAATATAACCCTTGGATATTTAAGGACTTTACCAAACATCCTCATAACTCTTTTGAATGTTGTTGTGAAGAGAGATCTTCAATTTTCCAAAAGTCATAAACTTCTTATCTTAAAATACATGGAAGTAATCATAAAGGTGCAGTGGGGTGTAGCGGAATAAGACAAATACAAAATAAATTGAGCAATTATAAAACTTGATCTTACATATCCCCCTTTGTCTATTCTAGTACATAACACAAATCGAAGCCAAATTGACCCCTAAGACTAATACAACCAATCTTCCTAAATAAAGAAAAAAAATGCATAAATGTATATATCTTCATCTAAAAGTTTTCATCTTGTTTGGTCCAAGAAATCATCATCAAGGTGGAAGAAACCTACACACAGGAGACCAAAGAAATACCGTGACACATACAATTTTAAGGAAATAAATAAGCTTCCCCTCAATTTATTCTCCCTCCTTTTATGCGTAATATACAAGGGTCAGAAGCTAAACATGAAAGCGTTAGCATCACCCGAACATGCAATGATAGCATCACAAAGATTATCATTAAAGCACATAAGATGAAATTCCAAAATACATACGAACTATTTTTGAAATTTTTCAAAATTTTCAATTATAAATTCAAAAATATGTATAAGAGGTACATATTGGGACAAAAATACATTGCTCCATGGAATAATATTAAAATATCTGAATCAGGAAAGTGAAATGTAATTGTGTAAATATTCTCCCTGGACAAATCAACATAAGCATTCATAATATCGGTGCATGAAGTCATGAGATACTTCTAAAGAAAGAACTCAATTTCAAGGCAAGGTGTAAAAATGTTGAACTTAAATGAAATTGACTCGACTAATGCAACACCATAAATTCAAACGATTCTTAAATCAACAATGTCAAACTATTTAATGATTCACAAGAGAGTCCGTTGCTCAAAACTATTGATCTTGTACATTATAACACTCTCAAAATTTCTCATATATAAGAATTGACTCCCATTATTTTTGAAGATATCATAATGTTCATGTGTAGCAAAGCATCATCAAATATAAAATATATGGGCCTGTCCATTCTATTTTTGTGTGTCGCTTTTCTTTTAGGCGCCTTTTGCAAATGGTGGCTTTTAACGCAAAGAGAGTTTTGCTCTTTCGTATCCCATTTCCATTGCTTAACATATAAAAATATTTAACAATTGTTCTTACAAGCACAACTTATACCTTTTTATATTTGCTTCATTATTAAGCATGATTGAGATGAGAACATAATATTTGACATATGATAAGTAAGAACAATGTTCTAAAATATGTGCAAATGTGAAATAAAGGTGATTAAGAGTCTATCATAAAGAAACTAGTCATTAATGATCAACGAAATGATATCCATACATTATTAAGCACACTTAAGAAACGATGACATGCCTCAAATCATCATGAAAGAGTCACATGAATGGATGAACTGTAGGGGTGATTTGAATATCTTAAACGCACATCCATATATGGTGAAAAACGAAAATACAAAAATATTTTTATCTTTTTGAAAACATTTATCAAAATAAAATATTTTTGGAAGTTTTCACATTTTTTCTTAAAAAAAGTATCGAAAATATTTTTGGATTTTAAAAAAATATATAAAAAAGAAAAAGAATGTATAAACATAAGAATGCAATAGAAATTAAATATTGCAATTGGGATAAATGATATGAATACAATATGGATACGATCCGCTAATTGACGTTCGGTGATCACAAAGCTCAAGGGCACGAGTATCGCACTCGTGTTATCACATGAAATAGTCAATATGCCTTGGGAAATACCATGATATTCCCAAATTTTCTTTATCCATAAAAGTTGTGTTCAATAACTCCCGGTGGCTATATACTCAACCTCTGCCGTGGACAAAGATATGGAGTTTTTCTTCTTGCTTGACCAAGAGACAAGAGCACTCTCAAAGTAAAACCCCCCACCCGAGGTGCTCCTATAAGCATCAACATTCCTGACTCAATTGGCATCCAAATAGGAAAATAAACAGTCATTGATATCAAAGTAATACCAAGTACTATAGGAAAAAAGTGTCACTCACATATTTGATGATATGTTTAAGTGCAAGAAAGTGCTACTCTTTCAGAGATTCTTGGTGATATATCGTACAAACTCCAATGCTAAAGGAAATGTGCGGACGAATAGAAGTCAAGTAGAGTAGACTACATATCATGCTTTTATAAAGGGTTTACTCTATGTACTTGTTAACGTAAAAATTCTCCATCTATGAGGACCAATCAGAAAAGGACACATGTCATCCTACGTGGCAATATTCGACACCGAGGAGTGTTAGTCGGCATACCAACCAGGAAGATCAAGGGATAAATATGCATTTAATGTGCATTAATGAAGATGACTATGCATTTAATGAGCATTAATGTACATTTATACTGTAGATGACAACACATAGCATACCAAGCAATTCAACAATTAGATTCGTTGAATGTAGACATAATGTATAAATGTCTACATACAATGAATCTCTTTATCTCCCATCACTATAAATACATGTATTCCCTTAGCCAAAAGGGAGGAGATCCGACAAGGATGAGAGGCACCATACAAAAGATCCACACCTTTTTCTCTCTCTACACCACATTGTGCTATTGTAAACCCCTAGGAATAAAATAACAGTGGACGTAGGCTTTTCCTTATAGCCGAACCACTTTAAAATTCTTTGTCTCTCATGTGATTGATTGGATTGCTTTTATCTATTTATCTGTGATCATAAAAATGGGATTCGGTCCAGTTTTTTACATCAACAGATTGGCGCCGTCTGTGGGAACGTGTTACAAGCATTGTTCTCCATCAAAAGCTAAGTTTTTATTTTCTATATGTATAATAAATTATATATTATACATACATCTGTTGATTCAATCATGATTTTTATGTTTATATACATAAATCAATTGTTCAATTTTTATTTGCAAAATATTGCATATCATGATTTTAAAATCATAACTGTTAGATTAATTCTTATTTAGAAATCTGAAAAATAGTGGATTTCATAAATCATAACTTTTTGCTTGATTCTCAAGTTTCAATTTTATATCATGGAATAAATATTTTAAATGATTAAATATACCAATTTTATATCGTCGTATTTTTTATGCTCAGCCTCCAAACTTTTCACTTTATTCTCCAAACCTTTGGAGACCTCAGTCAATTTCACCTTCTCGGCCTCAACAACAGATAACTTCTTCTCCCAAGCAGTCTTGTCTTCATTGTACTATTGGCGAGATTCCTTCAGAGAGTGGGTCAAACCCAGTAGAGCATCCTCTACACCAGATGAGGAGCTTGAAGCTTTGATAGCTTCATCCTTTTTCACAATATTATTAAAACAGTTCACCAACTGAAAGATGAGAAAAATAACAAAGTCAACACAAAATGCAAGCTTTCAGAGAAAGAAAGAAAAATCAGAAGTATAAGAAATTTACTGAAGCAAGGTGACGAGCAGCTAAGGATGTCAGCATATCCCTAGGAATTCTCTCATCAATTCCATGGACCTCGGGTACGACCGAGCTCATTACAGAACTTGGAAGAGTGATGTTTGGAACATCAGCACCACCAGCAGGTAAGGAGGAGGCAGTTTCAGCCGGAGTAACTGAGGATGATTTCCTCAATCTCTTCAACGGGCGATCAGAACCTTCAACCAAAGAGGACTTGGTCGGAGAGATTGTAATTACATCGACAGGAGCATTTTTCTTGCTCGGAACCACTGGGGGCTTCTCGATAGCCTTGGAAGACCCAGCATCCACTTTCTTAGTCCTCTCTGGGACATCAACTTTGTTTTTCTTAGCCCCAGCAGCAGAAGTAACATCATCAAAGAGTGCAGGAGGAGCTCTTTTCTTACCCATCCTTTGACTTAAAGGAAGATGAGAATCTGAAGATGAACCTTCTGGAGTTGAAGCTGGTTCAACAGGACGAGCAGTATAAGAGGTTGTGTAACTCTTATACTGTAGCAGATATGAGGCAGACCTGATGTGTTCGTCTGCAATATTCTTGTGCAAACCCCAGATAAGTTTTAGATGCTTGATATTAACTTCTGATTCCTTTGGAGTCTTTCTTTTGCTATCAACTGCAAATAAATACATAACGAGATATCAATCATACATTTTGTCAAACACGATGAAAGCATAATTTCATAAGTAAAATAAAATGAAAAATAAACCTATCCCATTGCCATATGGAGGGCATCTGGGACCATTGTATATGCCATCTTCAGCTAAAGGGGCATGTTGCCAATTTTTCATAACCAACCCATGTTCAAAATAATCTCTATTTGAGTCAGGGAGGTTAACTACAAGGGCTCTATTTAGAAACCTAGTTTTCAAATAATAAATATTATCTAAAGTGGCCCACTTATAGCAGTACATAATTTCAGGGATCCCTATACGAGTCCCATGAGTTAAATTTAATTTGTACACCCCATTAATTATCCTCCATGAATTGGGGGCTATTCTTGCAGGGACAAGATCAAAATATTGACAAAATTCAAGACTCAATGGGTTCGGAGGAAAGGAAAAACCACATTCAGCAATAAAAAGACTGGGGAACCAATGTCCCTCAGCCAAATGAAAGTAATCTTGAGTTCCAGCAAACTCTTCCAAAATTACCCAAGATGGGATGGAAAAATCAGAGCGGAATTTTTCAACAGACTCAATAACATAAACCATGGTGAGTAAAAGAATAAGGAAGAAAAAGCTTACAGGAAGAAAGGAGAGCTGTCAACAACGAACGAAAACAAGGACGAACGCACAAGACTGAAAGAGAGAATAGAAAGCTTGAAAGCAGAAAATTGGGAAAAGTAGAAGACGGTATGGTTATCTAAGAAGTTTTAATACTTTGCCTGGGGAAGCAGCGAAAGAAATGATTACGCGAAAGAAACTATTGAACTTTCGGCGGCTAAAAGGACACGAAGATCGAAGTGCTATTGAAAATTCGAAAAAAGGCGGATTCTACGAATTTGAGAATAAATTCAAATACGATGCTCCTAAAGCCCAAGAAGATCATTCAATATTGCTACATACCGTGAAAGAATATTCCATACACCTCAAAGTTCGAAATATGAAACATTGGGGGCTTCTGTTGATACCAAATTTAATATGCTGATGTGGACGAATATTATGAAGACACGTGTCAACCTACTTGGCACAATAACCCCGAGGTACTCTATCACCCCGAGATACTACATGCACTCCGAGGAACCGAGATACTACATGTGCTCCGAGGAACTTTTGATCAACGAGCAACTAAGGCGGTCCGAGCTGCATCTCGGCCGTGTCATTAATTACCAGACGGACAACTGTTCAACTATTCATTGAATGCTTGTATTCTTGACGCGCACGCTGCATTAAATGTATTACCCTTTCATATGTATGTCATTTAATGTATCGAACCTTTCATGTACAGCCTCAAGGCTATAAATACCTTGTATCATCCTCATTCAAGGGGGACGGGAATTTCTTGAGAGAACTTGTAATCAAGAATTCCACAAACACTCAGCAATAACATAACAGTGGACGTAGGCTTTATTCCTAGCCGAACCACTTTAAAAATATTTGTCTTATTTATTTATCTGTGATTAAATAATTAGAGCGATCTAGTTTTTTACATCAACAGTACTTGCCTAAAGTTCCTTTGCTAAGTTTAGTCGATATGCTCATAGTGGTGCATGAGTGCTTAGCAGAGTCTAAAACAAAATTCTTCAATAGTACCCTAGCATATTTGGATTAAGATGTGAATATCCCATCCTCAAGATGATGGACCTGGAGAGTTAAGAAGAATGTAAGCTCACCAACCATGCTCATCTCAAACTCTGTCTTCATCTCCTTCTTAAAAGTGTGAGCATGTTGAGAGCATATGGATCCAAATACTATATCGTCCACATAGACTTAGGTAACCAGTATATGAACACTCCCTCTCCTAAAAAAATAACATCTTATCCACTCCCTATCTCTTGAAGCCTCAAGCTAAGTAATAAGAAGTGAGCCTCTCGTTCCAATCACAGAGTGCTTGCTTCAAACCATATAAAGTCTTCTTAAGATAATGGACATGTTTTGGGTGCTTTGGGTATTTAAACCCTTTTGGTTGTTCCATATACACTTCCTCGTGTAGAAATGTTGTTAAGGAATTCACTATTGACATCCATTTGATATAACTTAAAGTGAAGATGACATTCTATAGAAAGTAGTAAGCGGACAGACTCAAGCCTATCAACATGAGCGAATGTCACAATTTGTGTGCAGATTTAAGTGACCAACCTAGCCTTATAGTGAACTATGGTACCATTCTCATCCATCTTATTCTTGTAAATCAACTTGGTACCTATCACATTAGTCTCACTAGATTAGAGGACTAACTCCTAGACATCATTTTTTCAAAAGTGAAGAAACTCTTTCTAATGCTCATCCATGAGTACTTCTTTCACATTCTTGGGCTCGACTATGGAGGTGTAAAAAATGTAGCTAACCACATTCTCAAGTTAAGCGCGAGTCTTGACACCTAGTGTGGGATCACTAAGTATATTGGAGGGTTTGTGACTCTTTTGAACCCAAGAGGGTGGATCCTCTAAATCAAGAGTGTAGTTCATCGAGGTAGTATGAGAACAATGAGGTAATTACTAGGGGTGCATCATCCTCACACTAAGGGAAAGGGTCAACAGACACCACTGGATCATCATCTCTAATTGTGATGTTTATTGACTCCATAACCTTAGAGCTTGTGAGGTTAAATACATTGTAAGCACTACTAGATGATGAATAACCTAAAAATATCCCCTTATTGCTCCGGGAGTCGAGTTTTCCAAAATATCTTCAATCTTCCAAAAGTCATCACTTCTTATTTTGGAATACATGGAAGTACACTACACCAAAACTGTCAATCTGGCACACTTGGACAAGGAGAATCTGACACGGTTTTAAACTGTGTCAAAATTTGGCACGGTTTCTTAAAATTTTGGCACAGTTTTAAACTGTGCCAACATTTTGCACGGTTTTAAAATGTGCCAAAATCGTTCCAAATTAAAAAAAGTTAAATAAAATAAAAAAATATTAAATTAAAATACTTTTCATTTAGATCGAGTCCCGCTCACTCTCCCTCTCATCACCTAGTGTTGATTCAAGCCCTAATACATTCCCCACTTTCTCTTTGAAAGAAAAAAACCATAAAACCAAATCCTCTCCCTACGCTGCTCGCTCCCTGTCGCCGTTCAAACCTCCCCATCGCCATTCAAACCTCTCCATCGCAACACCGGTAAGAACCGAGACATCAAATTGTTTTTTGATCAAACCATTTCTGAGAACCACACCATTTTCGGTAAAATTTTTTGTATAACCATTTCGGTCAAATCGTTTTACACCAAACCATTACTGAGAACCAAAACTCTATAATGGTTCGTAATTTCTAGTCAAACCATTTTGTGTCCATTATCGATCAAATCGCCTGTATAAACAATTACAAACCATTTTTGGTCCATGTTTTTAATAATCTGTTTTGTAATGTTTTTTACATATTTGTTATTGAGAACCCTCTGATTTGTCAAATGTTTAGTACTTGTATACTATATGTATATTGAATATTCCCTATTTCGACTTTAGTTTCTTGTTTAGTACATGTATATAATAAGAATGCTTAGTTCCCTGCTCTCGTATGTTGCAATTTCAGTCCTCTTCTATTTCAGTCCTCTACTAGTTCTACATATATTATAAGAATGTTTATGGGAAAGTCAAGTGTAAAAATTGCATTTTTTATTAAAATAAAAAAGTAATTGACGGGTTATCGTGCCGAGCCATGTCAATCGTGTCTAATTGACACGATTTTTTGATAATCGTGCTAATTGTGTCGACTCGTGTTACTAACGAGTTGTGTTCGTGCTGGCAAAAAAAAAAACACGACGTCAGGCTTGAAATTACAAATGATCGAATTTAGTGCATTATGTCTAATGATTCATTACCTATCAATGTAGTGCGCTATGTTCAGTTTGTCTAATGATTCATTACCTATTTTCTATAATGATTCATTACCTATCATTGCAGTGCGCTATGTCGAGTTTGTATAATGATTCATTACTTGTTTTTCCTTTTATCTAATGTGTTAAGAATCATCAATGTCTAATGATCCATCTAGCAGGACCTGCCGCCTCTACCTCAACGAGACACCATGGTCTTGGAGTTGACTGAATTGTAGGAAACGATCAATATCATAAACATCGAGAAGAATAGAGAGGCCATCCTCAATAGTTACTCTAGCAGTAAGCATAGGCTCTTGTTCTAACGTCTTCTTAGAGACGTTATGTTGGTTGCCGCCAGTCGCAGATGTAGGGTCAACTTCAAGAAGTGGAAGATTACCCTAAATACTTAAATTGTATTTTGGGGGTACGTATATATGTTTTGACAAAACATTAGAGATGTTCGAGGAGTGACATTATTTTCTGTGATTAATTTTTTAATATACTAGAAATGATTAAAGGATTACATTAATTGTGTATATTTAGGCTTTTCGTCTTCTATGGTGGTATTTGACCCATCAATATCAATATATGTTTTGTAGTGACAATTGATTGAATGTTTGTAGGATCGGGATATCTAAAATGGGGTCATCATCAAGGCTGGGAATACCCAGGTCAGCTAGCATATGCAAATGATTTCGGAATTGATTTGTATTCCTTTTAGGTTGTTATTTATTATTAATATTTCTTTTTTTTCGTGCTTAGTTTACTAATTGTTATCTGCAAGTGAACTTGTTGCTTTATATGGTTAATCCTCGGGAGGATCATAGGGCGGATATTGAGAAGTGAGTATAAATCATTCATCTTTGATTTTTCTCCTCTTTTGTTTGGTCATTGTTTCGACATAATAAGGTCTATTGTTAGTTTAAACTTTGACAAAAATCCTATTATTGGAGCAGGCCTTTTAAGACTTCACTTTCATTATTATTTTGTTCGGGGATATGCCAATTCAGATCAGACTGTACGTGTTAAAGCTAATTACTGTTATTGTTATATATTTAGGTAGTGGATGAGTAATGATGTTCATCATATTCTTATAGTCAACAAAATGAATAACATCTTGGTCAATTTTTTATATAGGATAAACATGTCATTCTTCCTGCACTAGAGTCGATTGTGTCCTCATCTTATGATCTTGATGATTATAAACACACATAAGTATAATCTGGATACAAGTGTCATGCTCATTTATAAACGCGTCTATAACTGGTTGCATAGTTCATGATATGAGCTTTAGGTATATTTTGACTAGAGTATGATTGTTACTTTTCAATCACAGTCATTAGATTGAATAAGTTCAAGACTTATTATAATGATTATACCAAACATCCATGTATGCTGATTTATAGCGCACTTCATATTTTTATGTGAGACTTGTGCAAAATATTATTCCTATTATTTATAAATTTGTCGGTATATGAATGATATGGGCTATCGATGAAGTTGGTCCATTGTTAAGAGGCAGAATAGGTTGTTTTTGTTAGACGCAGTAGGGATCAAAATGATTTCAAATTTTATTTCATATATATGATGCTCAAAATAATATATATGATGTTCAAAATGATTTCAAATTTTATTTCATAGTTTTCTTTATTGGGTCTATTAAGTCCCGCATCCCGTCCCGCTCCCTCCTATCTCTGTTGCCAATTGAATAAAAAAATTGAAAACATATCAGTGAATATGTTAACTACCAATGATTTGGCCATGCTCTATTTATCCTCTCATAATTATTATATGCTCATTCTGTTTTTAATCGTTACTCAACTCTTAAGATACATATTTCCATGCTTACTATATTGGACTAATTTTGTATGTCAGGACACCTCAGAAGTGAAACGTAAGAATGAAAAGTGTATCTTTAAAAAGTGAGTTTCTTTAGTTCACTTTTAAGTATCAACAAGTTATTGTAGAAAGATATTCTGGTAGCTCCTTCTCATCGTTAATGGATCTGTTGATATTTACAGTTATATTTTTCTTTTTCGTTTGTTTATCGGTCAGTTTGCAAACATGTTTATTTATATATTTCAAAGTTGATTTGTTATTGAAAAGCATCTATCATCTACCATTCATTCTATTGACACTACTCATTGGCCTTAAACCGAAGTCATTTTTGCACTCGTGATTGTACATGCCAGCAGTTTTCAACCTTTTTTTACCTAACTTAAGAATAGTTAATAGATCTACACTAGCCTCAAGTCTTCACAGAGTATAGATTTTGTTGTCACTAGGTTTGGATTATTTTTAATTGATGATTCACCTTAATTTTACACTAGTGCTCATGAGCAACGCATGTTGCGATTTATCTTGACAGTAACTACATTAAAAATGGCTCAGCTCTTATCTTCTCTAATAATGATGCAGATTTGATTTAAACATTATACTTGTGGTCCTTTGGTTGTTTTCTTTCACAGTGATTGTAACTATTTTATTTTATGGGGACACTTATAGGTTGCTTCTTGTTGTACTTTATGAATGCAATTGAGTATCAACAGGGTGTCAAAGCTTGAGATTATATTTATCAACCAAGTTTCAAGATGCAATCAAGGTCTGATTGATTTCCTTACCACATATAAATTGTTGTTTCCCCAACGTTGTGGGTTGATTATTTTATGAAAAGTGGTATTGATTTCAATCCCTTCTATATTTACCTTATTATAATTCCTTTGTTTGCTATGTGAATATGCAGATGAATTGTTTAAGTTAATGTTTAGGATTAGCAGTAAATGTATGCATAACTGTTTGACAAATGTATAATTGTAATATTAATGTTATGGTTTAGATTCTTTTCTTTGGCAGCTTATTTTTACTGGAATTGTACTATTATAGAAATGTCAGGTTGTGAGTATGTATATTAAAGATACGAGTCATCGGGAAATTTAGTTTTAAGATTACATGCAATTTTGGTGCGAATGACATTTCTAAACATGGTTTTGTCTGAAAAGATGAAATATATTGAGGAATAATCAGTTCAGTGGAAATGGAAAGAGTTCCATTATGATCAAATTGGTTACTTATTTCATGGTGCTACTCCAGTTTTTACATTGGTTATTGTTTTGAGATCATATGGATTTTACATGAGAGTAATAATTGCTGTTATAAAATAATTGATATCATATGACTAAAATTTTGGTTGTTTAATTAAAGATATCAGACACATTTACTGGAAGCTCCCATAGTGCTCGACATCGGAGTTCTAGGTATAGTACAGTTGACCGTGGTAGAAGAGATTTCATGGATGACTCCAGAACAGAAAGCTGGGGGACGAGAAGACACAACACTTATAGAGAAGAGCAGAATTATGGAGAAGTATCACTTAGATATGAAAGAGACTACAATGGATAATGTGAAAGAAAAGGAAGTAGATATGAAGATTCTAGGTGGACACCTGGTATATACTACATTTCATTATTTAGGATCTATGTTTAAAATCACTAGTTGCTTCTCTCCTCCCCCACCCAACCCACCCACCCAGACAGATTATGAACAAACCCACCCTTGATTTTCGATTTTTTTGAAACATACTCTCTTCCAACACCTTTTGGCAGTGATGTTACACATTCTAAGAAATATTACTTTTTGGACTGAGTAGATTTGTGCGGATTTTGCAGGCAGGTCTGAATGGGACGATGGGAGATGGGAATGGGGAAATACACCCCACCGAGATAGTCGTTCTAATAGCAGGTCACATCCATCTCCAATGTTAGTGGGGGCCTCTCTCGATGCACGATTGGTTTCCCCATGGTTGGGAGGCCATAATCCTCAATCTTCTGGTATGTATGGTTAATTTTTTGAAATCCCGAGTTAGATATTTTGGGATTGAAGATGTCTGTTGTTGTTTTCTTTTGCTGATTTCTGAACATAAATTTAACCAAAAGATGGAATGTTTGCAGGTCGTGCTGCTTCTCCCTGGGACAACGTGGCTCCTTCTCCAGTTCCAATAAGGGCGTCTAGATCCTCCTCAGTTAAATCTTCAAGCTCTAGTTATGGCGAAAGGTCCCGCCCACCTTCTTTTTCGGTTGAAAATTCACAACGGGTAGAGGTAGTATGTTTCTCCTTATTTGTCATATTTTGGCCTCTTAAGACTGTTTGATTGGGGGGGGGGGGGGATTTTTTTTAATTATGAATAGTGTTTTTAACTATTTGGAGTTAAGATTTGTTTATTTTATTTGTCCAAAATCACATAAATATAGTGTATTCACTTATTTATAATTTTACCCGATTAATTTTTTTAATCCTCTAAGAGTGCTTTACGCCATTTTACATTTCGCGTATTGAAATTTTTTTCAACCCAAAATGAAAGGGGACCTAAAATATCTCGAAAAAGTAGATTCACATCTTTCCTCAAGTGGTCCCTTACTCTCCCCCCATATTTTATATTATCTATCAGATATGAGAATATATGAAAAAATTTCACCCCTTAATTAAATTTTCATTCATTCATTATAAAAACAAGCTGTTATTTGTTGATAACTCACTGGATGTGAATGCTTCAGATCATATAATTTCCCATTGAATGGGTAACTAATTTAACATTTAATTACTCGAGAAATAAAAAGTTCAAGTAAATTAAATCACACCACCCGTTGGCTCAATAACTTGATTGTTTGGAACCTTTGTTAATGTTTTTGCAAGCTAACTATTTTCTAAATGTCCTGAAATTTATAAAAGACTATATGGCTTAGTTATCAGTGGATGAGGCATTGGTGTATCTCAAATCATTTCCTTTTAGACAAGTAAAAACTCAAACCAGTCTCCAAATCGCCCCGTAAGAGGCATGAGCACCTCGCACGGGGCCAATGTAACTCAAAGGAACTAACTGCGTAGTCGTGGGTCTCTCGGTTTGAGAATATGACTATGATTTGAAAATATCTAGATTACGCTTAAAAATAAGCCGTTAAAGTGTGAAAACCCAAATCAGCCCCCAAACAGACCCGTAAGTGGCATGAACACCTCACACGGAACCAATGTAACTTGTACGAACTGATCGTGTACTCACGTGTCTCCCAGTTTAAGAATATGACGATAATTTAAAAATATTTAAATTATTCTTAAAAATATGTCGTTTGAGGGTGAAAACTCAAACCAATCACCAAACGGCCCCGTAAGAGGCACCAACACTTCGCACGGGACCAATGTAACTCGTAGGAATTGATTGCGTTGTCATGGGACATATGGTTTAAGAATACGATAAAAATTTGAAAGTATATAGACTTTAGCTTAAAAACATGTCGTTAGTGGGTGAAAACCTAAACTAGATCCCAAATGGCCCCGTAGGAGGCACAAACACCTCACACGGGCCCAATGTAAATTTTAGGAATTGACCACGTAGTCGTGGGTCTCTCGGTTTGAGAATATGACAATAATATGAAAGTATCTAGATTAGGCTTAAAAACTAGCGGTCAAAGGGTGAAATCCCAAACTAGCCCCCAAACAGCCCCATAAGAGGCATGGACACCTCGCACATGACCAATGTAACTTGTAGGAATAGATTGTGTAGTAATGATTATCCCGATTTGAGAATATGATGATAATTTAAAAATATTTCGATTATTCTTAAAAACATGTCGTTTGAGGGTGAAAACTCAAACCAACCCCCAAACTGTCCCGTAAGAGGCACTAACACCTCACACGGGGCCAATGTAACTCGTAGGAATTGACAAAGTAGTCACGGGACATATGGTTTGAGAAAACGATAATAATTTGAAAATATATAGACTTTGGCTTAAAAACATGCCGTTAGTGGGTGAAAACCTAAACTATACGTCACACGGGACAAATGTAACTAGTAGGAATTGACCGTGTAGTCGCGGTTCTCTCGGTTTGAGAATATGATAATAATTTGAAAGTATCTAAATTAAGCTTAAAAAATAGCCGTCAAAGGGTGAAATTCCAAACCAGCCCCCAAACAGCCCCTTAAGAGGCATGGTCATCTCGCACAGGACCAATGTAACTTGTAGGAACTGACCGTGTAGTCACGATTCTCCTAGTTTGAAAATATGATGATAATTTTAAAATATTTAGATTATTCTTAAAAACATGCCGTATGAGGGTGAAAACTCAAACCAACCCCCAAACAGCCCCATAAGAGGCACTAACACCTCGCACGGGGCCAATGTAACTTGTAGGAATTGACTGCGTAGTTATGGGACATATAGTTTGAGAATACAATAATAATTTGAAAATATATAGAATTTGGCTTAAAAACATGCCGTTAGTGGGTGAGAACCTAAATTAGACCCCAAATGGCCTCGTAAGAGGCATGAACACCTCACACGGGACCAACGTAACTCGTAGGAACTGACCGCGTAGTCACGGGTCTCTCAGTTTGAGAATATGATGATAATTTAATAATATATGGATTAGGCTTAGAAATAAGGTGAAAACCCAACCCAGCCCCAAGCGGCCCCGCAAGAGGCACGAACACCTCCCACGGGACCAATATAACTCGTAGGTACTGCCCACTTAATCACGTGTCTCTTGGTTTGAGAATATGATGATAATTTGAAAATATATAGATTAGGCTTGTATACAAGTCGTTCGAGGGTGAAAACTCAAATCATCCCCCAAACAACCCCGTAAGAGGTAATAACACCTCGCACGGGACCAACGTAACTCGTTGGAACTGATCGCGTAGTCACAGGCCTCTCGATTTGGGAATATGATGATATTTTAAAAATATATAGATTAGGGTTAGAAATAAGTCATTAAAGGGTGAAAACCCAAATTAGCCCCCCCCCCCACAAACGACCCCGTGAGAGGCACTAACACCTCGCACGGGACCAATGTAACACATAGGAACTCATCGTGTAGTCACGAGTCTCTCGATTTGACAAATATGATGATAATTTGATAATATATGGATTAGGCTTAGAAACAAGCCGTTGAAGGGTGGAAACCCAAACAAGCTCCCAAACGGCCCCGTAAAAGGCACTAACACCTCGCACGAGACCAATGTAACTTGTAGAACTGATCGTGTAGTCATGGGTATCTCGGTTTGAGAATATGATGATAATTTGATAATATATGGATTAGGATTAGAAATAAGCCTTTGAAGGGTGGAAACCCAAACTAGCCCCTAAGCATCCTTGTAGAGGCTCTAATACCTCCCATGGGACCAATGTAACTCATAGGAACTGATCGCGTAGTCACGGGTTTGAGAATATGATGATAATTTTAAAATATATAGATTAGGCTTTGAAACAAGTTGTTGAAGGGTAGAAACCCAAATCATCCCACAAATGGCCCCGCAAGAGGTACTAACACCTCGCACGGGACCAATGTAACTAGTAGGAACTGACTTCCTAGTCACGGGCCTCTCGATTTGATAATATGACGATAATTTGAAAATATATAAATTAGGCTTAGAAATAAGTTGTTAAAGGGTAAAAATCAAAACCAGCCCCCAAGTGGGCCCGTAAGAGGCAATAATACCTCGTATGGGACCAATATAACTCGTAGAAACTGACCGCGTAATCACGGGCCTCTCAGTTTGAGAATATGACAATAATTTGATAATATATGGATTAGGCTTAGAAACAAGCCGTTGGAGGATGAAAACCTAAACCAGCCCTTAAACGATCCCGTAAGAAGCACTAACACCTCGCACGAGACCAATGTAACTCGTAGGAACTGATTAGGTAGTCATAACTTGTGCAAGATTTTTAATTTTAGAATATAATAATAATTACAACTCCTATATGTAATTTTTTAGCTCGAGTAAGATTTTTTTATAAATTACTTGGTTACTAATATCTTTTCTTTTTTGTATCCAATTTTTTTTGCAGGATAACATTTTATCGTTAGCATTTATTCACGTGGAACACACGGAGAAGTCAATGATTTACAACAAGGGGTTTATTTATTTAATGTCGTTAATATTCATGATTCTATTTTTTTGTGTTATGGCCGTGCGGATTTTTGTAGTTTTAGTGTTAAATTTTATGGCCGTGCGGGATTTTGTAAGTTTATTGTTATATTTTGTGGTTGTGCGAGCTTTATATTACACATGTTTTATATTAGCATGTTTTAGGATGTCCAGAAAATAGAGGAAACTCTGCCCAATTTTTTTTGGTCGGTGAACTACTAAAGACTTGTAATATTTTGAAGTTTGTATGTACATTAGTTTATCAACAACGTTCAAGATTTGCAATTTGTGAATTTTCTTGCTTTTAATTAATTTTTTTTCTTTTATCCAAAAATTTGGCACAGTTCAAAATCGTACCAAAAGTGTATCAAATTTTGGCACGATTTTGAACTGTGCCAAAAGTTTATCAAAATGTGCTCAATCTGGCACAATTCAAAACTGTGCCAAAAGTGTGCTAGAAATATTAAATTCTGGCACGGTTTAAAAGTGTTCCAGAAGTGTTCCTGTTTGGTCAAATTTGGCACACTTTTAAACCGTACCAGAAAAAAATGCCCATTTTGGAACACCTGATTTTGGCACAGTTCAAAATCGTGCCAGATTTGATCTGGCATAGTTTTAAACCATGCCAGATTCTTGTTTTTGGTGTAGTGGTAGTCATGAAGGTGCAGTGGGGTATCACGGGGTAAGCTAAATAAAAAATAAATTGAGCAATTATAAAAATTTCTCTTACAGTGATAGACATCCCTGCATGCTTTGACCTTTCTCTAGGACGCCCTTGGATTACTAATATTTTAGGGTTTGCTTCCTACCTTCGTAGTAAACTCAAATTACTTTATGATGATCAGATCATTACCCTTATTGGTGATGATGATAATTCTGACGACATGGAAACTAATAATCCTATCTTATTAAATCGACACAGTTCAAATCATGTACCTATGGGAGAATATTTCAAATAAAAGGTATCTTCAGAATATGAACCGCATGAAAATTTTAACGTGATTCCTTTGTTCAAGAAAATGAAATTCCTTCCTGGATTGGGACATGGACATCGCCAATAAGGAATTACTAAATCCATTAGTTTGATAGCCTACTTACCCCTTATGGTCTAGGTTATCAATAACCTCCTCAATAGTTGACTCAAATCCATTACCCTAACATAAAGAAATGTTGAAGAGGAAATAGCACATATGTGAATATTCTTTGAATGACCATTTTATCAAAGAGGGGAAAGACTTTCCTCACTATGGATTTCTAGAGCCATGGTATAATCCCATCAATAAGAAGATGATGCTTTGATTTGAGATTTTATTTGAATTTATGATCACTTAGAAAAATAAATTTGGTCTCATCAGTGATTCCCTTCTCAGTGAATATGCTAAATCAAGATCCTATGACAACCAAAGTAGTGACATTGATGAATCCTTCGGTCTGGACAAGCTAGGAATGTATATTTTCATGATCATCATTGAGCTTACTAAGGAGAATCCAAGTGATCAGATTCGTTATTGAAGGAACACTGTGCAATTAGTGGAGTGTACCCACACGTTCATCATCTACAACTAGTAAAACTATTATATCTTATCCCTTTGAGTTTTGCATATCCCCTCCTCCTGTTAGTGATGTATCCCCAAGTCCTTTGACCCCATCTTGAATTTTTTATTCTCTATTAACTCTAACATTGAAATTAATTCTAATTTTGAATATATCTATATAATAAGGAGCAATGGTGTATTCACTATTTTTTACTTCCTTCAACTATCTCATTTTGATGAGCTTCATGTGTAAGTTACAGATCCGAACTATAGTATAACTGCAACTTCCCGTTGCGAGTTAAAGAATACATCAGCAACAGGGGGAGCCCAAGATCATATCCTGCATCAAAATTTCGAGTGTTTGGCTTATGGTTTTTGTATCTCTATTTTATGTTTTATTTAATGAGTTTCACGGTTTGTGAATAATTTTTTGTGAGGTTCTTTGATATGTATTTTTGGGAGGTTTCCTTGTATATAGGTTTCATTTCATGGTTTGACGAAATTTGAACTGGAAGCTTAGTAAAGTAGAAACTTAAGTAGGTACATGAAGCTTAAACATGTTATTTAATGTTTTACTGCTCTCAACTGAATTTTAGATGTCCTAGCGTGAGTGCACACACTCAACATTTTTGCAAACAGTTTACTTGGGCAGTTTAGAGGGGATATTGTGGGAAATATTAGAACATAAATTATTATAACTACAGATTAGTCACAATAGTATGAATTTTCTTATCGGTATTTATAGTGTGCTTATTGCTCCTATGTGACAAGTAAATTTGGGAGTTGGTAATTTTAAGAGATCTGTTGTATTTATTTAAGGTTGCTGGTAACACCCGTTTTAATTTTTAGTTGGGTTAATGTTTATATATATTGGTTTTATATTTACAGGTAGTAGGTAAAAATTTGCTTCCTGATTTTTTTTTTGTATTATTTGATAAAAAAATGCATCTTTTGATAATGATCAGACTATGCGAATTTTAAAAAGATGGGTTTACTTGACTCTTAAATCACTGTATCTTGAAAGCACTATTTGACGGTGTAATGAAAATACCCCTCACTCCATAAAGAAATGGACATGCTTATGGTTAGTGACAATCGGATCATTTGTTTTTAAAGATGGGTCCACCCTAGAATTTTTAACTATGTCAACCAATACACTAGATTAAATTTACAATAGTTCCAACCCTTTCAATATATTTAGATATCATATGCGATATGTAATTGCATTTTTTTTTCAATTTTAACCGCAATTTGGGGTGCCACAAACACAAATACATTTGAATAAAGTTATAACCGTGCCATCGGCATGAGTGTAACCAATGCATTCTTTAAAATTTATTCAAAATTTTTTCTTATGAAAAAATTTCGCACATTGAAAATTCTCACCATGCCTTCAGGCACGGGTATTCGCTAGGTTTATTCCTGATATTTTTATTCTCTTTCTTTCCTTCTTTAGATGCTATTTCGTGGCTCTTTTCCATATATGTTGGTAGTGCTTCAACTGCCATTTCTTAGTTATAATCTTTATATTTCTTTTTAGTTGTTGCATCTGTTATTAGAATTGGTGATTATTAATATGGGTTTTGGTGGACATGGCTTTAATGTATCAGATATTAGTTATTATTTTTTCCATTATTTTCCATGAAGAATGTTTTGCAATCAATGGTCATGAGTCAACTATGCTCACAGATGCTGTTTTTGTTTATTTATGTTTTCATTTTATGGGTGATGTTAAGAAAGGTGTGAAGCGAAAAAAGTGTTAACTAACATTTGGAATTAAGACTTTCTTCTTTTTTCCTTTATTTTTTCATCCAATAAAGAAAACTCGTGTTATTAGTTTCATTTTTATTTATTATTTAACTGTTATTATTTATCACAACAATATTTGTTTGTTAAAAAATTAGTAGGTGTGGCATTATTTATAATTTTATTTATAGACAATGTTTTTATTTTCTAATCTATATTCATGAAGCAGATGTTTGGTAAGATCCATTTTTATTTTTGTAATTAAAAATATTAGATTTGGCGATAATATTTTTTCTTATATTGTATGCTATACTTTTTATATTGTATCTGATTTATTTTAGACTGAGAATTATCAACATTGGTTGATAAGTGTACAAATTTTGTCTAAAGTATATAAAGTAATTAAGCATGTGTGGCAGAGTCGATAAATCTACTGTCGAGGTATGCTACATGACAATAAAAAAAAATTACAGGACAAAAGCAAAAAAAACACTGTGCGTTTGCACTACCACGACCTATATCGAACAGAAATTTCTAAAAACTCATGGGAGCCCAAGGATATATATAAACTCATGTTAAAAATTTACTATTGAATCTGCCGAAGCCAGTACACTGCAAGTCGCGGTGCCATAGGTAGTGCACAGATTATATACACTATCAAATATCAAATCTTTGAAGATTTGTATTATTTAATGATGACATAACCTATTCGATCTTTACTATGCAAGTGCGTGCAAACAGACAACTAACCTACTGCTCCTAACAAGATCTAAAATACCTATTCAAGCTGCTAGTTCTACCATAGATGATAGAACCTTTAACGATATTCTATCATTAGCCAAAGGCTAAAAAGTCTAAAGGGACTAGAAAGTTATAAAAACCAAGCTTTAGAAAATAAGCTAAAAGCAAGTCAAATATGTGTAATGTTTGTGTAAATCAAACCAAATCTTTATTAAAATTTTATCAAAATTGCAGTCGTGTATAATCAAATCACGAATTTTATGTATAATCTCATCTAATTCACGGTAATAAAATTTTAGAAATCACTGTTTAAACTTTTTTTAATCAAAATCGCCTTTTAAAACAATTTTTAATTAAAAGTTTCAAAAATATTTTATATCTGGAATAAAAAAAATTAAAATTAAAAAATGTTATTGAGCATGTTTTATTGAAAAATGTTATTTAAAACTATCAGTTTTTTTACTTGGAAGTTTTTATTAATTAAAACCGTTTTTTAAGTAAAACTTTTAATTAAAACTGTCTTTTATTAAAATGGTCTTACTATTTTTTTTATTTAATACTAGTTTTTTTTTTACTGTTTTAAATAAAAAAAGTTAATTAAAAAGGCAGTTTTCTTAAAAAAAATAGTTATTTTAAAAAATTGTTGTTTAAAAAATATTTAAAGAAGAGTCCCTGCAATTACGTATTAAAATATGAGCTCATGGCTCGAGGTAACAAAAACAATTACTGTCTAAAAGTGGTTTGGCTCATTGAATTCTTTGGATATGGTTTTCTAGCTTTCTAAACGTGTTTTTGTAACTTGAGTTCTTTGGAAGGAAACTAAGATAATCAATTGTAGTTTTAAAAGTAGTTTGGCTCATTGAATATATCATATTATGTATGAATCATCAGTATGTTGCGATAATAGGTTCTTACAGGATAAAAAGAAATAATGAGGCAAGAAGATGGGTTTGGCCTTATAAGTCCAAATTAAGTAATAAGGAGACAGGAACATGGGTTTGAATCCATTTAAGGTAGTGTTTATCTTAACTTCCAGCTTGGAAGTTTGTTCATTTCTTTACGTGTCAAACAACTGACATGCTTTTATTCGTAACAACTCTCTTAAACCTAATGTCCAGAACTTTTATTTTCCATCATCGAAAAACGCCCAAGGCAATAGGGATCTTGGCTTGATGTTCTTTGCTGCAAATTATTTTAGTAGATGTAACACTCAAAGTAATGTTTCACATCATCCAAATGATATAATTAACTGAATTTAACTTTGATTCAAACTAAAACTTTTCTTAACAAAATAGATTATAAATAAAGTGAGGGATATTTTCAAAAAGAAAAATATAAGTCGAACTAAACGCAAAATATATTTTATCTTATACGATTTTGGAAAATAATTTTAAATATCTTTGAAAAAAATTATTATTTTTTTTTATAAAAGTGGAAGTTAATAAAAAAACTTTGATATTTTTTATTTAAAAAAATAAACATTCTTTTTATCAAAAAAATGTTGATGATAATTATGTCAAACAAAAATATAGAACAACATTCCGTCGGAACTTTTATTATAAACTATATTTTTTATAAACGATTAAAATAAACACTACATGAAATAATATTTTACCTATCTCGAACTCAATCCAAGTAAAAGCGACAAAACACGAAATATTTTTTTTAACAAAAACTAAAGTTGGCAAAAATAAACATGACTCGAAATAATATGACACACCATGAAACAATATTTTTTAACCAATCATGAATACTATCCAAGAAAAAGTGGCAATATACAAAATATTTTTTATAAACTGAAAAGGAATTCAGCCAAAATAAACGCGATACGACACGACATGAAATATTATTGTTTATTTATCTCGAACACGACCGAAGTAAAAGTGGCAGAACACAATATTATTTTTAATCAAATATGAACTTGACTAAAATAAACACGACACTACATGAGTTTTTTTTATCAATCACGAACACTACGACTACCGTTTTGCAGAATAGTCATATAAACAAAGGATATAATGGTTGTTTTTGTAAATTACACTTTGTTTTGTCAGGGAATAAAATTTTCGTCGTTTTGCGATTACATATTTTGGATATTTTTGCCACGTTGTTATTACATATTTTTGAAATTTTTTCGTGCCTTCAGGCACGGGTATACCCTAGTGTGTGTGTGTGTGTATATATATACTAATCAAATATCAATTGAAGATGACTTAAGGAATGAATAATTCTTAATCGATCTCAATAAGAGAAATAATAAAAGCATGGGCATGTTCAAACTATGTACGGTGAAACTATTGTTATTAATCTGGGTTATACAGATAATCTCTGTGAGATTAGGATAGGGTCCAATCTTAACGATTAAGAACGGTCCCCGTTAGAAGATCTACTATGAGAATTCATTAATGTCTTTTCTTGGTCATACAACGACATGCTCGAGATTGACCCCAAGATTGTGCAGAATGAGATTATAATAATCTACCCCAAGATTGGGCAACATGAGATTACAATATTTCCAAAATGCAAGCCAGTGAAGAAAAAACTACGAAATCTTTGCCCCGAATGGTCTCTCAAAATCACCGATGATATTATTAAGAAATTGATATGGTATTTATCCGAGTATCCGAGTATCTTTCTAGACTTGCTAATATTGTCCCTGTGCCAAAATAAGGTGGTAAAATGCATATGTGCATTGATTATCGAGACTTAAATGAACCTTCACTAGAATATGATTATCCTTTAGCCAGCAATTGACATGGTGGTATAAAATATTGCTAATCATGCCATTAATTTATTTATCAATGGATTTGTTGGTTACAATCTGATTAAGATGCACCCTGACTATTAAGAAAATACCACATTCATCACCCTGTGGAAAAATTTCTTCTACATAGTATTGTCATTTGGTCTCAAGAATGTAGGGGCTATATACTAATGAAATGCCATAATTATTCTACATGAACTAATTCACAAAGAACTTGGTATTGGTCAATGGGTTATGTACTAACATAGAAACACTTTTGCACTTCCCAATACACTTGATTTTTATCAAGTTCCTTATTACTCCTCAACATAATCACCATCGTCAGAAGATGATGATGCTCGAAAATGAGTTCGTTAAATTCAGGTTCATGAGAAGGGAATGTTGGAGGTGGAATTTAGGAGGGGAAACCTTGAAGCATATGAGAGGGGAATGTTGGATGAGGCATGAATTGAGAGCTTCATTGTGTTTGACTAAACATTTTACATAAAGCCTATATTTTGTTCACCAGCTATCCCAATGTATGGTTAACCGAGTTCATGTCCTTCTTAAAACCTGGCACTTGATCCTTCCCATTTCCCATTTTTGCCTCCTAGTTGCATATGTGACTCTTCAATAAATTGAGCCTTCCATAATAGGTATAGTGTGTAAGAATTTGTTCCTCGAAATATTAGATCTTACCCCTCTTATCCTCCATTTTTATCCTCCCCAAGTACCTTTGATAGGCCATTCGAGTCAATGTCATGAGAGTTGCACTCCAATATATTGCTCCTCATGCCATCTTTCATTTCTTGTAGTATAATAATAATATATTTAGGACAATAATTTCAACATTATTTTATTATAGAGTGTATCTGATTACTAAATTCAAACTCATCAGAGTCCGAGCCAATTTTTCAAAGAATTTGTTGGTATTTTTATTATTTTAGGCATGCAATTACTAATCGTCCCGAATAGTTTTGTGTCCCTTATTTCAAAGTCCCCTTGGTCCTCTCCACCCATTGATCCATCAAATCATTATATGATATGGACCTAAGGTCGCATAGGTTAACTTTCTTTGTCCCATTCTCTCTATTTTTATACTTCTCTTTAAGTTTTTCCTCCATGACCTCTCTCTTTAAAAATCCATTCCATTGGTTGATGGGCAGTTAAGCTTTTTATGAAACTTTTTCTTGCAACTTCGATACATTAGAATTTAATGTCCCCATCAGGAAGTGATACTTCCACATATTCTTCCTATAGGTTTTCAATTTCTCACATATTCAGGTAAGAAAAAATATCTTTGAACCCATTAGGAATGTAAATTATTTACAAAATTTAATCCACAGGTCGTCCTTTTTGGCATGATCAATATTCTTCTATTTTTTTTCTTGCCCAATGCCCACGGTAATATTTTCGAGCTTCAAACATCGGGCCTTAAAAATTTGGGTGGTATATATTTCACCGATATCATTCCTAATAACGGTGAACCCAATGAGCTTTTGTCCTATGTTTCCTATTCATCAGTAATGGGAGTTGGGGAGTTGGATTAATAAGGCGTTGGGAAGTTTGATAACTAGGAGACTGTGTACATGTAGTAGAATTAACCCGCAGTGGAGTAAATTATTGAGAACCATAGGTGACGAGAATTGATGTAGTGGATTAGGAGATAATTGAGATAGAGTAGGAATGTCTTTATTTGGTTGAGTACCTCTGTTCCTCTTCAACATTTATTACAAATTAATAAATAAAAAATTAGCGAAGAATGTATGTCTATCACATTTTATATGTATATATACCTTTGCAAGAGCTTTTAATACATGCTCGATGTGTTTTATTTCAATCCACATGGGATTATATTTAAAAAAATAGTGGAAATCCTTAATTGGCTAACTGGGCGATAACATATCTTTGTTTGCCTTGTAAATGTCCACAACAAGAAGTCAAAATACTTTATTTTCCAATTCTTTAGAAGCTCACATTTATTGCGCATATGTCGTGACACATCGAAACCTGGGTGAATTCTTTGTTTGTGAAATTTTATCCACAATGGATGAATATTTTTTCTTCATTTTCTAATAGTGTCACTAACGACAATGTACCATTAGGATTTTGAATGAAAAATATATTCTCTATTGCCTCATCCCAGCATTCTGGTATGGAAGATTGTATACGATCAAACATGTACTATTGTGGAACATTAACTCCACGATTTATAAGGTAATTAGATTGATTGATTTTCCTAATCCCATAATGGAAAATAAGAGTCCCCTCTATATGGAGCGCACTAGTAAAAGCAATTTTTGTGTGGGCCAGCTATAACCTCTGGGTTTTTGTTGAAATTAATTATTACCATGCCAAATTTTTTCCCAAGTAAATAAATAAAAGGAGGGTGTGTGAAGATGACCAGTGTTTTATAATGTGAATAAGAAGACGAAAAGGGCATACCAAATTTTATATATGTGGGATAATATACAAATAGTAGGTGTATTAATTCAATTAATCCTAAAATTACTATGAGTCAACTAAGTAATTAATATTATTTAATTAATCAATCAAACACAACAAGTCCAATTTTGATTAAAGTAATCCTAGCATTACTATGTGTGCACAACATGATAAAGACCTTTCTTAAATTTGTGTTCATAGAAACATCAACCACTTAAGGAAGGGGTGAACACAACCATAACCACTAACATATTGACTAATAAGAAATAAAACAATACAGGAACTATAAATGAAATGAGGGATCATCCTTCAAGTAAAGATATCCTTCATTCACACAATATTAACATCAAGTAAATAATGTTTTCCAAATAATCAATCAAACACAACAAGTCCAATTTTGGTTCAATTTTAAATCAATTAATCCTAGAAATACTTTGTGTCCACTAATGATAAAGCCCTTACATGTATTTGTGTTCATCCAAACATCAAACACTTAAAGATGGGGTGAACTTGGCCACAAAAGTCAACGAAGAAGTAGTAAATATATAAGATTATTTTATGTAAAAAAATATAAGTAAATGAAAATGCAAGGCTATATGGAATCACTTGTATAGTAGGTTGCAGACATAAATATCCAATTTTTAACCAATATTTACCTTAATTATTATTAGATGTGCATGAAAGATAAAATCAAAATATATTATGTCAAACCAAACAATCAAAGCAGACACACAAAGAAGAATATTTGAAGAAGGAAAAACCTATATTTTAGCACTGTTAAAGAGTTTGACATACTCAATGAATTACAAACTACTTAGATCTTCACTAAGTATAATGCATAGGGTCTTCAAATCTTCAATGGAAAGTGATGCAGTCCAGCTCCTCCCACAGGAAGCTTCTCTTCCACCGATATCGACTGATTAGCCTAAGGATGCAGAATCCCTTCTTATTCAATAGAGTTGCAACTCCACAATCAGTCATAGAGAAAACTCAACAAAGGTTTGATGTAGTGTATGAAACTTGGGTTTGACAAAAATCAACAAATAATATTTAGGTATGTATGATTCGGAAAACAAAAGTGTTTTTAGTAAACAAAAGGAAGAAAACATTTAGTGCATGCACATTAATTGATTTTTGCTAAAAGGAATAATTAAAACAGTCCCAAGGAATCCTTTATAGAAAAACACAATTTTCTCGACGATGAAATGTTCGAACGAAAACCATAATTTCATTCTAACGAGGTCTAATCTCGATCGAATGAAAGGCTTAGCTCGTTTGAACGAGCTTCCAACATACTTATAACGAGGTTTGTTTTATCAAAAAGCGACCACTAGTTAGAAGCTCGTTAAAAGTTCGTTATAATGATGTAAGCGCTTCGCTCCAACAAAATCAACCTCATTCAAACAAAAATTAGGTCTCATTCTGACGAGATGAAATCTTGTTCCAACAAACCCAAAAAAATTATTTTGAAATTTATTTTTATAAAAAATGATTGAATAAAAAATCATCCCAGAATATATTTGACTGAGAAAAATTGAAACTACAAATCCATATAACTCCATAAAGCGTTGTGACGATTCCAACAACTTGAAATTCAAAAATAGTGCTCGGTTAATAACATAGCTTCAATAAACGTGGAAACATATGCATATGTAGGGTTCGATTTGTAACGGTACACGCCATTATAAATTCTTGCTCTTACAAATGTCCCCTTTTTGTCTATTCCGGTACAAAAAGATCGAAACCAAATTAAAACACTAAAGACAATGTTCAATTAATGCCCTCCTAAATCCAAAAGAAAACTACATAAGAGACTTTGTCTTCAACTAAAAAATTTTCAATTTAAGTAGTCAATTAGATCATCATAGAGGAAAAGACGTACACTATTGTGACACATACGAGAGTTTGAAATTATAAAAACAACCCCCACAATTTGTTCTCCCAATTTTTATTCAAAATAAACAAAGGGTAAGAAACGAATAATGAATAACAATATCACCCGATTGGAATGAAATAACATCACAAATATAATCAATTGAGTACTTGCAATGACATTTCTTAAAGGCATACCAACTAGCACGAAAATATCCAAATCATAAAAATGGAATGTAATTGTGTGAATATTTTCCACGGGCAAATCAACATAGGAATTTATAACACAGTCGCACGAAGTCAATGAGATACTTATAAGTGAAGAACTCAGTTCAACCCCAGGTATAAGAATGTTGAGCAAAATGAAATTGAATCGACTTATGCAACATGCCATGAATTTAATTGCTTCTCAAATCAATAATGTCAAACTATTTAATGCTTTTCAAAATATTATGTTGTGCGAAACCATTTATCTTCTACTTTATAACACCCTCAAAATCTCACATATTTAATAATTCACCCTCAAAATTTTGAATATATCATAATAATCATATGTAGCGAAGCATAAATGAATGTAAAATGGCCTTGGCACTTCTGTTTTTATGCGTCGTTAATCTTGTAGGCCGTTTTTGCAAATGGTGCCTTTTAACGAAAAGATAAATTTTCTCTTTCGTAGACCCTTTCCATTGCTTAACATATAACAATTTTTTTTGAGAAACGAAATCCGAGCAATGGTTCTTACAAGCACAACTTATCTCTAGTACATTTGGTTCATTATTAAACATTATTGAGATGAAAACACCGTATTCGACACATGATAAGCGAGCACAATGTTCAAAAAGTCCGTGCATGTGTGCAATAAAAGCGATAAAGAGCCAGCATGAAGAAATTAATCATCAATGAAAAATGAAATGCTATCCACAAATTATTAATAACACTAAATAAATGACGCTATGCCTGAAAACACCATGAAAATGTCACACGAATGGATGGAATGTAGGGTGATCCGATTATCTTTAATTATCATCATCATCATCATCATCATCATCATCATCATCATCATCATCATCATCATCATCATCATCATCATCATCTTTCCTGGATTAATCCCACAACATTGGGTCGACCACATGGATTCTCCTTTCCCATTCTAATATATTATAAGCAATATTATCATTTAAATTCAATTGCTTAAGATCTCTCCTAATAATATCTTTCCAAGATAGCTTAGGATGGCCACTTTGTATTTTACCCTATATTTCCAATAGTGTTCCTCTTGTTATAGGTGCATCTAATGGTCTACGTAATACATGTCCATACCATCTAAGTCTACTTTCTCTTAATTTATCACAAGTGAGAGATATTCCTAACTTATCTATCACATACTGGTTTTTAATCTTGTCCTTTCTAGTAATTTCTATCATCCATCGAAGCATACACATCTATTTTAAATGCCCATTCATATATGGTGAAAACATAAATTCAAAAATCTTTTTATTTTTTTCAAAATTTTAATTAAAAATAAAATATTTTTTTGTACTTTTTCAATTTTTTTCTTAAAAACATATAATCTTTTTAGATTTTCCAAAATATGTCAAAAAGCATAAACAAGTATAAATAAAATAATACAATCTAGCAGTAGGGATAAAAATATGAACATGATAGTCACCAAATATTAAAAAAAGTGCCCAAACTCAATGAATGGAACAAATACCCATAGGCTTCCTAAGATTCTTGAATTTAAGTGAATCTAAAGGTTTCGTGAAAATATCATCTAATTGATGTTCAATGCTCACAAATCTCAAGGACACGACCTTCTCCTCAACGATATCACGAATGAAATTCTTTTGTATTTTACTGTGCTTCGTGCGAGAATGTTGGATGGGATTATAAGATATATGAACTGCACTTGCATTACCACATGAAATAGTCACTATCCCTTGAAAAATCCCATAATCTTATAACATTTGATTCATCCATGAGAGTGGTGTGCAACAACTCCCAGCGAGGATGTTCTCAGACTCTACCATGGATAAAGAAATTGAGTTTTGCTTCTTGCTCAACCAAGATATAAGAGCACTCCAAAAAGAAAAACACCTACCCAAGATTCTCTTACAACCATCAATATCCCCGACCCAATCAATATCTGAATAGGTGGACATACAATCATCGGTATCTAAAAAATACCAAATACAGTAGGAAAAAGTGCCACTCACGTATTTGATGATATGTTTAAGTGCGAGCAAGTAAGACTCTTTTGGAGACGTTGGCATCTCTCACAAACACCAATGCTGAGGGCAATGTTCAAATGACTAACGGTCAACTAGAGTAGACTACTTATCACGCTCTTATAAACAGTTTGCTCAATGTCTTTATGCAAAGTGTCTTTGCTAAATTTAATTAATGTACTCATAGGGTGTTTGAGTACTTCACTAGGTCCCTAGCATATTTGGATTGAGATATAAATATCCCATCCTTAAGTTGACGCACTTGAAGACCTGAGAAAAATGTAAGCTCACCAACCACGCTCATCTCAAACTCACTCTTCATCTCCTCATCAACGTATGAGCATGTTGGGAACACGTGGATCCATATACTATATCGTCCACATAGAATTGGGAAACTAATATAGCACCACTAAGAGATAAGAAGTGAGCCTCTCGTACCAAGCACGGGGTGCTTGCTTCAAACCATACAAGGCCTTGGGTGCTTTGGTTCTTGGAGTCCCTTTGGTTGTTCCACATACACTTCCTTATGTAGAATATCATTAAGGAAAGAACTCTTGACATCCATTTGATATAGCTTGAAGCATAGATGGCATGTTATGATGAATAGTAAGCGGACGGACTCAAGAATAAAAATAAGAGTTAATGTCTCATCAAAGTCTGCACCCTCAATTTGTGTGTACTATTGAGCGACCAACCTAGACTTATTGCGAACTATGGTACCATTCTCGTCCATCTTATTCTTGTAGTTCTACTTGGTAAAAATCACATTAATCTCATTAGGTAGGGGTACTAACTCATAAACATCGTTCTTGCAAAACAGAACCAACTCATCTTACGTACCTGATATCCAATGCTTATCCTTTAGTGCTTCTTTCAAATTCTTAGGCTCAACTAAGGAGGCGTAGAAAAAGTAGCTAACCACATTCTTAGGTTGAGCACGAGTATTGTCACCCAGTGTGTGATCACCAAGTGTATCGAAAAGTCCATGACTCTTTCAAACCCAAGAGGGTGAATCCTCTAAATCAACAATGGCAACCACCGGGGTAGTATGAGGAACAATAGGTTCGTCACTAGGGAGTGCATCATTATCACACTCGAGGTCAGGGTTAACAATCATTGGCGTCTCATTGCCTTTAATCTTGACATTTATTGACTCCATAGATTTAGTTCTTGAAAGGTTAAACACTCTATAAGCCTTACTTGATGATGAATAACCTAAAATTATCCCCTCATTGCTTCGAGAGTATAACTTTCATAAATTCTCTCTATCTCTTAAAATACCTATGGTGATGTGTATTAGTAAGTGGGATAACATGTGTGGAAGTTAATGAGGGAACATGTGTATGAATACATGTAGAACACATTGGGGAATACTCATATGTGAAACTCTCCTAAGCTTGAAATAAAATTCCCTAAGGTGACCTTTGTTTGCAATGGGAACAAACATAAACTGGCTTGGGTCAACCTCGGTTAAAATGCCTATGATGCTCTCTCCTTAGAGGTTATGGTATCCTTGGTAGGTTAGGATAAGGCCCATAAGTATCCATCACAAACTCTAAAATTGATTTGAGCGTAGCATTAGAATTAGATGCAACTTCATTACCTATTCCTTACCACTCATTAAAACTTAAAGCAAAATCGAGGAACATCTTTCCAACCTTCGTAGACATATCATCTAAGGTGACCTTGACCTACAGAGCAAATTTGAGATCTTTTATAGAATTAGAATACATGGGCTTTAAGTTTATCATGAGTCTCCAATGAAGCTTGAAGATATTTTGTAAGACTAGTCACAGTATTCGTCAAGTTGGTATTTTTCTTACTAATGACAATCAATTTCTCACACAAAGAAACTTTAAACTTCTCTATTTGTCTCAACAATGCCTCACACTCTCTCAAACCTTTCACCTCCTTCTTTATATCAAACAACCTAAGAGTCAAACTTGTATTTTACTTTATAGTGATCAAAGACTCTTTGTAAAGTTCATGATAGGCACGTTAAAATCCATCTTCTCCTTTACTAAAATTCCCCTCATCACTCTCACCTTATCTAGAATAATTTGACAAAGTTTTGAGGCTATGACAGTTCGAAATATCCGTAGTAGCATGGGATAAACTAGAAGTACTAACCTGACTGGCCATAAATGTAAACAAAAAATTGTTTATGCTGTGATTCATCCCTAAAATTCACCAACTCGACGTCACTATTGTTAAGAGTGTCTTTGTATGTAGCTTTACCTTTACTCTACCTCTTTAGACTAGTGGAACACTCATGTGCTTTGTTCCTTTTCCCCTCAAATTCATAACATCTCACTTGATCTTTCTCAGAGATGTTCTTATCCTCTTTGCCATTTTTGTTTTTCTTAAAAAACCTATATTTCTTTGGAAGAATTCTCTATGATAAATTTGAGAAAATTTTCGTAAATAAGGCAAGATCATCAAGCTCAAAATCAAATGCTGGCTCAGAATCAAAAATATTTTCCCTTTCTTTTTGGACGAAACTTTTAAAGGAATCCCTATTTTCTTTTTCTTAACAGTTCTGGGGAACATATCTTTTTCTTAAGTTTGAAGAGTTATTTTAACCTAAGTGCATCTAAAATTCCTAAAGAATTATGGACCGTGACTTTAGGGATAAAATGGGATGACAAGGATCTCAAAATCTTTATCACAACTCGCGTCTCAATAATTGTCTCACCCAAATGAAAACTAAAGTAGAATATATCAGATAATTTAACATAAAATTCATCAAAAGCGTCAGATTCTAGCATAGTGAGTTTCAAACTTTATGGAAAGATTTTGTATCTTAAAAGATTTAACAACGTTGGTACCCTCATGAGTGAGTTGGGGGTATCCCATACTTCCTTAGATGTGGTGCACATCATGATACGATAGAACTCGTCAGGGATGACGGATCTAGAAATTGAACTTAAGCCACATGAGTTAAAGTTAATACATTTAAAATCATCCTCTATCGAATCAATGACATGTTTAAGACTTTCGACATTGTCATTAGTCATAGTGGGTAGTGTCCACCCTCTTTTACAGACAAGCATAACACTCTCGTCAATCGATTTTAATGTCGACCTCGTTCGAGCTTTCCAAAATGCATAATTTGACTCATAAAAAATAGGAAACCTATTATACAAATTAACCATATAAACCTCATTTAGAGATCACATAATAAGTTAGTGTAATCCGCTCTGATACCAATTTGAAAATGAAGGGCTATATGAAATCACTTGTATCTTAGGTTACACACACAAAAATCCAATTTTTATCTTAATTAGTATTAGGTGCGCATGTAAGATAAAGTCCAAATATATTATGTTAAACTAGACAATAAAACCAATATCATGAAAAAGAAGATTTGAGGAAAAATCCGTTTCGAAAAAAATCTATATTTCAGCGCTATTAAAGAGTTTGAAACACTTAATGCACAGGGTCTTTAAATCTTCAATAGATAGTGATGAAATATAACACCATCCACAAGAAGTAGATATTCCCTTGATATCCACTAATCGAAATTTGGATGCCTTCTCGAGTAGAGTCGTAACTCCATAATAGCCCGTGGAGAAAACTATATAAGGGCTTGATGCATTGTATGAACTTGGTCTTGAAAAAACTCAACAAATCATATTTATGGATGTTTGATTTGGAAAACAAAAGTGTTTATATGTAACAAAAGGAAGAAAACTTTTATTGCAGGTATATCAATTGATTTTCACCATAAGTAATAATTAAAACAGTCCAAAAGAATCGTTTTTATAGAAAAATAGGATTTTTGAGGCAACGAACACGTTCAAATGAAAACCATAGTTTCATTCTAATGAGGTCCAATCTTGTTCAAAGGAAAGGTTTATCTCATATTTAACACCTTCTCCCATGATTCTGACCCTGTCCATTTAATTTGGTGACTAAATATGGCATACTTGAGCATTAAACTTTGTAAGATGAATTATGGGTCAAATTTGGATAATATAGTAGTTGTGGTGCACTTGGTTGGGTTTAAAATGGCCTTAAATTCAGTTTGGGAAATTAGGGTCGTTCAAATGAAATTTGGAGTCGTTCGAACGAGATTCAATTCTCGTTCGAATAGCACTTCAAACGACACTTCAATGAAAAATCCCTGTTCAGAAAATGTTGTCAAATTCTCGACCATTAGAATAAAAGATGTGTCAACCTCTCAACACTGCAGATCAACTCGTTATATGGCCTCTTGGGTATTTTAGGGATTTAACCCATAAGGATTTTGGGGTATTTGAGTGATTTTTGGATAATTTTTATCCCATTCTAATAATATTTCCACTCTCTCTCTCTCTCTCTCTCTCTATATATATATATATATATATATATATATATATATATAACACTTAGATCTCTCATGGAGATCCATCCTCTTATACCACCATAGAACCACCACCCCTTCACCCTAAACAAACATATTTACCCTATATTCTACCACATTTAAGCCTATATGTAGGAGGGTGGTGTAATTGGGGTCTGAGAAGAACTGGAACGGGTGAGGCGTGACCCACTCCAAAGGACTCTGTCATCAAGGTATTCAAAGTTTTAAGAGCAGATCTGGTAGCAATAATATATGGGGGAGAGAGATCTCTTGAGAATAATGGTTGTAAGAGGGGAGTGAAGAGACAATCACTATGACACTTAGAGAGAGAGTAGGGAGAGAATACTATTCTGGTGTAAATTTGGTAGAGTAAAGGTGGAATTTGAGTTTCTATTATGACTTGAAATTACCAAAGGGTCTTATTTATAGGTGAATACTAGGGATGATTACGGCCTTTCTGGGCGCTAAAAATGAGAGGGAATCTTAGGGACAAGATTTTCAATGTACCTTTTGTCCATATATATGTCTGTAGCCACCTATCCCCTTCACTAGGCTGGTGCAAACCAAAGTAAAAAAGAAAATATGTCTCCTAATGGTGACAAAATATGTGAATTGGTAATTATCATTTCAAATAGTAACTTGATGTGTAAACTTTGTAAAACTTGAGAATGACCTTAATGGCCACCTTCGCTAAAACCATTTTTTTAAAGTACTTTTTCTTATGAGCAGCCTCTTGGTTACTCACTTCAGTTATAACTAAGTGTGGGTTGTGTAATTCCTTAAGTGACTCTTAGAGTCCCTCTACTAGTATTCTTTCTATCTTAAAGTGTCAAGTGGTTGAGCTTACTCAACGAACCTTATCTCTCAGCCACCGAACCAAAACTTCCAGGAGATCCAAAATAGCCCGTTTGAGCCCTGCTTAATCAACAACGCTACTTATGTAAGAACATAAACATTAGTACTTTGTTACTTAAAAAGAAACAATTCTTGGTTAGAGGGGCCACTCATGGTGGACCTCCTTACCAGAATTCATTTCAGAGTAATAGTTTGGAGGAAGGGCCGCTCAAAGTGGATCCCCTCATCTTGAGTAGTTTTTTATGAAGCCAATCTTGGGCAGAGGGGACGTTCAAGATGAGTCACCTCGCCCTTGGTCATTTCCTTTAGTATCAATCTTGGGCAGTGGGGCCACTCGAAGTTCACCCCTTCGCCTTGAGTCATCTTTAACAATGTCAAACTTGGGGTAGTGGGAGCTACTCCAAGTGTACCCCCTTGCCCTAGGCTATTTTCTATAATATCAAACTTGGGCATAGGGGACACTCAAGGTGAGTCCCCTCACCCTAGGTCTTTTTCAGTAATATCAAACTTAGGAAAAGGGGCCACCCACCTTGGGTCTTTCCTCAGTAATATCAAACTTGGGTAGAGGGGCCACTCAAGGTGAGTCTCCTCGCCCTGGGACTTTCTTCTGTGTCATGTCAATCTTGGGTAGTGGGGCCACTCTAAATGGACCCCCTCACCTCATTCTTCTAAGATTCATGTATCGAGTGATTACCCCTCTGCATTAATCCCCTTATGCAAAGTCTTTTGTATTGGTCAGACCAAAGGACTTTGAAGGAAATCATTTAGCCTTCTTAGAATTTGAAAGGTTCATTAGATTCTTCATTATTGTTCTTGGGCCATTAAATGGCCCTATCACTTTATCTTGCATGTATGGTCTCAAGGATACACATGTTAATATGGGAACAAGCATCCCATCATTTGGGTAATCATTTGTCTGTCTTTTAGCTGCCCAAACATGCGTGTCATTTTTATTATAAAAGACTCTTTTAAACTTGAACTTCATTTTTTACCTTCACCGACTCAAACCCTCAAAGTCTATAGAGAAAGGCAGAAGTTCAAACCTCCATAGCCATTTTCAAATTTTCAATAATCAAACACCATATCAATGACATCTTCTTATAAAACCACCACTTATGATGTCGTCGTTACCACTAACAAGTTACTGATGGGTTCCTTACCTATTTCAGTCACTGTTTATACAATTTTGGCCACCGGTGTGACCATTGTAGCCATGACGGTTTTCGGCATTATTTATACTAATGTGGATGGTTTGTCTTCTGGAAGGATTTTATTTATATCGTCTTGACCCTTACATTGAGTCATAGGACACTTTCATGTCTTCCCTTGCAAATTTTGAACAAGAGTTTGTAGCGAAAATAGTCGCGGGACCCCAAGTGGGTTAGGTGAGTCCTTGGATCTTCCAATCATTATTCCTGATAGTAGTCTTATAGTTAGAGTGGTAGGGGTTATTTTCCACTTAAATATCAATCTTAATTTTTTCATGGGTGCCCTAGACAAGTGGGACCTTTGGGTGAACCACATATTTTCCACCCCCTCACATAAAGTTGTTGTCGAGGGGCTTAGCCTCACTAAAACCCTTGATAGTTTGAAAACATGTACAATTGACAAGAATGACTCTACTTTCAATCTCTTATCCTCTTACTGGAGCATAGATTCACACACCTTTGTAACCAGGTATGGTGAATTCATTATAACCTTGGAGGATATTTGTGAGATTCTTGCCTTGCCTTATTTGGGAGATCACATTTTGACTGATGGTTACGAGGATGCCCTCGAGGAGGAGATGATGCAAGAGCTTCACTTAACTCTTGATGAATGCTCTAAGTATGTGGCTATTAACCAGACTGGTACTACCAAGAATTCCTTTTCCAAAGGGTAAAGATATTGGTTCAAAGATTTTGAGCAACTTTATAAGGGGGAAAGTTTAAGAAGAGTGGCCAAGAGACAAGAGGGCCCAAAGATTAGTTCTCCCTTGCACTTAGCAAATTATTTTATTAAATTATTGAGTAAATTCTTATTCCTTGGTAGGACAGATGACTATCCGCACGAGATATTGTTCAGGTTGACAGTGAGATTTTCTTGTGGGAGGGCTATTCCCCTCGCATCTTTGACTTTGGGGTTTATTTACACTTGGATAAATCGTGTCCATGTTGATGTTAAGCGATCTTATGGCCAACAAGATGCCATCAATTTTACCAACTCCTTCATACTGATGGCTTTCCTTTTCGATCGGTTCCCTAACTTTTTCCTAGAAGCAAGGGCATGTCATAGTGAAGTCGCTTGCATCACCAGGTCGCATAAGAAATCTTCAAAGCACCCCTTGGGGCATCTGATAGATAATATTGATGATTTTTTCTTCTTATCATACTGCAAGCAAGGGGTTGGCATTTTTATTTGGGGGCATTTCTCAAGATATGGGGGCACCTTCTACTACCCCTCTGATATAGAGTCCGTTTACTCTTGCACACATATTGATATGATGGTCATGCTGCTTCTAAGAACCCTTCCTTCCTTGACTTAATTGGGTCATGGTGTTGATTGTTACCACTTAGAGAGAGTTACAAGGCAGTTTGGGTATGACCAAGGTGTTCATTACCACTCATATCCTTCGACCACTTTGCCCTTAGAGTTAAACTTTGAGGTTTATGCAAACCTTACTTTCGAGGGGATATTTCATAGGGCTGACCATTTGGGTGGTTTATTTGTGCCTCTTCATGACTACCTTCCTTCCTTTACTCACTCCTAGTTCACTTTGTGGCAGAGGCAGCTGGGCCTCATCAAAAATTTTATGAAGGATGTTCCTATTGTAAATTTTGGTCTCTTTACATTTATGGGTAAGTAGACCTACAAATTTTAAAACCCTAAATCAGATTATAAGAGTTGAGGCTAGGGTTAGAAAGAAAGAAAATACACCATAGCCATTAGAGAAGAGAGAGAGGCAAGTTCCTAAGGCAAAAGAAGGAAGGAGGGGAAATTTTAAGGAGATTTCACCACAAATTATTAGGAAGGAGGATTGAAGGATCAAAATCATCAACCAACAACAACAACCACCAAATCAGACCCTAGAAATCATAAGGCAATTGGTTATTTGCAAAATAAATTGAGTTATAATACCCATATTTAAGCTTTATGAAGAACATGGTTTTTATGATATTTTTGGGAGTAAATCAATTGATTATGATCCATGATTGGTAGGGATTGCATGTAGAACGTTTTTGGATCTCCAAATATTCTAATATCATAGAAAACTAGAGGATTAAATCAAACTAAAAATATGGGATTATGATGAAAGATGTAAAGAATGTATTTTAGGGTTCTTCAATATTATTAAGATTTTTAGTAAATTTGGCCAAGATTTATAATGTTTTTGTTGTTATAAATCGTTAGTGATCGTCCCAGAATATGTAGGAATGATTAGAAATTGTTGGTTGAAAATATGGTGGATTATCATGGAAAATAGTTAGATAAAAATGGTGAAACCCGCATGAAGAAGATGAACTGGGTCTGTCACTTCTTGATCAATCGATCGCCCCTTGAATGTCCATCGATCGAGCAGTCGATCGATCGACCTTACCCCATCGATCGATCGACCCTGTCTGGATTTTAGGAAATTCTGTGAAAATTTCCTTTTAGTTACCGTTGCTTGATGGGAACCTTAGTGATGATATTTTACCTATGAGGAGACTTCATAAATACCAGTAGGTGTACCATTAGATTTCTTCATAAATGATTAAGTAGGAATTTTGGAAAAATGGACCGACATGAGAACGATCGATAACCGTGTGTTGGGATTGTGAGGATTTAGCTACGGAAAGAGTGAGAGTAAATTCCAGAATAATACCAGTCGGGTAAAGTTAACTTAACTACTGAATTAAAGGAGGGGTAGCTAGGCCCCTTAGAGTTGCGTGAATACTCGAATAAATACAATAGTGAAATAAATTGTAAATTAATGAGTACGGTGGATATAAGTAAAATATATTACGTACGTGCATGATTTGATGGGTCGGGTGTGTACCTACTAAATTATATAAAAGTTTGGGTTCAGAGAATTTTACCTAAATTAATTATGTTAGGGTCGATGAGACATTCCGAACTAACATAAAGTTAAAATAGTTGGGGTCGATGGATAATTTCGAACCAACTCTCACTTGGGGTCGATGAATCATTCTGAACCAAGAGTCCTTTATGTGCAGTAAAAGGATATGTTTGTGATAATTAATATTCAATACATGATTGTGTGATAAAATGTATCCTATGTGCATAATCTATAGCTTGAGAATAGTAAATAATGAACTGAATTGTAAATATCTTAGTAATAATTTATAGCGTGATGTAATTATTACAAGAATAAGGATAAGGAGCAGTAAATAAGTTACCTACGCTTATAGGTAGTATAACTAGGTGAACTAAGTGTCCTCGTTAGACATGCACTATAGAAGAGAGGAGAGGAAGTTCAAGGGAGTTGTGCGAAACCTTAATATGTGTAATCAATAACTCAATTATGATAACTGCTTGCAAATTTTTTTTAATGTTTTGAGTACTAACTCTTGCTATGTAGAATTTTTAAAAACCTTTTAGGTGCCCAGCCACAGGGACACCCAGCATGATTTCATTCTAGGGATTTGGGAGCTGTAGCACGTGTGGATGTTGCAGGGATTGTTTAGACGCTTCCTCTTTTTCAGTTCTAGTACATGATCTCAGTTTTAGTACTCTTAGTTGGGACATGTTGTCCTAAATTTTACTTCTACAATTATTCTGATTCTGGATTTTGAGTTGTCTTTAATTGGCCGTGGTTTTCGGCAAGACTTTATCTTCATTCAGTTATTTATACAAATGTTTTAAATATTACTAGAATTATATTGTGTTGGTTTGGATTAATTGTCTTGTTTAAAGAAGATAAAATTTGGCACTCGCTTATTTTCACTTAGGTGGTTAGTAAATTAAAAAGCTTTCGGCAGTGATGCTATGAATGAACCATTTAAGAAACCTGTTTTAATTAAAATAAGGCTTGATCACCCAAGGTTTAATTAGGCGGGGTGTCACATATTACTAACGAAGGATTACAAGAACTAAAGAAAGAAACATATGGCGTGTTGTAACAAATTAAGACAATAAAGTTCTAAAAAAACAACGAACTCCATAAGGAGAACCAAGACAACAACAACAACAACACTAAAGTAGGGCCTATTGTGGAGGCGGGCGAGAGGGGCCGGGAGCGTTGGGATCATACGAGTCATAAAAGTAAGTGGGGATTAGTACACCCTCACTTACATGCAGCTTGCACATCTCGACTTGAAGGCAGACCATCATGCTTGTGTCACGATGATAGGCCTCTTGGTATGCCCTATAATCCGTAAAAAATTCTTGGAAGTTCGTCTCTAAATTGTAAATTCGACGAGTGATTTCTTCTCCCACTGGCTCGTAATCGGTATCCTCCTCGTCATTGTAGTTGGGCTCTTCCTCTTCTTTCATTTCAATATCCTTTTCCACATTCTCTGCCACTTGTATCACTTCTCTTTGTCATTCACTTTGGGTGTGGTATTCTTGCCAAATGGCCTTTGGAAGGTGAGGAAAGGCTTGGGGGGATGAATTCCGACATCCTCAAGGAGGGAGGTGATGAAATAGGGATATGGTATTAGAGTGCGGACTTTAAAATCCATAGATGCATTCATGATGTCAGCATAGAAAATGCGTGCATGGTGGATAGAGGAGCGGGGATCGAAGAGGTGGCATAAAAGGTTGGCTTGCCGAGGACGCCCAAATCGTTCGATGTTTGGAGAATGTTAGCACAATTGATGTGGAAGTCAATGCGGGCATTTTCAGGAAGAGACCCCACGGGGAAAGTATCTTGATTCCACAAGTGTTAGGGAGAAAGGAGGAGGATTCACGTCCCTTTCATAATTGGCTCAACATTTGTGGGGTAGTCATATCTATTTGGGCTTGGAGCATCCATTATGTGCAATTTTATGGATGAGGATTTCTAATGAAAATGGGATGCGCCTTTCATCAACATAGGCCTCGACTCCCAATTCTTCTGTTCGAATGAGAGTGCCATTGAAAGAGCACACCTCATCCTCCTAAACAATGTGATGTAGCTCCCCAAAGAACATGCACCAGCCCCTTGGGCGAAATTGATTGTTGATCGCTTGCAAAAGTTCCATCCATTTGACTTCGCACTAAATATGCATTAAGAGGGACTGAGAGAAGAAAGCTTCGCACCACCTCTTTTCTTGGAGGGAGAGGTACTAGTTATTGCCATCGGGGAGGATTTCAGTGGAGGTGTATTTTGTGGGGAGTGCTCTAGCGGCCATCTGATGAGAATTAGAATTGCTAGAAAAATGAAAGAGAGAGAGAGAGGGAAATAGTAGGTGTGGGGTGAAATGGCGGGGGATATGGTGTATATCTATAGGTGGTGTTAGGAGGGGGAGGTATGCATTTGGAGGGAGTGGATTGAGAGGGAAAAGTTAGAGGGAAAGAACTTGGGAAATGGGGGAAAGAATTTGGGAAAAGAGGAAGAACTCTTGGAACTCTGCAAACTACTGCAGATCTCCGAACCGGTCTCGGTTCAAGGTCAAACCGGTCCAGTCTTTTTTTATTTTTATTTTCTTAGAGCCTTTTGTTACAATCTCTAAATGTAGGCTTCTTCTAGCTTAATTTTTTAGAACCCTTCCACAAAGGTTCCTACCTATGATTTAGCTTCAAAAAATGCAACAACTCCCCTCGAAATACCCTACACTCTCTTATGATATTTCTTGGTATTACTCTATCTACGTACTTGCTTCTTACGACCCTATCTAAACTAACTAATATACACAAGAATCACCCCATATGCATCGGGGGTGCGGCAACCTCTCAATTTATTCTCACTCAATCCTCGTAAAAGGGGTTCGACAATCAAATAGTGTCGGCTTATTCAACACAAAACTCTAAGTACGACTTTAGGCATTGTTTGTTAACTTTGAATGTGTCTCCCCCTTTGTATCTTCCAATTCAATGGCTCTATGGGGGAACACTTCTTTCACGATGAATGGGACTGTCCACCACGAATGCAATTTATCGGGAAACAAGTGTAGACGAGAGTTGTGGAGAAACAATTTTTCCCCAAATGAAACTCTCTTCGTTGGATGATTTTATCATATGTGAGTTTCGTCCTCTCTTTGGATATCTTGGTATTCTTATATGCATCATTGCGCATCTCTTCCAACTCATTCAATTGAAGCCTGCGAGCTTCATCATCTTTGTATAAATTATAGTTCAACCTCTTGATTGCCCAATTAGCTTTGTGTTCTAACTCCATGGGGAGATGTCAAGGCTTGCTATACACAAAGAAAAATGGGGACATCCTGAGGGGGTTCTTATATGCGGTTATATAAGCCCATATCGCATCGTTCAATAGGAGGGACCAATCTTTTCGGTTATGATCGATGATTTTTTTGAGAATGTTCTTGATTTCATGATTTTCTAGCTCGACTTGCCCACTCGTTTGTGGGTGATAAGTCATCCCAACATTATGAACGACTACATACTTTCTCATAAGTTTTTGAAACTATCGATTACAAAAGTGCTTACCGTCATCACTAATAATTGCCTTCGGAGCACCGTAGTGAGAGAGTATGTATTCTTACAAGAACGTAATTACCACCTTGTTGTCATTAGTTTTGATAGTTATGGGCTTTACCCATTTTGACAAATAATCTATCACAACGAGGATGTATAAGAAGCCAAAGGAGGGAGGGAAAGGGCCCATGAAGTCAATACCACAACAATAAAAAATCTCAATGACGAGTATGGGGGTTAATGGCATCATGTCTCTGCGGGTGATGGCTCCCATTCTTTGACATCTATCATAAGATTTGAAATATGCATTTACATCTCGAAAAATTGTGGGCCAATAGAGACCTCTTTGGATAATCTTAGCGTCCGTCTTTTTCTTCAAAAAATGGCCTCCACATGCTTTCGTATGAAAAAAGAGGATGACACTTGGAATCTTGTCATCCGATACACAACGTCAGATGATTTGGTCCATGCAATATTTAAATAGGAATGGATCGTCATAGAAAAACATACGTGACCAAGTAATGAACTTCTTCTTCTCTTGAGGTTTCCAATCGGGAGGAACGACTCTAGTGAAAAGATAATTAAATTTGTCCTCAAACTAGGGTAGAGAAGAAGTGGAAAATAATTTATGATTCGAAAAATATTCATCTATGGGTATGAGATCACTAGGCACGTCGAATGAAAGCCCAAACAAATGGTCGGCAACGACGTTTTCTACTCCTTTCTTGTCTTTTATAAGTATATTGAACTCTTGCAGGAGGAGGATCCACCTTATGAGGCACGACTTAACATCCTTATTGGAAGGAGATATTTAATTGTCGCGTGGTCGGTAAAACAAGTGATTGGCAAAACCAATGAGGTAAGAGAAAAATTTATGCAGAGTAAAAACTACCGCTAGAAATTCTTTCTCCGTGGTGGAGTAATTGAGTTGCGGTACGATTAAGGTTCGGCTAGCATAATAGATGACATGAGCTTTCTTCTCTTTTCTTTGGCCCAATACATCCCCTATAGTTGTAATACCCCGTGATTTGTAATGACTTTTAAAATGGGTTATATTTTAAATTAATGGATTAATCGGATTTTATTATAAATTAATTCATTTGGGTTTTATCCGAATTTGGGATATTAAAATGAATGATTCTAAGTATTACTTAAAGATATTTAGGTAATATATGAATGTGATATTGCTGTGAGTTGTTAATTCAGTAATTTGAATTTTTAGTCGGACGCGGTATGGGACATGTCGGGACTAATTTATTTAATTAAAAAGGAAACTTATTTTTATATCGACCTTATAGTCATTTTGACTGTGTCGTTGCGTCTGAAAGAGTTGAAATAGTCAGAAAAGTCTATTTGGATGTTGGTTTTGGGTCTTGGCTCATTTGAAAATGAAGAGACAACTCAAAAGGTCATTTTAGTCATTTTTATAGGGGGATGAATAGTGATTTTGGATTTTGTCCTATTATAAGTATTTGGAGATTGGTTGAACGTGGGTTCATCCATCTCTTCTACATAAGTTGAAAGGTCATCTTCTTAGAGAGAGTGAAAGGTTACTTGGGAAGAAAATCTTGAATGGGAAGGAGGAGAACTAAAGACCAAAGGTCACCACCACTAACCACCACCGAAAGTTGGTCGGAGAAAGGGAGAACCACCGGTGTTTTTCAACTCCAAAGGATCAGATCTTCATTAGAGGCAAGTGTTTGATCATTTCAATCTAAGTCTATATATTGTCCATGTTAGAATAGTTATAAAAAGCGATGATTTTTTTTTTTATGTTTGGAAGATAAAGATAGAGTTGTAATGGATTTCTAGAAATATGAACATATATAGCAATCAAACTCATGTTGTAGGTAGATAGTAATCCACAAAATAATCATAAATCTGTTGAAGAAATTCTAAAAACCATGGGTGTGTTCTTGAAGATATTATGTTGATAATTTTCTGGAAAAATATGATGAATATATGCTTTTAATTCAAACTCTTGATGATTCTAGGATGTTTAGAGCATTAGAAATCATTCACATATATTGCTATATCATGTAGTAAGGATTATAAGTTATTTGGGTTGTTAATATGAAGTTTTGAATGATTAAAAATGATGATACCCGAAGTAGAAGAAATGCAGAAAACAGGGCTGTTATCTGGGCGATCGATCGACCTCCCCAGAATTCCTATAGTTGTTTCATTTTAATGTTTGTTCTTATCCCAAACCTTTTATAGATCTTTGGTGATTATTAATTGTATATTATTGGAGTTAGAGAAGATCAGTAAGCCCTAGATAAGAATTGAATTAATATGATTGGGGATTTAATTGATTAGAATTATGATAATTAAGTTAGAAAGAAATTTCGGTTGCTAGATTCATGTATTGGATTATAATTGTTATGCATGAGGATTAAGGATAGGTCCAGTAGGGGAGGTTGAATATAACACCTGGGTATCCTTAAGTTTACAAGTGGGTTTAATCCTATGTGATAGAGGATGTGTTTATAAGAGATTTGAAACTATTGATTTTAACCTTAATTAAGGGAGAGTATAATTCGTGGTAATTCGGGATATAAGATGATATGGACCAATAGGATATTAGTGATTTCTTACTGAATAAAATGTTGCGGAAAAACCTATTTGAACCTCGAGTAATGAGTGAGGGTCGGGGATAATTAAATTAAAAAGTGAAATCATGATATTTTAATACGTAGGATTTGAGAGATATAATGCTACGTATGGGGATTATCTTAGGGTAGTGAGAGTACCTTGTTGATATTATATTATAGGTATGATAATACCTATTTGATTGATTGATGATTTATGTGTATGACATACCTAGCTTACTTGCTATCGACGGGAGGTTTGCACGTGAGGGCAGTCATATCCTGATGAATGCATGGGATCTTTGATTTTTCGCTCAAGAACATAGGTCTATGAAAGACTTATCGGGGAGTTGATAAATCCGCTGACTATGGGAACGTAGGTATGTACGTGACCCATGGATACGAGAACTAAGTTCTCCTCCAATGTTTGTGTTGTTGTTTGTGGTTCGAGGAATCCTTACCGAACCTTTAGTCCCCTATTCGGCGACCAGCGATATTGGGACGTGATAGCAGAGTAATGAATTGCACCGCAGTTGTGACTCGGGGTGCCGTATTATATATATATATATATATATATATATATATATATATATATATATATATATAATGAATTAATGAATGTATATAGTGGTTAAATCAATCTACTGTGTGATAATTGTAGATAACGGTGAATAGAGAAAGAGAGTGGAATTAAGTTAATGAATGTTTATTCTTAAAGATTTGAAAAGCTTAATTCATATTAACGAGAAAGGATTCATAAATGAAAAAGTATATGAATGATTATCTGACGTATGGTATGGGACATACGGGGTTATGATATGGGATGGAATCATATTATGGAAACTAGTTAGGAGGAACAATTAACTAGGAGGTTAATAGGAAACGTTAAGTGTGCACTTTAGATGAGAGGTGAGAATAGCAAGTGAGAGTTGGATACTAACATGTACATAATAAATGCTTTATTGCACTTGTTAAATACTCGTTGTTTTCAAAATCATTTTCACATCGGGCTCTGACCCGTTTCCTTGCATATTCTCTTTTCTATTGTACCTTCTATATCGGGTGTCCAGCAGCAGGGATGCCAACCTTAGCGGATTATGACCAACTATGGAGCTATGTAGTATTTCTTAGACTCCTATCTTCATTTGATTCACAGTATTCTTATAGTTAGGGCATGTCACCCAAAGGAATTTAGTTATCTCTTCTATCTGAGCCAAATACTCTTGTACCCGTGTCATTTTAATACATTTACTATTATTGGGATTACTGTATTAAATTATGTGGGAATGTTTATTCCAATTGCATTTAAATTATTTTGTGTTATCTATTCGATTATTAGTGTTGTAGAATAATATGTGTAGTGTTATTCGTAAACTAAAAATTGATTGTGTTGAATTAAAATTTGGAATGTTTTTAACTCCATCTTAATTGGGTATTGGGTGACTTGTAAATATTTTCGATAGTGATGCTAAGAATGAGCCAACTGTATATTTTGTTTTAATTTGGTATGGGACTGGCCACCCGGTATTTAATTAGGCGGGGTGTTAAAGGTGGTATCAGAGCATCAGGTTCTAGTGTCCTTTAGGGTCTTTACCACTTATTGTGTTTTCAGCTTAGCGTTCTTTGATGTAGAGCCCTATGAGTAGGATTATTGCTTTTATATTTATGCCTACGTTCTTCAGCTATGTTGTTATATCAAATACTGATAATATACTCTAATTTCATATGCCTCGTTGATGTGCACCTTTACCCGCCCCAGCTCAGGGTATTATAATTGCGACCGAAGTTGCTGCAATTATCGCTCAGGCAGTCAATGCAGCTCTAGCTGCTGTTCAGCGGGTTCCAGCACAGGCACCAATTGTGCCACCCGCGTAAGGGAAAGTGTTTCCTACTACATGGGAACGAGTGAAGGATGCCTTTCAGAAGGCACACCCACCTGAGTTTTAGGGAGGATCAGATGTCGTGACTGCTAGCCAATGGAAGAAATATATCCATAGGAACTTGAGAATGCTCGAATGCATAGAGGTTCAACATCAAATACTAGCCACATTCAAGCTAGTAGGGGCATCTTTGCAATGGTGGGAGGCTACGACCACTAGCAAAGAGAGAGACACAATGTCTATCCAAGACTTTTGGATACAGTTTGATCAGAAGTACTTTCCTTTCGCCATCCAGATAGTGATGACGCATAAACTAATTGATTTGAAGCAGGGAGAGAAGACGGTGGCAGAATACGAGGAAGAATTTATGAGACTAACTAATTTGGTACCAGCAGAGGTACCCACTGAGGATAGGAGAATTCTAATGTTCACTGATGGGTTGAACTATAAGATTCATCAGCACTAATTGGGAAATATTTCACTACGTACTTATGAAGATGTTCTTAATGCAGTAATGCTTTACTACCAGGATAACCTCTTACATGCTCAGGGTGTCAAGCGGGGGTTTGGGTCAAGCCTGCAAGGTAAGACTACTGGGGCCAGTTCTAGTGGGACTCAGTCAGGACAAAGTCATCAGCGTCAGAGTGAGAAGGGTTCCCAAATAGGGGATTCTGCTAAGCATTTACGATCTAGAGATTCTCGATTTGAGGATAGAGGTATTGGGAAAGGACAGCAGGGCCAGAGACAGACTCATCAGGGCCAAGGGAAAGGAGGTAATGGCCAGCAGGGTCGGGGCAACAGGGACAAAATGGTGGGAAATTTACTGGAAAATGTTTTGTGTGCGGAAAGTATGGCCATAAATGATAAGATTGTCCTGATAAAGATAAGTTCCCTCAGCAACAAAATGCTCGACAGGAGCCACAGATACTAGTGTTTCCACCAGTTGCTCTTCTAGCTCCAGCTCCGGTGCTAGCACTACCTCCCATTCCAGCAGCTCTCGTGCAACAAGGTCAGTACGGGCATGTATATAACATCCATCAGGCAGTGATTCAACAACCACCACCCACGAATGAGGGTATGTTTTCTATCTAAGGAGTTATGAGGCGTATATTGATTTTTGTAGCGATTAATATTGTATGGGCAAAAGGATTGCTAAACTTATCCCATAGCACTGTTATTTACGTAAACTCACCGAGGGGTGTGGGACACCTATATTTTTCATGTCATCATGTGGGTTTGATTTTTATCATGGAATTACTTACTTTAGGCATGTCCGAACATGATGTGGTTAGCGGCGTGGATTGACTTGTAGTATATGAGAACGTATATACTACTACAGCCAGTATCTTGTCTTTAATAAGAGAGTAGATGAGTAGACTTTATTTGAAATTGATAAAACCTGTAGAGAGTTTATAAACTTTTGACTAAGGACCTGAGGAGTTTTGATGACCGACTACTTTAGGTAGTAGTGTATCGGGGGGGGGGGGGGGGGGGGGGTTCCTTATTTGAATTTTGCTTGCGAGACACCCCACACATGAAACTAATAACCGTTGGGAGTCGAAATAAGTTAGGTCTTTAGGATATGAGTTTATAACCTTTGAGGTGAATCAGAGTATTATGCGGGTAAACATATCCATTTTATAATGAAAGTTGTACGATAGGATGTATGGGAGCCCTGGATGGTTGGATTGTAGTATTTTTCATAATTGTGAAACAGTAAGTAGTTGTGACTTCAGGATTTACTTGTTTAATAAGTGAGGATCTTTTTCCAAACTTTGTCACGAGGATGGTATATGGAATATTGCATAAAGTTTAAATTCGATTCAGTTGAAACTATATGGTGAGACTTGGTGTAACATCAATGGGGATTTTCGTTAATGTACTGTATGGGCGGTACGACATAGATTACTTGCGATGTGAGATTTATACTCAGATATGACCTTACCAGTATGATTTATTTTTATGAATTTAGGGACAAAATTATGTTATAAGGGGGAACTATGTAATACCCCGTGATTCTTAATGACTTTTAAAATGGGTTATATTTTAAATTAATGGATTAATTGGATTTTATTATAAATTAATTCATTTATGTTCTATCCGAATTGTGGATATTAAAATGAATGATTCTGAATATTACTTAAAGATATTTAGGTAATATATGAATGTGATATTGCTGTGAGTTGTTAATTCAGTAATTTCAATTTTTAGTCGGACGCGGTATGGGACGTGTCGGGACTAATTTATTTAATTAAAAAGGAAACTTACTTTTATATCGACCTTATAGTCATTTTGACTGCGTCGTTGCGTCCGAAAGAGTTGAAATAGTCAGAAAAGTCTATTTGGATGTTGGTTTTGGGTCTCGGCTCATTTGAAAATGAAGAGACAACTCAAAAGGTCATTTTAGTCATTTTTATAGGGGGATGAATAGTGATTTTGGATTTTGTCCTATTATAAGTATTTGGAGATTAGTTGAACGTGGGTTCATTCATCTCTTCTACATAAATTGAAAGGTCATCTTCTTAGAGAGAGTGAAAGGTTACTTGGGAAGAGAAGCTTGCATGGGAAGGAGGAGAACCAAAGACTAAAGGTCACCACCACTAACCACCACCGAAAGTTGGTCGGAGAAAGGGAGAACCACCTGTGTTATTCAACTCCAAAGGATTAGATCTTCATTAGAGGCAAGTTTTTGATAATTTCAATCTAATTTTGCATATTGTCCATGTTAGAATATATATAAAAAGAGATGATTTTTTTTCATGTTTGAAAGATAAGGATGGAGTTGTAATGGATTTGTAGAAATATGAACATATATAGCAATCAAACTCATGTTGTAGGTAGACAGTAATCCACAAAATAATCATAAATCTGTTGAAGAAATTCTGAAAACCATGGGTGTGTTCTTGAAGATATTATGTTGATAATTTTCTGGAAAAATAGGATGAATATATGCTTTTAATTCAAACTCTTGATGATTGTAGGATGTTTAGAGCATTATAAATCATTCACATATGTTGATATATCATGTAGTAAGGATTATAAGTCATTTGGGTTGTTAATATGAAGGTTTGAATGATTAAAAATGATGAAACCCATAGTAGAAAAAATGTAGAAAACTGGGCTGTTATCTGGGCGATCGATCGATCGACCTCCTGCCTTCGATTGATCGACCTCCCCAGAATTCCTATAGTTATTTCTTTTTAATGTTTGTTCTTATCCCAAACCCTTTATAGATCTTTGGTGATTATTAGTTGGATATTATGGGACTTAGAGAAGATCAGTAAGCCCTAGATAAGAATTGAATTAATATGATTTGGGATTTAATTGATTAGAATCATGATAATTAAGTTGGAAAGAAATTTCGATTGCTAGATTCATGTATTGGATTCTAATTGTTATGCATGAGGATTAAGGATAGGTCCAGTAGGGGAGGTTGAATATAACACCTGGGTATCCTTAAGTTTACAAGTGGGTTTAATCCTATGTGATAGAGGATGTGTTTATAAGAGATTTGAAACTATCGGTTTTAACCCTAATTAAGGGAGAGTATAATTCGTGGTAATTCGGGATATAAGATGATATGGACCAATAGGATATTAGTGATTTCTTACTGAATAAAATGTTGCGGAAAAACCTTTTTGAACCTTGATTAATGAGTGAGGCTCGGGGATAAATAAATTAAGAAGTAAAGTCATAATATTTTAATACGTAGGATTTGAGAGATATAATGCTACGTATGGGGATTATCTTAAGGTAGTGAGAGTACCTTGTTGATATTATATTTTAGGTATGATAATACCTATTTGATTGATTCATGATTTATGTGTATGACATACCTAGCTTACCTGCTATCGATGGGAGGTTTGGGCGTGAAGGCAGTCGTATCTTGATAAATCCATGGGATCTTTGATTTGTCGCTCAAGAACATAGGTCTATGAAAGACTTATCGGGGAGTTGATAAATCCGCTGACTATGGGAACGTAGGTATGTGCTTGACCCATTGATATGAGAACTAAGTTCGCCTCCAATGTTTGTGTTGTTGTTTGTGGTTTGAGGAATCCTTACCGAACCTTTAGTCCCCTATTCGGTGACCATCGATATTGGGACATGATAGCAGAGTAATTCATTGCACCGCAGCTGTGACTCGGGGTGCCGTATTATATATGTGTAAATATATATATGTATATATAATGAATTAATGAATGTATATAGTGGTTTAATCAATCTACTGTGTGATAATTGTAGATAACAGTGAATAGAGAAAGATAATGGAATTAGGTTAATGAATGTTTATTCTTAAATATTTGAAAAGCTTAATTCATATTAACGAGAAACGATTCATAAATGAAAAAGTATATGAATGATTATATGACGTATGGTATGTGACATACGAGTTTATGATATGGGATGGAATCATATTATGAAAACTAGTGAGGAGGAACCAATAACTAGGAGGTTAATAGGAAACGTTAAGTGTGCACTCTAGATGAGAGGTGAGAATAGCAAGTGAGAGTTGGATACTAACATGTACATAATAAATGCTTTATTGCACTTGTTAAATACTCGCTGTTTTAAAAATCATTTTCACATCGGGCTCTAACCCATTTCCTTGCATATTCTCTTTTCTATTATACCTTATATATCAGGTGTCCAGCAGCAGGGACGCCAACCTTAGCAGATTATGACGAGCTATGGAGCTATGGAGTATTGCTTAGACGCCTATCTTCATTTGATTCACAGTATTCTTATAGTTAGGGCATGTCGCCCAAAGGAATTTAGTTATCTCTTCTATCTGAGTCAAATACTCTTGTACCTGTGTCATTTAATACATTTACTATTATTGGGATTACTGTATTAAATGATGTGGCAATGTTTATTCCAATTGCATTTAAATGCTTTTGTGTTATCTGTTCGGTTATTAGTGCTGTAGAATAATATGTGTAGTGTTATTCGTAAACTAAAAATTGATTTTGTTGAATTAAAATTTGGAAAGTTTTTAAAACCAACTTAATTGGGTATTGGGTGACTTGTAAATGTTTTCGACAGTGATGCTAAGAATGAGCCAACTGTATATTCTATTTTAATTTGGTATGGGACTGGCCACCCGGTATTTAATTAGGCGGGGTGTTACAATAGCGTAATCACTGGCATCATACATATGCTCGAATGGAAGGGACCAATCCGGAGCTTGCATATTGGGGGCGAAAACAAGCATACTCTTCAATTTGTCAAATGATCTTAGGCATGCTTCATTCCACTCAAAGGGGGCATCATTAATAAGGAGGTTACTCAAGGGTCTAGCGATGACACTAAAATCCTTAATAAACCTTCTATATAAACCCACGTGGTCTAAGAAGGAGCACACATCCCTTAGAGATTTAGGTTGGGTAAGCTCGGCTATGACATTTATTTTTTCCCTATCAACCTCAATTCCTCTGGACGAAACTATGTGGACAAGAACTATTTCTTCGGTAACCATAAAATGAAACTTCTCCCAATCTAGTACCAAGTTCTTTTCCACACATTGGGCTAGAATTTTTTCAATATTCGCAATACAAAGGTAAAAAGAGGGGCCGAAGACACTAAATTCATCCCTAAAAACCTCAAGGCCCCTTTCAACCATGTCGCTAAAGAGACTACGCATGCACCTTTGAAAGGTTGTGGGCGTATTACACAATCCAAATGGCATATGTTTGCAGGCAAACGTGTCAAAGGGACATGTTAAAGTCAGCTTCTCTTGATGAAGAACATCTACCTCTATTTTGTTGTATCCAGAATAACCATCAAGGAAGTAACAAAAAGGGTGTCCCGATACTCTCTCTAGAATTTGATCGATGAATGGTAAGGGGAAATGATCTTTCCTGGTGCCCATATTGAGTTTTCGATAATCATTGCAAATGTGCCACTTAGTGGTGGTATGTTGAGTAATTAAATCACCCTTGGCATTCTCGACCACAGTCATTCCCGACTTCTTCGGGACAAATTGCATAGGACTTACCCATTTTCTATCCGAGATAGGATAAATTATGCCCGCGTACAATAGCTTAATGATTTTTGCTCGTACTACCTCTTTCATAGTGGGGTTCAATCGCCTTTACATTTCCTTTGAGGGCTTCACGTCCTCCTCGAGATGGATTTTATGGGTTCAAATCAATGGAGTTATACCTTTTAAATCCTCTATGTTCCAACCTAAAGCACTTCGGTGTTTCCTCAAAATCGCTAAAAATTTACCCTCTTGCTCTTTATCTGGGCTAGAGGAGACAACAATAAGAAATGCCTCATCCTCTCCCAAATAAGAATATTTCACGTTGGAGGGTAGTTTCTTTAATTCAAGGTTGGGAATTTTTTTATCAAGGGGAACCGTGCACATCTCCCTCGGTGATAATTCCTCGAATCTAGAAACCCAACTCACATCTCTCATGTCCTCATCCTACGATCTTTCGTCTAATGCCACTCTCCACTCTCCTACATCTCTCTCAAAATCGGTGTACGTCCTATCTCTCTCACCACTCAAAATAATGCATGCTCCTCAAGCATACCCAGTAAAATTTCCCTCTATGTGCTCCTCTACTATCTCCTCAATAAGATCTACTAAGTGAAAATCGTCCTCATTACCCACTTGACTCGCGATACTGAAGATATTTTTTTCTAAGGTCATGTTCCCTAAAGTGAGTTGTATTTGCCCATTTTCAGTGTTAATAAAGGCGTTAGCCATATCTAAGAATGGGCGACCAAGGATGACGGGAACATGATTACTTAAGGTGATGGAGGGTTCCGTGTCCCAAATGACAAAATTCATCGGGAAGTAGAAGGTATCAACTTGGACTATCACGTCCTAAATACTGCATCGTGGTAACTTCACGGTGAGATCCGCGAGTTGGAGAGTGATCTTAGTGGGCTTGATGTCTCCCAACTCTAATTGTCTGTATATCGGATAAGGGAGCAAGTTGACACTTGCCCCTAAACCAAGCAAGGTTTTTTCTATTCGATTCTCTCTAATGATACATGAGGTGATAGGTGCACCCGGATCTTTAAACTAGGGTGGGAGGTCGTTAAGTAGAAAGAAACTCACATTTTGTTCAAGAAAATGTTAATTTTCACCTTTAGCTTTCTTTTCACCGTCAATAAGTCCTTAAGAACTTTAGCATAGGCGAGAATTTTCTTTATGGCATCAAGAAAAGGTAAATTCAGCTTTACTTGCTTAAAGTCCTCGGGGGCTCCTTTTTGTGGAGGAACCAATCGTTGAGGTAAAGGCATGGTGTTTGTTGGTTTCACTACGACTTCGGGCTCACTAGTGTCATCATTGTCACTCTCTTTCCAAGGGGCATCTTCGACCTCTTTCGTGTCAGGAGAAACCTCCTTATCTTTATGGGGAGGTGATAAATAAACAACTCTCCCACTACGTAGAGTGGTGATAGCTTGACATTGATCTTGATGTTCATTGGAAGTAGAGCTAACACTAATTTGACCTTGAGTAGGTATTTGTCCTTGGGCCGAAAACTTACCCTTATCTTGGATACTTAAAGATGATTGCAACCTACAGATATTCGCATTAATTTCGATAAACATGCGGTCATACTTAGCATTGGTTGCATTTTGGGACTAGAGGAATTGTTGTATAGTATCCCTGATATTTCTCCGTGGTGGGGTGATATATGGTGAGGTAAGTGGTGCTTGCATATGTGGTGCTTATTGAAAATGTGGAGGTTGAGGTGGGGCAATGTGTGAATTAGGATTCAACTCAGCTTGTTGTTGCTCGTAGTTAAAACTAGGATGGTTCTTCCACGAATGGTTGTAATAATTACCATGCAGGGCATTAAAAATACGCTTAAATCCTCCTATCGCATCCACTTGGTCATGTAGCATTACTTTGTAGGCGGGTATCATCGGGCATTCCTTCGTTGAATGCCCCGCCTCACAAATATCACACACCTTCTCTTTCATTTCTCGGATGGATCTGGTTTGTTCTCTTAACCTTGATCCGACAACGTCTCCCGCATGATAAAATCCAGGCGTTAAAGGAGTGTTGGGAGTTTGTCAAACCCATTTTTGGGTGTTAGGATCGTATGTGTCCCACACTTGAGTTGTCTCAGCGGCAAACTTGAGGTGGGCATCTGTGTCGTGTTCATCTAGTTCCCAAAACGATCTCTCACACATTATCTCAATGAGTTGTTTAAAAGATATGCTTAGCCCTTGGTGAAAGAAATCTATGATACGATACTTCTGAAAACCATAATGAGGGCATATACAAACTAGCTCGTTGAAACGTTCGTAACATCCATCAAATGGCTCATTTTCTTGTTATCGAAATGTTTGGATTTGAGCTTGGATGGAATTTGTTCGATGTTGAGGAAAGAAATTTTAAAGAAATTTGGATTCCATTTCCTTCCATGATCCAATTGAGTTCGGTGATAAAGACCATATCCATGTCTTTCCTTTATTCTTCAAGGAGAAGGGAAAAAGTTTGAGGCGAACAACTTCTTGTGTGCAAGCTTGATCGATTAAGGTATCGCATGCCTCTTCGAACTCAAGAATGTGGAGGTAAGGCCTATTTAAATCCATACCAAAATGGGAAGAATATGGATCATCCCATTGTGAAAATGAAATTGTCCCGCATTATACGAAAGTAAAATGCATCCCGGAGTGACGGTTTTCTCGGGATATAAGAGTTCTTTTATGGGACGATATGACATTACACCCTCATCCATACCAAAACTAGCGTTATCTGACATGAATCTCTCTCCTATTGATTCGAATTCCTCACTCGACATGCTCAGAATGTGACTTAATGTGTGACTTATGATAAAGTTAGGCGGTGTAGGAGGTGGAACCCGAAACTGAGGAACGCTTGGAGTGTGTGGGCTATCGGGATTGTACTCTCCTAGAGGAGTTTCGTGAATTTGGGTAGGAGTAGATTGTGGAGTTTATTGAAGATTTTTCATAAAAGGCTTTTGAGAGATACTATATTTTTTGCTTTTTTGAATTTTATGATTTTTTTGGCTTTTTAAGAATTGGAGTCAAATTTTAGATTAACTCAACCTAACCTAAAGGTCTACCTAGATCCCCGTCAACCGCAAAAAATTGACGTGACTCAAAATCTGTCTCTAGTGCATGCTAATTATGGTTCAAGTGCAAACCGATCGCGTAAGTAATTAACTCGGTAAGACGGGGTCGAATCCTCAAGGAAATAGGACATAGAATGTGACGACAGATAGGAAAAACGCTTAACCCTATACTGACTCAAAAAAAGAAAGGAAAAGGTGGTGAGTTTTGAATTTTATCTACGAACTAATGCAAATTAATTGAACAAGTAATTAAACTACGTATACAGAATTAAACTAACTATGAATTTAGGAATATGAAGGAGAAAATTTAGGTTGGACTACAATCCCCGAAATCGTAGTACGTTTACCGAATATAAAAATTAATTGTGAAATAGAAAATTAATTAAACCACAGAATTTATTAATTTCCAACATTACATATATAAGGGTAAAAGCCCGCATCATACATAATCAAGTATATAAATAAAGCGGTGTTGGAATAGCTGACATGTGCGTCGTACTCCTAAACACCCCAATTACTCAGGGAAAACGAGTTTAAAAGTCCTATGACGGTTGTAACAACTAATCAACGTGATTTAATAATTTATTTAATTCAGGGAATTACTTTTATATCCATGAAAACCACATCGGGTTGGGTTCATACATCCTAACCCTTAGAAATCTAGCAGGACATTGTTACATGAGAAATAACACAAATCTTAAAGTTGCATGTGATGAAAATAATAATTATGTGAAAAGTGTAATGAAACATGCAATGAAGAATTTTGACTAAGAAATAATGAATCACCAACTGAAAATATGATAGCAATTGAAATCAAGGAAGAAAAATGATTTATTACTTGGAATGAAGAAAAACCGAGAGTGGTTGGCTATTGACCATTGGGCGAACATGGAATGGAGGGCAAGGTGATCCTTGCTTTGGGGAGGGATAACTCTTTTGACACATTCGAGCCTGTTACGGATGAGCGAACCTTGCTATGGGAGCCGTCGCATCATCTCTCTTCAAGGGTAGTGAACCCCGGAGGTTATGTAAGTAAAATGATCTTTGGCATTCCTTTTTTTGTGGTTTTTCTTTTTTCTTGGATTCTGATAGGGTTTTTCTTTTGGCAGTCTGATGTTTCTTTTTCGACCATGCATGCCCGCAAGATGAAGGGGCTTAAGGATGTCTGGGAGCATCTTCCACCTGTGGTACGTTGGGTAGTATCGTCAGCAGGCTTTGGGAGGCTAACGTCTGTGCTGGATGAGACGCCTCGTTCGACGACGGTTTTATGCGCTCTGGGGGAGGGGTGGTGGGACACTACCCATACCTTTTATTTTGGTTTCGAGGAGATGACGGTGACTCCCATAGACGTGCAGTAGCTATTGGGTCTAGATTGCGATGGAGATCAAACAGAGGTGGATTTCTCTTTATGGGTGAGGTCGGAGGCAGTGCGGGTGGCTCTCAGTGATGTGGGGAGGATAGTGTCTGGGGACTCCATCCATGTGTTGATGCTGAGGGATGTTTTGCTGGGCAGGGTGATTGATGTGGTGGATGGGTTCCAGGTGAGCCAGATGGCCTGGTTATTTATTTTGCTGGTGTTGGGGGGATTTTTGGTGGCGTCGAGCGACGACTTTGCCATACTTGAGGATGTTTTCGAACATCCCTCTCTATGATTGGGGGATCCTGACTTTGGAAACCCTTTATTTTTCTCTGGATGCATTCAACCGGTGCTGCCGACAGTCTTTCAGTGGAGCCACGTATCTTCTTGAGGTATTTTTTAATTTGCTCATTTTCCTTTCATGCATTCACATTTTCCTTATGCGTCTCTTTTTTGTTGAGGATTTTTATCTTCGGCAAACATGGTTCTATGAGGTGATTGGGTGTAATACCCAACTGATCGCTCTGAAGGATAAGACTGTTGGGTACTTTTGCCAGTTGTATCAGTGGCGGAAGGTTAATCAACAGTCGAGGAGGTCTCTCTCTCTAGAGGTGGTGCGTCAGGTCTTGAATGTCCTGACCAGTGATAGGGTAAGACTTTTCCTTATTCAGTCCCAATCTTTGTGTGCTCTGACTTTGTATTTGACTCATATTTTTTGGGCATTTTTCAGGTGACTTTTTACCCTTGGGGGATGATTGTTCAAGAGACGGGGTCGACTGGGGTGAGTGCGCAGATGAGGCGTTTGTTGGCATATGAGTTTGGCCTTCTTGGTATCTTGGGGAGAGGGTGGTCTGACAGATTTCCAAGGAGGAGGTGGTGGTGCCACCTATGAGGCTCCCTATGTCTATGAGGTAGGAGAGGCTGTTGCCAGAGGGTGCAAGGATCGCGGCGATGATTGGCAAGTCCTATCTGTTGTACACCGATACGGCTATGCTGTATGATTATATGGACTTTGTGATGAGTTGGATGATGGCGCCAGGCATATTTGATGCACTGCCCTTCCCTTATGCGGGTTTGAGCCGACTAGTGGGGTCCTCCCACAACGGTGGTGGTCCGTCGACGTCTACGGCGACGGTGACTTTTCGGAGGTCCCTTTTGTGTGGTTACATACTCCTTCGTACAACATCCTGTGAGCTGATGGAGGGATGTTGCCTATGTTGAATCACCCTAATGCGATGGACCCAGGGGAGTTGGGCTTGACAGAGGAGGTTCTTAGTCCTTTGGTATATCTTTCTATTCTTTTCTCTTCGTTTGTTTTTTATTCCTTTGATCTTTTCTACCTAATACTGATTCTGCCTTTCTTGCAGCAAGTCCGGGTGTCCACCACTTGGCAGAGGGATATTAGGGACTGGATATCTTCGTCGACTGACCATATTCAAGATGCGGTCCCTATTCCTTCTTGCTTGGTGTCGTCTGCCTCATCTGGGGAGGAGTCTAGTTCGGGTAGCGGTGGTGCGTCATCTCGTCGCAGGGGAAAGAGAGCACGATGCAGGGGTGGAAGCTCTTAGGAGAGAGAGGTGAAAGGGTAAGTGAGAGAGATAGAGATAATGTGGGTTCGGACTGAGTCCCATTTTTTTTTCTTTTCTTTATTTCCTACAAGATTGATGTATCACAGAGAACTATCTATGCAATGCAATGAAGTTTTTTGATTATCTTCTGTTAGTGATGAATGAATGAATGCATGCACATGCAATTTTTACTTTGCTGCTGAGACCGTAAAAAGAAATATTTTTGGGATTTGAAGGAAAGTTTTATTTAAAATGAGAATTTATATAAAGATAGAAAGGGGATTTTTGAAATTCTGTTGAGAATATCAATTTATTTTTATTGAGTTTTCTTATTTTGACAAAAGAGGAAAAATGTCAGTTTCTAAAAACAGGGGGCTGTCGATCGGCAAGCACCCTGTCCTGCCTATCGGCAGGTCGGTCCAGTCCCATAAATTCAAAGCTTTTGTTGGTACCCTCTTCAGCGTTTGGTACCTTGTGGGGCAGGGCTACCTCCGATTTCTACAGGGGTTATGTCTTTTGTGAGGGTTTTCAAGTATTAAAAGGGGTAAGGGTGGAGTGTTTTCATCACACCTTCACATCCTAACTTTCTTATTCTGTGAGATGGCTCTCCCTGGTAGTGTTGAGTTTGCCATCTACCTCGAGACTTTGGAGGCGATGTGCTCCTACCACGTTGACTATGATGCTTTCAACATGCGTTAAGTTTCTTTATGGCGTAATCATCCCATAGAATGGAATATGCTGATGGCGGCGGTACAATTTTGGTACCCCAAAGACCATGTATTCTGTTTTGGCTTGGAAGAAGTTTGTTCGACTTATGAGGAATTTTTTGCCATGTTGGGAGTAAATCCTAGTGTGACGGCTGCTATGCGGGAGTTTTCTCGATCTCCCCCAGAGCTGTTGGTTTGACTTATCGGTGTCTCACCCTCGACGGGTAGATACTTAGTTAGTGGAGGAATGATTTCTCTTCTGGCGGTGCTGTGGTCTGTGCAATTACAGGATGTTGGATATGCCGGAGCCGTCGTTCTGGGCTTGGTTTAAAAATTGTTGCTGGTGACTGGGGAACTACTGATGGATCCACAACTTGCAGCTATTACTTCATGGATGTCCTACCATCGCAATCCTACGGCGGTGATACTGGCAGAGACTCTGAATGGCCTGGATGCCTGGCGAGAAGGTCGTTTTGACTTTCTGAGGGGTAGCCCTATGATGCTATTCATGTTGTTATCTGAAAGATTTCGCCCGGTGACTCCTCCGGAATACTCTTTGTCGGTTGTACCTAACTTCTTTTTGTTCCATTTCATTAGTGTGGGCCTGGATATCGAGAGCTAGGAGAACTGGTTTGTGGAGCATGGAGATCTAAATCTATACTGGTTAGTGCCTTGGTGGGGACAACTGCTTCCTATTCCGGAGTTGGGAGAATACTTGTATATTTGGTTGGTGGGCCTCAGACAGACCTCTTTCTATTTACCTTGCCGACTTCTGCGCCAATTTGGTTGGGAGCAGATTATGCCACCTCGAACACTGGATTTCTTTTCGATAGAAGATTTGACATAGCGTCTGCGCATGCGGCTTGGCTCTTTATGGGGGAGTCAGTGTCCGTCATCTCGTCCCTCTCAGTTTGTTAGGAGAGTTTGGCACATCCCTAGGGATTATATAAAGTTATTTTGGAGAAGAGTAGTTAGCAAGATGTTGAAGTGGAGACTGGACAAAGGTGGCTTGTCTTATTCGATACCATGGAGGGAGGTGTTGTAGTTTTTTCGAGGATGGTTCGAGCTTATCGATCCATAGAGCATCTGTGGCACTCCATTCAGGAAGGGGAAGCTTGGGGACCATAGGATGTAGATGTAGATGACGATGATGGAGCTGGCTCCTCTGGTAGGTGTGGGTAGGACTTTTGGGAATTTTATTTGGCTTTTTAGGAAGGAAGGGGGAAGGGAGTTATCTGTTCTTTTCTTATGTAATTGTAGTATAATCTCTTATTAGTGAAACAAACATGTTTTTTATCATCTAATTGTGCGTTTTGATGAATTTTGTATTTTGAATTATCTAGACTGATCGCTAAGGCATGCATAATCCTTTTGTTCAAATATATGTTAAAATGAACTGTCATTCTTGGAGATAAGAAAAGAATAGTTTTTTGTAAAAAAGAAAGGTTGTGCTCATGTAAGACATATGAGCTTACCACATACCTCTATTTTTTTTAAGGTTTTAATTTTTCTTTGAAAATGGTTCTTGTAGAGGATCAGGCCCACGTAGTTCTGGGTAGAGGTAAATGACGATTTTTTTAAAGGGAGATGAGAAGAGTCATAGCGCGCTGAGATTTTGGACTAGAGTTAGAACTTATTGAGATGGTCCAGGTTGATTGGATGAGCCATCTCTTCTCTATCTAGGTCGATGGGCATGGCGACACCGCCAGAAAATATTTTCTTGACGATGTATGGGCCACTCCAATTGGGCTTGAACTTCCCTCTAGGGTCCCAGATGGGCTCTACTATTTCTTTGAGGGCTAAATCCCCTTTTTGGAAACCATGGTCATTGACTCTCCTATTGAATGATCGAGTTATGTGATATAGTGATTTCAGTCTCCTTTCATCTAGGAGGGTTAGCTCGTCAAGACGACTTTGGTACTGGTCTTCTTCACTGACCTTGCTTTCAAGCATTACACGTAACGAGGGTATTTCCAACTCCACGGGTAGGACTGCTTCCATGCCGTAGACTAGAGAGTAAGGGGTAGCTCCAGTAGAGGTTCGGATTGAGGTTCCGTAGACCCATAGGGCGTAAGGGATTCAGTCGGCCTAATCTCAACAGCTTTCGATCATCTTGCTGATGATGGATTTGAGGTTCTTGTTGGCGGCCTCGACTGCACCATTAGTTTGAAGACGATAAGGAGAATATTTATGTCTCTGAATCCTAAACTCATTGGCCTCTTCTGTGAATTCTGCCTCGAAATGCAACCCAATATCTAACACTAGCTCGTGCGGGACCCCATATCGACAGATGATGTTTTTCTTGATGAATTGGGCCACTTTCTTGGCATTCAGGACTGCGTATGACTCAGCTTCGACCTATTTGGTGAATTAATCAATGGCAACTAGGATGAATTCATGCTTGTTAGAGGCCTTGGGTGTAACTTTCCCTATAATGTTGATACCCTAGGTGGAGAACGATTGTGGAGAAGTCATGTTGTATAATTCTCGCGGAGGTAAGTGTTGAAGGATGGAAAACTATTGGCATTTGAGGCATCTCTGAACATAGGCGGTGAAATCCTGGATCATGGTGGTCCAGTAATAGCCTTGTCGCATGATCTTCTTAGTAAACATGTGACCTTTCATGTGGGGCCCGCATTCCCCGTTGTGGATTCTCTGCATTACCTCTTAAATATCAACCCATACGATGAAGTGTAGATGGGTTCCATCGAAGTTTCTCTTAAACAGTGCTTTATGACAGATGATGTACTGGGCGACCAGTCTTCAGAGGGTTGCCCGATATTTCCTGTTTGAACCCTCGGGATACCTACCATGCTTGAGAAGGTACCAGATATCATAATATGGGCAATTATCTAGCTAGGGATTTTCTTTGGTGATGAGCTCAATGTGGTAGCAGTGGGTTGGTTTGTCATGCTTTTGGACCAGGAAAGGGGCCATTGTTACTCCTTCGGTCATGTCGACCATGAATGTTAGGGTAACAAGGGCATCGTCTAGGTTATTTTTCGCTCGAGGTAGGTAGTGGAAGGTGATGTCTTGGAATTGAGAGGCTAGTTCTTCTAAGTGGGCATGGAAGGGATAGAGTTTCTCGTCTTTGACTTTGCATTTTCAGAGTACTTGAATAATGATGAGGGAAGAATCCCCGTAGACATCTAGGTATATAATACCTTTCTTGAGAGTAACTTTGAGGCCTACCGTACACGTTTTGTCTTCAGTCATGTTGTTGGTGCAGGGTAAATTCAACTTGATGGTAATGGGAGTGTGGGAGTCATCTGGGGAGATCAGAAGTATCCCAATTCCATATCCCTTTTTGTTGGCAGCGCCGTCGAAGAACATTTTCCATCAAAGATCGTCTTGAGTGGTGTAAAGGATGTTTTCATCCGGGAATTCAGAGATCCAGTCATCAACCTCTTCCATGGGGTAGTCAATGAGGTAGTCAGAGATGGCTCTTCATTTTATGGATTTCTTCTTGACGTACACGATATCAAACTCGACTAGGAGCATCAACTATCGAGCTATTCGGCTGGATAAGGATGGTTTCTCAAGCAGGTACTTCATGGGGTCCATTCAGGATACAAGCTTAATGGGGAAGGTGAGTATGTAATGTCGGAACTTTTGGGTGACCCAAACAAGCGCGATGCATGCTTTTTCTAAAGTAGTGTAGTTGAGTTCATATCCGACCAATTTGTGATCGGCGTAATAGACGGCTCTTTCTTTGCGGGAATCCTAAAGGTATTGGGATAGAAAATCCCCAACTACAGTGTCGATTATGGTTAGGTATAGAATCAAGGGAGACCAAGATATGGTGGCATTAGTACCGAAGGTTGGGTTAGATATTGTTTAATTTGGTCAAAAGCTTCTTGGCTGGCCTCGTTCCAAATCTTGGTTGAATTGTTTCGGAGGAGTTTAAAACTTAGTTCACAAATGGAGGTTAGATGGATAATGAATCGACTGATGTATTGTAATTTCCCAAGGAAAACAGGGACTTCTTTCTCCATTCGGGGAGGTGGCATCTCAAGTATGCCTTTCAATTTGACAGGATCTGCTTCTATCATTTTCTCACTGACCATGAATCCTAAGAGTTTTCCCTTTGTAACCTCGAAGACACATTTCTATGGATTGAGTCTCATCTGATATCATCGTATTCATTCAAAGAACTTTTAAAGAGCGAAGACATGACCGTCTCTAGTTTTGTATTTGATAATCATATCATCCACATAGACCTCGACTTCTTTGTGAATCAGATCGTGCAAGATGGTTGTGTCTGGCCTCTGGTAGGTAGCCCCAGCATTCTTGAGACCGAATGTCATAACCGTGTCGCAAAAGGATCCCTATGGGGTGATGAATGCAGTTTTTCTTGATGATCTGGGTGCATTTTGATTTGGTTGTATCCGGCAAACCCGTCGACGAATGACTGGTTATGTTGTCCACAATCATGTCAATTTTGGTTAGTGGGTAATCATCCTTTGGGAAGGCTTTGTTCAAGTCCCGACAGTCTACACACATCCGAAGTTTCCCTCCTGATTTTGGTACAGGCACTATGTTGGCTAGCCATGTGGGATATTGGATCACACGAATGAATCCCACATTCAACTGTTTTCCACCTCTTCTTTGACTTTGAGCGACCATTCGATGCGAAATTTTCTCAACTTTTATTTAATCGTCTTGTAATGTGGGAGAGTGGGGATCTCATGTTGAGTTATTTCAGGATCAATGTCAGACATATTGGCATAGGACGACGCAAAGACATCCACGAATTCCTATAGTAATTATTCGAGTTGTGTGCACTCATGTTCATCGAGGGTAGCCCCTATCCTAATCTCGCGCACTTGGCTACTAGAACCGAGGTTAACAATGATAGTATCTTCTTCATTTACTTAAGCACGGTTATGTTATTTGTTATTAACATTATTTAGATCAGTTAAGAATTGTTCATTTGCAAAATCATCATCATCAAAAGTTTGATTAGAATCCAAACAGTTAATGTAAGGCACAAAAAGATACTCAAAATCTTCGTTTATTTCATTGATAAGAAAAACATCATTGAGAACCTCATCAAAGGAGGTATTGATTACATTTGATCAAGGATAGACAATAGAAGAATAAATGGGGTAAACATTGGGGTTAGGTGGGATTTCAATAGGTAGAACAGGCGAAGCATGCTAGTTGAGGAGAGGTGTATCAGCAGATTTAATCAAGTGGGATGGATCCAGTGATGTAGTTTTTGAATCAACCATGTAGAGTGCCATCCCTAGTGTCTGCAAGTTGAAGGAATCTTTAGAGTCACTTCCCTCAGCTTCTTTGGTATCTTTGATGAGCGATTGTACATGGTGTTAGGAACTTTTGGCCCATGGTTAGCTATCTTGGAAAAATATCTCCATTTTGGGTTTCATCTTCTTGTCTGTATGGTTATACCAGGTTCTTGGAAATCCACAAACGGGGAAGTCCTCTCCCTCTTTGATGAATCTTCCATTCAAGGAGTCACCTGGGATAGTCTGGATGCAGTCTACTCCTCTTTTTGGTTGATATTGACAGATCATTCTGAGCTCTTGTTCTGATGGTTGATACCACAAACCACAAGGAGGGAAAGCTTTCTTCAGTTTAATGGGCTAAAGTATCCCGTGTTGTCTTTATCCTAGCCCCAGTCCGGGCATGAAGTGCATATTTCTGAACATCTGAATCACATTGACATTGCCATGAGGATCATATTTCGGACAAAACCTTTCTTTGAAATCATCCCCTGCCGAAAGTAAAAGTGGTTAAACTTGGAATCCTGATATGAGCATATCATTTGACCTGTGCTGTATCTTAAGGATTGGACTGCTGGTGCTTGCACCCTCGGCATTGTCGTTGTCACCCAAAATGGTGATAACTCGTCCGTCGGCGAAGAATTTCAATTTCTGATGGAGTGAGGAAGACACTCCCTTGATAATGTGGAGCCAAGGTTGTCCAAGAAACAGGTTGAAACAAGCTAGGATATCAATAACTTGGAATTCAACGAGAGGGTTTATAGGGCCAACTCCTATTACAAGCTTTATGGATCCCATCACTTCTCAATGAGTATTATTGTACGCATGTACAGTAGCGTAGGTTGGAGAGAAGTCACTTTCCTTTAGTCCTAAGCATTTGAAGGTTCTTAATGGACAGACATTCAAGGTGGATCCGTTATTGACAAAAGAGAGTGGTACGATCTTCCCTATAACTTCGACGGAGATGTTAAGTGCATTATTTTGGCTTGGCCCAATTTTTGGGATTTCTTCTTAGGAAAAGGATAGCCTTCGGGTAGAGTTCATGGATCCGACTAAATTTATCACTTCTTCTGGTGGGGTAGAAGGAGGAACTGTGGGTCTAGTGAGGAATTTGATCAATTCTATGCAGCTGGGAAGACATGAAAAGCCCCATAGAGTGATGTTAGCTTGAGTTTTCTTCAGTTGATCGAGGATCTTGATTTCCTCTAGGGTCATTTATGGCATAGGAAGGTTTTCAACTCCCTTCCCTTTGTCATTGGCCGGTAGTGAGCTTGGGATCTGGTAATGCCTTCTTGATCTGGTCATGTGATTTACTGAAGAAGGGAAGAATATGAACCCTATTTCATCATCAATCTTGGGTTGTTTTACCACTTTGTTTATTTCTTTGAGGATCTCCTCAAATGATATCATCCCACACATGTCGGCTACTGGGCCATCTTTCTCGAGATCTTGTTCTTCATTCAAATCTTCAAATTGTTCCCGCCATCCGGTGGAAATAATTTTATCTTTCTATGTAAAGTCAATGTCTTCCACAACTTTAATGGCTTCTATATACAGGTCTTCCCATTTTGTGAGGGTAAGTAAGGGTGAAGGGACCAGGCGTCCTTATATCTTCAAAGTATCAAGTAACTCGATCATACTAAAAATATCGTTGGTTTGCCTAAATGATTCTGCCATAACCTGGACAACATCATCTAGGTAGACTTCATCAGTTGGTACCACCCAATTGTCTAATTCTCGAGCCCACTTCCGTGCTTCCAAGAATAGCATACTGAAATTCTGGCAATCAATGATCATCTATGAGGGAAATTTTAGCCTGAAATCTAGGAGCTGGTTTAACACTTATGATAATTCCATACCTCCATCTTCAGAACGGGTACGGACAGCGATGCATGCTCTGGTAAGGAATGACAGTGATTGATCACTAAGGCTAACAGGGTGTAGGAGGAAATATGGGCAAGTTTGGAGAGGTTTGGGAGAGTGTATGGGTGTGAATTTAGTTGAGGGATCAAATTATGTGTTCTCTTCTAGGAATGATTTGGGAGTGGGTTGTGAGTAGTGCTTGGTTTAGGATTGGCTGGTGGGGCAATGGTACCCCGGTCAATTAGACCTTGGATTATGTTTCGGAGGTGAAAGCATCGGTCGGTGGTATGACCAGCGGTTTGGTGGAAGGCGCAATGGGAATCTTCCTTGAAGTTTCTTGCGAGTGGATTTTGTAATGGACGGGGGCCCAAGGGTTTGATAAGGTTTCGGCTTAGCAGGTCTTGATAAACTTTGGAGAGGGGAGCATGAAGTTCGTTGTATTCCTTTCGGACTGGGACATGGCATCTTTTTAGTGCCCACGAAGTGGTTGGTTGAGAGATGTTGTTGATGGTTGAGACTGCAGCACTGGAAGGTTTGTCATATTTTCTAGGGGTGAACTGCCCGGACACTTTCTTTGGTTCAACCTCTGCCTTAGCAAGACCTTCTTATATTTCTACTCCTTCTTCTCTAAGAGCTCAAAAATGGGGATAGTATTGTCCTCCTATTGTTTCTTGGACATGGGGTAAGAATATCTTCTTTACTATGTTGACTTGTTCCTCCTCGGATGGCCGATTGGTCATGGTGACTGCCTTTTACCTCCATCAGGCTATGAAGTTACTAACTGATTCCCCAAAGTTCTATTTGAGCAGCTCTAAATCATGGTGGGCGACCTCAAGCTCTTCATTGTATTTGTACTATGACATGAATTCTCGGTCCACATCTTCCCAGCTACAGATTCTGGACTCCGAGAGAGACAAAAACCATCGGAGGGCGCTATCCTTCAAAGTTTACTGAAATAATAATTGCCATCACTTCTTTATAAGCCCCTAGGAGAGTCATAGAATGGTGATAACTGTGAAGATGAACAATCGGGGGTCTAATCCCTCTAAATTTCTCAATCTTTTCCATCTTGAACTTCTCGGGTAACCTCACCTTAAGATAAGGAGACATGTGGGCATAGTCCATGTAATTTCCATAGATTCTTACTTGGTCTAACTTCTTAGATAGCATCTTGAGATATTCTTTAACCTTGTTCAACTCTTCCTCTTTTGGGTCAATGATCATAGTCAAGTTAGCCCCATGTTGGGCAAGGTTTGGCATAGGAAGTTGGGTAGGCGGTGACCCATTAGTAGGATGGGCACTTGGAGTGTGATGATACTCTTTCAAAACCTAAATAGGCTCGGGTGGACCCATAGCATGAGGGAATAGGGCCTTGGGATCTTTAGGAATAGGAATTTGGTTTCATTACATTTTTTGGACCTTAGTCTGGAGGTTGTCAATCTTAGACACGAACTGAGCTAAGACTACCATCAGATCTGGCTGCGCAACTGGTACTTGATTTGTGTTCTCCATGGAAAGTGGATGGATACCGAACTCGAAAGAAGTAGAAGGGGAACGGATGGAGCTCTGGGGTGATTTGACTGAAGATCGAAGACAATAAGGAGCCAGGCCAAGGACGTGCAATCTACCTGAGAAGGCGTAAAATGGGATTTATTTTTGGAAAAAAGAATATTTTTGAAATTGTTTTTCTTCTTTTTGAGATTGAAAGACAAAATATTTTTGGATTTTTGATAAAGAAAAGAAATTTTTGGATTTTTAATATAGAAGGGATAAATGTTTTTGGATTTTTGATAAAGAAGAAAGGAATGTTTTTGGATTTTTGATAAAGGAAGCATAAATATTTTGGGAGACGGGTCTCAGGATTATTATTATTATTATGTTCTCACTTGTAATAAAATCTCTTACATGCAAAATGAAATTCCGAATGGGACCCGAGCCTGGAAAAGTTGGGTTTGTAACATATGTAAAGCTATGGCTGGACTTGTAACCAGGCACACGGGTAGGGTCCCATTTTAAAAATGCGCAAAAATTTGGGCGGCAGGCCTCATCTGGAATTTTGGCACAGTTTCGGGTTGAAACCAACAATCTAACATGTGTGTCCTAGGCTTGACACCTATATGCGGGTATGCAGTTGGTTGGGTGAATTGAAAAGGGTTCCCCCCTTTGCCGTGGCTTCCACGATACACATCTTGCTTTTGAGGGAAATCGGTACATGTGACAAGCCATTTGATATACCTGAGTGTACGTAAATTGCCTCACCATATACCTCTTGGGGACGGTAAGTGTGAGAGCGAATTAGATATACTCGGCGTACGTGAACGAGTTCCCTGCGATATACCTCGCATCATGACTTCGGTCAAGCAGTACGATGTAGGGGAACCGTTCGATATACGTCGAAGGTACTTGGACATTGGAAGGTGAGTTTCATATCTCTTAGGCTAACCGTGCCCTGCCAGACCAGCGCCCTTCACGAAGTGACCCTCCAGTTACCGGACAAAATTTGGTCAATCACAATGCTCTTTGGATGTGTGTGTGTGTGTAAAAAAGTGTTTTAGTTGTGAGAAACGTGTGAGAATTCCCGTCTGGAATTTATGAGAAAACCCATTTTTTCTTTTTTTTTTTGGGTTTTATTTATATGAAAATAAGAGATATGCAATAATGCTAAATAAAAAGTATATTAGGGTATGTAAGATGAGAGAATAAAAAGTGCTAAGTAATAAAACAAATTAATGCGAATTTAGGAGAATTTAAAGAGAGAGTTCAAAAAGTTGGACCTTCTTGAAGATCTTGAGCTTGATCTTGGGTGTTGGAGAGAAGCCCTTGCACTTGGGTGATGATGGAGGGTAGTTAATTCACCAAGTTTGATGAAAAATATGATCAAAGGTGAAGGTTTGAAAAGGATTTGGATGTGGAAATCACACTGGCTTCGAGAGGGGTTTTTTAAGCTCACTGAGAGGGATGGACTTCAGATCTTGTTCTCTTTTGGAAGGGGGTTAGGCCCTGCTTTTTATAGGCCCAGGGCATTGCCAATTGCCATAGCCTTGGTCCTTCCAATCGATAGGTGTGTTTAGGCACACTTCCAATAGGCAGGGTTTGGAACCTGCTATTTGGCAGTCTCTTTTAGGTTCTTTTGGAAAATTAGTCGTAGAGCACAAACCGTTGAACCGAATCGTGCACGGGGTGAACTGCTGGAAAGGTTAGGACATGTAATTTGAAAGTCCAAAGAGCTTAACTCGGTTTAGGGAGTTGACTTTGGTGAACAGGTGCGTGGAAGTACTCGTTGACCTTTCGGAGTAAAATAGATCATTTGTCCGCACCGTAAGTCAAAATCGGGCCCTGGGTGGACCGTTGGAAAGGGGTTTCAGCGCCCTTCGAAGATTCATTTACTCTCAGTCGACCTGAAGAGTTGAATTTGGTCAAATGGAGCCTGGGAGCGTCCGGTGACCTCTTGATCATGCTTCGGGGGAAAACGGGTTGTTCGTCCGCACCGTAAGTCAGAATCACGCATAGGATGGACCGTTGGAAAGGGGTTTTAGGGAACTTCAAAGATTCAGTCAGTCTCAGTCGAGATGAAGATTTTTAATTTTGGTCAGACGGAGCATGGGAGTGCTCGATGGCCTTTAGGTCAGTACCTAGGGTATGACTTAGGTTTGTAGAGATGAGGGGAGGTTCTAGGGAACCTACGAAGAGGTTGGGGGTGTTATAATGGGGTGTCTACAACTTGGTATAGGTAAGGCAAAAATAAGAAATTTCAAGAGATAAAGGAAGGATTTGAACCCTCTTTGAAGGATGAGAGGTTGCCCTTGATTTTGGATGAACTCCCTTGATGCTTGATATGAATATTGAATGAGATCTTGCCAAATTGGGTATTAAAAGCATGGGAATGTGAACTTGGATAAAATTTCACATAAGGGAACTTCGTCGATTAAGAGAACATTATTGAGATCAATTATGTTGATGGATATGATCTGTAGGTGTGATTTAGAGTGAGGTCATGCCCTCCTTTTATAGTTTCAGGGGGTTTCTAATCGGCAAAGCTCTATTTTTTCCGATCACCAGGTGACCCTAGCCATATTCCAAATAGATAGGGTTTGGGACCTGCCAATTGGCAGTCTCGTGCATATTTCCCTAGAAAAATGATTGCAGAATAGAATCTATTAATCCAAATTGTGCATGGGGCATACCATTAGAACGGTAATGCAGAGACCTTCAAGAGTCCTTAGGACCATTACCGAGTCCGGGAGTTGACTTCAGGTCAAATATGGCTTGAAAGTGCACGTTAGTTCCTTTGACAGGAGATCGTCGGTTGGAAATGGATCGTTCATTTGAACGGTAATTCAAAATCATGAACGGGGTGGACCGTTAGAAATTTTAGGATATTTACTTCGACATTCCAAAGAGTTTCTCTCAGTTCAGACAGTTAACCTTGGTCAACTGGGGCTCTAAAGCGCCCGGTGACCTGTCGAAGTAAAATGAGTCGTTCGTCCGTACTGTAAGTTAGAATTATGCACATAATAGGTTGTTCCTAAGTTAGAAGGTTATTTAGTTCCCTTCAATGATTCATTTAGTCTCGGTCGAGATGAAGAGTTAAATTTGATCAAACGAAGTCCGAGAGCGCCTGATGGCCTCTGGATCAGTTTTTTGGGGGACAATGAATTGTTCATCGGAATGATTTTGGCATTTTATGCATGGGGTGGACTATTAGAAAGGGGTTTCAATGCCCTTCTAAGATTCAAAGACATTTAGCTCTGAAAATGAAGTTTATTGGGCTTAAATTGGGTCTCGAGAGCGCACAATGGCCTCTAGATCGGTACTCAGTGTATAACCTAGGGTTTATGGTGAATTGGGGAGGTGATAGGGATGTAAGGAAAGACTTGGGAGGCCTAGAATGTGGTGTATACATAGCCCTGTGATGGATGAGCTTAGAATAAGTGATAGTCGTCGAGTAGATACCAAATGATACTTCGAAAAGAGGTAAATTCTGCGGACCTAAGGTAATGATGGGATTGGATAAGCCGAGGTCAATTATGAGGACCTAACTTGGGAGAGAGCAATTCTAAGGGTCGACGTCAATTCTGACCTAAAGGAGGTGATGACTGAGGGTCGAGGTCAATTATAACCTAACAGAGATGACGATGGTAAATTGTGACCTAAAAGGGGTCATGACCGTGGGCCAAGGTCAATTCTGACCTAGAAAGAGGTGATGACCGAGGGTTAAGGTCAATTCTAACCTAAAAAGGTGACGACCTGGGGTAGAGGTCAATTCTGACCTAAAATAGGTGACGAATGGGGGTCGAGGTCAATTCTAACCTAAAAGAGGTGAGGGCCGAGGTCAATTCTCACCTAAAAGAGGTGAGGATGGGGGGCCGAGGTCAATCCTGATCTAAAAGAGGTGACAATCGGGGGCCGAGGTCAATTCTGACCTAAAAGAGGATGACCAATACTCTGGGTCAAAGCCGATTCTGAGGGCTTAAGTAGGGATGAACTTGGGAGGCTCCACTAAGGATAATTGTCATGCGAATTTGTATCTGATTTAGGCTTTCTTGGGGAGGTGGTCTTTCTTAACAGGGGAAATCTCAATTGGAGACATCAATCAGTTTTGGGTATTTCGCTGGGGAGGTGAGAGTTCTACTGGGGAAATGGGCATGGAAAAAATGTTTTTCTTGGTGAAAAAGGTTAAAAAACTCATTTGGAAATTTCAGGGATTCTCTGGGAATTTTTTTGGATTTTCTGGCATTTTTTTGGAGTTTTTGTATGAAATTTCGGAGGGGGTGCCGATCGGTAGTGGTAAGATCTTTCGAGCTACCTCGAGCGGATGAAAGCCTAGTGTCGATCGGTGGGTGGTAGGGGCATGGCCCTAGCCTTCTATAAAAAGGGGGCAGGTTCCCATCATTTTTCACAGCTTTCTTCCGTGTTTTCTTCTGCATTTGTCTTCTAAAAACCATTTCGACATTCCAAAATCAAATTACAACCAAATTTTAAGCAATGTGACACACAAGGCATGGCTTAATGTTGATGATTGGGCGAATCTAGAATGAAGAGCTAGGGTGACCCTTGCTTTGGGAAGTTCTAACTCCTTTGATTCTTTTGAGCCTGTAGGGGAGGAGCGGATCCTTCTCCGTGAGACGACGTGTCATTTTTCTTTGAGTGTGGTGAACCTTCATGGTTATGTATGTTCTAATGGCTTTTGGTTTCCTTTTCTTCTTTTTTGATGATTTTTCCTTGATTTCGTGAATTTTGACAAAGGTTTTCTTTTGTGCTTTGACAAACTGATATTTCTACGTCGACTGTGCATGCTTGGGGAACGACGGGTCTTAGGATGTTTGGGAGAATTTTCCACCTATGGTGCAGTGGGTGGTGTCCTCTGCTGGTTTTGGGAAATTGGCGTCTGTGTTAGATGAGAGGCCTCGCTCTACGATCGTTCTGTGCGACTTGGGTGAGAGATGGTGGGATACTACCCACACTATTCATTTTGGTTTTGGGAGATGATGGTGACTCGCATAGATGTTCAGAAGCTACTGGGGCTGGAGAGTGGTGGGATGCTGGTTGACGTTGACAGGCCTTTGAGGGTGACCTCAACGGCTGTGACGGCGGCGTTCGGCGATGTGGAGTGGATAGTTTCTGGGGACTCTCTCCATTTGTCTTCTTTAAGGGATTTGTTGTTGCACTCGGTGGTTGATGAGGAGGATGTGCTGCAGGTATGACATACAACCCGGTTATTTATCATGCTAAAGTTGGGAGGTTTGTTGGTAGCATCGAGCGGCGACACCATTCCTTTTTGGTTTTTTCCATACTTGAGGCTAATTTTGAACATTCCTCTCTATGACTGGGGGAGCCTGACCTTGACGATCCTTTATTCTTCTCTGGATGCATTTAGCCGGTGCTGTCGGTAGACATTTACTGAATCCACATATCTTCCTGAGGTATCCTTTAATTTTCTCACTTTCCTTTATGCATTTGCATTTTCCTTACTTCTTGATTTCTGATTTCCGACCTTTATCCGTTGCAGACGTGATTTTATGAGGTGAGTGGGTTTAACACCCAATTGATTTATTTGGAAGATGAGTCTGTTGGGGACTTGTGCTTGATATACTGAGAGTGTTCCAGCAATCAATGTTAAACTTATTTAATTAAATTCTAATTTTAATCCCACAAGTCTGAACTCTTGCAAACATACGTGATTGAATAATGAAATAATCTAAGCATGCAAGACAATCACAGTTGAGGAAAAATCCCCCACAGGGTCAAAACCATCTTATTTTCACTATAATTTGTAAATAATGGTTTAAACGGATTACAATGAAAATACAAGCAGTGACATACGAAATACCCTCAGGCGTCGGTTTCGATCTCATCGGCTAGAGTTCCCGCAAGATCTCTAGAAGGCCAACAATGGAAAAGCTTCTCCTGCTCCACAAGTGTACTCCAGATGAGTAGTATAATCTTCCTTGGGGTTTAAAGGATTCACATAAAGGATTGAAAATTATTTGTGAATAAAAAAGTTATCGAAACCTTAAAATATGAATTCTGGAAATAGGTATTGTTTTGCAGAAATGGAGGTATGCAGACTTGGGAAAACGTGTAGCACGAACACTGTTTAAATAGCAAAGTTGAGGCGGCGCGTCATTCGAATAAAATACGGTGTCGTTTGATCGAGATGTCATCTCGGTCTAACGAGATACGACGTCGTTCGAACGACATCAGTGACGTGTCACAGAGAACTTCCTCAAAAAGATTTTGCGTGTTTATCATCTTCCAGACTTCAAAAATTTATATAAAAATATTCCCTACTATTAATGCAAATAATTAAACACTCCAATTAAAATAATTTTTACCATAAGTACGCGGAGTAGTGGGAACTGTTTAAGTGTATGATACTTGACACATGATGCACATATGAAGATGATGGTGCATGAATTCGAATCAAGGCCGTCGAGGATTAATGTGGAGACGTGTCGAATGTAGCGGTATCAGACATACTTAAATGTGATCTAGGACACTTGAAAAATTCATAGATTCTACCCCGAACATTTATAAAATATGTCCTTATAAATCTCCCCCTATGTCGATCCCAGTACATACATAAAAATATCCAAATTATGTTGTCCAAAATAAACAAACCGACACAAAATCTAATATCCCCATTAAACCCGAAAACTAGAAATACTAAATGTGTGTCTTCACAAATTTGATCATCTTCAAATCTTCAACTCTTCAAAATTTCTTTGTCATCGTCGGGGTGTGCAAAAAAACGATTCTCCATTTTAATACCTACACACATGAGATAAGAAAGAAATACCCGTGATGCGCAACAGTTTGAAATATAATGATAATCAGAAGCAAATATTAATTATGAGCAAGAAAATCATTATATAAACAAATAAACAATTCTCCACCATAATTCATTCTCCCCCTTTTTATGATGTCCCCAAATAGACATATATGAAGAACATACGCAATGTAAATGGAGAATGTCTCATGGAAATAAACTTTCTCTTTTGGAATTTTTCAAAATTTTTAAAGCAAACTAAATCACACCATGAACGGACACCAAAACAACCAAGTCCATGATAGCGGAAATGTAGGGATGTGAACAAATTTAATAGGAAAATCAATACATATAACCATAACATGTGTGAATGATGAATGTTGGATATTTCTAATGAATAAACTCAATATCATCCTTAGGTGTAAAAATTGTGGAATTAAAAGAAATTGACTTAATCAAATTAGCAAATTAAAGCTCAAAGTGATTTCCACACCAATAACGTCCAAAACTTGTGAAATGCTTTTTCATAACTTCCAAGGATGTGCAAACTCATTTTTCATTTCTTTTCATCCAAACTTCCTCATAAATAATTATACATTATATTTTTCTTTTTGAGGTGATGAATCTAAAACCTATTGGCCCATTTGATTTGGCATATTTTTCTTTTTATTTCCATTTAAATTTTTCGGGATCTTTTTCAAATAGTGGCTTTCTAGATGAGTTAATATTTTAAACTCTAGTAGCCCTTTACCGTGAGTCACTCATCATATTTTGTTACAGTTTAGTCCTCACGGTAAACGGTTTTTATATGCACTACTATCTTGTCAAGTTTTATCGCATTTTTTGTATAGACAAAATTGAGATGGAAACACTCAAGCCAATATGTGATAGACAAGTACAATACTCGAATAATACCCGACATGTGTGAAATAAAGGAGATAAGAAGCCAAACATGTAGAAGATATCACTAATCACATCTCAAAGACTCCAATCAATGTAAAGCACATGGATGAAATGATGTAGCATATCAAATATCTATCAAACAGTCACGTGAAAAACGGAATGAAGTTGTGACTATGGTTATCTTAAATGTTCATCCATAAACGATGAAAACAAAATACAAGACTCGTTTTGTTTTTTTCAAAAAAAAATTTATCAAAAGAAAATCTTTTTAGCTTTTTCTAAAATTAAAAAAATAAAATCTTTTTCAATTTTTAATTTTGAAAAAAAATAAAAAAACAAATAAATATAAAAATGATACAATCTAGAGATAGGAATCAAATGATATGATCAAGAAAAAGAATATCCTACTCTAGACCTATTGGCCACCACTCAATCAACTGTGAAAATTCATAAAGACTTCCTAAGACTCTCAAATCTAAGGGAATCTAAAGGCTTCGTGAAGATATCGGCTAACTGGAGGTCGATAGATACAAAACTTAAGGATATGACCTTTTCCTCCACAAGCTCACGAATAAAGTTCTCGCGTATCCTAATGTGTTTTGTCCGCAAATGCTGGACTGGATTACGGTATATGTGTATCGCGCTCATGTTATCACAAAAAATAATCATGGTGTCCTATGATATCCCATAATCCTCTATTATCTTCTTCATCCACAGAAGTTGCGTGCAATAACTCCCAGCGGCTATGTACTCAACCTCCACAGTGGACAAAGAGATGGAGTTTTTCTTCTTGATCACCCAAGAGACAGGAGCAGAACCAAGAAAGAAACACCCACCAGAAGTGATCGTACATCCATCTGCATCCCTAACCCAATCATCATCCAAAAAGGCTGATAAACGGTCACTGGTATCAAAGGAATACCAAATGCCAAGAGAGAGAGTCACACTCATGTATTTTATAATGCATTTAAGAGAGAGTAAGTGTGACTCTTTCGGCGATGCCTGATATCGCGCACAGACTCCAACACTAAAGGCTATATATCGGGACGACTGGCAGTCAAGTAGAGAAGACTACCTATCATACTCCGATACAAGGTTTGATCTACGTCCTTGCCTGAAGTGTCCTTACTAAGATTGGTAGTGGTACTCATAGGCGTACGAGCATGCTTAGCAGAATCTAACCCAAATTTCTTCACTAGGGAAGATTGGAAGATGAACATCCCATCCTCTAGCTGACGAACCTGGAGACCAGGGAAGAAAGTAAGCTCACCAACCATGCTCATCTCAAACTCACTCTTCATCTCTTCCTCAAAGAGCTGAGCATGCTGGGAGCACGTGGATCCAAAGATTATGTCATCCACATAGACCTGGGAAATAAAAATAGCACCGTCATCTCTCCTGAGGAAAAACGTCATATTAACTCCCCCTCTCTTGAAGCCACGGGCTAAGAGATTGGAAGTAATCCTCTCGTACCAAGCACGGGGTGCTTGCTTCAAACTAAACAGGTCTTTCCTCAGATAGTATACGTGATTAGGGCGCTTAGTGTGATAACCCAAATATAATTTGAAAGAGTGCGCGTGCGTCCAAATAGAGATATTATTTAATTAAACTCAATTTTATCATTTAAGTCCTAAACATGCTTTTATATGTGACTGAATAAGATGATCAAACATGCAAGAACATTCAAACACACATATGTGAGGAAAAATCCCCCAAAGGGTCAAAACCATTTATTTTCATTATAATATTGTATCATACAATTTCTCGGATTATAATGAAAATATAGTGACATAGAATTACTCGCAGGCGTCGGATCTGTAGTCGGCGGCTGGAACTTTCCCTTTCCAGGAGGGCATCAATGAATAAGAAGGACGGTCTTCTCCACAATGGTTTGAACAGACACACGGTTGTGTTCTTGGGTTGCAAACAGATTCACAAGGGTTTGAAACGTTATGTGAATCAAAACATAAGTCTTGGGACTCACAAAGGTGAAGACTTAGAGTATTTAGGACTCTGAAAATTGTCTATGAAAGTCTTGCAAAACAAATCCCTGAAGTTGGTTTATAAAGGAAAACCTATCCCTAAAAAATCTGAACACGATCTGCACGATTTTATCCCAGGCGGACCGATCCGCTTTTGAGGCCGGATTGGTCCGGGGTCGGATCGGTTCCTTTTTGAAAGACCCTTCTTCGGTTCACAATCGGTCCAGGGTATACTGGATTGAAGCATAAGCGGATCAGTCCGTTGGTAGATCAGTTATTTTTCCAAACTAGCGGATCGGTCCGGTGAGGACTGGTTTCTTTTTAAAACAGGCGGATCGGTCCGGCTGACCAGAAACTGATTCCTTGAATTCTTTGATATTCGTATCCGTTGATGACGATGTGATCTTGAATTTCTTCAATGATGTAATGAACTATGACATACACATAAATAATGGACAAAATGTCCTTACAAATCTCCCCCTATGTCTATTCCGGTACAAACATAAAAACTCCCGAATTATCAAATATCAAATTTCCTATACAAATCTACCCTTCCATGAACCCAAAACTAAAAAGGTACAAATGAATAATACTTCATTGTTTGTTCTTAAACTCTTTAGGAATCTCAATGCTTTTCTCATCAGGGTGTGCAATTTAGAGATCATCAAATAAGTACATACACACATGAGACAAAGAAAATACCACGTGACATATCGAGTTTGAAATGAGATAAACATAGATACCAATTTATGATAAAAAATAAACTAAATCTCAAAAACTCCCCCAAAATTCAAACTCCCCCATAATATGATAATTCTTTCTCCCCCTTTTTATGATGTCCCCAAATAGACAAATGAGAAGAAGGAAGCAAATAAGAAAAATCGGGTGTCACAAGGAATAAGTAACTATTTTTTAAAGTTTTGCAAAATTTTTCAAAAACAACATACAAAAATCACACCATGAATGAACACAAAACAACCAAGTTGACGATAGAGAAAATGTAGAGGTGTGATCAAATTCGATAGGAAAATAAATGCATACAATCATGACATATGTGCACGATGAATATCAGATACTCCTAACGAATGCAATCAAAATCTTCCTTTGGTGTAAAAAGGTGGTAATATGAGACATTGACTCAATCAAATCAACAAATCAAAGCTGAAAACGATTTCCACACCAATAACGTCCAAAATGATTTAATTCTTTTTCAGGACATTCAAGGCAGTGCAAACCCGTTTGAAATCTCCAACCAAACTCCCTCAGATATATATTTTGAAAAGAGGAAATCTAAATTCTCAAACTTTGGAGAATTGATGGTGAAACCTAATGGCCCATATTTTGGAGTAAATAGATTTTTATTGCCTTTAAATTTTTTCGAGCTCTTTTAACCTCTTTGGACCTCAGATAATAAGATTCCTTAATTTTCAGGTCCTTGTTAACGATGTCTTAGAATCGCAAAGGCTAAAGGAAATTTTCGCAGCCCTTCCCCATTTTTCAAATAAACACACAGTCTCACCAAAATGGTTTTTACATGCATTCCAATCTTGTCAATTTTTATCGCATATGGGTAGTTGTATAGACAGAATTGAGATGGAAACACTCAAGCCAATATGTGATAGACAAGTACAATAATCAAATAATGCCGTGCATGAGTGCAATAAGGATATAGGAGTCAAACATGTAAAAAGATATCACTAATCACATCTCAAGGAAACCAATCAATCTAAAGTACATGGATAAAATGATGTAGCGTCTCAAATATCTATCAAACAGTCATATGGATAAATTGAATGAAGTTGTGACATGGCTATCTTAAATGCTCATCCATAAAAGGTGCAAAATAAAATACAAAAATATTTTTGTGCTTTTTTAAATGTTTTATAAAAATGAAAATCTTTTTGGATTTTTAAATAATGTACAACAAGCAATAGTACATATAAAATAAACTAGCAATAGGAAGCATATGATTTGAACATGGAAAATCATCCTATCCTAGACATAGACCAACCCCTCAGTCAACTGTGCAAATCCCAAAGACTTCCTAAGACTCTCAAATCTAAAGTCATCCAAAGGTTTTGTGAAAATATCGGCTAACTGACTGTCGGTGGGTATGAAACTCAGGGATACGACTTTCTCCTCAACTAACTGACGTATAAAGTGCTCGCGTATCCGGATGTGCTTTGTGCATGAATGTTGGACTGGATTTCAGGATATGTGTATCACACTAATGTTATCACTAGAAATAGTCATGGTGTCCTGTGAAATCCCATAATCCTCCAACATTTTCTTCATCCACAAAAGTTGCGTGTAACAACTCCCGATGACGATGTACTCAGCCTCCACAATGGACAAAGAGATAGAGTTTTGCTTCTTGCTCAACCAGGATACAAGATCATAACTAGAATAGAAACACCCACCAGAAGTGCTCCTACAACCATCTACATCTCCGGCCCAATCGGCATCCGAATAGGCGAATAAATGGTCATCGGTATCAAAGGAATACCAAATGCCATATGAGAGAGTCCCACTCACGTATTTAATAATACGTTTCAGAGAAAGTAAATGCGACTCTTTTGGGGACGCCTGATATATTCCACAGACTCCAACACTAAAGGCTATGTCGAAACGACTGGCAGTCAAGTAGAGAAGACTACCTATCATACTCTGATACAAGGTTTGCTCTACGTCCTTACCTGAAGTGTCCTTACAAAGATTGGTAGTGGTACTCATAGGTGTACGAGCATGCTTAGCGGAGTCTAACCCAAATTTCTTCACTAGGTCTCTTGCATACTTAGATTGGGAGATGAACATCCCATCCTCTAGCTGACGAACCTGGAGACCAAGGAAGAAAGTAAGCTCACCTACCATGCTCATCTCAAACTCACTTTTCATCTCCTCCTCAAAGTGGTGAGCATGTTGGGAGCACGTGGATCCGAAGACTATGTCATTCACATAGACCTGGGTAATCAAAATAGCACCATCATCTCTCCTGACGAACGTCATATCAACTCCCCCTCTCTCGAAGCCACGGGCTAAGAAATAGGAAGTAAGCCTCTCATACTAAGCATGGGGTGCTTTCTTCAAACCATACAAGGCTTTCCTTAGACAGTAGACGTGCTTCGGGTGCTTAGGGTCTTCAAACCCTTTTGTTTAATCCACGTAAAACTCCTCCTGTAGAATGCCATTTAGAAAGGAACTCTTGACATCGATCTAATATAACTTGAAGCGTAGATGACATGCGATGGCGAGAAGTAAGCGGACGAACTCAAGCCTCGCAACGGGATCAAATGTCTCCCCAAAGTCTACACCTTCTATCTGTGTGTAGCCTTGAGCGACCAACCTAGCCTTGTTTCTGATTATGTTACCATTTTCATCCATTTTATTCTTGAAAATCCATCTAGTACCTATCACATTAGTCTCACTAGGTCGGGGGACAAGTTCCCAGACATTATTCTTTTTAAACTGAAGCAACTCATCCTGCATGGCAGATATCCAGTGTTCATCCGAGAGTGATTCTTTGTGATGCTTGGGCTCGACTTTGGACGTGTAGCAAAAATGGCTAACAAAATTCTCGAGCTGAGCACGAGTCTTGACCCCTAGTGTGGGATCACCAACAATGGAAGAAGGGTCATGACTCTTGCGAACCCAAGCAGGTGTGTCCCCTAACACATGAGTAGGGTCCACAGAGTGTGGGTGAGGTGCAAGCAAATTATTGCCCGAAACATCCTCATTCTCACACGAAAAGCTAGAATCAATAAATGCTGAAGGTTCGTCATCTTTCACGGTGATGTTTATTAACTCCATAACCTTAGATCTCTTCTGGTTAAAAACTCGGTACGCTCTACTATTCGATGAATACCCTAGCAATATTCCCTCGTCGCTTTGGGAGTCAAACTTTCCTAATTTCTCTATATCCTGTAGGATGTAGCATTTACTCCTAAAAACACGGAAATATGAAAAATTGGGTTTCTTTCCAGTCCACAATTCATAAGGCGTCTTAAGTGTGTGTGGACGCAGGTAAACCCTATTCACTGTGTGGCGTGAAGTAGACACTGCCTCTGCCCAAAATCTCCTAGACACGCTACGACCTAGAAGCATAGATCTAGCCATTTCTTGGATCGTCCTATTTTTTCTCTCAACAATCCCATTTTGCTGAGGAGTCTTCATAGTAGAAAACTCATGTTTGATCCCAAGGCTATCACGGTAAAGATATACTTTTGCTTCCTTAAATTCTGTGCCATTGTCACTACGGATCCTATTAATAGTGACTCCGTGTTGATTTTGGAGGACACAACACTTGGTCGTTAAAAATTCTACAACATCAGATTTCTCTCTCAGAAAACCTACAATAGAATATCTGGAGAAATCGTATACCATCACAAGGATATACCTCTTACCACCCAAACTCTCAGTACGAGTAGGACCCATAAGATCCATGTGAATTAACTCAAGTGCTCGGGAGGTGGTAATGGAATTCAGCTTCCTATGGGGGCTAAGAATTTGTTTTCCCAATTTAAAGGATCCACAAACTATGGAAGTTAACTTTCCAAGAGATGGTAAGCCACGTACTAGGTCCTTTTTAGCTAAACGAGTTAGATCTCTAACGTTCATGTGACCTAGATGTTGGTGCCATAGATCCATAAGAGTGATCGTGGCGCTGTTGCAGACAAGTGAGGATGTGGGATCAGTCCCATAGCAATTATCCTTTGTCCTCACCCCTCGCACTAAACGTTTACCAGCTTGATTATAGACCTTACATGTGTCCCGATCAAACTTTACGGCAAAGTCACTGTCGCACAGCTGGCTAATGCTGAGAAGGTTTGCTTTAAAACCTTTGACGTACAAAACATTCTCTATCTTAGGAAATCCTGGTAACTCTACAGTACCACGTCCTATAATGCTAGACTTGCTCCCATCTCCAAAAGTGACTCTTCCATCCTGATAATACTCAAGAGACGTAAAAAATGAGGCATCTCCTGTCATATGTCTAGAGCACCCACTATCAAAATACCACTTTGAGGTATTATGTGATTTGAGAGCAACATGAACAACAAAGGCCTTTTTATCTTTCTTAGGTACCCAAGTAGTGGTGACCTTTTGTTTACCTTTATTATTGTTGGTGTTAGCCGGAATGTGAGAAGCATTCACTGACGGTAAAGACATCCGTCGGAATTCCTTCATTAAACTCTGTGATGTGGGAGCTAAAAACTCAACTCGCTCTCTCAGACTGGTAAAATCATCAGTATGCTGTGGTGGAGAAGTAGTACATCGTGTCCGACCCATACTATAGGAAAACTCCCTGAGGTGGCCTTTTCTTTTGCAATATATACAAAATAACACAGTAAAAGGCGAACCTTGGTTTGCTTTTCTTGGTCGAACTCTCTTTCGAGGTTTTTGACGATGGCCATTAGGAGTCGTAGTAAACTTAGGAACTGGTCCAGGTGCAATTTGGGACGTGCAGGCACCATCATAACCTATTCCCTGCCTATCACCAAAACCTAAAGCAGGGCCGAGGAGCATCTTTCCCAGCTTTCCAGATCTGTCCTCGATTTGAACCTTGACTTTCCATGCTCTCTCAAGATCATGAGTAAGCTGGGCTACAAGGGCTTCAAGTTTCTTCCGAGTCTCCACGGAGGAATGGAGCTCACTTGTAAGACTAGCCACTTTTTTAGTCAAGTCCCCTCTCTCTTTCTCAAAACAAATTTTTCTCTAAACAGACTTTCTTTCTCAATAAAGGCAGACTCACTCTCTCTTAACGTAGTGCAGGTGGATGACTCTCTCTCTCTCACTTTTCTTAAGTCTTCCTCTAAAGCGGTGATCCTAATAACTAACGCTTTGTTATGATTTTTAGTTTTAAAGGACTCAAAATAAATCTCAGCGTAAGCGCGCTGAAGATCACTCACGCTCTCACTTGTGTCATCCTCCCCCTCACTCACATCGATCTCACTGTCGAGGTGTCCCTCTGAAGAAGCATCCTCATCTTCGTGAGGAGGACTTGAAGTACTCAAATGACTAGCTATGAATGCAATGAAGTTACACTCATGCGGTGACTCATCTTCAGAATCCACTGACTCGACCTCACTTTCATCGTTAAGGGTGGCATTAAGGACATCTTTACCATTTTCTCTGTTCAGGCGTGTGGCACACTCAAAGGCTCTATGACCCCTACCGTCACTCTCAAAGCATCTCTCACTTTTTTTCTTAGGAGGATGTTTAAAAACTTTTTCATTTTTCTTTTCAGACTTATTTTTCTCAAAATCTTTTTATCTTCAAAATTACCATTTTTCTTGAATTTGAGAATTCTCTTGAAGTTTTTAGCAAATAAGGCCAAATCATCTAAGTCAAAATCACACTCAGAATCTGACGTATCTGTCTCTATTTTTCTAGATGACTCTCCCCTCTTTCTTGCCGACCCCTCACTCTTTCTTTCCTGGTAATTAAGTGCAATTCCCTTATCTTTAGACATGAAAGATTTAGGAAACATATCAATTTCATAAGTTTGCAAATCTCCTACAAGTTCCTCCAATTTTAGTGTATTTAAATTACCCATAGAATTTAGCACAGTGACTTTAGGGATAAAACGCTTAGGAAGAGTACGAACAATATTTTTAGCAACTCTAGCATTAGGAATGTGTTCACCAAGATTAAAGATAGTATTAACAATATCAGATAACCTAGCATAAAAATCATCAAAACATTTAGTTTCATTCATGGTGATGGTTTCAAATTGAGTTGTTAAATTTTGCACTTTAGACTCTTTCACAGCATTAGTTCCTTCATGGGTAAGTTGCAAAACATCCCATGCCTCTTTTGACGTGGTGCGTGTTATTATGCGTTTGAACTCATTAGGTGTGATAGACCCGGAAGTAGCACTTAAACCTTTAGGATTAAAAGATGACCATCTAAACTCTTCTTCAGTCCATGTGGTGACATGTTTTAAATTGGTCACATTTTTAACAGTGAAGGAAGGAGGTGTCCACCCTCTTTCAACCAAAATCCAGACACGTTCATCAATTGCTTTTAATGCAGATCTCATGCGGGTTTTCCAATATGCATAGTTTGTCCCCTAAAAACTGGTATTTTATTATATAACTTCACCATTATGAACACACTCGTTTTCAAAAATCAATTTTTCACAAAATTGATATCTTAGAAAAATTTTGCAAAAAAATTAGGAATACGCGATAGATTAGCGTAACCTGCTCTGATACCAATTTGATGACATGAGAAGTCAAATTGTATCAAGGAAAAAAAACTTTAAAAATCAGGATCACTCGATAATTTAGAGTAACCCACTCTGATACCAATTTGAAAGAGTGCGCGTGCGTCCAAATAGAGATATTATTTAATTAAACTCAGTTTTATCATTTAAGTCCTAAACATGCTTCTACATGTGATTGAATACAATGATCAAACATGCAAGAACATTCAAACACACATATGTGAGGAAAAATCCCCCAAAGGGGCAAAACTATTTATTTTCATTATAATATTGTAACATACAATTTCTCGAATTACAATGAAAACAGTGACACAAAATTACCCACAAGCATCGGATCTGTAGTCGGCGGCTAGAACTTTCCCTTTCTAGGAGGGCAGTAATGAAGAAGAAGGACGGTCTTCTCCACAATGGTTTGAACAGACACACGGTTGTGTTCTTGGGTTGAAAACAGATTCACAAGGGTTTAAAACGTTGTGTGAATCGAAACATGAGTCTTGGGACTCACAAAGTTGAAGACTTAGAGTATTTAGGACTCTGAAAATTGTCTATGAAAGTCTTGGGAAACAAATCCCTGAAGTTGGTTTATAAAGGAAAACCTAGCCCTATAAAATCTGAACACGATTTGCACGATTTTACCCCAGGCGGACCGGTCCACTTCGGAGGCCGGATCGATCTGGGGTTGGACCGGTTCCTTTTAAAGACCTTTCTTCAGTTCGCAATCGGTCTGGGGTTTACTGGATTGAAGCATAAGTGGATCGGTTCGGATTGAGGCGGATCGGTCCGTTGGCGGATCGGTACTTTTTCCAAACTGGCGGATCGGTCCGGTGCGGATCGGTTCCTTTTTAAAATAGGTGGACCGGTCCGGATGACCAGAAACTGATTCCTTGAATTCTTTGATATTCGGATCCGTTGATGATGATGTGATCTTAAATTTCTTCAACGATGTAATGGCTTATGACATACACATAAATAATGGACAAAATGTCCTTACATAATTATGATAGATTACATTTAAATCATGCTTACCTTATTTGATATGAATAATGTTTTATTAATATATCTACCATTAAGTGATTATGGTTGGTATAATACTACTTTCATAAGCCATGAAATGTCGAATTATTTACTAACACAAGATTTTGTTATTTTCGGTAGAAATTTTCCCGTTGGACTCTAGTTTTGACACTTATAATGTAATAATTGACTCAAAGGGAAAACTATATAGTTGTATATATATGAGTTGGGTTTGCCACAAAACAAATGGATCATAAAATGGATGTCCGAGTAAGAAGTTAGCCCAAATTTACGAACAAGTGGCAAATCTGTCCATTCCCTTTTAGTGGTAAATTGTCTTTTAGTAAACCAAATGTTTTAATTTGATTGGTTGGCATGGGAGGACACCTTGGACGACTTAAAACTCTTATTATAACCTATTTCTTCTAAAAATAAAATCCTAGGTTCAGCTTTGTAGAGTTTTTGCTTGAGGAAACACAAAGTGGAAGTTTAAGGAAGAAACAATTACAAGAAAAGCTAGGAAAATTCCAAGAAAATCCTTAAAGTGTTTCCAAGGTATAATTATGCTATTAATATTGTTTTAATATTATATTATACTTATTTCAAAGTATATAAATTGTGAATGATTGATTAAAATTCCATCCTCCTTTGTGATAATAAGTATTTGTTCAAATGTGAGATAAGTGGTGTATGTAACCCGTATTGCTTGTTATTGAAATCCCTTGTATTCAAAATTGCATACATTTTTGTATGCTTCCTGGAATTGAGAAATTCCAATTGGATATGAAAGTAGAATCATATTCATATCATATCCAAAAATTAGAATTTAACTCCTTGTGGTTGGGACTTGGTGATGGTTGCAAGTTGGTACATAGTTGCTATTTGTATATTTCATTTCGATATGCCCTGCGTTTGGTCAAGCTTATCACACAGCAAATGAAGTCAAACAATTCTGAAACTTTAATGATGTACTACTTAGTATGTTTATTGAAAATGGGTGGAAAATCATGGATAGTTATGCTAGAGAAAAATTATGAAAATTATTGGAAGTTGAAGGAACAATAGAGGAGCTTGTGGGGCATATTTAATAGGCTTTAAAGAAATGGTCATAACTTTCTCTAGGACGCTTGAAAAATTACGCTTTCATTGTAATGGAAAGTATATTCAAATATGTTTTCATATTGATAATCTTGGACACCTGTATATGTAGAATTTATGAATATGGGATGGTTAAGTATGGAGGACAATAATTTGAGGCCATACAGGATACCCCATGAAAGAATGTTTTTATCTTCTCTTTCCTAAGGGTGTTTTGAGTACATGTTTCATGTGTATATACATTTAGAAGTATACTTTTATGTTTACTTGATTTTTGTTATAAATTCCTTATGAGGTATTTTCTATGGTTGAATGTTCATAACCTTATCAACATATATACCATTGTTTCGTCTTTACACATGTTTCATGGAATATGACTTTAGTAGAATTATATTGTTATTTTATAGTCATTGAAAGTTAAATAGATATATTGAGATAATACTTATGATTTAGATTGATTACTAATTTAGTTGGATTAATAGGTGTAAGGTCAAATCAACCCAGTTCAGCTCAATACATAGTTGACTACCCAATGTGAGTGTACTTACTGAGTTGATTATGGATATGATGTGTATGTATTATATGTTGAGATGTTATGGCTAATTAAAATTCAATAGATGTTGATATGTTATGGCTTATTAAAAGTCAAGAGATGTTGAGATGTTTTGGATTTGTAAAAGTCAAGATATGTTGAGTTGCTATGCAATTCAGGAGATGTTAGGTTATTAAAACCTATGGATATGATTATTGTCTACGGGCAGGAGATTTGGGGTTTATTAACTCCGAAGATGTATACGGCCTTATTTGGAAGAGAGATGGATATTTTGATATGTTGAGATGTTAATATAGTACTTTTACTATATATAGATGTTGTACATTCACTGAGTTTTAAACTCATGGTTTTATATGTTTACATTTTCAGGTTTTCAAGCTGCCACTTCCAGGTCTAGAAGGTTGAGTGAATAGTAGTAGGGTCTCGTCAGTTTTGTTTCATACATTGTACTAGTGTTAATTAAGTTAAATGGTATGGGATTTTTGTTTAAATTTTTTCATGGTTGGATTTTTAGTATTTTTCATTTTAACCTTGAAGTTTCTTTAATGTGTATTACTAAATAAATAAATAAATAATAAATGTGGTTTGTGAACTATTTAGTTAATTCTATCCTAATGGGGTTATGGTATGACAACTTGGTATCACAGCTTTAGGTTTTTATATTCTGGGGTTAGAGAGTCTAGATGTGGCAGTGGCAGAAGTAGTGTGGTGTGGGTCATATATATTAACTTGTGAGAAATACTAACCATTATGTTAGAAATAAATGTTGTATTCTTGTTTTTGTAATTGTGGTTTATGACTGATAGTAAGATATGGAAGGAGAAAATGTTCATGAGAGGGTGGATGAGTAGTCTTCAAATACAGTAAACCAACAAAATCCAAATAAAATAGAGGGGGAACCTGAACAACTTAGAGATATGTAGAGAATGGCTCGTGCCATGACTTTAATGGAAGAACCACAAAACATGTTTATGATGCAAATAGCAGAACAACAAGCCAAGTACTTGGAGGAGAAAACTTTGGACAGAATAGAAAGGGAAATACAATGAGAGGAGAAGAATACTCTGTACGAGAAGTTTATTAAATTGACCCACCCCTAGCATTCTCAGGTTCTGTAGATCGTTTAGAAGTTGAGGCTTGGGTGGGATACACATAAACTATCTTCGGGGTGATGAATGTACCTGGTGTGCAAAAGGTAATTTTGGCTACTTTCATGTTAAAAGGCGAAGATAAATATTTGTGGGAGACTTCCAAACATTTATTTCTTACTCTAGGGGGAGGTGATGTAATTACTTGGGATTCCTTTATTAAAGTCTTATATGAAAAGTATTTTCCTAATATGTATCGGAAGCAAAAAGAGAGAAATTTTATCATTGAATCAGGGTAATATGTCAGTCATGGAGTATGGAACTAAATTTATATCTTTGTCTTGATTTTCATTACGTTTCGTACATGATGAGGAGGACAAATGCACCAGATTTTAAGATGGATTGAATTTGGTTATCAAGTCTAGACTCACTGCACTTGAAATGGTAGATTATAATTCTGTAGTTAACAATGCTATGATGGTTGAAGGAGATGTTAATGATGCAATAAACAATAGGGAAAAAAGGGGAAAGAGGGGAAGATTTGATCTATCTCAACAAAAGGAAGGTAATATAGAATACACAAAAAAGGGGAGTAAAATATTTAAGCGTGGTAGAGGGACTGGGAATTATGTTCAGAATAAGACACCAAGAAATTTTAGGGGTGCGGGATTGACGGGCCAATAGAATAGACAACAAGAGAATGCGAATGGTCATTTAAGCCTATTAAATGCTATTTTTTCAAACCTGAGGGCCATATCAGTCCATATTGTCCCAAGTTAAAGGGGGTAGAGTGCTATCACTATCATCAAATTGATCATACCAAAAAGAACTGTCCTATGCTAATAGGAGGGGCTCAATCAGCTACTGCTAGTCGAGGTTCATCACCTGGAGGCATAGGGAGAGGAGGAGGTAGAGGATAGGCTAGTGGTTCTAGGGCTCTGGGAAGGATATTTGCTATGACTTTACAGGATGCTCATGCTACTCCATTGGTGGTGACATATACATTTTATGTCATGAACAAACATGCTTACATGATTATTGATCTAGGTTCTACTCATTCATTTGTAGCACTATCATTTACCATGCATTTGGGTAGACCATGTTCTTATATAGATTTCGATTTATATATTTCTACAATGATGGGGGATGTGATGTTAGTGGATCTTGTGTATAAAAATTGTGTATTGTATGTGGGGAGAGGGAGTTTACCATTGATTTAATTCCACTAAATATTCGAGATTTTGATATAATCTTGGGGTATGGAGTGGTTATCTTCCAACCATGCATCAATTGACTATTTTCACAAGGAAGTAACATTTAATATGCCGGGGGAGGAAGAATTTAAATTTACTAGGGAAAGAAATGTGGGTCCAAATTGTCTTATTTCTGCCCTTTGGGCGAGGAAATTGCTAAATAAGGTTGTCAAGGCTTTTTAGCGTATATTTTGGATACCGACAGGGAATTACAAAATTAGAAGATATCGCAGTAGTTAAGGATTTTGCAGATGTATTCCTAGATGAATTACCAGGGTTGCCACCTAGCAGAGAGGTAGAGTTTACTATTGATTTAGTGCCTGGTACAGCTCCAGTATCTATTTCTCCATATAGAATGACACCTATGGAACTAAAGGAGTTAAAGGTTCAACTTCAAGATTTTCTAGATAGAGGTTTTATTCGACCTAGTATATCACCACGGGGTGATATGGTATTATTTGTGAAGAAGAAATATGACACCATGCGACTTTGCATTGATTATCAGTAATTGAACAAGATAACTATTTGAAATAAATATCCATTGCCTCGTATTAATGATTTATTTGATCAAATATAATGTTCTAAAATGTTTTCAAAAATTGATTTGAGATCGGGTTCTCATCAATTAAGGGTGAGAGATTGTGACATTTCTAAGACAGATTTCCGTTCTTGCTATGGTCATTATGAATTTTTGGTAATGCCATTTGGGTTAATAAATGCTCCTACGGTGTTTATGAATTTAATGAATTGAATATTTCATCCTTTCATATATTCATATATGATTGTCTTTATTGATGATGTTTTGATATACTCACCTAGCCAAGAGGAACATGAGAAGCATCTAAGAGTTGTATTGCAAGTTTTGCAAGATAGTAAATTGTTTGATAAGTTTAGCAAATGCGAGTTTTGGTTGAATCAGGTTGTATTTCTGGGGCATGTTGTTTCGGGAGATGGAATTTATGTTTAACCTAAGAAGGTAGAGGAAATTTTGTCATGGGAAAGACCAAGAAATAAAATGGAGATAAGGAGTTTCCTAGGATTCGATGGATATTATAGAAGATTCGTAAAGGGGTTTTCATCTATAGCCTTACCATTGACTAAATTAACCCGAAAAGAAGTGAAATTTGTGTGGAGTGATGAATGTCAACAAAACTTTGAAAAGTTGAAAAATAGGCTAGCATCTGCTCCAGTTCTCACTGTTCCATCCAGTGGACAAGGTTTTATGATTTATACTGACGCTTCACATCAGGGTTTGGGTTTTGTTTTCATGCAACATGGAAAGGTAATTTCTTATGCATCTATACAGTTAAATACGCATGAACATAATTATCCTACACATGATTTAGAACTTGTGGCTATTATTTTTGCCTTGAAATTGTGGCAACATCATTTATATGGAGAGACATGTGAAATTTTCACTGACCATCAATGTTTAAAGTATTTATTTACACAAATAGATTTGAATTTGAGACAAAGATGTTGGATGGAGTTAATTAAAGACTATGATTGTACCATTCACCATTATCCCGGGAAGGCTAATATTGTTGTAGATGCTCTAAGTCGGAAGTCATTGGGGAGGTTATCTTTTATTCAATGTACACGGGTTGGTAATATTAAGGAATTAAGACTGATGGGAGTATAATTGAACTTAACTGAAATGTGGGTGTTAATTGCACACGTTATAGTGACACCTTTACTGTCAGAACGCCTATGAAATTTGTAAATCAGTGATCCATCCCTTAAGAATAAGAAACAAGAAATCCTGGATGGTAAAGAGAGTGACTTTGAAATTAATAATGATGAATCGTTGTGTTATAAAAACAGAATTTGTGTACCAAATGATCCATCCTTAAAGAAGAATATATTAGAAGAGGCACATAGTTCAATTTATTCTATGCATACTGGAGGTACCAAAATGTACAGAGATTTGAAAGAGTATTACTGGTGGAATAATATGAAACATGAGATTGCAAAATTTGTAGCTAAATGTTTAGTATGCCAGCAAGTGAAGGCGGAGCATCAGAAGACGGCATGATTATTGTAGTCATTGCCTATTCCAAAATGGAAGTGGGAACATATAACGATGGATTTTGTTGTAGGATTACCACGATCATCAAAGGGGCGTGATTCTACTTGGGTGATTGTATACAGATTGACAAAGTCAGCTCATATTCTTCCTATTAAGATGACCTACACTGTTGATAAGTATGCATATATATACGTTGATGAGATTATCCATTTACATGGGGAACCAGTGTCAATAGTATCAGATAGAGATCCAACGTTCACGTCTAAGTTTTGGCCTCATTTACAGAATGCCCGGGCATAAGTTTGAAGTTTAGTAATGCATTTCATCCATAAACCGATAGGCAATTAGAAAGAATGATTCAAATATTAGAAGACATGTTATGAGCCTGTGTATTTGACTTCAAAGGTAGTTGGGATGATCATTTCCATTGATGGAATTCACGTATAATAATAGTTATTAGTCCACCATTGGTATGGCTTTTTATGAAGATTTATATGTGAGTAGATTTAGAACGCCATTATGTTGGGATGAAGTAGGTGTAAGGAAAATCTTGGGTCCTGAGTTGATAGATATGACAACCGAAAGGATTAAAATGATTTCGGAACGGATAAAGATAGCGCAATGCAAGCACAAATTTTATGCACTCAAAAGGAAGTATCCTTTAGAATTTCAAAAGGTAGATTTTTTATACCTACATATTTCATCGTGAAAAGGCATCATGAGATTTGGAAAAAATGGGAAACTAAGTCCAAGATATATTGAACCATATGAAGTGTTGGAAAGAATTGGGACCCTGACGTATAAATTAGCATTACCTCCAGAATTATCTCATTTACATGATGTGTTTCACGTATCGATGCTTTGTAAGTATTTGGCAGATCCATCTCATCAACTGAAAACCCAACCTATTGAACTAAAAGAAGACTTCTCCCACATCAAGGAGCCGGTGGAAATTCTTGATTGTAGGGAGCAAGTATTGAGGAATAAATTTATTACCTTAGTTAAAGTTATATGGATGAGCCTTGTAATTAAAGAATAAACTTGGGAAATGGAGGATAGCATGAAGAAATAGTATCCCCATTTTTTTGGTAAGTGACATTCATATTAAATTTCGGGGATGAAATTTTCTAAGGGGGTAAATTGTGACAACCCGAATATAATTATGATAGATTATATTTAAATCATGCTTACCTTATGTGATATGAATAATGTGTTATTAATATATCTAATGTTAAGTTATTATGGTTAGTATAATCCTACTTTCATAAATCATGAAATGTCGAATTATTTACGAACACAAGATTTTTTTATTTTCGGTAGAAATGTTCCTGTTGGAGACTAGTTTTAACCCTTATAATTTAACAATTGACTCAAGGTGAAAACTATATAATTGTAAATATATAAATTAGGTTTGTAATAAATAAAATGGAGCATCAAACGGAGGTCTGAGTAAGAAGATAGCCCGAATTTACGAACAAGGGGCAAATATGTCCATTCCCTTTAAGTGGTAAATTGTCTTTTAATAAACCAAATGTTTTAATTTGATTGGTTGGCATGGGAGGCAGACTTGGCTGACTTAAAACTCTTCTTATAGCCTATTCCTGAGAAAATAAAACCCTAGGTTCTGTTTTTTAGAGTTTTTTCTTGAGGAAAGAGAAAGTGGAAGTTTAAGGAAGAAAAGATTATAAGAAAAGCTAGGAAAATTCCAAGAAAATCCTTAAAGTGTTTCCAAGGTATAATTATGTTATTAATACTGTTTTAATCTTGTATTATACTTATTTCAAAGTATATAAATCATGAATGATTGATTAAAATTCCATCCTCCTTTGTGATAGTAAGTATTTGTTCACATGTGAGATAAGTGGTGTACGTAGCCCGTATTGCTTGTTATTGAAATCCCTTGTATTCCAACTTGCATATATTTTTTGTGCATACTGGAATTGAGAAATTCCAATTGGATATGAAACTAGACTCATATATTTATATCATATCCAAAAATAGAATTTAACAGCTTGTGGTTGGGCCTTGGTGATGGTTGCAAGTTGGTCATAGTTGTTGTTTGTATATTTCATTTCGATATGCCATAAGTTTGGTAAAGGTTTTGACGCATCAAATGAAGTCAAACAATTATGAAACTTTAATTATGTACTATTTAGTATGTTTATTGAAAGCGGGTGGAAAATCATGGATAGTTATACTAGAGAAAAATTATGAAAATTATTGGAAGTTGAAGGAACAATAGAGGAGCTTGTGGGGCAGATTTAATAGGTTATAAAGAAATGGTTATAACTTTCTCTAGGAAGCTTTAAATATTACACCGTCATTGTAATGGAAAGTATATTCAGATATGTTTTCATATTGATAATCTTGGACACCTTTATACTTACAATTTATGAATATAGGATGGTTAAGTATGGAGGACAATAATTTGTGGCGATACTGGATACCCCATGAAAGAATTTTTTTATCTCCGCTTTTCTAAGGATATTTTGAGTACATGTTTCATGTGTATATACATTTAGAAGAATACTTTTATTTTTACCCTATTTTTGTTATAAATTCCTTATGAGGTGTTTTCCATGGTTGAATGTTAATAACCTAATCAACATATATGCCATTATTTCGTCTTTACACATATTTCATGGAATGTGACTTGAGTAGAATTATATTGTTGTTGTATTGTCATTGAAAGTTACATATATATATTAAGATAATACATATGGTTGAGATTAAGTACTTATTTAATTGGACTAACAGGTGTAAGGTCAAATCAACCCAATTCAGCTCCACCCGAAGGAAACGTCAATACATAGTTAACAACCCAATGTGAGTGTACTTACTGAGTTGATTATGGATAAGATGTGTATGTATTATATGTTGAGATGTTATGGCTTATTAAAAGTAAAGATATGTTGAGATGTTATGGCTTTATAAAAGTCAAGATATGTTGAGTTTCTATGCAATTCAGGAGATGTTAGTTTATTAAAACCCATGGATATGATTATTGCCTATGGGCAGAAGATGTGGGGTTTATTAACTCCGGATATGTATATGGACTAATTTGGCAAACAGATGGATATACTGATATGTTGAGATGTTAATATAGTACTTTTACTATATAGAGATGTAGTACATTCACTGAGTTTTAAACTCATGGTTTTATATGTTTACATTTTCAGGTTTTGAAGATGCCACTGCCAGGTCTAGGAGGTTGAGTGCATAAAAGTAGGGTCTCGTCAGTTTCGTTTCATACATTGTACTAGTGTTAATTAAGTTAAATGGTATGAGAGTTTTGTTTAAATTATGTTACTTTAAAAATGATTGGATTTTTAGTATTTCTCATTTTAACCTTGAAGTTTCTTTAATGTGTATTACTAGATAAATAAATATATAATAAATGTGGTTTGTGAACTATTTTATTAATTCTATCCAAATGGGGTTAGGTGTTACACTTAGGGTCTTCAAACCCTTTTGGGTGTTCCACGTAAACCTCCTCCTGTAGAATGCCATACATAAAGGCACTCTTGACATCCATCTGATATAACTTGAAGCGCATATGACATGCGATGGTGAGTAGTAAGAGGACGGACTCAACCCTCGCAACAGGAGTGAATGTCTCGTTAAAGTCTACACCTTCAATCTGTGTGTAGCCTTGACCAACCAACCTAGCCTTATTTTGAATAATGGTACCAGTCTCACCCACCTTATTCTTGAAGATCCACTTGGTACCTATCACATTTGTCTCACTAGGTCGGGGAACCAGTTCCCAGACATCATTCTTTCTAAACTGAAGCAGCTCATCCCGCATAGCACATATCTAGTGTTCATCTTTGAGTTCTTCCTTATAGTTCTCAGGCTCGATTTTTTTTTTTTATATATTTAAAAGATGATTAAACCCCAAATATCATAAAAAGGAGAAAAAGAGCCTTTCTCCAGGGGCTTACATCAAGTACAAGAAATAGAAAAATTTGAGATAAAGGATTTTAAAAATCTAGAAATGGGACCTTTATAAGGCCTAGCTTTGAAAGAAAGACAAATCTCATCATGGATAGCAACAATAACTGATGTAGAATTCATATCAATACCATAAAAAGTAGTTTTGTTCCTTGCACACCAAATTTTCCAACAAATGATATTAGGAAGTAATTTGTACAAAATAGCCCGAATATTTTTCCCATTAGATTGCAACCACCACAACATCAGCCGGGATCTAAATCTTGAAGCATGAAGATTAAGACCCATAGGATTTTCAAAATGACCCCAAACAATATTGACAACCTCACTAGAACCAAATAAATGTTGGGAGTTCTCCATACATATAAAAGAACAACATCGGCATCTCGAAACAAAAGAAATATTAATCCGTTGTAAATTCTCATCGAGAGGATTAGCATCATGAAGAACACACCAAATAAATGTAGAAACTTTCGGAGGAAGTCTAGGATCCCAAATCATAGTAAAAGAGAATTGAACACCATGTTTAGGTCGCACCAACTCCCAAGTTAGTTTAAAGGAAAAGTTATCCAAATGCCAACTAGAGGTGAAATCATCACAATAATTATCTTCAACAATCTCATAAACCGCTTGCATTCTTTTGTACGGGCCACACAAAAATGAGAGAATACCTCTAAAATTCAAATGGACTAATTTTTTATACTTTGAGTACATAAAATTAGCCCATAGCGAATTATTTTTTAAGAACCGAAACCAAAGTTTACAAGAGGAAATTAAGCTCACATAAAAAATTCTATGTATGCCCAAACTACCCTAATTTTTTTGTCTACAAATAATATCCCAGGAAACCCAATGATGTTTAAATCTATCCTCCGAAGTCCCCCGAAAAAATTAGCACAAATTTGATTAAACGCTTGAATAAACCCCTTGCTTAGAGAAATGACAGGAAAAACATGGGATTCCAACATCATGAGAACATATTGAATAAGGATAAGTCTACCTACCATGGATAAGAAGCCAGACTGCCACTGATTTATATGTCCCACTGCTTTGTCTATGATCGGAGCAACACAATATTTTTCTTTCGACCTTGGAATAACGAAACTCCTAGATACTAAATGCGTAAAGACTTGCAAACAAAACCCGTCAACGACTGTAACCTGCCACACTGACAAATTGAACAATTCGGACCTGTGATAATGCAGCTCTTCCATGGGCTCGAAACATTGATAACAATGTTCTCTAGCTGGATAACAATGTTCTCCTAATATAGTAGAAGGATCATGAATATTCTGAACCCAAGCAGAAGTGTCCCCTAAATCAGGAATGAAATCCACTCTCGGTATGGGAGGCATAACAAGATAATTAGTAAGTGCGTCATCCTCACCCAAAACGTTAGAATCAATAAACGTCGGTGGTTCGCCATCTTGCACAGTGAAATTTATTGACTCCATAACCTTAGAGATATTCAGGTTATACACTCGATAAGATCTACTAGATGATGAGTAACCTAAAAATATCCCCTCATCGCTTTAGTAGTCGAACTTTGCTAAGTGCTCTGTATCCTATAGGATGTAGCATTTTATCCCAAAGACATGGAAATATGAAAGGTTGGGCTTCTTTCCAGTCCAGAATTTGTAAGGCGTCGTAAGAGTGTGTGTACGGAGATATACCCTATTCATCGTGTGGCATGCGGTAGACACCGCCTCTGCCAAAATTTTTATTACAACATTGCGACCCAAAAACATAGATCTAACCATCTCTTGAATCATTAGATTCTTTCTCTAAACAATCCCATTTTGTTTGGGAGTCCTAACGGCCAAAAATTCGTGTTTGATTCCGCGGCTATCACAAAAAAGATCTACTTTTTCTTCTTTAAACTCAGTGTCGTTGTCACTACGTAGTCTCTTGATAGTGACACCGTGTTGATTTTAAAGGACACGACACTTGATCGTAAGAAAGTCCATAACATCAAATTTTTCTCCCAGAAAACCTACAATAGAGTAGCGTGAGAAATCATCTAACATCACGAGAATGTACCTCTTGCCACCTAAACTCTCACTATGAGTAGGAACCATAAGATTCATATGTATCAAATCAAGGATGCGAGAGGTGGTAATGGAATTCAACTTCTAATGGGGGCTATGAATTTCCTTTCCTAACTAGAAGGGTCCACAAACTGCTAAAGTTGGCTTTCCAAGAAATGTTAAGCCAGGTACTAGGTCCTTTTTGGATAACTTTTCCAAATCTCAAAAGTTCACATGACCTAGACGTTAGTGCTATAGATCCATAGTAGTGATCGTGATACTATTGCAGACAAATGAGGACTTGGGCATGATCCCATAACAGTTGTATTTAGTCCTCACCCCTTACAATAAAAATTTACTATTTTGCTCATAGACGTGGAATTTATTCCAGTCAAACTTTACTCCAAAGTCAACATCGTACATCTGGATAATGCTGAGTAAATTTGCCTTTAATCCTTTGACGTGCAACACATTCTCTATCTTAAGAAATCCTAGTAACTCTATTGTACCTCGTTCTAATATGCTAGATTTTCTCCCATCTCCAAAAGTGACTTTACCTTCCTTATTATCCTCAATGGAGGTAAACAAAGAGACGTCACCAGTCATGTGCCTGGAGCACCCACAATCGAAGTACCACTGTAGGGAATTATGTGATTTAAGAGCAACATGAAAAATAAGGGCTTTTGCATTGTGTTTAGGCACCCAATTAGTGGTAACCTTATGTTTTCCCTTGTCAAAATTTACTCTAGTTAGGATTTTAAAAGTGTCCACTGATGGCATAGAAATCTGTTGGAACTCTTATACTATACTATGAGATGTGGCGAATAGAAACTCAACTCCCTATCTAAGACTCTCAAAATCAGTAGTGTCATGTGGCGGAGCAAAAGTACGTCGTGTCCGATCTAAACTATATCAAAACTCATGAAGGGGGCCCTGTCTTTTGCAGTAAGTATAGAAATATGTAGACTCTGGCCGACTTCAGTTTTCTTTTCTTGGCCGAACTCTCTTCTGGTGTTTAGGTGGGTGGACATAAGGATTTGTAATAAACTCGGGAACCGGTTCTAATGTCATATGAGACGTGGAAGCTCCATCAAAACCTATTCCCGACCTCTCACCTAAACCCAAAGTAGGGGCGAGGAACATCTTTCCCATCTTTCCAGATCGGTCCTCAATTCTTACCTTGACTTCTCGGGCTCTCTCAAGGTCCTTAGTTAGTTGGGCTATAAGGGCTTCCAGTTTCTTTTGATTGTCTAGGGAGTAATGGAGCTCACTTATCAGATCATCCACTTGCTTAGTCAAGTCCCCTTTTTCTTTCACAAAAGCACTTTTTCTCTCCAAAAACTCTCTCTCTCTCTCAACATAGACGATCTCTCTCTCTCTCTCTCTCTCTCTCTCTCTCTCTCTCTCTCCTAGTTTCTTCTCTGGAGCTACAATCTTAAGAGCAAACATTTTGTTACGCTTTTTAGTTTTGAAAGTATCAACATATAAATCAGCGTATGCGCATCGGAGATCACTCCCCCTCTCACTTGCATCTTCCTCCCCCTGACTCACACTACTATCATTGAGGAGGTGTCCTTATGAGCTTCTATCCTCATCGTCGTGAGGAGCGCTGTTAGTACTCACATGAATGTCCATGAATGCGATGAAGTTACATTCATGCGATGACTCATCTCTAAAGTCCATCGACTCGACCTCATTATCGTCACTAAAGGCGGTGTTTAACGCAGATTTGGATTGTTCTTGACGTTTCAACCTACTTGCACACTCAAACCCCTATGACCTCTATCGCTACACTGAAAATCATCTCTCACGTTCTTTCTTAGAGGTGTCCTTTTTATCTTTCTCAAATTTCTTTTCAGATTTATTTTTCTCAAAATTCTTTTTATCTTTAAAATTTCCATTTTTCTTTAATTTAAGAGATTTCTTGAAATTTTTAGCAAAAAGGATCAAATTATCTAAGTCAAAATCAGAGTCAGAGTCAGACATATCTTCCTCTTTTTTCCTAGATGACTCACCTCTCTTTGACTCCTCACTCTTTCTGGCCCAGGCTTTAAGTTCTACCACTATTATATTTTGATTTTATCGTGTTTGGGAACATGTCAATTTCTTAAGTCTGTAGGTCTCCAACTAACTCCTCTAATTTCAGTGTATTCAAATTACCTAATGAACATAACACAGTGACTTTAGGATAAATCTCTTAGGCAGTGATCTCAAAATTTTCTTAACAACCCTATCATCAGGAATGTGTTATCCTAAATTAAAACAAGTGTTTACGATATTAGATAAGTGGGCATAAAATTCAGCAAAAAACTCATTTTCATGCATGGCGATAGTTTCAAACTAAGTAGATAATTTTTGCAATTTATATTCTTTCACTGCATTTGCGTCTTCATGGATAAGTTGCAAAACATCCCATGACTCTTTAGATGTGGTACACGTAATGATGTGTCAGAACTCATTAGGATTGACATTTTCGGAAATGACACTAAGCCCACGAGAATTATATGTACTCTATTTAAATTCATCCTCAGTGAATGCACTCACAGATTTTAGAGTAGTTACATTATCTACAGTGATAGTGGGAGGCATCCACCCTCTTTCACATACAACCTAGACCCGTTCATTAATAGACTTTAGGTGAGATTTCACGCGTGCTTTCCAATAGGCATAATTTGCCCCGTAAAAAAATGGGACTATATTATATAAGTTATCCAATGAAATTGCACTTTTTCAAAAAGAATTTCCAGAAAAAAATTGATATCCAGAAAAGTTTTGAGGAAAAATTACATGATAAGTTTGTGTAAATGGCTTTGATACCAATTTGAGAGTGCGCCAACAATTAATGTTAAACTTATTTAATTAAATTCCAATTTTAATCCCACAAGTCTTAACGCTTGCAAAAAAACGTGATTGAATAAAGAAATAATATAAACATGCAAGACAATCAGAGTTGAGGAAAAATACCCCAGAGGGTCAAAACCATCTTATTTTCACTATAATTTGTAAAGAACGGTTTACATAGGTTACAATGAAAATACAAAAAGTGACATATGAAATACCCTCAGTCGTCAGTTTCGATATCGTCGGCTAGAGTTCTCACAAGAGCTCGAGAAGGTTAGGAATGGAAAAGCTTCATCTTCTCCACAGGTGTACTCCAGATGAGTAGTATAATCTTCCTTGGGGTTTAGAGCATTCACATAAAGGATTGGGAATTATTTTTGAATCAAAACGGTATTGAAACCTTAAAATATGATGTCTGGAAACAAGTACTGTTTTGCAGAAACAAAGGTATGCAGACTTGGGAAAACGTGTAGCACGAACACTGTTTAAATAGCCAAGTTGATGCGGTGAGTAGTTCGAATGATATATGGTGTCGTTCGAGCGAGATGGCATCTCGTTCGAATGAGATATGATGTTGTTCAAATGACATCAGTGACGTGTCACATAAAACTTCCTCAAAAAGATTTTGCATGTTTATTATCTTCGAGACTTCAAAAATTTATTTAAAAAATATTCCCAACTATTTATGTAAATAATTAAACACTCCAATTAAAATAATTTTTACCATAAGTACGTGGAGTAGTGGGAACTATTGAAGTGTATGATGTTTGACACATGGTGCACGTACAAAGATGATGGATGCATGAATTCGGTTCAAGGCCATCAAGGATGATTGTGGAGACGTGTCATTTGTAGTGGTATCAGACATACTTAAATGTGATCTAGGACACTTTATAAATACCTATATTCTACCCCTAACATTTATAAAACACGTCCTTACATATATCGGTGGCTGAAGTCCGATAGACGATCGGAGAAGACTCTTTCTCTAGTGACTGTGCGTCAGGTATTGATTAGCCTGACGATCGAGCCTGTAAGTCGTACTTATTTTTATTTTTTTACCCTTTTATTCATAATGTATATTAATCCTTATCTGCTGGGAAATTTTACAGGTGACCTTCTACCCTTGGGTAACGGCTATCTAGCATATGGGGGCGACCGAGGAGAATGCGCAGATGCAACATTTATTGGCACACTGGTTTGTATACTCCTGATAACTCAGGGAGAGGGTTTTTCGACCAATTATGAAGGAGGAAGTGGTGGTTCCATCGGTACAGCCCCCACTGTACATGAGGCGGGTGCGAGAAATGGTAGATGATGAGGGGATAATGGTAATTATGGGTGAGCCATACGTGTCCTATACTGACACAGTTGTGTCGTATTTTTATCAGAACTTTGTGTCGACCTGGATGATGACTCCCAACATATATGACGGGATACCCTTCCCCTAGGTAGGTTCGAGTCGACTAGTGGGATATTCCCATAGTACAGGTGGTCCGTCGACATCCGCTGTAGCGACATGATCATAAATTTCTTTTATATGGTGTAACACCTCGCCTAATTAAATACCGGGTGATCAGTCCTTTATTAAATTATAATCAAGGTGAATGGTTGGTTCATTCTTAGCATCACTGTCGCAATTAATAAATTTTCCAATTTAAACACCCTAAATAATTAAGCTAAGTATCAAATCATTTAAAACATTATTTTCATTTCATTAAATCCAATTATAAAACTTTTAACAATATACAGTTTAAGAATCACACCATTACTATAATGGAAATAAACACTCATGAATTTAATCATTCAAATAACTAAGACTAACTTTAGAACCATAAAGGAAAACCATCCTCACAGTAATGAAATCCCAAAGAGTAAAATACTAAAGATAAATGAACATAGTCGTTGACAAATCCAACTGAATAAAGAAAAAGGGTGACACATGCCCAACTAATTAAAACGGAACTAAGAGTAGAATCAATAATGAGATCCTCTAAGCAAATGGCCTACAACTCCCACATAAGCTGCAGCATGTCCCATCCAAAGAACCTAAGCATGACGCCCCTCTGGCTGGGCACCTGTAATATATATACATATATACATAAGAGAGAAGAGATAACAAGGAACAGGTCAGAGCCCGAGTGTAAAACAGTTTAAAATTAGTTTAACATGTATTTAAAATGATTATCGACTAATGCAACAACCATGTTAGTATGCGACACTCTCTTGAGAAATTCTCACCTCTCATCCAGTGTGCACGACTACCGTACTAATAAATCTCATTAGTTTCCCTATCTTATTCTCCATAAGGTTTTATCATGTGAAGAGCGAGGTTATGATATTTACTTAAGGAAATCATTCTCTTCAAGATTTCTTACGTTATTTAAAATGACTCATTACCGTTATAAAGTTCCCGAACACTTAAAATAAAGTTAAAGCATTTATTCATTTCTTATCTACTTATACGCACAATAGAAAGTTCCCATATAAATATACGTATATATATTAGTCACACATATAATATATTTACTACCGGCACCCCACATAAGATCTAAGATACTGGCATACTCTGCTATCAAGTCCCCGTATCATACAAACTAAGGGAAATACTAGTTCGGAATAACTCTCGAACTGCATTAACACAAAACAAAAACAAATGGAGGCGAAGCAAAGTTTCCAGTCCTAAGAGGTCAGCACATACCCACATGTCTCTAAGAACCATCTGACTATAACGCGGATAACCTGTAATCAAGGATACTATCTTCTAGGGTACAAGTTGTTATACCCCATAAAGGTCTCATCGAGATAAGACTGTCCCGACGCGAAAACCTCCCCTGATAGTAAGTAGCTCGGGTATGATTTTTACACAGATGGATAATATATCCACAATCACACAGTCATATATATATATAAATATTCACATTTCCAAATTTGGTGCGCTCACGACCCAAAATTATAATTATCCGTTGTTAGCACATATTAGTTAATTATCTCGCATAACGGATTCATCTCTTTTATTCTCGTTTATAATTTAGTTCATACTTACTTCGCATCTGTCTAAGTATTCTATCTCACAAAATATAATTTCAGTAGGTATACTCTCACTTACCTTATGGTATAAATCATAATTACGATTATCTCACTCCCGTGATCTTCAGGGTAAACTCATCGTCCCAAATATTTAAATCATTACACCTAAACAACTCCCAATAATTTTGTACTATACTAGGTTCCTCGAATACTGGTTTTCCTCACTCAAATTAACCGTTCACTAAAATCGGGGAAAAAATAGGAAATTCCCTAAAAATTAGAAATCTCACTCGAACAAGAATGGATATCGCTCGAACAACTTCCACGTGCCGCTCGAACGACTTTGCGTGACATTGCAGTTCGCTCGAACGACTTCGCGCGACTACGCGCGAACTGGACTGTTTCGTCTTCAACCTTTGGCAGCCTCATTTTTCACCATTTTTAAGCCTAAAAACCTCTATAGTTTAATCCCCAACATCTCATCTTCAATCCCAATAAATAATAACATGGTTATATATCATTCATAACCTCCTAGAATCATTAATTAGTTAAAAAATCATTAATTAGTCAAAAATTCATTAAGATTACATGAAACCCCCAAATTAATTCATAAGAACCCTAGTTTCCAAATTTTCAATTAAAGAACCCAACCAACCTCAATTCGTTCATAAATATTATTTCCAATTTCGTGATAAAACCTGTACATATGATCAAAATTCAGACTACATAGGTTTTCCCTATAACACATGTGATTTTCTTCTAAAACATATAATTCTTCAAATAAAATATATGATCCTCATTCCTAGACTAACATGGAAGGAACATTAACTAGAAATTAGCAAGATAGATAGTTGCCTGGAAATTTTGTTTCTGATTTGTGGAAAAAAGTGGTGTGGTTGTGTTCCTCGTCATGCGATCTACAATTTGGCGGTGACGGCGGTGCAAACGGCGGAGTTTTTGGCCTAGAACTCCTTGGAAAGCTTCTCCACTTATTATCCAATGGTCGTTCTTTGGTTTTGCTTATGTTAACCCTAGATGACAACCCCTAACATCTGATTTACCCTTGGTAAATTCGTGGGTTTAATTACCCAAAAATATGAAATGTCCAAAACGCCCTCCCGAGATGCTAATTAGGCCTAAAAATGCCCCGAGACCCAAACTAAACCCCCGGGTACATTATATTGACTATCTCGGCCCTTCCGAACACATTTGTGCACTCAAAACGACCATACGAGTGACTTATAATTTATTCATTTTTAATAATCATAATTTAGTCCTGACACGACGCAGGCGCGTCCCGACTTAAATTTCCATAATTGTCATTTTATTCACTCGTGACAATTTTTATAAAATCAATCTTATACATTACTTTACTTATGTAGTAATATTCGACAAATTTCCAATAATTACTAACTCTCGTCACGCTAGTAAATAATAAACAATTTTCTGAATTAATATTAAATTAATTTATCTCAATTAAATTTAATACATCCCTAAATTTAAAAGACACAAAAATATGGGGTATTACATACTTTCCCCCTATTAACGGAATTTCATCCTGAAATTCGAAAAATAAGGCCTACCTGGTAAAACAAATCTGGATATTTTATCTGCACGCAAACTATCTACATAGTAAGGTGTTCAATTACTATAGCTCCCGCCTCTCAGAAAGCTTGTTTAACATTCTCATTAAAGACACTTAACATTGTGCTCCTGTCCGACATCATTTGCATAAGACATGCCTACATATTATTAATTCCCATTATTTCAATATCATTGGGAGGTCGCATCTCACTACATGATAACTACTCGAATTTCAGAACACCAAACTCCCATTCTGAGAGAAACCATACGAACATCTGACCGCTCTTGTTCGCCTAAAATAGTTGTGTAATCCTACCATAGTCATCCAACTCTAACTCAACAAGCCCAAAATTTTGATTATTCGCCCATATCTTAACATTCAGAGTGAGAAAGTTAAGGTTTTTCCCACATTAAAACCTCAATAAGTATCCTGTTCATAATACACACGTATGCGTGCTCCCACGGAACCCTGCCCTTAGGTAATATCATTTCCCAATTACCTTACTCTACTCCTCTTGCTAGTTACATTCGTTGCGGAAGTGAAACGATCACAATGAATCCAAAATTTCTTTCACGCGGCTCCACTAATCGTTAATCACCGTGCGCTTATTCCCTGGCTATGGGTGATACATCCTACTCAAAATGAAACGTTGCCCTGCTTCTTCCTAAAATCCCATATTGAAGGTGGGATAAAAATCTCATCCCGATCCCGAAAATATTACCGTGTAGGACCACATACCGGCGCGATCCTTCCTTTCAAAGGAAGACTGGGGCACACTAGTTAATATTGTAAATCACCCCAAAGTAATATCAATCACTTCCCTCCTGGGAAACTTGACCTACGTGTTCGAATGGACCCTTGATTTCATCTTGAGGATGGCAACCCATCCAATAAACTTTAATGACTTCATCGGCCTCCTCCATTATAGGAATTGTCGATAGCCCCACAATTTCTCTGGTTGATCCTCTTATTCCAACCGACATCTATCTATGAGTGGTACGTGCAGAGACTCCTCACTATGTCCCACTAAACATCGAATTTTACTTGGAATGTCTCACATTAAGTGATACTTAATACTCCCCTTCTTTCCTTGGCGTACTACTGAAAGTTCTGACTCGTGTACTTTTCTCCACAATGTGCACTTCTGGACCTTTTATACCATACTAACATCATCACTCTTTGTATGCGGAAGTCATTCTCACATTTGACTAATTACAACTCCACTCTGAGTGTCCTCCATAATAATTAAATTCTACCATTCTCAAGGAATACTCCTTTCAAATGGCTTCCTACAGTCTTCCAACCCAATTCGGGTGTGCTATTCTAATTAGACACGTATATATGGATTATCGTCCCTCATGCGACGCTTAATCCACTCTACCACTTCCACCTCGTTATGTTAGTCCCACAAACATATATTCCACACGTTTATTCCCACATTCCTACAACTCGGACGATTCTAGCATCAGCTAACCAGGATGCCTACACACCCTATAAACCGTGCATACTAGCGTAGGCATCACATACACTTCACACATAACACCTAATTATTTATTTTTGTGCTCACAACGTGATTACAACACTTGGGTACTCTCAATCACCATAGAAATTGAAATTTTAAATCTTTCTTATCATCATTCCACCCCTCAACTCGGGGTGATGAGATAAAACTTTCAATGTTTTCTTTCTACATAACTGGCTCCACTGGCCTTAAATCATAACTCAACTTCCAACTTACAAATACAATTACCTTCTCCTATTACGATCGAGGTACCAAAATCATGGACTAAGGATCGAATATCTCCCTATTTCCAACCTTGCGCTAAGTTTCATGCCTGGGATGTCTCGCAAAGCGAAATCCAAATAAGGAACCCACGATACACTACTACCTAGCGTTGTCGGTTATCGAAATCCGTTAGTCCCTCCGTCCATAGCATGTACCCCTTTATTCTGTCTCTTGATAGAAGAGTTACATCTCTTCTCATAATTATACTTAACAACAAACATTTTGCCAAATGTACAATCATTCAATATTTGTGGTAATCACACTCCATAAGCCTCGAATACATACGCTCGGGGATCTCGAAATCCTATCCCTAAACATATGGGTTCAACTCTTAACTCTCACATCTCTAAAGGATAGATATATCAATGCGCTCTTCCTATCATCAAGTCTTGAGCACTAAACATCCTAATGAGTTAAATCTTTTCGCTCAACAGTAAACCTAATACATACTGAATCATAACAACAAAGTCCTTACACGCATCGGGATCAAATATCTCAAGCCCACAATTGCCTCCGATGTCTCTAAAATAGATAATATAAGTGTGAGTCCGACCCTCTTGCAGGTGAGGCCTCGCCAAAACAAAACATGTTGCACTAAAGCAACCATTTAGATAGCCTTGCTATTACTGCCTATTATCGTACTAACCATTACTATAAAGTTGTGACCAAGACAATATCATACTCGTATATCACATCACTAAAACGAGTAATCTCAATAAAGTATATAACACAATTAATATAACCATTCATCCTCTGCGGATAGCACTAAGGAAAATTCAGCTACACTCGGAAAAATATTCACATAATAATAATGTTTAAAGTTCTACACATTAAACTCATCTCACATGCCAATCTAGCAATGAACAGGGAAGTAGTGACTCGCTCGGGTCACATAAAACACGCCTCATCCGTTGAGGATAAAACTCATACTTCTACCTCGATAATCGTGTTGACTGCACAGATGGTCTCCGGACGTGACTCACCTGTCTAAACCAAAACAAAACTACTTTAATCGTTGTCCCTTACTAGACACCATACTCTTGTCCCCTATACTCACTTTGGGAAAAATATTTTAGCACATGTGATTTCACTCTCCCCAAAATACCTCGATACTTAATCCACTTGTGACCTAAAATACATTCGAAAATTCATGAACGACGGGAGTCGAATCCAGTAGAATCACAATTTCCTTAGAGGTATCCCCCTTTATATAATAAAAATAGGTGGAGGATACCCCTTCTGGGCGAGGCATCTCCACCCAAACATCTCCTGCCCCGTAATGACAAAGGTAATACTCCTACCGAATCAATTTATCATGGCTCTATACGTAGCGAGCCAATCCATGCCAATATTGACGTCGTTCTCACGTATGACAAAAGCTAGTATGACTGCAGGTAAAACCAAAATACCAAACTATATACCTACACCTAAGCGTATACAGAAAATTAATGACCCTTTCCCAATGATGAGTCTACGCATGACATTGTACTTTAGTAGTGTCTAAAAATCCTAATGTCCGTGCAAAGTGAATATCTATGAAACAGTATGACACCCCCGTATTAAATAAAATGTGTCTCATAGTACTAGAAGGAAATAACTTACCATTAATGGCCGATGATGGATGGTGGAATTTAGTATGCTGAACGTCGTACACACATTCATGTTGTTTCTGCCCCTGCTCCTGGGGTATCTTACTCTTATCTGGGCAATCCTACCTCCGGTGACTCATCCTGCCGTAATTAAAGCATCTACCCTTAAACTGTTTCATTTTATGGCTCTATTGGTTTTGGTCCGGTTGTACATTTCCACTTTCTCCTTGGCCTTATTGAGTATCTTGATGAAAATAGACATCTGGTTTAGGACAGTCCCTCCACTTGTGACCCGTTTGTACACACTTATAGCAGAGTCCTGAAAGTTCTCGCTGGTTGGGTTGGAGTTCCTCTCCAGACTGATTCAGACAAGTTCATGACCGTCCATTCCACATTTGAAACACCTCATCGTGACTTCACTCGGACCCTGGCTTCGTTGGCCCTGACACTTTTGGGTTTCCCTGCATAATTTGTTACCTTCGTGGCTTTTACGCACTTGAGGAGCCTATTTTTGCAATTTTAGTGTCTTCACACACTTGCTATTTCTAGTCATGACAGACTGACTATACTCTCTAGATATTTTGCCCCCTATAAGTTGTGTGTTGCGTTCTTGATACTGTAAGATCGTAGTGGTAACTGCCTGTGCCACAATACCTGCTAACTCGGCAGTTGATACTCTCTCTGGAGACACCTGAGGTGTGAGTCGACCTTGATCGTTGACTCCCCTAACGACATTAGCTAGTTCTTCTTGACGATCCATCTAAAAATTTAAATAATCTGGATGAGTTCATCATTCACATAAAGAAATTGCAGAAGCACGAATTCCCAACTCATAAAGACGAATCCAACATTTCTAATATTAGGGCTTTAAATCAAAGACACTAAGTTGGAACCAAACTAATCTGTACAGATCCTAAAGGACACTAGAACCTGATGCTCTAATACCACCTGTAACACCCCGCCTAATATAATACCGGGTGATCAGTCCTTTATTAAATTATAATCAAGGTGAATGGTTGGTTCATTCTTAGCATCACTATCGCAATTAATAAATTTTCCAATTTGAACACCTTAAATAATTAAGCTAAGTGTCAAAACCATTTAAAACATTATTTTCATTTCATTAAATCCAATTATAAAACTTTTAACAATATACAGTTTAAGAATCACACCATTATTAGAATGGAAATAAACACCCATGAATTTAATCATTCAAATAACTAAGGCTAACTTTAGAACCATAAAGGAAAACCATCCTGACAGTAATGAAATACCAAAGAGTAAAATACTAAAGATAAATGAACATAGTCTCTGACAAATCCAACTGAATAAGGAAAAAGGGCGACACATGCCCAACTAATTAAAACGGAACTAAGAGTAGAATCAATAATGAGATCGTCTAAGAAAATGGCCTGCAACTCCCACATAAGCTACAACACGTCCCGTCCAAAGGACCTAAGCATGACGCCCCTGTGACTGGGCACCTGTAATATATACATATATACACAAGAGAGAAGAGATAACAAGGAACAGGTCAGAGCCCGAGTGTGAAATAGTTTAAAATTAGTTTAGCAAGTATTTAAAATGCTTACTGTCTAATGCAACAACCATGTTAGTATGCGACACTCTCTTGAGAGATTATCACCTCTCATCTAGTGTGCATCACTACCGTACTAATAAATCTCATCAGTTTCCCTATCTTATTCTCCATAAGGTTTTATCATGTGAAAAGCAAGGTTATGATATTTACTTTAGGAAATGATTCTCTTCAAGATTTCTTACGTTATTTAAAACGAATCATTACCGTTTTAAAGTTCCCGAACACTTAAAATAAAGTTGAATCATTTATTCATTTCTTATCTACTTATACGCACAGTAGAAAGTTCCCATATAAATATACATATATATATATATATATATATATATATATATATATATATATATATATATATATATATATATATATATTAGTCACAAATATAATATATTTACTAACGGCACCCCACATAAGATCTAAGGTGCTGGCATACTCTGGTATCAAGTCCCCATATCATGCAAACTAAGGGAAATACTAGCTCGGAATCACTCTCGAACTTTATTAACACAAAGCACAAACAAATGGAGGCGAAGCATAGTTCCCAGTCCTAAGAGGTTAGCACATACCCACACGTCTCTTAGGACCGTCTAACTATAACTCAGATAGCCTGTAATCAAGCATACTATATTGTAGGGTACAAATCATTATCCCCCATAAAGGCCCAATCGATATAAGACTGTCCCGACGCGAAAACCCCGATGATAGCAAGTAGCTCGGGTACGATTTTTACACAGATGTATAATATATACACAATCACATAGTCATATATATATAAATATTCACATTTCCAAATTTGGTGCGCTCACGACCCAAAATTATAATTATCTGTTCTTAGCACATATTACTCAATTATCTCTCATAACGGATTTGTCTCTTTTATTCTCGTTTATAATTTATTTCATACTTACTTCTCATTTCTCGAAGTATTCTATGTCACTAAGTATAATTTCCGTAGGTATACTCTAACTTACCTTATGGTATAAATCCTAATTACGATGATCTCACTCCCGTGATCTTCAGGGTAAAATCATCGTCCCAAATATTTAAATCATTACACCTAAACAACTCCCAATAATTTTGTACTATACTGGGTTCATCGGATACTGGTTTTCCTCACTCAAATTAACCGTTCACTAAAATCGGGGAAAAAATAGGAAATTCTCTAAAAATTAGAAATCTCGCTCGAACCAGAATGGATCTCGCTCGAACGACTTCCAGGTGTCTCTGAAACGACTTCGCACGACATTGCATCTCGCTCGAACGACTTCGCACGACATTGCATCTCGCTCGAACGACTTCACACGACATTGCATCTCGCTCGAACGACTTCGCGCGACTACGCGCGAATTGGACTGTTTCATCTTTAACCTTTGGCAGCCTCATTTTTCACCATTTTTAAGGTTAAAAACCTCTACAGTTTAATCCCCAATGCCTCGTCTTCAATCCCAATCAATAATAACATGGTTATATATCATTCATAACCTCCTAGAATCATTAATTTGTAAAAAAATCATTAAGATTACATGAAATCCCCAAATTAATTCATAAGAACCCTAGTTTCCAAATTTTCAGTTAAAGAACCCAATCAACCTCAATTCGTTCATCAATATTATTTCCAATTTTGTGATAAAACCTCTAAATATGATCAAAATTCAGACCACATAGATTCTCCCTACAACACATGTGATTTTTCTTCTAAAACATATAATTCTTCAAATAAAATATATGATCCTCATTCCTAGACTAACATGGAAGGAACATTAACTAGAAATCAGCAAGATAGATACTTGCCTGGAAATTTTGTTTCTGATTTGTGGTAGAAAGTGGTGTGGTTGTGTTCCTCATCGCGCGATCTACAATTTGGTGGTGACGGCGGTGCAAACGGCGGAGTTTTTGGCCTAGAACTCCTTGGAAAGCTTCTCCACTTCTTCTCCAATGGCCATTATTTGGTTTTGCTTATGTTAACCCTAGATGACAACCCCTCACATCTGATATATCCTTGGTAAATTCGTGGGTTTAATTACCCAAAAATATGAAATGTCCAAAATGCCCTCCCAGGATGCTAATTAGGCCTAAAAACGCCCTGAGACCAAAACTAAACCCCCGAGTACACTATTTTGACTATCTCGGCCCTTTCGGACACATTGGTGCACTCAAAATGATCATACAAGTGACTTATAATTTATTCATTTTTAATAATCATAATTTAGTCCTGACACGACGCAGGCGTGTCCCGACTTAAATTTCCATAATTGTCATTTTATTCACTCGTGAAATTTTTTATAAAATCAACCTTATACATTACTTTACTCATGTAGTAATATTCAACAAATTTCTAATAATTACTAACTTTCGTCACGCTTGTAAATAATAAACAATTTTCCAAATTAATATTAAATTAATTTATCTCAATTAAATTTAATACATCCCTAAATTTAAAAGCCACAAAAATACGGGGTATTACATACGGCTGCACTCTCCTACTTACAATATTTAGATGGCTGATGGAGGGTCAGTGCGCATGCATCATCTCCATAATGCGATGGATCCGAAGGAGCTGGGCTTGACAGAGGAGGTCCTTCGTCCTGCGGTATACTTTTCATCTTTTTGCCTTTTGATTCTTTGATTTCTTTTTTGGTTTTCGAGTGACTGATTCGTTATTTCTATTTTTCTCATAGTATATCCAGGTGTCGACCACTTGGCTGAGGGGTGTTTGGTACTGGATATCTTCGGTGATTATCCATATTCTGGATGCGATTCTGATGCCTTCTTATTTGGTATCGTTTGCTTCTTCTGAGGAAGGGTATGGCTCGGGGAGTGGAGGTATGTCGTCTCGTCGTTAGGGAAATAAAGCGCTCCGTAGGGAAGGAGGTTTCTAGATAGAGAGTAGAGAGAAAAAATATAGGTAGAAGGAGTGAGAGAGAGAAAAAATGTGGGTGTGGGCTGAGCCCCAATGTTATTTCTTATTTCCTGGAAAAACTGATGTAACACAACAACATATATCTATGCAATGATGTTTTTATTAATTTTATTGCCTCAGTGACTTAATGCGCATGCTCTTTTTACTTTCCTGCTCAGACCGTAAAAAGAAAAGATTTTGAGAGAGTTTATTTAAAACAAGGTGAAATAAAGCACAAGGATAAGGAAATTTTAGAATAAAAATTTATTTTTCTTGAGTTTTTTGAATTTTATAAAAAAAGGAAAAAGGTAAATTTCCCAAAGTACGGGTTGTCGATCGGCTACCCTATGTCCTGCCTATCGGCATCTCAGTTCAGTACAATCAATCTAAGTCTTTGATTGTACTTTCTTCAATGGGTTAGTACTTGGCGGGGTAGGTTTCCCTTTGATTTATGCAGGATTCTTCGTCTTTATTTGAGCCTTTGTAAGTATAAATAGGGGGCATGAGTGAATTATTTCCTCACACCTCCACATTAGTTATTCTTTGCAGTCTTTTTCTCACTATGTCTTTATTCGCGATATGGCTCTCCCTGGTAGTGTTGAATTTGCTAACTACCTCAAGACTTTGGAGGCAGTGTGTTTGTACAATGTTGACTACGATGCTTTTCATACGCGTATCTTTATAGCGAAATCGGTCCATAGAGTGGAGCATGCTAATGACAGCCGTGGAATTCTAGTACCCTGAAGACCATGTGTTTCGATTTAGGTTGGATGAGGTCTGCCCAACCTATGAGTATTTTTTAGCCTTATTGGGGATAAATCCTAGTGTTGCAGTGGCTATGCCTGAATTTTATCGATCCATTAGAGAGATGATAGCGGGACTTCTCCATCTTTCACCTTTGGCGGCTAAATCACTAGTAGTGGGGGGAATGATCTCTCTTCATGTTGTGATGCATTTTGAGCATATATAAGCCATTAGCGATGCTGTCTACGCTGGAGTCGTTATCCTGGGCATGGTTTCAAAACTATTGTTGGTGACTGGGGAGTTGGTGGTGGACTCTCAACTCTCATCCATTATTTCATCGATGTCGTACCATGGCAATCCTGAGGCGGTAATACTGGAAGAAACTCTGAAAGGTCCAGATGCCTGATGGGAAAGTTGTTCTATTTTTTTGAGGGGTAGCCCTGTAATTCTGTTCATGTGGCTCTCAGAGAGATTCTGTATGGTGTTCCCACCTGAGTATCCCTTGTCGGTCATACTAAACTTCTTTTCGCTCCACTTCATTAGCATAGGCCTAGATACTGAAAGCTGGGTGAACTGGATTATGGAGTACGGGGCTCGAGGCTTGCTCTGGCAGTACCTTACTATGGGGAACTGCAGCTCATTCTGGAACTAGGGGAGTACCAGTATGTTTGGTTGGTTGGCCTCAGTCAGACCTCTTTTTATTTTTCCAGGCATCTCTTATGCTAATTTAGCTAGGAAAAGATTGTGCCATCATAGACACTGGATTTTTTTTCCCGGTGGAGGACCTGATAGAGCGAATGTGCATGCTGCTTGGCTCTTTGTGGGAGAATCACTGACCATTATCTCGTCCCTCACAGTTTGTTGGACGGTTCTTGCATGTTCCAGGGGACTACATAAAGTTGTTATAGAGGAGGGTAGTTGGCAAGATACTGGTAATAGAGTCTCGTCAACGGTGGTTCATCACTTTTGACACCATGGAGGGAGGCATCGTGGTTTTCCCCAGGTTATTTCAAGCTTATTGTGTTATGGAGCATCAACGGGCCCTAAGATATGGTTAACGATGATGGGGTTGACTCCTTTGGTAGCTACAGGTAGGGTTCCCTAGGAAGTTTTTTTGTGAAGCTTTTGATATGGTGTTTGGCCGTGTAACTGGTTATTTTGGTTGCGCTGTGTGGGAATAATTTTGGAAGAGTTGTTTTTAGGCGTGGCTTGTTTTTGGGAAAGTAGGATTAGGTTGGTAAGGCATGTCATTTGACTTCCCACTCCTGATGTAATTGTACCAAAATTTTCAAATAATGGAATAAAAAGTTTTTAATCATCTAGTTGTGCCTCTTTATGAGTTTGGAATTTGAATTATCTTTACTAATCGCAAAGGCATACATAATCCTTTTGACCAAGTATATGTTAAAATGAATTATAATTCTTTGAGATAAGAAAAGAATAACATTTTATGAAAAAAGAAGGGGTCGTGCTCATGTGCTGCGTATGAGCTGCCTACGTACCTATGGGGTTTTTAAAAAGTTTGGTTTTTGAATGAAAAAAGGTATTTGTAGAGGATTAGGAACTATGTAGTTCTGGGTAGGGGAAATAAAGAGATTTTTTTAGAAATAGAAGAGATATGAGAAGAATCGTAGTACCACGAGATTTCAGACTAGGGGTAGAACTTCTTGAGATGGTCTAAGTTGACTGGACGAGCCATCTCTTCTCCATAAAGGTCGGAGAGCATAACGGTGCCACCTAATAGGATTTTCTTCACGATGTAGAGGCCGATCCAATTTTCCCTCTGGGGCCCCAAATGGGTTCTACTATTTCTTTAAGGGCTAAGTCCCCTTCTTAGACAACACAATCCTTGATTCCCTTGTTAAATGATCGTGTTATTCGGAGATGGTACCCTTATATGTGGTATAGATATTTCAGCATCCTCTAGTCTGAGAGTGACAACTTGTCGAGACAGCTCTAATGCCAGTCTTCTTTATCGACTTTGATTTCCAGCAGAATGCCCAGTGAAGGAATTTCCAGCTCTACGAGTAGGACCTATTCCATGTCATAAAATAAAAAGTAAGGGGTGTCCCCAGTAGAGTTTCGAACTGAAATGTGGTAGACCCAGAGGGAATAAGGGATCTGGTGGACCTAATCTAGATAAGTTTTGGTCATCTTACTGACGATGGCTTTGAGGTTTTTATTGGTGAATTCGACGACACCGTTAGTTTGAGGTTGATAGGGGGAGGATTTGTGTCTCTGAGACCCATATTCATCGACCACTTCTGTAACTTCTTCCTCAAAATGCAACTCATTATCTGATACCAACTTGTGTGGGACCCCATATCGACATATGATATTCCTTTTGATGAACTTGGCTACCTTCTTGGCATTCAAAACTGCATATGATTTGGCTTCAACCCATTTGGTGAAGTAATCAATGGAAACCAGGATGAACTCATGTCGTTGGAGGCTTTGGGCATAACCTTACCTATGATGTATATTCTCCATGTGGAGAATGACCTGGGAGAATAAATATTACGCAGTTCCATAGGAGGCAAGGGTTAAATATTGTAAAATTATTGGCATTTGAGACATCTCCGGACATAAGAGATGAAATCCTGAACCATCGTAGTCTAGTAGTAACCCTGTCGGATTATTTTCTTGGCGATCAAATGACCGTTCATGTGAGGTCCATATTTCTCGCTGTGGATTTTTTGCATCATTTCTTCAATGCCATCCCCTGTAATGTAGTGTAAATAGGTTCCATCGAAGTTCCTTTTGAACAGTGATTTGTCACAAATGATATATTGGGCAACCATTGTGTGGAGAGTTACTCGGTCTTTATTGTTAAAGCCTTGGGGAAACCTTCCATGTTTGATGAGGCTCCAAATATCATAGTACCAGCAATCGGCTATTTCAGGATTTTCCTTTGTAACGAGCTCAATATGATAACAGTTGATTGGTTTGTCTTGATTTTGGACTAAAAAGGGGGCCATTATTACTCCTTCGGGCATTTCAACCATGAAGGATAAGGTAGAAATGGCATCGACTAGGTTGTTCTTTTCTTGAGGCAGGTAATGGAAGGTAATACCTTGGAATTGAGAGGCTAGCTCTTCTAAGTGGGCATGGAAAGGTAAGAGTTTCTCGTCCTTGACTGTTAATTTTCTGAGCACTTGAACAATGATGAGGGATAAGTCCCTATAGATATCTAGGTATCAAACTCCTTTCTTGATAGAAACTTTGATGCCTATCATACACGCCTCGTATTCAGTCATGTTGTCGAGGAAAGGGAAATCCATCTTGATGGCAACGGGTGTGTGAGAGTCATTAGGGGTAATTGGGAGAATCCCAATGTCATACCACTTTTTGTTGGAGGCCCCATCAAAAAACATTTTCCATCAAAGGTCTTCTTGGGAGGTACAAAGGATATTCTCATGTAGGAACTCAAAAATCCAGACGTCGACTTCTTTCATAGGGTAGTTATCAAGATAGTCAGAGATGGATCTTCCTTTCATAGACTTCTACATGACATACACAATATCAAATTCGGTTAAAAGCATCAACCAATAGGACATTCATCTAGAAAAGGTAGGTTTTTTAAGAAAGTACTTGATAAGATCCATTCGGGATACAAGTTTGATGGGAAAGGCGAACATGTAATGCCGCAGCTTTTGGGTGATCCAGACAAGGTCTACACAAGCCTTTTCCAAAGTAGTGTAATTGACTTTGTACCTAGATAACTTGTTATTGGAATATTAGATGGCCATATATTTGGGGGATTCTTCGAGGCCTTGGGCTAGCAAAGCCCTAGCTATAGTATCTATAACGGTTAGGTATAAGAGTAGGGGAAGACCAGATTGTGGTGGCATGAGTACTAGAGGTCGGGTGAGGTATTTCTTGATTCGATCAAAGGCTTCTTGTCAGTATTCATTCCAAACCTTGGTTGAATCCTTTTAAAGGAGTTTGAAAATGGGTTCACAGATGGAAGTCAACTGGTTGATGAACCGACTGATGTACTGTAATTTCCCCTATAATCCTCATACTTCTTTCTGTGTTCGAGGTGGTGGAATATCGAGTATGTCTTTTAGTTTGGTAGGATCTACATGTATCCCCTTCTTTCTAACCATAAAACAATTAATGTAAGGCACATCAAAATATTCAAAATCTTTATTTATTTCTTTAATAGGAAAACCAGTACTTAGAACCTCATTAAAAGAGGTCTCTATTACATCAGGGTAAAAAGAAACAACAGAATAAGAAATATGATGAACATTAGGGTTGGGTTGAGTTTTAGCAGGTGGAACTGGTATATCATGCCATTTGAGGGGAGGTGTGTCAGTAGCTTTGATCAGGCAGGATGGATTGGATTATATAGTCCTTGAGTGGATTATGAAGAGTGCTAGCCCCAGTGTTTGTAAGTTGAAGGAACCTTTGGCGTCACTTTCTTTGGAATATTCGACATTGGATATGGTCTTCTTAGTGAACGGTTGCACATATTTCTAGGAACTCTCATCCCATGAATAGGTGTCTTGGAAAAATATCTCCATTCTAGGTTTTATTTTCTTATCCACGTAATCGTACCAAGGTTGGAGAAAACCAAAGAAAGGGAAATCTTGACCCTCTCAGATGAATCTTTTGTTAAGGGAATTCTCTTGATATGGTCTTGGCATGTTCTAGTCTTTTATTCAGCCGAGGCATGTGAATTGTCTTGACTTGTTCTACTGACGATTGGTAGCCCTAGACATAAGGAGTAAATGATTTCTTCAGCAGAATGGGTTCGAGTATCCCTTGTTGTTTTCTCCTTAGCCTCATTTCGGGCAAGATGTACATGTTCTTGAACATTTAGATCACGTTGACATTTCCATGGGCATCATACTCTGGAAAAACCATGTCTTTGAAATTGTTCCCTGCTGGGAGTAGAAGTGTCTCAGCTCAGAAACTAGATAGGATCATATCATTTATCCCATGTTATATCTCAAGTACTAGATTGTTGGTGCTTGTATTATTGGTACTATCGTTATCTCCCAAGATGGTAATGACTTGACCACCAGCAAAGTACTTCAATTTCTGATGCATGGAAGAAGAAATACCCTTGATACTGTAGAGCCATGGTCGTCCAAGCAACAGATTGAAATAAGTTCGGATGTTGATGACTTGGAATTATACGATAGGATTTATAGGGCCAGCCCCTATTGCAAGCTTTACGGATCCCATCATTTCTCAACGAGTATTATCATAGGCCCTTACAGTGACAGAGGTTGGAGCAAGGTCACTCACTTTCAGTCCCAAACAATTAAGGGTTCTCAGCGGGCAAACATTCAGAGCAGATCCATTATCGACATGAGAGAGCGGGATAATCTTTCACATGACTTCGACAGAGATATTAAGAGCATAATCATGGTTTGGCCCGATCTTGGGGATTTACTCTTCGGAGAAAGAGAGCAGTCTTGTAGAGGTCAGAGATCCAAGAAGATTCACTACTTCTTCTTGAATAGTAGACAGAAGGATTGTGGTACCGATGAGTAGCTTGATCATGGAATTTATGTGTAGTAGGGAAGACATAAAGAGTCCCCACATAGTGATGTTAGCTTGGGTATTTTTCAACTGATCGAGGAGCTTGCTCTTCTTTAGAGTCATTTCTAGCATATGAGGATTCTTAACACCTTTTCCTTAGTTACTTGCTGATGGTGGGGGTTTCAAAATTGGTAATGTCTTCCTGATCTAGTTATATGGTTCAAAAAAAAGGGGAAAAACATAAACCCTGTTTCCTCATCGATCTCGGGTTGTTAGGATACCCTATTAATTTCTCCTAACATCTCCTCGAATGATATCATCCTATATATGTCGACTGTCGAGCTAGTCCTTTCTGAACTTTGCTCCTCACCTGAATCATCAAATTCATCTCCCCATTCGATGGCAATAATATGGTATTTACATTAAAAGTGAATACACTCCACAACTTCAATGGCTTCTTCATATAAATCCTCCTATTCGATGGTAAAGGGACCAGGCATCCTTATAGTTTCAGATAAGCTAACAGTTCGAACAAGCTGATAATATCACTGGTTTATTTAAATGAATCTTCCATGATCGGGATGACATCATCCAGATGGACTTCATTGGGAGGTACTACCCAACTGTCTGATTATCGGGCCCATTTTTATGCTTCCAAGAACAACGTACTGAAGATTTATCATCGATGATCATCAAGGAGGGAAATTTTATCCCAAACTCAAGGAGTTATTTTAGTAGTTCTGATAATTCCATACTTCCATCTCCAGAATGGGTATAAAAAGCAACACAAGCTCTGGTAAGGAGTGACAGTGCCTGGTAGGCGAGGCTGGCATGGTGTAGGAGGAAATATGGTAAAGTTTGGAGAGGTTTAGGAGAGTACATGGGTAGGATGGGTAATTATCTTGGTGTAATCTAGGTTGATGGATCGAAGTCTGGGTCTTGTTCCAAGAAGATGTCATGGGTATGATTTGGGAGAGGATTATGGGTAGTGTTTAGCTTAGGATTAGTTGGTGGGGTCAATGACACCCCGACCGATAAGACCTTGGATCATGTTTCAGAGGTGAAAACATTGATCCGTGGTATGTCCAGCAGTTTGTTGGAAGTCACAACGGGTATCTGGTTTGAAGTTCTTGGGAAGTGGGTTTGGTAACGGGCAAGGATTCAATGGCTTGATAAGGTTTTGGCTTAGGAGGGCCTGGTAAAGTTTAGAGAGGGGAGCATGACGCTCGATGTATTCCTTTCGGATTGGGACAGTGAGCCTTTCTGGTGCCATAAAGTGGCTAGTTGAGAAATATTATTAATGGTAGAGACTGCATCACTGGACGTATTTTCACACTTCCTAGGAGTAAACTGTCCAGAAACTTTCTTCAGTTCAACTTTTGTCTTGACAAAACCTTATTCAATCTTCACTCCTGCTTCTCGAAGAGCTCTAAAATGAGGGTAGTATTGTCCTCCCATTTTCGCTCGACCATGGTGTAAGAAGTTTTTCTTTACGATGCATACTTGCTCCTCCTCGAAAGGTCAGTTGGTCATGGTGGTAGCTTTCTCTCTCCACCTTACTATGATGGTGCTAATATATTCCCCAGGGTTCTGTTTGGGCATTTTTAAATCCCAATGGGTGACTTCCAACTATTCATTATACTTGTATTGTGACATGAAGTCTCGGTCCACTTCTTTCGAGCTACGGATTCTGGACTCTTCGAGAGATAAGAACCAGTAAAGAGCGTTGTTCTTCAAAGTATGCTGAAACATTTTGGCCATTATTTCTTTGAAACACCCTAAAGAGTCATGATTTGGTGATAACTGTGAAGATGAATAATTGAAGGTCCGCTACCTTCGAAATTCTCGATGTTGGGCATCTTGAAATTTTTTGGCAACCTCGCTTTTGGATAGGGAGACATATGGGTATAGTCCATGTAGTTTCCAAAGATTAAGACCTGGTTGAAATTCTTAGTTAGCGTCTTGAGATCCTCCTTGACCTTGTTCAATTCTTCCTCTTTCAGATCAACGATCACAACTAAGTTAGCCCCTAGTCGGGTGAGATTCTACATAGGAAGCTGGGCAGATGACGGCTCATTAGAAGAAGGAGCATATGGAGCATATTGTTATTCCTTGGGAACCCAAATAGGCTTAGGAGCTGGCGGATCCAAAGCACAAGGGAAGAGGATCTCGAGCTCTTCGAGAATAGGGACCCGGTATCATTGCATTTTATGAACCTCATCTTATAGGCTGTTAATCTTTGCAATGAGTTTAGTTAGGACTGTCATTAGATCTGGCTGCACAATCATTATTTAATCTAAGTTCTCCATGGAAAGAGGGTTAATTTTGGACTCGGAGGTAGTGAGGGGATTGATAGAGATCCGGGGAGGTTCTACTGAAGATCGAAGCCAATAGGGAGCCAGGCCAGGGGTATGAGATCGACTTGAGAAAGGAAAAAATCGAATTTATTTTTGAAAGAGAAAAGAGAAAAACTATTATTTTGAAAATGAGGGAAAATGTTTTTGACATTTCGGAAAAGATGAAGGGAAAATGCTTTGGACAAAGAGGAGGAAAAATATTTTTGGTACGAGAAAGGGGAAAATGTTTTTCGGTATTTTTTTTGTAAAGAAGAAAGGACTGTTTTTGGTATTTTTTTTGGAAAAAAGGGAAAAGACGAGAGACGGGTCTTAGCATGATTATTATGTTTATTATGTTATCACTTGTATTAGGTTTACCAAAATGCAAAAAAAAATGTCGGACGAGGACCGAACCTGGAAAACATGGGTTTGAAATATATGTGAAAATATGGTTGGACTTGTTACCAGGCTCATGGACAGGGTCCCATTTTAAAAATTGTGCAAAAATTTGAGCGGCATGCCGACCCATCATTCCGAAAGAGTTTCAGGTAAAAACAGGTCATTAAATATGAGTGTCCTAGGTTTGATGCCTATATGAGAGTATGCATCTGTTGGGTTAATTAAAAAGGGTTTACCCTTTGGCACGACTTCCACGATATACGTCTTACTTTTGAGGGCAATCGGTACGTGTGGAAAAGACATTTGATATACTTGAGTGTTCATGAATTGCCTCACTATATACCTCATGGGGACAGTATATGTGAGAGGGAATTTGATATACTCGATGTACGTGAATGTGTTACCTATGATATACCTTCCATCATGACTTTGGCAAGAGGTACGATGCGAGGGGAACCGTTCGATATACGTCGAAGGTACTGGGCCAATGGAAGGTGAGAGTCATATTTCTTAGCCTAACTCCGATCTGCCAGATAAGTGGCCATCACAAACTGACCCTCCAGTTACGGGATAAAATTTAGTCAATATCAATGCTCTTTGGTGACGTGGAGTGCAAAAATGCATGATTCATTTATTAGTATCTTATGGAGAGAGTATCTTTATTGATAAGTATCATGCCAAGAAGGGGATCATGTATGAGTATATAATGTAAATATATACTAAGCATGGATATGTGAGAGTGAGTGATATAAGACTATCTAGAAGTGAGTGGTAGGGAACCTAATCATGGATCATCTACAAGTGGTGTGTGATAAGTATGAGTGTTTGTTAGTGGAACCTAAGCATCGATTTTTAAGTGATGTGTGCAACATGTGGATATAAGTGATCCTAGGTGCACGTGGTGTGAAGTGTACATGGAGAATTTCTACGAGTGTGTGAGTGGGTAGTGATATAAGTATGAGGTATATAAGTGCATGAAATAATAGAGGAGGAAAAAGGAACATACAGCTAGGTTCATACGCACACAAGGAAACAAAACACCCAGGCAAAAAGAGTCTAGACCTCTTATGAATATCCCCAGCAGAGTCACCACTGTGGCCATCTCGATCTGAGTTTGGGTGTCTCAGAAAGGTCTCGTGTCTCGCTCGGGGGTGCTTCAACCATCATCAGTGTGGTGTAAATGTAAGGAGATAGAGTCGCCACTCTATTTTACTCGAAAAAGACAAAAGAACACGTGTCCGCCTTGAGAGGACGGCATCAAAGACAAACTGATGCATATAAAACCAATAGTTTGGAGGGTTTGGAGGCTAAGTTACTGAATGGGAAGGTGTTAGGAAGCCATCCCGCCCTTTCGGTCTCTCATGGGCATGTGCTATTGTTTTCCTTTATTTCTTCGTGAAATGCATGCACGTGTATATATAATGGAGATAGTAATCACTCAACTCATATCATGGAAAAGATAGAGTGAAATCATCCAGAGGAATGTTCCCAAAGATTTTATATATATATATATATATATATATATATATATATATATATAGAGAGAGAGAGAGAGAGAGAGAAAATATGATTTATGTGCTTTACACGATATTGACCAATATGGATAAATGACACTAGAGCGCTAACAAAGAGTTACAAAGATATAATAATGCAAGAATATGATGAAAAATAAGAACAGAGATTTTATGAAAATTGGAAAATAGAAAGTTCGACTCGATTCTCGGGTTTTAATCCAAAAAGCCTACGTAGCCGATAAAGGCATCAAAGTCCACGTAGTTCGCATGCAGCGTGAGGTTGGGGTTTTATCCCATAGGTTCGAATGAGATTTTATTATAAAAGTGTGTATGGAAAAAAGAGTTTTAGTTTTGGAAAAGTGTGAAAGATGAATTCGTTCAGAATTTATGGGTATAATCCTCTTTTTGTTGATTTTGGGTTTTTTTGAAGAAAATAGAGTATGTGCAATATACCAGTAAAAATGTAGAGATTAATATGGATGAATTAAGGTAAGAACTTGGTATAACTAATGGAAAAACAAGAAATTTAAAGAGACAAGGGACGAATTTGAACCTTTTTTTAAGGATGAGAGCTTTCCCTTGATTTTGGATGAACTCCCTTGGTGCTTGATATGAATATTGAATGAAATCTTGCCAAATTGGGTATGAAAGGGATGGGAATGTGAACTTGGATAAAATTTGACATAAGGGAACTTCGTTGATTGGGAGAACATTATTGAAATCAGTGATGGTGATGGTTCTGAGTTGTAGGTGTGCTTTGCAGTGAGGTAATGCCCTCCATTTTTAGGGTAGCCCTCGTCCTGCCAATCGACAGGTGACCCTAGGCACACTATAGAAAGACAGGGTTTGGGACCGGCCAATTGGTAGTCTCGTGTTGATTTCCCTGGAAAAAAGATCATAGAATGTAATCCATTGATCCTAATCGTGCATGGGTCATACCGTTAGAAAGGTAATTCAGAGACCTTTAAGTCTCTGTTAGACCGTTCCCGAGTTCAGGAGTTTACATTGGGTCAAGTGTGGCTCGAAAACATACGTCGATCCTTTAGACGAGAGATCGTCGGACGAAAATAGATGGTTCATCTGAACGGTAAGTCATAATCGCGCACGGGGTAGACCTTTGGAAAGGTTAGGAGATGTACTTCGACATTCCAAAGAGTTTTGCTCAGTTCGGAGAGTTTACCTTGGTCAACCTAACATGAAATAAAATCAGTAAATGTTTCGGTTGAAAAGATGATATGGATAAGAAATATGAGACTTTTGCTAATGTTCTTCCGAAGCGATTAAATGGGTAATTAATCAACCTAAGGTGGTTTAAACCAAAATTAAAGCAAATATGTTGTTGCAAAAGGTTTTCGGTGGAAAATAATTATTTTCTAACACGAAACGTGCGCGTGTTGAAAGGTTATTTTCAAGAAAATTCCTAAGGTAAATACGGTGTGAGTAAATGGGTGATTTCAATAAAATAAGTATTCTCTCTAAACAAATGATATTTTTTTTGAGTATTTAACTGGTTGCGTTAAATTTGAAAAAAATTGTAAGTTAAGCAAAAGGGGTCTCTTCATAGGATTAATCGGAATTAATCGGAACAAATAATGTTTTGGAATGTAAACTGTCTAATGTATTAATGTATGTATATGTATATATACGAGATAATTGCATGTGCACATAGGTGTAACGTGTTAAAGTCTTCTTTTTGCAGTTCGATTCTATACTGCATTATTGTATTTCCCACTTGGCATTCGACTCATTCCCCCTTCTTTGTTATAGTAGATTGTGCATGGTTCCGTGTTTTAGGATCACGGAACAGTTAAGTATCATTTTTATTTTACGTTAGTATCTCTGAATTCTTGGATTCCGAGGATGCTTCCTATGGGTCCCACATGTAGCTTTATATGAATTGGAATCATATGCCAAAACGAGTGAACTGTTAATTGAATAAAATTGGATTCGAAATATTATTTAGGTTGTTTCATTGCACATAACACCTAATGTCCAGGATGGACCAGGTTGACCCATAGGTAACCTAGAAATCTGGGTCGGGCCGTTACATCGTACTTTCAATTAGGTTTGTTCTGTCAAACAGAGACCACTCGTAAGAAGCTTGTTAGAATTCGTTTTAATGACTTACGAAATTCGTTCCAATGAAATCAACCTCCTTCGAATGAGAACCAGGTCTCGTTCTAAAAAGATGAAAATCTCATTCCAACGAACCAAAAGAAAAAAAATTAATATTGAAAAATATTTTTATAAAAAAATGCCTCCAGTAAAAATCATCTCGGAATAAATTTGACTGAGAAAAATCAAAACCACAAATATGTATACCTCCATAAAGTTCTTTGACGATTTCAACGGATTGAAATTCAGAAACGATGATCGATCACTACTATGCCGTCAATGAACGTGGGAGCATACGCAGATGTAGTGTTCGGTTTGTAACGTGATACGCCAAAAACATCGAAACTATGAGCAATTATAAATTCTCACTCTTACAGTAAACTTACATGAATAAATAAAACAACTAGAGTTACATGAGCTTCAACAAATATTCTCTAATTACATGCACTCAAGAAACAATAAGAAAAATGTTAGCAAATAAGTAAATAAACCAAATTAATTATATACAAATGTATATTCCCTAACTACACACACACACACACACACACACACACACACACACACACACACATACACACACACACACACACACACACACACACACACACACATATATATATATACACACACACACACACACACGCACACACATACACACACACACACACACACACACACACATACAAATGAACAAACCCCTCTTGTGTGGGTCGTGTCATATTAAAACTTGTTCATGTCAAATATTAAGTAAACACATATATTGATCATGTCATATTAGGTAACATGTAATGTGGTGGCAAGTAAACATGTAACATTTTTATGTCAAATATTAAGTAAACATGTAAATGGGTCATGTGGTGTCAAATCATTGATTGTCTATTATGCCCAATAAAGAGGTATATTGATGTTAATTAGCAGAATTGTACGACTCAAGAGCATAATCAAAGCCCACAAACACTTCAAAAATCTAAATCCCCAAACCCACATACACAAATATACATAGTCAGAGTTGTTTATGTATGTTTGATTACCCCTGAAAATATAATTTAATTACGTCTTATTTTGTACACATTGTGTATTTTTGAACATATTAATTAATTGAACATTAACAACCTAGCCTTTTTTAAACTAGTATTATATAGGTTTACTCTAATTTAATAATTTTATGTCATTGTCTAGGCGTTTTATATTTTTCTTCATGGGTATTGATATGTTTTCAATATTTAATTCTAATTATCAATGTAAACAACCCATTTTCATAACCCTATCATCCCATAAAGGTCCTCATGAGAATAACACTCTCTTAGGTAAGTTATTCCTTTAGATATATAGCCTTAACCCGAATTCCTCACTTGATTTGTTCTCGTAAACATTTGAGTTTGAAATTTTACCCTTTCAGAACAAATTAATTTATTTTGACATATATCTACATTGAAAACTACTTTTTGATACTAAGAAAAATACCAAAATAAGGTTTATTTTGTTCATATTCATTAGTAGTGCTATTTCTAAAAAAAACTCATAGTAAAAAGGGTTTTCACACCCATTTTTGGTTTAAAATGATCCCAGTCCAATTTTGTCACCTTTAGGACTTCAACACTCATTTTCTCAAAATAAAAATCACTATGAATATGTATATTTCTTTATATAAGTATACAATTAAATGTACTTATGCATATATTTTTAAAATCAATGTAAACGCCAAATTAAATCTTGTGTTCAAACTATGAATATGTATATTTTTGTATATACATATACATACACAAACATACATATAATACATCAACTTAGAGAGAGAAAGAGAGAGATAGAGAATGAGTTAGCCGATGGAGATAGCCCAAATGCCGGTGGAGGGAATTTTGCAGAGAGAGAGAGAGAGAGAGAGAGAGGGAAATGAACCCTTACAAGTATATTTATATTTAAAGGGGTTCACAAACCATTTTTATCTAAAATAACTTATCACGGTCAATAATGATGGTCAAGGTCTATAGTCGTGACCCTTAGAATAGTAAAAAAAGTGGTCACGATCTAGAGCCGTGACCCAATTTGTGTGACCACTTTGAATTTCAGTGTCATCACAGATGGGGATCACAGTTTATGATCGTGAATGTATTACACCCATTATTATCATGATCCTTAATCGATGGTCACGGTTTTGGATCATGACCACTAATATGACCACATTACCTCCATATTTCCCACATAAAGAGTCACGGTCCATGACCATGACCAGGTTAATCAAGATCCATAACCAGGTTAGTCACGAGCCATGATTGTGACTAATGTTTAGTATATATCACCCCCGAAAGGGGTCCCAACTTAAGTCATGACCAATTCTACTTGGTGACAGTCTTAGAATGCGACCACCTTGGTCGCAGTTTTGGACTGTGACCATGTTTTCGTGACCATTTTTTATTTTGGGGATAGTTTAGTATACGACATGGAAGTTGTGTTGCTTATTGAACTCGAGGCTCTCTCTCTACGTGACTTGCTTGAGAACTAGATCATTGAAGCCAACTGGATGAAAAATCATTATGAAGAATTATACCTATTAGATGAAAGAAGACTTAAATAACTCTATCATATTCAAGGTTATCATCGAATCATCGTTCAATCATTCAATAATAAATTCAAATACTGAAATGTACGAGAGAGAGAGAGAGAGAGAGAGAGAGAGAGAGAGAGAGAGAGAGAGAGAGAACTTTCCATGAAAGAAATAGTCAAACTAATTTGGGACCCCCGAGGAAATTTCAATCCCAATTTTTGTACCAATGCGTATATTTTAATAATAGGGTTGATTAATTCCTATCATTAAAGTATACAACTTGTAAAAAAGATTCAAATATCATTCTCAACATGTGCCGAAACAATGAAAAAAGTGACATTATAGTAATATGATATGATAAAATGTCAAACACATATCTCATAATATGCATCATTAACTAAGATAGAATTAAATACAATCTATAAAACAACACTAATTTTAATGTATTACAATACAAAGTCTCAAACCAAATCCAAATCAAATGAAATATACATACCTAATATCCTTCCTGAATAATACATTCTAACCAATATCCCAAAATACTCAACTCGTGTGATTGAAAATAAAAGACAGAACATCCTAGAGATGAACATATATTGATTCTCCTAATGATGATTTCTGAAGAGGAGGGAAGATGATAAACTGTGCTAGATGGACACAATGTCAACTCACATGGACCAACCCTAACACCTAAAAGTTTACCATGGATAAAATATGTCAAAACCCATCAAGTTACCAATGTTAAGAAACTCAAAGAAGTTATATATAAAAGTGTTAAATCCAAAATTATCTAGCCTATAATGATAACTAGACATGTGATACGAAACCTCATAATCCATTTTAAATCAGTTAGAAGTTTTAATAATTAATTAATCTCTTAATTAATTAAACCGTAACTGACATGCGCCCCTTTTTACCGACCATCTCAAAAACATGTTGTACGCACACATAAAACATTCACACATCTAAAAACCACCCACTATTCACATGGCTGAAAATAACAACAAAACCAATGTGACATATAAGTAAATACCGTCACATGACCAGTCACCACCTGACATTCGCATGGTCATAATACACACGTAATTATACCATGTGATGCAACAAATTCACATTCCATCCGATCCACATACCATTATACCGATAGGGTACCACCTCGTGATTGTGTGGTCGAGATAAGGAACAACTGGCGTGACACATAAATAATAACCATGCCTCCTAAGCATGCACAAGTAAGATTGTTCTCTCTTGTCACACACAAATATCCTGATTAATTATTTATATCATTTAAAACACATAAGATTACCACTTCATTACCATTCCATACTTCGCCTTTAGTTTATCATAACATTATTATATTCTAATTTCCTGACCCGTCGGGTCATTCTAAACTAGTCTTTACACAAAATGTTACGTTATTATATTATTTTCTTAAGGGATTCTAGAGTCACTCATGAGGATGTCTCTAGCGTGGGACTAATCATCAATCTAAGCATTAAATGAAAGATATGTGTTTATTAAGTCTTCTAAATTCATCACTCCTACCAATCTCTAGAATCCATGCATGACACGTCTTATAAATGAAATCTAAACAAGGAACCTCCAATACACTCCCCTCGGGATAGGTCAGTCATTAAATTGTAATTAGTTAAGGATTTATTAGTGTGAATTCGATTAAGGATTACGAAAATTAAACCACCAACTTCCATTTTCAACCACACTCAACCAACATAATCAAACAAAAACCACAAACCAATAAGCCAATAAAATTTATCCTATATATACTCCTTCTATTCCAACTGAAAAATTATTCCATTTCCAGTAACATGAGGAAGTAATCTATGGTTTAGACCAATTTTCATATGTAATTAGGTTCAATTCCAAATTTCAAGAAGCACAACTAAATTTAAGGGTATTCTAATCTATTATATACTCAAAAATACTAAACACGAGTTAAATACTCCTTTCCAATTAGGGTGTACATATGGCTTTGTATTTGAAGGTTATTTCTCGCTCCTTTGTCATTTATCTTCGCTCTCTCAAGCTAATTGTCTGTTTTCCTCCCTATCCCGCTCTTTCATCTCTCGCCACTACATTTTTTATTTGAAGGCCAAACTCTTCCATATTTCATTTCATTACATAATCACAGAACAAATAAACCTAACCCAATCCCCAATGATCATTTATCTCACAGAATAAAGCCCGTCGTCATATTTTCACACGAAATGGTCATATCTCTTCCTCTTCCTACTTTTTTAACCTCCCAACTTCTAATACATTGAATCGCATAATTTTTTCTTCACCTTCATCTTTGTAACCCCAGATCCCTCCTCTTTATTTTCCTCTCATTGTTGGTCTCTTCATATTTCCTTTTCTCTCATCTAATTTAAGAATTGATTCACATCTTTATATGGCATATATTTAATGCTTTCCGCTCACATATATGACATTTCACACCCTCTAAGACCCAGATAATCAACTCTCAACCCTACAACTTGTCTCCAATGGCTCCTCACAATTGAGAATGTCCACACTAACATCACCTCAACCGTAGGGTATTCCTATCTCTTTTTAAGGTAATCAAATTCTCCCAATTTTTTTAATTTTATTTTCATTACGTTGATGGTTTTGTATGTTGGTAATCTATATGTTGTTCTAGGTTTGAATTTTTGCTTATTATTAGAATATTTTTTGTGTCTTTCCACCACCTCTTTTATTTCTATTTTGTCTCTCCAACATACTCATAAATCAGTGAATTTTTTGTTCAGGGCTTGTTTTAGATTGGTGGGTTTCTCCCTTGAAATTTTACTCTTAATTTGAGATTTAGTTTTTTTATTCTAATTTCCCAATTTAGGGGTTTGTTCTTTATCCTTTGACTAATTCATGAAATCCTCTTATTTTGCCATCATGCACTTAATCTTTATGTGAACATTCACATTCATAATGTGTGGTTGTGAAGTACCCAGACACAACTCATTATCTTTATCAATGAGTTTTCTTATTTGATTACTTTTTTATTTTTTAATTATGATATTTATTTAAATTATAGGGGTTTGTAGAAACCATTTATTTGAATTTGTATTTTTTCTAATGCCTTAATTTTATCAAACTTTATTGTTCAAAAACACTATTTATGTCATTGCAATTTGGTGTGTATGAGAGTTTTATATCCTTGCTTCCATTTATTACCAAAATAAGTTTTATACGTATCGCAAATATATTGCATTTATTTTTATTTTATTAGATTTGTGTGCTTTTTCTCCTCCTCCTCCTGTTGATATTTTGTTTGATTGTATCCATCCATCCAACCTACATATTTGTTTTTTCATTCAATCTCGTTTTTGATAGTTTTCATGTTATTAGTTATTATACATTTATGTTTAATGTTAGCCATCCAAATCCAACAAAGGTGTACTTATTATGACTTTAATTAGTTATTTCTTACATATTTCATCAAAGCTCATAAGATTGTAAACTATTCGTTGTTATTTATATGAGAATATTTCACGATTTTCCAAATAATATGTGTAGCATACAGTAATCCAATACAATAATGGCACTCTCAAGATTTTTTTTAAACTAAGAATGAGTAGAGGGCACAACTTAAAGGTAAACTACCACAACAAAACTAAAAATGAAACAAAAAATTCTGAAAATTTTGATTGTTTTAGAGTCTTTTTAGTGAAACTTTTATCCTTTGTAATATATTTTTTAGTTTCCCTATTGATATGTTTGGTAAAAAACCCCGAGATTTTCATAATTAATCTTATTTCTATTGTTGTATTATAGATTTGTTATAAGTTGAGATTTAAAATATTTGAAAAATTCATTCTTAGGTTTAGGTTTTGAATACTTGTTTATTGGGTATACCAAAATTTTTTATTACTGTGAGTTTGTTTTAATGGTTTAGATGATGATCATGTGATCAAATTTAAATGTTGGAAACTGACTTAGGCACTATAACGTAGATGATGTGGAGTATTTAATGGGTCCGTCTTCATATAGGTAAATTTACTTTTGGGATATAAGATTTCAAGCTATTTTGATCTTCATTACTTCTTTAATATAATTTCCATAGTGATTTATGGTGTTTATAATTTTACTATGGACGTTTGATTCATAGTGACTGCATGTACGTAAGAGTGAAGTTTTGTGACTGTACTTAATAGTGAGTACTTTCGCAAAATGCATACATGAAATGTTGGTGGTTGTTCTATGTTAATACAAGTAACACACATACTTAGCTTTAGTGTAATTTATTTTTATTTCTAGGAAATAATTTCCCTAGAACGTGATTGTGACCATTTTGTATGGTTTGTAATGAGAAGTGTGAAGTTACAAATGTTTTGAAGTCAAGAGTCCTCCTCCTCCTCCAAAGATGATAGAGGCTAATCCAAAAGCTAAAATAATTATAATTAGTAACTCCCCTCCTTAGTTGGAGAGAAAGGATAATGCAGAGGTAGTTGTAGAATAGGACACAATGACATAGAGGAGGTTGGAGAAGACCTCCATAATAGATATATCATAACCATCCTCCCTCACTGGCGAAGAAGCGGAAAAGTCGTGTCTAAAGCTAACTAGGGCTAGAGGAAAACAAATCACAGCCATCGATTCAGTGATAAGAAACTCTGGCATCACCATCAAGGCCTCCCAAAGTATATATGATGAAGTGACACTTTGTAGAGAATGACTTTTTATCCAAGCATATGGCCAAATTCGATATCATTATAATCATGAAGCTCTTCTAGAACTTTTCTGAGTTCATGAAGAGAAGGAATCTCTAAAAAAAATTATTGCATGAGATCGATTTACTGACAAGGCTTGGAAGAGGTGAATCAAGTTGGAGTAGCAAGTTATCGAGCTAAAAAAGATCCATGATCCCATTCTCCAGGCTGCCAATCATGAGAACCTAAAAGTGCAAGCAAGAATAGAAAAAAATAAGTGTTCCACCATGGCTGAGATTGATAACTTGTTTAAGGTTATTGAGATCACAGAGATAAAAACCAAGATGAAAAAAGATAAAAGCCTGGGATAAAACCTGGACGCCTACTAATAAGAATGTTACCTATCTTTGTGCCTAGTCTTTTAAGGTTCCCTTGGAAGAGGACCTGCGAGGTGTTGATGTGTATGAGGATATTGAGATTTTTTGTTGCATTCTACCGGGACTCCAACGTTAGCTATGCTTAAGGCAGAAGCCACTCCTTCCAAGTAAGTGGACACTCCGATGGACCATACTGTAGATGAGATGATTAAGAATGTTGCCCCTTCAGGAGGTCCCTTTAACCGAGACAACCATAGGTCTTATGGTTTATTTGTCGTTATTTTTCTCTTCTCAAGTTCTCATATATTCCGTTTCCATTCTTATAGGTCTCTGCCAATAAACTCATATTAAAATTAAATAATTATTTTAAAATTAAATCTTTTTTTGTCCAAAACAATGTTTTGAAGGAGGTTCAAAATAGGGATTGCTATACCGCCCAAACTCTCAATCTCATAACAGTACCCATACTGGTATTCATAGAAACATTAGAGTTTCTCGAAGATTTATGTATACATATTTGGGTTTACTGGGAACGTGATATTCTTCAGCTTGTGTTCATGTGAGTTTTAAGAGTTTAAAAATTTTGGTTATGTAATTTTTAAACCCTTCCATTTTTCCATCTCTCTTACTTTGCATACACTGATTCACTAAAGTAAATGAAGTACCTAATAATGCCCTTTTTAAGTTCATTTATGTCATTTATTATAGCCTCTCTTGCATTTTTGTCCACTATTTTCCTTATTTTATTATTTTTTTTTTGTTGTGTACAACAGGTACATTAGAAAAATGGAGGGAGCTTCAAAAGAGTTAAAATGATTAAAAATGAAGAATTTTGATGCCCTTGAGGCTTCCTTAGGAAACTGATTTTTGAAGACGGTAATAACCTTTATTTTTAAATATGGTACTAACATTTATTTTATGTCTCTATTTGTCTGACTTTTCTCTTCAGTCTCTATCGATTCATCTCCTCACTCTCTATGGATTAAATCTAAAAAGTCCTAAGTTGTGTGTTACTAACTTTGTTGTTTATGGTTTACAGCGGTGATAAGGAATTGGGTTCAATTTGTTTCACCTACCGTTAAGTTCCCAAATTTTCAAGGTATTTATTTTCACGGATCTCATTTCAACCAAGAATCATCTCTTATAGCCTAAATCATTGATTTATTGATTCATTTGTTTACGTTTATGCTAATTAATTTAGGTATTGCATTATTCATATTTTAATCACCACTATGTTTTCCTTCGAGATTAATGACCGCAAAAGTAAGTTCTTTATTTCTTACAAACTATTTATCATCTTACTTATTTTATACAATGTTTTATTATCTTACCTTGAATAACTAGAAATTTAAAAATTAATCATTAACCTCTAATCATGTTAGGCACCATTGCGTCGTTGGTGGGTATTGTGAGGCCTGTGAGATTGGTGATGGTGGTTTGAATAAAGAGATGGATTGGTATGAGATGGTGATGCATGGTCCATGGTGAAGGTGTTTCGGTTTGAGAGATGTGTGACACCTCGCCTAATAAAATACTAGGTGATTAGTCCTATATCAAATTACAAAGGAATCTTATCTGGTCCATTCTTAGCATCATTGTCAAATGCTTTTGAAAACTTACTAACCACCTACTATTCAAAAGACACAGTACCAAATTTTACCTTGTAGTTAAACAAGATAAATAACTAGTTCAAAAACTAAACAACATTCACAATATACTAGAGTCCAAACCAACATTAATTATAAATGAAATAAAGTCATGCCAAATAAACCACCGGCAAAAACAACATAAACCAAGTCTAAAACTGTAAGGTAAAACTGATACAAAATTGAAACCATAATACCGACAACGAACCACATGTCCAAATATTATATACAAGCGTGAGATCCTGCGCTAGATCTGAATGAAAGAATCGACTACTCAAAATCTTGTCAGCATTCATAGTGCTACATCTCCGAGTCCCTCGAATGAGCATGGCGTCCCTGTGGCTGGACACCTAAAAGGTTTTAAAAATATTTTTATAGCAAGATTTAGTACTCAAAACATTTGAAAACATTTAGAAAGTGATTTATCACAATTAAAATCGGTTATTGATTACACATGTTAGGTTCACGCACATTCCCTTAAGTTTCCTCACCTCTCATCTAATGTACACACTTAACGTTCTTATAATTATCCCACCTAGATATAATACCCAAGATATCTCGACTAAAGTATATAACCGATCTTATTAAGTCTACTCTCATGTACCACCTATACAACACATTTCATTATTAACATTTCTCGCGTGTTATTCGGTTTTGATATAACATTCACATGTGTTATGTTTAACCATCATAATTAAGTCTCGCTACTTGATTTATTATAGATATTCTCCAATCTATTTTAAATCTTGAAATTAAGTTTCTCTCTACTTAATTGATCAATTCTATGTATATCTATATATATGATCTACAAGTCTACTTTAGCGCATAAGTAGAATATGATCAAGTATATATTTCATACATAATATATATATTATAAGGATATTGGCCTAGATAATCATTGAACCTAATCATCCTATCATTTACATTGGTCCGGATATCCTCCAACCCCAAGGTAAATGTTATGCATATGTATATTGGTTTGGATACTCCTTGACCCCAATATCTTTCATCTTCGATTTGGTCCGGATACTCATGACCCCGAATCGAGCTTTCATGTATTGGTCTGAATAATCATCAACCCTAATACCAAAATTAAGCACATTTTATGTATATATATTTTGCACACAATATATACTATAAAACATACTATATAATCACCTCCCTGTATCACATATTAGGTTTTTTTGGCTCGAAATCCTACCTCGATCACCAATAGTGATTTATATCCCTTGGCTCAGAATCATAGATCGATCAACAATATCGATATATAGTTTACTTTGGGTATTCACACAACCTAAGTAGTACTATGCATCAATGGGTATTCACACCAGGCGATAATAGATGTTAGTACGTAGTATATATCTCTCGCATACTCGTCGTACTATTTACTTTACGATTTATCTCACTATCGTATATATAGGAGTGTTCCGATAACTTTAAGGGTCCTAGTTACCCCTTTACCAATTTCAGTAGTTAAGCCTAACTTACCCTGCTTGTTTATACATTAATTCGTGGTATTCTCATATTTCTTTATCCGTCTCTCAGATTAATTACAAATTATAATATCCAATCCCATTCCCGTCATAATTCTCTCTAAGATGAAGTCGTACTCCCATCGTATGTCTACTATAAAATAATAAGTTACCCAATATTATTTTCACATGGTCTTAAAGTTTGTTCACCACCCCTAATTTGGAAAACAAGTCAAAAGAGGAAAATTTTTAAATTCTAGAAAATCGAACCTATCCACCATTTCCCAAGACTGGACCGATTCTTTTTTTCTAAAATTCATGCTCTTTGTTTCGTAGCAAATTCTACACATATGAATCACCCAATTCACATAATTATTCACCAATTTCACATCTGATTATTCGTAACTATTTCTACATGGGTTAGGATGATTTCTAACATTTCAAACAACTTAAAACTTCACCGAAATCAATCAAGAATGAATCAATTCTCAAAACTTTTTCACAATTCTAGTTTTGTGTTCTTCTCTATCATTCAATCTAGAACCCATATTTAGATTCGTACCAACAATCATAATTCTTCTAATTTTTCATCCTCTACAGATGTAAATGCAAACTACATGTAATTCTACCCAAACATGTAATCAATTGATACTTTTCATTCAAGATTTTTTAATAAAATCAATCTATTCATGGAAACCCTACACATGGGTATTATAACATCAATTTAAATTATAATAAACACTTGCCTTATATTGATTGATATGATTTGATTCCTTGTTGATGATTGCCTATTTCTTTCTCCAATCTTCCTTTCCAATTGCCTTGGGATACAAGATTTCTTCACCATCTTCAAAATCCCTCTTTAAGCTTTGAAAATTGGTTCTCTCTCTTCTCTCTAATGGAATCTCTAAACTTTTTGTGTTATGAGCACTAAACCCAATATCTAAATATCAGATATATGGATTTAAATTTCGTAGGCCCCTTCATATCTTTTTGAAAAATGACCAAAACGCCCTTGATAGATGGCGATTTGGTCCAAAATTGATCCGGGATCCAAACTATACCCACGGGTACCCTATACCAACTATTTCGACCCATATGGAATCATTTGTGACCTCTAAATTATCATCTGAGTCATTTAAAATATATTTCTCATTTCTCACCTCAAAATAGTCTACATGTGACTCCCGACGAGATAAAATAAAATACGGGCATATCACTCACTATGCAGTATAAGAAAAATTATCAATTATTTACTATTCACACTTAGTTAATATCGAAATGCAATATTAATCCATATTTATCTCACGATTAATATTTAACAGTCACAATTATCATCTAGTCGTACTAAATTTCTTCACTCGCGTAATTTAATTAAACATATTTTTCCTAATTAATTCCTCAAATTAATTAAATAAAAATACACAGAAATATAGGGTATTATATACTTCCACCCTTACAAAGAAATTTCATCTGCAAAATTAGGGAAAGAGCGATAATAAAACTTAGGGTCAATAACATCACGACATCCTCTAAGACCCAATTTTCAATCATAATAACATAAGGGCCACTTCACTATACACCTGCTGGTGGTATCCCCCTCTCAAAAGGCTTAATCACTGTAGCCCAAGTTTATCAACAAAATTTTCGGATTCACTACATATTGATATGCTCTATCAGTCATGTGATCTCAATACTGACTCTATCGTCTCCATATTGAGAAAAGGTCTCACAACCTTAAATGCCAACTTCCCTTATTTATCATAACTCATAACTCCATGGGAGGAATCACGATAACCTATGACCACTCATGTCAGTATTTAGAACTTCCATTCACGGTGACGTAACTCTTACGACTTTCAAAAGCCACCCAAAATAGTTTGTGGTTCACTCAATTATGATCCAACTAACTCCAAGTCACATCCAGGACAAAAATCTAGTTATCCCCTCACCTCTAATCAATATGAGGTCGAGCGACAAGGTTTTCCACACAAAACCTTAATGGGTACCTTATGCCTGATAAATCAGTACAAGTTATTCCACACAACTCTACCAATTTGTAATTCCTCCCCTCAATTACCCTACAAGGCACCACACACATTACTCCCACTATCCAGCATAATAAACCACCTCTCGTCTAGCCATCGGGATATAGGTGATACAATATGCCCAAAAGAAAACTGCATCCCCATTGCATCCTCATAACCCCTATCAGAGGTGGGATTTCCGGATCTTATCCTAATTTACTGTGATATTAGGAGGCATCTTGCACCGGTGCAATCCTTATTTTCAAAGAAAGAATAACAGTTACTTCACCTGAGCCAATCCATTCCATACACTCAGAGGATTTCTTGACCTAGTCACGATGTTGGCAGCACATCATGAATTTTATCAGTCTACCTACCCATTTCATCACTGGCAATGTAGGCTTGTTACTAAATTATGGTTGATCATCTCGAGATAACATTTTTCCATCTATGAGTGGTTCATCTGGAGATAATCTCACTACATCTCACCCAACACCAATTCCCACTTATAATATCTCAGATTAAGTGGTACTATATAAACTCCCCTTCTTCTTCCGGTATGATAAAAGTCAATACCCGTGCACTTTGCACAACTAGCACACTTCTTGGGTCTTTTTTCCCCATAGTCATCAATATTATATTTACGCACATGCCACTCTTAATATTCAACTGAGTAAGGCACCTCTCTATTTTTCCAAAACAGTTGGGCCTGCTCTTTATCAATAGATATCCTTTGAATAGCTTCCAATAACCTTTGAAGCCATCTCAGTGTGCTACTATCATTACACACATATACTTGGATTATTGTCATTCTCATAGAAAATTCAATCCATCATACTATTCCATCTTTATCTATAATTTCCCTTAGGCATATGTTCCACACATTGACTCCTACGTTCTCCTATCGTTGCATATTTGTGCAACACTGGAAACATCACACACACTTTCCTTAAAACTGGCCTCGCATTTTCGATGTGGCTATAACTCATGGGTATTCTTAATCACACCATAAATTGAAATTTATTTCTCCTTAACATCTTTCCACCCTTAAGAGTGTTTTCTCTACACATACATTGATTAACATTCGAAACTGATGACCTAGCATCCATCAACGTCTCTCTATTCATGACGTTCGTCAAAGTCCATGCGTATATCATCACGCAATAACATTCAAATAAGGAACTTCCCCAATACTCCATTACTCAACATTGGTGGTAATTAAATTCCATAAACTTCAATCTCCTAACTAAGACTCTCAAAATCATGTCCCTAGACATATAAATATAAACCTCAACTCCCATATCTCTAAAGGAGTGATATAGTAATTTGCTCTCCCTATCACCAAGTTCTGAGCACTAAGCATAAAAATGAGCTAAATATCTCCGCTCAACAGTAAGTCAAATATACCTAAAATCACATCTATAAGGTCCCTGCACACCAAGATCAAATATATCGAGATAACCATACTATCCAAAGTCTCTATTATAATATAATATAGATACGAGTCCAACCCTCTTTCAGAAAGGGCCTCGTTAAATCGCACATCCTGACCTAGAACGTTGGCACAATGGTCTTGCTATCACAACCCTCTATCGTTCTACCTACATCGCTAATCAATCCATACTAAGAATAATATCACACTCACATGATATGCCACTAGGACGAGTAATTTCAACATACATATACTCCTTGTGCATGCACCCGTTATCCCTATGGACAGTACTAAAGAGAGCCCCGCTATACAAAGTCAATATATACACATTATAGTGCTATCAACGATATACCCACTAAACTCGTCTCACACGAAAATATAGTGCTAACGGAATATTGTGTCTCACTCGTGTCACATAAAACTTACCCCACTAACTCGAGGATAAAACTCATACGCCAAATTGTCAATAATGCTGATGGTCCAAATGGTTCTTGGACATGACACGCCTGTCCGAACTGAACCAAAACCATCTTAATCATTTGCCTAGTTAGGCACCATACTCTTGTCCCTTTCTCTCACTTCGATAAAAATTAATGCATGCGATCCTACTCTCCACATAAAAATCCTCTTCATATATATAATCCCATATTCCTGGCCATACTGACCCTCTTAGGGTTGTCCTTCTCTCGAACCCTGGTAGCCTCGACCCCGACGAACACACTTATTATTCTATTTGCTTCACGAGCCCTAGGGAACACATTACTGGCCTTACCAGTCCATATTGATTCGACTGCCACTTGGTAGGAATTCAATTATCTTACTCATTTAAATGGGTCCCCTAATGGGTCTCCCTCTTACGGTGTTTTTCTAGCACCGTTACATCCAGTATTACTCCCTGACTAACTTCTCTCGTTCTTTTAGCTCCCTTTACAAGGAAGCATTAATATCAACACTGCCAGAAGCGTAACATCGCCACCATCTGCATCAATCATCCAAGTATAACTTTTCTTTAGGTTATGGTGACTCCTCTCGTGAGTCCATTACCCACCTTAAAGGATATATTCTCCATTGTACCAAATATGGTGATTTACTACCACCATTACAACATTGCTCCTATGAGCTAAGCAAAATTTTACCCCAATTCACTTCCGAGTATAAATATTTCTTCCTTCTATATGCCAAAGCCTCTGAGTTTTCTACATCCATTGGCTACACGCATAATCTCCGCATTTAACAAAATTCCAATTGATGGTCCTATTCAAAGACTCTCTCATATCTTAACCACACCGGGTCAGTCCAATTTAGCGCTAATCCCTGCTATAATGGTACAATAATAAATATTTCGTACTCTAGCAGTCCTTACATGTCCATCATCCTGAGAAACAATATGAGTGACCTCTTCCACGGTCATCGACCCCAAAATATTCTTAAACTCTAACTAAGCCCCACCTCCTGTTGCCTTTCCAACGGTCCTCCCTGGTTATCCTTTGCACAATCGTCATATGAATCACACTCGTACACATAAAATATTCACTAATATTTATATACTATAAGGGAGAATGTAAGCCACGTACATAAAGGAATGCAAAAATCCTATGATAGGGGCCTATATCAATCAAACGATACGCTAAAACATAGTAAGTCGTTCAAATTCTATGGACACTAAAACCTGATTCTCTGATACCATCTGTAACACCCCGCTAAATAAAATACTGGGTGATCAGTCCTATATCAAATTACAGAGAAATCTCATCTGGTTCATTCTTAGCATCAGCGTCGAAAACTTTTTTAAACTTACTAACTACCTACTATTCAAAAGACATGGTACCAAATTTTATCATGCAATTAAACAAGATAAATAACAAGTTCGAAAACTAAACAACATTCACAATATACTAGAGTCCAAACCAACATGAAATATAAATGATACAAAGTCATGCCGAATAAACCACCGAAAAAAATAACCAAAACCAAGTAATAAACCAAGTCTAAAACTGTAAGGTAAAACTGATACAAAACTGAAACCATAATAGTGACAACGGACCACATGTCCAAACATAATACAAGAGTGAGATCCTATGCTAGATATGAATAAAAGAATCGGCTCTCAAAATCATGTTAGCATCCATAGTGCTACAACTCTAAGTCCCTGGAATGAAACCATCAAGCATGGCGTCCCTGTGGCTAGACACCTAAAAGGTTTTAAAAATATTTTTATAGCAAGATCCAGTACTCAAAACATTTGAAAACATTTAGCAAGTGATTTATCACAATTAAAATCAGTTATTGATTACACATGTTAAGTTCACGCACACTCCCTTTAGTTTCCTCACCTCTCATCTAATGTGAACACCGAACGTTCTTATAATTATCCCACCTAGATATAATACCCAAGCTATCTCGACTAAAGTATATAACCTATTTTATCAATTTTACTCTCCCGTACCGCCCATACATCACGTTTCATTATTAACATTTCTCGCATGTTATTCAGTTTTCATATAACATTCACATATGTTATGTTTAACCATCATAATTAAGTCTCACTGCTTAATTTATTATAGATATTCTCCCATCTATTTTAAATCTTGAAATTAAGTTTCTCTCTACTTAATTGATCAATTAGATGTATATCTATATATATCATCTACAAGTCTACTTTCGCACATAAGTAGAATATCATCAAGAATATATTTCTCACATAATATATATTATAAGGATATAATGGTCCGGATAATCATTGACCCCAATCATCCTATCATTTACATTGGTCCAGATATCCTTCGACCCCAAGGTAAATGTTATGCATATGTATATTGATCTGGATACTCCTCGACCCCAATATCTTTCATCTTCGATTTGGTCCGGATACTCATCGACCCCAAATCGAGCTTTCATGTATTGGTCTGGATAATCATCGACCCCAATACCAAAATTAAGAACACTTTATGCATATATATTTTTCACACAATATATACTATACATACTATATAATCACCTCCCTATATCACATATTAGGTCTTTTTGGCTCGAAATCCTACCTCGATCACCAATAGTGATTTATATCCCTTGGCTCAGAATCATAGATCGATCAATAATATCGATATATAGTTTACTTTGGGTATTCACACAACCTAAGTAGTACTATGCATCAATGGGTATTCACACCAGCCGATAATAGATGTTAGTACGTAGTATATATCTCTCGCATACTCACCGTACTATTTACTTTATGATTTATCTAACTAGCGTATATATAGGAGTGTTCACACAACTCTAAGGGTCCTAGTTACCTCTTTACCAATTTCAGTTGCTAAGCCTAAGTTACCCTGATGGTCTATACATTAATTCATTTTATTCCCCTAATTCTTTATCTGTCTCTCAGATTAATTACGATAATTATAATAACCAATCCCATTCCCATCTTAATTCTATCTGTAGGACGAAGTCGTACTCCCATGGTAGGCCTACTATAAAATAAGAAGTCACCCAATATTATTTTGACAAGGTCCTAAAGTTTGTTCACCACCCCTAACTAGGAATACTAGGCAAAAGAGGAAAATTTCAAAATTCTGGAAAACCGAACCGATCCGCCCTTTCCTAAGACTTGACCGATTCGTTTTTTTGAAATTCTTTATCTTTATTTCGCAGCAGAGTTTACACATATGAATCACCCAATTCACATAGTTCTTCACCAATTTCACATCCGATTATTCCTAACTATTTCTACATGGGTTAGGATGATTTCTAATGTTTCAAACACTTTATAACTTCACCGAAATCAATCAAGATTGAATCAATTCTGAAAAATCTTTCACAATTCTATTTTTTTGTTCATCTCTATAATTCAATATAGAACCCATATTTAGATCCCTATCAACAATCATAATTCTTCTGATTTTTCATCCTCTACAAATGTAAATACAAGCTACATGTAATTCTACCTGAACATGTAATCAATTCATAGATTTCATTTAAGATTTTTCAATAAAATCAATCTATTCATGGAAATCCTACACATGGGTATTATAACATCAATTTAATTTGCAATAAATACTTGCCTTTGATTGATTGATCTCATTTCTTGCTTCCTTTGTTATGATTGATTGTTTCCTTCTCCAATCTTCCTTTCCAATTGCCTTGGGAAACAAGATTTCCTCACTCTCTCTTCTTTCTAATGGCCTCTCTAATCTTTTTGTTTTATGATCCCTTAACCCAATCTCGAAATATCAGATATATGGCTCTAAATTTAGTAGGTACCTTCACCTCTTTTTGAAAAATGATTGAAACACCCTTAATAGGTGCCGGTTTGGTCCAAAATTGACCCGGGACCCAAACTATACCCCCGGGTACCCGATTCCAAATATTTTGACCCATCTCGAATCATTCATGACCTCTAAATTATCATCCAAATCACTCAAAATATATTTCCCATTTCTCACCTCAAAATAGTCTATACGCGACTCCCAGTGAGATAAAATAAAATACTCACATATCTTTCGCTATGTCGAATAACCAAAATTATCAATTATTTACTATTCACACTTAGTAAATATCATAATGCAATATTAATACATATCTATCCCATGATTAATATTTAATAGTCACAATTATCATCTAATCGTATTAAGTTACTTCACTCGCGTAATTTAATTAAAATGTATTTTTCCTAATTTATTCCTCAAATTAAATAAATAAAAATACACAAAAATACGGGGTATTACAAGATGGTGATGGTGGTTTATGGTGGTAAGATGGTGTGTCGGTGGTTGTGGTGATTGGAGATGGTGATTGACGATGTTGGGTTGTGCCTGGTTCCTACTGGCGGTGTGATGGTGGATATTTATTAGTGTTGGGTGTTGTTTGGGTGATTTCGGCAGTGGTTTAGAGGTGGTTTCACAGTGGTGTGCCTGTGGTGGTTTCGTTAATTTCAATAGTGGCCCGATGGTGGTTTCACGGTGTTGTGTCGGTGGTGATGTGTTAGTTGAATTTTAAAAAATGTACAGTTCTTATGAATCTTTGGTGCTTCATATGTGTCCATGTGGGCAATAGTTGGTCGAATATATGTTGATCAAAACTAAATCCGAGTTAATTTTCTTTCCAAATTAGTTCCTTTTGTTAATAAATTTGGAATAACTTATTATTAATGTTGTTTATGTACAATTGTTGAAAGTCTGGTCTATATATTTGAGTTAATTGGTTTATCAAATTGGTTCCTTTTTTAATGATTGCTCACTTTCCATATTTTTCAGTGCCTGTGAAATTTCCTATGCTCATATTTTGATATTTGTTGATTTGATTCTAATATAATGTTATAAATTGTTTTTTCCATATAAAAGGTGACCTCCAGGAAAAATTGCCTCCCATTTGTTCTAAGAAGTGTGGCATGCAATGATTGAGAATGACACTTGTTAGATTCTTAAAAAAATTTACAATTTTATTTCGTTATTCATTTTTTTTGCTAGGCACTATTTGCATATTATATATTGCTCTTTGACCTTCTTTAAATAAAACAAGTTCATTTTACATTTTTCTGTATATAATTATGTAAATTAAGTGTTTGTTAAATTTTCTATGTGGTATTCTTTGTTGTGAGTTTTGTTATCTTTTCCCCCATAGTACATTTTGTAATATTTTATACACAATATTTTATGATTTGTTATAGATATATTTAACAATGCATAATTATATAAAACTTATTATTTTTAACTATACTCGCGCATCGCACAGGTTGATACCTAGTTATAATTGAAAATGATAAACATGGGGATATTTAATATATATATATATATATAAGGAATCAAACTCTAACTATTACTTACCATGCTTGAATTACATTAATTAGGCATTTATTCTCTAGGGTACTACTCATAATGCTAAACATATAACCACCCTAAGCACATGCATATTCAATAATAATTTAATGTTATTTTAGTCAGCACAATCCGTGACCTAGCTACGGATTGGCTATGAATTTCAAACCCACGATCACGATGGTTAGGGTTCCAGTCGTGGATAGATGTGGGCTCTAGGTTTTGATTTGGCAGCTTAAATCTACTAAAATTCGATCTTTGCAAAACCCTACTTGTCTCCAAAGAAATGCATAAATACCATTATACTATAAAGCATTTCCTAAAATCCCACTTGTTTCTAAATCAACTGTAACCTGTAATAATTACCATTTTATCCCCAAACATTATTATAAAACAACTGTAGACCACAAAACTTTATTAAATTACCAAAAAAATATAAAATTCCATTTCAATTTTAAATTCTCATAAATGATTTTAAAATTTTAATTTAAGTCATATAATTAATTCCCATTCCCAATTTATCAATTTAATTCTTTTACAATAAATCCCTATTGAAAATATGGGGCATTACAATTAGAGTGGACCTTATATTATAAAAGCGATCTTGTTATGTGGTGCTATAATTTTAGCCGATATCTATTACAAAGAATTGCCCAAGCCTGTAAATATAGATTACCTCAAGAAATTCTATTTGTAAACTTCTATCTCTATCCTTTATCCTTCTAATTATCGTCTTCCTTCTTCTTCTTCTTAAAAAATAATCTCCTCCCTTTATCGCAGAACTACGTTGGGATTGTTGCTCTTGCAAATATATTTTTTCAAAACAAAAAACACTTTTATTTCCTTAATTCCACAGAGGTACAAAGGATACCCATGAAGTACGTTTGGTTTAGTCTTTTTATTATCTCCCCTCATAGGGTACACACATACGTTTTATTGTCGTTTAACATAAGAAAAAGTCTTTTTGTTTGTCTTAATGATATAGATAATTTAAACATAAATTTTCTTTTAATAAGCACAATGAAGATACTCTTATTTTAGATTTCTTATTTGATTAAAATAGGATAAATGTAGGGATGACCCTGAGATATCACTATTTTAAAGGGGTCCTAGACGGATGTTTTTGTAACACCCCATGTTTTTATTATTTTGTTTTAAATTAATTGGAATATTCGAGAAAAATAAAATTTTGGATTTTATCATTTTTATCGGTTAAATATATTGGTTATGATTTTAGAAGAATAAAACTACAAGAGGAATTAAAATCGAAGTTAAAATGGATTTTATAATGATTTTTTAAATATTTGTCCTTTATAATTTTTAAGGCGAACTGTCAGGTTTTCTGGGCGATCTATCGATCGATGCTAAGGATCGATCAATCGATCCCTTCAGTAATCGTGCACTGTAAGTTGTTTTTTTATTAGAGTTTGTTTAGGATTAGGACTCCTAATCACTATATAATCATGTTAATCCGTAGGGGGACTTCTCGTAATCACCTTTTCTCAAGTTTTTCTCCAGAGAACACTTCCAAATATTTATCCTCTCACTCATAATAATCAAACTTCTACACAATCAAGTTTTTGTCACAAGTTTTGGGAGGCTTAATTGGAGTTTAATCAAGTTTGTTGAAGAACACTTCTTCGCTATTTTTTTAAGAGGAATCCAGATTTCTAATCAGATTTTCAACACGATCTTCACAGGCATGAATACTCTATTCTTTTACTTTAGTATTATGTGTTTTAAGTGTCTCCTAAACACTTAATTACATGTTGTCTTAAAAACAATTAGTAACTTAATTAGAAAAAGTGGACACTAACTATGAGTCTGTTTTTATAAAACCTTTTAATTAGAATAATATTCATAACCCTTTGGGTATGTAGGATTCATGAGTGATTTTGGGTTTTATTGATGTAGGTTGCATGTAGAAAAATCCTAGTTTTGAAATAAATGGATTTGGGGGCGTATAACTCATGTAGTTTGTGTTGAAATAATGAAATTAGAATTTTGATGTTTTAATGATGAAATAGAGGTATATTTCATTTAAATAATTAAATGAGATTAATTGGATGTTTATGACTTTGTGATAATTAAATTAAGATTTAATTAAATTGGACTATCATTCGTAGTTTTATACGTGCTTAATTATGCTTGTTTATGTGACCTATTGGTATTATTATATTGCCTTTGTGATGACGGGTTGTTGGGTAATTTTTTCTCTCCCTTTATTTTAAGATGACTTCTAGGTATGGGACTAGTGGGTAGGCCTTTTGATGATTTACGCCTTCTAGGTATGTGACTAGTGAGGGTAGATTATCGCGTTTTTATCATCTTGGGGGTTGGCTGATTTTTGGTACTTTTTCATCGTTACGCTAGCCTAGGCATAAGACTAGGTTGAAGTTTAGGTTAAAAATTCTTCCTATACATAGGGTAGGACATAATAATAACTTGGGTACCATTAGTTATGGGAATAAGGGGTATTTTTAGGATCTCACATCGATTATAAGGGTGGGGTGATTATAAATTGAGAAATTAAGAATTAATGCCTAAGATAAAAATGGGTATTTAAATTTGTGGCAACATAATGTGTCGGGACCGACAGTTTAAACGGGTCAGAGGGCGATTTATGTCATGTCGTGTGTGGAACCTTGTCATGTGTCAGGGCCAAAAGTTTAAACGGGTCAGAGGGCGATTGACAAGGGAAAGTGTGACACTTTAATAAAAAGTGAGAACAGTAATAAAAATTGGTTAATTTAATAAATTAACATCGTGGGACTTGGAAATTTTGAAATCATATTGGTGTGCCTTTTAAATGGGGATCTATACGATTAGTTAGTATTTTATATTTACCGCGTTTAATTATTCCGTTTGATTTAAAATATTCTATTGTGATATTTATTGCGTATAATGCTACTGTCTGGGTTCAAGGATCCAATTTGAGGGGAGTAGTGTGTATTCTTGCTCGGGACTTTGGCTGTGACCCATGCGTTGATTAAACTTTTTTAGGATAACATTTGGAGAAGTTGCATAGGATTATCGAAGTTATCATTTGGAGGTGCAGCTGGAGTTATTTATTTTATGGCATAGTTTAGTTCGACTTTCCTTTCCAGTCATATTTAATTATGAGACTTAATTGGATTTTTATTGGGCCATTCGTTTTTAAAGTTGTTAAGAGGATTTATGTTGGATTATTCAGATCTTTATTATTCAAATTTTATTTAATCATTTTTGGGGATTGGATTTATTCGGAGTTAGCATATGATGGATCTTTTATCGCTTAGTTGTTTATGATCATTTGAGATTGATTCAATTATTTATCTTATGGACTGATTAATTTATGTCTCATACCTGCCTCATGCTAAGAATGGTATTTATTTAGATCATGCTTGGCATAGTTCTGCGGCAGTGGCTGGCCACCTCGTATGTCGAATTTTGCGGGGTGTGACAGTTTTGTCTGGTGACCTTATATATTGTGATAGATACATAAAAAATGTTTACAATTTTAAAAGATAAACGCATTAACAATTGTGGTCCTGTTCCTTAATGGTTGAATATACATTCGGATTCAATCCATTTGTACATAATAAGAAATGACAATTTCATTTTTTATTTAGGGCCCTATGAATTTTTGGCCCTAGGAGACCACCTATGGACATGATCAGCTCTGGATACATATAGTCCCGTCACCCAAACCTAACATATCGTACAATATGTTCTCAAACCTAAAACTCGTACCATAACTAAGACACTAGACCACATATAATAAACATAACTGATAACATACCCAGCGAACCAATACTAGATGTGGCTTATCCTAACCATATGGAATGATCCATCCACTCAATGTTCTAACACCATATTGATTCCCACCAATATCGCCATTAGCTGGCCCCTAAACACCCATATTTTGAAGGGTATACCTCATCCTCTCTACCTGCCTATAGGTCTTAAGGATCTTTGACCTCAGAACCGTACCATCCTTAATAACCCATATACTCAATAACCAGCTCATTCGCATGTTATACCCATAATTCTTCACTTATGTATCTTCCCACAACCATATCAAAAACTTAATGTATATTGATCGCGCTTATCCAATTGAAGCATGAGGACGCCCTATAAGCCTTCGACATTGCTAGAGGCTATGCAAAGAGACTCAAGGAGATTCACTTAGATCTTGATTGGCAGAGGAATGATTTTCTCTCATCTTACTTAATGTAATAACTACCCTGGAAAATATAATGAGGTCATCCATAGAAGGACGAACCAGGCATAAAATTAATTATCCAACTATAATGTATCAATCAATTAACCCAATCAAAGTACATAAAAATGAACCTCAGTAGCTTTGTACACCAATAACTAATCAGTACAAACATCAACGATCTGAATCCATTATTTAGATAGACCTGTATGAATAAATGGCCATAGTCAAAGGGTCAAAATGGTGGATGAATAACTAATTGGAATCTCTCTAACAACTACATGTACATCCTAACCAAAGTACCTTTAAGAAATTAGTATGGTTCAATTACAGTCTTCAAGATCGTTCAAGGCCTCATCTAGTATAATGAAAGTTTGGTTAAAGTGGTAACGCACCCATAGTGCAATAGTAGCCACTTGAGAGTTCACTTTCACTCCTCATGTCACTAAAAACGACTTACCCATTAGACACTATGCAATGACACCATCATGTCTAATTAATTTCACATCCTTAAATCGAACATATTAAAGTAACTTTGGGAGCAAGATTTCAGAACCTAACTATAGAGACTGCACCGTTGAGAGAGAAACGTGGAGCAATTGACTCATTATATCCCTGAAAAATGAGAAAAATCAGGCATCATAGCCTCCGTTCTTTGGTTTCAACCAACACTATGCAGAATTCTTCATAAGTCAGCCACATTTTGTCCAATCTAAAATGAAAAAATAGTTCTCTAGAAAATAGAATTCAAAGGTGTCCTCCCCAAAGATCTAGTCATTTTGGAAATTCCTCCACAAGGAAACAACCCAAGTCAAATGCATTATAGTCAACCTAATAAAAAACCTCTCCTCTAGCTTGAAAAGATATAAGCTATATTCATTAGACACGAGAATCTCCATAAAAAATATAGCAAGACCAAAAAGAGTTAAGTTTCAAGAAAAGGGGGGGGTGTTTTAGAAGTTATCCTCGAACCACTTTTTACAGGACAGTCCTTTCCCCCCATTCAAAATCAGTCCAAAAGTCCACCAAATTCAAATATATTTTTAGTCCACTAACCAACAAAAGAACTTAAAAGGTGAAAATGAAACTAAGTGCGAAGTTCTATATGGAGGATTATCACACAAACCAATTTTTATTTTTTCAAATTTTAATTAACCCAATTAATTATTCACCAATTAAACTGTTTGTTATGTAAACAATTAGCCAAAATTTATGTTTCCCTAAGGATGCATCTAGTTGAATAAGCAAGAGTAAAATAACCAATCACGCAACACTTCGATGTAAGAGGAAAACCTGCAATGAGAACAACCCCGGACAGTCCCGCCACGCAAATTCATTATGGACGACAAATGACTTACACCACCGGCTCGACTCTTTCAAGACTTAGCCCATTTTTGTTCTTTAGACCTTCTTTGTGCAATGTCACAATATGTGGTCCTCACATACCTCGATATCCAACAACCTTAGCTAAGAAACTATCAATGGATTGAACATAGAGTTCATCGCTCAAACTCTCACACACATAGTCCACTGTATGTAAACAATAGTAAACACATAATCCACTTACGAAAAGATACTCAATAAAAATTATGAGTAAACAAAGTTATTTGCTGATAAAAAGGAAAACTTAAACTAGAATATTTAGTTACAACTTGGATCTTAAACCTAATGGGTGAAACTAGGGTTTGGAGGCACAAGATATGTTGTTGGAAAAGAATTTCGTAAAAACCTCTTACAAAAATAAGTTTCTAGAACTTGTATTTATAGAAAACACAAATTCTATAGGGTAAAAATTTCTAGACAACTTGTTCGAGTGAAAAAAATATGGTCGTTTGAACGAGTTATGCTATATCGTTTGAACGAAAATAATCTCGTTTGAGCGAGATAGGCTAAATTGATGAAAAATTGTGATTTTCTTTTAAAAGTTAACAAAACATATTTTTTATATAAACTTTATAAATTTGGATATATACTACATATGAAGATTGGAAATAATATAATTTAATAACACTCTTGATAATTAAATTTATCTCTTAGGACTATTTAAAGAAGCAGGTCCATGATGGGATCTTAGTAACTCAATGGACTTTAGATGTTTTAACCTTGTCAATTGGTACTCTAGAGCATAGTGGTCAAATAAGGCGGATGGGAAAAGGAGGCACTCCTACAACTTAATTTCATATCCCTAGACATGGATCGAAACAACATGTTGAAGAATTAGAGTCTAGGGTTTATCAAGAAGAGGAGAATGAAAAATAAAAAGATGAATAACTTTAGGAAGAAATGGCTTAATTGAGAAAGTATAAATGTAGATCACTTGTACTCTCATTAATTAAGAAGTTTCCTGAAATAGTCAGAAAAGTTATATATAAAAAATACAAGAAACATTGAAATTATGTGAGTGAATCATGAGATTCTCCATCCAAGAGGAGAAAATATAAGGTAATCATGTTATTGGTAAAAATTTATTACATTTATGTCTCATACTTTACTATACTTATTTTGGAATCTTTCATGTGTATACATGCCCAAATCAATGTGAATAGATAACATATAATTTCATCGTTGAATCCTAAATCTAATTGTTGATACCAAATTTAGTCTGCTGACATGGATCAATAAAGTGAAGACACGTGGCAGTCTACGTGGCAACAACAAACACTTCCGAGGAACTCACACGCTCCGAGGAACCATACTACAACGAGGAACAATGTTTCCCTGAGGAACTCATACGCTCCAAGGAATGAGAACTCTCCGCGAAACTCTTGAGCACCGAGAAGCTTAGGTGGTCCGAGCAACTCAAGCGGTCCGAGCTGCACCTCGAACAAAGCATTTATAGCGGGATAACCAACAGTTTGACTATTCATTAAATGCTTATCATTCAGACGCACACGCTTAAGGAGCATTGAATGTATCACCCTTTCATATGTACATCATTTAATGTATTACCCTTTCACATTACAGTCCTCATTGAAGGGGACCGGAATTTCTTGAGATAATTTGTAATCGAGAATTCCAATACAATTCAGCAATACCATAACAGTGGACGTATGCCATTCTTATAAGGCTGAACCACTTTAAAATTCTTTGTCTCATTTATTTATGTGTGATTGAATAATTAGAGTGATCTAATTTTTTTACATCAATAGATTGGCACCGTCTGTGGGAACGACTAGTAATATCATTTTCCATAAAAAATAATCCATTACGAATGGCTGACATTCCGGAATCCAGCAATCGAAACGCTGGAAGCCCTCCAAATCCATCTGCTCCGCCAAATATTCCAGATCTGGCTGGAATAATGACAAATTTGGCTCAGGGCCAAACCGTCATGCAAGAAACAATGCGACAACTCATCCAAACCCTTCATAGCGGTGCACCAACCCATTCAGGACTGCGGAGTATTCAAAGAAACACTCGTGCACCATCCTCACGTACTAGGCGTACCAATTCATATCGCCATGAGGAATCTGAAGATTTTTCTTATCAACCTGGACGAACTTCGTCAGTGCGAGCCACAGATACTAAACAACGTATCACTCTCTCCCCAGAAAGGGCCAGTGCGCTAGAGAGATTAAGCAGGGTATCTTCTTTCGATCGATTAGGTCCTAGAAGGAGCAAAAGTCCCCCTATAGCCCCATCGAGGAGTTTTCGACGACCATCAGATATAAGGGAAGGATCTGCCCAGTCGCGACCAGCTGCTCGTGAAGAGAAATCACAGGAAGCCACTTCAACGCGATCACCTGCTCGAACCAATAGGCCCGAGGAAGGAAATGATGCATGGAAAGGCTCTATTCAAAGGCTGGAGGATAGATTGGGGGAAATGGTTAAAGTTAAGAACCCCCTATAACGAACCTTTGTTCGAGGAACACCTTTTGTCCAGTCCATTGTAGATTTTCCAACACCATCAAAGTTCAAAGCACCTGTTGTGACCCCCAAGTATGATGGAAAGACTGACCCTGTCCTTCATATAGAATAATACCAGGCTGCAGCCGACATCTATGCTATTCCAGATGCGATGAGATGCAGGGCATTCTCGGGAACTCTTACCGGATCTGCTCAAATATGGTATAATAATCTTCCTCGGGGTAAGATTTCAACTTTTCTTTAACTGGCCGAGTTATTTATTGGGAATTTCTGTTTTGTGGAAAAGCCAGTTAAACGAGTAGCACATTTGTTAAGTGTTAGACAAAAAGCTGGTGAGAGTACCAGAGATTATATAACTCGTTTTAATAATGAGAAACTTGAAGTCATTGATTATGAGGAGAAGACAGCTATTACTTCCTTGATGAGTGGACTACTGCCGACCAAGTTGTACTACACTTTGGCCAAAGATCCACCTCGAACCATGTCAGACCTGATGGGAAAAGCGTTCAAAATTATGAACGCCGAGGAGGCTATGGCTGCGAAGAAGAATATGGATGCTAAAGAAACCAAGGTGGAAGGTGATAAAGCTAAGAAGAAAGAGCATAAGAACAATGGTAATGACAAGCATTCAAAAAGCAGGTCGGTATGGGACGTAATGAAGAAATATGATAATTACACTCCTTTGAAGAAGGATATCAATCATGTTCTAGAGGAAATCAAGAACAACGAGGAACTAAACTGGCCAGAGAAAATGAAGGCATACCCTGATAAGAGGAATAAAGTGAAGTATTGTGAGTTCCATAAAGATCATGGCCATATGACCAAGAATTGCATAGCTCTTCAAAATGAAATTGAAACACTCATCCGACGAGGAAGGCTATCAAAGTATGTTGATCGGGGAAACGAAAGAAGAAACAATGACCGAGAAAGAGAGAGGTCTAGATCTCCTCATCGAGGAGAGGAGAACAAGAAAAGAAACCATGAAGATGATCCAGAAGATGACCCCGATCATCCCAAGAGACCAAGGCAGCCCGAACGAGAGGTATTTTTAATACGCTTTGGGTCATTTGACTGTAATGTTATAACAGGTGGAGATGCAGGAGGAGGAGACCTTACTGCAGAGAGAAAATATTACCTCGGTGAGGCTCAAGCTTGCTTGTACATTCAGCGAATAAATCTAGCTGAGGAGGATCGCCCAAGAAAGGTGAACAAGGAGAAATTGGTCATCGGTTTCTCAAAGAATGACCTTGCAGGTATTATATATACTCTTGATGACCCACTGGTGATCAAGATGAGAATGAAGGAGGTAATGATTTCAAGAGTACTGGTAGACAATGGTAGCTCGGCAGACATCATGTTCTACTCGTGCTTCGATAGTTTAAATCTAAAGCTATCTCAACTGGAGCCTTATCACAGACCCCTCATCAGTTTTGCTGGCGAGAAAGTATTTCCACTTGGGACGATCAAGTTGGATATATTCATTGGTACGTGGCCTGCTTGTCGAAAAAAAAGAATACGTTTCTTCGTGATGGATAAGAATGTTCAATCATCATACAATATCATCATGGGAAGAGTAGGATTGAAGAAGTTCGAGGCTGTACCATCTACGGTGCATCAGTGCCTGAAATTTCCAATAAACTTTGGAGTAGGAGTTGCGAAAGGTGATCAGAAAGTAGCTCGGCAATGCTATTATTCATCCGCCGAGAAAGAAGAACTGGAGGAATCAAGGAAAAAGACTACTACCTATCAGGTGGATGAAGGTGCAGAAATTGAAACATTGGATCCTAGAGATGAGTCTCAACTCGTGAAGGGTCAAGTGGTGGAAGCTACTGAAAACATCATCCTGGACGACGAGCACCCTGAACGTACTACTCAAGTAGGTTCGTCGTTGGAAGCCTCATTGAAACATGAATTGATAACTTTCCTTAGAAGCAAAAAATAAACTTTTGCGTGGAGTCATGAAGATATGTCGGGGATAGACCCAAATTTCTTATGTCACGAACTCAATGTGAATAAGGAGATCAAGCCTATGAAGCAGAAAAGAAGGGTATTCAGTCCCAAGAAGAATCAAGCTATACAAGAGGAAGTCGAGAAGCTCCATAAAGCTTGCTTCATTGAAGATGTTAAATATCCAGACTGGTTAGCCAATGTTGTGATGGTAAAGAAGAAGAAGAAAAAATGGAGGATGTGTATAGACTTCACCGACCTCAACAAAGCATGCCCAAAGGATCATTTTCCACTACCCCGAATTGATCAACTAGTCGATGCTACCTCGGGACACGAGCTGATAAGCTTCATGGATGATTATTCTGGCTACAACCAGATTAAAATAAAACCTGAAGACAGGGAGAGTACTTCTTTCATTACCCCTAGGGGAACTTATTGTTATAATGTTATGCCTTTTGGTTTGAAAAATGCAGGTGCGACATATCAGCGGCTGATGAACAAAGTCTTTTCTGAACAAATCAGTTGAAAATGGAAGTCTATGTTGACGACATGCTGACGAAGAGAAAAAAAGTTATTGATCATCTAGTTGACTTAAGTCAGACTTTTGATCAACTAGATAAATACCAAATGCAGCTGAACCCGACGAAGTGTATATTTGGAGTACGAGAAGGCATGTTTCTCAAGTACATTGTCAATCAACGAGGCATTGAGGCAAATATTGAAAAGATCAAAGCTCTATTAGGGCTGCGATCTCCAACGACAAAGAAGGAAGTACAGAGTCTCACAGGACGAGTAACAGCACTCAACAGATTTGTGTCACGAGCAACTGATAGATGTCTCCCATTCTTCAAGACACTCAGAAAGACTTTTGAGTGGAATGATGAATGTGAGAAGGCTTTTCAAGACTTGAAGAAATACTTGGGAGCACCTCCACTGTTGTCCAGGCCAGTGATGGGAGAAAAATTGTACTTGTATCTAGCAGTGTCGGAGAATGCAGTTAGCTCGGCGTTGATAAGATTGGAGAATGGAGTGCAGAAGCCAACTTATTATATGAGTAAGGCCTTTCGAGGAGCAGAGATCAGATATCCATAGCTGGAAAAGTTAGCACTGGCGTTGATTAAAGCGAGTAGGAGAATGAGGCCATACTTCCAGGCTCATACCATAGTCATATATATTGATATTCCATTGAGGCAAGCCCTTCATAAACCAGAAAAATCAGGGAGATTGATGTACTGGGCAATAGAGCTCGGTGAATATGATATAGTCTATGAACCCAGATCATCGCTAAAAGGGCAGGCTGTAGCAGATTTTATAGCAGAGTTCACCTATCCTGATACCCCCGAGGAGCAAAAGTTGCTCGCTGATCAACCTGTGGATGTTAAAGGATCAACGAACACTAGCTCAAACCAATTCCGATTGGTAAAAGGTCAAGTGGATGTTACAAAATCATCAAATTCAAGCTCAAACCAATTCCGATTGGTAAAAGAGCAATGAGAGATGATCGATGAAGAGCAAAAAATATTTGGGGAAGATGAAAGGAAGCAAGAAATATTTCACCGAGGAACTCTGACTGATCAAAAATTTGAAGACGAGTTACTTATATGGAGGCTATATGTAGACGGCTCATCTTGCACTGCAGGATGTGGCGCGGGGATAGTTTTGAGCACTCCGGATGAGGTCGATATGGAATACGCCTTGTGTTTCCAATTCAAAGCTTCCAACAATGAGGCTGAGTATGAGGCCATGATTGTAGGACTTAGTTTGGCAAAAATTATGGAGGCGCAGCAGGTTATGGTCTTTAGTGATTCTCAATTGATCGTAAATCAAATATTGAGAGTATATGAAGTTAGAGGCTAATTAATGATCAGATATCATGCAAAGGCAAATGAGATGGTGTCAGAATTTGCCGCTGTTCAGCTGGTCAGAATACCAAGAACGGAGAATGCGAGAGCAGACGCCCTATCTCGACTAGCATAAGCTACTCGCACCGAGCTACGACGAAAAATCCCAATTGAAGTGTTGACTGGTCGGAGTATAGATGAAGATCTAACGATGAACTTTATTACCCTTGATTTAGGACCATCTTGGATGGATCCCATCAGGGCATATATTGAAGAGGGAGAAGTACCAATTGACAAGATCGCAGCCAAGAAATTGAAGTTTAAAGCTGCTCGGTATGTATTAACTAACGGTATTCTGTATAGACGAGGAATTATGGCATGTTTACAGAGATGTGTACATCCCTCCGAGGTGAATGATTTGATTGAAGAGATCCATGAAGGGTCCTGTGGAGCACATGTAGCAGGTCGAACGCTTTTACAAAGGGTGATGATGCATGGATACTACTGGTCGATGATGAGGGTTGATTGTATAGCCTATGCAAAGAAATGTTACAAGTGCCAACGTTTTTCCTCCATCCGAAGAGCTCCACAAGCATTGTTAACACCCATAACTTCCCCTTGGCCATTTTCCATGTGGGGAATTTATTTGGTTGGCCCACTGCCAACGACCCGAGGAAGGTTCAAATACCTCATCGTCGCAGTTGATTATTTTACTAAGTGGGTAGAAGCTGAGCCACTCATTGATATGACGTACGAGAAGGTGTACCAATTTGTTTGGAAGAACATCATTTGTCTATATGGTCTTCCTCATGCTTTAATCAGTGATCATGGAATACAATTTGATAATGAGGAGTTCGCTGCCTATTGCCATCAGTCAAACATTTTAAAGGTCCACTCAGCACCAGGCCATCCTCAAAGCAATGGACAAACTGAAGTGACAAACAGAACGCTGCTAAATGGTTTGAAGAAAAGATATGATGATGCAAAAGAAAACTGGATCAACGAGTTACAATCAGTACTTTGGGCTTACTGAACTACTCCCCGAGTAGCAACTGTAGAATCACCATACATGTTGGCGTTATGAAATGAAGCTGTTATACCTGCCGAGTTGGGCCTCCCAACACACAGGGTACTGAATTTCAAATCCCCTGTCAGTGACTTAATGAGAAGATTGGATTTAGACATGCTCGAGGAAGTTAGAGAAGAAGCAGACATTAGAAATGCTGCTTACCAGTAGCAAACAACTTTGTTCTACAATAAAAGGGTGAAGAAGTGCGACCTGAAAGAAGGAGACTATGTGCTGAAGAAAGTAATTCAAAAGCACAATAAGCTGGAGGCAAACTGGCATGGACCATACCGAGTTACAGAAGTTGTTCGACCAGGAACTTACCGAATAGCAACTCTAGAAGGGGAGGAGTTTAAAAATGCATGGAACGCAGAGCACCAGCGCAAATATTATCAGTGATGAATAAAATGAAGATATTCTTCCGAATTCTTTCTTTTTATTGAAAGTTTTTTGGTCAATACTAGTGCTACACACTACTCGGCAAAGCTCGGGCTACTAAATTTTTTTCTCAAAAATGCCAACTAAGGTTGGTCGAGAAACCTATATTCTTCCGGGAAGTAAAGCTATCAATATTCCTCCGGGAAGTAAAGCTACCTATATTCTTCCGGGAAGTAAAGCTACCAATATTCCTCCGGGAAGCAAAGCTACCAATATTCCTCCGGTAAGTAAAGCTACCTATATTCCTCCGGGAAGTAAAGCTACCAATATTCCTCCGGGAAGTAAAGCTACCTATATTCCTTCGGGAAGTAAATCTACTTGTATTCCTCCGGAAAGTAAAATTTGTATTCCTAAGGGAAATAAAACTATATGTTTCTCATGAGATAAAAGTATTCCTAAAAATGCCAACTTATGTCCGTTAGGAAGTAAATATATTCTCGAAAATGCTAACTTGAGTTGGTCGGGAGGTAAAATTATTTCAAAAAGACTAACTATGGCTGGTCGGGGATAGAAACCCACCAACTGTAGTTGGTCGACAAGGAAAATTTACCGACCTTGGTTGGTCGGAAACAGTTAAGAGAAAAATCTACTAACTATAGCTGGTCGGGGATAAAAACCCACGAACTGTAGTTCGTCGACATGGAGAATTTAATGACTTTGGTTGGTCGAAAATATTTTTAAACATTTTTTATACTCGTAACTTTATTACTAAGTTGGTCGAGAAACAAAACTTTATTATTAAGTGATGGAGCAACATTTTTTTTATTCTCGTAACTTTTACTAAGTCCATCGAGAAACAAAATATTATTTTTACCAAATGACTATCACAAGTTCAAACTACACAATATTGTTATCTTTTTATCAGATATGCATGCACAAATATAAAGTGTTATAAGACAATAGAGAATAGAAATGAAAGTCTTTCATTAAGTCCAAAACAAATTACATTGATAATGAAATGAAAGTTACATTGATATGTATACTAACAATTACATCAAAATTCCTACTCTACTGGTTTTTTCCCCTCTGCTTTTGACACAGGTTCCTCGCCAGCAGGCGGATCATTTAAAGCCAGAGGAGAATTTATGAAGTTGAGATCCTTTAACATCCTGACATTCATCACGGATGGTCGATCTAGAAGATGCTCGGGATGAGATACTTCAACAATTGAATGGAAATTGTAGTCACCGAGATATTTAGAATTCAAACTCCGAGGAATGGCCCGAGCAGGGATCCAACTCATGTACAATTTGAATGGTGGCACAGGTAAGTCGAGAAACCCGGGATCATGGTAGTCCCACAGATAATGACCCAGTTCGAGCTGCAGCACACCTAAGGCATTCAACCAGCCTTGCTTGTAGCCCTCATTATTGGCATTCTGGATACGATCGTCCAAGTGAAAGAGAGCTTCGTTATATTCAGCCATCCAGAACTCCCTGGGATGTTTGTAGAACTGATATATTAATCTGTCCAGCTGCTCGTGGAGATTTTTAACGAAGAGCTCTTTGTTCTCCAAGGTAGATTTCTGCTCAGAGAGCTGCTCTTCCAAGTCCCTGATCTTCTTTGAAATTTTAGCCAACGCCTAGTTCTTCGCCATTAAGTGGAAGGCCTGGTTCTCTAGGGCAGACAAAGTCCTTTCTTCCTCGACAGGAATCCGAGGTGCTCTTTCTTGTCCCCGAGAAGATATGGAAGGACCAGACCTCATCAAGGTTTCCAACTCGTCCCTCAAGCTGGCGTTCTCGACCTCTAAGAACAAGAATCCCTCATCGATCACTGGGATTAAGGCTTTTGAAGAGGAGGTTGCAGACTTCAACTGTGATAGCTCTTTCTACAAGTTGTTGTTCTCTTGCTCTAGCAACTCGGCAATTTGTCTGCATTCCTCGACCTCTCCCCTTAGAGTTCTCTCCCTCACCTCGTAGCCAGCAAAGCGCTTCTCGTACCCCTTGTCATCATTGAGTTGCTGGTACTTCTTCTCGTACCCCTTATGAAACAGGGCAGTGGATTCTTTGTATTGAAGTTGAAGGTCTTCGAGGGTGCCTTGGAAATCCTCGATCATATCATAATAGGCCACATTATTGGCCACCGCTCGATCAAGAAGACACTTAAGATATTTATATGCTTCCACTACCTGTTCTGAAGCATCTTGGCCGAGGATGTCTACAACTTGTGTTGCACTTAGGTCTGTGTGACCAGCCTTAAAGTATTCATTACATTATCACAGCAGCTTTGTATCATGGGAAGATAACAACTCCATCCTGCCCATAAACTAACAGAGAAAGAAAAAGCATAATCAATAACAATCAAGACAGAGTATGAACAGAATATAGACAACAGTATGCGAAAAAGTCCAAGTTTTATTAGATCATAAAGTTCAGAGTTACATATGCTGGGTTATAATTGACAAAAGAAAAATGTAAAGATAAACCCGAAAAACTCTACACCTTTTCCTTATCTACCAAAACCTTCTCTGGAGGCTGGGACGAGGAAGTAGGTTGCTCGGAGGGAATGGATAGTTGCTCGGGGAGCACTAGAAGTTATTCGGAAGAAGTAACAATCTGCTGAAGTTCCTCGGCAGCAGGCTGAATGGCTGGGGGATGATCTCCCATCACCATAGAAGACTCTTCTGAGGCAGCTTCGTCCTCTTCAAGATCTTCTGGGGTTAGAGGGGGACCAGGAATGTGTTGCTGGAAAAGCTCAGCAGATTCATCAACTTTCATTTCCTGGAGAGTAGCAACCCATCCATCCCTAAAGTATTTGAGACTGCCATAGTCCACTTGCGACACCATGGCAGCCAACCCCTTGTTCCAACCCTTGTCCCAGCCAGCGCTGAAAGACTTCTTCACAGCCATCTTCCTCTTCAACTTCTTCGAGGAAAGCTTCTCGGATAGCAGGTTATCAGCAGCTTTTAATTTATTTTCAACATCCTCCTTCTGCCGACCTACTTCCTGAAGTTGAGCCAACTCCTCCTCGGTAGCCTTGAGTGTATTTTCAAGCTCTCCAACAGTCTTGAGCTTCTCTTCAAGCTCCTTATTTGCTTTCTCCAGGGTATTTATTCTCTTCTCCAACTCCTTAGAGGCATCAACAACTCGAACTTTTTCTTGCTCGGTGGAGGCAAGCTTCTTATCCTAGACAGACTTGTCAGTAGCATATGTCTGGCGAGAATCGTCCAAAGACTTGATAGCTTATTCCAAATCTCCCTCCATGCTGGACGAGGAGCATGAAGCTTTAATTGCTTCATCCTTCTTTAGAATTATATTAAAGCATCTCGTCAACTGTGAAAGGAAAAAGAAAACAAGTAAGAAACAAAAATGACAAAGGAAATATGAAAAGTTCAAAGTAAGAAGACTTACAGAAGCAAGGTGACGAGCAGCTAACGAGGTAACCATGTCCCGAATAAGTTTTTCTTCAGTACCTTGGACCTCGGGAATGATCCAGGACTTTACCGAGATCATAGCAGAGCTTGGGGGAACAAAAGTTGGAACCCAAGTTCCAGTAGCTGGGGGCCGAGTAATTGTGACAGCCAAATTGACTGAGGAGGTTTTCTTCAGCCTCCTCGGGGGAACATGAACAGATTTAACCAAGGAAGAACCCTTGGTCGGTGATATTACAATCACCTCTCCAGGAGCAGCAAACCTGCTCGGAGCTACTGCGGGCTTCTCGGCAACCTTCACAACAGCAGCCGAGGAAGGTGCATCATTCTTCTTTGTCCCCTCCCCTAGGACATCAACCTTACTTCTTTTTGCCTCACCAGAGTCGGAGACAGTTTTCTCTAAGAGAGTGGGAGGTCTTCTTCTCTTCATCCTTTCGCTTAAAGGGACGTGAGATTTAGGCGAGGAGCTGGTGGAAAAGAAAATCCAAACACTCAGTAATAAAAAGACTGGGGAACCAATGTCCCTCAGCCAAGCGAAAATAATCAGAAGGCTCAAAAAGCTCTTCCAGAACAACCCAGGAGGGAATAGAAAAATCAGAAAGAAACTTATCAAGAGATTTAACAAGGTAAACCATGATGAATTAAAGAAATGAAGAAGAAGGAAGAAAATCTTACAAAAAAAGAGTGGATCTAATGACAACGGACGATGGAAGAGATGAATACGCAGTAGAGAAAGAGATGATGGAAAACTCCAAAATACAAATTTGAAAAGGTAGAAGGCGATGGGAGTGTCTGTGAAGTTTAAATACCTTGCCTTGGGAAATGGTGAAGTAATGATTACAAAAAGAAATAATTATGCTACCGACGGCTAGGGAAACAAAAAGGGCGCGGTAGTCGAAGCGAGAATAAACGATTATGCTATCGGTGGCTAAAAGGAAAAAAAGTACGCAGAGATCGAGGCGGTTGTGAAAATTCAAAATCCTGATTCTACGAATTTGGAAAGAGAAATAAATGCAAGGGAAACATTCCTAAAAATCAGGAAGACTATTTAAAACTATCATATTCCAAGAAAGAATGTTCCATACTCCTCAAAATTCGAACTATGAAACATTGGGGGCTTCTGCTGATACCAAATTTAGTCTGCTGACATGGATCAATAAAGTGAAGACACGTGGCAGTCTACATGGCAACAACAAACATTTTCAAGGAACTCACACGCTTTGAGGAACCATACTACAACGAGGAACACTATTTCCCCGATGAACTCATACGCTCCGAGGAACGAGAACTCTCCGAGGAATGAGAACTCTCCGAGGAACTCTTGAGCACCGAGAAGCTTAGGCGGTCCGAGCAACTCAGGAGGTCCGAGCTGCACCTCGAACAAAGCATTAATATCGGGATAACCAACAGTTTGACTATTCATTAAATGCTTATCATTCAGACGCACACGCTTAAGGAGCATTGAATGTATCACCCTTTCACATGTACATCATTTAATGTATTACCCTTTCACATTACAGCTTTAGGGATATAAATACATTGTACAATCCTCATTGAAGGGGACCGGAATTTCTTGAGATAATTTGTAATCGAGAATTCCAATACAATTCAGCAATACCATAACAGTGGACGTAGGCCATTCTTATAAGGCTGAACCATTTTAAAATTCTTTGTCTCATTTATTTATTTGTGATTGAATAATTAGTGTGATCCAATTTTTTTACATCAACACTAATATTTGGAAGATTTGTAATAAATTTACTTATATTGGTGTTGTGTATTTTTTTATCAGTTTATATATATCACACATTATTCATTCTGCTTTTTATATAGGGAAAACTGTGTAGATTGGCATTGAATTCACGTGCGAATTTTGTAGCATCTGGAGTGTTTTTAATATAATCTTCACCTAGTGATACCATACACATTCTTCACTTAGAGGGATAATTATATATGTGTATCAATAACTGAAGTTCACCCTCCCAAATCAAATCTTCTGATTAGGCATAAATTCTTCTAAATTTATCCCCTTAATTTAGTAGCTTTTAGCACCTCGGACTATGTAATTTGTATTGAATTATCTCATATATGTGCTACTGATAATTCCTACATATTGCTTAGAGTTTTTGTATTTTTCATGATTTTATATGTATTTAATGCAAGTGAAGAGAAGAGGAATCCAAGACCGAGAAATCAAGATTTGAATGAAAGTCAAAATGCAAGATGGTTAATTCACATCTAGAGTTCGGACGAGGGACCAACATGGAAATTGAAGACCTCGCGTCTACTAGTTAGTAGGAAGAAACGGCTTGCCAAATCGAGCCCTGAGTGAGAAGTTGATGAGTTCCAAAGATGAGAGAAAATCAAGAGAAAAGAAGAAAGGAAGGATTCCAGAACCAGGCCAGATCGGGGTTTTGTCATAAACGAACCGATGCCAGAAGCATGAAAACTCTGAATAAATTCCAACAGCAAACTGATCCGGATACTGATGAAAATGAATCGGTCTGATGCCTTTAAAAACTCTACATAAAATTGGCAACCGAACCAATTCGTTAAAAAAGAAAACGAACTGATTCGGATGCTATCGGACCGAACCGAAGATCTCTGTCGGACCGGTTCGAAGGAGATTTTTTTATTTTTCTTTTCTAATTAAGAGTTTTACTTTACTCCTACTCTTGTAAATTTCATTGTGTATTTAATTTAACTTAGTGCCAAACATTAAGAGGTTCAATTATTCTTAGTTTTAGAGGGCTCTTTCATTCAAAAACCTTAGGTTTATAAGTTTTGCTACCTTAATTCAAGATTGAAGCTTGAATTCCAGCATTTCTTTAGTACAAGTATTATTTAATTTCTGCTTTTAATTGTTTTCATAGTTTATCTTAATTAGTCATTAAAATTAGGTTGAAATTCTTATTTCTAAATTTCTTCTTAATTTGTCACATAAGCCATAATTTCTGCAACTTTGATTTTGTGTTCACATTTAGTTTAATAACGTCCGGCAAAGTTTTTAAGGGTTGGGATGCATGAACCAAATCAAATGTAATTTATTTAGATAGAAATGGGTTTTGAATTGAAAATTTATTCGATCATGTTGTGTAGTACGCACAACCATCATAGACCTTTTAACCTCGCTTTCCCTATGTAACCAGGGTGTTTAAGGATGCGATGCGTGTGTTACCTATTCGGCACCGCTGAATTATTACCTTTGATTATGTATGATGCAGGCTAGTACCCTCATATATGTAATGCTTAAGATTACTAAAGACTCGGTTCAATCAACTTTATAATTCAAAAACTAGTATTCTATCCGTTAAATGTACTAGGGTTTGGGGGATTGTATCCTAACCTATCTTTCCCTCATTTATATTTATGTCACTGTAGTAGTTTATTTCTGTGCATTCACTTAGTTGGTAGTTTAAATTTCATTCACATTTATTAGTAGTCATTTCGTTCATAAGTAATCATCTTTTTCATTTCTTTTCGAGAAATAGTTTAGGGTTAATCTTCTACTCCTTCGTCGTTACGATCTTTTGTCCTAATTCCCTGTGGAGACGATCCCGACTTATCGGATTATTACTAACGCGACAGACTTGCACTTGAGCCTATATAGCACGCACACTAGATACACATTTTTGGTCGCGTCAAGTTTTTGGCGACGTTACCGAGGAATTAGGTAGACTTTAGGTTAGTAGATTCAGTCCCAAATTTGATTGCAAAATAAAAAAAAAATCTAAAAAAAAAATCTGAAAAAAAAAAAAAACAAAAAGAAATCATCTCCCAAAATCCCTTTCACGAAAAATGAAGAACAAACTCCTCAAAATACTCCAATAAGAATTCACGAAAATCCCATCATTGAGTATAATTTTGATAGCCCTCACACCCCTAGCATTCAAAAATTCTGGGCTCCACCTCCTACCCCTCTAAACTCCATCATGAGTCACACGCTGAGTCACACGTCTAGAACACTGAGTGAAGATTCTGAGTCCATTGGAGAGAGAGTTGAATATCTCTAGTTTTGGTATGGGTCGTCCCATGAAAGAACTCTTATTTCCTAAGAGGATTATCACTCCTGGATGAATTCTACTTACGTAAAATGTAGGACAGTTCCTTCCATAATGGGATGATACAAATTCTTCCAACATTTGACGGTATGGATTCAGAGAAGCCATATCTCCATATCAAAGAGTTCGAAGAGGCATGCAAAACCTTTAGTGATCAAGCTTGCACGCAAGATGTCATTCACCTAAAGTTTTTTCCTTTTTCCTTAAAGGATAAAGATAAGACATGTCTTTGGTCTTTACCGTCGAACTCGAGCATATCATGGAAGGATATGCAATCCAAGTTTCTTTCAAAGTTATTTCCACCACATAAAACCAACTCCGTCAAGGCTCAAATTCGAGACTTTCTACAACGAGATAATGAGCCATTTGACAAGTGTTGGGAATGATTTTAAAAGTTGGTTAACGCTTGCCCCCATCATGGATTTGAGAAACATCACCTTATCTCTTTCTTCCTTCTCGGGATTTCCATAGTGTCAAAACAACTTGTTCAAATAATGTGTGAAAGACCATTTTGGGAATTAGATGCAAGTGATGCTGAGGCTCATCTTAAGTATGTCGTCGAGACAACTCAAGCATGGGACACATACGATCTTAATGCCCAAAATCGACCTCATAAGTCTCTACCACTCCGCTGCGTTCGGTCGATACCAATTGAATCATGATACCTTGGTTGACCGTTGACTTGATTAATTTAAAAAATGTATGAGGAACCTACTCGAGGTACGACTAAGAGAAGCAACTAGACCCACCCGTGTGATGAAAGAAAAGGTGTGCGCCATTTATGAGGCGGGCCAGTCAACAAAGGAATGTTAGACGATAACCACTTGCAAAGCCATATATACCAAGCAAGTGGAAGCTATAGGAGGGTTTAAGGGAAATTTTAACACCCCTCATAGGAACTCGTACAACCCTTCATGGAAAAACCATCCCGATTTTAGCTACGGGCAACAACAAGTTGTGTTGAATCCATATTCACATGTTGCCTTACCTCCACCCCCTCCTCAATTTTAGCAAGCTCCACCTATGCAAGCACACATGCAAGCTCCACCTCCAGGACCATACATTACCCCACCATGGAGGAATCTGGATGACAACTTAACCCAGTTTATCCAATCTTAAAATGCAACCAATGCCAAGCTTGAGTGCATGTTCACTGAGATGCATATGAGCTTATGTAAGTTGTAATCTTCGTTTAGTGTCCAAGAGAAGGGCAAATTTTTAGCTCAAGGCCAAAGACTCCTCAAGGTTAAGCTAATGTTATCCCAAGATTTTTCGATCAGAATGAACAATGACAAGCTTTCACCACTCTAGTAGTGGGCGAGTTATTGATTTATCACCTCCCCCACACGAGAAGCCAAAAGACAAGGAGGTTTTTCCCCGCACGAAAGAGGACGAAGATGCCCCCTTGAATGGGAGAGACAAGGAAGACATTAGCAAGACCTAAGTTGTTGTGAAATCGCCCATCGCTTCTCCTTTCCCTCAACGGTTGGTCCCATCCCGCGCAGATGTGTTAGATGTTCTTAAGCACGTGAAGCTGGATTTTCCATTCCTTGATGCAATCCCCAAATTCTCACCTATTCTAAGGTCGTTAAATATTTTTTGACTGTGAAAAGATGGCTAAAGGTGAATAAGAATGTCTCCCTAGCACATAATGTGAGTTCGGTTCTACTTAACGACCTTCCACCCAAGTTTAAAGATCCGGGTGCACCCACGATCTCACGTGTTATTGGAGAATGTCGTATTGAGAGAGCCTTGTGCGACTTAGGTGCGAGTGTTAATATACTTCCCTATTCCATTTATAGGCAACTTGAGTTGGGTGACCTTAAGCCCACATGAATCACTCTCCAATTAGCAGATCACACAGTGAAGGTGACTGGAGGGATTATTGAGGACATGATAGTCCAAGTGGACACTTTCTACTTCCCACTAGACTTTGTCATTTGGGACACAGATCCCTCCTTCCATTATAGAATCCATGTTTCCATCATTCTAGGCTACGCATTCATAGCTACAGCTAATGCCTTAATCAATACATGAAAGGGGAAAATGTAGATAACTTATAGCAACATGTCCCTCGAGACAAACATCTTCAATGTTGCCAACCATATGGGTGACTAAGATCAAATCCATATGATCGACCGCATAGAGGAGGTAGTAGAAAAGCACATCGAGCGAACAATGGGTGGCGACATGTTAGAAGCATGCCCAGTGAAAGGTTATGAGAGTGAGATCCCATACACTGAGTTTGAGCGAGAGGTAGAGGAGTGGAAATCCATATTAGATGAGGGATCGTCGTTAGAGGAGTTGAGATATTTTCATTGGGTTTCTAGATTTGAGGAACTAACCCTGAGGGAGTCATTCTTGACACCTTCCGAAGATAAATTTCCTACCCTCGAGTTGAAGAAACTACCCTTTAATGTGAAATATGCTTTTTTAGGAGAGGATGAAACATTTCATGTTATTGTCTCCTATAGCCTAGATGTAGAGCAAGAGGGTAAGTTGTTGTAAATTTTGAGGAAGCATAGAGGTTCTTGTGGTTGGTCTATAACAGAATTGAAGAGTATAAGTCCCTTGATTTGTACCCACAAAATCCACCTTGAGGAGGACGTGAATCCCTCGAGGGAAATGCAAAAGAATTTAAAACCAACCATGAAAGAAGTTATTAGAGAAGAGATTATAAAGTTGTTAGATGCAGAGATTATCTACCCTATCTCGGATATAAAATGGGTGAGCCCAAGTCAAGTATTCCTAAAGAAGTCGGGAATGACGGTGGTAAAAAATGCTAAGGGAGAATTAATTCCTCCACGCACCACCACTGGGTGACGTGTTTGCATCGATTACCGAAAACTCAATGATGGAATGAGAAAATACCATTTCCCCTTGCCCTTTATCGACCAAATTCTTGAACGCATAGCAGTCCACCCACACTATTGCTTCCTCGATAGTTATTCCGAATATAACAAAATTGAGTTAGGCATACTTGATCAAGAAAAGACGACTTTTACATGTCCATTTTGTATGTTTGCCTACAAACGTATGCCTTTTGGATTGTGTAATGCGCCCGGGACCTTTCAACGGTGCATGCTAAGTCTCTTTAGCAACATGGTAGAGAGAGGACTTTAATTTTGCATGGACAATTTCTGCGTTTTTGGCCCCTCTTTTGATCAATGTCTAGCGAATCTTGAGAAAGTATTATCTTGGTGTGTGGAGAAGAACTTAGTCCTTAATTGGGAAAAATTCCCCTTCATGGCTACCGAGGGCATTGTTCTTGGCCACATAGTCTCATATAAAGGCATAGAAGTTGATTGAGAAAAAATAGATGTCATAGCTGAGCTTCCCCCTCCTAAATCACTAAAGGATGTTCGCTCCTTCTTGGGCCACGCAGGATTTTATAGAAGGTTTATCAGGGATTTTAGCTCCATCACTAGACCCTTGAGTAACCTCCTTATAAAGGATGCACCCTTCAAATGGAATAACATATGCCCAAAGGCTTTCGATAAATTGAAAAGCATGATAATTTTTTCTCCCATCATGCAAGCTCCGGATTGGTCTCTTCCATTCGAGCTTATGTGTGATGCTTATGCAATTGGGGCTATTTTGGGGAAAAGAAAAAATAAGAAAGCTCATGTAATATCTATTACGCTTATCGTACATTAATCGGGCCATAACTTAATGCTTTGGACAAATTCCTCTCATACCTTGTTGGGTCACCCATCACATGCTTTACCGACCACGCGACCCTGAAATATATCCTTACTAAGAAGGACTCCAAGCCGTATCTCATAAGGTGGATACTAATCCTTTAAGAGTTCAATCCGTCTATAAAAGATAAGAAATGGGTAGAAAACGTCGTTGCCGACCATTTGTCACGGCTCTCGTTCGACGTTCTTAGTGATCCACTACCCATAGACGAGTAATTTTTGGATGAGCAACTCTTTCCTACTTTTTCTCTACCTTGGTTTGCAAACATTGCTAATTATCTTGTTATTGGAGTCGTTCCTCCCAGTTGGACACCGCAAGAGAAGAAGAAATTCATCACTTGGTCCCGCATGTTCTTCTATGACGACCCGTTCCTATTTAAATATTATGCGGACTAGCTGATCCAAAGACGGGTATCGAATGAAGAAATTTAAGATGTGATCCGGTTTTGTCATACGGAGGCTTGTGGAGTCCAATTTTCCAAGAATAAGACGGCAGCTAAAATCCTGCAAAGTGATCTCTATTGTCCCACAATATTCTGGGATGTGAATGCCTACTGCAAAGCTTACGATAGATGCCAAAGGATGGTTGCTATTACCCATCGCGACATGATGCCACTAACCCCTATAATCATCATTGAGTTATTTGATTACTGGGGTATTGACTTCATGGGACTATTCCCTCCCTCCTTCGCTTCTTCTACATCCTCGTCGCCATAGACTACGTCTCCAAACGGGGGGAAGCACTATCTACCAAGACGAATGACAACAAAATGATGATAAAGTTACTACAATAACACATACTTTCTCGCTTAGGTGCTCCGAAGGCGATCAGAAGTGATAACATCACACATTTTTTCAATAGGCCATTTGAAAGGTTAATGGAAAAGTATGGGGTCATCCACAAGGTTGGAACAACTTACCACCCCCAAACAAGTGGACAAGCCGAGTTAGCAAATCATGAAATCAAAACCATCCTTGAAAATACCGTTGATCCTACTCGAAATGGTTGGTCACTTCGATTAAATGATGCACTATGGGCTTATCGTACTGCCTACAAGAACCCCCTTAGGATGTCCCCATTTTTTTGTCTATGGAAAGCCTTTCCATATCCACGTGGAGCTAAAGCACAAAGCCTATTGGCCCATCAATAGGTTGAACTACAATCTCGATAATGCCGATAAAAATCGCAAGCTTCAATTGAACGATTTGGAAGAGATGTGCAATGAAGCATATGAGAATGCCAAAAATTCAAAATAACGAATAAAACTCGCGCATGATAAGATAATTCGACGTAAAGAGTTTCATCCGGGACAAAAAGTGCTTGTCTATAACTCTTGATTACCCTTGTTTATTGATAAGTTTCATTCAAGGTGGACGGGTCCATTTGTGGTTAGATAAGTATTCCCCCACGGAGCTATAGAGTTGAAAGATGCAAAAGGGGGGAATACTTTCAAGGTGAATGGCCAACGTCTGAAACCGTACTTTAAGGCGCGCATCGAGGAAGTCGATACCATTTGGTTATTGGACCCCATATATGGGGATTGATTTAGCAGTACCAGAAGGTCGTCACACCCCCAACGCGTATGGGGTGACTCTTGTGTACAGTAGACGTGAGTCACTTAGTATAGTTAGAGTCGGTAGGTATAGGACACATAGTATAGGTGCGGGAGAACACACACTGAGAATGAGCCTATGTTTTTAGAGCAAGCATTGAGCGAAGTTAGGTTGATTATGTGTACGTATAGTTGTGGGAACATCTAGAGAATGGGAGATGAGTGAAGTCTGCACTTTAGGGATTCTGTATAATTCAACGATCCGGAGTGGTTCGCCCCCTGGGGGTCTGGATCGGTTTGTTTTTAAGAAAAATAAAAATAAAAAAGGACCGGACTGGTCCGATCCTATGCATCGGGATTGGTTCGGCTTCTGGGTATTTTGTTCCTTCCTGAGATACAACCCCCATTCCCCAATCCTTCTTCTTCCCTCCCAATTAGTTTTCCCTCTTCCCCAAACCAACATTTCCCTCCCAAATTCTCTCCCACTTCCCTCTAAAACCCTTCAGTCCAAAACTAACCTTTTCTTCCACCATACCCACCTATAAATACACCCTTACCCCTCTCTCTTTCCACCACCACTTCTCCTAACTCTCATACTCTCTCTTCCAGATTTCTAGTGTCCAACCACTGTTGTTACACATGGTCAACCGTCTCCGCCCCCAAAAATACAACTCCGTCGAAGTTATTAACAATGAAAAAGACTCATACTTCTCCAATCATAAACAAATATGGTGTGAACATTTTTTTGGTCAATCTTGTAAACTACATATGAAGTGCGAAGTGCACTGGACTGAGTTTCCAAATTCTCTAACCAACCCCTTCCTTCCATGGGGTTGGTATCGGTTCCTTAATGAGCCCCACGATGTGGTGTGGGCAGTCGAGGTGCGAGCTTTGTATGGAACCCTTGTTCGCACTAATCACTTTGTTTTCTAGGCATTTGTTGATGGTTGACGCATTCCATTCTCCTTAGAGATTCTCAACTAGAAACTTATGGAGAAGGATGTACCAAGCCGGTCCTAATTCACATATTCAAACAGTTTCGCCCCACTCGACAAAGCCATTTGCATTGCCCGTATAGCACCCGATGAAGTTTGGGCCACCGAAACATTTTCGGTCGGCCGTATGAGCGATAAGATGCACATCACCTTCCAAATCGTGTGCGCAAATATCCTACAATCCTCAAACGATTCCATAATGTGCCCTCGGGAGGCGACTCTCGTGTATAACCTTTTTCACCCCGCCACACCGATCCACCTGGGCCACATTATTTACAAAGATATATTTTACGTGGCCTTGGACGAAAATGGAACCATCCCTCTCCCGTATGCTCGTCTCATCACATCAATACTAGCCGACGACGAAATTGAACCTCCAACTGGGTTTCCTCGCCTTCCCAACCATATTGGGCAGGGCACCCGTACCAAAGGCGAGAGACAACGGGAGATTATCCACACACGACGGGCGGAGGAGGCGGATGATGATGATGATACTAAGACGGATGATTTGGATGATGATGGTTCTAAGGAGGAAGCAAATGGGAACGCCGACATAGTTATGGGAGAGGGAGATGAGGAATAATATAAGGAGGACGAAAATTTAGATTTTAAGACCCTATGAGCTGAGTTTGATAGGAGAATCACAACACTGAAGAACGATTCGATGGGTTTATCAATCAATACAATGCTCACCGGGAGGAGGACTGACGAGCTTATTAGTGAGACACGAGCATCTTACATCGACTCCAAGATTAAATGTACCATATGACCATGGGTCCCCCCCCCCCGGGATTATTTCTATGACCCGTATAACCTGAATGCTCCCGTGCCTACTCCCCCTCCCCTTAATAGGTTGCTTTTCCTAAGTTTCTTATGTAATGTTTCATATTTCCTATTTCCACAGCTTTTGTATGCCTGCTTTGATATAATGGAAATTGGATGCCCTATCAATGTGTGTCTTATGCTTGCTTATGTATGTATTGCATTTTGTACTTTGTCCCATTTTATTTGTTTCTCTCCTTAATTTAGCTTTTAGTCCTTTTTACATCGGGACTTTGCAAAAATCTAAGTTAGGGGGGGGGGGGGGGTACGCATGTGCTTCCAAATTTCACAAAGTTCAAAATGCCCAAAAACAAATTAGAAAATTTCAAAATTTCCAAAAATCCAAAAATATTTTTCTTCTAAGTAAATAAAAATTGGAAATTAAAAATTTCAAAAATATCACCAAAGTTTTGTTTAAAGTCTCAAATTTGTAAATTTAAAATTGCACAAAGTCGAAGTTGACCAAAGATGGAAATTGAGCGAAAATTGCAACTTTACGAATAAGTGTGGAGATTAATAAACCCGGTGAGATTTCACTCCAATCAATTTTTCTGAGTTTTTAAAATCAATCCAAGTTCATGATTAACTCAAAGTTCAATTCAGCATTTTATTAAGTCGTTGGGATCTCAATTTATTATTTTGATCGGTTAGGGAATAGTGTGTGATGTTGGTTCGAAATGCGCACTGACATATCTCTAAACTAAAATTCATCTTGAGACGCATATGGTAAATTGATTAGTAATTCGGATAAATGAAGTTAGGCCATAGTTTGTTACCCAAAAATATTTTCCATAAAAAGTTATGAGAAATTACCCCTTTTGCTAGCCATTTTGAGCCAAAAAACCCACATAGGCTAGAATTGTGAAAAATGTAAATTCAGAAATTAAGTCCAAGCAGTGCAATGAAATGGGGCAAGAAGAGTAGAATAATGCTCAACAAAAATAGCAAGGAAAGAAAACAAAATGGAAAAACAGAAAAAATAGAAAAAGAAAAAAAAAAGTGAGCAAAAGCCCAAAAAAGCACTAACGGAAATTATAAGGACATTTTTCGATTTCGAACTTTTCGATTATTCCCAATGTAACCAATACACCTTATAACCCAAAAAATTCCTAACAGAGCCTGGATTACGAAATTAATTACCGCGTGGGGAGATAAAACAAAAAAATATAATATAAGAGATTAACTGTTGTGTATAAGAGGCAATGCTCCCCTTTCCCAACGACCGTAACCCAATGAAGAGATCTTTTCACCCATAAATTTTCGTTTTTCAATCTTGTGTGCATGAATTAGTGTCCTAATGAATTTACTCCTTATATCACACACACCAAGTGAAATATCCACATTCCGAGTAATTCGTTTGTGAGAGTATCCCATGAGCATTTGATTCAAAATAAATTTTTGAAAAAGTAATGTAATGATCAATCAATGGAAGTTTGCAGTTAAATTTCTGTCTTTTCACACACACGCACACATAGCAAAAAGAGACATATGAATATAAATATATGGTGATTATTTCTAGAAAAGTTTGAATTATACAATTTTTTTAGGTATTTTGAATTTTGTTTGAGTCAAAAATGAATTTTCTGGGTATATTCACTTCAAACCCTCACGAGAAAAAAAACTCATCCTACTAGGGTAACCTGCGAATTTAAAGGCTTGTTGCATACGCTCAATGAAATCTCCTAGATGCGAAAGAGGTGTTCTATCCTAATAAAATGATTTTCAATAGTTGAGCATTGGTTAAGTTCTTTTACATTGCTCAGGACACGCAAAGTTCTAAGTTATGGGGGTTTGATTAGGCATAAATTCTTCCGAATTTATCCCCTTAATTTTGTATAATTTAGCACATCGGACTATGTAATTTGTATTGAATTATCTCATATAAGTGCTACTAAAAATTCCTAGATAGTGCCTCGAGTTTGTGCTTTTTCATGCTTTTTACGGGTATTTAATGCAAGTGAAGAGAAGAGGAATCCAAGATCTAGAAATTAGGATTTGAATGAAAGTTAGAGGGAAAAATGGTTAATTCATATCTAGAGTTCGAACAAGGGACCAACATGGAAATTAAAGACCTCGCGTATACCAGTACGTAGGAAGAAATGACGTCGCAAACTGAGTCCTGAGTGAGAAGTTGTTGAGTTCCAAAGATGAGAGAAAATCAAGAGAAAAGAATAAATGAAGAATTCCAGAACCGGATCGAACAGGGTTGGTCATAAACGAACCGATCAGGGAAGCATGAAGACTCTAAATAAATTCCAATAGCGAACCGATCCAGATACAGATGAAAATGAACTGGTCCGATGCTTTTAAGAATTTTGCATAAAATTGACAACCGAATCGATCCGTTAAAGAAAGAAAATGAACTGATCCGGATCCTACCGGACCGAACCGAAGATCCCTACCGGACCGATTCGGACGATATTTTTATGATTTTTCTTTTCTAATTAAGAGTTTTAATTTTCTCCAACACTTGTAAATTTCGTTGTGTTATTAATTTAACGCAGTGCCAGACATTAAGAGGTTCGATTATTCTTAGTTTTAGAGGGCTCTTACATTCAATAACCCTAGGTTTATAAGTTTTGCTACCTTAATTCAAGATTGAAGCTTTAATTCCAGCATTTCTTACGTACAAGTATCATTTAATTTATGCTTTTAATTGTTTTCATAGTTTAGCTTAACTAGTCATTAAAATTAGGTTGCAATTCTTATTTCCAAATTTCTTCTCAATTTCTCACATAAGCCATGAATTTTTGCAACTTTGATTTTGTGTTCACACTTAGTTTAATTATGCCTGACAAAGTTTTTAAGGGCTGAGATGCATGAACCCAGTCCGTTCTAATTTATCTATATAGAAATAGTTTTTGAATTGAAAATGTATTGGATCGTGTTGTGATTATGCACAACCTTCGTAGACCTTTTAACCTCGTTTGCCCTAGGTAACTGGGGTGTTTAAGGATGCGATGCATGTGTTAGCTATTTGGCACCGATTTATTCTTACCTTTGATTATGTATGATGCGGGTTAGTACCCTCACATATGTAATGATTAGGATTACTAAAGACTGGGTTCAATCAACTTTATAATTCAAAAACTAGTATTCAATCCGATAAATGTATTAGGGTTTGGGGGATTGTATCCTAACCTATCTTTCTCTCATTCATATTCACTTCACTGTAATATTTTATTTATGTGCATTCAGTTAGTTAGTAGTTTAAATTTCCTTCACATTTAGTAGTAGTCATTTCGTTCATAACTAATGATCCTTTTCATTTCTTTTTGAGAATCAGTTTAGGGTTAATCTTATACTCCTTCATCGTTACGATCTTTCGTCCTAGTTCGCTGTGGAGATAATGCAGACTCATCTAATTATTATTAACACGAAAGGCTTGCACTTGAGCCTATATAGCATGCACACTAGATACACATTTGTGACCGCGTTATCTTCTTGTACTAGTACCAAACACGGACATGTATGTTGTTAAAGATGCACACAATTCACTTGTTGCTCGGCCTACAGAGTTTATGTTTTCATGCGTTGAGGTAACTTCCTTTTTTTACATTCCATGCCACATTAAATAACATGAGTTCATTATCCATGTCACATTTAATAACTTAAGTTCATTATCAAATCCATGCCCATATTTCCTCCAACTATAACAATCATCACTGGGTCCTTCCAGCCCATTCTCTGAACAAATTCTCAGTTGGTCTGTCCATGTTGACAAGAGCTTTCAGCATTACTAATACTAGATAAATAAATAATAGTTCTTGAGGCTAAAAGTTGCATTAAAATATAGTAAAATGCAGAACATGATAATTAAAATTTACAAAATCAAAATAACGTCTTCTTTGATATATTATTGTTATTGTTGTGACGATCCTTAAACCCCTTATCCAAATCATCACTCTAAGGACTTCCTTTGATAAAACCGGAAGACTCGAGCACACTAGATGGGGGTCCTGATAGGTTATCATAGACCAACTGAGCCACTCCAATTGAGAATCAATAAAGCTTTATCATATCTAGTGAATTTAGAAACTCCTAAGACCATAAATTAAATTTGCATATAAACCACAATATTAGGATGCAAACCAACATCTGGCATCCTATCAAAATGATCAATTTCCTCGTAGGGGAATTCCAATTTGCAATAACCATCAATTAACACATAGTACATCAAAACTATAAGGCTACTATCCATTGAGACACCCCGCCTAATTAAATCCCGGGTGATCAGTCCTAAATCAAATTAAAAAAGGTTTCTCACTTGGTTTATTCTAATCATCACTGTCGAAAACTTTTTAATTACTAACCACCTAGATGAAATTAGACTAGTGCCAAATTTTAACTTCCATTAAACATACAACAACATGCGAAACAATGTATAAGTCAAAAACCATCATAAGAATCCGAATAAAACAATTAAGGTAAACAAGTCTTGCCGAATAAATCATCGGCCAAAAATCCAATAAATATCAAGACTCTAAATAATGAAAGTACTGTGGAACAGCATGTCCATACTGAAAACTAAAATCCGACACTAGATCAGAAATGATAAAAGAAACGCCTAATCAATGTCCTCCAATATCCACATGTGCTGCAGCTCCAAAATACCCGGAAAGAAGTCACACTTGGTGTCCCTGTGGATGGATACCTAAATGATTTTTAAAATATTTTACATAGCAAGAGTTAGTACTCAAAAAATTTTGAAAATATTTAGCAAGTAATTTATTGCAGTAAAGATAAGTTATTGATAACACATGCTAGGTTCACTCACACTCCTTTGAGTTTCCTCACCTCTCATCTATAGTCCACACCTAACGTTCCATACTTAGCCTATTTATCTACAACTACCCAAGTTATTTCGACTATAGTACTCGTCTGATCTTATCCACATGCCTAAGTTCCCGTACCACCCCTACAATACGAAGTTTCATTAACACTTATCATTTTGTTAATAAATTTCCATGTAACATTTCACATATGTTAGTTTCTGATTTTGAAAGTTAAGTCTGACCACTTAATCTTATTCATTAGATGTCCACTATCTAATTTCATATTTTTCCAATTAAAATTTCTCCACTTAAATTACTATATAGATGTATTCTCGTCATCTAATTATCTACTACTCCATCCTAGTAGATTATTCATATAGTATATATTTCACACATAATATAGAATATAAAGATAATTTGCCTGGTCTAATCCTCCATTCCAATTATCCCAAATTATTTCTCTGTTAGATGTATGCACATCATATAATCATCTACCATTTTACCCAAGCAGATTATTTATATAGTATATATTTCACACACAATATATACTATAAGGAGTATTGGTCCGGTCTAATCATCGACTCCAATTCCCCTATCATTTACATTGGCTCGGTCTAATCCTCGACTCCAAATGTAAATGAAATAATAAAATATTGGTCTGGTCTAATCCTCGACTCCAATATCATATAGGAACTATAGGTGTTCACCTTACCTAAGTACAAAATTTATAGGTATTCACACAACCTAAAGATTTACATTAGTATGTAGTATATTTCTCTCTAATACTCACCGTACCGTGCATTATTCGATTTCTCTCTTTATCGAATTTTCTCGAGTATTCACCCCACTCTAAGGGACCCAGTTAACCCTATTTTTATTTCAGTAGCTAAGCATAACTTAATCTACTGGTATGTATCATGGATTAATGTTCTCTCTCCATAACTCGTGACACGCATTTTTCGATACACATCCCAATCAATTTATCCTCGTCGGTCCCTACTTTAAGTCTCACTCTAAAAGACCCGATCGGACTTAACAATATACCTACTGCTCTTTTTCTAAGTCCCTAACTAGGTATAATATTATCCCTAAGGTTCTCCTCGGTCGTTAGGAATCAAATAGCATCAACACACAAAAGAGCCCCAATTCAAGTTTTGTCGATCGACCGATCAGTCGATCGATCGATATTCACAGGTCGATCGATCGATATTCACAGGTCGATCGATCGATCGTCCAGATACCATCCATGTCCAGTTACGGGTTTCACCAAGTTTGATCCTTCAAACCCTAATGAAACCTTATGAAAATCTCTACCAACATAACCAAACCTCCACTACATGTATAGAGACTATTTCCAACGTAAACACATCATCAAATCCTAGATATGCATGTTCTTTATAATTTATCCTCATTAATCCAAATTAGATTTGGTAAAAATGATCATGAAAATACTGATTTATATTCCTCTACATTTGTTAATATCAACTACATGAAATCCTCACCAAACATGCATTAAAATCAATCTTTTTCTCTAAGAGATTGAATATAATTTTCATAAATCATCTAACCCTACACATGGGTATTATAACTTTGAATTTAATTATAATAAACTACTTGCCTTATACAGAGGTGATCTGATTTCATGATGAAGATGATGATTTGATGTGATTCTCTTCAAATCCCCACTCCTTAGATGTTTAGTGTGCAAGAATCCTCATTCAGCTTTTGGGAAAGGTTCTTCTCTTCTCTCTAATGGCCTATCTAAGGTTTTTGAGTTATCAACCCTAATCCCCAATTCTAATAATCAGATACAGGACTCTAATTTTCGTAGGTTCTTTAACCTCTATTTTTAAAATGACCAAATTACCCCCGTAAAGTGCCGATTTGGTCCAAAGTTGACCCGTGACTCAATTGACATCCTAGGGTATACTATTTTGACTAATTTGCCCCTTACAGACTCATCTGTTACCTCTAAATTATCATCCGAGTCACCCAAAATATATTTCTCATTTCCCACCTCCACATAGTCTAACACACGACTCTCGGTGAGATAACATATAATACGCGCACATCACTCGCTATGACGTATAATCTTAATTATCAATTATTTACTATTCACACTTAGTAAATATCATATCAGAAATATTAATCGGTATCTATCTCTCGATTAATAGTTAATAACTATAATTATTATGTACGCCTAATAATCATAATTATTATTAAATCATATTAAATTACTGTACTCACGTAATTTAAACTAAACGTATTTTCTATTTAATTAACCAATTAATTAAATTCTATACATGCAAAAATACGGGGTATTACATACTTCCCCCCTTACAAAGGAATTTTGTCCTCCAAATTAGGATATACCTACTGTGAATAACTCTGGATATTGCTCTCGCATATCCTCCTCCCGCTCCCATGTCAACTCCTAAACATTTTGGTGACCCCATTGCCCCCACACGAATGGTACTACCTTGGATCGTAGTTTACGCTCACTATGATCCAAAATAACCAGGGGTCTCTTCTCATATGAGACGTCTGGATGTAAGTCGATTTCCTCAAGTGGAACATGCCAGAAGACTCTCTCGCTCCTCTTGTATTTCTTCAGTGACGCCACATGGAACACATCGTGTATCCACTGAAGATACTCTGTAAGTCCCAACCTGTATGTTACCGGTACCACCCTCTCAATAATAGGAAGCGGTCCCACGTATCTCGGTGCTAACTTTCCATTCTTGCCGAATATCATAATCCCATTCATAGGAGATACCCGAACCAACACCTGGTCGCCCACCTTTAGCTCTACGTGTCTCCTACCGGTGTTAGCATAACTCTTTTGCCTATCCTGAGCTATTAGAATACGTCCTCGAATTAACTTTATCATGGAAAAAGTCTCATGTATCATCTCTGGCCCCAATAGCTTGTTGTCCCCCACCTCTAACTAGTAAGCGGGTGAACGACAAGGCCTCCCATACAGTGCCTAGAATGGAGCCATAACGATAGTATATTAGTAAGAGTTGTTATACGCAAACTCTAGAAATGGAAGATATTTCTCCAATCCTCCCCCTAAGTCTAGGATACACATCCTCAACATATCTTCAAGCATCTGATTTACTCGTTCAGTCTGCCCGTTTGTCTGTGGGTGATATGTTGTACTCAATTGCAATTCTGTGCCCATGGCCTCGTGAAAGCTCTGCCAGAAATGTGCCATAAATATCTTGTCTATGTCAGACACAATATTGATAGGGACCCCGTGCAGCTTAACAATCTCTGAAATGAATAGTTGTGTGTACTGCATCGTATCAAAGTTAGTACAAATCGAAAAGAAATGAGCTACCTTGGTCAGCCGATCCACTATCACCCAAATAGAATCGTGACCCCTCTGTGATGTCGGTAGTCCACTAATAAAGTCCATCGAAATGCTCTCCCACTTTCACACGGGAATATCTAGTGGCTATAGAATCCCTGAAGGTCACTAATGGTCGACTTTCACCAGCTAGCATGTAACACAATTTGTGACAAACTCTGATATGTTTCTCTTCATACCTGACCACCAATATTATCGTCGCATATCCTGGTACATCTTGTCCCAACCGAGATGTACCGCAAATCTAGAACCGTGAGACTCGCTCATCACTTCCTGCCTCAACTCCTCATCCTCGGGCACTACTAACCTCCCATTAAATCGCATACCTCCCTCTGAACTGACTGAGTAAGACTCTGCACCCTCGGCTAATAGTTGTCTCACCCTATCCTGACAGAATTGGTCCTCCGCCTGAGCCCTCACTACCCGAATCATGATCTCGGGAGTGATGGTCATAAGTGCCATGTATGCCCTGGCCACCTCAACCTCCTACTGGATCTCACTCCACTTAGCTTTCCACACCTCATCTACATCCCCAGTAGGTCATCGGCTCAACGTGTCCGCCACTACGTTAGCCTTACCAGGATGACATTGTATATCAAACTGGTAATCCTTCATGAATTCTAGCCACTGCCTCTGTCTCATATTTAGATCCTTTTATGTGAAGAAATACTGAAGTGACTTATGATCTGTGAAAAGAGTGAATTGTTCCCCCAGAATATAATGCCTTTATATCCTTAAACAAAAAACGACCGCTGCCAACTTGAGGTCGTGGGTGGGGTAATTCTTTTCATGTGACTTTAGCTTTTGAGAAGCATAAGCTATATCCCTTTCCTCCTGCTATAACACACCCTCAAGTCCCTGTAGGGATGCGTCAGTGTATACCCGATACTCCAATACACTCCTAGTTAATGCCAATACGGGTGCTGATATTAGCCTATCTTTTAGCTCATCAAACGCTAAGTGACAGTGGTCGCTCCACACAAAGGTTACTCCTTTCTGCTTCAGGTTTTTTAAAGGACCAGTAACCTTTGAGAACCCCTTGATGAAGCGATGGTAATAAACTGCCAAACCTAAAAAACTACGAATCTCGATCGGTGTTGTGGGCTCTCCCCACTCTCTCATCGTTGATACTTTACTTGGGTCAATAGAAATGCCCCGGTCGGACACTATGTGGCCAAGAAAATGAACCTCTCAAAGCCAAAATCCACACTTCCCGAGTTTGGCGTATAACTGATGGTCCCGTAACATCTGAAGCAGTATCCGTAAGTTCTCAACGTGCTCCTCCTCCGTGCAAGAGTAAACCAGAATATCGTATATTAATACGTTCATAAATTGATCCAAAACTCCCTAAATACCCAATTCATGAGATCTATGAACACTGCGTGTGCATTAGTGAGCCCAAACGGCATCACTCTGAACTCATATGACCCGTACCGCGACAAGAAAGAGGTCTTAGGTACATCATCCTCTCGAATGCGCAACTGATGGTAACCTGACCCCAAATCAATATTAGAGAAGTACGCAACCACTCTTAACTGATCAAACAAGTCATCAATCCTAGGTAAAGGATACTTATTACGTATCATCATCTTGTTCAGATCCTTATAGTCCACGCCCAAACGAAGTGAACCATCCTTTTTCTTCATAAATAACACTGGTGGGCCCCACGACGACGTACTCCGTTGAATGAAACCCTATCCCAAGAGCTACTGGATCCTCTCTCTCAGCTCCTACATCTTTGAATGGTCCATGTGATACAGTGCTCTAGCAATCAGTCTCATCCCCGGTGCTAAATCGATAACAAACTCAATCTCCTTCTTGGGTAGTAATCTTGGTATCTCCTGAAAGATATCCTCGAAATCCCTCATGACTGGGATTGGGTCCAGGGAAACAACCACCTCTTGTGAGGTCTCCTCCTCAATATAATATAAGTGAGTGCGCGATCCTCCCTCGGGAAGAGGCATCGCCACTAGGAACATCTCCTATCCCGGAATGGAAAAAATGATAGTCCTCTCATAACAATCCACCATCGCCCTATAACCCGCCAACCAATCAATGCCTAGGATGACGTCATAACCCTCCATGTCTCTAGAAGGTCTACCGCTAGACTCAATCTCACAATCATAATGTCCACACCTCTATAAATAGATTGTATAAGGTACCCATTACCCATCGGTGACTCCACACACATAAGATGAGTGTCGACTGTCTCTAAAAGTTCAACTGCCCATGAAAATCTAGTGGCAATAAAAGAGTGTGCCGCTCTCGTGTCAAACAGAATACTGCCCTCATTACCATGGATAGGAAACGTACTCGCGACTATCGGTGGTACTGGAGGTGCTGGATGGAAAGGAACGTCCTGGACGTTGTACACACGTCTATAGTGCATCTGGACTGGCTGCTGCTGTGGGGCTTGTGCTGGTGTTGGGGATAATAGAGACTGCTGCCCCTATTAGGACCCCTAATGCTGAGACCCATTTTGTTGGGGGAAAGCTCTATTCTTGTGGCCCTGCTGACCACATGTGCAACATTGACCCTAGAACCGTCTCTTTCCCTGGCACTGCTGACCCTGACGCTGGCCCTGATAGACTCATCCCTGGTTAACTTAGCCTTATCGGCTCTGGGGATTCTACTGCTACCAAGGGCCCTGCTAACCCTTCTTAAATCCCCCATCGTGTCGGTACTTTCCAGATTTAAATATCTTGGAAAAATTCCCCTGTTGGTAATCCCTCCCCTACTGTCCTGCTATCTACAATTGTTGGGGTGGTGCCCCATTACTAGGACTCCCCCCAGCCTTGCCCTGCTAGCTCGAATCACCTCTCTTGTTCCCCTTAGCATGGAAGCGGTGATCCTGACAATGTAATAGTGCAGCATTGATGACGTCAGTGAATGTTTTCAATGCGGGATTACCGATTAAGTGTTGCCTGATCTTCCAGGCTAAACTATCCATGAACTTTGTTTTCTTCCTCTCTTCATTGCTCACCTCATCTGAAACAAAGATTTTCAGGCGGTTAAACTCTTCCTCGTAGTCTTTTACCGAGAGATCACCCTGAAATACTTCTCCAAACTTCTTTCTCATCTCAGTCTCAACGGAAGGTGGGAAACCGCACCCAAAAATTAGATATCATCATCAAGTCTCTCTCCTCGGTGGTGGTAACTGACTCCCACCAGTGTAAAGTTGCCCCTGATAGATGGAAGGTAGCAAGAATATACTTCTGCACATCAGTACACTCAAGCATGTGCATATGGCACTAAATGTTCTTCTTCCAGTCACAAGCCTTTACCACATCAGTACAGCCCCAGGACTCGGGTGGGTGACCCTTCTGAAAGGTCTCCCTAACTCACTGACAAGAAGGTGGACCTACTGGGGCTTGAAATGTTGGTGCCACTGGAGGTGGTGCCTGGGGTTGAGGAAAATGGGCTTCCATAGCCCTCATCGCTGTCTCGACTGCCTCACCCACTATCACGGCCACCTGAGTAGTAGAGATTAACTTGAGTGGTGGTGGTGGTGGTGGTGGTGGTAGTATCTGTGGCTCTTGATGAGACTCCCTTACCTCATCCCTAGCCTCAGCCCTCTCCGCTCTCTGTCTCCTCGGTGGCATCTAAAAATATAAAACCATCGGCCAAAAATCCAATAAATATCAAAACTCTAAATAATGAAAGTATTGTGCGACAACATGTCCATACTAAAGACTAAAATCCTACACTAGATCAGAAATGATAAAAGAAGCGTCTAATCAATGTCCTATAACATCCACCTGTGCTGCAGCTCCAAAATCCCTGGAAAGAAGTCACGCTTGGCATCCATGTGGTTGGACACCTAAAAGGTTTTTAAAATATTGTACATAGTAAGTGTTAGTACTCAAAACATTTTGAAAATATTTAGCAAATAATTTATTGCAGTAAAGATAAGTTATTGATTTTCCTCACCTCTCATATATAGGGCACGCCTAACGTTCCATACTTAGCCTATTTATCTACAACTACCCAAGTTATTTATACTATAGTACTCGTCTGATCTTATCCACATGCCTAAGTTCCCATACCTCCCATACAGTACTAAGTTTCATTAACACTTCTCATTTTGATAATAAATTTCCAGGTAACATTTCACATATGTTAGTTTTTGATTTAGAAAGTTAAGTCTGACCACTTAAGCTTATTCATTAGATGTCCACTTTCTAATTCTATATTTTTCAAATTAAGATTTCTCCACTTAAATTACTATATAGATCTATTCTCATCATCTAATTATCTACTACTCCATCCTAGTAGATTACACATATAGTATATATTTCACACACAATATAGACTATAAAGATATTTGGCCCTGACTAATCCTCGACTCCAATTGATGATGCTGGAATTAACACCACCAGGTAAGGTGTTTCCAAGATCAACTTATGAACAAGAATGGCAGCTTAGTTACGTAATGGGTAGGAGAATGAGATTAGGAGAAGAGGAGAGAGGACCAGGATATAAGTGGTTCAACCTAAATTGGCCTACGTCCACTGTGTGTGTGAATAACCTCACTTTAATAAGGCACTGATGGCCATGGATATAATATCTCAAGCTCTCTCTCTACTGTGTATCTAGACAGAGTTTCAGCTAGGGTTGTTTTTCTGGGATCCTTTTTAAGGTAGAGGATGATCTCTCTATATAGTACATGGGGGTGTAATATACCCCCCATGCATGTAATGTCCATGTGTGTGATTGCCTCACCAATATGGTAAAGCCATCTATCACTGTCACATGTAGAGAATGATGATGCAATATTCTCCCCACGTGTGGGGAATAATCTTGTTATAACTGACTTGTATCCACGTGCCCTTATCCAAATGTCAGCAGATGCTCGGCTATCACGCCTGGAGTATGACCTCGGCCTGTGAGAGGCCGAGGTTGGTAAGTCCAGGTGCCCGTTCAGTCCGAGTTGACCATAGTGGTCTCGTCCTAATCCCAGCCGAGATAATGGACAAGGTCGGCCAGAACTGAGGTTGAGCTGGCGTGTTTGGAGCATCGATTAATGTCTTGATGAGGTTGCTGGTGGCTTCTTATGAGCTCGGCTTATGTCTGGACGAGGTTTCCATCCAAGGTATACGAGAATGATATTGGTCCTTGTGACGCATGCGATGCCCCTTCAAGAGGCTGGTGGCAGTGTGGGCCTGGGCCGACCTTGATACGGTCGACCTCGCTATGGCCGAGGGCTGATACCGCATGCCCAAGGCTTCTCCAAAGTCAGCCACAATCTCGGTCGAGGTTGGTGTCTTCAAGCCGAGGTCACACTTGGGGCATATCAATCACCCCCAGCCCTTTGTTATATGTGAAGGCAGATGACTGGGGTTTATAACTCCGAGGTCCTATTGCTCTGTTCCATATTCCCTTTGACACTTGTCAATTACTGGTGGCATGTGTGTCTGACAAGGGTAATTATGATGGTTGTGGGTTGGCCTCCCAAGGCAATGATGGGCCTTGGGGGGTGTGCATTCATATTTAAGGCTAAAAGTCCTCATTGCTCTTCTATCTTCTTCATTTCTCTCCTTCTTCGAACTTGGACATTTCTGCAACTCTCTCTCTTTCTAGAAGAACTCGCGATTGGGAGTACATTTGGGAGCCTATTTACCAAGAATTCCTTCCTCTCTTTTCCTCACTTTTCTTCAGGTACCCCTAGTTATCTCTTCCTCTCCATTTTTCTATGTCATGCTCTTTGCATTTTTCGGCTGGTTTATACATTTTTCGGTGGTCTCATGCATTTTTTGGTTAGCTTATGAGTTCTCCGATTGATTGTTCATACTGTTCTTGCTCAAAAACCTAGCTTTGATCTTTAGCCAGATCACCAACGTTGTTTGTTACTTAGGAGAGTTAGTCAAGTGTATAGTCTTCCTCGTATGCTCAGACCTCTATATCAACTTCTTGAGGAGTTCCCCTCCCTTAGAGAGAAGGCTTTATAAAAAATCAGGCAAATAGAAAGAGCACAGGAGGAGTCTCGTAGGTTATAAGAATTCCCTATTAGACCCATCTTCCCACCACCCCTGAAGGTGGTGTATCCTGATCCTTTAGAGTCTTTCAACTAGGTTGAGGTTCGTGTCGACCCTATACCAATGTCTGAGTCTGAGTCTTCTACCTCAGACCCCATGTTTGTGGATTCCTTTCAGGAGGCCATGGACTTCTCAATTCGGTATGATCAGGACCCTGATCAGGCCGAGGTCTCCAGCCGAGTCTCATCTCATAATACCTCAAGAGCCTCAGCCTCTTCCTTAGAGGTTGAGATCGTTGAGCCGAGTGTGGCCATCCCTCCACCCCTTGACGCCATTCCTCTGTCAGCCATCATCGGTGCCGAGTTCTCTCAGAGGTTCTCGGGTAACCCATCAACATCTGCTCCGGTCGGCATTGTGCCAGATGATGATGACGCTGGAAGTGACATCGACATCTCTGAGGCGACCGAGATCGAGAGTATTGTAACTGAGGTAGACCTCCTCTGCTTCAGATATATATATTCCATCAGTCCCTCCATAAAGCTAAGAGGACCTCTGAGGGAAGAGAGGGCTTTTCACGGTCGAGATGGCGAAATCTGCTTGTACGAGCAAATGTTTAAGTTGGGGTTTCATCTACCCATCCATCTAATTATCAAATCTATCCTTGCCTATATCAATTTGGCCCCCTCCCAACTATCCCCTAATGCCTGGAGGGTCATAATAGGGGCCATAATCTTGTGGAGGGTTATCCACCACTCAGACCTTCCAGTTCAGGTCTTTGTTGGTTGTTATGTTCCCTCTTCTGCCAAAAATCATCCGAGCTACTATCATTTTGTAGCTCGGAAGCCAGAGAAAAATATGCTTCAAGTAACTCAGACTTCCAACCATAACTGGAAGCCACGTTACCTTTTTGCCTCTAGACCATGGGAATTTGGCCCATGTTCTCCCTCGTCCATTCTGGAGCCGAGGATGCCCATTAGGTGGGGTAAGGTCATAATGTCTGCGAGGGCTGACCCTGGCCTGAGCCCATCGAACCTTCATAAGGTGAAAGCCCTTCAAGATCAGGGGGTACATGGTCTGTTCATCAGGTTCGAACACTTGATGACCCCCCATTACCTCTCTGAGACAGGTCTGGGTGGAAGTCCTCTTTCTGAGCTCGATAAGCTATTTTTATATGAATTTAAACCTCTGAGTTTATCTATGTCTGATCTTCTAACTCAGATCTATTGATTTTTGCAGAGCGTCTGAAGGATATCTCAGACAAACTTTGGGAAATGGCTGCACCCAGCTTGACGAGACTTGCGAAGAAAGCTGGACTTAATGCTCCTCCCCAGCTCCCTCTACCTCGAAGCCCCAAGCCACAAAGAAGAGGGCTCCAGTTGATCATGCCCCTGAGGATCAGAGGCCGTAGAAGAAGAATGCTGACACTTCCATCCCCATTTCTTCAGCAGACGCTCTGTCGGCTTGACTAGAGCAGTTGAAGATTACTGATAGCATAGTCGACCATAGTCTTCAAGCCCTAGATTCTTTCGACTCTACAATGACTGAGGCTGACAAGCGCTTCTTCAGGTCACTTGATACTCCTTTGCTGGTTGAGTTCGGCATTCACAGATCCATTTAGGTATGACCTCACTTTTCTTTCCAATTCCTAAGTGTAACCTCTGATTTGTCTTTTGCTCATTCCTGATCGCAAAATCTGTAGGGCTTGGCAGCGATATACCACCTCTCCAATTGGACTCTGAGGAAGTTTCCCCTCAACCAGAAGGGTCAAGAGGCTGAGAAGGTCCAGAGTTCTTTGAATGCAGAGATCAACTGGCTTAAGTCTGAGTTGGGTGAATCTGACAAGAAGGTGAAGGGGCTGGAGAAGGAGGTCTCTCGGCTTAATAAGGACCATGCTGCTACCCTGAAGGCCAAGGACGATGTACTACAGTAGAAGGTCAGCTCGATCGTGAAGGCAACCCTAGATGATGCCTCAGAGGGGATAATAGCCGAATACAAAAATTCTGACGGGTTTATGAGATTCGGCTTTGAATACCTTGAAAGAGGTATCAAAGCCACTATCAAGTGGGATGATGTTAGGGAGAGGGAGGCTGGTAGTTTGAGAGCCTCTGACTTCACAGGCCTTGTCTTTGTTGATCCTCAGTTTGCCCAGGCCCTTCAGGAGGTTAAGGAGGAGGCTGACGCGCCTACCGAGACTGCAATGATGGACGGCACTGAGATTGGAGGGGCAGACATTGCTGAGGTGACCAATGTTGTCCAACCTAACCAACCCGAAGATGCTAGAATTACCCCCTCAAACCCTTAAAAAAATTCTGAACATTGTAACCCCTAATTTTATAATCTCTACACATTTATAATTTATGAATGAACATGGCTCTTTTCCATTTTTTGTAATCTCTGAATATTTTCTTATTTCTGAAGAGGACCATCTTCTTTTGTTGTATGTCATGATGTTTTTGCTCTAAAGATTATGCAATGGTGTTTGCCTAAACCAAATTAGTAGTTTGAGCTCAGACCTCGTCACCATTGAATGGTGTTATAAAGGTCTGAGGTCGCCACCTAAGATGTTACCCCCATAATTAATCTCACCAAATTAATGATGTTAAGGGTCTGAGGTCATCCCATTATGGTGTCTAAGATCAAACCTCGTCACCACTGAATGGTGTTATAAAGGTCTGAGGTCATCACCTAAGATGTTATCCTCATAATTAATCTCACCAAATTAATGATGTTAAGGGTCTGAGGTCATCCCATTATGGTGTCTGACTTCAGACCTCGTCACCACTGAATGATGTTGTAAGGGTCTGAGGTCATCACCTAAGATGTTATCCTCATAATTAATATCACCAAATTAATGATGTTAAGGGTCTGAGGTCATCCCATTATTGTGTCTGGCCTCAGACCTCGTCACCACTGAATGATGATATAAAAGTCTGAGGTCATCACCTAAGATGTTATCCTCATAATTAATCTCACCAAATTAATGATGTTAAGGGTCTGAGGTCATCCCATTATGGTGTCTGACCTTAGACCTCGTCACCACTGAATGAAGTTATAAAGGTCTAAGGTCATCACCTAAGATGTTACCACTATAATTAATCTCACAAAATTAATGATGTTAAGGGTCTGAGGTCACCCCATTATGGTGTCTGAGCTCATACCTCGTCACCACTGAATGGTGTTATAAAGGTCTGAGGTCATCACCTAAGATGTTATCCTCATAATTAATCTCACCAAATTAATGATGTTAAGGGTCTGAGGTCATCCCATTATGGTGTCTGACCTCAGACCTCGTCACCACTGAATGATGTTGTAAGGGTCTGAGGTCATCACCTAAGATGTTATCCTCATAATTAATCTCACCAAATTAATGATGTTAAGGGTCTGAGGTCATCCCATTATGGTCTCTGACCTCAGACCTCGTCACCACTGAGTGATGTTATAAAGGTCTGAGGTCATCACCTAAGATGTTATCCTCATAATTAATCTCACCAAATCAATGATGTTAAGGGTCTGAGGTCATCCCATTATGGTGTCTGACCTCAGACCACGTCACCATTGAATGATGTTGTAAGGGTCTGAGGTCATCACCTAAGATGTTATCCTCGTAATTAATCTCGCCAAATTAATGATGTTAAGGGTCTAAGGTCATCCCATTATGGTGTCTGACCTCAGACCTCGTCACCACTGAATGATGTTATAAAGGTCTGAGGTCATCACCTAAGATGTTATCCTAATAATTAATCACATTAAATCAATGATGTTAAGTACAAGTGCAAAATGGAGCAAGTACCACCATGGGAACTGATCTTTTATTAATAACCTCTTCATGACAAGATGATACAATTACACAACTTCATGCAACATCATATGTAATTTTCTTTGGGTGATAAGCATTCCATGGATTAGTGAAAGGTTCTCCTTCTAGGTTTTCTAACCTGTAAGTACCAGGCACAACCTCTTCTGTCACTTTGTTGGGGACCGTGCCAGTTTGGGTGGAGTTTGTTTTCTTCCTGTAAGGTCTTCTTTAGCACTAGGTCACCCACTGCAATGGGTCTTGACTTCACCCTCTGGTTGTAGAATTTTGTTGCCCTCTGTTGGTAGGCTTCTTGTCTTACCTCTGCGTCCTCTCTTCTTTCTTCGATATGATCGAGTTCTAGCCTCCTCTCTTCCCCATTATTGTCAGGGTCATAGGTCTGAATCCTATGAGTTGGGAGCCCTACTTCCATTGGTATGACGACCTCTGACCCATGTGCCAACATGAACGGGGGTTCTCCTATTGGTGTCCTTGCCGTGGTTCTGTAGGCCCATAACACAGCGTAGACCTCTTCATTCCATCTTCCCTTCGCATCTTCTAACCTCTTCTTGATTTGATCCAGGATTATTCTGTTTGTGACCTCGGTCTGACCATTTGCTTGAGGTCAGCCAGGAGATGAGAAGAATTGCTTTATTCCTACTCTTAGGCAATACTTTTCTAAAGAGGAGTTCTTGAACTGGGTCCCATTGTCCGAGATGAGAGTGTTTGGGAGGCCATATCTTCATATGATATTCCTCTAAAAAAAATTGGAAGGTCTTCTGCTCCGTGATCGTTATCATCGGCTCTGCCTCCACCCACTTTGAAAAATAGTCGATGGCAACTATCAAGAATCTATAATTGTTGGCAGCTCTTGGCAGGGGCCCTACTAAGTCAATCCCCATACTGCAAATGGCCATGGAGAAGTGATTGACGTCATAGGTTGATGAGGCTGATGAGGGATGGCGGCGAACCTCTCGCATTTATCACATTTCCTCACGTAGGCTGCAGCGTCCTTGGACAGGGTTGGCCACCAGTACCCCTGGGTGATGATTCTTTTGGCCAAGGGTCTTCCCCCTATGTGTCTAGAGCAAGAACCCTCATGGACGTCCCGTAAGACCCGAGGAACTTCTGTGGGGTGTACACATCTGAGGAGAGGTAGAAAGAATCCTTTCTTGTATAGGACGTCTCCTACTACCGAGAACTTGGTAGCCTTATATCTCAATTTTCGCCTTTCTAGATTGGATTCAGGCAGCTCTCCCTCTCTGATATATTTGAAGAGGGGGTCTATCCATGAGTCTCCTAAGTTCAAATTGTGACAAGGGTTATATACCTCTTCTTGCTCAATGGCTGCCTTCCCCAAGACCTCGATCGGAATGGTCCTTCTAACATCTGTCTTCGTTGCCGAGGCCAACCTTGCCAATGCATCTATGTGGCTATTACTTTATCGAGGCACTCTCTTCAGTCTTGCCTCTTTAAAATGTTTTAACATTGTTTTCACCCTTTCAGGTACTTGGCCATCCTTTCATCTCTGGCCTCATAGATTCCCAATACTTGATTGACAACTAATCGCGAGTTAGGAGTCACTTTACGTGAAGAGTCTTTGCCAATGAGAGACCTGCTATCATGGCCTCATACTCGAACTCATTATTAGAAGCTCGAAAGTTAAATCTCAAAGTGTATTCAATGTTGGTACCATCTGGAACGGAGAGTATCAACCCCGCACCGCTTACATTGTCACAGGAAGAGCCATCAACGAAGAGGCTCCAAATATCTGTACCTGATGAGAAGACCCCATCCGTCATGACTCCTTTTTTGAAGAGGTACCGATCTTCCTAGTTTTCGGCAACTTGTTTCCTGGATCCGTTGGATGCGATCTCTTCCCGATCTTGGAAGATGTTTGGTGTCGTCTCTTCCAAATTTCGGAAGATATCGCGGTTTTCCACACCCTCTTGGACATTCTCTGCCTCAGCCTCTTCCCATGTAAACTCAGCGACAAAGTCTACGAGGGCTTTCCCCTTGATGGCCGTCTTAGGTTGGTAGGTAAGATCGTACTCCCCTAATTCAATGGTACATGTCATCAATCGTGCGAACTTCTCAAGTTTATGTAGGACCTGTCTTAGTGGGGAGTCAGTGAGGACAACCATGGAGTGGGCCTGGAAGTAAGGCTTCATCTTTCTCTAGGCATGTATCAAAGCGTAAGCTAGCTTTTCCATGCGAGGGTAATTCTGTTCGTCCCCTTGAAGGGCCTTGCTGTTGAAATATACAGTCCTTTGGATTCCAGCGTCTTCCCGTATTATGACTGCGCTGATGGCTGATTCAGAGACTGCCAGATACATGTACAATTTCTCCTCTGCTACAGGCTGAGATAGCAATAAGGGAGACCCTAAATAAGACTTGTGTTGGTTGAAGGCTTTTTTGCACTCTTCGTCCCATTGGAAGGCCTTTCTCAGCACCTTAAAGAACGGAAGGCACTTGTCTGTTGCCCTAGAAACAAACCTATTAAGGGAAGCCACTCTTCCCATAAGTCTTTGAACATCTTTGATACTCCTCGGTGTCTTCATATCAAGTAAAGCCTTGATTTTTTCAGGGTTCGCTTCAATCCCTCTCTGGTTGATGATAAATCCTAGGAACTTCCCAGCTCCTACTCCGAAGACACACTTTGCGGGGTTGAGTTTCATTCTGTATGAGTCCATGATGTCGAAGGTCTTCTCGAGATCTGTTATATGAGTGTTAGCCTCCAAGCTCCTTGTTAGAATATCGTCTACATACACCTCCATAGTCTTACCTATTTGCTCTTCGAACATCTTATTAACAAGACGTTGGTATGTCACCCCTGCATTTTTCAGGCCAAAGGGCATCACTTTGTAGCAGTATGTCCCTTTGTCGGTAATGAAGGCCGTCTTTTTCGAGTCTTCCGCATCCATGAAGATCTGGTTGTAGCCTGAATACGCGTTCATGAAGCTCATGAGATCATGTCCCGCCGTTGCATCCACCATCTGATCTATCCGAGGTAAGGGATAGCTGTCTTTTGGACAAGATTTGTTCAGGTCAGTGAAATCAACACACATTCTCCACTTCCTATTGGCATTGGGAACGATGACTGCATTCGACAACCATTCCGGATATGTAACCTCTCTTATAAACTCATCCTCTTCCAACTTTTTGACCTCTTCTCGGATGACATCATACTTCTCCCTAGAATAGACTCTTCGTCTCTGTTTGATTGGCTTGGCATCTTTGGTCACGTTGAGCCTGTGACTCATAACTTCAGGGTCGATGTCGGGCATGTCTGCGTCACTCCATGCGAAGACACTCTGTCTCCTCCTGAGGAAGTTTATCAGCTCTTCCTTGATTTCTGCCTTTAGGTCTTTATCGACCTGGATGGTTTTTTTTTTCTCGTCCTCATTAAGGACGATGGATTCTACCTCTTTCGCAGCCTCTCCCTTCTTCAACTTTGTTTCATTTCTTGGGTCAAGCGTATCGATGCTATAAGTGGTGGTTTCCCTATTATGGTCTTCTCTCTCTTCCGCCGAGTTGAAGTAACATTCTCGCGCTGTGGTGTGGTCACCTTGCACTTCCCCACCCCATAAAGAGTCGGGAATTTTAGCATCTGATGGACCATTGACGGCATAACTTCAAACTCTTTAAGGGCCACCCTTCCTATAATGAGGTTATAGGCCAAAAACATGTTCTCGTCCATGATGAAAAAATTTATCTTCTTGATCATCCTCTTAGGCCACTCATCACCCATCCGTACGTCCATCTCATACATGCCTAAGGGGTGGACCTTTTTGCCACTGAAGACTATTAATGGGTGATGATAGGGTACCAGCCTTGCTCTGCTAAGACATAGGCTCTTGAAGCAAGGCCAGAACATCACGTCCGCCGAGCTCCCTCCATCTATGAGGATCCTCTGCACCTCGCATCCATGCACCCTTGTTATTATGACCCGTGGTTCATCATGGGGGGCTAAGATACCCTTGAAGTCGAGTCTGTAGAACCCAACTACGAGGGTGTCCATGTTTATTTTCTTCCTCTTCTGCACTGTATCGGAATACATTAGTTTCACAACTTCAAGCTTGGCCACTGACCTGACCTCTGCTACGTGAGCCTTCCTATCAGCTACTTCAGAGCCACCTCCTGCAAATCCTCCACATATGGTGTCAACACCAAAGGAGATTGTACTGACCCTCTTCACCGGGGTGTTGTCATCTTTCGGCGGAAGATTCAAATCGTCTTCGTCATCACCTTCTGAATCATCGTCTATTCTGGTCGGGACATTGTCACGGCATCTGTCATTTCTCCTTTTCTTAGGGTTATCTCTTCCACCCTTAGGAACTTTACCGTCCACATACTTGCTCAACTTTCCAGATTTTAGCATCTTTTCAATCTCATCCTTCAGGGTGAAGCATCTGTCCGTGACATGGCCATGATCCTGGTGGAACTTGCACCATAGGTTTTTGTTCCTCTTATGTGGTGGGGCTTTCAGTTTCTCTGGCCATCTCAGAGTCCTGTCAGTCTTAATCTCATTGAGGATGTGCTCGCAGCTTACAGTCAGAGGTATATAGTGAGCGAACTTGTCATCACCCGATCTCTTCTTCCCATCTTTCTTGCTTTGGGACTTTCCAATGCCACCGCAGTTCTCATCCTCATACTTGGCGACAATTGCCTCTTCCGCATTCATTACTTTCCCTGCGGTTTCCAGGAGCTCCGCCATAGACCTAGGGGGTCTTCCGCAAGTTTCCACAATAGCTTCCCCTTCTGAAGACCTCCAACAATGGCGGTCATGACTACGTTCTTTTCATAATCTTCGACCTCTAACTTCTCCTTGTTGAATCTCGCTATGTAGTCTCTTAGGCTCTCATCCTTGGCCTGCTTGACATACAGCAGGTGGGTAGTCTTCTTTTGAGGCCTCACCCCAAAGTAGAAGTTGTGGATGAATCGTTTAGCCAAGCCTTTGAAGTTCTCAATTGAGTTCTTCGGAAGGGAGGTGAACCAAATGTGCGCTGCCCCTTTTAAGGTTCCAGAGAAGACCCTACACTTCATCTCATCGGGTATCGAGTAGATGTCTGCTGCCGATTGGTACATCTCGATATGATGTACAGGGTTAGTGCTTCCATTATACTTGGGAGACACTGTAGGAGACTTGAATTTAGCTGGGGTTAGGAAGCCCACTATCCTAGCCACAAATGGGGAGCCCTCTGAGTAATCCCTTTGTAATGGGTCCCTGCTTTTAATGAGGTCTCCTATCTTCTCCTCAAGGCGCTGGATAGAGTCATTCCATGGTCTTCTGCCATCGACTTGGCCGAGGTTATCCCCTGCCACCTCCATGGGATGGACCGAGGGTTCCTCTACCGTGACACGTCGACTGTTGACCTCTTCCTGTTCCTTGCCTCTTCTTTCACAGTGTCGGCCTTGATCTGGCCGACCCTGCCTGTTCCCTCTCTGAGAGCCTGCTGCGCTCCGTGATCTCGACAGTCTCTATCTTAGGTCATTCATCGGGCCCAATCTCTCAAAGGCCGACCCTCTACTCAACCTATCAAAGACTGACCCTCTTTATTGGGCCTCTTTACCTCTTCGGCCGACACAACCTTGACTTTGCCGAAGAGGTCGTACAGTGTTATTTGACACCTCAAACGGCTCCCAATAGTCTTTCGGGGCTTCTTCCGCATCTAAATCATCATACTTGTCCTCTGGGTAAGGGTTTCCCTGCCTTTCCAGGCGCAAGCGCCTAGGGTCAGCAACGTCCCTTCTCCGCTGGGCTGCAGGCTAGTCCTTCATTGGTGCCTGGGGTGGTCCCCTAGCGTCAGGATGAGGCTGAACAGCCGCCGGAGTGATCATATCCGGTGAGACTCCAGGTGGCCTCATCATAGTTTGGCTGAGCTGTGAAAATTACTCCTGCATAGCTTGTTGTGTTGCAGATAAAGATCTCAAGGCTGCAGCTACCTCCGTCGTTTCGGACTGGGGGGGCGCCTGACTGGAACTCGACCCTCCACCCCCAGGTGGCGGAAGAGGCGGTGGTAATTCTGGTGCCATATGTTAACATTATAGAGCTTGAGTATCAGATGAGCTTAGTACCTCAAAGGACCTATTTCAATGGTGAAGCAGCTCCACGCAAGGGGCGGTGCCTAGTTCACCACCAGAGTCTCCGGTGAGGTTAAGCTGAAGAAGAGGAAGAGAGCTTCTTTTCTCTTCCCATAGACGGCGCCAAAATGATGATGCTGGAATTAACACCACTAGGTAAGGTGTTTCCAAGCTCAACTTATGAACAACAATGGCAGCTTAGTTACGTAATGGGTAGGAGAATGAGATCAGGAGAAGAGGATAGAGCACCAGGATATAAGTGGTTCAGCCTAAATTGGCCTACGTCCACTGTGTGTGTGAATAACCTCACTGTAATAAGACACTGATGGCCATGGATACAATCTCTCAAGATCTCTCTCTACTGTGTATCTAGACAGAGTTTCAGGTAGGGTTTTTTTTTCTAGGATCCTTTATAAGGTAGAGGATGATCTCTATATATAGTACATGGGGGGTGTAATGTACTCATCATGCATGTAATGTGCATGTGTGTGATTGCCTCAGCAATATAGGAAAGCCATCTGTCATTGTCACATGTAGAGAATGATGATGCAATATTCTCCCCACCTGTGGGGAATAATCTTGTTATAACTGACTTGTATCCACGTGCCCTTATCCAAATGTCAGCAGATGCTTGGCTATCATGCTTGGAGTATCACCTCATCCTGTGAGAGGCCGAGGTTGGTAAGTCCAGGTGCCCGTTCAGTCCGAGTTGACCATAGTCTCGGCCTAATCCCAGTCGAGACAATGGACAAGGTCTGCCTGAGCCGAGGTTGAGCTGGCGTGTTTGGAGCATCGATTAATGTCTTAATGAGGTTATTGGTGGATTCTTGCGAGCTCGGCTTATGTCTGGCCGAGGTTGCCATTCCAAGGTATACGAGAATGCTATTGGTCCTTGTGACACATGCGATGCCCCTTCAAGAGGCTGGTGGCAGTGTTGGCCTGGGCCGACCTTGATACGGCCGACCTCGCTATCGCCGACGGCTGATACCGCATGCCCAAGGCTTCTCCAAAGTTGGCCACGATCTCGACCAAGGTTGGTGTCTTCGAGCCGAGGTCACACTTGGGGCATGTCACCAATTATCCCTGTAAGGACACAAATTTCAAATTGAGTCCATATATAGTTTTGGCTCAATTCCGGACAAAAACATTTATTCACAGGATAGTATTTAATTGTAATATTCTCAAGCCTATGAAGTGTTTGTTGAAGACGTAGCGGCAAAGAGTATAAAGCTTCATCAAATGTGCCGGTTTGTGTTCCTCGTTTCTACGTCATCAACCATAGTTCCATGCTCCCAAGGTATGAATGCAATACTAGATATATAGGAGCTTGGAACAAGTTTTATTGGGTGTTAGGTTTTATAAAAACTGCGTTTTGTTTTAAGAAAGAATTAATTAAAACTTTAAATAAATGTTTATAAAGTTTTCTGGGCTTAAACAAGAATATTCAAACTTTCTGGTTGTTCGTTCGATAGAGTCGTTCGAACGAGATTGTCGTTCGAACGAAAATGTCGTTCGAACGAACCTGCCAACGAGTTCCCACCAAAGAATAATGGTCCGTCGTTCGAAATGTCGTTCGAACGAGATTGTTCGTTCTAACGAGATTTCCAATGAGATTCTAACGAGTTCAATCTAGAACGTCGTTAGAAGTCTCGTTCGAACAAGATTTCGTTCGAACGAAATGTCGTTCAAACGAGATGCCAGGAAGGAACAGTTTTTGGCAGTTTTTTGGAAGTTTTGCACCCACTACCCCACTTGGTTTTTAACCAACTTTTTCAGATTTTAATATGTGCGGGAAGAACATTTTCCAATCTAACTTTTCCTAACTTTTCAATTCCATTCCATCTCTTAGAGAGAGTTTGAGAGCTAAAAAAGCATAAGGAAAATGTTCAAGTTTTGAGTATTATTTTTCAAGAGAAAATATTTTATCACTCTAGTTTTACACCCATATTGTTTATCCAAGTTCACATATATACATATCAATTGCTTGGAGTTTGGCACCGGTTTATCTCTTCCGTTTCAAAGAGAAGTTTTGGTTTGCTTCTACATCCATCAAAGAAGAAGACGTTTTGTTGCGATTCTACCCACTTGGAGAAAGGCTCCTTGCTCGGGTGACGGTGACCATATAAAGTCCTATCGGTGGATTTCGAGACCGTGGTGGTGTTCCAAGTTTTTCCTCTAGGAAGAGGTGTCTACAAGAAGAAGCGTCGGGGATTGAGAGGGATCGAGTCGTGTGTTGTAAGTCTTTTGTCTTGTACTTGTAATTCCGTATCTAGTGGATTTGTGGCTAGGGCCGTCTGAGGTTATTTCCCGTCTTGGGTTTTTCCTCGTACATCGCGGCGTAGTGTGATTGATTTATTTTATCTTACAAAACAACGTAGAACGCATGTTTAGAATAATTCAAGATAAAATTTGGTTTAAATCATCACACTCATTTAATTTGGTGCTAAATTAAATATTAGGTAAAGTTTACTTAATTCAAGTCATTTGCTAAAATTTGGTTTCGCCTAATTTGCTAATTTTGTTAAATATGACTTAGGCAAATTCTAGGACTTGGAATAATTAATTGGTTTAAGTGAATATATTAATTGTTTAATTTTATTGAACCATCATCTTCGCTTCTGCATATCCAAAAAGAAAATTATTACTTAAAATTTTGAATTAGACAAGCTCCACACTTCTTCAATCCCAAATAATTTATATTTTACATGTATACACATGATATAATCATCTACCATTCTACCCAAATAGATTATTTATATAGTATAAATTTCACACACAATATATACTATAAGGAGTATTGGCCCGATTTTATCATCGAATCCAATTCACCTATCATTTACATTAGCCTAGTCTAATCCTTGACTCCAAATGTAAATGAAATAATAAAATATTGTCCTGGTCTAATCCTCGACTCCAATATCATATAGGCACTATAGGTATTTGTAACAACCCACCTAATCAAATATCACGTGATCAATACTTCATTTAATTAAATAAGAATATCCAGTTGGTTCAATCTCAACATCACTGTCGAAAACAATTTCTTTATTAATCACCTAATAGTTAATTAAGCTAAGTGTCAAAAACTTTTTCCATTTTTAATTAAATTAAAACTATTCCATGACACGGAATAATAATATGCGACAACAAATCAAAACTGAATTAACTATAACAAGAATAAATGTGACTGGAATAACTCTCCAGTTAAGTTATAACTTCTACAGTAAATAAAATTGATGTCCACAATGCTTACATAAATAATTACAACCTCTAAGATCCTTGGCGACATGCCCTAAATGAAGTAGACGCTACAAAAGAGTGAATCAATAGAATGGAAGCGTCTAAGCAAAATCCAGATCTCTCCTAGTAGATATAATCCACCGAAACATTCATAATCTATGATGGGCATCCATGCTGCTGGATATCTGATGTACAAGATACGGTAGCGAAGAGAATATGCAAGGAAACAGGTCAGAGCCCGATTGTAAAAGATTTTAAAAATAATAAGTTCTTAACAATTACAAATAAGAATTTATTATTTACATGTTAGTTTCTCTGGCTTTCTCTGAAGAATTCTCACCTCTCATCTAGAGTGCACACCTATCGTATCTTATTATCTTCCAAGTTAAGGTTTCCTCCTAACTAGTTTCCACAACATAATTCGAACCCATATGATAAACCCGTATGTCCCATACCATACGTAATATAATTATTCGTATCCATTTCTCTTTAATATCAACTAGTCTTGTTACAACCTTGGAATTAAGTGTTCACTTACTTAATTCAATTCAGATTTCAATAACTACTTCTATCTACAATATTACACAGTAGATTAAATCACAATTTATATTTTTAATCTACAATTTCACACAGAAGATTACATCTCTATATCTGCAATGTCACATAGTAGATTACATCACAGTTTGTATATATAATATCACACTAATTATATATATACTAATACGGAACCACCCCAGTCACAACTGCGGTGCATGCATACTCTACTATCTTGTCCTGATACATAATGTCACTATATAGAGGCCTATTGATTCGGTGTCTCTCACGAATCATATCATAACACAAATATATTTGAGGCGAGCATACTATCCATCCAAATGGGTCACGCACATACCTACGTCCCTTTCAAACATCGAAACTATCATATACACTGATAACATGTGCCCAAGGTCCTATGCTCACGGTATGAATCTAAATTCCTACCAAATGGGCGCACATGATAAGACCGTCCACAACGCGAAACCTCCACCCTGATAGTAAGAAGTGTAGATATGTCATACATACAAATAATAATATAAGTATTCATCACACATATATAAATATAACATCCATAAGGTATTCACACAACCATATGATAATTCCCATACGTAGTATTTTTTTATCTATCAAATCCTACGTATTAAAGATTATGACTTTACTTCTTTATTTTATATTCCCGAGCCTCACTCATTAATCGAAGATTAAATAAGTATTCCTTAACCTAATTCAGTAGGTAAATGTCTACAACCTACATGTCCAAGTCATCAAAACTTCCGAAATTCTATGAATTAAACCCAGCTTTAATTAGGTTTAATTCTCGGTAACCCTTAATTCGTCTTAACCCTTCATTATATCCCTTAGGGTTAATCCCACTTATTACTAAGGTTATACATGTAATTAATAACTCTCTTACTACTGGTCCCAACCTTATATTCTTATTTATCCAATTTAAATCCCAAGTAACATAAGTCTTTATAATAACTCATTAAATTAACGCTCGTTAATTTCCCCTCATTCAAAAATCCCAAAAATAATATTTTCCCGATCTTAGGTACATCCTACTGCCCTTCTCTAAGTCCCATTAAGTTCATTTAATCATCATCAAAGATTCCTCAAAGTTTGGGATTTATCAAAAAATTAAGAAGAAAAATATTTCACATTTCTAGGGGGAGTCGATCGTCGATTAGTCGATCGATCGACACTCTTGAGTCGATCGATCGATGGACCAAATATTGCCCAGTTTTCTGCATTATTTTTCCTACGGGTTTCATAGTTTTTAATTATCGAAACCTTTAAAAAATAATCCTAAACCCCCCAATATTCATTCCATATGATAAACCAATATATATAAATGATTTCTAATAATCAAACCACCTAAAATCATCAATAAGGATGGATGAAAACATATTATTTCCAGAAACTCATATTTTTTATATTTATCCATGAACATCATATAAACTCCAATGTTTATTCACCAAATGATTCCCAATTTAAACTCATGATACTTAGATCATATACCATTATATAGGGATAAGTTCTAACGTATCCAAAATCATTTAAACATCATTAACATGAATCAATTTACTCAAATTCCATTTTATTCTCAAGAATTGTTATTTTTGACTTAATCATCAATAAGAGTGTAAATCCCAGATTTCTTCACAAGATAATATGAAATTAATGGGGTTTATTCTATACTCAAAAGAGATCATTCCTATATAATATCCATTTCAAAGATCCATTTAAAATTATCACAAATTTATCTTTGCTCATGAAACTTTTCAGAATTTTCCTAACTGTCCTCACATGGACAATATAAAAGCTAAGATTTCAATAATTAATCAATTGCCTTTAGATTGTAGGTCTGATCCGTTGGGGATGATACTCTACTGGTGGTCCTCTCTTTTTTCGGCCAACTTTTGGCAGTGGTTGTGGTGGCTCTTGGTGGTGCAAGGTGGTTGTCCTCTAGTTTCCTCGAAAAAGTCTCCTCTTCTCCCATAGAAAGTCTCTCAATCTCGCCCAAAACTTTTCCTCTTATTTTTCGTGAATCGACCTAAACACTCTAATCCCTTTACTTATAAACTAAACTTAGATTTTTGTAGTTACTATTCACCTCCTGTGACAACCCGCCTACTGAAATAATAGGTGCCCAGCCCAATACTCTAATAATCACAGGAATCATAGATGGTCCATTCTCAGCATCACTGTCGATTAAAATAATAGTAAGAGATAACCACCAATCATTTTAGAAAATGGACTGTAAAATTTAAAACATTGAAAATTAAAGAAAAACTCTCAGACAATCCCATTTGCAAAAACGGTGGATATCAAAAATCAAAGGATAAAGAATGATAATATAATAAATAATCACCGAATAAGCTATCGGTGAACAAACCAATACAATTAGTTACACAGAGTATTACACATTCAATTATTATAATAATATAAATGAATGCAAAGTGTGGGTAACACACCCGAATAATAACTCAACATAACTAGAGTACAATGGAAAGAAGCATCTAATACAAATAACCTACGACATCTGCAATATGCTATAGCTCCATGACAGCTGGAAAGGAAATGTAAGTACGGGTGTCCTTGTAGTAGAGCACCTGTACGACAAGGAGTATGTGCAAAAACAGAGAAATATATAAGAGTCAGGCCTCGATTTGATATCATTCCCATGTGACTAAAATGCATGACAGTTAAGTGCGTAATTCTCTCGCATTTAACATAATAAATGTTCTCACGTCTCATTCTAAAAGAACAACCTAGCGCAATATCATGTGATGATCTAGTTAACCCAAGTACTAAGGGCTAACTTCTCCCCAGTCTCAACACTATGCCTTATTCGTGTGTGGGGTGTCTCGCAATGTAAAATCCAAACAAGGAATCCCCCGATACACTACTATTTAGGCAAGGTTGATCGTCGAGATTCATAAGATCCTTAGAACATAAGTTAACTAATATAAATATATATGTATATGGGAGGTCTCATCTACAGCTACTCAAAGAGATACAAATAAATCCATTCACCATCCAAAGGCACCATTCCTATTTCTTTAGGAAATACATATATGGCAATTCATTTTATCGAATGTTTACCAATTCAATCTTATTTCAAAACTTTCTTTATCAATTTTATTTCCTTTCTTCCATCTAGGAAAATACATAATTTAAAGCAAGTTTTATTAACATAAAAATGCTTTACCTTTCCATTTTATAACTTTCCATTTTCCTTCTTCCATCCGGAAAATACATAATTTAAAGAAAGTTTTATTATCATAAAAATGCTTTAACCTTTTCATATCATATCATCCATTTTCTTTCTTCCATCCAAAAAATGTATTTAACATCCCATTTCCATTCTCCCATCCGGGAAATGTAAAATATAGCCATTTTATTATCATAAAATGCTTTAATAACCAATAATGTCCCACATTATTTCACATAGTTATATAACATATATATAACGCAATCTAAGATCGCCCGTCCGGGTTTCCCCACTGTGCGCGCCCCTAAATGGCTATCATCTTCTAGGGATCCTATCGAAACGTCGGGAAGCGACCATATGCCTGCGGGATAGTCAAGACCACACCCAGAATCTCCTAACCAGTGCAAAAAAAATACAATAAACGCTCATATGGCCTAGGGACTATATCCACCCTGCATTCATTAGCCAAGGGGCTTCACCACACGCGCGAACTTCCCTTATGATAGCGATTTAGAGAGGTGTGTATCCATATTTTAGCATTTATGAAAATCATTTTTCCTTCGGTTTGAAAACATCCATTTTTACATTCTTAAAATCACTTGTACATATTCATTTAGTACCAAGTTTTAGCATATGCATTTCTTATTCTTAGTCATATTTTATTAATGACCTAAGACCCGAAGTGCCATTATCCTCAAACTAGCCTCCAAGAGTTCAACACAATAACCTAAGTCATCAAAGTGAGTCTCTCTCAATAAATGACTCCCCAAAGTCTCAACATTAATGTTTTATCTCCAATTTATTTTTAGGTTAACTTCCTATATCATACGGACATTAACCTACATAACCTAGCCCTCGGGGTAAGCCCAAATGTCCCCACTTTATCCTAGGACATTCTCTATCCAAAACAACCATATAGGACTCTTAATTACTTCCCAAAGGAAGGTTCCTAAACCTTGAACCTAAAATAAAAGACCTGAAAACTAAGCTGGAAAAACCTCCTAAAAATGCAGGATTTCCGAATCGATTCGCCCCGACCGAATCGATTCGGTTTGGAAGCGAATCGATTCGGAGGTTCGGAATCGATTTGGTAAAGAAGACCCTAACATTATGCATAACCCCAAATCGATTCGCATGGTTTGAATCAATTCGTCCAACTCAGACCTGACACTTTTTCCATTACCGAATCGATTCACATGGTCTGAATTGACTCGGTCCTGTAGAAATCCCAAGTTTGGGCTACGATTTGTTTAAGCCCTAAAATCCCAAAACCTCCAAATCTATAATTTCCTCCAACCTCAACACTAATAGTTGTTCCCAAATCAGTTCTACACAATCACTAACCAACATTTTCATCTCAAATCCATTTAAACTACAAAATTCATGGTTTAAAAATTAAAACACCCAAAACTCATTTATGGTTTAAATCTCCAAAAACCTAACTATACAAGCAATTTATCACATTAAATCAATATCTATAAAGTAAGAAACTGGCCTCGAGGTCCGTAGTCTCGGATTCTCTTCCGGTGGCGACGAAATCCGGCCCAAAACCTCCATTCTTCTCTCTTTCTCTCCATTTTCCCCAAGCTCTCTCTCTCCCTTCGCTTCTAACATAAGAAATGAGAGAAATAAAAGGATTGGGGGACCTGTACGGGTTCTAAACACAAAGTCCCTCCTTTTAATTTCTAATACACCATTAAAATGACTTGTATCCACATAATTGAGTCATAACACCCCAAAAGTGCCCAAAACTCAAAAATACAACATGGCACTTATTTCGACTATCTCGGCTATTCTAAAAATAACTGCACCCCCTATTTTGGCATTCGAAATAAAGTGAACTATTTTTATGTTCCAAATTCCATTTTATTTCATTTATTTTTCTCCAATATATATAAGAGTCATAACCATCGTTTTACATCTAACGCTGCAATAAAACACAATATAATGCTATTTACCTACTCATAACAGTAAATAGACAAAACATAATAAATATCATCCCTTAATATCATGGGAAATGATATTTAGTCCAACTTCTCCTATTTTATAAAATTAGCCCATCAGGCAAAATGATATAAAATAGTCGCTCAAAAGCCTGAGTTGTTACATACTCCCCTCCTTATAAGGGAATTTTTCCCTCAAAATTTAGGCGTACCCCATAATCATACAAGGGGTGTACTAAATCAACTATCATTCTTAATAAACCCCTTGAAAGTGCGGCGCCCCCATAGGACTCGGACTAAGATCATCACTATTTGATCTCTGCCTACACTCTCTGTGCTCTAACATAGCACCAAACTGTTCTTCATGAACTATCGATCATACCTTTCTACTATGGAAGGAGATACCTACATATCTCGGCACCAATTGTCTTTCTTCCCGAAATACATTACACCCTTAGCAGGAAATGACTACACTAACTTATAATCGCTCTACCCGAACACTACTTATTTCTATTCACATTGGCGTAGCCCTTAAAAGTACGCGGCTCAATGAGCCCAATCCTGAAAGAAATATTCTCGGACCACTCCAAGTCCAAGGAATATACTGTCCACTGGTTCCATCAAATGAGTATACGAATTTGTCATCCGACTATACTATGCCACACATACGGCACCATACTTATAGGAAACTATTCGAACTATTGTACGGAAATTCAATCCATAAAAACTACTACTCAAATCCTTCCTCGTTCCACCACTAGTCTCTTCACACTAGTAGGTGAATTGGTCAACCATGGATATGAACGCTCTCACTATAGCGTCTCCTCGGTTAATCTCATTCCACTAGGCATTCCATGCCTCAACTAATCTCTCTGATAGTTTTCTACTCGGCGTATCTACTACCCCATCCACACTTCCTTAGCGAAATGGAATATCCAATTGATAGTCCTTTACGAACTCCAACTTGTTGCTTGTGAAAAGACCAATTCCCTGCCAGGAAGTAGTGCCTCAGTTCCTTTAAGGCGAATACTACCGCTACGAACATTAAATCATGTGGGGGATAATACTTCTCACGAAGTTCAAGTTTGTGATACGCATAAACAATGGATCCATGCTCCCATATTGATACTTCCCGTTCCTAGCCGAGAAAAGTTCGTTAAATCCACTCTCGATTATAACAACACGAGTGCAGGAGTAAAAGTCAACTCATCCTTTTAATCCCTCGAAAGTAAGTTACCAACGCGACACTCTATCTAAGAGAGGCCTCACTATCTATGGCCTAACGTTCTTAATCACTTGAGACCCCGTACTTTTCCATTCTAGGGACTTAATCCCCCTTAAAGTTAACCCAAAAACCTATTGTGGTCAACTCCCTACCTCCATCCTAAAACAATGTCACATGCCTTAAGGGCCTTATGTCCTAAGAATCCTAAAGTCGATTCTACAAATCCTGATCGAGTCGTATAAGTATAATACTAACTATATACCTAGTGTCCAAGACCTTTCCTGACTTCCGACATTACCTTGGTTTCATGCTTGGGACATCTTGCCGAAGCGAAATCCAAACAAGGAATCCTCCCGTTACACTACTACCTCGCATCGTCGGTCGTCGAGAAGTAACGGTCGAAGACACATGATCAGGACCGCTAAAATCGTAACTCATAACCATACTAATGTGCGTCTACTTCTAAGTCTTAGCATCACAATTAACTGAGGTGTTTACTTTCTGTAAAATGCCACCAATGCTTTATCCCAATATACCCACAAACATCATTTTAAATGGCCTTCTCATTAAGGCACAACTATAAGTCTCTATCGGAATTTCATAACCTCAGTCTTCCCCACATCGATCAGAGGAAAAACTATCATAGTACTCATATATCGCATCAACTTAGTACTTCAATCACTCATTACGTGATTTTTGGCTAAACTTTCCAACCCAGCATCTAACCAACAGAAAAAGAAAAGAAGGAAAGAAGGAAAATAAAGCATCTCTCCACTCCCAACGTCGTTAAGGTTCATGTGTGGAGCGTCTCGTCGAAGTGAAATCCAAACAAGGAACCCCTCTAATGCATTACTACTTAACTTTGTTGGTCGTGGAGATAAGGCAACAACATACACAAACAAAGCATACCAGCAATCAAGCAATCAAATAAGATAAACAAAACAAGAAATGAAAATCTCTTACCTACCTCAACCCACTTATATAAAGTCTCAACCTGTATCTAGGAGAGATATTATAGAACCACTAGCTCTTCTCTAGAACTAGAAATAGGATAGCCTCGCGATTTATTCACTTGCTATCACCCTAACCAAACCAAGAATATCTCTACTCCTATCATACATATAATACAAGTAGTACATACAACACATATACTTTATATGTATATCATCACCCGCCTTATAATGAGTGAAGGGAAAATATAGAACTTCCCTACCACGAAAGTCATATAGATACATTCACTATAATAATATCGGTACTACCACAAGCTCGATATACACACCCGAACCTAGGGTTAATACCATACTACTCCATCTTATCTTAAGGAATTGCTCCACCCAAAACTAAGGTGGAAATTCCCACTAATATACTTGCCAACCATCTGGCCACTACCAATGGTTCCAAGACACATCATTCTAGTCTCAACCGAACCAATCTACTTAATCCTAGGCCCCCAACTAGGCACCATATCCTTGCTGATTATTTTCAATCGACAAGATCAAAATGTGTAGTTCCCTTAACTTCTTTAGTAAAGAGAACATTCTACCAGCCTCCCCGGCGTTAGTTCCACGAGTCTTCCCCTGGTGGATGTCCACCAATGGGGCCTCATGAACACTACTTCTCTTGAAGTGTTAGCAACACTTACTTGTGAGCCTATCATTTCCATTGAAGGGCTCTCTTTACGGGCAAAACTTCCCACTCCACCAAAATATGGCGACTACCATTTCCGCCACTTCAACCTTACTCCAATGGGTGAAAGATTTTCTCCCAATCTTCGCACCTGGGCACTTCTATACCCCTCTCTAGGCCAAAGCTCCTGGTCCTTATACTCCCACCTAATGAGATTACACTTCCTCTAACTGAACGAATTTCAACATGTGGCCCTCGTCAAGGACCTCTCAACTCCACACTGTCGTCGCTTGGAATCTCAAGATTACACTTCGCACCTGGCAGCGGTACTTGTAAAACTACATCTACTGTACTTAGTAGTCACGGTAGCAATATAGAATAATGCTACGAAGTGAGCGACCTCAAAAGCAGCCCTTATCCCCGACTACCACTTGCAGCACTTATTAATCCCATCTCATGATGCCTTCACAACGGCCTTCCATGATGCCCTTCATCTGACGACTTATAAGTCTCACACGAACGCAGAAAAGATCTTCGGGGTTCTCATATCATAGCAGGAGAACGAGATCTCACAAGAGAAATCAACTATCTTAACCTTAAGGCTCTATATCAAATAGAAAGAAACGCAGAAGGCGCAATACAACCGCACAGATTCCTAAGGACTCTAGAACCTAATGCTCTGATACCATCTATGATAACCCGCCTACTAAAATAATAGGTGGCCAGCCCAATACTCTAATAATCACAGGAATCATAGATGGTCCATTCTCACCATCACTGTTGATTAAAATAATAGTTGGAGATAACCACCAATCATTTTAGAAAATGGACTGTCAAATTTAAAACTTTGAAAATAAAAGAAAAACTCTTAGATAATCCGATTTGCAAAAACGGTGGATATCAAAAATCAAAGGATAAAGAACGACAATAAAATAAATAATCACCGAATAAGCTGTCGGTGAACAGGCCAATACAATTAGTTACACCGAGTATTACACATTCAATTATTACAATAATATAAATGAATGCAAAGTGTGGGTAACACACCCGAATAATAACTCAATATAACTAGAGTACAATGGAAAGAAGCATCTAATTCAAATAACCTACAACATCTGCAATATGTTGTAGCTCCATGACAGCTGGAAAGGAAATGTAAATACGGGTGTCCTTGCGATAGAGCACCTGTACGGTAAGGAGTATGTGCAAAAATATAGAAATATATACGGGTCATGGCCTGGTTTGATATGACTCCCATATGACTAAAATGCATGACAGTTAAGTGCGTAATTATCTCACATTTAACATAATAAAGGCTCTCACCTCACATTCTAAAAGCACAACCTAGCGCAATATCATGAGATGCTCTAGTTAACCCAAGTACTAAGGGCTAACTTCTCCCCAGTCTCAACACTATGCCTTATTCATGCGTGGGGTGTCTCGCAATGCAAAATCCAAACAAGGAACCTCCTCGATACACTACTACTTAGGCGAGGTTGATCATCGAGATTCATTAGATCCTTAGCAGATAACTAATATAAATATATATGTATATGGGAGGTCTCATCTACAACTACTCAAAGATATACAAATAAATCCATTCACCATCTAAAGGCACCATTCCTATTTCTTTAGGAAATACATATATGGCAATTCATTTTATCGAATGTTTACCAATTCAATCTTATTTCAAAACTTTCTTTATCAATTTTAGTTCCTTTCTTCCATCCAGGAAAATACATAATTTAAAGCAAGTTTTATTAATATAAAATTGCTTTACCTTTCCATTTTATAACTTTCCATTTTTCTTCTTCCATCCGGAAAATACATAATTTAAAGCAAGTTTTATTATCATAAAAATGATTTAACCTTTTCATATCATAACATCCATTTTCCTTCTTCCATCCGAAAAATGTATTTAACATCCCATTTCCCTTCTTCCATCCAAGAAATGTAAATTAAAGCCATTTTATTATCATAAAATGCTTTAATAACCAATAATGTCCCACATTATTTCACACAGTTATATAATATATAAATATATATAACGCAATTTAAGACCGCCCGTCCGGGTTTCCCCACTGTGCGCGCCCCTAAATGGCTATCATCTTCTAGGGCCTATCATCAAGACAACCTGGGATCCTATCGAAACGTCGGGAAGCGACCATATGCCTGCGGGATAGTCAAGACCACACCCAGAATCTCCTAACCAGCGCAGCAAATATACAATAAACGCTCATATGGCCTAGGGACTATATCCACCTTGCATTCATTAGCCAAAGGGTTTCACCACACGCGCGAACTTCCCTTATGATAGCGATTTAGAGAGGTGTGTATCCATATTTTAACATTTATGAAAATCATTTTTCTTTCGGTTTGAAATCATCCATTTTTTACATTCTCAAAATCACTTGTACATATTCATTTAGTACCAAGTTTTAGCATATGCATTTCTTATTCTTAGTCATATTTTATTAATGACCTAAGACCCGAAGTGCCATTATCCTCAAACTAGCCTCCAAGAGTTCAACACAATAACCTAAGTCGTCAAAGTGAGTCTCTCTCAATAATTGACTCCCAAAAGTCTCAACATTAATGTTTTATCTCCAATTTATTTTTAGGTTAACTTCCTATATCATACGGACATTAACGTACACAACCTAGCCCTCGGGGTAAGCCCAAATGTCCCCATTTTAGCCTAGGAAATTATCTACCCAAAATAACCCTTTAGGACTCTTAATTACTTCCCAAAGGAAGGTTCCTAAACCTTGAACCTAAAATAAAAGGCCTGAAAACTAAGCTAGAAAAACCTCCTAAAAATGCAGGATTTTCGAATCGATTCTCCCTGACCGAATCGATTCGGTTTGGAAGCGAATCGATTCGGAGGGTCCAAATCGATTCGGTCAAGAAGACCCTAACATTATGCATAACCCCGAATCGATTCGCATGGTCCGAATTGATTCGGTCAACTTGGACCTGACACTTTCCCCATTACCGAATCGATTCGCATGGTCCGAATCGATTCGGTCCTGCTGAAATCCCAAGTTTGGGCTACGATTTGTTTAAGCCCTAAAATACTAAAACCTCCAAATCTATAATTTCCTCCAGCCTCAACACTAATAGTTGTTCCCAAATCAGTTCTACACAATAACTAACCAACATTTTCATCTCAAATCCATTTAAACTACAAAATTCATGGTTTAAACATTAAAACACCCAAAACTCATTTATGGTTTAAATCTCCAAAAACCTAACTATACAAGCAATTTATCACATTAAATCAATATCTAGCAAGTAAGAAACTTGCCTCGAGGTTCGTAGTCTCGGATTCTCTTCCGGTGGCGACGAAATCCGGCCTCAAAACTCCATTTTTCTCTCTTTCTCTCCATTTCCCCCAAGCTCTCTCTCTCCCTTGGCTTCTAACATAAGAAATTAGGGAAATAAAAGGATTGGGGGACTTATACTGGTTCTAAACACAAATTCCCCACTTTTAATTGCTAATACACCATTAAAATGACTCGTATCCACATAATTGAGTCATAACACCCCAAAAGTGCCCAAAACTCAAAAATACAACATGACACTTATTTCGACTATCTCGGCTATTCTAAAAATAACCGCACCCCCTATTTTGGCATTCAGAATAAAGTGAACTATTTGTATGTTCCAAATTCCATTTTATTTCATTAATTTTACTCCAATATATATAAGAGTCATAACCGTCGTTTTACATATAACGATGCAATAAAACACAATATAATGCTATTTACCTACTCATAACGGTAAATAGACAAAACATAGTAAATATCATCCCTTAATATCACAGGAAATGATATATACTCCAACTTTCCCTATTTTATAAAATTAGCCCATCAGGAAAAATGATATAAAATAGTCGCTCAAAAGCCTGGGTTGGTACTCCTCCCTTATAAAATGACCATAATACCCCTCTGGGATGTCCTTTCGGTTCCAAAGTGCCCCGACACCCAAATCAAATAACCAAGTAGACTTGTTCGACTATTTGAACCCTTCAGAACACTATGGCACGACAAAACGACCATTTGGATGACATAAAAGTAATTCACTTTTATCTCATGAAATTATAATCCCGACATGACTCAAATGCGCGTCCCGACTTAATTACCATAATCGTCGTACACATAATTCGCGACAAGTTTATAAAGTCATAATCAATTGTAAATTCATAATCATATGTATTACTTTAATCACTAAGGAATATTCAACATAAATCACATATTACTTTATTCTCGAGTAATATTTAAATCCGAATTAATTTCCAATAATATCACAATTAATTCGAATTAATCCCATTTTAAAAGTCATTAAAAATACGGGGTATTACAGTCTCCCCCTACAATAGAATTTCACCCCGAAATTTGGAAAAACAAAGGTATAGTAGGCAAGAACAATTTTGGATAAGTATTATGCATCACATACTTGTGCTCCCAAGTAGACTATTAAGAACAATTTTGTCCTAGTGGCCTTCATTTTTTTATAGCAGATTGAGAGATTTCTTAGCATTTACATCCCTGAACTATGCATCCATGTGCGACGGGTATATTACGTGATTTTATCCAAAACTACACCCTTCCTTCATTTGAACAAATAAAGATTTATCTTTTTCAAATTTTTTGGCGTACAGAGACTCCAATTGTTATCTCCATAAAGAATCAAGTATGTTTTCATGTTTTTTCCCTTCATTTGTTACAAATTATCCATATCATCACGTATCCTTTTGGTATTCATATACCCATGAACAAGAGTTGTATATATTTTCTAGTTAGGAGTTAGGCTAGCCTTTATCAATTCCCTAAATAATTCTTTTGTTTCTTTTCCGGTTAGGAGTAAAACAACTAAAACCTGCTGCATTTTTTCTTCATGCTTTTTTTTAGTTTAGCTATTGGTTGTATTACTGTTGGTTCAGTTGTTATTCAAAATGTAATCCAATTTTGCATAAATTCTCCTTCTTAAATAATTTGTTGGGTTTGTAACCTCCATTTCATTCTTTTATATCCTGATTTTGTACGAGATCGATGATATGGTTTACCCATTTACCACCATTGTATCCACAATTAAGTTAAATAGCAAGTTCTTATGCCAATCTATTTGTGATTATTCCTTTTTTTATGTTCTTATCTAACTTTTGTGTGTTCTTTATAATTTTTTACAACTCTTTTTAATTATGTAACTTCAACAAATTTTAGGTTATTGAAACCCAAAATTTACGCATATTGGGTGTTTCAACAATGGGCACAAAGGGATGTGTTTCAAAGTGGTTATTTGAGCATCAACTCTATAACATTTTTACAATTTCTGAAATAAACTCCTTTACAAATCGTTACTAATTTCAACACATTTGGGTTTTCTTTAATGGTAGTCTCATTCATAAGATTTTATAGTTTGGTGAATTACATATAGAGTGTTTTATTTAACAAAGGTCCTTCATAAGCTTCATAAGATTTACATGTTTTTTATTTTTTATTATTTAAAGTATCAAACTGAAAACATGACACTCAAGTGTGTGACAGACATAAGAAACTATCATACCTTATATACTTTTATTTAAGTTTTATTTGTTCCGATTTTACAATGAGTCATCGAGTATTTTTTCAATTAGAGATATGGGAGTTTGGATTAAGGCACTATAAGAATAAATATGATATTGTTACTTTAGATTTAAAGGTACCTTGAACAATTTGTTATATTTGGTTTCAGTGTCCATAAATTAACATTTTATATAACTTGATGGTTTTTAATAGGAAGGATTACGTTGCCACCGTATACATTTCGTACATAATATTTGTATAAATGTCCTTCCTATTCATACGTACATATTTAGGCATCACTGACCTTGATATAGATCCTCTAATTCCTTAAAAATGTCTCACTCATGTACATGATTATGAAATGAGACTTAAACGACTTACTAAACTCAAAAGGGGAACACATATACATTGTTTCGTATTGAAAATAACATGCGCTATTTTCATTGAAGATTGCAAATGATATTTACTTTTGCTATTTAGATACTATTCGATTGGTGCGTTAAACTCAAAAAGGTTAAGAAACATGAACTTTATATTCTATTAAAAATGATGTGGTGTCATAGTATTCATAGTGTTCATCAGAATGTCATACTATTCATAAAATAACTTGAACTATATATTTCCTTCAGAATGTCATAGTATTCATCAAATTTCTATCCATCTCTATAAAGCATTCCTTTTAGCACTAGGCCTTGGGTGTCTGGTATTCGAGCGGTACAAGGCCTGCTGCCTTAAGTTTGTTGGGTGGCACATGGACTCCTTATTTGCTGAAAAAGAGTTATATAGACAAATGGCAAAGGCTATGTGGTATAACAAAATAGCCTAATGCTTAGAGTTGGTCTTAGATACCTACCGTTAAAAGTAATTGTATTTGGTTAATTATTATTACGATCTTTAGAGTAGACATTTATTATATTTCCTATGTTTTATGTCTACCAGTGAATGTGTATAATCTTTTCAAATGTTTGTGCAGATATTTCATAGGGGAATAAATATAGGCTTCTTTTATACATTGGTCCCCTTTCACCAGATGAATTAAGAAATGATTTATGTTTATCTTAATTGTAGGAGAAGGAAGATAAGTTATCAGATTTTATCCTAATTAATTAAGTGAGTGTACACCTTTTCAGGGATTTGTTTTTTATTAAAATCTCTTGCAAGTGTAGTGAAAAAGGATGAAAGGTAGAATTATATTGAAAACTTTATGATGCAGGAAACGGTCTGATACATAATTGAGCTAAATTGTTAGTTAGTATAAGTCGGCAACATTTTGCTTCTTGTGTATCATACAATTTGTGCTGATAATTTCCTACTTAATTTTGTTCAAGTAAGTTGTTGTTGAATGCTTTTTTAACTTGAACATTGGTCAACTGTTACTGATAGCTTCCCCTGCGCATCGCACGGGTTTACACCTAGTTTATGGTGAATTCCTTAGTTTGTACTCAACTTGGACTATTCACTGTGAGTATGATTGTAATTTGACCTTTGTATTTTGACATTATTGATTAAGTAAAAATTAATGAAAAAAAGAAAGATTACAGTGGCAAAGATGGAACAATTATCGCATTTTCTAATATGCTTAATAACCTTATGCCAATGTATACAGTAAAGATTTTGGTGGCTATTTTTAATTTTGATCTTGAGACCACCTATATTCCAAAAAATGAATTAGTGCGGTTTTGTAAGATGCAAGAACTAGATGGGGTTTGCATTATCACGTACATGAGGCTAGATTACCATGTTTTATTTAATTCATGAATGCGTACATGAGGTTAGATGGAGTTTGAATTTTCACATACATGAATGCCCTTCTAACTCATGTGCATTCGGTTTATGTATATATGTTTATATGAAAATTTTGGAAGAAGTTTTGAAGTTATTAGATTATTAAATACCCTCTCCATCTGGGACGCATTTTCTAAAAATATTGGGCATCAAGTTATAATGAAAATGCTACAAAAGGCATTAGACAAATAAATATTTGTTATTCCAATCAATGACGGGTAAGTTTGGTAGATATGTAAAAGTTTTTTTAGCATAATGCATGTGTGTATGTATAATAATCCTAATCTCCAATAATTATTCATAATGTAAGTATCATTGGGGTTTGGTTGTGATCGCCATCATTTCGAACAATGTGTTTTGGGTTGATTCTTTATATGAAGAACTGAGATTGAACCTTAAGCTTGATATAAATACATAAGTATTGTCCTAAATAAATGCTTATAATAGAATTATTGATTTTATTTTACATAATTGTAATATAAATATATGTCATTATGTTTTCTTATTGAAGTGGAACTAGATCGTTTTTGGAAGTCGAAGGAAAAAGATCACAACTAGACTTGGAGAATGTTAAGATATTTATTAGATAACTTAAATTTAATATTTATGTATTCACATTTGACATGGGTAATATAATAACCCCCTTTTTTTAGGGCCCTAAATGTAACATTATTTTTCTTGTTTAGATGAAGGAGTTGGCTGAAAAGTTGTCACATCAAACTCATGATATCAATGAACTTCAACATGAGTTCATTCAACGTATTCAGGCTTATATTATATGATTTGAATAACTTTTGAGGTGTCAACACAATTTCGAGAAAGCCAAAGAAAGATCAACGCACTTATGTATGATTTTGGATTTATATTTTTTTTTACACATTTTTTTGAATGATGTACATAGTGGGTATATCTAGCTATGATACATGTAGTTAGTCATTATGTTTTTGTGAATTATGTAGATGGTGGGTATATCTATTTGTGTTCCACTATTTTTTATATGGACAAATGACTTGGTTTGGTACATTTAGATATACGTGACCTTGAATACAAAAAATGTCAAGGTTGTTTTATGTTACTATGAATTTTGATTTGTGTTTAGATTTATTTGTCAACTACGACATTAACATTAGTTATTAATTTTTTTATTATTTGTTTAATTTATGACCGTTTCTATTAAACCTCATGTGATGAAATATTTTATATCACCGTTTAAAATATTTGAAAATTGTTTATCTTGATGATTTTTAAATCAAATATGACAGCTTATAAAGTATATTATGACTATTTTCCTAGAAGATATGACTATTTTGAAAAAACTGTCATATATAACTATTAACCTAATATGACAGTCTTATGAGTGCAAGAGTTATCACAATGAAAAATCTAGAAAGAAATATCGAGTATAAAATAAGTAGTCACACACAACACGAAATGTACGTGGTTTGGAAACTTGCCTATGTCCACGGAGAGCTCATTCTTTTCTATTAACGTATCTCAAATAATATAAGTTACCTCTCCTTTGTCCCAGGTCAGGTTTTACATTTATAGTTGTGATTCTAAGTGATTGAATTGTAGAGGTAACTAAAATAGATCGTGGATAGCTCGTAGGCGTCCTTGAATATTTCCCTAAGATTCTTGATAATCTATTTGAGTCTATATCCATGCATTTAAGCACATTTTAAATACACGGGTCTCAATCAAATATCTTAGTTAGGTCAGACAGTACCCTTTGAATACTGAGTTGGTCGACCATATCAATGGGATTGAATAATAAATAAAGCCTCACAATTGTCCTTAAAATCTTTTGGGATGAAATAATTGGCCAATAAATTTTAAGTGAGTTTGAAGCCTCAGGCAAATAACTGTTTTAAAACTGGCATGGCATTCTAGTAATACTTTTGTTTCTGAGGACATGCTCGTCCGATTAGAAATATCATGGAAGACTTGTAATTTCCTAAATAGGTGAGCGTGCGCTGGTCCAAGTAGATATGTGAAGTATCAGGATATTTATTAGGGATCGCCTTTTCATTATTAGCTTGAAGTTAAAATTGGGTTTAGCTTTATCAACCGTTATTTTTGCACCATTTTTTCTTCACAAACTTGTTACTAAATCTTTTCTCTTGCCCTTCATATTTCCAGAGCATTCTCCCATCATATTTACTTGTAAGTTCCTTTAACCTGCCTCCTTTATTCATCATTTTGATCGGTCTTCTTTGCTATTTGAAACCTTTTATTTATGGGTCCTTCTAATGGAAAAATTATTGCGGAGTTCAAAGAATCATAAGGTATTCCTCAGTGGGTTGAAAAAGAATGTGTCCCTATGCTCAGGACGTCCGGGACATAAAATATGGACACTGGATTCGAACTCTTCTTATTATTCAGGGGGTTTAAATTTTCCCCCAAACCCCTTATTTTTGAATGTTTATAATTGTTTTGAGGTTTTTCCTGCTTAGTGTGCCCCAAACACTTGGGAAATAGTGAACGGGGGTAAACAAAATCAATGAATTGTATGGAACCAACTTGGGTCTCTATGTTTGGTCGCACACCACTTATAGTGTTATGTACCTGAACACAAGCAAGGCTCATAGGGTTTTGGTCACAAATATGCCAGACTTATATAAAGGGTATTCAGAGCATGATTTCGTTTCCAGGAATTGGTAACATCCTCCCCTTCCTGAGGGCGAGAGGTACCGTGGTCCTTTGTGCCCTGACTAAGGGCAGAAGCATATAGGTTGCTACATTTTTTCCTTCTATCAACTTATTGAATTCTTGTCTTCTATTTCTTTTTTATATTATAGTATATATTTATTCCTCTATTACGTATCTCGTGCTAAGAACTAATATCTTGCTCTTCGAAAGCTAAAGGTTGTTGATCTTCTAAAGGCCTAAAAGATTAAAGATAGGTTGTCTGATGGCGACCATCCTCATTTAGTAGCTTATCTTTTCGAATATAAAAATACCACTTCTAACTTTATTGCTAGGTCATTCGATAAGATCCCAGTCTTAGATCTTTCCAAAAAGGAATCCTTTAGTTCATTTGGGATAATTGAGATAGAAGGAGGAGAGGAAGAGGAAGTAAAGAAAGAAGAAAACATAGCTCCCCTGAAGAAGAGATTGTTGATCTTAGACGATGAAGACTAGGTATTGCTGTTCAACAGGGTCAAGTCCCTAAAACAATTTTCTAAGGACTCCCCTAAAATTAGTGGTTCCAGCTTGGGAATGAAGGTGAAGGAGAAGTAAGTAGAGAAGAAGAATAAATAAGAAGAGAAGAAGAGAGGAGGGGGGAGGAAGATAGAAAAAGAGAGGAGGAGAGGAAAAATAAACAGCCCTTTAAGGCCCCAACTGATTCCTCCCTCTCCATTTCTATTTATACCCAGGTGCTAATGTAGACGGTACAATGCTCAGAGTTGACCATGAGCTCTCGTCATGGTTGGGATTAGACCAGCTGACACTGAAATTTGCATATGCACTTACCTTGGTAAGTACTCTCTATTCTTCTAGTCATTCCACTTTGTAGGGCTTTCATGCACTAATTCTTTTTCCTCGTTCTTTACAGTTTTCTACAGACTTACCACATTCTTGGATGGTGGTGCCTACCAATCCAAGAAAAAATAAGAGCTTAGTGAATCCCTGAATAATTCCTCAAATGACTTAACTGATGCTCGGGATATCTTCGAGTGGGAGAAGGAGAAGATGATGAAGGCTTTTGTTGAGGTAAAGGAGGCTAACAGTCTTATAATTATGAATAAGGAGAAGCTGGTGGTAGAAAACCTTGATCTATTTAGGAACGTCTAGCAGATGGCGGTCGAGGTCCCTAGAATTAAGGAGAACATCTATGCAAATGACTGAAATGCATCCTACGATGAAACTAAGATCCAAAGTATTTATGCCAAAGAACTCTACTTCAAAAAGGCCTGGGACCAAGCCTTGGGGGTAACAGGTGTCCTACCAAAGTCTGTTATGTACATGCTTCATCTCCCATGTCCTTATCCTATTATTGTAAATGAGCTTCCTGCTGGCTAGCGTCCTAAATAGGCTGGAAAAGAGCTAAATGAGGTCAAGAAAATTATCGGCCAAGCTAAGAAATCTACTGAGAAAGGGAACAATCTATAGAACTCTCATCAAGTAAAGGAGTGAAGTCCTGCAGTCTTAGGGAATTTCCTTTATTTTGTTCGCGTGTTGTAATAAGTGACACCCCGTCTAATTAAATATCGGATGACTACTCATTTATCAAATTAATACAGAATATCAAGTTAATTCAGTCTTAGCATCACTGTCGATAACATTTAATTAATTACTAGCCACCTAATATTTAAAAAGAGATATGTCAAATTTTATTAATTAAGCCAACAATTAAACAAGAATTTATTTATAAACCAACAATCGCATAATCAATCTCATATAAATGCTCAATGAGATGAAATCAAATAAGTCTGGAGTAAACACTCTGATAATAAAGATGCCAGAGTAAATAATGTCCAAATACAAGAGTCTAAATAAATAATAAACCAAAAAATGAAATAATTAAAGTCTGCAAGTACAACCTCTAATTAAGAATGGGCGACATGCCCTAACTGATACAAATGAATCTGAAGGAATCAAGGATAAAATGAGAGCATCCACTACCAAGATCATGTAACTTCCACAGCAGCCATAGCACGTCATCAGAATGGAACTCCTATGCTTGGCATCCATGTGGATGGGCACCTAAAATGTTTTTACAAAACAAAAATAGATTTGGAGGAAAATGGGTCAGAGCCGATGTGAAAATAGTTAAAAACTTTAGAAAGTGATTTAAATTACAATAAAACGTCACATATTATAAACACGTTAGTTGCGTACTCTCACATGAGTTTCTTACCTCTCAACTACTGTGCACGCCTAGCGTATGCCTTTAACCCATCCTAGTTATGCCACTTTCTAACTAGTTTGTACAACTCATGCGTTCGCATTCTAACATATAGTATCTATACATAACACCCAAATAAGCCATATTTATATCCCATGTTCACATTCATTAAATTACTTAACTCGCGTGTTAATTAAATTCTTATTCTTAACCCATTCAAATATCTTAGCCATTCACATCTAATAAGCGACAATGATCCAGTCACAAGTACATAAATGTCACTCTCAGTACATAAATACATATATGGCACCCCTAGGCTAAGCTGCGGTGCACGCATACTCTGCTATCAAATACATGTACATCACGTACGTAGGGATCACGTGTTCCGAATCACTCAGGAACCGTCAAAATACAAATCACACATATTGGAGGCGAGCATAGTTCACATACCCATGGGTCATGCACATACCTACGCTCCCATGGTTAGCTGACTTATCAACTCACAAATAAGTCATTCACAATACTGTGTCCTTAGGGTACCAGTCTAAATCCCCCGAAGGAACATAAGGATAAGAGGGTCCTTTTTCCAAATAAAACTAACCTCCAGTGAAAGCAAGTATGGTAGGTATGTCATACACATAAAAAATGCATACACTAGGCATTCACACAACCTAACTAATCATATATCAATATAGATGTTCACTCATTCCATATAGTAAATCTCATCCGTAACAAGTTTACCCTGAATCATTACACATAATATACTTTCGTTTAATAACTCTCGCCGTATCAATCTGGCTGCTTAAACCTATCTCAAAAGGTTGCTAGGCCACTTATTAGTTTATAATTTTATATAAGTACTTAAAGTCCCTCCGTTACTTCCCTTGACCTTACATTATCATTAATTCTCAATATAGTTCTAATTCGAACGGTTGCTAATCGTACCTCACTCGGTAGACCCCGTAAGCAAAGACATTCAAATCCATAAGTTATAACATTCTCCGATAATACTAAGACCCTACTAACTTTATCTAAGTCCCATAATATAATATTAGTCACTCTAATAACCAACATCAGCTTTGGAATAATCATTAAACCTTAAAGAGAAACAACTGTCAAAAAATAGAAGGGGTCGATCGATGGTTCGATCGATCTACATTCTTGAGTCGATAGATCGACCAAGCAGGTGAAAGCCCAGAAATTCTTAACAGTTACGGGTTCTCACCTTTTTACACCTCAAACTCTTCATTCTAACGTCTAAAACTCACAACTAAATACGCTAATCAACCTACTAACACGTTTACATCATTCCCCATGATTTAGATTCATCAAATCAACCTATAACATCAATTACTTGAATTAAAATACCCAATTTACATATAAAAACCCGGTTTTCCTATTTCTTAAAGAACATCACATAATTCAATTAAATTTCATAATTCTCTACCCATAAATCATAAATTCGTGTTTGTTATCATCTTCAACATTCACTACATGCAAGTCCTATCCAGATTATGATTTTAAACCTTTCAAATCCATTCAATTTTCATTTTTCATGATAAATCTTCAAATCTATACAAACATGTAAACTATATGCTTTGAATCTTTTCAAGATAAATCACTTGCCTATAAATATGATGTTCTGATCTGTTGTTGTTGTTCAAGGGCTGGTCCTCTCTTCTTTCCGGTCACAATTCCATCCAAATTGGTGGTGGTGGGTGGTGGTTTTGGTTTGGGAACTTTTTGTAACCTCTGTACTAACTCACGTAGTCCACCTCTTTGTTTTTGTATGATAATGTCCCTAATGTCCTTTACAATAATACATAATTAAACACTAAAATTCGTGATTTTAAAATTACCAAAATATCCTTCCGTGTTGCCGGTTAGGTCTAAAAATGCCTCGGGACCCAAACTAAACCCCCCACTAATGTTTTCTGACTACCTCGAACATTTCGGACACGTTGTCACACTCAAAAAGCTCATACAGATGACATAAAAATAAGATACTTTTAAATCCATTATATTTGGTCCTGACACGACTGACATGCGCCTCCCAACTAAATTACCGAAACTGCCATATTTTCAACTCACAACAATTTTGACAAATCCAATAATCACATATTACCATAATCACTCAGTAATATTCAACAATATTTTAATAACCAAATACTAACTCTCGCCTCGCTAGCATTTAAATCCGAATTGATTTTCCAATTAATTATCCCAAATTAATTTAATAAATCCCATAATTAAAAGCAATTCCATTTAATTAACCTTATAATTAAAAGCCATAAAAATACGGGATATTACATAATATTTCCCTTCTTTGATTGTATTGTCTCTTGCGTCTCTTTTAAATTATCAATGAAAAAGAATTTCCTCTTTACTGATCTACATTCCTTTTTTATGATGTTCCCTACATTTATTATTTGCTTTGTTTCTTGTGGAATATCATTGTGAAGGACTCTACATATCATTGCTTAAAAATTTTGATAAGGTTCTAGGCACATGTATGAGTGGGAAACTCGTCGATCCTTTTTAAAGGTCTATAAACAGCTAAAGGCAAGAACGCCAGTGTATAAGGACCAATCTTATATGGATGCCAAGGTGAAGGATAACATCCAAGTCATGGAAGAAATTAACTCCTATAAGCAGGATGAAATAAATAATCTAAAGGCCTAGCTTGCGACGAGCAGATATATGGGCCAAGTTGACGAGTTGGTTTAGGCTGAGAATGATGCCTTGAAGAAGGAAGTTGCCGAGCTAAAGTAGGATATTCAGTGAAAATATATAGCTGGTTAATAGTCCAACATCAAGAGGCTGAGGCATCTTTTCACAATGGGTCCTCGAGAAGTGTGGGCAGCAAGTTTGGATGAGGGTTGGGCCGATGCATTGGTAAGGCTGATGGAAACTGAAGATGTTGTATATAATATAAGCATAGGTGGTTGAACGCCCTTGGAGAGCTTAAGACTCCCAAGTATTCAGAGTTGTGGAATAAGTACCAGGTGGTTTTCTCGGCTTATCGTTAACCCACATTTGGGAAGGACGAGAAGTGGATTCTAATTAATATCATTCCTGCCCAGTTGATGAGCCATTATCTTGAAGACCATGAGGAACTGTTTACCCCCAATCCAGATGATAGTAGTTGATTATTTAGCTCGTTGTCCATGATTGGCCCGTGTCGTTGTATAGTTTTTGTAATATTTTCTATTCATGTACTCTTGAGGCTTTTACAGAATGAGTAAAGTTTTTTTTATTAACTGTAGTGTATTTTGGGCAGATGTCAACTAAATAGAGCTAATAATTATTTTTGTATTTTGGGCATTTTTCTAATAGGAAGAGTTGATATCTATTAATCATTTAGGGATTTTTTCGACTAAATGAGTTAATAATACTGTTGATCATTTTGGGCTTTTGCCCAACCACATGAGTTAATAATATTGTTAAATGAAAAGTCTTTTGTCATTGAAGATTATCATTTTCCTGACGGTTTTGAGGTCCGATATTTTTATTCCCTAGTAAGAAGAGAAAAAGAAGAAAACGAGAAGAAGAAGAAGAAGAAGAAGAAGAAGAAGAAGAAGAAGAAGAAGAAGAAGAAGAAGAAGAAGAAGAAGAAGAAGAAGATGATGATGATGATTATGATGATGATGATGATGATGATGATGATGATGATGGTGATGGTGATGGTGAGCTGGAGAAGAGAAAAAGACCTTTAAGTGGCCTTTCTGGAATTATACACCGAGTCATTGAAGTTAAAAATGGCCAACCTCCATTTAGAAGCTAAGTTAAAGGAGCATGTAGTAGGTAATAATGGTGCTAAATTAATTGAGGATTTGAGGGCACATGAGGATACTCTTAGGGAGAAGCTCGAGTATTTTGAGGGAGAGAGAGATAAATTTCATGGTTTGATGGATGTTTTGAAGAAAAAGTCCATTCAATTTGAAGAGTGTAAGAGTTTACTTCAGTCTAGGATTATTGAGTTAGATAACAAAGTGAGGGTCTTGAGTCGGGTCAAATTTGATTTGAAATCTAGGTTGGACAAACTTGATAAGATGTTAGGAACCATCCAAGTCAAATATGGTAATTTTTGAATTGGCTTCAATGATACAAATACTTCCCCTTGAAAAATACAACTTAAGTTCTTTAATACAAGATTAAACTTTCTAAGTCGCTTCTAAAAGTTTTTTGGGAAACTCTTTTTCTTTAAATCAAACTGTTTAACACAAGATGTGTATAATCAAATTATGTACGAGATATCTTCAATATTATGTAACTAGTTTTAAAAAAAAAATAACTCAACACGCCAACGTTATAGAAAGATTAAGTGCACACAATTTTTAACGTGGTAAAACCTCACCCAACTGAGGAAACATCCACGGTGACTTCTAAGTCGAACCAAAAAAATCCACTAAAACAAAATATTCAAGTTACAAGCTATTTAACAAACAAGCAAGCAAATTATACCTATACAAGTTTAGAATATATACTAACTCCACTGGCTTGATTCTAACTTCTCTGCAGTTCTGATGATGCTGTGGCTTTCCCAACTTTGTAACTTCTATGATTTTGTTCCAGATTTATGTCGACTTTTGAAATTCAAGACCTTAAATCCAACACTTCTTGTGTAGTAGTGTGATAAGTGTTTTATGACAAAGTTCTAACACATGCATGTACACACGCACACTTATTTATACAAACAGATCCTATCAAATTACAACTCAGATCTAAATGAGTTAGGCTTTCCGTTTCTCTCTTATTTAAAGAACAAATCACTTCTTTATCTTTCAATATATCCCCAAATCCAAGTTTACCTTGCTCAGAAGACGACAAAGGCCTTAAACAATTTCAGAGGTTTTGAAACAGATTTTTGAAATTATAAACCACTGATTGCGATTTGAACTACACTAGAAGTCTTATTTTGTAAGAACTAGAAACATTAATAAGATTTGTTGATTATGATGTTTTTTAAATACATTTACCAAACGAAATAATCAACAAACATGATTTCTCAAGATGAGAAACAAAATAATGCAGATCTAAGTGATATATGACATGAAATAGTTAGATCTACAGTTTCTATCAGAAGAATTAGAGATCAAACCAAATATGACTAATTTGGAATGAAGATCTCAAACAACATACCATCAAACCAAGAACAGACTTTCAACACACTCCACAACAACTCTTAAAACACTAAGGTTTTGGTTTGGGTTAAAGAATATAGTGTTTGATCGAAACAGGTTAGGGTTTGAATGATAGAAACAAAAAGTTTGTTCTCTTAGAAAGTATCTCTCTCTCTCTCTCTCTCTCTCTCTCTCTTCTGTCTCTCAAAAAATGATGAAACCCTAAAAACGAAAAACTGAACTGATGTAAAGGGTTATGAACCTTATATATGAAAGGAATTTCACATGGATCACAATGTAACAATATTCAACCGTTGATAAGCTCAAATGAAAAATCCAGATTCAACTAAATTAGATGAGTTTATGAAGAAACACAAATCCGTTCGGTATAAATGCAACATGTGGATGGTCAAGATCAATTTGAAATGTGCGTGTTTTGAGTTTTAAAATGTACAAATTGAGACCACATAAGTTTGTGCCGGTTTAGATTTCTACCCAAAGAAATTGTAAGGAGAATTATATATTTACAAATCAACCACAAAACTTTATCAAGGATAGATTTTAATTTCCAAAAAATCATTTAAAATTCTTAGAGATTTTAAATAAATCCAAAAAATTATTTAAAACACATTTTAAGGGAATATAACTCACACATGATTGTATCATTAATAAATTAATATATGAATGCAATCCTAGTGTGTGGTGTATGTGTTATACCTTCATGAACTTGAAGAGGAATGTCAATGAAGATATGAAATTTCTGAGGCTTTTTGGTTCAACCAGGGATAGACACAATTTTGTCTCTATTTCCAAACTAGATGAGCTCCTATATAATGTAGACTCAAGTGAGTCAAAGATATAGGGTGCTTTAATCTTCCCCTTTGGAAATATGAGACAAAATCTCCTTTGAGTCTTCTACTACTCGTAGGGATACGAAAGAAAAATAAGAAAACCTATTTATGTACAAAATTCTATCTTCCCAAGTCGTAGAAAGAGAAAAGTACATAACTCAACTAATTACAAACCAATACCCGAACAAAAAACTGAAGTACAACGAATCAAAAATTATACATGTAAGATAAACAACTAAGATCAATCATTAGTTAAAATAAATTTAAGATAGACTCAAATATCTCTCCCCCATTTGGTCTCAAATGGACAAAGGGAAGGCAAATATAACTCATGGATAGAAAATAATTTATTCAAGAACAGTCATGCCAATAGACTTGCGTACGCACTCAAACCTAATATTATCAAGAGGTTTGGTAAGTAAATCAGCTCATTGTAGTTCAGTATGAAGATAGTTTATATCTAGTTCCTTAGTTTCGATAAGCTCTCGTATAAAGTGGTGACGTATTTTAATATGTTTAGTACGAGAGTGTTGAACAAGGTTTATATATATATTGATTGCGCTTTGGTTATCACAGTAGAGACACAATTTTTCTTTAAAAATTCAATAATCATTTAGCATTTGTTTTAATCACATCAATTGGGCACAAAAGCTACCAGCGACGATATATTCGGATTCCGAAGTACATAAAGAAGTGCAGTTGTATTTTTTACTATTCCAGTCCACCAAGTTATTACCAATATAGTAGCAAGCTCCTAAAGTGCTTTTACTATCATCTAAGCAACCTGACTAGTCAGTGTCAGTATATCCTATGATGGTACTAGACGTATCTTCTCCTTCAATATGATAATATCCTTGAGCTACTAATATAGCTTTGTTTCAAATTACCATCCCGATCTCATCAGTTTTATTTTTAAATAGCCAATGTGTTCCAATGACCTTTTTATTATTGGCCCTAGGAATAAGATTCCAAACATCATGAATGAAAAATTGATTAAGTTCTTCTTACATATCAAGTATCCATATAGAGTCATTCAAAGCTTCATTTACATTCTTTGGTTCCAAGAGGGAAATAAAACATGCAAAATGAGGTAAATTGTGAATTTGGGTTCTTGTCCGCACAGACTCAGTAAGGTTACCAATAACACTATCTACAGGATGGTCTTTTGAAACCCAGTTAGGTACTTCAGGAATTTCAAGTTGTAAAAGATCATCTATCACTGAGGAGTCGAATGTTAACAAGTTTTCAGACTCATTCACGATAGTTGGCCTTTTATTACTACTCTCTATATTAATGTCACTTACAACTACATTAATGGATTCCGAGTCTTAGTGTTAAGATTATACACACGATAAGCGCGAGTGTTTGGAGAATATCCTAAAAATATAGCTTTATCTCCTCTAGATTCAAACTTAGATTGGTGTTCTCTATCTCTACAAACAAAGCATGTACTACGAAAAGTCCTAAAGTATTTTAGGTTTAGTTTCTTATTGTACCAGAGTTCGTAAGGAGTTTGTCTAGTGTTTTTTCGGAGATACACTCTATTGATTATATGACAAGCTGTTTGAATAGATTCAAGCCAAAAGTATTTAGGTAAATCTTTGGCATGGAGCATGCCCCAAGCCATCTCCTGAATAGTGCGATTCTTATATTCAAAAATCCCATTTTGTTGGGGGGGGGGGGGGGGTCTTAGGTGCCCTAAATTCATGTTTATAGCCAATATAACTACAGTATTCAACCACTCAAGAATCAATAAACTCACTGCCTCTATCAATTCTAATCTTATTCACTTGGGAGTCCTTTTCATTTTCAATGCGAAGTAAAATTTTCAGAAATTTCCTAAAAGTTTCAGATTTCTGTTTTAAAAAGGCAATCCAAGTGAATCGAGTGAAGTCGTTAACCATAACGAGAATATAACTGTTTCCACAAAGGCTTATAGTTCGAGAGGGACCGACTAGGTCCATATGGATGAGTTCTAGAGATCTAGTGGAAAGAACATCCTTAACCTTCTTGTGAGGAGCCTTAACCATTTTTCCTATTTGACATGGTCCATAAGTTACGATGGAAATGGATTTGATCTTAGGGATACCTTTAACTATCTCTTGAGAAGACAACTTGCTTACGCTGCCGTAATTTATGCGACCCAATATTTTATGCCATATCTTATTTTTATTTAATCTGGCAATGTTACAAACTTCAGTACTCGACTTAACGGTATAACAATTTTCTGGAGTACGAAGTCTTGTAATAATGCACTCACCTTTTCCATTTAAAAATTTTCAATTATTCTTTGAAAAGGTGACAGTATGATTTGAGTCACAAAATTGCGAAATACTAAGTAAGTTTGCTTTGAGACCCTTAACTAATAGCACATTTTCAAGAACAGGAAGACCTTCTTCATGGAGTGTTCCTTTACCTATGATTTGGGCTGATATTCCATCTTCAAACATGACACTTCCACCGGAGCAATTAATTTTATTTAAAAGTTTGGTATCATCCCCAGTCACATGTTTGGAACAACCAGAATCCAAATACCAACCAGATGATGTGTGTTGGGATTTTAAATCATTGATAGCAATGTTACACTTCATCTAAGGTACTAGATCATCTTTCCTAATCCAAATTTCTCTTGTCTTCAAAAGCTTGCACTTATTTTTCCCCATTTGATAAAACTTACGAGCATTAGATTTTTGTTGAAAAATGTTTTGTGCATGCCTTTGTTTTTTATGAAAAGGTTGATCATATCGAGCAATATGTTTACTAAAGAATCTTGAATTCCTACTTGATGATGTCCTTTTAGTATTGGATCTTCTCTTCCTATTACGATAGTTAGAATTCCTATCAGGCTATCTAGGTAAGACATAGTGGTTTCAATTCTTCCTAGAATAATTGAAGTTTAGGTGCATAGGAGAGGAGTAGACTGGTTTATAGAGGCATTTTGAAAAGCATCCTTCAAGTGAATGTCCATAGACATCACAATAAGAGCAGTAAAGGTTATAGGTAGACTAATTTTCCTTGGGAAAATTACTAAACATAGGTATTGGACTAGTTTGAACTCTAGGTTTGCTTTTATTAACAACTGGCTGAAATGGAGTTACGAAACGTCTTATAGGAGGACAAATGTATTTGGCCTTAGGTTCAACTTTTCCCTTAGAGTTACTTGGCTCACCAATGTCTAGAATATTAGGTTTTCTCTCAAACTCGTTTTTTAAAGACTAAAAATTTGGACAGACTTCCATAGGTCTTTTTCCCTAGATACAAACTTAATAGTTTCAAATATTTTAGGTTGTTTGTCATCTTTGGGACAAAATCCTATTCCAGTCTGATCATCAGAATTGGTTTTTCTATCATCAATAAATTCCTCAAAACATTTTGAATTGTTTTCAAACTTAGTAATTTTTTTGAAAATAGTTGAGGTCTTTTTCTTAGTTTGTTCAAATTCCAACAAAGTATCTTTGTATTTTTTCTCCAGAATTTCATTCTTTTCGGACAATTCCTTGAATTTTCTCAAAAATGTTTTGCTTGATTATCATAAACTAGACATTGGGTGGTGTACTCTTCAGCATTAAGTTTAACTATTTAGCTCATGTCATTTAATTTCCTAGTGAGGTCTTGGACAACTTTGTCAAGGTTGGAGCTTTTCTTTAAGGTCATAGCAAACAGTGTGTGTATATCAGGGAGGTCTTAATTATCTGAATCACTATGTGGATAATGTGTAGTGTCCCTTAGATATTCAGTTTTAGGACTCACACACACATTGGCATCGACATTACCGCTTCTCATTTGAATCACACACCCAACATTGGCATCAACAATATTTTCAAGTAATAAATCATCCAATCTAGTAATATGATTATTCGCTATAGCAAGAGTAGAACTATTAATATCAAGTTCAGTCAGAGATATAGGCAAATAATCATCGTAAATGATTTTAGCAAAGAGTGACATATAGGGGTCAATAGTGTTGGGTGACTCGGGCTCATCATTTTCAGAGTCACTTAAGTCATCCCATGTCTTGCATAGGTTAGCCCTAGTATTTTTATGGTTCTTATTCAAGTTTACTCTCTAGTCTTGTGCCATATGTCCTAACTTTCCACATATATAGCATTCAACACTCTTGAGATCTCTCTCAGGTCTCTTGGGATTATGGGTATTATGATTTTCATATCTCTTCTCACGAGGTCTGATACTGGAAAGATTTTGATAATTTAGCTTGCCTTGTCCATTTTACATTTTATTTCTAAACTTTAGCAGCTTCTTAAATTATTTGGACATCAAGGCAGTCTGATTATCAAGACTATCCAAGTTACATTCCTCATCAGATTTTAAGTCAATAGTAGGTATAGACAATTCAGGTTTTATCAACTTAGAGGATAAATTCAAATTAGAACTGGACTTTTTCCTATGGGACTGATTTAATTGCTTCTTAAATTCTAGTTCCATTTCCACAGTTCTCAATTTGTTACTGAGGAGTTCAGGGGTAAGATTTTGATAATTTATATCCTCAATTGCATACCTTTTGTTGTCAAATTTCTGTGGTAAGGATCTTGGAATTTTAAATACAATTTCACTCCTATCATAAGTAATACCATTTGCATGTAATTTGGTCATAATATCAGTTAATTTGATATAGAAGTCATCGAATGACTCAGATCTTGTCATAATCAGTGAGTTATACTGCTGAATGAGCATCTATGTTATAACAACCTTAACTCTGGTATCACCTTCATGTGTAGTCATAAGTATCCCAAGCTTCCTTAAAAGTGGTACAAGATGAGATCCTTTTGAACTCATGTTCATTTTTAGACATAAAAATGGCACTCTTGCCTTTGTTATTGTTTAGCGAATCTTGCTTCTCTTATTTAGTGAATTCATTTAAAATTTTCTTAATCCTCTCAGTGCTTCCAATAGTGGCTGGATTTGTGGGATAAGTGTATCAATTTTCAACAATGTCCCACACATCACCTCCCAAGGTTCCTTGTATGAAAGCAACCATCCTTACCTTCTGGTAAGGAAAGTTATTTCCATCAAAGAGGGGGGGGCCTGCACAAGTTACCAAATCTTTCATGTTTCTTGCCCATTGTTTGATTTCGAGAAAACAATTTTCAGAAACACAAGATCTTTAAAAAAATTTCCAAGCTCCGATACCAATTGAAAAATACCACTTAAGTTGTTTTATATAAGATTAAACTTTCTAAGTAGCTCCGAAAAGTTTTTTTGGGGAAACTCTTTTCTTTAAATAAAATTTTTAACATAAGATGTGCATAATCAAATTAAGTACGAGATATCTTTAAGACTATGTAACTAGTTTTTTTTTTTTAAATAACTCAACACACCAACTAGAAGAGGATTAGAAGATGTAGAAAGATTAACTGCACACAGTTTTTAACGTGGTAAAACCTCACCCAACTGAGGAAACATTCACGGTGACTTCTAAGTCAAACCAAAAAAATTCACTAAAACAAAATATTCAAGTTACAAGCTATTTAAGACACAAGCAAGAAAATAAAACCTATACAAGTTCAGAATATATACCAACTCCACTGGTTTCATTCCAACTTCTCTGCAGTTCTGATGATGCTGTGGCTTTCCCAACTTCGTAACTTCTATGATTTTATTCCAGCTTTATGTCGACTCTTGAAATTCAAGATCTTAAATCCAACACTTCTTATGTAGTAGTTTGATAAGTGTTTTCTGATAGTATTTTAACACATGCATGTACACATGCACACTTATTTATACAAACAGATCCTATCAAATTACAAATCAGATCTAAATGAGTTAGGCTTTCTGTTTGTCTCTTCTTTAAAGTACAAATGACTTCTTGATCTTTCAATATATCCCCAAATCCAAGGTTACCTTACTCAGAAGACAGCCAAGGTCTTAAACAATTTCAAAGATTTTGAAAAATATTTTTAAAATTGTAAACCACCGATTATGATTTGAACTAGACTGGAAGTATTGTTTTGTAAGAACTAGAAACCGAAATAAGATTTGTTGATTATGAAGTTTTTCAAAAACATTTACAAAACGAAATAATCAACAAACACGATTTCTCAAGATGAGAAATAAAATAATGCAAATCTAATTGAAATATGATATGAAATAGTTAGATCTACAATTTATATCAGATAAATAGAGATCAAACCAAATATGACTAAGTTGGAATGAAGATCTCGAACAACAGAGCATCAAACCACGAACAAACTTTTAACCCACTCCACAACAACTCTCAAAACACTCAGGTTTTGGTTTGTGGTAAAGAATATAGTGTTTGATTGAAACATATTAGGTTTTAAATGATAGAAACAAAAAGTTTCTTTTCTCAGAAAGTCTCTCTCTCTCTCTCTCTCTCTCTCTCTCTCTCTCTCTCTCTCTCTCTCTCTTCTGTCTCTCAAAAAATGAGGAAACCCTAAAAACGAAAAACTGAACTAATGTAAAGGGTTATAAACCTTATATATGAAAGGAATTTCACATGGATCACAAACTAACAACATGCAACCGTTGATAATCTCAAATGAACGATCCAGATTAAACTAAATTATATAATTCTGTGAACACAAATCCGTTCGGTATAAATGCAACACATGGATGGTCAAGATCAATTTCAAACGTGTGTGTTTTGAGTTTTTAAAAATACAAATTGAGACCACATAAGTTTGTGACAATTTTGATTTCTACCCAGATTAGTTTTAAGGAGAATTATATATTTACAAATGAACCAAAAAACTTTATTAAGGATAGATTTTAATTTCCAAACAATCATTTAAAATTCTTAGAAAAATTCAAATAAATCCCAAAAATTATTTAAAACACATTTTAAGGGAATATAACTAACACATGATTGTATCATGACTCAATCAATATATGAATGCAGTCCTAGTGTGTGGTGTATGTATTATACATTCATGAACTTGAAGAGGAATATCAATGAAGCTATGAAATTTCTGAGGCTTTTTGGTTCAACTAGGGATAAACACAATTTTATCTTTATTTCCGAACTAGATGAGCTCCTATATAATGCAGACTCAAGTGAGTCAAGATATAGGGTGCTTCACCTCTGCTAAAGCCACAAACAATGGTCTGAGAGAGCCAACTGTTACTAGGGATGTTATAAATGGTCAACCAAAAGGTAATATTCCTTGTTATGATCTTAGAATAGGTCCTAAGAAGTCTAAAACTATTGTCACCAAGGTTTTCCAAGACCTAGATTGTCATGCTACACTTGTGTGGGTTAGAAAATCCAATTTGGAAGAACCTAATGGCCAAGTTGTTGATTTTTTGATGTTATCACATAGTTATTCGCATGCTCTATATTATTTTTTTACTGTGGTTGCATGTTTTTCATACACTAGCTTTTACGCTTCTAGTTGTATATTATTACTAGTTGTATGGTGTTTGAGTCTTTTGTCTTTTTATTTTTCACTTGTTTGGTCTTATTGAGAAAATTACAAAAATATTTTATTTATATTTTGAGTCGTGGTGAAAAAAATGTTTTAAAACTCAAAAATATTTTGTTTTGTTTTTATGTAGTTTAGTTTTACACATTTTGTGTGGAATATTGGTGTATTTGAATCCACTCCACTTCATGTATCCATGTGGCTAGGATATTTTATTATGATTTTCAATGATTAGGATTGTTCTTAAACATGTTTTCATGAAGTTTTTCGACGTTGATTTTCTTAATGGATTCACTTTGCATATACCTTTTCATGAGAAATTTTTATTACAACTTCATATGTTACATGAGATAAGTGAGATGTTATCAAATCTTGTCATGCACATAATATTTTTTACAATGGGGAATTTGTGCATGTAAGAACCATTGATTGAGTTTGCTCTTATTTGATAAAAATATGAGTGCTCAATGAGAATGGGATAGTAAAGGAGAAATCTCTTTTGCATGAAAGGACACCAATTTCAAGAGCCTTAAAAAATAGAGGAAAAAAAATGCCAAGATCAATTTTTTGCATTAATGCTTCAAAATTTAGTATCATTAAAAGAAAATGATAGAAAAATAATATATATATATATATGAGTGTGTTAAGTTAAAGATCAATGTGTTTTCACAATGAGTGCTAGCTAAGATTAAATGTTTGAGGCTATTGATCAGAGAATCATTAAGATTTATAGGTTATTATGCATTGTGTATGTTAGTCATTTATGAGATATTTATTTTTCACCTTGAGGATAAATTGATGTTTGATAAGTTAATGCGGTCAAATAGAACTTCTTGGACATTTTTGAGTGATTGGGTGCATATTTCTTTTGCTGCTAGTTCTCATCCTTTCAGTTGGTTCCATAGTTTGTTTAGACACATTGATACTATGCTAGTGTGGAAAAGTTAAGTGTTTTGTCTCTTATTTGTGGTGTTTATACTTATTTTCATCATTAGTATATGTTCGGTTATATATACGTGGTTTGTTTAATTTTAAGTCTTTGTATTTGCATTTAATACATCTTTATCATAATCTTAATCTTCAATTCATATTAGAATGTTGTATGATCACGTTGGTATATATTGTTGATTGCTATCGTTCGTATCTCATTTTTGCATCAATATTGGTATCATATGTGTTCATTGTTTGGATTATTTATTCTTGTCTTATCGAGTTATTTGTCATTGTTGTTTCACTTCACATCATCGCATGATATTACTTACTTTCCTTTATGATTACATGTGTTACATTTGGGGGTTTTGTGCACCTTTTTCTTTGTCTATTCCTGAACAAAAAAATGGGAGAAATGGTCTCTAACTCTTTAACTCAAGGGGAGATTTTTACCTTAGGGGAGACGTCTTATCTTAGGTGGATATTTTTAGTCAATGGGGATAATTTTTCATACATGAATTTATATTGTTACATTCTTTTTGCATTTGAAAGGTGTATTTAAGTGTGCAGGTTTGCAGCGATGTAGTACAGGTTTACAAAAGAGTAAAGGTACTCATGTTTGTGTTGGTTAAGTGTATGTACTTTTTCTTTTCGGGGTTGTGATTTAATCTTAGTGAGGTTAACGTCCCAGTAGGGTTTTTGTTTTTGTATTTTTTCTCGAAATAGCAAAAGAGAGATATTTGTAAGGACAAATTTCCTATTGAGTCAATTTGTATGCTTTGGCTTTATTCCGTGATTGGACAAAACCGTTTGTATCATAGGTTAGGATGTGTTTCATTTTGGCCTTTAAGATTGTGATGTGTGATCGGATACCGTAGAGGTCAAGCTAAACAGACACCGAGTACATACTATTTTTTTTTTAGTTTTATCTGGCACATTCGAGGGATCTTAATGAGGTATGGAGACACGTTCATGTTTGATCCCTATATATGTTTGGGTGTGTTTTTAAAATACTATTTAAGGCCTTTTAGTAAAAAAAAAGTCAAAATAAAAAATCATTTTAGTTTAAGTCCTTCAAACGGACTTTCAACATCGTTCAATCAAATCTTCACGGCTCATTCGGATGAGCATTCAAACGAGATGTGGTATCTCGTTTGAATAAGATTCAAAAGGACTTCTAATGATAGTCTCTTCTTTTCACATAAATATCGTTCAATGGTCATTCGATAGTCGTTCAAATGAAATATTCCCTATTTGTTAAATGAGTTTATGTTTTGTTAAAATGAGATTATGTACTTCATTCAAACAAACCTATTATTTTCATTCGAACGAGTTTTTTCCGCCTTAAAATGCGTGTTCTCTATAAATAGGTGATTGGGCATAAATATTGTATATTTATTCCCCTAATTTAGGTATATTTGTGAACCCGAGGGATGCAATCGATATGAATTTAACTCACATTTATGCTGCTAACCTTCGTTGGCAAGTATTTTGTGTTTCGTGTTTCTCCTATGTGTTTTACAGGTTAATTATGCAAGCAGAGCAAAAGAGAAATCTAAACCATAAAAGAAAGGCTAGAAAGGTAAGTTCAAGGGAATTTTGGTAATTTTACAGTTGTATCCCAAAAGAGCAATCAATTGGAAATTTAAAAAGCTCGAAAAAACGAGAACCATGGAAGAAACAGCATCAAAATCCGAGTTACGGTTGAAGAGTTATGATCGATTGAAGTTGAGGAAAAATCCAAGAAGAAATGAAGAAAACATGGAAAAAATTCGAAGTGTTGAAAAGAGGAAAAAGGCAGCCAAAAACCAGTGAAATCTCCCAAACCCAGGCCGAACCGATTTGGGTTCAAATCATTCTGGGATACCTGCGAACCGGTTCGAGGGTCCTGATGCGCGAAAATCTTCTCTTATTCTGATTGGTCCAAAGAGTTCCAAAAGACTACAACTCATGCAAAAACGTATTAGGACTAAGGTAATGAGTTAGAAAAAGAGTTCTGGATAGTTTTTGATAGTTTTAGAGAGAAAAAGTAGAATATCACCTACGAACATAGTTTTGGATTTTTTGCTTCAAGATTGATGCATTCCGGGTTTGTTTTCAAGGTTTTGATCCAAGTTTCATTCCTTTTTTATTGTTCTTGCATGGTTATTTCCCTTAATTGATTCAACCAATTTATGTGATCAAAATACTTATTTGCATGTTTTAATCTAGTTTCATCATGAGTTCTTTCTCATGCAATGTAATTATTTCATGCATCGTTTAGTTTAACATGTCCATCTAGTTTTAAAAAGGTCGGGATACATGAACTCCACCTGATGTGTTAGTTGTATGTGTATAAAATTAATCCTCTTAATTTAATGATTTATTATGACCGTCTTGCGTAGTAACACAACCATTGTAGATCTTTGGATCTCGTTTGCTTTCGGGTAACCGGGATGCTTTAGAATGCAATGCGAGTGTCGCTATCGCGTGTACCGACTTACTCGTTCTCCGATTAAGTATGGTGCGGGCTTGAACCTCATATACATAATTCTTGGGAGTACTAAATTATGGGTCTAATTAATCAATTAAATTTATTATTAGTATTATACCTGCAATACACTAGGGTTGAGGGATTGTATTCCCGTCTTGTTTTATTTCCTCATATAGTTCAAATCTCAGGTCAATCATCATCAGTAATTTAGATAATTTAGAATAAGTTCATTCCATTCATACTTTAGTGCATTAAATAAATATTTTCAAAAATTGCATTTAGTGTTGTCAGTTCTCAAAACCAATAATCTTTTCCTTTTCCTTTTTAGAGTCAAAGTTAGGATTCCTTCATCTGTCCAACGTCGTCACAACTCCGTTGTCCTATTTCCATGTGGACACGATCCCGAATTACTAGATTTATTACTAACGCTACAGGCTTGCACTTGAGCCTAGAGAGTACGCACTTCTGAGACACATTCTTAGTCGCTTTAAGTTTTTGGCGCCGTTGCCGGGGAATTAGGTAGACTTATGATTAGATCGAGTCAATCTCAAACTTTGACCAAAAATTTCCAAAAATCCAAAAACATATAAAAATTTGAAAAAGCACAAAAATATTCATCATCATCTCTCATAAGATGTTAATGCAAAATTCTAAACTCACTCCAACTCCCCATAATACTCTAACCAACATTCACGAAAAACCGATTGTTGAGTACGACCCTGATAGCCCTCACACTCCTAATGCTCCACAGTTCTGGGTTCCACCTCCCACACCGTCACACTCAATCTCTAATAACATGTCCTTTTCCCCCTTAGGACACACTTCAGAGCGCTCCGAGTATACCAAGTGAGGACACAGAATCTTTGAGAGAGAGAGACATGTCACAATAAGGTAGTGCATCCACCGACGAGGGAGAGGCCCCGTATCGCCCTTTGAGAGACATCTTATATCCCGAGCGCACTATCACTCCAGGATGCATTTTACTCCCGTAAAATGCTGGACAATTTTGCTTCAGGAATGGGATGATCCATATACTTCCCCCTTACCATGGAATGGATTCAGAAAATCCATATGCCCACATCATGGAATTTGAGGAGGCGTGCGAGACTCTCAGTGATCAAACTTACACCAAAGATGTGATACGCCTTAAACTCTTTCCATTCTCGCTAAAGGATAAGGCTAACACCTGGCTATGGTCTTTACCTCCAAATTCGATTTCTTCATGGAACGAGTTGCAATCCAAATTTCTCAAAAAGTTCTTTCCTCCACATCGAACGAACTCCATCAAGGCTCAAATTCAAACTTTTAGATAATTAGAAAATGAGTCATTCGATCGATTCTAGGAGCGTTTCAATGAGTTAATTGCTTCGTGTCCCCATCATGGTTTTGATAAAATGCAACTCATTTCCTTTATCCATAATGGGCTGAACATTAATTCCAAGAAACTCGTTGAAACCATGGGTAGTATTCCATTTTTCAACTTAGATGCCCACGATGATGAGCTTCACCTTCGGTATGTGGCCAAGACTACCCAATCCTGGGATACATCTGACCCTAATGCTCAAAATCGAAACCGTCAAGTGACCACCACTCCATCGGTGTCCGACCTATTTCATGTAGAAAAGAATTCTATAGCGGACAGTCGACTTGATATTCTTAAGAAAGGACTGCGAAACCTACGTGAGGTATATAGAAGAGTACCAACTGGATCCATCCCAAACCCCATCGAGAAGGTGTGTGCGATTTGTGATGCTAGTCATTCAACTGAGTAATGCCCGACTATACCCACCTACAAAGTGATGCTTCAAGAGCAAGTCAGTGGTATAGGAGGATTAATGGGTAATTTCAGTGCACCATACGGGAATCCTTATAATCCTTCATGGAAAAACCACCCCGGTTTTAGCTATGGGCAACAACATGCTACGATGAATCCTAATTCACATGTTGCCCCTCCTACACCACAACACTTTCAAAAAGTTCCACACATGCAAGGACATGTACATGCACCACCACCTCAAGGAGCATATATCACTCCACCGCGGAGAAATCTCGAGGATAGGATCAACCACTTTATCAATACCTAGACTACAACTAATGCTAGGCATGAGCGTATGATCAACGACATGAATGCGAACATTTCACAGTTTCAATCATGGTTGAGTATCTAAGAGAAAGGAAAGTTTCCTGCCCAGGGCTAAAGACCACCCCAAGGTCAAACTAGTGTTAGCTCCACCTCGAAAGAACATCAGGAGCAATGTCAAGCCGTGAAAACTCTTCGTAGTGGTAGATTCGTTGATTTATCACCTCCCCCACACGATGCAACCAAAGACAAGGAGATTTTGCCCAGCAATAAAGAGGTCGAAGATGTACCCTTGAAGGAGAGTGATAAAGAGGACACTAGTGAGACCGAGGTAGTAGTGAAACCACCCACCACTGTACCATTTACTCAAAGGTTGATTCCTTCCCACAAAGGAAACCCCCGTGATAACATGCTAGACATACTAAAGCAAGTGAAGCTAAATTTACCTATCCTCGATGCTATTAAGCAAATTCCAGCTTATGTAAAAGTCATCAAAGACTTGTTGAAGGTAAAGAGGAGGATGAAGGTAAAGAAAAATGTCTTTCTAGCACTGAACGTGAGCTCCATTCTACTTAACGATCTTCCGTCAAAATTCAAAGATCCCAGTGAACCCACCATTTCCTGCATCATTGGAGAAAATAAAATTGAGAAATCCTTACTTGACTTGGGAGCAAGTGTCAATATTCTCCCTTACACCATAGATAGGCAACTTGATTTGGGCGACCTCAAGCCCACAAAGATCACTCTCCAATTAGCGGATTGAACTGTGAAGATCCCAAGAGGTATAGTTGAGGACGTGATCGTCCAAGTTAAAACTTTGTACTTCTTGGTGGCTTTTGTCATTTGGGACATGAAGCCCTCCTTCGCCTCGAGCAATCATGTTCCCATCATTCTTGGGTGCCCGTTTTTAGCTATGGCTAACGCAATCATCAATACTCGGAATGGGAAAATGCAACTCACTTTTGGGAACATGACTTTAGAGACTAACATATTCCATATCGCCCAACAACGGGGGAAGAAGATGATCTTCATGCGGTGAGCCTAATAGATGAGATCGTAGAGGAGTATTTCGAAGAAAATTATTGTGGAGATGCCCTAGGGTCCTATTTAGTGTCGATCCATGAGAGTGAGGGGACGTACATTGAATTCAAGAGAGAGGTTGAGGAGTTGATAGAGTTACTTGATGAGAGAGCATCGGACGAGGATGCGAGAGATGTGAATTGGGTTTCTCGATTCGAGGAGTTACCGCCGAGGGAAAAATGCATGGTTCCCTCCAGCGACAAATTTCTGACCCTTGAATTGAAGAAACTACCCTCCCATATTAAATATGCATACCTAGGAGAGGATGAGACATTTCCTGTTGTTGTCTCCTCTAGCCTAGACGAAGTGCATTAGGGTAAATTCCTAAAGATTCTGAGGAAGCACTAAGGTGATTTTGGTTGGTGCATTGCTGATTTGAAAGGGATAAGTCCTTTGATTTACACCCACAAGATCCATCTTGAAGAGGATGTCAGGCCCTCGAGAGAAATGAAAATAAGGTTAAACCCAAATACGAAAGAAGTGGTGAGGGCCGAAATCATTAAGATATTGGATGCCAGGATCATCTACCCAATCTCGAATAGCAAGTGGGTGAGATCTATTCAAGTTATCCTAAAGAAGTCGGGTATGAAAGTGATTGAGAATGCTAAGGGAGAGCTAGTTCCCCAACATACCACCATCGGGTGGCACATTTGTATTGATTACCGAAAACTCAATGCGGGAACTAGGAAAGATCATTTCCCCTTACCATTTATTTATCAAATGATTGAAAGAGTAACGGGCCACCCTTACCATTTCTTCATTGATGGTTATTCCGGATATAACCAAATTGAGGTATATGTACTTGACCAGGAGAAAACAACCTTCACTTTCCCCTTTGGTACGTTTGCCTACAAACGTATGCCATTCAGCTTGTGTAATGCTCCCGTGACCTTTCAAAGGTGCATGTTGAGCCTATTTAGTGACATGGTCGAAAGAGGACTGGAAGTGTTCATGGACGATTTCAGCATTTTTGGCACCTCTTTCTATCTTTGTCTTGAAAAACTGGCAAAGGTACTTGCCCGGTGTGTGGAAAAGAACTTGGTGCTAAATTAGGAGAAATGCCATTTTATGGTCACTGAGGGCATAGTTCTTGGCCACATAGTTTCATCTAAGGGGATAGAAGTTGATAGATCTCAGATAGATGTCATAACCGAACTACCCCCACTAAAATCGCTCAAATATGTGCGCTCATTCTCGGGACACGCGGGGTTTTATCAAAGGTTCATTTAGGACTTTAGCGCCATCGCTAGGCCCTTAAGAAACCTACTCATGAAGGAAACCCCATTTGAGTGGACGGAATCATGCCAAAGCGCTTTTGAAAAACTGAAAACCATGCTTGTGTCCGCTCCCATCATGCAAGTTCCATATTGGTCTTTACCATTCGAACTTATGTGTGATGCTAGACATTATGCGATAGGGGCTGTTTTGGGCCAAAGAAAAGACAAACAGGCTCATGTCATCTACTATGCTAGCCAGACTCTTACCGGACCACAACTAAATTACTCCACTACCGAGAAGGAGTTGCTAGCGGTAGTCTTTGCTCTTGACAAATTTTGGTCCTACCTTATCGGTTCTCCCATTACTTGTTTCACCGACCATGCAGCATTGAAATACCTACTTGTGAAGAAAGATGTAAAGCCGCGCCTCATAAGGTGGATCCTACTCCTACAAGAGTGTAATCTTTCCATTAAAGATAAGAAAGCAGTAGAAAATGTCGTTGCCGACCACTTATCATGACTTTCGTCCGACGTACCTAGTGATCCAATACCCATAGATGAATACTTTCCGCTTGAGCAACTCTTTGCTACCTCTTCTTTGCCCTGGTTTGTGAATATCGTGAACTATCTTATCACGGGAGCCGTCCCTTCCGATTGGACACCGCAAGATAAGAAGAGGTTTATTACTTGGCCATGCAAGTTTTTCAATGATGATCCTTTTTTGTTAAAATATTGCGCTGACCAAATCATCCGACGATGTGTGCCGGATGACGAGATCCCAAAAGTCATCCAATTTTTCAATTCGGAAGCTTGTGGAGGCCACTTTTTGACGAAAAAGACGGCCGCTAAAATTCTGCAATGCGGCCTCTATTGGACCACAATATTCTAGGATGTGAACAATGCTTGTAAATATTGCAATAGGTGCCAAAGGATGGGAGCTATTTCCCGACGAGACATGATGCCTCTTACCCCCATACTCATTATTGAGATCTTCGACTGTTGGGGTATTGACTTCATGGGCCCTTTTCCCCCCGTTCTTTGGTTTCCCATACATCCTTATCGCGGTAGACTATGTTTTTAAATGGGTGGAAGTTATAGCTACCAAGACTAATGAAAACAAAGTGGTGATTAATTTCCTGCAAGAACACATACTTTCCCTCTTCTGTGCTTCGAAATCGATAATTAGTGATAATGGCACGCACTTTTGCAATAGGCTATTCGCGAAGCTCATGAGAAAGTATGGTGTCGTTCACAAGGTTGGAAAGACTTATCACTCACAAACGAATGGCCAGGCTGAACTAGCGAATCGGGAAATCAAGAACATTCTTAAAAAGACCGTTAATACTACCTGGAAACATTGTCTACTTAGATTGAATGATTCGCTATGGGCCTATCGTACCTCATACAAAAATCCGCTCGGCATGTCCCCATTTCACTTTGTGTATGGCAATCGTTGCCAACTTCCCGTGGAATTAGATCACAAGGCGTATTGGGCAATTATGGAGTTGAACTACGCCGTGGATAAAGATGGCAAAGCTCACAAGCTTCAATTAAATGAGTTAGAAGAGATACACAATGATGTGTACGAGAACGCAAAAATTTCCAAAGAAAGGATGAAACTCGCTCACGTTAACATCATTAGACTCAAAGAGTTTCTTCCTGGACAAAAAGTGCTTCTCTATAACTCTCGGCTTCACCTATTCCCAGGAAAGTTGTGGTCACGATGGTCTGGTCCATTCATTGTAAGGAACATTTTCCCTCACGGAGCTGTTGAATTAGACGATTTAAAAGGGGGGAATACATTCAAGGTAAATGGACAATGCCTAAAGCCATATTTAGAGGCGTGTGTGGAAGAAGTCTACACCGTTTGGTTATCGGACCCCATTTACGGGGTAGAGTGAGCTTAAAAAGAGAGGTCGTCGCACCCCTGACGCGTATGGGATGAATTCTTGTGTATAGTAGTCGTGTATGAGTTAGGGTATTTTTGAGCCCGGAGCATGGTTCATGAGAGGGATTGAGTAGCACACTTTTTGAGAGAGTTTTCACGTATTTCAAGAGCGTGGGTGTGGAAATTTTAGGGCACCCGAGGGTCTAAAACTTTTTTAGGGGAAATACGCACGAGAGGAGATCGACGAGAACACATTTTAAGAGATAAGAGAACCAAACTTTTCTGGCTAGCAAATTTCCCCAAACCCAGGTCGAACCAGTTCGGGGGGACGAAACGGTTCGGGGTACATGCGAACTGGTTCAGGGTACCTGGCAGATTCTCCCCTATTTTCCAAATTCATTCTCTTCCCTCCTTTTTTCCCTCCATTCATTTCACTGCGAATTTTTACCCTCCAAAACCATTCCCCCTCCCACTTTCCGTCCCAATTCCTTACCTCCTTCCACTCCCACCAAACCTATTCCCCTTTACCACAAAAAATCCATTCCTAACACCTATAAATTCATCCTCCCCCCTCATCCATTTCTCACACCAAAAATTCACTCTCTATTTCCTCAATCCCATATCCTGCTTCTCTACACATCTCCCCATCTCACCATGCCGCGTCCCCGCCGAGCCAACTTCCACCCTAAGAAATATGATGACACCACCGTCATTGATGAAGAGGGTAAGGGCGTGTTTCGAAGCCTCCAAGAACTCCATTGGGCCGATCAATACTTATCGGTCACGCGCCCAATCCACATCGAGCATTTTGTTACTTGGGATAAGCTTCCCGACGATGTCACCGCCCTATTCGGCCACCGGGGGTGGTGCTCTTTTCTCGCTCCTATGAGCAATCACGTGTTTAAAGTCACCATCCACCAATTTTATGCAACACTCATTAGAAAATCCCCCACGCTTCACGAGGCCTACCTCGACGGTATCTCAATTCCATTTTCGGCCGCCATCAACGAGAGAAAAATGCGTGCCAAATGGGTTATCCTCCCTGTGCCTTTCCAATACCCGAAAAATGGTGCCCTCCGCACTAAAGACGAATGCATTGCTCGAATGGAACCTAGGGAGGAATGGGTGCGGGTCTCTTTTCCTATTGGAAGTCTTTCGGATACGGTGCAATTCATGCACCTAATTGCTTGTGGATAAATCCACCAATGACTCGGTGGTGTGGTTACGTCATGATAACTTCCTCCACCACTTCCTCGACCCCGAGAGCACAATAAATTTGGCCCAACTCTTCCACGCGAATATAATCAATGCCGCCTATGATGAGTGGGTCAAGATCGCGCTCCCTTATGCTCGTTTCATTACGGAACTATTAATGGATGCCGGGATAGAAGACCCGAGGAAGCAAATCCGACTCCCCCGCCCAATTGACGCCACTCCATCACTCGGAGTGAATGCCAAATGCGGGTATCTCACCTCGACCGTCCCATTCTCGATGAGGGTGCGGGGAAGGAGGACATGATGATCCTATGATGGATGTGGGGGAGGAAGAAGAGGAGTATGAAGAAGATGATGATTCGGATTTCGAGCCCCCAAGGGGCAATTTTGATAGGTGCCTTTCGGTGGTGAAACCTCGACTTGACGGGTTCATCACCCAATACAACCAGGATCAAGACGCCTATCGCAGGGACCAATAATCTTATCGGAGGGACACGAGTATGATGCACGAGCTCCAAGCCCACCTCTACGAGCTCAACATCGGCGGTCCCCCTCCATATTTCTTTTATGATCCTTATGATCTGAGCGCACCCGGGCCCTCACATCCTCCTCCCCAGTGAAGCCTATGACTATTTTGTTATGTTTGTTTTTTATGTGTTGTCATAAGTGGATTTAAAATCATTAGTTTTATGCTCTCACGTCTCTTATGTAGCACATGCTTCTACATTGTTATAATACAAGGATGCACATTTGTTTTTATTTGTTTGTTTTATTTTGCCGCACTTTTCATTCGCTTTGAGTTAGATTTTAGTCCTTTTTGCTTGAGGACAATGCACAAGTCTAAGTTAGGGGGGTCACAAGTGCATATTTCTAAAACTTCACAAATTTTCAAAAATGCCCAAAAATCTCAAAAAAAAATAAAAAAATGTTGAAAAAAAATCCAAAAATAGTTTTCTTCAAAATAAATAAAAATTGGAATTCAAAATTTTCAAAAATATCATTAAAAGATGGTTTAAAGTCTCAAGTCATAAAAATTCAAAATGCACAAAGCCGAAATTGACCAAAGATGGAAATTGTGCGAAAACTGACGACTTAACGAATAAGTGTAGAGATTAACAACCCTGGTGAGATTCTAACCTTTCATCTTTGTGAAATTAATAAATCAATCTAAGTTAATTGTTAACTCAAAGTTCTTTTCAGCGTTTCAAATAAAAGTCGTCGAGGATCTCAAACCTTTCGTTTTGATCGGTTTTGATAAATGTGTGTGATATTGCCGTACAAAGCACGCTATAAATCTCTAAATTAAATGAATCTCGAGACGCATATGGTAATGCAATTAGTATTTTGGACAATGAAGTAGACCCTCGTTTGTCACCCAAAAATTTTGGCCATAAAAAGTTGTGCAAAGTTATCCCTTTTGTAACCCAAATTGAGCCGAATAATTTTTCCTTTCGTTTGACAACCCGAAAAACCCAAAAAGCCCGGAATTGTGAAAATCAAATATTTATCGAATAAAGTCTGAAATGTGCATAAAAAGGGGCAAGAAACAAAATAGATATGCACAACAAAAATAGCAAGAAAAGAAAAGAAGTGAAAAATAGAAACAAAAATAGAGAAAATGAGCAAAAGCCTGGAAAAAGCACAAATGGACATCATAAATGACTTTTTCAATTCCAAACTTCCTTATCATTTTCATTTTACCCAATATACCTTAAAACCCAAAAAAGTCCTAACCGAGTCCAAAATTGCGAAATTAGTTACCGCGTGGAGAGCTAAGACACCAAAAGATAATAAAAGAGATTGAATGCGTAAATAAGAGGTAATTTTCCCATTTATAAAACCGTATTCCGTTGATGAGATCCTATCACTATAAAATTTACGTCTTTCTACTTGTGTGCGTGACTTTACGTCCATTCTATTTACTCTTTTTTTCACGCATACTGAGAGAGTAGACATTATCCGAGTGATTCGTTTGAGAGAGCATTTCTTGAGAATTTGAAAACAAAACGAATTTTCGGATAAGTAACGAAATGGTCAATCGGTGGAAATCTGCAGTTAAATTTCTGGCTTCGCACACCCGCACTATGATTTGAGACTCTTCAACATGAATTAATGATGAATAATTTCCAAAAAAAGTTTGAATTATACAATTTTTGCTTGTTTTGAATTTTCTTTGAGTCTAATTTTGTGGGTATATTCACTACAAACCGTCACGAGACAACACTCGTCCTACTAGGGTAACCTAGAGGTTTAACGGCTTGTTGCATACGCTAAATGCAATCGCTTACCCGCGAAAAAGGTATTTTATCCCAATAATATGTTTATAAGAGTTCTGACTTTATTCTTTCTCTTTTACATTGCTCGGGACGCGCAAAGTTCTAAGTTAGGGGGGTTTGATTGGGCATAAATATTATATATTTATTCCCCTAATTTAGATACATTTGTGAACCCGATGGATGCAATCGATATGAATTCAACTCACATTTATGCTACTAACCTTCGTTGGCAAGTATTTCATATTTCGCTATGTGTTTTACAGGTTAATTATGCAAGCGGAGCAAAAGAGAAATCGTAACCATGAAAGAACGGCTAGGAAGGGAAGTTCAAGGGAATTTTCATAATTTTGCAGTCAGATCCCGAAAGAGGATTCAACTGGAAAGTTGAAAAGCTCAAAATAATGAGAACCATGGAAGAAACGACATCCAAATCTGAGTTATACTTGAAGAGTTATGATCGATTGAAGTTGAGGAAAAATCCAAGAAGAAAAGAAGAAAACATGAAAAAAATTCTCAGTGTCAAAAAGAGGAAAAAGGCAGCCAAAAACCAACGAAAGTTCCCAAGCCCAGGCCGAACCAGTTTGGGGTCGAACCGATTTGGGGTACCTACGAACCAGTTCGAGGGTCCTGATGCACGAAAATCTTTTATTATTCTGATTGTTCCAAAGAGTTCCAAAAGACTACAACTCATGCAAAAACGTATTGGTACTAAGCTAATGAGTTAGAAAAAGAGTTCTGGATAGTTTTTGATAGTTTTAGAGAGAGAAAAAGTAAAAGATCACCTAGGAACATAGTTTTGGATTATTTTCTTCAAGATTGATACCTTTCGGGTTTCTTTTCAAGGTTTTAATCCAAGTTTCATTCCCTTTTTTTATTGTTCTTGCATGGTTATTTCCCTTAATTTCTTCAACCAATTTTTGTGATCAAAAAACTTATTTGCATGTTTTAATCTAGTTTCATCATGAGTTATTTCACATGCAACATAATTATTTCATGCATCGTTCAGTTTAACATGTCCGGTTAGTTTTAAAAGGGTTAGGATGCATGAACTCCACCTGATGTGTTAGTTGTATGTGTATAAAATTAATCCTCTGAATTTAATAATTTATTACGACCGTTTTGCGTAGCAACACAACCATTGTAGATCTTTGGATCTCGTTTGCTTCTGGGTAACCGGGATTCTTTATAATGCAATGCGAGTGTCGCTATCGCGTGTACCAATTTACTCGTCCTCTGATTAAGTTTGGTGCAGGCTTGAACCTCATATACGTAATAATTGGGAGTACTAAATTTTGGATCTAATTAATGAATTAAATTTACGATTAGTTTTATACTTGTAAAACACTAAGGTTGAGGGATTGTATTTCCATCCTGTTTTCTTTCCTCATATAGTTCAAATCTAAGTTCAATCATCATCAATAATTTGAATAATTTAGAATAAGTGCATTCCATTCATACTTTAGTGCATTAAATAAGTATTTTCAAAAATTGCGTTTAGTGTAGTCAGTACTCAAAACCAATCATCTTTTGCTTTTCCTTTTTACAGTCAAAGTTTACATTCCTTCATCTGTCCAACGTCGTCACAACTCTGTTGTCCTATTTCCCTGTGGATTCGATCCCGACTTACTGGGTTTATTACTAACGCGACAGGCTTTCACTTGAGCCTAGAGAGTACGCACTTCTGAGACAGATTCTTAGTCGCATTAATAGGCATGCTAAAAAACATTTAATGTGAGTTTTTTTGTCGAAAACTTAAATCTTATCAAAATTCAAAAACCTCAAAACCCTTATCCATGCTAAAGTTTGAGATCCAAGAATCCCACGTGCATATTTCTATTTAAGATCTCCTTTGTGTTGTACCATATCTATTTTGCTCTTCATATTATGAGTGTTTGGAGCAATGGAGACCATGTTTCATGTTGTGCGACGGTTGCACCAATCCCGTGATAAGTAAGATCGATGGTATCTTGATATATGGGAAAGGGCCTGCATTATGTGGCCATTGGAAGGTTTCCAGTGGTGACTGCAAAGAAGGTTACAAGGAATGATGATGAGCATCACGGATTGAAGGCATCGAGTCTATGAGTCATTCTTCTAAAACCACCTATATCATAGTGGACTTCTGTGGCTGGGTCGTCCGAGGTTTTTCTCATTGTGGGTTTTCCTTGTACAACACTGTGTTGTGATTTACTATTTTATTCTTTCTTATTTTCACCTAGATGCATGATGATGCTAAGATTAAACACCACTAGATAAGTGATGATGAGCTCAAACAATCATAACAATGGCAGTCATAGAGATGTGTATGTATTTAAGTGTATAGAAGGGGATGAGTATAAGAGGAATAAGATAATGATGTATAGTGGTTCGTCCAATTAGGCCTACATCCACTGTGAGTGTGTGATCCACTAAATATGGGCATTAATGGCCTTGGATACAATGCACATAAGCTCACACTCTCTCTCTCTCTGTGCTGTGTGTACAAGTAGAGTTTTAGCTAGAGTTACAATTATCGATCCCTTTGTAGGGTTGTAGGTGACAAGTATATATAGGTCTTAGGGGTATTAGTGTACCCCCCAAGCATGCTTGGTGCATGTGAGTTATGATCTAGCCAATCCACTGCTGACACCTGGAGGTGCCACCTGTGATTAATGATGACATAATTTTCCCTCACGTGAGGGGTTGATATTGTTATAACGGTCTTTCACGTTCCATATGACTTCCACACACACTGTTCTTCGTGTCTCCCAAATCACGCATTGTAATGATGTCACCCTCGGCCTATGATATGAGGCCGAGGGCAAAGTTACTGCTGGCAGCGAGCCTGACCTTGTATGGGCCTCATAGTGTTGTACCCTCGTAGGGTAGTCCGGGCCATTATGAGGGGTCGGCCCCTTGAAGGGGTGTCTAAGGCATGATGAGGGGTCGGCTCCTTGAAGGGGCATATGAGGCATGATGAGGGGTCGACCCTTAAAGGGTCGTCTGTGGTATGATGAGGGTTTAGCCACTTAAGAGGTCGTGTGAGGCATTATGAGGGGTCATTCCCTTGAAGGGTCATCTGGGACATGATGAGGGGTCGGGACCTTGGAGGGTCGTCTGGACCGATTCTTCTTGTGATGGAGCCGTGGTCATTGGACTCGTCCTAGGCCTGATCCCTCGTCTTGGAGGAGGACACCCTCGGCCAGGCTGAGGGTACATATGGGTATATCTATCACCCCCCCAGCCCTTAGCCATCGATGTTATTGACATGACTGAGGGGTAATGTTGCCTTGGAATTCTTAAGTGTGTGCTTGGACGGATAAGTGACATTTTTCACGTTTCTTATCGTCAGGTGTATCGTCATTTCAGTTTTCCAGATATGGCAGCTGCACACTCAGCTTGGGACTTTATACCCTAATGATGTCTCACCTCGTGGGTTGTGCACAACCTTGGTTAATGGGCCCCCTTAGTAGTAAGATATTTAAATGATTTTTGAATCAATAATTTATTCTTCTTCTTCTTTGTGCCCAAGATTTCTCTCTCTAACTCCCTTTTAAACCTCCATTGCTACAACACCTTGCATCTCAAGCTTGGTCGTCTTTTTTGTTCTTTCTCAAGTAATCTCTCTACCCTAATCCCTCTTTAAGCCTCTAATTTCACCTATTTCTTGCATTTGATCTTCATTCCAGTTTATCTTGGCATTTTACATTTTTCTAGCGTAGAGATCCTCCTTACTATGGTGGCTGTAGGGCTGAGCATTAGGTTTTAGACTCTTTAGGGTTCCTTCCACCATCTTTCGGTGGGGATTTAGTGCCTATTTGTGGTGATTTTTGGGTTTTCTTTTCATATCCGGTAATCTTCTCTGGTGAACTATTTTCTTCCCCTTCTTGAGTGTTCAACCCTAAAAACTCTTCATTTCTTTGGTTTGATCCAGAAGTCAACTGGGTCAAATACCAAACTTTTTTGTAGTTAGCTTGAAGTAATTCCTCAAAGTGTAGGGTCTTCCCCTTAATGCTTAGGAGGCTTTACGATTTAGCCAAGGAGTTCCCAACCTTGATGGATAAGTTCTTTGTTTATAAAAGACGAATAGAGGAGGAGGACGAGCATCGACGAGGGGCCAACCCTTACTGGGTACGACCCATCTTCCACATACCTTTAGCCACAATTTTACCATATGAGTCCTTTGGGTCATCTTTTCGTCTAGGTGAGAGTTAGTCATACGAGAGGGAAATGGATGAGAGAGAATCATCATCGATGGGTGCCGGTTTTTCTAGGAGGAAAGAGACATCAAATCTCAGCCCAAGCAGACAGGTCGAGGGGACAGATCATGCAGAGGTTGTCCCTATGACAGCCCTATCCCCTCTTGCCTTTCAAGTAGCCTTTCCAGATGGCCCACCAATAGGCAACGAGGTTGTGGGATCCGGGGGTGATAATGAGAGATCTGATGATGATGGTCGAGTTGACACTTCTAGCACCTCAGCTTATGCGTCGTCGGTTAAGGATCGCGACCTCTTACTATGGAGGAATCTCTTTGGCATACAGTCCAATATACATATGAGTGTCCAAACTGAAGATGAGAGGGTCATTCAGGGGGACGAGGGAGAGATTGATGTTTACGAGCAAATGCTAAGGGTAGGAGTCAGGTTCCCTCTACACCCTGTTATAGTCAACATCTTGTCTGCCCTTGGGGTTTCTCCCTCTCAACTTCCTCCCAACTCGTGGAGGACTATCCTCAGCTATATCTCGATTTGGAAGAATTCGTTTATCGATGAGCCTTCAGCTGATTTATTCATTATCTGCTACAACATCACCTCGTCATCCAAATAGTCTGGGTATTTCCATTTAGGGGCTAGTAAGTCTGACAAGAAGCTTCTTCATATGGCCGAGACTTCTAATCATGACTGGAAAAGAGATTTTTCTTCATTTCTAAGGATTGGGAATTCCCCACTAAGGGCGAGCCCGTAGAAGACGGTCCAAGGGTACCAAGGGTATGGTACAACCCTTCAATGAAAGCGCGATCAGACCTCCGACTCAGCTTGGAGGAGAGGGTCATTATTGACTACCTAAGGGAGCGAGGAAAAGAGGGCAAACTTACCAAATTTGAAGAATTAATGACCCCTCGCTTCCTCAAAGAAGCTGGTCTGAGGGCCGGCCCCTGACAAAACTTTATGAGTATAATTTTGACCCATTTTTACTTTTATCTAAGTGTTTCTTCTTCCCCACTGTATATTTCTGATGTATCGTCTCCTTTTCAGATCGTCCTTCGAACATATATGATCAACTCTGGGAGATGACTACTCCAAGTTTACTGTCTGGCCTGGGTAAGAAAAAAGGCAAAGAGCCTTAGCACACTCAGAAGAAGACAAAGGTCGTTGGGTCGTCACATGCTGAGCCGACCATCGATAGTAATAAAAGGAAAGAGCCACAAGTTCCTGTTGAACCTCGACCAGATTCTAGGACCAGGGCGAAGGTGCGGGCGTCTGAGGGGACCGACTCCTCGTCCAGTATGGGGGCCTAATGGTCTTAAAAGTTGACATTCTTAAGGGATGAACCCTCTTCCCTCATAGCCAACCTGAGAGCAGCCAATGCCTCGATGTTTTCTTCTCCCTCGACCGCGAATTATGACTTCCTATCAAAGATGTCCCCGGTTAAGGTCTATGATTACGGTCTGCACACTTTAGCCCAGGTACCTCTCTCGACCTTACTCTTTTTGATTTATCAATATTTCATTAATTGTTCCCTCGACCCTTCTTAACACGTGTCCCTCCATGCAGTCTGTCTGCGCCTTTACCTCGGCCACCAAGTGGATGGCTGAAAATCAATAAAAGTTCTATGAGGCCGAGAGGGCTATTCAGCATGAGGCCGATCTAAAGACCGAGCTTGAGACTACAAAGGTCGAGTTGGAGAGTGCAAGGACCTAGCATGTAAGGGTCCTGGATGAGCTGATGAAGAAACACGAGGCTGACTTGAAGGCAAAGGATCTCTTATCAAAGAAAAGGATGAGGCCTTGATCAATTAGGGGGCTCAATTCAAGGCTGAGCTTAAAGGGGCAATGAAGAAGGCCGAGGCCGATGCTGTGGAGGCCTACAAACTCTCAGATGAGTTTTAAGGCTTCGATCTTGAGTACCTGGAGTGGGGGATTAAGATGGCCTGTTGATGGGTCATCCTTAAATTTGCTGACTTCGTGTCGTCCATTCGCCCCTATCTCGAAGCAGTGGAGATGGAAGACTCCCTTATAGCTTAGGCCCTATCCCACATGGAGTCTCAAGTATAGATCATAGGCATCGGCACCTCGGAAGATCGGCCCATGTTGTTCATCGAAGATACTCCTGTTTTTAATCTTGAAGCCTTACCCTCTAATGTTTCCCAATAGGGTGGCTGCCTGTAGCCAATACCCTCTTCTTGTAAAAGCATTTTTGTACCCCATTTTTGTTAGACAAACATTTGTGACAATTTATAATAGAATCTTTCTTACTGTCTTCTATGCTTTTCTTGTATGATTTGACTTGGCTGTTATGTGTGTTCACCCATCTTCCAAGTCCCCCCTCGTCTTTCTTGAGGGTTAATGGGGAGTCGTCCCCACCACTGACCCTCATTATAGCCGAGGGTGGTTACCACCAACTTAATTATGTTTTCAATCAAGTCCCCCCTCGTCTTTCTTGAGGGTGAATGGGGAGTCGTCCCCACCATTGACCCTCATCATAGCCGATCGTGGTTTCCACCAATATAATTATGTTTCCAATAAATCCCCCCTTGTCTCTCTTGAGGGTGAATGGGGGGTCATCCCCACCATTGACCCTCATCATAGCCGAGGGTGGTTACCACCAACTTAATTATGTTTTCAATCAAGTCCCCCCTCGTCCTTATTGAGGGTGAATGAGGGGTCATCCCCACCATTTACCCTCATTACAGCCGAGGGTGTTTTTCACTAAATTAATGATGTTTTAGATTTTAAGTCCCCCCTCGTCTTTCTTCAGGGTAAATGGGATCGTCCCCACCATTGACCCTCATTATAGCCGAGAGTGGTTACCACTAACTTAATGATGTTTTCAATCAAGTCCCCCCTCGTCTTTCTTGAAGGTGAATGGGGGGTCATCCCCACCATTGACCCTCATCATATTCCGAGGGTGGTTCTCACCAAATTAATGATGTTTTTAAATTTCAAGTCCCCCCCTCCTCCGTATTTCTAGAGGGTTAATGGGGGGTTGTCCCCACCATTGACCCTCATTATAGCCGAGGGTGGTTACCACCAACTTAATGATGTTTTCAATCAAGTCCCCCTCGTCTTTCTTGAGGGGTCGTCCCCACCATTTACCCTCATCATAGCCTAGGGTGGTTTCCACCAATATAATTATGTTTCCAATAAAGTCCCCCCTCATCTTTCTTGAGGGTGAATGGGGGGGTCGTCCCCACCATTGACCCTCATTATAGCCGAGGGTGGTTACCACCAACTTAATGATGTTTTCAATCAAGTCCCCCCTCTCCTTTCTGGAGGGTGAGCGAGGGTTCATCCCCACCATTTACCCTCATTATAGCAGAGGTTGGTTTTCACTAAATTAATGATGTTTTATATTTTAAGTCCCCCCTCGTATTTCTTAAGGGTAAATGGGGGGTTGTCCCCACCATTCACCCTCATTATAGGCGAGGGTGGTTACCACCAACTTAATGACGTTTTCAATCAAGTCCCCCCTTGTCTTTCTTGGGGGTGAATGGGCGGTCGTCCCCACTGATGATGCTGAAATTATCACCACCGGGTAAGGTGTTTTCAAGATCAATATAAGAATAACAATGGCAGCACAGTTATAAAAAGAGATAAGAGACTGAGATGAGGATAAGAGGAGAGGGCACCGGTATATAAGTGGTTCAGCCAATTTGGCCTACGTCCACTCTGAGTGTGTGTGAGTAATATCACTGAATGACGGCACTAATGGCCATGGATACAACCTCTCAAGCTTTCTCTCTCTACTATATATCTAGACAGAGTTTTTTCTAGGGTTTAATATCTGGGATCCTTTTGCAAGGTAGGGGATGACCCCTATATATAGTACCTAGGGGGTGTAATGTACCCCGCATGCATGTAATGAGCATGTGTGTGGTAGCCTCACCAATGTGGGAGTGCCATCTGTTACTGTCACATGTAAGGAATGATGATGAAATATCCTCCCCACGTGTGGAGAATAATCTTGTTACAACTGATTTGTGCCCATGTGTCCTTATCCAAATGTCAACAGATGCTCGGCTGCCATATTGGTGCATGACCTCGGCCTAGGAGAGGCCGAGCTGTAAAGGCTCGATAAACGTCTTCCGAGATGTGCCATAGGGAGTCTTGGCCTGATCTCGGCCGAGACATTATGCTGGGGTCGGCCCCAACCGAGGTTGGTCTGGTTCCATGTTGAAGGTTACCAAGGCTTTTTATCACCTCGGCCCAAGCCGAGGTTGGTCTGGTTCCATGTTGAAGGTTACCAAGGCAGCTTGCACTTCGACCTACACTCGACCGAGGTTTCCATGCCCAGGTATATGAGAAAGTTGTTGATGCCTGTGATGCGCGTAGTGTCCATTATAAATGTAGGTGGAAGTGTCGGCCTGGGCCGACCTTACTAAGGCCGAGGGCTGATATCGTGGGCCCATGGCTTATCCAGGGTCGATCAATATCTCGGCCATCACCTCGGCCGAGGTTGGTGTCTCTAGGCCGAGGTTACACTTGGGGCATATCAATCACCCACCATCCCTTAGTCATATGTGAGATAAAGGTGACTAGGGGATTAGTATGCATTCGAGGTCTGTCTTCTTACGAAACAGTACTTGCTTGACACTTGTCCAATGTTGGAGCGTGCTCGCTTGGTAGGCGTGTGCTATCAGCTGCCCTTTGCGACTTCCAAGGCAATTATGGGCCTTGGGAAACGTGCCCACATATTTAAGGGTTTCAAAACCATTTTCCCTCCTTCTTCTTCACTTCATTCCTGTGCACGCTTTGTTCTTGCGATTTTCTCTTTCTAAAGCTTCTCTACTCAACGCTCTTCTGCCGAGGCCTTTGTTGGTTTTCTTGCGAGCTTTCTTTATTTTCTCTCATCGTTTCATTTCCAGGTATTTTTTTCCCTTCCATTTCCTTTGTTTTTCGCTTTTGGTTTGCATTTTCCGGTGAATTTTTGAGTTTTTCGGCGAGCACCATAGTTTTAGGCGAACTGTGTTTGCTTCGAATTTCTTGGTTTGATCTTTAAACTCCTTTATCTTACAAGTCAATCATGTTTGTAGTTTTAGGAGTTATTCCCAAGTTTAGGGTCGTCCTCTGATGCTCAGACCTTTATACCAGCTTCTTGTGGATTTCCCCTCTCTCAGAGAGAAGACCCTAGAAAAGATTAGGCAAATAGAGAGAGCTCAGGAGGAAGCTCGTAGGTCACAAGAGTTTCCCATTAGATCCTTGTTTCCACCACCTCTGAGAGTGATATTTCCTGACCCCCCAGAGAACTTCTATCAGACAGGGGTTCCTGCTGATCCAACACCTATGTCTCAGTCTGAATCTTCTACCTCAGACCCCATGTCTGTGGACTCTTTTCAGGAAGCCATGGATTTCACACCTCGGCCTGGTCAGATCCCTGATCAGACCGAGGTCTCCAGCCGAGCCTCATCCCATAATGGCTCAAGCACCTCAGCCTCTTCCTCAGAGGTTGAAATTGTTGATCCGAGTGTGGCTGTGCCACCCATTCTTGACGCCATCCCCCTGTCGGCCGTCACAGGGGCAGAATTCGCTCAGAGATTCTCTAGTAATCCATCTACATCTGCTCCGGCCGACGTTGAGCTTGATGACGATGAAGATGCTGAAAGCGATGTGGACGTCTCTGAGGCGGCCGAATTCGAGATCACGGTAACTGAGGTGGATCTTATGTGCTTCAGATATTTATACTCCATTAGTCCCTCAATAAAATTAAGGATACCTCTGAGGGAGGAGAGGGACTATCACGGCCGAGATGGATAAATCTTCCTGTATGAGCAGATGTTTAAGTTAGGGTTTCGCCTACCCATTCATCCCATCATCAAATCCATTCTCTCTTATATCAACTTGGCCCCCTCACAGCTATCTCCCAATGCCTGGAGAGTTATCATAGGGGCCATTATCCTGTGAAGGGAAGTCCACCACTCTGACCTCCCAGTTCAGGTCTTTACTGGTTGTTATGTCCCAACCTCGGCCAAAAACCATTCGAGCTACTATCATTTTGTGGCTCGTAGACCTGAGAAGAAAATGCTCCAGGTGACTCAGACCTCAAACCATAATTGGAAGCCCCACTATTTTTTGGCCTCTGGACCATGGGAATTTGGCCCATGCGTTCCTTCTTCCACAGTTGAGCCGAGGATACCCATCAAATGGGGTAAGGTCTCCATGTCTTCCAGGGCCGACCTAGGTCTATCTTCAGAATATCTAGAAGGTGAAGGCCCTGGAAGACCAAGGGGCACATGGTCTTTTTGTTAAGTTCAAACATTTGCTGACCCCCGAGTATCTCTCTGGGACGGGCTTAGGTGGAAGTCCCCTTGTTGACTTTGGTAAGGATTTTTCTTTTTTAAGTTTAACCTCTGAACTCATTCATATCTGATCTCTAACCCATATCTTTTAACTTTTGGAGAGCGACCACAAGACATTATAGACGAACTGTGGGAGATGGCTGCACCAAGCTTAGCGAGACTTGCCAAAAATGTTGGCCTGAACGCTCCTCCCCCAGCTCCCTCTACATCCAAATCTAAGGCCTCAAAGAAAAGGGCCCCAGAATCCCATGCCTCTAAGGATCAGGGGCCGACCTTTAGGCAGAAGAAGGCCTCTGATGCTGCAATTCCAATCTCCTCGGCCGACATCCTGACGAAACGTCTGGATCAGCTGAAGTTAACTGATAGCATTATCGGCCACAGCATGCAGGCCGTGGATGCCATCGGCTCTGTAATGATCGAGGCTGACAAGCGCTTTTACAGGGCTATGGACACCCCCTGCTGATTGAGTTCGTCCTTCACAGAGCCATCCAGGTATGACTTGTCCCCTCGCCAAAATTTTATAAGTGCAACATCTGACTTTTCTCCAGCTTAACCTCTTCATTAAATGTGCAGGGAGTGACTGCTATCCACCACATATCAAACTGGACTCTGAGGAAATTGCCCCTCATCCAGAAGGGGTAAGAAGCCGAGAAGGTTCAGAGTGCCTTAAATGCCGAGGTCGATCGTCTGAAATCAGAGCTGCAGAACTCTGAAAGCAAGGTTAAGGGGTTGGAGAAAGACATTTCTCTGCTCAACAAAGATCATGCCAAAGCCCTGAAGGCAAAAGATGACGTTCTGTAGCAAAAGGTCAGCTCGGCTGTCAAGGCTGCTCTTGAGGATGCCTCGGCCCAAATAATTTCTTACTACAAAGCCTCGGACGAGTTCATGGGTTTTGGTTTTGAATATCTCGAAAGAGTTATCAAGGCTACTACCAAATGGGTTGAAGTCCGGAAGAAGGAGGTCGGTAATTTAAAGGCCTCTAACTTTGTAGGTCTCGGCTTTGCTGACCCCCAGTTTTCTCAGGCACTTCAAGAGGTGGAGGACGAGGCTGCTGCTCCTGCTAAGACTACAACTCTGGGAGGGACCGAGGTCGGAGGGGAAGACCATACTGATGACGCGGCCGAGGTGACTAATGTTGATCAAGCCAATCAGGCCGAGGCTGTTAATGTTCCCCCCCCCCCCCCCCAAACCTTTAGGATTTGTAACTTGTAACAAATAATTTGTAATTTGTAACTTGTAACACCATGGTATTTTGTATTCAAGGAATATTTGTAATAATGCCTCTGAATGCCTCTGAATGCTATATCTCTTCCCTTTATTGAATGCCATGTGATTTCTTCTATTATTTTGTTGTAGTGGTCTTGTTTATACTCAGTCAATAATTCTAACCTCAGGTCCCTTCACCACTGAATTGTAATTAGGCTCCGAGGTCATCTCCTAAGACGTTATCCTCATAATTAATCTGACCAAATTAATGATGTTAAGGGTCTGAGGTCATCTGCTAAGGTGTCTGAGCTCCGACCTCATCACCACCGAGTGATGTTATGAAGGTCTGAGGTCGTCACCTAAGATGTTATCCTCATAATTAATTTCACCAAATTAATGATGTTAAAGGTCTGAGGTCATCTGCTAAGGTGTCTGAGCTCATACCTCGTCACCACCGAGTGATGTTATGAAGGTCTGAGGTCGTCACCTAAGACGTTATCCTCATAATTAATTTCACCAAATTAATGATGTTAAAGGTCTAAGGTCATCTGCTAAGGTGTCTGAGCTCAGACCTCGTCACCACCGAGTGATGTTATGAAGGTCTGAGGTCGTCACCTAAGACGTTATCCTCATAATTAATTTCATAAAATTAATGATGTTAAGGATCTGAGGTCATCTGCTAAGGTGTTTGAGCTCAGACCTCGTCACCACCGAGTGATGTTAAGAAGGTTTGAGGTCGTCACCTAAGACGTTATCCTCATAATTAATTTCACCAAATTAATGATGTTAAGGGTCTGAGGTCATCTGCTAAGGTGTCTGAGCTCAGACCTCATCACCACCGAGTGATGTTATGAAGGTCTGAGGTCGTCGCCTAAGATGTTATCCTCATAATTAATCTCACCAAATTAATGATATTAAGAGTCTGAGGTCATCTGCTAAGGTGTCTGAGCTCAGACCTCGTCACCACCGAGTGATGTTATGAAGGTCTGAGGTCGTCACCTAAGACGTTATCCTCATAATTAATCTCACCAAATTAATGATGTTAAGAGTATGAGGTCATCTGCTAAGGTGTCTGAGCTCAGACCTCGTCACCACTGAGTGATGTTATGAAGGTCTGAGGTCGTCACCTAAGACGTTATCCCCATGATATAACTCTGGTCTAAGAATGAAGCAAGAACTGATATGGAAACTGATCTTTATTAATAACCTCTTCCCAGTAAGATAGTACATTTACATAAAATTCTATGCAACATCATATGTAATATCTCTTTAGGTGATCAGCGTTCCATGGGTTAGTGAAAGGTTCTCCTTCTAGGTTTTCTAGCCTGTAAGTTCCAGGCACAACCTCTTCTGTTACTTTGTAGGGGCCATGCCAGTTTGGGTGTAGCTTATTTAGCTTTTGTAGGGTCTTCTTTAGAACTAGGTCTCCTACTGCAATGGGTCTTGACTTCGCCCTTTGATTGTAGAATTTCGCTGCCCGCTACTGGTAGGGTGCTTTTCTGACCTCTGCTTCTTATCTTATTTCTTTGATAAGGTCCAGGTCTAGCCTTCTCTCTTCCCCATTATTGTCTGGGTCGTAGGTCTGAATACGATGAGTTGGTAGTCCTACTTCCGTTGGTATGACGGCCTCTGAGCCATGTGCCAGCATGAATGGGGTTTCTCCTGTTGGTGTCCTTGCCGTGGTTCTGTAGGCCCATAAAACAGCGTAGACCTCTTCTGTCCATCTCCCCTTCACGTATTCCAACCTCTTCTTGATTCCATCCAAGATGATTCTGTTTGTGACCTCAGTCTGTCCATTTTCCTGAGGTCAACCAGGAGATGAGAAGAACTGTTTAATCCCCACTCTTAGGCAATACTTTTCTAAGGAGGAGTTCTTGAACTGGGTCCTATTATCCGAGATGAGAGTGTTTGGGAGGCCATATCTGCATATGATGTTCCTCTAAATGAACTGGAAGGTCTTCTGCTCTGTAATTGTTATCATCGGTTCTGCCTCCACCCACTTTGAAAAGTAGTCAATGGCAAGTATCAAGAATCTATAGTTGTTGACAGCTCTTGGCAAAGGTCTTACCAAGTCAATTCCCCATACTGCAAATGGCCATGGAGAAGAGATTGACGTCATAGGCTGATGGGGTTGATGAGGGATAGTGGTGAACCTTTGACATTTATCGCACCTCTTCACATAGTCTGCAGCGTCCTTAGACAAGGTAGGCCACCAGTATCCCTGAGTGATGATCCTCTTGTCTAAGGGCCTTCCCCCTATGTGGCTAGAGCAAGAACCCTCATGAACCTCCTATAAGACCCGAGGTACTTCCATGGGATGCACACATCTCATGAGGGGCAATAGAAACCCCTTTTTATACAAGACGTCTCCTATCATACCAAACTTGGCAGCCCTGTACATTAACTTTCTCCTTTCTAGCTTGGACTCATGCATCTCTCCCTCTTTTAGGTATCTGACGAGAGGGTCGATCCATGAGTCTCCTAGGTTCACATTGTGACAAGGGATACATACCTCGTCCTCCTCGATGGTTGCCTTTCCTAAGACCTCGATTGGAATGGTCCTTCCCATATCTGTCTTTACTGCTGAGGCCAGCCTTGCCAATGCATCAGCGTGATTATTGCTCAGTCGAGGCACTCTCTTCGGTTTTGCCTCTTCAAAATATTCCAATAACCTTCTTACCTTCTTCAAGTACTTGGCCATCCTTTTGTCTTTGGCCTCGTATACCCCCAATACTTGATTGACAACCAACCTTGAGTCGCTATGGAGTAGGAGTCGCTTTACTCGAAGAATTGTTGCCAATAAGAGACCTGCTATCATGGCCTCATACTCGGACTCGTTGTTTGAGGCCTGGAAGTTGAATCTCAAGGCGTATTCAACGTTTGCGCCATCTGGAGCCGAGAGTATTAGTCCCGACCCGCTTCCACTGTCACAGGAAGAGCCATTAACGAAGAGGCTCCAGACGTCTGTATCTGATGAGAAGACCCCTTCTCTCATAACCCCCTTCTTGAAGAGGTATCGATCCTCTTCGTTCTCTTATATTCCGCTTCGGGTTTTTCCTGAGATGACCTCTTCCCGATCTAGGAAGATGTTTGGTGCCATCTCTTCCGAATCTCAAAAGACACTACAGTTAGTCTCTTCTGAATCTCGGATGACACTACGGTTCGTCTCTTCCGAATATTGGAAGACACAATAGTTTCTCTTTGCCGTCATCTAAGCCTTTCACTGTCTCGTCCTCTTCCGAACTTCTACCGGCCTCTTCCCAGGTGAATTCTGCGACAAAGTCTGCGAGGGCCTGCCCCTTGATGGCTCTCCTAGGCTGGTAGGTAAGATCATATTCTCCTAGTTCGATGGCCTAGGTCATCAATCTTCCAAACTTCTCAGGTTTATGCAGAACCTGCCTTAGTGGGGAGTCAGTGAGGACTACCATGGAGTGACCTTGGAAGTAAGGCTTCATTTTCCTTGAGGCATGTATTAGGGCATAAGCCAACTTCTCCATTCGGGGATAATTTTGTTCAAACCCTTGAAGGGCCTTACTGTTGAAGTACATAAGCCTCTGGACCCCATCCTCTTCCAGTATGATGGCCGCGCTGATGGCTGATTCAGAGACTGCCAGATACACAAACAACCTTTCCCCTATGATGGGTCGAGACAGCAATAAGGGAGACCTTAAGTAGGACTTGAGTTGGTTGAAGGCTTTTTCACACTCTTCGTCCCATTGTAAGGCCTTTCTTAGAACTGTAAAGAATGGAAGACACTTGTCCGTTGCCCTAGAAACAAACCTGTTAAGGGCAGCCACTCTTACCGTGAGTCTCTGGACATCCTTGATACTCCTAGGAGTCTTCATATCGATCAGTGCCTTAATTTTCTCAGGGTTCTCTTCAATCCCCCTCTAATTAACGATGAATCCCAGGAACTTGCCATCTCCTACTCCGAAGACACACTTTTTCGGGTTGAGTTTCATTCTGTACAAGTCTATGACATCGAAGGTCTTCTCAAGGTCCGCTACGTGAGTACATGCTTTCAGGCTCTTCGTTAGCATATCGTCTACATATACCTCCATGGTCTTACCTATTTGCTCTTCAAACATCTTATTGACAAGACGTTGATACGTTGCCCCCGCATTTTTTAAACCGAAGGGCATCACCTTGTAGCAGTACGTCCCTTTGTTAGTAATGAAGGTTGTCTTCTCAGAGTCTTCAGCATCCATGAAGATTTGGTTATAGCCTGAATAAGCGTCCATGAAGCTCATGAGCTCGTGCCCTACCGTTGCGTCCACCATCTGGTCTATCCTAGGTAAGGGATAGCTGTCTTTCAGGTAAGACCTGTTTAGGTCAGTGAAATATACACACATTCGCCACTTCCCATTGGCCTTAGGCACGATGACTGCATTTGAGAGCCACTCCGGATAGGTAACCTCTCTTATAAACTCGGCCTCTTCCAACTTTTTTACCTCTTCCCGGATGACATCGTACTTTTCTCGTGAGTATACTCTTCGTCTCTCCTTGATTGGCTTGGCATCTCTGTCCATGTTGATCTTGTGGCTCATGACCTCAGGGTCGATGCCAGGCATGTCTGCGTAACTCCATGCGAAGACACTCTGTCTCCTCCTGAGGAAGTTTATCTTCTCTTCCTTGATTCCTGGTTCTAGGGCCTTACAGACCTGGACGGTTTTTTTCAGCTCGTCCTCATTGAGGACGATGGATTCTACCTCTTCCGTGGCCTCACCCTTCTTCAATTTTGTTTCATCTCTTGGGTCAAGAGTGTCAATGCTGTAAGTGGTGGTTGCTCTCTTATGGGCTTCTCTCTCTTCGACCAAGTTGAGGAACACTCTCGCGCCGTGGTCTGGTCCCCTTGCACTTCCCCTACTCCATAAGGAGTCGGGAATTTTAGCATCTGATGGACCGTCGATGGCACAGCTTCAAACTCTTTGAGGTCCACCCTTCCTATGATGAGGTTGTAGGCCGAGAAGATGTTTTCGTCCATAACGAAAAAGTTTATCTTCTTGGTCAGCCTCCTAGGCCACTCATCCCCCATCCGTACATCCATCTCATACATGCCCAATGGGTGGACCTTTTCTCCACTGAAGCCTATCAATGGGTGATGATAGGGCACCAGCCTTACCCTGCTAAGACCCGGGCTCTTGAAGTAAGGCCAGAACATCACGTCTGCTGAGCTTCCCCCATCTATGAGGATCCTTCGTACCTCGCACCCATGCACCCTTGTTGTTATGACCAAAGGATCATCATGGGGGGCTAAGATACCCTTGAAGTCGAGTCTAGAGAATCCCACTACGAGGGTGTCCACGTCTACCTTCTTCCTCTTCTGCACTGCATCAGTAGACGTTAGATTCACAACTTCGATCTTGGCCAATGACCTGGCCTCTGCTACATGAACCTTCCTGTCGGCTACCTCAGAGCCACCTCCTGCAAATCCCCCACATATGGTGCTAACACCAAAGGAGATCATACCGACCTTCTTCACCAAGGTGTTGTCATCCTTTGGTGGAAGATCCGGGTCATCTTCATCATCTCCTTCTGAATCATCATCCCTTCTGGCTGGGACATTGCCACGGAATCTATCATCTCTTCTTTTCTTAGGGTCATTTTTTCCACCTTTTAGAGCCTTACCATCCACATACTTCCTCAACTTTCCAGATTTCAGCATCTTCTCAATGTCATCCTTTAAAGCGAAGCATCTATCTGTGACATGGACATGATCTTGATGGAACTCGCACCATAGGTTTTTGTTCCTCTTATGTGGTGGGGCCTTCAGTTTCTCGGGCCACCTCAGTGTCCGGTCAGTCTTAATCTCATTGAGGATGTGCTCACAGTCAGAGGAGTGTAATGAGAGAACTTGTCATCTCCTGACCTCCTCTTCCCCTTTTTCTTACCTTGGTACTTTCTCATGATACCTCGGTTCTCCTCCTCATACTTGGCGGCCATTGCCTCTTCCTCATTCATCACTTTCCCTGCGGTTGCCAGCAGCTCCGCCATGGACCTAGGGGGTCTTTCTCCAGTTTCCACAATAGCTTCCCCTTCTAGAGGCCTCCTATAAGGGCGGTCATGGCTATGCTCTCTTCATAATCTTCCACCTCCAATTTCTCTTTGTTGAATCTTGCAATGTAGTCTCTTAGGCTCTCACTCTTGGCCTGTTTGACATACAGCAGGTGGGTAGTCTTCTTTTGGGGTCTTACCCCAAAGCAGAAGTTGTGGATGAACTGCTCAGCCAAGCCTTTGAAGTTCTCAATTGAGTTCTTCGGATGGGAGGTGAACCAACTATGAGTTGCCCCTGTCAAGGTCCCTTAGAACGCCCTACACTTCATCTCATCGGGTATCGAGTAAATGTCTGCTGCCGACTGATACATCTCGATATGGTGTACAGGGTTAGTGCTGCCATCATACTTAGGAGTCACTACAGGAGGCTTGAACTTGGATGGGGTTGGGAACCCCACTATCCTAGCCACAAATGGGGAGCCCTCTGAGTAACCCCTCTGTAATGGGTCCCTGCTCTTAATGAGGTCTCCTATCTTCTCCTCAAGGCGTTGGATAGAATCATTCTAGGGTCTTCTGTCATCAACTTGGCCGAGGTTATCCCCTGCTACTTCCCTGCGATGGACAGAGGGTTCCCCAGCAATGACACGCTGGCTGTTAACCACTTCCTGTTCTCGACCTCTTCTTTCACAGGGTCGGCCTTGGTCTGGCCGACCCTGCCTACCCCCTCTCTGAGAGCCTGCTGCGCTCCTCGACCTCGATAGCCGCTGTCTTAGGTCATTCATCGAGCCCAGCCTCTCGAAGGCTGACCCTCTACTTAACCTATCAAAGGCCGACCCTCTTTGTTGGGCCTCTTCTCTTCTTCGGCCGACACATCCTTGACTCTGCCTAAGAGGTCGTATAGTGTCATTTGACACCTCATACGGCTCCCAGCAGTCTTCTGGGGGTTTTTCATCTTCTAGGTCATCATACTTGTCCTCTGGGCAAGGGTTTCCCTGCCATCCCAGGTGCAAGCGCCTAGGGTCAGCAACGTCCCTTCTCCACTGGGGTGTAGGCTGGTCCTTCATTGGTGCCTAGGGTCGTCCCCTGGCATCAAGATGAGGTTAAACTTCCGCCGGAGTGATCATGTCCGGTGAGACTCCAGGTGGCCTCATCATAGTTTGACTGAGCTGAGTAAATTGCTCCTTCATGGCTTGTTGTGTTGTAGCCAAATATTTCAAGGCCGCTGCTACCTCCGCCATTTTGGACTGGGGGGCGCCTGATTGGAACTAGGCCCTCCACCTCCGAGCGGCGGAAGAGGCGGTGGTAACTCTGGTGCCATGTGTTAATAATAAAGAGCTTGAGCAGCAAGTGAGCTTTATACCTTAAAGGACTTCTTGCAATGGTGAAACAGCTCCACGCAAGGGGTGGTTCCTGGTTCACCACCAGAGTCTCCGGTGAGGTTAAGCTGAAGAAGAGGAAGACATAGCTTCTCGTTCCCACAGACGACGCCAAAATGATGATGCTAAAATTAGCACCACCGGGTAAGGTGTTTTCAAGCTCAATATAAGAATAACAATGGAAGCAAAGTTATAAAAAGAGATAAGAGACTGAGATGAGGATAAGAGGAGAGGGCACCGGTATATAAGTGGTTCAGCCAATTTTGTCTACGTCCACTGTGAGTGTGTGTGAGTAATATCACTGAATGAAGGCACTAATGGCCATGGATACAACCTCTCAAGATTTCTCTCTCTATTGTATATAACTAGACAGAGTTTTTGCTAGGGTTTAATATATGGGATCCTTTTGCAAGGTAGTGGATGACCCCTATATAAAGTACCTAGGGGGTGTAATGTACCCCCCATGCATGTAATGAGCATGTGTGTGGTAGCCTCACCAATGTGGGAGTGCCATCTGTCACTGTCACATGTAAGGAATGATGATGAAATATCCTCCCCACGTGTGGAGAATAATCTTGTTACAACTGATTTGTGCCCATGTGTCCTTATCCAAATGTCAACAGATGCTCGACTGCCATATTAGTGCATGACCTCGGCCTGGGAGAGGCCAAGCTGTAAAGGCTCGATAAACGTCTTCCGAGATGTGCCATAGGGAGTCTCGGCCTGATCTCGGCCGAGACATTATGCTGGGGTCGGCCCGAGCCGAGGTTCGTCTGGTTCCATGTTGAAGGTTACCAAGGCTTCTTGTCACCTCGGCCCAAGCCAAGGTTGGCCTGGTTCCATGCTGAAGGTTATCGAGGCATCTTGTCACTTCGGCCTACACTCGGCCGAGGTTTCCATGCCCAGGTATATGAGAATGCTGTTGATGCCTGTGATGCGCGTAGTGTCCATTGGAAATGTAGGTGGAAGTGTCGACCTGGGCCGACCTTACTAAGGCCGAGGGCTGATATCGTGGGCCCATGGCTTATCCAGGGTCGATCAATATCTCGGCCATCACCTCGGTCGAGGTTGGTGTCTCTAGGCCGAGGTTACACTTAGGGCATATCACCCAACATTGACCCTCATTATAGGCGAGGGTGGTTTCCACCAATATAATTATGTTTCCAATAAAATCCCCCCTCGTTTTTCTTGAGGGTAAATGGGGGGTCGTCCCAAGAATTGACCCTCAGTATAACCGAGGGTGGTTTCGCGAAAATAATCCCAATCATACTAGAAATAACAAACACAAGATGAGGGGCCAATATGATATTCTCATTAACATTACAAGTGTTCTATTGGAGCAACACATCCATTACAATTGTGGTTCAATAGGACTTTACATTATTGATAGCATTTCTTCAAATAATCTGCATTCCAGGGGTTCAAAAATGGTTCCCCTTCAAGGTCTTCTAGTCTTTAGATTCCAGGGACAACTTCATCGATTACCCTGTATGGGCCATGCTAGTTTGGGTGGAGTTTGTTAGGCTTTTGCTAAGTCTTTTTGAGGACTAGGTCCCCCACGGCTATTGGCCTTTTCCACACCCTTTGGTTGTAAAACCTTGAGGTCCTTTGCTGATAGGATGCCTCCCTTATCTCAGAGTCTTCCCCCGTTTCCTCGATCAAGTCTAAGTCAAGTCTCCTTTCTTCCATATTTATCTGGGGGTCATACATTTGGACCCTGTGAGTAGGAAATCCAATCTCGGTGGGGATGATGGCCTCTGAACCATATGCCAGCATGAATAGGGTTTCTCCAGTAGGATTCTTTGCCATCGACTTGTAAGCCCACAGTACAGTGTACAACTCCTCAACCCATCTTCCTTTTGCCTCCTCGAGCTTTTTCTTGATCCCGTCTAGGATGGTTCTATTTGTGACTTCCGTTTTCCCGTTGGCTTGAGGTCGGCCTGGGGTAGAGAAGAATTGTTTGATACTCACCCTTTCACAGTACTTCTCCAGAGATGTATTCTTGAATTGAGTCCCGTTGTCTGAGATGAGGGTGTTGGGGAGGCCATATCTATATATAATGTTTTTCCAAATGAACTGGAAGGTTTTTCCACCCATTTTGAAAAATAATCAATTGCTACAATCAGGTACCGATAGTTATTGATGGTCTTAGGCAAGGGTCCTACTAGGTCGATTCCCCATACTATAAATGGCCATGGTAATGTGATGGAGGTAAGAGGCTGATGGGGCTAGTGAAGGATTGTGGCAAATCTTTGACATTTATCGCACTTTTTTACGTATGTCGTGGCGTCTTTCCCTAGGGTTAGACACTATTATCCCTGGGTTACTATCCTTTTTGCTAATGATCTGCCCCCAATGTGGCTTGAGCATGACCCCTCGTGAACATCTTGCAGAATGTGAGGGACCTCAGACGGGTGTACACATCTGAGAAAGGGGAGCAATAACCCCTTTTTGTATAAGGTGTCTCCGATGACAATGAATTTCGCAGCTCTGTATCTCAACTTCTTCCTTTCTTGTTTTGCCTCTACCATCTCCCCCTCTTTAATGTATCTTATTAGAGGTTCCATCCACGAATCTTTCGTGTTAATATTTAAGAAAGACATAAGTGTTCCCTCGGCCTCTTCATTCGTTGGTCGAAGCAAAATTTCCACTAAGACTGTCCTCCTGATATCTGTCCTAGTTGTCGAGGCAAGCCTTGCAAGCGCATCGACTCGACCATTATCAATCCTAGGTATCCTCTTCAATTTCACTTCCTTGAAGATCTTCAACAATGACTTCACTCTTTCAAGATACTTGGCCATTCTCTCATCCTTAGCCTCATAGGCTCCCAGTATCTGATTCACTACTAGTCTTGAATCACTATGGACCGAAATATGGTCAACACTAAGAGACTTAGCAAAGGAGAGGCCTGCTATCAGGGCCTCATATTCAAACTCGTTGTTGGAGTCTTTGAAGCTGAACCTTAGGGCGTAATCAATGTTTGTGCCATCACGTGCTGTTATAATTAATCCAGCACCACTTTCGCTTTCGCAAGAGGTCCTATCAATAAAGAGGTTCCACATGGTATTTTCCTCTGAGAAACTTCCCTCGATGAGGGACCCATGTCTAAAAATATATCTTCCCTCTTCGTTTTTTGCCACTTTTTCTCTAGCAGTGCTTATCTCAGCTTTATTTGTGGATGGATCAACAATTCTTCCTTGTCGGGTATCTATCTTCTCGAGGCTTTCCTCTTCAGCCTCATCATCTTCCCAAGTAAATTCATCCACGAAATTAGTTAACTCTTGCCGCTTAATGGCCATCCTTAGTTGATATACAATGTCAAGCTCTCCCAACTCTATAGCCCAGGCCATTAGCCTTCTCGATTTTTTGGGCTTATGTAAGACCTGTCTGAGAGGAGAGTCGATGAGGATGACCATTGTATGTGATTGGAACTATGGCTTCATCTTTCTCGAAGCATGGATCAAGGCATAGTCTAACTTCTCCATCCTTGGGTATCTTTGCTCTGCCCCTTGGAGTTCCTTACTATTGAAATACATAGGCTTCTGTACTTCGTCCTCTTCTCTCATAATGGCTGCGCTGATGGCTGATTCCGAGACGTCTAGGTACACATGTAGCCGTTCACCTTGCACTAGTCGTGACAAAAGAAAGGGAGACCCTAAGTATGACTTTAGCTCCTTGAAGGACTGATCACACTCTTCGCTCCATTTAAAGGCCTTTTCTGAGAATTTTGAAGAATGGTAAACACTTGTTTGTGACTCTGGACACGAACCTATTCAAAGCAGCCACTCGCCCTATGAGTTTCTGAACTACTTTGATGGTATTGGGGGTCTTCATTTCTATAAGGACCTTTATCTTCTCAGGATTGGCCTCAATGCCTCTTTGGTTGATAATGAACCCCAAGAACTTCCCTCCTTCGACCCCGAAGACACATTTGGCCGGGTTGATCTTCATCTGGTACTTGTCCGTCGTGTTAAAGGTCCTCTCAAGGTCGGCCATATGATCCTCGGCATTCAAACTCTTGGTCAATATGTCATCTACATAGACCTCCATGGACTTCCTAATTTGGTCCTCGAACATTTTATTCATAAGGCGCTAATACATAGCCCCCGAATTTTTTAGGCCAAAGGGCATGACCCTATAACAGTATGTCCCCTTATCGATAATGAAAGCCATTTTTTCTGAGTCCTCAGGGTTTACGAAGATCTAGTTGTACCCTGAATAGGCATCCATGAAGATCATTATCTCATGGCCTGCGGTAGTGTCTACCATCTGATCAATGCAGGGGAGAGAGAAGTTGTCTTTGGGACAATATTTGTTGAGGTCTGTGAAGTCTATGTACATCCTCCACTTCCTGTTGGTTTTTGGTACTCTGATTGCATTGGACAGCCATTCGGGATAGATGACCTCTATGATAAACTCAACATCTTCCAGCTTCTTGACCTCTTCCTTTATAACCTCATATTTTTCTCGAGAATAAATTCTCCTCTTCTGCTTGACTGTCTTTCCACCCTCTACCACGTTAAACTTGTGGCACATGATTTTGGGGTCGATCCCCGATATATCTGCATGACTCCATGCAAAGACGTCATGTCTTCTCCATAATAGCTTGATGAGGTCTTCTTTGATGTCTTTCTTTAGATCTTTGCCTACTTGGACAGTTTTTTCCAGCTCATCCTCATTGAGGATGATGGATTCTACCTCTTTCGTATCTTCTCCTTTCTTCAATTTTATCTCATCCCTAGGGTCAAGGGTATCAATATTGTAAGTAGTTTTTGCCTTCTTGGGCCCCTCTCTTTCTTCAGTGGAGTTGAAGTAACATTATCGTGCCATCGTCTGGTCTCCCTGAAATTCCCCTACCCCGTAAGGGGTTATGAATTTTATCATTTCATGAACAATGGACGACACGAACCTAAATTCCTTGAGGGCCACTCGCCCCAGTATAATGTTATAGGCTGAGAAGACTTATTCATCCATCACAAAAAATTTGACCTTCTTGGTTAGCCATCTCGGCCACTCGGCCACCATTCTAACATCAGCCTCATACACTCCTAGGGGATGAACCTTTTCCTCACTAAAACCAATCAAGGGGTGATGGTATGGGACGAGTCTTGTATGGCTAAGGCCCAAGGCTTTAAATCACGGCCAGAACATCACATCTGCAGAACTACCCCCATCTACCAGGATCCTCGGCATCTCATAGTCGTGTACCTTGGTAGTGATGACGAGAGGGTCATCATGTGGGGCTAAGAGGCCTTTGAAGTCCATTCTTGAGAACCCCACTATCATAGTATCCATATCAACCTTCTTCCTCTTGTCTGACTTTACTTCTATAGAGGTTGAATTCACAACTTTTGTTACGGCCTTTGTTTCGGCCACATGGGCCTTCCTGTCTGCGACCTTTGACTCTCCTCCTGTTAGTCCCTCGGAGATCATCCCCACACTGAGGGAGATCATATTAAGTCTCTTTATAGGGTCGTGGTCATCTCTCAATGGGAGGTCAGGGTTATCTTCATCCTCTGAAGGGTCGTCCCTTCGGTTTGGAGGATATTCTCTGCATCCATCACCTCTCTTCTTTCTGGGGTCATCCCCTCTTGAAAGCACTCTTATCAACGTACTTTCTTAACTTACCTTCTTTTAATATTTTTTCAATTTCGTCTTTAAGAGCCAAAACACTTGTCCGTCACATGGCCATGGTCTTGGTTTAATTCACACCACAGGTTTTTGTTCCTCTTGTGAGGGGTTGCCCTCAACTTCTCAGGCCACTTCAAGGATCGATCACTCATTATCTCATTCAGAATGTGCTCGCAACTGACCGTCAGAGGGGTATAGTCGGCAAATTTGCATCTGCTAGCCTCTTCTTCCCCTCTTTGTTCCTTTTCTGGTACTTACCCCCATTAGTACCTCATTTTTCATCTTCGTATTTTATGGCCATCACCTCTTCGGCGTTCATCACCTTTCTTTCTATCGACACAGCAATATAACCATTGTCCTGGGAGGGTCTTCAGCAAGCTTCCATAATAGCTTTCCCTTATAGAGTCCTCCAATGAGGGTTGTCATGGAAATACTTTCCTCATAGTCTTCGACCTCTAACTTTTCTTTGTTAAATCTAGTTATATAGTCTCTGAGACTCTCATTCTTCCCCTGCTTAACATAGAGCAAGTGTGTGGTCTTCTTCTGTGGCCTCACTCCAAAGAAAAAGTTATGGATAGACTGCTTAAAGTTTTTAATGGAGTTCTTTAGAAGAGACATATACCAAACGTGTGCAACCCTAGTCAGAGTACCAGAAAAGGAACGGCACCTCGTCTCATCTGAGATAGAGTATATGTTTTCCTCTGATTGGTACATCTCAATATGGTGGACAGGGTTGGTGCTCCCGTCGTACCGAGGGGTGGCCACTGGTGGCTTGAACTTGGATGGCGTGGGGAAGTTGACTATCTTCGCCACAAAGGGTGAGCCTATGGAGTATCCTCTCTAAAGAGGGTCCCGGCTCTTCAGAATATCACCAATCTTATCCTCTAACCTTTGGATAGAGTCTTTCTAAAGCCTCGCAGGGTCGGCCTGGCCCATGTTATCCCCTACCGCCTCTTTGAGGTGGATGGAGGGTTCTATAGTGACAAGCCTGTGTTGGCTGTTTACTTCCCCTTAATCATCTTCCCGTCCATGGGGTCGGCCCCCGTGGGGTCGACCATCTGCTGCCTCCCTCCTGAACCTCGCAATACTTCTCGATCGGGACAATTTTTCCCACATGTCATTTACTGGGCCCAGCCCCTCAAAGGCTGACCCCCTGCTCATACGATCGAAAGCAGAGCCCCTCGGGCGATCATTGGGGTTTTTCATTCCACACTTCCATCTTCTTTCCTGGGTAGGTCGCAGTGTATTGTTGGAGACCTCATACGGCTCCCAGCACTCTATGGGGGCCTCTTCCTCCTCTAGATCGTCATATTTGTCTTCTGGGAAGTAGGGGGTCAACAACATACGTCCGCCACTGTGGAGGTGGAAAGTCTTTAAGTGGCACGTGGGGTCGTCCCCTGGCCTCATGTTGCCCTAGAGACGCTGCCAGAGTAATCATTTTCGGTGAGACCCCTGGTGGTCTTCGTATGTTTTGGATAAGAGCTACAAATTGCTCATGCATAATCCGTTAGCTTGCTGCCAAAGACTTCAGGTCGGCCACCACATCAGCCGTTTCAAACTGAGGTGATGTATGACTGGAACTAGGTCCCACTACACTATCTGGTGGAGCAAGTGGTGGTGGTGGCATCTCCGGTGCCATGTGTTTGAGTTATAGAGAGCTGAATGATCAAAAGACTGATGAGCTGGAGAACCTTAATGGGTCTCTTTCGATGGTGAAACATCTCCACAAAAGGGGAGAACTAGTTCACCAACAGAGTGACCGGTGAGGTTAATCTGTATAAAGGAAGAGATGTCTTCTCGTTCCCCCAGACGGCGCCAACCTGATGATGCTAAGATTCATCACCACCAGATAAGTGATGATGAGCTCAAATAATAATAACAATGGCAGCTACAGAGATGTGTATGTGTGTAAGTCTACAGAAGGGGATGAGTATAAGAGGGATAAGATAATGATGTATAGTGGTTCAGCCAATTAGGCCTACATCCACTATGAGTGTGTGATCCACTTAATATGGGCACTAATGGCCTTAGATACAATGCACATAAGCTCACTCTCTCTCTTTACTGTGTGTACAAGCAGAGTTTTATCTAGAGTTACAATTATCGATCCCTTTAGAGGGTTGTAGGTGACAAGTATATATAGGTCTTGGGGGCGAGTAGTGTACCCCCCAAGCATGCATGGTGCATGTGAGTTATGATCTAGTCAATCCCCTGCTGACACGTGGAGGTGCCACCTATGATTAATGATGACATAATATTCCCTTACGTGAGGGGTTGATATTGTTATAACGATCTTCCATGTGCCATATGAGTCCCACTCGCACTATTCCACACATTTCTCAAATCACGTGATGTGATGATGTCACCATCGGCCTATGATGTGAGGCCGAGGGAAAAGTTCCTGCTGGCAGTGAGCCTGGCCTTGTGTGGGCCTTATACTATCGTACCCTCATAGGATCGTCCGGGCCATAACGAGGGGTCAGCCCCTTGAAGTGTAGTCTGAGGCCTGATGAGGGGTTGGCCTCTTGAAGGTTCGTCTGAGGCATGATGAAGGGTCGGCCCCTTGAAGGGTCGTCTGAGGCATGATGAGGGGTTGGCCCTTAAAGGGTCGTCTGAGGCATGATGAGGGGTCAGCCCCTTGAGGGATCACCTGAGGCATGATGAGGGGTCGGCCCCTTGAAGGGTCTTCGGGACATGATGACGGGTCGGCCCCTTGGAGGGTCGTCTAGTCCATTGTGAGGGGTAGGCCCCTTGAAGGGTCGACTGGGCCGATTCTTCCTATGATGGAGCCGTGGTCATTGGACTCATCATGGGCCTAATCCCTCGTCTTGGAGGAGGACACCCTCGCCCAGGACGAGCGTACATATGGGTATATCAATGCATTCTTAGGCCAACACTAATATTGATAAATTATTTAACACAACACTTTATTTAATTGGTGCCATATATAAAATTACAAAAAATTAAAAATTGGTGTTTATTTCTAATAATCCGTATAACCCTAGGGCGCAGTAGCACTTTCATACTTTGACTTGATAGAGGATATGTCAACTCCCTTTTCTATCTTGAAATATTTTTAAGATGAAAATGGTTTAGATCCGAAAATGTATGAAAACTATTTGTATATAACTAGAGATAGTTGATATAACTGGATTTGATAAATGAATCTATTTTGATGAAAATCGAGAGTTAATATATCTCATATTAAGATCAAAACATTATGTAGAATCCCCATATCAAGTGATCCTCTAGTATACAATTTTTGGTATGTTATGATTTTTAAGACTTTTGTTTGAGTTCTTGATATTTATGAAAATAAAATTAGTATTAACATAAATATGTACAAAGTTGGACTTGTTCATTCAGACGACAATCTAAGTGATCCTATATACTCGCATAGAGTTATTCAAAGCCCACGTAGTTCTCAAAAGGACAAGGATATATTCTACCTATGATGAGGGATCGATGTGAGGGATCTTAATTCTTTTTGATATCTCAAAGTGTTTTCAAAATGAAGTGAGTCTAGATCTAAAAATGTAAAGAACTATGTGTTCATGAAAAATTCTTGGATGAAATGGGTTCACTCAAAAATCACTTTCATGGACAATAATTGTAGAGACTTCTAACGCTAAAAACAAAATAGAAGGTAGAATCCCTTGATGTAGGGACCCTATAAACTACATGCAAGTATTTCAAGGTTTTGAAGATTTTTGTTTGGTTTTTAGGTATTTTAGAAATAAAGAGTAGAAGCATGGAAACATGTACAAGATCTGTCTTAAGATTTAGGGGTGGTACCCCTATTACGACTATGTATCCACCGTAGGTGGAATTAAAGTCATCGTAGATCATACATGATCTTTGTAGAAAGGCTATAGATATAGAAGAAGCATAAGATGAAGATAATGGGTGGTGTTGCATCACAACACCACCCCTTAACAGTCCATAACAAAGAAGGTTAGAATAATACCCGTAGAGCGGTAGATCTGAGTTTGTTTATTGGAAGAGATCCGCCTTTATGATTTTTGTCAAAGTTTTCAAGACGGTTGGCCACAAACTTCTAGATATGATTCATATATACCACTGTAGAATGGTAGATCTGGCCTTTCGTGTCGACAGAACTTCATCTCTATCTTCAGGAAGGCCGAGCTAGAACTTCTAGAAAGTTCTTCAAAGCTTCTTTATGACTTCTTGACACCTCTAGGATCTTTTCCTCTATAGAACTTTTTTTTGGAGAGTTCTAGGCCATTTCTCTCTCTAAAATCACCATTAAAGTTGAGTGTGATGGGGTGTAAAGTATGGGGACTTCTCCCCCTATTTATAGGGAAATTTGTAGATGCATTTGACTTATTGGTCAACCATTTTTAGGCCATAACCAATCAATAAAATGCACATTGGACCCATCGATCAAGTATCCTGACGTCGCAACGACTTTGTAGCAGTTTCATATTTTGAGCACATTTTTTATTCAAACCTCCAATTTGTGTAGGGTCCTAACCCGTGGAAAGATAATTAAAATACATACAACTTCCAAAACTATAACAACTTCAGATCTGGAAGTTATGTTGGTTGAAAGTCTCTCGGAAGTGAGTCGTTGAGTTCAAATGACAATCAAGGCTAGCCTTTGGTTTCTTGGCGCTTAGTATGACCTTTGCTATTCACGAGAGTCTATATAACATCAAAAATACATATTGTACTTATGATATGAAGGTTTTTAGAACTACCATTCACCCTTAAGTCCCTACTAGATACCTCGGTGCTTCCCTAATAAAGTGAAATTTGGGGGGTTATAAAATGGGGTGTCTACACATGTGTTAATGTTCCATATCACATAAGGAACCTAAGTTGGTCGAGGAAAAATAATTTTATTCTAGGCACATGCATATGTAAATTTAGAAAATTATTTTGAGATAATAAATTCAAATTCACATCAAAATTAACTATTATAGCAAAACATTCCAAACTTTAGTTTATGATACCATCAAACAATATGAGAAATACAATCCTAGTAGCCTAAAAGAATTCTAAAAAAGTTATGTTCCAAAGAAAATTGCATATCTAAGATTCAAGAACTCCCATTATATTTCAGAATTCAAGGTTTCTAACTGTTATTTTTTAGGGGGAGGTCCAAGTCCAAGATTGATTAGAAAGAATAATCTTGCAGTAAATGAAGGATTGATGATAGAGTAATGACTAAAGATGCTCGAATGACCGTCCCAGAAGGTCAAGCCCATTCAAAGGACAATATATTTATAACAAGAATTGTGATGTACTTATATTTGACTCTTCTTGTAATTATTAAATGTACTTTGTAATGTTTATGAGGTTGATTGTTACCCTCGAGGGATCATGCCTTGCAGGGCATGGGAGAGCTTACATTCTCTTTTGAATAACCTCATTCTGGGAACCTCGCAGGGATTTGGTTTGGAGGATTGGGAGAAAGGCAACATTCGAAAAGCAATACCTGCCCCCAGTAGCACACTTAGGTAAAACCTTGGTTTGTACAAATCACAGTTGGAAAATGTTCAAGTTTCCATGTCCTCGGGAACCTCCTCCTGGGACCTCAAACCAAACAGTTATCCCAAGATAGTCTTTGAAACCTCACATACAGTTCACATGATAACCGACCATCCATCAGTCAAAAAACCTTTGTTCGATGAACCACCTTTTTGATTGATGTGACAACACATCCTTTTCAGATTCCTATTTACCAACTTTATCACGTCATGGCATATAACATTTGGGAGCTTTAGGAAATAGTAATCAATTGAGTTTATTCCTAGGATGGTAAGCTTATTTATGAGCTTGTACTTTCCAACCATCTTAGGATGGACCTTTGAAATGCCACACCTTGTCCAAATTAATGCCATAATACTTCTGATAGGCTAAACAATTTTCCCATCAAAATATCATATCTTGTGTATTTAATGCACTATCTTCAACATTAATAGCATGTTATCTTTTCATTAATTGTAGTGAGTCTATTTAATGCCAACAGGTCGCTCGAGTGACCTAGATCCTATATGAATACCCCATCACCATAGTTTACAAAGATGGAAATTTGAACCAAGAATTGTTATTGACACTTCTCTAGATAAAAGTGTTTGTTGTGTGATCATTATTGTGTGGTTATTCCCTTTGACTCCATTAACACCACTCTTTAGCATTTATTGTGACTTAAGGTTACGACCTAGCCATTATTTCTCTAAGGGTTCTTGTTCCTCTTCCCTCCAACTAATTTTCTTGCGGGTCTCCTCCATTTATTGCAATTTCAGAGCATTTATGTTATAGAAGACTTCATTTAATACAAGCTTGAGTATTGAATATTGTTTGTCTTTGACTTACATTTATTGTCATTTATTATTATTATTCCTTGGCACTAATCATGATGTTGATAAGGGGTTATACCTCATTTAATACTAATCGTATTTCAAGAACCCACATCTTACATTTAGCGACTCTACTAGGGAGGTATTCTCTTTTAAAAGACAATGGATGATAATGTTGCCAAGATCATAGACTTTGATGCTTTAAATCATGAGAAAGAAGGGAACCTAACTATTAGTCGGAATGGGCGAGAATGTCTTGAATAGATCCAAGGTCGTCTACTACAGATGTGATTAGCATGGATGGCATGGCAACCAAAATAGGTCCATCTCAAATGGCAGGTTTTAATGAGTTTGTACGCTAAGTTTATCAAAACTCCCGACACTCAGGTGGTGTTAGGGGTCACTAGAGGACCAATATCTTTTACCACACCACCAGTAGTACTAGCATCCCCTTCCATCATAGAAGGAGTCGCTTCGGCTACTATCAACAACGTCACTACTCCATTTGCACCATCACTCATTACCCAAATGTCGTTGGAGTAACCGTTCATGCTACGAGCTCTACTGCCGCTGTGGACATCCCCCGATCTTCACAAAGAGAGAGAGAGGAGGGATCATTTCATGCGATGAGAGGATCTTGGTCCTGTGCATCCCTCTCGGGAGCGCTTCAGCCGTCGTCTATGATGTGTGAGGTAAAAAATGTAGAGAGATGGAGTCGCCAGTCTATTTTACTCAAAATGGAAAAAAGAAGGTGGATCCATCCCGAAGGACAGCATCCAAATGCATACAGATACAAATGAAACCAAAATGATTCGAGTAGGGTTCGGAGGCTAAGTTACGAAATGGGAAGGTGTTAGTCACCCATTTCGCCCTTGCGGTCTCTTATGGATTGTTGTTATTTTCCTCTATTTCCCCGTGATATGTTTGCATGTCTATATGTAATGGAGATAGAAATCCTCGACTTGTATCATGGAAGAGATAAAGCGAGTCAACCATAGGAATGTTCCTAAAAATAATATTAGAAAATAGGATTGACACGATTATCCTTGCGTTAATCGTTACAATGGAATGATAACACGTATGGAATAATACGCCACTAAGAATAGATATATGTATATGCAAATGTACTGAATCTAAGAGAATTAAATTAAATAATTCAAAAAATAAAAAATGGAAAGAAAAGAAATAGGACTCGAGTCTCGGGTTTTACCCTGAGACACCTACGCAGCCTATAGAGGAATCAAAGTCTACGTAGTTCGAATACAAAACGAGGGGTGGGGTTTATCCTACAAATCCAATTGGGGACTTCTCTTATGTATGTGTGTGTGTAAAAAGGTCTTTTAGTTCTGAGAAAAGTGTGAGAATTCTCGTTTAAAATTTATGAGCAAACCCTCTTTTTCTTATTTTTTAGGTTTTATTTATATGAAAATAAGGGATGTGCAATAATACTAAATAAAAAGTATATTAGGATATGTGAGATGAAGAGAATAAAATTGCTAAGTAATAAAATAAGTTAACGCGAATTTAGGAGAATTTGAAAAGAGAGTTGAGAAAGTTGGACCTTCTTGAAGATCTTGAGCTTGATCTTGAATGTTGGAGAGAAGCCCTTGCACTTAGATTGATGATATAAGAAATCGTACATAGGTAGATCTCGTGCCAACAAATCAAGTATGAAGTGTAGAATAAATATATAAAGCAAGAAAAAAGAGAGTAGACAAGATATAGAGTGGTTCAGCCCTTAAAATGGACCTACGTCCACCGTGTTGCTCCCTTCTCATTATGTGCATTGCATTGTACAATATAATCGTGCCTATAGAGGCTTACAAGTATGAGAATAAAGGAGAGTACATGATAGTATTAGAGATTCTGGTGAGCCCGTGAGGTGGCTGTGATGTAGATTCTAGGCCTCCAAAGCTTATGTTGGGGTGATGTAGAGAGAGTCTGTGTTGTAGTGCCCCGGGCCTCTGGCTGTGATGTAGATTCTAGGACTCCAAAGCTTATGTTGGGGTGATGTAGAGAGAGTCTATGTTGTAGTGCCTCGGGTCTCTGAAAAAAACCTCATTTCTCTCCCAGGTGTGATCCCTTATTTATGAGGAAGTGTGTTGAGTCACGTGCCCTAAGCACGTGACGTATACCAAGCCTGCAGTAGATGTGGATGAGGGCGTGCGGCCCACAGAGTAGCAGCGCTGAGGTGTTGGAGGGGGTCCGCGGACCCTGAGCTGGGGTGCCGCACCCTACAGGAGTTCTGGTTGCGCCTTGAGTGAGATACCTGCCACGGCCTGTGTGGCCTGAATGCGATTGTAGAAGTACTGCCACGGCAGGGTGCTATACTTGTACTATCAATAAGCACCCGAGCCGTAGTGCCAAGGGAGATATATTGGGACTGCGGCTAAGTAGCCTAGGTGCCGCGGTTCTTTCAAAGCGTATATTCGTCTTCCGCGCTCCCTTATATAAATTGTTTCTAGCCTTGGACTTCATTACGTTTCCTAAACTTTTGAGAGCAAATCAAGAGTGAAACTCTGCACATTTCTTCTTGCATATTCCGGCGACCCTCCGAGGTGGTGTGTGGCAGTTCAAGGTGGTCTGTAGCTGATCTTCGCGATTCTCTTCATTCCCAGATGATTTTTCAACCACTACTTACAATTTTCTTCCCTTTTTATGCCTTTCCTGGTTCATTTGCTAGAGATCTAGGGTTTTATTTGTTCGTTTTGCTTTTTCCCACATATGCTGCATATGAAATACATATCACTGTTCTTGATGTTCATAGTTGAACCCTCCACATTCTGTGAATTTGATCTTAGAATGGTTAAAAATTGGATAATCAACTGTTTAGGATAGATGCCGCGGCATGATAGGATTATAGTAATCGTCTGAACTTGCAATTCTGCGTCAAACCGTGCTTAATGGCCGCGGTCCCTCAAGCCATCATCCGCGGCATCAAATAACCCCCTTGGTCATCTCGAAACAGCCTTGAAACTTTCATGAACCCAAGACATCCATGTAAAATAACTGTAGTTGCTACTAGAGCATATCGAATTGTCTGAAGAATTAGGAATGGCCGCGGTCGGGAATGCTTTAAAGCAATTCTATTTTATTTCTGTGGAAGCGCATGTTCAACAAATATGGATGTGGCCGCGGCTAGTTGGGACCGTACAGTCCCAGAAGCAATAGAGTTCGCCAATTAATATAACTGTGTTAGGGACGTAACTCCAAACTTTTCATACTTAAAAATACCCTTCTGCATCTTCTTGAAGTCTTACAAGTCATACTGGCTGCGGCGCCTAACTGCGAACTCTGCGTTTCAGGTACTGCTGCAGCCATATGAGCTTTGACCCAGACGAGTTCCTGAGAGGCTTTTTGGCAAAGCATTTTGGGACCTCTCAACCCGAGATTACTTTCGTGCCCCCTCTCAGATCAGTTGGGCCTACAAACTGAAAGATTGCCCGAACTGCGTGATAATTGACTCAGACTCCGCGGACTCTGCATCTGGGAAGGATTCCCAATCTCAGCCGATGGAAGAGGAAGCCAACTCAAGTACACATCCAATGGGTGTAGGAGACAATGCCGCGGCTGCTAGAAATAACCCAGGAGGCACAACTGGGAGGGCTGAGAGACCATTGGCTGCACTTGATATTCGCAGCTCGATGACCCAAGATTGGGTTGAGCAAGTTGCTGAGGCTTTCGAATTTCCAGAAAATTTGACGTGCTCAGCCCCTGCTGCGAACCAGAGACTGTGCACGGTTCTGTCTGACGATGGAATTTGCTTCCCTTTGCACGCCTTCATCTATGGGCTGCGGCTTCCTGTTCTTGTTCCCATCCATCACATTTTCCAGACAATGAAACTGGCACCAGCTCAGTTAGATCCCAACGGTTGGAGAGTTGTTCTTGGTGCAGTTGTCCTTTGGGAGAAGCTGTTCAAAAAAGACATTACTCCCGCAGAGTTCTTTCATTTCTACCGCCCAAAGGAAAACTCAGTAAAGTTCGCGGGCTACTACTATTTTTCTAGCCGCGGCAGGGACGAGACCCTTTACACTGGGAGACCGACCAGTGTGAAAAACTGGAAGGGGAAATATTTTTACATCTCCGGTAAAGGCTGGGAGATGCACCCCGAGGAGAACGAGAGAGGGAGATCATATAAAATGCCGCGGCAGTAGGGTTCACCCTCAAAACTAGGTATAAGATTATAGCCGTGTCCTTTAATTTCACGTAACTTCCACTAACTTGAATTGTCTTTTCTTTCTGTAGCCCTTGACAATCTGCACTTGAACGCGAGGCAGGAAAAAAGAGTTGCTGAGGCCGCGGAAGTTCCTGCTGAGCATAAGAAGTTCAGCATACTTGTAACGTCGGCAACTATATTTGAGGCGGGATTCTTCTCAAATAAATCAATTCCTCAATAGATGGGCGCAGAGGGTAATTAACTGTGCCATTATTTTTATTCCACGGTCATTTTTTTTCTTGAACTTGTTGAACTCATGCTATTCCTTTTCAGGTGAAGAAGTTGATAGGGAGCTGTTGGATGCGTAGCTGGCAGAGATGGATGAGGACGCGGTCGTCCTGAATAACACTGCGCGAAGCAGAAAAAGGAAGAGGTCCAGAGCTAAAGTACCTTCCGCGGCCCCCACTGGAGATAAGGCCACTAATCCTGCCGCGGATCCGTTGGTTAATGATGAAAACCCTGCGCATCATGAACACTTTGATGATGACATAGGGGAAAATTTGGTCGCGACTGGCCTGATGTCAACTGAAGTCCCCTTTCAATCGTCCTCTCCTCCGCCGCCAACTGTAGTGGCGGTTAACGCGAATTTTCCACCTCCCCAATTCCGCGGAGAGTCCGGTCCAGACGGTAGGCCAAGGCCTCAATTAAGGGAGCCTGACCCAAACTCCTCTTGGGACACTACTGCAAAGGCTGTGCGGAGAATGAAACGAGCCTTGGATGCCGCGGACCTCGACAGGCTGGTTGGGGAGGACCACGAAGATCTGGAGGACTGTGGCCTCCACAGCCTTCTGAGGGTATGTACTAATCATTTAATCTTTGCATCTCATATTTTTCTGTACTTTTTCTAACGTCCTTTATTTCGTACAGGCTTCCGATGTCATTGTGGTCCAAAAGAGGAAATATGAGGCTTTGTACAGGCTGAAAGAGGTCGAGAAGAGTTCTCATGCCGCGGACCTGCAGTCTGCTCGGGCCTCTTCTTTTGAGGCAGGGAAAGAGTCCGCTGCCGCGGCCCTCCAGGCAGCCCATATGGACTTGGAGAAGGCCAACAAGGCTAGAGAGGAAGCGGAGGAGAATTTCAATCAAGTCACAGAATCTCTAAAATCATCACAGGCCCAAATAACCGAAGCCGCCCGTGTTACAGAGATTGCAAATACCAAGCTCGCCTTCCTTCAGCAGAAATATCAAGAGCTAGAAGCCAAGTCTGCTCAGAAGGATGAAGCCCACGCCGTGGCCATACAAAATATGGAAGTTGATCATGGCGACGCCCTCCAGCTAGCCATAGATCATGCCGTGGAGTCATTCAAAGGCTCCAAGGATTTCTTCCTCATTAACAACAGGGGATACCTCCGCGGCTACCAGGAGCTGCGAAAGAGAATTATTAAGAGCTTCTCTGATGCCAAGGAGACGGTACTCGCTTGGAAATTAAGTGATGAAGAACATCAAGAGTGCATTGTTGAGCTGAAGGCCATTGCTGAAGAAAGAGCAAGGTTGAAAGCCCAAGCAAAGGCAGAGGCAGCGGCTAAGGAGGGGGAGACAGAGACTGCCGCGGGCGGAGAAGAGGCTGACGATGATGATGACGCGGCCTCTTAAATTCTTGATTTCTTGCATCAACTTTTTGTAATCTTAGATTTCCGTTGTGGCTGCGGCCTCCATTTTGTAATCTATGACTATTAATACAAAGGCTGCGGCCATATTTTTATCACTGATTGCCTACTTAATATTCCTTGCTTTTCAATATTGCATGTTTTACACTGCCTGCTATAATGAATGGTTGCGCGTTACTGCCTAATATTTACAACTTGCTTCTTGTATTGAATGAACTTGTAGGACTTGTAGCTAGGTCCGCGGCAGGATAGTACAATTCGATGCAATCTTGCTCTTATTAATCATCTGCGGTGTCCTTGTCACTTTGGCCCTTTTTTGTTTTTCCCCTGCACCTCACTGTAGGGCTATGATCCCTCAAGCTGCGGTGCCAATGAAGTATGGTTTTGGGGCTGCGGCTTAATTTCTTCAATTTTTCGTAGAAGCCGTGGACCCTTTGGTTATCTAGTTTACCATGTAGAAATAATGAATAGATCGATGATGCGGTAATTTTGAACAAGGGCAAATATTCTGAATTCGAGTCCACTTCAGCGACTCTCAGTCGCCTTTTCCATTCAGCTGTGGCAGGTTGCCAACCAGTGCTAGGGTAGCGGCGGATGGGAATGCCGCGACATCTACTTGACTGCTGACAAGATAATGAGGCTGTATAACCTTGCCCTTGGGAAATCGAGGCCATACTTCTGTAGGTTTGACATGCTTCATGATCATAGTAACAGAACCTCATATAGCCGCTTCGATTGTCTTTCATGGCTTTTTCCTTTAGTCGATCTTGGGACACTATGAATCCTCTCCAGGCTGGGTTATGTTGTTAAGTCGCCCACAGCTAATATGCGAGACACTATCAAGCCTCTCCAGGCTGGGTTATGTTATTAAGCCACCCACAGCTAATATGCGAGACACTATCAAGCCTCTCCAGCCTCTCCAGGTTGGGTTATGTTATTAAACCACCCATAGCTAATATGCGAGACACTATCAAGCCTCTCCAGGCTGGGTTATGTTGTTAAGCCACCCACAGCTAATATGCGAGACACTATCAAGCCTCTGCATGCTGGGTTATGTTATTAAGCCACCCACAGCTAATATGCGAGACACTATCAAGCCTCTCCAGGCTGGGTTATGTTATTAAGCCACCCACAGCTAATATGCGAGACACTATCAAGCCTCTCCAGGCTGGGTTATGTTGTTAAGCCACCCACAGCTAATATACGAGACACTATCAAGCCTCTCCAGGCTGGGTTATGTTATTAAGCCACCCACAGCTAATATGCGAGACACTATCAAGCCTCTCCAAGCTGGGTTATGTTATTAAGCCACCCACAGCTAATAATATATATAAATCCATCCCTGGCTAGATATTATAAGCCTCCTGTCTCGATGACGAGTCCCAGAAGCTAAGAATGGGTGTTATAAGCCCCCGTGACTAATGTCACACTCCGAGAGCAGAGAATTGGCGTTGTAGGCCCTGGTGGCTGATAAAAGATCCTTAAATCCTCAGATGCTTCTGCGAATATGGTCATCATATGATAAGATGTGGTTGCACATTGCGAGGGGAACTTCTGAGCTAATGAAGGTCGTATCCCATCCATAAGTGCATCCCGAAGTGGAATAATCCTTCAAGATAATTTTGTTATATTTCCTCTGAAATATGATTGAGACAACAAGTCTTTTTATGAGGTAACAGGTTATGAAACCAAGAGAAATATCAGATATAGCTAAACTTGCTAGTTTATATATTTATATATGTATGCTACAGCTAATGACTTTGTTAACAAAACATAAAGTCTCGAGTATTAAGGCTACAATGAGCTTCATAAAACATAAACAGAAATAGTTGAAATTAGAAAGACTAAGGATGAGATGCGGTATGAAGCCTCTGCTAGATCTGGCTGAATCCCTTATGCATTCTTCAGGAATCGCTGCAGCATTCCTTACCCGATTAGCCTTTCAACTTCATCCTTCAGAGCATAGCATTGCTCTGTGTCATGGCCATGGTCCTGATGGAATCTGCACCAGGTAGCTTTGTTCCTCTTGTGGGGTAGAGCTCTCAATTTCTCTGGCCACCTCAAAATCTTGTCCCCTTTGATGAACTCAAAGATCTCTTCAATCGGGAGGCTCAACTGAGTATAGACACCCAACTTTTTCTGCCTTTTTTGACCTCCGACAGTTGATCCCGTGGTCTCGTTTACTGCCGCGGTAGGCAAGGTTAGCTTTGTTGTTTCCTCCACTTCCGCGCCTATGTTTTTAGATGCCGTATCCTCCAGCATTAGCACCCTCTTAGTTAGAAAATTGACCTGGGTCTGAAGTGAAGCATGGCTGTCATAGAGGTGATTAAGGTGATTGTATAGTTGCACAATCTCATCCTTAACTTCCGCACTCCGGCTGGATTCTCCTTCCATATCTGCCTTTATTAGTCTTTATAAAGTATACAGAATCTGAGACAAAACTTAACAGAGGTGAGTGATCACAGAAATATCAGGATGGAGGGTTTGAATTGCTCCATGATTATGCTGCTGAGGCCGCGGCAAGTATGGCACATAAGTGCACTGCTGCAGCCTTTCAATGTTATTCACCAAGGTCGATCCAAAGGCCACTCAAATCCCCCCCACGATGATTTTGAACTATTGTGTCAGGTCCGCACAAGTAGGGGTCGCGGCATGAGATACTGCCGACCTTACAGGCCGCACCCCTGTCTGGGCAGGGGAGAGATCCCGATACAGGAGATGGTATTTTCTCCCCCAACACGTGAAGAAAACCTACTAGGGTCCATTGATGAGAGAATTTCCTTACGACGCTCAATATGGCACAACTTCAATGGAAACCCTAGATCATAGGTAGATGACAACAAAAATGGGGTAGATACAATCCCTCCCTAATCATTCATCTTTTTGAGGCAAAAGCCCGTCATGCTTTTTAGAATTATCTAGATGGAATGATGTCATAGGGGTATGCAAAATAGATCCAAAGCCATTAAGTGAAGATCCAAAGATAGATCCAAACATATGAAATTCCCGTTAAAAGGGGCGTATGTGGTGCAGAGTCCAATAACCGGTTACCGACCCGCGAGGAGATGATCCAAAGGACCCTCAGGGGTCGAATAAGGCGTTTCGAGAACTAATATATGCAGAGAAACAAGATTAAAGTATCTCGTTCCCACAGACGGCGCCAAATTGATGATACGAGAAATCGTACATAGGTAGATCTCGTGCCCACAAATCAAGTATGAAGTGTAGAATAAATATATAAAGCAAGCAAACAGAGAGTATACAAGATATAGAGTGGTTCAGCCCTTAAAATGGGCCTACGTCCACTGTGTTGCTCCCTTATCATTATGTGCATTGCATTGTACAATATAATCGTGCCTATAGAGGCGTACAAGTATGAGAATAAAGGAGAGTACATGATAGTATTAGAGATTCTGGTGAGCCCGTGAGGTGGCTGTGATGTAGATTCTAGGCCTCCAAAGCTTATGTTGGGGTGATGTAGAGAGAGTCTGTGTTGTAGTGCCCCGGGCCTCTGGCTGTGATGTAGATTCTAGGCCTCCAAAGCTTATGTTGGGGTGATGTAGAGAGAGTCTGTGTTGTAGTGCCTCGGGTCTCTGAAAAAAAACCTCCTTTCACTGCCAGGTGTGATCCCTTATTTACGAGGAAGTGTGTTGAGTCACGTGCCCTGAGCACGTGACGTATACCAAGCCTGCATTAGATGTGGATGAGGGCGTGCGACCTACAGAGTAGCAGAGCTGAGCTGTTGGAGGGGGTCCGCGGACCCTAAGCTGGGGTGCTGCACCCTACAGGAGTTCTGGCCGCGCCTTGAGTGAGATACCTGCCGCGGCCTGTGTGGCCTGAATGCGATTGTAGAAGTACTGCCACGACAGGGTGCTATACTTATACTATCAAAGTCTACGTAGTTCGAATACAAAACGAGGGGTGGGGTTTATCCTACAAATCCAATTGGGGACTTCTCTTATGTATGTGTGTGTGTAAAAAGGTGTTTTAGTTCTGAGAAAAGTGTGAAAATTCTCGTTTAAAATTTATGAGCAAACCCTCTTTTTCTTATTTTTTAGGTTTTATTTATATAAAAATAAGGGATGTGCAATAATACTAAATAAAAAGTATATTAGGATATGTGAGATGAAGAGAATAAAATTGCTAAGTAATAAAATAAGTTAACGCGAATTTAGGAGAATTTGAAAAGAGAGTTGAGAAAGTTGGACCTTCTTGAAGATCTTGAGCTTGATCTTGAATGTTAGAGAGAAGCCCTTGCACTTAGATGGTGATGAAGGGTAGTTAATTCACCAAGTTTGATGAAAAACAAGATGAAAAGTGAAGGTTAGAAAAGGATTTGGATGTGGAAATCACACTGACTTCGAGAGAGGTTTTTTGAGTTCGCTTAGAGTGATGGATTTCACATCTTGGGTCCTCTGCAATGAGGTTAGGCCCTCCTTTTCATAGGCCGAGGTCATTCCTGATGGGCATAAGTATGGTCCTGTGAATCAGCAGGTGTGTTTTGGCATACTACCGATAGGCAGGATTTGGAACCTGCCGTTTGGCAATCTCTTTCTGATTCCTTAGAAAAAATGGTCGTAAAATGCAAACCGTTGATCCGAATTGCGCACGGGGGGAACCTCTAGAAAGGTACTTTAGAGACCTTCAAAATTCCTGACTACTCTCGGGTCCATGAGTTAACTTCGAGTCAAATATATCTCAAAAGCGCTCATCGGTCCTTTGGACGGGGGATTGTCGGACGCAAATGGATCGTTCGTCTGCATGGTAAGTCAGAATCACGCATAGGGCAGACGATTGGAAAGGTAATGAGATGTAATTCGACATTCCAAAGAGTTTGGCCCGGTTTGGGGAGTTGACTTGGTCAAATGGGGCTTGGAAGCATCCGATGACCTTTCGGAGTAAAATAAATCATTCGTCTGTACCGTAAGTCAGAATCGCGTACGAGGTGGACTGTTGGATAGGGGTTTCACTACACTTTGAAGATTCATTCAGTCTTGGTCAGGCTGAAGAGTTAACTTTGGTCAAACAGAGTCTGGGAGCGTTCGGTGGCCTCCTAATCAAGTTTCGAGGGAAAATGGATCGTTCGTCCGCACCGTAAGTCAGAATCGCGCACGGGGTGGACCATTGGAAAGGGGTTTTAGTGAGCTTTGAAGATTCATTTAGTCTCTATCGAGTTGAAGAGTTTGACTTTTGGTCAAACAGAGACTGGGAGTGCCCGATGGCCTCTAGGTCAGTACCTGGGGTATGACTTAGGTTTGTAGTGATGAAGGGAGGTGCTAGGGACCTAAGGAGAGGTTAGGGGGTTCTAGAATGGGGTGTCTACAGAGGCCCTCAATGGGTGAGTTTTGAACAAATGATAGCCGTTGAATAGACACCGCATGATGTGTTTTCAAAGAGGTCGATTCTGCGGACCTAAGGATGAGGATGTTAGATTAAGAGGGTCGAGGCCGATGCGGAGGACCTAAAGGGGCATACTGGGGATGGTAAAAAAGGAAGTGATGACCAAATATTGAGGTCAATTTTGAGGACCTAAAGCAATACTAGGGGTGACCGATTCTGCATGTCGAAGCCAATATCGAGGGCTTAAATTGAGATGACCAATTCTGTGGGTCGAAGCCAATTCTGAGGGCTTAAATTAAGATGACAAATTCTGCGGGTCGAAGCCAATTTTGAGAGATTAAATTGAGATGACCAATTATGCGGGTCGAAGCCATTTCTGAGGGCTTAAATTGTGATGACCAATTCTGAGGGCTTAAATTGAGATGACCAATTTGGCGGGTCAAAGCTAATTCTGAGGGCTTAAATTGAGATGACCAATTTTGTGGGTCAAAGCCAATTGTGAGGGATTAAATTGTGATGACCAATTCTGTGGGTCGAAGCCAATTCTGAGGGCTTAAATTGAGATGACCAATTTCGCAGGTCGAAGACAATACTAAGGGAATAAATTATGATGACCAATTCTGCGGGTCGAAACCAATTCTGATGGCTTAAATTATGGTGACCAATTATGTGGGTCGAAGCCAATTCTGAGGGCTTAAATTGAGATGACCATTTCTACGGGTCAAAGCCAATTCTGAGGGCTTAAATTGTGATGACCAATTCTGCGGGTCGAAGTCAATTCTTAGGGCTTAAATTGAGATGACCAATTCTGCGGGTCGAAGCCAATTCTGAGGGCTTAAATTGAGATGACCAATTCTGCGGGGCTTAAATTGAGATGACCAATTCTTCGGGTCGAAGCAAATTATGAGGTCTTAAATTAATATGACCAATTTTACGGGTCGAAACCAATTCTGAGGGCTTAAATTGAGATGACCAATTATGCGGGTTGAATCCAATTTTGAGGGCTTAAGTTTTGATGACCAATTCAGCGGGTCGAAGCCAATTCTGAAGGATTAAATTGTGATGACCAATTATGCCGATCGAAGCCGATTCGAAGGGCTTAAATTGAGAAAACCAATTCTGCGGGTCGAAGCCTATTCTAAGGGATTAAATTGTGAGGACCAATTATGTGGGTCGAAACTAATTTTGAGGGCTTAAATTGTGATGAGCAATTCTAAGGTTCGAAGCCATTTCTATGGGCTTAAATTGAGATAACCAATTCTGCGAGTCGAAGCCAATTCTGAGGGCTTAAATTGAGATGTTATCGGGGAACTCTTTTGGGAAATTTCCTCCAGAATTTGATTTGATCTGGGGAACTGATTGCTGGGGAAACTTTCATGTCTTTCTGAGACTTTACAAAGGAATATCCAATTGGATGTCGTAAATCCCTTTGGGGAAATGATTAGGTGGTCCAAGATTTGGACGTTTTGCTCAGGGGAAATTTGAGACTTTTGGTGAATAAGAGATAACCTGCGGTTTAGGATACATTAGGGGTCCTCTAGGGATGTTACCGGGGGGAGATTCTCTTAGCTTTTGATAGTTTCGCTGGGGGAATAGGGGTTCCGCTTGAGGGAGTGTGAAATTTTGTTGGTGAAGATGTTATAAATCCCCCCCGGGATTTTTGGGAACTTTCTGAGGATTTTTCAGGATTTTCTTGGATTTTGTACGAAAATCTAAGGGGGGTGCCGGTTGGCATGGTGTGGAGGGTGCCATTCGGTAGTGGCACGGACTTTTGTAATTCCTCGAGAAGGTAAAAGTCCAGTGTCGGTTGGTATGTGGGAGCGGGTTCTTGCCTATAAAAAGGGGGCGGGTTCCTCTCATTTTTCACAGCTTGTTGCCTTTTTTCTCTTTGCGATTTTCTTCTGTGAATCATTCTAACATTTCGCAACCTAAAATAATGGACACTTTTGTGAGCACTGTGGTACACAGGGAGTGGTTGGCTATTGATGACTGGGTGAATGTGGAGTGGAGGTCCAGGGTGCCTGTTACTTTGGGGAGTGAGAACTCGTTTGATGCATTTGAGCCATTGGCGGATGAGCGAACTTTACTGCGGGAGCCATCGCCTCATCGTTCTTCTAGGGTGGTGAACCCTGGTGGTTATGTAAGTACAAAATGACTTTTGGTATTCTTTTCCGGTGATTTCATTTTTTTTCTTGTATTTTGACAAGTCTACTCTTTCTTTGACAGTCTGATATTTCTTTGTTGACTATGCGTGCCCGCGAGACGACGGGTCTTAAGGATGTCTGGGAGCACCTTCCACCTATGGTGTGTTGGGTAGTATCATCAGCAGGCTTTGAGAGGCTGGCATTTGTGCTAGATGAGACTCCTCGTTCGACGACGGTCTTATGCGCTTTGGGTTAGAGGTGGTTAGACACTACCCACACCTTCAATTTTGTCTTTGGGGATATGACTGTGACTCCCATAGATGTGCAGTAGCTACTGGGGCTGGATTGTGATGGAGACCAGATCGAGGTGGATCGCTCTTTATGGGTGAGGCCGGAGGCAGTGCAGGCAACGCTAGGTGATATGGGGAGGATAGTATTTGGGGACTCCATCTGTTTGTTGTTATTGAGGGGTGTTTTGTTGAGTACGGTGATTGATGTAGAGGACGGGCTGCAGGGAGGCAGATGGCCTAGTTGTTTATCTTGCTGGTTTTGGGAGGAAATTTGGTGGCGTCGAGCGGTGACGTTGTCCACTTATGGGTTTTGCCATACTTGAGGATGTTTTTGAACACCCTTCTCTATGATTGGGGGACCCTAACTTTGGCGAACCTTTATTTTTCTCTAGATGCATTTAGCTGGTGCTACCGGTAGACTTTCAGTGGAGCCACATATCTTCTTGAGGTATTATTTAGTTCGTGCATTTTCCTTGTGCGTCTCTTTTAATCACATATTCTTATATTTAACATGCGTGGTTCTATGAGATGATTGGGTGCAATACCCAGCTGGTTGATCTAAAGGACGAGACCATTGGGAACTTCTGCCGATTGTATTGATGGCGCAAGGCCAACCGGCGATCGAGGAAGTCTTTTTTCTCTAGAGGTTGTGCGTCAAGTCTTGAATGGACTGCCCAGTGATAGGGTAAGACCTTTTCCTTCTTTAGTCTTGGTCTTTGTGCGCTCTGATTCCATATTGACTTATATCTGCTGGATATTTTTTAGGTAACCTTTTACCCTTAGGGGATGGCTGTTCAGGACACGGGGTCGATTAGGGTGAATGCGCAGATGAGGCATTTGCTGGTGCATAAGTTTTCCCACTCCTAGAATCTTAGGGAGAGGGTGGTTTGACAGATTGCTGAGGAGGAGGTGGTGGTGCCCCCCGTGAGGCCCCCTATGTCTATGAGGCAAGATTGGATGTTTCCAGAGGACGCAAGGATTGTGGCGATGATTGGTGAGTCCTATCTGTTGTATACCGACACGGTTGTGCCACATGATCATAAGGACTTTTTGACGAGTTGGATGATGGAACCTAACATATATGATATGTTTCCCTTCCCTCCTATGGGTTCGAGTCGGCCAGTGGGGTCCTCCCACAGCGGTGGTGGTCCGTCGTCATCTGCACCGGCGGAGACTTCGGAGGTTCCCTTTGTTCGGTTGCATACCCCTTCATACAACATTCGTTGGGCTGATGGAGGGATGGTGCCTATGTTTCATCATCCTCATGCGATGGATCCGTAGGAGTTGGGTTTCACAGAGGAGGTTCTTCATCCCGTGGTATACCTTTTTGGTCTTTTCTTCTTTCTTTTCTGATTTCTTTTGATCTTCTTTGCATGATACTGATTCTTCCTTTTGTTGCAGCAAGTCCAGGTGTCCACCATATTAGGGACTGGATATCTTCGGTGACTACCCATACTCGGGACATGGTTCCTATTCCTTCTTGTTTGTTGCCATCTGCCTCATTCGTGGAGGAGTCTAGTCCAGGTAGCAGTGGTGCATCATGTCACCGTAGGGGAAAGATAGCGCGTCGCAGGGATGGAAGCTCTTAGGAGAGAGAGGGAAAATGGTAGGTGAGAGAGAAAGAGAATGTGGGTTCGGGCTGAGTCCTGTTGTTTTTCTACTTTTCTTTGATTTCCTACAAAAATGATGTAACCGAAATATATCTATGCAATGCAATGGAGTTTTTTTATTATCTTTTGTTAGTAATGAATGAATGAATGCATATTGGCTTTCCACTTTGCTACTGAGACCTTAAAAAGAAATTTTTTTAGATTTGAAGGAAAGTTTTATTTAAAATGAAAAATTATATAAAAATGGAAGGGGATTTTGAAATTATGTTGAGAATAACCATTTATTTTTATTGAGTTTTATGATTTTTTTTATTTTGGAAAAAGAGGAAAAAAGGTAAATTTCCAAAAATAGGGGGTTGTCGATCGGTAAGCCCCTTGTCCTGACTATCGGTAGGTCAGTCCAGTCTAATCAATCAAGTCTTTGATTGGTACTCTCTTCAACTTTTGATACCTTGTGGGGAAGGATTCCATCTGAGTTCTTCATGGGTTGTGTGTTTTGTGAGGTTTTTCAAGTACAAAAAGGGGTAAGGGTGGAGTGTTTTCATCAAATCTTTACATTCTTACTTTCTCATTCTGTGAGATGGCTCTCCCTAGTAGTGTTGAGTTTGCCAACTACCTCGAGACTTTGGGGGCGATGTGGTCCTACAACGTCAACTACGATGCTTTAAACATGCGTCGAGTTTCTTTATGGGGTAATCGACCCATAGAGTGGAACATGCTGATGGTGGTGGTACAATTTTGGTACCCCAAAGACCATGTATTCCTCTTTGGCTTGGAAGAATTACGTCCGGCTTATGAGTAATTTTCTGCCAAGTTAGGGGTAAATCCCAGTGTGGTGGCTGGTATGCCTGAGTTTTCTCAGTCTCCCTATGAGTTATTGGTTGGACTTCTCTGTGTCTCGCCCTCGACGGGTAGATCTTTGGTTACTAGAGGAATGATTTATCTTTTGGTGGTGTTGCGGTCTGTGCATATGCAGGAGATTGGTGATGCTGGATATGCAGGAGCCGTCGTTCTGGGCTTAGTTTCGATGTTGTTTTAGGTGACTGGGGAACTGATGGTGAACCCATAACTTGTATCCATTACATCATGGATGTCATATCGTGTCAATCCTGTGGTGGTGACACTGGTGGAGACTTTGAATGACCTGGATGCCTGGAAAGAAGGTCATTCTGACTTTCTGAGGGGAAGCCCTGTGATGCTGTTCATGTGGTTATCTGAAAGATTCTGCTTAGTGAGTCCCTCGGAATATCCTTTATCGATTGTGCCCAACTTATTTTCGCACCATTTAATGAGATTTTGCCTGGATATTGAGAGATTGGAGAACTAGTTTGTGGAGCACATGGCTCTAAATCTGCACTGGTCAGTGCCTTGGTGGGGATAGTTGCTACCTATTCTGGAGCTGGGGGAATACCCTTTTATTCAATTGGTCGGTCTTAGACGGACCTCTTTCTATTTCCCTTGGCGACTCCTCTTCCAATTTGGTTGGGAGAAGATCGCGCCACCTCGAACACTAGACTTATTTCCGGTAGAAGATCTGACAGAGCGTCTGTGCATGCGGCTTGGCTCTTTGTGAGAGAGTCGATGTTCGTCGATCCGTCCTTCTAAGTCTATTAGGAGAGTCTGGTACATCCCCGAGTATTATATTAAGTGGTTGTGGAGAAGAGTAGTCACCAAGATATTGGTAGTGGAGACTGGACAAAGGTGGCTTGTCTTATCCGATACCATGGACGGAGGCATTGTGGTTTTTTCGCGACTGGTTCGAGCTTATTGATCTATGGAGCGTCTATTGCACTTTACTCAGGCAGGGGAAGCTTGGGGACGCCAGGATGTAGATGAAGATGATGAAGCAGGCTCATCTTGTAGCTGTGGGTAGGACTCTTGGAGAGTTTGATTTATAACGGGGAATAAATTTGGGATTTATTGGCTTTTTAGGAAGGTAGGGGAAGGGAGTTATCCGTTCCTTTTCTTATGTAATTGCATTGTAATTTCTTATTAGTGAAATAAACAAGTTTTTTATCATCCAGTTGTGGCTTTTGTTGAATTTTGTATTTTGAATTATCTATACTGATTGCTAAGGAATGCATAATCCTTTTGTTCAAGTATATGTTAGGATGAACTGTCGTGCTCAGAGATAGGAAAAGAATAGTTTTTTATGAAAAAGAAAGGGTCGTGCTCATGTAAGATGTATAATATGCCTACGTATACCTATGATTTTTTTTTAAAAGTTTAGTTTTTTTTAAATGGTTTTTGTAGAGGATTAGGCCCACGTAGTTCTGGGTAGAGGGAAATGATTTTTTTTTAATAGAAGGGGGATGAGAAGAGTCGTAGTGCACCGAGATTTCGGACTAGGGGTAGAACGTCTTAAGACAGTCCAGGTTGACTGGACGAGTCATCTCTTCTCCATCAAGGTCAGTGAGCATGGTGGCACCTCCTGAAAAGATCTTCTTCACAATGTATGGGCCGCTCCAATTAGGCTTGAATTACCCTCTAGTGTCCCAGATGGTCTCTACTATTTCTTTGAGGGCTAAGTCCCCTTCTCAGACACCGCGGTCCTTGACTCTCTTGTTGAATGAACGCGCTATTCGACGATGGTACCCTTCTATGTGATATAGGGCTTTCAATATCCTTTCATCTAGAAGGGTCAGCTCGTTAAGACGGCTTTGGTAGGCCTATAAACAGATCGGATTTGGACCAGATTAGGCAAATCCAAATCCATATCCATTTATGTTAAACGGATCCAGATTTGATCCATTTATTGATCGGATTGGATCAGGCAAATCCAAATCCATATCCGTTTATGTTAAACGGATTCAGATATGATCCGATTATCAGTTTATGTTAAACTTGATTTGCAACATTTTTATTTTCAACTCGTATTTCGTAAATTTATTTTGTAAATGTTCCAAAAAACACATAATGAAATAAAAAACTATTATAATATATATTTAAAATATATATTTAAAATATTATTATATACAATATTTATTAATTAAACATATTATATATATATATATATATATATATATATATATATATATATACTAGCGGAATGCCCGTGCTTGAAGGCACGAATTTTTTTTTCCAAATAATGAAATCATGTATAATTCAAGTCATAAATTTTTTTTAGAACACATAACTATAAACCATTTTAAAAAATTGGACAATTTTTTCTATCTATAGGACTATCAACCCTGTTTAAGAGAGAAAAAAAATACTCCAACAAAAATATTGAAATATGATTTAAGTCAAATATATTTTTATATAACACAAATAATTATAAACAATTTAAAAAAAATTGGGCATATATTCCATTGTTTATAAGAGCATCCACCATATTTCAGAAATAAAAAATACTACAACAATATTAATTGGATGCATTTTAATAAATAACACGTCTATATTTAATATGTCATGACCTCACCCCTATGTTGCAATTAAAGATGATAACACTGAAGCAATACAAAAAAAAATTAGTTCACATGTTCATCCGACAATTATTTCATGGCTAAAGCTACATACGATCTCTTCACCAAGCCAAATTCACGACCACAGTTTGTATGAAAAATATACAAATTGTTAAGTTAGGAAATCCATAACACGTACATGAATAAATGGTTTGGGGAAGGGGGGGTATACATCGACATACTATAACTTAAAGTATTGAATCCTGTATAATTTAAGTCAAAAGTTTTTTTATAACACTAATACGTGTAAAAAATTTAGAAAATTTGGGCAGAGTTTTATTTATTTATGGGACTATCCTACCTATTTAGGAAATAAAAATACTCCACCCACAAAAATACTAATAGGCCATTCTGGACCTTATATAAACATCATCAATTAAACTCCAATCGTAAAAGTTAGATAAATACAGCAATAAATAAATAAAATATTCTATGATGCAAAAACATAATTTGGAAAATGAATTTTCTCTTAAACCTCGTAATCATCTAATACGGCCTTAAACAACTTGTAATTCGAAGTGCCATAATTTGGCTACTTAAAATCAACAAAAAAACATTACTATTAACAAATAGTAGAATTACATGACCAACTTTTGATGATCCTTTGTGTTTGATATCATGATGACACGTGTTATTTATCAAACATTACTATTAAGTGTAATAAGGAGAACAAAACAAACTATCTACTAATAATTACTGATGGTCCTTTGTGTTTGATATCATAGTGTCGAAAGGGGAGAAAATAGACTACAACCTATAACCACCAAAAATACATAAAGCCAAAGTATATTTAAACGCTAAAAGACTCATCGGTGATGACTTCAACTTTTTAAAACAAAAATAGATATAATCACGTCATAAGTGCTTGCGCATACCTCAAATATCCGACACGCCAGTGCTTCACTTTTAGTGTATTCGTGTTTACTCCATGGTTGAGTTCCACATGTATTGTCCGTAAAATATAGACGCTCACATATATTGTCACGTTCCTAAATAAAAAGAAAAAAATACTTAATTTAAGATGCATATAATCAACATAGTAAGCATCCATATCTATTTATCATAGTATACAACGTATCTAATTATCATAGTATCCAACATTACCACAACCATTGGAAACATTAAAATGAAAACAACCATTATTATATGAATGTCTTACTTTGTTTCCACATATTGCATTCGTATGAATTATAAATCCTCAATCCCCATAGAAAGCCTAACTATTTCATTCTACATTCGTCAAATAGTCACAATACTATAGATAATAAGAAAAGAAGATAAACAATCAAAGTGAGATAGAATAAAGCAAATACTATAGTTTAAATGGTGTGATTTTTACTTCTACAATATGAATACTAACAACATTCAATTTAAAAATAAAACTCTACAAATATAGTACCAAACAACTTTGAAAATGGACGATCGAAACACTTTCAGCATTTTTCAACCATGTAGCGTATTTTTCAGGTGTAAAGGCACTAATGATATTTCGAAAAAGTAACAAACATGGCATAATATTTAACCATTTTAATTTGAATATCACTATGAATGTAGAGAGCACTATTCTATTTTAAGCATCAACACCCTTGATCCACCAGCATAATGTCATGTTCTGATTCATAAAAGTGTGATGCCACAAAAAACTTAGGAAGATATGTATAGATATTACCTCTTATGATGATTAAGTGTGTTCTTGATGTTAGAAGAGTTCCAAAGAAAACAATACCATTATGTCTAAATCCAAGACAAAAACGCATGTAATCTCTAGAACTTGACTAACCCCATTTCAGAATCTAGTCACAGAACCCCAACCCGACTTAAGTCACATAATCAATTGCTAACTGCAATGGAATTATTAGCGCGTCTATGGTAAGAATCTAGGGACAAAATTATTTTTCTCACCTTAAATTGGAATGGATTACGACCGACTTACTTCGTTATCCTTGGATTGTATTGTGCATAAACTCTCTAATAAGAGGAATAGTCCCACACATAGTGAATTCAGTTCTCTGTTGGAGTCCTCCGCTTATGCATTATATCAAATCAATTGCATCATCAAGAAGAGAAAAGAAGTAGAGAAAAGAAAAAATAAGAAAGAAAAAACAAAACAAACATTCAATTACCCATTCAAAATACGTCTTCGATGCTCTCCTCTTATGTAGTGTTCATGCCATTAACCAATTGCAGCTCTTCAAAAACCAAAAATATGTCAATTTCACATATATTTCAATAAAATTTAATTAAAAATAATAAAATAGAAAAAAAGCAAACATTGAAGGTCAACTAATTGCAAGTTTAGCTTCACTTTAGTCCATAATAATTTCACTGACTCCTTACTAACCATGAGGCATTATGTTAACTGACTCCATAATAATTTGAAATCATTTTGTTCACTAACTCCTTACTAACCATTAGGCATTATGTTCACTTCAGTCCATAATAATTTCACCTTTCTCTAATAAGCTGCATACTGAACTATTATGTTCATTGTTGTATGGTATTATAACTATTTGGGTGGTAATAAGTTACCGATAAACACTACTGGATTCTGTTCAGCTTATGGTTTGGCTTTGCAACATTTTGAGGTCTAAAATAAGAACATAAGGAACTAAAATAAAACTACTTATCAGGAATTTATTTAAACCTATCTTTACTTAAAACTACTTATCAAGAATGGGCACTAATTACCTAAAAGTTTAATTCATGTATTGTAATGTCTCTCATTGGAAACTTTAATAGAGACTTAAAAGACTTATAATGTTCAACCCTTTCGCTTCCACATTGTATAACAAAGAACCTTTCAATTCTATCCATGGTGACCATTTAATGTGCATTATTCCCTGAAAGTAATATGTAAAACAAATCATAAGTTCAATTTCATACTCGTAAGAGAGTTACACAATTCGTCTAAGTAAATGCTTTCAACCTTTATAAATGGATTAATATGGACCATTACATTTATAATAAAAAGATAAACATTGCATTTTAATGTTGTCTATAACCTAGAAGATATTATGGTTTAGGCCCAATGAACAAATAAATAGTCAAAGTTATCAAACATAAGAAGACAAAATCATTTACAAAATCCAAGCTCATACAAATATACCAATTTATGCACCATCCAATCAATGAATCAAAGTAAACATACCAAAGAAAAAACTATATCAATGAAGAACCATCAAGCTAATAAAAAAGGAACTAATATATATATATATATATATATGTGTGTGTGTGTGTGTGTGTGTGTGTGTGTGTGTGTATGTAGCAGTTGGGACTATGTTTTTGTAATTCTGGTAAACAATTGGATAGTGATAAATAGTCCATAACTAAACACCATTTCAACCGTCTTAAACGCCTATATGTTTGACACAAAAATGCCAATGATACATAAATTAGGGAGGGTGACTACCTTCCAAACTGAATTTCCAAAAATCTGGAGAATAAAACTTATGAATATAACCTCAACTATAGCGATGGAGAGAGATTATACCTTTGGGGGATTGAGTCTGGTACGGTTGTGTAAGGACAATAATTTCCAATTGAGTCCATATATAGTTTTGGTTCAATTACGGACAAAAACATTTATTCATAGGATAGTATGTAAATGTAATATTCTCAAGCCTATGAAGTGTTTGTTGAAGACGTAGCGGCAAAGAATATAAAGCTTCATCAAATATGCCGGTTTGCGTGCCTTGTTTCTATGTCATCAACTATAGTTCCATGTTCCCAAGGTATGAATGCAATTATATATATATAGGAGCCTGGAACAAAGTTTATTGGGTGTTAGGTTTAATAAAAACTGTGTTTTACTTTCAGAAAAACTTAATTAGAACTTTAAATTAAAGTATATAAAGTTTCTGGGCCAAAATAGAATTTTATAAAAAATTCTGGAAGTCGTTCGAAATGTCGTTCGAACGAGTTTTTCGTTCGAACCAGGTTTCGTTCGAACGAGTTTGCCAACGAGTCTAAACTGGTCTGTCGTTCGAAATGTCGTTCGAACGAGATTGTTCGTTCTAACGAGATTATAACGAAGTCCATACTGGTGCGTCGTTAGAAGTCTCGTTCGAACGAGAGTTCGTTCGAACGAAATGTCATTCGAACGAGCTGTCAGGCGGGAACAGTTTTTTAGCAGTTTTTGGCAGTTTTTCACCCACTTCCCCACTTGTTTTTTAACCAACTTTTACTGACTTTAATATGTGCGGGAATGACATTTTTCAACTTAACATTTCCATAACTTTTCCAACTTAGTTTATCTCTTAGAGAGAGTTTGAGAGCAAAAATGGTTTAGGAAAATGTTCATGTTTTGAGTGTTAATTTTTCAAAGAGAAAATCCTTCACACTCTAGTGTACACCCAATTGTGTTTAGTCCAAGTTCTTATTTACATATTAAATTGCTTGGAGTTTGGCACCGGTTTATCTCTACCAAATTCAAGAAGAGATGTTTTTGTTTGCTTCTACATCCATCAAAGAAGAAGACGTTTTGTTGCGATTCTATCCACTTGGATAAAGGCTCCATGTACGGGTGACGGTGACCATAGAAAGCCCCATCGGTGGATTCCGAGATCGCAGTGGTGTTCCGAGGTTGTCTGCTAGGAAGAGGTGTCTACAAGAAGAAGCGTCGAGGCTTGAGAGGGATCGAGTCAGTCGTTGTAAGTCTATCTGTCTTGTAATTGTAATTCCGTATCTAGTGGATTTGTGGCTAGGGCCGTCCGAGGTTATTTCCCGTCTTGGGTTTTTCCTCTTAAATCGCGGCGTAGTGTGATTGGTTTATTTTATCTTGCATAATAACGTAGAACGCATGCTTAGAATAATTCAAGATAAAATTCGGTTTAAATCATCACACTCACTTTAATTTGGACTTAAATTAAATATTCGGTAATGTTGTTTAATTTAAGTCATTTGCTAAAATTTGGTTTCGCCTAACTTGCTAATATTGATAAATATGACTTAGGCAAATTCTAGGACTTGATTAATTTTGTTAAACCATCATCCTTTCGCTTCCGCATCGTTTTTACATAAAAGGAAATTAACTTTGATTTTAATTGAGAAAATCACCATCAGGGGAGTCAAGCCTTTTCAAATTGGTATCAGAGCCAAAAACGATAAATTATTTCATTAAGATCCTTTCAATTTTTGGAGTGTCACGACCGTGTTGTAAAGAAAATTTTAAGGTCCCTACCCGATAGATTTATTCCAAAGGTGAACATTTTAAATTCTTTACCCACTTTAGCCTCTACGAAATTAGAAGAGCTTGTAGGTGATTTACAAACCTATGAACTAGATATGTTTCCCTCTAAAACTGAAAAGAAAATCGAAAAGGGTGTTGCTTTAAAAGCCCGAAAAGAGGTCAAACAAGTAGTAGAGAGCGATAGTGATAGTGACTCGGAAGATATGGCTTTGTTTGCTCGTAAATTTAGAAAATTTCTTAAATTTAACAAAGATAAATTTAAAAATTATTTTAAGAAATTTGATACTTCTAAACATGATAAAAGTGAGAAGATTTCTAAAGCCGAGAAGTTCCCTAAAACTAGTAATGACAATTTAGATAGGGACGAGTCTGATAAGTGTTTTGGTTGTGAAGGTTATGGCCATAGGGCGTTTTAGTGCCCCACTAAACTAAGGAAAGAGGGTAAGCGACCCATCTCATATAATGCGACCCTTAGTGATAGTGATAAGGAAGAGAAGCCCGATTCCCCCACTAAGAAAAATTTTGTGGCTTTTATGGCTAGTCATGTGAGCGATAGTGAGAACTCGTCGATTGATTAAACAATAGCACATGCCATTTCCAAGGTCATTGTACATGATTCTCTTGTTTTTGATGATAGTGAGAGTGAAGAAGAAAGAAAGAGTGAAAATGAAGAAGAGGTTAATGTGAGTGATCTTCAAAATGCTTTTCAAGAACTTTATAAAGAATCTATTAAATTGAAAAGAGCTAATTTGAAGTTAGAAGCTAGTTTAAGAAAGAGTGTCAAGGTTGTTGATGAAAATGATTTAATAGAAGACCTTAGGATACGTGAGAGTACTCTTCGAGAGAAGCTAGAATACGTAGAAGGCGAAAGAGATAGCCTTAGGGGTTTAATGGAATCCTTGAAAAATGAGCTTCTTGCTTTTGAAGAGCGAACTGTTTTATTAGAGTCTAATATTTTGGAATTGCAAGATAAATTAAAAGACTCTAGTAATGTCAAATTTGATTTGGAGTGTCGTTCGGAAAAACTAAATAAAATGTTAGGAACGGTCCAAATTAAAAATGACACTTGTGGTTTAGGCTTCAATACTTGTAATGAATTTACTCATAATGCCCAAACCAATGTTTTAGGAGAATCAACTAGGAATACATTTAAAGATCACTCCTTAAGTAAATCTTTTCAACATATTCTCACTTGTACACATTGTGGTCGACAAGGTCATCTTAGGAAATTTTGTTTTGATCTTAAACGAATTCCTAGAAAACCCCATAGTAAAGTAACCACGGTAGTTAAAGTTCCAATACCCCAAGATAATCATTCTTCATTAATTTGGGTTAGGAAATCCGACTTGGTTGCCTTGCAAAATAGGTTTTTTTTATTCTCATTTACTTTCACATGCTTCCTCCCTTGCTAAATCTAAAGGATGAATGTGTTAGTGTTTGCATACTTTAGCGTTTGCACTTCATGCTATATTCACATGCTAAATGTATGATTGTTTAGTCTTTTTCTAGTCATTGCCTTATTTCATATCACATGCTAGAAATTATGACTTGTGTATCTTTTTGTATTATATTTTGTGTTTGAATTAATTGAAAAATATAAAAAGATTTTTGTTTATCATTTGTGTTTTATTTATCTTATTTAAGCTTAATGAAAAATACAAATGATTTTTGTTTGTCCTTTTGAGTAAATATTTATTTTTGCTTAAAAATGTTAAAAACTCAAAAAGATTTTATTTTGTGTGTATTTTAGTTTGACACACTTTATGTGGCATATATTTGTGTTTGAATCCCATTTTTTACGCTCCCACGTGGCTAGAACTTTTGGTTTAGATTTTCAATCCTTAAAATGTTCTTTACCATGCTTTATATGGAGTAGTTGGATTTTGTATTGTTTAAATGGATTCTATTTTTATATGCCTCTATTCACACATGCACGAGTTCTTTTGAAATCTTAATGTCACATGTTATATTTGGGCTTTTTGAGGTGTTCTCCTACCAATCTAGTCATCTACATATCTATGACCTAAGAGGACTAGTGCATGTCAAAATCCGTTGCATGTGAGATTTGTGTGAAAATTAAAACATGATAAATAAAAATGTGCACGGGGAAGGCCTCCGAAAGGATGAATTAAATCCTTTGCGATAGTTAGCCACCGTTTATTGGATCTAAAAGAAATACGTGATCCAAAGGCCTAAAAACAGAATATTTGGCATTAAAAGGAAAACAATTGCTAAGGCCTATGTTTGTTTGATATTCATTCAAAAGCAAGAAAATATATATATATGCTTATTGAGGGAGAATTGGATGGTATATCAACGGTTTGCACAATGCCCGTTTATCCTAGTTGTCTTTAATGTCATGACTCTATTTGGTTTGTAGAATCATCATCATTCTAGGCTTGTATGCATTGTGTATGTTTGTTCATTGAGTTCACTCTATATTGTCACATGAGGTTATATTTCAATGTGATGAAGTTTGCAATCAAATGAGAACTCCGTGAACGTTTATTAAGTGTTTGGGTCGAATCTTAATTGTTGCTAGTTCACACCCCTACACTTTCGTTTCCATATGACACATTTTTGCCATTGGAGTGTGCAAACTTATTGTATTTTGTGTTATATGTGTGTTTATATCTATATATATATATATATGCAAGTGCTTCATTGGTATATTTCTAGTTTATATATATATATGATATTTGTTTGTCTTTGCCTTGATTTTGTTGCCCATATGCTTTCCTGTCTTATCACTTTAAGCTTCAACATGCTTTTATGTTTTGATTCTTTAGCCTTTGTCTATTCCTGAACAAAAAGGGGGAGAATGATGATAGGGGGAGAAATGGTATCTAATCCTATTCTTATCGTATCTTAGTTTGGGGGAGATTTGTCTTAGGGGGAGAAGTCTTTCTAAGTAGGTAAGGGGAGAATTAATTTAGGGGGAGTAATTAATTAATTGCATTTAATACTTTGATATTCCCTATGCATTTGATGAGTTTGCTTAAGTGTGCAGGAATTCTTCTAAAGAGGCATCTTTCAATGGCAAAGCGTTTGATCCTTGGGTTGAGTCAAGTTTGGGTGGGTTATGTTTTGAGTCTAGTGAGCTTGGCAGCCCTTTAGGATTTTTGTTTTAGTTTTTCTTCCGGTATAGCCAAAGGGGGAGATTTCTAAGGCCACAAATTTCCAATTGAGTCCATATATAGTTTTGGCTCAATTCCGGACAAAAACATTTATTCATAGGATAGTATGTAAATGTAATATTCTCAAGCCTATGAAGTGTTTGTTGAAGACGTAGCGGCAAAGAATATAATGCTTCATCAAATATGCCGGTTTGCGTGCCTTGTTTCTACGTCATCAACTATAGTTCCATGCTCCCAAGGTATGAATGCAATTATATATATATAGGAGCTTGGAACAAAGTTTATTGGGTGTTAGGTTTAATAAAAACTGTGTTTTACTTTCAGAAAAATTTAATTAGAACTTTAAATTAAAGTATATAAAGTTTCTGGGCCAAAATCGAATTTTATAAAAAATTCTGGAAGTCGTTCGAAATGTCGTTCGAACGAGTTTTTCGTTCGAACCAGGTTTCGTTTGAACAGGTTTGCCAACGAGTCTAAACTGGTATGTCGTTCGAAATGTCGTTCGAATGAGATTGTTCGTTCTAACGAGATTCTAACGAAGTCCATACTGGTGCGTCGTTAGAAGTCTCGTTCGAACAAGAGTTGTCAGGCGGGAACAGTTTTTTGGCAGTTTTTGGCAGTTTTTCACCCACTTACCCACTTGGTTTTTAACCAACTTTTACTAACTTTAATATGTGCGGGAATGACATTTTCCAACTTAACATTTCCATAACTTTTCCAACTTAGTTTATCTCTTAGAGAGAGTTTGAGAGCAAAAATGGTTTAGGAAAATGTTCATGTTTTGAGTGTTAATTTTTCAAAGAGAAAATCCTTCACACTCTAGTTTACACCCAATTGTGTTTAGTCCAAGTTCTTATTTACATATTAAATTGCTTGGAGTTTGGCACCGGTTTATCTCTACCGAATTCAAGAAGAGAAGTTTTGGTTTTCTTCTACATCCATCAAAGAAGAAGACGTTTTGTTGCGATTCTACCCACTTGGAGAAAGGCTCCATGTACGGGTGACGGTGACCATAGAAAGCCCCATCGGTGGATTCCGAGATCGCGGTGGTGTTCCGAGGTTATCCGCTAGGAAGAGGTGTCTACAAGAAGAAGCGTCGAGGCTTGAGAGGGATCGAGTCAGTCGTTGTAAGTCTATCTGTCTTGTAATTGTAATTTCGTATCTAGTTGATTTGTGGCTAGGGCCGTCCGAGGTTGTTTCCCGTCTTGGGTTTTTCCTCGTACATCGCGGCGTAGTGTGATTGGTTTATTTTATTTTGCATAATAACGTAGAACGCATGCTTAGAATAATTCAAGATAAAATTCGGTTTAAATCACACACTCACTTTAATTTGGACTTAAATTAAATATTCGGTAATGTTGTTTAATTTAAGTCATTTGCTAAAATTTGATTTCGCCTAACTTGCTAAAATTGATAAGTATGACTTAGGCAAATTCTAGGACTTGATTAATTTTGTTAAACCATCATCCTTTCGCTTCCACATCGTTTTTACATAAAAGGAAATTAACTTTGATTTTAATTGAGAAAATCACCATCCGGGGAGTCAAGCCTTTTCAGGTTGCTACACTAACATAGATGCTCTTGTTCTGGATACATGTCGAATAATATCTCCTCTTTAGTTTCATAAATTGCATTTTAGGCTAAAATTTATTAAAATAAAAAAATCCCAACTAAAAATTATAAAACAAATAAAATGCTCAAAAGCGCACAACAAAAGTGGCACAACTCTGGCTAAAAAAAAAGCTCAATTAGCACATCAATTGAGCACAATAGAGCAAAATAATGCATAATTGCATGCCACATCGCCCAAAAGGCATGCTTTTTAGGAGTTACGCGAAGAAAAATGCACAATGTCGCATTTTTCTTGCGCGAAGCGCGATAGCATTCGCATTTGCGATGGCGCGCAGCTAAAAACACTAATATATATATATATAAAGGATCACAATTTACATATAGTATACACAAAATTAGTTTTTACAAATATAAGAACCAATTTGTGTACCCACACACAACTAAAGATGTGATGCTAATAAATAATCTATAGAAGCAGATTTCAGCATATGAGAAAAATAAGTCACAGTTTAAATAAAAAAATTAATCACCCTCAACTTGAAGCTCTGAAAATTATTGTACTTAGCCTAATTACAAACTTTTATGCTAAACTTAGCCAATGGCACGATTGTACTTCTATTCCTGTTGTGCACGACCATGTCCCTTACTTCCTTTGATAATGTACAGCTCAAAAACGAAAAAAACTCTCTAAAATAGAGCCTAACAGAGTACAATAATGTAATAAAACTAGCCAAAACTATAATTTAGCATTGATAGAACTAATGGAAAAATAATATCTCCGTACAAAGAACATGTTCCAGATATGGGCGTGGACTCAAATCTGAAAATTGTACTTTTTTAAAGAAAAACATTAAATTCCGAAAAACCCAATTCTGACACGAATCGAGCTACCAAAGGCTAAATTAGCCACCTGCGCAACACCGAACTCATACCTCATAAAAATAACCCAAGAGCTTGTCTTCCAATACTTTTTTCCAACGTTGTCTTCCACTAATAAAATCATCCACCTGTGTAACATCATACGGATGTATCAACGGTAAAAAATCTAGAGTTCCAACATTGTCTTCCATTAATTTGTTCTTCGAGAATGATTTTTGTCCACAATCATGGCCTATTACAATGAACCATGTCACTGCAGTTCCCGTCCATGACCAAGCCAAAGTAGATACCATTCTTATTTGGTAATCATGAAAAGCCCCAATGCGTATGAAGTTAAAGATATAAAAACTGACTTCCATGCTTTCATATCATCAATCTCAAATACCCCCTGTTTGAGATCATCAACCATACTCATCAACTGGACACTTCTTCCATCTTTATATCTGTGTTGAACTATCCAATTATTTATATTTGTGTTACCCCTGAACTATTACATTGACTGCCATTAAATCTTAACTATGAAAAACAATTGTACGTACAATTGCATCCTTTTTAAACATTATACACAACATTATTTCTCATTGGCCGGCAAGACTAAAAAAATACCAAAAGTATAGTTAAAAAGTGTTATAAGTAAACATTTATGTAATTTTACAAAGGAACACAAACTAAAGTCTAATCCGCCTAACATATGACCCCTAACTCAGCACAACATCATTATATTGGAGACGAAATGTGGATCGATACCCTACATCAAATAAACATCAAATTTCGTATAAAAATGTGAAGTCAGCAATACTATGCACATAAAATAAGATAAATAAATAAAACCTACCCAACCCAATCATGAACTATTCAAGCCTTCAAGGTCAATCGGTATCACAACACCAAGATCTTAAGTCCCTATTTTGAAGTCCAAAACAAACAAGTATAACAACAAAGATATTAAAGAGGCAAGAATACAGGTTCTAATTAGATGTGAAGTCCCTATTTTGAAATAAAAATACCAAGATTTTGCAAAGCCTCTTCCATAATCCAAATTATAAATCAAGGGTTTCAAATCCACATATACATAAAAGAAGGAAACCCAAAAGAATGGAAACCCAAAGTTCTTCAATTCTGAGTGTGTGCGTATGTGCATGTGAGTGTGTGTGTGTGTGTATGTGTATGTGTGTGTATGAATGTGTAAGAGGGTGGGAGAGAGAGTACCTGAAGGCGACAGCAAGTGAAGGGTGGATGCGGGTAGGGCTCCTATTGGGAGGGTTTGTATTGAAAGGGGAAGAGCCGAAAGAACTGGAAGGGGGAGAATGAGGAAACGACTAGGGTTTGGCCGAATCATTGTAAGGGGAGAATGAGGGGAAATGATCTCAGCCTTTGAATTCTTACCTTGTTGGTTCAATCCTAGTCTTTACTTAGCTTATCATTTTATGGAATAGTGTCTACTATTCTACTCCTTATTATATAGATATATATATTAAAAATATTAATCGAATCGGATTATTAAAGAATCGAAGTATATGAATCCAAATTCGCTCCATTTAATAAACGGTTAATCGGGTAATCGCATAATCGGATTTTAAGCATGATCCATATCCGCTTAAATGGATCGAATTCGGATAAAATCCGATCCACTGACAGGCCTCGGCTTTGGTACCATTCTTCTTCGCTAACCTTGCTTTCAAGCATGATGCACAATGAGGGTATTTCCAGTTCCACATGTAGAACTACTTCCATTCCGTAGACTAGAGAGTAAGGGGTAGCCCCAGTAGAGTTTCAGATTGAGCTTCGCTAACCCCAGAGGGCGTATGGGATTCAGCCGACCCAATCGCAATAACTTTTGGTCATTTTACTGATGATGGCTTTGAGGTTCTTGTTGGCTGCTTCGACCATACCATTGGTCTGAGGTCGGTAGGGAGAGGATTTGTGTCTCTGAATCCTATATTCTTTTACCACTTCTGTGACTTCTGCCTCGAAGTGCAACCCGTTATCTGACACTAGTTCGTATGGGACCCCATATCGACAGATGATGTTCTTCCTGATGAATTTAGCCACTTTTTTAGCATTCAGAACTGCGTATGACTCTGCTTCAACCCATTTGGTGAAGTAATCAATGGAAACTAGGATGAATTCATACCCGTTGGAAGCCTTGGGTGTAACCTTCCCTTTGATGTCGATGCCCCAGGTGGAGAATGACCAGGGAGAAGTCATGTTATATAATTATCGCGGAGTCAGGTGTTGAAGGTTGGAAAGCTTTTGGCATTTGAGATATCTCCGGACATAGGTGGTGAAATCTTGGATCATGGTGGTCCAGTATTATCCTTATTGGATGATCTTCTTGGCAAGCATGTGACCATTCATATGGTGCCTGCATTCCCTGCTGTGGATTTTTAGCATTATCTCTTCAAGGTCAGCCCCTATGATGCAGTATAGATGAGTTTCATAGAAGTTTCTTTTGAACAGTGCTTTGTGACAGATGATGTACTGGGCGACCAGGCTTCAAAGGGTTGCTTGATCTTTCTTATTGGAACCTTCTGGATACTTACCATACTTGAGGAGGTGTCAAATATCATAGTACCAGCAATTGGCTAGCTCGGGATCTTCTTTGGTGATGAGCTCAATGTGGTAGCACTGGGTTGGTTTATATTACTTTTGGACTAGGAAGGGTGCCATTATTATTCCTTTAGGCATGTCGACCATGGAGGACAAGGAAGCAAGGGCATTGACTAGGTTATTCTTTGCTCGAGGTAAGTAGTGCAAGGTGATATCTTAGAATTGGGAGGCTAGTTCTTCTAAGTGGTCATGGAAGGGTTGGAGTTTCTCATCCTTGACTTTCCATTTTTTAAGCACTTGACCGATGATAAGGGCAGAATCGTTGTAGACATCTAGGGATTAAATTCCTTTCTTAAGAGAAACTTTGAGGCCTACCATACACGCCTCGTATTCAGTCACGTTGTTGGTTCAGGGGAAATCCAATTTGATAGATATGGGAGTGTGGGAGTGTGGGAGTCATCAGCGGCGATCAGAAGTATCCCAATGACATATCCCTTTTTATTGGCAGTGCCGTCAAAGAACATTTTCCATCGAAGGTTATCTTGATAAGCACAGAAGATGTTTTCATCTAGGAATTCGAAGATCCAAACATCAACTTCTTCCATGGGGTAGTCAGTGAGGTAGTCAGAAATCGCTCTTCCTTTCATATCTTTTTGTGTGACGTACACGATATTAAACTCGGCTAGGAGAATCAACCATCGATCCATTCAACTGGACAAGGCGTGTTTCTCAAGTAGGTACTTGATGGGGTCCATTCGGGATACAAGTTTGATGAGGAAGGCGAGCATGTTGTGTCGCCACTTTTGGGTGACCCAAATAAGCACGACCCACGCCTTTTCCAAACTAGTGTAATTGACTTCATATTCGATTAATTTATGATTAGCGTAATAGATGGCTCTTTCTTTGCGATAATCTTCAAGGTATTGGGCTAGCAAATCCCCAACTGTAGTTTCGGTTATGGTTAGGTATTGGAGCAATGGGAGACCAGGCTGTGGTGGCATGAGTACCGGTGGTTGGGTCAGATATTATTTGATTCGATTGAAGGCTTCTTGGCAGGCCTCATTCCAAACCATGGTTGAATCCTTTCGGAGGAGTTTGAAAAAAGGTTCGTAGATGGAAGTTAGATGGCTAATGAACCTGCTGATGTATTATAATTTCCCAAGGAATCCATGGACTTCTTTCTTCGTTTGGGGAGGTGGTATCTCAAGTATGGCTTTCAGCTTGGCAGAATATGCTTCTATACCCTTCTCACTGACCATGAATCCTAATATGTTTTCCTTTGTAATGCCAAAGATGCATTTCTGTGGATTGAGTCTCATCTGATACCGTCGCAATCGTTCGAAGAACTTCTAGAGAGCGCAAACATGACCTTCTCTAGTCTTGGATTTGATAATCATATCATCCACATAGACCTCGACTTCTTTGTGAATCAGATCGTGCAAGATGATTGTGGGAGCCCTCTAGTAGGTAGCCCCAGCATTTTTGAGAGCAAATGGCATAACATTGTAGCAAAATAATCCCCACGGTGTGATGAACGCAGTTTTTATTAGTGATTTGTGTGCATTTTGATTTGGTTGTATTCGGCAAATCCGTTGATGAATGACTTGAGAGCATGACTGGATGGGTTGTCCACGATCATGTCAACATTGGGTAATGGATAATAATCCTTTGGAGAGTCTTTGTTCATGTCCCAGTAGTCTACACACATCTGAACCTTCCCTCCTGATTTTGGCACAGACACTATGTTGTCTAGCTATGTGGGATATTTGATCACATGAATGAAGCCCACGTTCAGCTATTTGACCACTTTTTCTTTGACTTTGAGTGACCATTCGGTGCGGATCTTTCTCAATTTTTGTTTGATAGGATTGTAGTCTGGGAGAGTGGGGATCTCATGTTGAGCAATTTAGGGATCAATGCCGGGTATATCATCATAGGACCACGTGAAAACATCTACGAATTCCTTCAGCAATTCTTCGAGTTGTGTGCGCTCATGCTTGTTGAGGGTAGCCCCTATCCAAATATCGCGCAATTGGCTACTAGAACCGAGGTTAAGAACAACAGTTTCTTCTTCATTAACTTGAATTCGGTTATGTTATTTGTTATTAACCTTATTTAGATCAGTTAAGAATTATTCATTTGCAAAATCATCATCATCAAAAGTTTGATTAGAATCTAAACAATTAATGTAAGGCACAACAAGATACTCAAAATCTTCATTTATTTCAGTGATAGGAAAAATAGTATTGAGAACCTCGGCAAAGGAGGTCTCGATTACATTGGAGCAAGGATAGACAACAGAATAAGAGATGGGGTAAACATTGGGTTTAGGTGGGATTTCAATGAGTAGGACTGGTGTAGCATTCCAGTTGAGGAGAGATGTATCAGCGGCTTTAATCAGGTGAGATAGATCCAGGGATGTAGTGCTTGAATGAACCATGCAGCGTGTCAGCCCCAGTTTTTGTAAGTTAAACGAATCCTCCGAGTCACTTTCCTTAGTCTCTTAGGTATCTTTGATGAGCGGTCGTACATTGTGTTGAGAACTTTCGGCCCCTGGGTAGTTGTCTTGGTAAAAAATCTCCATTCTAGGCTTCATCTTCTCGTCTGTATGGTAATACCATGGTTCCAGAAAGCTGTAAAAGGGTAAGTCTTCGCCCTCTTTGATGAATCGCCCATTCAAGGAGCCCATTCGAAGGACCTTCAACAAAGATCAAGCCCATTAGAAGGATAATATATCTATAATATGAATTATGATTTACTTATACTTGAGTCTCCTTGTAATTATTAAATTTACTTTGCAATATTTTGAGGTTGATCGATACCTGAGAAGGACCATGTCTGGAAGGGCATGGAAGAGATTACATGCTCGATTGAATAACCTCATTCTGGGAACCTCATATAAATTTGGTTTGGAGGATTGGGAGAAAGGCAACGTTGGGAAAAGAATACCTAACCCCCGTAGAATGCTTAGGCAAAACCTTAGTTTGTATAAAGCATAGTTAAATAGATGCTCGAGTTACCATATCCTAGGGAACCTCCTTGAGGGACCTCAGACCAAATAGTTATCCAAATATAGTTTTTATTCCTCACATAAAGTTCATAGGCTGCTCGAGCAACCATCATCCGAGAAACCTTCGTTCGATGAACCACAATTTTGATTAATGTGACAACACATCATTTATAGATTATGGTTTACCAACTTTGTGATGTAATGGCATCTGATAATTAGGAGCTCTAGGAAATAGCACTCAAGTGACTTTATTCCTAGGATGGTAAGCTTATTTATGATCTTGTACTATCCAACCATCTTAGGATGGACCTTTGGGATGCCACATCTTGTCCTAATTAATGCCACTATTCCTCTTATAGGCTAAACAACTTTCTTGCCAAAATATTATATCGTGTGCATTTAATGCACTATCTTCAGCAATAATTGCATGGTATCTTTGCATAAATTATCATCAGTCCATTTAATGTCAACGGGTCACTCTAATGACCTCGCTCCCATATCAATACCTCCGCAGCATTGTTTAGAAGGATGACAATTTGAACCTAGAATTTAATTTAAGATTTCTCTAGATAAGAGTGTTTACTGTGAGATAATTATTGCGTGATTATTCCCATTGCCTCAATTAGCACTACTCTTGAGAATTTATTGTACCATTAGTTTACTTCCCTGTCATTATTGCGCTAAGGGTGCTTGTTGCTTCTCCCTTCGACCTAGTTGCTTGAAGCTCTCCTCCATTTATTGCGCTTTTAGAGCATTTATGTTTTAAAAGACTTCATTTAATACAAGCTTGAGTATTTAATATTGTTTATCTTTGACTTACATTTATTTTTATTTCTTATTGTTCCTTGGCACTAATCACAATCTTGATAAGGGGTTACACCTCGCTTAATACTAATCATATTTCAATAACCCGCATCTTACATATCTAAAACTACTTTTGAGAGAGAATTATAAAAAATACACGAGTCTGACCTCAACGATTGGCTTCCTTTTTACTTACTAATAATTTAATGTGTTGTTAAAAGCACCCCGTAATTTTATCCATAGAACCACAATTAAAGTCAAACCATATTTTACTACAAAATTCCGAAGTTAAATACCTTTTAATTTATGTAAACTTAATAAAATACCCCCAATAAAAATGGCCAATGACACAAAAATCATTTTCCCACCTATAACAAAAAATCAAAACACACTTCCACTTCTTATTTCAAAACCCATTGGGAAACACCAAGATTCATGGCTATAGCAAACGACACACAACAATCTCACTATTAGCCACTAATATACACTTCCATTGCATTTTTCTACATTTGCATTGCTTTCTTTGTTGTTTTAGAGCTTTTTCGCATGGAAAAACCCTAGTTCTCTTTAATTAAAAAAACCCAACCCAATAAGAAGAGCATCAAAACCCCCAACATTCAAAGTTCACTTATCCATTTTATCATTTCTTAACCATTTGAGCACCTGAAATACAAAATGCAAACTTAAAAAACCCTAGTACCAAAACCTGGAACTTTAGTTATGAGTCACCATAGAAGATGACGTATCATGGTGACTCGTCATCGTGGTAAGGGGAATATTGACTTTTTTTAACACGTTGACTTGTGATCGTATTATCTCACAAATCTTGGGCACAATTCACCCTAGCACGAGTAATAGCGTTATTTGATTTAATAACTAAAAAATTGAGAATCCGAGCACTAATGATTGCACGGGGAGTGGGCCTACTTACCCAAGTGTGATGGATGAGGGTAATAACAATGATAATGAAGATAGGAGTCATAACTATCTATATCAGCTTAACACTTATACTTGTTTGGGAATTTTTGATATGGTATATCTAATTACAAAAAAGATCTGAAACCTATTGAGCAGGATCATTCAATTGAGTTCACCACCAATGAGGTACAAACATTTTTCGTATGAATGTAATCACTTTTTTTTGTCATTTTTATTATTCATAACAACTAATTATCATGTTTCTTGATTTCTAAGTTTTTGTATCTCGTGAATCAATGATACACTGGGATCAACAATTCGGGAAAAGGTTCAACGTCCTAGTAATTACATTGAAGTAAAAAATGCATCACGGAGAAATCAACATATCATATTTGGTTGTCAATGAAGCAATGTATATAGGAAACATAATAAAAAAGAAGATATCGATGACAAGAAAAGGAAATGAAACATGGGTACTAAGAAACGTGATTGACTTTTTTTTATTAAAATCCATCCCTTTGTATGATGATCATTGGAAGGTATCAATTATATGAGGGTTGCACAACCATGAAGTGTTGAGGGCATTGGATCGTCACTCTATATTGACCGATCATCTCGAGAGTAGTGGAAGATTGTGAAGGAGTTGGTGACATATGGTATGGGGATGAAAGAGGTCTTGGACACATTAAAACAACTTGCACCAATAAATTGTTCTACGATGAGAACAATTTCAAATCCCACATACAAGATGGAGACTGGTGAGATGCAAGGCCGCAATGTAATGTAACAACTTTTGCATCTTATTTCTGAGACGAATTATGTATATTGGCACATGAGATGTGAAATTATAGATGTCATAGGGGATGTATTATTTACCCATCCGACATCAATTCTTTTGGCCAAGTATTTTCCCATTGTGCTTCTTATTGACTACACATACAAGACAATATGTACAACATGCCACTGTTTAAAATCATTGGTGAGACTTCCACGGGTCTATCATTTTGCATCGTGTTTGCTTTCTTGGTGGTGGAAAAAGAGGAAAACTTGTAGTGTGTATTAGGACATTTGAGAAGTCTATATGGGACAGAAGCATTGCAACAAGTTATTGTGTCCGATAAATAACAATTGTGTCTGAATGCGGTTAGAGTTATATTTCCCGTTGCCTGCACCTTGATTTTCTTATTCCACATAAAAAAGAACGTGGAACTTGCTTGTAAAAAGTATGGTCTCATAGCGGAGGATAATAAATAGTTTATTCAAGGGTGGATAGGGGTCATGGAGTCCATCACAACGCGGAACTTTAATCAAAGTTAGGATAGGATTGCACAAGCTTGGGAAAAATTTCCAAATCTCATCGCCTAAAAATTGGATGCTAGTGAGCCATTAATTTACATATGCTTGGACTAATAATGTTATGCATCGGGGTAATTATATGACAAATAGGGTCGAGTGTTCTAATTCACCAGTGCATTGTACACAGTTTGAAAATGGGTGGATGCATTGCTATCTCTACAAATGACATATGTAACTGTCGATTTTAAAAATCACTTAGAACAAAAAAGCATATGCACAATGAACCAATTTTGAGAGATATTCGATGATGAGAATCCCTCATGGCCTTGGACTTGATTGTCCACGAGTTGAGCATCATGATGTTGTTTGCCTCGCGTATTGCCAGGGAGAGACACTTTGAAAATTTGGCATGCACTCACCTCCTACATACCATGTATAGTTTTCCATTCGTGCACGAGTTAGTACCATATGAGTTTGATGGAAATCCAATTCCATCTTGGGATTTGGATGGTCACTGGAGAAAACGTGCCAATGTACCTAATATCCCCAAATATCGTGAGGTGGATTACACATCGAAAATTAAATATTTCAAGAAACGATAGGATAAAGCTGATGAGGTAGAAATAAAGATGTTGTTGTGCAAGCTAATGAAAATTGAAATTTTATCAACTACCTCATTTATGCATACATCCCTAAAATAAAAATAAAAAGTTGGACTAAGACAAGGATAATAAAAAGGCAAACTCAACAAAGAGATTACCTTCAGCATGGGAGGTTGGTGCACCGATAATGGCCGATATGAAATAAAAATTACACAACCACCCACCTTTCACCTCAAAAAATTGGGACAAGTGGTCGACAAAAATAATATTTAACATTAAACATGTATCTGAAATTCTTCAACCATTTGTTGATGACATATTTGAAGTTTGATCCGATGGTAACTGTGGGCACACGACGATTGTAAGAGGAGTGGGGACTTGGGATTGGTTGAGGCGTGGCAATGAGGTAAAGAACAATATTGGTGGAACTACGTGAGAACAAAATTCAATATGAATCAGTAATGAATTTTTACACAATAGACTCATATGAACTCTACTAGACTAGATGTGCCCCAAAGCTAATTAGTTTATCATTCTGAAATTTGTGTACCTTTCTTCAAATGCTTTGAATCCAATGATTGTCATGATATCCAAGGTTCAATGTTTGACATTTGTTCATTTAATGTTGGATCGAAAAGCCTATCACAAAAGAACCATGTTGTCTTTATTTTAAGTGTTATGAATTTACACTGAGTCTCGTTGGTGTGCACAAGGTTTCGCTCGTCCACCTGTTTCTAGTAATTCGAGAGAGCATGCCAAACATGAGTATTTGGAATGGACGAATATGTTTAAGATATGTATGGGTGAGTTACAAAAACTTTTCCCACAAAATGTTTGTACTAAGGATGAACCAACCATGATTTCATTTGATGAATAAGAGGATTTGACAATGTCTCGATAAAGGTCGTAAATAATTTTTTCGCAAATTTCTTAAAAAATCTTGTGAAGAATTTTTTGTGCAAAAGTTTTCAGAGAACTTTGTGAAGAAGTATATGTAAATATTTACTAATTTAGGTGAAGTTATGAAGGGCATGATGATGTTATTTTTATGATTAAGTGTTTGTGAAGAAGAACTATATTGAGAACACACTATATAATTTGTAATCACCCACGATGCGCAAAAGACTTTATGTGCGGAAGTAAACTATTTGCTGAAATAAACTCCAATTACCTACGAGTTATCTATGTTATTCAAGAAGGGACCAATTCAAACTTTTCTTGAATTGCTAACTTAGCTAAAACAAATTTTAGTTTACCAAGTCAATTAATAGTCCTATTTATTATCTTGAGTTAACTAGGTGTCAAAACAGCTAATATATGATTCAATTAATAGGTGTGTTTCTAGTATTTAACCTACTTTTTCGTGTGAGACGAGATGTTGCAAATTTGTAAAGTAAAGAACAAGGTATTTATTTTACGTCGCAAACCCTTCCATGGGAAAAACGATGAACTCCTCTAGGAGTTACCTAATCTACTTCCACTAAAACAATAAAAACAACAGGAACGAGTTCCAATCAACAAACTTGACAACTAAAGAAGATAGATGTAGCGATTACCCCACACGACCAACAATCCTCCCTGGTTTCTTATTATGCTCTCTCTTTAAGTCTGTCCTTGCTTGTTATTGCGTTCTACACTTCTCAGCTTCTCCCTTTTGCTCTTCTAGCTCAAGATTAGCTCAGTGCCTATTGTGTTATTTTCTAGTGAAGTATTTGTGTGTGGTGTACTATCCTAGATGACACACCCACACTTAAATGATACACACCAAATTCTATGCAACACATTATATCTCCTATATATCTTCGCAAGTCTTATGTCAACTCAAATCAAGTCTTCTTGACTTTCAATACAGTTTTGAAAAACTTTCTTTTCTCTCTTTTAAACTTTGAACACTAGACTTGTTCAAATATTCACACAAATAAATGTGTCTACGCGAATACAACATGAGCAAATATATGTGAGTGATATGAGATGAAAACAGATCCTGAAAATCACTTAAATAATCATGTAATCATGTTTATAGAATACGACTCAAAATAAATTCAATAAAATCAGATAGTCAAATATTCACAATTATTTTTCAGAAAATAAATATTAAGATTAAATCATATTTTTATCTAAAATCTTATCAAGACTATTTTCACAAATATTTCAGATTAGTCCAAAACAGTCTTAAACACACAAGATAATAATATTCAGTCCAGATATTAAATCTCTTCAAATTAGATCACAAAAAACATAGGTTTAACTTTCTAAACCACCAAAAAAATAAATCTGAATATTACCAAATATTTTATGAATAATCTGTTGTAAAAAAAAATGTTTAAAAACATTCAAGATCTCACAAACAAGATACAAACAGAATATTCACACAAAAATCAATTTCGTGAATAGTGTGTGTTGTGTACAAATATTAGATCTAAAGACTGATCTAAATAATACACACAAAGATGAGAGAAATCACTGACTAAAATAATATACTCTTGAAAAATCTTAAGTACAAATTTAAAATGAGAGACATCCAATCTTCATTTTGTTTTTGACAGAAATCAACACTTGAAGCTGACACAAAAATAATTCTAGTTTAATCTCTCTCTTTTTAAAATTTGATAGAGTTTAGCCACAAAAATAAATTTCTCATCTCTACAAAAATGAGATCCTAAAGGGTTCACTTTATAGAGTGCACAAGTGTGTGCTGATTGGTGTAAAATAGGGTCACATGGATTGACACAAGAATACACACATCATTTGATTAATACAGATCTAAGGGCTCACAAAGAAATACAAAGTGTTCCGTAAAAAATTAGACACGTGTAGTGCAAGCTGTAAACAACTAACTTTGCGTAACAAATGCGCAAACAATATAACCGTAAGAAAAAATGATACCGACGTCGTTTTAGAAAATATCAAGGGCCAGCTGTACTGCAAAACAAATATTACCGTTGTAACACACTCGACACGTGGTGTCGTTTTATAAAACTAATATACTGGTAAAATTGACACGACGTCGTAAATTGTGGGCAAAATTTGACTAGTCAATGTCGTCGTTTTGAATCAAAACCAATTTTGGTTTTCAAAAACAAAATCGAGAACGGTACAAAGGTTGCCAATAGGCCAATGTCCAATCGCATGCAGTAAGGAAACACGCCAGCATGCATCAGCTATGGAAAAAATCGCCTAAGGCTAAAAAGAGGAGTAGGCTAACAACTCATGATAACATAAAATATCTATATAATAAGGAGTAGAATGTTGGTTACTATTCAATAAGATCATAAGCTAATTAGGGGTTAGGATTAAACCAACAATGCAAGAATCCAAGGGTTGAAACTAAAATACCCCTCTTACCAATTTTTCTCTTAAAAGTTTTGGTTTCCCCCTCTTTTAACACACACTACATTATTTCCCCCTTTATTCAAAATTCAAAAACAAGGGTAAAATGGTATTATAACCATTTGGATCTCAAACTCTAACTCTCTCTTCTCACATACAACCCACCGACCCTCAAACAAGTACCCCTCTCTCTCTTCAGATTCTCTTCTCACGATGACTTCTCTCTCTCTCTCTCTCTCTCTCTCTCTCTCTCTCTCTCTCTCTCTCTCTCTCTCAGGTGACTTCTCTCTTTACCATTTAAAACTGAATTGTGCATGTTTTTGCAGATCGTTGGTATTGGAGATTGGATTCAAAATGGAGGTGTTTTTTTTATTGTTTTGCAGGTTGTAGATATTAGGTATAGAATGGAGGTTTATATATTGAGTTTTTCTCCTTTCAAATCAAATAAGGTATGATTTTTAAGCTTAAGTTTCAAGTTCTCATTAACCTAGTTCTTTTATTAATGTGTGCACAAATATTTTTTACATGGTTTCTTACATTTGGAATAACAAATTTGGTTTGGTTGTTAGATAAATGATTTGAATTTTATTCTTTACTTTATTGTGAAGTATAGAAATGGTGTCTTGATTCGGATTCCATTATTAAGGTATCTTAAATGATTTTGAATTGTTTTGGCATTTTATTAGTGGCATCCTAGGTGTTTGACAAAAATCCAAAGCAAACAAATGCATGTATTGAAATTTTCGTGTTTGGATATATATGTGAGATTTCAAATGTTAGCTTTGTGTTTTTTAAGAGATCGATTACTCATACCTTGCTTTATTTTTTAAGAATTGTTCTCCACATGAGTCATTTGAAGGAGCTGCAACAAGTGTCGGGGTGTTTGCTGATGTCGGAGCAGGAAAAGGGGCTGCAACAGGTCTACAGGTAGTGTTCACTAATGTAGGGATTCGTTAAAACTTAGTAGAGCATGAAGGGTCACGTGAAAATGTACAATCTATTGACTTAATAAATCCATCAGCAGCTAGAGAGGCAGATGAAAGGCGTGACGCTAACTGAACCATGGAGAGGTCAAGTGGACAAACACATTTATTAATCTTATGAGGGATTTTAGAGGGCAAGTTAGTGCCTAAAATAGTAGGTACAAACCGATTAGTATCATTAAAGAGGGAATTAGAATTAGCAGCAAGTGTTAGTATCTTCATACATATGGGCAGGTACCTTATTGTTCTTTTTTATTTTGAGAATTTTCATGGGGATCTTTAATTGGAGATTATTTATCTCATGGTTTGAATGATAAACACCGAGCGAAGCAGGCTGATAAGACTTAAATTGTTGAGCTTATTTGTCTCATGGTTTTATCTGTAAAATTTTGATTTCATCTTGGGAAGCTTGGATCCAAACTCACTAAGCTTTTAGGAGTGGTGTCATTTCTAATGGTTTTGATTATGTTAGGTATGAGAATGAGTTGCATATATTAGGAAAACAGAACTAAAAAGTGGGGGATTTTGTCCCCCTTACCTCTTTTTGTGATCTTGGTTTCAATCTTCTTTTTTTAACCGAAGTCCCTCAATCTACTTTCGTTAACCAAAGTCCCTCACTTCATTTAGAGCATGCAGATTTGTTATTATTATAGCTTTAGAGCCTTTTCATTTCATTTCATGTAGAATTGATGTGTTCGTGTGTGTACATATATGTATATCTATGTACATAATGAGTAGTGATGTATAAATATGTTGAGTTATTTCCCCAAATTAATGCAGTTCGCTGAATTTCTTTAGGACCAAAGGGCGAGAGAAGATCGGATGAGCGCTACTTCAACGTAGGCTGGTGATGCACCTGTGTGTCTCACGACCGTAGAGCAGAATGAAATTGAAGTATTTTATCGGATAGTTCATTGGTAGAGCACCAGGACTAAGGTACCTAAGTGATGGGCTTAAATCCATCTTCGACTAGCACAGACTAAACACTGCACAAGACTCACTAAAATAATGAGGAACAATTCTATTAGAGTTTAGAGGTGGAGAATGGAAAGAGGCTGTTAGGCTATTTATTTTGATGAGAATTTTGATATCTAAGTACTAACATTATCTAGAGCTAGACAAATAAAGTTATATATGCCAGTTTTTTTTGGTAATCATATTTATAGACAGAGGAGAGAGCAGCATAAGGAGTCTTAATGGATGCAAGGTCTCTCTCTCTTTCTCTCTCTCTCTCTCACACACACACACATACAATCTATTTATTATCACGACCTTCTAATTATGTACAACATGAGGAGTCTTATGTACAGGTATTTTCAAAGGTTATATATATAAATGTACTGAATAATGGTGGTTTTCAATATAAGAAAATTAGGCATCGGATATACCCATTTTGAATACTTTTCTTCGACATTTTTCCTGGTTTCTTATTCTTCTTACAATAAGGCAATCAAACTATATATGGTGGATTGGATTAACTTTTAGCTTTGTGTTTCCTTCTTTTTGCAGGGGAGAAGATTATGGACCTAAAATACAAACAACATTATGTTAGGGGAAAAAAGGAGGCCATCAATAGTATATAAAGAAAAATAAGTTTAAAACATACCCGCATAAATGCGGAGTCTTATGTACAGGTATTTTGAAAGGTTCTATATATAAATGTACTGAATAATGGTGGTTCTCAATATAAGAAAATAAGGCATCGGATATACCCATTTTGAATACTTTTCTTCGACCTTTTTCCCGGTTGCTTATTCTTCTTAAAAATAAGGCAATCAAACTATATATGGTGGATTGGATTAACTTTTAGCTTTGTGTTTCCTTATTTTTGTAGGGGTGCAGATTATGGACCTAAAATATAAACAACATTATGTCAGGGGGAAAAAGGAGGTCATCAACAGTATATAAAGAAAAAAAAAGTTTAAAACATATTCGCATAAATGATTTTACTAGAGGCACGATTATGGATCAATAATCATGGGAAAATGCAGGGTCAAGCTTAACTTCCAACTATTGCATCCCAGTAATGTTTTGCATGATTCTTGCATCAATTTTGCTGAGCTGTATTACTAAGAGGGTGAGATAAAGTTGAAAGACGACATTCGTGATTTTCACATAAAAAAGCCATAATGGACAAACCTACCTCTATAGACAGGTGTTCTTTTTGTCTCTAGATTGCAACTTCTATGCAAGAGTCCACTTGATGCAGATTGTCCTTCGTTCTTCAATCATCATCTTCGCCAGATTCCAAGTCACACAGGTGAGAAGTCACGCCATTATAAGTTTCCTCAAATCCGAACTGATTGACATTCAAAGATTTTTCTTATTTTAAAACATTTAATATTTCATCCAACTCAAACCTATTGCTGACAAACAAAACATCATTTTCACTTTCAATGAGTTCTTCTCGCTGCTTCCTTAAGATCGACTCATAACTTCGGCGAACAAACTCTGTGCCATGCTCCTTTTTCTTACCATCTTTAAGATAAAGATCCTCCACTGCCTGCAACGCTCCCTCATAACTTAAATTCTTGCATTTTCTCTCACATAAGCTCTGTAGGTGGTAAAAAAAAATTCTCAAGCATCTGGAGTATTTCAAACCTATGCTCTTGGTCGTAATTTGTTTGTTATTTGAGTATTTATCAAAGCATGGCACACTGAGATGATTAAGGAGAAAACCTGACATTTGTGGTACTAGAATTATATGTACAAGTACTTTGTTGCATCACATGTGAATATATATTACCCCAAACCGTCCGAGTATGGCATTTTGGTTCATACCGAATGGTTCATTTCATTCAAATGAACAGTTTTTATCGATTGAATTCAACAATTCAATGCCATGCCATACCAAAAATTAAATATTGAATTTAGCAATTCCAAATTCTCATTATTGTTTAACAGTTTGGTAGGCATTTTGGTTGGGGAACTCAAATTAAGCAGTTTGGTATGGCATTTTGTTGAATTACTGAATTCAATCATTCAAAATTAATGCGAATTTGGTATGGCAGTTCAGTATGACGCTTTGAATTCAATCGTTCTGTATTTATTATTATGTTTAATTTTGATTTAATCTTTTTACTAAGTAACGATAAATACTCAACATCCTGAGTTATGGTAAAGTTCAAGTGGATGGTTTGTATATTTCTTAGTTTCACTTAGATCTGAGGTACTTTCAAATTATTTTTCTTTTTAATTTTATTCAACATAGACCTCAAGTTGGTTATGTGACTTGCATTTTGTTGTCAGTGGGGAGACAATGGCGTTGATGGGTTTAAGTAAGTGAACTTTGATATTTTGGCATCTATTAGTTATTTATCTACATGTGACTGCATTTGTAGTATAAAATTTGAAGTTTTAAAATTGAAAATTGAGCATAATTTTTTTTACATGTGCAAGTTTTAGTACTGTGAATTATATGGTATACTTTTTATGCAGAAAACTAAGTGAAGTTGTCGGTGTTAAAGGCATGAGAATTCCTTAGCGATGTACACACACAAAGGTCATGAGAAGTGATTTCGGTGCTATATCTTACATGGTGGACTTATTCATGTTTTAACAATTTTAGTACTATGTTCTATGTGCTACTATTATCATTAATAAAATGTTTACGCTACGAAGTCTAATTTTACTTGAAATGTGGGAGCTTTTCATACCGATTATTGGAATGATGATCACTGGAATACCAAGTTACTTTCCTATACAGAATTCAAAACTATCTTTCTTTCTTATAAGGCTCATCAAATTGGATATTGAAATATTATAAAGCTCCTATAGTTTTAGTCTTAATAGGATTCAAACATTGGATTTTATAACATTTTTGCAATTTTTTTGTTTTGCTAAATCAGGTATTTGCAAGATCAATTATTAAGTTTACACATCATTGCTTTTTATGTAAGGATTCTCTTGGCTGCAAGACTACCCCATAGTCCCAGACGTTATTTGGGCAAACTAACATCATCGCGAAACAACAAGGTATGTTATTGTACTTAATCATGTTCTTAATACCAAAATTAAAAGTATTGTGTTTTAATTTAGTTATTTAATTAACGAACAAGAAATAATCCTCATATCTTGCTCTTTATTCAGGCTCAGTCTCTCTGTTCACTTGGTTCGACAATATCATCAGGAATTAGCTTAAGTAAGTTGTATTCCTTTCCATTGAAATCATCTTAATACATAGAGAAGACGAATCAATGATTAAGATCCTAAAGTTTATTCTAAAATTCATCTCGTCTGTAAAAATGAACTCTCCAAGCAACCGAGGAAAACCTCTGCTACATGTATTCCCCTTTTTATGTTCCCATTTTCTATCTTATTTATGTTTTTTCATTTTATTTGCATGCTTTGATTTTTCAGGTTATATACAATGGCAACAGCCTATGTCGGCCGACACCTAGCTCTGCACTTCCCTTTAAATTACAATATATGTAGCTATGTCACAGATGGTATATAAAAATTATTTGAGAAAATGAAACAAAACTACCCGACTGAAGTATCAAAAACACCTTTTCCAGATGTAAAAGTGATAGAAGGTTGCAGTGCATTAAGATATAAAAATCAGGTTGAAGTGCAATAAAGTTGCAAATGGAATTAATATGTTGATTTGGGTCCAAACAAAGGTACTTTATCAATCTTATAAGCTAATACATACAAATACACAATTTCTATGTAACTGACTACACAAAAAATGTTTTAATGTTACTGGTAAGAAGTGTTTATCTCATATGAAATTATTTGTAAGATATATCCCATGAAGTAGGTTTAAAAGGCATCTTTGGATATGCTAATTCTAAGGTACTCTCTCGCTAACACGCACACGCTCTTTTTTGCGAATGACATTACCTGCTTTAGTATGACACAGAGTTTTTTTAGCAAGAAACATTACTGCTTAGTAGCCATTTGAGGCAGTTGAGCAGGTTATTAGTTGAGGCGGGCCATTTACAGAAGCTGAGCAGGCCATTTTAGCAAATGAGTAGGTGAGGCATGTCATTTGAGGTAAGATTATCATGGAGGAAATACTATTTAAAACTTCAAGTGTTTCTATGGAATGAAGTGTTGCTATTTTTCTTTTGATTTGGTTTGAATTTTGTATCAGAACACTTTGACAATTGTCCGTTGTACAATCACACCCAGTCATTGGATTTACATTCAAACCGGGTGATATTTTCATAAGATTATTGTTACTCATATATAAATATGTGTTTAGGATTTTCATATTGTTTCGGTGCCTTCACGAGAGTCGTACGATTCAGAGGAGAAACCACATAAATCACTTAATGAGAAACAGCAGGAGTATGAGGATTTAATGGCAATTGTTGAAAGTCGAAAGAACCAACATTTTTAACTGGATAATTCAAACCATAGGCCATTCTATTGAGGTACTAATTATGAATTTATGTGCTATGATATTCTAATCAGATTGGGCTCTCTATAGTTGTGAAATAACTTGGCTAGATATTGTTCTACCAATTACAAATATTCAATAAAAAGTAAATGGTTAAAGTTGGGACAGATTACACTGTTTCTAAAACTAACTAGGTTTCAAGGTATTTGTATATAAGACTTAATCTTGACCTTTTATGTTGAAATTAAACGTTTCGATGATCACCCTACTACATAGAGTTTCTATGTAACTCTAGATGAGATGAATTTGTTTTAAACTGTGTTAGTTACATCACATGTTTGACATTGTGATCATGTAGTAACGTATAGATCCAAGAATGCGAGGACAATCAAGGTGCTCAAGGTATGGGTACAATCCATCTCCTTGAAATTTATATTTTTGGTGTTAGATTTTCTTAATTTAAAAGATGATTTTCATGGTTTTTTAAGATTTGGATAGGATAATTGAGTATTAATAAGATTTGGATAGGGGAATGTGTAGCCACTGTGCTTAGGACTATTTTGAACAATTTTCTTTATTTAGATATCTATTGATGAAGTAGTTGAACTATATATCTTTTATAAATCAGTTTTCAATTATGTGAGGGGATATTAATATAGTTTCTCTTTTGCAGGTGGACTGAAGATATAATCATTATTATGAACAGGTGGAAATGGTGAACTCTTTTGACTTAGTTATGGGGTTTGGAGCTGCAATCCCATACACATCTTCCATCTTAGTTATGGCTTTTTGAGCATTTTCTACGCCCGTATGGTCTATTATTGTTGCCGTTGTTATTGTTGTGGTATTTTGTATTGTCTAAACAGGGTGGATAGTCATATAAACAAAAGAAACTTTGCCCAATTTTTTGTAACAGTTAGTGATATTAAAGGTTGAACGATTCAATGAAATAATTGTGGAATTAGTTATGTGGATGAAGATTTAACTATTTGTTTATGTATTATAGTCAATTGTTGGTATAACATTTTGTCAATATTTGATTTTCCCTTATAGAGAATGAAATAGTATTTTATTTTGATTGATGAATAAGGTATATTTGAATATTGATGTTGTAGTATTTTTTTTATTTCTTAAAAAGTGGTGGATAGTCCTATAAATAATATGAATTCTTTCCAAATTTGACGAATTTAGACTATTTGAAAGAATGTTGTTGCACTATTTGTTAAGTACGGTGGAAAGTTCTATAAACGAAGGAGATTATGGCCAATTTTTTTTTAAATTACACTTTGTTTTGTTGGGGAGTGATATTTTTGCCGTTTCACAATAATATACGTTGAAAATTTTTTATCGTTTTACGATTACCCACTTTGGAAATTTTCGCCGTACCTTCAGACACGGGCATTCCGCTAGTTATATATATATAAGCATGGCATGCATGCATACATATAAAGCACATAACATATATTAATATATGATGTATATACACACACGCCAACAATTAAAAGGTAAGGTCCTAATGACCTGATAGGGTCTTATCTCCTACGGACAAGTGGGACAAAGCACTTAAGTGCTAGACCTAGCTATTAGGACAAATCCAAAGGCCACGCATGCATTACTGTTATAACAATAAGCCACAAAAAATATTAAACATATAAGGGCATGTATACAACTTACCATGTGAACATTATATAAATATAATATATAAAGGACAAATCGACACATAAAATGGGAACACGTATGTATATAATAGGTCAACAACTAAAACATATATACATGCAGGGAAAAAACAAAGGTACACGCCATCAGCTTTGTCAATAGTTTTATGAAGCCATGCATATATATATATATATATATATATATATATATATATATATATATATATATATATATATACTAGCAAATGCCCGTGCCCGAGCGCACGACGATAAATTTTCTCTCGTGATAAAACCCAGCCCATAATAACCCACCTTTTTTAAAAAAAAAAAACTTTTAAAAAAATATTTAAAAAATATATTTTTTTAAAAATAATTAAAAAAATATATTTTAAAAAAGAATAATAATAATAATGTATGCATGTATACATGCATGCGTATGCATGCATGCGTATGCATGCATGCATGAAACACATAAAATGTCATACATATTTATCATGCATGAGTTACTATTCATAACAATATTGTCCCATATTATATAGATAACATACACATAACTGTAAATATATATATATATATATATATATATATATATATATAATATTAGCACGCATAAAAATTATTTTTGACTTCAAATGTTTTGTTCTGAAAATTTTTATTAAAAAATATTTAGTGTCAAATTAATTTTCTCAAAAAAAATATTTTTCTTATAAAAACTGCAACTAAAGTTTTGAAAAAAAAAATTATTATGACAAACCCAACAATATTATGCAGTGTTGTGTGGTGTAGTGTCATGTCCTACGTGACAAAAATTCCTATGAGCCATAGAGAATGGAAATTACCTTTTTTGGCAAGGCGGACTGAATCGAGAGTATATTTGATGTAGATGAACAAGGAGAGCTTGGCATCAAGGCGAAACACAATCCTAGGTTACAAAAACATTTTGTCAAAATTCACGTCCAACTAGATGAAGTCCTATATAGCTAAAGCACGGAAAGCAAACCCTAGGTGTGCTCTATATAGGGGCCTTCATAATTGACTTACTTGAGTCTACATTATATAGGAGTTCCAACTAGTTTGGGAATTGAAACAAAGTACGAATAGTAATTATGAGTTGCTCCATACCCAAAGGTTCAAGAAGAAGGAAGAGGAAGAAGCAATCAAATCCAAGCAATTCTAAAAGGGAAGTTATTTCTAACCTTAAAACCACTAATAGAACACTCTCACTGCATCATATACTTCTCCTATTAGCTTTAATAGTTTTACAACACTTTAAGATTTTCAAAATTAAATTTATTTAGTTCAAAATATTTTATACAATTTTAAAATAATTTTTGAATTAATTAAAACATGATTTTAAAAGTGTTGTGGCTGAAATTTGAATTTCAAAAAGTTATTTTATTAGTTGAAAGTTTGCCTTGGTAGAATATAAAAGCGCTAGAGACTATAAGGTGTCTATATAGTTATTTTATAAACATGCCTTTTACTTTCATCATGGCCATACACGTGTTAGCAGCTGGATGGGTAGATTTGTGTTTTCTCATAAACTCAACCTCAATCACCAATCTCAACCCTTGAATTAGTTTTATCAACGGCCTGCATGTGTTGTGTTATTATCCCAGTGCTTAACTCTCATCCAATGAGATTCTTTCATTTAACCGTTTGGTTTTAAAACATTGGATCATTGTCAAACTGTGTGACTTAAATGCAGCCCTTGTTTGCAAACGATGTTCCAGATCCTTCCTTCACCTACTATAAAATCGGACTTACCCTCAGCATTTTGAGACTTTTGTTCAAATCGACCCAGAGAGAAAATAAAAAAGAGAAGAGAGAGAAAGCGAATAAATTTGAGAGAAAAATAGAGAGAGAAAGGAAGAAGATCAATCCATCTTTGTCCTTCATCACCTCTGAGTGAATTCCTTCAACCCAAATAGTTTTAAACTTCAAACACCTTTACCAGAAACCAAACACTATGAGAGATAGATCCAATCTAGGGTTTTGTGGGTTCGGTAGTTAGGTTGACGTCTTGTAAAAGACCTCTTTCATTTTAAGTCTTTCTCAAAACACTCTCTGAGAAAATAGCAAGTTTCACATATTGAAACTTTAGATTTTCTAAAGAAAACTTCACATGCTTATTTTTTCAGTTCTCTTTTTGGATCTCTGTTTTCAGATCCACTTGATTCCAAAGTTTTTTGAAAAATAAACTTCTAGGGTTTCAAGAAAAACCATATCCTTAAGAGCGTTTGTGTTTCTTGATTATATTTCACATTTTCTGAAATAGGCGTGTTTAAAAATAAAAAGAAACACATAGGACCTTGGTTATTTTTGAAAGCAAGATTGTTCTTCTATATCTGATCTTGAGACAGAAGTTTCTTTTACAAAATCGTTTGAATCAATTTATGCATGTTATTTCGAATTCTATTTGTACGATATAGACTTATAGTCTAGTTTGGATCTCAATTGGTGGTTTACAATTTCAAAAATATTTTCAAAATATTGAAATTGTTTAAGACCTTGGTTATCTTTTGTGCAAGGTAAACTTAAGATCTGTGGATTAATAGAAAGATAAAAAAGTCTTGATTTGTAAAATACAGACATGGAAATATCATATTCATTCTATATATGTTTGTAATTTGATAGGAACGTCTATTTAAACAATTCTGAGAGGGTGAGTTGCATATATGCATATAGTGCAAATCAAAAACACTTCTCACACAAACACTTAGACATAGTGGTTTGTTTGAGACTTAAAAGTTGAAAGAGTTGCTGGAGTCAGAATTCAAAGAGCAGGAGGTCAAAGAAAAGGCAAAAGAGAAACAAAGAAGAGATCAGTTCTAGTCAGAAACCTTTGGAGTGGAGTAGCTCATGTAGGTATAATTATGAACTAAATTTAGGATACTTGTGTGTTTTGCTTAAGTTCTGTAACTTGATTCTTTATTCTAGTGAATTTTTTATTTTGTTTCGTAGAGGGCATCATGGATGTTTCCCTCGTTTAAGGGTATTACCATGTTAAAAATTCATGTATCTATTGCGTTGAATATTCTTAACTGTTGTTGTGATTGGGACTTCATGGAAACTTTAGTAAATGTTTCTTAAAATTTAAAAGTAAGGTAATCAACTATCGAATTGAAACCATACATTCAGAATGTTTGTACAATAAATCTTGTGTTCTTTTCGAAAAGATTTTCCCCAAAAAATTTATTTGGAGTGTACACAATTCATAACATTTTGTTATCAACCTTGTAAATAAGGTTTTAGCAATAAAGCTTTTCTTCAACTGGTATCAGAGCAAGAACACCTTTTGTGATCCTGAAACTTGAGAAATTGTTTTCAAAACTTCTTTTTGAAAATTTCTGAATATGGAAGAAAGATTTAAGAAGTTAGGTAACCTCTCAAGACCACCACTCTTTGATATAAATAATTTTACATACTGTAAAGTACGAATGACTGCTTTCATTCAAGGAACCCATGGTGATGAAGTTTGGGAAATGATTGAAACAGGGTTTGTATATCCTACTAAACCTACTTCTGCAGCTTATCTAATAAGAATTAAGAAACTTCTAAGTGAATTTACTAAGGAAGAGAAAAAAGCATCTCTAGATAATAACAAAGGAAAGAACGTCATTTTTATGTCCATTAACGAACATGAATTCAAAATAATATCCATATATTCTACTTCAAAAGAGGCATAGGACACGTTAGTTATTGCTCATGAGGATGATGAACGTGTCAAGCCTAGAAAAACTCAAATGTTCATCCAACAATATAACACCCTGATTATGAATGAAAATTAATCTTTTGACGACTTCTACATAAGGTTAACTGATATCTTACAAAACTTCATGCAAATGGTATAACCTACATTAGAAAGGAAATTGTTTCAAAGATTCTTAGGTCATTACCGTCTAATTTTGACAACAAAAGATATGTTATTGAAGAAATAAATGACCCTAATATGACTCCTTAATTACTTAGCAGTAAACTGAGGACTTTAGAATTGGAACTAGACTTAAAAAAAAATTGACCAGACAGACTAATAAAATCTCTAGTTCAAATGTTGTGTTTTCTTCTAAATTTCCATGACCTAAATTGAACACTTTAGATGTTGACATTGACTGCCTTGAAAACTGTGATTTGGAAAATCTTGACAATGAAATAACTCTTATGAGCAAGCATTTTAAAAAGATTTTAAAATTTAGAAATGTTGTGGCCTCTAAAAAAGGAAAATTAAATTATTAAGATAATCAATTTCACAGACCTCATGACAGAGATAATACCAAACACACTTATTACAATAGGAAGAATTATGACCCCAACAGACCTAAACCTGACATAAAGGATGTTAAATGTCACTGTTGTGGTAAACTAGGTCACTATGCTAGTAAATGTCCAACTAGTCTTAAAAACAATAACAAGGCCAATATGTGTAAGACATGGGACAACTCTAGTGATTCAGATGAGGATGAAATAGAGTCAACCGAGATAAGTGAGTACTGCAGGTCTTTATTTGCTAAGATAATATATAGTGATAATGCATAATTTCCTGCTCATGAACCTATAATGACTGTTGATGTTATTAATGATATTGCTGATAATTATGTTCCTAATACTACTGAAAGATTGTGTGTGAGTCAAAGTGATAATGTTGATGATGAATTGAACATGTGCATGAGTAAAGAACCAATCAAAAACATAGGGGACACTTCACACGATGAACTTAGTGAGTCTGATGATGATTTGCCTGATCTATATGAGTTATACACCAAAACGGTTAAGAAGAGTGCTCGCCTAGAAAAAATTATAAAAAACATAAGTGAACGTATCGATTAGCTTAACTAGACGATTAGGAAGAACACTGAAGGTTATACTGCCCAATGTGTGGCTCACGAGATTGAGATTGAAGACTATGCCTTGAAAATAAACATTTTGATTCAAAAGAACCATGATTTTGAACAGAAATACAAGGCAACCCTTGTTGAACTAGAAGATTCAAATAAAATGGTTTCAAGTGTGTTTAAAATATGCCAACACTTTGAAACATAAACTAATTCTTATGAAAAAATTATTACTGGTAGCAAATTTGACTCTAAAGATAAGTCTGGCTTAGGATTTGGAGAAATAGTGCACACAAGTAAGACCAAAGTTTCTCCTGAAAATGTAACTTTTGTTAAACAAGGCCAAAGTTGTCAAAATGTTCAAAAAGGTGAATCTAGTGTCAATGTTTCTCAAGAAACACATAACTAGGACAGTTAACAGATGAATCTAAACCGTTAGACCAAATCTTCCAGAAACCAAAGACAGAAACTGAAATCTAATGACAACTGGACTACTTTATCCAATAGATCCAAGCCAATCTCTAAAGACTTTAGCAATAAATTCAAGTCCTCTACTCATCAGTATTGTTCTTACTGCGATATTTTCGGCCATACTCTTGATGAATGTTTTCAGAAAAGTTTATACACCCCGACCTACCTAAACTTTAACTATTCTAGGAAATCAAGAAATACTTATATACTTCCTAGACAGGCCACAAACAACTCTAACTCTAAAAAGAAAAAGGGAGGCTCCAAGACTAAGAAAAAATCATTCAGAAAGACCCCTAAAAGCTTTTCTAAATCAAAAGCCAACAAAACTTTTAAAACTGGGCCTATTTTGATTAGAAAAGATGATCTATTACCCCAGCTCAAGTGCAACATTTTCATTTGTGATTTAAAAACACAAAGCACTTCAACTGGATGGTAATTAGACTCTATATGTTCTATACATATGTCGGGGGACAAAATACAATTGAAAAACAAGACAGGCTTCCTCGGAGGTAGTGTCATGTTTGGAGATGGTGTTTCATCTTAGATCATTGGTAAGGGAACATTGAGTGAGCATGGACTTACTGAACTGAATGATGTTCTCTTAGTTAAAGGCCTTAAATCTAATTTCTTAAGTATATCAAAATTTTTTGACTCCAATCACTCATTTACCTTTTTAAAAAATGAATGCAAAATTATGGATGAAAAAGGTAATTGTATTTAATAGGAAACAGAACCCCGAAGAACTATTACACAATAATCCCCAATTCAAAATCTTGCCATGTTGCCAGATTAGAGAATTCTGATCTATGGTAGAATAGATTGGGACACATAAATTATGATAATCTTAGAAGATTGAGTTCATAAGAGATAGTTATAGGTTTACCTAAAATTAAAAATTCTTTTAATCCTATTTGTGGACCTTGTTAGGAAGGCAAAATAAGTAAATCCCCTCACAAGAAAGTTAAATATGTCCTCACCACTAAGCCTCTAGAACTTATCCACATGGACCTCATGGGTCCCTCACAAACTGTTAGTTAGAGTGGACGACTATACGAGATATACATGGGTAGATTTTTTGAAACAAAAATCAGATACCTTCAATGAATTCTTAACAATCCTTTTGAAAATTGAGAATGATAAGGATACCCACGTGCGTCGAATTAAGAGTGATAGATGTCGATAGTTCAAGGAATCTGGTATTTCTGAGTATTGTGTAGCTAATCACTGTAAAAATGAGTTTAGAGCTCCCAAAACCCTGCGGCAAAATGGTATAGCTGAGCGTAAGAATAGGACTTTACAAGAAATGTCTAGGGTTATGTTACATGCTAAGAATCTCCCTAGATATTTTTGGGTAGAAGCTGTCCAAACCGTGTGTCACATTATTAATCGTAGCTACCTCAGAAAAAATTCCAAATAAACTTTATGAGTTATGGTTCGATAAAAAGCCAAATTTAAAATATTTTAAAACCTTTGGGAGTATTTTCTACATCTGCAAAGATAGAGAGCAACTTCCAAAATTTGATACCCGAGGGGAAAGGGGAATTTTTCTTAGTTATTCCCAAAATAGTAGTGCTTTGCGTGTTTTTAACTATCAAACCAAAACTATTATGAAATCAATTAATGTAATTGTAGATGACACGAGTGTAAGGAGAAGTGATAGTTAACCAGTAGTATTTAATGAGGATTAACCTAATTTATCCACTAATCCTCAAAATGATACTAATTCACTACCACCAGAGAGTCCTTCAATACCCAATTGGGTTTCTAAAGATCATCCCACTGAAACCATTGTCGGTAATCCTTTGAAACCAGTTCGAACTAGATCCCAATTTTGACAAGTGGCACAATTTTCTTCTTTGGTTTCTCTTGAAGAACCTAAAAATGTTAATGATGCCCTTTCTGACTCATTTTGGATAAATTCTATGCAAGAAGAGCTAGTCCAATTTAAGAGTCACGATGTGTGGAATATTTTTCCTAGACCAAAAGATTCGAAGGTTATTGGGACAAGGTGGATTTTTAAAAACAAAACTGATGAAAATGGGGAGTTCATTATAAATAAAATTAGGTTGGTTGGACAAGGATACTCCAAGATTGAGGGAATTGATTTTGATGGAACCTTTGCACCTGTTACTCGTCTGGAATTGCTTCGTCTCCTTCTTGTCATCTTTTATCATATGCAATTCAAATTATTCAAAATGGATGTTAAATCCTCTTTTTTAAATTGTATTTTATCTGAAGAAGTATACATAGAACAACCCAAAGGATTTGTTGATCATGTACACCCATGCTACGTCTTTAGGCGGAAGAAAGCATTATATGGATTGAAAAAATCTCCTAGAGCTTGGTATGAGCGATTGTCTACCTTTCTAGTGTCTCACAAATTTGTCCGTGGCGGAAACGATAAAACGTTATTTATTAGAAAGGAAAATCAACATGTCTTAATCGCACAAGTATATGTGGACGATATTATTTTTGGTTCCACCTGTCCTAAACAAGTTGATAATTTTCCTGATATCATTTCAGATGTCACTTGTGGGTGAACTACAATATTTTTTGGGTTTACAAGTAAAACAATGTAGTGATGGTCTTTTTATTTCTCAATCCAAGTATGCTGCAGATTTAGTTAAAAAAATTCGGCTTAGAAATTGCTAAACCTTCTATAACCCCCATGAGTAATTCAACTAAACTTTTCTGAGGATGATAATGGGAAAAGTGTTGATCCAAATCTTTATAGAAGTATGATAGGGAGTTTGATGTATCTTACCGCGTCTCGACCCGACATATCCTTCGTTGTCTGTATCTGTGCTAGGTATCAACATAACCCTAAGGAATCCCACTTGTTAAGTGTGAAAATATTTATTAAATATATTAAAAGTACTATAAAATTTGTTATTTGGTACACAAACGATACGAATAGCTCTATTGTAGGGTACATCGATGCCGATTGGGCCAATTGTTTTGACGATTCTAAAAGTACTTCTGGTGCTTGTTACTACGTAGTCGATAATCTAGTAGGTTGGTCATGTAAGAAACAAAACTATATTTCCTTATCTAGCGCCAAATCTGAATATATAGCAGCTGGTAGTTCTTATTCACAATTACTATGGATTAGATAGATGCTTAGAGATTATGGTATCACCAAAAATCAGTTAACCATGTTTTGTGATAACCAAAGTGCTATTAATATTTCTAAAAATCCTGTAGTGCACTCCCGCACTAAGAACATTACGATTAGATGTAAGGACATAAATTTTCAATTGAGTCCATGTATTATTTTGACTTAATTTCGTTAACAAAACTATGTTTGTAATATGTCATAGGGTGATTTTATGTTGTCACTATCCCACTTGGTCTATGACGTATTGAAGAAATTGAAGACGTTGCGGCAAAGCTTTAAATAATTAATCTGGCCGAAGTTTAAATTAGTGCATGTTTATTCGTCCTCAAAGTTAATTGCATTCCAAGATTACACATGTATGGATGCGTATAATTAATGGTGCTCGAAATTGTTTTTATAAAAGATAAGGATATAATTTTATAAAGAAAAATATTTTTAAATGTTTTAAAGGTGTTTTAAATGGTTTACACTACGTTTTATACGGATAAGCTCGAAATAGAGTTTAAATAATTTGGATCTCTTTTGGAAGAGTCGTTTTAAACAAAAAGTCAAATTGACGCGGCGTCGTTCAAACGACATGTCAGCTCATTCGAGCAAGATATCCATGTCGCACGAACGACAGGCTGATTTCGTTCGAGCGACACTATTTTCGAGGCGACATTTATATCTTATTTAAAGCGTGTTTTCATCAGAGTTTCGTAAGTGTGCATTCTGGAAAAACTGTTTACCATCTAATACGAGTTTGGCACATGTTTTCTAAGGTTTAAAAATCTTAAACACATCCTTAGAGTTTACAAAGATCCGAGATATCATTCTTATATGTTTATATGATCTTGCTACACCAAGAAGGTTTATTCTACAAATTGAACATCAGGGTTTTGCAGTGAAGAAAAGAGAAGGACTTCTTGTTCGACATCGTAGACAAATCAAAGCTATTCGATGGACACCGAGACATACGTGGACGCGTGTGTTGTGGACAGGTATTGTGGAAGATAGAATTTCTGCGTGGGAATTATTGAAGAACAGTAGAAGATCAGAAGGATCATTAAGACCCATGGGGATCGAGTCATTGAGTAAGGCTAATCTATATTTGTAAAACCTTTGTTCATAGTGATTGTCTGGCTTAGGACATCTGATGTTGTTTTCCCATTTTGGGTTTTTTTCTCGTACATTTGGCGTTCTGAGTATTCTTTAATTTACTTTACTTTACTTTACCTGCTTTAATTACTAGATGCATGTTTAGGATTAATCAAGTCAAAATTGGTTTGAAGTAAGAATTGGGTTTTCACAACTTGGTTTGGTGCATTAAAAATTTATTTGATTTGAAACACACATAAGGGCCACCTTGTTTTCAAAAATTGGTATCAGAGCTAGAAAACATATTTTATTTGTTTTGTTATCCCTTGTGTTTATTTTCTCTCAATGGATTGTCTAAGCTTTGACGATTTACATCGTTTGAATTTAAAGTTTGCAAAGCATATTGATGTTTTGGAGAAAGAAAATTCCGGTTTCAAAAATTGGATTGAATATATGCAAACGTTTCAAATTCAAAGAGATATTTGTCGTGAGAAGTTTAGTTCCTTGTTTAAATATTTTAATATGTTAAAATTGGGCAAAAAGGAGAGTGATGATGGAGTCCTCATTTTAGAAAAAGAGTTAGAGGATTTGAGAAATTCTAGGGTTTGTGACGTTGAGGAAAATAATTCGATTAATGATTTTATGGCACGTGAGAAGACTCCAAGGGATAAGTTTGCTCATATTTAGGGGGAGTGAGATAGCCTTCTAGGGGTAATTAAAAATTTAAAGAAGGAGGCCCAAAAGTTTGAGGAGTCTAATCGTTTGCTTGAGTTGAAAGTTTTGAAGTTAAAAAATGATTTAAATGACTCAAGTAGTGATGGTAGCGGCTTATCTTTTTCTAGTGGTTCGAATGTAAAATCCAAAACCATAGTTTGTTTTAGAGAGTCAACCACATCTGAGGGTATTAGAAAAGGTCAACCTAAAGGTCCCGTTCCTCGTCGTGTTTTCACATGTTTGCATTGTGGTAGGAAAGGTCACCTTAGGAGTTTCTATTTTGCTCTTAGAAAAGGCCCTAGAAAGTTTTAACGTAGTATCCCATTGGTTCCCAAAACCCGTTTTGTTAGGTATACACCTGATTGGGTTTGAAAAATCAGTTTTGGAGATGTTAAATGCTTCGTTGGTTGATTCTCACATGCCTGCACATGATTCATCTCTTGTTATTTCTTATGGATAGTAGCTTGCATGTATTGTCATACGCTAGCCCTTGCATCATGTTTATAATTTTCTAGTGTTATGACATGTTTATCTCCTTGTATTTTATTTTTCACTTATTTGAGTCTTATTTGAAAACTACAAAAATATTTTATTTTTGAGAAAACTTTTGAAAAGCCAAAAAGATTTTTTTTTTGAGGTTACATGTTTGATGTGGCATATTGGTGTGCTTGGAACCCTCCCAACATCGTTTCATTATGCATGTGGCTAGAACATTTAGTCATTATTATCGATGCTTAGAATGATCTTAACCATTGTTTATATGGGGTTGTTTAGAAGTTGATATGAATTTTGATTCGACTTTTTATATATGCCAACATTGCACACATGCACGAGTTTATATGGATGTTTAACTTCTCTTGCATAATTGAATTTGGTGAGGTGTTCTTATCTCAATCTTGTCATCTAAGCATAAGTAGACTTAAGGAGAAGTGTGCATGTAAGAATCGTTTACTATGAGGATTTGAATTGGTATAATTGAAAAAATTATGAGTGATTCACGGGAAAGGGCTGCGAGAGTTCAAAATTAACTCCTCGTGAAATCCACCATTTAAAACAGCCCAAAAGAAAAAGACAATATGTTAAGAAAAGGGCCAATAAGATTTTCTTTAAGTTGAGAATGTTAGAAACCTCAAAAGAACTTGAAAAAGTATATATTTTTTAGGGATTTTGGTTGGAGAAAATTTAAACGGCTTTGTACAACTAATACTAATGTTGAAACATTGCAATTTGACGCTATTCTTTTTAGAATCGTCAAAATTCTGGATTTGTGTGCATGTAGTATGTTTAGTTCATTAAGCCCACACTTTAATTGTCATACGGCTATGACAAAGTTTGATGATTCATCGCTATCAATTAGAGATTCTTGATCTTTTAGATGTGTTGGAATTGTGACTCATTTGTTGTAGTTTCACGCTCATTCATTCCATGTCCATGTTTGAGCACATCGGTACAATGTTTGCATGTAACTTGGATTTTTAGTTTTTATGCATTTTTGCATTTTGTGCTTTACGTTTTAGCACTGTTTTGCTGTTGTCAGGACCTTCCACTGATTTTTTTCTAGAAATTATTTCACTGGGCAATAATATAAAATATTTTTGGGAAAATGTGAAAGTTTGGCAGGTCGCGAGAAGTCGTTAAAACAACATCTCTATGTCACGCAAACGACATTTGTACTTCGTTTGAGCAACGTCCTCACTTCATTTGAGCGACGTCCCTGGCTCATTCGAACGACAGCCTGAATTCTTACTTTTGATTGGTTTGCAGTCCACTGGTTTATTTTGGTGATATTTTTGGTTCTACTGGATGTGTTTCTGGGATAACTGGTTTATATGCTGGTTCTATTGGCTCAAAATTGATATTTTGCATATATTTGGTGTTGATACCAAAATTAGTATGCTGATATGGACGAATAATAAGAAGACACGTGTCGATCTACGTGGCACAATAACAACGAGGAAGTCTATTTCCCCGAGGAAGTCATACTCACTCCGAGCAACAGGTGTTCTCCGAGGAACTCCTACGCTCCGAGGAACTCTTGAACGACAAGCAACTAAGGCGGTTCGAGCTGCATCTCGATCACAGCATTGATTGCCAGATAATCAACAGTTCAACTATTCATTGAATGCTTATCATCTTGACGCACACGCTTGAAGAGCATTAAATGAATTACTCTTTCATATGTATATCATTTAATGTATCACCCTTTCAGATTATAGCCTCAAGGCTATAAATACATTGTATTACCCTCATTCAAAGTGGACCCGAAATTTCTTGAGAGTACTCGTAATCAAGAATTCCCAAACACTCAGCAATAACATAACAGTGGACGTAGGCCATTCATATAAGGCTGAACCACTTTAAAATATTTTGTCTCATTTATTTATCTGTGATTGAATAATTAGAGTAATCTAATTTTTTACATCAAAAGATTGGCGCCGTCTGTGGGAAACGACTGTTGTTATCGTTTTTCACCAAAAATCATTCATCATCAATGGCAGATAATCCAGAATCCAGTAATCGAAACGCTGGAAATGCTGGAAATCCTCCAAATCCCTCTGCACCTCTAGATCTGGCCGGGATTATGACGAATCTGGCTCATGGACAAACCGCCATGCAAGAAATAATACGGCAACTCATACAGCCCCTTCATGGCGGTGCACCTGCACGTTCGGGGCAGCGAAGTGGTCAGAGGCAAACCTATTTACTTTCTTCATGATCCCGGCGTACTGAGTCATATCGTAATGAGGAATCTGATGATTTCTCTTATCAACCTGGGCGAACTTCGTCAATAAGGGCTACAGATACTGATCAACGTATCACTCTCTCTCCAGAGAGACCCAGTGCCTTGGAAAGACTGAGTAGGGTGTCTCCTTTCAGTCGATTAGGCCCTAGGAGGAATAGGAGTCCACCTAAGACCATGTTGAGGAGTTTTCGACAACCATCAAATCTAAGAGAAGGATCAGCACAATCACGACCAGTTGCTCGTCAAGATAGATCTCAGGAGGCCACTTCAGAGCAATCAATTGCTCGAACTAACAAGCCCAAGGAGGGAAATGATGCGTGGAAAGGTTCCATTCAACGGTTGGAGGACATATTGGGAGAAATGGCTAAGGCGAAGAATCCCTTACAATGAACTTTTGTTCAAGAGACACCTTTTGTCCAGGCCATTGTGGGTTTTCCTATTCCATCAAAGTTTAAAGCACCTATGGTGACCCCCAAATATGACGGAAAGACAGATCCTGTTCTTCACATAGAGCAATATCAAGCTGCTGCCGACATCTATGCCGTCCCCGACGAGATGAGATGCAGAGCATTCTCAGGAACTCTTACTGGATCTGCCCAGATATGGTACAACAATCTTCCTCGGGGTAAGATATTAACTTTCTTTCAGTTGGCCGAGTTGTTCATCGGCAATTTCTGTTTTGGAGCAAAGCCAGTAAAAAGAGTAGCACACTTGTTAAGTGTTAGACAAAAATCTGGTGAGAGTACTAGAGATTACATAACTCGTTTCAATAACGAGAAGCTGGAAGTCATATATTATGAAGAAAAGACAGCAATCACCGCCTTGATGAGTGGGTTGTTGCCTAACAAGTTGTATTACACTTTGGCCAAAGATCCACCTACAACTATGTCAGAGTTGATGGCAAAAGCAGCCAAAATCATGAATGCTGAGGAGGCTATGGCTGCGAAGAAGAATATGGATAAAGAAACCAAGGTGGAAGATAACAAATCCAAGAAAAAAGAGCATAAGGGAAATGGCGGTGACAATCATTCCAAGAATAATAAATCGTCATGGTAAGTCCCGAAAAAATTCGATAATTATACTCCTTTAAAAATGAGTATTAATCATGTCTTGGAAGAAATCAAGAATAGCGAGGAGGTAAAGTGGCCGAAGAAACTGAGGTCAGATCCTGATACGAGGAATAGGGAGAAATATTGCGAGTTCCATAAGGATCATAGTCATATGACCAAAAATTGCATAGCTCTTCAGAACGAGATTGAAACACTCATCAGAAGAGGAAAATTAGCAAAGTATGTTGATCGGGGAGGTGAAAGAAGAAATAATGACCGAACTAGAGATAGGTCTAGATCTCCTCATCGAGCGGAGGAGAAAAAGAAGAGAAACCATGAAGATAATCCAGATGATGACCCCGATCTTCCCAAGAAACTGAGGCAGCCAGAACGAGAGGTATTTTCAATACACTTTGGAACATTTGACTGTAATTTTATTACAGGTGGAGATGCAGGAGGAGGAGATCTTACTACAGAAAAAAAAAAGCTTACCTCGGTGAGGCTCAGGCTTGCTCATACATTCAACGGATAAATTTGGCTGAAGAGGATCACCCGAGGAAGATAAACAAAGAGAAGCTGGTCATTAGCTTTTCAAAAAACGACTTGGCATGTGTTCTTTACCCTCACGACGACCCTTTGGTGATCAAAATGAGGATGAAAGAAGTAGTGATTTCAAGGGTTTTGGTAGATAATGGTAGTTCGGCGGACATCATGTACTACTCATGCTTTGACAGTTTAAATTTGAAATTATCTCAATTGGAGCCTTATCACAGACCTGTCCTAGGTTTTGCTGGCGAGAAAGTTTTTCCACTTGGGATGATCAAGTTGGATATATTCATTGGAACTTGGCCTGCTTGTCGAACAGAGAGAATACGCTTCTTTGTGATGGATAAGAATGTGCAGTCAGCTTACAACATCATCATGGGAAGAGTTGGTTTGAAGAAGTTCGAAGCGGTCCCATTTACAGTACATCAGTGCTTAAAATTCCCAATAAATTTCGGAGTAGGAGTTGCGAAAGGTGATCAAAAAGTAGATCGGGAATGCTATTATTCATCTGCCGAGCAAGAGGAGCTTGAAAAGTCAAGGAAAAAGACTACTACCTACCAGGTGGATGAAGGTACAGAAATTGAAACACTGGATCCCAGAGATGAATCCCAACTTGTAAAAGGACAGGTGGTGGAATCTACAGAAAATGTTATTCTGGATGACGAGCACCCTAAACAAGTAACCCAGATAGGTTTGTCGTTGGATGCCTCAATAAAACAGGAGTTAATAACTTTCTTGCGAAACATGAAGAAAACTTTTGCATGGAGTCATGAAGACATGCCAGGAATAGATCCAAACTTCTTATTTCATGAGCTCAATGTGAATAAGGAGATCAAACCTGTAAAGCAGAGAAGAAGAGTATTTAGTCTCGAGAAGAATCAAACTATACAAGAGGAGGTCGACAAGCTCCAGAAAGCTCAATTCATTGAAGATGTGAAATATCCAGACTGGTTAGCCAACGTGGTGATGGTAAAGAAGAAGAACAATAAATGGAGAATGTGTGTTGATTTCACCGATCTCAACAAGGCATGCCCAAAAGATCACTTTCCATTGCCCAGAATTGATCAACAAGTGGATGCTACCTCGGGACACGAGCTGCTCAGCTTCATGGATGCTTATTCTGGTTACAACCAGATCAAAATGAAACCTGAAGACAGGCAAAGTACTTCTTTTATTACCCCTAGGGGAACTTATTGTTACAATGTTATGCCTTTTGGTTTGAAAAATGCAGGAGCGACATACCAGCGGCTGATGAACAGGGTTTTTGTCGAACAAATCAGTTGCAATATGGAAGTCTATGTCGATGATATGCTGACAAAGAGAAAGAAAGCTGCTGATCATCTAGTTGACTTAGGTCAGACCTTTGATCAACTGGATAAATACCAAATGAAGCTCAACCTGACGAAGTGCACATTTGGAGTACGAGAAGTAATGTTCCTCGGGTACATTGTCAACCAGCGAGGCATTGAGGCAAATCCAGAAAAGATCAAAGCTCTTTTAGGGTTGCGATCTCCAACGGCGAAGAAAGAGGTGCAGAGTCTTACAGGACAAGTTGCAGCGCTCAACAGATTTGTATCCCGAGCAACTGATAGATGTCTCCCATTCTTCAAAACACTTCGAAAAACTTTCGAGTGGAATGATGAATGTGAAAAAGCCTTTCAAGACTTGAAGAAATATTTGGGAGCACCTCCACTGTTGTCCAGGACAGTAATGGGAGAAAAGTTGCACTTGTACCTGGCAGTATCGGAGAGTACAGTCAGCTCGACATTGATCAGAATGGAGAATCCAATTTATTACACAAGTAAGGCTTTCCGAGGTGCAGAGATCAGGTACCCAAAGCTGGAAAAATTGGCATTGGCATTAATTGAGGCAAGTAGAAGAATGAGGCCATAGTTCCAGGCCCATACCATCGTCGTGTATACCGACATGCCATTGAGACAAGCCCTTCATAAGCCAGAAAAATCAGGGAGACTGATGTATTGGGCAATAGAGCTCGGTGAATATGATATTGTGTATGAACCCAGATCATCACTAAAAGGGCAGGCTGTAGCAGACTTTATAGCAGAATTTACATATCCTGATACCCCCGAGGAACAAAAGTTGCTCGCTGATCAACCTGTGGATGTTACAGGATCAACAGACATAAGCTCAGACCAACTCCGATTGGTAAAAGGGCTTGTGGATATAGAAGGATCATCAAATTCGAGCTTAGACCAACTCTGGTTGGTAAAAGGGCGAGAAGAGATGATCGACGAGGAGCAAGAAATATCAGGAGAGGATAAAAAGAAACAACAAATATTTCACCGAGGAACTCTGTCAGATAAGAAATTTGAAGACGAGTTACCTACATGGAGATTATATGTAGTTGGGTCATCTTGCACAACGGGTTGTGGAGCAGGGATTATTTTGAACACCCCAGACGAGATTGACGTGGAATATGCCTTGCGATTCCAATTCAAAGCTTCCAATAATGAGGCTGAGTATGAAGCCTTGATATCAGGTCTTAATTTAGCAAAGATTATGGAAGCACAATAAGTGATGGTATTCAGTGATTCTCAATTAATTATGAATCAGATGATGGGAACATATGCAGTTAAAGGAGAATTAATGGCCAAGTATCATGAAAAAGCGATGGAGTTGTTGGCAGAATTTGATGCCATTCAGTTGATCAGAATACCAAGAATGGAGAATGCATAAGCAGACGCACTGGCCCGACTAGCATCAGCTACTCGTACCGAGCTATGAAGAACAATACCAATTGAAGTATTAGAAACTCGGAGCATAGATGAAGACCTAATGATGAATGTTATTACCCTTGATTTAGGACCATCTTGGATGGATCCCATCAGGGCATATATTAAGAAAGGAGAATTACCGGAGGATAAGATCGCTGCCAAGAAATTGAAGTATAAAGTTGCTCGGTATGTACTAACTAATGGTGTTTTGTATAGACGAGGAATTATGGTAGGTTTGCAAAGATGTGTACATCCCTCCGAGGTGAAAGAATTGATTTAAGAGATCCATGAAGGGTCTTGTGGAGCGCATGTAGCAGGCCGGACACTTTTACAAAGAGTGATGACGCAGGGGTACTACTGGCCAACGATGAGGGCTGATTGTATAGCCTATGCTAAGAGATGTGATAAGTGCCAACATTTTTCCTCCATCCGACGAACTCCACAAGCATTGTTGACACCCATAACTTCCCCTTGGCCAGTTGCCATGTGGGGAATTGATTTGGTTGGACCACTGCCAACGACCCGAGGAAGATTCAAGTACCTCGTCGTCGCAGTGGATTATTTTACTAAGTGGGTAGAAGTTGAGGCTCTGATTGATATGACATACGAGAAGGTGTACCAATTCGTTTGGAAGAACATAATCTGCCGATATGGTCTCCCTCATGCCTTCATCACAGACCATGGAACACAATTTGATAATGAGGAGTTTGCCGCTTATTGCCATCAATCAAACATTTTGAAGGTTCATTCAGCACCAGGCCACCCTCAAAGCAATGGACAGACTGAAGTGACAAACAGAACATTACTAAATGGTTTGAAAAAGAGGCTAAGTGAGGCTAAAGTTAATTGGATTAATGAGCTACATTCAGTATTGTGGGCTTACCGAACAACCCCCCGAGCAGCAACTGGAGAATCACCATATATGCTGGCATTTGGAAGTGAGGCCGTAATACCTGCCGGGTTGGGTCTTCCAACACACAGAGTGTTGAATTTCAATTCCCCAGTCAGCGACTTAATGAGAAGATTAGATTTGGACATGCTCGAGGAGGTTAGAGAAGAGGCAGCCATTAGGAATGCTGCTTACCAACAATGAACAGCTCTGTTCTACAACAAGAGGGTGAAGAAATGCGACTTAAAAGAAGGAGATTATGTGCTAAAGAAGGTCATTCAGAAGCACAATAAGTTGGAAGAAAATTGGCATGGACCTTACCGAGTTACAGAAGTTGTTCGACCAGGAACTTACCGAATAGCAACTCTAGAAGGAGAGGAATTTAAGAATGCATGGAATGCTGAACACCTACGCAAGTATTATCAGTGATGTAAAATGTAAAGCAGCTCCATCAATATGAATAAAAAGATGATATTTCGCCATCTTCTTTCTTTTATTGAAAGTTTTTCGGGGAATACTAGTGTGCAACACTACGCTATTCAACAATAAAAGCAACATCGATAGTTCAAACCCAGATCAACTCCGGTTGGTAAAAGGGCGAGAATAAACTATACTCCTTTGGTTAGGAGGCGTACACTAGCTCAGACCAACTCCGGTTGGTAAAAGAGTTAGTGGGCACGGTAGTTCGAACCCAGACCAACTCCGGTTGGTAAAAGGGCGAGAACACCCTATACTCCTTTGGTTAGGAGGCGTACATTAGCTCAGTCCAACTCCGGCTGGTAAAAGAGTTAGTGGACATGATAGTTCGAACTCAGACCAACTCCGGTTGGTAAAAAAGCGAGAATACGATATTTCAAACCCATAACAACTCCGGTTGGTAAAAGGGCAAGAACACCCCATACTCCTTTGGTTAGGAGGCGTACATTAGCTCAGACCAACTCCGGTTGGTAAAAGAGTTAGTGGACATGATAGTTCGAACTCAGACCAACTCTGGTTGGTAAAAGAGCGAGAACACGATAGTTCGAACTCAGACCAACTCCGGTTGGTAAAAGAGCGAGGACACGAGACTCCTAAAAATCCCAACGTGTTTGGTTAGGAAACAAGATATGCTCTCAAATGCCAACTTATGTTGGTCAGGAGGTAAGTTTATTACATAAAAGTTCCTCGAAGAACAAAATATTCCAAACCGAATCAAGTATGGTTGGTCGGAGATAAAAATCCACTAACTATAGTTGGTCGACGAGGAGAAAATATTTTAAACAGTACCAAGTATAGCTGGTCGGGGATAAAAACCCATTAACTATGATTGGTCGACGAGCATAACTTAACAACCTTGGTTGGTTGGAAGAATTTTTAACATTTTTATACTCATTACTTTATTATTAAGTGATCGAGCAATATTACTAATACTTGTAATTTTTTATTACTAAGTTGGTCGATGAACCACATGATATTATTATGCAAGCACAAATATAAAGTGTTTAACAAGTATAAAACAACAACAATACAGATTTGCGAACAAAAATGAAACTTTTTCATTAAACTCAAAATGAATTACACAAATTTATTACATTAAATTGTGTACTAACTATTACATTAGAATCTCCTATTCTACTGGTCTTTTCCCTGTTGCTTTTGAAACAGGCTCCTCGCCAGCAGGAGGATCTTCCAGGCAAAGAGGAGAAATAATGAAGTTAATATCTCGAAGCATTCTAACGTTCATTACTGAAGGAGTGTCCAGTAGATGCTCGGGACGACATACTTCGATCTGAGAGTGAAGATTGTAGTCACCAAGGTATTTTGCAATTAAGCTCCGAGGAATGGCACGAGCTGGGATCCATTCCATGTCCAAATTATATGGTGGCACATGCAGGTCAAGAACCCCAGGATCATAATAATCCCACAGGTAGTGCCCCTGTTCGAGCTTCAGCACGCCCAAGGCGTTCATCCAAACTTGCTTGTAGCCCTCGTTATTGGCATTCTGGATACGATCATCTAAATGGAATAACGCTTCGTTGTATCCAGCCATCCAGAACTCCCTGGGCTATTTATTAAATTGAAATATCAACTTTTCAAGCTTCTCGTGAAGGTTTCTGGCAAGAACATCCTTATTATTCAGAGCAGATTTTGTCGAAGCAAGTTGATCCTCTAGAGTTTGGATTTTCTTGGACATTTCAGACAAAGCCCGATCTTTTGCATTCAATTGGAACGCTTGGGTTTCCAACGTTGATTGAGTACGAGCTTCCTCAACGGTACGACGAAGACCTCTTGATCGACCCCGAGTAGGTGGAGTACTCTGTTCCTCGACAACCTCCTGAGCAACTCTTCCTCGTCCACGAGAAACCCTTTCTCGTCCCCAAGTAGCAGTAGAAGTGCCCGACCTTCTCAAGGTGTCCAACTCTTGCCTTAATTTTGCATTCTCAACCTCTAGAAATGAAAATCCCTCGTCAGTCACTGGGATTACAGCTGTTGAAGAAGAGGCTGCAGACTTATACTGTGCTAGCTCTTTCTGCAAATTGTTGTTCTCTTGCTCCAGCAGCTCAGCAATCTGTCTACATGCTTTAACTTCACCCTTTAAGGTTCTCTCCCTGACATTGTAACTAGTAAGAAGATTTTTGTGGCCTTCCTCGGCAGAAAGTTGCTGATACTTCTTCTCATATCCCTCATGCAACAGAGCAGTCGATTCTTTATATTGCTGCTGAAGTTCATTGAGAGTACATTGCAGATCTTCAATCATTTCATAATATGCCACATTGTTGGCCACAACTCGATCAAGTAAGTCTTTCAGGTACTGATAAGCTTCAACTGCTTGCTCTGAAGCACCATGACCAAGGATGTCGATAATTTCTGATGCACTTAATTCAGTGTGACCAGCCTTATAATATTCATGGCATTGCTGCATCAGCTTAGTATCATTAGAAGATATCATATCCATCCTGGCCAGAAACTAGAAAAGAAAGAAAAAGTAATCATCAAAAAGAAGATCAAGATAGAGTACAGAAGAGAAAAGAGACAATCATATGGAAGAAAAGAGATCAAATTTTATTAGATCATGGTACAAAGTTACAAAGATATTGGTTACACTTGAAAAAGAAGAAAAATAGAAAGAGAATACCGAACAACGTCACACCTTTTCCTTGTCTCCCAAGACTTTCTCGGGAGGCTGGGATGAGGAGCTCGGTTGCTCGGAGGGAACAACGAGTTGGTCGGCTGGAGCTGGAACTTGTTCTTGAGGAGCAGGTAGAGATGAATGCTCCTCGTCAACAGGCTAGGTAAGGATGAGATCACCCGCTACCATTGAAGATTCTTCAGAGGCAACTTCATCCTCTTCTTCATCTTCGATGGCTGGAGGAGGACCAGGGAGATGTTGTTGAAACAGTTCTGAGTCCTCATTAACTTTCAATTCTTGCAAAGTAGCAACCCAGCCATCTCGGAAGTATTTCAAACTCCCATACTGCACCTGAGTCATCATGGCTGCTACCCCCTTGTTCCACCCTTTGTCCCAACCTGTGTTGAAGAACTTCTTTATTGCCATTTTTCTTTTAATTTTCTCCAAGGAGAGGTTCTCGGATAGAAGATCCTCGGTGTCCTTTAACTTAGCATCCACCTCCTCCTTCTGGCGATTTACTTCTCGCAGAAGGGCTAGCTCTTCCTCAGCCAATTTTAACTTATTTTCAAGCTCCCCAAAGTTTGTGAGCTTCTCGGCATATTTTTTATTCTCTATCTCTAAGTCTTTCACCTTATTTCCCAACTGCACCTTCTCTGCCTCGGATGAAGCCAGCTTCTTCTCCCATTCACCCCTATCCTCGTCATACTTTTGACGAGAATCCTTCAAAGATTGGGCCAAGCCCTGAAAAACATCCTCTACTCCTGACGAGGAGCTAGAAGCCTTGATCGCTTCATCTTTCTTCACTATGGTGTTAGAGCAACTCACTAGTTGGAAAAAGAAGAAAATAATAATAAGTCAGCACGGAGATACATGTATTGATGGAGAGAAAAAAAATTCAGAATATGAGAAACTTACTGAAGCAATGTGACGAGTAGCCAGGGATCTAAGCATATCCCTATAGATACTCTCCTCGATTCCTTGGACTTCAGGAATAGTCCAAGTCTTTACCAAGCTCATTGTAGAGCTCGAAGGAATGATAGTTGGAACACCAGCTCCACTAACTTGGAGCTGGGAAAGGTTTTCAGCCAAATTGAACGAGGAGGATTTCTTCAGTCTCCTCGGTGGCATTTCAGCAATTTCAACCAAAGAACTTTTGGAAGGGGAGATGGTGATCACTTCCACAAAAGCAATTTTCTTGCTCGGAGCCACTGGGGGCTTCTCGGCAGCCTTCTGAGGAGCAACAGAAGGGGCAGCATCTACTTTCTTTGTCCCCTTTGGGACATCAGTCTTGTTTCTTTTTCCATCTCCAGCAGAGGTAGTCTCCTCAAAGAAAGTAGGAACTCTTCTTTTGCCCATTTTTTGACTTAGAGTAAGGTGAGATTCTGGAGAAGAATCCTTAGGAAATGATGCTGGTTCACTGGTGCTGACCACAGGACGAGAAGTAAAGGATGTTGTATAGCTCCTGTACTGCAACAAGTATGAAGCAGATCTGATGTGCTCGTCTGTAACTCTCTTATGCAAACTCCAGATATGTTTCAAATGCTTGATATTAACTTCAGCTTCTTTCGGAGTTTTTCTCTTACTGTCAACTGCAAATAAATACATAGTGAAATATCAGTCATACATTTTATCAAACATAATGAAATCATGATTTCAGAAATAACATAAGATGAAAATAACCTATCCCATTGCCATATGGAGGGCATCTGGGACCTTGATATACTTCATCTCCAGTCAAAGGGGCATGTTGCCAATTTTTGATAATCACCCCATGTTCAAAATAATCCCTATTGGCATCAGGGAGGTTAACTACTAAGGCCCTATTCAAAAATCTAGTTTTTAAATAAAAAATATTGTCTAAAACAGCCCATTTGTAACAATATATAATCTCAGGAATTCCTATACGAGTTCCATGAGTTTGATTTAACCTATACACCCCATTAACTATTCTCCATGTGTTGGGGGCTATTTTTGCAGGGGCGACATAGAAATACTGACAGAACTCTAAGAACAGAGGGTTTGGTGGAAAAGAAAATCCACATTCAGCAATAAAGAGACTGGGGAACCAGTGTCCCTCAGCCAAACGAAAATAATCTAAAGGCTCAGAAAGATTCTCCAAAGTTACCCAAGATGGAATAGAAAAGTCAGAACAGAATTTATCAAGAGATTCGATAACATAAACCATGGTGAATAAAAAGAAATGAAGAAGAAGGAAGAAAATCTTACAGGAAAAAGGAGATCTGTTGACAAACAAACAAAGAAAGGGATGAACGCACAAGAGAGAGAAAGGCTATAGAAAACTCGAAAGCAGAAAATGGAAAAGGTAGAAGACGGTGATATTATCTATGAAGTTTAAATACTTTGTCTTGGGAAACGGCGAAAGAAATGATTACAAAAAGGAAACTATTATGCTACCGGTGGCTAAAAGGACAAAAAGTACACGAAGATCGAAGCGCTTATAAAAATGCAAAAAGGCGGATTCTGCGAATTTAGAAGGAAATTCAAATACGGAGAAATGTTCTTAAAAACCAGGAAGATCATTTAATATTGCCATATACCGAGAAAGAATGTTCCACACTCCTCAAAGTTCGAAATATGAAACATTAGGGGCTTCTGTTGATACCAAAATTAGTATGCTGATATGGACGAATAATAAGAAGACACGTGTCGATCTACGTGGCACAATAACAACGAGGAAGTCTATTTCCCTGAGGAAGTCATACTCACTCCGAGCAACAGGTGTTCTTCGAGGAACTCCTACGCTCCGAGGAACTCCTACGCTCTAAGGAACTCTTGAACGACGAGCAACTAAGGCGGTTCGAGCTGCATCTCGACCACAGCATTGATTGCCAGATAATCAACAGTTCAACTATTCATTGAATGCTTATCATCTTGACGCACACACTTGAAGAGCATTAAATGAATTACTCTTTCATATGTATATCATTTAATGTATCACCCTTTCAGATTACAGCCTCAAGGCTATAAATACATTGTATTACCCTCATTCAAGGTGGACCCGGAATTTCCTGAGAGTACTCGTAATCAAGAATTCCCAAACACTTAGCAATAACATAACAGTGGACGTAGGCCATTCATATAAGGCTGAACCACTTTAAAATATTTTGTCTCATTTATTTATCTGTGATTGAATAATTAGAGTAATCTAATTTTGTACATCAACAATTGGTTTATCACACCTGATTAAATTGCTATATTCCTTATGTGATTCATTGGTTTACTAGCTACAGATTTGTCATCTATTGATCATATTTAGTTGGTTGTTTTATGATTATCTAGCAATTTCACATTGATTCAAATTGGTATATTCTCTTGCTAGACACTTTGATTTGTTTACCTTTTCACCGAATTGTCTATTCGAGACAAAAATGGGGAGAGATGTATGTGATGTAGGGGGGATTTGAGCATGTTTTGGTTTACATATTTTACAAATTAGTATTACAAAATTGGTAGGTTAAATTTGGTATCTTTTTATTGCTCAATTGTTTAACAAATGATTTTTTCAAAGATTATTCATAATTGTATCCATTGTTGTTTGGTATCATTTGGATATATATTGGTTTCATTTGTTCCTACAAACTTCTTTGGGTATTTGTTTGTCTATTTCATGTGTGTAGGTATGCTTTAGAGTTTCGGCATCTCAAGTCTACATCACATTCAGACAGTTCATGCCTACCCGTGCCACATATTCTAGTCCGTGTCCTGTAATTTTTTATTTTGGTTTTATGGGATGGGATTTAGTCGTCATACGGCTTGATGGCCCGAATTAGGCATTTCACTGGTTTAGTTTTATCCCGAAGTATTCAAAGGGGAGATTTGTAAGAACATAAATTTCCAATTGAGTCCATGTATTCGTTTGACTTAATTATGTGAACAAAACTGTGTTTGTAATATGTCATAGGGAGATTTCATTTTGTCACGATTCCACTTGTTCTATGACGTATTGAAGAAATTAAAGACGTTACCGCAAAGCTTCAAAGAATTAATCATGTCGAAGTTTAAATTGGTGCAAGTTTATTCGTCTTCAAAGTAAATTGCATTCCGAGATTACACAAGTGTGAATGCGTATAATTAATGGTGCTCGGAATCATTTTTATAAAAGATAAGGATGTAATTTTATAAAGAAAAATATTTTAAAATGTTTTAAAGGTGTTTTAAATGGTTCACTACGTTTTATTCTGATAAGATCGAAATAGAGTTTGACTAATTTGGATCTATTTGGGAAGAGATGTTTTAAACAAAAAGTCAAAAAGTCAAACTGATGCAGCATCGTTCAAACAACATGTCATCTCATTTGAGCGAGATGCCCATGTCGCACGAACGATAGGCTGATCTTGTTCGAGCAACACTATTTTCAAGGCGGTGTTTAAATCTTATTTAAAGCGTATTTTTTTTAGAGTTTCGTAAGTGTGCATTCTGGAAAAACAGTTTACCATCCAGTATGAGTTTAGCACATGTTTTCTAAGGTTTAAAAATCGTAAATACATCCTTAGAGTTTGCAAAGATTCGAGATATCATTCTTATATATTTATGTGATCTTGTTGCACCAAGAAGGTTTGTTCTACAAATTTAACATCAGGGTTTTGCGGTGAAGAAAAGAGAAGGACTTCTTGTTCGACATCGTAAACGAATCAAAGCCATTCGGTGGACACCGAGACATACGTAGATGCATGTGTTATGGACAGGCATCGTGGAAGAAGAAATTTTTGCGTGGGCACTATTGAAGAATGGTAGACGATCATAAGGAGCGTCAAGACCCGTGGGGATCAAGTCATTGAGTAAGGATAATATGTCTTTGTAAAACCTTTGTTCATAGTGATTGTCTAGCTTGGGCCGTCCGAGGTTGTTTTCTCGTTTTGGTTTTTTTCCTCGTACATCCGGCGTTGTGAGTTTTCTTTACTTTACTTTACTTACTATAATCACTTGATGCATGTTTAGGATTAATCAAGATAAAATTGATTTAAAGTAAGAATTGGGTTTTGATAACTTTGTTTGGTGCACATTAAAAATTGGTTTGATTTGAAACACACATAAGGTCCACCCTGTTTTCACATTAGAAATCATTTTATCCGTGACCTTGTCGAATCCAAAGATCTCATCGTTGAATATCTAAAAACTCAAAGGCAGTTCGCATATCTCTTTACCAAACCTTTAGACAACATACGCTTTGAGTATTTACGAATAGCTATAGGCATTATCACTCTCAATTAATCTTTATCATTTGTCATAACATAGGTAGTATCTTGCTTATATTCTGTGATTCTTCCATGTTCATGATACATTTTGTTATCGATTTTTTGTGATATATACTCCTTGTATATTTGAGAAAATTTGGGGGAGAAGATCTTGAGTATACCTAAGCGATTTTTTTATCTATTCCTGATTCTAAGTCAACTAATATGCCATTCAGTGTTTATTTTATCACAGGCATTTCAGACCCGTTGTATAGCTTCTTACTTTTGTAGGGTTTTGGTTTGTATATTGTTGACTAATGTTTTTTGTAATATTTTTCCGTTCTAGGATGGGAATGGGTTGTTAGAACCTTTGTATAGGACAACTAAGTTTTTTTTTTCAATTTTCACCCACAAGTTCAGATTACACAAGGGAATTTTGTCTCCAATATCCAAAGGGGGAGCTTGACAACACACTATATAATTGAATTACTTGAGTATACATTATATAGGAGTTCCAACTAGTTTGGATATTGAGACAAAGTAGGATTAGTGTTTATAAGTTGCTCCATACCCAAAGGTTCAAGAAGAAGGAAGAAGAAGAAGAAGAAGAAGAAGAAGAAGAAGAAGAAGAAGAAGAAGAAGAAGAAGAAGAAGTAATCAAATCCAAGGAATTCTAATAGAGAAGTTATTTGTAACCTTAAAACCACTAATAGGGCACTCTCATTGCATCATATACTACTACTATTAGCTTTAATAGTATTACAACACTTTAGGACTTTTCAAAATTAAATTAATTCAGTTCAAAACATTTTATACAATTTTAAAATAATTTTTGAATTATTAAAACATTATTTTAAAAGTGTTGTGGCTGAAATTAGAATTTTAAAAAGTTATTTTATTAGTTGTAAGTTTTCCTGGGTCGAATATAAAAGCGCTAGAGACTATAAGGTGTCTATGTAATTATTTTATAAATAGGCGTTTTACTTTTCATCATGTCCATACATGTGTTAGTAGCTGGACGGGTAGATTTGTGTTTTCTCATAGACTCAACCTCCATCACCAATCTCAACCCTTGGATTAGTTTTATCAATGGTCTTCATGTGTTGTATTAAAATCCAAGTGCTTAACTCTCATCCAATGAGATTCTTTCATTTCATCGGTTGGTTTTAAACCATTGGATCATTAGTCAAACTGTGTGACTTAATCTCAGTCATTGTTTGCAAACAATGTTCCAGATCCTTCCTTCACCTACTATAAAACTGGACCTACCCTTAGCATTTTGAGACTTTTGTTCAAATCACCCTAGAGAGAAAATAAGAGAGAGAAGAGAGATAAATGGAAGAAATTTAAGAGAAAAATAGAGAGAGAAAGGAAGAATATCAATCCATCTTCGTCCTTCATCACCTCTGAGTGAATCCGTTCAACCCAAAAAGTTTTAAACTTCAAACACCTTTACCAAAAACCAAAAACTATGAGAGATAGAGCCAATAGGTTTAGTAGTTGGTTTGACGTCTTGTAGAAGACCTCTTTTGTTTTATGTCTTTCTCAAAACACCTCTTTGAGAAAATAGCAAGTTTCATATATTGAAACTTGAGATTTTCTAAAGAGAACATCACACGCTTATTTTTTTAGTTCTCTTTTTGGATCTCTGTTTTCAGATCCACTTGATTCCAAAGTTTTTGAAAAATAAACTTTTAGGGTTTCAAGAAAAACTCGATCCTTAAGAGCGTTTATGTTTCTTGATTTTATTTCACATTTTGTGAAATAAACGTGTTTAAAAATAACAAGAAACACATAGGACCTGGGCTATTTTTGAAAGCAAGGGTGTTCATGTAGATCTGATCTTAAGATAGAAGTTTCTTTTACAAAATCATTTGAATCAATTTCTGCATGTTATTTCTGATTCTAATTTTACGATATAGACTTCTAGTCTAGTTTGGATCTCAATTGGTGGTTTACAATTTCAAAAATATTTTCAAAATACTGAAATTGTTTAAGACCTTGGCCGTCTTCTGAGCAAGGTAACCTTGAGATCTGTGGATTAATAGAAAGATTAAGAAGTCTTGATTTGTAAAATACAGACTTTGAAATATCTTATTCATTCTAAATTTGTTTGTAATTTGATAGGAATGGTTGTATAAACAATTCTGACAGGGTGAGTTGCATATCTGCATATAGTGCACATCACAGACACTTAGACACAGTGTTTTGTTTGAGACTTAAAAGTTCAAAGAGTTGCTAGATTCAGAATTCAAAGAGAAGGAGGTCAAATAAAAGGCAAAGGAGCAACAAAGACGAGATCAGTTCTATTCATAAACCTTTGGAGTGGAGTAGCTCATTTAGGTATAATTTTGAACTTAGATTTATGATCCTTGTGTGTTTGCTTAAGTGTTGTAACTTGATTCTTTATTCCAGTGAATTTTTATTTTGTACCGTAGAGGGCACCGTGGATGTTTCTCTTGTTTAAGGGTTTTACCACGTTAAAAATTCTTGTGCCTATTCGTTTGAATATTCTTAACTGTTGTTGTGATTAGGACAACATGGTAATTTCAGTTGATGTTTCTTAAAATTTAAAAGTAAGGTAATCAACTATCGAATCTAACCCAAACATTCAGAAAATTTGTACAACACATCTTGTGTTCTTTTCGAAAAGAGTTTTTCCCAAAACGTTTATTCGGAGTATCCACAATTCATAACATGATGTTATCAACCTTGTAAACAAGCTTTTAGCAATAAATATTTTCTTCATATATGTACACATAACTAAATTGTGAAATGATGATGTATTCTTTGTTCAAAATACAAATTAGTTATGCTATCGTTAATGGAACTTATTCCTTATATTTACATTATGTACATATTATGATTCTGATTTTGTGTTTGGGTGAAAACCTTATTTAATGGGGGAAATTTTAACATGGGGAGAGTTTTCACGACTATATCTTACTATGAAACGAACTACAGCATGGTGACAAGTCATCGTGTTCTTACCAACACCATAATAATAATAAGATTTTCTTATTAACACCATGGTTATAATTGTTAAGACGTACAAAAGTCATCATAGATAATTATCCATTTGGCCCTATTTGTTGACTTCTAACCATGAAGACCACATCACACTGACTTCTAAACGTGAAAATGACACCCTGGTGACTTGTGTCCTTGGGAATTACAACTTACAAGTGTCCATTTGGCACTTTTCTATGACATCCAACCATGAAGACAACATCAATGTGACTTATAATCGTGAAGACACCATCACAATGACTTGTTTCCATGAGTACCATCACACGGTGTCTTGTGGTCGTGGGAAATACCGCCTAAAATTATCCATTTGGCACTGTTCAGTCAATTATGGCTGGGAGGACCTTATCACGGTGACTTTTAACCATTAGTGTCGTATCATGGTTAATTGTGTCCATGTGGGAGTCTATTTCACGGTTTGACGTTGTCGTGGGTTTTAAAAATCCTTGGGTTAATGTGATAATTAATTCTCATCCAAATTTTTATCCCTAATAAAAGTCCACTTGTACGAAAACATAAATTAACATTCAAACTTAACATACCACATGACATAATTAATAAAATATGATGATTCACTAATCAAAGTTAACAAACCAGATTACAAAATGAGGATAAATTAAAGTAGTATGTTTACAATCCAAAGCACAAAGTACCCAAAAAATTTGAAATGTAACAATTACAATTACAATTCAACAAGACTAAGACAAAAGACAAACTATTTTATTTGTGTATTCTTCAACACTGGATCATATTGGGACATCATCCTCTATTCTTTCATGGGTCTCTTTTTTAAATCATCTTTCCTTTTACAGTTGTCTAGCATGTCGACTACTGCTATTGCACATTAAAGGACATCTGCAACATCTTGTTCCACTTTAGTGTCAATCTGTATTGTAAAAATTTGATGACTACATAAATTGTATTAACCTGACAAATGTGTGTTTTATTACATAATTAAAAAATATATTTCAACCATGTCCAAAATAAATTATTGCTTACCAAGTGTTCATATTCTTTGACCTTTTTTCTTCCATAATGTATAGCCCGAATTTCACATGATAGGGTGGGAATGTTCCAAGAGACAATCAATGTAGTCACCTACAAACTCCCACTAATAATGTTGAACCTGGAGCGATCATATGCTTTTGGATAGTAGGTGGTATACTCAATTCTCTTGGTACCATTATTTATTGCCGTACCTAGCTTTGTATCGATCAGGGATCCTACCCCTCTCCTCATGCACCGATCTCATTGGTGGCCTAGGTATGGTTAAAACCTAATTGCATTGTCAGAGCACACGCTCTGGATAGTACGGTTCGACCACATTATATGTAAGGGAAAATTTCCAATTGAGTCTATTTCCAGACAAAACTAACTGAGTAATAGGATTCTAGTTTATCATATCCTTTCAAGCCTATGACGTTTATGTTGAAGACGAAGTAGCCGAGCCTAAAGTAAAGATATCATCAGTGCCAATTTTTGTGCCAAGTTTTACGTCATCAACATTTCAAGTCCATGGTATCTACAAGTATGAATGTATATTATATATAGAGAGACTTGGATAATTTTATTGGGTGTCATTTTTGTACTAAACATTGTTTAAAATGAATTTTTATTTTTTAAAAGAAAAATAACATTTTCTGAAATGTAGTTTGAATGACCTCGTTCGAACCACATTGACGAGAAATCTAACGAGATTTTATCTATTTTCTCGTTAGAAGTTTCGTTCGAATGACATATCTAACGAAGTGTTTTCTTAATTCTCATTAGTAATCTTCTTTGATAATCTCATTCGAACGACATTGTTCGAACGACCAGCGTCAATTTTTGACAGTTTTGCTTAAAAAACTTCCCACTTTCCCACTATTTTTGTACCTCATTTTAAGACTCCGGGGACAATTTTTTCAGCTGACTTTTTCAGACTTTAGAGAGATTTAGAGGGAAAATATTATTATCCAAAAAGTACCATTTTGTGTATTGAGTTTTCGTGGTTTAATTTCTACCAAAACACAAAGTTTGCACTCATCTTTTAGTTTGATCCAAGTTCCTACATATATTATATTGTCTGATATCCTATTATTGGCACTGGGTTTCATCTCTACCCAAAAGGAAAAACATTTCCTATGGAGGAGTCCGTTCATAGTTTTGTGGTGTGCATACGTTAGAAAGGCCTTCGTATGCTTTGACGGTAGCTGAGCCCCATCGGTGGATTTCAAGACTGTAGAGGAGCGTTAAGGATTGAAGGCAATCGAGTCATTGTTGTATGTTTTTCTGTCGTTTCTTTGTTAAAATATCATACTTAGTGGATTTGTAGGCTGTGTCGTCCGAGGTTTTTCCCATTGTGCATTTTCCTCGTACATCGTGCTTATATGTGTGTGTGTGTGCTTATTCTTTATCTTACAAAATCTCACATAGATGTGTGACACCCCGCCTAATAAAACCCCGGGTGATCAGTCCTAAATTAAGTTAGAACAAGTTTCTCAGTTGGTTCATTCTTAGCATCATTGTCGAATTTTTAATTACTAATAACCTAAGTGACAAATTAGACCGGTGTCAGATTTTATCTTTCATTAATAAAATGAAAAACTGATGCGGAAATAAATAATTTAAACAATCACAACTAACTGAATCAACCATCATATATAAATAATAATCTGACCGAATAAACCTTCGGCTAAAATCCAACACAAAAGTAAAGACTAGATAATAACAATCTCGGAGTATCTGAAATAAACACTAAATAAAGCAGTGAGCAACATGCTCGAGTATCTGATATAAAGTCCCTATTCTATGAATAGAATAGATAGAAGCGCCTATCCAAAACCTGCAACATCCACATATATTGCATCAGCAAAATCCCTACAATTATTCAAGTCTGGCGTCCCTGTGGCTGGACACCTAAAAGGTTTTGAAAATAGTTTATAGCAAGGGTTAGAACCCAAAACATTTTGAAAACATTTAGCAAATGATTAACTTGCAGTAATAAATATGCATGAATGTTCTTCATATTTTAGTTAGTGGCGCACTCCCTTGAGGACATCCTCACCCCTTCTCTAATGTGTACAACTAACGCCTTAATTAAATCCCCTAGTCATTCACCCCATAACTAGATAACCGGTATAACCCCTTTCAACCACCCTACTCTACCGAGTATGCAATAATTATATGATTTTTAAGTTATTACTTGAACTAACTTAATTAATCATTCCCCTTCTTAAATTTATATAACTTTCACACCCATTATACACATAATACAATTCACGTCCTCTATTAAATTACCCGTATATAATTATTTATCTCATTATATACGTATAACCATATAACATCATTTGCACATATGTTGGAATAGTAAATGATAGTAACCATCCTCCCGAGTAATAACTCACCGGATGTATATTCTCTAAAGTGCTATCCCACTAGGTGTATTCACGTAACCTAGTTCCCCCAAGTCAGAATTGCTCACTAACTTGGCTAAAAACATACATAATGGAGGTGGTTATATTCCTTCCCTGAAAGTGAGATGCCCCTCACCCATATAACGTACGCTATGACCTGGGGATATACTCTCCCTACTCCTATATATATATAATAAGTCCTGGCTTAACCGTGTACTAAGTCCGTAACACTAGCCTATAATTCATATTTTGAGTTTATAGTCTAACTCTAATTATTAATTAATTGGACATTAATTAATTAAACTACTTTTGGTGTCTGCCAACCAATATACTCGGACTTGCTCTCATGGTTCGACAATAATATAATATCTGAGTCTAAATGCCCGACTCCGAATTAATTAGCTTTCAATCCTAATTAATTAAATACCTTGGCACCACTCAATCAATACACCCAGACTCGCCCACTCGATCCGTATTTTATTATTTTGGAATATTTTCCCCCAAAATTAACCAAAATGTGTCACACATAAATCCCTCCAAATCCCAATTACTTTCCCTTATAATTGTTAGGACTTTATGTTCCATATTTATTTCTCACTAAATAATGTATGGAAAAAGAATTTTAAATTAATTTCTCTTATATAACAAAACTGGTCGAGCTGTCAAAAATCCTGAACCATCGATCGATCGATCCCAGCCATCGATCGATCGATCGAGCAAGTCTTCGTCTTCTCCAACACTGTTTCAGCAATTAACAAATATCTCCTAACTCCAACCCCTTGTATGGTTCAACCCAAACGTATATAACATTTTTAATACATGGGAACATGATTAGGACCTCCCATAAAACCTCAAACATGACTTAATTCCACAAATCTCTACTTATTCAAAAATTGGGAAATTTCTCAGGTTTCTTTGTTCAGTCCCAATTTCATCCATGTATCCCAATTTTGTTCACCAATTTCTACTCGGTTTGTCATTTAAAAGTTAAATATATACTCATAATCATGTAACACAATAAATTCCTACACCAATTCTCATTTGGTGTTCCAATTGCAAAAACCCCATTTTTGTACCTGTTTATACCCAAAACGAATTTTCGATTTCCACATCACACAAATATGAATTGAAAACATAAATAAATACTAAAGCAAGTTAACCACTTGCCTTATGGTTTTGTAGGATCTGATCTAAGGTTGTAAATGTTAAGATTGATCATGAAATCCCCCACTCATTCTTAGCCTTGTCTCCAAAAAGGGTTCCCGGTGCACTCCAATTGCTCTCTAGAGTATTCTCTCCAAACTTAGGTTTTAGATTGTGTTTTCTGCCATTTTCCTGTTTTCCCCAATTAGTTAATAAGGCTAAATCTCGTTTATCGGTTAATGGTCCAAGTTCAAGTGACCCAAGTACCCCCGTGTGGGCCCGGTTATGCCTAAAAATGTCTCGATACCCATTTAGTACCCCCGGGTACTCTATTCGGACTATCTTGACCCACCTGTACTCAAACGTGCACTCATAAATGGAATCCGAATAAGTTTACAAAATTTCTTTTCTCACACCTAAGTTAGTCTGTAACCGACTCCCGGTTAAGATAAGTAAACCCCACGTCATTAGTACTCTTAAGACGTAATTAATTATTACTATTAACTAAGTAAATTAATTTCCCATAAATATTAACCATTTATTCTCCCGATTTATATTTATATAAAGATTTCCATAATTAATTCCATTAAATTACGACACACAAGTAATTTAAATGTTTACCCGAATTAATTAATTTAAATGCATAAAAATACGTGGTGTTACAAGATGCTTGCTAGGTTAATCAAGATAAAAATTCGTTTAAACACTTAATTTGTTTAATTTGGTGCTAGGTTTAATATTGGGTAATTCTAGTTTAATATAATTCAAGTCAACAAATTTAATTTGGGAAATTTTATGTAAAGTTTCTTTGGCCTATATTAAAACTTGAATTAATTATTGTTTGGCTTATTTAGGACTTGAGTTGAATTAAATTTGTTTAAAAGAAAATTTGAATTATTTTTTTAAGTTTAATTTTAATTTGGTGGAATTAAAATTTGAATTTTTTTAATTGTTTACTTTTAAAAGATATTTTAAGTTTGGTATATGGTTGAACCATCATGTTTTTTAATCATAAAATTTTTGGGCATACAATCCTAACAAGTCGTATCAGAGCTTTTTTACCCTAACAAGTGGTATCAGAGCAAGAAAGCTAAATTATTGTGTGTAATATCCTTGGTTTAATTTTTGTTTAAAAATGGAAAATATACCTTTTTCAAATTTTACTATTTTTTATGGTTCAAAATACGCGTATTGGAAAACGCGTATGAGGTCGGCACTTAGATCCCAAGATGAGCGAGTTTGGCTTTCGATAGTTAAAGGGTGGACCCACTAACATGTCTAGAGGGAGAGGTTAGTGTTCCTAAACCCCTAGAAAGAATGAGTGACAATGAGCTTAAATCAACTAATTTGTATTCTCGTGGTTTAAATGCCCTTTCTAGTGTGGTCACACCATATGAGTTCCGCCCGATTATGATTTGTGAAACGTCTAAAGAGGCATGGGATATTCTCCAACTCACCCATGAGGGAACAAGTGTTGTGAAATCTTCAAAACTCCAAAACCTCACAACTCAATTAAAAACCATTAAGATGTTGGAAAGTGAGACGTTTGATGAGTTATATGCTAGATTGTTAGATATTTGAATTCGTCTTTTAATTTAGGAGAAAAGATATTCGAAAACTGTGTTATAAAGAAAATTTTGAGGTCATTACCAAAGAGATTTAATGCTAAGGTGACCGTTTTAAATTCTTTAAACACTTTAAACTCTACAAAACTTAAAGAGCTTGTAGGTGACTTATAAACCTATGAACTTGACATGTTTACCTCCAAAGATGAGAAGAAGATAAATAAGCGCTTAACTTGAAAGTCCAAAAGGAGGAACATCGATTTTGGAAGATGAGTTTGAGATTGACTCGGATGCTATGGCTTTGTTTGCAAGGAAGTTTAGAAATTTTCTCAAGACTAATAAAGATAAAATTAAAAATGATTATAAGAAGTTTGAGAAGTTTAAGCATAGTAAAGCCGAGGAAATCCCTAAAAATGGTAATAAAGATCTTAATAAGGACGAGTAAAATAGATGTTATGGTTGTGAGGGTTATGGCCATAGGGCAAACGAGTGTCCCATTAAACAGAGAAAGGAAGGAAAGAAACCAATTTCATATAATGCCACCCTTAGTGATAGTGAACCGGAAGAGGAACCCAATTCCCCCATTGAGCATAATGTCATCGTGTTCATGGAAAGTCATGTGAGAATCGATAATAAATCTTCACATGAAGATATTCCTTTATAAGATACATCCAAGGCCATTGTTTGTGAATCCCAAGAATTGATGGTAAAGAGATTAAAAAAAAGAGTGAGAATGAAGAAGAGGAAGAGGAAGAGGAAGAGGAGAGTGAACTTCAAGTGGACTTCCATGAGTTGTATGCAGAATCATTGAAATTAAAAAGGGCTAACTTGAAGTTAGAAGATAAAATAAGAGAACATGTTGTGGCTAATGATGAGAGTGTTTTAGTTCGAGATCTTAAGGAACATGAGAGAAAGATTCATGAGAAGTTAGAGTATGTTAAGGGTTAAAGAGATAGCCTTAGAAGTTTAATGGAGGCTGTTGATACCAAAATTAATATGCTGATGTGGACGAATAATACGAAGACACGTGTCAATCTACGTGGCACAATAGCAGCGAGGAAGATCATTTCCCGACCAGCCATATTTCTTTCCGAGCAACGAGAATACACCGAGGAACTCTATCACACCGAGGAACTCCAACGCACCGAGGTACTCTAATGTTCCGAGGAACTCCTGATCAGCGAACAGCTATGGCGGTCCGAGCTGCATCTCGGTCGTATCATTAATTGCCAGATAATCAACAGCTCAGATATTCATTGAATGCTTATATTCTTGGCACGCACTCTGCATTAAATGTATTACCCTTTCATATGAATGTCATTTAATGTATCGAACCTTTCATGTACAGCCTCAAGGCTATAAATACCATGTATCATCCTCATTCAAGGGGACCGGAATTTCTTGAGAGAACTTGTAATCAAGAATTCCACAAACACTCAGCAATAACATAACAGTGGACGTAGGCTTTATTCCTAGCCGAACCACTTTAAAAATCTTTGTCTTATTTATTTATCTGTGATTAAATAATTAGAGCGATCTAGTTTTTTACATCAACAGATTGGCGCCGTCTGTGGGAAACGACTGTTATTATCGTTTTTCATAAAAATCATTTATCACCAATGGCAGATAATCCAGAATCCAGTAATCGAAATGTTGGAAATACTGGAAATCTTCCAAATCCATCTGCATCCCCAGATCTGGCTGGAATTATGACGAATCTAGCTCAAGGACAAACCGCCATGCAAGAATCTATGAGGCAACTCATTCAAACTCTTCAGGGCGCTGCACCTACCTATTCAGGGCAAAGGAGTGATCATAGGCAATCGCAATCTAGACGTACTGGGTCATATCGCAATGAGGAGTCTAATGATTCTTCTTATCAACCTGGGCGAACTTCATCGATACGGGCTACGGATACAGATCAACGTATCACACTCTCTCCGGAGAGAACTAGCGCTTTGGAAAGGTTAAGCAGAGTGTCTCCTTTCAGTCGGTTAGGACCAAGGAGGAACATGAGTCCACCTAGGGCTCCATCAAGAAGTTTTCGACCACCACCAGGTTTGAGAGAAGGATCTGCGCAATCACGACCAACCACTCGTCGAGATAAATCTCAGGAAGCTACGTCAGAGCAATCAGTTGCTCGGACTAAGCGGTCCGAGGAAGGGAATGAAGCATGGAAAGGTTCCATTCAACGGTTGGAGGATAGACTGGGAGAAATGGCTAAGGCGAGGAACCCCTTACAGAGAACTTTTGTTCAAGGAACACCTTTTGTGCAAGCCATTGTGGATTTCCCTACACCGTCGAAATTCAAAGCACCCGTAGTGACTCCCAAGTACGATGGAAAGACAGATCCCGTACTTCATATAGAACAATACCAAGCTGCTGCAGATATCTACGCTGTCCCCGACGAGATGAGGTGTAGAGCATTCTCGGGAACTCTTACCGGATCTGCACAGATATGGTACAATAATCTTCCTCGGGGTAAGATTTCAACTTTTGTTCAGTTAGCCGAGCTGTTTATTGGCAATTTTTGTTTTGGAGCAAAGCCGGTAAAGCGAGTAGCACACTTGCTAAGTGTTAGACAAAAATCAGGTGAAAGTACTAGAGATTACATAACTCGTTTCAATAACGAAAAGTTGGAAGTCATAGATTATGAAGAAAAGATAGCAATCACTGCTCTGATGAGTGGTTTGCTGCCTAACAAGCTGTACTACACTTTGGCCAAAGATCCACCTAAAAATATGTCGGAGTTGATGGCAAAGGCGGCCAAAATCATGAATGCCGAGGAGGCTATGGCTGCGAAGAAGAATATGGATAAAGAAGTTAAAGTGGAGGTCGACAATTCTAAGAAGAAAGATCAGAAAGGTAATGGTGGTGACAAACATTCCAAGAATAACAGGATGAAGTTGGAAGCCCTAAAGAAGTATGATAATTATACTCCATTGAAAGTGGGTATTAATCATGTTTTGGAAGAAATCAGGAATAACGAGGAAATCAAGTGGCCTGAGAAACTGAAGACAGATCCCGACCTGAGGAATAAGGCCAAATATTGCGAGTTTCACAAAGATCATGGCCATATGACCAAAAATTGTATAGCCCTTCAGAACGAGATTGAAACACTCATCCGAAGAGGAAAATTATCAAAGTATGTAGATCGCAGGAGTGGGAGGAAGAATGATGATAGAATTAGAGAGAGATCTAGATCTCCTCGTCGTGCAGAGGAGAAAAAGAGGAGGGACCATGAAGAGGATCCAGATGATGACCCCGATCTTCCCAAGAAGCCAAGGAAACCCGAACGAGAGGTATTTTCCATACGTTTTGGGTCATTTGATTGTAATGTTATTACAGGAGGAGATGTAGGAGGAGGAGACCTTACTGCAGAAAGAAAAGCTTACCTCGGAGAGGCTCAAGCTTGTTCATACATTCAGCGAATAAACCTGGCCGAGGATGATCGTCCGAGGAAGGTAAACAAAGAGAAGCTAGTGATTGGTTTTTCAAAAAACGACCTGGCAGGTGTTCTTTACCCTCATGATGATCCTCTGGTGATCAAAATGAGGATGAAGGATGTGGTCATTTCAAGGGTGTTAGTAGACAATGGTAGTTCGGCAGACATCATGTACTATTCATGCTTTGATAGCTTGAATTTAAAATTATCTCAATTAGAACCTTATCACAGACCCCTTCTGGGTTTTGCTGGCGAGAAAGTTTTTCCACTTGGGACGATCAAGTTGGATATACTCATTGGAACTTGGCCTGCTTGTCGAACATAAAGAATACGCTTTTTTGTGATGGATAAGAATGTGCAGTCCGCCTACAACATCATCATGGGAAGAGTTGGATTAAAGAAGTTCGAAGCAGTTCCATCTACAGTACATCAGTGTTTGAAATTCCCAACGAATTTTGGAGTAGGAATTATGAAAGGTGATCAAAAAGTAGCTCGGGAATGCTATTATTCGTCTGCCGAGCAAGAGGAACTTGAAGAATCAAAGAAAAAGACTACTACTTACCAAGTGGAGGAAGGCACAGAAATTGAAACTCTTGACCCTAGGGATGAATCTCAACTCGTAAAAGGGCAGGTTGTGGAATCTACAGAAATTGTTATCCTGGACGATGAGCATCCTGAACGAATAACTCAGATAGGATCGTCGTTGGATGTTTCAATAAAACAGGAGTTGATAACTTTCTTGAGAAACAGGAAGAATACTTTTGCTTGGAGTCATGAAGACATGCCAGGAATAGATCCAAACTTCTTATGTCATGAACTCAATGTGAATAAGGAGATCAAGCCTGTGAAGCAAAGAAGAAGAGTGTTTAGTCCCGAGAAGAACCATGCCATACAAGAAGAGGTCGAGAAACTCCAGAAAGCCCAATTCATTGAAGATGTGAAATATCCAGATTGGTTGGCGAATGTGGTGATGGTAAAGAAGAAGAACAACAAATGGAGAATGTGTGTTGATTTTACTGATCTCAACAAGGCATGTCCAAAAGATCATTTTCCATTGCCCAGAATTGATCAACTAGTGGATGCTACCTCGGGACACGAGCTACTCAGCTTCATGGATGCTTATTCTGGCTACAACCAAATCAAAATGAAACCTGAAGACAGGGAAAGTACTTTTTTTATTACCCCAAGGGGAACTTATTGTTATAATGTTATGCCTTTTGGTTTAAAAAATGCAGGTGCAACATATCAGCGGTTGATGAACAAGGTTTTCACCGAACAAATCAGCCGTAATATGGAGGTCTATGTCGACGACATGCTCACCAAAAGCAAGAGAGCTGCAGATCATTTGGTTGACTTGAGTCAAACTTTTGATCAACTGGATAAATACCAGATGAAGCTTAACCCGACGAAATGTACCTTTGGAGTACGAGAAGGAATGTTCCTCGGATACATCGTCAACCAACGAGGTATTGAGGCAAATCCAGAAAAGATCAAGGCTCTTTTAGGGCTGCGATCCCCGACGACGAAGAAAGAAGTGCAGAGTCTTACCGGACGAGTTGCAGCACTCAACAGATTTGTATCCCGAGCAACTGATAAATGCCTCCCATTCTTTAAAACACTACGAAAAAGTTTTGAGTGGACTGATGAATGTGAGAAAGCCTTTCAAGATTTGAAGAAGTATTTGGGAGCCCCACCATTGTTGTCTAGGCCAATAACTGGAGAGAAGCTGTACTTGTATTTGGCAGTATCAGAAAATGCAGTTAGCTCGGCGTTGATCAGATTGGAGAATGGAGTCCAGAAGCCAATTTATTACACAAGCAAGGCCTTCCGAGGTGCGGAAATCAGATACCCAAAGCTGGAAAAATTGGCACTGGCATTAATTGAAGCAAGTAGAAGAATGAGGCCATACTTCCAGGCCCATACCATCATTGTGTATACCGACATGCCGTTAAGACAAGCCCTTCACAATCCAGAAAAATCAGGAAGATTGATGTACTGGGCAATAGAGCTCGGTGAATATGATATTGTGTATGAACCCAGATCATCATTGAAAGGGCAAGCCGTGGCAGATTTTATAGCAGAGTTCACATACCCTGATACCCCCGAGGAGCAAAAGGTGCTTGCTGACCTACCTGTGGACGATACAGGATCAACAGACACAGATCCAAACCAACCAAGGTTGGTAAAAGGACTTGCGGATGTAGAAAAATCATCATATTCAAACCCCGACCAACTACGGTTGGTAGAAGGGCGTGAACAAATGACCGACGAGGAACGAAGGATACCCGGGGATGATGAAAGAAAACAGATGATATTTCACCGAGGAACTCTAACAGATAAGAAATTTGAAGACGAGTTACATACATGGAGATTATATGTAGATGGATCATCTTGCACGGATGGTTGTGGAGCAGGGATTGTTTTAAACTCTCCAGATGATATTGACATGGAGTATGCCTTGAGATTCCAATTCAAAGCTTCCAATAATGAGGCTGAATATGAGGCTATGATAGCAGGTTTTCATTTGGCGAAAGTTATGGAGGCACGTCAAGTAATTGTTTTCAGTGATTCTCAATTAATTGTGAATCAAATGATGGGAATATATGCAGTGAAGGGAGAGTTAATGGTGAAGTACCATGCAAAAGTGATGGAGTTATTGAATGAATTTGATTCTATTCAATTGGTGAGGATACCGAGAATGGAGAATGCTAGAGCAGACGCATTGGCCCGACTAGCGTCAGCTACGCGCACCGAGCTGCGAAGAACAATACCAATTGAAGTACTAGAAAGTCGGAGCATAGAAGAACATCTGACGGTGAAGATTATTACCCTTGATTTAGGACCATCTTGGATGGATCCTATCAGAGCATACATTGAAGAAGGAGTGCTACCGGAGGACAAACTAGCTGCCAAGAAATTGAAGTATAAAGTTGCTCGGTATGTGTTAACTAATGGTGTTTTGTATAGACGAGGAATTATGACAGGTTTGCAGAGATGTGTGCATCCATCAGAAGTCAAAGAATTGATTGAAGAAATCCATGAAGGATCTTGTGGAGCTCATGTAGCAGGTCGGATTCTTCTGCAAAGGATGATGACACAGGGATACTACTGGCCGACGATGAGAGCTGATTGTATAGCCTATGCTAAGAAGTGTGATAAGTGCCAATGTTTTTCCTCCATCCGAAGAACTCCACAGGCATTGTTGACACCCATAACATCACCTTGGCCATTTGCCATGTGGGGGATTGATCTGGTTGGACCACTGCCGACGACCCGAGGAAGGTTCAAGTATCTCGTCGTGGCAGTAGACTATTTTACTAAGTGGGTGGAAGCTGAACCACTAATTGACATGACGTACGAGAAGGTGTATCAGTTCATATGGAAGAATATCATTTGTCGGTATGGTCTCCCCCACGCTTTCATCACAGACCATGGAACGCAATTTGATAATGAAGAATTTGCTGCCTATTGTCATCAGTCAAGCGTCTTGAAGTTTCATTCAGCACCAGGCCATCCCCAAAGCAATGGACAGACTGAAGTGACGAACAGAACATTACTAAATGGGTTGAAGAAGAGGTTAAGTGACGCTAAAGCAAATTGGATTAATGAGCTACAGTCAGTTTTGTGGGCTTACCGAACAACTCCCCGAGCAGCAACAGGAGAATCACCATATATGCTAGCATTTGGAAGTGAGGCTGTGATACCTGCCGAGTTGGGCCTACCAACACACAGGGTGTTAAATTTCAATTCTCCGATCAGTGATCTGATGAGAAGGATGGATTTGGATATGCTCGAGGAAGTCAGAGAAGAGGCAGCCATTAGGAATGCTGCTTATCAACAACGAACAGCTCTGTTTTACAACAAAAGGGTAAAGAAATGTGATTTAAAAGAGGGGGATTATGTGTTAAAGAAGGTCATTCAGAAGCAGAATAAACTGGAAGCAAACTGGCATGGACCTTACCGAGTTACAGAGGTTGTTCGACCAGGAACTTACAGAATAGCAACTCTAGAAGGAGAGGAATTTAAGAACGCATGGAATGCTGAACACCTGCGCAAGTATTATCAGTGATGTCAAATGTAAAGCATTTCTTTCATTATGAATAAAACGAGGATGTTTCGCCATGTTCTTTCTGGTTGAAAATTTTTCGGGGAATACTAGTGTAATACACTACACAACAAAAGTGCTCTAAGGAGCCAACCTCCTCTGGTTAGGAGGACAGCTCTACGGAGCAAAAGTGCTCTAAGGAGCCAACCTCCTTTGGTTAGGAGGACAGCTTTACGGAGAAAAAGTGCTATAAGTAGCCAACCTCCTTTGGTTAGGAGGACAGCTCTACGGAGTAAAAGTGCTCTAAAGAGCCAACCTCCTTTGGTTAGGAGGACAGCTCTACGGAGCAAAAGTGCTATAAGTAGCCAACCTCCTTTGGTTAGGAGGACATGCTCTAAGGAGCCAAAAAATGCTCTAAGGAGCCAAAAGCTTTAAGGAGCCAGAAAGTGTACACCAGCATGATCAACTACGGTTGGTAAGATAAAAATATACTCTCATATTACAACTTATGTTGGTCGGGAGGTAATATTATTACAATGAGTTCTTTGAAGAACAAAATGTTCAAAAAATACACCAAGTATAGTTGGTCGGGGATAAAAACCCAATAACTGTAGTTGGTCGGCGAGGACAAATTATTGATCTTAGTTGGTCGGACGCAATTTTATAAATAAACCAAGTATAGCTGGTCGGGGATAAAAAACCCATCAGCTGTAATTGGTCGACAAACATTATTCACCCACCTTGGTTGGTTGGAAACAGTTTGAACATTTTTACTCATTACTTTATTATTAAGTGATCGAGAAACATTACTAATACTTGTAACTTTTTATTAAGTTGCTTATTGAACAATAATATTGTTATCTTTTTAACAGATACATAGATACATATGTACAAATATAAATGTGCTTGATAAACACAAGACTAACAAAATTGGCAAACAGAAAATGAAAATCTTTTCATTAATCTAGAATAAATTACAAATTACAAGAAGGTACTAAATTGTTACATGGATATTACTATTCTATTGGTTTTTTGCCCTGTGCTTTAGAAACAGGTTCCTCGCCGGCAGGAGGGTCTTCTAGGCAAAGGGGAGAATTGATGAAATTAACATCTCTGAGCATTCTGACGTTCATAACAGAAGGTGTATCCAAAAGATGCTCAGGACGAGATAATTCAACTTGGGAATGAAGGCTATAATCACCAAGGTATTTTGAAATTAGGCTGCGAGGAATGGAATGAGCTGGGATCCATGCCATATCCAATTTGAAAGGTGGTACAGGCAGGTCTAATAATGATGGAGCATGATAGTCCCATAAAAAATGCCCTTGCTCCAACTTTAACACACCCAATGCATTTAACCATCCTTGCTTGTAACCTTCATTGTTAGCATGTTCAATGCGAGCATCCAGATGAACAAGAGCTTCATTATATCCTGCCATCCAGAATTCCCTTGGCTGTTTATGGAATTGGAAGGTTAATCTATCCAATTGTTCATGAAGGCTTTTGGCAAAGAGATCCTTGTTATGCAAGGCAGATTTCGTTGATGCCAGCTGATCTTCCAGAGACAGATTTTTATTGGACATTTCAGTCAGAGCACGGTCTTTTACTTTCAACTGGAATGCTTGAGTTTCCAGAGTAGACTGAGTGCGAGCCTCTTCAACATTTTGGCTGAGGACTCTTCCTCACCCCCGAGAACCTCTTCCTCGTCCCCGAGCAGTTCCAGAAATGGCAGATTTTCTTAAATCCTCCAGCTCTTGCCGTAATTTGGCATTTTCGACCTCTAAGAACGAGAAGCCTTCATCAGTAACTGGTATTAATGCAGTAGAAGATGAAGCAGCAGATTCATATTGAGCCAATTTTTTCTGCAAATTATTATTTTCTTGTTCCAGGATCTCGACAATTTGTCTGCAGGCTTCAACTTCACCTTTTAGGGTCCTTTCCCTAATATCATATACAGCAATGATCTTCTTATGGCCTGTTTCAGAAGAAAGTTGTTGGTATCTATTTTCATAATCTTTGTGTAACAAAGCCATTGATTCATTGTGCTGACCTTGGAGATCCTCTAAGGAACAATGCAGCTCTTCAATCAGGTCATAATAAGCGACATTGTTGGCCACAGCTCGGTCGAGTAAATCTTTCAAGTACCGATAAGCCTCAATAGCCTGCTCTGAAGCACCATGACCAAGGATATCAGCAATTTTCGATGTACTAAGGTATGTATGACCAGCCTTATAGTATTGATGACATTGCTGCATCAGCTTGGTATCATGTGAAGAGATCAATTCCATTCTAGCAACAAACTAAGGACGAGAAAAAGACAACAATCAACAAAAACAAGTTATCAACAACAGAGATAAGCAAAGATATATTTTATTAGATCATCAAAAAGTTACATTGTTCGATTACAAGGAAATACAGAAATGCTACCGAACAACTTCACACCTTTTCCTTGTCTCCCAAGACTTTCTCGGGAGGCTGGGACGAGGAGCTCGGTTGCTCGATGGTAACAACAGCTTGATCGGTAGGAATCTTCTCGGGAGGAGGAGGCATGGAAGAAACGTCCTCGGTGGCAGAGGGTTGAGAGGCAGAAACTTGATCGCCCATAGCCATAGAAGACTCATCTGAGACAGGCTCATCTTCTTCTTCTTCCACAATTGGTGGAGGAGGACCAGGGAGATGCCGTTGGAATAGCTCAGAATCGTCTTGGACCTTTAGCTCTTGCAGAGCAGCTACCCAGCCATCATGGAAGTATTTCAACTCCCCATATTGAACTTGGGATGTCATTGCAGCTATCCCTCTCTCCCATCCTTTCTCCCAACCAACGCTGAAATGTTTCTTGATTGCGACTTTTCTCCTCGACTTCTCCGAGGATAGCTTCACCTCCAATTCTTCTTTCTTAACCTTGATGTCTCGCAGAGTAGATAATTCTTCCTCTGCCTTTTTCAACTTATCATCAGAATCCTGATGTTTAACCTCCAAAACTTTAACTTTCTCCTCCAAGTTCTTGGAGGTTTCGGCCATTTTCGCCTTCTCAGCCTCAGCCACAGCCAGCTTTTTCTTCCAAACAGTTTTCTCCTCGATGTACTGTTGGCGAGATTCCTTCACAGATTGGGCTAAACCCAACAAAACATCGTCAACATCGGACGAGGAACTGGAAGCTTTAATAACTTGATCTTTCTTCACGATGGTATTGAAGCAGTTCACCAGCTGAAAGATAAGAAAAACAATAAAGTCAACACAAATACAAGAATTCAAAAAAAGAAAGAAAGACCAAAGGTATGAGAAATTTACTGAATAAAGATGACGAGCAGCTAGGGATGTCAGTGTATCCCTAGGAATTTTTTCATCAACCCCGAGAACCTCGGGTATAACTGAGCTCATTGAAGAACTCGGAAGAAGGATGTTTGAAACACTACTACCACCAGCGGGTAGAGAAGATGCAGTTCCAGCAAGATTAACTGAGGATGATTTGCTCAATCTCTTCAAAGGACGGTCAGCAGCATCAACCAAGGAAGAAGTCTTGGTCGGAGAGATGGCAATTACATCAGCAGGAGCATTTTTCTTGCTCGGGGCCACTGGGGGCTTCTCGACAACTTTGGAGGAACCAGCATCTACTTTTTTAGTCCCCTCTGGGACATCAATTTTGCCTTTCTGGGCTCCAACAGCAGAAGAAATTTCACCAAATAGAGCAGGAGGAGCTCTTTTCTTGCCCATTCTCTGAGATAAGGGGATATGAGAATCTGAAGATGAACTTTCTGGTGTTGAAGCTGGTTCAACAGGGCGAGCAGTATAAGAGGTTGTGTAACTCTTATACTGTAGTAAATATGAAGCAGATCTAATATGCTCGTCAGCAATGGTCTTATGCAAATTCCAGATAAGTTTCAAATGCTTGATATTCACTTCTGACTCTTTTGGAGTTTTTCTTTTGATATCAACTGCAAATAAATACATAATGGAATATCAGTCATACATTTTGTCAAACGTGATGAAAGCATAATTTCATAAGTAAAATAAAATGAAAAATAAACCTATCCCATTGCCGTATGGGGGGCATCTGGGACCGTTGTATACTTCATTCCCAGATAAAGGCGCATGTTGCCAATTTTTTATGATCAACCCATGCTCAAAATAATCCCTATTTGAGTCAGGGAGATTAACTACAAGAGCCCTATTCAAATACCTAGTTTTTAAATAATAAATATTATCTAGAACAACCCATTTATAACAAAACATAATTTCAGGGATCCCAATACGAGTCCCATGAGTTAGATTTAATTTGTGCACCCCGTTAATTATTCTCCATGAATTGGGGGCTATTTTTGCAGGAACAAGATCAAAATATTGACAAAACTCAAGACATAATGAGTTTGGTGGAAAGGAAAAACCGCATTCAGCAACAAAAAGACTGGGGAACCAATGTCCCTCAGCCAATCGAAAGTAATCTAAAGGCTCAGAAAGAACCTCTAGAGTTACCCACGAAGGAATGGAAAAATCAGAACGGAATTTCTCAACAGACTCCACGATATAAACCATATTGAATAAAAGAGATACAGAAGAAAGGAAGAATATCTTACAGAAAGAAAGGAGGTATGTTGGCAACGAACGGAAACAAGGATGAACGCACAAGAGAGAAGAAGAGAATAGAAAGCTTGAATGCAGAAAATGGAAAACGTAGACGACGGTATAGTTACCAAAGAAGTTTAAATACTTTGCATTGGGAAGCGGCGAAAGAAATGATTACCAAAAAGAAACTACTGAACTTCCGGCGGCTAAAAGGACAAAAATTGCACGAAGATCGAAGCGTTTATAAAAAAGGCGGAAACTGCGAAATAAGAAGGAAATTTGAATACAATGTTCCTGAAACCCAGGAAGGACATTTAATATTGCCATATACCGAGAAAGAATGTTCCATACTCCTCAAAGTTCGAAATATGAAACATTGGGGGCTTCTGTTGATACCAAAATTAATATGCTGATGTGGACGAATAATACGAAGACACGTGTCAATCTACGTGGCACAATAGCAGCGAGGAAGATCATTTCCCGACCAGCCATATTTCTTTCCGAGCAACGAGAATACACCGAGGAACTCTATCACACCGAGGAACTCCAACTCACCGAGGTACTCTAATGTTCCAAGGAACTCCTGATCAGCGAACAGCTATGGCGGTCCGAGCTGCATCTCGGTCGTATCATTAATTGCCAGATAATCAATAGCTCAGATATTCATTGAATGCTTATATTCTTGGCACGCACTCTGCATTAAATGTATTACCCTTTCATATGAATGTCATTTAATGTATCGAACCTTTCATGTACAGCCTCAAGGCTATAAATACCATGTATCATCCTCATTCAAGGGGACCGGAATTTCTTGAGAGAACTTGTAATCAAGAATTCCACAAACACTCAGCAATAACATAACAGTGGACGTAGGCTTTATTCCTAGCCGAACCACTTTAAAAATCTTTGTCTTATTTATTTATCTGTGATTAAATAATTAGAGCGATCTAGTTTTTTACATCAACAGAGGCTATGAAGAAAGTTCTTCTCGAGTTGAAGAGAGTAGGTGTTTACTTGAGTCTCGAATAGCGGAACTTTAAGAGAAATTAAAAGACTCAAGTCAGGTCAAATTTGATTTGGACTGTAGGTAAAAAAAATAGATAAAATCTTAGGGACTGTCCAAATTAAAGAGGACAAGTGTGGTATTGGCTTCGATACTCAAGATACTTTCGCTAATCAAGCCAAAACCATAGTTTTTATATAATCGTCTAGGAACACTAGAAAAGATTAATCCTTAGGTAATACCTCACACCGTGTTTTCACTTGCACACATTGTGGTCGAAAGGGTCACCTTAGGAAGTTTTGTTTTGATCTTATAAATGGTCCGAGAAAGTTAAAGGGTAGAGTCACTAAGGTCACCAAATCTCGAGAGCGTTATGTTTCACTCATATGGGTTAGGAGATCCGACTTGGAGACTTTACGTGATAGAGTTTATGATTCTCATTTACTTTCACATAATTCCTCACTTGCAAAATTCAAAGGTTGATTGTGTTAGTTTTGTTTACATACACTAGATTTTGTGCATCATGATAGATTTTTTCCAGTTGTATGTTTGTTTGTCATTTTTTAGTCTTTGCTTCATCATATACGTGTTGCTAGAATTATGACTTGTGTATGTTTTATATTTAATTTTTATTTATTGTGTCTTAGTTGAAAAAATAAAAAAATATTTTTGTTTATCTTTTGGGTTGTCTTTGTGTTTGTGTAAAAATTTAAAAAACTCAAAAAGATTTTCGATTTTTGTGTATTTTAGTTTTACAAATTTTATGTGGCATATACTTGCATTTGAATCCAATATTCTCCTCACTTCCATGTGGTTAGAACTTTTGGTTAAGATTTTAAATCCTTAAAATGTTCCTTATGATGCTTGCATGGAGTAGTTTGACTTTGACTTTCTTAATGGATTCTCTTTTTATATGCCTCGATTCACACATGCTCAATTGATCTTTACTTTCACATGTATATTTTATCTAAGTGAGATGTTCTCCTATCAATTTATGCATCTACATATTTCTATGACTATGGAGGATTTGTACATGTAATAACCGTTGTGTGGATTTAAAAAAAGAAAAGAAAAATATGTATCAGGTGTAGTTGTTTATCAATCGAATCGGGCTGCGAAAGACAAAATTACTTTGCGTGAATAGACACTATTGAAATTTGGCCTAAAGAATGTAGTATTGTTAAGAATTATCCAGGGCCAAAGTAGTTGAGTTTGATATGAACATTAAATATAAAAGGAAAGGATTATTATGAGGGAGTTTGGATGGATATATCAACGACTTTGCATAATGACAATGTATCCTAGTTATGCTATTTTTGTCATGACTTTATTGGTTTGTAGAATCATCATAATTCTAGGCTTGTGTACATTGTGTATGTTTGTTCCTTGATTTCACTTTATCTTGTCACATGAGGCTATATTTAGGTTTGATAAAGTTTTGCATTCAAATAAGAACTCCGTGAACATGTTTAAGTGATTAGGTCTTAATTTTCTTGTCTCTAGTTCACAGCCCTTCACTTCCATTTATCGCATGCTATTTAGACACATTTTTGCCATACGAGTGTGGAAAGCTTAATATATTTTGTGTCGTGTGTGGTGTTAATACCTATGTATATGTGTGTGTGCATTATTGGTATCTCTTGTGTATATATATATATATATATATATATATATATATATATGATATTTCTTTTGCTTTTGAGTCTTTGCCTAGTTATCTATTCCATGTATGATTCATGTTGAAATAGATATTCTTCTTGTTGTGATAGATATCTCATGCTCGTATTGGATTATTCTATTTGGTATCATTTTCCTATTGCATCATAGTTGGTAATTATTCATCTTTGTATTGGATCAGTTATTTCTCATGCCATGTGCTTTATTTTTCTTGCTACTTTATTCACCATTGCATGATATACTTGTTTCTCCATTATTCCTATCCCTTGTTTCATTTAGTGGGAGTATTTATTTTAATTGGGGAGAAATGATTTAAAACATGCATTTTAATCTTTGTCTATTCTTGGAAAAAAAAAGGGAGAAATGATATCTAAACCTTTTATTTGGGGAGATCAAACTTAGGGGGAGACGTCGCTTTCTTAAGTAGGTTATGTTAGACAAAAGGGGAGTATTTAATTATGTTATTTATCTTGTTCCCTATGCATTTAATGGTATATTTAAGTGTGCAGGATTTCATCTTTGGTGGAAACCTTTTTAAAAGAGGCGAAGCATTTCATCCCATGTGTCGAGTAAAGTGTATGTATTTTATATTTGAGGAGGGTTTGTGTCAATTGATAATATCTTGACAGCCCATAGGTTTTTTATTTTGGGTTTTGTCCTGGAATAGCCAAAGAGGGAGATTTATAAGGGAAAATTTCCAATTGATTATATTTGTAGTGTTGGCTTAATTCCAGACAAAACTAAATGAGTCATAGGATTCAAGTTTGTCATATCCGTTCAAACTTATTATGTTTGTGTTGAAGACGTAGCAACCAAGACTAAAGTAAAAATATCACCAGTGTCGATTTTTGGTGCCAAGTTTTATGTCATCAACATTTCAAGTTCATGGTCTCTACAGGTATGTATGTATATTATATATAGAGAGACTTGGATAATTTTATTTGGTGTCATTTTTTTACTAAACATTGTTTAAAATGAATTTTTATCTTTTAAAAGAAAATTAACATTTTCTGAAAGATCGTTAGATAGTCATTTAAACGACCTCGTTCGAATGACATTGCCAGGTCGTTCGAATGAGAAGTCCTAAGAGATTTTCTCTGTTTTCTTGTTAGAAATTTTGTTTGAAGGACATATCTAATGAAGTGTTTTATAAATTCTCGTTAGTAATATCCTTTCATAATCTCGTTTGAACCTTGTCGTTCGAACAACATTCAAAAGTTGTTTAAATGACCAGCGTCAGTTTTTGACAGTTTGGCTTGAAAAACTTTCCACTTTCCCACTACTTTTGTACCTGCTTTTAAGACTTCGGGAATTTTTTTTTCAACAGACTTTTTCAAACATTAGAGAGATTTAGAGAGAAAAAATTCTTATCCAAAAAGTCCCATTTCTTGTGTTGATATTTCATGGTTTAATTTCTACCAAAACATAAAGTTTGCACCCATGTTTTAGTTAGATCCAAGTTCTTACATGTATTATATTGTCTGAGATCATTTTGTTGGCACAAGGTTTCATCTCTACCCAAAAGGAGAAAAGTTTCCTACAGAGGAGTTCGTTCATAGTTTTGCAGTGTGCATACGTTGGAAAGGTCTTCGTATGTTTTTACGGTAGCTGAGCCCCATTAGTGAATTCCGAGACTTTGTGTGTGCGTGTGCTTATTCTTTATCTTGCAAAGTCTCACTTAGATGCATGCTCGGTTAATTAAGATAAAAATTGGTCTGAACACATAATTTGATCAATTTGGTGCTAGGTCTAATATTGGGTAATTATAGTTTAATTTAATTCAAGTCAACTAATTTAATTTGGGAAAATTTATGTAAAGTTTGTTTGGCCTATATTAAAACTTGAATTAATTATTGTTCGGATAATTTAGGACTTGAGTTGAATTAAATTTGTTTAAAAGAAAAATTGAATTATTTGTTTAAGTTTAATTTTAATTTGGTGAAATTAAAATTTGAAGTTTTTTTAATTGTTTAGTTTTAAAAGAAATTTTAAGTTTGGTATATAATTTAACCATCATATTTTTTAATCATAAAATTTATGGGAATCCAATCCCAACAATTGGTATTAGAGCATTTTTACCCTAACATTATAGCAAATCAATATGCCATTATAAAATGGCACCTCCTGAAATGGGTATGCGTCTAAACTCTCCTTATATGGATCCCAAACTACCTAAAAGTTACATACATTTTAGAATGTTAATCAATAACAAACCTGATGTTGAAATGTTAGAAATATACATACATTTGAACTTACATTCGATTGATGTATATCATCAATAGACTCCTGTAGCTCAATCGTCTAGGCAAACACATCCCCTGATACTGTTTGTGCCTTCCAGTTTCACATTAGGGGTTGTATTTGGTCAAACTCCAAGTTGCGGACCCCCAGATAGATACTAAAATGAACATAAATCCATGTCTGCAATAGTATAGTCTTTTAATTTTATTTTTTTAAGAGAATAGGGATAATACCCCCCACAAATATTATTTAAAATCAAAGAGAAAAAAGACTATCTAGTATCATTTACAAGCTCTGAAGAAAATTTCTAACCTTTCAAGTTAATTGTTGAGCCCAATAAGTTAACTTTGGAAAGATAAAAATTTAAGATTTTATAAATACCCCCAATACAATAAAAGAAATCATAAAAATCAATAAATATGGGGCTTTATAAATAGCCCCATTAAGAAGAATTAAAGTAGAAAACATTAAGAATATTTGACACTTGATCTAATGTAAAGGCAAACCATCTTATGAAGCTTGTAAGCACATCTAACCACCATTGGAAGATCCATAAATCTATGAAAGATTTTAACAGATGGAAGAGTAATACCAGTGTTAGCAAGAGCATCTGTAACCATGTTTGATACCCTATAATAGTGAGAAATGAAAAACTCAACAGCTCTAAGTATTACTTGGTTTCTTCAAGACTTATTTTTAAACACCAAGGAAGTTTTGAATTACTACTGATTAAATTGACCACAAACATTGAATAGCATTCAATTTGTACTTCTTTAATGTAAAACACTAAACACAATTTAATTCCCACATAAAGGCATCTTATCTCTACAAAATCATTAGAAGAAATACATGATAAGTTTGCATAAGAAAATACAATCTTCCCTTTACTATCTCTTAAAATTCAACTAAAACAACTTATTATTAGATTAACTTGTGAGGCCCTGTCAACATTAAGCTTGAAACATTTTTATTTAGGAAAATTCTGTTTGACAGACTTTATCACTCGGAGTTTCCTTTAAATCTTAATGTCAAAAGCTTGTTGAAACCCCTTATCAAAGTAGGTTAAATGGTTTTTAAAGCTCATCCCCTTACAAATGCTTGAAATCATAGCCGAAGGTTGGGAAATAATGGATGAAAAGCAAGTAGAGGAGTCTTCAAAAATAACATTGTTTCTACTTTTTCATATTTCCTACCAAACTACTATAGGAATACACTTAATAAGAAATCTGACATAGTCCTAAGGACCTCATTTTATCCACCAACTTATTAACATAGAGGACATATTTATAGTATTTATTTCACATCCCATGAGACCTGAGTAGAACTTCCAAACAGGTTGAATTTGGGGGCATGATAAAAATAAGTGATCAATGGAATTAGCATAATTATGACAAGTGTTGCATCTAGAACATAATCTAATTCTAACTACTTTGATTTTGTCATCAATAGGCAAACAATTGTTAATGATTTTCCACAAATTGATTGAGCATTTTTTAGGAATGTGTAGATCCCAAAAGTTGGTCATGTTACAGACTCGTATTTTTTAGGATAAATAATTTATTTAATTTGGTTAATTAGAATTTAAACTAAATTAATTATTTGGAGAAACTATTTAATTTGGAGAATTTATTTAATTTGGAAGATTCAATTCATTTTAATTTATTTGGAGAATTGAGATTTAAATTAAATCGGGTTATTGCGTTTAAGAATACATGTGTCTTAATTTGAGGTTGAACTTGGAGATTTTAGTTAAGTAACTTTGATGACAATTCTGAGTGCACGGTTGAGTCCAGAAGGATCGAAATAGTTACAAAATAGTACTCGGGGGTAGTAATTGGGTCTCGGGGCATTTTCAAGCATCATCGGCCCCACACGGGAGTGTTTGGGCAATTTTAATAAAGCCCACAAGACTATAAACGGGATTGACATAATGAAAGTAAAATTTGATAGGGTGTGGGAGTGATAACTCATTTAGGAAAGCCCTGGATGCAGAGGAGGAAAGAGGTATAAAGTGGGAGAGCCTTTGGGAGTCAAACCAAGAAAAGATTGATGTGTTATTCATCAAAACTCTTGTCTATAACAAAGGAATTAGACACTAATAAATTATCCAGGAAAGTAGTTAAACTTGATTTTATTTAATTTTCCGCATTGCGATTCATATCACGGTGGGTGTAAACCATATTCATTTTGGGGTAGGTTACTTCATAGAAATGAGTTTTTTTAAAATTGGGCATTATGTGTGAAATTGATACACAAATTGATCACGAATCTTCATGTATTATTGGTAGCAATTAATCAATGATTCAAAACCCTGGGATTTATACTGTGTGATGAATATTGGTGAAATCATAGTTGGTATAGAGATGATTTTTAAATCGATAATAGTGACAAATGTTAAAATGAATTCAGACTTGTTTAAATTGTGAATTATATATGAGGAGATGTGGAAAGGTTGGAAATCATTTTTGGTCACTGGGGTTTATAAGAAACTTATACTACTGGAGGTTATAGATAATGGATGAACTGATAATGGCGGAATCAACGAGGAAGAGGAAGGGACTGGAATAACATATGGTCGTTCAAACGACATGGAAGTCATTCAAACAACATGGAGGTCGTTCAACCGAGATTAGTATCTCGTTCGAACGAGATTGTTATCTCGTTCATACGACCCTAGGTTTTGTACTTGGAGATAGATTTTTTCGTTACGAACGTAAGGGCACCAGTTTCGTATTTTTTTTTTTTAATTAGTTATGATTTTATTAGGGAAGGGTGTCTGAAACCGAAATCCTTTGTGACAAATCAAATCCGGATTATTTAGGGATGTCCGTATATGAGTGTAGGACTTTGAAAAATATTAAGGAGCATTATTTATACCCTGGAGTTGGATGGGATTGAATTTGGGGTATGAATTTAGAGTATTTAGGATGAACAACACTCGAAAATATAAGAACGAATTCGAATGGAAATTTCAGAAGAAATTTGGATACGGGCTGGATTGAGATGTGCTTAGTATCTTGAATAAAAATATTAATGTAAGTTAATACTTAAGAAATTAACAGTCGGGGTTGTGACTCCGCTATTTTTAAGCGGAGTGCTACGCAATTTAGGCACAGGGTAGCCGAGTATATTTATTATAGGTGTATATAATAAATTGTCAAATATTAAATATGTCGAGGGTTGTTAAAATTAATAGTGGGATATTTTGTAATAAATTCTAAGAGATAAAGTTACGGACCGGATGAGTGAGTTGGGGTACTATAGTTGGGTGACACAACAATATTAACAAAATAATTAACGAAAGATTAATTAAATTACAAGTCGGGATATGGGGACTTGAGTATATATATATATATATATATATATATATATATATATATATATATATATATATATATATATATATATATATATATATATATATATATATATATATATATATATTGAGTTAGTGCCAAGGGTGATAAGCACGGGTTAGCTGGACTCCGTTTAATATATATACTATCACTCCTAATCGCATACATATTAAACGAAGTCTAGCTAACCCGTGCTTATCACCCTTGGCACTAACTCAATATATATATATATATATATCAGTGTGTCCTATAGATATCGGTGCGAATAATAATTATAGGTCGAGGGTATACCTAAATTGATGTCATATGAATATATGCACGGGTTTTGTGAATACCTATTGTATGATTTATTATGTGAATTGACATACCTATGCTACTTTCTATCACAAGGGGTTTTGCGTGGTGGACAGTCATATCTGGATGAACCCATTGGGGAGGGGGGGGATTTTAGACTTGTACCCAAGACTTAGGATCTTAGACAGGTGTTATCTGAGAGTATGATAGTTTCAATCGTTGGATGGAGCGCAGGTATATGCGTGGCCCATTTGCCTGGGGATTTTGTTCACCTCAAATCTTGTTATTCATGATGATGGTTCGAGTAAGATATTGAACCAATAAGCCTTCATATAGTGCGTGATATACTTGAGATTTATAGCAGAGTATGCATGCACCGGAGGTCTCAGTCTAGGGGTGTTGTATTGTATATATATATAATTAGAATAATAAATATATATGCTTGTGTTTTATTCTACTATGTGTGATTGGTAGATGATGTATCGTGACATGATAGCATAGTGTACATGCACCGCAGCTCAGCCTAGGGGTGTCGTATTGTGTATATATATATATATATATATATATATATATATATATATATATATATATATATATATATATATATATATATATATATACCGAAGTGAGAAAATACACTTATGACTTATTATAGGGTGTGCAATTAGTAGATGAGAAAACTAGTGACATCTAAAATAAACCTAGTGGGTGGGGGATTAATCTTATAATGAAAAATTCATAATTGGATAATTGATATAAAGAATCTAGTAACGTATTGTATGGGAAATACGGGTGGGCACAACAAGTTAGTATGTTGAAAGATAATTAATACATCTAGTTAGGTGGGGTAGCATAACTAGGTGAGGTTAGAAGACAAGCGTTAGGTGTGCACATTAGATGAGGGGTGAGTTACACCTCAAGAGAGCGTGACACTAACTTAAATATGAAGAGTGTGCATGCATATTTAATTACTACAATTTAACTGCTTGCTAAATATTTTCAAAATGTTTTACTTAGGCTGTGACCCGTGTCAAAATATTTTTCAAAACATTTTAGGTGTCCATCCAGAAGCACGCCCAGTTTAAGGATTCTATCGAGGGATGCGCAGTTGTAGCTCATGTCGAAGTTGCAGGACTTTATTATAGATGCTTCATTTATTCATTCCTAGTGTAGGATCTTTATTTCAGTAATCATTTGGGCATGTCGTCCTCAGTTTTAGTATTCAGTTATTTATATGCCCCTGTGTATCCAGGTTCCCGTTTCAGTTTACTGTTGTATTTTATTGTTGAACCGATAGTTGATTTGGTTACTTTTATTTTTATTATTCATCTGTGTTGGATTCATTTATCAGTTTTTGATTGATGGTTTAATTATTATTTATCTCCGTATGTTGTTAATTAATGAAAGATAAAATTTGGCACCAGTTTAATTAAATTACTAGGTGGTTAGTAACTTTGAAAAGTGTTCGACAGTGATGCTAAGAATGAGCCATACGAGATCAATGTTTTATTTAGATCACAGCCTGGCCACCTGGTATTTTAATAGGCGGGGTATCATAGATGGTATAAGAGCCTCAGGTTCTAAAGTCCATAGGATCTGTGTAACTTATTACATTTCAGAGTTGCGTTCTTTAATATAGAGCCTTATTATAGGATTGTTGTATTCCTTCACGTATGCGATTTACGTTATCCTACTATTAAGTATAGTAATGCAATTCATATACGAGTTCGGTTGAGGATCCATATTGTAGAGGTGGGAGTCGGTCACCATAATCATGGAGAGATACCTTGAATATTGAGGAGTTTAGTGTACGATTTAATCGCAAATTCTCTCATCAACTATTCAAATAGAGAGGCAAAAGGGATTTTAATACTTGTTGTAAAAGGACCGTAAATTGGTCGGTCATGAAGGAAAGTTGGTGTGTTTAGCAAACTTCGTACCCGACTAGGTGGATACGAAAAATTAAGAAGGTTCCTAAGTTAATAATGGACTCATGGGTAGAATATACAAGAATGCATGAGGAAATTAGGATAGAACGACGGATACCATTGTTAACAATGTTATGAGAAGGGAGCCAAGAGAGTTGGAGAATATAACCGAAGGGAAAGACTTGAATTAACAATCCTAGTGAGGCTCCACGGGAGGCTATACCCAGTAGGGGCCCCTTTATAATGATTTAAATAAAAAAGAATTCCTACCAAGTGCCGATGGATTCTGTTAGGGCTGTCGAGGCCATCAATGAGTCCCATAGGGCTGGCAGATCCAAAAGGACAATGAGGGTAGCAATCCAGGACAAGTATACTAGGCATATGATAAGGATAACCCCGACATGACCGGTAGGGCAAGGGGAAAGGGGAATAACACGATGAGGTGTCTTATGTGTAAAGAGTAGGAACATATGCGTGGATATCATCTGTGATGAATTGGGGGATAGGATCGGGATGCCCAGTAGGGTAAATAGTTATAAGAAGTTTTTGGATTGGTTGGGACGAGAGTGTTATGTCCAGGAACCCTTTGAGCTATAAATGCTATTGGCATTTGAAAGTAGGAGTTTTATCCTAAGAGGATTGGGTTTGTTATGTGTGACACGAGTGAGTCACAGTAATTTATTTGTACTAGATTCTTTCGAGAAATAGGTTTAGTAAAGGTAACATTAATATTTTATAGTTTTACATATTCTCCGTTTGGTTAGTGGTCACTCTTTAGTTCCATCTGTAGTGGAGTAGGGGGTGGAAACTGAGAGGACATATTTTATGAGGATAGATTATTTTAAGAAGGGATATTCGAGTTATGGTTTTATCATAGGAACGAAATGTTGATCAATGATGGGCGATTACAGCAAGACTATCGTGTTCACTATTTCGGGGCCCGGAGGTACATTTTTGCAATGTCTAAATTGAAAGAGGGTAGATCTAGTGGCGATATTTGAGGTAGCAGACTTCAGGGAGTACAATTGTCTAGTTATGGTATCGCGGTGTGTAATGACTTTTATTTTATGTGAATCAGTGTATATCGGGTTAATAATTGAACGTAGAGTTTTAGCTCCTTGTTGTTTATGTGATGAGAACTTAGTGATCGTGAGGGAATCATATCGTGTAAATCCTTGAGAGTCATGGGAATAGATGATTTGATTTATGTGTCATTAAACATAAATTATGATATCTAGTTATGTGCTTTGGATCCACGGATTTCAATGATCAACAATGCTATGAAATAGTGCATTGGGGAAAATTCTTTTAGGCTTCGTTGTAGCATGGTATATGCACGGAACATAATAAATGTAGGGTGTAGTGAGACATTGCTGGATAATAGTGCATCAGTTTTAAAGGTTAAATTTCCCAACATGTAAATAAAACACTTCAAGCTGAGAGTTATGACGATGTGGCTAGTGGAGTCGGGTAGTGCTGCGAAAGAAGCAGTGAGAGAAATTTTGCACCACAAGTTAATGGGTGGGGCAACATTGAGAAGAATTAAATTACGAATTGTGGGGTGATCGATAATACATGTATGATATAGCCACGTCGAGAATGCGAAGATGTAATTTCGATAAGTGTGTTACGTATGATACGTTAGTGACATTAATGTCGGGATGTTTGGGCTATAATATATAGTATGATAAAACTTTGTGATCGTTGTTTTGTGGTATGATTTACTTGTGCTAGTTATCACTTAAAAAAGGGTATAGTCTATATATAAGTGTATGTATGTTATTGTGTTGCCTAATAGACTTATGAGAAAATGTTGGTACTGTTATAATTGATCACGGGGAGTAGGGATGCTTACTGATGGGATTCAGGGTGGGTAGTTCTATGATCGAGAGAAACTAGTGATAATAAGGGGTTCAGTATTGTATGATGTATTTTGTAACATGACAGTGGGCGAGTATACTTTTATGTAAGGAGACGAAAATTTGGGGGTACGTGCTATGGACTGAGGGCCTAGCACATCTCAACGATCGATAATGTTACGTAGTAATGAAATGGGGAGGTTCTTGTTTGGATTTCTCTTTGCGAGACATCCCACACATGCAACTTAGCACAACGTTGGAAGTGGGGAGATGTATGGTCATTAGGACATGGATTTTGGTACCTTGGATATTTTATATATATATATATATATATATATATATATCTGTGTGTGTGTGTGTGTGGTTATAATTGTGAGTTTAATGTTATTTTACGATTTAAGGCTAGTAGAGCCAAGTGACTTTCATGTAGATGAGCATGGATACATGGTGTATAGGCGCCCTCGGTAATTAATTTAAATTCTAATATAATTTGTGATTATAAGGGCTAGATATATGTGCAATGATCTTAAGGGCATGTGAGTTGGGAAGTATTCGTGGACTGGAGTACTAGATTCATCTGAACTTTGAGGACGAAATTCCTTTGTAAGGGGGAAACTATGTAACTCTCCGTATTTTTTAGGATAAATAATTTATTTAATTTGGTGAATTCGAATTTAAACTAAATTGATTATTTGGAGAAACTATTTAATTTAGAGAATATTTTTAATTTGGAAGATTCCATTCATTTCAATTTATTTGGAGAATTATGATTTAAATTAATTCGGGTTATTGCTTTTAAGAATACATGTGTCGTAATTTGAGGTTAAATTGGAGATTTTATCTAAGTAACTCAAATGATGATTCTGAGTGAACCGATGAGTCCAGAAGGGTTGAAATAGTTAGAAAATAGTACTCGAGGGTAGTAATTGGGTCTCGGGCATTTTTAGGCATAATCGGGTCCACACGGGAGTATTTGGGCCATTTTAATAAAGCCCACAAGACTAAAAAAGGGATTGGAATAATAAAACCAAAATGTGAGATGGTGTGGCTTCCATAACTCATTTAGGAAAACCCTAGTTATAGAGGAAGAAAGAGGTATCCAGTGGGAGAGCCTTTGAGAGCCAAACCAAGAAAAGATTGATGTGTTCTTCATCAAAAATATTATCTACAACAAAGGAATTAGAGACTACGAAATTATCTAGGCAAGAAGTTAAACTTTCTTTTATTTAATTTACGGTATCGCGATTCATATTATGGTGGGTGTAAACCATATTCATTTTGGGGTAGATTCTTTCACAGAAATGGTTTTTTGTAAAATTGGGCATTATGTGTGAAATTGTTACACAAATTGATTACGAAACGTCATGTATTATTGGTAGAAATTAATCCATGATTCAAAACCCAGGAATTTATATTGTGTGATGAATATTGGTGAAATCATAGTACTATAGAGATGATTTTAAAATCGATAACAGTTACAGATGTTAAAATGAATTCGGACACGTTTGAATTATGAATGATATACGAGGAGATGTGGAAAGATTGGAAATCATTTTTGGTCATTGGGTTTATCAAAAACATAGACTACTGGAGGATATAGATATGGGATGAAGTGACAATGGCAGAAGGTCGTTCAGTCGACATGGAAGTCATTCAAACGAGATTGGTATCTCGTTCGGACAAGATTGTTATCTCATTCATACGACCCTAGGTTTTGTACATGGAGATAGATCTTTTTGTTACAAACTTAAGGTCGCCAGTTTCGTATGTTTGTATATTTGTTTTGAATTAGTTATGATTTTTTTACGAAAAGGTGTCTGAAACCAAAATCCGTTGTGATAAATCAAATCTAGATTATTTAGGGATGTCCGTAGATGAGTGTAGGACTTTGGAAAATATTAAGGAACATTATTTTTACCTTGGAGTTGGATAAGATTGAACTTGGGGCGTGGATTTAGAGTGTTTAGGATGAAAAACATTTGAAAATATAAGAACGGATTCGAATGAAAATTTAAAATGAAATTAGGATACGGGCTGGATTGAGATGTTCTTTGTATCTTGAATAAAAATATGAATGTAAGTTAATACTTATGAAATTCACAGTCGGGGTTGTGACTCGGATATTTTTAGGCGGACTGCTATGCGAGTAAGATGCGGGGTAGCTGGATATATTTTTTACAGGTGTATATAATAAATTATCGAATATTAAATCTATCTAGGGTTATTAAAAATAATAGTGGGATATTGTGTAATAAATTCTAAGAGATAAAGTTATGGACTGGATGAGTGAGGCAGGTCTTATAATATGCTGCCACAATAATATTAACCAAATATTTAATAATGATAGGTTGAGGGTATACTTAAATTGATGTCATATGAATATATGCACGGGTTGTGTGAATACCTATTGTATGATTTATTATGTGAATTGACAAACTTACGCTACATGTTATCACAGGAGGTTGGGCGTGGGGGACAATCATATCATGATGAGCCCATTGGGGGGGATTTTATACATCTACCCAAAACATAGGACCTTAGACAAGAATTATTTAGGAGTATGATAGTTTCGATGGTTGGATGGGAGCGTAGGTATGTCCGTGACCCATTCGGATGGGGAATATGTTCACCTCCAATATTGTGATTTGTGATGGTGGTTCGAGTGAGATATTGAACCAATAGTCCTTTATACAGTGTGTGATGTACTTGGACTTTATAGCAGAGTATGCATGTACCGCAGGTCTCAGCCTAGGGATGTTGTATTGTATATATATAATTAGAATAACAAATAAATAAATAAATAAATATATATATATATATATATATATATATATATATATATAATTAGAATAACAAATAAATAAATAAATAAATATATATATATATATATATATATATATATATATATATATATATATATATATATATATATGTGTGTGTGTGTGTGTGTGTGTGTGTGTGTGTGTGTGTGTGTGTGTGATTGGTAGATGAAGTATCGGGACATGATAGCATAGTGTACATGCACCACTGTGCAGCTTAGGCATGTCGTATTGTATATATATAACGAAGTGATAAAATACGCTTATGACTTATTATAGGGTGTGTAATTAGTCGATAAGAAAGATAGTGACATCTAAAATAAACCTAATGGACGGAGGATTAATCATATAATGAGAAATTCATAATTGGAAAATTGTTATAAAGAATCCAATAACGTATTGTATGGGAAATACGGGTGCGCACAACAAGTTAGTATGTAAAAAAAGAATTGCTATGGCTAGTTAGGTGGAGTAGCTTAACTAGGAGAGGTTGGAAGGCAAGCGTTAGGTGTGCACATTAGATGAGGAGTGAGTTATACCTCAACGCGACACTATCTTAAATATGAAGAGTGTGCATGCATATTTAATTACTACAATTTAACTCCTTGCTAAATATTTTCAAAATGTTTTACTTAGGCTATGACCCGTGTCAAAATATTTTTCAAAACCTTTTAGGTGTCCAGTCACAAAGATGTAAAGTTTCATGTTTCTATCTAAGGATGCGCAGATGCGGCTCATGTGGAAGTTACAGGACTTCGTTATAGACGCTTCATTTATTGTCTACAACAAAGGAATAAAAGTTATGGTTTTAGCAGGGAGATGTGTGGTCATTAGGACATGGATTTGGTACCTTGGATATTGTGTGTGTATATATATGTGTGTGTGTGTGTGTGTGTGGTTATAATTGTGAGTTTAACGTTATTTTACGATTTAAGGCAAGTAGATCTAGGTGACTTTCATGCAGATGAGCATGGGTATAGGCTGTATGGGCGCCCTGAATAATGAATTTCAAGTCTAATATAATTCGCAATTACAAGGGGTAGAGATATGTGTAACGATCTTCAGGGCATGTGAGTAGGGAAGTATTCGAGGCCTGGAGTACTAGACTCATCTGAATTTCGAGGATGAAATTCCTTTATAAATGGGAAAATATGTAACACCCCGTATTTTTTAGGATAAATAATTTATTTAATTTGGTGAATTAAAATTTAAACTAAATTGATTATTTGGGGAAACTATTTAATTTGGATAATTTATTCAACTTGGAAGATTCAATTTATTTTGAGAATTAGGATTTAAATTAATTCGGGTTATTGCTTTTAAGATTATAAGTATGGATGAGAAAATTTGGATAGAAGGACTGGTACAGTTGCCGACAATGTTATGAGAAGGGAGACAAGAGAGTTGGAGAATATAACCGAAGGGCAAGACTAGAATTAACAGTGCTAGTGAGGCTCCACTGGAAGGTATACCATGTAGGGGATCCTTTGTGATAATTGAGATCAAAAGAATTCCTACCAGGTGTCGGTGGATGAAATCAGGGCTGTCAAGACCATCAATGAGTCCCATAGGGATAACGGAGCCAAAAGGACAACGGGGGTAGTAATCCGGGTCAAGTATACTAGGCACATGACAAGGATAACCCCGACATGACCGGTGGGGTCGGGGGAAAAGGGAATGATACTTAGAGGTATCTTTTATGTAAAGAGTAGGAACACATGGGTGGATATTGTTCACAGTGAATTGGGTGACAGGATCGGGATGCCCTGTAGGGGAAACAGTTATAAGAATTTTTTGGAATTTTTGGGACGAGGGTGTTATGAAAAGGAACCCTTTGAGCTATAAATGTTATTGGCATTTGAAGTTTTAGTACAGGTATCGTTAATATTTTATAGTTTTACATATTCATCGTTGGGTTAGCGGGTTCTCTTTAGTTCCAACTGTAGGGGAGAAGGGGGTGGACATTGAGGGGATATATTTTAAGAGGATAGATTTTTTTGAGAGGGGATATTAGAGTTATGGTTTTATCCTAGGAATAGACTGTTGAGCAATGATGGGCGATTATAGCAAGGCTATCGTGTTCACTGTTCTGAGGGTTGTAGGTACATTTTTGTGATGTCTCAATTGAAAGATGGTCAAGCTCGCAGCGATATGTTAGTGAGTAGACTTTAAAGAGTACAGTTGTCTAGTTATATGGGATCTCGGTGCATAATGAATTTTATTTGATCTGATTCAGGGTATATCTTTTAGCTCATTGTTGTTTATGTGCTGAGAACTTAGTGATAGTGAGACCATCATATCGTGTGATGCCTTGAGAGGCATGGGCATGTATGATTTGATTTATGTGTCGGGAGATAGAAATTGTGATACCTAATTATGTTCTTTGGACCCACAGATTTCGAAGATCGACAATACTAGGAAATAGTGCATTGGGGACAGTTCTTTTGGGCTTCGTTGTAGTATTATATATGAATGGGTAATAAACGTTGGGTGTAGTGAGACGTTGTTGGATGCTAGTGCATCGGTTTTAAAGGTTAAATTGTTGAACATGTAAACAAAACACTTTAAGCTGAGAGTTATTACGATATGTTGTCGGTGGAGCCGGGTAGTGCTGCGAAAGAAGTACTCGGAGAAATTTTGCACCACAAGTTAATGGGTGGGGCAGTATCGAGAACAATTAAATTGCGAATTGTGTGGTAATCGATAATACATGTATGATATAGACACATTGAGAGTGCGAAGATGAGATTGATATGAATGTGTAGTGACATTTATGTCGGGATGTTTGGGCTATAATATATAGTATGGTAAAACTTTGTGATCGATGTTCCGAGGTATGATTTCCTTATGCTAGTTATCACTTGAAAAAGGGTAAAGTCTATATATAAGTGTATGTATGTTATTGTGTTGCATTATAGACTTATGAGAAAATGTTGGTACTGTTATAATTGATCCCGGGGAGTAGGGATGTTTACTGATGGGATTTAGGGTGGGTAGTTCTATGATCAAGCGAAACTAGTGATAGTAAGGGGCACAGTATTGTATGATGTATTTTGTAACATGAGAGTGGACGAGTATACTTTTATGTTAGGGAACAGAAATTTGGGGGTATGTGCTATGGACTTAGGGCTTAGAAGATCTCAACGATCGATAATTGTACGTAGTAATGTAATGTGGGGGTCTTGTTTGGATTTCTCTTTGCGAGACGTCCCACGCATGAAACTTAGCACAACGTTGGAAGTGGGGAGATGTGTGGTCATTAGGACATGGATTTTGGTACCTTGGCTATTATATATATGTGTGTGGTTATAATTGTGAGTTTAATGTTATTTTAAGACTTAAGGCTAGTAGAGCCAGGTGACTTTCATTCACATGAGCATGGGTATAGGGTGTACGGGTGCCTTGGGTAATTAATTTAAATTGTAATATAATTCGTGTTTACAAGGGGTAGAATTATGTGTAACGATCTTAAGGTCATGTGAGTAGGGAAGTATTCGAGGCCAGGAGTGCTAAAATCGTCTAAATTTCAAGTACAAAATTCTTTTGTAATGGGCAAAGTATGTAACACCCCGTATTTCTGAGTATAAATAATTTATTTAATTTAGTGAATTTGAATTTAAACTAAATTGATTATTCAGAGAAACTATTTAATTCGGAGAATTTATTCAATTTGTAAGATTCAATTTATATTGAGAATTCAGATTTAAATTAATTCGGGTTATTGCTTTTAAGAATACATGTGCTGTAATTTGAGGATGAAATTGGAGATTTTAGTCATGTAACTCTGATGACGATTCTGAGTGCACGGATGAGTCACGAAGGGTCTAAATAGTCAAAAAAGAATACTCGGGAGTAGTAATTGGGTCTTGGGGCATTTTTACGCATAATCGGGCCGACACTGGAGTATTTGGCCCTTTTAATAAAGCCCACAAGACTAAAAAGGGGATTGGAATTATAAAACCAAAATGTGAGATGATGTTGCAGCCATAACTCATTTAGGAAAACCCTAGTTGTAGAGGAGGAAAGATGTATCCAGTGGGAGAGCATTTGGGAAGCAAACTAAGAAAAGATTGATGTGTTCTTCATCAAAAACATTGTCTCCAACAAAGGAATAAGACACTACGAAATTATCTAGGCAAGTAGTTCAACTTTCTTTTATTTAATTTGAGGTATTGCGATTCATATTATGGAGGGTGTAAACCATATTCATTTTGGGGTAGGTTATTTCATAGAAATGGGTTTTTGTAAAATTGTGCATTATGTGTGAAATTGATACACAAATTGATTATGAAACGTCATGTATTATTGGTAGAAATTAATCCATGATTCAAAACCCGGGAATTTATATTGTGTGATGAATATTGGTGAAATCAGAGTTAGTATAGAGATGATTTTAAAATCAATAACAGTTACAGATGTTAAAATGAATTCGAACATGTTTAAATTGTGAATGATATATGAGGAGATGTGGAAAGGTTGGAAATCGTTTTTGGTCACTGGGTTTTTCAAAAAACTTTGACTACTGGAGGTTATAGATCTAGGATGAAGTGACAATGGCAGAAGGGAATTCGAACGACATGGAGGACGTTCAAATGAGATTGGTATCTCATTTGAACGTGACTATTATCTTGTTCAAACGATCCTAGGTTTCGCACATGGAGATAGATCTTTTCGTTATGAACACGTGGCCGCCAGTTTCGTATTTTTATGATTTTTTTTATTTAGTTATGATTTTATTAGGGAAGGGTAACTGAAGCCGAAATCCGTTGTGAGAAATCAAATGTGGATTCTTTAGGGATGACCGTAGATGAGTGTAGGATTTTAGAAAATATTAAGGAACATTATTTTTACCTTGGAGTTGGATGGGATTGAAATTGGGGTGTGGATTTAGAGTTTTTAGGATGAACAACCCTCGGAAATATAAGAACGGATTCAAATGGAAATTTAGGATGAAATTAGGATACAAGTTGGATTGAGATGTGCTTAGTATCTTGAATAAAAATATAAATGTAAGTTAATACTTATGAAATTAGCAGTCGGGGTTGTGACTCGGATATTTTTAGGCGGAGTACTACGCGATTTAGGCACGGGGTACTTGTGTATATTTATTATAGGTGTATCTAATAAATTGTCGAACATTGAATCTGTCGCTGGTTATTAAAATTAAATAGTGGGAGATTGCGTAATAAATTCTAGGAGATAAAGTTACAGGCCGGATGAGTGAGTCGGGTTATTATAGTTGGGTGCCACAATAATATTAATAAAATAATTAATTAAAGATTAATTAAATTACAAGTCGGGATATGGGGACTTGAGTATATATATATGTATAGTTTTTGGGCTAGCGCTATGTGTGCTAGGAACGGGTTAACCGGACTTCGTTTAATATGTATATGATTAGGAGTGATAGTATATCTATATATATATTGGTGTTTCCTATAGATATCGGTGCGAATAATAATTATAGGTTGAGGGTGGACCTTTATTGATATTATATGAATATATGCATGGGTTGTGTGAATACCTATTGGATGATTTATTATTTGAATTGACATACTGACACTACTTGCTATCATAGGAGGTTGCGCATAGTGGACAGTCTTATCCTGATGAGCCCATTGGGGGGGATTTTAGACTTGCACCTAGAACATAGTACCCTATACCGGTGCTATTTGAGAGTATAGTAGTTTCGACGGTTGAATGGGAGCGTAAGTATGTGCGTGACTCATTTGGCTGGGGACTATGTTCACCTCCAATATGTGTGATTTGTGATGATGGCTCGAGTGAGATATTGAACCAATAGTCCTTTATACAGTGCGTGATGTACTTGGACTTGATATCAAAGTATGCATGCATCGAAGGTCTCAACCTAGGGGTGTTGTACTGTATATATATAATTAGAATAATAAATAAGTATATATATATATATATATATATATATATATATATATATGTACACGTGTGCTTTATTCTACTATGTGTTCTTGGTAAATTGTGTATCAGGACATGATAGTATAGTGTACATGCACCGCAGCTCAGCCTAGGGGTGTCGTATTGTATATATGTACCAAAATGATAAAATACGCTTATGACTTATTCTACGGTGTCTAATTAGTATATGAGAAATATGGTGACATCTAAAGTAAACCTAGTGGGTGGAGGATTTATCATATAATGAGAAATTCATAATTGGCTATTTGATATGTCGGTCCCCAAACTTTTAAAAAATGAACTTTTGCTTGAGCAAAATTAAGTTAAGGATGAATGAATATCAATTTGCACTTTTTGAAAAACTCTTTTTCAATTTTATCAAACCAAGTTGTGACACAAATTAACTTAGCCAAATTGTATCTTGTTTAAGCATGAAACTAGTGACTAAAGGAAGTAAAATGAAGTACGACTATACTCACAATGCCGATGTATGAGGAAAAGCCCAATTGGGAAAAAAAAACTCGGATGGCCCAGGCGAAGACAATCACTATGACAATGGTTTTGCAAAGCCAGACGGTAGTCTTATACAACGACTCAATCCACCCATGAGACTTGACGCTCCTCTAATCTTCTACCAATCTTCACAGTGCCCACACAAAAAGTAACCTATTTCCACGATGCTCATCCACAGCAGTCGCCTTCACGAATGCCTCAGTGTCCAGTGATACAGCCTTGTGTCGTTTACGATGTTGAGCACGAAAGTAACCCTTTTCGTTTCACCACCGCAGAACCAGCAATGTTCAAGGGTTGAACAAACCCATCTTGGGGAAACAAATATCACATAAACATATGGTACTAATAACTCATATCTTTGTAAACTCTAAGGATGTGTTTAAGATTTGAAACCTTAGAAAATAATTGCGGAAATCCGTACTGTTTGTAAAAAAATTGATCTGCACACACTTCGAGGAAACTGGAACACACCTTTATTTATACTGAATTCAAGGGGATGACAGTCTCTCGTTCAAGCGATACTCTGTGTCCTTTAAATGACATCAGGTCTTATTCGAACATCATCAGGTGTTGTTTAAGAGACATCGTAATTAGAGTCTGATATTAATCCAACTTCGAAAACAGAGTTTGACTAAAAACCAACTCTTATCTAACTCTAATACGTCCTCATCTGATTAAAACAAAGTGTAAACATTTAAAACACTCTTAAAAACATTTTCCTTTTAAAATTAACATCTTTATTTTTGTAAAATAAAATCCCGAGCTACATTAACATTATGAATTCATAACCGTGTGATCTCATAATGAAATTAAACTTTGAAGATGAGAAATTGCACCAATTAAACTTCGGCATGATTTATTCTATATAGATTTTCCGCAACGTCCTTAATTAATCTTCGACAAGTCACAGTCTCGTAGTGATCGAACAATAAAAATCTACTTATGACTCAAACGTGTTTTGTTCCAAGAATAAGTCAAAACTACATTAAGACTCAATTGCAAATTTAGTCCTTACAAATCTCGCCATTTGACTATTTCGGGACAAAACCAACAGTGAAATGCCTAAACCGGACCGTTAAGTCTTATGATGTCTAAATCCCATCAAATAAAATCTAAAAATAAAATTACATCATCCTTATAGGATAAGACTATAAAAGATGGACCAAAAACCATGAAACTGTCTCTGAATGTCTGAGTGTGATGTTGACTTGAAATCTCGAATCTCTTTAAGCATGCAGACTTGAAATCTCGAATCTTTTTAAGCATACCTACACACATTAAGCAGACTAATGACAAGTGAAGTATGTAGGAATAAATGATGTAAGTCAATATGAAAAATCAAATCCAAATCATTTGTTATGTTAGCAACACATAATGCCAATATGTGCAAACATAAACTCCCCCAACATCACATACATCTCTCCCCCCTTCTATCTCGAATAGGCAATTTGGTGAAAGGATAAATACATCTAGCATAAACGAGTACAAATATGAATAAATCAACATCAGTAATAGTTATATAAACGTGAAACAACCAGATAAATATGATCAATCAATGTCAAATTAGTTGCTAGAAAACAATGAATCACACTAAATAATCAATCAATTAAATTAGGTGTGATTTAAATGAATCAATGTAGTAAAAGATTAAAACATTAAAAGAAGACTGCATAAACAGAAACCCAGTACCAAAAAAAATATATGCAGAACAACAGGGTACTAAAACAGAAATCAACAAGAAAAAGTAAAAATTTATCAAACAGGTTGTCATTCGAACGAGCCAGAGATGTTGCTTGAACGAGATGCAACATCGCTTGAACGAAACAATATGTCGTTTGAGCGACATAAACAACTTTACACAGTTTACCCAGAAAGTTTCATGAAAGTTCTAACTAAAAGGGGCTCAAACCAAACAAATATGAGTAACATGCCGACATAGTATCGATGAGCCTATACATGAACATGTAATGTAGTGTGTGAACTAAAACAAATGAATCATAATTCCAACATATCGAAATGATCAAGAAGATATAATCAATAGAATTCCATCATCAAACTTCATTATAGCCATATATGACAATTAAGGTATGAGATTAATGATCTAAACAAACATCATGCACACAAATCTGGAGTTTTGACGATTCTACAAACAATAGTGTTATGACACGAATATTCAACATTTAGGATTATTTTGTGCAAACCCGTTTAAATTTTAAATCCATCCAAACTACCTCAAATATATATCATATTTTCTTTTGAATGAACTAAACTAATTTGGCCCATTTTTGGCATATGATTCTTTTTATCGCCTTATGATTTTATTGGGATCTTTTAAATGGTGGCTTTCACGATGAGTCAATTTTACACTCTCGCATCACTTTCCCGTGAACACTCATCATTTTTTAAATTTAATCCTCACCGTAAACGGTTATTACATGCACATTCCCTCCTTAAGTCTACTTACGCATAGATGACAAGATTGAGATAAGAACATCTCACCAAACTCAAATATGCAAGAGTAGTCAAACATCCATATAAACTCGTGCATGTGTGGAATCATGGAATATGTACAAATTCGAATCAAAACGCGTATCAACTTCAAAACAACCCCATAAAAATAATGGTTAAGATCATTCTAATCATTGATAATAATGACCAAATGTCCTAGGCACATGGACAAATGAACGAAGGGGGTCCAAGCACACCAATATCAAACATGTTAACTCACGACACAAAAACAAACTGAAAATCTTTTTGGCATTTTCAAAATATTTTGACTCAAATAAAAGAAAAATATTTGTGTTTTTCTCAAAAAAATTCAAAACCAAAAATATTTTTGTATTTTTCAAATAAGATACAATAAATGAAAAATATAATACAAAATGATAAACATGGTAACACACTCAACCTTTAGATTTATCATGGGAAGAATCAAGTACAACCAAATGAGAACCATGAAGTTTTATTCCTAAAGCTACCAAATTTGACTTCCTAACCCAAGTAGGTGTGTAACGACACATGGGGGTGAGGGGAATAGTGAAAACTTTATTCCTAAACTTCTTAAACTTTCGAGGAGCATTCCTAAGGTCGTAGAAAAACTTTCTCAGGTGACCTTTCCTACCACAAAACGTGTAAGTGTAGTGATGGTATGGAAAGTGACCTATATGTGGACCTTTTCTAACGTTCCTATGTGGCTCTCTCACACATGCGGGGGAATGGGAACAACTTGATCATCAAAGCCAATACTTCCCCTATCTCTCTTAATTTGGACGATGCCTAAAATCCTATCCAACTTCTCACTTCTAGCCTCCAAGTCAAACTTAATTCTAGACAAGTCTCTCAAACTCTCATCTAACTCCTTAATCATAGACTCAAGTAGATGCCTAGACTCCCTAAACTCTAGAACCTCCTTTTTCAAAGCCTCCATCAAGCCTCTAAGGGTGTCTATCTCTTTCTCGACATACTCTAGCTTCTCCCTAAGCTTCTTTTCCCGTGCCCTAAGATCCTCAATTAACTCCTCATTATTTTCTATAGCACGTTCTTTCAACTTAGCTTACGATTTTAAGTTAGACTATTTAACCTCACCGTCTCCTCAAACACCACTCGAAATGAAACTTGCAACTCTCCTACGTCTATCTCCTCATCCTCGATCTCATCACCCTCAACCTCTCGAGAAGCACTCTTAACTGCCTCGGAAGTGTCATGCACATGAGTATCCACGTGGGAAGATATATCGTCGTCGCTCATATGACATGCCATAAATGTAATAAAGTTACGCTCAATGGGGGAATCCTCTCCCTCTTCCGGTTCACTATCACTTAAGGTGGCATTGTATGCTATAGGTTTCTTGCCCTATTTCTTAACACTACACCAAAACGGGAAAATTGGCACCCTTTCAGCGGCTAGCCTTGTCACGGTCAATGTACGTGACAAAAAACACATGTTTTGTGTCACGGTCTATGTCCGTGACAATCCTATGAAGTTGTCACGGTCAATGACCGTGACATGACCGTGACAATTCTGTCAGCAAAAAACCCTTTCCCCTCCTTTTTTCCTCACCGATTTCTTTCCCTCCAATTTCTCTCCCTCTCTCTCTACCGCGTTGCTCTTCCTCTCTCTCTCTCTACTTTCAAGTTAGTTTCTCTCTCTCTCTCTCTCTCTCTCTCTCTCTCTCTCTCTCTCTCTCTTCCATTTATATATATGTGTGAGTGTGTATATGTGCGTGTGGGTGTATATGTGTGTGTGCGTGTCTGTGTGTGTGTGGTGGGGGAAGGGGAGGGGGTGGGGTTGTGTGTGTGTGTTGTGGGGGAAGGGGTGGGGAAGGGTGTGTGTGTGTGGTAGGGGGTGGGGAAGGGTGGGGAGGAGGGGGCAGGGATGGGGGTGGGTGGTGGGGTAGAGGTGGGGGTGGGGCTGCATGTGTGTGTGTGTGTGTGTATGTGTGCGTGTGTGTAGTGTGCGTGTTTGTGCGTATCTGCGAGAAAGGGAAATGATGTGGGGTGTGTGACGGGGGGTGGGGTTACATGCGTGTGTGTGTGTGTGTGCGTGCATGTTTGTGGGGTGGGGCTGGGGCAAGGGGAAATGGGGCGGGGGTGGGGCTTGTTAATTTTTTTATTAAATTTTGATTGGTTTATTAGATATTTTCCCTCATATGCTAGTAGTGTCCCTTGTAAACGAATTGATTGATTAATAATTTTTTTAGTAAATTAATATATGAAAGTAGGATTGCCCCTCATTGTAAATTAGTAAATTAATAATTGTTAGTTTAATTGATGAAAATAATTAATTGAGTAGATGAATTAGAAGGAGTACGGGATACACATTTGTTGTTGACATTGCGGTTGGATTATATTGGATCGATGTTGGGTTGCTTAATTTTAAAAGTGGCATGATCACTGGATTATTGTCCATACGGGGGTGGGATTTTTCAACTTTTTTTTGAAAATTACATTGTATAACGAACAATATATATCTAGTATGATAATTAAATGAAACATACTTGAAATTACATATAGTGCGCATAGATACTAGCCTTCTAGTTCTTAAGCATACGCATTCAATAGCCCTTAGAGCCGTTCGAGAGTCATTACCCCTGTAATGAGATCTCTCGAATTGTCCCGTTTGGAAAGTTTGGGACTGCAAAATTTTTGTATAATAATATTCTTGGTGGCTTAAAATTGTTACTTTTGGAAGAAGTTCTGCAGTTGTATCCTAATGTTCTCTGGGTACATACTAGATTGACAAGTGTGACTGTTATTTCAATTGATCAATTGAAATAACACTCACACTTACCAATCTATGTCGTGTACTTGGAGAACTACAGGGATATGCTGCCGAATTTTTCTCAAATCGTAACAATGTGCATGAGCAATTAAGTATATTACAGAAAAATGCGGTCTTGAATGGGATAGGACCACTCACCCTTTAGAGGAGATGGAGGAAATAGAAATTTCTATTATAAATTGAATTGGAAATTTAAAAATCGAATATAAATAAGACATAATTAAATGAAACATACTACAAATCTATGTTTTGTTTATACTAATCCATGAATGTATGCTTCTTACCTTTAATATGTGATTAGTTGTGGTAGATGTGATGGGATATTCGAAATACAAAGAGTGGATGGGTGATACAAATAGAATGGGGGATGTGTTTCGCAGAGGTGCTAATGAATTTGTGAAATACACAAAGAGATGTCTGTGACACCCCGACTAATTAAACACCGGGTAGCTACTCCTTTATAAAATTAATTCAAAATGCCAAGTTGGCTCAGTTAATAGCATCACTGTCGAAAACGTTTTATTATTACTAACCACCTAGTATTTAAAAAGTAAGTGCCAAATTTTATTAAATCTGATTAACATGAAACAAGAGTAATGAATAACTAAATAACACCATTCACCATACTGAAGTAACAAGAATAACCATCACAATATGTAAATAAAACCTGGAGGAAAAACTCCTCAATACAAATCCCACAACTGATATGTAAACTGAAATAAATAACTAAAACTGAATACTGAGCAATACATGCTAGAGTCTGAAAACTGAAATGTAAAAATGCTCTAAATAGGAATGGGCAACATGCCCTACAACTGATAGATAGTGACTCTGGAATCCAAAAGATAGAAGCGTCTATGAGCAAATCCCTGTAGCTTCCACAACCAGCTACAGCACGTCACCTGAATGAGAATCCTATGCTTGGTGTCCTTGTGGCTGGGCACCTAAAATGGTTTTACAAGAAAATATATTTGAAAGCAAATGGGTCAGAGCCCGAAAGTGGAAATCATTTTAAAAACCTGCAAGTGCTTTAAAAACATTTAAAACATTAAATGCAAAGTACATGTTAGGACGTGCACTCACATTAAATTTTCACCTCTCAACTAACTGTGCACTCCTAACGTAAGTACCCATCTATAACTACCCTTTCCACTAGCTAAGTGACAACGTAAACTAGCTAGACAACCAAAGGTTCTACCCATTTTACTTGGTTCCATTTAATATAACAACGCTCGTAATTAAATAGAGGTTTAACGTAAACTCAGTTACTAAATATGCCATTGATATAACTATCAGTTAACTCATAATATATCTCGGAACAATACCGTAATATTTTTACAACATTAACATGAGGATTCCCATTAATTAAATGTATATTATTCACATCATAAATATACGATACAAGCACCCCGCAATCTAAGCTGTAGTGCACACATACTCTGCTATCCATCCCGGTACATCACGTACATAAGGATCACATATTCCGAATCTCTCAAGAATAGTTCAGATAACACAAATCACAAATAGTGGAGGCGAACATAGTCACCATCACATGGGTCACGCACATACCTACGCTCCCATGGTCAGCGGACTTATTAATGTCACAATAAGTCTTTCTATGACCTATGTTCATCAAGGTACCAGTCTATATCCCCCCCGTAGGCACACAAGGATTAGAGGGTCCTAAGCGAACGTAAACCTCCCGTGATAGCAAGTATGATAGGTATGTCATACACATAATCCATATACTAATACTAAGTAATCACACATCTTAGTAATACCGTATTATAATCGTAGTACATATCGCATTCTCGTACTAACTAATTATCACAACTTATTTTATTCCGGTTCATAATTATACGCGCTATAATTCATCCTCACATCGTAGTAGTCACTCACGTCTCAACCCAAATGATTCATTGAATATAATTCTCGTATATGCTTTACTCATCCCAGCAACCCAAAAGTCCCAAATCAATCACTATATCATCAAAGGGATGCTAACTCTACCCTTGAACCATCTCCCGGAACTCCAAAAGTAAAAACAGTCCAAAAAGGGTCAAACTGTCAACTCGTTAGAAGTCTCGTTCGAACGAGGCTTCGAACGAGTTTGGACTGTCAGGTCGTTAGAAGTCTCGTTCGAACGAGGCTATTCGAACGAGATCCCAGTTCGTTCGAACGAACTGACCCTTCTAACGATATCTCGTTCGAACGAGATATCGAACGAAAATCCTACTCGTTAATAACGACTGGTCAACTCGTTAGAAGCTCGTTCGAACGAGCTCGTTCGAACGACCTGGGGGTTGCTTCTAACGAGATGCCAGTTTCGGCCCAGAACTTCCCAAAAATCGTTTTTCACCATTTTTACTCCTCAAACCTCTTCTAAAATTCGTTCCCACAATATATTGAGTTCTCTAATCATCCTCAAACATGTTAAGGGGCTATACTAACATCATTAAAGGGTTTGATATCATCTAAACATCATTAAATCACAATTTCCACACTAATTCCCAATTTTCTTCAAGAACATAAACCCTAACTTTTTCTCATCATAAATTCCCAGATTTTAATTCGTTAATGCATCACCTAGATATGAAATCTCCGAAATTTAATCTTCCAACAATGTTTCTACATGCAAACCTATCCCAACATTCAATAATAACTTCAAATTTCATGGGTTTTCTTTTAATCTTTCAAGAACAATTAAGATTCTTCAATTTCTAACATGGAAAAGACATTCTCAGTAATTAAATGGAAATAAAGTCACTTGCCTTGGTTTGATTTCTGAATTTGGTGTGGATTCGGTGTAGAATTTCTGCGGAATCTCTCTCTCTCTCTCCTTCTCCAAGCTTTCTTCTCCAAAAGGCTATGGTGGCTAGGGTTTGCTTTGGGGAAACTTATGAAACCTAATTTCAATAAACCTCCGTAGCTTGTTGGGTTAATAAGGGTTGGTTGGGGTCAATCCTTATCAGATTACAACTCTCAATTTTCGTCACTTTTAATTACCCAAAAATACCAAATTACTAAAATACCCTTTAAGTTACCGGTACGGTCTAAAATTACCCCGGGATCCAAACTATACCCCCGGCTAGTGTTTTCTGACTATCTCGACCCTTCCGGACGCGTTGGCGCGCTCAAAATGACCATACGGATTATCGATTTTAAATTTACTTTTAATATCAAAATATTATACCGTGACGCGGCGGTCCCACGCGTCTCAACAAAATTTCTAAAATGCCGTATATAAATCCCACGACAAATTTTATAATACCAAATACATATATAATCATATATGCACATAATCAAATACCAATTCGCATCACATCAGTATTTATAACCCGGATTAATTTTCAATTAATACGCATTTAATTAATTAATCCCAAAAATAAATATAGCCAAAAGTACGGGGTATTACATACTCCCCCCCTAATAACTGAATTTCGTCCCGAAATTCGAAACTAGAAAGTACCTGCTAAAAACAGCTCTGGATAACGTTCGCGCATCTCATCCTCGCGCTCCCATGTGGACTCCTCGACATTGTGATGTCGCCACTGAACACGTACTAACGGGACTATCTTTGACCGCAGTTTCCTCTCGCTTCGGTCCAAAATAGCAATTGGCCCCTCCTCATAAGAGCTATCCGGCTGGAGATCGATGTCCTCCACAGCAATGTGAGAATGAGCCAAATCATCCCTAAGGTATTTCCTCAGCGAGGAAATATGGAACACGTCGTGAATCCGATGCAAATGCTCCGGTAACCCGAGTCTATACGCAACCGGTCCGATCCGCTCAATAATAGGAAACGGCCCCACATACCTCGGTGCCAACTTCCCCTTCTTCCCGAATCGCATAATCCCCTTCATCGGAGAAACCCTGAGCAAAACTTGGTCCCCCACTTGGAACTCCCTGAAAAATCTCTTCGCATCAGCATAACTCTTCTGCCTGTCTTGAGCTACCCGAATGCGACTCCGAATCAACTCAATCCTTGCCGAAGAATCCTGAATTACTTCCGGCCCAAGTAGTTTGTTGTCCCCCACTTCCAACCAACATGCTGGGGAACGACAAGGCCTACCGTACAATGCCTCAAACGGAGCCATGCCAATCGTGAACTGATAGGAGTTGTTGTAAGCAAACTCCACCAGTGGAAGGTACTGCTCCCATCCACTCCCGAAGTCAATAATACACATGCGTAGCATGTATTCCAACATCTGATTGGTGCGCTCGGTCTGCCCATCAGTCTGCGGATGATAAGCCGTACTCAACCGCAATTCCGTGCCCATGGCCTCCTGGAAACTCTCCCAAAACCTCGAAACAAATATCTTGTCTCTGTCAGACACGATATTTAGGGGCACACCGTGAAGTCTCACAATCTCTGAAATGAAGAGTTGGGCATACTGACCCGCAGTGTAATCAGTCCTAACGGGTAAAAAGTGAGCGACCTTGGACAATCTGTCCACAATTACCCAAACGGAGTCGTGACCCCTCTGCGACGTAGGCAACCCCGTGATAAAGTCCATGGATATGCTCTCCCACATCCACACCGGAACCTCCAATGGCTGTAGCAATCCTGTTGGTCTCTGATGATCCACTTTTACAAGCTGACAAGTGGCGCATTTCGAGACAAACTCTGCGATATCTCTCTTCATACCTCTCCACCAATACTGCCGTCTCATATCTTGGTACATTTTGTCCCCTCCGGGATGTACCGCGAACCGTGAGCCATGCGACTCTGCCATCACATCGTGTCGCAGTTCCTCTCCTTACGGAACTACCAATCTCCCATTGAAGCGTAATCTCCCGTCTGAGCTAACGGTATAGGATTCAGCTCCCTCAGCGAGTAATCGAACTATCTGCTCCTGACAGAACGAATCATTTGCCTGTGCCCGTACAACCTTCGTGACAATCTGCGGTGTAACGGTCATCACAGCCATGAAAGATCGGGCCACTGCATCCTGGTGTCCCAATTCCTTCCACTTCGCTTTCCACACCTCTGCCACCTCATCTGCTGGCCTGCGGCTCAACGCGTCTGCTACCACGTTAGCCTTACCCGGGTGGTACTGAATGTCGAACTGGTAGTCTTTCACAAATTCAAGCCACCTACGCTGCCGCATATTTAATTCCTTCTGCGTGAACAGATACTGTAGTGACTTGTGGTCCGTGAACAGCTGAAACTTCTCCCCCAAAAGATAGTGCCTCTAAATCCGTAAGGCAAATACTACTGCTGCCAATTCCAAATCATGCGTGGGGTAATTCTTCTCATGAGGCTTAAGCTTACGGGAAGCATAAGCTATGGCCTGTCTCTCCTGCTGCAAAACACCTCCAAGTCCTTGCAAAGACGCATCGGTGTAAACCAAATACTCAACTCCCGGTCTCGACAATGCTAACACAGGTGCTGAGGTCAATTTGTCCTTCAACTCATCGAATGCCAACTGACAGGCATCACTCCAGATATATGGCACACCCTTACGAGTAAGATGTGTCAAAGGACCTGCTATCTCTGAGAAACCCCGAATAAACCTCCTGTAGTATCCTGCTAAACCCAAGAAACTACGACTCTCCGTTGGTGTCGTGGGCTGTCCCCACTCCCTCACCGCTGACACCTTCCCCGGATCGACAGATATTCCCTGGTCGGAAATAATGTGACCCAAGAACTGGACTTCCTTCAGCCAAAACCCGCACTTCTCATATTTTGCATACAGCTCGTTCTGACGAAGTGTCTGCAAAACCATCCTCAAATGCTCGGCGTGCTCCTCCTCTGTCTGAGAGTAAACCAGAATGTCATCAATGAAGACAATGACAAATTGATCTAGGAAATCTCTGAACACCCTATTCATCAAGTCCATAAACACTGCTGGAGCGTCGGTCAAGCCGAAAGGCATAACCCGAAACTCATAAGAACCATATCTCGACAAGAACGCAGTCTTCGAGACATCCTCCTCCCTGATACGCAACTGATGGTATCCCGACCTCAAGTCAATCTTCGAGAAGAAAGAAGCTCCTCTCAACTGGTCGAATAAGTCATCGATTCGAGGCAACGGATACTTATTCCGTATCGTGACCTTATTCAACTCTCGGTAGTCCACGCACAATCTCAGTGAACCATCCCTCTTCTTCACAAACAAAACTGGAGCGCCCCAAGGTGAGGTACTCCTGCGAATAAAGCCCTGCCCTAACAGCTGCTCTATCTGATCCCGTAACTCTCGCATCTCAGCTGGAGCCATACGGTACGGTGCACGTGCTATAGGTCTCGTACCCGGTAGCAGATCAATAACGAAGTCTATCTCTCGACTGGGTGGTAAGCCTGGTATCTCCTGAAACACATCCGAATACTCCCTGACAACCGGGATCGAATCTAAAGGAATCACAACCTCCTTAGAGGTATCCTCCTCTATGTAATACAGATGAGCGGTCGATCCTCCCTCTGGGCGAGGCATCGCCACTATAAACATCTCCTGCCCCGGAATGGCAAAAACAATGCTCCCGCTGAAGCAATCAATCATGGCCCTATATGCTACGAGCCAATCCATCCCGATGATCACATCGTGAACATGCATGTCTAACACTAACATGTCCGCAGGCAATACCAAACCACCAACCTCTACCCCGACTCCCCGGCATATAAAGAAAATAAGTGACCCACTCCCTAATGGTGAGTCGACACACGTCACTGTGCTCTCTGCCGTAGCTAACAATCCTAAAGCTTTCGCGAAGTGTGTAGCTATAAAACAATGTGTAGCACCCGTATCAAATAACACCCGACCCATAGTGCCATGGATAGGAAACGTACCCTCGATTGCGGGCGGTGCCTGTGGAACTGCAGCCTGGTGAACGTTGTAGACATGTCCATACTGTAGTTGCCCCTGTTGAGCTGGGACTGCTGGAATGGGTGGCAATGCTGCCATCTGTGGCGGCGCGGGAAGAGCGGCGGGAAACATAGGTCTCTGTGGCTCCTGGCGAGCACCCTGCTGCTGCTGCTGTGGGGCCCTGCCCCTATCAGGACAATCCTGCTTCTTATGGCCAGTCTTGCCACAAGTAAAGCACTTCCCTGGGAAGTTTCCTCCCCTCTGCCCCTGCTATCCCCGGCCCTGGTGGCCGTTACCATTCCTCCCTTGGCCCTGCTGGCCCTGATGGAACTGCTGCCCATTCTGCCCCTGCTGGCCCTGCTGGCCGTTTGGACCCTGATGGCCCTGGCGGGAACCTCCCTGTCCCTGCCTGTAGTTCCCTGATCGGAACCTCTTATTGTCCCCCTGCTGGGTACCCTGCTCAGTCTGTCTCTGCCCCTGACCGGTTTGTGCCCCGCTGGCACCATGTCCTCCAGTCCTGCCCTGATGGCTAGACTCCCCTGACCGCTTGCCCTCGGCCATATGAAAACGGTGGTCCTGGCAGTGTAGTAATGCAGCGTTAACCACATCAGAATACGTGGCCAACGATAGGTTCCCAAGCAGATGCTGTCGGATTCTCCAATTCAACCCGTCGGTGAACTTCTCTATCTTCTTCTTCTCTGTTGGAATCTCGTCTGGAACGATATTCAACAAGTTAGTGAACTCGGCCTCATACTCGGCCACTGTCTTGCCCTCCTGCTTCAAACTCATCAGCTTCCTCCTCATTTCTGTATGAACTGCGGACGGAAAATACTTGCGGTCGAACCGCACCCAGAACTCCTGAATCGTGAGGGTATCCCTCTCCTCCGCGGTGGTAATAGACTCCCACCACTGTAGCGCAGATCCAACTAGCTTGAAAGTAGCTAGCACCTGTTTCTGAACATCAGTGCACTCATGCATCCTCAAATGCCTCTGCATGTCCTTCCTCCATTGGCTCGAGATAACCACATCTGAGCTTCCAGCAAACTCTGGTGGATGCGCTTTCTGAAAAGCATCACGTACACGCTCCCAAGCAGACGGGAATGCATTAACCTGTACTGGCGCGGCAGCCGGCGCCTGCGGTGGTGCCTGCTGAATCACGGCAATCGCGGCATTTACCGCTTGGGCTACTATAGCAGCAACCTCAGCGGCGTTCAACATGCCCTGAACTGGAGCGGGCTGTGGTTCGGGCGTAGCATTCCTGGGAACTCGTCGTGCACGTCGTGGAGGCATCTGAAATAAGAACAAAGTTTATAAGTTCACGGTTTATAAACTTAATATAGCTGAAGAACGAAGCATACACAAAAGAATACAACAGTCCTAAAATATAGGGCTCTATATCAAAGAAACGTAGCGGAAACATAATAGCCGTACATATCCTAAAGGACACTAGAACCTGATGCTCTGATACCACCTGTGACACCCCGACTAATTAAACACCGGGTAGCTACTCCTTTATAAAATTAATTCAAAATGCCAAGTTGGCTCAGTTAATAGCATCACTGTCGAAAACGTTTTATTATTACTAACCACCTAGTATTTAAAAAGTAAGTGCCAAATTTTATTAAATCTGATTAACAAGCAACAAGAGTAATGAATAACTAAATAACACCATTCACCATACTGAAGTAACAAGAATAACCATCACAATATGTAAATAAAACCTGGAGGAAAAACTCCTCAATACAAATCCCACAACTGATATGTAAACTGAAATAAATAACTAAAACTGAATACTGAGCAATACATGCTAGAGTCTGAAAACTGAAATGTAAAAATGCTCTAAATAGGAATGGGCAACATGCCCTACAACTGATAGATAGTGACTCTGGAATCCAAAAGATAGAAGCGTCTATGAGCAAATCCCTGTAGCTTCCACAACCAGCTACAGCACGTCACCTGAATGAGAATCCTATGCTTGGTGTCCTTGTGGCTGGGCACCTAAAATGGTTTTACAAGAAAATATATTTGAAAGCAAATGGGTCAGAGCCCGAAAGTGGAAATCATTTTAAAAACCTGCAAGTGCTTTAAAAACATTTAAAACATTAAATGCAAAGTACATGTTAGGACGTGCACTCACATTAAATTTTCACCTCTCAACTAACTGTGCACTCCTAACGTAAGTACCCATCTATAACTACCCTTTCCACTAGCTAAGTGACAACGTAAACTAGCTAGACAACCAAAGGTTCTACCCATTTTACTTGGTTCCATTTAATATAACAACGCTCGTAATTAAATAGAGGTTTAACGTAAACTCAGTTACTAAATATGCCATTGATATAACTATCAGTTAACTCATAATATATCTCGGAACAATACCGTAATATTTTTACAACATTAACATGAGGATTCCCATTAATTAAATGTATATTATTCACATCATAAATATACGATACAAGCACCCCGCAATCTAAGCTGTAGTGCACACATACTCTGCTATCCATCCCGGTACATCACGTACATAAGGATCACATATTCCGAATCTCTCAGGAATAGTTCAGATAACACAAATCACAAATAGTGGAGGCGAACATAGTCACCATCACATGGGTCACGCACATACCTACGCTCCCATGGTCAGCGGACTTATTAATGTCACAATAAGTCTTTCTATGACCTATGTTCATCAAGGTACCAGTCTATATCCCCCCCGTAGGCACACAAGGATTAGAGGGTCCTAAGCGAACGTAAACCTCCCGTGATAGCAAGTATGATAGGTATGTCATACACATAATCCATATACTAATACTAAGTAATCACACATCTTAGTAATACCGTATTATAATCGTAGTACATATCGCATTCTCGTACTAACTAATTATCACAACTTATTTTATTCCGGTTCATAATTATACGCGCTATAATTCATCCTCACATCGTAGTAGTCACTCACGTCTCAACCCAAATGATTCATTGAATATAATTCTCGTATATGCTTTACTCATCCCAGCAACCCAAAAGTCCCAAATCAATCACTATATCATCAAAGGGATGCTAACTCTACCCTTGAACCATCTCCCGGAACTCCAAAAGTCAAAACAGTCCAAAAAGGGTCAAACTGTCAACTCGTTAGAAGTCTCGTTCGAACGAGGCTTCGAACGAGTTTGGACTGTCAGGTCGTTAGAAGTCTCGTTCGAACGAGGCTGTTCGAACGAGATCCCAGTTCGTTCGAACGAACTGACCCTTCTAACGATATCTCGTTCGAACGAGATATCGAACGAAAATCCTACCCGTTAATAACGACTGGTCAACTCGTTAGAAGCTCGTTCGAACGAGCTCGTTCGAACGACCTGGGGGTTGCTTCTAACGAGATGCCAGTTTCGGCCCAGAACTTCCCAAAAATCGTTTTTCACCATTTTTACTCCTCAAACCTCTTCTAAAATTCGTTCCCACAATATATTGAGTTCTCTAATCATCCTCAAACATGTTAAGGGGCTATACTAACATCATTAAAGGGTTTGATATCATCTAAACATCATTAAATCACAATTTCCACACTAATTCCCAATTTTCTTCAAGAACATAAACCCTAACTTTCTCTCATCATAAATTCCCAGATTTTAATTCGTTAATGCATCACCTAGATATGAAATCTCCGAAATTTAATCTTCCAACAATGTTTCTACATGCAAACCTATCCCAACATTCAATAATAACTTCAAATTTCATGGGTTTTCTTTTAATCTTTCAAGAACAATTAAGATTCTTCAATTTCTAACATGGAAAAGACATTCTCAGTAATTAAATGGAAATAAAGTCACTTGCCTTGGTTTGATTTCTGAATTTGGTGTGGATTCGGTGTAGAATTTCTGCGGAATCTCTCTCTCTCTCTCCTTCTCCAAGCTTTCTTCTCCAAAAGGCTATGGTGGCTAGGGTTTGCTTTGGGGAAACTTATGAAACCTAATTTCAATAAACCTCCGTAGCTTGTTGGGTTAATAAGGGTTGGTTGGGGTCAATCCTTATCAGATTACAACTCTCAATTTTCGTCACTTTTAATTACCCAAAAATACCAAATTACTAAAATACCCTTTAAGTTACCGGTACGGTCTAAAATTACCCCGGGATCCAAACTATACCCCCGGCTAGTGTTTTCTGACTATCTCGACCCTTCCGGACGCGTTGGCGCGCTCAAAATGACCATACGGATTATAGATTTTAAATTTACTTTTAATATCAAAATATTATACCGTGACGCGGCGGTCCCACGCGTCTCAACAAAATTTCTAAAATGCCGTATATAAATCCCACGACAAATTTTATAATGCCAAATACATATATAATCATATATGCACATAATCAAATACCAATTCGCATCACATCAGTATTTATAACCCGGATTAATTTCCAATTAATACGCATTTAATTAATTAATCCCAAAAATAAATATAGCCAAAAGTACGGGGTATTACAATGTCATAATGATGAAGAGTTTTCGTGTCCGTGTGCTAGGTGTAAGAATGGTAAGGTGTTTGAGTGGAAAACAGTTCAACTACATTTGTTAAGATCGAGTATGCAAGAAAGTTATCGATTTTAGAGTTTTCACAGTGAATTGAAAGTTCCTTTTGTCCCCGACTAATATTCAAAATAACCTTCAACAAGTAGGATAGATGTATAAGGGGACGACGTAGATCATAATATACTAGAGGATTTAGTTGATGATGCGTATGGAGTTTATGAAACAGAGGAGAATGAGGTTACTGATGATGTACAAGGTTCAAGTGCTCGTGAAGATATCACGATAAACCTTGACGATGACTACCAAAGTTTAAATTAAGGTGACCCAACCGTTATACTCTGGTTGTGAGAAAGATTAAACAACTTTACATGCCATGGTTGGTTTGTACAGTTTGAAGACGCAGTACGGTTTGTCTGGCAATAGCGTGACAGTAATTCTGAAATGAGTGAAGGGATTACTACCCAAGGAGAATACGCTTCCAAATAGCTATCATGTTATGAAGAACAATTTGAAAGGTTTGGGAATAAAGTATTAATCTATTCATGCTTGTGTGTATGATTTCATACTATACCGAAAGGAATATGAAAATCTAGATCATTGTCCGGTATACGATGAACCTAGATATGTCCAATCTACTAGTAAGGAAATCACAAGCTCAAAAGTGCCTCAAAAACTGTTGAAATATTTTCCTATTGGGCCTAGATTAAAGTGATTTTTCACAGTACCATGGATAACGGAGGCAATGACTTGATATTCTAGGGCAAAAGTAGGGGGTAATATCATGCATCATCTTATTGATTCTACGGCCTGGAGGAGGATGAATTATGAGTATCCCGATTTTGTTCGAGAACAACGCAACATTGGTTTGGCTATATCAACAAATGGTTTCAATCCATTTGGAAATCTAATCACCAATCAGAGTGTATGGACAGTGATCCTAGCCCCACTCAACCTCCCTCCTTCACAGTGTATGAGACCTGAATTTTTGATAATGGCTTTGTTAATACCTTGGACAAAGGCACCAAGTGATGACATCGACGTCTACAACTCATGAAAAGGATTGTTTCCATGCATTCTTAATGTCAGGTGGCTACTTTTTAAGGAGAAAGATAGACTACTTTTGAGGACAATCCACAAAACATTTAGTCTTTTAATTGAAATTCAATATTTGTATATATAATAATTGTGCATTTGGGAAACAAAGGAGAAAATCCTTACCACCAAGAGGGGGAGATATCCCATAACCTGTCGAACATTAACCAAGGATGCCACGCCCACCTAGAGGTAGAAATGGGATACGATAACTATACCCCAAGCTTTGTCTCGATATTTTTTGAGTTCCTTAGATAATTAAAGGTAATGCAAAGAAAATCTATTTCCCAACTTATTCATAAATATTAACTAACCGATCAAAAATAGCAAAAATCCATGGGCATACTAATGGGTTTACTTCTCTGTAATGAACTCTCCTAACCTCTTCACCTTCCCCTTACAATATTTCATAAGCTAGTTTACACAGTCGAATAAAAATATCTTACACTCCTTCTGGGCCTCCTCCTCTGTACATCCTATTGACCTCTTAGTCACCTTGTCCTTATCAGCACACTTCCAAACAGCCTCACCATAGAAACACTTCCCCTCCACCGTTATCTTGAGTAAATGCTATACATGATCAAATGTAATGGTTATCTCACCAAATGGCACATGGAAGGTATTAGTCTGTGGTTACCATCGTTCAATAAAAACACATACCACAATAGAATAACCATAATTATAGGAATTTTTAACTAGGCTCCATAACCATGAGTCTTGAACCAATTGTAGGACGCATGGGTCCTCCTTCTCAATATCCCACTCAAATTTTTTTATAGTGATAAATTCATTTCATAATTCCTCTCTCTTAATCTTGATTCCATATTTCATAAGAAATATGGTTTTTGAATTGTTTTAATAAATCAGGGTTCTTCGGCAAAGAACCCTCAAGCGGTTAGCATTCACCCTTTTTTGTCGTGCTTTTGCTTTGTTTATTAACATTTTCTTTGTATTTGATGAAGATGCACCCTTTTCATCATTTTAATCTTGGCTAGTAGAATCAATACTTTTTGTACTTCTTCCCCCAACTTACTCCTTATCACCATCCTCATTGTTCTTCTTAACACAAGCCTCCTCAATGTCCTTCTCACCTCCATCCTCACCTCCTGCATCCTCATCCTCAACAACATTATCATCATAAGAAACAACCTCCTTATTCTTCCCCAAACCTTTTGTACTCTCAATAACTGCCTCCACTTTATAACTTTCCTCCCCAACCTCCTTTCCACCTGATTCCTCTTTTTCCTCAATAACCTCAACTTTTTCCCTTGTCTCTTGCCCATCCCTCTTGTCACTACTTCCTTCTTTGTTCTTTTCTTCCAATCCCTCATTATGTGATGCACTATCTCCTACCTTATTAATGTTACTACTCCTTGATTATTGAAAGAGTTTGCGCTTGCGTTCAAATTAATAAGTTATATTATTAAACACAGTTTAACCCAATTAGATCCTAAACATGCATCTAGGTGTGATTGAATAGGATGTAAAGCATGCAAGAACATTCAAAAACACACATGTGAGGAAAAATCCCCCAAAGGGGCAAAATTATTTATTTCACTATAATTTTGTAAAGTACAATTTACACGGATTACAATGAAATACAAGGGTGAAAAAGAATTACCCGCAGGCGTCGGAACTGTAGTCGACGGCTGGAAGTTTCCCTTTCCAGGAGGGCAGAAGAAGTTCGGTCTTCTCCACAAGGGTATGAACAAAATAGAGTTTGTGTTTTAGGATTTCAAAACGATTCACAAATGATTTGGAAATTTGTGTGAATCAAAACATGAGTTTGGTAACTCACAAAGGTGAAGACTTTGAGTTTATGAACTCTGAAATTTGTGTGTAGAAGTCTTGTTAAACCAACTCCCTGTAGTGGGTTTATAAAAGAAGTCATGGACCTAAAAAATCTCTGCATGATCTGGCTGAGCTTATCCCAGGCGGACCGGTCCGGGTGTGAGGCGGATCGGTCCGAGAGGGCGGATCGGTCCTTTTTAATTTTGGCATTATCGGTTGGCAACCGCTCCGGGGACTACTTGATCTTCAGCAAGCGGATTAGTTCGGTAGAGGAGCGGACCAGTCCGGGGTCGGATCGGTTCTTTTTTTGGGGCGGACCGGTCTGGCCTGTCAGAATTTTGATTCCTCCTCTTCTTTGATATTCGGATCCGTTGATGACGATTTGAATCTTGAATTTCTTCAACGGTGTAACGGCGTATGACACAACTAAATGATAATGGACAAAAATTTTCTTACAAATCTCCCCCTATTTCTATGCCGGTACATACATAAAAACAATCATTCGAATTTATCAACTATCAAAATGCCTATACAAATCTACCCTTCCATGAACCCAAAACTGGAAATATACACATGAATAAAACTTCATCGTGTGTTCTTCAAATTTGCAGGAATCTCAATGCTTCTCTCATCAGGGTATGTAACAATTGATCATCGATCGGTACCTACACACATGAGATAAAGCAAGATACCAAGTGACGTGTCGAGTTTGAAATGAGATAACATACATATCAAAAGATGAAAACACAACTCAAAACAAAACTCCCCCAAAATATGATAATTCTTTCTCCCCCTTTTTATGATGTCCCCAAATAGACAAATGAGAGAAATAAATCAACCAAGCAAGTGCGGGGTGTCACAAGGACTAAATCACACCATTAATCAACACAAAACAACCAAGTCGATGATAGCGTAAATGAATGGGCATTATCAAATTCGATAGGAAGATCAATGCATACAAACATGACATATGTGAATGATGAAGATCGGATACTCCTAATGAATGAACTCAAAGTCTTCCTTTGGTGTAAAAAAAATATAAGACATTGACTCAATCAAATCTACAAATCAAATCTCAAAGTGATTTCCACACCAATAACGTCCAAAACAATTTCATGCTTTTTCAGGATGTTCAAGGAAGTGTAAACCCGTTTATAGTCTCCAACCAAACTCCCTCAGATATTAATTTTGAATAGAGGCTTTTTAAATTCTCAAACTTTGGAGAATTGATGGTGAAACCTAAATGGCCCATGTTTGGCATATATTGCTTTTTATTGCCTTTAAATATTTTGGGCTCTTTTAACCTCTTTGGACCTCGGATAATAAAATTCCTCAATTTTTAAGTCCTTTTTAATGGTGGCTTTTGCGCAAAGGATAGATGATTACCTTTCGCAGCCCCTCCCCGTTATCAATTTAAACACACAGTCTCACCAAAACAATTTTCACATGCAATCCAATATTTTCAAGTGTTATTGCATATTGAACATTATATAGACAGAATTGAAATGGAAACACTCAAGCCAATATGAGATAGACAAGTGAAATAATCAAATATAGCCGTGCATGTGTGCAATAAAGGATATAGGAGTCAAACATATAGGAAGATATCACTAATCACATCTCAAAGACTCCAAACAATATAAAGCACATGGATGAAATGTTGTTGTGTCTCAAATCTCTTTCAAGCAGTCACATGGATAAAATGGAATGAAATTATGACTCGGCTATCTTAAACGCTTATCCATAGAAGATGCAGAAAAAATCTTTTTGGATTTTTCAAAAATTTTATAAAAAAAAGGAAAAATCTTTTGGGATTTTTTTTTCCTTTAACAAAATAATAAATAAACAAAAGTAAAACAGCTAATGATACAATCCAGCAATAGGAATCAGATGATATGATAATGACAATGCATCCTATGCTAGACATGGACCAACCCCTCAGTCAACTGTGCAAATCCCCAAAGACTTCCTAAGAGTCTCAAATCTAAGGGCATCTAAAGGTTTCATGAAGATATCGGCTAATTGACGGTCGATGGGAACGAAACTCAGGGATACGACCTTCTCCTCAACTAACTGACGTATGAAGTGCTCGCGTAACCTGATATGCTTTGTACGCGAATGTTGGACGGGATTACGGGATATGTGAATCACGCTCGTGTTATCACAGGAAATGATCATGGTGTCCTGTGAAATCCCATAATCCTCCAACATTTGCTTCATCCACAAGAGTTGCGTGCAACAAATCCCGACAGCGATGTACTCAGCCTCCGCAGTGGATAAAGAGATGGAGTTTTGCTTCTTGCTCAACCAAGAGACAAGAGTAGAACCAAAATAGAAACACCCACCAGAAATTCTCCTACAACCATCTGCATCTCCGGCCCAATCGGAATCTAAAAAGGCAGACAAACGGTCATCGGTATCAAAGGAATACCAAATATCGTATGAGAGAGTCCCACTTACGTATTTAATAATACATTTTAGAGAAAGTAAATGTGACTCTTTCGGGGATGCTTGATATCGCGCACAGACTCCAACACTAAAGGCTATATCGGGACGACTGGAACTCAAGTAAAGAGGACTACCTATCATACTCCGATATAATGTTTGCTCTACGTCCTTGCCTAAAGTGTCTTTACTAAGCTTGATAGAAGTACTCATAGGTTTACGTGAATGCTTAGCGGAGTCTAAACCAAATTTCTACACTAGGTCTCTAGCATACTTGGATTGGGAGATGAACATCCCATCTTCTAGCTAACGAACCTAGAGACCAAGGAATGCTCATCTCAAACTCACTTTTCATTTCCACCTCAAAGTGGTGAGCATGCTGGGAGCATGTGGATCCAAAGACTATGTCGTCCACATAGACTTGGGCAACCAAAATAGCATCGTCATCTCTCCTGAAGAACAACGTCATATCAACTCCCCCTCTCTGGAAGACACGGGCTAAGAGATAGGGAGTAAGCCGTCCGTACCAAGCACGGGGTGCTTACTTCAAACCATACAAAGCTTTCCTCAGATGAAAAACGTGTTCAGGGTGGTTAGGGTCTTCAAACCCTTTTGGTTATTCCACATAAACCTACTCCTATAGAATGCCATTCAGGAAGGCACTCTTGACATCCATCTGATATAACTTGAAGTGCAGATGACATGCGATGGCGACTAGTAAGCGGGCGGACTCAAGCCTCGCAATAGGAGCAAATGCCTCTCCAAAGTCTACACCCTCTATCGGTGTGTAGCCTTGAGCGACCAACCTAGCCTTATTTATGATTATGGTACCATTTTTATCCATTTTATTCTTGAAAATCCACCGGGTACCTCTCACATTAGTATCACTAGGTCGGGGGACAAGTTTCTAGACATTGTTCTTTTTGAACTGAAGCAACTCATCCTGCATAGCATATTTCCAGTGTTCATCACTGAGTGCTTCTTTATGATTCTTGGGCTCGACTTTAGACGTGTAGCAAAAATGGCTGACAACGTTTTCTAGTTGAGCACGAGTCTTAACCCCAAGAGTGGGATCACCTAAAATGGATGCAGGATCATCACTCTTGCGAACCCAAGAAGATGTGTCCCCTAACACAGGAGTAGGGTCCACAGAGTGTGGGTGAGGGACAAGTAGATCACTGTCAGAAGATTCCTCATCCTCACACTGAAGGTTAGGATCAATAACCGTCGGAGGTTCGTCATCTTGCACGGTGACGTTTATTGATTCCATAACCTTAGAGCTCTTCAGGTTAAAAACCCGATACGCTCGACTATTCGATGAATATCCTAGCAATATTCCTTCGTCGCTCCTGGAGTCAAACTTTCTTAATTGCTCTCTATCCCGTAAGATGTAGCATTTACTCCCAAAAACACGAAAATATGCTAGGTTGGGCTTCTTCCCAGTCCACAACTCATAAGGAGTCTGAAGTGTGTGTGGACGCAGATAAACCCTATTCATCGCGTGGCATGCAGTAGACACTACCTCTGCCCAAAATCTCCTAGAAACGTTATGACCTAGAAGCATAGATCTATCCATCTCCTGGATCGTTCTATTATTTCTCTCAATAATCCCATTTTACTGAGGAGTCTTCACAGCAAAAAACTCATATTTGATCCCAAGGCTATCACAGTAAAGATCTACTTTTGCTTCTGTGAATTCAGTGTCGTTGTCATTACGCATCCTGTTAATAGTGACTCCATGTTAGTTTTGCAGGACACGACACTTGGTCATTAAAAACTCTACTGCATCTGATTTCTCTCTCAGAAAACCTATAATCGAATATCTGGAGAAATCATCCCCCATCACGAGAAAATACCTCTTACCATACAGACTCTCAGTGCGAGTCGGACCCATAAGATCTATGTGAATCATCTCAAGAACACGGGAGGTGGTAATGGAATGGAACTTCCTATGAGGGCTATGAATTTGCTTTTCCAATTGACAGGGTCCAAAAACCGTGGAATTTGACTTTCCAAGTGATGGTAAGCCATGTACTAGGTCCTTTTTGTCTAAACGAGTCAAGGCTCTAACGTTCACGTGACCTAGACGTTGGTGCCACAAATCCATAGGACTGATCGTGGCGCTGTTGCCGATAAGTGAGGAAGTAGGTACAGTCCCATAGCAATTATCCTCAGTCCTCACCCCTTGCACTAAAAGTTTACCATCTTGATTATAGACATTACACGCGTCCCGATCAAACTTTACTGCAAAGTCAGCATCGCACAGCTGGCTAATGCTGAGAAGGTTTGCTTTCAAACCTTTGACGTACAAAATATTCTCTAGCTTAGGAAATGCTGGTAACTCCACAGTACCTCATCCCATAATGTTAGACTTGCTCCCATCTCCAAAGGTGACTCTACCATCCTTATAATCCTCAAGGTGGGTAAAAAATGAGACATCACCTGTCATGTGTCTGGAGCATCCACTATCAAAATACCACTGTGAGGTATTATGTTCTTTGAGAGCAACATGAACAACAAGGGCATTCTTATCTTTCTTAGGCACCCAAGAAGTGGTAACCTTTTGCTTACCCGTGTTGTTGTTTGTTTTAGCCGAAACGTGAGGAGCATTCACTAATGGTAAAGACATCCGTCGGAATTCCTCCATCAGACTCTGTGATGTGGCGGCTAAAAACTCAACACGCTCTCTCAGACTAGAAAATTCATCAGTTTGACATGGTGGAGAAGAAGTATGACGTGTTTGACCCAAACTATAGCAACACTCCCTAAGGTGGCCTTTTCTTTTGCAATAAGTATAAAAGAACACAGTCTTAGGCAGACATTGGTTTCCTTTTCTTAGTCAAACTCTACTTCGTAGATTTTGGCTATGACCATAAGGAGTATTAGTGAACTCAGGAACTGGTCCAGGTGCAATTTGGGATGTGGAGGCACCATCATAACCAATTCCCTGTCGATCACCAAAACCTAAAGCGGGGCCGAGGAGAATCTTTCCCATCTTCCCAGATCTGTCCTCAATTTGTACCTTGACTTCCCATGCTCTCTCAAGATCATGAGTCAGCTGGGCAACAAGGTCTTCAAGTTTCTTCCGAGTCTCCACGGAGGAATGGATCTCACTCGTAAGACTAGCCACTTGTTTAGTCAAGTCCCGTCTCTCTTTCTCAAAATTACTCTCTCTCTCTCTCTCTAAACAAACTCTCTTTCTCAACACAGGCAGATTCTCTCTCTCTCAGGGCGGTGCAGGTGGAGGACTCTCTCTCTCTCTCGCTTTTCTTAAATCTTCCTCTAAGTCGGTGATCTTAAGAACTAATGCTTTGTTACGCTTTTTAGTTTTAAATGACTCAGAGTATAACTCAGCGTAGGTGCGTTGAATATCACTCTCGCTCTCACTTGTGTCAACCCCCCCTCACTTGCATCACTCTCACTGTCGAGGTATCCGTGTGAAGTAGCATCCTCATCGTCGTGAGGTTCACTAGGAGTACTCACATGACTATCCATGAATGCAGTGAAGTAACACTCATACGGTGACTCATCTCCCGAGTCCACCGACTCGACCTCACTGTCGTTACTAAGGGTAGCATTAAGGACAGCCTTTCCCTTTTCTCTATTCAGACGAGTAGTACACTCAAACGCTCTATGTCCCCTACCGTCGTACTCATAGCATCTCTCACGGTCTTTCTTAGGAGGGTTTTTAGCATCTTTCTCATTTTTCTTTTCAAACTTATTTTTCTGAAAATTCTTCTTATCTTTAAAATTTCCACTTTTCTTGAATTTGAGAATTTTCTTAAAGTTTTTAGCAAATAAAGCCAAATCATCTAAGTCAAAATCACACTCAGAATCAGAAGTTTCACTCTCTTTCTTTCTAGATGACTCTACTCTCTTTCTTGTCGTTCCCTCACTTTTTCTCTCTTGGGCATTAAGTGCAATTCCCTTATCTTTAGACTTGACAGATTTAGGGAACATATCAATTTCATAAGTTTGCAAGTCTCCTACAAGTTCCTCCAATTTTAGTGTATTTAAATTACCCATAGAATTTAGCACAGTGACTTTAGGGATAAAACTCTTAGGCAAAGATTGAAGAATATTTTTCACAACTCTTGCATTAGGAATATGTTCACCAAGATTAAAGCTAGTATTAACAATATCAGATAGCCTAGCATAAAAATCATCAAAACATTCAGTTTCAAGCATGGTGATGGTCTCAAATTGAGTTGTTAAATTTTGCAATTTAGATTCTTTCACAGCATTAGTTCCTTCATGGGTGAGTTGCAAAACATACCATGCCTCTTTTGACATGGTGCACGTCATGATACGTCGAAACTCATCGGGAATGATGGATTCGAAAATAGCACTTAAACCCTTAGAGTTAAAAGATGACCATTTAAATTCTTCTTCAGTCCAAGAAGTGACAGGTTTTAAACTGGTCACATTTTCAACAGTGATGGAGGGAGGTGTCCACCCTCTTTCAACTAAAATTCACACACGTTCAGCTATGGCCTTTAAAGAAGATCTCATGCGGGCTTTCTAATATGCATAGTTACTCCCGTCAAAAACTGGCATTTTATTATATGATTTCTCCACTGAACACACTCTTTTTTAAAAATCAATTCAATTTTTTTTTTAGAAAATTGATATTTTTTTAGAAAAATTTTGCGGAAATTAAGAATACACGATAGATTAGCGTAACCTTCTCTGATACCAATTTGAAAGAGTTTGCGCTTGCGTTGAAATTAAGAAGTTATATAATTAAACACAGTTTAACCCAATTAGATCCTAAACATGCATCTAGGTGTGATTGAATAGGATGTAAAGCATGCAAGAACATTCAAACACACATATGTGAGGAAAAATCCCCCCAAAGGGAAAAACCATTTATTTCACTATAATTTTGTAAAGTACAATTTACACGGATTACAATGAAATACAAGGGTGACACAGAATTACCCGCGGGCGTCGGATCTGTAGTCGGCGGCTGGAAGTGTCCCTTTCCAGGAGGGCAGCAATGAAGAAGAAGGTCGGTCTTCTCAACAAGGGTATGAACAAAATAGAGTTTGTGTTCTAGGGTTTCAAAACGATTCACAAATGATTTGGAAATTTGTGTGAATCAAAACATGAGTTTGGTAACTCACAAAGGTGAAGACTTTGATTTTATGAACTCTGAAAATCGTGTGTAGAAGTCTTGTTAAACCCACTCCCCGTAGTGGGTTTATAAAAGAAGTCATGGCCCTAAATAATCTCTACACGATCTGGATGAGTTTATCCTAGGCAGACCGGTCCGAGTCTGAGGCGAATCGGTCCGAGGAGGAAGATCGGTTATTTTTAATTTTGGCATTATCGGTTCGCTACCGGTCCGAGGACTACTGGATCTTCAGCAAGCGGATCGTTCCGGAAGAGGGGCGGACCGGTCCGGGGTCGGATCGGTTCGGCCTGTCAGAATTTTGATTCCTCCTCTTCTTTGATATTCGGATCCGTTGGTGACGATTTGAATCTTGAATTTCTTCAACGGTGTAACGGCGTATGACATAACTAAATGATAATGGACAAAAATGTCCTTGAAATTATTTATTACTATCGTTGTTTGATTAACTTTCTTCCTCTTTACTCTCATGCTCATTCTCTTCCCTCTCCCTTAATTATGTAGCCTCCAAACTATGCTTCCTTTCAAAAGTTGTAGAGGCTTTTATTTATCTTTCCATTTTTGTTCTGCAAATAAATAAAAATATCAAAATAATAAACACAAATTATCAACCTAATGGACTGATAAAAAAAATACGTCGGGTCTTCACCTTGAGGAGTTAACAAACCACGATGACATATAATAGGTTTTTATGCACAAAACATGGTGACAACACACTGTATGATAAAAGTTAAGGCCACAAGTCATTGTGGATTTTTAACCAAGTACATCGGTAAGGCCACAAATCATTGTGGATTTTTAACCAAGTACATCGGTTTGTCACCGGGTGTGTACCCACATAGTGTGTTGCCACCATGTTTAGTTAACAACAAATGGAATGAACTCATCGCTAAAAGTCGTCTTCTATTGTGATGGGCTACCGTGGTTATAGAAAGCTACTAGTTTTTTTCTTTTTCGTTTCTTAAATTTTCATGGGTTTGTGTTCACATTTTGGTTCATTAATCTATTTGTTTAGTTTATAATACAAATATTAATGTTTTACAAATTAAGTTTTTCACATGCAATGGGATTTGTTTCAATGCTTAGTGTGAAAGGGGGGATAGGAAGCATAATTTCATTAACAGGTTTATATATAAATATTGGGGTTTTTCAACATAACAAGTTAACAAATGAGTGGTTAATGTCTTATAATAACAACAACATGCCCACCTATGTTCAAGCTTTAACTTCTGATGTTAGTGTCTTTGGTTTGGAGATAGTTCTTTTGTTTCAAAGAGAGAATAAAGAGTGAAAATGATGATTTCAGTCGAATTTCATTTATATATGATTCGACTCTTAGGGTGCCTTTTCGTTTGGTAAACGGAATAAGTTTTTTGTTAGTTTGTGGTGCAGGTAAGATGATGTTATGAATAAAATGTTGGGGTTCCTTTAAAAGAACCTAATAATATATATATATATATATATATATATATATATATATATATATATGTGTGTGTGTGTGTGTGTGTGTAGCGCGCTTAGCATAGACGTTGTAATTATGTTGAACAATTTACAAAATAAACTCAGATCTTTTCAATCATAAAAAATAACAAAAGACATGTAGTATTTGGCTCATTATTTAGTTATGTCTTTCCTAACTGCCTTATTTCGATCCTTATGCAAATAAAAGTTCCACTGAAGCTATAGCCCTGTACATCTATGATATATCTCTACAACTTGGTCAAACAAATAATTTCCTCCCACTTATAAAAACCTTGGGAGAATTATTCAAACAATCCGAGTTGTCTGGATTGTATGAAACCCTCCCAGCAGCACAGATAAGGATCGCGACTTAAAGATAAGAACAAAGGGAAGTCCAATCAACAAGAATCTCGAGTGAAAGAGTAGCTCGATCAAAATGCAACTACATCTAGAGCTCCTAAAGTCCCACGGGGCTCCTTCACCTTATGTTCCTATTAATATATCCCTCACCCCTGGTAAAGGTAGCGTGTAATTCTTATTATTGGTAACTGATTACTAAGAAAGAGAGAAACAATTCATAAATGTATACACATTATCTAACTAGGTATATTCTTGTGTTATGCGATTGTGTGATTTATTTTCGTGTCCGTCTCTAGTTGTTTAGAATTACTCTATGTAGGATTTTTGCTCCTACAATTGGCACCATCTATTGGAACGATTGTTTTTCCCAGCGAATTCGAGTAAAAAAACATCCATGTCTCACCCGCAAAGTGCACTTCTTCCATTCAACAGTAATCATTAGAATGGGCCCCTAGCACCTAGGGTCAGATAAGAGGTTCATCCCAATAGGATTCGCAACACTCCTGATGTAAGTTATCATCCTCAAAAGGAACACTCTGAGCAAAGAAATGAACACCCTATATCTACTCAGATCTCACATTTAGTCGATGCTTATGAGTGACAACTTCGTCAACATGAGGAGACCACACACCTCCAAGAAGAGGAGAATGCATGCCTCAAGTGTCGTTTAGAGAGAACTGAGTGAGAGATACACAGAGACAAGCATCACATATGAACACCTAGACCTCGGGCGAGTAAAACTCATAGTCAAAGAACCCGTTCATGCCTAATCAAGAGTGCTTCGTGCAAACTTCTCCAACAAGATAAGATCATGAAGGAGGCCATCGTAGGCACCACCTTCGCGACCTCATTTGGAAGGAGATGTACCAATACCTCACTCATCATGGGGAGAGATACATCAGTGAACTGTCCAAGAGGGTTATTATCGGTCAGATAAATTCCTCTTTTTCAAGGGTAATTAAACATCTAAAACCTCCCAAAAATTTTACAACTCCCAAGTTCAAAATCTTTGACTGAAAGACTAACCCCATTAGCCAATTCTATTAGTACGGGCCTGTTATGTCCTTGTGGAACAACGACTCTTTTATGTGTCACATATTCCCTTCCAGCTCGGTGGATATCGTGCAGACATAGTTTAAAAATCTTCCATATAGGTCGGTCAATAATCTTAAACAACTCATATAGGCATTTATTGATTGGTTCACTATCATCAATGCCCATACATGGAAATGTATTCGCTTCTAACCATAAGGAAAAATCTCTAGCAAACTATGCCCGAATATGCGAGGTAATATTGGGAAACTTAAATGAAGTCAAAGATTTCCCCGAACAGGTCATTGTGGCCTCCTTCTTAGTTTTGGTAATATTGAACTCCCAACGAATTTATTTTTCTTTTAATGGGCATCGGTAAAAAAAAAGTGAGTACATGCAAAAGAGAAAAGATTAAAATTAATGGATTTTTGGAGGGCTAATTGAACTCCCTTTTAAGAAGGATTCCTTCTACACATTCGGGAGATTATTTTCATCAATTGAGGAGCAATTTTAAAGGGATTTTCTAAACAACATTTTCTTATTTATTTTTGAATGTTTTCTAAATCAAGGCAAGATTATTATACTTTCTCGTCTTATGAGATAAATATTATTTTCTACCTAAAGAGCTTTTTGAATTAAATTCTAAAATTTATGTACATATGATTAAGGTTTATCTTGTTTTGATCACACCTTTATAGATTCTGATTTTTGGTTAATAAAGTAATGAATCTAATTGATGAAATTATATACTTGATTAATTTAGTCTAATTTGGTAAAATTGAATTGGATTATGAATTGTACGTTCTTAGTATGATTTAAATATTAAATCTAACATTTTATGAAATATACGTGTTGAAAATCATCATAGTAGATTAAATTAATATATTATTATGTTAAATTTTATTTTTCATACTTTTAGGAATTGGTATTCTAGTAAATATTAACTCCTTCATTTTTGGGTTTATTAATTATGTTGAAGATCTGAGATAGTCTCGAATTTTTGAAAATGTGTACAATCATAATTTATGGGCATTGGAAAATATCCTAATATGTATTTTCTTTGTGGGATGTGAGTGGAATAGAATCCTTCTTTTTTATTTTTGTGGAGAATTTATGCCTCACCCACCCTCCCTTTTAAAAGTAGTATAATATTTAGAAGTAATTTGAGGAAATTTGAGAACTTAAAGATAAAGTATAAAAGATGTTGGAATACATTATTGACGTGTGAAATTTAAATTGTTAAATTATATCGAGAGTATATAAATATTAATTTAATATTGATGACATTATGCATGTGGCCACTTTATTATGTTATTATTATGGTTATGTTGGGTGGATAAGGTTGATTTTGTATTGTGCGGCTTTGTAACCCCAAAGGGAACTTGGGGGGGGGGGGGGGGGGGGGGGAGAGGCACGATTATGATGATTCTATTATTGGTGGTGTTTGGGGTGGATAAGGTGAGACTGGATTTGTGTTTGTGATGGGGATTTATTTATGTTATTTATGGACAATTCTTTCAGTTCAAGTAGGGTTATTAGCAGTTCAGGGAGGGTTATTGACGGTTTGTGGAGGGTTATGTAGATGTTGAAATGCCCACAATAGATGTAGAGAGAAATAAGAAAACGTGGAAGATGTGGTTGTCGACACCCATAGTGACAACGGTCGCCTAAAGACGACCAAGAATGACAATAGGGAGAATTCCCCCAAGAAGGGGGAAAGATGAAGAATGGAGAATCTAGAAATGATAAGAAATCATACCTTTCCAAATACTTATAAGTGATCGACATTGTTTTCAAGGAACCCGTCGATAAGATCTTGAATAAAATCAGAGATCAATGATTCCTCAAATAGCCAAACAAAGATGACGTGGGATTCTTCAACGAGAAAAGATGCACTTAGCTATGCATATCATAAGGAGAATGGGCACAAAACGAAGAATTATAAGCCCCTTAAGTCCCATTTATAAGAGTTTTCCTGAGAAGTCAACTTGAACGACTATGTGGAGAAAAATGGCACCAAAGCCACTATAGAAGTTGACTAAAATCCTGAAAATGTCCTAGACGAAGATGAAATAGGGAACGAGTTCGCAATCATACATGGTGACTAAAGTCCAAAGAATATCCAAGGTAACACCATTCGAACAAAATTGAAAAACGTCACCGTGGTGATGGAAGCTTTCCAAATTTACCATGTCAAGACTCCATTAGTGAGGCGTTGATGCCTGAAAGATATCAATTACAACAAGCACATAGTCTTCACAGAGGATGACATGATCGGAGTTCAAACTTCATATCATGATGCACTAGTAATCACATTCAGGATTGCCAACTAGGATATAGATAAGTTACTAGTTGACCATGGAAGCTCCTTGGAGGTTATGTATCTAAAACTGTTCAACCAGCTTAATCTCAAGATAGAAAACCTTAGAGAAGCGCCCATACCTTTGGTTGGATTCACAGGAAAGATGATCATCCCACAAGGAAATATGGTCCTACCAGTACTAATTGGGAATATCTCAAAGATAATTGAGTTCCTATTTACGGAAATTTATTCTCCTTGGAATGAAATCCTTGGAAGAGGATGGCTTCATGTTATTCAAGTTTTCCCCTCCACTTCTCACCAAAAAATCAAATGCATCACCGACAGGGGGATAATAGAGATTACGGGAAATCAAATCATTATCGACAATGCTTTATTACTGCAATCGAGACCAAGTAAGAAAAGAAGAAAGAGAAAGTGGTCATCACTGAGATAACCAAATATGGGGGCACACTATCCATATAAAAACTAAATTATTAAAAATTGGCAGAATAAGAAAAAAGGGTGACCCCCCCCCCCACCACCACATAAAGACAGGGTCATAGAACCATTACAGGAAGTAAAGTTCAATAACTCGCACCTATAAAGGAAACTCCAGATCGGTAGCTCAGTTACTAATCAGGAAAAAGAATAATTGATTTCTATGATAAAGGGGAACCAAGATGTTTTTTCTTGAAAGACTTATGACATGCTTTCTATTGATCTTGAAGTCATGTTCCATCGACTTCACGTCAACCCAACATACCCGCCGATTAGTCAAAAGGCTCGCAGAATAGCCCGAGAGAAGGAAAGTGTTGTGGAAGAAGAAGTGGAAAAACTTCTACAGGCAAGGTTTATTAAAGAAGTTCAATTTCCCAGATGGATATCCAACCGAGTAGTCATGAATAAAAGTAACGAAAAATGGAGAGTCTGCATAGACTTCACTGATATTAACCAAGCTTGTCCTTGGGACATATTTCAAGATCGAGCAATTAGTCGACGCCATAACTAGTCACGAATGAATGAGTTTTCTGAATGGGTACTTAGGGTACCATCAAATTACTTTGTTCATTCCTGACCAAGACAAAGCCCTATTCATTACCACTCTTGCCATATACTAATGCAAGGTCATGACATTTGGTCTCACGAACTTAAGAGCTATGTGACCGATGTTATTCACCAATATGTTAAAAGATAATCTAGGTGACACTATGGAAGTATATATAGACGATATGCTCGTTAAGAGGAAGAAAAAATCTAACAATCTGTAGGACTTGGCAAAGACATTTGAGGTCCTCAGATATTATATAATGAATCTTAACACGGCCAAATTCTCCTTCGGAGTTCAATCGGGAAAATTCCTATAATATTTGGTAAGCAAAAGAGCGATTGAGTCCAAACCTGAATAGATTGAGGCGATAAATAATGTTCAACCACCAAAGGTACTTCATGACATTCAAAAGTTGACGAGAATGTTAGGACCCATTAAATGCTTCATCTTAGGATTTTTTAAAAAGTTTCGACCATTCTTTCAGATTTAAAAAAAAACAAAAAAATGGCCTAACCTTGAATAAGGAATGCTCAAAATAACTTGGTGAAATCAAAACCTATCTGATATGAACACCTTTTCTCTAGGTCCTAAATCTAGGAGATTCGGTATACCAAATATCTCATGATGTCCGACCATGCACTTAATTTGGTCGTGATGTGCAAAAGGGAAAGACACCATGCCCTAATTTATTATTAGGAAAACATTCCTGGATGCTGATAACTGTTATCTTCCACTTGAGAAGATAGCTTATTCTATGGTTATTTCTTCATGTAAGTTGAAGCATTACTTCGAAGACCACTCAAGCATAGTCATCGCCTCCTTCCCTCTCAGGGAAGTCCTTAAAAGGGTCGAACTATACATACGAATGTCCAAATAATCGGTGGAACTTGGTAAATTTAACATCCACTATAAACCAAGGACTACAATAAAAGGGAAAGTGTTGGAAGATTTCATTACTGAGTTCACAGGGGAGGATAAGCCCGACGACAAGGAATTCACCTATATCGGTGGAGCCTCTAATTTAAAAGGGGAACGAGTGGGAATTATTATCGTTATTCCAGAGAAACCTATGATTGAACAATAGATCAAAATTAGCTTCAGAGCATCCTACAATGAAGACGAATACGAAGATATCATTGCAAGATTACAAAAAGCCTCATCTCTTGGTGAAAGTCACCTCGATGTCTACTATAACTCAAGGCTAGTATCCAATCAAGTATTAAGAGACTACAACGCCAAATATGAGTGAATGTCATCATATTTGCAGGTTGTCCAAAACTTTGTCGCTAATTTTGAGAAGGTCAACATTAAACAATTCCGTCATGGAAATAATAGTCTTGTTGATGCCTTGTCCACTTTGGTTTTAACAGTTCACTCGGACCTTAAAAGAACCATTGAGGTAGAATACCTCTCCCAGCCAAGAATATTACGTCTAAAGGTCGTTAGGCAAGTCCTCGCTATTTGAAAAGCTCATACTTGAATAATTCCAATCATAACTTATTTACAAGAGGATGTTTTGCTTCCTGACAAGAAACAAGATCATCATTTCAAAGTAAAATCTTCTCGTTTCTACTAATAATCTAAGGGTAAACTCTACAGTTGATCTTTCACAGGCCCCTACGTTCATTGCTTGCACCCAAACAACGTCAATTAAGTTATTTACAAACTTCATGATGAGATATGTGGAAGCCACGAATGGGGGATCTTTAGCATTCAGAGTAATCAAATTACCGGTGGCCATATATGCAAAAGAATGCAGTTTATTACATTAGAAAGTCCTAAAAGTACCAAAAGTTCTCGCATATGCTTCAATAGTTGTCTAGTGACCTAAATTCATTGATTAATAAGTGGTAATTTTCTAATTGGGGTTTGGACATCACAGATGCCCTACCTACAGCACTTAAAAATCGAAAGTATTTCTTGGTGAGTACATACTATTTCTCCAAGTGGACTGAAGTTGAACCATTGGAAAACATGAGAGATAGTGATACGATAAGATTCATCTAGAGAAACATGGTAAATAATTTTATCATATCGAGGACAATCATCACTAATAATTGAATTCACTATTAAATAAGGCCATTTCAAGACTTCTGAAACAACCACAAAAGCAAGAACTACTTCAGCTCAGTGGCCTACCCCAAAAGAAATGGGTATAATAAGGCTTCCAACAAGATAATGCTCGATGGCATGAAGAAAAGGTTGAAGAAAGAAAATTTTCCTTAGGCGGATGAGCTTCCCCACGTCATTTGGGCATATCATACTATGCTCAGAAGGTCGATTGGGGAAATTCCATTTGCCTTAGCTTATGGGATGGAATCCACATTCCCTTTGGAAGTTGTCTTACTGACCATGAAGACGGTTGTTTTCGATTAAGACTTAAATGGATAAATCATAATGAAAGAGCTCGACCTAGTTAAAGAATGAATAAAACAAGCCTTAATCAAGTTATCTTATTATCAATAATAGTTGGCCAAGTAGTACAACATACGTATTAGTCCAAGAAGGTTCCAGGTCGGAGATCACATCCTAAAAAAAGTGCTCGCTAGTGCAAAGAGTCCATGAGATGGTAAGTTAGGACCTAACTGGGAGGTACCATTTAATATCATTAGGGACGATGACCAAGGAGCCTACCATTTAGAAACAATGGGGGTAGGGAGATCCCTAGAGCCTGTAATCCGTCTAATCTTAGGAAGTTTTATTTTTAGAAAATTTATTCACGAAAATTTCATCAAGCATGTTTAGCTTTGTTTCAAAATTTTAGGTCTTATTTCTATAAATATTTTAAGTTCAATTAATGTGATTAGCTTTATTATTGCTCCAAATAGAAAACCAGTTCCCTTTATTTATGAGTTTATGATCAAAATTTGTTCGTCAACATGAAACCTTAATACTATTACATTTAATCAAAACTTCAAGGTTACATGTTTTTATCATGAAGAAACATGAATGAATCAAGATTTTCCCAGGAAAGAAAAAGGCATAAGGGGGGATCCCTATGCACTAAGTGTCTCGACTTTGGTTGGATAGATTCTTTAATAAGTGGATGTCCCAACGACGAGGTGCATATTCTATATAGTTTGACCTAGGCCTAAAATTATGTGATGACACTCTCCAAAAGGTAAGGCAAACAGCCAAAACATATTCAGTATAAAATATAGGAAATTGAAAATGTAATCATTTCATATATATTCAAAGTTTTTACAAAAAAATATCCCGGTCACGTTATAAAAAAATTTCATGGATCCTTCCATTTTATCTCTAATGGTCCATTCGACTGATATCCTAGCTCGACAACCATCATTGTCTGGGTTTGGTCGGAGTTCATTATCATTTTCATTATCATGAAGATAATTTTGTATTAATTGAATCGAAATAGAATTGATATAAATCCATGACTCCTCACTCCCCAAAGGATGAAGCTGAACATGGGGACAATCTACCTCATACCAAATCCATAATTGAGAATCCTTAGGCACCTTCATAACCTATAGAGCATTGAGCCACCTGTATTTATAAGAAACATCTTTGCCTTCATTCAAGTGAGCCAAGGTGTTAGTCTAAACTTCATCATAACCTGAGTACCAAACTTCACGAGGGTCATTGTAAGGTCATTTTTTACCATTGTCAATATATATGTCGTACGTCGTTACACCGTTGAAGAAATTCAAGATCGCATCTACATCAACGGATAAAAATATCAAAGCGTCATGAACTTGGAAAAATTTTGTCTGGTAAATCGAACCGATTCGGCCCTATTAAAAATGAACCGATCCAGCCCCGGACCAATCCAGCATAAAAAAAGAACGATCCGATTTGCATCAAATCCAGTATACCCCGAATCAAAGCCGAACCGATAAAGTGATTTTAAAAACCAACCAATCCTGCATCAAAATTATACCGATCCGGATTTGATAATCATGAACAGATCTGCGTAGATTTTTTCCACCGAGTTTCCTATATAAATACCTATTTCGGTGGTGTAAATTCTAAGACTATGACAAATGATTTTGAGAGTCCAAATACTCCTAGTCTTCATAATTTTTGAGTCCCAAGACTCATGTTTTGATTCACACAACTTTGTCAAACCTTTGTGAATTCGTTTACAACTTAAGAACACAACTTTGTGTTTGTTTATACTCTTGTGGAGAAGACCGTCCTTCTTCTTCATTGCTGCCCTCCTGGAAAGGGAAAGTTACAGCCGTCGACTACAGAACCGACACCCATGGTTATTTCTGTGTCACTGTATTTTCATTGTAATCCGTGTAATTGTATCTTACAAAATTATAGTGAAAATAAAATGTTTTGCCCCTTTGGGGGATTTTTCCTCACATGTGTGTGTTTGAATGTTCTTTCATATTTCATCATCTTATTCAATCACATATAGATGCATGTTTAGGACTTAATTGTTAAAAACTGAATTTAATTAAATAATATCTCTAATTGAACGCATGCGCACTCTTTCAAATTGGTATCAGAGCCAATTACACAACTTTACCGTGTAATTTTCCGCAAAATTTTTCTAAGATATAAATTTTCAGAAAAATTAATTTTTGAAAAGAGTGTGTTCATAATGGAGAAATTATATAATAAAATGTTAGTTTTTGACGGAACAAACTACGCATACTGGAAAGCCTGCATGAGATCTGCATTAAAAGCCATTGATGAATGTGTCTGGATTTTGGTTGAAAGAGGGTGGACTCCTCCCTCCGTCACTGTTGAAAATGTGACCAATTTAAAACCTGTCACCACTTGGACTGAAGAAGAATCTAAATGGTCATCTTTTAATTCTAAGGGTTTACTTCCCATTTCTGGATCTATCACACCTAATGAATTCAAACGCATAATGATGTGCACCACGTCAAAAGAGGCATGGGATGTTTTACAACTCACCTATGAAGAAATTAATGATGTGAAATAGTCTAAACTGCAAAATTTAACAACTCAATTTGAAACCATCACCATGTATGAAACTGAATGTTTTGATGATTTTTATGCTATCTGATATTGTTAATACTAGATTAAATCTTGGTGAACACATTCCTAATGCTAGAGTTATTAAAAATATTCTCCGTTCTCTTCCTAAGAGTTTTATTCCTAAAGTCACTGTGCTAAATTCTATGGATAATTTAAATACGCTAAAATTGGAGGAACTTGTAGGAGACTTGCAAACATAAGAAATTGATATGTTTCCTAAAACTGCTAAGTCTAAAGATAAAGGAATTGCACTTAATGACCAAGAGAGAAAGAGTGAGGGGTCGGCAAGAAAGAAGGGAGAGTCATCTAGAAAAAGAGAGACAGATACGTCAGATTCTGAGTGTGATTTTGACTTAGATGATTTGGCCCTTTTTGCTAAAAATTTCAAGAGAATTCTCAAATTCAAGAAAAATGGTAATTTTAAAGATAAAAAGAAGTTTGCTAAAAATAAGTTTGAAAAGAAAAATGAAAAAGTTTGTAAAGATCCTCCTAAGAAAGAAAGTGAGAGATGCTTTGAGTGCGACGGTAGGGGTCATGGAGTTTTGAGTGTGCTACTAGGCTGAACAGAGAAAAGGGTAAAGTTGTCCTTAATGCTACACTTAATGACGATAATGAGGTCGAGTCGGTGGATTCCGGAGATGAGTCACCGCTTGATTGTAACTTCATCGCATTCATGGCTAGTCATGTGAGTACCTCTTATGCACCTCACGATGATGAGGATGCTGCTTCACAGGGACACCTCGAAAGTGAGAACCATGTGAGTGAGGGGGAGGATAATGCAAGTGAGAGCGAGAGTAATATTCAACGCGCCTATGCCGAGTTATATAATGAGTCATTTAAAACTAAAAAAAGTAATAAAGCGTTAGTTCTTAGGATCACCGCGTTAGAAGAAGATTTAAAAGAAGCGAGAGAGAGAGAGAGTTTGCGTGTGTTAAGAAATAGAGTTTGTTTTGAGAGAGAGAGAGAAGACTTGACTAAACAAGTGGCTAGTCTTACGAGTGAGATCCATTCCTCCCTGGAGACTTAGAAGAAACTTGAAGCCATTGTTTCCCAGCTTCCTCATGACCTTGAGAGAGAATGGGAAGTCAAGGCACAAATCGAGGACAAATTTAGGAATATGGGAAAGATGCTCCTCGATCCCACTTTAAGTTTTGGTGATAGGGAGGGAATAGGTTTTGATGGTGCCTTCACATCCCAAATTGCACCTGGACCAATTCCTGAGTTTACTACGACTCTATATGGCCATCATCAAAAAACAAGAAGGAGAGTTAGACCAAGAAAAGCAAACCAAGGTCCGTCTAAAACTGCGTTCTTTTGTACATATTGTAAAAGAAATGGTCACCTCAGGGAGTTTTGCTATAGTTTGGGTCGGACACGACGTACTACTGCTCCACCACATCATACTGATGATCTTGCCAGTCTGAGAGTTCGTGTTGAGTTTTTAGCCACCAAATCACAGAGTTTAATGGAAGAATTCCGACGGATGTCTTTATCGTCAGTGAATGCTTCTCACATCCCAACAAAAACCAACATCAACAAGGGTAAACAAAAGGTTAACTCTTCTTGGGTACCTAAGAAAGATAAAAAGGCCCTTGTTGTTCATGTCGCTCTCAAAGCTCGTGATACCTCACAGTGGTATTTTGATAGTAGATGCTCCAGACACAAGACAGGTGATGTCTCATTTTTTACCCACCTTGAGGATTATAAGGATGGTAGAGTCGCCTTTGGAGATGGGAGCAAGTCTCGTATTGTAGGATGAGGTACAACAGAGTTACTAGGATTTCCTAAGCTAGAGAATGTTTTGTACGTCAAAGGTTTGAAAGAAAACCTTCTCAGCATTATCCAGTTGTGCGACGCTGACTCTACAGTAAAGTTTGATCGGGACGCGTGTAATGTCTATAATCAAGCCGATAAACTTTTAGTGCAAGGGGTGAGGACCAAGGATAATTTCTATGGGACTGTTCCTACTTCCTCACTTGCCTGCAACAGCGCCACGATCACTCCTATGGATTTGTGGCACCAACGTCTAGGTCACGTGAACGTTAGAGCCTTGACTCGTTTAGACAAAAAGGACCTAGTACGTGGCTTACCATCACTTGGAAAGTCAACTTCCACGGTTTTTGGACCCTGTCAGTTGGGAAAGTAAATTCATAGCCATCATAGGAAGTTCCATTCCATTACCACCTCCCGTGTTCTTGAGCTGATTCACATGGATCTTATGGGTCCGACTCGCACTGAGAGTCTGGATGGTAGGAGGTATTTTCTCGTGATGGGGGATGATTTCTCCAGATATTAGATTGTAGGTTTTCTGCGAGAGAAATCAGATGCTTTAGAATTTTTAATGACCAAGTGACGTGTCCTGTAAAACCAACACGGAGTCACTATTAACAGGATGCGTAATGAAAACGACACTGAATTCATAGAAGCAAAAGTATATCTTTACTGTGATAGCCCTAGGATCAAACATGAGTTTTCTGCTGTGAATACTCCTCGGCAAAATGGGATTGTTGAGAGAAAGAATAGAACGATCTAGGAGATGGATAAATCTATGCTTCTAAGTCGTAACGTTTCTAGGAGATTTTGGGCAGAGGTAGTGTCTACTGCATGCCACGCGGTGAATCGGGTTTATTTGTGTCCACACACACTTCATAATCCTTATGAGTTTTGGACTGGCAAGAATCCCAAACTAGCATATTTTCGTATTTTGGGGAGTATTTACTACATCCTACGGGATCAAGAGCAATTAGGAAAGTTTGACTCCCGGAGCAACGAGGGAATCTTACTAGGATATTCATCAAATAGTAGAGCATATAGGATTTTTAACCTGAAGATCTCTAAGGTTATGGAATCAATAAACGTCATCGTACAAGATAACGAACCTCCGACGGTTTTTTATTCTAACCTTCAGCACGAGGATAAGGACTTCGCTGGAAGTGACTTACTTATTTTTCACCCACACTCTGTGGACCCTATTCCTGTTGTAAGGGACACACCTGCTTGGGTTCGCAAGAGTTATGATCCTTCTGCCATTGTTGGCGATCCCACTCTTGGGGTCTCAGCTAGAGAACGTCGTTAGCCACTTTTGCTACACGTCAATAGTCGAGCCCAAGAATCACAAAGAAGCACTCAAGGGTGAATAATGGATATCAGCCATGTAGGATGAGTTGCTTTAGTTTAAAAAGAATAATGTCTGGGAGCCTGTCCCCCTACCTAGTGAGACTAATGTGATAGGTACTAGGTGGATTTTCAAGAATAAAATGGATAAAAATGGTGCCATAATCAGAAACAAGGCTAGGTTGGTCGCTCAAGGCTACACAGAGATAGAGGGTGTAGACTTTGGGGAGACATTTTCTCTTGTTGCAAGGCTTGAGTCTGTATGCTTACTAATCGCCATCGCATATCATCTGCGCTTCAAGTTATATCAGATGGATCTTAAATGTGCCTTTTTAAATTTCATTCTATAGGAGGAGGTTTACGTGGAATAACCAAAGGGGTTTGAAGACCCTAAGCACCCGGAGCACATCTATTATCTGAGGAAAGCCTTGTATGGTTTGAAGCAAGCACCCCGTGCTTGCTACGAGAGGCTTACTTCCTATCTCTTAGCCCGTGGCTTTAGGAGAGGGGGAGTTGATATGATGTTGTTCATCAGTAGAGATGACGGTGCTATTTTGGTTGCCCAGGTTTATGTGGATGACATAGCGTTTGGATACACTTGCTCCCTTCATGATCACCACTTTGAGGAAGAGATGAAAAGTGAGTTTGAGATGAGCATGGTAGGTGAGCTTACATTCTTCCTTAGTCTCCAGGTTCGTCAGCTAGAGGATGGGATGTTCATCTCCCAATCCAAGTATGCTAGAGACCTAGTAAAGAAATTTGGTTTAGACTCCGCTAAGCTTGCACGTACACCTATGAGTACTTATGTCAAGCTTAGTAAGGACACTTCAGACAAGGACGTAGAGTAAACCTTATATCGGAGTATGATATGTAGTCTTCTCTACTTGACTGCCAGTAGTCCCGACATAGCCTTTAGTGTTGGAGTCTGTGTGCGATATCAGGCATCTCTGAAGAGTCACACTTACTCGCTCTAAAATATATTATCAAATACGTGAGTGGGACTCTCCCATACGGTATTTAGTATTCCTTTGATACCGATGACCATTTGTCCGCCTATTCGGATGCCAATTGGGTCGGGGATGAAGATAGTTATAGGATCACTTCTGGTGGGTGTTTATATTTTGGTTCTACTCTTATCTCTTGGTTGAGAAAGAAGCAAAACTCCATCTCTTTATCCACTGCGGAGGCAGAGTACATCACCGTCGGGATTTGTTACACGCAACTCTTGTGGATGAAACAAATGTTGGAGGATTATGGGATTTCACAGGACACCATGATCATTTCCTATGATAACACGAGCGCGATTCACATATCCCGCAATCCCGTCCAACATTCGCGCACAAAGCACATCAGGTTACGCGAGCACTTCACACATCAGTTAGTTGAGGAAAAGGTCGTATCCCTGAGTTTCATTCCCACGGACCGTCAGTTAGCTGGTATTTTCATGAAACCTTTAGATTCCCTTAGATTTGAGAGTTTTAGGAAGTCTTTGGGGCTTTTCACAGTTGACTGAGGAGTAGGTCCGTGTCTAGCATAGGATGAATTGTCATTATCATATCATCTGATTTTTATTGCTAGCTTGTATCTTTAGTATTTTATTCTTTTTGTTTTTACATTTCTTTTAAAAATCCAAAAAAGATTTTCTTTTTATAAATTTTTTTAAAAAAGCACAAAAATATTTTTGTATTTTATTTACACCTTTTATGGATGAGAATTTAAGATAGCCAGGTCACAACTCCATTCCATATATCCATGTGACTGTTTGATAGAGATTTTAGATGCTACATCATTTCAGCCATGTGCTTTACATTGTTTGGAGTCTTTGAGATGTGATTAGTGATATCTTTCTACATGTTTGACTCATATCTCCTTTATTGCACACTTGCACGACTTTATTTGATTATTGCATTTGTCTATCACATATTGGCTTGAGTGTTTCCATCCCAATTCTGTCTATACAACGTACAATATGCGATAAAACCTGACAAGATTGGAATGCATGTAAAAACCGTTTGGTGAGACTGTGTGTTTATTTGAAAATGGGGAAGGGCTGCGAAAGGTTCATTTAGCCTTTGCGATTTCTAAGCCACCGTTAAAAAGGACCTAAAAAATTGAGGTATTTTATTATCCGAGGTCCAAAGAGGTTAAAAGAGCCCGATAAAAGTTATAGGCAATAAAAAACAATTCATGTCAAATATGGGCCATTAGGTTTCACCATCAATTCTCCAAAGTTTGAGAATTTAGATTACCTCTATTCAAAATTTAAATCTGAGGGAGTTTGGTTGGATGTTTTACCCGGGTTTTCCTTTCCTTAAAAGTCCTGAAAAAGAATGAAATCATTTTGGATGTTATTGGTGTGGAAATCTCTTTAAGCTTTGATTTCTTTATTTCATTAAGTCAATGTCTCGTACCATTTTTTTTACACCAAAGGAAGCATTTGAGTTCATTCGTTAGGCGTATCCAATATTCATCGTGCACATATGTCATGGTTGTATGCATTGATTTTCCTATCGAATTTGATCACACCCCTACATTTACACTATCATCGACTTGGTTGTTTTGTGTTCGTTCATGGTGTAATTTTTTTATATTTTGTGTGAAAATTTTTGAAAAAGTCAAAAATAGCGGTTTATTACCTTGTGACAGTCTCCATGTGCCTCTATTTCTGCTTCTCATATCTGTCTATTTGGGGACATCATAAAAAGGGGGAGAAAGAATTATCATATTATGGGGGTGTTTTGGGTTTGCGGATCTATTTTAAATTGGTATCTATGTTTAGCTTATTTCAAACTCTATATGTCACGTGGTATTTGCCTTTATCTCATGTGTGTAGGTACAAAGATTGATAATCATATATTGCACACCCTGATGAGAAAAGCTTTGAGAAGTTTTGAAGATTTGAAGAGCAAACGATGAAGACTTATTCATTTGTATTTTTCCAGTTTTGAGTACATGGAAGCGTAGTTTTGTATAGGCAAATTGACATTTGATAATTCGGATATTTTTTATGTTTGTACCGGGATAGGCATAGGGGGAGATTTGTAAGGTCATTTTTTACCATTGTCAATATGTATGTCATACGTCGTTACACCGTTGAAGAAATTCAAGATCGCATCTACATCAACGAATCCAAATATCAAAGCGTCATGAACTTGAAAAAATTTTATCTGGTAAATCGGACCGATCCGGCCCTATTAAAAACGAACCAATCTGGCCCCGGATCATCCGGCATCAAAAACAGACCGATCCAATTTTCATCAAATCGAGTATACCCCGGATCGAAGTCGAATCGATAAAGTGATTTTAAAAATGAACTGATCCGGCACCGGACCGATCCGGCATCAAAATTGGATCGATACGGATTTGATAATCACGAACTGATCCGCCTAGATTTTTTCCACTAAGTTTCGTATATATATATACCTATTTCGGTGTTGTATTTTCTACGACTTTGACATACGATTTTGAGAGTCCAAATACTCCTAGTCTTCATAATTTTTGAGTCCCAAGACTTATGTTTTGATTCACACAACTTTGCCAAACCTTTGTGAATTCGTTTGCAACTTAAGAACACAACCTTGTTTTTGTTCATACTCTTGTGGAGAAGACCGTCCTTCTTCTTCATTGTTGCCCTCCTGAAAAGGGAAAGTTCCAGCCGTCGACTACAGAACGGACACCCGCGGGTATTTCCGTGTCACTGTATTTTCATTATAATTCGTGTAATTGTATCTTACAAAATTATAGTGAAAATAAAAGGTTTTGCCCCTTTGGGGGATTTTTTTCTCACATGTGTGTGTTTGAATGTTCTTGCGTGTTTCATCATCTTATTCAATCACATATAAATGCATGTTTAGGACTTAATTGATAAAAACTGAGCTTAATTAAATAATATATCTAATTGAACGCACGTGCACTCTTTCAGTCATAATGAAATTAGTACCTCATCCTCATTATTTAATTGTGTTAAATATTCTTAATAACTTGGTCCTTTTTGTGGGATTGGTTGGCTTTCCATAGCTTACCCGTTAGATCATTGTTCTCCCATTCTAACAGTTTACCCACTTTAGTGACATCTTTAATGTTATCTCTTAATAAGGCAACCATACGATATTGTTCGTCATAAGAAATTATCATCCTTTGGAGAGATTTCTGAAAAGAAACAAACAATTTTCCAACTCGGCTGCTAGCATCCTGACCAAGAACTAAATCTAGATTATCATCCTCCGAGAGTTCCAACACCACTTCCAACCTATTCTCAATCTATAAGGATCAAGATATGGGCATTCAGGCATAAGGGTAACAATTTAAAAGAATACACAAAGGAATCAACAATTGGACAACAATCATATAATAAGAATAAAGTTTTTTTCATTAAGCCAAAAGGTGGATATGGTATCACAATGTCCACAACACATAAGTAAAAGGAACAGGAAAACCTAAGATAAATCTAACTAGTTTGAAGCTCCTTTTCCTTCACCTTCTCTTGGGTGGCTAGAACCTTGCCTTAGTCATCATTGACTATATCTTGATCGTCCCCATCGTTTACCTCAACTTCCCCATCCTCCCTTGGGGGAGAACCCAAGCCATGCTCCCCAACGATTTAAGACTTCAGGGGGACTTCGGTCTTGATCAAGGCTACATTATAGACCTTCTTAAAATTTGATTAACATATAAGACAACAATTTTTTGGGTTAAATAAAGGTGTCCGCAAATCCTTGGTCATAGTCATTGTTCTTAGTTTCCAGCATATTAGACAAACCATTGTCATTATTTTCGACAGCTTCTCATCTCTCGACCTCAAATTGATCATTTCCAAGTCATAAGTGTAAGGGCAAATTTCTAATTGAGTTAATATATAAGTGTTGGCTTAATTCTGGACAAAAATATTTGAGTCATAGGATAGAAGTTTGTGACCTTCAAGCCTATGACATTTGAGTTGAAGACATAGCGGCCAAGAGATTGAAGTTCGCATCACATGTCGTGTTTTGTGCACTATTTGCGTAATCAACTTTCCAAGGTCTCTTAGGTATGGATGCACATGTTATATAGAGACTTGGAATTTTTATTGGGTGTCATATTTTTTAAACATATTTAAAAAATGACATTTTATTTTTTAAGAATTTTTTTCCCTGAAAAGTCATTGGATTAGGTCATTTAATGACCTCGTTCGAATGAGGTATCCAACGAGGTTCTTTTTGTTTTCTCTGAAATATCGTTTGAATTGTCGTCCGAATGAACCTTCATTTTTAAGCTATCGCAATCTCGTTCGATATGTCGTTCGAATGACATACTAGAGTCGTTCGAACGACTGGTTAGTTTGAGGAATTTTCAACAGTTTTATCTCATTTTCCCACTACTCGTTTTCATCCTTTTATTAGTGAGGGAGTATAGTTTTTTTAAGTACTTTTCATATTTTCCAAGAGCCTTGTGAGTGAAAACTATTATCCAAAAAGTCCCTTTCGATTATTGTGAATAAAAATCCTTTAATTTCAACACAAAAATAAGTTTACACCCATATAGTTTACATGATCCAAGTTTCTACATAACATTTATTTAAACACCATTGGTTTGGCACCAGGTTTCATTCTCAACCCAAAAGAGATATTTTCTTGCGGAGGATTCCATGCTTGTGAAGATTTTTCATACGGAAGGGGATTCCGTGTGTTTAGAGATTACTTTGCCCCATCAGTGGATTCTGAGATGAAGGTGGACTCCTGAGTTATCGACTAGGCGGAGATGGATGAATGAAGACCATTAAGGCTTGAGAGGGCGTCAGGTCGTTGAGTAAGTTTTCTTGTCGTTTCCTTTATAAAATAATACATAGTTTACTGATGGCTAGGCCATCTAATGTTTTTCTTGTTGTAGGTTTTCCTCATACATCACAACACTGTGGTTATGTTCATTTTATATTGCAAAAATCACGTAGATGCTTGCTTCGTCTTAAAAAGATAAAAATTGGCTTAATCACAACATTTGTTTAAATAGGTGCAAATTTAATATCGGGTAAAGTTTAGTTTAATTTAATTCAAGTCGGCTTTAATTAATTTGGCAAGATTCATGTTTTGTTTATTTGGCATAAGTTATAACTTGAATTGAATTTGTTTAATTTTGTTTAGGAGAAAATTTAAATATTTGGTTCATTTTATTTTAATTTTGAAAGAAATTTAAAATTTGGAATATTTGGTGAACCATCCCATTAGAGCATATAATTTAAAGGCTTTATGATCCGATTTGGAGGCTTTACATGATAGGCTTTATGATTCTCATTTTCTTGAACATCATTCCTCCCTTGCTAAATCTAAAGGTTAATTGTGTTAGCTTTGTTTACATACACTAGCTTTTGTGCTTCATGGTAAATTCTTGCTAGATGTATGTTTAGTTGTTATTTTCTAGCCTATTCTTCATCATATATGTTTTGCAAGAATTATGACATGTTTATCTTTTGTACTTCAATTGTTTATTTATTACTTTTTATTGAAAAATACAAAAATATTTTATTTGTCTTTTGAGTTGATTCTTTTTGGTTGTTTAAGAATTAAAAAAAAATCAAAAATATTTGTTTTGTGTATTTTAGTTTAACACAATTTATGTGGCATATCCTTGTGTTTGAATCCTATATCATTCCCCCACTTCCATGTGGCTGGAACTTTTGATTATGAATTTTAATTCTTAAAGTGCTCTTAGTCATGCTTGCATGGAGTACTTTGACTTGGATTTGCTTAAATGGTTTCTTATTTTATATGCCTCTCACACACATGCACGAGCTCTTTTGAACGATTAATTTCACATGTATATTTGAGTCTTGTGAGATATTCCCGTATCAATGTTTTCATCTACATATTTTTGTGACTATGGAGGATTTGTGCATGTTAGAACCGCTGCCCGTAAGATTTATTTGAATTGTGTAAAAATTATACATAAGGGAGCACGGAAAGGTATACAAAAGGAGAAAATCTTCTTTGCGTGAATGCCACCATTGTCAAGGTCCTAAAAAAGTGTAGCATTGTAAAAAGTATCAAAGGACAACATTGTTTAGGTTTATATGTTCATTCAAAAGAAAAGAAAATAATTATTATTTATGAGGGAGTTTAGATGGAAATATCAACAAGTTTGCACAATGACAATGAATCCTAGTTATGATTATTTTGTCATGACTCTATTGATTTGTAGAATCGTCAAAATTCTAGGCTGGTGTGTATTGTGCTTGTTTGTTCTTTGAGTTCACTTTATTTTTTCATAAGAGGTTAAAACTTAGTTTGATAAATTTTTTCAATCAAATAGAACTCCTTGAACATGTTTAAGTGATTGAGTCATAATTCTTTTATCTCTAGTTCACACCCCTTCACTCCATTTACCACATGTTTATTTAGACACATTTATGCCATATGAGTGTGGAAAGAATATTGTGTTTTGTATCTTGTGTGGTTCTTATACCTATAGATATGTTTTTGTGCTTCATTGATTTTGTTTTTTATATTTATATATGGTATTATTTGTTTTTGAGTCTTTGCTTTTTACATCTAAGTCCATGTATGCTTTTGTTGATATAGGTATATTTTTTTGCGACTTTCCATTGCTATCTCATGCTTATCTTATTACATACTAGTCGGTATCATTTTGTTATCACATCTTAGTTGGTATCTATTATGATTTATGTGGATTAGTTTCTCTTAAGTTACAATGTTGCTTTATTATTTATTATATCACTTTACACCATTTCTGAATATATTTGCTTTTTCATTTCTTATCCCTTGTTACATTTAGGGGGAGAGTTGAATTAATTGGGGAGAAATGAGTTATTTAATGCACTTTAAAATTTGTCTAATCCTGAATAAACAGGGAGAGAAATGGTATCTAAACCTTTTAAATTGGAGTAAGCTAACTTAAAGGAAGACGTCTCTCTTAGGTGGATAATGTTAGAAAAAGGGGGAGGATTTAATATTATTTATATTTTCATATTCCCTATGCGCTTGATGGTGTGCTTAAGTGTGAAGGTCTTTTATATCCCCAAAGTGTACCCTCGTACTCAGGGTCATTAACCTCGTCTTGTGTCACAACGGAGTTTCATATAGCTCCCAGCTGTCATCAGAAACGTCTTCTTCCTGAAGGTTGGTCCTTCATCTACTAACCTCAGTTGTCCATCAGTCGAGGTCATCAGAGTCATGGGATCAAACTATGCAAACGCCGTACTCTTTCTCAGACGATGTTGCACCTTACCTCATGCATAACTTCTACCTATCTTCAGGCCAAGCCCATATCGGCGATTGATAGGACAAAGAAATAGTCAGACTCTTACAACCTCATACTTGGCCAAGACGAGGTTACATCAATCAAGGACAAGTACGAGCATATGTAAGCACATGTAAGGTTTGGAACACGTGGGAAAATCAGTTGTAACCGAATCATTCCCCTCACATGAGGGAATATTGCGATCATCATTATCTACATAAGGTCAGCCAGGTGTCATCATCATACTGGTCCGATCCTCATGCACATGCTCATTTCATCCTTGGGGGGTACATTACACCCCTCAAGCACTATATATAGAGGTCTTCCTCTACCTTGTAAAGGGATGGTTAATTGCAACCCTAGCTAAAACTCTGTTGGTTTACACAGTAGATAGAGAAAGCTTGAGAGATTGTATTTATGGCCATTAGTGCCTTCATCTAGTGAAATTGCTCACACACTCATAGTGGACGTATGGCTGAACCACTCATATACTGGTGTTTCTCCTCTTCTCCCCACCTCCCGCTATTATATATTTACTCCTATATTGCCATTGTTATTGATAGTTTGATCTTATCAACACCTCATATCGGTGGTGCTATTTATAACATCATCATTTTGGCATCGTATGTGGGAACGAGAAGATTCATCTCTTCCTCTTTTTCTGCTTAACCTCACCGGAGACTCTGGTGGTGAACCAGGCCTCACCCTTTTCGTGGAGCTGTTTCACCATTTAAAGAGGTCCCTTAAGGTTTCCAAGCTCTGTAGTCCTCTCATCAAAAGCTCAAGCATATGGAACCGGAGTTACCGCCACCTCCTCCACCATCTAGTGTTGAAGGACCCAGTTCTAGCCAAGTACCACCCCAGTCCAAGATGGCTGAGGTGGAAGCAGCCTTAAAGTCCTTAGCTGCAACTCAAAAAGTGATGGAGGAATAATTTGCCCAACTAAGCCAAAACATAATGAGACCACCTGGGGTCTCACCGGAGATGATTACTCTGGCGGCTGCTCAGCCACAGCATGAGGCCAGGAGACCACCCCAGGCACCACGAAAGGACCAACCTACTCCTCAATGGAGAAGGGATGTTTCTTACCCTAGGCGTTTATGCCTAGGGAGGCAAGGAAACCCTTGCCCTGAGGATATGTATGATGACATTGAGGTAGAAGATGCCCCGGCAGATTGTTGGGAGCTGTATGAGGTCTCAAACAACACTATATGTCCTATACAGCAGAGCTGAGGTCAGTGTGAAAGACGAGATGGTGATGCACGACAGAGAGGGTTAGATTTTGGTCACTTAAGTAGAGGGTCGGCCTTTGAAAGTCTCGTCCCAGTTAATGATCTGAGGCAGAGGTTATCCAGGTCAAGAAGCATAACTGGCTCACAAAGGGAAGGTGGTGATCTTCGGCCTCATCATGGCTGACCCCCACATGGCCGAGACTGTGGTCAGGGGGAGGTTAACAGCCGACGTTGCGAATCAGTTGGGGAACCCTCAATTCACCCTTTAGAAGTGGTGGGGGGTAACCTCGGCCAAGCCAACATTTCCAAACCATGGAATGAATCTATTCAAAGGTTGGAAGATAAGATAGGAAACCTCATAAAAAGTCGAGACCCATTACAGAGAGGGTACTCATAGGGCTCATCATTTGTGGCAACGATTGTTAACTTTCCAACCCCTACCAAATTTAAACCTCCGGTGGTGTATCCCAAGTACAATGGTAGTACTAACCCTGTCAATCATATTGAAATGTATTAATCTACAACAGACATTTATTCAATCTCTGATGAGATGAGGTGTCGAGATTTCTCAAGCACTTTGACTGGGGATGCGCATATCTGGTTCACGTCTCTCCCTAAAAATTCAGTTGAAAATTTCAAAGGTTTGGCCGAGCGATTTATTCATAACTTTTGTTTTGGGGTAAGACCTCAAAAGAAGACGACTCACTTGCTTTATGTAAAGCAAGGGAAGATCGAAAGCCTCAGAGACTACATCGCGAGGTTTAATAAGGAAAAATTAGAGGTATAATATTATGAAGAGAGCATAGCTATGGCAACCCTTATTGGAGGACTTCAGAAGGGAAACCTACTTTGGAAGCTTGCTGAAGACCCTCCCAAGTCTATGGCCGAGCTATTAGCAACAGTTGAAAAGGTCATGAATGCAAAAGAAGCAATGGCTTCAAAGTATGAGGGTGAGAATGGAAGCAGTAGTGGGAAGTTTCAAAGGAAAAAGGATGGAAAGAATATGACTGCAGACGACAAGTTTGCACACTACACTCCTCTAACTGTGAGCTGCGAATATATCCTCAACGAAATAAAGAATGACAGATTCGTGAGATGGCTGGAGAAGCTGAAGGCTCCTCCACTTAAGAGAAACAAGAATCTATGGTACGAGTTCCATCAAAATCACGGCCATCTGACTGACAAGTGTTTCGCCCTGAAGGATGAGATTGAGAAGATTTTGAAGTTTGGAAAGCTCATAAAGTATGTGGATGGTAGATCTTTTAAGGGGGAAGATACGACCCCAAAAAGAAAAGAAATGATAAATATCGGGAATATATCCTTGCCAGAAGAGCTTATGATGACGATGACCTTGACCTCCCACCAAAAGACGATAATGCCCCAGTAAAGAGGGTCAGTATGATCTCTTTCGGTGTAAACACTATCTGTGGGTGACTAGAAGGGGTGGATCAAAGGTAGCTTATCATAAGGATCATGTGGAAGAGGATAAGGTAGTGACTAAAGTTGAGGTTATGAACTTGGCATCTACAGAAGTTAAACGTGAGAAGAGGAAGAAGGTATATATGGACACCCTCGTGGTTGGCTTCTCACGACTTGACATCAAGGGCGTGATAACCCTTTAGTCATCACCACAAGGGTGAACGGGTGTGAAGTTTAGAGGATCCTCATTGATGGGGGTAGTTCTGCAGACGTTATGTTTTGGCCCTATTTTAAGAGCCTGGGCCTCAGCAGAGCTAGGCTTGTCGCTTATCATCATCCCTTGATTGGCTTCAGTGGTGAAAAGGTTCATCCATTGGCTATGTATGAAATGGATGTTAGTATGGGAGATGAATGTCCTAAGAGGCTGACTAGAAAAACCAATTTCATTATGATGGATGAAAATGTCTTCTCAGCTTATAACCTCATCATAGGACGAGTATCCCTTAAGGAATTTGAGGACGTGCCTTCAACGCTCCACCAAATGCTAAAATTCCTGACTCCTTGTGGAGTAGGGGAAGTGCAAGGTGACCAGACGTCGACAAAATAATGCTACTTCAATTCTACAGAAGATATAGAGGCTCGTAAGAAGGGAACGACCACGTATAACATCGACACACTTGACTTGATCCTAGAGATAAAACAAAGCTCAAAAAGGTAGATGTCGTGGAGGAGGTAGAATCCATCATACTCAATGAGGACGAGCCGAAAAAACCATCCAAGTAGGTAAAACCCTAAGACCTGAGATCAAGGAGGAACTAGTAAATCTGTTAAGGAAGAGATAAACTATTTTTGCTTGGAGCCATGCAGACATGTCGGGTATTGATCCTGAGGTTATGTTCTATAAACTCAATGTTGTAGAAGATGCCAAGCCCATCAAGCAGAGAAGAAGAGTGTACTCAAGGGAAAAGTATGATGTCATCAGAGACGAGGTTAGAAAGCTGCAAGAGGCCAAGTTCATTAGAGAGGTCATATACCCTGAATGGTTGTCTAAAGATGTCATTGTGCCCAAAGCTAATGGGAAATGGAGGATGTGAGTGGATTTCACTGATTTAAACAAGTATTGCCCAAAACATAGTTTTACCCTACCTTGTATAGATCATATGGTTAATGCCACAACAGGACATGAGATCATGAGCTTCATGGATGCGTATTTAGGGTATAATCAGATCTTTATAGACTCGATAGACTCAGAGAAGACATCCTTCATTACAGACAAAAGGACCTATTGCAACAAGGTCATGCCCTTTGGCCTAAAGAATGCAGGGGCTACTTACCAACGTCTCGTAAATAAGATGTTTTAAGATTAGATAGGAAAATCTATGGAAATATATGTGGACGACATGCTGACGAAGAGTTTGAAGGCCGACACTCATGTGGATGACCTTTAAAAAACATTTAACACCATGGACAAATACATAATGAAGGTCAACCCCACCAAATATGTCTTCGGGGTAGGAGCAGGAAATTTTTTGGGATTTATCATCAACCAAAGGGGAATAGAGGCTAACCATGAGAAGATCAAGGATTTGATGGAAATAAAGACACCCAGACCTATCAAAGACGTTCAGAGGATAACCGAAAGGGTTATTGCACTTAACAGGTTCATCTCAAGAGCTACAGATAAGTGTCTTCCTTTTTTCAAACTTCTTAGAAAGGCCTTAGAATGGAATGATGAATGTGACATTACTTTATAAGAGCTGAAGTCCTACCTCGAGTCTCCCCTACTACTAACTTGGCTAATTCAGAAGGAGAGGCTATATGTATACGTAGTTATCTCAGAGTCAGCCATCAGTGCTGCGATAGTAAGAGACGACGATGGAGTACAGATACCAGTTTACTTCAATAGCAAGGCACTCTAAGGGTCCGAGCAGAAGTACCCTTAGATAGAAAAGTTAGCCGATGCTCTAATACATGCTTCTAGGAAAATGAAGCCATACTTTCAAGCCCACGCTATGGTTATCCTCACTGATTTCCCACTCAGACAGGTCCTCCAATAGCTTGAGAAGTCAGGAAGGTTAATGACCAGGGCAATTGGGTTGGGGGAATACGACATTGTTTATCAACCCAGGGTTACCATCAAGGGATAGGCAATCACAGCCTTTGTAGGCGAGTTTACTTGGGAAGAGGCTGATGTTGAAGAGAGTCACGGGGCCCCAAATGAACCAGACAGAAATGTCTTTTGACTCTTGGACGAGGTTGAGTCAAGAAAAACCAGATAAAGAGAAGTTAAGAATGAAGAAGATAAATACCTCTTCAGACTAGGGATCCTAGCTGAGGGTAACTTCTCTTCATGTGAAACAATCTGGAACCTCTTCGTGGATGGGTCATCTTGTGAAAGCGGAAGTGGAGCAGGGCTGATAGTGTCAGCACCGGATGGTACCGATATTGAATATGCACTGAGGTTCACCTTCAAAGCTTCCAATAATGAGTCAGAGTATGAGGTATTAATAGCAGGTCTCTCTTTGGCCAAAGCCCTCAATATTAGCCAGCTCCTAGTCCACAGTGACTCAAGGTTAGTCATGAACCAAATCCTGGGGGTATATGAAGCCAAAGATGAAAGGATGGCCAGATATCTGAAAAGGGTGATATCGATGCTAAAGAGATTTGAGGAAGTAAAGATGAAGAGGATACCTTGACTAGATAATAGCCAAGCTGATGCACTCACGAGGTTGGCATCAATAATAAGAATAGACATAAGGAGAACAATACTAATTGAGATTCTGCTCGAGCCAACCATCGAAGAGGAAGAGGTTTCTAGACCTTGCCTAAATATGAATATGGGAGCCTCATGTATGGACCCTCTTATCAGATACATCAGAGAGGGAGAGTTGCTAGAGTTGAATTTAGAAAGGAGAAAGATGTGGTTCAAAGCTACTAAATTCTCAATTGTAGGAGATGTCCTGTATAAAAAAGGGTTCCTACTCCCTCTCCTCAGATGCGTCCACCCTTCAGAGGTTCCTCACATCTTGCACGATGTGCATGAGGGCTCTTGTTCAAGTCATATAGGAGGGAGGCCATTGTCTAAGAGGTTAGTCACTTAGGGGTACTGGTGGTCGACCTTAGCCAAAGACGCGGTTGCATATGTGAAGAAGTGTGATAAGTTCCAAAGGTTCTCCACCATTCCTCATCAGACTCACCAACCTATAACTTCAATCAACTCCCCTTAGCCATTTATAATATGGGGCATTGATTTGGTAGGACCCCTGCCACGATCTGTAAATAACTATCGGTTCTTAATAGTGGGAATTGATTATTTCTCCAAATGGGTAGAAGCTGAGACAATGATCATAATCACTGATCAGAAGACCTTTCAGTTCATCTGGAAGAACATCATATGCAGGTATGGTCTTCCAAACACCCTCATCTCAGACAATGGAACCCAATTCATGAACATATCCTTGGAAAAATACTGTGAAAGAATAGGGATCAATTAGTTCTTCTCTTCTCCTAGCCGACCCCAGGCAAACAGTCAGACTGAGGTCACAAATCGAACAATCCTTGATGGGATAAAAAAAAGGTTGGAAGAGGACAAAGGAAGATGGACAGAGGAGGTATATGTTGTGTCCTAGGCCTACAGGATGACAGCGAGGACACCCACAGGAGAAACTCCATTTATGTTAGCCCATGGCTCAAAGGCTGTCATCCCAACAGAGGTAGTAATTCCCACTCATAAAGTTCAGACCTATGACCCTAAGAGGAATGGGGAAGAGAGAAGACTTGATCTCGATTTAATTGAGGAAAGAAGAGATGATGCAGAGATAAGACAAGCATCCTATCAGTAGAGAACTGCGAGATTCTACAATTAGAAGGTAAAGTCAAGGCCTATATCTGTGGGAGACCTAGTCCTAAAAAAACGTGGCAAAAAGGAAATAAGCTCCAACCTAATTGGCATGGTCTTTATAGGGTAGTTGATGAGGTTGTGCCTGGTACCTACCGGCTAGAAAATCTTGAAGGAGAACCTTTCTCCAACCCTTGGAATGCCGATCACTTAAAGAAGTATTACATATGATGTTGCAGTTGTTCTTATCTTTTTGTAATACATGTACCAGTTTATACAAAGGATGTTAATAAAAAAATAAAAATGTTGTGCTGATACTTTTATTATATAATTAAACATCATTAAGTTGGTGAAAATATGAGGTAAAACATCATTTATTTGGTGACCTCAAATTATTAAACATCATAGTTTGGTGACATTAGACCTTAAACATCATTATTTGGTAAAAATATGAGGTGAAACACCATGATTTGGTGATCTCAGACCTTAAAACATCATTAAGTTGGTGAAAATTGGAGGTTAAACACCGTAGTTTGGTGATCTCGGACCTTAAACATTATTATTTGGTGAAAATATGAGGTGGAACATCATAATTTGGTGATCTCAAACCTTAAAACATCAATAAGTTTGTGAAAATTGGAGGTTAAACATCGTAGTTTGGTGACCTCAGATCTTAAACATCATTATTTGGTGAAAATATGAGGTGGAACATCATAGTTTGGTGACCTCAGACATTAAAACATCATTAAGTTGGTAAAAATGTGAGGTAACACATCATTTATTTGGTGACCTCAAATTATTAAACATCATTAAGTTGGTGAAAATATGCGGTAAAACACCATGATTTTATGATCTCAGACCTTAAAACATCATTAAGTTGGTGCAAATATGAGGTGGAACATCATAGTTTGGTGACCTCAGACCTTAAACATCATTATTTGGTGAAAATATGAGGTGGAACATTATAGTTTGGTGATCTCATACCTTAAAACATCATTAAGTTGGTGAAAATACGAGGTAAAGCATCATTTATTTGGTGACCTCAAATTATTAAACATCATTAAGTTGGTGAAAATATGAGGTGGAATATCATAGTTTGGTGACCTCAAACCTTTAACATCATTATTTGGTAAAAATATGAGGTGAAACACCATGATTTGGTGACCTCAGACCTTAAACATCATTATTTGGTGAAAATGTGAGGTGGAACATCATAATTTGGTGACCTCAAACGTTAAAATATCATTAAGTTGGTAAAAATACAAGGTAAAAAATCATTTATTTGGTGACCTCAAATTATTAAACATTATTAAGTTGGTGAAAATATGAGGTGAAACACTATTATTTGGTGATCTCAGACCTTAAAACATCATTAAGTTGGTGAAAATATGAGGTGGAACATCATAGTTTGGTGACCTCGGACATTAAACATCATTATTTAGTGAAAATATGAGGTGGAACATCGTAATCTGGTGATCTCAGACCTTAAAACATCATTAAGTTGGTGAAAATACGAGGTCAAACATCATTTATTTGGTCACCTAAAATTATTAAACATCATTAAGTTGGTGAAAATATGAGGTGGAACATCATAGGTTGGTGACTTTAGACCTTAAACATCATTTAAGTTGGTGAAAATATGAGGTGGAACATCATAGTTTGGTGACCTCAGACCTTAAACATCATTAAGTTGGTGAAAATTTGAGGTGAAACATCATGATTTGGTGATGTTAGACCATAAAACATCATTAAGTTGGTGAAAATTGGAGGTTAAACATCATATTTTGGTGACCTTAGACCTTAAACATCATTAAGTTGGTGAAAATATGAGGGAAAAATACCATAGTTTTGTGACCTCATACCTTAAACATCATTAAGTTAGTGAAAATATGAGGGTAAAACACCATAGTTCGGTTACCTCAGACCTTAAACATACAGTATTTGGCAAAAATCAGAGGTAAAACATCGTAATTATAGGGCAACACCAACATATAAATATCAAATAAAAAACATCATATGAAGCAATAGAAGCTAAAGAAGCCATCAGAGTTCATATAAACAAGAATTACAGAGAAATTCATTAAAATTACAAATATTGAAAAGCTTCACTAGCTAAAAGGCCTATGTCTCAGCGAGAGCTGACCCACTAACATCATCAGTCCTCTGGCTATGGCCAACGTTTGTGACTTTAACTCCATCATCATGATAAGTAGCATCCTCAGTCTCTGTAACGTCTAGATGAGCAGTCTCGACTGGAGCAGCGTCAGACTCTTCAACTTCCTTTAAGGCCTGAGCAAACCGAGGGTCTCTAAAGTCGAGTCCAATAAAATTTGAGGCAGTCAAGACACCAGACTCTCTCTCCTTCATGGATGCCCATTTGCCAGTCTCTTTGATACCTCTTTTAAGGTATTCAAAACCAAAGATGACAAATTCATCTGAGACCTTGTAGTCTTCGATGGCCTTCTCAGTATCAGTAGCAGCATCTTCCAAAGCATCCTTAACTACAACATTAACCTTAGACTGAATAACGTCGTCCTTGGCCTTCAGAGGTTTGTCATGGTCCTTCTTGAGCTGAGACATGTCATTGACCCTCTACTTAATGACCCCGTTCAACCTTGCAACCTCTGCATTCATAGAAGCTTCAACCTTCTTAGCTTCCTTCCCCTTTTCTATAAAGGGCATCTTCTTCAAACTCGAATCAACAAGACGATGAAAGGATAGGACACCATGCAGAATAAGATCGGATGTATGAACATTAGAATTATAATTTATTAAAAGTCGATGTTAAACTTGTGAGCAATAAGCAAAAAACTGATACCTAAACTGACTTGTGGAGAGCAAACTCGACCAGTAAAGGGACATCCAATGAACATAGGAAACACTTATCTTCCTCAGTTATTATTTCACCAATAGTGTCGGCAACCTTCAAACTATGACCGATTAGTCTATCTGAGATTTTTAACTAAGATAGATGAGCAGCCAAGGCTTTGTCTGTAGAGATGAGTATGGCACGATCCCTGGCCTAGGTCTTACTCGGCTTCGTATACGTCGGTTCAGCCATGGACTTCTTCTTTTTGTTAGCGTCGGCCCTAGAGGTGCAAACATTATTTTTTTACGTCGGTGGTGGTGCACTCTTACCACCTCTCTTTTCCATAAGCTTCATTAGGATAGGATAACACATCTCCCAAAGCTCATTTGGTATACCTGTTGGACACTCTGCAAAACAAGTCCCTGAGATAGTCAATCAAAGGTTAAATATATAAGAGGTTTGACTTGGGTAAGAAAAATATTGAAAACTTACGAGGCTCTTCCAAGGAACCATCCCCTAAACTTATCTGTGATAGGTAGTAGGGGATCATCAGATGCTCACATTTAACGAGACGACCTTTCTTACCCTGATTACGAAGGTCCTCAACATTTTCGTAGTTATCCTGGCTAAGACCAGGGTCGTCTTTGGTAGCAACAAAAACCTTACCCCATCTCAGAGAGGTCCTTGGAACCGACATTCGAAAATCCTCGTCTGAACCAAATTCCCATGCCCCAAAAATAAAGAAATACCGAGGTTTCCAATTATGGTTTGAAGTTTGGGTAACCAAGAACATTTTCTTCTCTGATTTCCTGTCTAGGAAGTGATAATAGTTAGGGTGATTGTTAGAAGATGAAGGAACATAACAACCTATAAAAATTTGACCTAGAAGGTCTGAATGGTGAACATACCTCCAAAGGATAATGGCCCCAATCATAACCCTCCACGCATTTGGGGACAGTTAGGAAGGGGCAAGATTTATATGAGAGAGTATAGCTCTGATGGTTGGGTGAATAGGAAGATGAAAGCCCAACTTAAACATCTGGTCACAAACACAGATTTCTCCATCTCAACCATCGAAGGCCCTCTCATCCTTCAGAGGTTTCCTAAGGATGATTGAAGAATCTATGGAATAGAGGTGCCTAAATGTAAAAAGATCGTACTCGTTGTCTGTACTCTCATAATCACCTCAGAGGTGTCAACATCGCTCACTTCATCATCGTCACCATCCCTAGCAACATTGGTCTGGGCAGTTGTAGAGGCACCACCAGGAAACCTCTGAGCAAATTCAACCTCAGTGGAAGACGATAGTGGAATAGCATCGATGGGAGGTGGAATTACTACGTTGGGCCCTAAGATTTCAATATCAAAAGACCTACACGAAGTTCTAGCACCTTAGTGATACGAGTCACGACTTGAAACCTTGGTCTCCTCAGGAACCTCACCTTTCCTAGGAGATTAATCCATAGCCTCTTGAAAAGAGTCTACAGATTCACCTACTTCAGACGTTGACATAAGGTCTAAGGAAGAGGACTTATACATTGGGACATGATCCTCGGGAACCTATGTAGGCTCAGTAGGCTCTGTAGGCTCAGGGTATATAACCTTTAATGGAGGAGGAAAAATTTGTTTAAGGGGAAAGGCCTCAACCCTACGATCTTACTCTTGGTCTAACTCTATCTGCCTATTTTTCTCAAAGGTCTTCCCACGAAGAGATAAGAATTCTTTTATAAGTTGGTACAAAGGTCTGAGCATAAGGAAAATGACACTACACTTGAGGGAAAGACAAACTACCAATAAGTACATAACTTAAAGAACCTAAATCAAATATCAAAGGGTGGAAATTGAAAGCTCTCAAATGAAGAACACTAAGAACACTTAAGGGAAGGTCACCGGAGAAGGTGACCAGAAGTTCATCGGAAGCCTAAATAAGGAAGTTTGTAACTAAGGAAACCTCAGAGCAACCTGGAATGGCCCTAGCGCCACTCAACCACTGCTTTCCTACCCCTACAACCACTTAACAGTAGTGGAAACCCTCGCTAAAAAAAGAAGAACTCGCCAGAAAATAAAAAAAAGCAAATATACCTAGAAATGGAAGAAGAAAGTTCAAAGTAGGTTACCTCATTAACGAAGGACAAAGGTTGAAGAGCTTGAGACGTGCAGAAAACTAGAGAAATAACCAAGCTTTGGCTATGGAGGTTCTGCAGCAAAAAAAGCTTAGGCGCGAAGATGAGAAGAAAAAGGAGAATGAGGAAAAAGAAAAGGTTTTAAACCTACTCAATGATGGGGCACGATTTCCAATTACCCCATCATTACCCTTGGAAACCAAAAAGACACCTTGGGGAATACGTTAGTTACTTCAAGGAGTGACATGTGTCAAGGAACCACCTCACACCCCAAGGCACTAAAAAGAAACTCAGCCTCAACCTAACATACCCCTCAATCACCTACTCATATAAGAGACTAAGGGCGGGTGATTGATATGCCCAAAGTGTACCCTCATACTCAGGGTCACTAACCTCGGCCTGTCTTACAACTGAGTTTCATAGAGCTCCTAACTGTCAGCAGAAACGTCATCTTCCAAAAGGTCGGCCCCTCATCTACCAACCTCAGGCTGGCCATCAACCGAGGTCATCAGAGTCATGGGATTAAACTATGCCAACACCGTACTCTGCCTCAGCCGATGTTGCACCTTACCTCATGCATAACTTTGGCCTATCTTCAGGCCAAGACCATATCAGTGATTGACAGGATAAAGAAACAGTCAGAGTTCTACAACCTCGTACTCAGCCAAGCTAAGGTTACATCAATCAAGGACAAGTCTGAGCATACATAAGCACATGTAAGGTTTGGAACACGTGGGCAAATCAGTTGTAACTGAATCACTCCCCTCACGTGAGGGAATATTGCGGTCATCATTATCTACATAAGGCCAGCCAGGTGTCATTATCATACTGGTTCGATCCCCATGCACATGCTTATTACATGCTTGGGGGATACATTACACCCCTCAAGCACTATATATAGATATCTTTCGCTACCTTATAAAGGGATCGTTAATTGAAACCCTAGCTAAAACTCTGTTGGTTTACACAGTAGAGAGAGAAAGGTTGAGAGATTGTATCTATGGCCATTAGTGCCTTCATCTAGTGAAATTACTCACACACTCACAGTGGACGTATGGCTGAACCACTCATATACTAGTGTTTTTCCTCTTCTCCTCACCTCCCTCTACTAGATATTTACTCCTATGTTGCCATTGTTATTGATAGTTTGAGCTTATCAACACCTCATACCGGTGGTACTGTTTACAGCGTCATCAGTCTTCATCTTAGCGACAACATTTTAAAGCGAGCAAAGTTTCTTAGCATATGTGTTAGTCATGTGTCTATATTTTTTATTTTTAGGTGGAATTGTGTCTTTTAGATAAGCTTGACATCCCATAGGGTTTTTATTTTGGTTTTGATCTGGAATAATCGAAGGAAGAGATTTGTAAGGGCAAATTTCTAATTGAGTCAATTTGTAAGTGTTGGCTTAATTTCGGACAAAACTATTGGAGTCGTAGGATAAAAGTTTGACCTTCAAGCCTATGACATTTGAGTTGAAGACGTAATGGACAAGAGATTAAAGTTCACGTCATATGCCGTGTTTTTTGAATTATTTGCATTATCAACTTTCCAAGGTCTCTCAGGTATGAATGCACATGTTATATAGAGACTTGGAATTTTTATTGGGTGTTATATTTTTTTAACATATTTTAAAAAATGGCTTTTTATTTTTTTAAGAATTTTTTTCAGAAAAGTTGTTTGATAAGGTCGTTTGAATGACCTTGTTCAAACGAAATTTCTAGTTCGTTCGAACAAGGTATCTAACAAGGTTCTTTTTATTTTCTCTGAAATCTTGTTTCAATTGTCGTTTGATTTGTCGTTCGAACGAACCTTCATTTTTAAGCTACTGCAATCTCGTTCGGTATGTCGTTCGAACGACATACCAAAATTATTCGAATTACTAGGAAGTTTGAGCAGTTTTTCACCAGTTTTCTCCCATTTTCCCATTACTTTTTTCAACCTTTTAATAGTGTAGGAGTACAATTTTGTTAGAGGTCTTTTCAGATTTTCCAAGAGCCTTTTGAGTAAAAACTTTTATACAAAAATTCCCTTTAGTTTTTGTGAATAAAAATGCTTTAATTTCAACACAAAAACAAGTTTACACCCATATAGTTTACATGATCAAAGTTTCTACATAACATTTTTTTGGAGATCATTGGTTTGGCAACGGGTTTCATTCTCTACCCATAAGAGATAGTTTCTTATGGAGGATTTCGTGCTTGTGGTGATTTCTCATACAGAAGGGGATTCCGTGTGTTTGGCGGTTGCTTTGCCCCATCGATGGATTCCAAGACAAAGGTGGACTCATGAGCCATCAACTTAGTAGAGGTGGAGGAACGGAGAGCGTCAAGGATTGAGAGTGCGTCCGGTCATTGAATAAGTCTTCTTATCGTGTCCTTTATAAAACCGTACTTAGTGAACTTATAGCTGTGTCGTTCGAGGTTTTCCCCATTATGGGTTTTCCTCGTACATCGCAATGTTGTGGTTGTATTCATTTTTATCTTACTAAAATCGCGTAGATGTTTGCTTAGTCTTAAAAAGATAAAAAATTAGTTTAATCACAACATTTATTTAAATTGGTGTAAATTTAATATTGGGTAAAGTTTAGTTTAATTTAGTTCAAGTCGGCTCTAATTAATTCTGCAAGATTCATGCTTTGTTTATTTGTCATAAGTTATAACTTGAATTGAATTTGTTTAATTTTGTTCAAGAGAAAATTTAAATATTTGGTTAATTTTATTTTAATTTTGAAAGAAATTTAAAATTTGGAATATTTGATGAACCATCCCTTTAGAGCATATAATTTAAGAAACTGGCATTCATAGTCAGACTTCTTCTCAACATCATATGCCTTCTGAGGATTATTGAAAAAATCTTGTGACTTAGCCAAGTCCTTCACCAAGTTGTCATTTCTCTTGACCTAGGTAGCCCTCTTATTAAGCATTTTGACAAAGAATGCCATAAAATATAAAAACAGGACGATCAATACAACCATTAAAACATTAAGAAATCATTCGACAGAGTCATGGAACTTACCTGAGATAATGCTTGCATGGTGTGGGAAGCAATTTGGCCAGAAGTCAGATTACGGATCTACTCTTTGTACAAATCCAAGACGGCCCCCTCTCAGCAAGTCAGGGGCTAAAGAAGGATTCTTGGACATCGGCATGATTCGGTAACCGCTCCTCGTTTTGGGGGCATCCACCTTCATAGTGTGAATAATAATAAAAGTATAAGAGGTTACCTCGCTCTTGCCCCTCTTTTTTGCCTTCTCCTTGTCGATAGAATCAGGTAGAGTGACATGCTCAGACAGACCTCCAATTTCCTTCCTCTTGGAAGCCTTGTCTTTTGGCGAAGTGGGGATATCAGACTTATCCACCAAAGTAAGAGTTCTTTTCCTTGGAGGAATGTCTTCCTCAAAACTGGTGATGGCATCAACACTCAAAGGTTCAAAAGAAGATGATGTTGACGCACTAGAATACCCATCACTAGTTGAAGGGACTAGTATCTCGGGAATAGAATTAACGGGACTGATAATAAAAAAGGAGGTGGTTTTTATGTACTCAATCATCAAAGAAAAAAACCTCGGATGCAATCCACCAGGAGTTAAAGGCCTCTTAAAATTCTAAACTTTCATAAGCTCAGTTTAATTAATTTGAGAAGCTGCAGGTTCCTTATTCTTTGAATCCTCTTCACAAGACAAGAGGAAGAGTTAGTAGACATTTCATATAACAACTAGTAATCAACAATAAAGAACAATCAAGATAGTAATTAACATATCGTGTTACCCCTATTAGGGCACCTAAAACCTCTATAGGTCTCACCACCCTCAAGAATTGGTGGATGTTACCATTTTCCAGCAATGAATTCATGGCTCCAATAATCCTTATTGGAATCAGGGAGGTTAACCATAAAAACCTTGTCATCCTTCCTTGCCTTCAGATATAAGGTCATTTTTATCCACGAATAACAATACCTTATCTCAGGAATCCCAATTTAGGTTTCATACAGTTAATTGATTTGATGAACCTTATTCACAATTCTCCACGTGTTTGGGGTGCATTACGAAGTAATGACTCTTAAGAATTTGCAAAGCTCCAAAAATAATTGGTTTGAAGGAAAAGTGATAACACCCTCTGCTAGAGACTGGGTGTGTATCTAGTGGCCATTAGAAGTATTATATAATTCTTCAAGTTCCTCAGTGCATTTGAATTCGACCTAGTCAAGTTTTGAGATTTTTTCCCTAAACACTACTAGGGTTTTCTTCTTCATAGTGTAAACCACTTCTTTAAATACAAGAAGGAAAGAATACAAGAAGATTCGAATAAAGAAAAAGCATATGGAAATTCCAAAAAAAACTTACAAATGAAAATGAAGAATTGATAATACTTACAAGTGAAGATAAATGGAGAGAGCTTCTGACACATTGAAGGACTAAAGTAATATGTTAAATGGAAATAGATAGAAAAGCATTTGAATCATTTGGTTCTACTTCTACTTCTATTCATTATTCGAAACAAGACCCAAGGCAACAGTTGGATGACGCACCCCAACCTTTGATCATTTCATGTGTTTTTTTACTAGTGTATCCTTAGGAAGTCAGGTTAAATTACAAGTGTGCCATCAAACACTCAACTAATAGAACAAAATGGATTTTTGATCTAAAAATCTCGTCAGTGTTAGTGTACTTCAAAACCAATCCCTAACTAGGAATCAAGAATCCCTATCGACCATAATAAATTCTCATCGGTGATCAAACCTCTTCACCTTTCCAAGGCCATAAAGTTTTGGGGTAAATTGTGGGGGAAATATCCAGATAATTCGAGTTATTAGGATTGGATGACACATGTCCAGCAACATGGATAAGGATTACGTTTTCAAGATGAGAACAAAGGGGACAATAAGTGATAATCTCAGGAGCAAGATCATTTAGATCAAGATGCAATTACCTCTGGAGCTACTAGAGTTCTACAAGGGTCCTTCACCTTATCTTCCCTTATAAATATAACCCTCACTCTTGGGAAAGGTGGCATGTAATTCTTATTATTTCGAATTGATTTAGAAAAACTCCATGGACGTAGGAACGTTGATGAACTAGGTATATTCTTGTGTCTCTTCATTTATATGTTCTATTTATCTTGTTCAGATCTAGCTGTTTCGAATTAATCTTTGTAGGATTTTAGCACTTACAGAAACTCGAACCTGAAAAAATTAAATTAAATCGTTACAAGAACAATTTATCGCTAAACCCAAATTATTATTTATTAAATAAAAAGGATCAAATGGAAGACTTCTCATACCTGAAGTTCGACAAATTGAAATCAAAATGGGAAAATAGATTTTTCTAGTTATAAACTACGATGAGGGTTTGGGAAAGGGTGAAAGATGGAATTCAAGGTGATTGAGAAACCAAGCGAAAGTAGATGCCATTTTAGCAATTTTTAGATACATAGAGGCTATGTTAAATTATATCGCTGCAAGAAAAATTTCCCACTAAACCCAAACTATTATTTACTAAATAAAAAATGGTCAAATAAAAGACTTTTCATACCCAAAGTTCTGTACATTGAAACCAAAATGGGGAGGCATATTTTTTTGGTTATAAACTACCACGAGGGGTTGGGAATGACCAAGAGAGAGAGAATTCAAGGTGATTGAGAAACCAAGAGGCAGTGGATGCCATTTTAGCACTTTTTATATAAATAAAGTGTAAGGATAAATTTTCAATTGAGTTAATTTATATGCATTGTCTTAATTCCATACATAATATTTTTAGTTATAGGTTAGACTTTGTTTCTTGACCTTTCAAGCATGTTACATGTGTTAATTTTAGACGTTGGGGAAAAGGTTCAAATTTTGCATATCGTGTCGTGTTTTGTACCACATTTCATCTCCTTAATACTGAGGATCTCTCACGTATTAATACTTATAAATTTTGATCCTTGAAAATTTTGTTTTTGGGTGTTTCTTTTTATAAACAATTTGGAACTGATTTTGAAAGTTTTTAAAAGAAATTTTATTAGTCGTTCGGACGAGTTTACTGGTTTCTTTCGAACGAGATGGGCAATTCGTTTAAACTAACATCAAACGAGATTTTTCTATTTACAGAACTAATATCATTTGAAGCTCATTCAAAGATGGTTCAACGAGATATATTATTCATTCAAATGAGGTATGATTTGTTTCGAACGAGTTTGTAGTTTTGTTCAAACGAGGTCCTATTTCATTCGAACAAGATTTTTTAAAAAACTTGTCGCCTAGAAAAACATATTTTTTATATAAAGGGGTGCAGGAATTTTCTTTTAGAGAGTTTTAGCGAAAATTAGTTTCCCATAAATATCCAAAATCTCCCAAACCCTAAGTTCACCCAAAGTATTTAATATCCAAGTTTCATTGTTCTATATGCTTTCAGATCTTGTTTTGTAGGAATCAAGAAGTTTATTCTTTTGATCTTGATTGAGAATTGTTTCATGCTGAGGATTCCATATTCAGTTTTCTATTTGCACATGATGGACTCCATTATATGGTGTTGCGTTGAAGAAGCGATAAATTTTGTGTTCCAAATTCATAGACGCTTGTTGAGACTATTTGGTGGATACCGAGGCATGTGTGGAATCACATATTGGGGCAGCTTCGCAGGTGGACTCTTGTCATTGTGTGGAGCTATAGGAATGAAGAGCATCGAGGATTACAAGGCCATCGAGTCTGTGTTGTAAGTATACTGTCGTCTCCTTGTAATTAGACACAGTGTGAATTTGTGGGGATAGATTGTCCGAGATTTTTCCCTTTATGGGTTTTCCTTATACATCGATGAGTTGTGGTTTGATTTATTTATTTTATATGCCATCACTTAGATGTATGTTTTAGGTTAAGATAAAATTTGGTAAATCATTTTATGACAACAACTTGGTTTAATATTGGTGCTAAGTTTTAGTTTAGGTTAAATATGTTTTAAGTTTTATATTTAATGTGAAAAAATTAAAAATTGACCTTTGTTATTTAGATCATCCCTTTTCATATACTACCTTTAAGGATTTCAAATTGGCATAAGAGTGGGAATACAAATTTTTTGTGTTAGAATTGTGTTTATGCATGAGTTTTAGGAGTTTTTATTCGGGGGGGGGGGGGGGGGGGTCATTAGTTTTCTAGGGTATTGATGTTTTATGGGTCTAATTATTCATACTGAAAAATGAATATGAAATAAACACTTAAGGCGATAGATGAATGGGTATTGCAACAGGTAGTTAATGGTTGGTCCCGATCCACAACCTTAGCCGGTGATTATAGGATTACCAAACTCGTAGAATCATGGAGTGAGGATGAGCATAGATTAAGGAATTATAATTTGTGAGTGCTCTGTTTTGTTTGGTCACACCAGAGGAGTTCCACAGAACTATAACATGTGAAACATCTAAAGAGGCTTGTGACATACTCTAACTCACAAATGATGGTACTATCATTGTTAAGGCTTCCAAACTCTAAAATATCACCTCTCAGTTTGAAACCATTAGAATGGAGGAGAGTGAAATCTTCGATGAGTTTTATGTTAGACTGTCACATATCATGAACTCGTCCTTTAACTTGGGAGAGAGAATACCCGAAAATAAAGTAATCAAGAAAATCTTAAGGTCATTGCCTAGAATATTTAATTCAAAAGTGACAGTTTTGAATTCCCTGGGTACTTTAGACTCTATGAAACTTAAAGAGCTTGTAAGTGATCGTCAAACTTATGATCTTGGCATGTTTTACTCCAAAACAAAAAATAAAGATAAGGGAATTACTTGGCAATCCTAGAAGGAACAAACACTTATTTTAGATGATGAGTCTGATATTAATTTTGATAATGTGGCCAAGTTTGCAAAGAAGTTAAAAAAACTCCTCAAGTTTAAAAAACAATCAAAAGATGTAAATAAGTTTGATAAAAATAAGTATAACAGGCTGATAAATTCCCTAAAATTATAATGATAATTTTAAGAGGAATGAGTCAGATAGATGTTTTGTGTGTGAATGATATGGCTATAGGGAAGTTGAGTGTCCAGCAGAAATAAGAAAGGAGGGAGGGAAACCGAAGTTGTACAATGCCACCCTTAGTGATAGTGATCTGGAAGAGGTACCAAATTCCCCGTTTAAGCGCAATTACAACATGTCCATGGCTATTCATAGGAGCTTAAATGAAAATTCTTTCCACAAAGATAATTCTAGTATGACACTTACGAGGGCATTATTTAAGATTCCCAAGAGATTGATGGTAGAGAGAATGGAGAAAAGAAGAGGATGAAGAAGAGTAAGGGGATAATTAACTCGAAGTTTCCTTCTATGAGTTGTATGTGAAATCATTGAAATTTAAAAAGTAAAACCTCAAGTTGGAAGCTAAGTTAAAAGAGCATGTGATAGGTAATGATAATGCTAACTTAATTAAGGAACTTAGGGCACGTGAGAGGACGCTTAAGGAGAAGCTCAAGCATATTGAGGATGAGAGAAATGACTTTCGAGGTTTGAAGGTGGTCATGAAGAATGAGCTTCTTGACTTAAAGAGTCTAGGAGTTTACTCAAGTGTATTATAGTGGAGCTAGAAGAGAGATTGAGAGACTCGAGTAATGTCAAATTTGACTTGGAATCGAGGTCGAAAATATTTTATAAAATTTTGGGCACCATCTGAATCAATGATCACAGGTGTGGGATTCGCTACGATGACAAAGACACTTCCGCTACTAAATCAAAGAACATGCTTTTTAAGAGAGTCAACTATATATAGGAATGTTATAAAAGTCCAACCTTTAGGTTAAACTCCTCTCCATGTCTACACATGCACACATTGCGGTAGAAAAGGTCACCTCAGGTATTTCTGCTTTGATGTTAGAAATAGTGCTAAAAATTCTATGTTTAGAGGCACAGAGATTCCCAAAATCCTAAAGCATTACTCCGTACCTATATGTCTTAAGAAATCTGATTTGGAAGCTTTACATGCTATACTTGTTAATTCCCAAATGCTTGAACATGATACTTCTCATGCTATTTCTAATGGTTGATTGTGTTCGCATGTTTGCATACACTAGCTTTTGTACTTCATGATATATGTGTGTTGCTAGTTATATATGGTTTGAGCCTTTGTATTTTGATTTTTCATTTATTAGGTCTTATTGAAAAATACAAAAATATTTTATTTGTCTTTTGAGTTATTTTTAAAATTAAATTATTATCATTTTGAAAAAAAAATGTTTTAAAACTTAAAAGATTTTTGGTTTATGTTTAGTTTAGTTTTACACATTTTGTGTGGCGTATTGGTGTGTTTGAATCTATTTCATTCGATGTTTCTATATGTTTAGGACATTTGATTAGGACTTTCAATGAATCTATTGTTCTTAATCATGCTTGCATGGAGTTATTCGACTTTAATTTGCTTAACATATTCAGTTTTCATATACCTCCACACACACACATACACGATCTCTTTTGAATTTTAACTTCATATGATATATTTGAGCTATGTGAGATGTTCGCCCATTAATCTTATCATCCACATATCTATTAACTATGGGGGATTTGTGCATGTAAGAACTGTTGCCCTTGAGTATGTTGATTTTTATTGAAAATATGAGGGTGCATGAGAAAGGGCTACGAAAGGAGAAAACATCCTTTAAGAAAAAACACTTTTCGCAAGAGCCTAAAAAATGAGAGGCAAAATGAAAAGATTAAATGCCAACAAGTTTGTTTGATTGATTTTCAAAAATGATATCTTCAAAAGACTTGAAAGAGAAAATACGTGCTATTTGTGTAGTTTTTGAGGATGTTATAGGTGAAGATCAACAGGTTTGCACAATGAATCTTAGTTATGCTTATTATGTCATGATGCTATTGATTCGTGGAATCATCAAAATTTTACGCTTGTGTGCGTTGTGCTTATTTGTTCATTGGGTTCACTTTATTCGTCACTTAAGGTTAAATCTTAGTTTGATAAAGTTTTGCGATCAAATAGAACCCCTTGGAAATTTTTGACTGATTGGATCGTTTTTCTTTTGTTTCTAGTTCAAGACAATTTATTCCATCCCACATATTTATAAACATCGATGCAATGTGTAATCTTTATGTATTTTATGTCATTTTTTGGTCATTTATACCTATATATATGTGCATGTGTGTCATTGGTATATCTTGCATATTTATATATATATATATGGTATCATTTTTTTAAGTCTTTGCATTTGCATCTAATCCATGTTTGTCATGTGCTTCATCTTTGGATCAAATTGGCATACTATATGATTATATTGATATCTCTTGTTGTTTGTTTGCATTGATATCTCATTCTTAATCATTTATTTAAATTGGTATCAGATTTTCATCAATATTTCTATTAATTGATCATTGTGTGGATTATTTGTGTTTGTGTTGTCATTTTGTGTTTTTCTCACTTTACACCATTGCATGATATTATTATTTCCTCTTTATTTGCTATTGTTATCACATGTTCTCACATTTTGCTGGAGATATGGTTTTTGAGGAATAAATGTTTTTTTATGCATTCTTTCTTTGTCTATTCCTGAACAAAAAGGGGGAGAAATGTTATCTTTCACTTTAGTTTTAGGAGATTTGTATCTTAGGTGGAGACATCTTACCTGGTGTGGATCATTAGATATAAGGGGAGTTTATTCATATGAAGATTTATATTGTCTATATATTCTTTTTGCATTTGAGGGTATGTTTAAGTGTGAAGGTTTGCAACATGAAACTAATTTAACAAGTGTGCAAAGTTATTCAGAGTATGTTTCTGTCGAGAGTTTGTACTTTTCTATTTTGGGTTTACGGATTGAGTCTTTTAGAGAGCATGATGGCCCATATTTATTTTGTTTTTTATTTTGACCTGGAATAGCCAAAAGAGGAGATTTGTAAGGACAAATTTCCAATTAATTCAAATTGAATGTATTGGCTTAATTCCAGATAAAATATTTTGAGTCATAGTTTAGGCTTTGTTTGTTGACCTTTCAAGCCTATGACGTGTTTGATTGAAGATGTTGCGAAAAAGCTTCAAAGATTACATATCATGCCATGTTTCGTCTTCATATTTTTTAAGCTCTCTCAGGTATGAATGCTTATGAATTTTGATCCTTGAAAAAAAATATTTTGGGATGTTTGTTTTTAAAAAGTATTTGGGGATGGTTTTGAAAGTTTTTAAAAAAAATAGTCGTTCTCATGTGTTTACTGGCTTCGTACGAACAAGATGGCTAGTTCATTCAAACGAACATCAAAACGAGATTTTTCAATTTACAGAGAAAATATATTTTAAAGGTCGTTCGAAGCTTATTCAAATGAGATTGGTTGATCGTTCGAACGAGGTTTGATTTGGTTCGAACGAGTTTGTATTTTCGTTCGAACAAGGTCTTGTTTTAATTCGAATGAGATTTATCAAAAAATGTTTCACTTCAAAAAATGTATTTTCTATATGAAGGAATTTAAGCATTTATTTTTAGAGAGACTTTTAGCTAAAATCGTGTTCACATACAAATCCAAAATCTCCCAAACCCTAATTTCACCCAAATTGTTTAAGATCCAAGTTTCATTGTTAAATATGCTTTGTGCAAGGATAAAATTTCCAATTGAGACCATTGTACAGTTTTGACTTATTCTCAGGACAAAACACATTTGAGTCATAGGTTGTATTTTTATTGTCACGGTCCCAGACAGACTATAACGTGTTGAAGGTTATTGAAGATGTTGCGGTAAAGATTCAAGGAATTATTTATGCCGAATGTTTAATTGGTGCAAGTTTATTCATATTCAAGTTCAATTGCTTTCCAAGATCTCTCAGGTATGAATGCGTAATTTTAATGGGACACGAAATTTATTTTAAAATGTTTAAGGATGTTATTTTATTAAGAAAATGTTTTTAAACTATTTTAGAGTATTTGAAACAGTTTACACTTCGTTTTATTCTGATAAGGACGGATTAGAGTAATGTTTGGTTTGAACTATAATTCTCTGCGTCGCTCAAATGACATGACCAGTCATTCGAGCGAGATAACGTTTCATTCTAACAACATGTGCATATCGTTCAAGCGAAAAGCCAAAGTCGCTTGAACGAGCATCCGTCTCAAGAAAAATATAAATAGGAATATTTCCTTCAAATTTCGTAAGTGTTCAGTCTGAAAAATAGTTTTCGTAACAGTACTTTTTGCACAAAAGTTTTATAACGTTTTTTAGTATAAACACATCCTTAGAGTTTACAAGCTCCGAGTTTTCATTACTATATGCAATAGTGATCTTGTTTGCACCAAGAATAATGTTTTGTTCTACATTGAATATTGTTAGTTTTTCGGAGAAGAAGCGAATGAGTTCATGTTCATTTTCCGTAGACATTACCAGTCATATCGGTGGACCCCAAGCCATACGTGGTAGCGTGTGTTGTGGACAAGTATCATGGAAGAAGGTCTTTCTGCATGGACACTGTGAGAGGAGTGGTTGAAGATCAAAAGAGTGTCAACTTTCATAGGGATCGAGTCGTTGAGTAAGACTTGTGTCTATTCATTATAATTCCACATTCATAGTGATTATCTGGCTTGGGTCGTCCAAGGTTTTTTCCTGTTGTAGTTTTCTCTTACATTCGGTGTTGTGAGTATTCTTTACTTTATTTTAGTTACTTTAATAAGTAGGTTGATGTTTAGGATTAATCAAGGTAAAATTTTGTTAAGTTAAAATTGTTCACAACTTAATGCGAATTCAAATATTTGAAAAAGGGTTTTCATAAAAAGAGAAATTGTTTTTATCATCCCTACAACACTTTCCGCATAAGAAATAAAAGGGGACCCGCAAATTGGTATCAGGTTTATAAACATATTTTTATTGTGTTTGATTCCTTATGTTTTTCGAGATGAATTTTGGAGGTTTTGAAAGTTTTCGTGCTCCTATTTTTTATGGCACAAATTCTATTCATCTTCAAGTTCAATTACATTCCGAGATCACTCAGGTATGAATGCGTAATTTTAATGGTACTCAAAATTTATTTTAAAATGTTTAAGGATGTTATTTTATTAAGAAAATGTTTTAGAGTGTTTGAAACAGTTTACACTTCGTTTTATTCTGATAAGTACGGATTAAAGTAGTGTTTGGTTTGAACTCTAATTCGTTGCGTCGCTCAAACGACCAGACCATTCCTTCGAGCAGATGACATGTGATTCGAACGATATGTGCATCTCATTCGAGCGACAAGCCAAAGTCGCTTGAACGAGCAGCCACCTCAATAAATATATAAATAGGCATGTTTCCTTCAAATTTCGTAAGTGTGCAGTCTGAAAAATAGTTTTCATAACAGTACGTTTCTACACAAAAGTTTTATATGGTTTTTAAGTATAAACCCATCCTTAAAGTTAACAAGATCCGAGTTTTCATTACTATATGCAATAGTGATTTTTTTGCACTAAGAAGAAGGTTTTTTTCTACATTGAATATTGTTGGTTTTGCGAAGAAAAAGAGAAGGAGTATGTGTTTAGATTTCGTAGACGTTACAAGCCATATCTGTGAACACCGAGACATATGTGGATGCGTGTGTTATGGACATGTATCGTAGAAGAAGGACTTTCTACGTGGGCACTGTGAGAGGAGTAGTTGAAGATCAGAAGAATGTCAAGTCTAATGGGGATTGAGTCATTGAGTAAGACTTTTATATGTTCATTATAATTGCACATTCACAGTGATTGTCTGGCTTGGATCGGCCGAGGTTTTTTCTAGTTGTGGTTTCCTCGTACACCCAGCATTGTGAGTATTCATTACTTTATTTTACTTACTTTAATCAGTAGATTGATTTTTAGGATTAATAAAGGTAAATTTTGGTTAAGTTAAAATTGTTCAAAACTCGGTGAGAATTAAAAAATTGGAAAAAGGTTTTTCATAAAGAGAGAAATTGTTTTTCTCATCCTTAAAACACTTTTTGCATAAGAAATGAAAGGGCACCCACAAATTAGTATCATATCTAGAAACATATTTTTATTGTCTTTAATCCCTTGTGTTTTTTGAGATGAATTTTGGAGGTTTTCAAAAGTTTTCGTGCTCCTATTTTTGATGGCACAAATTATGCTAATTGGAAAATGCGAACGAGAAGTGCTTTAAAATTCATTGATGAACGTGTGTGGTTAGCGGTTGAAAAAGGTTGGACACCACCAGTCACACGAGAGGGTGAGGTTACTAGTTTAAAACCCGCTGAGTCATGGACCGAGGCTGAACATAGGCATGAACTTTATAACTCTAAAAGTTTTCACGTAGTTTCTTCACACGTCACACCTAAAGAGTATAATAGAATCATGACTTGTGAAACTTCAAAAGAGGCTTGGGATACACTTCCACTTACTCACGAGGGCACTATCATGATTAAGGCATCTAAGTTACAAAACCTCACTACATAGTTTGAGACTATTAAGATGTTAAATAACCTAATATTGTCAACTCGTTATTTAAATTCTCGACAACCGTGTGATAAAGAAAATTTTAAGATCTTTGCTGAGTGGGTTTGATGCAAAAGTCACCGTTTTAAACTCCTTAGGTATTATTGATTTGACAAAGCTTAAGGAGAATGTAGGTGACTTACAAATCTATGAACTCGATATGTTTACCTCCTAGAAAGTGCCAAAAAAAGAAATGGGCATTGCTTTGAAATCCCGGAAGGAGGAAACTAAAGTTTTGAGTGACGATTCTGATTTCGATTTTGAGGATGTCGCCTTGTTGGCAAAAAAGTTCAGAAAATTTCTTATGTTTAAAAGGCAATAGAAAGATGCCTAAAAGTTTGATAAATTCAAGAACAACAAGGTAGATTCCAACCCTAAAGATAAAAGTGAGAAATTTATTAGGATTGAGCATGAGGGGTATGGTCACAAAGTTGTCGAGTGTCCCACTAGACTTAAGAAAGAGGGAAAGAAATAGATAGTTTATAGTGCCTCCTTAAGTGATAGTGATCCGGAAGAGGGAGAGAGTTCTCGCAATGAGAGAAAGTTTATTTCTTTCTTAGCATGTCATGTGAGCGACGACGATAAATATTCCCACGAAGATTCTCGTGTGCATGACACTTTTGAGGTCATTGAATCCTAAGCGAGTGAGGGAGAAGTTAGTGAGGAAGAGGAGATTGATGTTAAAGAGTTGCAAGTTGCATTTAATGAGTTGTATGCCGGAGCGGTGAATGTGAAAAAGGAAAACTCTAAATTGCAAGGAAGTTTGAATGAGCGTGACATGGAAAATAATGGGTACTCTGATTGAGGATCTTAGGGCACATGAGAAGATGTTCAGGCATAAGCTAGAGTATATATATATATATATATATATATATATATATATATATATATATAGAGAGAGAGAGAGAGAGAGAGAGAGAGAGATTTGATGGAGGTGTTGAAAAAGGAGATTCTAGAGTTTGAGGAGTTTAGACGTGTTCTTGAGTCTAGGATTTATGAGTTATAGGAGATATTGAGAGACACCATTAAGGTTAATTTTGACTTGAAATCTAGGTTGGAGAAGTCCGATACGATGTTAAGCATCATCCAAGTTAAAAGTGATAGGTGTTGTATAGGCTACAATGATAGAGTTGTTCTCATTCCCAAAGCCAATACCAACCATGTGAGAGATCCCATTAGGAATGTGAGGAGAGGCTTACATTTTGGTAATCATTCCCGCAATCTTTATACTTGCACACATTGTGGTAGGAAATGTCACCTTAGACGTTTTTTCTATGGCCTTAAGAATGCTCCTAGGAAGTTTAGGAATAAAGTCGTGTTGGTTCCCAAAAAAACCCACCCATTATGTTACACCTACTTGGATTAGGAAATCGGATTTAGTGGCTCTAGGACTAAAACTTCATGGTTCTCATTTGGTTGCACTTTATTCTTCCCATGTTAAATCTAAAGGATAATTTTATTACCATGTTTGTCATACGCTAGTCTTTGCATCATGATTTATATCTTTCTAGTGTTATGTCATGTGTATCATTTTGTATAATATTTTTCATCTATTGAGTCTTATTTGAAAAATACAAAAAGATTTTTCTTTTATTTGAGTCAAAATATGTTGAAAAACCAAAAAAGATTTTCGATTTGTTTTTTGTTTTTGAGTTTACATGTTTGATGTGGCATATTGGTGTTCTTGGACCCCCATCCTTTCATTATCCATGTGGCTAGGACATTTAGTCATAATTATTGATGCATAAAATGATCTTAACCATTGTTTTATAGGGTTGTTTCGAAGTTGATATGCTTTTTTATTCGACTTTGTGTGTATGCCATCTTTGCACACATGCACGAGTTTATATGGATGTTCGACATTTCTTGCATATTTGAGTTTGGTAAGATGTTCTTATTTTAATTTTATCATTTATGCGTAAGTAGACATAAGGAGGAAGTGTGCATGTAAGAACCGTTTGCCGTGAGGATTATAATAAAAAATTATGAGTGTTCACGGGAAAGGGCTACTAGAGTGTAAAATTGACTCGTTGTGAAAGTCACCGTTTAAAAGAACCCAAAAAAAATTACAGGCAATAAAAAAATTATATGCCAATATATGGGCCATTTAGTTTATGTTCATTCAAAAGAAAATAGGATATATATTTGAGAGAGTTTGGATGGATAAATTAAATGGGTTTGCACCATGAATCCTAACATTGAAAAATCGTATCATGACGATATTGTTTATAGAATCGTCATAATTTTGGATTTGTGTGCATGTTTAATTGTTTAGTTCATTAAGCTCACACTTTAATTGTCACATATGGATAAAATAAAGTTTGATGATTTATAGCTATCAATTAGAGCTTCTTGATCATTTCGATGTTTTGGAATTGTGATTCATTTGTTATAGTTCAGGCCCATATATTCCATGTTTATGTTTGAGCACATCGGTACTATGTTACCATGTAACTCATATTGTTTTTGTAGCTTTCACTACTGTTTTGCTACTATTTTGAAGTTTTCTGCCACTTCCAGTCAGTCTTACCACAAAAATTTTTCACTGGGAAAAACTGTTTGATTTTCCGGACTGGATGTGAGAATTTGGTTTCCTCATTCGAGTGAGAACTCAGTGTCACGCAAAGCCCATCTCGTGAGAAGCCAAAGTCGATTGAACGGCAGAGCTACTTCGTTTGAGTGACCAACTGGAATTTGGTTTTCCTACTATTTCATTACCTTTATGGTTATATATTTTGGTATTGTTGGGTTGCTTCTAGTTTGTGTTCATGCAGTTTAATTTGATAGATTTGATATTTTGCTGCATTGAATCGTTTAGTCACACCTTCATAGATTGATTATTCATATTGTGTGATTATTGTTTGCTAGATACATATTTGATATTGTTGATCATTATTAGCGAGTTGTTTTCATATTTATCTAGATATATTTAATTGATTATTCTTGTGCTAGATATATCGCTAAATTGGTATCTTTTCACTCGGCTGTCTATTAGAGACAAAAAGGGGGAGAGATGTATGTGATGTAAGGGGAGATTTTGTTTGATGAGCTTGGTATCCTGATTTAATTATTATTTACATATTGATATCATGTTTTGCTCGCATAACAAATGGTTTGGATTTATTTTTACATATTGATTTATATCATTTGTTCCTCCATACTTCACTGGGTTTTTGTCTGTTTCATATGTGTAGGTTTGTTTTAAGTCTACATCACATTCAGACATTTAGAGACAGTTCATGCTTGCCGGACAATCTTTACTAATCTTGTGCTGCATTTTTTAATTTTGGGTTTATGGGTTGGGATTTAGGCGTCATACGGTTTGACGGCCTAGCTTAGGCATTTCACTGTTGGTTTTGTCCCAGAATAGTCAAAGGGGGAGATTTGTAAGGACAAAATTTCCAATTGAGTCTGTTGTATAGTTTTGACTTATTCACCAAAAAAAACACGTTTAAGTCATAAGTTGTATTATTATTATCACGATCCCACATAGACTATGACTTGTTGAAGTTTATCGAAGACATTGCGGAAAAGCTTCGAGGAATTATTTATGCCGAATGTTTAATTGGTCCAAGTTTATTCGTCTTCAAGTTCAATTGCATTCCGAGATCACTCAATTGTGAATGCGTAATTTTAATGGGACTCAGAATTTATTTTAAAATGTTTAAGGATGTTATCTTATTAAGAATTTTTTAAAAAATTGTTTTAGAGTGTTTGAAACAGTTTACACTTCGTTTTATTCTAATAAGAATGGATTAGAGTAGTGTTTGGTTTGAACTCTAATTAATTGCGTTGCTCAAATGACTTGACCAATCGTTTGAGAAAAATGACGTGTCATTCGAATGACATGTGCACCTCATTCGAGCGACAGGCCAAAGTCGCTTGAATGAGCATCCACCTCAAGAAAAATATAAATAGGCGTGTTTCCTTCAGATTTCGTAAGTGTGTAGTCTGAAAATAGTTTTCGTAATAGTGTATTTCTACATAAAAGTTTTCTAAGGTTTTTAAGTATAAACACATCCTTAGAATTAACAATATCCAAGTTTTCATTACTATATGCAATAGTGATCTTGTTTGCACTAAGAAGAAGGTTTTTTTCTACATTGAATATTGTTGGTTTTGCGAAGAAAAAGCGAAGGAGTTCATCTTCAGATTCTGTAGATATTACAAGACATATCGGTGGACACCGAGACATACGTGGACGCATGTGTTATGGATAGGTATCGTGGAAGAACGACTTTTTACGTGGGCACTGCGAGAGGAGTGGTTGAAGATCAGAAGAGCGTCAAGTCTCATGGGGATCGAGTCGTTGAGTAGGACTACTGTCTGTTCATTGTAATTCCACATTCATAGTGATTGTATGGCTTGGGTCGTCCAAGTTTTTTTCCTGTTGTGGTTTCCTCGTACATCCGGCATTGCGAGCATTCTTTACTTTATTTTACTTGCTTTAATAACTAGATGCATGTTTAGGATTAATCAAGGTAAAATTTGGTTAAGTTAAAATTGTTCACAACTTGATGCGAAATAAAAAATTGGAAAAAGGTTTTTCATAAAAAGAGAAGTTATTTTTGTCATCCTTAAAACACTTTTCGCATATGAAATAAAAAGGAACCACAGTTTGAGATCTTATTCTATGGGCACCAAAAAGTATATTCCATTCGTCTTGATTAATAATCGTTTTGTGCCAAGGATTTCGTGTCCAGTTTTTTTTTTTGCACATGATGGACTCCATGATGTGGTGTTGCGTTGAAGAAGCGGTGGATTCCTTATTTAGCTTGTTCAGTGGATACTGAGGCATCTGTAGACTCACACGTTGTGGTAACTTCATGGGTGGACTCCTGAGTGTCACTTTTCAGACATAGAGGAATGAAGAGTGTTAAGGCTTGCGAAGGCGTCAATTCAACGCTGTAAGTCTATCGCGGTGTCCTTGTAATTCCATACATAGTGAAATTTACGTGGTTGGGTTGTCCGAGATTTTTTTCGTTGTGGGTTGTTCTCGTACATCAGCGAGTTGTGGTTTGATTAAAATAAAATTTAGTAAATCATTTTATCACAACAATTCGGTTTAAAATTGGTGCTAAGTTTTAATTTGGATTAAATATGTTTAAATTTTATATTTAATTTTATAAAATTACAATTAGACTTTTGTTGTTTATACCATCCCTCTTTGTATACTAAATTTGGGGATTTCATAGAGGGAGTATTAAATTAAATCGCTGCCAGAACAATTTCCAATTGAATCCAAATTATTATTTATTAATTAAAAAGGGTCAAATGGATGGCTTTTCATACCCGAAGTTCTTTAAATTAATACTAAAATGGGGAAACATATTTTTCTAGTTATGAACTACATGAGGGTTTAGGAACGGACGAAAGTGAGAATTCAAGGTGATTGATAAACCAAGAGGCAATGGATGACATTTTATCGATTTTTAGATAAATAGAGGGTATATTTTTAAGGACACAAGTCTCCGATTGAGTCTTAATTTTGTATTGGATCAATTTCGAACAAAAATGTTTGAGTCATAGGATAGTGTTCTTGTGTATCCTTCAAGCCTATGACATGTTAAAGTTGAAGACGTTGCGGCCTACTTATCAAGAGAACATCATTACCGGTTTACATGTGCCTTATTTCACGTCATCAACTTAGTTTCAATCTCTCCTAATGTATGAATGCATTATATATATATATATATAGGATCTTGGAACATTGTTTAATGGGTGTAATTTTATTTTAAAATAAAATTTATTTTCAACAGGTTATTTTAGAACTTTGAATAAAAAGTTTTTGGGCTTAAAATTGAAAAATGACTTTCTGGAAGTTCATTCTATATTATCGTTCGAACGAGTTTGTCGTTCGAACGAGAATGTCGTTCCAACGAGTTTGCCAATGAGTTTGCCAACGACTTTTCCCAATTGGCCTCTGGAACTTCGTTAGAAGGGTCATTCGAACGAGATTTCGTTCGAACGAAAATATCGTTCGAACGAGATTTCCGACGGGAAAATCCATTGGCAGTTTTTTGGCAGTTTTCTCCTCTATCCCACTCTTTTGTTCCCACTAACTTTTCCAGATTTATTAAGTGCGGGAACTAACTCTTTCAAAGTAACTTTTTCATATTCTACAATCTCTAAGAGAGAATTTTATGAGCATAATTCCACAATGACAATGTTCATGTTTTGATTGTGTGTTTTTCATGAAAATCTTTCTTAAACACTTTTGTTGACACCCATAAGAGTTTAGTCCAAGTACCACATATATATACAATTTCTTGGAGTGTTTGGCACCGGGTTTTCTCTACACCTCAAAGAAGAGACGTTTGGGTTTACTTCTACACCCCTAAAAGAAGAAGTTTTATTTTTGGCTGCGGCATTCTCATACGGTGAAAGGCACCGTGTGTGGTTGACGGTTGTTCCCTAAAGATTCATTGGTGGACTCCAAGGTTCCGGTGGATTCCGGGATTATCGGCTAAGGAGAGGTAGTTGGAAGAAGACGCATCCGGGCTTGAAGGAGTCGAGTCGAGTGTAGTAAGTCATCTATCTTGTAATTATAATTCCGTACATAGTAGATGTTGATACAAAAATTAATATGTTGATGTGGACGAATAATACGAAGACACGTGTCAATCTACGTGGCACGATAGCAGCGAGGAAGTTCATTTCCCAACCAACCATGCTTCTTTCCGAGCAACGAGGATACACCGAGGAACTCTAGTGCACCGAGGAAGTCTAGCGCACCGAGGAACTCTAGCGCTCCGAGGTACTCTAATACTCTGAGGAACTCCTGATCAACGAGCAACTATGGCGGTTCGAACTGCACCTCGGTCGTATCATTAATTGCCAGATAATCAACAGCTCAAATATTCATTGAATGCTTATATTCTTGACGCGCACGCTGCATTAAATGTATTACCCTTTCACATGTATACCATTTAATGTATCGAACCTTTCATGTACAGCCTCAAGGCTATAAATACCTTGTATCAAATCCATTTAAGGGGACGGGAATTTCTTGAGAGAATTTGTAATCAAGAATTCTGCAAACACTCTGCAATAACATAACAGTGGACGTAGGCTTTATTCCTAGCCGAACCACTTTAAAAATCTTTGTCTTATTTATTTATCTGTGATTAAATAATTAGAGCAATCTAGTTTTTTACATCAACAGATTGGCGCCGTCTGTGGGAAACGACTGTTGCAATCGTTTTTCACCAAAAATCATTTGTTATCAATGGCAGATAATCCAGAATCCAGTAATCGAAATGCTGGAAATGCCGAAAATCTTCCAAGTCCATCTGCAACTCCAGATTTGGCTGGAATTATGACAAATCTGGCTCAAGGACAAACCGCCATGCAAGAATCTATGAGGCAACTCATTCAAACTCTTCAAGGCGGTGCACCTACCTATTCAGGACAACGGAGTGATCATGGGCAATCAAGATCCAGGCGTACTGCGTCATATCGCAATGGGGAATCTAATGATTCTTCTTATCAACCTGGGCGAACTTCATCGATACGGGCTACGGATACAAATCAACCTATATCTCTCTCTCTGGAGAGAACCAGCGCTTTGGAAAGATTAAGCAGGGCGTCTCCTTTCAGTCGATTAGGACCAAGGAGGAATATGAGTCCACCTAGAGCTCCATCGAGAAGTTTTCGGCCACCATCAGGTTTGAGAGAAGGATCAGCACAATCACGACCAGCTACTCGTCGAGATAAATCTCAGGAAGCTACGTCAGCACAATCAGTTGCTCGGACTAAGCGGCCTGAGGAAGGAAATGAGGCATGGAAAGGTTCCATTCAGCGGTTGGAGGATAGACTGGGCGAAATGGCTAAGGCAAGAAACCCCTTACAGAGAACTTTTGTTCAAGGTACACCTTTTGTGCAAGCCATTGTGGAGTTTCCTACACCATCGAAATTCAAAGCACCTGTGGTGACCCCCAAGTATGATGGAAAGACAGATCTTGTACTCCATATAGAACAATACCAAGCTTCCGCCGACATATATGCCGTCCCCGACGAGATGAGGTGTAGAGCATTCTCGGGAACTCTTACCGGATCTGCACAGATATGGTATAACAATCTTCCTCGGGGTAAGATTTCAACTTTTATTCAATTAGCAGAGTTGTTCATTGGGAATTTTTGTTTTGGAGCGAAGCCGATAAAGCGAGTAGCACATTTATTAAGTGTTAGACAAAAATCAGGTGAAAGTACTAGAGACTACATAACTCGTTTTAATAACGAGAAGTTAGAAGTCGTAGATTACGAAGAAAAGACAGCAATCACTGCTATGATGAGTGGTTTGCTGCCTAATAAGCTGTACTACACCTTGGCCAAAGATCCACCTAAAACTATGTCCGAGTTGATGTCAAAAGCAGCCAAAATTATGAATGCCGAGGAGGCTATGGCTGCGAAGAAGAATATGGATAAAAAAGTAAAAGTGGAGTTCGACAAGTCTAAAAAGAAAGATCATAAAGGTAATGGTGGTGACAAGCATTACAGGAATAATAGGACAACGTTGGAAGTCCTAAAGAAGTACGATAATTATACCCCATTAAAAATGGGTATTAATCATGTTTTGGAAGAAATCAAGAACAACGAGGAAATCAAGTGGCTAGAGAAACTGAAGACAAATCCCGATCTAAGGAATAAGGCCAAATATTGCGAGTTTCACAAAGATCACGACCACATGACTAAAAACTGCATAGCCCTTCAGAACGAGATTGAAACACTCATACGAAGAGGAAAGTTGTCAAAGTATGTAGATCGTAGAGGTGAAAGGAAGAATGATGACAGAACTAGAGAGAGGTCTAGATCTCCTCGTCGTGCAGAGGAGAAAAAGAAGAGGGATCATGAAGATGATCCAGATGATGACCCCTGATCTTCCCAAGAAGCCAAGGCAGCCTGAACGAGAGGTATTTTCCATTCGTTTTGGGTCATTTGATTGTAATGTTATTACAGGAGGAGATGCAGGAGGAGGAGACCTTACTGCAGAAAGAAAAGCTTACCTCGGAGAGGCTCAAGCTTGTTCATATATTCAGCGAATAAATCTGGCCGAGGATGATCGTCCGAGGAAGGTAAACAAAGAAAAGCTAGTGATTGGTTTTTCAAAAATTGACCTGGCAGGTGTTCTTTACCCCCATGATGATCCTTTGGTGATCAAAATGAGGATGAAGGATGTGGTCATTTCAAGGGTGTTAGTAGACAATGGTAGCTCGGCAGACATCATGTACTATTCATGCTTTGATAGCTTGAATTTAAAATTATCTCAATTGGAACCTTATCACAGACCCCTTCTGGGTTTTGCTGGCGAGAAAGTTTTTCCACTTGGGACGATCAAGTTGGATATACTCATTGGAACTTGGCCTGCTTGTCGAACAGAAAGAATACGCTTCTTTGTGATGGATAAGAATGTGCAGTCAGCCTACAACATCATCATGGGAAGAGTTGGATTGAAGAAGTTCGAGGCAGTTCCATCTACAGTACATCAGTGTTTGAAATTCCCAACGAATTTTGGAGTTGGAATTATGAAAGGTGATCAAAAAGTAGCTCGGGAATGCTATTATTCATCTGCCGAGCAAGAAGAACTTGAAGAATCAAGGAAAAAGACTACTACTTACCAAGTGGAGGAAGGTACAAAAATTGAAACTCTAGACCCTAGAGATGAATCTCAACTCGTAAAAGGGCAGGTGGTGGAAACTACAGAAAATGTTATTCTGGACGATGAGCATCCTGAACGAGTAACTCAGATAGGATCGTCGTTGGATGTTTCAATAAAACAGGAGTTGATAACTTTCTTGAGAAACAGGAAAAATACTTTTGCTTGGAGTCATGAAGACATGCCAGGAATAGCTCCAAACTTCTTATGTCATGAGCTCAATGTGAATAAGGAGATCAAGCCTGTGAAGCAGATAAGAAGGGTGTTTAGTCCCGAGAAGAACCAGGCCATACAAGAGGAGGTCGAGAAACTCCAGAAAGCCCAATTCATTGATGATGTGAAATATCCAGATTGGTTGGCGAATGTGGTGATGGTAAAGAAGAAGAACAACAAATGGAGAATGTGTGTTGATTTCACTGATCTTAACAAGGCATGCCCAAAAGATCATTTTCCATTGCCCAGAATTGATCAACTAGTGGATGCTACCTCGGGACATGAGCTACTCAGCTTTATGGACGCATATTCTGGCTACAATCAGATCAAAATGAAGCCTGAAGACAGGGAAAGTACTTCTTTTATTACCCCAAGGGGAACTTATTATTATAATGTTATGCCTTTTGGTTTAAAAAATGCAGGTGCAACATATCAGCGGCTGATGAACAAGGTTTTTGCCGAACAAATCAGTTGCAATATGGAAGTCTATGTCGACGACATGCTCACCAAAAGCAAGAGAGCTACTGATCATCGAGTTGACTTAGGCCAGACCTTTGATCAACTGGATAAATACCAAATGAAGCTCAACCCGACGAAGTGTACCTTTGGAGTACGAGAAGGAATGTTCCTCGGATACATCGTCAATCAACGAGGTATTGAGGCAAATCCAGAAAAGATCAAAGCTCTTTTAGGGCTGAGATCCCCAACGACGAGGAAAGAAGTACAGAGTCTTACCGGACGAGTTGCAGCGCTCAATAGATTTGTATCCCGAGCAACTGATAAATGCCTCCCATTCTTCAAAACACTGCGAAAAAGTTTTGAGTGGACTGATGAATGTGAGAAGGCTTTTCAAGATTTGAAGAAGTATTTGGGAGCCCCACCATTGTTGTCTAGGCCAATAACTGGAGAGAAGCTGTACTTGTATTTGGCAGTATCAGAAAATGCAGTTAGTTCAGCATTGATCAGATTGGAGAATGGAGTCCAGAAACTTATCTATTACACAAGTAAAGCTTTCCGAGGTGCAGAAATCAGGTACCCAAAGCTAGAAAAATTGGCACTGGCACTAATTGAAGCAAGTAGAAGAATGAGGCCATACTTCCAAGCCCATACAATCATTGTGTATACCGACATGCCATTAAGACAAGCCCTTCACAAGCCAGAAAAGTCAGGAAGATTGATGTATTGGGCAATAGAACTCGGTGAATATGACATTGTGTATGAACCTAGATCATCATTGAAGGGGTAAGCTGTAGCAGATTTTATAGCAGAGTTCACATACCCTGATACCCCCGAGGAACAAAAGGTACTTGCTGACCTACCTGTGGACGATATAGTATCAACCGACACAAATCCAGACTAACTAAGGTTGGTAAAAGGACTTGTGGATGTAGAAAAATCATCATATTCAAACCCAGACCAACTAAGGTTGGTAAAAGGGTGCGAACAGATGACCGATGAGGAGCGAAAGATACCAGGGGATGATGGAAGAAAACAGCAGATATTTTACCGAGGAACTCTGATAGATAAGAAATTTGAAGACGACGTACCTACATGGAGATTATATGTAGATGGATCATCATGCACAGCTGGATGTGGAGCAGGGATTGTTTTAAACACTCCAGACGATATTGACATAGAGTATGCCTTGAGATTCCAATTCAAAGCTTCCAATAATGAAGCTGAGTATGAGGCCATGATAGCAGGTTTTCATTTGGCAAAAGTTATAGAGGCACGGCAAATAATTGTTTTCAGTGATTCTCAATTAATTGTGAATCAAATGATGGGAGTATATGCAGTTAAGGGAGAATTAATGGTGAAATACCATGCAAAGGCGATGGAGTTATTGGCAGAATTTGATGCTATTCAATTGGTGAGAATACCGAGGATGGAGAATGCTAGAGCAAACGCATTGGCCCGATTAGCGTCAGCTACGCGCACCGAGCTGCGAAGAACGATACCAATTGATGTATTAGAAAATCGGAGTATAGAGGAAGATCTGATGGTAAATATAATTACCCTTGATTTGGGACCATCTTGGATGGATCCTATCAGGGCATACATTGAAGAAGGAGCATTACCGGAGGACAAACTAGTTGCCAAGAAATTGAAGTATAAAGTTGCTCGATATGTGTTAACTAATGGTGTTTTGTATAGACGAGGAATTATGGCAGGTTTACAGAGATGTGTGCATCCATCAGAAGTCAAAGAATTGATTGAGGAAATCCATGAAGGATCTTGTGGAGCTCATGTAGCAGGTCGGACACTTTTGCAAAGGGTAATGACACAGGGATATTACTGGCCGACGATGAGGGTTGATTGTATAGCCTATGCTAAGAAGTGTGACAAATGCCAACGTTTTTCATCCATCCGAAGAACTCCACAAGCATTGTTGACACCCATAACTTCACCTTGGCCATTTGCCATGTGGGGGGTTGATCTGGTTGGACCACTGTCGATGACCCGAGGAAGGTTCAAGTATCTCGTCGTGGCAGTAGATTATTTTACTAAGTGGGTGGAAGTTGAACCACTAATTGATATGACGTATGAGAAGGTATATCAGTTCATTTGGAAGAACGTCATTTGTCGATATGGTCTCCCCCCATGCTTTCATCACAGACCATGGAACACAATTCGATAATGAAGAATTTGCTGCCTATTGTCATCAGTCGAACATTTTGAAGTATTATTCAGCACCAGGCCATCCCCAAAGCAATGGACAGACTGAGGTGACAAACAGAACATTACTAAATGGTTTGAAGAAGAGGTTAAGTGAAGCTAAAGCAAATTGGATCAATGAGCTCCAATCAGTACTATGGGCTTACCGAACAACGCCCCGAGCAACAACTGGAGAATCACTATATATGTTAGCATTTGGAAGTGAAGCCGTGATACCTGCCGAATTGGGTCTCCCAACTCATAGAGTGCTGAATTTCAACTCCCCAGTCAGTGATTTGATGAGAAGACTGGATTTGGATATGCTCGAGGAGGTTAGAGAAGAGGCAGCCATTAGGAATGCTGCTTATCAACAATGTACAGCTCTGTTCTACAACAAAAAGGTGAAGAAATGTGACTTAAAAGAAGGGGATTATGTGCTAAAGAAAGTTATTCAGAAGAAAAATAAGTTGGAAGCAAACTGGCATGGACCTTACCGAGTTACAGAGGTTGTTCGTCCAGGAACTTACAGAATAGCAACTCTAGAAGGAGAAGAATTTAAGAATGTGTGGAATGCTGAACACCTACGCAAGTATTATCAGTAATGTAAAATGTAAAGCTTTTCCTTCAATATGAATAAAACGAGGACATTTTCACCATTTTCTTTCTGTTAAACGTTTTTCGGGGAATACTAGTGTAATACACTACCAACACAAAAAGTGCTCTAAGGAGCCAAAAGCTCTAAGGATCCAAAAAGTGCTCTAAGGTGCCAAAAAGTGCTCTAAGGAGCCAAAAAGTGCTCTAAGGAGCCAAAAGCTCTAAGGAGCCAAAACTCCTTTGGTTAGGAGGCGCTCTAAGGAGCAAAAAGTGCTCTAAGGAGCCAAAAGCTCTAAGGAGCCAAAACTCCTTTGGTTAGGAGGCGCTCTAAGGAGCAAAAAGTGCTCTAAGGAGCCAAAAGCTCTAAGGAGCCAAAACTCCTTTGGTTAGGAGGCTCTCTAAGGAGCAAAAAGTGCTCTAAGGAGCCAAAACGCGCTCTAAGGAGCCAAAAGCTCTAAGGAGCCAAAAAATACTCCTTTGGTTAGGAAAAACAAAATATTCCAAAATACACCAAGTATAGTTGGTCGGGAATAAAGACCCACTAACTATAGTTGGTCGACAAGGACAAATTATTGACTTTAGTTGGTCGGACACATTTTATGAAAATATTTGAAATTGAACCAAGTATGGCTGGTCGGGGATAAAAATCCATCAACTGTAGTTGGTCGACAAACATTATTTATCCACCTTGGTTGGTTGGAAACAGTTGGAACAATTTATACTCATTACTTTATTGAATAACCGATACTTGTAACTTTTTGTTAAGTTGCTCAATGAACAATATTATTGTTATCTTTTTAACAGATACATATGCATAAGTGTAAAGTGTTTGATAAGCACGAGATAATACCAATACAGATTTACAAACAAAAATGAAGTCTTTCATTAAAAATTCAAAATAAATTACAAGTTACATGAATGTACTAACTGTTACATTGAAAACCTATTCTATTGGTTTCTTTCCTTTATTTTTTGAAACAGGCTCCTCGCCAGCAGGAGGATCCTCTAGGCAAAGAGGAGAATTAATGAAATTAACATCCCTGAGCATTCTGACGTTCATCACAGAAGGTGTATCCAAGAGATGATCAGGACGAGACAATTCAACCTGAGAATGAAGGCTATAATCACCAAGGTACTTTGAAATCAAGCTACGAGGAATGGAACGAGCTGGGATCCATGCCATGTCCAATTTGAAAGGTGGTACAGGCAAGTCTAATAATGATGGGGCATGATAATCCCATAAATAATGCCCTTGCTCCAATTTTAACACACCCAGTGCGTTCAACCATCCTTGTTTGTAACCTTCATTGTTGGCATGTTCAATACGAGCATCCAGATGAACAAGAGCTTCATTATATCCTGCCATCCAGAATTCCCTTGGCTGTTTATGGAATTGGAAGGTTAATCTATCCAATTGTTCATGAAGGCTTTTGGCAAAAAGATCCTTATTATGCAGAGCAGATTTCGTCGCTGTAAGTTGATCTTCCAAGGATAGATTCTTCTTGGACATTTATGATAGGGCCCGATCTTTGACGTTTAATTGGAATGCTTGAGTTTCCAAAGTAGATTGGGTACGAGCCTCTTCAACATTGCGACTAAGAACTCTTGATCGGCTCCGAGAAGCGACTGGAGAACTTTGCTCCTCGTCAATATTTTGAGCAGCTCTTCCTCGCCCCCGAGAACCTCTTCCTCGTCCACGAGCAGTCCCAGAAATAGTAGATCTTCTTAAATCATCCAGTTCTTGCCTTAATTTGGCATTTTCGACCTCTAAGAAAGAGAAACCTTCATCAGTAACGGGCACTAGAGCAGCGGAAGATGACGCTGCAGATTCATATTGAGCCAACTTTTTCTGTAAATTATTATTTTCTTGCTCCAGGATCTCGGCAATCTGCCTGCAAGCTTCAACTTCACCTTTTAGGGTCCTTTCCCTAATATCATATCTAGCAATGATCTTCTTATGGCCTGTTTCAGAAGAAAGTTGTTGGTATCTATTTTCATAATCTTTGTGTAACAAAGCCATTGATTCATTGTGCTGACCTTGGAGATCCTCTATGGAACCATGAAGTTCCTCGATCAATTCGTAGTATGCCACATTGTTGGCCACAGATCTATCAAGTAAATCTTTCAGGTACCGGTAAGCCTCAACTGCTTGTTCTGAGGCATCGTGACCAAGAATGTCAACAATCTCTGATACACTTAGGTCTGTATGACCAGCTTTATAATAGCCATTGCATTGTCGCATCAACTCAGTATCAGGAGCAGATATCAATTCCATTCTGGACAAAAACTAATAACGAAGAGAAAGCAGCAGTTAAATAAAAGCAAACAGAGGATCAACAATGAAGAGAAGCAAAGATGTGTTTTATTAGATCATCAAAAGATTACATTGTTCGATTACAAGAATTGAAATATAGAAATGATACCGAACAACTTCACACCTTTTCCTTGTCCCCCAAGACTTTCTCGGGAGGCTGGGACGAGGAGCTCGGTTTCTCGGTGGTATCAACGGGTTGATCAGCAGGAATCTTCTCGGCAGGAGGAGGCATAGAAGAAACATCCTCAACTACCGAGGGTTGAGAAGCAGAGACTGGGTCACCCATAGCCATAGAAGACTCATCTGAGGCAGGCTCATCTTCTTCTTCTTCCACGATTGGTGGAGGAGGACCAGGGAGATGTTGTTGGAATAGCTCAGAATCGTTTTGGACCTTCAACTCTTGTAGAGCAGCTACCCAGCCATCGTGGAAGTATTTCAACTTCACATATTAGACTTGGGATGTCATTGCAGTTATCCCTCTCTCCCATCCTTTCTCCCAACCAGCACTGAAATGTTTCTTGATTGCGACCTTTCTCCTCAACTTCTCCGAGGAGAGCTTCACATCCAATTCTTCTTTTTTGACCTTGATATCTCGCAGGGTAGATAACTCTTCCTCTGCCTTTTTCAGCTGACCATCATATTCTTGATGTTTAACCTCTAAACCTTTTACTTTCTCCTCCAAATTCTTGGAGGTTTCGGCCATTTTCACCTTCTCAGCTTCAGCCTCAGCTAATTTTTTCTCCCAAACAGCTTTTTCGTCAACATACTGTTGACGAGATTCCTTTAAAGACTGGGTCAAACCCAACAGAGCATCCTCTACACCTGACGAGGAGCTTGAAGCTTTAATAGCTTCATCCTTCTTCACAATATTATTAAAGTTGTTCACCAACTGAAAGATGAGAAAAATAGCAAAGTCAATACAAAATGAAAGCTTTCAGAGAAAGAAAGAAAAACCAGAAGTATAAGAAATTTACTGAAGCAAGGTGACGAGCAGCTAAGGATGTCAGCATATCCCTAGGAATTCTTTCATCAATACCATGGACCTCAGGTACAACCGAGTTCATTGCAGAACTTGGAAGAATGATGTTTGGAACATCAGTACCACCAGCAGGTAGGGAGGAGGCAGTTTCAGCCGGAGTAACTAAGGATGATTTCCTCAATCTCTTCAACGGGCGGTCAGAACCTTCAACCAAAGGGGTCTTGGTCGGAGAGATCGTAATTACATATGCAGGAGCATTTTTCTTGCTCGGAACTACTGGAGGCTTCTCGGTAGCCTTAGAAGACCCAGCATCCACTTTCTTAGTCCCCTCTGGGACATCGGCTTTGTTTTTCTTGGCCCCAGTAGCAGAAGTAACATCATCAAAGAGAGCAGGAGGAGCTCTTTTCTTACCCATCCTTTGACTTAAAGGAAGATGAGAATCTGAAGATGAACCTTCTGGAGTTGAAGCTGGTTCAACAGGGCAAGCAGTATAAGAGGTTGTGTAACTCTTATACTGTAGCAGATATGAGGCAGACCTGATGTGTTCGTCTGCAATATTCTTGTGCAAACCCCAGATAAGTTTCAGATGTTTGATATTAACCTCTGATTCTTTTGGAGTTCTTCTTTTGCTATCAACTGCAAATAAATACATAATGAAATATCAGTCATACATTTTGTCAAACATGATGAAAGCATAATTTCATAAGTAAAATAAAATGAAAAATAAACCTATCCCATTGCCATATGGGGGACATCTGGGACCGTCGTATACTTCATTTCCAACTAAAGGGGCATATTGCCAATTTTTTATAACCAACCCGTGTTCAAAATAATCTCTATTTGAGTCAGGGAGGTTAACTACAAGGGCTCTATTTAAAAACCTAGTTTTTAAGTAATAAATATTATCTAGAGTGGCCCACTTATAGCAATAGATAATCTCAGGGATCCCAATACGAGTTCCATGAGTTAGATTTAATTTGTGTACCCCATTAATTATTCTCCATGAATTGGGGGCTATTTTTGCAGGGACAAGATCGAAATACTGACAAAACTCAAGACACAATGAATTTGGTGGAAAGGAAAAACCACATTCAGCGATAAAAAGACTGGGGAACCAATGTCCCTCAGGCAATCAGAAGTAATCTAAAGGCTCAGAAAGAATCTCTAGATTTACCCACGAAGGAATGGAAAAATCAGAACGAAATTTTTCAACAGATTCTACAATATAAACCATATTGAATAAAAGAGATACAGAAGAAAGGAAGAAGATCTTACAGGAAGAAAGGAGGAATGTTGACAACGAACGAAAACAAGGATGAACGTACAAGAGAGAAGGAGAGAATAGAAAGCTTGAATGAAGAAAATTGGAAAACGTAGAAGACGAAATGATTACCCAAGAAGTTTAAATACTTTGCATTGGGAAGCGGCGAAAGAAATGATTACCAAAAAGAAACTACTGAACTTCCGGCGGCAAAAAGGACAAAAACTGCACGGAGATCGAAATGCTTATAAAAAATTCAAAAAAAAGGGCGGAAGCTCCGAAATGAGAAGGAAATTTGAACACAATGTTCCTGAAACCCAGGAAAAGTCATTTAATATTGCCATATACCGAGAAAGAATGTTCCATACTCCTCAAAGTTCGAAATATGAAACATTGGGGGCTTCTGTTGATACCAAAATTAATATGCTGATGTGGACGAATAATACGAAGACACGTGTCAATCTACGTGGCACGATAGCAGCGAGGAAGTTCATTTCCCAACCAACCATGCTTCTTTCCGAGCAACGAGGATACACCGAGGAACTCTAGTGCACCGAGGAAGTCTAGCGCACCGAGGAACTCTAGCGCTCCGAGGTACTCTAATGCTCTGAGGAACTCTTGATCAACGAGCAACTATGGCGGTCCGAGCTGCACCTCGGTCGTATCATTAATTGCCAGATAATCAACAGCTCAAATATTCATTGAATGCTTATATTCTTGACGCGCACGCTGCATTAAATGTATTACCCTTTCACATGTATACCATTTAATGTATCGAACCTTTCATGTACAGCCTCAAGGCTATAAATACCTTGTATCAAACCCATTTAAGGGGACGGGAATTTCTTGAGAGAATTTGTAATCAAGAATTCTGCAAACACTCTGCAATAACATAACAGTGGACGTAGGCTTTATTCCTAGCCGAACCACTTTAAAAATCTTTGTCTTATTTATTTATCTGTGATTAAATAATTAGAGCAATCTAGTTTTTTACATCAACAGTAGACTTAAGGCTAGGGCCGTCCGAGATTTTTTTTCGTTGTGGGTTTTTCCTCGTACATCACGGCGTAGTAGTTGTGAATTTATTTTATCTTGTAAATCACCTGGAACGCATGCTTAGGATTAAAAGATAAAATACAGTTTAATTCGCAATCTTGTTTAATTTAGTACTAAATTAGTTTGGGTATAATTTAATGAATTTAATTCAAGTCATTAACCTTAATTTGGTAAAATTTGATTTGGCCTAATTTGCAAAAATTAAATATTTATTGTTAGGCAAATTTCTAGGACTTGTATTAAATTGATTTTTGGGCTTAAAGTAAAAATTCACAAAATTGATTTTTAGTATAATTTTAATTTTGATAAAATTAAAAAAATACTTTAGTTTTAATTTGTGAAGAAATTAACTTTTAGTTTATGTAGTTGTTTAGTTGAACCATCTCTATTCCGCACGTGTTAGGAAATTAATCATATTTAATTGAAAGAAAATATTTTTTTTTAATTGGGGTCCTATCATATCTCAATATTAAATTAAATCTTTGCAAAGACAATTTATAGTTGAACCCAAATTATTAATTAGTAATTCAAATGGTTAAATCAAAGATTTTTCACACTTGAAGTTCTGTAAATTGAAAGCAAAATAGGGAAACATATATTTTCTGGTTATGAACTACCACGAGGGTTTGGGAACGGGTGAAAGAGAGAATTCAAGATGATTGAGAAACCAAGAGGCGGTGGATGCCATTTTAGCAACTTTTATATAAATAGAGGGTATATTAAATTAAATCTCTACAAGAAAATTTTCAAAAGGAAACCGAATTATTATTTATTAATTAAAAAAGGTCATCTAGAAGACTTTTCATACCCCAAATTTTGTAAATTGAATAAAAATGGGGAAACATATTTTTCGGGTTATGAAGTTCCATGAGGGTTTAGAAACGGCTGAAAGATAGAATTCAAGGTGATTGAGAAACCAAGAGGGGGTGGATGCCATTTTAGCAATTTTTAGATAAGTAGAGGCTATAAGTGTCCAAATGATACAATTTGCTTTAAGAGGCTTTTATATGTAAAATAAAATATAGATACATATATAGATATAGACTAGAATGGAGCCCACGCGGTGCGTGGGCGTAAATGTATACTACGAATAAATTTGAAGACAAATATAGTATTTCATTGAAAAGGTTCTATCGAGAACTGGATCAAATCTAGTATAATTCAAACGAATGCAAGCAACACCCCCATGGACTAACCTGCTACAATAAAATGCCCTTCTTCCCTCAACTAATGGTAAACAAAGTGTAGCTAGTTTTATGATATCCTCTAACGAAGTTAATGAGCAACGACATAACAACATTTATGTATTTCTCTTTGTGAGTATTTTCCCTACTTTCAAAGTCGTTATTTAGTTTTCAAGAATAAACCTTGTATGTGTATCTATGAGAGAGAGAGAGAGAGAGAGAGAGAGAGAGAGAGAGTGTGTGTTTGTGCGACACACACACACACACACTCTCACATGGGTTCTGTTTTTGTAATATATGACGTGAAAAAGGAAAATGAGAGATTCACAGGGCCTCTATCGGTTCTATATTGGTAGGTTTAAAGATTTGTAGAGACAGAGAGTTGGTCTTTGGATTATTAGGAAAATGAAGGTTGTGTGGAAGAGAGTCTGGTTCTTTAAATGGGTCGGTCAAATACAACGTCATTGATGGGGGAAACTTATGGATGGAAGAGATAAATTTATTTCTTGAAGTAGTAAACCAAAGAGCATTAAAGTCTCATTATGAACCTCTAATACTATTGTATTAGAGATATACCTAGCATGTATCAATGCATTGTATGATTATATTTCAAGACAAATATACGATTGCATTCTATTTAAATCTGATATGTGTTGAAAGAGTACTAATAGACATAAGTGTTTGCCAAAAACTATGGGCAAAAGCGTTACAAATAACTTAACTAAACCCAATACAAATTATTTGAATTCGGTAAGTACTTCATTAATTCAAAAAACAGAGTATTTGCCTCTCAACTAAAAAATTATAAAGTGTAGTTGAAGAACATATGGTGTAGAATTAAATTACAAAAACTCCTATTGGTGTCGCTGCTTTACTTTGTGAGAAATTTTACAATACGCTCATGCGCATGAGTACCATTCATAAAGTTTTCATGTATCAACTTATATCAATATGTAAAACTTGGACATTTTTCTAAAAAATCTAAAATATTAAGAGCATTCGGTGATTTAAATAAATGAAAGGAGCATAAACACAAAGCATAACATTATTTTAACATATGCATAGTTCATTGATAAACATAGCAACTCCCACAAAATGAACACAAATCACGAGGAAAAACTTGGATATATGAGTGAAACAAATTAGTTGGCAAAATATTAACCCTAACAGTAAAAAAATTCTTCAGTGCATTGAACTATTGGAGAAATTTTATTTATCAATTATATAACATAGATTAGGGAAATTTTTTATTTCTTAGATTCGTAATTGGTTAGTTCGTTGGCGCGGATCCATATTCATTAAATGGTGTGAGTCTGCGCCAGTGACACTAATCAATCGCGAATCTAAGACATCAATTTAAATAGTTTTAAAATTAAAATTTAAAAGTATATATTTTTTATAAATAAAAAACCTATGTTTACTATTAAAAAAAAACTATTTTCTAGCTTTTTTATTTAAAAAATATTTATCTAAAATCGATTTTTTTTATAATAAAATATGTTTTTTAGAGAAAAATATTTTATATAAAAAATATTTTTTTATTATAAAAAACTCTACATTATTAAACTATTTTTATTACAAAATACCGTGCTACTTAAAAAATGGTATTTTATTTATTATTTTAACAAACAGTTTTTCATTTCTTTTAATAAAAAAACTATTTTTTTATAAATAAAAAGCTGTTTTTAAGAAATAAAAAAATTGTTTGTTATGGTTACTTTTATAATTTGGGAGAGTGTTTCTGGCTCGTGTGTTTACAATTGTGTATCCGTGAAGAAAAGCCCATCTTATAATAATATAAACAAGGAGAAGATAGAAAAAACGTGAAATATTTATAATAAAAAAAAGAGGAAGAACGAAGGACACTTGAACATTTATAATATGTCAAGTGACAAGTTAAGGTGATTATAAGTTAGAATCTATTATATACCTCTAAAATGATAGATTAGAAGTTTTAATATCCATTAATGCAATGAAGTGCTTTTACTAAAAACCCTCCCCTCCAACTGCTTTTACTACCTCCACTCCCTATGAAAAATAAATACCCGTTGAAATAAAAATACCCAACCGTAATTAATTCAACTTCCATTAGAAATGGTGATTCTACTAAAAATGCTCACCTACCTACGAGAAACAAAGAGTCGGCGAATTCTAATAACCCAGCCGACTAAAAAACGAACCTACACTCTCCATCTCCTATCTCCTCATCTCCCTTCTAATTTCAGTTCGTCTCCCCTTTGCACAATGTTCATAAATGTTCAAGCATATAACCTCTTACCCTCCCTTATGTATCCATACATAAATTATATTGGAATATGTAAAGGCTTTGTGTCAACCTATATATTTTGGATATTTCAACATAAAAAATATTCATTCATCTTCAGGAACTTTCATTTTCCATACTCTTCTACGTTTCATTTTTTTCAAAAATAATGCATCCATTGAATTTGTGCCTCAACTAATTGCTGAATGTTTTTTATACAGTGAGTTTATTTGGGCCGTATTTTTGCTTAACATTGAATACTCATTTAATCTAAGGTAATTTCTATTCCCCTGAAATCCTTTTAATGGGAACATAAGTTATTTTAAAAATTTGTTGTTATGTGCTTAGATAATTCAAAAGTAAATTTTGGCATTGAATGTTACATACTTCAAATTGCATAGCTTCCATTCCCCTGACATCATATTCATTGAACATAATTTTGATTTAAATTTTATTGTTATGTGTTTAAATAATGGAGGTAATGCATGTCATTGAATGTTGCACACTACATGTTTGTCTTTTTAACTCTTTCATTTTTTATTTCATTTAATGTTGAATTATAAGAAACTTAAAAAAAATGTTACCAACTAATAAAAATTCATGATGTAATAATTGGGCAGTATGTAATGTTAGTCTTCTTTGAAAAAAAAATATATTTTTTCCTATATATTAAGTAACCGTATTGATCAACATTAAGTACATGTTTGTTCAATTTACAGATTTATCACCTTTAAATTCTTAAGCATATATACTAATCAATCATATGTTATCCTACTCTTTATCATATTGGCCAAGAGTTACCTTAGGATCCATACTATAAGCAGTTGTTTCAATTTCGTCAATAGAAGGGAGTATCTTTCAAAAAATCATTTTCTTGATCAGTAATCAGACTGGGAACCACTTCCTGGATAATTCCACTATCAATAGTATTGTTGTTAGCAGAATAAAGATCTTACTGTAACTGATAATGTGATTTCTAACCTCCAATGAATTAGTGATAGTAGTGCCCTCATTCTTCAACTAGGAGATATGATTTAAAGCTCTTCTATGTTTGACATACTTAAGGAAGAAGTCAGTACTTATGTCACCATCAGCAAATACATGAGTAGACTGTTAAAACGTAACATCTACTACTTTCTTATAGCATACCGATAAATTATAGCATCAAGGTTGGTCTTTGATGTACTTTATATATAATAATTTTAGACAACTGACGTATAACTGGGATATCTTTATAACATGTTTGCATAATACTTACGAATATAAGTGGAGGTTGACAAAACGTAAAAGTAGCATCCACTAATTTGGTATAGCATATCGATAAAAAACTATTAGTGAAGTACACCCATCCAGAACCTATAATATAAATTGGAAAACACATCATGGACAAACATTAATATAATGTACCCTCCAGTGGTCCTGTTTTAAGAAAGTATGTTAAGGGGGATACCTGAACAGCTTTGGAAGCAGCAAAATAAAATAGGGGCACTGCAGAGTTCGCCGTTAAATGGATGTATGCAAATTATATACGCTAAGTTAATGTAAAAATCAGACAACTCGGGTTCACTATTAAAACTTTATACAATGGATGGATCGTACTAGATAGTTATTGATTCTTATTTGTTTATGAAAACAGATTATACTGAGATTAACACTACCTGTTCTCCACATCAATTGAGTTGAAATAAACATCTCATAAGTACATGCCTCCGTGGACATGTTTAGTTATAAATGTGTTTAGTTTGGTATTATAAAATTGAATATTGTATTACACAAAAATCATTAAAATTTCTTCAATGAAATTGACCATTGCAATTCGTTATAATGTAATGCATTCAATTGTTACAACTACCACATTTTTTCCATCCACTTCGTAATGCAGGATATTAACAAATCAAATCATGATGAGGAGGATTTTACCTACATAGTTGGATGGGAATCAACACTTACACATGTCACAATAGAATCGAGTTCTCAAACTTCTGACATGCAAAATACAGAGGAAGGAAACAACATAAGGACGCCAAAAACACTCAAATCAGCAAGGTAACATTCAATAAGTTGTTACTTACACAAAACATTGTAACATCTGCTTACTTTCAACTACGTCCATACATTTAAACATTATATGTCTTTACTTTGCAGGAATAAAGGAATGGGGATCAAGGATTGAGGGAGTAAACTGACGTTTCAATCGCTAAAGATATTTTCACATTTGAACAATCATTTGGTTTAGGATTTTATTTACTACAAAACATTGAATATATTAAATTTCAGTATCTTTAGGTTATACATTTCCTATGAGAATACATATGTCATTTCAATATAATATCATAGTCTTTTTAGTCGCGTATAATGAAATTTAATAGTTCTAACAAAATTCGTATTACACATTTATCCTCGCGCATCGCGCGAGGTATATGCTAGTTTTATATATACTAGCATGTAATCCGTGCGATGCGGCGACGTTTTATAGAAAAAAAAACACTTAAAATTTATTTAAATCAATCCTAATAATATAAATTGATAATAGTTGATAGAATTTGTAAATATATTATGCTTTATATTTTATTGTATGAGTAAAAATAATTATTCAAAATTAGGGGTACCAATTTTGGCACAAAAGTGTGATATGATCCGAATTTGGTTCGAAATTTAAACAATATATCATTTTGAGTTGTGTTCGGACGACGATTTTAGGCATGAAATTGTCAAAACAGTGACTTATAAATTGTTAAAGAAGTTCTATCATCGACAATCTCATATTAATCCAATTTTTACTATGTATTTAATATATAAAATCAATCAAACTAAACAAAATATATTCAGAATAAAGAATACAATACATACATGAATTGATAAACACATGTATTCTATAGAAATATTTGTTTTAAATGAAAAAAAAATCAAAATAGTGAACCCTGAAAGAACCCAAAAAAGCGAGCTCTTCTAAAAAAGTGAACCTTGAAAGAACATGATCTTATTGTGTTGCATTTTATTTGAGGTGAGTTCTTCTTTGTAAGAAATATGCAACTCATATACATATCTTAGTCTTTATATAGTTGATTAAAATCAAGAGTCTAATATAATTCATTTTTAAATCTGTATATAGTTAAAATAAATTGTACTTGTACCTACTGTTGTATGATTTTGATTTGGTGGATTGGGAGAGAGAAAAATATTTTCATGTATCTGTTCTTTTCATAAAAAAATGGTTTTTTTTTTCTTATGAATTTTGAGAACCTATGATTTCTTATTCTTTTAAATCATTTCCCTCCATTATCCGAAATGTGACATATAACTCCAAATTTTCATTTTTTTGATGTAAAAAATCAGAAAAATTGTATTTATTTTTAATTTGATTCAAGTAAAATTTGTATTCATTTTTAATTTGATTTAATGGACAACATTTTATCCAACATAACATTTAAAATTCAACAACAAATTATCGCACTAAACAACCAAAATTCAGCAACATATGTCCCAAATAAACATTCAAAATTCAACACGTTTAAAGTAAAAAAATACACAACATTTTAAGTCCAAACTATCTTTAAAAATAGTTAAAATTCAGTAACTTTTTGCACCAAAATAGCTCCTTTTCACCATCTTTTTGCCTCCCAAATGGGTCTACTTTTGCACCAACCACTTAGCATTATTTGTCCCGCTTTCTTTCACATTTTTTTAAGAAGTTAGTCGTCTCTTGGATTTTATAAATTGAGCATCCATACTTTTCGGTGCCTCCTCATTTGTCTTATCTTCACCACCACTGGAACTACCTCCAACACCAGTAGGGGGGTTCGTAGACATTTGACATTCTGCAAAAATAATTGAACAAAATAAATACAAATTCGATTTAACAACAAACATTATATTTTTGGTTACTAAAGCAACTACTAAGAAAGCAAAAGTTAAAAAAAAATATCTTAATTGATATTGTAAGAGTTCAAATAGCAAAAAAAAAAGCAAACAATATGAGTTCAAACAACAAATAATATTGTAAGAAAGAAAAAAAAAAGCTATTCATTAATGATATTCTAAGAACACCAAGATCTAACAGTAAAAAAAAAATAATACGAGTTCAAACAGTAAGAAAAAAAATCTAACTTATATGAACAAAAAAATAGGAAAAAGAAAAAGAAAAATGATATACAATATGATAGAGTTCAAACAGCAAATCGAAAGTTCCTGGCAAACTGGAAGTTTTTGGCAACCAGGGTTCACAACTGATTTCGAGATCACCGGTGTCGAAAACCTCAAGGTATATGATCATATAAATTGTCGTTACTATTTTATTTCAGAAGAGGAATCCTTCGATATAAGACACGCTCCTTGAGTTTTCATTCTTTAGAAATAATCCGATAGATTTAAAAAAAAAATCGTAGCACCTCATTGCTACGAAATCACCAGATCTATGGAGATCGGCCTTCAAATCGAAGTTTCTGGTTTAAGAAATTTCCAGTATTGTCTTGTATTAAACTTCATTAACATCTATGAATTCTTCTATCAAAGGTTGAAGAAGAATCCTGCCTGGACTGAACCATTACAAATCTAGTGCAATAGCAGATAATAATTCTTTTGTGGAGTAGGCGATTATAGTGGGGCTAGGGATAAAAATGACTGTAATTTTCCAACCCTTATGGGTTCATCCCACTGACCAAAATTGATTCATCCATTTAAATAGGCGATTCTCTACCGGAAAGGACTTCGGCGGTCATCTTCATCGAAATTTTAACATCGTTGTTGGCATTACAGGCAACAAAAAATTGATCCGAGAATCTGCTCATCATCACATAATAAAAAAATGGTTGCGAATCAACCATGGTTAGCTTCTGTACCAGAACCTTCGCAAGCCGATTGTTTGTCATCTCTAACACGCTCGGTCATGACAGAATCAAAATCCAAGAGTTAACGAACATTGACTCTCAACACTCCTCAACCTGAAACTAAAGCTGGAAAGAATTTTTTAAATCAGTAACTTATCATTGACATCTAAGGCCAAAAAACTGTATTGAATCTAGATCGCAACACTCCTCAACCTGGAAATCCCGGTTTAAACTTGATGATGCAGTTTACTGGAAATTGTGTAATAATAAGGTAGTCAATGTCAAGGATGGATGGTGGCGTCCAACACCTTTAGCGACATCTTTAATAGGGTTTGTAATCTAGGTTTTTGAGTTCAGAGAGAGAGAGAAAGAGAGAGAATATATTGCATTTATACGTCCATCATGGAAGCAATTGGGTAATGACGGGAAAAGAAAGAGACTTCATACTTTTTGGTAAGTAAAAGGATTGAGATCCCAAATTTGTTCACCTTCTTCCGTTATAGAGACGGATGGAAATTGGGAAAACAAAGGGACTATCATAATAAGTCCTATTTATATAAGACATTTTCTAATAGATCCTATCATAATATTTTCTTCCTAATAAGTCCTATGTATATTTATAAATAGGACCTATTGGACCAAATTTTTTTTCATGGGACCTATTGGAAAAACAAAAGTAGAACCTATTAAACTACATACTTAGTAAACGGGACTAATTGATAAAAATTTCTAATTTTTTTTGGTAAATAAATGGATTGAACCCCCCAATCTATTCACATTCTTCTGCTAATATGGAAATAGGATTAAATGCTTTGATATTAAAGTCTCGATTACTCCTATAATACTACTCTTTTAGAGGTATATAATGTAGATACTTAAGGATAAGGATGTCCCCGCATAATTAACTTCTTCTTTTTTCCGGAATGGGTCAATTTTGATACTTCAACGACTACCATTTGAATGCCATGATAATCATTATTAAGTGAAGGTCATTAAATTTAGTATCCTATCATGACGCTTATCTGTCTATTTATTTTCCGTATTTGAGTCCTTAACACACAAGTTCTTAACACGTGATTTAGTTCACAAATTATCGGAACATAACACGAGTTAGTTGATTCACCTAAATTGATGTCCAATTTATTCCTTTTGAGTGAAACATATCAATGGCCGGAGATGGTTGGTAGGCTTCCAGATAGAATACAAAAGACCATATGCCAAATTGGACTCCCATTCAATTGTACAATATCCTCCTATCGGTAAATCCGGTGAGCATTACTGTTGTTCTCATTCCCATCAACACAAATCGTCCCTTTGGGTCCCAGCCTCATGTCCAACTATTTACTAGAGTTGGCAAGCCTTTTGAATCACTTGGGTATAAAAGAACCATGAGCCTCTCGTAATCACCTCAACCTTTGAACCGCTTCCTCGCTTTCTTATATTTTTCAATGCGGACTCTTCAGATGCATAGAATATCATTTTGGGGCTTGTGGGTGTCCCTACTGTTGGCTGTGAGCTTCTGCTATGGCGGGGAATATGATACAGTTGAAGTCGTTGGATTCATACAATGTACAGATTGTGTGCAAACTAACACTAAGACTACCCAGGCCTTGACGGGTATGGTATCCTTAACTACGTCATGACTTGTTAATACTATTGTGCCAAACTGCTGGCGTTTATTTTTATTTGTATAAAGTTGTAAATAAATTACATGCTATAGTTGTGAGATTCAAAAGTTAACTCTTAACACGTAAAAAATAAATTTCACCCTTTTATATTAAACTTGGTGAAAAACATTTCCCGTTCAGCCAAAAGAAGCCTTAGCATCTCAGTTTTAACCTTGTAATTAGGCCACATTCTATTGTTATTATATATTTCTCCGTCCCTAATGTGTCTAATATGGAGATACCCTTTAAGAGACAGATTTCTTGAAGAATAAGAACTTTTACAGTTGGGCTTCGCTTCCATTAAATGGATATTGTATTTTTAGGACTAAAAATAATATTGATTATGGATATAGGACAATAAACATTTCGTTTCCATTTTTAGTCCCTATTTTCAAATTAAACGGACACGTGACATGTTGTGATTGGTTGACGTTTTATGAATATGGGTCCGCGCCAGCGGCTTTATTAAAAACTAGGGACTAAAACTATAAATAAAATATTTATTGTCCTATTTCCAAAATACATATTACAATAGGTTCTAAATTTACAAACCCCTAAATTAAATAAAGAATTAATGTACCATGACTAAGGCCAGTGTAGTACTAATGATAATATGGAATTTTATATTCGCTTGTAGCTTAAATATCGGATACAGATTAATGTACATTGACAATTGCTTTAAGTTTGATCACCATTGATTAGCTAATGGGAATCTTTTTTTGACATAATTACATGTTGAATAGGACTAGGTTTGTTTTTTTGTTTCATAAAACTGGCTTAATTGTTGGCCTTGCAAACTACATGGGAAATGAACATATTCTTGTGCATTTTGGTGTGCAGGGCTTTACATCACTATCGATTGCAAATCTGCAGATGGGAAGTTAAAAACACGGGGTGAGGGGGAGCTTGGTGAGGGAGGAAAGTTTAGAGTGGCTCTTCCGAATGACATTGTTAAAGATGGAGAGATGAAAGAAGAATGCTTGGCAAAGCTTCATAGCGCATCTGCTGCAAAATGCCCTGCCATAAAATCCCAAGTGTCCCCCAATATAATTTTCAAAATCACAGCTAAGGGGAAAAAATCCTTAAACTTGACTGGAAATCAAAATCTGTCTCCCGTCACCTGCACTTCTGCATTCTTATGGCCTTTCTACAAGTACCCTTCCTTGCCTCCACTGCCGTATTACCCACCCTTCCCAGATACACCAATTCCAAATCCTTCCCCACCACCACCAGTCCCAGTGCTTGAAAATCCACTTCCACCACCTGTTCCGGTATATACAAATATGGCACCACCACCAATTCCACTATATAACAATCCTCCACCACAACCAGCTCCCATTTTTAACAATCCTCCACCACCAATTCCACTATATAACAACCCGCCAGTTCCATCTTATCAGAAACCACTCCCACCACTTTCCCCGCCAGCACCGGAGTTGAATAATCCACTTCCACCACCTGTTCCGGCATACGGAGAAGTGATCCCGCCGTCATTTCCTCCGCATATTCCAGTATATAAGAAGATGGCCCCACCGCCACAACCTCAACCACCGGCTCCCATTTTCACTAAACCTTCTCCTCCAGTTCCGGTATACAATAAGCCACTACCACCACCTCTTCCGCGTTATACGAAACCACTCCCACCACCAGTCCCGGTGTTGAAAAAGCCACTTCCACCGCCTGTTCCAGTCTATAAGAAAACTCTCCCACCACAATATGCTCCAGCTCCTCCAAGTGTGAACCAACCATCAGCCCCAGTTCCTGTTTATAATAAACCACTAGCACCCCCCATTCCTCCTTATAAGAAATCACTCCCCCCACTTATCTCACCAGTCCCATTCAAAAAGCCACTTCCACCCCCTGTTCCTGTATATCAGCAAACTCCTCCGCAGGCATTTCCTCCAGCACCTGCTCCTAGTTTTAAGAAACCATATCTCCCTGTTCCTAATCCCAATAAGCCACTAGCACCACCTGCTCCATCTGACAAGAAACCCCTCCCCCCACTTCTCCCACCAGTCCCGGTGCTCAAAAAGCCACTTCCGCCACCTGTTCCTGTATATAAGAAATCGCTCCCACCGCCATATCCCCCATCACCGGCTCCTAGTTTTAGCAAACCATCTCCCCCAGTTCCCACAGTAGCGCCGCCCGTGCCCGTGCCCGTACACAAGTCATTGCTCCCACCGCCAATTCCTTCGCCTGTTCCAGTATCAAAGAATCCGACTCCATTGCCTGCTCCCACTATTAAAAAACTACCTCCTCCAGCTCCAATATTTCATAAGCCACTATCACCACATGTTCCAACTTCCAGGATTCCACATCCACCCCGGCTTCCTATAATCGGTCAGCCATTTCCAGCGCCATTTAAGAAGCCACTTCCTCCAACTCACCCTACTCCATAGGATCCAACATTTGAGAAGTCCATTCCACCCGTGTCAAAAAGCTTATTCAAATCCACTTCCCATTATCTAACCTTTTATTTCTACATATCCTCTTATTCATATACTTCCTTACATTGCCACTTCTTTGAGTGTATTCCAACCCTCCTTCCCTTTCCCCTTACTCTTCTCATCCATTCACTGGTTTGTCTTCTCTCAAGCCTGAGTGAATGGATCTTATCTTGTATGGAGAAAAAGGCATGATATTCAATTCTTGTAGTAAGGTCTTGGAGATACATAAATATATCAACAAGAAAAGATTTTGTGAGACAGAGCCATTGTTATTTACACCTATCTTGAAATTGTACAATCCTTTGTTTCAAAAAAACATGAAAAGACAATCACTTTTCTCTTTCTTCTTTACTAAGTTGTACGTGCAACTTTCTTGATTGAATGTTTTTCCTGTCAATAAAGGAGAGTTGATACATGCCCAAGGAGATCAATAATTTTCACAAGAACATAATAGAACACGACTTGAAAAGGCTATGACTACTGCATTTCGAATTTCACGTAGCTGACCAAAATATCTATGACCCGCTTGGGATGGAATTTTTCACTTACCCTAACGAAACGGAACTTACAAGTTTACACTACGCTGAAAAAATTGTCATGATATAAGAATTTATTAGAACTGAATTAAGGAATGTGCTACTCATCCACATTAACTCATTCTGATATATATTAATAGGCAACAATGGAGTTCAATTTTCCTATGGTAGTTCTTATTATATTATAGGAGTAAAACTATTTTTACATAAAAATAGTTATTTTTTCAAAGAAATCTCAATTTCTCGTACAAAGTTATATCTTCCAATATAAGTAAATAGGTTAACTAAACATATAAAAGAAAAATATTGAATAAAGCTCATGTCATTTTACAAAACCTCACTTTAAGTTGCTCTGCAACAATGTGCCCCATTTGTATAGTAGAATCAAGAACATGACTTCTAAGGATAGTACATAAAAAATAAAATAAGCAATTGATTTGAGATCCATATAGTATTCGTTTGGTTTGAGTTTTTGCCACTTCTTTGTGTAAGGTCGGTTGAGATTGAGAGATTTATGGTGTACGTGGGTTAACAGCAAGGTTCTAAAAGGTTTTTTTAATATATTTTAATATTTTTAAGCATAACAAGGGTATTAAAAACACTAAAATTGTACATACCTTTAAAATATATCTTAATATATGCAAATTAGAATAATATTTGATTGTTTTGGACGAGATAGTGGTCCGATTTGTAAAAAAGTCTTTAAAAGGCGATATTGTTTCACTAAAGCATTTTTGTTTTTTTTTTTAAAAGTGTGCCTTAAGACTTTTACCAAGAATAAAGCATAAAAATCTTAAGACGAAGCGTTTTTCCCAACCCTCAAGCCTAAACGTGCATTTTAGAACACTGGTTAAGAGTGAGATGTAAACCACTAGTCGCAATGGAGTATGTACTTGTGTTGAGTGTTTGTCAACGAAGTATGTACCTCGTAATATGGAACAAAAGAAGATGATAAATCCTAATATGTTATGAGGGATGAAGAAACATCGCTAAATTTGTATAGTGCGTAGAATAAATTTGGCATGCAAATCAACTAATAGCTAAAGACATTTGATGAACCATAATAATATGTAATAAATGTACTAACATATATATATATATATATATGTTTTTTATGCAGATCAGTTCGCATTTTAAGAGTGCGGACTGGACATGGGTCACTTGTCGGTGAGCCTAGAAATTATCGGCTAAATTATAAGCACATTCTCTCTCTTTTCTAGGATCACCGTCGGGTGACACATGTCCGGTACGTACACACACATACACACATGAAGTCTCTTGTAAGGATTTCTTATGGTGTAGATCTCGGTACATATCGTTTTTCTAAACTACTAAAAAAATGAATTTTTTGATGAAATTTCATGAATATGATCTCCACGGTGAGAAGACCATCTTCAATTTATTTCATCAAATAATTCAATAAAAAAACCATTGATATGAGGTGATATGTTAAAAAATGATATAAATATGCATTTTTTACGGTTGAAAGTTTGGGTTTGCGCTAGCCACTTGATTGATTGGATTTTTTATGAAACTTCATGGATTTGATCTTCTCACTGTCGAGATCATATCCATGAAGTTTCATAAAAAAATTCAATCAAAGGGGGGGGGGGGTGTGAGATGATCGTCATCGAAAATGCGTATTTCTACCCTTTTAAACATATCACCTCATCTCAACGGGTTTTTTATTGAAATTTTTGATAAAAAAACTGGAGATAATCTTCTCACCGTGAAGATCATATCCATGAAGTTCCATCAAAAAAACTATTTTTTACTAATTTAAAAAAACGGTATGTAAAGGCGTCTGCACCATAAGGAGTTTTTGTAGGAGGGGCTATATATATATATATATATAGAGAGAGAGAGAGAGAGAGAGAGAGAGTCCTTAATGGTATGTTTAAATAAGAAGGAATGAGTGGAAGGAGAATAGAGAGATATAGTTTTTTCCTCCACAAGGGAAAGAAAATATTTTCCATGTTATTGTTTGGTTTGAATGAAGAAAAATAGGATATAAAATAATAATTTTTCCTTGTGTTTGGTAGGTAGAAAAGGGAAATATAAGATTATTGTTTTACATATTATTTCCAAATTAAAATATTGGAATTCACTTGAGTTATCATAAAAAGGTTATAATACTAATTAATGCCAATATGAGTAATTAATGCTCCCCTCTTCCTCATTATTTCCACTTTTCTCACATCTTTTAGGGATACAATATGGTGCGCTAGGAAGAAAATTGCATCACTTCTCTTATCCTTCTTTTTTACTATTACTCCTATACCAAACAAAGATAAATGTTTCTTTCCATTTACTTTTCTTCTCCCATTTCTCTTCCTTCACTTTTCCACTTTACCAAATGGAGTGCAATTGACACACTACAACCCAATTACTTATAATTAAGTTTGAAGGCCAAAGTTAGTCAAATCATAATTAAATTAACCAAACTATAAACACGAGTATTAATTTGTGAATCATCAACGTAAATCCATAAAACTAAAAAAAAAAAATCACAATCATAAAGTACTTATGCTTATATAAACTTTCTTGAAGGATAAGTCGGTTTGATTATTACATCATTTACATTTGAACCAAATCATTATTTACCCATTCCTTAATAACCCAACTGGACCTCCTAGATTTGACAGTGACATCACGATATCTGAAAAACATAAACATAGGAACCGTGAGCAGAAGAGCTCAGTGAATTCATCACTAGTACACTATTACATTAAATTAAATGCAATAAATCATATCCATATAATAATGTATAAACATATCCGGTCCATTCATAATTAATGACCCAACTTTTCGAATCATGATTCGCATATTCCGTCTGCAATAGAAAATTCTCCCCCATTCCGTGTTGAGGAGTAACCCCTTGTCCGTAATAGACAATCCTCCCCCATTCCATGTTAGCAATAACTTCCCATTTCGCTAAACTAAATGAACAATTTCATATTCATAATGTTCTGATCATATCCATATCAACACACAAATACCTCTTTCTAGTGAGTACACTCACATTGGCTACTTAATGAATTTTTTCTTTGCCGTGGTCTGGCACTTGTTCAATGGGTTCTTCTTCCCTTCCTATTATTCTTACAATGTTAGTATAATTATAAGAATATAAATAGTCCAAAGACTAATTTAAATGTAACCTAATTCATAAGCATCATGTGATCCCATTCAAATCATTTATCATAAATAAAGTCTCGTTCACATTCATATCAAGATATTTAATATATCCAAATCATAGCATAAATCATAATCAACCATGTCAATTCAATCATGTAATTTAACAACTCATAGTTAATCAATATCCTCTCTCTCTCTCTCTCTCTCTCTCTCTCTCTCTCTCGCTCTCTCGCTCCTTCATCGTTCAGTTAACTTCCAAAAAATTTCATAATTTTTTTACATCATAACTTTTTATGATTCCAATTTCAATAAATATATTGAATAATACAAAATTAAAGTTAAACAATTTTCAGAGTTCATTTGCTATGTCAAAAGATTTATCAAACTCAAGGCATATCCAAGCGAATTATGCAAATGGTAACTATATACCAATTTACAACCATCACCAAGGTCTAACCACAAGGAGTTTAATTTTAATTTTCAGATATGCTATGCATATGTGAGTCTAGTTTTATATCTAGCTGGAATTTCTCAATTCTAGTAAGTATACAAATTCTTATGAAAGTTTGAACACACAAGGGTTCTAAACAAGGCAATATAAAGGATTTACACCTTTAACTTTCTTCAAACTTGTATCTATCCATACATATACATCGAGGCATGAAATTTTAGTAAACAATGGATGATTTATATCATTTTAATCAGTAATACAAAAAATAACAAGATTTATGGATAGAATTACCTTAGGGATATGCAATTTTCTAGGGGTTTTTCTTCAATTTCTCCTCCCACTTTTCTTCCTAAGCTTCACAACTCTCTCTCTCTCTCTTCAAGACAAAATTATCTCATGGATATGCATTGAGTTTGATAAAGCTTTTATGAAGAAGGAGGTAATTATAAGGTGTTTAAGTTGTACAAATCACCCTCCCCTTCCAATCAATCAAATTGAGACATTTGTTGTACTAAAATACGAACTACCACTTAAACAAATGGACAAATTTACACTGGGTTTGTAATTTTAGTATAACTTATTACTCGAACTTCCATTTGATACGAAGTTTATTGTGTTACAAACCTTACTCATATATCTACAACTATCGAGTTTTTACCTCAAGTCAGTTGTTATATTATAAGGGTCAAAACTAGTCTCCAACATGAACAATCCTCCTGAAAACTTCAAAATTTTATGTTTGTAACCAATTGGATATTTCACGATTTTTGAAGGGAGAACTAGACTAAATATAATAACCTAACATTATATATATATATTAATAACATATTATCCATATCACATAAGGTAAACATGGTTCAAATAGAATTTGTCATAGTTATATCCGGGTTGTCATAAGTTTCCCTCCTTAGAAATTTTGTCCCTGTAATTTAATATAAATGTCACTTACCAAACAAATGCGGATACTGTTTCTTCATGATATCCTCCGTTTCCTAAGTTGTTTATTTAATTCCATGGCTCATCCACATAACTTTAACTAAGAAAATAACTTTGTTCCTTAATACTTACTCCTTATGATAAAAAAAAATTATCGGTTCCTTGATGTTCGACAAGTCTTCTTTCAGTTCAATAAGTTGAGTTTTCAATTGATGAGATGGATCCACCAAATAATTACGAATCATCAATACATGAAACACATCATATAAACGAGACAACTTTGGAGGTAATTCTAACCTATATGCCAGGGTCCTAATTTTTTTCAGCACTTCATATGGTCCATGTATCACGGTGAAATACGTAGGAATACAAAATCTCCCTTCTGAAATTCCAATGGATACTTTCTTATATCTTCATAAAATTTCTTCCTTATTTGCACTATCTTTATTCGTTCTAAAATTATTTTAATCTTTTTAGTTGTCATATCTATCAATTCAAGACCCAAAATTTTTCCTTCACATACTTCATCCCAACACAAAGGTGTTCTATATCTATTTCCATAAAAATATTCATAAGTACCCATACCAATATTGGATTGATAACTATTATTATAAGAGAATTCCACAAATGGCAAATGATCATCCTAATTAGGCATGAATTCTTCGTATTTATCCCCGTAATTTAGAGTCTTTTAACATTTTGTGAGATGTAATTCGAGTTAATTTATCTCATATCATTGCTATTGACATTTCTAACGAGTACACCGAGTTTTGTGTATTTCTCATTGATCCTGCAGATATTTAGTGCACGCAAAGAAAGAAAGAAACTGGAAGAAAGAAATAAGATAAAAGAAGAAACGTCAAAAGGTAAAAGAGTAATTTACCTCTAGAATTCAGATGAGAAGCCTAAAGAAAAGTTAAAGACATCGAGTCTATGAGCACATAGGAAGAAACAACATCTAAATTCGAGTCTCGAATCATAAGTTATGAAGCTTTGAAGATGAGGAAAAAAATCACAAGGAAGAAAATGTTCTGCATAAACCAAACCGAACCCATAAAGAGGAAAATGAACCGGTCCGATGATTGGTGATTTTTTTATAAATGACAAATCGAATCGATGATGTTAAAAATTGAACCGGTCCAATAGTACAAAAACTTTCTGTAAAAATAAAACGAACCGATATATCTGGACTGGATCAGTTCGGCAGTCTAATTTCAGAATTATCTTCTTTCAAAATAGGAGTTGTGTATGGATCAAACTCTTGTAAAAATGTAGTGTTTTTATTACAACTTGTTATCAGACTTCAAGGAGTTCTGGAGAGTTCTTTTACCATAGTTTTAAAGAGAGAAAGTAGTTAAGAACCCTAGGAGTTCAAATTTACAACTTATTGACTTTTAATTTCAAATTTTGGCATTAAAGTTAATTTTTTCTTCTTATTTATTATTTGCATTCATTAATTAGTCCATGGTTTGTTTATCTCCAATAGTTCATAGATTCTCTTTTTCTTCTAAGTTTGATTTCATGATGGTTTTAATTTCATGCACTGTAGAAAACATAATTTTAGTTAGTTGGACCATGCTAGGCTAGATTTCTAAGGGTTGGGGTGCATGAACCCAACCCGATGTGGTTTTCAGGAATAGAAAATTAGTTCTTTGAATTAAATAATGATTGAATCATGTTGTGTAGTGATCACAACTCTCGTAGGACTTTTAACCTCGTTTGCCCTAGGTAGCCAGGGTGTTAAAGAATGTGATGCACGTGTTAGCTATTTCGACACAACTTTATTCTTACTCTTGATTATGCATGGTGCGGGCTAGTACACTCATATATGTAATGCTTGAGATTAATAAAGAGTGGGTTTAATCAATTATCTAATTCACAACTAGTTTTGTATCTGGTAAACATGCTAGGGTTCAAAAGAGTGTATTCTAATCTATTTTTCATCATTTATATTTAATTAATTCCAGTAGTTTTAATTTTTCTCATGTAATTTAGTTAGTAAGTTTAATTTAGTTTGCATTTAGTTAGTAGAAATAAATCCCCAAATCATCATCGGTTTCGTTTTTTCTCTGAGGCAGTTTAGGGTTAGTCATCTTACCTATCGTCGTTATGCGCATTTGTCATATTTCCACTGAGGATTTGACCCCGTCTTATCGGGTTTATTACTTACGCGACCGATTTGCACTTGAACTGATATAAGCATGCACTAGAGACACATTTTCAGTCACGTCACATCCCAACTACCCTTGAAGTCAAATACATAAGCTCGTAACATGCCTTTTAATATTTGAATCTCCATTTCTGATTGTGCATCTGTTTGTGGATGAAATGCAATACTAAACTTCAAACTGTTGCCCAAGACTTTCTGCAAATGAGGCCAAAATTTAGAAGTGAACGTTGGATCTCTATCTGTAAGGACAAAATTTATAATTGAGTCCGTTGTATAGTTTTGACTTATTCCCAAAACAAAACACGTTTGAGTCATAGGTTATATTTAATTATCACAATCCAACACATACTAAGGCGTGTTGAAATTTATTGAAGACGTTGCGACTAAGCTTTAAGGAATTATTTATGCTGAATGTTTAATTGGTGAAAGTTTATTCGTCTTCAAGTTTAATTGCATTCCGAGATCACTCAGGTATGAACGCATAATTTTAATGGGACTTAGAATTTATTTTAAATTGTTTAAGGATGTTATTTTATTACTTAAATGTTTTTAAAAGTGTTTGAAATAGTTTACACTTCGTTTTTTATCTGATAAGGAAAAAATAGAGTTGTGTTTTATTGGGACTCTAACGCGCGTGTCGTTCGAGCGAGATCTTATCTCGTTCGAGTGACATGTATGTTTCGCTTAAACAAGCTACCGCCTTAAGAAAAGTATTTAATGGTATGTTTCCTTCAGATTTCGTATGTATGCATTCTGTGAAAAATAGTTTTACGAACCAGTACGTTTATGCACATTGTTTTCTAAGTTTTTCCAAAGTTAAGCACATCCTAAGAGTTTGCAATATCCGAGTTTTCATTACTATATGAAATAGAGATCTTGTTTGCACCAAGAAGGTTTTATTATACATTGAATATTGTTAGTTTTGCGAAGATTAAGTGAATGAGTTTTTGTTCTAATTTTGTAGACATAACAAGCCATATCGGTGGACATCGAGACATACGTGGACCCGTGTGTTATGGACAGGTATCGTGGAAGAAGGACTTTCTGTGTGGGCACTGTGAGAGGATTGGTTGAAGATCATAATAGAGTCAAGTCTTATGGGGGATCGAGTTATTGAGTAAGACTTGTGTCTGTTCGTTGTAAATTTACATTCATAGTGATTGATTGGCTTAGGCCATCCGAGGTTTTTTTCTTTGTAGTTTCCTCGTACATCCGATATTATGAGTATGATTTACTTTATTTTACCTGATTTAATCACTAGATGAATGTTTAGGATTAATCAAGATAAAATTTGGTTAAGTTAAAATTGGTTCACAACTTGGTGCGAATTAAAAATTGGAAAAAGGTTTTTCGTAAAAAGAGAAATTATTTTTGTCATCCTTAAAACACTTTCCGCATAAGAAATAAAAACGGGACCCACACTATCTGATAAAATTGACATCGGTGCCCCATATAAATAAATAATCTCGTCAACATACATACGTGCAGATTTGTCCATGAGTAGGTGGTCTTAACTGGAAGAAAATGAGTTGACTTTTTCAATCGGTCTACAAACACCCAAATAGAATTATGACCCCTTTGTGACCTTGGTAATCCTATTACAAAATCCATCATTATATTCTCCCACTTCCATTTCGGAATCGATAATGACTGTAATAATCCAACCAACTTTTGATGTTGCGCCTTCACTTGTTGGCATATTAAACATTTAGCTACCAATTCTACAATCTCACGTTTCATATTGTTCCACCAGTAATACTCTTTCAAACCTCTGTATATTTTGGTACCTCCAGGATGCATAAAATAAATAGAACTATGTGTCTCTTCTATTATATCCTTTTTTAAGGATGAATCATCCGGTACACATTCTGTTTTTATAACACAACAATTGGTCAATCTTAATCTCAATGTCACTCTCTTTACCATCCTGAAGTTTTTGTTTCTTCTTCTTAAGGAATGCATCATTGATCTACAAATTTTGAATTCATTCTGCCAATAAAGGTCTCACTATAACATATGCTAATAATCCTCCCTTTTTTGGAAACATTAATTCAATCCCCGTCGATGCCATGTCAACAATATTTCTAACAAGAGCGCACTATATGCAACCAATCATCCCTGATGATTTTTGGCTTAAAGCATCTGCTACTACATTGGATTTTCCAGGATGATGATGGATGGTACAGTCATAGTCTTTAATCATCTTATCCAATGCCTCTATCTTAAATTCAATTCATTTTGTGTAAACAAGTATTTCAAACTTTAATGATCCATAAATATCTCACAAGTTTCTACATACATGTAATGTCACCACAACTTCAAAGCAAAAATAATGGTAGCTAGCTCCAAATCATGTGTAGGGTAATTTCATTTATGTATCTTTAATTGTCTAGAAGCATATGTGATTACTTTTCCATTCTTTATAAGAACACATGCTAATCACAAAAGACTCATTCCCATATGAAATAGTAAGTATTTGAGTTAAAACTAATTGATTCTTTAATTTTTTAAAACTCTTCTCGCATTCTTCATCCCATAAAAATTTCACTTCTTTACGAGTTAACTTTGTCAAAGGTAATGTTATTGATGAAAATCCATTAATAAACCTGCGATAGTAACCCACTAATCTTAGAAAACTCCTAGTTTCTGTCACATTCTTGGGACTCTCCCACTCCCCGAGATAATATGACCTAAAAACACAATTTTATTTAACCAAATCTTACACTTGCTGAATTTAGCAAATAATATATTCTCTCTTAAATTCTACAATACAAGTCTCAAATATTTCTCGTGTTCCTCCATACTACGCGAGTAAATCAACATAGCATCTGTGAACACAGTCACAAATGAATTAATTAAATGGTGGAATACCCGGTTGATATAATCCATAAAAATTATTGGAGCATTAGTTAATCCAAATGGCATCACCAAAAACTCATAGTGTCCATATCGAGTCCAAAAAATTATTTTGGAAGTATCACTATCCTTTACTTTCAATTGGTGGTAACCCGATCTCAAATAAATCTTCGAAAATACTATGGCCCCTTTTAATTGATCAATTAAGTCATCGATACGAGGTAGAGGGTACTTATTTCTAATGGTCACTTTGTTCAATTTCCAATAATCAATACAAAATCGCATTATTCCATCATTCATATTCACAAAAAACACTGGGGCTACCCGTGGTGAAACACTAGGCCAAATAAAACCTCTACTTATCAAATCTTGAGCAAGGGATATTGGACTAGTACTTGGAACTAATTCAATGGAAAACTATACTTTTCTATCGGGTGGCAATCTTGGAAATTCATCTAGAAAGACATCAGAAAATTTTCTAATCACTGGTATATCTTCAATTTTAAGTGTCTCCTTGTTATCATCAACCACATAGTCTAAATACCCTATACAACATTTACTTAATAACATCTTGCTCTTAATTATTGATATAAGATAATTAAGAAGGGCATTCCTTTCTCTTGTAAACAGAAACTCTGATTCACCTGACAAATGAAATGTTAATTCTTTTAAAAAACATTCAGCGCAAGCATGATTTGATGATAACCAATCTATCCCCAATATAATATCAAAATCCCCCATGGTTATAAGTATCAAATCAACATATACATCTCACTCACCCATTCGTAAGACATAATCTTTATAAACACTCCCAACCATAATTACACTTTCCATTGGGGTAGAAATATATAAAGCACAATTGAGAAATGAATATGGTTTACCCAAATATGAAATAATAGGTAATGCAGCGAATGAATGCGTAGATCTAGAATCAATGAGCACATGTAGATCTTTATTTGCAATAGAAAGTTTACTTATAACAACTTTTGGTATAGCTTGACCATCTTGCAACGTCATCGCAAACACTCACCCTCCATCCATCGATCCACTTGCTTGTCTTATAACTCTTCCTCTAGTGCATTGCATAGATAGGATCCTTTACTCAGCCCCACTTTATTAGTTGAAAATGTTCTTGATAACATATAACACTTCTTTTTTAGATGACACTTTTGATGATAGTTAAAACATTTTATATGTCCTAACTTTGGGCAATTTCTCTTTATATGACTTGATGTCCCATAAAAGAAACAAGTATTTGGATTTTCTTATGCTGAAACTCCCGAACCTCTTCCACTACTACCTTATGCCCTTTGCGAATTACTTCCCATACCTCTACCATACTAAAATTTTTGCACTCCAAGCCTTATATATTATGTATCATTACCCTTTTGATAATTTAGATCAAATCTACTTTACTTCGCACCTTATTTTTGTTTCCCTCTTGCTTTATTCACATCCTTTTCTATTAGCATGGCTTTATTCACCAAGACTGAATAATTAACAGTCTCTAAAGATGACAACCTTGATTTAATGACTAACTCTAGTCCATCATGGAATCAACTACGCGTGTCTTCCTTATTTTGTATAAACCTCGAAGCAAACCTAGATAAGGCTATAAGTTTAGTTTCTTCATATTCTCTAACTGTCATGCTTCCCTAATTCAACAAAAAATATTCTTTCTCCTTTTGTTTTTGATACATTGGGGGGAAATACTTATCGTATAAAAATTTAATAAAAGCATCCCATGAGATCGCATTTCCACCTCCAAGAGTAATCAACAAATGTTTGGTGGCATCCCACTAATACTTAGCTTCTCCTTTTAGCATATACGTTGCTAGGGTCACTTGTTGGTTTTTAGGCATTCTCATTACCCCAAAAATATGTTCAATCTCTTTAACTCATACTTCTGCCTCAGTAGGATCAATTGCTCCATCAAACGATGATGGATTCATCTTAATAAACTTGTCGTGTGAAGTATTCATCTCTTCCCAGTGTATCACCTCCTCAACCCTAGCCAATACTTGTGCCACCAGTTGCCTAGCCTATTTTCATCTGAGTCATAAACCTAGCTTGTTTCTCTGTCATTAAAGTCATAGAATGTGCCAATTTTTGCACATCTATCAATTTTTTTAACTCGATTTTTACATTTATATGAGTAGGTTGTTCCACCTCCACTTCGGCTAGCATATTAGAAGCCTCATATTTTATTCTCACATTAACATTCCCCCGTTCCATTCTTTTATATCTAAAATAAATCAAAGATATAACAACATCCATATATATATATATATATATATATATATATATACTCTAACATAATCGTTAGTATATAATAAACATCTTTCTTATATTCACTGCCAAATCTAGACTCTTCTAACTATAGAACCTAAAAAACTAGCTCTGATACCCAGACACACCCCAACCAAATCACTTATAATTAAGTTTGAAGGTCAAAGTGAGTCAAACCATAATTAATTAACTAAACCATAAACATGAGTATTAATTTTTGAATCATCAACATAATCCATAAAACTAAAAACTTTTCACAATCTTAAGGTACTTATGCTTATACAAACTTTCTTTAAGGATAAGTTTATTTAATTACATCATTTACATTTGAACAAAATCATTGTTTACCCACTCCTTACTAAGCCAACCTGGACTCCTAGATTTGATAGTGACATCACGATACCTGAAAAATATAAACATAGGAAGCGTGGGCAAAATAGCTCAGTGAATGCATCACTACTACACTATTGCATAAAATTAAATGCATAAATAATATCCATATAATAATGCAATAGACAATTATCCCCTATTCCTAGTCGAGGAATAGCCCCTTGTCTGTAATAGACAATCCTTTTTCATTCTGGTTCGGGGAGTAATGTCCCATATTAGTAAACCAAAATTAACAATTTCATAGTCATAATATTCTTATCATATCCATATCAATATACAAATACCTCTTTCTTGTGAGTACACTCTCCTTGGAAACTTAATGGGATTTTTCTTTGCCTTGGTTTGGCACTCGTTTAATGGGTTCTTCTTCCATTCCTAGAATGTTAGTATCATCATAAGAATATTAATAGTCTAAAGAATAATTTAAATGTAAATCAATTCATAATCATCATGTGATCTCATTCTAATAATTTATCATAAATAAAGTCCCATCCACATTCATGTCAAGATATTTAACATATTCAAATCATAACATAAATCATAATCAACCACGTCAATTCAATCAGGAAATTTACTAACTCATAATTAATCAGTATCCTCAATATATATATATATATATATATATATGTGTGTGTGTGTGTGTGTGTGTGTGGTAGAAAACATCACTAATTCATACTTAGCATACTCCTTCTCATACGCTAAGTTTCCATTTAATGGTCCAAATATACTTTAATTCCTTCTTAGGAATTCAATACTTAATATATTAGGTTTCCAATCCAAAAGACGGGGCATCATTTTCAGTTTCCTATAGCAAGATATGCACATTTCTTTTCTACATAGAAAATCTGCCCTATAGGCTCCTCTATCATTTAGTTAGCTTCCAAAAATTTTCATAATTTTTCTACATCATAATTTTCGATGATCTTCTATAAAATTTCAATACATATATTTAATAATATAAAATTAAAGCTTAATAATTTTTAGAGTTAATTTTCTATGTCAAAAGCTTTATCAAACTCAAGGCATATCCAAGCGAATTATGCAAATGACAACTGTGTACCGACTTACAACCATCACCAGGGTGTAACTAAAAGGAGTTTAATTCTAATTTTAGGGTATTTTATGAATATATGAGTCTAGTTTTATATCCAATTATAATTTCTCAATTCTAATAAGTATACAAAAACTTATGAAATTTTGAACAAAACAAGGAAACATAAAAAATTTACACCTTCACTTTTCTTCAAACTTGTATATTTCCTTACATATACACCAAAGCATGAACATTTAGTAAAAAATGATGATTTATATTATTTCAATCAGTAATACAAAAAAAAATAACAAGATGTATGGATAGAATTAGCTTAGGGACTCTTATGTAATTTTCAATGGAATTTTCCTCCAATTTCTCCTCGCATTTTTCTTCCTAAGCTTCACAATTCTCTCTCCTCAAGCCAAAATTATCTCGTGGATGAATTTTCTTAAGAAGGATGTAATTCTAAGGTGTTTAAATCATCCAAACCAACCTCCCTTTTCCAACCAATCAAATTGAGACATTTGTTGCACTAAAAGACGAACTACCACTTAAACGGATGGATAGATTTGCCCTTGGCTCGTAAAATAAGTATAACTTTGTACTCAGACCTTTGTTTGATATTCCATTTATTGTGTTATAAAATTAAATCATATATCTACAACTATATAGTTTTTATCTTAAGTTAATTATTATATTATAATGGTCAAAAATAGTTTCCAACATAAATATTCCTATCGAAAACTTCAAAATTTTATGTTTGTAACCAATTCGATATTTCATGATGTTTTAAGGTAGGACTAAAATAAATATAATAACCTAACATTGTATACATTAATAGCACATTATACATATAACATAAGGTAAACATGGTTCGAATTGAATTTATCATAGTTATAACTGGGTTATCACAACAATAGTTTAAAAATTGGTACTTTAAAAATCTAATCTACATGGATGGGTATTCAGCTCCTCATTTGTAATGGTTGGGGAATTAAATTCCCTAGCCCTTCATTTTATGAACGCTTACACCACAATATAGGTAATGTGACTTTCTCGATGTGTGTGACTAATTAAATGCTACAAAGCTCTCGTCAACGGCTAATTTAACAACCCAATGTTGGAGGTTATCCCTAGTCTAGGCCAATGTTTCTTGAAGTATGGATCACTTCGTTACTTGGTACCAAATTGTATCATGTTAGGTACACTGTATGTTAGGGGTACACACAGTTGGACGTTTTTTTAAATTACAATTCGTTGTAGACTACTACTATAATCATCTAGGTAGAATATAAAATGTGATTTATAGTAACCCAAACACACATTTTTATCTATTTAAATTAGTTTTATTTTAGGCACTTAATATTAGAATGCCTGGTTTTCTTGAGGTTTACTGAATTCAAGAATTTATAACATATATGATTCATTTTTTAGTTTTCTTTGTTATATCTTCAAAGACAAGTGGGGTACAAAATTTCAAGACCTGAAACATTTAAGTACTCTAGTCTGCTCAAGATCTTGGACACATTACTCATGTTGGAAGAGATTTTCTAGTAACATTATCCTAGATAGTTGTGATATTGACACGTAGATAATTGTAATAGTATATGTTAGGTTACAAACTACAACCTCACTACGATGCTTGCAAAAATTATACCCAGTTCGAGTGACCATGGTACAATTATTAGGAAGTATAGTGATTCACCTAAGTGCTCTTAATGGTTTATAAGGAGTTCCTAAATTAAATCATCCACCACCTCCAATATAATACCCTTGAATATGGATTGCTTAATGAAACATTCTGCTCCTTGATCTTAATCTTCAGTCTAGCTAAGTTAGATTGAAAACATGTTTTTAACCTTTCCCCTTGCATCCTCAATAGGTCATTAGCCGAGGTCACCTCGACTATAGTTAGAATTTATATTACTAATTCACACTCCATGAATCACATTAATAATGATATGATTAAAGCTACGCTTCCGAAAATATCCCCCAACACATCCTCCAAAATGTATTAAGTTCTTATACCATATGTGGTACCTACTCTAATGTACAAACACATAATGCATTTTGGGAAAGGTTTTGGGGGATATGTTTGGGACTCATATCATTATTCTATTGAGATTATGAGTTAATATACGGACGCAATTGCCTAATATCTATCAAGTTCAATGGATATAAAATTCATTAATTAGTTGGATTGGATACATTTAATCTTTTTTGAGAATATTCATATATTACTGGTGTTGAAGACAAATTAGTGGTGTTGCGAAAAAGCATCTGCTGCTGGAACAACAGACCTCCCACTTCGGCTATCGAGGAGGGATTACAAGGTAATGATGCAACCACGAATGAAGGTGCAGAGTACAGATCGGATTTTTTATTACCTATGAGGAAGGAAAATGTTGATGGGGATGTAAAGAAGACCGGATAAGCTTTCGACAAGTCATCGAGAATGTTAGGATAGCCTCCGATTATTTAGTTCAGGAGGGAAATATCAAGCCACCCAGTATAGGATATGTGAATGATTGGGAAGAAGGTATGGGGAGGACATGCATGGGTTTAAAATTATTAGTATGCGAGAATATTACACCATCGTAGGAATAAGTGGGGATCCAAGGTGTGGGAATAAATTATTTAGAAAGGGTACAACTTAAGCTATTTTAGGAGCATGTGGGTTCAAGCATGGAAACCGTTTATGCCTTTGGGCTCCAGTAGATGTAAATACCTCCAATATAGGAGTTAATTATGCGCCAAACGGGAGCACCATGCCAATTCCACTTAATTGAGCAATAAGGATTTTTATTTTGGGAACTCTATGCTAAGCTTGAAAAATTTGAGGGCCAACATTAATTTGAGAAAAGAAGATAAGAGGAAGAAGAAAAGAAGTCTAAAGAAGGGAGATTTTTTTTTTCAAAATGGAGATTATAGAGGATGATAAATCAGCTAGGGCGATGGGGACATGTTACAGTCATAATAAATTAACTATGGTGGTCACAAGTAAAAACACAGAGAGTTTTTTTAAAGGATCCCATCCAACATTTGACATTGGGGAAGCGAGTGGGGTGGGGTATTTGGAGAAATTACCAAGAACTTCCAATTTTTTGGAGTTGTAGAACTTTAAGCTTTGGGTAGAGACCGAAGTTATGAGAGGGGATCACGAGTTAAAGATGTAGATAGATAACTTTACGTGTGGCATCATTTAACCTAATATAGATACAAAATGTCCACGAGAGAATAGAGTGGAGAGTGAGGAAGAGGGTGGGGATAGAAGGGTTAGGACAACGAGGAGTAGGAGAGAGATTCGTAGGGATGGGTGCAGGACCTTATATGGGGATTTAGTAAGGTTACATGAGTTGCTTACGAAGGGAGTGAGAATAAGGAATATATGTTATTTGATAAAATAGGATGCATAGAGAGGGGCCATTAAGAAGACAAAGGGGGGATTTTTCTCGATCAGGGGTGAATTGGAAGGACCAAGAACTTGGGAGATTATAGTGCACTATCAATTATAAGTGAAGGGAAAAGAGTGGGGAGGATAAAGAGTTAAGAGGTTTCAACCGATATTTAATGAAGCTTCATGTTATTTCATGGAATGTGAGGGGTGTGAATGATCTCGAGAAGCGTGGAATTGTTAGTGGTACCATATAAATATGACATCCAGATATTTTATGCCTCCAAGAATCTTAGTTGAGTGGTGCATTATGGGTGCGGAGGGTGCTTCGGGTGGCGTCATCATGACGTAGGATTCCAGGGTCGTGGAAAATTGGAGTGTTTGGTAGGAAATTAGTTTGTATCCTATTTATTTAAAAGTGTGGAGGACGGGTTGGGGTGGATTTTTTCAAGGGTTACAGTTTGGTGGAAGATGTTAGTAGAAGAGAGTTGTGGGAGGAGATAGCAGGCATTAATGAGGTGTGGGGTGTCATGATGCCTAGGGGGAGACTTTAATGTGGTGAGATTTTCCTCAAAAAAGAGTGGGAGAAGGCACATTAGTAGATACATGAGGGAGTTTTTAGAGTTTATTGATGAGTTGGACTTATTGGATCTTCCTCTAGTTGGTCCATGTACACATGCTCTAGTAATAGGATAACCCTTCTATTTCATGTTTAGATAATTTTATGGTATCTCAGGGGTGAGAAGATCTCTTTCGAGGGGTTATACTGTGTTATTTATCTAGAGCCACGTCAGACCATAGAAAGATTATTGTAGAGTATGGGGGATGGAGGGAAGGGAGGACCCCGTTTAGATTTGAGAACATGTGGCTTAAAGAGGGGGATATTGTGGGCAAAGATAAGGGGTGGTGGTAAGGTTATGTGGTGGAGGGATTTTTCCAGCTTCATTTTGGCGAGGAAACTTGGTCTCCTCAAGGACGATATCAAGAAATAGAACAAAAAGGGAGTTAGGAATTTCAGGGGAGGAGGAGTTGTCAAGATAGGAAAGAAAAGGAGAGATCAGGAGGAGTCTGATTCAGGAAGAGATTAGCTGATGAAAAAAGTACCGAGCATTATGGTTGAGGGAGGAAGATAAGAATACCAAATTCTTTCAAAAGGTGGCCAACACGCATCATCGATTTAATCATATTTGAAATATTTTGGTGTATGGGTTGATTTTAGAAGAAGTGAGCGAGGCCAGACGGGCTATTTCTCAATTTTATGAGGGTTTATATAAAGAGGAGGAATTGTGGCTTCCTGATCTGGATGGAGCTACGATGGGGAGTATGTTGGGAGAATAAGCTGAGATATTAAATGGTCCTTTTTCAGAGGATGATGTGGTGGCAATGTTGAGTTGGATGAGTGGAGATAAGGCTCTAGGACCAGACTATTTCATTATCACCTTCTTTCGGTATTATTGTCCAGTAGCGAGAGGGGAGGTATTGGTGTTCTTTGTCAATTTTCATACCATAAGTTCCTTAATGAGGAGTCTTAACGCGATGTTCATCACTTTCATTCCTATGGTTAGGGGATCGTTTGATGTACATTATCTCAAGACAATCGATCTTATTGGGAGTGTGCAAAAGCTTCTTTCCAAAGTATGAAGAATCTAAATCCTCAATGCAGTCCTGGTGGCTAATGAGTTTATGGAGGCAAGGGCTAGAAATGGGGATTCTGGTATTTTGTCGAAGCTAAATATTGAAAAGGCATATAACCACGTCAACATTTTTTTTATTATACTTACTAAAGAGGGTGGGGCTCGAAGATAGATGATGTTGTTGGATTCAGTGTTGCATTTTATTTGTCAGATTCTCGATCCTTATTAATGGGGTCCGGGGGGGGGGGGGGGGTTCTTTCCTAAATCTGGTGGACTTCGACAGGGAGATCTTACGTCCCCCTTTCTCTTCATCTTGGGGATGGAGGCGTTTAGACGGATGATGGGGCGTGTTGTTGAGGCGAGGTTAATTAGTGATTTTGTGATTGAGCACCTGAACGTTCACCGAGTTAGGGACTCCCACCTTTTGTTTATAGACAATATGATTGTTTTTTGTAATATAGAAGTGAGAGAGGTGAGATCTATAATATTTCTACTAATGTTCTTCGAAATAGTGTTGGTTCTTCATATTAATATTGGGAAGTGTGAGATGATGCGGGGGAGTTCAAAATACGGGCAGTTTGGCAAAGACTCTTTGATGCAGGGTAGGCTCTTTCCCTTCCACATATCTCGATTTGACTTTAAGGGAAAAGTATAAGTCTAAATCTAATGCGACCCGATTCTAGAGAGGGTTAAAAAGAGATTGGTAGGGAGGAAGAATAGTTTCTTGTCAAAGAGAGGGAGGTTACCTTTGATAAAGAGCACTTTATCGAGCCTGCCAACCTAGTGCTTGTCCATTTTACAGCTTAAATTCTCTGTTCATAAGCTTCTAGAAAAGATGATGAGAGACTCTTTCTAGAGAGGGACTGAGGAGATTTTTAAATATATCCTGGTTGGGTGGGAGGATGTGTGCAATCCAATACTAGAGGGGCATGAGTGGAGAACTTGGAGTACTTTAACAAATAGATTATTAGTAAATGATTGTGGAGGTTTTCTCGGGAGGAGAATAAGTTGTGGAAAGGGTGGGGTTTCTAGGGGTAGTATGTAGTTGAGGTGGGGGCCAGGAGTGGGGTGCTACACCCATAGGGTGGGGTTCTCGAAGAATATCTCTAAAGGGTGGGAGGAATATTATAGATACACGATATATTTTTTTTTGTAGGGAACGATGGTAGGATTAGATTTTGGAAGCACTACAAGAAAAACTCCTTTCAACGACATATGTTTTACGACACTTCATAAAAATGTGTCATGGAAAGTAGATAAAGACGACACTTTATAAAACTGTGTCGTGAAAAATAGATAAAGACAACATAATTTTGAAAAGTTTCGTTAAAAATTCAAGTATAATAAAGATCACGACATATAAAATAAATATCTCATGCTTTTTTTAAAGACGATACGTTTTTAGGTGTCATAAATTTCTTTCCATGACTTTCGAGAGAAACTTTATTATCGTCACTCTTTTGGCACTAGAAAGTATCACTCGTCTATCAAAAGAAAAAAAATTCAGATAATATCCCAATAACCCCGTACGATCCCCTAAAAACTCCCATAATCTGTTTAAAACTCTACCAGGCGTATGAAATTAAACCTCCATTAACCTCCCGCCATTGAAACATATTGTCTCCACCTCCGGCCATTGGAACAGATCGTCTCCATCACCATTAAAATAGATCTTGTCCAACTCTAGCCAAACTCTCAGCTCTCATTCGATCAGCATTGAGTCCTCATTATAGGTATTCAAATTTGGTATGTTTGGAGTTTTTGTACTTTTGTTTGTTGGAAGTGTAAACGTGATGGGTTTTTTCAAATCTTCTATAAATTGTTCTATAAAATGATGGTTTTTAATATTAACTTTTTTTATTCTTATAAATTGGGTTATGAATTTTGTATCTATTAATTGGATGAAAATTTCTTGTCATTTTTGTTCTTAAATTGGAAGATTAAGAGTCGAAAACTAAAAGATGAAGTGGTATGTTGCTATAGTCAATGGACCACCTATTTTCCTCAGATATTTGAGAGTTTTTTTACTCGTGAACATTGTTATAGTCAATGAGGTATCTTTTTTTCCTCTGTAGCAGAGACGCTCCACCTCCAGCCGTTTAGAACTTTACCTCTAGTTGTATGAAATCTCCATTGACAGAGTTGCACCTCCATTAATATAAGGTAATCTTTCTTTTTTGCAAGAATTATTTACTAAGCCGAAAATTCAGATTTGAAGAGAGAAGAGTGAATTTAAAAAGGTAAGAAAGAAAAAAACATGTGAAATTTTCTTGGTATTTGGAAGCTTGTGAAAGCTCATTTGCTTGTGTGGAGTATATTAATATCACGATTTTCTTACACTGTTCTGATGTGGAAAGAAGACTAAAAGTCAAAAGCCAAAAATGTTCATTTATGTGAAAGTGGCTTTGGCATTAAAATTTTCATCAATCCCCCAATTATTTTTAATAATAAAGTATATATTCACAAATTAATAACTGAGTCGATTTGATTTCAGGTTAATTGTGGTTTGATTTGGGGGTGGATTCGGGCTCTTCGGCAAGGTGCTAGGGGTTGTTGGTGGGTTTGTCTTATGCCCAGGGCTAGAAAGGGAGTGAGTCTATTCCGATTGGTCGTAGGATCTTGGGTGCGCAGGACCAAGGCGATGGTGGAGTTGGGGATGGGCGAATAGGGTGGGGTTGTCGGGGGTGGAGATCGGGAAGGGGAGGGTGTTTGGTTTTGTTTCGTTTTTACAAATATTTTATTTGATTAATTTTTATTTCCAGATATTTTTTAAATTTTTAATTCATTTAAATCATTTTATTTCAAAAATAACACGTGACAATTAGTATTAACACTCATTTTTAAATAAAATGGGCAAAGTCTAATTTTTAAATAAAATTACATTTAAATTTAAAATTAAAGATTAGTAATGTGTTAAAGTAAAAAAAATAATTTATTTTTATAATAGTATGAACTAACTAACAAGCATCTTCTGAGGTGTATTTTAGTTGATTATTATAGTTTTACATTTGAAGGTGTTTGGTATCGATTTTAATCTGGTTTATATAGTCCGACAAGATGTGTAACACATGCCTGTTTTTTCTTTCATTATTTTATATGAGCGATTTTATTTTATTTAACTATATTGTTTATCTAAAAGTTAAAGCAATACATAAAATTATAAAACTAATCACACCACCTTATTTAGATAACTTAATCTTATCTTAAGAGATCCAAACAGTTTTTGATTCTTCCAATCTTTGTAATCCTTTCATAAACCTCTCCTTCCATTTAATCTTCTTTTGTCCTTTCTATTATCCTTAATCTACATTAAAAGGTGGGTGCGGAGGTGAACGATGCGTATGGATTTTACCTGATCGGTAATTAGAAGTTGAGTTGGATGGACATTTTTGATGGCGTATGCAAAAAAAAGGATAACATCAATTTTTAATCCTTAATTTACTGAGTTGCTAAAGTTAAAAGCCACAAATTTCATTATTTTATTATTAGGTTGTTTGAACATTAAAAACATAAGCCCACACATAATATTTGGAAGCATTTAACATTAAATATGAAAGATGATAAAGAGTGGAGGGAAAGATAAGTTCAATATTTTAATTGTTGGTTAATGGTTCATTACTTTTAATTTTGTGGCTGGAGGTGACTTCTTTAATTATCAAGTCAATTTTAATAATATTTATCTTTTGATTAAATTATTGGAGACGCTATGCAACAATAAAAAGAGAACTTAGGACAATTGAAAAGTTTGGGAAAATATAATTTATTTTTAAGTTAGTATCATCATATTTCCCGAATTAATAGTCATTTTTTTCTATGTAGTCATCCCAAATTAATAAATGTGTTTCAAGTAAGCTAGAGTTGGATTGGAAATTTAGAAGCTTTAAAAAATTCAAGGGGTAAATTTTCTAATTGTGGATAGTTAGTTTAACACATCTTTATGGAAATCAAAATTTCTAATCGTGGATATTAAATTACCCATTGTCACTCACATTTACATTTAGGATATGGAAATCAAATTTGGGTAGAGAACATCAATGCTTGCGATGGGCATGAGTTAAAGAAAATTGGGTGGGAATGGGTAATTTAATTGTTGGTGTTGATTATTCGGGACAGGTAATTTGATTTCTTTGTTGCTTTAGACTAAATTGTTATTGGTTTAATTTCTATTGTTGATTATTTGGGATCAAATAAACAAATCTAATCGTAGAAACTATATTTAACGTATGCACGCAAGATGTTCAGTAAAATACCGCAACAAAAATTATTGTTAACTCACAACCCACTCTAACATCCTTTCCTTTTAGAACTCAAAACTGATTGGACATACTAATAACTATACTATTTAAAGTATAGTATTTTTAAATTGTAATGTTATGGTTACTTCTCAAACTTTCGATATTTTTTTCTAAATAAAGAGAAGGTGTAATGTTCTTTTTTAGTTTTTGACTATTTTTTGTAGGTTGAAATGCTTTTTGGTTATTTATTTAGATGGTATCAAGATATTGAATCTTTTGGATGGTTTGAAATGCAAATGCAATAAAAATGTATCTTGCTTATTATTGTGTATATAACTATTGTTGGTTTTCTAGTGGGCATATAAAATTGAAACATAATGAAGCAGAACAAGGTTGGATGCTGATATATAAGGCATACTTTATTGGAAAAAGGTTCATAATCGATTTAGAATTGAAACAGAACGTGATTGTGTATAAGTTTTTTGTTTTGTTTAAAAAAGTAGATACTATTAAATTATTTATGAATCAAACCATGATATATTTATTTATTATTTTTATTTTGGTCAAGTTTTGGCATGTGACTTTGTTACTTTTTTGCTACATACACGTAATCATGCATCGAATGATATTTTGATGTCATATTTTTAGATGTGAAAGTTTATTACACTTAGTTCCTAAAAATCAAATTTTGTGGATCCTAAAATGTTTTTCACTCTTTAACATTGGATATATAGTGTGAAATTTTTTCAACTTGTGTGTTATTCTTATTTTCTTTCTTAATTGGGCTATGTGAGTTTTATTTATTTTATCGATATTTGGGTTAATTCTTTTTTTCCAAGGCAAATTCATTAATACTAAATCTGATGTTTTCATTTGCAATATTTCATTGTTCTATTTTTCACGTGATTGTTTTAGGCAGTATTCAGACACTACAAATCCGATCCAATATAGGTATCTTATCTTGCTTCATTTGTATATAATTAGTTGTGTATACCCATATTGATATTTGTGAACATATGTATATACAATAGGTCAACTTGATTTAAGTGCATGAATCTATATTGTTGAGTGTGGGTGTTTATATTACTTTTATGCTTAATAAAATCATGACTAAGATAAAAATAGCTATAATCGATTCGTCTTAATTTGTAGCCTTGATGATTTAACTATATATTTATTTCAATCTACCTTAGATAGTGAATAATCTAATAAGATTTAGTAAAATGTGACTAATCTAATGAGATTGCGTAGAATGTAACTATATTTGAAAAGAATGTGACATTTTATCCGTTTATTGTCGACATTTTACCTCTTTTTCAATATTAATGTTGGTTGGTGTCAACAGACTAGAAACTAGCAAGTGGGCAACTCAAGATGGAAAAATATTGGTTGAGATTTCCAAGGTTTTTTTTATTATTATTACACTCATGCAACTCTTTTTATTATTTGTAGACATACCGAGGAGTACCAAGATGACATGTACAAATTTATTGAATTTGCCAAGAAAACTACTAAAAATCCCGATATGATAATATGTCCCTGTAGAAAATGTAAAAACCTTTGCCAACAAGATCAGGAAGAACTATTTGAAAATCTAGTCATTCATGGCTTTGATCCTACGTACAAGAAGTGGGTATTTCACGGAGAACATTCGACTTCTTCATACTCTAATGATATTGATATTGAATTATCAGATTTATATAGAATGTATAGAGCTGCTTATGTTCAAGATGTTGTTTTTGCTGATGATAGTTTTGAAAGCGGCGATGAAAGTTATAAACAAAAGTTAAAAGATGTCGAGACTCCTTTATATCCCACGTGTATAAAGTATACAAAGATCTCAGCAATTACATCTTTCTAAGTCTTTGTATGCAACGAAGAAGTTTCTAAAGGAATTTAATCTTGGCTATGAGAAGATATATGCATGCATTAATTATTGTTGTTTATTTAGAAAAGAGTATGAACATTTGGACAAATGCCTAAATGTGGCTCCTCGCGGTGGAAAATTGACGAACACACAAAGAAGGTTAAGAAGGGAGTATCTACGAAAGTATTACGGTACTTTACAATAATCCTAAGATTTTGAACGATATTTTTATCATTAGATAGAGCAGAGCAGTTGCAGTGGCACTCAACTCACATAAGAAAAGATGGCAAGATGCAACATCCAGTTGATTCATTATCATGGGACATAATTACTAAAAAGTGGCCTCATTTCGCATCTAATCTGAGAAATCTTAGGCCTGGACTTGCAGTGGATGGATTCAATCCCTTTAATAATCTTAGCTAGAGCTATAGTTGTTGGCTCGTAATTCTAACTGTGTATAATTTCCCCCATAGTTATGAATGTTATAAGAAAATTTGATGTTGATTTTACTTATATCGGGGCTAAAGCAACCGAGAAATGACATAGATGTATATCTGCAACCACTTATAGATGACTTAATCAAGTTGTGGAATAATGGGGTGGACACAAGGTTCTAAAAAACGTGGGGGGTGATTGAGGCATGAAGGTCAAGCCTTAAGCCTTAAGCCTTAGAAGCCTAGGCTGGCCTACGCGTAAAAAGGCGTGAAAAGGCGTTTAGGTCTTCTTAATATATTTTAATAGTTTTTAACCATAACAAGGCTATTAAAACACAAAAATTGGCCATATTATAAAAATACGTCTGAATATATGCAAATTAAAATATTATTTGATTATTTTGGATGAGATAATGGTCCGGTTTGTAAACAAATTCTTTAAAAGGCGACATCGTTTCACTAAATCATTGTTGTTTTTAGAAAAAAGTACGCCTTAAGGGTTTTATGAAGAATAAGGCATGAAAAGATTAAGGCGAGGCGTTTCTCCCAAGCCTTAAGCCTAGGCGTGCCTAAGCGGAACCTAGGCGGGGTTTTTAGAACAGTGGGTGGATATATATGATGCATCTAGCCAATCTAGTTTTAATTTGAAAGATATTTTGATGTGGACAATAAATGAATTTCTCGCATATGGTAATTTAGCCAGACGTACTACAAAAGGGGAATTTGCATGTCCAGTTTGTGGTCCTAACACATCTTCATTACGGTTATCAAAGAGTATGAAATCGGTGTATATGGGCCATAGACGTTTTCTTCCAATAAACCATCCATGGAGGGTTACCAAAAAGAGTTGGTTTGACAGATTTGAAGAATTTAGGTTGCCACCAAAACCTTTGAATGCAGAGGAAAGTTTAGATGCTCTAAAGGGTGTTGAAAATGATTTCGGTAAAGGGAAGAAGCGTAAGAAGAAGAAAGTGTTCTTAAAAAAGATTTCAATATTTTTTGATTTACCGTATTGGCATGTACGTATATTTTAACTCATAATATAAGCCACTAACTTAATGCAATTTTATTAAAAATTTTAGGACATTTATTTTTCATATTAATCCTCCCTCATTTTTTTCTCTATACATTAGATTTACGTCACAATTTGGATGTTATGCACATTAAAAAGAATATAAGTGATAACCTCATTTACACAATGTTAAATGTGAAGGGAAAATCAAAAGATGGCCTAGAGTCTTGTAAAGATTTTCAATAATTGGGCATTAGAAAGGAATTGCATCCTCAAATAAAAGGGAATAAATTTTACCTGTTAGTAGCACCTTACACACTTTTAAAGAAAGAAAAGAAAGATTTTTGTCAAAGACTATATGATTTGAAGATGGTTATAGCTCCAACATTAGTCATTGTGTTTCAGTGGAAGAATTTAAGTTATTGGGATTTAAATCCCATGATTATCATGTTTTAATGCAACAATTTTTATCAGTTGTAATACGAGGACTACTACCAAAGGGGCCAAGACAATTGATTTTTTGCTTATCTTCATTTTTTAATGAGTTATGTCAAAGAGTTATCGATAAAAGGAGAATGGAAATATTAGAAGAAGATATTATAGAGATTATATGCATGTTGGAGAGGTAATGCCCTCCCTCTTTCTTTTTTATATTATGGTTCACTTGCCAATTCACTTTGTTTGAGAAGCTCGATTATGTGGGCCCATACATTTTCAATGGATGTAACCATTCGAGAGGTAATTTAGAATGTATTTAACTTGTCTCATTAACAAGTTAGATTTGTAGTAAATAAATGTTATATGTGTATTCATTTTATATGGTTTGTCATTAGGTTTATGAAGGTATACAAGGATTATGTTAGGAACCGTGCACGACCTGAAGGATGTATAGCAGAAAATTATTTGGTGGATGAGTGTGTAAAGTTTTGTAGCATGTATAAAAAAAAATAGCAAAAATAGGTATTCCACAATCTCAAAATGAAGAGTTCAAATATGAAACAATACTAGGAGGTCGACCAATCTCTAAGGGGAAGCCAATAACATTGTCAGATGAATTATTAAAAATTGTCCATCATTATGTGTTGATTAACAATTCAGAAGTTGAGCCATATATAGAGTGAGTAAACTGAAGCTCGTTATATATATATTTATAACTTATGTTATCATTAATATTGTTATTAAAATTCCTCTACATTCATATCAGAATGCATTTGAGCGAGCTAAAGCATTCCAATCAAAGTTTATCCCAAGATGAGACTGTGCTACAAAAAAGACATATTGAGACATTATCTTCGTGGTTTATGAACAAGGTAGACTAATTTTTACATTGTGCATTTTAAAAGTCTAATGTTGTTATGTATATAAAAATTCATATAATTTCATTTATGATCTTTTAAACAGATTAAGGTCCAAGAAAACACAACTGAAGTATCAATAATCCTAAAGTGGCTAGCAGTTGAGCCATGGCGTTATGCTATGTCATATGCAAGCTACATAATAAATGGCAAACGATTTCACACATCATTGGTTGAAAAGTACACCCAAGATAGTGGAGTTTTTCTTGAGGCAGAGACTATTTGTAGATCTAGTGCAAGGGATACCATACATGTTGTTGCTAATGTTTCATATTATGGGATTATACGTGATATAATTTTGTTGGACTTTCACAAATTTTGAATGCCTATCTTTCAATGTGATTGGGACAACATTTCGAATGGTGTTAAATTTGACGATGGATTCACTTTGTTTAACCTCCACCAAGGACATAATCAACTAAAAAAAGATCCTTTTGTTCAGCATCACAAGCAAGACAAGTATTTTATTCGAGAGAAAGTGGAACATAATATTGGTATGTGGTTCTCAAGGCACCTCCACGAGGTTTTCTTGAGCTCGAGACGTATGATGAGAGTTCTTACACATTATATTCATCGATTGATGTTTTAAAACTTGACAATAATGAGAGAAATGACGATGAGCCTCACGTGAGGATAGATTGTGAGGGTGTTATTGTGTGATTGTAATTTATTTTAGCATGTAAACATTAAGTTTGTTTGATTAATATATACATTATTATGCTTATGGTAAATTCATTTTTAGTTAAAAAGTTTGTGCTTGGTGATGTAAACTTAGATGTGCTTTGCCCTGTGCCTGCAATACAAATGCTCATGCTAATAACATAACTGTAATTTTGATCTAGTGTATTTGTGTGCATATTGTACTTGCAATACATTACAACCTTGTGTCACATTCATGACTTCACCTCAATAGAACTTATTTTGTCACATTCGTGACTTCACCTCAATACAACCTTATGTCACATTCGTGACTTCACATTTGTATAGATTGGAACGTTTTATCTGAATGTTATGATCATGTATGTGTGAATGTAAACATAAACTAATTTGTACTTATATGAAAGTAACATCATGGCCATATTTTTAGAGAATGGCACGTTTTAGGATACTCTTTTATGGTTCTTGACTAGTGATATCTTTCCAATTTTCGCTCACCAAAATTGCAGGCAGCAAATGTTTTTGCTCAGCAGAGGTCATATGATTGGAAAGAGTTTGAAGTCGATGATAGGATGAGGTAGGTTATAATTAATGTGTTGTTCTTCTTTAGCTTTATGTTTCTTCCCTCGCCTCTGTGGTCATACCAATGTTCAAATAAGATTAAATAGTTCTCTATAAAATCAATCTTGGTTGGATGTTTGGGACAAAGTCAACTATTCTACAACTCTTAGATTGCAATTTGACCATCACCCCATCATTCTTGACTCAGTGTCCATTAGTCTTTTTTGTCCCAAACCTTTTAAGTTCATCTCAATATAGACTAATCACGAGAACTTATTGGAAATTATTTACAGTTCATTTAATAATTGAGTTGCTGTGGTTTCTCAGGTCTTTGTTGTGTAGGCCTTTGCCTCTGGACACAGGGAGGTGCACTTGTGTTATTGTGAAGGAAGCATCTCTTAAAGGATTGCGTGGGGGCACTTTGTACACTCTTTACACTATTGTAAGTTTAGTGCAACTTTTGAGATACTATATTGGTAATTTTGTTATTCAAAGGTTTGCTCTTCTATATTACTGTGTAATATGATTTTATAATACATTAATCAAATTGCTTAAAAGCGTTGGAATGGTTGCTCGAAAGTCACCCTTTCTTAGGGGGGTGGGCTATTTTGCAGGAATCTATACTGGTAAATTTAATCACCAGGAAATGAATTCATATTATGGGATTCAAACTCTTAGTGAAATATTAGACTGCATGTGAATTTACCCAATCCAGGATTACTGAAAACCACAAGAAAATCAACCAAACAATCACTTAGTGCTACAATGGTTCTCAATCTACTGAGAGTTTGCATCTGTGTCAAGTCATGTTTCATAAATGGATTTAGCCCTTTTTGCAATGCCACCAAAATGCATATAAGAGATATTTTTTCGGATGGATAAGTAATAGTTGATCGAGGAAATCTATGCATAAAAACATTTTACAAGCATCCAATTGCACCATCTTTTCCTTCTAGTTTTTTATTCTACTAGAAAAACATTCATGAACAATTCCTACTCCTGTTAATATACATGCCTACGCTCCAAATTGATATATATAATATGATCTTTAACATGAAACCAAAAAATATCCCAAGAACTCCTTTTCCTTCACATTTGAGCTAATCAACTCATTTTCAGCCATTAACATTGTTTTCTACAATTAATATTGAAATAGTATGTGGACTAGCATCAAGACGTTTGTTGTTAATTTTAGAAAGGCCTTATAATAGTTAACTCCGAACCTTGTCAATACAAAAAAGTAAACATAAGCAAGTTTTTCTCATGCATGTGAAATAAACTTAAATTAACAAAATCAAACATATAAAACACAAATTGAGTTATTTTATCAACAACAAATCAATATTCCACTGCTTAAAGGGGGAAATAAATCAAACCATTGTTTAAAGACTGGAAAATAACTGATAACGGGCCAAGGATGGAAGTACATGGGGCATAGGATGGAAATACCTGGTGATGAACGCCAAAAATAAGGGATAAAGGATGAAACCCTTCATTATGAATACTATGGGCATAAATATTTATATATTCCAATAATTTTTGACATATAAAAGTAAAATAAACTATATCAGCAGCTGATGAACATTCACATATAGTATCTTCAAGAGAGCAATTACATTATAGAAACGTATTTGGCAATCTGAGATTGAGGTCACAACTCCAACCATGCAATACCAACTGGAAAAACTTAAAATTCATCATCTCCATATTCTCTTTCCACCCTAGAAATTTTAAACATCATTCTACCTATAGCTTTTGATCCTCCATTGACTTGGAATGGGAAGAACCATCATATGGTTCCTAGATGAGATCATCGTAGGGGCCCCAACGACTCTAAAACTACTATGAAAATGTGGTAAATAAACAGTACGACACACCTGATACTATCAGTTAAATCATTTAACAATTTATGAACTTAAAGAAACTTAACTACAACGAAGTCACAATTCTTGTAGCATAAGCAAAACTCTAGCCAAGTACAAAGAAATCACATTAATTCATCAACAATCCAGAAAGGAAACATATTATAAAAATAAAACCCAAACCAACAAATTGCATTAAAAGTGATAAAAGAATCGAATATTTGGGAAATCCCAAAATCCTTTTCACAAAAGTCTTTAACCACAAATTTGTTCAGTTATCAATCGTTCAGTCATAAAATAACATTCACGACACATAATAAGTAGTCATGAAAGGTTTTTTTGGGTAATGACTTTTACGATTGGTAACTAGGTGTCGAGGATATTTGTTTCAACGACAGTTGGCAGGTGTCGTGGATATTGATTTCAACGACAGTTGGCAGGTGTCGTGGATATTGATTTCAACGACACTTGGCATGTGTCGTGAAGTTGTTTTACGACACCACAAGGGTGTCATGGATATTTATGACTAGTAACTATGTGTAGTGGATATTTGTTTCAATGACACTTGGAAGGTGTCGTGAAATATTTTTACGACACCACAAAGGTGTCAATATAGAAGGTAACTTTCTATAACACCCCCTTGAATGACTACATAAAATGTGTCGTGGAAACAGTTTCACGACACATATCAGGTGTCATGGAAAAGAGTTTTTCTTGTAGTGAAGGATAGGTGGGGTAGAATTGGCTCCCCAGAGGACCTATTTCCAGGGACGTTTACCATTGGAGGGGATAAGGAAGGCTTGGTTTCTTACCATATGTTGAGGGTTGGGGATCGAGTTGTGTAGAATCAAAAATTTCTAAGAAGTTTGTGGGACAAGGAATTAGAGGAGGCAAAGGAATTCTTTGATTAGTTGGGTATGGCACCTTCTCCATCGGGAGGAGAAGATGATTTGAGATGGGCATCACTAAGAAGGGGGAGTTTTACGGTGAAAGATTTTACTCTAATTTAAGAAGATATGGGAACGGTAATAATAGTTTTTCTTGGAGGTAAATTTGGAGGGTAAAGGCTCCTTCGAAAGTCATGTTCTTTGTCTAAGACGCGGCTAGACAAGAAAATTTAATGACAGAGGGGTTACATAAGAGGAGACGATTAATGTCTAGTCAATGTTGATTGTTTAAGTAGGAAGAAGAGATGACTAACCACCTTCTTTTGCATTATTGGGTGACAAGGGGTGTATAGGAGGTATTCTTCTCCTTTAGCTGGATCGCGTGGGTGATGCTCAAATCGGCGAGGTCTTTGTTAGATTCTTGGCACCCCCCGGAGGGATAAAATTATGATAGAGATGTTTGGAAATGGGTGACTCGTTGTATCTTTTGGAAGATTTGGAGAAAGAAAAATTCGAGGTGTTTTGAAGGTAAAGTAGTCGATCGACCTAGATTACGATACCTTTTCTTGATAACTATATTGATTTGGTACAAGGAAAACCTCAATATAGGTACATTAGTCACATACAACCATATATTAGATACATAATACACATATTTATGTACATCTCTATCATTAATTAAGGGATGTTTTGTAATCACGATAAATTTTCATTTGAATGGGAAAGAAAGTAGATAATATTGATTTTGAATTTGATCAAGTGGAGAGTTTTTTTCGTCCCCATTTGTGCCTTTATCTTTCTGAGATTGTATATTTGATTGTTCTTAGTTCTCTACAATTTTTGGGGTAGTACTAATATCAAACACTTGGGTTTTTAGCCACCATAAGAATATAGAGTGAATGGACCTGTTCTGATACAACCGACCCCATTTTCTTCATAAGAAACATATTTTTCGCTCATCACCATGCTATATTAATTGGTGTAAGAGGTACCGGTTGCTTTCTTGACGATGGCGGCCCGAAGAACTGCTCCAATTAAAAATTCCATAGAATGCGATGACAGAGCACAAATTAAAGAAATTGTGGCACTTCATGATGATCAGTTTAATGGGCTAATGCACATAATGGAGGGACTTCATCCCGAAATTCAATAGTAGAAACAACAAGCATCACAACCTCAACAAATTCAACAATAGTCCCAAAGATAAAGATGGAATCCTACTCCTAATCAATGGTAATATGAGGAAGATTGGGAAAAAGTAGATAAAGAAAAAGAAAATTCTATTAACAACCCATTTGCAAACTTTTGGTGTGAGGAGGAGAAGACCACAATTACCCCCAATGAGATCCACCACAGAGGTGATGCAAGACCAATTAAAGTCGATGAGATGTTGGATTAAAGCTTGATATTCCAAAATTTTATGGTAGAATGGAATCGAAAGAACTTTTGGATTGGATAACCGCGGTAGAGGAAACTTTGGAATTCAATGAGGTCCTGTAGGATAAAAGAGTGGATTTGGTATTTACACATTTGCAAGGAAGTTCCTTCGCTTGGTGGCAGCAATGCAAGCCATTAGAGTGTGAAAAACAAAGACAAAGTTTAAAACGTGGGAGAAGATGAAGAATAACTTACATGCTGAATTTTTACCCCATAACTATGTGAGGTCCTTTTACTACAAATTTCAACATCTTCATTAAAGAAGCAAAATTTTCGATACATATAAGGAGGAATTTTACAATCTGATCATCCTTAATGGATTGTCAAAATATGAGGATCAATTGGTAGCTCGTTATATTGAAGGATTATGACATAACATTCAAGATGTCCTTATACCATCAATTTACTTCGTTAGAAAAACATCAAAAGGCGCTTCAGGTGGAGAAGGAAAGTTTGCGAGACAATACAACAACTAGATTTTTTATATAGCAACCCCTAAAGCGGCTTTAAAAAGTGTTACTACCCACTAATGTTTTTAAAACTACACGAGTAGGCACAAGTTCTAAGTTATTTACATTTGGGGTTAAATTACACAATTGTGGAGAGCAGGGGCATAAGGTTAGTGAATATAAAAAATTGGACCGCGTTAGTAAGAACTTATTTTTTGAAAATGAAGATGTAGATGAAGGACCTTTTAAAAATAATTAGGTGGTGGTTAATAATGATGATGATGACAATCCAGATAATGAAGTTCTTTATGGGGATGAATGTAAAGACTTATGTAGGAGGAGTCCCTAACAAAGATTGATTATCTAAGTTGATCTTATACTTAGAAAATAAAAGGGGAAGACAAAGATCACTCGAGGGACATCCACGAAGACCCTTTAGAGACACTCCTCTAAGGACTCCCTTCGAAGGCCAAAGTTATTCGAATAATGATATTTTGTAATATGAAGCTAAATGTATTTTATCATGTACTTTGTATATTAAATAAGATTATTTTGTAATATGGGCGAGGTGGTTCGGTACCCTAGAGGGACCATGCCTGGCAGGGCATGGGAGAGCTCACATGCTTTATCGAACGACCTCCTCTTGGGAACCTCGAAGGGAAATGGTGTGGAGGATTGGGAGTAAGGAAACATTGGGAATATAATAACCAACCCTCTTGGCATACTTGGGAAAAACTTCATTCGGTACAAATGGTTGTTCGATCCACTTCCAACCAAGCTACCATAACTTCAACCTATTCGGGGGAACTTCCTCGAGGAACCCCAATCTTGTATCTTTGGCCTAGATATAGTTCTTAGCCAACAAACATCATACTAAATACTTGATCTACCTTTCAGTAGAGAAACCTTAATGACATACACCACACATTTGGTTGATGTGACCACACGTCTAGTGGGGTCACTATTCACCTACTTTATGACGTAATAACGTCTGGCATTAAGGAAATTGAAGTTACCACACTCAAGTGAGTTTATCCTTTGAATGGCAGGCCTAGTCCACAAAATCTGATTATATAGCCATTATAAGGTAAGCCTTTGATCTTCCATGTCACTTTCCTCATTAATGCCACCATGCTTCTAACTGGTTAGGAATGTTCTCGTCAAAATATAATATCCCATGCATTTAATGCAATATCTTCAACATTAATGCTATGGAACTTTAGCATTTAATGACAATCAATCACATTTAATGCTAACAAGGTTACTCAAGTAACCTTGATACCATATAAGTAGACCAACCAAATAGTTTACAAGGACGACAATCTTGATCCCGAATTGCTGTTGGATTTTCCTCATACACGAGAGCTTATGTAAGAACATTTATTATCCTAAACATTCTCCCTATACCCATTAATATACATACCATTAATCATTAACTGTGCTTGAGGTTCCTGCCTTACCTTTATTTTGTCGAGCGTGCTTGTTCTTTCTCCCTCTGGCCAAGTTACTTGGTGGTCCATCTATTTATTGTATTTACAATGTATTTATGGTGTAAAGATCTCATTTAATACTAGCATGAGCATTGAATGTTATGGCCTCTCTTGGCCTAATTTATTGTCATTATTAAATACTGTCATATGCATTAATCCCGATCTTGATAAGGGATTATGAATCACTTGATACTAATTGTATTCCAAGTACCCACATCTTACACCTTAATTGTTAAAAGATCTTATTTTTAAGATCGATTTGAAGATATTGACCGTTGGCTATGTAGTAACATTTTTCATACCTTTTTCACCATTGGAGGAAAGAATTGTAAAGTTATCATTGATCTTAGAACTTGTGAAAATATAGTCGCACAAGAAGTTGTGAATAGTCTAAAACTTTAGACTCGACTGCACCCTAACCCTTATCAACTATGTTGTCTTAAAAGGGGGAGTGAAGTAAAGGTTTCTAAATGTTGCCTAGTTCACTTCTTAATTGAATATAAATACAAGGACAAGGTCTGTTGTGATGTTGTCGAGATGAATGCTTGCCATCTCCTTTTTGGAAGACCATGGAAATGGGATCAAAGTATACATTTTGATGGTCGAAAGAATACTTACAACTTTACTTGGAAAGATAAGAGGATTGTTCCTACATCGTTAAAGGAGTATGTGCCTAAACCATATAGTGGTGAAGGTTCTAATCTCCCTATATATTTCAAGTTCGTTGGTCAAATTTAAAAAACTGATTTTTTTTATTAACTGATCAGAAAAGAATCGGTTGTGAATGATAGTGTTGTTCCAGATTTAGTCAAGGTTTTATTATAGAAGTGTGGCGGTGTATTTCTAATTGATCTTTCATACACTTTACCTCCTTTGAGGTGTATTTAGTACCAAATTGACTTTCCATTAGGGTCAATCCTTCCTAACAAACCCCATTATAGATGAATCTAACTGAATATAATGAGTTACATCATCACGTGGAAGAACTTGTTTCCAAGGGCTTTGTTCGTGAAAGTTTAAATCCTTGTGTTGTACGAGCCTAATTAGTACCATATAAAGATCGTTCATCGAGGAACTATTGATAGCCATGCTATCAATAAAATTACGTTCAAATATCTATTTCCAATACCATGACTTCACGACCTTCTAGATGAATTTTCTATTGATCACGTTTTCAGCGAGATTGGTCTTAAAAGCAGGCATCATCAAATTCGCATAAGAGATAGTAACTGATATGCCCAAGATGTACCCTCATACTTGGAGTCACTAACCTCGACCAACCTCACAGCTGAGATGTCAGGAAGCTCACATCAGTTATCCGAAAGGTCGTCTTATTCAAGGTTGGCACCTCATTGACCAACCTCGACTGACCAGCTATTGCCACCATCAGACTCTTCTCAAATCGACCTTGGACCCTACCTCATACCCCCTTGCATCGTCTTTCAGGCCGAGGTTATACTTACAATTGATAGGAAAAAGCAACTATTGGACTCCCTCAATCTCGTACTCAGCCAGGCCGAGGTTACAATAAGTGATGTCATAAGTTCGAGCACACATAAGCACATGGAAGACTTGGAGCACATGACAAGTTAGTTATAACTAACTATCTTATTCCCCTCACGTGGGGGAATATTTTGTCATCATCTTGTTACATGTGGAACAACCAGGTGTCTACCTACGATTAGTGTATTCAACTCACACTTGCTCATGGCATGCTTGGGGGGTGCACTACTCCCCCCAAGCACTATATATACAGGTCTTCACCTACCTTGAAAAAAGGATTCATAATTGTAACCCTAACAAAAGCTCTGCTGAATTACATAGTAGAGAGAGAAAGTGGGAAATTGTTTCACAGGCCAATAGTGACCTCATTCTAATGGAATTGACTCACACACATAGTGGACGTATGCCATATTGGTTGAACCACTTATATACTAGTATTTCTCCTCTTCTCCTCACCTCCTTCTACTAGATATTTACTCTTGTGCTGCCATTATTATTGCTAGCTTGAGCTTATCAACACCCTATCTAGTGGTGATGTTTACAACATCATCATTTTGGCCCCGTCTGTGAGAAACAAGATGATTCATCTCTTCCTCTTCTTTGCTGCTTGACCCCATCGAAAACTCTGGTGGTGAACCAGACCTCCCCCTTTTGCGTGGAGTTGTTTCACCATTGAAAGAGATCTCTTAAGGTATCAAGCTCTCTAATATTTTAAATACAAGCTCTTTAGTATTTTATATGGCACCAGAGTTACCACCTCCGTAATCTGGTGTTGGAGGGCCCAGTTCCAGCTAGGCACCACCCTAGTCCGAGATGGCTGAGGTAGCAGCAACCTTGAAGTCCTTAACTACAACTCAATAAGCGATGCAAGAATAATTTACTCAGCTCAGCCAAAACATAATAATGAGACCACCTGGGGTCTGACCGAAGATGATTACTTCGGCGGCTGATTAGGGAAAACATGAGGATAGGTGACCACCCCAGGCACTATAGAAAGACCTACCTCGTCCTCAACGGCGGAGGGATGTTACTGACCTTAGGCGTTTACACCTGGGGGGGAGGGGAAGAAAACCGTTGCCCAGAGGATAGGTATGATGATATAAAGGTCGATGATACTTTGACTGACTGATGGGAACCATATGAGGTATCAAACAACATCGTACATCCTATCCAACAGAGCAGAGGATAAGGTGAAATACGAGACTGTGATGCCCATCAAAGAGGTTCAGCTTTTGATCGGTTGAGTAGAGGGTCGGTTTTTCAAAGACTCGACCAAGTTAATGACCTGCGAGAGAGGCTATCCAGGTAAAGAAGCATAGCTGGCTCACGAAGAGAGGGTGGCGATTGTTGGCCTCATCATGGCTGACCCCCACATGGTCGAGACTGTGGTGAGGGGGAGTAAACGTTAGGCAGCAGCTGGGGAACCCTCAATCCACCCTTTGGAGGTGGCTGGGGACAACCTTGGCCAAGTCGATGTTTCTAAGACCTAGAACGACTCTATTCAAAAGCTGGAAGAGAAGATAGGGGATCTCATAAAAAGTCGAGACCCATTGCAGAGGGAGTACTCAGAGGGTTCACCATTTGTGGTAAGGATTGTCAAATTTCTAGCCCCTAGAAAATTTAAACCTCCAGTGGTGTCTCCCAAGTATGATGGAAGTACCAACCCAGTCCATCACATTGAAATATATCAATCTTCAGAAGACATTTATTCAATCTCTGATGAGATGAGGTGCCAAGCTTTCTCAACCACCCTAACGGGGGCTGTACATATCTCGTTCACTTCTCTTCCTAAAAATTCAGTTGAGAGTTTTAAAGGTTTTGCCGAGCAATTTATTCACAACTTATGTTTTGGGGTAAGACCTCAGAAGAAGATAACTCACTTTCTTTATGTAAAGCAAGGGAAGAATGAAAGCCTTAGAGACTATATCACGAGGTTCAACAAAGAAAAGTTGAAGGTAGAATATTATGAAGAGAGTATAGCCATGACAACCCTTATAGGAGGACTTCATAAGGGAAAGTTACTCTGGAAGCTTGCTGAAGACCCACCTAAGTTTATGGCCGAGCTGCTAGAGATGTTAACAACAGCTGAAAAGGTTATGAACGTAGAAGAAGTAATGGCTGCGAAATATGAGGATGAGAACGGAAGTAGCATCGGGAAGTTTCAAAAGAAAAGGGATGGAAAGAAGAGGGATGTAAACGATAAGTTTGCAAACTATACTCCTTTAACTGTGAGCTACAAACACATCCCCAACGAAATAAAGAATGATAGGTATTTAAGATGTCCGGAGAAGCCAAAGGCTCCTCCACATAAGAGAAATACGAATTTATGGTGCGATTTACATCAAGATTACGACCATCTAACTGATAAATGTTTTGCCCTAAAGGAAGATATCGAACAAATGTTGCAGTCTAGAAGGCTCAAAAATTATGTGGATAGTAGATCTTCTAAGGCTGGAAGAGACAACCTTAAAAAGAAAAGAAATGATAAATGCCGAGAAGATGCCCCTGCCAGAGGAGTTGATGACTCAGATGATGATGACGATGACCCTGACATCCCACCAAAGGACGATAATATCCCAGTAAAGAGGGTTGGTATAATCTCTTTTGGTGTGTGCACTATCTGTAGAGGGCTAGAAGGGGGTGGCTCAGAGGTAGTTTATCGCAAGGCTCACGTGGCATAGGCCAAAGCAGTAACTAAGGCCAAGGTTGTGAACTCGGCTTCTATAGAGGTTAAATAAAAGAAGAGAAAGAAAGTTGACATGGACACCCTCGTAGTCGGCTTCTCGCGATTGGATTTCAAGGGTATCTGATCTTTTCACGATGACCCTTTAGTCATCACCACAAGGGTGCATGGTGTGAGGTTTAGAGAATCCTTGTTGATGGGGGAAATTCTGCAGACGTTATGTTTTGGCCCTGTTTCAAGAGCTTGGGCCTCAATAGATCTAACCTTGTCCCTTATCATCATCCCTTGATTGGATTCAGCGGTGAAAGTTACATCCATTGGTTATGTATGAGATGCATGTGAGAATGGGAGATGAATGGCCTAGGAGTTTGACCAGGAAAATCAATTTCTTTGTAATGGATGAAAATATCTTCTCAGCCTACAACCTCATCATGGGACGAGTAGCCCTCAAGGAATTTGAGGCCGTGCCTTTAACGGTCCACCGGATGCTAAATTTCCTGACTCCCTATGGAGTAAGGGAAGTGAAAGGTGACCAAACTTCGGCACGAGAATACTACTTCAACTCTGCAGAAGAGAGAGAGGCTCATAAGAGGGCAACGACCACATACAACATTGACACTCTTTATCATAGAGATGAAATAAAACTCAAAAAGGGCGATGCCACGAAGGAGGTAGAATCCATCATCCTCAATGAGGACGAGCCTAAAAAACCATCCAGGTCGGCAAAGCCTTAAAGTTTGAGATCAAAGGGGAATAAGTGAAGTTGTTAAGGAAGAGATAAAGTATCTTTGGCTGGATCCATGCACACATGCCAGGTATTGATCCTGAGATTGTGTGTCATAAACTCAATGTTGTAGAGGAGGCCAAACCTATTAAGGAGAGAAGAAGAATATACTCAAGAGAGAAGTACGATGTCATCATATATGAGGTTTGAAATCTTGAAGATGCCAAGTTCATCGGAGAAGTTATATACCCTGAGTGGTTATCTAACGTTATTATAATGCCCAAAGCTAATGGGAAATGGAGGATGTGTATAGACTTCATTGATTTAAACAAGTCTTGCCCAAAAGATAGTTTTTCCCTACCTCGTATAGATCAAATGGTGGATGCCACAGCATGACATGAGCTCATGAGCTTCATGGATGCATATTTCGAGTATAATTATATCTTTATGAATTTAGATAACTCAGAGAAGACGACATTCATTACAGATAAGGGGACCTATTGCTATAGGGTCATGCCCTTATAAGATGTTCGATGATCAGATAGGCTAGTCCATGGAAGTTTATGTGGACGACATGCTAACGAAGAGTTTGAAGGTCGACACTCATGTGACCGACCTTGAGATACTTTTGACACCATGGACAAATACATAATAAAGCTCAACCCAGCAAAATGTGTCTTCGGGATAGGAGCAGGTAAGTTTTTGGGCTTCATCATCAACCAAAGGGGAATAGAGGCTAACCCTGAGAACATCAAGGCTCTGATGGAAATGAAGACTCCCAAAACCATCAAAGACATTCAGAGGCTAACCGAACGAGTTACTGCACTTAATAGGTTTGTTTCAAGAGCTATAGATAAATGTCTTCCTTTTTTCAAAGTTCTTAGAAAGTCCTTTGAACGGAATGAGGAGTGTGACAGAGCTTTTAAAGAGCTTAAGTCCTACCTCGGATCCCCCATACTTATATCTCGGCCAATTAAGGGTGATAAGCTATATGTATATTTAGCTGTCTCAAAGTCTGCCATCAGTGCTGCAATAATAAGAGAAGAGGATGGAGTGCAGAGACCAGTGTACATAAATAGCAAAGCACTCCAAGGGTCTGAGCAGAAGTACCATTGGATTTAAAAGTCAGCCTCTTCTTTGATACATGCTTCTAGGAAAATAAAGCCATACTTCCAGGCCCACACCATGGTCGTCCTCACTGATTCCCCACTAAGGCAGGTCCTCCATAAGCCTGAGAAGTTAAGAAAGCTAATAAGCTAGGCAATCAAGTTGGGGGAGTATGATATTATTTATCAACCCAGGGTTGCCATCAAGGGATAATCACTAGCAGATTTTGTGGCCGAGTTTACCTGGGATGAGATTGATGTTGAGAAGAGTCACAAGGCTACAGAGGAGACAGAAAGAAACATTAACTGAGCTTCGAACGAGGTTGAATTAAGTGCATCCAGACAAAGAACAGTTGAGAATGAAGAGGAAAAATACCTCTTCAAGCAAGGGACCCTCTCAGAGGGAAACTTATCTTCAAATGAAACCATTTGGAACCTCTTCGTTGATGGGTCGTCCTGTAAAAGCGAAAATGGAGCAGGGATGATAGTGTTGGCACTAGATGGTACATATATTGAGTATGCGCTAAGGTTAACCTTTAAATCTTCCAATAACGAGTCAGAGTGTAAGGCATTAATATCATGTCTCTCTTTGGGGCAGGCCCTTAATGATGGCCAACTCCTAGTTCATAGTGACTCGAGGATAATCATGAACCAAATCCTGGGGGTATATGAGGCCAGAGATAAAAGGATATATAGATACCTAAAGAGGGTGAGATCGATGCTAGAAATCTTCAAGGAAGTAAAGATGAAGAGCATACCTCATCTAGACAACAATCGCGATGATGCACTTATAAAGTTGTCCTCGACAACAAGAACAGACATAAGGAGAACAGTACCGATTGAAATTCTGCTCAAGCCGACCATTGAAAAGGAAGAGGTTACTAAACCTTGCATAAATCAGAGTATGGGAGCCTCGTGGATGGACTCTTATAAAATACATCATAGAGGGAGAACTGCCAGAGTCAAAGTTAGAAAGGAGAAAGCTAAGGATCAGAGATGCTAAATTCTCTATTGTAGGAGATATCTTTTATAAAAGGGGATTCCTGATCCCTCTCCTCAGATGTATCCACACTTTAGAGGTCCTACACATCTTACACGATGTGCACGAGGGCTCTTGTTCAAGACATATAGTAAGGAGGCCGTTGACTAAGAGGATAATCACTTAGGGGTACTGGTGGCCGACCTTGGCTAAAGATGCAGCTGCGTATGTGAAGAAATATGATAAGTGTCAGAGCTTCTCCACCATTCCCCATCATCCACACCAACCTCTGACTTCTATCAGTTCCCCTTGGCCATTTATAGTATGGGGAATTGATTTGGTAGGACCCTTGACAAGACTTATAAACAACTATTGGTTCTTAATAGTGGCAATTGATTATTTCTTCAAATGGGTAGAGGCTGAGCCAATAATCATAATCACTGAGCAAAAGACTTTCTAGTTCATCTGGAAGAACATCATATGCAGGTATGGCCTTCCAAACACCCTCATCTCACACAATGGAACCCAATTTAAGAATGTTTCCTTAGAAAAATACTGCGAAATAGTAGGGATCAAGCAGTTCTTCTCTTCTCTTGGATGACCCCAGGAAAACGGTCAGACCGAGGTCACAAATCGAACAATCCTTGATGGGATTAAAAAAGAGGCTGGAAGAAGCCAAAGGAAAATGGATAAAGGAGGTATATGTTGTGCTTTGGGTTTATAGGATGATAGTGAGGACACTAACATGGGAAACTCCATTCATACTAGCCCATGGCTCAGAGGCTATTATCCCAACAGAGATAGGGCTTCCCACTCGTAGAGTTCAAACATATGACCCTCAGAGGAATGGGAAAGAGATAAAAATTGATCTTGATTTGATTGAAGAAAGAAGAGAGGATTCATAGATAAGAGAGGAAATCTATCAGCATAGAATTATGAGATTCTACAATCATAGGGTGAAGTCAAGGTCGATAGCTATGGGAGACCTAGTCCTGAAGAAGATGTTGTACAAAACAAATAAGCTCCATCCTAATTGGCATGGTCCTTATAGGGTAATTGATGAGGTTGTACATGGGACCTACCGGCTAAAAAATCTATAAGGGGAGCCCTTTTCCAACCCTTGGAATGCCGACCACTTGAAAAAATATTACTTATGATGTTGCGATTGTTCTATCCTTTTGTAATACATGTATCAACTTATATAGAGAATGTTAATGAAAAAGTGGCAACGTTGTGTTCATAATTTTGTTCCAATGTATGTGTGTTTAACATCATTAATTTGGTGAAATTATCAAGGTAAAACATCATTAATTTGGTGACCTCAAACCTTTAACATCATTAATTTTGTAAAGTTATCGAGGTGAAGCATCATAAATTTGGTGACCTCAGACCTTTTACATCATTAGTTTGGTGAAAATACGTGGGTAAACACCATAATTTGGTGACCTCGGACCTTTAACATCATTTATTTGGTGAAATATGAGGTGAAACGTCATTATTTGGTGACCTCTGATCCTTTAACATCATTTATTTGGTAAAATTATGGAGGAAAAACACCATAATTTGGTGACCTCGGACCTTTAACATCATTTATTTGGTGAAATATGAGGTAAAACGTCATTATTTGGTGAAATATGAGGTGAAACATCATTATTTGGTGACCTCTGATCCTTTAACATCATTAGTTTGGTGAAATTATGGAAGTAAAACCCCATAATTTGGTGACCTTAGACCTTTAACATCATTGGTTTGGTGAAAATATGAGGGCAAACACCATAATATGTTGACCTCAGACCCTTAACTTCATTAGCATTGGTAAAAATATGAGGTAAAACATCATTATTTGGTGAAATATGAGGTGAAACATCATTATTTGGTGACCTCTGATCCTTTAACATCATTAGTTTGGTGAAATTATGGAGGAAAAACACCATAATTTGGTGACCTCAGACCTTTAACATCATTTATTTGGTGAAAATATGAAGGTAAACACCATAATATGGTGACCCCAGACTCTTAACTTCATTAGCATTTATAAAAATACTAGGTAAAACATCATATTAGTAAACCTCGTAGTTTGGTTTGATGAAATTTGTGAACGTGGAGTATCACAATTATAGAACAACAAAACATCCTATGAAGTAATAGAATCAGAAAAAGCCAAGCTACTTATGATCATATCATAAAGAGGGTTCAGAATTACAATCCAGAATATCAAGAGGCTACCATTAGAGTTCATAGAAATGAATTAGAGATAAAGTTCATCAAAACTACAACTACCAAAAAGCTCCACTAGGAAAAGTTATCAGTTAGCAAGAGAGACTATGAATCGGCTGGAGCTGACCCACTAATAACTGGAGTCATCTAATCAAGACCAACATTTGTATCTTCAACTTCGTCATCGTGATGAGCACCGTCGTCTATCTCAGTGACCTTAAGAGGGGTAGTCTCGGCTGGATCAGCGTCACTCTCTTCAACCTCCTTCAAAGCTTGGGCAAATCGGGGGTCTCCAAAGCCTAGACCAACAAAGTCCTTGATAGCTAAGATCCCAGACTCACCTTGATTCATGGTCGTCCATCTGTTGGTCACTTTGATTCCCCTCTCAAGATACACAAAGCTTAAGCTTACAAACTCGTCAGAGACCTTGTAATCCTTAATGGCCTTCTCAGCGACATCTTCCAATGCAGCCTTGACTACAACATTAACCTTCGATTGAAGGACATCATCCTTGGCCTTCAGAGCTAGACTGTGATCCTTATTGAGCTGAGATATCTGGTTATCCCTCCCCTTGAGGTCTTATTTTAACCTTTCAATCTCGGCCTTCAGAGTAGCCTCTACTCTTTCAGCATCCTTACCCTTCTCTATCAGGGGCATCTTCTTTAAGGTCCACTCAACAAGGCGGTGAAAAGACAAGACACCCTGCAGATGAAGATCAAACATATGAATATATGATTGATAATTTCTAAAAAGCTGAGGTAACACTTGGAAGAAAGATAGGTAAAACTAATACCAGGATCGATTTGTGAATAACAAACTTGACCAATAATAGGGCATCTAAGGCACGAAGAAAATGCTTATTTTCCACGGTTATTATGGTGCCAATAGCATCGTCAACTTTCAGATTGTGGCTGATCACTCTATCTCCAATCTTGAGCTAAGATAAACGAGTATCCAAGTCATCGTCAGTTGAAATGGGTATGGCACGATCCTTGGCTTGAGTTTTACTCGTCCTGGTATGGGCCGGGTCAGTGAAAGACTTCCTCTTCCTGGAAGCATCGGCCTTAGAGGAGACGACATTCTTTTTTACAGCAGGAGGGGGTTCACTCTTTCCACCTTGCTTCTCCTTAAACTTCACTAAAATGGGAGCCGACATTTCCCAAAAGTCGTCTAGAGTGCCTACTGGTCGCTCGGCAAAAATATAAGTCTCTAAGTTAGAAAGTCAGATAGACAAAAAACATACGAGACATCACTAGGTAAGAAAAAATGTTGACTTACGAAGCTCTTCTAAGGGACCACCCCCTAAACCTATCTGAGATAGGTAGTAGGGGGTCATTAGATGTTCATATTTAACAAGAAAAATTTTCTCGCCTTGGTTACGAAGGTCCTCAAGGGTCATCTTTAGCCCCGAGTGAGACTGTCCCCCATCTTAGAGGGGTCCTTGGAATAAACGTTCCACAAGCCTCGTCTAAACCAAACTCCCATGCCCTAGAAACAAAGAAGTACCATGCTTTCCAATTATGATTCAAAGTTTGGGTAACCAAGAGCATCTTCTTCTCAAATTTCCTGGCTAAGAAGTGATAGTAGCCGAGGTGATTTTTGGCAGACGAGGGAATGTAATAACCAGTAAAAACTCTAACTGGAAGGTATGAATGGTGAATATCCCTCCAAAGGATGATGGCCCCAATCATATCCCTCTAAGAATTTGGAGACAATTGGGAAGGGGTAAGATTTATGTATGAGAGTATAGTTGTAATAGTTGGGTGGATAGGAAGGAGAAAGCCCAACTTAAATATCTACTCGTAGATGTAGATTTCGCCATCTCAGCCATCAAAGGCCCTTTCATTCTTCAGAGGTATCCTAAGAATGATTGAGAAACCTATGGAGTAGAGGTGTCTAAAAGAAAGAAGGTTTTACTCATTCATGGTGCTCTCATACTCCGCAGCTACAGAGGTATCAAGTTCGCTTCCCTCATTATCACCATCCCTAGTAACTTCGGCCTGGGCACTTGTAGGGGCGCCGCCAGGAAACCTCTTCGCAAACTCAACACTGGTGGCGACCGATAGAGGAATGACATAAAGTGGAGGGTAATTTCTACACTGGGTCCTATGATTTCTATAGAAGGAGATCTATGAAAAGTGCTAGCCTCTCTATGGGACGAGGATCAGTTTAAAACCTCCGTGTCTTCTAAAACCCCATCTTGCCTAGGGGAGCAATCCATAGCCTCTTGAAAAGAGTCTACAGAATTATAAGCATCGAAGGTGGACATTGGGTTTGACAAATCTGACTCAAACATTGGCACGGGAGCCTCAGGAACCTCTGCGGGCTCAGAGGGCTCGACAGTCTCAGGGTATATAACCTTCAAAGGTGGAGAAAAAATTGATCTGAGGGGAAAGGCCTCAGCCCTACGAGCCTCCTCTTGGTCTAACTCTATCTGCCTAATCTTTTTAAAGGTCTTCTCACGTAGAGAGGGGAACTATTCAATAAGTTTATACAAAAGTTTGAGCATATGGCAGACGACACTACACTTATGGGAAAAACTCAAACTGCAAACAGGTACACAACTTATGCTACCTAAACTAAAGATCAAAGGTTGAAAATTGAAAGGTTTCAAACAAGAACACCAAGAACACCCAAAGTTAGGTCACCGGAGAAGATGACCGAAGGGCACTAGGAAGTCAAAACGCAAGTTTTTTTGTCTAAAACCACCCAAAGATGACCTAGTATGTCCCCAGTCACTCAAGCCTTACATACCTAACCCTATAACCACTCAACAGTGGCAAAAAGAATCGCTGAAAAAAGGAAAAACTCTTCGAAAAACCAAAGTTGTAAAAGTAATGACTAGAAATGGAAAAGTAAAGGTCAAAGAGAAGTACCTGACTGATTGCGAGTAAGGGAGGAAGAGATTAAGAAGCAAGGAACCTTGAAACGAAGCAAAAATAATAAAGGTTTTTGAAAAATTTCAGTTACAGAGAGGCTATAGGAGGGAAATATAAGGAACAAGAAAGAGAAATAAAAAGAGAAAAAGGTTTAAATATCCTTGTAATGATGAGGCAAGAATATCGAGGTGCTCATTATTGCCCTAGAAAGTCTAAAAGACACCATCAGAATTTCCATGACTTTGGGAAAATGCTATCCACTTCAGTGAATGACAAGTGTTTAAGGCACCACTCCAAACCCCAAGATATCACGTCGTCTCTTTATTATTCTAACCCTTATACCCCTCACTCACCCACTCATATAGGAGACTATGGGCTAAGGGGGTGATTGATATGACCAAGATGTACCCTCATACTTGGAGTCACCAACCTCGGACGACCTCATAATAGAGACGTCAAGAAGCTCACAACAGCTGTCAGAAAGGTTGTCTTATGCAAGGTCGACTCCTCATTGACCAACCTCAGCTGACCAGCAGCTGAGGTCAATAGCAACTTACAAGATTAAGTTATTGCCACCATCAGACTCTGCTCAAACTAACCTAGGACACTACCTCGTACCCCCCTCGCCTAGTCATTCAGGCCGAAGTTATACTTATAATTAATAGGACAAAGCAACTATCGGACTCCCCCAATAGGCCGAGGTTATAACATGTGATGTCATAATTCTGAGCACACGCAAGCACATGGAAGACTTAGATCACGTGGCAAGTCAGTTATAACCGAATTATTCCCCTCACGCGAGGGAATATTTTATCATCATTTTGTTACATGTGGCATAGCCAGGTGTTTACCTACGATTAGTGTATTCAACTCACACATGCTCATGGCATGCTTGGGGGGTGCACTACTCCCCCAAGCACTATATATATAAGCCTTCTCCTACCTTGCAAAAAGGATCCATAATTGTAACCCTAGTGAAAGCTCTGCAGAATTATAAAGTAGAGAGAGAAAGTGAGAAACTGTATCAGAGGCCAATAGTGCCCTTCTAATGGAATTGACCCACCCCCCCACACACAAAAAATGTAGGCCATATTGGTTGAACCACTTATATACCAATATTTCTCCCCTTCTCCTCACCTCCTTCTACTAGATATTTACTCTTGTGCTGCCATTGGTATTGCTAGCTTGAGCTTATCAACGCCCTATCTGGTGGTGTTGTTTACAGCATCATCAGTGACAAGTGGAAAATAATGTTTAAAATATGAGAAGGTTTGTATGAATGGTTAGTCATGCCATTCTACTTGTCTGTTTCTCCTAGAAAATTTATGATGATGATTAACCAAGTGTTTTGTCCATTTATTGGAAATTCAGTAGTTGTATATTTTGATGAAATTCTTATTTATAATACAAGACTTAAATTGCACATTTAACACTTTCGGTAGGTTTAAGGAGTAATATGTTGAGAGAAACTCTATGTTAACCCCCAAAGTGTTCTTTATGACAAGAAGTTTGATCTTTCTTGGATATATAGTGTGCAAAGATGGGATTTCAGTTGATAGTACCAAAGTGGAAGTTGTAAAGACTTGGCCAACACCGCAGACCTTGCATGATATTCAGAGCTTTCACGGTTTCACCTTTTTATCGTAGAATTATTCCTCAGTTTAGTACCATTATGGCCCTCAATTACTTAATGTATGAATGGAGGAAATTATTTTTGGAGAAGTGAAGTCGATCATGCCTATGAAACAATAAACCACAAATTAAGTTCAGCACCTCTGCTAGTGTTCCCCAATTTTTCCAAAGTATTTGAATTTTCACGTGATGCATCGAAGATTGGTATTGACATTGTTCTTAACCAAGAAGGGAAGACCATCACTTATTTTAGAAAAAAAACTTGGTGGTTCAAGATTGAGTTATAGAACTTACGATGTGGAATTGTATGCCGTTGTACGAGCATTGAAATTTTGGTGTCATTATTTACAGGGAGTTTGTTACGTATTATGATCATGACTCTTAAAGTATAAAACTAGTCAACAAACGCTTTCAGTAATACATGGCAAATGGGAAGCTTAATTATAGAATTCACTTTTATTTTGAAACATAAAGTAGGTACCAGCAATCAAGTTGCAGATGTCGTATTGCAAAAATAAGAGTCTAGGTACTTGAATTCAATACCTGTAAGGACATGTCGAAAACTGGTCATTTCTTCTCCTATATATATGATGATTTTAAACATGGACTAAGGGTGGATTGAGGAGTACACAATGGGTTTATTCAAAGGAAATCAACTTTGTATAGCAGAATCAAGCCTAAGACTCATGATTATTTAAGAATCGAATAATGAAGGACATGTTGGGAGGGAAAAGATTTTGAAGATCAATTATTAATCTTATTTTTGTCCATCTTTAAGGAAGGAATTATATGTATATGTTGATCGATGAAGGATTTGTTAAACTTCAAAACGTAAGGCCACCATTGTCGATGCCTTTGCCAATTCCATCACAGTGATGGAGAAATTTGAGTATGGATCATGTTTTAGAGTTGCCTTGAACTCAAAGAGGATTTTATTTTATTTTTGTGGCTGTGGATTGATTATAAAAAAATAGTCCATTTCATAGCTTGTAAAAACACAACAAATCTTGTACATGTTGCCCAGTTGTTCTTTCAAGAGGTTAAGTGGCTTCATGGTATCCCTAATTATATTGTGTTTAACCGTAACACTCGATTTTTGAGTCATTTTTTTAGAAGTGTAAGGAAGTTGAATAACACTAAATTATATTTCAATAGCGCTTATCACCCACAAACACACGAACATACTGAAATGGTTAATTGTTCCTCAGGTGACCTTTTTCGATTCCTTATAGGTGATAATATCAACATGGGACTAGAAACTTAATCAAAGTGAGTTTGCTTATAATCGATCTGTTAATCAGAGCACGCGTAGGTCTCATTTATATATTGTCTATAGGGTGATTCCAAAGCCACCACTTGACTTAGCTATAGTTCCAGACACGACAAGGATAAGAGTCTAAGTGAAGGATTTAAATAAAAGTATCCAATAAGTTCATAAATTGACTGAAAATCAACTCGAAGAGACTAATATCAAGTGGAAAGTGAAGGCGGATTATAAATGACGACATGCTAAATTTAATGTTTGGGTTCTTTTAATGACAAATCATTTTCTAGTTGGTGAGTATAACAATTATCCAAAGGCAAGATTGGGCCCTTGGAAATACACAAGAAAATCAACCCTAATGCTTATTGTTTAAGTTACCGAATCACATTCGCACTTTCGATGTATTCAATGCGAAGCAATTGGTTCCATTTTATGGAGATAGCGAGAATGAAGAAGTTATGAATTCAAGGGTGAATTCTCTTCAAATAATGCAGTTGCCTAATATCTTTCAAGTTCAATGAATCTGGAATTCATTAATTAGTTAGAATAGTTATATTTAATCTTATTTAATAACATTCACGTATTAATTAGATACATTCATGAATTACTTAGATACATTCATATATTAATTAGGTGAATTGAAATCTTGGTAGATGAGTCACATATATGCATTTATTAGATACAAGATACACATATATGGGTACATGTATAAAATTAATTAAGGGATGTTTTGTAATCACTATACATTGTCATTTGAATGGGAAAGAAGACAGATTATGAGTATTTTGAATTTGATCAAGAAATGAGTTTTTTCCCTCTACCTTTGTGCCTTTATCTGATTAAGATTGTTTATTTGATTGTTCTCAGTTCTCAACAATTCTTGGGGTGGTACCAAGGTATCAAACACTTGGGTTTTTAGGCCATTCCAAGCACTTGGAGTAATTGGAACCGTTTCAATACAACTAACCCCATTTTCATCATAAGGAACCTATTTTTCGCTCATCACTACTTACATTATTTTCCAACCTCAATTTTTGAGAAAATACAAAAAAGCTACTAAATAAGAACTTAGTGTATCATCAATACAAAAAGAGTTGTGCTTAAGACACCTAATATTTTTTACCCATTGCCCACACACCAAAAGCACGACATAAGTTGATAAAAGTATTTGATGTGGTGACATCCACATAGTCAAATGTACTAAAACCACAAAATTTCATTTCAAGCCAATATTTCTTCGTAACTCAAGACCTAAACATGGAAAAATAACACACAATATGAACGTTTAATGATTTATTGTCATATTAGTGCCAACCTGATAAGACATGATAGTTAGCGGGTCAAGTTAGTTTTGACCCATTTTGCCCATTAAGACCCGTTAAAATCCATCAATTTAAGTAAATAAGAAATATTATTGGGTGTTACATATAGTTTATGTATATTAATGCTAGTTTATTCACAGTGAATATTACTTAATGAGATCTTTAGTAATTTTATTTAATTAGTGGGTATAATGCTGGGCTAATGCATCAAACCATGTATGGTTCACAATTATTTACTATCTTAATGGGTAATAACGGGTGAACATGATACAATACATTAAGGTAACAGGTGGGGTTTGAATATGGTTTTTACACACGATATAAAAGTCTCCCATTTGACACAAACTCAATAAGACCCCAATGCGAATAAAACTGATGCAAACACGACTTGACATGACCCATTTCCATGTCTACATCACTCTCTCACAATTTTTTTATTATCTTTATAACTTATTATAAACCCTAACTTTAAACTTTCACCACCACCGCAGTGTCTCCTCATGACACCACCACCACCACCCACTTAGTTCATGACCACCCCACAATAACCAATTATTTCATCCATGTACATTTACCATACAAACCACAACCATCTTTCTCTCTTAGATATGTTTTGGAATGCTCAATTATTGTATCTTAAATAACTAAAATCATAAACAAGTTTTAGAAAGATTTCTGACATAAAACAAACATAAAAAGCAAAATCGCGAAAAAAGCTAAAAATTAGTACGCATGTGATTTAATAATGGATCAGCCTTGCACCTTATTCTCTTTCCATAAATCTAAAACCCTAGCATCTTTGTGGTTTATCCTCTATAATCTTCCCCCGTTCTTTTTCTCCATTAGGGTGTTTGTGTTCTCATCCTCCTTCCCATACATCCTTTGAGCGAACTGATGAGATTAGGTTATATAAATTCTTTTGCCTTAATTATACTCCCTCGGTCCCAAATTAATGGTGAGGAAATGGACATCCCAAATTAATAGTCTTGTTTCTAAAATTATGGTAGTAGGTGAGATTACAAAATTACCCATCCGAAAAATAAGAGAACAGTGATCAAAGTGCATACCTTATATTCGAAGGTTTTGATTATTTTTGTGAGATTAAATTTGGAAATAATTTTTTTCTTAAAATGTTTGACTTTCAAACAATGACTATTAATTTGGGATATAAACAGAGGAAGTATGATTTTTTCTTAGTAGTATGGGATGGTACAAATTAATGGCTCCCCCATTTCATCAACGTTTATAAAATGAAGTAAATAATATGAATACATATGGTGTACGTCAAATAATAAAAAAATGATAGTATGAGATATGTTTTGTAAATCAAGCAAATACAAAAACATGAACAAGTTAAGGAGAATGAGAGGGAATAATAAACATAATTTATCCCAAAGAAATACCAATACCTAAATGGAACTTTACAAGGTTTAACATAATTAAGCAATGGAATGAAAAAAATACATACATTCTTGTGAAAAGAAGAAATAAAAGATTACTTCTATAACTAGGATCATGTATAAATATTTTTATTGTTATATTATTGTCTGATTCAATAAAAAATGGACAAAAAAAATAAAATGAATGAAGATTAGTGAAAAGGACTTAAACAAACTGATTGTAACACAGTAAGCATGCCACTGAATAATTACTCAAACCAAGAAATTGTTGGGTTATGACAAGACTCTACCATTTGGTGGAGTATATTTGTTTATGACAGAGCTCTCCACCATTTGGTGGAGTATATTTGTTTATGACAAAGATCTCACCCATTTGGTGGTGGAGTCTTCTTTTCCACAAGAAGTGCTCTAAGTGGATACTCAACTAAGCCATTTTAAGTGGTCATTATTCCTCTTACTCACCTATAAAGAAACTATGTGCATTGAGAGAAAAACACACCAGCAAATAAGAGAGAAACAAAGCATATGGAGAGTCTTGTTTGAGAGAGAATCAAGAGAGCAAGAGTGTTTAGAGTTCTCATCTTCTGTTATTACAATTCCGCTGCCCCCGTGGATGTAGGAAAATTTCTAAACCACATAAATCTCTTATTATTGTGTGTAATTGAGTGTGAGTTTGATTTCGGGATTGTTACTGGGCACAACAATTGGTATCAGAGCCAGACACAACCATTATTGGCGCTTTGTTCGTTTTTTAGCCAGAAATAAAAATCTTCAAATTCGAACACACCAGGAGGAGCGTATCGTCGATACAAGTCTAATGAAACAAATCGAAGGATAAATGGAGCTCCGAAGCTCCCAAATTTGCCAACTGAAGAGAAAAAAAAATTCGAGCCAAGCCATTGACCAAGCCACCAAGCTGTTTGACCAAGTCATTGACCAATCCACCAAGTTGTTTGACCAAGCCATTGACCAAGTCACAAAGCTATTTGACCAAGTCGTTGACCACGCCATAAAGCTATTTGACCAAGCCGTTGACCAAGCCAGTGAGCTTTTTAATAAAGCCGTCAAAATGTTTGATCGAGCCGCTAGTATCACCAAACAGACGAGGAATATTCTATTAGAATATTCTGTTAACTTTAACAGAATATTCTCCTTGAGTCAACTCGGTCCAAAATTCTATTTTTGGGCCAACTCAGTCCATTTTGGACCCGTTTTCGAAGGAGTTGGACCCTTTCATAGCTATTTCAACTATTCCGGATGCAACCATGCCCTTTGTTTTTGCTAATTTTGCTCTTAAGTTAATGTATTGACTTAAGAGGGACATATAGCAATGTTTTAAGTCACTTCCAAGCGTCGAATATATTTTTTGGGTGGAGTATAAGGAACCATGGAAGGTGAAACTTCTTTCGATTCAATTGAAGTACAAACTCCAAAAAACCCCAGTAGCTCTTAGAAAAGAAGTTATGTGTCAAATGAAAAGTTTGATGTCAAAAAATTTAACGGTACAAATAACTTCGGCATGTGGCAGTGTGAAGTTTTAAATCTGTTATTCCGAGAAGGGTCACATATTGCCTTGGATTCCAAACCCAAGAATATTTGGGAGGAAGATTAAAATTTTATAAATTGTTAAGCTTGATGTACAATTCAATTGTGCTTAGCCAAAGACCAGAAGTATTTTGTCATGAAGGAGACTATGGCAATAAGTCTCTGGAAGAAGCTAGAGGATTAGTACATGATGAAAAGCATAGAAAACCGGTTCTATCTAAAAAAAAACTCTTTTGATTCCAATTTAAGCACGGTATGTCTATGAATACTCATTTCGATAGTTTCAATAAAATGTTAGCCAATGTGCAAAATTTAGAGGTTGAAATTGCTAATGAGGATAAGGCACTGTTATTGCTAAATTCATTGCCTGATTCGTATGATCACTTGACAACAACCTTACTGTATGGAAAAGATGAGGTAAAATGTTTCCAATGTTTTGATGAATAACAAGGTACGGAAGAAGGATCTGTAGGTCCATCGAGGCCCCTCATCATCAGAAGCGGTAACAGTAAGAGGGAGGACACCCAATAGAGGACGAGGAGGAAAATATCGCTCAAAGTTAAGGGGAAAATCATCTGATAAACGACAACTTGCTAAAGACGAATGTGCCTACTGTCATCAAATGGGGCACTGAAAGAGAAATTGTCCGAACAGAGATAAGAAAAAAGAGCCAAATGTGAACGTTGCGCAAAATGAAGAAGATGACCTGGAGTTAGTCTTGACCGCTTCATCATCAACCTACCATTCTGAGGAATGGATTCTTAATTTAGGGTGTTCCAATCACATATGTCCCAACATGGATTGGTTTTCAAGATTCCAAGATCTTGACGGGGGATGTATTTTAATGGGCAATGACAACGCCTGTGAAACAAAAGGGATAGGCTCGATTCGATTCAAGCTAGATGATGGATCAATCAGAGTACTGACAGATGTACGATACATTCTAGACTTGAAGAAGAATCTCATTTCCCTAGGAACCTTTGATTCTAAAGGCTATTCAATTATCATCAAAGTTGGAGTCCTAAAAGTGGTTTGAGGAGCACTTATAACTATGAAAGATAGTCAAAAAGGAAATTTGTATTTCCTCGATGGGAGCACAGTCTCTGGGAGAGCGGCAGTCTACAAAAGCTTAGATAATTTAGATGAATCCAGACTATGGCATATGCACTTAGGATATGCTGGCGAGAAAGCTCTACATGGTTTGATAAAGTAAGGACTGTTAAAAGGAGCTAAGATAGGAAAGATTGATTTCTGTGAACACTGTGTCTTGGGTAAATATTCTTGAGTTAAGTTTGGTACTGCTGTTCACCGCACCGAAGGAATTCTTGACTATATTCACTCAAATGTATGGGGACCTACCAAAAATTCAACTTTAGGAGGTAAACGGTGGTTCGTGACTTTCATTGATGATTATTCCAGACGAGTCTAGGTATACATGATGCATCGAAAAGATGAAGTTATGGAGATTTTCCTTAACTGGAAAAAAGATGATAGAAACTCAGACAGGTCAGAAGATCAAGAAACTTCGAACAGATAATGGTGGAGAGTACACTTTAGACCAATTCATTAAAATCTGCTAAGATGAGGGAATCGTTAGTCATTTTACCGTATGAAGAACACCACAACAAAATGGAGTTACAGAATGTATGAATCGTACTTTGGTGGAGAAAGTTCGATGTATGTTGTCCCATGCTGGATTAGGAAAGGCATTCTGGGGTGAAGCAGTGAATTATGCTTCTCACCTCATCAATAGACTTCCTATAGCCATAATTTGTGGGAAGACTCCTATGAAGGTATGTTTTGATAAATCTGCTACAGATTATGATTGGTTACATGTTTTTGGTTGTCTTGCTTATTATCATGTGACAGAATCAAAGTTAGATCCTAGAGATAAGAAAGTTGTATTCTTGGGCTTTAGTGCTGGCATAAAAGCGTATAGACTCTGGCGCTCCGAATAAAAGAAAATTATTTTGAGCAAAGATGTTACCTTTTATGAGTCTATAATGTTGAAACCGATAGTTTCGGAGAAAGAGAACGTGAATCAAAGTTCTTTACAACAGGTGGAGCTTTATATTCCAGTAAGGACTGTTCAGACAATAAATTTTCCTGATGTGGAATATAATGATGAGGATGAAATTTTAGTTGAGGTGGTGGTTCCAACACCAGCACCGGTGATCAATCAGCAGCCTTACTCTATTGCCACTGGCAGATCTAAAAGGGATACTCGAAAACCTACTTGATTAATAGACATGGTGGCATATGCACTTCCAGTGACCGATCATAATGTTCCGTGGACTTACAGATAAGCCGTACAAAATACAAACAGTATCAAGTGGAAGAAGGCGATGGATGAAGAAATGACATCACTTCACAAGAATCATACTTGGAAATTGGTTCAACTTCCAAAGGGTAAGAAAGCTATTGGCTGCAAGTGGATCTATGCTAAAAAGGAAGGTGTTCCTAACAAAGACATCATTAGATACAAGGCCAGACTGGTGGCAAAAGGCTACGCTCAAAAGGAAGGAATCAACTACAACGAGGTTTTCTCACCTATTGTTAAGCATTCGTCCATTCAGACATTATTGGCTTTGGTAGCACAGTTTGATCTCGAGTTAGCTCAACTCAACGTGAAAACTGCATTCCTCCATGGTGACTTATAGGAGGAAATTTACATGTCTCAGCCAGATGGTTTTAAAACTCCTGGACACGAGAACTGGTCTTACAAGTTGAGCAAGTCGTTGTGTGGCTTAAAGCAGTTACCACAACAGTGGTACAAGAAATTTGACCATTTTATAATGGATCATAAGTACACACGTAGTCAGTTGGATCATTGTGTCTACTTTCATAAGCTCCAAGATGGGAATTTTGTCTATTTGCTCTTATATGTGGATGATATGTTGATTTCATCTAAGAGCAAGGTGGAGATCGACAGGATGAAGATTCAGTTGAGTTTAGAGTTCGAGATGAAGGATCTTAGAGAGGCCAAGAAAATTCTTGGGATGGAGATCAAGCGACACAGAGCAAAAGGCATAGTCAGTTTGACACAGACTTAGTATTTGAAGAAAGTACTTTAGAGGTTTAGCATCGATAACAAGTCTAAACCTGTAATTACTCCATTGGTTTCACATTTCAAGCTAAGTGAGCTGATGTCATCAGATACAAATAATGAGAAGAAGCAGATGGATCATGTTCTATATGCAAATGCAGTTGGTGCCTTAATGTATGCCATGGTGTGTACCAGACTAGACATTTCACATGCAGTGATCATAGTGAGTCGTTACATGCACAATCTAGGGAAAGGACACTGGCAGGCATTAAAGTGGATACTACGGTATGTTCAAGGTACTGTGGATGTTGGTTTGAAGTTTGAGACAAACATGATAGTTGGTAAGCATATAGTCGGATATGTGGATTCTGATTATGCTGGAGATCTTGACAAGCGTCGATCTACTACTTGTTATGTGTTCACTATAACAGGAGGACCAGTGAGTTGGAGATCAACTTTATAGTTGATAGTGGATTTGTCTACAATAGAGGCAGAGTATATGGCTGTAACAGAAGCTTTTAAGGAAACCATTTGGCTTCATGGTTTGATTTATGACTTGGGTATTGTTCAGGAAAACATGGAGGTTTTCTGTGATAGTCAGAGTGCCATCTGTTTAGTAAAGAATCAGGTTCATCATTCTCGTACCAAGCATATTGATGTTCACTTTCACTTAATTCGGGAAATTATAGATCAAGGGGATATTCTACTCCAGAAAATTTGGACTACAGATAATCCTACAGATAAGCTGACAAAGGTGGTTACAGGGATCAAGTTCCAACACTATTTGGACTTGATCAACATCTCTCGAGCTCGTGGCACCTAATGGCGCATGTGGGGTAGCGTTGAATGGTGGACTCGTGCCAAGGCGGAGATTGTTGAGTTATGAAGAGACTCTACCATTTGGTGGAGTATATTTGTTTATGACAAAGCTCTCTACCATTTTGTGGAGTATATTTGTTTATGAAAAAGATCTTACCCATTTGGTGGTGGAGTCTTCTTATACACAAGAAGTGCTCTAAGTGGACACTAAACTAAGACATTTTATGTGGTCATTATTCCCCTTACTCACTTATAAATAAACCATGTGTAATGAGAGAAAAACACACCAACAAATATGAGAGAAACAAAGCATATAGAGAGTCTTGTTTGAGTGAGAATTAAGAGAGCAATAATGTTTGAAATTCTGCTCTTCTGTTAATATAATTTCGCTGCCCCCATGGGCGTAGGCAAATTATCGAACCACGTAAGTCTCTTATTATTGTGGGTGATTGAGTGTGAGTTTGATTTCTGGATTTTTACTGTGCACAACAGTAATGAATTAAAATGACTTAACAAAATCAAAACCTCAAGAATAAAAAAAGACCTAATATAGACGTTTGAAACTTATGTCTTATATTTTCCAAAACCCATACACAATTTCCAAAAAAATTTACTCCGGTTACAAACTCGAACAATATGTAGAGAGAATAAAAATGAGAAGAAGAAATACTTGTATTGACAAAATGGTGATGCAGTTATTAGTTTTGTGTCGGCGGTCCAACAACTTAGCCAATCGAGGTGTTATGATAATTAGCATTCATCCCAAAAGTGGAGGTTTGTTTGTTTTTAAGTTTATGAATAATGTTTTTCACACCGATGGTTAGTACCGGTAAGTTACAAACAGTACCATGGTGTGGGCTCCACCATGGTACAAGATATGAAAATCATGTTCGATACTTAATCGGTATTAACCACATGTAAGTGTAGCACCGTTCTAAGTTTATAGGAAACCATAAATTATTACTACAATTAAAAATTGAGCGAAAAAATATTTTATTATCGGCAATTAAATTATGACACATAAAAAAAATCAGACAAATAAAGAGAGATCTTAAAAATACTATAAAAATATAAAATATAATTAAAATAGGAGAACATTTGTTTACAATTGAAATATAAAATCAAAGTAAAAAATAAAAAAATATATTTTAGAATGCAAGAGAACCTCTACCACCCCAACGCTACTTACCACCATCATTCATCAGCCACCAAACCTGTTACCAAAACTACCCGACAAACAGGCTAATGGACACAGGGCCGAAGGGGGGCAGTGACCCCGTTCAATTTTTAAAAAATATAGGGTTTTTTGGTAAAATTTTAAACTTCAAGGTATACCTCTAATTATGTACAAAATTGAGGGTGTAAAAAAGATTGTAATTAATTAAAATAATAAACATAAAAACAAGGTCTGCTATCTCTTTGTAGTTGTAGTTGTTTAGACATTATAAAGCTATAATTTGTAATTTTTGTTGTTTGGGCATTAAAATAATAAACATAAAAATAAGTTATGTTATAATTTCTAGTTGTTTGGGCATTATAAAGATATAATTTGTATAAAACTTGAAATCACCCCAAAAAAATCACCTCGGGGACTCCTGCCCCCAAAACCCGGCACCACTCGAAACTTTCGCCCCGATTGAACAAAAATCCTTGACCCTCCACTGTCGACAGAGCTCCTATATCGAAACTGGTAAGAGAGAGAGTAATTGTTCAACTAAAGCCCAAATCACCTCCATTATCCAATGAAAAATCACTTCAGCCACCCAACAAAATCCAAACTCTTACCAAAATCAATTTTAGAAGTTGTTACAAATCGAATTTAGGGTGTCATCTCGAAAAGATATTTTTTTCCAACTTAAGGTTTTCAGTTGGATATTAATTGGGTTTGTATGGTGTTAATGTTTCAATTTCAAGGTGGAAAAAATACATGGATAGATGGGTGAGTGTTGGTGGAGGCTGTGGTTGTGGGTTGGGTTGGTTGGGGGGAAGGTATTGGTAGTGATGGGGTTTAGTGTCGGTGGTTTGTGGCGCGGGGGGGGGGGGGGGGGGGGGGGATTGAGAGTCTTTTTATTTTTTTCTCTAATTTTTCAAATGAGTTGTTAAATAATTTAATTTTTTTTTTCATTTTCAAATAAGATATTAAGTTTTTATCTTGTATTTTCTATTTTTGAGTTTTTTTCTATATTTTTGTTATTTTTAAAATGACTTTATGAGAATTTTCCTCGTTTTTCAATTTTGAACGATTTTTATTTTTATTTTTCAAATTTTTTAAATAAGGTGCTACATTTTTTCTCCTTTTCTCTATCTTTATTTTTTTTTGTTTTTGTAATTTTTAAATTAGTTTATGAGTATTGTCCTCCTCAATTTTTATTTTTAAAGGGGTTTATTTTTTTTTCACGTCTTTTTAGTTTATTTCTGATTTTTTAAATAAGTTTTTATCTTTTTTTCTAGTTTTAAGATTTTTTTTATATTTTAACTTTTTTCATTATTTTTCTCGTGGCATAATTCCATTGGCTATAATGAAAGTTTTTTTGAAATCATTCACCACATCAACATTTTCACTCCAAAAAAAAAAGTTTTTGAGATTGGGAGACAGCTAAAAGTTGAGTCCTTAAAATCCACCTTTTGGGATGGGTAAAATTAGCAATCTTAAAAACTACCAACGGACTTATACTGGAGGTTATAATTGCATTATTAAATGTACGTCAAGTTTTACCAAGCTAAATTGAAATATTGTGGTAAGAATTTCATATTATACTAAACTTCAGTGTTTTTGGTATCTTATTCCCAAAATAAGTTATCATATCTTAAAGTACATTCACCATTTATATTGATCCTTTAAAGTGTTTCTCTTGTCCCTAAACTTTATATGTTGTCTTTTTAGGCCCTTTTATTCATTCCTCCCATTATCTTTAACATCATTACGGGTAAAAAATAGACTTGGAAAAATGTAGCACAACATGATAACACGATAAGAATTGATAAAAAAAATATTGATTAATGAGTGAACTCTTAATGGTTTTGGGTCATATTATTTTTGACCTAATAAAACACAATAGTTAATAAGTCAGCTTTGGTATTGATTTACTTCACCAGTTAAAAATCATTAAGGGCCTTTAAGATCTATTTATCTAATTTAACTATCTACAAATGTGGCCAAAATAGAATATCATATTTTAGACACATTTACTCCGTCAATGATTAACGTATACAAATACAAATATATCATTACTTTACTCGCTCTCTATCTATCTATTCATCGATGTATGTATGTATTTATTTATCTATATTTTTTCTTAAGGAAAGTACTCTTAGGCTCCTCACAAACAAATTTTAAACATTAAAGGAATTTTGACAAATTTTAAACACTTAGATTCGCTAATTCTCTTCTTGTTGAAGTCAACGCTAGTGGCATAACAAGTAGACTTAATAGTAAATTGTCCTTAAATATTTAAAATTGTTACCCAGTGACCTAATTATAAATTGCCCATTTTCCCTTAATGGTCAGAAGGAATTGATAGAATTTGGTGAGTAAATAAGATGGAAATACTAGAAAGTATTTCATGTTATTTGGTGTTAATGTCTAAAATTGGTATAAATATAATCTTATCTTCATGACACAAATTTTATAATCACACACACACATACACACACGTGTGTGTGTGTGTGTGTGTGTGTGTAGATTAAGTAATGGAAGCAAGACAACGACAGTTTTTAATGTGGTTCAGCTATGGAAAAAGCCTACATCCACGATTGTGATATTACAGTTGGGAGGTAGTTACATAAAACTTAGTATAATCTTTCTTGTACAGACTTGCCCATCCTTTGAGCTAAAGGAGATAATGTATTTATTGTGGTTAGAAGACCAAGGGATAGAATGCTTTTATATATTTAAGCATTTACACCTTTATACAATAAATGAGACGGTTGATCTTCAAATGAATGTGTAGAATGGTTGTTGGTAGCCCCCATGTGAGTGATATTTCCTTTTCTTGATGGTTCACCTTCCTAGTTGTGGTCGGATAATTAGCCAACAAAGTATCTCTGGAGCCGACCAAGTATATGTGATATTATGAGGTGGATGTTTATGAGGAACGGTGTGCCTATCTCATAAGACCATGTGAATGAATGTTTTAACCCACAACAAAAGATCCTGATGCTCCATGCTTTACGATTTATTCAAAGTATGAAGTATTTACTCTAAAAAGTTGTGCGATGCCTAAAAATGCTGGAGGTCGGCAGCTAACCTTCGGTACTTCTAATTCTTCACCATCGTATCATTAAGTGGAATTTTTGTGAATAGTTTGAAAAATAGCGAACCGCCAAAGGGTATATCGATCTTTATGCCCTTTTGGGTTTCGTGCAGTCATCAAGAATTCAATCGTTGGTTCAGTTAATCATTTCCCTTTATAAGCTTCAAGGTAAATCTGCAGTATCTATAAAAGGACTGAGTTTTCTCTCCATTTCTCTTTACCTCAAACCTTAGAACTTAAACCATTTCTTCCCGCCTTCAAGCTTTCTTTGATGTTCTTGAGAGTCTTCTTCTATTTTAGAGAAATCTATAATAATCCCTTCTCTTCTATTCTTTTGCTTTGTTACTTGCACAAAAAATGGTGTATATTTTTTTTACAAAGGCTCTTTAGAAGAGTTTAGAGAAAGAAAAAAACCCTCAGTTGAGTGCCTTTGGAGATATTGGATGGATCCTTGGATGCCCTATCTTTAGATGAGGGTCATTGGATTCGCACGTTATTTATAGTAGAATGCAAAATAACTTTCCCTCCTAACTAACTATTTCTTGAGTTTTGTCAATACTTTGACAAAGTCCCTACTAGGGTAGCCCCAAACACTTAGCGAGTGGTAAATGAGGTTAATCCCTTGAATGAACTTTATGAAATCCACATAGGGATCACTGAATTAATGTATTATTATAAATGGGGAACCACAAGAGACAACACATATTACCTGAAGAGCATACAATCTAATAGGGATTTAGTAGTCAATCTGCCTGATTCCAATAAAGACTATTAGGATTATGGGGTGGTGGTCAAGAATTGGCAACATGCCCCCTTTCTGAGGAGGTTGAATATACTGGTACCAAATGCTCCCAAGAAGAGCGGGGCATAGATCGACCATCAATTTAACTTGCTTTTATTTTATGCTTCTTAACTGTTTGATAATATGCCGACTAATAACTTTTGCTTGGTTTTCTCTACAAAGGAAAGGAAAAAATAAGTGTCCTCGCGACTCAGAGGTCAACTTTGAAGAGTTGAAATTTCTTTGGTCAATTCATTAAAGCATAGTAGAAGAGAATAATAGGTCGGCGTCCATTCTATTGGAGTACATAATTTAAATTTACTTCTTTCATTGCCCGGCTTACAGAATATATAACCCAAGCCTCCATTAATCTTGAAGAAGAAGAAGAACCCATTTTTTCCTCCTCGACTGTAATTTTGGGTTCTTTTTTGGTAGGGAGAGAGTTTTCACTTGGAGGAATGTCGTCTTCCTTTGACTTAGTTGACATTACCACCATCCTAGTGTCATTTATAGAAGAGACTAGAAAGAGAAGGATTCCCAACTTGATGTCAGTAACATTGTCTCACTCGCCTACAAAATACACTACTGCTGAAGATGGTTCAAAAAGGCCAGTAGTTGTCACTACTGAGAAACTCAAAAACACTAAATTTTAATTTAAGATATTGAAAATAGGTCTTAAACCTTAGTAGGAATTGGGAGAGAAGACCCAGGCCGACCAGGCTGCCACTAAATCTTCCTCTATGGCAGTGAACCTTGGTTTGGTGAGCCGTTTGATTCATTAGGGAGTTTTGCCTACAAATAGGTCAACATCAACTCCCATGTCTAGGTCCAAACTGCTAGAAAGGGATAATCAAAACCTTCCTCTAATAACTGTTAATCATACTTGTCGCCATTAGTTTCTATTTTCCATAATAATATCTAATAAGGGCTTGTTATTGTACTATTCTGTAATTTTTGGTCGACTATGATCAGCTATTGATAAGGGATTACAAACTGAGGTCATCCTTAGATGATGTAGAGGAAGCCTTTAAAGGCTTAGAATAATTCCTTGATGCCACTAGGGAGACCCAAGAGAGGGACCAAAAAATGTGACAGAAGTAGTTAGACCAGGTCGAAGAGAAGGCGAAGGGAGTTGTACAGAAAATAAAAACAACTGAGAAATATCTTCTAAATCAGTTGTGGAAGCTGTTGTTGAGATGGAGTTTTTAGAGCTGAAGGCTCAGAATGAAAAGGACAAAGAGGATGCCTTCAACAGGAGATGGGATAATGCGTTCACTACTGTTGCTATATAAAAAAGTTACCCTTTTAAAAATGGTTGAACGCATGCCTTGAAGGAGGTCGTCACCACTGCTAACTTAGACTTGTTACTGAGGCCTAACCCTGGAATTGATACTAATATACAAGAAGAGGAGGATGATGAATAAGGGATAGGGGAGTCTTCACTACTGTCTGTTGTTGAAACTTAAGTCACTACTCCAGAAGTAGCAACAAAGGACAAAGAGAAGGTGTAATTCTCTTCAAGTTCATCGATGCCTCTTTCCTTTTGTATTTATTTTAATTTTCACTTTTCTGTTTTGGGATGTAAGGAATCAATAATTTGTAACACCTCTTTGTGACGATGAATAAAATTTTTGTTTATTGGTTAAGTTATTGGTGTTGTCTTTAACTACACTATTTACCAGTCTTGCTAGACTGTTGTTCTTATGCTCCTATTTTTTTAGTTTAACTCTAGAAAGACTGCTATAATATTTGTTCAGACTGATTTTCTTAAATGTGTCCATAGAATTTTTGGAGATGGGCATGCAAGTTTGAGTAGGGCTGAGTTAGAGGCGTTGATGAATCAAACCAAGTTAAAAAGGCCTACCTTCATCTGAATGCTCTCTTTAATCGGGTAATGGACAAAAATTCAACCTACTATGAAATGATTGAGAAGTTGTAGGATGATTACAACCTCTCCTTGGATCTACATCACTCTGATTAGGAAGTTAAATATAATGCACTGAGTGCTGCTTATGGTTTTGATAAAAAGCTTCAAGACATTTCTTCAGCCTTTAGGAAGAAGGAATTTTTGCTAAATCGAGAAATAAAAAGTTCTCGGGAGGTGGGCAATCTTCTGTGGAAGGAAAATAATGCCCTCAATAATGGAGTGGAAAGTTTAAAGAAGTATTCTGAAGTTTTCCCAAGTGAGGGAGCATCATTTTTAGAGGTGTGGAATGCGAGGCAGATGGAAGAATTAGAGAGACTAAAGAAAATAAAGTCTAACCAATTGTCTAGACAAGTAGTTGTTGCTCGACGAATAATGAATGAAGATAGGACAAAAAACCTTAGTAAACAAGCAGCCTTAATTGAAGGTAAAGATACAACCATTAAGAAACTGGATAATAAAGTTGACCAGCTAACCTTTCATTTCAACAAGCAACCTAGGGCAGTTTGGATGGATAGCTATGATGGAGATCTAGCTCACCTTGAAGATGAAATAGAATAAGCCCAGCATGAGTGTGACAACCCGTATATAATTATGATAAATTGTATTTAAATTATACTTATCTTATGTGATATGAATAATGTGTTATTAGTATATCTAATGTTAAGTGATTATGGTTAGTATAATTCTACTTTCATAAATCATGAAATGTCGAATTATTTACGACCACAAGATTTGGTTATTTTCGATAGAAATGTCCCTGTTTAAGACTAGTTTTAACCCTTGTAACATTACAATTGACTTGAGGTGAAAACTACATAGTTGTAGATATGTGAGTTAGGGTTGTAACATAACAAACGGTACATCAAACGGATGTTCGAGTAAGAAGTTAGGTCGAAATTACGAGAAGGGGCGAATCTGTCAATTCCCTTAAGTGGTAAATTGTCTTTTATTAAACCAAATGTTTTAATTTGATTGGATGAATTGGGAGGCAGCCTTGGCCGACTTAAAACTCTCCCTTAACCTTATTTCTTCAGCAAATAAGTTTCTAGGTTCAGTTTGAGGTGTTATTAGCTTGAGGAAAGAGAGGTAGAAGTTTAGGAAGGAAAAGTGAGGAGAAAAGGTGTAGAAAAATCCGTAGAAATTACGTAAAAAGCCCTGAAGGTAATCCTAATTACAATTCTAGTTATTTATCTTATATTACTGATTTATATGATCTAAATCATCATAGGTTTACTAAAGTTTCATCCTTTTATATGTATGTATGGTTATATGCAAGTTTATGTTAAGTTGAATGTAGAAACCCTTAAAATTGCTTTGTATTGAAACCCCTTGTATTCAAACTTGCATATCTATTTGTGTACTTACTATAATTGAGAAATTACAATTGGATATGAAATTGGACTCATATATTCATATCATATCTGAAAATTAGAATTTATCTCCTTGTGGTTAGGCCGTAATGATGATTTCAAGTTGGTACATGGTTGCTGTTTTTATACTTCATTTCGGTATGCCCTGAGTTTAGTCATGCTTTTGAGATAGCAAATGAAGTCAAACAATTATGAAACTTTAATTCTGTACGATTCAGTATGTGTACTGAGGGTTGAAAATCATAGAAAGTTATGTTGGAGAAAAATTATGAAAATTCTTGGAAGTTGAAGGAACAATAGAGGAGCTTGTAGGGAAGATTTCTTGTGTTGTAGAGAAATAGTCATAACTTGCCCTAGGAAGCTTGAACAATTACACCGTCACTTTTACTGGATAGTATATTCATATATGTTTTCATATTGATGAGGTTGGACCCCTGTATTTGTATAATTTAGGAATATAGGTTGGGTAAGTATGTAAGACCATAATTTCAGGCCATACTGGGTACCCCTTGAATGAATGTTTGTATTTCGTCCTTACAAAGGGTACTTTGAGTACATGTTTCATGTGTATATACATTGAGGAGTATAATTTCATGTTTACTTGACTTTGGTTATAAATTCCTCATAAGGTATTTCCTACGGTTGAATGTCCGTAACTTTATCAACATGTATATCATTGTTTTGCCTTTACCTATGTTTTATGGAATGTGACTTAATTGGAATTATATTGTTGATGTATAGTCATGGAAAGTTACATAATTATGTTTGAATAATATTTGTGATTGAGATTCAGAACTGATCTAGTTGGATTGACAGGTGTAAGGTCTAATCAACCCAGTTCAGCTCCACCAGAAGGAAACCTGAATACGTAGTTATCAACCAAGGTGAGTGTACTCACTAGAATGATGTATTTGTATACTGTTACAAATCTGATCATAATGTTATGAATATAAAATTGTTCATTTCGGTTTATCGAAATGAGGGGTTACTCCTCGACCAGGAATGGGGGAGATTTGTCTATTAATGACAAGGGGTTACTCCTCGACCAGGAATGGGGGAGAATTGTCTATTTAGACAGGATATGTGAATCATGATTCGGAAAAGTTGGTCATTCATTATGAATGAGCCGGATAAGTTAATACATAAGTATATGGACTTGATTTATTGCATTTAAATTCATGCAGTAGTATAGTAGTGATGCATTCACTGGGCTATTTTACTCACGGTTCCTATGTTCACATTTTTCAGGTAACGCGATGTCACTGCCAAATCTAGGAGGTCAGGTTGGGTTAGCCAGGAATGGGAGAAACTATGATTTTGTGTAAATGTAAATGATGTAATTAAGTTAACTTATCCTTCAAGAAAGTTTTTATGGGCACGATTACTCTGATGTTGTAAAAAAGGTTTTTAGTTATATGAATTTACAATGATGACTCTGAAATCAAAACTTGTGATTATGGTTTGGTTAGATTAATTATGGTTTGACTCACTTTGACTTTCAAACTTAATTATAAGTAACTGGGTTGGGGTATGTCAGCTTTTGGTATCAGGGCCTAGGTTTTAGAGGTTATGGAGTGAGAAGAGTCTAGATTTGGCAGTGAATGTTAAAAGTATATTTTGTTTGATACTAACGATTATGGTAGGAAAAATATGAATATATGCATGTTGTTATATCTTTGATCCATTTCAGATATAAAAAAATAGAAGGAGGGAATGTGAATGAGGAAATAGAAGATGAGGCTTCAAATATGGCAGCAGAGGCAGAGGTTGAGCAACCTGTTCATGGAAATGTAGAACCTGACCCAGAACAATTGACAGACATGCAAAAAATGGCATGTGCTATGACTCTAATGGCAGAGAAGCAAGCTAGATTTATGGTACAGATGGAAGAACAACAGACCAGGCAACTGGAGGCACAAGCCTTGGCTAGGGCTGAGGAGGTGATACACCGGGAAGAAAGGAGTACTTCACATGAGAAATTTATTAAAATGAATCCACCCTCATTTGAAGGGGCAGTTAATCCAGCAGAGGCAAAAGTCTGGGTTAAAGAGATTGAAATTATTTTTGGGGTAATGAGAATGCCTGACAATCAACGAGTGACCTTGGCGACGTATATGCTAAGAGGATAAGCTAAGTACTGGTGGGATGCCACAAAACATTTGTTCATTACTCCATGAGGTGGGAATGTGATCTCATGGGATGCTTTTGTTAAAGCCTTGTATGATAAGTATTTTCCTCTGATGTATCAAAAAAAAAAGGAGAAAGAATATTTCATGTTGAATCAGGGGAGCATGACAGTTAGAGAATACGAAGCTAAACTTACATCTTTATCTCGGTTATCTTCGAGGTTTATACGGAATGAGGAAGATATGTGCAGCCGATTTCTCGACGGGCTTGAGTTAGTCATTAAATCTAGATTGTCGGCTTTAGAGACTTCTAACTATTCCTCCTTGGTGAACAAAGCCATGCTAGTAGAAAGGGACGTGAATGAAGCTAGAGATAATCGAGAGCGAGGTGTAAAGAGAAGTAGATTTGATCCAAATTATTAAAAGAGTAGTCGTACAGAATATTCGAGGTTTGGAGGGCAGAAATTCCAACAGGGTAGAGCTGGAAGTAGTCTGCAAAGGGGTGAAGCTAGTGGTGGAAGAGGTTCAGGAGTTTCAGCACAAGGAGATCCGAATGTTTGTTTCTTTTGTGGGGCATCAGGTCATATAAAGAGAAATTGCCCAAAGTTACTGAATATAGAATGTTTTAACTGCCACCAGAAGGGTCATTTGAGAAAGAATTGTCCGATGTTAGCGAGAACAGTTTCAGTCAGTAGTGTGGGGCCTCATAAAGGATCTTCTCCAGGGAGTGCCACCAGGGGGAGAGGTACAGAACAAGAAACTGGATCGAGGGCAGGAGGAAGAGTGTTTGCGATGACGCTACAAGATGCCCATGCTACACCTGAAGTGGTTACAGGTAAACTCTCTATTGCGAACAAAGATTTATATGCACTTATTGATCCTGCATCTACGCATTCATTTGTGGCATTAGATATTGTTTCATATTTCGGTAGACCATGTTCATTCCTCAATTGTGCCTTATATATTTCTACCCCAATGGAAAGTGTAATTCTAGTTGAGCACGTTTATAAAGATTGTGTCTTACGAATGGGTGAGAGAGATTTCTATGTTACCTTGATACCGTTGGCCATTCAGGATTTTGATATTATACTGGGGATGGATTGGTTATCATCATACCATGCCTCCATTGATTGTTTTTGCAAAGGAGTTACATTTCATTTGCCTGGTGAACCCGAGTTCCAATTTATAGGAGAAAGGAATGTTGTCCCTAATTATCTTATCTCAGCAATAAAGAGCAAAAAGATATTGAGTAAGGGTTGTACAGGGTATTTAGCGTATGTGGTTGATGTTAGTAAGGAAGAACTTAAATTTGAAGATATACCAGTGGTTAGAGAGTTTTCTAATGTCTTCCCAGAAGAATTGCCAGGATTGCCACCCGATAGGGAAGTAGAGTTTTCTATTGAATTAGTTCCAGGTACTGGTCCAATTTCTCTTGCTCCATATAGAATGGCACCAGCGGAGTTGAAAGAATTAAAAGTGCAATTACAAGATCTGATAAGCAGAGATTTCATTCGGCCTAGTGTTTCGCCATGGGGAGCACCGGTTATTGATTATCGGCAACTGAATAAGGTGACCATTAGAAACAAGTACCCTCTACCTCGTATCGATGACTTGTTTGACCAATTATAGGGGGCCACGGTATTTTCAAAGATTGATTTGAGATCGGGTTACCACCAACTGAAAGTGAAGGATAGCGATATTTCCAAAACAGCTTTTCGGACTCGATATGGGCACTATGTGTTTTTGGTGATGCCTTTTGGATTAACCAATGCTCCAGCAGTTTTTATGGATTTGATGAATCGGGTATTCCACCCTTTCATTGATTCATTTGTGATTGTATTCATAGACGATGTGTTGGTTTACTCGCGTAGCATGGAGGAACATGAGAAGCATTTGAGACTTGTATTGCAGATTTTGAGAGAGAAGAAATTGTTTGCTAAATTCAGCAAGTGTGAGTTTTGGTTGAATGAAATTGTGTTTTTAGGGCACGTGGTCTCGGGAAATGGGATTTATGTTGATCTAAAGAAAGTGGAAGCAATTGTTGAATGGTAAAGTCCTAAGAATGTGATAGAAATTAGGAGTTTCCTAGGATTGGCAGGCTACTATCGTAGATTCATTAAGGGATTTTCAGCAATAGCATTTCCACTAACAAAGTTGACTCGTAAAGAGGTGAAGTTTGTATGGGATGAAGAATGTGAGAGGAGTTTTAAAGAATCGGTTGGTTTCAGCCCCTATACTTACTATTCCATGTGGGAATGCGTCTTTTGTGATCTATACAGACGCTTCATTTTAGGGGTTAGGATGTGTTCTTATGCAGAATGGGAAGGTAATAACATATGCTTCCAGACAATTAAAGACGCATGAACGAAATTACCCTACACATGACTTGGAGCTAGCGACCATTGTTTTTGCTTTAAAGTTGTGGAGACATTACTTGTATGGAGAAACTTGTGAGATATTTACGGATCATCAAAGTTTGAAATACTTGTTTACACAGAAAGATCTGAATTTGAGACAAAGGCATTGGATAGAGCTGATTAAAGACTATAATTATACTATTCATCATCATCCTGGGAAGGCCAATGTAGTAGCAGATGCTTTGAGGTGAAAATCATCAGGAATGCTTGGTTGCATACAGTGTGCCCGTGTTGGAAATATTCTTGACTTGGCATCGATGGGGATTGAATTGAAGTTTTCAAAAAGTGGAGGATTATTAGCACATGTCACAGTGAGACCTTTATTGGCCGAGCGCATACGAAATTTGCAGACCAGTGATCCATTCCTTAAGAAGAAGAAACAAGATGTCCTGGATGGTAAAGAGAGTGACTTTGAAATTAAGAATGATGAATCATTATGTTATAAAAATAGGATTTGTGTACCTAATGATCCACCCTTAAAGAGGGATATATTAGAAGAGTCACATAGTTCTATTTACTCTATGCATCCGGGAGGTACCAAAATGTACATAGATTTGAAAGAATATTACTGGTGGAACAATATGAAACGTGAGATTGCAGAGTTCGTAGCTAAATTTTTAGTATGCCAGCAAGTGAAAGCAGAGCATCAGAAGCCGGCAGGATTATTGCAGTCTTTGCCTATTCCAGAATGGAAGTGGGAGCATATAACGATGGACTTTGTTACAGGATTACCCCGATCACCAAAGGGGCATGATTCTATTTGGGTGATTGTAGACCGATTGACGAAGTCAGCTCATTTTCTCCCAGTTAAGACCACCTACACTGTTGACAAGTATGCACGTATGTACGTTGATGAGATTATCCGCTTACATGGGGCACCGGTGTTAATTGTATCAGATAGAGATCCAATGTTCACTTCTAAATTTTGGCCTCGTCTCCAGAATGCCATGGGCACAAGTTTGAAGTTCAGCACTGTGTTTCATCCACAAACTGATGGGCAATCAGAAAGGACGATTCAAATATTAGAAGACATGTTACGAGCCTGTGTATTTGACTTCAAAGGTAGTTGGGATGATCATTTTCCATTAATGGAATTTTCATATAATAATAGTTATCAGTCGACTATTAGTATGGTTCCTTATGAAGCTTTATATGGGAAGAGATGTAGAACGCCTTTGTGTTGGGATGAAGTGGGTGAAAGGAAAATGTCGGGTCCTGAATTAATAGATGTGACGACTGAAAAGATCAAAATTATTCGGGAACGGATAAAGATAGCACAAAGTAGGCAGAAATTTTATGCAGATAAGAGGAAGTATCCATTAGAATTTCAGAAGGAAGATTTTGTATTCCTACATATTTCACCATGGAAAGGCGTTATGAGATTTGGCAAAAAGGGGAAACTAAGTCCAAGATACATTGGACCATATGAGGTGTTGGAAATAATTGGGCCCCTGGCTTATAGATTATCTTTACCTCCAGATTTATCTCGGTTACATGATGTGTTTCATGTATCAATGCTTCGTAAGTATTTGGCAGATCCATCTCATCAATTGAAAACCCAACCTATTGAACTGAAAGAAGACTTGTCGTACATCGAGGAACATGTGGAAATTATTGATCGTAAGGAGCAAGTATTGAGGAATAAGGTTATTCCCTTAGTTAAAGTTATGTAGATGATCCATGGAATTAAATAAGAAACTTGGTAAACGGAGGATAGCATGAAGAAACAGTATCCCCATTTGTTTAGTAAGTGTCATTCGTATTAAATTTGGGGGATTAAATTTTCTAAGGGGGGGAGGTTGTGACAACCCGTATATAATTATGATAAATTGTATTTAAATTATACTTATCTTATGTGATATGAATAATGTTTTATTAGTATATCTAATGTTAAGTGATTATGGTTCGTATAATTCTACTTTCATAAATCATGAAATGTCGAATTATTTACGAACACAAGATTTGGTTATTTTCGATAGAAATGTTCCTATTTAAGACTAGTTTTGACCCTTATAACATTAAAATTGACTTGAGGTGAAAACTACATAGTTGTAGATATGTGAGTTAGGGTTGTAACATAATAAACGGTGCATCAAACGGATGTTCGAGTAAGAAGTTAGGTCGAAATTACGAGATGGGGCGAATCTATCAATTCCCTTAAGTGGTAAATTGTCTTTTATTAAACCAAAGGTTTTAATTTGATTGGATGAATTGGGAGGCAGCCTTGGCCGACTTAAAACTCTCCCTTAACCTTATTTCTTCAGCAAATAAGTCTCTAGGTTCAGTTTGAGGTGTTATTAGCTTGAGGAAAGAGAGCTAGAAGTTTAGGAAGGAAAAGTGAGGAGAAAAGGTGTAGAAAAATCTGTAGAAATTACGTAAAAAGCCCTGAAGGTAATCCTAATTACAATTCTAGTTATTTATCTTATATTAATAATTTATATGATCTAAATCATCATAGTTTTACTAAAGTTTCATCCCTTTATATGTATGTATGGTTATATGCAAGTTTATGTTAAGTTGAATGTAGAAACCCGTAAAATTGCTTTGTCTTGAAACCCCTTGTATTCAAACTTGCATATCTATTTGTGTACTTACTATAATTGAGAAATTCCAATTGAATATGAAATTAGACTCATATAGTCATATCATATCTGGAAATTAAAATTTATCTCCTTGTGGTTAGGTCGTAATGATGATTTCAAGTTGGTACATGGTTTCCGTTTTTATACTTCATTTCGGTATGCCCTGAGTTTAGTCAAGCTTTTGAGATAGAAAATGAAGTCAAACAATTATGAAACTTTAATTATGTACGATTCAGTATGTTTAATGAAAATGGGTTGAAAATCATGGAAAGTTATGCTGGAGAAAAATTATGAAAATTCTTGGAAGTTGAAGGAACAATAGAAGAGCTTGTAGGGCAGATTTCTTGTGTTGTAGAGAAATGGTCATAACTTGCCCTAGGAAGCTTGAACAATTACACCGTCACTTTTACTGGATAGTATATTCATATATGTTTTCATATTGATGAGGTTGGACCCCTGTATTTGTACAATTTAGGAATATAGGATGGGTAAGTATGTAAGACCATAATTTCAGGCCATACTGGGTACCCCTTGAATGAATGTTTGTATTTCGTCCTTACAAAGGGTACTTTGAGTACATGTTTCATGTGTATATACATTGAGGAGTATAATTTCATGTTTACTTGACTTTGGTTATAAATTCCTCATAAGGTATTTCCTACGGTTGAATGTTCGTAACTTTATCAACATGTATATCATTGTTTTGCCTTTACCTATGTTTTATGGAATGTGACTTAATTGGAATTATATTGTTGATGTATAGTCATGGAAAGTTACATAATTATGTTTGAATAATATTTTTGATTGAGGTTCAGAACTGATCTAGTTGGATTGACAGGTGTAAGGTCTAATTAACCCAGTTCAGCTTCACCAGAACGAAACCTGAATACGTAGTTGTCAACCAAGGTGAGTGTACTCACTGGAATGATGTATTTGTATACTGTTACAAATGTGATCATAATGATATGAATATAAAATTGTTCATTTCGGTTTATCGAAATGAGGGGTTACTCCTCGACCAGGAATGGGGGAGATTTGTCTATTAATGACAAGGGGTTACTCCTCGACCAGGAATGGGGGAGAATTGTCTATTTAGACAGGATATGTGAATCATGATTCGGAAAAGTTGGTCATTCATTATGAATGAGCAGTATAAGTTAATACATAAGTATATGGACTTGATTTATTGCATTTAAATTCATGCAGTAGTATAGTAGTGATTCATTCACTGGGCTATTTTGCTCACGGTTCCTATGTTCACATTTTTCAGGTAACGCGATGTCACTGCCAAATCTAGGAGGTCAGGTTGGGTTAGCCAGGAATGGAAGAAACTATGATTTTGTGTAAATTTAAATGATGTAATTAAGTTAACTTATCCTTCAAGAAAGTTTTTATGGGCATGATTACTCTGATGTTGTAAAAAGGTTTTCAGTTATATGAATTTACAATGATGACTCTGAAATCAAAACTTGTGATTATGGTTTTGTTAGATTAATTATGGTTTGACTCACTTTGACTTTCAAACTTAATTATAAGTAACTGGATTGGGGTGTGTTAATGAGGGTCACAAGTGGGGCTTGTTGAATTCCTTGACAGTTATAAAGGTTCCCAAATCCAACAAAGTTTTGTTTCGGTATGACCCAAGTGGGCTGGATTACCTAAATTTTCCCTTTAAAATTAATGACAATTGGATCCCTACTGATGCCATTCCTCAGGGTCTAGTTAGAAAATATTTAGGCAATTTCGACTTACAAGATGAGGATACTTACGTTACCCCCCCCCCCCCCCCCAATATTTTTATAATAGACCCAGCTCAAGTGGTTAAGACAGACCGAGTGCTTAACTTCTACCATTCTTCCCTGAGCTCTTAATATGCCTCCTGATGGGATGAATAAGGCTGAAGGAAAACATCGAGTGGAATGATAGTTAGAATTTACTTGAATAAAAGACCTTATGTTTGCACATGTTTGTCTTTGATATAATTGAAACCCTTAAGCTTTATAATTATTTGGTCGGCTAGGTGTATGACTAACATACTTGATTGTTTTTGTGTGTTATCAAGTATGAACTTGAATTATTGGGCCTTAGGTTCTAGTAATGCACTTAGAATTATCAAAACGGGTGGTTTGTGAAGCTACGTGTTTGCATTAATTACCATTGGCGACCAAATGTTTTAGGAATGCCTTAAGAATTTCCTGAATTTAGTTTGGTCTGGTGAAACTTCTTATTTTTTACTTTACATCATACATGAAGTATTATAAACTTCTTGTTCGTGACTTTTCAAAGACAAAGTCATACAGGAAGTTTTGAAGTTTTTTATGATAAAATTGTCAATATTGAAATTTGATAAAGAAGAAGTGTGATTGATAGGAAACCACAGTTTTATTAAAAGGATTTAAAAGAATGCATCAAATTACCCATAGGTTTACTGATAATATTTTCGAAGATGAATGACATTTCAAGTATTCTTCAACTCTTCCGCTTCAAATGTCTCTAGGCGATAAGTTCCTGGTCGAACAACTACCGAGATATAATAGGGACCATGCCAGTTTTCTTCCAACTCATTCCCTTGATGGACTAATTTTTTAAGAACATAATATCCTTTATTCAAGTTGTTTGTCTTCACAATTCTACTGTAGATTTGGGCTATTCACTGATGGTAAGAAGCCAGTCAAAGGGCAACATCCCGAGTTACTTTCAAAATAAGTTCTAGATCCAATCTTCTCATGACATCACTATTTGGGGAATCAATGTTTAACACTCTATGAGTGGGCAGACCTACCTTTGTTGGCACCATTGCTTCGATCCCAAAAGCAAGCATGTGAGGAGTTTCTCCAGTAGCTTTTCTCGGCATTATTCTATATGCCCAAAGAACACTATGAAACTCATTGATCTAGTATCCTTTTGCATTATAAAGTCCCTTTTTCAATTCATCCATTAGCATTTTATTGGTTAACTCGGTTTGGCCATTACACTAGGGATGACTTGGGGAAGAGTGATGTTTCTAGATCTTGGACTAAATGCAGTATAACTCAAACTTCGGGTTATTAAATTGGATGTGATGATTAGTGATAGAGGCATATGGCATCCCATATCTCTAGAAGATGTTCTTCCAAATGAATTGGAACACCCTTTCGTAAATCATTTCAGCCAATGGCCCAACCTCTGCTCATTCCGTGAAGTAGTCCACTGCAACCACCAAGCATTTGAATGTCCCTTTTGTCTTCGGTAGTGGGACGACCAAGTTAATTCCCTATATGGAAAATGGCCATGGATAAGTGGTTAGAGTTAATGTATCCCCTGGTCTTCTATGGATTGCGGCAAAACTTTGACATTTTCCACATTTCTTTGGTAGAGGCGATACAGTCAGCTTTAACGGTCGGCCAGTAATTCCCTTGCATAGTTATCCTTCTTACCAATGATCAACTGACTGAATGAGCTCCACATGAACATTTATGCATCTCCTTGATTAAATTTGACATTTCGTTGGGGTGTACACACAGATGTAAATAAACAGTGTATCCTCTTTTGTATAAAACTCTTATCATAACTTTCTTGCTTATTTTGTATCGGCAAGCAGTACATCCTTGTCAATGTAGATTTTTCTAGGATCCATCCATGAAGGTTATTAGTACACGAAAATGAAATTGACATCTTTCGTATTTATAATTCTATGTGTAAGGATTTCTTTTAAGATGGTTCTTTTGAGCTTTGTTCGGGACATTGAGACTAGACGAGCTAGTGCATTTTCTCGGGCATTCTTTACCATTAGTATCCTGATCATTTTGACTGTTGATAGTTTGGAGATGAATTCAATAGCTTTAGAAAAATACATGATCATGAGATCTCCTTTGACCCCATATATTTTAAGCATCTAGTTGACAATTAACTGGAAATCTCTATATGCTATTACCTACTCGGCTCCCAAAGATAAGGCTAACTCCAAGCCTGTGATTAATTCTTCGTATTCTGCCTCATTATTGGAGGCCTGGAATTGGAAAATAAGTGCATTCTCCGCATCTATATCGTTTGGGGTATTGATGATAAGCCCAACTCCACTACCAGTAGCACACAAGGAGCTATCTACATATAATTTCCAAACTGTGATGTTATCATCAAAATTCCCCTCACACAATAATCTTTTTTTAAAGAACTTCTTTCTCTGTTCCCTATATCGTTGGGTTCTCTCTTGTGAAGCTGATGTCTCGAGTTGGTCGGCTATCCATGTGTCCTTTGGATTTGAGCTCTCTTCCAAGGAAGTCTTCTCAATAGGTAAACTAGGGTTATTGTCCGCCACTTGATATGTGAATTCGCAAGGAAATATGCTATAGCTCTCCCATTCATTGAAATTCTAGGATCATAAATGATTTCATGTTCTCTTAGATATACTTCACAAGCCATCAATCTCCCTGATTTCTCTTATATATGAAGCGCTTGGTACAGAGTTAAGTCGGTATAAACCACTATGGTATGTGCCTGGAAGTAGGGGTTCATTCTCTTTGAAGCTTCTATAAAAGAAAGGGTTGATTTCTCCAAGAGTGGATACCTAATTTTTTTCTCTTCTGAAAGCTTTGCTAGTGTAATATACTGGTTTTTGAACTCCATTTTCAAGATAAACTAACTCTGAGCTGACAACAGATTCTGATAAAGCCAAATATAGGTATAATTTCTCTCCCATAAGTGGTCGAAAAAACAACGGTGGTGATCCCACATAATTTTTCAAGTCTTAAAAATATTTTTTGCATTCTTCATTCCACTTGAACGTTTTTCTGAGAACTTTGAAAAATAATAAGCACTTATCCATAGCTCGGGAGATAAATCGATTGAGAGTAGCCACCCTTTCAGTTAATTTTTGTACATCTTTCTTGCACATGGGAGATTGCATATTAATCAATGACTTGATTTTTTCTAGATTTTCTTCAATCTTTTTTTGATTTACTATGAAGCCCAAGAACATCCCTTTCTGTACGCTGAACACGCATTTGGTCGGGTTGAGCTTCATTTGATGCTTTTCAAGGTCATCAATTGTATGGCATAGGTCTTTGATATGGTCGGCAACTTTTTTCCTCCTGGTGAGCATATCATCCATATACACTTCCATTTCCTATGTATCTGCTCATAAAAAACCTTATTTACTAATCTTTGGTACTTTGCTCCAGCATTTTAAGCCCAAAAGGCATAACGTTGTAGCATTAAGTACCTCAGTTGGTGATGAAGGATGTACTTTCTTTATCATTTGAATTCATTTTGATCTGATTGTAATTGGATTAGGCATCCATGAATCTTAATAATTTGTGACCTGTTGTTACATCTACCAGTTGATCAATCATTGGCAAAGGAAAATGATCTTTTGGGCATGATATACTGAGGTCGGTGAAATGCATCCACATATGAGACTTGTTTTTCTTCTTCTTTGCCACCACGATATTGGACAGCCAGTCCTAGTATATACGACATCCTCTATGAATTTGACCTTGAGTGATTTTTCTACCTCCTCTTGGATGGCCACATTCTTCTCGGGGATAAACACCATTCGTTTCTTCTTGATCGGATTGGAGCTTTTGATGATATTAAGCTCATGGAATATAATATTGGGGTCAATGTCAGGCATGTCTTCATGGCTCAAGGAAAACACATTTTTTTGCTCTTTAAGGGATGGTGTTAGGTTGGAGCCAATCTGGGTAGTCCTCTTTGATTTTTCGACATCCAATATTATGGTTTCTAGAGCCTCTACCACTTATCCTTTGACCAAATTAGTTTCCACTCATGGATGTAAAGTACAAATATGGTAAGTGGTGGTGTTTTTCTTTAACTCATCTTAGTCGACAGAAGTATAGTAGAATTCTCTAGCCTCCACCCAATTGCCCTTTACTATGCCAACACCATAATGATTGGGGAACTTTAGGCATTGATGAAATGTGGATGACACTTATTTAAACTTTTGCAATCCAAATATGTCAAGGATCATATTATAGGTTGACTAAACATTATTTTTTAGGACAAAGAAACGAATCTTCTCAGTTCTACTCACTGTCCAAGTGCCGATCAAAACGTCCAACTTAATAGATCCTAAGGAATAAATATTTTGTCTACATAAACTAATTAAGGGCCTATGATATGGTTCTAATTTTTTATCTGGTAACCACAAGTTGCAAAATAATTATGGAACATAAAGCTGAACCACTATTATCCACCAGAATTCTTGCAATCCTTGCTTCATGTACCCTGAAGGTCACAACCAATGGATCATGGTGAGGGTAAAGCATCCCCGGTAGTTCCTTTTTTAGAGAAGCCAATAACTAGGTTGTCTTTATTAACCTTTTGGACCAGACATCTTCCTCGTTCGATAGGTTAATCTCGCAAATGTAAGAACAGGCTTTCGCCTTAATTAAACAGACCCTCTTTTTGACAAATTCATCTCTGCCTCTAGTGTCTCCTCCTGCAATAAAATAATAACTAAAGTATATCATTTTTATATCAAGTACTATCTCTTAAGGTTTCTTTGGCAGGTCTGGATCATCTTCTAACTCATTGTCACAACCTCTTTTTTTGTCCTCTCTATCATTACAAGGTGATTTTAGCCTCCTTCTAGAGGCTCTACCTTTTGTTCGATCAAAAAACTTGGTTATATTTCCTCGATGAATGGGATATTTGATATCATTTTTTAGGGAAAAACATTTATTAATGGTATTCCCATGATCTTTGTGAAAATCACAGTATTTGGACTTATCCCTCGGTTTGGGTGGTGATTTCAACTTCCCATGCCATTTCAAGCCCTTCATGTCCCTAATCTCCTATAAGATATGATGTACATATATGGTAAGTGCGGTATACTCTTCATATTTCTTAGGCTTCTCGACTTTCTTATCTTTCTATTCCTTCTTATCCAAGCTCTTTTGGCCGTCAAATTCAGTTATAGGGACCTATTGGCAGTCATATCTTCCTCGGCGTTCATGAACTTATCAACCTTTGCCATTATCTCCATCATTATTTTAGGAGGTTCTTTTTCCAGTGTGTAGTACAACTTCTCCGAAAGCAATCCACTCATCAGGGAAGTGATTGCAACTTTCTCCTCATAATCTACAACTTTTAACTTTTCATTGTTGAAACGAGTAATATACTCCCGATTGATTTCTACTGGTCATTAGAGAATACTCAGCAAATGGGCTACTCTCTTGATCGGCTTTGCCCCAAAATAGAATTTACTAACAAAAAGTTCGACGAGCTATTGAAAATTAGAAATTTATCCCCGAGGAAAATTATTATACCATATATGGGCTGACCCAGTGATGGTTCTTGAGAAAAATTGGCAAAGCATCTGATTAGGAACATAATAGATATCAGTTGTAGCCTGGTATTGTTCAACATGGAGGACAAGATCAGTCTTATCATCATACTTAGGAGTAAAATACGGGCGGCTTAAACTTGGAAGGTGTAGGGAAATCCATAATGGCTGAAATGAAGAGAGATGCCGTCAAAAAACTTCTTTGCAAAGGATTATTAGTCTTGGTCATCGCCCCCAGGCAACCTTCCAGTCTCAGTATTGATCCCTTCTAAGAATTATCCCCTATCTTAGATTTTGCTGATAGAGCTTTTGCAACTCTACCATGCATTTATATTGAGCACTCTTCCTGAGAAGTGTGCTTGGCATGAATGGATCCTAAGATACTTGCTCTAGACCTAACTGATATTTCCCGATGTTCATGCGAATATCAGTTTGTAATGTCCTCTAGTTGCTCGGGGGCTAAGATGATCAAACTCAAAGGCTTTGCTCAACCTCTCCAATGTGCTCGATTATTCAGAAGTGAAATATTGACAGTCATGGTAATCAATGGATCTGATTGAAGAAACTATTTTTGGCGATAAGACCTATCACGCGAAGACCCAGAATAGCTACTTATTTCACTTCTGGTGGGAGGAGGCGCCATTTCTCTTTTATTGGATGGGGAAGGCGTAGACTTGGCTTGTAGTGATTGGGATAATTGCCTCATCATTTCCTGCATTGCATTTTATCCTTTATCAAGGTTGATTAACATTCCTTAGAGATCTACTACACTGCGTGAAGAGGATGGAGTGATGGTATTACACCCAATCTCAAGTCTATTTTCTGGAACATCGGTAATCCTTCAAAGGACTCAAGGGTTAACTAATGAATATAAATGATAGAGAACGATGTCAAACAGTCATTCCCATAGATGGTGCCAATCTGTTGATGTCTAAAATTGGTATGGATATAATCTTAGCTTGATTAAACCAATTTTATAATCACACATACACACACATTGTGTGTGTGTATGTTTGTATGTGTGTGTGTGTGTGAAAGAAAGAGAGAGGATTAAGAAATGCAAGCAATACAATAACAATTTTTAACATGGTTCGACTAACGAAAAAGCCTACTTCCAGAGTTATGATATTGAGGTAGGAGGTAGTTACATAAAACTTAGTACAATCTTGCTTTTTCAGACTTATTCGTCCCTTGAGCTAAGGGAGATAATGTATTTATATTGATTAGAAGACTAAGGGATGGAATGTTTTTATTTTTTTGAGCATTTACACCCATATACAGTAAATGAGACCGTTTATCTTCAAATGCAAGTATGAGTGACCTTTCATTTTCTTGATAGTTCACCTTCTGAGTTTTGGTCGGCCTATCTCTGGGCGAGCCGAGTATATGTGAAACTGTGATGTGGATGTTTATGAGGAAAAGTTTCCCTATCTCATTAGTCCACGTGGATGAATATTTTAACCCACAACATTCAGTATCATTACCTTGGTAGTTATTTGTGTTAATATCATCTTTCAAAAGGGAAAATGAGTTACTCAAAATGTTTCTTTTAGTACATGATCATACTTATTTTTATTTTTTTTATTGGTGAAATAAAAAATAAAACGAATATGGAACTTTGATAAATGATTTCTTAAAGTATCTTAGAAATTAAAAATGTACATTAATTTACATTTGGCACTTAGACAATAGGGGTGGTAAGTTAAAAATGATATGAAATTGAATCAAAATTGTTAAGATAAATTAATTATGCTAATAGTGTTTTACACATAATTGTATTGCTTTGTGCTTGTGTCAAAATATAACTCATGTTATTTGTGTTATGTCATATTTTTGTGTCCAATTATATTTAGTAGGGTGTGAAAATTATGAATCAGGTGTGACACCCCATAAAATCCATAAATATAATAATGATTTCTAATATAAAAATCACAAGACTAAAAACTAAATAGTAACATTCTAAGCATGAATGAGAAAAATGTAAATGATAAGTAAAGGAAAAGCTAAAAATCAATAGATGAATAAATTAGAACATCTCTTTTACCATCCAACTAACAATAGAATAAAACACCAACTTTGGGATATATTATATCTCATGGGTCAACTCTAAATAATAATAATAATAATAATAATCTCAATCAATACATCTCATACATATCTATGAATCCGAAAATCTGAATAAATACAATTGACGAAATAATTAGAATATAGAAGAATACGGTAATGTAAATGAGCTAAACAGTCGACACTTACATAGTATGAAATGATAAATAGAACTGAGTATGCAGAAAATCCTCCAACAAATGGTTCAAGTTTGTGGCCTAAAACTATAAAAATAGTTCCACAACATAATTAAACCTAGAAAGTCTACAGTGTTTAAGAATATAACTACATTTGGGCCATAATAATAATAACATATCTTCCTCCAGTATTTAAGTTGATTTTAATTTATCCTAACCCAAACAACCTCAAAAGCATGTGGTTATAATCACAATCCCGAATGAGGCTCGTGTGATATAATTTCATCTTTTAATTATATATTATCTACTATAGCAATTTATATTCATCTTTTGGATAAGTATCTCTTACCCTACCTTAATCTCTTGCATTAATTGTATCTCACTTACTAAACATTAATCTTTACTTTAACAATCTTAATTTATAATTCTAAATGAATATCTTTAGTTTATCAGACTTTAATATTCTCGAGTCACAGATCAGTGTATACTTCTCTAGTATATTTTATAATAACATTATGAAGTCACAATCTCAAGTGTATACATCTCTAGTATAGTCATCTCTAGTAAAATCATATCAATATACAACAAATGAAAAATCACATAATCCATAATACACATGAGTATGGTCAAACCACATTGAATCATATGGGCTATGCTCAAGCTTGCAAATAAAAGTGTGAAGGACTATCCTTAACGCCTTCGGGGATCGCTCATGACACTACTAGTTATAGTTATGGGGTGTCCCCCTCAAAGAAAAAAAAACAAAGGAATACCCTAGGCTATACGAGAATATTCCCCCCGTACCTCAGCATGTAGGATCATGATAAATAAAATCAAGGTAGATCTCGTCTCTATCAAAGGAAATACCATCCAGGATCAACATCTTACATGAACCATAAAATCCCAACTAGTATATTATCCACGAACACACACCCCCACGGTATAATTGCACATAAAGAAAATAAATCAACAATAAAACCCTACTCAAGGTTCACATATTATTCTCTCCTATTATAATATTATCACTTACATATAGTATTAACCATTCATATAATTGTAGCCCAAACTCCAAAGGATTCTAATTCTAGGTATCAACCACACCTATTGTTTATGTACTCATTGTCATCCCATAACAACCCTAGTCAATGGTTTATGAACCCTTTCTCGTGTATATTATATGATTTATGTAAACATTAAATATTCCCGGCACTAAACTTTTCGACCCAAAATCTAACGTCCTCTCTCTCTCTCTCTCTCTCTCTCTCAGAGAGAGAGAGAGAGAGAGAGATCACCCTCAAGCTATTGGTTTATAACTATTTTTATCTAGATAAAAGAACCCCAAGTGGACCTAGCTTTGAACCCTAAATTTAACCCATGCTGAGCATGGCCACAAGCCTAGATCGATTTATCCTAGGCTGAATTTATCTGACAAGCCTAATGGGGTGTCCTCCTTTTTGTTTTCTCCCATAGCGGCTATATTTCAAAACCTCCAAACTTTGCAGGTTTTATACCTCAAAAGTATCCCTTCTCCATCATAGATAAACAAAATACGAGTACTACAAATCATTTCTATAAGTTTTTGATAATTAATGAATCTTTTAAAGATCTAATCTTGTATTTTAAAAAACTAAGCCTATGTCACTGCTTTAAGCAATAATGATACAATTACCCTACGAATCTAATCAGAATACCATCAAAACATTGGGGCTTTCATTTATTTAAACTTATAGAGTTCAAACTAATGATTGTAAGATCATATTACATTGTTTGAATGGTTAATTAGATGTTCATTAACAAAGTTTCAATAGTTTTTTTTAATATTCAACTAGGGTTCTTCATTAGATTAATCTTAATTACAAATGATGGTTTGACTATGAACTAAAATCAGACATATTAATATTATTCTAACATAAATCTTATTACATTTTTAAATAGAGTAAACTTACCTTAGATTGATTATACAATCAATTCCTAATTTTCTCAGAGCTAAATCCTCCATTATTCAAGATAGGTTTTCCTCCTCATCTTCTTTAGGATCTAGGGTTCTCCCAATATGTTGTACCTGTATTAAGTTATGTCAATTAGGTTGTTAAAATAATCTACCCAGAAATTAAGCTTAGCTCTCAAAATAGCCTCAACCCAAAAGGTCCAAAATAACCTCCAAACATATGCCAACCCAATACACCAAAATTTCACTATAATAAGCTCTAACCGGACTTTATAAACATATCTCGAGCCAATCCAAAGGTTAATATATTCTACTAGTCAATTATCTTGTTAAATTAATTAATTATCTCATTAAATTAATTCATTAGCCAAAACACGTATCTTAAGTTTAAATCTTAATTATTAATTACTGCGAGTATGACTTGGTATTATAAGAACCCACTTCATAATCAGTGGGACCTAATGACGAGGGAATAATCCAAATAAGAAAATCCCCAACACCTAGTCCCTGACCATTCCATAGCCTTCCATAATACTAAGTCACTTAATTATTTATCTTAATTAATTATTATAAGTTTGCCAACATCTATAGTAATAACACTTGAATCAACACATAACTCAATTACGTAATACCATATATGTAATATCTCTAAGTCACATATCAATATACTAAATAATATAATGACAGTTCGACATCTCATATCACAAAATGACATATTACATGTCATATGAAATAACGTTTCAACAATATCTGATAATTAATTTAACAATTAAATAAATGCCATAAAAACACAAGGTATTACATTAGGTCTATCGTGTCATGTTTTCAAATGGTTGTTTGTGTCATGAACGATAAATAATGACTAAAAAAAATTAAGAGTAAGGAAATAAATCATTAAAAAAAAGTTAGTAACAGTAATTAGCGAGTGGTGCCAAAAAGTAAAGAAGAAAATTATATTTATTTTAGACACATATATAATTTTGATAAAATGAAATAATTAAAAGGTAAATTAACATAAAGCTCATGATTTATTTTAACTAATTTTTAGCCCCATATTTTATCAAAAATAAATTTTTAGTCCGTATTTTTTCATTATCTTAACCAATATATATTTGTTGGACATATAAGGCGGCCTATGTGACACGTCACACAGTCTACTAGGATCACATCGATGCTGATGTGACACTACCATGTCTGATTTTAAAGTTGACAGAGACAATGTCATTATTACACAATTAATGTAATTGCTAAAGTTTTTATTAATTATAAAAATTACTGAATTAAACATTAAATGGAAAACTTTAGAGACTAAAAATTAATGAACCCTAACTATAAGCTATTATTTAAAACGATATTAACTTTTTGTATTCATAATGCAGTTTTTTATTGTTTTTTCCTTATCAATTTTTTATGAATAAAATTTTGTGTTTTAATGGCTTGAAAATATTAAAAGTAATGCAATCTTATTACAAATAAAATGCATGCAGTATGTGGGTATGGTTAAATGATCAAATTATTTATGAAAGTTATTTTATAACTTTAATATCTTAACTTAAGCCTTTAGCTTAACTTGGTAAGGTAGATAACACCGTGATTGTCGAACTTCTGAGTGGTTACATATTAGAAGAAAAAATACTCAAGGATAAACTTTAAATTTATTTAGTTTAGTAATTATATATTAATAAAATAAAATTCAATTATTTATATAATTAATTATCATAAAACTAAAACACCTCAAAATAACTTTTAGTTGAGTATTTACCGTTAAAAAAATAAAAATAACCAAAAAAAATTATTGAAAGTCTCCCAACTCGGTACACCCTAAGTTTGTCATTAACTTTTATTAATCGTAATTATGTTTGGGTCATAATGGCAAACAAGTAAAAGGTTGAAAAAGTATTAAAATATTTAGCATGGTATACATATTTGTCTATATGGATTAAAGATATCACTAGTCATGAATTCATGGCTTTCGAAACACTGGTTTCAATGGTTCTTATATTGTGTTTACGTTTACAATAATGTTTGGTGGGGATATGTAATGATGACTTTATTTAAATGAAATAGTGAAACACACGCTATTGGAATTGTGTTATGAGAAATAATTATCTTATCAACATCATGAGATTGCATAATCATTATTGACACATAAAAATGGACCTACTTGTATAGATCATGTAGTCTTAGTAATTTAAAGTGTAAAAAGAGTATAAAGAGGAAATAAGAAGGATAATAACACGAGATTTGGAGTGCTTTATCTGTAAATGATCCTATGTCCACTTTCGTATCTTGTTCTCATTAGATTTATATTTACAAGTACATAATTGTACCTCAAAGGCACACAAAGGGTGATTAATAGGCTATAATAGGGAAGTTACAAACTTGTGGGTAATTAAGTCTGAGGCATTGTGATCAGTACTATGGGAGGCCACGATTATTATATTTTGGATACACTGGATCTGGTGACCGGAGTTGTCTTCTTGTGTAGGAGATGTTGGAGGAAATACGATAGAGTTTGGATAATAAAGAGTTACTTGTCAAATGCGTAAAGGGATCTTTATATAGGATTCCGTTGGTGCCTCACATTGATGTGCTTGTGGATAAGGATGAATCTTTCTAGAAGGGTGACAACTGGCATGCTATAGGTCCAGCTGTAAACTCCATGGACTACCCTTATGCATATTTAGCCGAGATGCAAACTCCGTCATTCTGCCTTCATGTATGGCTTAGCACTTATTCTAAGAAATGTTTTAGATGTACTTGTATCTATCTCCATGCCATGTGTCCACTAGCAACCAGAGGGGATATTTTGGGTACAACTGAAGCCCCCAAGCCCCAGTGCTTAAAGGATAGTGATTTAGTGCTAGTGCTTTTTGTAATGTCCGCGGTCTCTATGTTGATGCCAAGGCCTCGATCGCGATGCTTCAAATTCTGTAATGGTTCATCTTTGGAGACATGGTCGGGATATAAAGGTATATTCTTCCAACGTCTCACTTATCGTTTCTAGATAGATAGAAAAAACCCAAGCAATTTCTGATGAGCACAGACAGAATACCTATACTCTTTTTTATAGCATCTTAAATCTTTATTTCCAGATTATATTTTGTCTTTTTTCTACTATTTTTCATTGATTTCACTCACTTTCATGTTTCCTTAGATTTGCATGCACTAATTCATGTTATAACCTTATGAAATTAACCAAAAATGTAGTATGAAGAACTAGGTTTTATCATTTTTGCCTTTCCTAACCTAGGTCATTGAATTTGGATTCAAAGACCATTTTGTACAAATGAAATCCTCAGATACAATCTGTAACTTGATGTTTAAGAATCTTAACTTGAACTGTAAACATGTCGTTACATCCAAATTTGAATCGTAAAACTTTTTGGTTCTTGATAATTATGGGCAGAATGCTTATGTTTATTGAGTTTTATCGATTTTTAATTGTTGATAACGGGTTGTAGGAGTAGGATAGGTATTTTATTTTGTTTTTAGGTTTGATTAGATTTAGTTCCTTTTTTTTTTCCCAGAACACCTGCTACTTTTCTTCGCGAGTTCTTAGACTAAAACCTGGGATTTGGTGATTATATACTTTTTGTTGAAAACTAAACTTGTTTTTGAAATTAAAATAATTGGGCTTTATTACTTTGTATTTTTTGGTTAATGTTTGGGTTGTCTAATTAGTTAGTATTGGGCCTCCATAAAGTTAGATCCATTAAGAGTGATATTTTTCATGAACATTCTAGATCCCTCTTGTGTATTTTGAAGAGTGTGAGAAATAGTAGATTAGTGGAGATAGATGTAAAAGGTTCTCGAGATTCAATCTTGACCCTTAATGTAAATTTAATCCCCACCATTCATTTGATTTGGAGGATAGTATAAATAGGGGTGTTGTCTCCACATTTTGTATCAAGCAAAATTTAGTGAGTTCTAATAAAAGAGTTCCTTTCACCAAATAGTTCTCCACTCCTTTTTCATATATTTTGCTCCCTCTCCTAAATATATAAACAACCTCTTCTAACAAAGTGGTATCAGAGCCAAGGTTCTAAAATGGATAATGGTATGGTTCATTTCCAAATCCCTCAACTCACCAAAGACAACTACAACCATTGGAGTATCAAGATGAAGGTGTTACTCGCTTCTAAAGATGTTTGGGAGATCGTTGAAAAAGGCTACAATGAGCCTCAAGATGAAGCCACTCTATCCCAAGCTCAAAAGGATAGATTAAAAGAAGCAAGAAGGACGGATCAAAAGGCTCTCACTCTCATTCACCAAGCATTGGATGAAGGTACGTTTGAGAAAATTGTGTTTGCTACAACTGCCAAAGAAGCATGGGAGACTCTACAAAATTCTCATAAGGGGATTGAGAAGGTAAAGAAGGTTCGTCTCCAAACACTTAGAGAGTAGTTAGAGTCTTTACATATGAAAGATTCCGAGTTACTTTCAGATTATTTTGCTAGAGTTTTCGCTATTGTCAATCAACTAAAAACTAATGGTGAAAATATGAGCGACACACGGGTGGTAGAAAAAATTGTAATACCCCGTATTTCATGGCTTTTAAATTTAGGGATTTATTAAATTTAATTGAGATAAATTAATTTAATTTTTATCCGAAATGTTGTTTTAAATATTTACTAGCGTGACGAGAGTTAGTAATTATTGGAAATATAATATTTGTTGAATATTACTGGATGAGTATAGTAATAGATGAGATTTATTTTTATAATATTGTCACGTGTGAATAAAATGGCAGTTATGAAAATTTAAGTCGGGACGCGCCTGTGTCGTGTCGGGAATAAATGTTGATTAATAAAAGTGAAATATTTTTAGTTATTCGTATGGTCATTTTGAGTGCGTCGACATGTCCGGAAGGGTTGAGATAGTCAGAAAAGTGTACCCGGGGGTTTAGTTTGAGTCTCGGGGCAATTTTAGGCTTAATTAGTACCTCGAGAGGGCATTTTGGTCATTTACATTTTTGGGTAATTAAACCCACGAAATTTCAAGGGTTATATCAGATGTCTAAGGTTGTCTTCTAGGGTTATAAAAACCAAAGACAAGTGATGGCCATAGGAGAGGGAATGAGAGAGCTTCCAAAGCAATCCAAGGCCCGAAATCCATCTGTTTGGACAACCACCGCCACCAACACGTAGATCGCGAGACGGGAAACGCAACCACACAAAATTTGGTACCAAACCAGAACGTCAAAAATCCCAAGCAAGTGTTTATCTTGCTTATTTTCGTTGATGCATCACTCATATTAGTTTAGGAATGATTAGGATGAGTTGTATGGAAGAAAACCCCAATTTGAGATAGGAAATTTCATGTAGATATGGTTTAAATGAAAATTCTGGAAACCCTTTGTCATGTAGAGGAGTAAACCACGAAATTATGATGTTTATAAGAAGGAAATTCTGGAAAATTCTTGTTAGAAACATGTTTAAGAGATTTCTAGGGTTCTTGATAATTATATAAATTTTTGGGCTGTTAATCCATGTTTAGTGATAGAAATCTACATGCTTTACGTTGGAAATATCTGGTATGATGATATAATGTTAGTAGTATAAATTTTGGGACGATTGGGATTGAAAAATATGTATTTGGTGAAGGTTAGAAGATGAAACCCGTAACTGCAAATCTGCAGATTTCGCAGACCTGCTTGATCGATCGATCGAGCCTAGAGCTTCGATCGATCGAAGGTTCGATCGATCGAGCCCCAGACCTCGATCGATCGACCCCTCCTGGCAGACACATGTTTTCCCTTTTCGATTAGTTGAAATTCACTTTAATGAGGAATAATTCATGGCCACCCTTATAAATATGTTTTGGGAGATAAAGAGGACGAGTAAGGTATATGAATAAATATTGGGACCTCTAGTATATGACGAGAATTATATTTTTTGGGATAATTATATAAGGAACGATGAAACTACGTATTTAAAGTGAGAGATTACGTCAAATAGTTACGATAGAGAATAGATGAATACCTACTGAATTTTATAATTGGGAGGATAAAGCCATTAGAGTTATGTGGTAAGTTGGAATAATACCGAATCAAGGTTAGAAACGAACCGTTATATGTGTTTACTAAGAATGTGAAAATAACGATGAAAGTCGTAACTATGGGATTTGAAATATACCTAATATTGATATGGTAATATTAGTATAGTTATATGACTGTGTTTGCATATACTATCTATGTGTGAAAAACATACCCACGCTACTTGCTATCCCTGAGGTTGCCGCGCTGGGACGATCTTATCCTGTGTTGCCTTATGGGGGATATTGACTCGTACTCTAGCAGATAGATATCCTTGGTACAGGCTATCGATTTGATAGTTCAGACGGTCCTAAGAGACGCGGGTATGTTCCATCCTCTTAGAGACTTGGAATCTATGCTTCGCCTCAATATTGTTGTGTATGTGTTAATACAATTCGAGAGTGATTCCTAATTTGTATTCCCCATAATACGAGTGACACGGGGTTTGGATAGTGGAGTACGCCCGCACCATAGCTTTTTATTTGGGGTGCGGTTATAATATATATATTATACCAGTAGTTAATATATATATGAAATTCTTAAATCTGGAACTGCCTACTGTGATTTGATATGTAGGACATGGTTGATGACTCAAATTATAAATACTTGTTTTGGAGAAAGTATAATATGACACTGGAAAACTTTATTGATTAATAAAGTTAAAATGAGAACTTTGGTTACAAATTGAAATCTTACGTTTTAAATACTTGTGTTGTTCAGTTGTAAATTCTGCGAATAACCTAAGATAAGTTAAATCATTGGGGAAAGATAGTGTGGTATATGATAAGATAGACCATTGGGAAGGTTAGTGCGATAGGTGTGCACATTAGAGGAGAGGTGAGAATTTCTCAAGAGAATGTCGCACTAATATGTTGTTGCATTATCCTGTAATCAATTTAAATACTTGCTAAACGAATTTTTAAAACATATACACTATCGGGCTCTGACCCGTTTCCAATACTTGTGTTGTTCAGTTGTAAATTCTGCGAATAACCTAAGATAAGTTAAATCATTGGGGAAAGATAGTGTGGTATATGATGAGATAGACCATTGGGAAGGTTAATGCGATAGGTGTGCACATTAGAGGAGAGGTGAGAAGTTCTCAAGAGAATGTCGCACTAATATGTCGTTGCATTAGCCTGTAATCAATTTAAATACTTGCTAAACGAATTTTTAAATCATATACACTATCGGGCTCTGACCCGTTTCCATTTCTTTTTCTCTTGTATATATATATGTATATATTACAGGTGCCCAGCCACAGGGGCATCTTGCATAGGGTCCTTTGGCAGGACCGAGCTGCAGCTTAGGTGGGAGTTGCAAGCATGTTGTTTAGATGACCTCATCCATTTGATTCTACTCCTAGTTCAGTTTTATCCCGCAGGGGCATGTGTCGCCCTCTCTCTATTATTTAGTTGGTATTGTCAGAGATTTTAATTTTTACTTTCAGTACCTTTATTTCGGGATTTATTACTGTCAGGATGTTTTCCTTTAGTGTTGTAAATGTTGGGATTTATTATTGATGATTAAATTCGTGTATGTTAAATTCTATTTTTATTCTTAATGTGTGACTCTTAAAAATGTAAATGGTTAAAGGTTTTATAATTGGATTTAATAGAATGGAAATAATGTTAAAAATGGTTTTGACACTTAGCTTAATTAATTAGGGTGTTTAAATTGGAAAAGATTTTTATTTCACGACAGTGATGCTAAGAATGATCCAACTGTTCACCTTGATTTTAATTTAATAAAGGAGTGATCACCCGGTATTTAATTAGGCGGGGTGTCACAGGTGGTATCAGAGCATCAGGTTCTAGTGTCCTTAGGATCTATACGGCTTATTTCGCTTTCAGCTTAACATCTTTGATATAGAGCCCTAATACTAGGAATGTTGTGTTAATCTCTATACATTGGGAACTCGTGCTTCTGCGATTTGTTTATATGAATGGTGAACTCATCCAAATTTATTTAAATTTTCAGATGGATCGTCAAGAAGAACTAGCTAAAATGGTTAGGGGAGTCAACGAGCAAGATCGACTCACACCTCAAGTATCTCCATAAAGAGTATCAACCGCCGAGTTAGCAGGTATTGTGGCACAGGCAGTTACCACTGCGGTCTTGCAGTATCAAGAACGCAACACACAGCTCATGGGGGCAAAAGATGTAGAGAGTACAGTCAGTCTGTCATGATTGGAAATAACAAGTGTGTGAAGACACAAAAATCGCAACAACAAGCTCCTCAGGACCGTAAATGCCACGAAGGTAACAAATTGTGCGGGGAAACCCAAAGGCGTCAAAGTCAACAAAGACAGGGTCCGAGTGAAGTCACGAATGAGTGTTTCAGATGTGGAATGGACGGTCATGAACGTCAAACTTGTCCGGATCAGTCTAAAAAGGAACTTCAAATCAACCAGCGAGAACTTTCGGGACTCTGCTATATATGTGTAAAGCCGGGTCACAAGTGGAGGGATTGTCCTCACCCTGACATAGTTTTCCCGTAAATTTCCCACCAAGGCCAACAAGACCAGGGAAAAAGCGAGACTAGTCAACAACGTAGTGAAGTGAAGCAGTTTCGAGGAAGGTGCTTCCAATGTGGCAGAAATGTCCATAAGCGTCAGGATTGCCCAGAGAAGAATAAGGCCCCACGGCAGGAAGGTGATAGTAATAAAACACAGAAGCCAGCTCCACCACCCTTTCCAACAGCCTCAGTTCAGCATAGGCAGTTACAGTATGGACGTGTCTGTAACGTCCACCAGATAGCAGCACCTCAGGCCCCAACCGAGAAAAGAGGTATGTTTCTTATCCATGGTACTATGGGTCGAGTTTTATTTGATACTGGGGCGATGCATTGTTTTATAGCTATACATTTTGCGAAGGCCTTAGGGTTGTTAGCCACAGCAGAGAGCACAGTGATGTGTGTATACTCACCACTGGGGAGTGGGTCGCTTATTTTCTTTATATGCCGGGGAGTGGGAGTAGAGGTTGGTAGCTTAGTATTACCAGTAGACATGTTAGTATTAAATATGTATGAGCACGCAATATTATTAGTATGAATTGACACGCAGCTTATAGAGCCATGATAGATTGCTTTGGTGAGAGTAATGTCTTTACCATTTCAGTGCAAGAAATGCTTGAGTGGAAATACCTTGCCCAGAAGGGGAACCTTTCACCTATCCTTTAATTATATAAAGTAGGATACCTCTAAAGAAATTATAATTCTCCTAAATTCGATTCCAGTAGTTCGTGACCTTTCGAATGTATTTCAAATGGTAAGTGGATTAAATATCGAAATATCTTGCGGAGAGTGAAATCACACGTGCTAAAATATTTTTCCGAAGCAAGGATGTAGACAGAGTGTGGTGTCTAATAAGGGACAAAGATTATAGTAATTTTGTTTTGGTTTGGATAGGCATGTTACATCCAGAGACAATTTGGACGGTCAAGACGATTGGCAAGGCAGAATTGTTGGTTTTATCCTCAGAGGGTGAAGCATGTTTTCTGTGACAGGAGCGAATCACTGTGTTATGTTCATTACTATATTGGCATGTGGGGCGGTTTTAAGGTGCATAACTACGAGCGGTATTATCATATGGATATTTTTCCTAGTGTAGTGGGATTTTCATTAGTGCTATCCGCGAAGGGTAAATTAGTAAATTAATAGTGTTATATGATTTATTGAAGTTACTCGTTTTAGTGAAGTGATATACGAGTATAGTATGGTATTGGTTACAACTTTATAAAAATTGTCAGTACAATAATAGGCAGTTATTGCAAGGTTATTGGAGTGGTTACTTTAGTGCAACATGTTCTATTTTGGCGAGGCATCACCTGCAATAGGGTTGAACCCGCACTTATATATTATCTATCCTAGAGACTTCGTAGGGGATATTGAGTTCGAGATGTTCGATACCGGCGCAAGGGGACTTGGTTGTTATGATTCAGTATGTATCGGGTTTACGGTTGAGGGAAAAGTTTTTTTAACTCAGTATTATGGGTAGCTCTCAGGACTTGGTGATAAAAAAGGGTACATTATTATATATATCCTTTAGATAGGAGGGCATTAAGAGTGATACCCCTATTATTAGGGGAAGGAGTTTCAAAATTCCGATTGTATGCATTCGAGATTCATGAAATTTCCAACACCCAATTCTGAACGAGAGTACAATTGGTGAGATGTTCTTTGTTAAATGTAATTACGGGAGGAAATGTAACTTTCTGTCAAAAGACGGAGTAAAGGGGTAAATGCTATGGACGGAGGATCTAACGGATCTCGATAACCGACAATACTAGGCAGTAGTGTATCGGGAGGGTTCCTTGTTTGGATTTTTCTTTGCGAGACATCCCACGCATGAAACTTGGTGTAAGGTTGGAAATAGGGAAACGTTTGATCACTATTCCATGAGTTCGGAACCCCAATCGAAAGGGGATCAAGTAATTATACCTTTAAGTGGGAAGTTAAATTTTGATTTAAAGCCAGTGGAGCCGGTTGTGTGGTAAGAAAGCATTGAAAGTTTTGCTTTGTCACCACGAGTTAAGGGGGAGGAATGATAATAAGAAAGATTTAAACTTTTGATTTTTTTAGGGTGATTAAAGTGTTGTAATCACGCTGCAAGAACCAACGAAAACAAAGAATTTGTTTATTAGTATGGAGCGTATGTGATGCTTGCGCTAGTATGCACGATTTATAGGGTGTGTCGACATCCTGGTTAACTGATGTTAAAACTCGTCCGAGATGAAGGGGCGTGGCAAGGGACGTGTGGAAAATGTGTTTGTGGGGCTAACAGAACGAAGTGGAAGTGATAGAGTGGATTAAACTCCACATGAGGGGCGATAATCCATACGTAAGTGTGCAATTAAAATAGCACAACCTAATTTGATGGGAAGGCTGTGGGAGGCCATTTAAGAAAGGGTATCCCTTGAATAGAGTAGAAATTTAATTATTATGAAGAACCCTCGGAGCGGAATAGTTATTAGTCAAATGTAAGAGCGAACTGGCGCATGCAAAGAGTGATGATGTTAGTATGGTGTAAAGGATTCAGAAGTGCGCTTCGTGGAGGAAAAGAGCACGGGTCGGAAATTTCAGCATACACCAAGGAAGGAAAGGGAATGTTACGTGTCACATAACGTGAGGCGATTCAAGGAAAGATCGATGTTTAGCGGGACGTAGTAAGTAGTCCCAACCTGCACCGACCATGGGTAGGGTTCGGTTGGAAGAGGAAAAGCGACTAGAGAATTTTGTGTTCATCGATAATTCCTGAAGTGGGAAGATGTCGGTAAAGCTGATAAAGTTCTTGGATGGGTTACCATCCTCAAAACAAGATCAAGGGTTTATCCCGAACATGTGAATTAAATCACCGAGAAGGAAGTGATTGATATTCCTTTAGGCTGGCTTACAATATTAACTAGTATGCCCCAAACTTCCTTTGAAAGAAAGGATCGCGCCAGTTCATGGTCCGACGCAGTATGAATTTCTGAATCAGGAAGAGATTGGTGAATCCCACCTTTGATATGGGATTTGAGGAACCAGCGGAGATAAGGTTTCGTTTCGAGTAGGATGTATCACCCTTAGCCAGGGAATAGGCGCACGGTGATTAAAGATTTGTGGAGCCACGTGAAGGAGATTTTGGAATCTTGGTACAATGATTTCAGGAATGCTCTGTAGAAGCACTCGTAGCTAAATGTCGTATACGAGGTGCTTATTAAGGTTTTGTTATGGAAGAACCTCGACTATTCTCCTTCCGTATGCTTAGAGGTGAGTAAATAATCAAAATTTTGGGATCGGCGGAGATAATATTTAATAACTATGGTGGAATTCCATGACTATTTTAGGTGAGCAAGAGTGATCAAATGTTCGTATAATTTTCTCAGAATGGGAGTTTTGTATATGAATAAATCCGAGTAGTTATCATGTAGTGAGGTGCGGCCTCCTAATGATAGTGAGATAATGGAAAATTATAACGTATAAGCGTGACCTATTCAAATGTTGTCAGTTGGGAGAAATGTGAAGTGTCTCCAACGAGAATATAAAAACAAAGTTGTTGTGAGGAAAAAGCTATAGTAATTGAGCGCCGTACTATGTAGATAGTTTGCGTACTGACAAGGATATCCAGAATTGTGCTACCTGGTAGGCCATATTTTTTGAATTTCGGGACGAAATTCCGTTATTAGGGGGGAAGTATGTAATACCCCGTATTTTCATGGCTTTTAAATTTAGGGATTTATTAAATTTAATTGAGATAAATTAACTTAATCTTTATCTGAAATGTTTTTTAAATATTTACTAGCGTGACGAGAGTTAGTAATTATTGGAAATATAATATTTGTTGAATATTACTGAATGAGTATAGTAATAGATGAGATTTATTTTTATAATATTGTCACGTGTGAATAAAATGGCAATTATGGAAATTTAAGTCGGGACGCGCCTGTGTCGTGTCGGGAATAAATGTTGATTAATAAAAGTGAAATATTTTTAGTTATCCGTATGGTTGTTTTGAGTGCGCTGACATGTCCGGAAGGGGCAAGATAGTTAGAAAAGTGTACCCGGGGGTTTAGTTTGAGTCTCTGAGCAATTTTAGGCTTAATTAGTACCCCAGGAGGGCCTTTTGGTCATTTTACATTTTTGGGTAATTAAACCCACGAAATTTCAAGGGTTATATCAGATGTCTAAGGTTGTCTTCTAGGGTTAGAACAACCAAAGACAAGTGACGGCCATAGGAGAGGGAAGGAGAGAGCTTTCAAAGCAATCCAAGGCCCGAAATCCATCAGTTTGCACCGCCACCACCACCAACGCGTAGATCGCGAGACGGGGAACGCAACCACACCAAATTCGGCACCAAACCAGAATGTCGAAAATCCCAGGCAAGTGTTTATCTTGCTTATTTTCGTTGATGCATCACTCATATTAGTTTAGGAATGATTAGGATGAGTTGTATGGAAGAAAAAACCAATTTGAGATCGGAAATTTCATGTAGATATGGTTTAAATGAAAATTCTGGAAACCCTTTGTCATGTAGAGGAGTAAACCACGAAATTATGATGTTTATAAGAAGGAAATTCTGGAAAATTCTTGTTAGAAACATGTTTAAGAGATTTCTAGGGTTCTTGATAATTATATAAATTTTTGAGCTGTTAATCCATGTTTAGTGATAGAAATATTCATGCTTTACGTTGGAAATATCTGGTATGATGATGTAATGATATAATGTTACTAGTATAAATTTTGGGACGATTGGGATTGAAAAATATGTATTTGGTGAAGGTTAGAAGATGAAATCCGTAACTGTAAATCTGCAGATTTCGCAGACCTGCTTGATTGATCGATCGAGCCCAGAGCTTCGATCGATCGAAGGTTCGATCGATCGAGCCCAGACCTCGATCGATAGGTCCCTCCTGGCAGACTCATGTTTTCCCTTTTTGATTAGTTGAAATTCACTTTAATGAGGAATAATTCATTGTCACCCTTATAAATATATTTTGGGAGATAAAGAGAACCAGTAGGGTATATGAATAAATTTTGGGACCTCTAGTGTATGACGAGAATTGTATTTTTTGGGATAATTATATAAGGAACGATGAAACTATGTATTTAAAGTGAGAGATTACGTCAAATAGTTACGATAGAGAATAGATGAATACACTACACCAAATCTGCCCATTTGTCAAGGTCATTGACCTTGACAAATCCAACTTGTCAAGGTCAATGACCGTGACATTTCGAGGCGAGACAACTTTTTTTGTCACGGTCGTGTCACGGTCATTGACCTTGACACAAAACTCGCGTTTTGTGTCACGGTCGTGTCGCGATCAATGACCGTGACATGTTTATCACGGTTTATAACCGTGACAAAGTCGTGACCCTTTTTAAAAAAGTTGTCACGGTTATTGACCGTGACACTTTCGTGACAAAAAGTTGTCACGGACGTGTCACGGTCAATGACCGTGACAATTCTGGGCAAAATTTTAAAAAAATATGCTGGGCAGTATGGCCACTACCACTGCCCAGCAGTATATTTGTACCTGTTATAGCAACGTCGTACCTGTTCCAAACATCATATATCCAAACAAACTAAAGATAATGCAAATATATATTCATGACGATATAATCCAAATATTCAAAATAGATTTAATATACATGACGATATAATCCAAATATAATTAAAATGGAGAAACTTAAAAATAATGTTACTACATGTCTTGGGTAAATGTGAGGAGGTGAGTAGGCCACACGACATACAAATTGACACACCCACTAATATACGTCGTGCCGCATTGTTCGCGCAACCACAATAGGGAGTTCTCCTTCCCGGGTATGACATGCGTGACGAGCACCCTCGACTCCATCTGTTGAAGCGCACGTCCATGAACTATTCCACCCTCGACGATATTCGGGTCCCTCAACCCCCGCCCTATCCGCTGTCCATCAAATACGTCCAATATGAACACGCTCGACCAACCAAGTGTCGACAATGGTCTCTTGAAGGGCGCCAAATAGGGAAGTGGATCATCGAAGTACGAATGTGTCGGTGATGAAGCAGCGAGGTCCACATACTCGTCATCCCGCGCCTCGTCCTCCCGCACCTCCTCCTCCACCGCCTTCTCCTTCCCTTTACCTTTCCCTTTACGGTCTCCTCCCAACGCACGCTTCATGAATGCGTACATATCTTGGACCGTCGCCTCCAAACTGGACAGCTTCGCGTCGTGTGAATCCACCGTTCGAGCCAACCCGGTGTCGCTCGTCTCCAATCCGATGATCCTAGATTTGGCAACCCGCGAGCTCACTCCCCTTGTCCTCCCCTTGCAATAAGAGCCAAGCACTTGGCTGAGTGCGTCTGTGGACAAAGATGCCTTGTCGGCATCAGACTGCGACTCATGCACTTCCTTAAGATTTGCCTGAAACGACAAAAAGCACATGATTAGTAAAATAAGTAAACTAAAAAATTATAACGTAATTAACAAAAATTAAACTGTCGGATTACTTACAATCGTAGTTGCGACGCTCGGGGACACCTCCTTGTCCTTCCCCTTCTTCATCCGAAGAGCCACATAAGTATCGAGCCTATGTGGCTTACCCCCTGGCCCACTCCCTACCCCCTACAATAAAATAAAGTAAAGTAAAATTAGTATCGGCCCCGTAAAGTAAAATAATGAAGAATAATATATTTCTGTAGTTATAGAAAAATTAAATCTTACCTGCATCCTATGCTCCACCTCGGCGTAAGAGGTCCGACCGGAGTAGTGCACGTCCGTCTTTTTTGCCCGATTTCCCTTCCCCGATTGGCGAGATGCCAATTGTCGATCCTCGATCTCATTGTCAATGAACTTCTGCCATTGTGCCAATGAGATCGGCTCCTTGGGGGGAACGGATTCACACCATTGGATAATCGACTCTCTTGTTTTCCCAAAGTACCGTGCCTGCATATTTTTTTTCCACGACTTGAGTTGCTCCCTAATATGCTCCAATACGGGATCGCGTAGCTTTGGATCCAAGTTGAATTGTTCCTGTCCAACAAATACAATGTTAGTTGCGAATAAATATAAATATAAATATAAATATAAATATAAATATAAATATAAATATGAATATGAAATCGAAATTGAAATTGTAATTGTAATTGAAATTGAAATTGAAATATTCATATAAATATAAATATAAATATATTACCTGTAGTGCCGCCCAAACAGCTAACTTGAGCTCATATGGCACCTCCTTCCAACTCATAAACCCCGGGACGATGATCGTCTTTAGCATCTCGAGGGATATCGCTAATATCTCCGACTTGTTCTCGACGGTAATACCAAATTTTCCATATTTGGGGAGCCTAGGGGCGGAGGAGCCCTCGTCGCCTCCGCTACCACCGAGCCCAGACGACATCGTCATAAACAGCATCATCATCTTCGCCTTAATATCTGAAGGAGACATTTTTGTTGTAAAAAAATGTTATTAGTACAGATAAAAAAATGTTAATAGTACACATACACACACCACTACCCCACCCCCACCACACACACTCACACGTCATGTCACTTTTAAAACTAACCAACCCAACATTTCATCAATTAAAGTATACAATTATTAATTTACTAATTTACAATGAGGGACAATCCTACTTTCATATGAAATTGGCACTAATTATTAATTTACTTTCATCTAAAACTATACAATTAAAGCTATACAATTTCTTAATTAAAGATATACAATTGTTAAAATTGCCCCTCCACACCCCCGCCCCCACCCCACCACACCCCTTGCCCCCTCCCCCGCCACGCACACACGCACACACACACACACACACACACACACACACACCACCCCCACCACCTCACCCCCCACCACGACCCCCACCCCACCACCACACCCCACCCCCACTACCCCACTCCCCCACCACACACCACCATACACACACCTACGCACACACACACACACCCCACCCCCACCCCCTCCCCCCACCACGACCGTGACAACTACATTTATTGTTTATCAATAAAATTATGACATGAGATAATTATAATTGGAGCATAAATTTCATTATCATAAAGGGATAAATCCAACCAAGTACAGAGATTCTACAAATTAAAGTGAGAATTAAATTTAAGACTTTCTAACAACATGCATGTATATGGATTCTACATAGTTGGGCACGAAAGTAACTAATGATATTCCTAAAAACATACAATTGGCAACATTTTGTGAATTTACTAAACTTTATATAATATTATCAAATTCTGTTAAAAAATTATCTAGGATTTTACCTAATTGAATTAATTTCATGAATAAAATTATTATCAATTTAAATATTTATATAATTAAATTTAACATATGAATTCTAGAACTTTTCTAACATTTACACAATTTTAACTATCACTAACATTTACACCATTCTAATTATCACTAACATTTACACATATATATACACACATATATATACACACATATACATACACATACATATATAAATAAAAGAGAAAGAGAGGAAACAAAAATATACCTTAGAGAGAGAGAGAGAGTAGAAATCGCGGATGAGAGAGAGAGAGAGAAAGAGGAGGGAAACCAAAAAAGGTGGGAAAAAAGAATCCTAGGGCTTTTTTTGCTGCAAAAGTTGTCACGGTCGTGTCAAGGTCAATGACCGTGACACAAAACGCGAGATTTGTGTCACGGTCAATGACCTTGACAAGCGTGGCCGGCTGAAAGGTGACAATTTGGCCATTTTGGTGTAGTGATACCTACTGAATTTTATAATTAGGAGGATAGAGCCATTAGAGTTATGTGGTAAGTTGTAATAATACCGAATCAAGGTTAGAAACGAACCGTTATAGGTGTTTACTAAAAATGTGAAAACAAGGATAAAAGTCGTAACTATGGGATTTGAAATATACCTAATATTGATATGGTAATATTAGTATAGTTATATGACTGTGTTTGCATATACTATCTATGTGTGAAAAACATATCCACGCTACTTGCTATCCCTGAGGTTGCCACGCTGGGACGATCTTATCCAATGTTGCCTTATGGGGGATATTGACTCGTACCCTAAGAGATAGATATCCTTGGTACAGGCTATCGATTTGATAGTTCAGACGGTCCTAAGAGACGCGGGTATGTGCCATCCTCTTAGAGACTTGGAATCTATGCTTCGCCTCAATATTGTTGTGTATGTGTTAATACAATTCGAGAGTGATTCCAAATTTGTATTCCCCTTAATACGAGTGATACGGGGTTTGGATAGTAGAGTATGCCCGCACCATAGCTTTTTATTTGGGGTGCGGTTATAATATATATATTATACCAGTAGTTAATATATATATGAAATTCTTAAATCTGGAACTGCCTACTGTGATTTGATATGTAGGACATGGTTGATGACTCAAATTATAAATACTTATTTTGGAGAAAGTATAATATGACATTGGAAAACTTTATTGATTAATAAAGTTAAAATGAGAACTTTGGTTAAAAATTGAAATCTTACGTTTTAAATACTTGTGTTGTTCAGTTGTAAATTCTGAGAATAACCTAAGATAAGTTATATCATTGGGGAAAGATAGTGTGGTATATGATGAGATAGACCATTGGGAAGGTTAGTGCGATAGAAGTGCACATTAGAGGAGAGGTGAGAATTTGTCAAGAGAGTGTCGCACTAATATGTTGTTGCATTAGCCTGTATTCAATTTAAATACTTGCTAAACGAATTTTTAAATCATATACACTATCGGGCTCTGACCCGTTTCCATTTCTTTTTCTCTCTTGTATATATATATGTATATATTACAGGTGCCCATCCACAGGGGCATCTTGCATAGGGTCCTTTGGCAGGAACGAGCTGCATCTTAGGTGAGAGTTGCAGGCCTGTTGTTTAGACGACCTCATCCATTTGATTCTACTCCTAGTTCAGTTTTATCCAACAGGGGCATGTGTCGCCCTCTTTCTATTATTTAGTTGGTATTGTCAGAGATTTTAATTTTTACTTTCAGTACCTTTATTTCGGGATTTATTACTGTGAGGATGTTTTCCTTTAGTGTTGTAAATGTTGGGATTTATTATTAATGATTAAATTCGTGCATGTTCAATTCTATTTTTATTCTTAATGTGTGACTCTTAAAAATGTAAATGGTTAAAGGTTTTATAATTGGATTTAATAGAATGGAAATAATGTTAAAAATGGTTTTGACACTTAGCTTAATTAATTAGGGTGTTTAAATTGGAAAAGATTTTTATTTCACATCAGTGATGCTAAGAATGATCCAACTGTTCACCTTTATTTTAATTTAATAAAGGAGTGATCGCCCGGTATTTAATTAGGTGGGGTGTCACAAAAATCCTCCGCTCTTTAAGTTCCAAGTTTGACTATATTGTTGTAGCAATTGAATAATCTAAAGATACAGATTCTATGGGAATTGATGAACTCATGGGTTCCTTAAAAGCACATGAAGAGAGACTTAACAAGAAAAGTTATGAGACTTTAGAGCAAGCTCTTCAAACAAAGCTTTCTCTAAAAGAAGGAAGAGAATACAACAACGAACGGAGCCAAAGAGGAAGAGGCAAAGGTCAATTTCGAGGAAGAGGTGGTGTGAATTTTTTCAACAATGAAAGACAAAACTCTTATCCATCAAGAGGATGTGGAAGAGGGGGCAACATAAGACCAAGGTACGAAAAATCTCAAATTAAGTGTTATAATTGCCAAAATTTGGTAATTATCCTTCAGAATGTAGAAGTAATTCTAATATTGTGGAGGAGAAGACTAACTATGTTGAAAAGGAAAAGCACGAGGATTGGACATTGTTATTAGCATACAAAGGAGAACATAATGGGGAAAGCAAGACGTGGTATCTTGACACGGGAGCAATAAACCATATGTGTGGAAAAAAGGACATGTTTGTGGAACTTGATGAATTGGTAAAGGGCAATGTTACTTTTGGAGATGAATCAAAAGTGCCGGTGAAAGGAAAAAGTAAGATATTGATTCGTATGAAAAATGGGAAGCACCAATTTATTTCAAATGTCTACTATGTGCCAAGCATGAAAATAAATATCTTGAGTCTGGGGAACTCTTAGAGAAAGGTTATGATATCCACATGAAAGATCATAGTATTTCTTTAAGAGACCAAAGAATGAATTTAATTGCTAAAGTACCTATGGAAAGAAATATAATGTTTTGCTAAACATTCAAAGTGAAGGTGCAATGTGTTTAAATGCATGCTTTAAAGACATGTCTTGGCTTTGGCACTTAAGCTTTGGGAATCTAAATTTTGGTGGCTTAAAATTATTGCATAACAAAAGAATGGTTAAAGGGTTTCCTTCCATTAATCATCCAGATCAATTATGTGAAGGATGCTTAATTGGAAAACATTCTAGAATGAGTTTTCCAAAAGAGTCAATTACAAGAGCAAAGAAGTCCCTAGAACTCATTCATACCGATGTGTGTGGCCTTATTACTCCTTGTTCTTTTGGCAAAAATAAATACTTTATACTTTTCATTGATGATTTTAGTAGAAAGACATGGGTTTATTTCTTAAAAGAAAAATAGGAAGTATTTTGTTCTTTTAAGAAATTTAAAGCATTTGTGGAAAAAGAAAGTGGTTATGAAATAAAATCTATGCGATCCGATAGAGGAGGCGAATTCACTTCTAAAGATTTTGTGAAATTTTGTGAAGAAAATGGGATACGTCGTCCTTTAACGGGTGCATAGTCACCTCAACAAAATGGAGTTTTTGAACGAAAAAATAGATTCATTTTGAATATGACTCGAAGCATGTTAAAAAGTAAAAGAATGCCAAAAGAATTTTGGGCTGAAGATGTGGATTGTGGTGTTTATCTGTCAAATAGAAGCCCCACTAGAAGTGTGTAGAATAAAACTCCACAAGAAGCATGGAGTGGGAGAAAACTCGGAATTTCTTATTTGAGAGTATTTGGGAGCATTGCGTATGCTCATATGCCGGATCAAAAACGGACAAAGCTTGATGACAAGAGTGAAAAATATGTATTTGTTGGCTACGATTCACGCTCCAAAGGATACAAATTGTAAAATCCAATCAGTGGAAAAGTCATCACGAGTAGAGATGTCAAGTTTGATGAAGAAGGCTCGTGGAATTAGGATGCCTAGGAGGAAAACTATGACTTCTTTCCTTTGTTTGAAAAAGAAGATGAAGATAGCAGCAATGGATATATAGAAGAGCCTGTTACGCCACCTCTATCACCACCATCATCCACTCATGGAGATTCATCACCATCATCATCATCATCATCATCATCATCATCATCAAGTCAAAGTTCACATGAAAGAGCCCCACGTTTCAGAAGCTTAGATGAAATATACGAGGTGACTGAAAATCAAAATGATATAATTATCTTTTGTCTTTTTGTCGATTGTGAACCTATAGATTTTGAAGAGGCCATACAAAGAAAGAGATGGAAGGATGCAATGGATGATGAGATAAAAGCGATTGAGAAGAATGGCATATGGGAGTTGACAAGTCTTCCCAATGGGCACAAAGCTATTGGAGTCAAATTGGTGTATAAAGCTAAGAAGAATGTTAAAGGAGAAGTGGAGCAGTACAAAGCTAGACTAGTTGCCAAAGGATTCAAGCAACGGTATGGAATTGACTATGAAGAGGTATTTCCTCCAGTTGCTCGTCTTGAAACCATAAGGTTATTTATCTCTCTAGCAGCTCAAAATAGAAGGAAAATGCATCAAATGGATGTGAAGTCCGCTTTCCTAAATGGACATTTTGAAGAAGAGGTATATATAGATCAACCCATGGGGTATGTTATGAAAGGCAACGAAGATAAGGTGCTAAAATTGAAAAAGGTATTATACGGCCTAAAACAAGCACCAAGGGCTTGGAATAGTAGAATTGATCAATATCTTTATAAAAATGGTTTCAAAAAATTCCCTTACGAGCATGACCTATACACAAAGGTGAATGGAAATAGAGATATTTCAATTGTTTGCTTGTATGTGGATGATTTGATCTTCACAGGAAATGATGCAAAGATGATCGAGGAGTTTAAGAAGATGATGACAAGAGAATTCGAGATGACCAATATTGGGCTCATGTCATACTATCTTGGCATAGAATAAAGCAAGAGAAAGAAGGAATATTTATTTCTCATGAAATCTATGTAAAGGAAGTTCTCAAGAAATTCAAGATGAATGAATGTGATCCCATAAGCACTCCCGTGGAATGCGGAACCAAGTTGTCAAAGCATGAAGAAGGAGAAACAGTGGATCCAGCATATTTTAAGAGCCTCGTTGGAATATTGCGATACTTAACATGCATAAGGCCCGATATCCTCCTTGGAGTTGGACTTATCAGTCATTCCATTGAAACTCCAACAACAACACACTTGAAGGTTCCAAGAAGGATCCTTCGTTATGTCAAAGGTACAATTGACTATGGATTATTTTATTCAGTCTCTAACAGTTTCAAGCTTGTTAACTACAGTGATAGTGATTGGGGAGGAGACTTAGATGATCAAAAAAGCATAAGTGGGTTCATGTTCAACATGGGAGACATTGCATTCACATGGAGTTCAAAGAAGCAACATATTATCACTCTTTCCACTTGTGAAGCTGAATACGTCGCCACAACAAATTGTGTGTGTCATGAAATTTGGTTGAACAATTTATTAAAAAAGCTTAACCTACCTGAAGATACGGTTGAGATATGCGTCGACAACAAATCGGTGATTGCATTAGCAAAGAATCCAGTTTTCAATGACAGTAGCAAGCACATCGACACAAGGTATCACTACCTTCGTGAATGTGTGGAAAAGAAGGAGGTACAATTAAAGTACGTAAAGTTTCATGATCAAGTTGTCGACATCTTTACCAAACCAGTCAAGCATGAAGTGTTCCACAAGCTACTAAGACTACTTGGAGTTGCAAAACCAAGTTTAAGAGGGGGTGTTGAAAATTAAACTTTTTTTTGAAATTAAAATAATTGGGCTTTATTACTTTGTATTTTGGGGTTAATGTTTGGGTTGTCTAATTAGTTAGTATTGGGCCTCCATAAATTTAGATCCATTAAGAGTGATATTTTTCAAGAACATTCTAGATCCCTCTTGTGTATTTTGGAGAGTGTAAGAAATAATAGATTAGTGGAGATAGATGTAGAAGGTTCTGGAGATTCAATCTTGACCGTTGATGTAAATTTAATCTCCACCATTCATTTTAGTTGAAGGATAGTATAAATAGGGGTGTTGTCTCCACATTTTGTATCAAGCAAAATTTAGTGAGTTCTAATAAAAGAGTTCCTTTCACCAAATAGTTCTCCACTCCTTTTTAATATATTTTGATCCCTCTCCTAAGTATATAAACAACATCTTACAACACTTTTGAACAAGTGATGATTAATGTTCGGCTTTATCATGGCACTGCCGATCGGCTTTATCATGGCACTGCCTATCGGCAGGTGCCGATAGGCAGGGTCAGGGACCTGCCATTTGGAAGTGCGCTTCAGGCTTTTTCAGAAAATTGGCCGCCGAGGGCAAACCATTGGTCAGAATCGTGCATGGGGAATACCATTGGAAAGGTATTTCAGAGACCTTCGAAAGTCCTTCGGACCGCTCCTTAGTTTGGGAGTTAACTTTGGGTCAAATGTGGCTTGGAAGCGTTTGTCGGTCCACTGGACTGGGAATCGTGCAGACGCAAACGGATCGTTCATCCACATGGTAAGTTCGAATCGCAAATGAGGCATACCATTAGAAAGCTTAGGAGATGTACTTCGACATTCCAAAGAGTTTGACCCGGTTTGGAGAGTTGACTTTGGTTAACCGGGACCGAGAAGTTCTCGGTGGCTTCCCGGAGTCAAACGAATCGTTCGTTCGCATGGAAAGTTAGAATCGCACACGGGGAAGACCGTTGGAAAGGGTATTAAGTACCCTTCGAAGATTCATTCAGCCTCAGTCAAGCTAAAGAGTTGACATAGGTCAAACTGAGCCCGGGAGCGCTCGGTGGCCTCTCGGTCAGGTTTCGGACGCAAACGGACCGTTCATCCGCATGGTAAGTCAGAATCATGCACGGGGCGGACCGTTGGAAAGGTTATTCAGTGTCCTTCGAAGATTCATTCAATATCAATCGAGATGAAGAGTTTGACTTTTGGGTCAAACTGAGCCGGGGAGTGCCTGATGGCTTTCAGGTCAGTGCTCGGGATATGACCTGGGTTTGCGGTGATGAGTGGAGGTACTAGGGACCTAAGGTGAGTCAGGGGGTAACATAATAAGGTGTCTACAGAGCCCCTCGACGGGTGAGTTTGGAACAAATGATGACCGTCGAATAGACACCACATGATGCTTTTGAGGGAGTATGACCGATTTAGAGGGTTGAGGTCGATTTTGAGGACCTAAGGAAGCGAGGGTGACCAATTCAGAGGGTCGAGGTCGATTCTGAGGACCTAAGGAGCATGCTGGGGATGACCAAATCAGAGGGTCGAGGTCAGTTCTGAGGACCTAAGGAGCGAGGGTGACCAAATCAGAGGGTCGAGGTCAGTTCTGAGGACCCAAGGAAGCGAGGGTGACCAATTCAGAGGGTCAAGGTTAGTTCTAAGGACCGAGGTCAATTCTGACCTAACTCAGGTGACGATCCAAGACCGGGGTCAATTCTGACCCAAGAGTGGTGACGACCGAGGACCGAGGTCAATTCTGACCTAACTCAGGTGACGATCCAAGACCGGGGTCAATTCTGACCCAAGAGTGGTGACGATCGAGGACCTAGGTCAATTCTAACCTAACTCAGGTGACGATCCAAGAACGGGGTCAATTCTGACCCAAGAGTGGTGATGACCGAGGACCGAGATCAATTCAGACCTAACTCAGGTGACGATCCAAGACCGGGGTCAATTCTGACCCAAGAGTAGTGACGATCGAGGACCGAGGTCAATTCTGACCTAACTCAGGTGAGATCCAAGACCGGGGTCAATTCTGACCCAAAGTGATTGCATTTCTTTAGGAAAAGAAAAGAGTTCCACTGGGGGTAAGGATTGGATTTGGGATTCCTCCGGGGATAAGAATTGGATTTGAGGTTCTGTTGGGGAACGATGAATGATTTGGGGAATATTTGGATTGTCATTTGGGAGAGATCGCCTGGGGCGAGTGATTCTTATAATTTTTGCTGGGAAAAATACCACGTGATATTGTATCGCACCGGGTAGCCGATGGCTGGGGAAGCCTTGTGCCTTTGATTTGAGTGGACGAGTTTATTGTTCGGGAGATAACCGGTTTGAGGTTGTAAATTCTACCGAGGAGGCGATTAGGTGGTCCAGGCGCAGTGCTTGAGAGGTCATTCGTTTGAATTTTGAGGGTTCCGTTGGGAAAAAGGAGGTTTCGCCTAAAGGAGTGCAAAATTTTCTTGATGAAAACGTTCTAAATCCTTCTTGGGATTTTTAGGAATTTTCTTGGGATTTTTCGATATTTTCTGGGCATTTCTGTACGAAATTTTAAGGGGGGTACCGGCCGGCATAGACTGAGGGGTGCCATTCGGCAGTGGCACGAACTTTTGGGTTGCCTCGTGAAGGGGAGGAGACAGTGCCGATCGGTATGGTTGGGGTCAGTGCCGATCGGCATGGTGCTTGGCCTCCTATATAAAGGGGCGAATCCTCTTCATTTTTCACAGCTTTTTGCATTCTCTCCTTCTACGATTTCTTTCTGCGAATTGTTCTAACGTTCCGACCTTCAAGAAATGGCCGCCTTTGTGAGCACCGTTGTCCATTGGGAGTAGTTAACCGTTGATGACTTGACGAATGTGGATTGGAGGGACAGGGTGCCTCTTGCTTTGGGGAATGAGAATGCCTTCAATGCATTCGAGCCTGTTGCGGATGAACGAACCTTGCTGCGGGAGCTGTCGCGTCATCGCTCTTCGAGAGTGATTCCTGGCGGTTATGTAAGTAACCTGACCTTTGGCATTCCTTTCTTTTGGGGTGATTTTTCCTTTTTCATGACCTTTGACTGAATTTTTCCTCTTGCCAGTCGGATATTTCTTTGAAGAACATGCGTGCTCACGGGACGACGGGGCTTAAGGATGTTTGGGAGCATCTTCCACCCGTGGTGTGCTGAATGGTATCATCAACGGGTTTTGGGAGGTTGGCGGCTGCGCTGGATGAGACGCCTCGTTCGACAGCAGTTTTGTGTGCCTCGGGGGAGAGGTGGTGGGACACTACCCACACTTTTTATTTTGGCTTCGGGAAGATGACGGTGACTCCCATAGATGTGCAGCAACTGTTGGGGATGGATTGTGACGGAGAGCAGATAGAGGTGGATCGCTCCTTGCTGGTGAGGCTAGAGGCGGTGCATGCGGCACTTGGTGATGTGAGGAGGATAGTCTCCAGGTATTCTATCCGGCAGTCCTTACTGAAGGATGTTTTGCTGAGAAGGGTGGTTGATGTGGAGGACGGATTGCAGGTGAGGCAGATGGCCCGATTGTTTATCTTGTTAGTGCTGGGAGGTTTCATGGTGGCGTCGAGTGGTGACGTCGTCCATTTGTGGTTTTTGCCGTACTTGAGGATGTTTTCGAACATCCCTTTTTATGATTGGAGGAGTCTGACCTTGGTGACCCTTTACTCTTCTTTGAATGCATTCAGTCGGTGCTGCCGGCAGACTTTTACTGGAGCCACGTATCTCCTTGAGGTATTCTTTACTTTTGTGCATTTTCATTTCACGCATTCGCATTTTCCTTTCATGCATTCACATTTTCCTTTTGCGCCTCTTTTTGCTTGTAAATTCAGACGTGGTTTTATGAGGTGATTGGGTGAAACACCCCACTGATTGCTCTGAAGGACGACACTATTGGGGACTTCTGCCGACTGTATCGATGGCATAAGGCCAACCGACAGTCGAAGGGATCACTTTCCCTGGAGGCAGTGCGTCAGGTCTTGAATGACCTGACCAGTGGTCGGGTAAGATCCTTTCCATTTCAGTCTTGGTTTTTGGCACCTTTTGATCTTATATTGACTCATACATGCTTGGGGATTTTCAGGTGACCTTTTATCCCTGGGGGACAACCATTCAGGAAACGGGGATGACTGGGGTGAATGCGCAGATGAGGCATTTGTTGGCGCATGAGTTCGGCCATTCCTGGTACCTCGAGGAGAGGGTGATTCGTCAGATTACTGAGGAGGAGGTGGTGGTGCCTCCCGAACATCCTCCTATGTCTATGAGGCGGGAGTGACTGCTGTTGGAGGATGAGAGGATCGCAGCTATGATTGGCGAGTCCTATGCATTGTACACTGATACGGCTGCGCCGTATGACTATATGGACTTTGTGACGAGCTGGTTAATGGTGCCCAGCATTCATGATGCCTTGCCTTTCCCTCCTGCGGGTTCGAGTCGGGCAGTGGGGTCTTCCCACAGTGGTGGTGGTCCGTCGGCACCTGCGGTGGAGGCAACCTCGGAGGTCCCTTTTGTGCGGCTGCACACTCCTTCGTACAACATCCGGCGGGCTGATGGAGGGATAGTGTCGATGCTGCACCATCCCCTCGCGATGGATTCAGAGGAGTTGGGTCTGACAAAGGAAGTCCTTCGTCCTTCGGTAAACCTTTTGGTCCTTTTCCTCTTTTTTTATTTCTTTTTCTTGATACTGATTCTGCCTTTTCCTTGCAGCAAATCCGAGTGTCGAACACTTGGCTGAGGGACATTAGAGATTGGATATCATCGGCGACTGCCCACATTCGGGATGCTGTCCCCGTTCCTTCTTGCTTGGTGCCTTTAGCCTCGTTCGGGGAAGACTCTAGCTCGGGTAGTGGTGGCGCGTTATCTCGTCGTAGGGGGAAGAGAGCGCGTCGCAGGGGTGGACGCTCTTGAGAGAGAGAGAGAGTGGGTTCGGGCTGAGTCCCGTTGTTTTTGGCTTTTCTTTTTATTTCCTGCAAAAATTGATGTAACATAGAACACAAATATATGTAATGCAGTGTAGTTTTTTTACTACCTTTTATTTTAATGATGAATGGATGCATGCGCTTTTTACTTTGTTGCTGAGACCATAAAAAAACAAAAGGATATTTTTTTTTTTTTGGAATTTTTTGAAGGAAAGTTTTAATTAAAAATGGAAATTATATAGGGAGGAAAAAGGGGTTTTGAAATTATACTTAGAATATCAATTTATTTTCATTGAGTCTTCTGATTTGACAAAAGAGGAAAGGAGGAAATTTTCCAAAAATAGGGGGTTGCCGATCGACAAGCACCATGGCCTGCCTATCGGCAGTTCAGTCTAGTCCCATCAATTTTAAAGCTTTGAATGGTACCGTCTTCAGCCTTTGGTACCTTGTGGGGTAGGATACCCTCCGATTTCTGCAGGGATTATGTCCTTTGTGAGGATTTCTCAAGTATAAAAAGGGGGTAGTAGTGGAGTGCTTTCATCACACCTTTGCATCCTCATCTATTTGCCCACTATTTCCCTGCCCTACAAGATGTCTCTCCCTGGTAGCACTGAGTTTGTCAACTACCTCGAAGCCTTGAAAGCTATGTGCACTTATAATGTCGACTATGACGCTTTTAACACCCGTCGAGTCTCCTTGTGGTGTAATCGACCTTTTCAGTGGAATATGCTGATGGCGGCAGTATAATTTTTGTACCCCGAAGACCATGTATTCCGCTATAGGTTGAAAGAAGTTTGTCCTACCTATGAGGAATTTTCTGCCATACTGGGTGTGAATCCCAGTGTTGCTGCGGCTTTGCCCGATTTTTCCCGCTCTTCTACGGATTTGTTAGCAGGGCTTCTTCATATCTCTCTTTCGGCGGCCAGGTCATTAGTTGCTGGAGGAATGATCTCCCTCCCTGTGGTGTTGCAATCCGTGCATTTACGGGAAGTAGGTGATGCTGGCTATGCTGGAGCCGTTATTCTGGGCCTTATTTCAAAATTGCTGCTGCTGACTGGGGAGGTGCGCGTGGACCCTCTACTTGCAGCCATTACTTCATGGATGTCATATCGTCGCAATTCTGCAGTGGTGATATTGGCGGAGACTCTGAATGGCCAGGATGCCTGGGGAGAAGGTCGTTCTGAATTTTTGAGGGGTAGCCCTGTAATGCTGTTCATGTGGTTGTCTAAAAGATTTCGCTTGTCGACTCCTCCAGAATATCCTTTGTTGGCTGTACCCAACTTCTTTTCGCGCCACTTCATCAGCGTTGGCTTGTATGTTGAGAACTGGGAGAATTGTCTTGTGGAGTATGGGGATCGTGGGCTGTATTGGTCAGTGCCTTGGTGGGGACAGTTGCAGCCAGTTTTGGAGCTAGGAGAGTATTCATATGTGCGGCTGGTTGGTCTCAGACATACCTCTTTTTATTTCCCTTGGCGGCTTCTACGCCAATTTGGCTGGGAGCAGGTCGTGCCCCCTCAGACCTCAAATTTCTTTTCGGTAGAAGATTTGACTGAGCGTTTGGGTCTGTTTCTTGGATCCATGTGGGAAAATCGGCATTCGTCGACCCGTCCCTCTCAGTCTATCGGGAAGGTTTGCCACGTCTCCAAAGATTATATGAAGTGGTTGTGGAGGAAAGTAGTCAGCAAGATGGTGGCGGTAGAGACTAGTCAAAGGTGGTTTATTTTATCTGACTCCATGAAAGGGGGTGTTGTGGTCTTTTCGAAGATGGTTAAGGCTCATCGGTCCATGGAGTGTTTGAGGCACTCCATTCAGGAAGGAGAAACTTAGGGTCCTCAGGATGTAGATGATGAGGGTGCAGGCTCTTCTGGTAGCTGTGGGTAGGAATCCTGGGGAGTTTATTTGTGTAATAGATGTGGGGGATTTTATCTGATTTTTATGGTAGTAGGGGGAAGGGAGTTATCCATTCCTTTTTCTTATGTAATCTGTTACTGAGTTTCTTATTAATGAAATAAACAAGTTTTTGATCATCCAGTTGTGCCTTTCGATGAATTTTATATTTTGATTTATCTATACCGATCGCTAAGGCATACATAATCCTTTTGTTCGAGTAAATGTTTAGAATGAACTGTCGTTCTCGGAGATAAGAAAAAATATATATTTTTGTGAAAAAGAAGGGGTCGTGCTCATGTGGGGTGTATAAGCTGCCTACGTACCTCTGGGGTTTTTGAAATTTTTTTGTTTAAAAGGGGTTTTTTTAGAGGATCAGGCCCACGTAGTTCTGGGTAGAGGGAGATGAAGAGAGTTTTTTTTTAAATAGAAGGGGGATGAGAAGAGTCGTAGCGCGTCGAGATTTCGGACTAGGGGTAGAATTTCTTGAGACGGTCCAGATTGACTAGACGAGCCATCTCTTCCCCATCCAGGTCAGTGAGCATGGCGGCACCGCTAGACAAGATTTTCTTCACAATGTAAGGGCCGCTCCAATTGGGCTTGAATTTTCCTCTAGGGTCCCAGATGGGTTCGATTATCTCCTTGAGGGCTAAATCCCCCTCCCGGACACCGCGGTCCTTGAATCTCTTGTTGAATGATCGCGCTATTCGGTGATGGTACCCTTGTACGTGATAAAGAGCTTTTAATCTTCTTTCATCTAGAAGGGTTAGCTCATCAAGACGACTTTGGCACCAGTCTTCTTCACTAACCTTGCCTTCAAGCATGACGCGTAGCGAGGGTATTTCCAGCTCCACAGGTAGGACTGCTTCCATGCCGTAGACCAGAGAGTAAGGGGTAGCCCCAGTAGAGGTTCGGATTGAGGTTCGATAGCCCCAGAGGGCGTACGAGATCCAGTCGGCCCAATCCCTATAACTTTCGGTCATCTTGCTGATGATGGCTTTGAGGTTCTTGTTAGCGTCTTCAATTGCACCATTGGTCTGAGGTCGGTAGGGAGAATATTTGTGTCTCTGAATCCCATACTCGTTGACTATTTCTGTGACTTCTGCCTCGAAGTGTAAACCATTATCTGATACTAGCTCGTACGGGACCCCATATCGGCAGATGATATGTTTCTTGATGAATTTTCCCACCTTCTTGGCATTTAATACCATGTATGACTCAGCCTCGACCCATTTGGTGAAGTAATCGATGGTAACTAGGATGAACTCATACGCATTTGACGCCTTTGGCGTAACCTTCCCTATGATGTCGATACCCCAGGTGGAGAACGGCCAGGGAAAAGTCATGTTGTATAATTCCCATGGAGGGAGATGTTGGAGATTAGAGAACTGTTGGAATTTAGGGCACCTCCGAACATAGGCGGTGCAATCCTGGGCCATGGTGGTCCAATAGTATCCCTGTCGGATGATCTTCTTGGCAAGCATGTGATCGTTCATGTGGGGTCCGCATTCCTTGCTGTGGATTTTCTGCATTATCTTTTCAATGTCAGCCCCTGCGATATAGTGCAAATGAGTTCCATCAAAATTCCTCTTGAGTAGTGCTTTATGACAGATGATGTACTGGGCGGCCAGCCTTCGGAGGGTAGCTCGGTCATTCTTATTGGAACCCTCGGGATACCTACCGTACTTGAGGAGGCACCAAATATCATAGTACCAGTAGTTGACTAGCTCGGGGTCTTCTGTGGAGACAAGCTCAATATGGTAGCAATGGGTCGGTTTGTCTTTCTTTTGAACTAGGAAGGGGGTCATTGTTATTCCTTCGGGCATGTCGACCATGGAGGCCAAAGTAGGGAGGGCATCGGCTAGGTTATTCTTTGCTCGGGGTAGGTAATGGAAGGTGATATCTCGTAATTGGGAGGCTAACTCTTCTAATTGGGCATGAAAGGGTTGGAGCTTTTCGTCCTTGACTTTCCACTTTCTGAGCACTTAACCAATGATGAGAGAAGAATCCCCATATACATCAAGGTATTGAATACTTTTCTTGAGAGCAACCTTGAGGCCCACTGTGCATGCTTCATATTTCGTCATGTTATTGGGGCAAGGAAAATCCAATTTTATGGCGATAGGAGTGTGGGAGTCATCTGGGGTGACCAGAAGTATCCCAATGCCATATCCCTTTTTATTGGCAGCGCCATCGAAGAGTATTTTCCATCGGAGGAAGTCTTGGGCGGTGCAAAGAATGTTCTCATCTGGGAATTCGGAGATCCAGACATTAGCTTCTTCTACAGGGTAGTCAGCGAGGTAGTCAGAGATGAATATTCCTTTAACGGCTTTTTATGTGACGTATATGATATCGAACTCGTTTAGGACCATCAACCATTGGTCCATTCAACTGGATAAGGTGGGTTTTTTGAGAAGGTACTTGATGGGATCCATTCGAGATACGAGCTTAATGGGGAAGGCGAGAATGTAGTGTCGTAACTTTTGGGTGAACCAGACAAGCGGGACGCATGCTTTTTCTAAAGCAGTGTAGTTGACATTGTACCCAACCAATTTGAGACTGACATAATAGATGGCTCTTTCTTTGCGGGAGACCTCAAGGTATTGGGATAGCAAAGCCCCAGCTGCAGTGTCGGTTATGGTTAGTTATAGGAGAAAGGGGAGACCAGGTTGTGGTGGCATAAGAACTGGAGGTTGGGTCAGGTATTGTTTCATTCGGCCAAAAGCTTGTTGGCAGGACTCATTCCAAACCATGGTTGAATCCTTTCGGAGGATTTTGAAGATTGGTTCACAGATGGAGGTTAGCTGGCTGATGAATCGGCTGATATATTGTAATTTCCCAAGGAAACCTAGAACTTCCTTCTCTATTCGGGGAGTCGGCATCTCAAGTATGGCCTTCAACTTAGCGGGATATGCTTCTATCCGCTTCTCACTAATCATGAATCCTAAGAGTTTTCCCTTTGTAACGACGAAGATGCATTTCTGTGGATTGAGTCTCGTCTGATACTACCGCAGTCGTTTGAAGAACTTTCGGAGAGCAGGAGCATGACCTTCTCTAGTTTTGGACTTGATAATCATGTGATCCATGTAAACCTCGACCTCCTTGTGAATCAGATCGTGCAGGATGGTTATAACAGCCCTCTGGTAGGTAGCCCCAACATTCTTGAGCCCGAATGGCATAACGGTGTAGTAAAATGTTCCCCATGGGGTGATGAATGCGGTTTTCTCTTGGTGGTCGGGGTGCATCTTGATCTGGTTGTATCCGGCAAACCCGTCGACGAATGACTTGAGAGCATGACTGGCTGTGTTGTCCACGATCATGTCGATATTGGGTAACATTAATCATCCTTCAGAGAGGCTTTGTTTAAATCTCAGTAATCCACACACATTCGAACCCTCCCTCCTGATTTCGGCACAGGTACAATGTTGGCTAGGCATGTGGGATATTCGATCACTCGAATGAAACCCACGTTCAACTGTTTGACTACCTCTTCTTTGACCTTGAGCGACCATTCGGTGCGGAGTTTTCTCAATTTTTGTTTAATCGGCTTGTAATCTAGGAGAGTGGGAATCTCGTGTTGAGCTATTTCAGGATCAATACCGGGCATATCATCGTAGGACCATGCGAAGACATCCACGAACTCTTTTAGCAATTTTTCGAGTTGCGCGCGCTCATGCTCGTCAAGGGTGGACCTTATCCTAATCTCGCGCAGTTGTCTACTTGAATCGAGATTAATAACAACAGTCTCTTCATTAACTTGAACGCGGTTATGTTGTTTATTATTAACCTTATTTAGATCAGTTAAGAATTGTTCATTTGCAAAATCATCATCATCAAAAGTTCGATTAGAATCTAAACCATTAATGTAAGGCACGACAAGATACTCAAAATCTTCATTTATTTCATTGATAGGAAAAACCACATTGAGAACCTCATCAAAAGAGGTGTCGATTACATTTGAGCAAGGGTGGACAACAGTAGAAAAAATAGGGTAAACATTGGGGTTAGGTGAGATTTCAAGAGGTAGAACTGGCGCAGCATGCTAGTTGAGGAGAGGTGTATCACCAGCCCTGATCAGATGAGAGGGGTCCAGTGATGTAGCACCTGAATAGACCATGCAGAGTGCCAGCCCTAGTGTCTGCAGGTTGAAGGAATCTTCGGAGTAACTTTCCTCAGTCTCTTCGATATTTTTTATGAGCGGTTGTACGCGGTGTGGGAAACTCTCATTCCAAGGGTAGCTATCTTGGAAAAAGATCTCCATTCCAGGTTTCATCTTCTTGTCTGTGTGGTCGTACCATGGTTCTAGAAAACCGCAAAAGGGGAAATCCTCGCCTTCTCTAGTGAATCGTCCATTTAAGGAATCGTCTGGGATAGTTCGAATGCAGTCTAACCCTTTCCTTGATCGAGAGGGGCGTATTATTCTGAGCTCTATTTCTGATGGTTGATATCCCAAGCCGCAAGGAGGGAAAGCTTTCTTCAGTTCGATGGGCTCGCGTATCCCCCACTGCCTTTGTCCTAGCCCCAGTTCGGGCATGAAGTGCATGTTCCTGAACATCTGAATCACATTGACATTGCCATGAGAGTCATATTTTAGAAAAACCCTTTCTTTGAAACCATCCCCTTCCGGGAGTAGGGAGGGCTCGACTCGGAATCCTGATAGGAACATATCATTTGACCCATGTTGTATCTCAAGAATTGGACTGCTGGTGCTTGCACCCTAGCATTGTCGTCGTCACCCAAGATGGTGATGACTCGCCCATCGGCGAAGAACTTTAATTTCTGATGTAATGAGGAAGATACACCCTTTATACTATGGAGCCAGGGTCGCCCGAGGAATAGGTTAAAACAGGCTGGGATGTCTATGACTTGGAATTCAACGACGGGGTTTATAGGGTCAATCCCTATTGCAAGTTTTATGGATCCCATCACCTCACGATGGGTATTATCGTAGGCATGCACGACAGCGGAGGTTGGAGCGAGGTTACTTTCTTTGAGCCCCAAGCATCTGAAGGTTCTGAGTGGGAAGACATTCAAAGTGAATCCATTATCAACGAGAGAGAGCGGTACAACCTTCCCCATAACTTTGATGGAGATGTTGAGTGCATGATTGTGATTTGGCCCAATTCTGGGGATTTCTTCTTCAGAAAAGGACAGCATTCGGGTAGAGGTCAAGGATTCGACTAGGTTTACCGCCTCTTCTGGTGTGGTAGAGGGAGGTACTATGGGTCCAGTGAGTAATTTGATTAAATCATTTATGTGCAGCTGGGAGGACATAAAAATCCCCCATAGAGTGATGTTAGCTTGAGTTTTCTTCAGTTGATCGAGGATCTTGCTCTCCTCGATGGTCATTTCTGGCATAGGAAGGTCTTCAACGTCGTTCCCCTTGTCATTTGCTGGTAGTGAGTTCGGAATTTGGTAATGTCTCCCGGATCTGGTCATGTGATTTACTGAAGGGAAAAACTTAAATCTAGTTTCCTCGTCAATCTCAGGTTATTCTGACACCCTGTCTATTTCTCCGGGGAGTTCTTCAAATGATATCTTCCTGAAGCTTGCTCTTCACTTGAATCTTCGACTTCGTCCCCCCATCCAGTGGCAACAATTCTGTCTTTCCATGTAAAGCTGATGCATTCCATAACTTCAACGGCTTCCTCATATATGTTTTCCTATTCTGTGGGGATGTGTAAGGGTGAAGGGACCAGGTGACCTTGTAGCTTCAAAGAATCCAATAACTTGGTGATACTGTAAATGCTGTTGGTTTTCCTGAATACTTCCACCATGATCTAGACAACACCATCCAAGCTGACTTCATCGGTTGTTACCACCCACCTGTCTGATTCTCGGGCCCATGTCCGCGCTTTCAAGAACATCGCACTGAACCTCTGGCAGTCGATATTCATATGTGAGGGAAATTTCAATCCGAACTTTAGGAGTTGATTTAAGACTTCTGATAATTCCATTCTTCCATTTCTGGAACAAGTACGGACAACGATACATGATCTGGTGAGGAGTGACAGTACCTGATCAGCGAGGCTAGTAGGGTGTAGGAGGAAATATGGGCAAATTTGAAGAGGTTTAGGAGGGTATAGGGCTGTGATTTGGGTTAATGGATCGAAATTCGGGTTTTCTTCTAAGAAGATGGCATTGGTGTGATTTGGGAGGGGGTTATGGGTAGTGTTTGGCTTAAGATTGGCCAGTAGGGAGATGGTACCCCGGTCAATGAGATCTTGGATTATGTTTCGGACATGAAAGGACTGGTCGGTGGTATGGCTAGCAGTTTGGTGGAAGTCACAATGAGCATCGATCTTGAAGTTTCTTGGGAGTGGATTGGGTAATGGACGGGGATCCAAGGGTTTTATAAGATTTCGGCTTAACAAGGCTTGGTAGACTCTGGAGATGGGAGCATGAAGCTCAGTGTATTCCCTTAGGACAGGGGTAGGGTGACTTTCTGGTGCCCATGATGCGATTGGTTGAGAGATGTTGTTGATGGTTGAGATTGTAGCATTGACAGGCTTGTCATACTTTCTAGGGGTGAACTGTCTGGACACCTTCTTCGGTTCAACTTCCGTTTTGGCAAGACTTTCCTCGATTTCTACTCCTGCTTCTCTGAGAGCTCGAAAGTGGGGGTAGTACTGTCCTCCCATAGTTGCTCGGACATGGGGCAAGAAATTCTTCTTCACTATATTGACTTGTTCTTCCTGAGATGGCTGATTGGTCATGGTAGCTTCTTTTTCCCTCCATCGGGCTATAAAGTTACTGACGGATTCTTCGAAGTTTTGTTTGAGCAACTCTAAATCACGGCAGGTGACCTCGAGCTCCTCATTGTATTTGTACTGCGATATGAATTCTCGGGCTACATCCTCCCAACTACGGATTCTGGATTCTTCAAGAGATAAAAACCATCGGAGGGCACTGTCCTTCAAAGTTTGTTGAAAAAATTGGGCCATTACTTCGTCAGAAGCCCCTAGTAGAGTTATGGAATGATGATAACTGCGAAGATGAATAATTAGGGGGCCACTCCCTCCGAACTTCTCGATATTTGGCATCTTGAACTTCTCGGGTAACCTTGCTTTAGGATAAGGATACCTATGGGTGTAGTCCATGTAATTCCCAGATATTCAGACTTGGTCGAACTTCCTAGTGAGCATCTTAAGATCTTCTTTGACTTTGTTCAACTCCTCCTCTTTTGGATCAACGACCACAGGCAGGTTAGCCATAGGCTGGGCAATGTTTGGCGTTGGAAGCTGGGCAGGCGACAGCCCATTGGCAGGAAGGGGACGTGGAGCGTGCTGATATTCCTCCGGGACCCAGATAGGCTCTAGTGGACCCATAGCATGAGGGAACAGGAGGGCCTCGGGCTCTTGAGGAATAGGAACTTGGTTTCGTTATATTTCTCGGACCTCATCTTAGAGGTTGTCAATCTTTGCCACGAGCTGAGCTAGGACTCTCGGCAGATTCGGTTGTATGACTGGTGCTTGATCAACATTCTTCATGGAAGATGGATAGACTCCTACTCAGAAGAAGTAGTAGAGGAATGGATGAAACTCCGGGATGATTTGACTGAAGATCGAAGCCAATAAGGAGCCAGGCCAGGGGTGTGCGATCGACCTGAGAAGGCGTAGGATGAGATTTATTTTTGAGAAAAAAGGAAGAAACTATTTTTAGATTTTTGATAAAGAAGGGAGAAATGTTTTTGGATTTTGATAAAAAGGGAGAAATATTTTTGGAGACGGAACTCAGCATGATTATTATGATTATTATGTTTTCACTTGTATTTAATTCTCCTAAATTCCATGCCGGACGGGACCCGAGCCTGGAAAAGTGGGGGGTCTTAATATATGCAAAGCTACGTTTGGACTTGTAACCAGGCTCGCGGACAGGGTCCCGTTTTAAAAAATGCGCAAAAATTGGGCAGCAGATCGACCCAAAATTTTGGCAGAGTTTCGGGTTAAAACCGACAATCTAAAGTGTGTGTCCTAGGTTTGACATCTATATGTGGGTATGTAGTTGGTTGGGTGAATCGACATGGGTGCCCCCCTTTGGCGTGACTTCCAAGATATACGTCTTGCTCTTGCGGGCAATCAGTACGTGTAGACAAGCCATTTGATATACCTGAGTGTACGTGAATTGCCTCATCGTATACCTCGTGGGGACGGTATGTGTGAGAGAGAATTCGATATACTCGCCGTACGTGAACGAATTCCCTGCGATATACCTCCCGTCATGACTTCGGTCAAGCGGTACGATGCGGGGGAACCGTTCGATATACGTCGAAGGTACTTGATCAATGGAAGGTGAGAGTCATATCGCTTAGGCTAACTGCGACCTGTCGGACCAGCGCCCATCACGAAGTGACCTTCCAGTTACTGGGTAAAATTTGGTCAATATCAATGCTCTTTTGGTGATATCGTGTGAATCATGCATGATTCTCTTATTAGTATCTTATGATGAGAATGCCTTTCTTGATTATGCCAAACCGGGAACAAAAATACAAGTACCCAAAAGGTACACCAGGTATGGATGAGTGATGCGTGCAACATGGGGATATACATGTGATCCTAGGTGCACGTGGTGTGAGGTGTACATGGAGAATTTTTCTACAAGTGTGTGAATATAAGCATAAGCATGGGATACACATGTGAGAAAAGGGGATAGGAAGATACATGGGGGGAAACATAAACAAATACAGAATCCATTGAATAGAGTCAAGCCCTCAAAATAATAAAATCATAAACTCCCCATCAGAGTCGCCACTGTGGCCATCCCCGATCCTAATCCTCGCGGGCGGGCGCGTGGAGGAGAGGATCCTTCGGGTCCCGCGCGTCCCTCTCGGGAGCGCTTCGGCCGGCATCGTTTGTGGTGGGAAAAATGTAGAGAGATTCAGAGTCGCCAGTCTATTTTACTCAAAACAGACAAAAGAAAAAGGGGAAGCCACCTCGAAGAGTGGCATCCAAAGACATACTGGTGCATGAGAAACCAAGATGGTTCGAGAAGGGTTCGGAGGCTTAGTTACGGAATAGGAAGGTGTTAGGCACCCATTCCGCCCTTTCGGTCTCTCACGAATATTTTCTATTTTCCTTTATGCCCCCCCCCCCCCCCCCCCCGTGATATGTGTGTATGTATATATATATAGAATGGAGGTAGGAATCCTCGACTTGTATCATGGAAAAGATAAAGCGAGTCATCTGTAGGAAGATATAAGAGTAATATTATGAAAATGAGATTTACGCGATTACCCCTACGTTGATCGTTATAAGGGAACGATAACGCATATGGGGTAATGCGCCACTAAGAACAAGTATATGTATAACATAAGAAAAATGGATTTAGAGAAGATAGAAAGTAAGAGAAATAGTGAGAAAAGGAGGACTCGAGTCTTGAGTTTTACCCCAAGACGCCTACGTAGCCCATAAAGGCATCAAAGTCCACGTAGTTCGCATACGAAACGAGGGGTGGGGTTTATCCCATAAATCCGAATGGGGAAGATCTTATTTGTGAGTGTGTGTATGTGTGTGTAGAAAAAGTGTTTTAGTTGTGTGGAAAGTGTGGAAAAAAGTGTGAGAATACCTACTTGAAATTTATGGGCAAACCCTCTTTTTCTTGTTTTTTGGGATTTTTATTTATGTAAAAATAAGAGATGTGCAATAATTCTAAATAAAAAGTATGTTAGGATGTGTGAAATGAGATACTAAAAGTACTAAGTAAGAAAACAAGTTATTGGGAATTCAAGAGAATTTAAGAGAGAGTTTGAGAAAGTTGAACCTTCTTGAAGATCTTGAGCTAGATCTTGAATGTTGGAGAGCAGCCCTTGCACTTGGATGATGATGGAGAGAGACTAATTCATCAAGTTTGATGAAAAGTGGAAGTAAAAAGGGGATTTGGAAGTTGAAATCACGTTGCCTTCGAGAGAGGTTTCTGGGATTCGTTGAGAGGGATTTTTATCAGATCTGGGATACCCTTGCAAATGAGGTGAAGACCTCCTTTTATAGCCCCAGGGGACTTCCAATCGGCTTTATCATGGCACTGCCTATCGGCAGGTGCCGATATGCAAGGTCTAGGACCTGCCATTTGGCAGTGCCCTTCAGGCTTTTTCGGAAAATTGGCCGCCTAGGGAAAACCGTTGGTTAGAATTACGCACGAGGCATACCGTTGGAAAGGTATTTCAGAGACCTTCGAAAGTCCTTTGGACCGCTCCCAAGTTCGGGAGTTGACTTTGGGTCAAATGTGGCTCGGAAGCGTTTGTCGGTCCATTGGATGGGGAATCGTGCAAACGCAAATGGATCATTCGTCCACATGGTAAGTCCAAATCGTGCACGGGGCATACCATTAGAAAGTTTAAGAGATGTACTTTGACATTCCAAAGAGTTTGACCCAGTTTGGAGAGTTGGCTTTGGTCAATCGGGCCCGGGAAGCGCTCGGTGGCTTTCTAGAGTCAAACGGATCGTTCGTTCGCATGGATAGTCAGAATCGCGCACGGGGCAAATCGTTGGAAAGGGTATTTAGTAACCTTCAAAGATTCATTTAGCCTCAGTCAAGCTGAAGAGTTGAGATAGGTCAAACAGAGCCCGGGAGCTCCCGGTGGCCTCTAGGTCAGGTTTCGGACGCAAACGGACCGTTCGTCTGCATGGTAAGTCGGAATCGCGCACGGGGCGGATCGTTGGAAAGGGTATTCATTTTCCTTCGAAGATTCATTTAGTCTCGATCAAGACGAAGAGTTTGAATTTTGGGTCAAACTGAGCTGGGGAGTGCCCAATGGCTTTCAGGTCAGTGCTCGGGACATGACCTGTGTTTGCGGTGATGAGGGGAGGTACTAGGGACCTAATGTGAGTCAGGGGGTAACAGAATGAGGTGTCTATAGCCTAACATATTGGAACTACATGGCATATGTATACCTTCTCAAAGATTTAATGCATATAAACCATGTCATGGCCTTTAAATTGATGTTATGGCCTTTGAAGTTTTCACATCATACCATGTACCTTTCATACCTTAACTTAGGATTTTTTGTTCATTAATGGTTGTGATCTGTAAACTCTACATCTTCCTTTTTCTTTACATATCCCTACGATAGCCTTATGAATAGTGTCTTCTTAGAGTGGTTGGATAGGTTTTATAGGGAACATCGTTAGATAACTCCTAAAGTTTTGCACATCCATCCTTTATAGGTCGTAAAGCCTCCATTATTACTTGAATACAATACTAGTCCACGTTTTTATACTATTTTCACGAGCTCTATTAATATTTGTAGGCATGCCTTTACTTTTTTATCACATCCAATAGGGATGACTGAGATTAGGCATAGGGTTGAGGAGGATATAAGATCAACTAACAACTAAACGCTTCTGAGGTCTAATATAAAATAAAATGTCACGTCTCCCAGAGGAGATATTCAAAATATTGTTGTAGATTTTAGGGATAATGAAGTTGGGACTTTAGGTCATAACCAAGAGGAATGTAGGATTCCTGTCGCAGTCAAATATCCATGTGAGATGGCTAAGGAGTGGTTGACCATCCCACTTAAGGCCTGTGAGTTTTTTTAGGAATATTTTTTTCTCTTCATGTTATAGACCAGGGTTCATGTGCCATGGTACTAAATAATAAAGTCTCTTTCCCCATTCATGCCTTTGTCATAGGCCTCAGATTGTCTATCACTGTCCTAATAAGGAAAATTCTCAAGGCTATGAACTTGGCCCGAGTAGATTGACCCAAATGGATGGAGGGAATTATCAGCATCCTTTATGGTTTGAAAGAATAATTCAATAAAGATATAACTCTCACAGAGTTATTTGACTTCTAAAGGCTAAAGGAATATACCTTGAACAATCATGGTATTACTATTTGGGACGTAAAGTGCTTCAAGGTGCATCATGAACAATAAGCCCTCAATTAGTAAGAATTAGAAAGGAAAGTATATTTATATGTGAAAGGATAATTAGTAAATAAAATGTGAGGAGTCTGAGTTAGAGAAATCATTTACCCTTCCGCAGACATGTGGAAGTCCCCCTCAGGAAGGAAGCTTTTTTATTTATCATCGTGGTGTTTACTTAATAGATCAAATATTTGCTGACTTGAACTATAAGTTTTAGTTCTTCTTACCTTTACCACTATAAAATGCCAAAGGGAACTTATTGAGGCCCTTATAGACATCCCAGATAAGAAGAAAGATTATGTAATCACGGTAACTTTACGAGCCTTGTGGAGACATGGCTATTATTCAGCCCATCTAGTAATTTAGAAGCCTACCCATGAAGGTAATAATAAGTTTAAGGCCACTTTTACTATTCGTGGACTATGTTGATCTTGATTTTCTAATATTGAAATTCATGTTTAGCTACATCAGTGGACGATGCTTCTATGAGGGAAAACAATAAAGGCAAGGTAATTTCCTAACTTGGTAAGCTGGAGGAGACTACCCAAGCCTTAAATGTTATCTCATGGAAGGTAAAGAAGAGGAAGAGAGTTGTGACCAAGCCATTCCCTTCTGCTACTACTAGAGATGTCCTAGCTGAGGCCATAGTTGGGGGATCAAATCTCAAGCCTCGTGCTAATAATATCGTTGTCACTCTAAATGTTGATAGCATGGTGGATTTTGAGTCACCATCCTCGATCGCGAAGAGGGATTTCAGGCCAGATACCTCTAAGCATGTAAACTTAATATACTAGACCCTTATGCGGTCTTCTCCTTGCATTGACCCTACATCTATCACTCCTATAAGTATATGGGACATGTATTGGTCACGTCAGTGTAGGCCACAACTTAGGCCTTTAAGCATAAACTCTACCTAGGATAAGGATAGCATCGTGCTCTCCAAGATGAGGTAGATCGTCCACACTCTACACATTTCATGTCTGGTGGACTTGGATGCTGAGGATCTGAATAACCACTAATTCCATTTTCTTCTCAAGGTAAATTTCTTTAGTTTGTGGCCTTGTCTTGAAACTTCATTTCTTATTTTCATCATTCCTTGAATTTTCATTTCTTCAGGTTTCTGAGGCTCCTGTTATCTAGAGGAATAAATATGAGAAGGTATTTTAGCAAATTCAAGATGAGGAGAGGGCCAATAAGGATAAGGTTGTGGTGTCCCGAAAGACTTTTTTTGAAGCTGGGAAAAAGTTTGTTGTCACAACCTTTGAGGCCAAAAGATATGAGGCGTCATTAAAAGTTAGATTTACTGAGAAAGCCAAGTTAGTGGTTGAGCGAAAGCTAAGCAAGACCATGATGTCCCTCTTTCTATCTGAGGAGAAGTTCTCTAAAGCTGATAAGAAGTCCTAAAGGAGGCTAAAAATATACATGGTCTAGAAAACCAATTCTCTTCTCAATGCCATAGCCACGCTGAGGCTATGAATAAAAATGAAGACCATGTCGTGACCTTGAAGAAGGCGAATGATAAGTACGCCGTGGAATAATTAATGACCGAGGAGGAATTCGTGGATAAGTTTAAAACTTCCAACATTTACTGGATGTGAAAAAACAAGGACTACATCAATGGATACAAGGAGATGAGGCTAAGGGTGGCCAAGAACTTTACAGATGCCAAAGATGTTGTCTTCAACTAATGGTTAAATGACCTTAGGCATACTGAGTGTGAAGCTGAGATTTGGGAGGCTCGGGATAGATGCTAGAGATAATTATTTATGGATTCCTAGGAAGGGGATAAGGAGACCGAGATTTCCCATGAAAGGGGATGATTAAGAATAAGAAGAGGACAAGGATACTTGAGAAACTCATGTGGATTTTACTTTGTATTCATTTTCTGTGTGTCCTTTTGAAAATATAATTTTAGATTAATATTAATTGGCTAGATTCCCATGACAAAATGTTTGAGTCATTGACTTTTTCAAGCCATATTGACTTGAGTTGTTATGAGTGAGATGCGGTCATTTATCTTCGATTAGACTTAGATGAACTTTTGAATACTTTTGCTATCGTACATTAGTGTTGGAATAAAGTTTATAACCTTTTTATGTATGATGTGCATTATACATGGATAAACACACATGTGCACTGCTTTTTTAAAAATGTGTGAGGATAAATATGATTGAATAAGTGATTTAAGTCGGTGTCAGGGAACTTTGAAACTTTTTGAAAAAAATTGGGAGTTGTCTGTGCTTTTTGAATTTGTTAAGGCATTTAGAAAATATGGTGTGCCTTAATCGTCTACATGTCTCTATATTGAGACTATGTGCACGGTGGCATTCACACGACAACATATTGAGCCTATGTGCATTAACATGACCATGACACCCTACTATATGGAATCGTGCATAGGACAAACTTCATCCGTGCGCACGATAGCCCAAAGTTTTAAAAATCTTTATATAAAGGCCAATTTCCCTCCTATTTTTTAAGATATGAAATTTACTCAATTGAAATATCTCTTTGAGATTTCTTCGAAATTTAAGATATCTTTTATCTCTCTTTAAACAAAATCTCATTTGTTCTTCAAAAACTTTTGAAACTTTGATTTATGCTTGACTAAGATTGTTTTTAAGAGAATTGAAAGTGGATTTAATCAAATCTTCATATTGGCCTTTGCCAATTCATTCTATACCTACTACATTCCTTTGATCTTCTACTACATGATCTAAAATTAGAGGCACTTTAATTTATTAGAGAAATTGAAGTTTGGCATGACTTCAAGAAGATAATTGAATTCCTCATTCACGGCGTGGAGCTCGCGGTGGATTCTCATTAACTATGGAGAAAATTGGTTCATGTGTAATTAGTCAAGAGTACTTGTGTTAAAGGTATCTTCTGCCTTGTATAAAATATTTTTTCAAGTAAAAATGAAAATTAGAGAGCATTGAGGTTATTTACCCATTGGTGAGGGGTTTTCCTCATAAACCTTGTCTTGTGATTGATTGTAAATGATTTCTACTTAGATTCACACATTTGATCACACACATCACTTATGATCATAATCGAATCTAAAAAATTCAATTAAAATTTACTTAGGTGTATTAGATGTAGTTTTTTCATCTTGATTCACCTAATTACATTATTGTGCGAGTTAATCAAGTCATTGAATAATCAATATTGTAAAACTTGTGTTAAGTAATTAGAATGTAAAAGAAAAATTGTTCGAAATCAAAATTAGTCATCAGATGCCTTCAAACATATTCACCCCCTTTTAGGTTTTGTATTTTTGTTCAATTGAGGAAAGATACACTTTCTCTCAATTTTTGTAAAATTATAATTTTATATGTAATGAACTTGATTTTTTTATCAATTGAAAAAATATATATGTCTTTCATATCTTCTCTTTTACATTATGTGGGTATTATTCACAACACTAAATATCATAGATTGTCATGGTTTTGGATTGTGACCAACTGCTCGGGTCACGATTATAGACTCCGATAATTTTAAGGGTGACGATTGTGGGGGTTACGGTCCAAAACTATGACTACAGTATAAGATCACGGCCTCTTTCGTAACCCTAGTGTTCGAGGCATTGTCATGGTCCCAGACTGTGACCTCGACCGTGTCTGCTTCCTTGGTCGTGGTCTCAAATTGTGACCATATATTGTGATGACCTATTGTGCCCTTTTTTTAGTCATTGTTCTTGATCGTGACAACCTACCATGAACTTTCATTAGTTGGTCATGAACGTGAATCATGACCCTCATTTGAGACCACATGTATTGTGGTCACAATTTCGGACTGTGACCAATCAGAGTTCTAATGGAGAATTGTCATGAATAAATATATATATATATATATATATATATATATATATATATATATATATATATATATATATATATTTGTTTGCTTCCAAAAATTTCTTATTTTTAAACATATATACAAGTCCATTACAGAGCTAACTAATATATCAATAAAAAGCAATAATAAAAAAGTTATTATGAAATCTAATTATTTACATTAATCCAAAACAAATCAGTATTGAAACTTTCAAAGTGTTCCTTCCCCGAAGCATATGCAAGATGTTCAAAGTGTTCCTTCCCTAACTACACCTGCAAATATTTCAAAATGTTACAGAAGGTAAGAAAGGACTTGAATCCCAAAATGTCTTCAAGACACCTATGTAGCCAAAAATGGCATCAAAGTCCACGTAGTTCATAAGATAAAAAAGGTTGGGGTTTAACCCATAATCCGAATGTAGGGTGTCTCTTTTGATTTATGAAAATATATGTGAAATGTGTTGAAAGTCTAGAAAATTTTGAGAACGCTCAAAATTGGGAATCGTTATATAAGCCCCTTTTGTTTGGTTTTTGATGTATGAAAATAGATGTGAATGTATTATATATGATAATAAAAAGAGTGGGATTAATTATGGAAGTATAATAAACAAGCTACAAATGAAAGAAGAACCTTGAATAGTTTCAATTGAGTAGCCTTTAATAGTTTTTTAGAGGTCCAACTTGTCCAACGCATTCAGGGTTCCAAGACACATGACAAGACAATGACATAACCTTGTTCGGATTGAAATCCTAGATGAATTCAACCAGCTAGACCCTCGAGAAACTATAAAAGGGTACTCACACGAAACAAAATTATTTACAAAATGTTATTAGCTGCCAAATCCAAACCGTTATCTTAACATGTTTATTGAGCATGGTGCATTTATGTGAGCAAAAAGGGGTGAGTACACTAAAGGAGAGAGTAGAGAAATAAGTCTTTCTAAGAAAGGACTCGAATCCTAATTTGACTTCGGGGGGCCTATATAGCTAAATAAACTGGCATCAAAGTTCACGTAGTTCTATCATGACACATGATTACAATGCTAATGTCCTATTGGTAATTTGATTAATGTATTCAATGATCCAAATAGTGAAGAAAAATCTTATTACCATTAACAAAGTGTTGTTCTTAAGAGATTAACCTTGTTAGAGCATCGAGAGTGGTTATAATCGATGTTTTATGGAATCCATTGGTTGAAACACATGCTATTAGTCTATGGTATAGGCTTGGCCAAATTGTAGTTATACACAACTTTTGTTTGTACAAGTTTATATGTTCGACTAATAGCTTACATTTCACCCAAAGATTTCCACATATTGGAAACGTGATTAAGTTTAGTTGAGACAAATTTTATTGTTCAAGGCTACTCACAAATCTAATTTTAGTTTTGAGTGAGTACCCTAGAACTTTATCATATATGTATAACTAGTCAAACACACTAGGTGCTCCCTAACTTCATAACAAGACTATGGCATAGCCTTTTCACAACTTGAAATACAAGATGAGTTCGATTGGTTAGATATGGAAAACAAAGTTTGAGGGTACAAATACAAAGTTAAATTAAATTTGTGAGTAGCCTATATCAATATCAAATTTTCTCAACCAAGTTTAATTGCATTCCCAATTGGTGGAACCCGTCAGGTGAAATGCAAGATAATAATCGAGCTTATAGCCTTGGCCAAAATAAGGTTGTGTATAACTACAACTTGGCTTCAACAACAACGACAACCACATGCAAAAAGCTTAGTTATCAAATGGCGCCGTTGCCATTCTTGGGATTGTGAAGCTCGGAGCGGATTTCATTTTGTGATTCACTTGTATTGTATTTTTTTTTCATTTTAGTAACATTTTTATATTTTTTTTAGAAGGCTTGTATTTAGGATTATTATATCCTTGGCTTGTATTGCGGTGCATAGGAAACCATTTATTTTTCATTTAAATTTGTAATAATTGAAGCCAAGCGTGATAGGGAAACCGGACAAGGTAAAGAGAGGGCTCCCATTGGCGAGGATTTAGAAGCCTCTCTACCTTGGGTCGGTAGGACTACCGGGGACGACTGAGATAGGCGTGATCTCCCCCCGGTCGACTCAAATTTTTCGGCACCTCACGGCCTAAAAACCGTGGGAGGTACATTTCTTACACCCTCGCGCCTCTTTTGTTAGTGAGTCAATTCTTTTGTGTGCTCTTGTGTTCTCTTATTTGATTTTATTCTCGCATTTATTTTTGAATGGTGTGATGAATTAATTGACTAAGACCTACACCCGATAACTCACGAGAAGGGATTTCATCACCCGACTCACTCGCTTACCAATTGTGTGCTACCCTAGCCATCACTAAATTTAAAATCAATCAACTAGGTAGCCCAATAGGAGAAAATTTTGCAAAGGCGATCACTCAGATAATTTCGTGATTTTTATCGCCCACGGACTTAATTAAAATTTGACTACCCTCTCACTAAATTTAAAGATAAAAATTGGCTATGTGCTAGTTAGGATTTCTCCTTGACTTGTGTGTGTACAATTTATTTTTCGGTAGTCGGTTTTAGTTTGTCCGTCCAATTCAAAGAGTACATATAATTTTTCCCCACCTTTTCTTCCAAAAAAAAAAATCCAAAAATATTTTTCTTCCTTTATTTTTTATAAAAAATCCAAAAATATTTTTCTTTCTTTAATTTTTAGAAAATCCCAAAAATATTTTCTTTCCTTTTTAGAAAAAATCCAAAAAATCAAAAAAATATATTTCTCTCCACATGGCCGAAGAACGTCCTTTAAGGGACTACTTTGGTCATTTTCCATTGACACGTGACACGTGTGAGAGTGGTCCCGAGCGATCTCTTTATGATATTCTTCATGATTTCACCTCTCTCATGAGTACCGTTGGTACTCTTGACCCGTCCTTGCATGCGCCACCTATTCCATCATCCTCGTTGTCAAGTGTCACCGTGCCTCCTCCTTTGTTGTGCACCCACTGTTCTAATGCCGATCACATGTCCCATGTGTGTCCATACTTGTCATATCCGTACAAACCCACCATGGAACATGTGTATCCATATGACACTGTTTCGGAACCCACCTCGGCCTACTACCCTGCTATACCTAATCCCGAGTTGTGTGAGTCCCCGAGCTATTCGTGGAGGCCTGATCACCCTTCCACGCAATACATATCCCAACCCGATGTTGTGGATCCTCACACGTTCCAACAATCGTCATGCCAACCATGTGCACCTAGTCACGATCAGTTTCCTCACTACGCACCCCATGCGCATCAACCATTTGTCCATCACGAAAGCGGTCCTTTCGTGTATGATATACTTGACCCCACCCCACACACTTCATATGATTATTCTCCATACACTCACGATTATAGCGAGTTGTGTCCACCTCACCCACCACCGCATCCCATCATTCCACCAACACCATCATCCACTTCCACTCTCGAAACCCTCTTGCAAAAGTTCATACTTGAGCAAGAGCAAGCCATTCAAACTCAAGCTCTCCAAAAGTTTGAACAACGTTTAAATGAATTGGTGTGTGCGCGAGAGTCGGATATTCCCATGACCCCACCCATCGTTGCCACCGAGTGTGACGATGATGTGTCCCCTTGTGACACAGAATTTGAGTGTGACCAACCCTACCACCTCGAGAATCTTGAAGTTGAGACCATTCCATGGTCCGGGTCCCAATTCGACAATTGTGTTGATATACCTTTCATTAGTGAGACTAATTCAACCCCATCATATCCATATGAACCCTACCTTGTGGTTCCCATTCACCTTCCCACTCCCGCTGAATCCAAAATAATGCCCGAGTCTATACCTATTGAGCACATCGTGTGTGTTCCCAAGGAACCAATTTATCCTAGGTTAGCTCCGGCTACGAGTGCTCACCATTTTCCCGAGATAGAATCCGTGATAGTTCCTAACTATTCAGATCTGGATGATGTCCCACCATTCATAGCTCCCTTTGAGCCTGATATTTTTAGTGATTCCTCTATCTTAGATCTTAGTGCCTCGTCTTACCCGCCCACCCCATTTACCGATGCTACTATTATGGAGAAGTTGATCACTCCATCTTTAGAAACCACACTCCCTTGTGAGTATTCTTTTACTCCTCCCAATGAGTGTGTCTCCCACGCTTGAGTTGGATCATCTTCCTCCACCGTTTATCCCACCCGACCCACCCATTATCCTTTCTACCCCACCACCTGGTTTGGATCTTGATTTTGCACATTTCAAGTTTCCATCTACATATTTAGATCCTCACCTGAAACCATCCTCCACCATTCACGAGAGTATTTGTGGTGACACTCTCCACTTCCGTGACACCGAGTTTGTTCCTCCATGCACACCACTTCCTTGTGGTGTTGATTTTTCTTCTCAACAGCTCCCTGGTGTGTCACGGCGCGACCATTATCATCGCCCATTCATAGAACGGTCGTGTCATTTATATGAGCCACATACCATTCCACTTACCAAACCATATTGCCTCCCTCACCAATTAGAGCACTATGCTTATAGGGCCCTTGTTTCCCTCACCTTTACGCTCAACAAGGCTCGAGACCGATGCCTCTTCACCCTTACCCTAATCCCCACCCACCCATGGTCCACCGATGCTTTGCATCGTGTGATGCACTTTGCCATACAGGTGCATTGACCCCTATAGCCCTGATCCAGCAAGACTGACGCTTCAGTCTTGTTTGGGGGTGATTCTCATCACCCAATTTTTCTGCCGCCCTGCACTTTCATAGTTCTTATCCTTAGGGTGAGATCCCATCGGTCTGGCTGAAGACGTTAAACTTAGCGCTACCGGGAGGCAGCCCGATTTTCTTGTACTAGTCTCATCCTGTTTGGGGGTGGTGTTTCACATCACCCTATGCTTTATCATGCTTATAGACTTTTACATCTTTTACTCAGGTTTATTCTTGGATTCACATGTCCACTTCATTAGCGGTTCATTCTGGTAATCTCTTTCCTACCTTATGCTATCAATTTTAAAAATCATCTTACCTAACATCGAGGACAATGTTCCTTTTTGTTTGGGGGTGGGGAATTTTATCAAAATCGTGCCTCTTTTGAAAAAAATTTAGTTTTAAACCTGATTTTTAAAATTTCATGCAGTTTCTTTCATCTCACTCATTGATGTGAATTTTCAATCATCCATCTTTCAAAAGTCTAGGAATCAAGCTAGAGAATATTTTTTCTAATAGCTTATGTAATACGTAACAAGGCATTTTGCACCATGAATTTCTAGACTCAACAAAATTTGCGCACTTATCACGTTATTACGTTTAGAGTTGAAGAGTACTATAATTCTAAAGAGAACCTTAAGGATCACTAGTAGAGACTTTAGCCCGCAAGATTTGTGCCTTTCACCCTTTCAGAGTGTTTTACGCAATCTCCGATTCACAAGTTGATTCAACTTTCTTTGGGTCCGCACTTAAATTGTTGTATGATCTCATTTTCTTTCATAAAAATTTGGCTTGATCACTGAGAATGACATTTTTTTCGAGTTGTAAGAAACGCGTGTCTTGAAATTTGTCCCGAACACTAGATTTTCATCCATACACCTACCACTTTCCCATTTTGCATCCATTTTCACCCATACACTTCACTTATTACATTCCCATGCTTTTCCATATCTCATATATATTCCCCTCACCATCCATATATTTTTCCATCACCTATCACCTCCATTCATATATCATCCATCATTTTCAAATAAAAGAGTGTGATTTCAAATGTAAATGTCTTAAGTGTTAGTTTGAAAAGTGAGAGAAAAACAAAAAAAAAAGAAAAAAGAAAAAAAAAAAAGAAACATAAAAATAGCAAAAATAAAAAAAAAAAGAAGAAAAGAAAAGAAAAATAGAGAAAAAAAAAGAGAGAGAAAATAAAAGAAAGAGAGTTGTAGTTAGTTGTAAAATAAAGACATTTGTTCCTAAAGTGTATACACTCTTCTATCATATACATTCATCCATCACCCTTTATCATTCATAACACCATTATATCCTATATACCACATCCATACATCACACATCCATCATACCACACCTTATACCATCCTTTCCATTTGATTTTCCCCTCACCCATGTCATCCATATGTTCCCCTGGTGTTCGGGCGAATGAAAGTCGACGTGGTGAATAACTCGACGTTCTCACTATAGTGATTAGCATTCTTTCATGAGATCAAATTTCTTTCTAATTGTTCGTTCTTTCTTATGTGTGTGTGAGACGTTTGAATTTGATTACATTTACTCACCTCCTCACACACAAGAGCGATACACTTACCCTAATCTCGAGAGTTCGTTTGAGAGAGATATATCCGTGAGATTTGAAGTTGAAGCGTTGATTCCGATAAGGCAATCTAGGAATTACTCTTGTGATACTCGACCCATTTTGACTGATTCACACCACACACGTTGAGTTCTAGAAAGGATGTGCCTTTAGTATTTACTTAGCTAAACTTTTTACACATTCTATCTTGTATTTTTCAAAATATTTCTCATGTGATGGATTGTGCGATTATTCTACATCTAATAAGAGATTGACTGCCCTTCAATAAATTTTTGCAAATAAGAATTTTGTGGGTATATTCCCTACAAACCCTCAAGAGACACAACTCGTCCTGTAGGGCAACCTATAGGTTTAAAGGCTTGTTGCACATGCTAAGTGCAATCGCAAGTGCCCGCGAAAGTGGTACACTTTTGGTTACTTATCATTCTCTTTTCTCTCTATCTTATTGCTCGAGGACTAGCAACGCTCTGTTTGGGGGTGGTGTGGTAAGCACCCAAAACTGTACAATTTATAACCCGAATAGATGTATTTTAGTTGCTATTTCTCGACAATATGGGTCTTATGTGCTTAAATGTTTATCATGCAGGCTTAACGTCAGTTGCGGTGTCAAAAGCTAGATTTCAAGGCAATTGTGCATTTTATGGAGCTATATACCTCTCCCGTACCCTAACCCGAGCCTAAACCTAGCCCAAACTTACCCCAAAATCGTGTGTGTTTTATTTGTGTCATTTTATTATTTTTTAGATTTTTAGTTTGAGTCTTTTCTATTTTTAGGATTTATTTTAGAATTTTTAGATTTTATTTTCTATTTTTCTATTTTATTTTTATTAATATAATTTTACTTTGTTTTGATTTTGATTAGTTTTTAGTTTAGTCTTATTTTATTAAGATTAGTTTTAGTAGTTTATTTTTTTAGATTATTAGATTTTATATTTTTAGGACTTTAATTTTCATTGAGATTTTTCATTTTTTTATTTCTTTTATTTTATTATAGCTTAGGATTTTATTTTTTATTGTTTTTATTTTGTTTTATTTTTAGTTAGATTTTATCTTTTAGTTTTAGTTTTATTAATTTTATTTGAGTCTTTCTTTTATTTTAGAATAGAATTTTATTTTTATTAATTAGTTTTAATATTATTTTTTTAGGAGTCATAATTTAACACACACACACATAACCCATAACCCATAACCCAACCCACCATACTCCCCTACACCCTATCCACACCTTATCCCTCCACTTCATCTTCTTCCACCAAACATTCTCTCTCTTCCACCATCTTCATTATCACACACAACTCACCCATCTCTCTCTCTCATCAAAATCACCACACCACCCCTCTCACCATAACCTTTCCTTACCCCTGCCGCCGGTGTCGACCCCATCCCTGCGAATCCCGCCGACGACCCATTACCCGGAGCCCGATCTAAACCCCACCTACTCCGTCGCACCTAAGCGCTTCAACCCCAGGCCACTGCCGGACCTCCCATCCATAGCCACAGGCCGACGATGACCCAACCGTCCCCCTCGCTCCCTCCGGCGCCGCAACAGCCCCCCTCTTCTACCACTCCGGCGCCGGCGACCCCTGTCGTCTGTCCCCACCTCCGGCCATGACTCCCGCGTTCCGACCTGGCCCACCACCTTCCTGTCCTAGCCCGATCCCCTTCAACCCATGTCCAAACCATTTTACCCAAAACCCATTTCATAACTCATTAACCCCATTTCCCAATTGTTCTACAAAGCCATACACGTTTTTTTTTAACTCCAGCTGCATAAAATCCCAAACCAAGCCAAAAGCCAAAATAAACACTAATACCCCCATGTGACTTAAACCCTTTATTCCCATTTACCCATTTTACCCTTAAAAATCCCCAACTAACCTCTTCTAACCAAACACCCAAAATACCCTTTCACCAAATCAGTTTTTATTCTCAAATCACCTGACTCCCTCTACCCCCATGACCTCACCCAAAACACGTGCACCTCTAGCCAATTTCCAATTATGCCCCTTAGCTCCATTTGGATATAAAAGAAGACCATGCTCTTTCAAAAGGGGGAGCTTAGATAGGAATTTTAGAGAGAGAATTGTAGAGAAAGTTTTCCCTTGTAAATAGTTTTTCCTTTTTTTATTTTTAGATATTTGTGAGATTAAATATTGTTAGAGAATTAATTGAGTGGATATTTTAATTTCATTTGGATGATCAATTAAGAGGTGTATGCTTAAATTTCAAGGATTGGAGTTCAACTTAATCAAAGAGATTTGGTTTGATTGTTCTCTTCCCTTCTTTTATTATTTTATGCCTTTGAATATTAATTTGTCATGTTTCATATCATGTTAGGGTAAAACCCCTTTCAAGGGGTGAGGTGAAACCCTTATTTGATATTATTTTAGTTTAATTAGTTTGCTTACTTGAAATATCCCTTTGAATGTTAATTTTGATCCCTCACCCTTAGATTTACGCCTCGAGAGAGGATAAATGATTTTCGAGAGAAAATCGAAATTCTAGTGATAATACCCATTTTAGATTCGAACTAGAGATAGGGGTTTCTTAAGTGGGGTATTATCATTTGAATTTCAACTCTAAATTTAATTTCTAAGATTGACATAAATTCTAATTGATCGATCCTAGTGGGTGATTAATTAAAAGGAGTGTTGATCTAATTTTCTAGAGTTGTGAGGTGTTAATTTTAATTTTCTAAAAGATTACTATTCTAATTACACTTGCAACAAGAGTTGATTTGTAATTTTGATATTAATTTGGGAGAATTCAAATAATTAAATTAATAAATTAGAATAACTAAAATTTGTGGTGTAACCCCACTCCTTGATTGTTCTCACAATTATTTACCTCACTTTATCTTTTATTTTAGTGTTAGACCTTATTTTTCATTTTAGTAAATTTCTAGTTTGTTATTTTCATTTAGTTTAGTTTAGTTTAGATCTCACCTCACCCTATTGTTTTAATATTGAAAAAGCTAAAAAAAATTAGAAAAGTGAAAAAGAACAAAAAGAAAATAAAAAGTGAATTACAATTGAATTTGTCTCTAGCTTACTCCCTAGAAAGTGGATTGATACCCTTACTTACCTCTACACTTGAGTTTATTATTATTTGTAGGTACATAAGGTTTTGATTAGAAGGACTTTTCAAGCAATGACAAGAAAAATACAAGCAAAAGTCTTTCTATCACCTTGGCCAAAATAAGGTTGTGTATAACTACAATTTCACCAGGCGTATACCATGGACTAATAGTTTGCATTTTGATCTATGGGTTCCATACAAAGTTGATTAAAACCACTCTCGACACACCAGAAAGGTTAATCCCATCAAAATACCAAGATGCATATTGTAGCAAAATTTTGGCTTCATTATTTGGATCAGTGAACATGTTAATCAAAATACTAATCCTACAATAACTTCAAATTTTGGGTTATTTTATTATGTTGTGTTATTCAGACCAATTACCATTATACGAAAGCACTCGAATACTAATTTGACATCGGGATGCCTACGTAGCCAGATAAACTGGCATCAAAGTCCACGTAGCTCCATGACAACTCAAAAATCGAATGTTAATGTCCTATTAGTAATTTGATTAATGTGTTCAATGATCCAAAAAGTGAAGTGAAAATATTTTTAGAATCAATAAAGTGTTGATTTGAGGTAATTAACCTTCCCGGGGGCATCAAGAGTGATTTTAATCTACAATGTGTGGAACTTATTAGTTAAAACAGATGATATTAGTCAGTATTATAGGCTTGGCCAAATTTAAACTATATATAATCTTATTTTGACGAAGGCTATAGACCCAGCTAATAACATGTGTTTCCTCCAACCAGTTTCACAAATTGGGAATTAAATTTTTTTGTTATGAATATCTGGATTAATCAACGCTACTCACAAATATAATTTTAGTATTGTGTGAGTACACTTGAACCTTTTTATCAAGGTATAACTAGTCAAACTCCTGAGGTTCTCCCTAGATTCATAACAAGACTATGACATAACCTTGTCATAACTTGAAACACCTGATGAGTTTTACTAATTATACTTGGGAAATAATGTTGAAGGGTACACATACAAAACTAAAATTAAATTTTTGAGTAGCCTTCAATATCAATATCTTGAATAAAATAATAATATTCCAAATTTATGGAACCCCTTGTATGAAACGCATGCTACTAGTTGAGAAAATAGACTTGGCCAAAAGAAGGTTGTGCATAGCTATAATTTGACAAGCCTGTAAGACCAAATAATAGTTCGCATTTCAAAGGAGGGGTTCCACATGATGCCGATTAAAACCACTCTCGGGCCCCCAATAAGATTTACCCTTCTGAGTATCACTATGTCGACCCTAGCAAGATTTTGGCGTCACTATTGGGATGAGTAAACACATTAATCATATTACTAATCCGACAATAACTTCTAATTTTGTGTCATGTTAAAATCTTTTCATGTCGTGTTATTATGTCGTGTTATTCCACTCATAAATGGTTCTTCTAATGAGTCATGCAATACATATATACACAAATCTAAATAAATATAAGGATTTTTTTTCCAATTTCCATTCATATACATATGATACAAATAGGGTTGTTATACAAGGGTAAAGTAAATAACAATAAATAATTGTTTCAAAATTCAATCTTCATCTAAATCAACTAGAAGACCCTTCAAATTAGGGTTATTATCAAGAACAGACTGAAACTGTATAGCGGTGTTTAATGAGTCTGCTTAAGTAGTCAAACCCTTTGGTGCATGCATAATAACTGACAAATTGTCATTGTTTATGCACTTTAAATAGAACACCTTCTTTAAGTTTGGAAAGGCAGAAACAAAAAGCTTGTCAACCATGCGATATTTCCTCTTCATCTTATATAGATATACCATGATAACTTTTGATGTAGAATCAACTTTACAACCGTTAGTAGTGTCCTCCACCTATATCGAGTCACAATAGAATATGGTTTATTTAAAATATAAATAATCCAATTCTAGAATTTATTGGACAATTCCATAATAGATCCGCACCATATCCTTTGGAATTTTATCTCTTTTTCTAGCCATACTATAAGTCAAGACATAAATTGAAATTCCATTATTTTGTGTCAATAGTTTTTCCTCACGTAGGTATGAGATGAAATCAAAACTGTTGACGTTGTATTTTTATACTCCTTCGCATGAAAGTTAGGAATTTTAACTAAGCGTTTAATCCTTGAAGATGCATCCTCTCTTTTTTAAAAGCTTCATTTATTAGTGAATTAGCACTAGGTTGGGTTTTACAACACATGCATAAGTAATCTCAACAATGGAGGTGACAATTACCTCTTTTGATACCCATTCCCAAAAAATCATTCATCGTGCAATTTCGCTGCTGATTTCAAGAAATTTTGCTCTCATACTTCCTCTACATCTTCATGAAATTGTGAGATTTAGACGGTAATGTACATAATACAGATAATCAAATAATAATACGTTATATATGTAGGTACTTACTCTCTCCAATATCTAACTTCATCTTGCGATTCGAAGATGAAGTTGCAGGAAAATATGGATTTGGTTCAATTCGTGAAATAACCTCCTTTGAGCAAATTGATTAACAACACAAGATACAAATAGCAATTAGGCCAGCAGGCTAATACTTTCCAAATTTTAGTCTTGATTACTAAAATACCTAAGTGAGAAAGAAAGATATCAAGTATAACATAAAAATAAAGAACAACCACACAACGCGCCACTGTACGAGGAAAACCAAAATGGGAAAAATCTCAGACGACCAGGCCTAAACAAAATCCACTATAAATTGATTTTTTACAAGAAGATACACAAGAGTTACAGAGTTTATTCCATAAGACCCGTTGATGCCATCTCCAATACCTCCATCCATAACACGTGTAGATCCAACACGCTGCACAATACTCTTATGTCTCGGTATCCACTAAAAGCCATGCCCCTTCTTAAAAAATAACTCATGGGAGGTCCATCGCACCCAAATCGGGATGAATGTATGAGAGGTTGAGTTTGTGGTTTTGGGAAAAATAATCCTAAAGATCACATGAAAAGTTGGAGATTTCTTATAAAGAGAGAATGTTTTTCCTTCTAAAGTGCAAGAGCTAAAAGTTTTGAAGTTCCTGAGCTCCAAAGTATTTTAAAATATGGAAGTAGCGGGCAAGGGAAGTTAGAGGCAAAAACTATATTTTTCAAAAAAATAAATCACTCATACGAATTACTTAACTAGCTTGTTCGAATGATATTGCATGATGTAATTGGAATGAGTCCTTTAAACGACATTTCAAGCAAAATAATATAAGAAGTCTTTGAAGTGATTTGAATGATTAAGAGAGACGGGTCATTTGAATGAGATATCAAATGACATTGTAGGGGATTCTAAGAAGGAATTTGTATGAATTCATTTGAACACGAGAAATCGGATGATGAGGTGAACTTATTGAATGTTGAATTTTGGGATGATCAAATATTTCATCGAGTAGAGTAGCGTGACATTAAAAAACCTTAAATGTTTTGTCCAACAGAAATAGCCAATACTACAAATTGACTCTATTGAAAATTTGTCCTTACAAATCTCCTCTTTTGACTATTCAAGGTTAAAACATAAAAAATAAAAAAGACCTCAAACTTGCTAAGCCAGGCCATCAAGACGATCTTAATGCCCATCCTTAAAACTAAAAAAGGAAAAACTTGACTCGACCGACAACAAAGTTGCATCGTGAAGCTCTTCATGGAAAGAATTTGGAATATGAAAAATAGCTTACACACATGAAACAACAAATCCATAAAATTCATGGGGAAATAAATATAAAAATAAGTCAAATAAGGATCTCCCCCTAAACATGTTCTCCTCCTTTTTAGCCCCAAAGGACAAAGGGATAGAACAAACCTGCAATGTTATTGTAGTAGAATTATTTATTATAGATAAGATGATAAAACTAACATGATAAAATAACAACCATTAATAATATCCATAATAATGAAATGATAATCACCTATAACATTGATATATGATCAAATAAATCTAGAGATGATTAACATGAATCCATAATAATATCCAAAGGGGGAGTCTCCATAAGCCCGAGCCTCCTCTCTATGAGCTTAGGCCTCCTCGAATATCTGCCTATCCCTCTGCATGAAGGAAAAGAACTCCTACATCATAGCATGGGCTTGATGGCACTCCTCCTCATTTTCTCAACCTGCAAATACATCAAGTGTCACTCGCAGATCCAACAACTTGATATCCAGAAATGATGCTCGATCACTAACATATCTTTGAATGATCGTGGAGGCACTGTGAATGTAGTGCTTGATTTGAAACTCCGGTCTGTAACGGGATACTCCAAAAAATAGCAAAATTCCTAAGCTATGAGCAATTACAAAATCTTTCTCTTACAAATATCACATTTTGGCTATTCCAGTACAAAACAATATCTGAGAAGCAAATTATAATAAAACCCTTAAGACAATGTTTCCTAATGTCCTCCCAAACCAAAAAACATAACGAAAGTTGAAACTTTTTCTTCAACATAAATTGTTCTCTCCTTGGCCAACTTTGTCTTCATCCTTTGTAGTCCATGAAATCATCATCAAAGCGGAAGAGACCTACCCATGTGAGAAAAAGGAAATAACGTTACGCATACGAGTTTTATAGAAAAATAAAACTCCTCCTCAATTTTTCTCCCCATTTTTGTCTGAAATAGGCAAAGGGTTACGAACTAAAAATGAATCATAAGCATCGCATGATGAAGCAAAATTTTCATCACAAATCTAATCGATAAAGCACATGCGATAAATATGCAAAGGGATAATGTGCTCTCCCCCTATCAGACAACTATTTTTGAAGTTTTTCAAAAAAATTCAAGTATGTATATAAATGTACATATAAGTACAAAACACATAGTCACCACGGAATAACACTAAAATTTACAAATTGTGAAAACGGAATGAAATTGTTTGAACATTTTTCATAGGCGAATCAACATAAGCATTCATAACACAAGTGCATGAAGTCATAAGATACTTCTAAAGAAAGAACTCAGTTTCAACCTTAAGTGTAAAATGTTGAACTTAAATAAATGAAATTGAAGCGACTTATACAATACGCCATGAATTTAAATGATTGTCAAATCATAAATGCCAAACTCTTTAATTTTTTTTAGAAGAGTCTGTTGTGCAAACCCATTGATGTTTTACATTATAAAACCCTTAAAATCTCACATGTATAATAATTCACTCTCAAATATTTCGAATATATCATAATGTTCATAAGTAGTGAAGCATCAATAAATATAAAATAAATTACCTTTGCACTTCTCCTTTTGTGTGTCGTTATTGTTTTTAGGCATTTTTACATATGGTGGCTTTTAATGCAGAAAGAATTTTGCTCTTTTGAAGCCATTTTTCATTGCTTAACATATATCAATATTTTCGGGGAACAAAATTCGGGCAATGGTTCTTATAAGAACAACTTATCTCCTTTTACATTTGGTTCGTTATCAAGAAGGATTGAGATGAGGATATCATATTTGACACATGATAAGCAAGTACAATGTTCAAAACGTTCGTGCACGCGTGCAATAAAGGTGACAAAGAGTCTAACATACATAAATTAATCACCAATGATCAATGAAATGTTGTCTTCACATTATTAAGGATACTAACGAAATAAGGCCATTTCTCAAAGCACTACGAAAAAGTCAGGTGAATGGATGGAATACATGGATGATCTGATTTTTTTAAAATGTCCATCCATCCTTATATGTTGAAAAAAAAAAATATAAAAAATCTTTTTGTCTTTTTCAGAAAAATCATTTTCAAATTTTCAAACTTTTTTCTTAAAAGCCAAAAATCTGTTTTGGAATTTTCAAACTTTTCATAAAAACGAAAATCTTTTTGGAATTTTCAAATATATTAAAAGAATTAAAAAAATATGAATACAATAGATATACAGTCTAGAAATAGGTATGTAGGATTTGAACATAATAAGAACCCTATTCAAGAAATAAATCTCAATCTCAATCATTAGGCCGGAGGTGTTCTAAAAAGGAGAAGACTTTCTATGAAATTCCTCTATCAATATTATGTGAAGTCTTGACTAAATACTTTAATTGCTCTCTAAACTTCTCAAAATCTCTACTGTGATGTGCGGGAGCATGTGGACAAACATCCGTGGGAGTGCATGAGGGAATATGTGTAAGAACTCGTGTGGGATCAAACCGTGGATCACGTGTGCAAGAAACTCTCCCTAGTTTAAAACCAAACTATCTAAGGTGACCTCTTTGTTTGTAATGGGAACAAACATAAACGGGCCTGGGTCTACATTGCTCAAAATGCTTAGGAAGGGCTCCCCTTGGTAGGTTAGGCCTCCTTGGTGCGTTAGGTCGAGGCCCATGAGGATCCATAATAAACTCGAGAACTGGATCAAGTGCGACTTTGAAAGTGGATGCATCATCATAACTTATTCCATGACTCTCAACATTACCTAACGCGGGACCGAGTAGCATATTTCCAACCTTCTTAGATGTGTCCTATAAAGTGACATTGACCTCCCGAACACATTCAAAATCAATCTGGAGTTGGGATACACGGGCTTCAAGTTTCTCACGAGTCTCCAATGAATCTTAAAGATACATCATAAGACTAGCCACAATGTTGGTCAAATCGGTCTTCTCCCTATCAACAACAATGAACTGCTCATACAAAGAAACTTTCACCTTCTCGAGTTAACTCACAAATGCCTCAACCTCTCTCAAAACATTTATCTCCTTCCCTAAATCAAACACCCTATGAGACAAATCTTTATTAAGCTTTTTTTTTCAATTTTGGTGTAAAGTTCATGAAAGGGTTTTTGGAGTCCACCTTCTCCCTCACTCAAATTATCTCCCCTCCCCACTCTCTCCAGAATTATTAGAATCATTATTGAGGTCATCATGTTTGGAAACATCCTCATCGACGTGAAGCGTATTAGATGTACTGACATGATAAGCCATAAACATGGTGAAGTTACGTCCATGAGGTGATTCATCCCCGGAATCCACTTAATTAACATCGCTATCACTTAGTGTGGCATTGAAGGTAGCTTTGTATTTGCCTTGTCTCTTTAATCTCATATCACACTCGTGACCTTTTTTACCCTTACCCTCGCACTCATAACATCTCTCTTCATCTTTATTAGGGCAATATTTTCTTTCTTTTTCAATATTTTTCTTACCCAATTTATTTATTTTTCTTTTTCAAAACTTTTATTTTCTTTGGAAGTAATTTCTTTAGAAGTATTTTCTTTTCTAAGTTTGAGAATTTTTTTGGAAGTTTTTACAAAAATGGCAAGATCATCAAGATCAATATCATACTCGGAGTCTAAAGAAACATACTCTTTCTTTTTAGATTGAACTTTTAAAGAAATTCTTTTTTTCCTTAGGTTTAACAGTTTTGGGAAACATGTATATCTCATAAGTTTTAAGGTCTCCTACGAGTTCTTCTAGCCTAAGCTTATCTAAAATTTCCAATTAGTTAAAGAGAACAACCATAGGAATAAATTGGGATATAAGGAATCTCAAAAGAAAAATCACTACATGCGTCTCACGAATTTTCTCACCTAAATTAAAATAATAGTTAAAGATATCAGACAATCGGGCACAAAATTCACCAAAAGACTCAAACTCTAGCATAATAATAGTCTCAAACTCTGAGGTGAGATTTTGAAGCTTAAAAGGTTTCACAACGTTGGTACCCTCGTGAGTGAGCTGCAGGGTATCCCAAGCTTCCTTAGACGTAGTGCACATCATGATGAGGCAAAACTCGTCAGAGTGACGGTTCCATAGATAACACTCAAACAATGAGTTAAATAGGCTTAATTTTAGTTCCTCCTCCGTCCAATAGGTGATAGGTTTAGTACCTATGACATCTCCATTGGTTACAGTGGGTGGTGTCCACCCTCTTTCACAAACAAGCTAGACACGTTTGCCACTCGCTTTCAAAGCTAACCTCATTGGAGCTTTTCAATATGCATAATTAAACCCATTAAAAACCCATAGTCTATTATACAAATTATACGTAAAACCCAAATTTTTAAAGGATAACACAAAAACTTATTGTAACCATCTCTGATACTAATTTTAGAAGGCAAGGGTTTGTATGGATAAGCCATATATTTGGTTATGCTCACACAAGTTCAAATTTTATACAAATTTTATTTTGATTAGCAATTAGGTGTGCATGAAATAATATCCAAATTAATTATGCCAAACAACGCAAATAATCAAACCAAAGAAGCGAAGAAGATAAGGAAAAATTCCTTTCAAGCAAAACCTAGTATTCAGTACTGTACAGAGTTTGATAGACACAATCGATTTAAAGACTACTTAACTCCACTAAGAATAATGAGTAGGGCTTCAAATCTTCTACAGCGTATAGCACATTCAAGCACCGCCAACGAGAAACGATCTTCCCTCGATATAAAATGATCAGACTTAGGGTGCATAATCCTATCTTCTTCAGTCGTAGAGCCTTAGCTCCCCAAATCAACAGTGGAGTAGAACTCTACAAGGGTTTGATGCAAGTATTGAAAGTAGGGTTTTCATAAACTTAAATAAATCATATATGGTATGTATGATTTGGTAAACATAAATGTGTTTTGAAAAACAAATGATGAACGCTTTTGGAACAGGTATTGGCAAATCAATTTTGCCAAAAGTCTTAAGAAAAACTCATCAAAAACTTTTTTTATAGAAAAACATGAATTTTGAGGTGGCGGTCTCGTTCAAATGAAAATGGCATCTCATTCGAATAAAATCACCAGTTTTATTGTAATGAGATCAATTCTCATTTGAACGATAAGCTAATCACATTCGATAATCCTTCTTACGACCTTCTAACGACATTGTGTCTATTAAACAAAGGATTGTGATTCGATGGGCGCTCGAAGCCTGTTCAAATGAAAAGAGGCTTTTGTTTTAATGAGATCAATATCTCGTTAGAATGAGGTGAATAATAAAAAAAATGAAAATCCATTTTAACAAAATGCCTCGATTTAGAAAGTAAACATCCCATAATATAATTTGAATGAGAAATAAAAATCACAAATCGTATACCTCCATAAAGTGTCGGTGACAAATCTGGAAACGATGCTCGGTTACTAACATATATTCGAATGATCGTGGAGGTAATGCGGATCTAATGTTCGGTTTAAAACTCCGATTTGTAACTAGATACGTTAAAAATAGCAAAATTCCTAAGCTATGAGTATTATAAAATCTTGCTCTTATAGTGGTATAAATATCGCCCATAAATACTAAATTCTAGCAACATGAATTATGTCCCAAAGCCCAAATTGTCATCCATAATTGCAATACAAATTTAAAACCTTAACAAATTTCATCCCTAATTGCAACAAAAATTCAAAAATACATTTCAGCAATATAAAAAAAAAATCAACAACACATTTTTGTTATATTATGTGTGTATATAAATATCACCCATAAACCCTAAATTTCAGCAATACAAATTCAGTTCTAACGCCCAAATTTCCATCTATAATTTCAACATAAATTCAAAACCCTTATAAATTTGTATCCCTAATTGGAGCAAAAATTTAACACTACATTTTATCAATACAAAATCGACAATACATTTTTGTTATAATATGTGTGTGTATATAAATATGGCCCATACACCCTAAATTCAACAATACAAATTTAGTCCTAATGCCCAAACTATCATCCCAAATTGCAACACTAATTCAAAACCCTAACATATTTTCATCCCCAATTGCATCACAAATCAAAACCTTAATTGCAAATTAAAAAATTCAAAACCCTATTAACAAACATTTTCCACTACACATACATATACACACACATAAATATACATACATATATATATATATATATATATATATATATATATATATATATATATATATATATATATATATATATATATATAGACACACACACTAGCGTATGCCCATGCCTGAAGGCATGATGAAAATTTTCCAAATTACGTTATCGCGAAACGGCAAAAAATTTCCAAAGTCATAATCACGAAACGACAAAAATTCGTGTATACAGTAAATAATAAATGGTTTATATATTATAAGTACAAATATTCAAAGCGTTGAATCGTTTAAATTTGAGTTATAAAGTTTTTTTACAACACGTGTAAATAATTTAAAAAATTTGGACAGAATTTCCTTTATTTTATAGACTATCCACCCTGTTTAAGAAATAAAAAAAATCCAACAACAAAATTAATAGCCTGTAACAACAATAATAATAATCGATCCAAGACCCCATATAAAGAAATAAGTGTCATAAATGTATTTAGTCTACAAAATATTAACGAATTGAGAAGGTACAAATTTAGTCTGCAAAATGTTATAAATGTATTTAGTCTACAAAATACATTGAGAATTGAAAAGATGCAAACATAGTCTACAAAATGTTATAAATGTATTTAGTCACTATATTACAATAAACCACATAACCACATCCATTACTCGAAGTAGATATGCTTGAAGTAGCTCAGAGACTCCCACTATGGCTGTTTAGAGCGAGTTGCGAAAGACAAACGGATTGTCGTTAGCTATCTTACAATGGTGGCTCCGTCTTTCATCAAGCAAGGGTTTCAAGATATTTGGAGATGAAAGTCTCTTTAAATTCCTGAACACATCACAAAAAAACTTATGTTCGGACCAAATAATAATCAAAATCGTATTCATGCTTTTATCAAAGATTTAAACATTATACTAAATCAAAGCTGGTAGAGATGTAAACTATTAGATTTTCACATAATAGAGATGATAGAGGCACAAAGGTTAAACTAAATCAAAGCTAAAAGAACATGATTATTACAGTTATTACCTGCATATGAGGATCAATCAAAGAAAGGAAAACTCTAGGCTGAATCAATACTGTTCTAAGTGATTATTATAGTTATTTCATAAGATTCAAACTTGATAACGGTATTCCTCGGGCATACGCTTGGTTTGGATCATAACAGTGATGATGTTTCAACGATATTGGTGCGTATTAAGAATAGTTATATCAGTGATGCGTAATAAGAACATGAAATAAATATGCATATTAAGAACATGAAACAGAGACATATTCCCGAGGAATACGTTATTGATGACTGTATTAATAATATGAAACATGAAACAATGATGCGTATTAAGAACATGAAACAAATACATATTGAAAGAAGAAATTTAGAACCATTTGAGAATCAGGTATATGACACTTACCAGTCTTGTCAAATGTGTATGAATCCCCAGAAGTAATGGGAGATGTTTTAGGCAGAACTCAAATAGACTTAATGTGACACGCTCTGCAAAAATATCCTACCCAATCATATCAGTCCCCCAAATAGTTCCTGCCCAATCATATCAAACCTAATGCGAAACCGTCGCCGTGAGGTTTTTGTTATACATATGTATAAAAAATGTTATATATAATATGTATAACAACAGCTATTATTATACATATTATATATAACAAAAAGTTGTTTTATATAATATATGCGGAGGTGGTTTACCATTTTCTACCTAAAGTATTTATTTAAAAAACAATGATAAATAAATAGAGGTGTAGAGGTCTTAGATTGAAGCTGGTAAGCCAGAGATAAAGTGATTCTCATGTGTGCACCCCCATGAATCTATAACCATTATATTACGTGCCATATAAAAAGAAACATCAACATCCATTCAATTTCAAAAATCTAAAGCAATCAGTACACTCCCAAAATTGAGAATCAGGAGATATATTTCAAGTTAGTATACCTCAAAGTGACATTGCCCCCATCCACTTGCATTTATTTTTACACAAATTATCAACCTGAATACATAAGATTAATATTAATGCCAAAGTTCTAAAGTCAGTCCCAATAAAACATATAATGAAAGAAACTAATCCAATAATGAACACTGAGAAGGAAAAATTCTCCCATCCTGAGTATATAAGCCATAAAATTGAAATTAAAAATAATTTTAGAACTAAATAAAAAAATATAAACTATTCATCACCAAGGCATTAGTCTAGGTATCAGGTGCATCAAAAGAAGCATTTAGAAGAATGTGAAGCATCACTCTGATCCGAGTGTAAATATAAAATTTGGCCTTAAAATTTTCAAAGAGGTATCTTGTGTGACAAAAAAAAAAATGAGTTGGGCATCAAGTGAATTAAACCTAGTGGATTTATTTAAAGACTCTAGGGCTTTTTCAGCCTGACCAAGCTGAATGTCAAATGTGTCAAGATCCTACCTAAATCAAAGAAAAGTATTTAATGAACCTCGTAAGAGACACAATCCATACCACAACTAAAAAAAGTAACAATAACACTGTTATTGGGTAATCTACCAAAGACCACAAATTTCAAAAAAATAAAATAAAAAAATAGTCAGAGATGCAGATTGAGATAGATAAAGAGATATAACCTTGATTGCCAAAAATATTTCAAATCATGTATTTTTTCAATCACTTAAGAAGCATCCATTTTTTTTATTTGCACAATCTTCTATAGGTTCTCAACTGCAAAAGTGAAAACTTGGTCTCAAATTTAAAACAAACACAGTTATCATGAGGATAAATGACTAATTACATACTTCCATACTAAACTAATATACACCTATAGAAAAACAAATGTAGTATGAAATGGCAAGAAGAACTCATATTGATGAAGACGCAAGATATAGGATATGTCCTGTAGAAAGTTCTAGCTGAGAAAAAGAATATTGAAAATCTAACTGTCGTGCTTCACTCACGCTCTACACAATTAGCCGCCAAACAAACATCTATATTATGCTGGATACAGGGATAAAGATAAAGAGAAACAATTACTAACTTCAAAAGTAGAACAAACACATTCTTTAGGAGACTTGCCAAATCATATTAAAAGGAAAACAACTTCTTTATACAGAGAGATGGAGGAAAGAAAAAGAGTGAAAGAATTAAACAAACTATACAAGGATATGGCCTTGTAAAAAGAATTACAGAAAAAGGGTAATAAGCGCAAAACCTAAAATACATGAAGAGAAAATAAAAAAAATTACAAACAATATGCTGGAGATACAAACATTACATACAATTTATAAAAATGATTATATTAAAGGTTGCTTTCATAAGAACAAACAACAAACATTTCAAACTCTACATATGTAATTCAGTTCAAAATTTGCACATGTATTTCAGTACATACAATTAAGTATGCACATGTAATTCAGTTCATGCAATTAAATTTGCATATGTAATTCGGTTCATAAATGAACTAATTGTAGACTAAATTGTGAATGAAATACACAATAAAAGCCTTTAATATGACATCCAATAACCAAAAATTAACATAAATACTAATATAAAACTCAGGGAAATTAACTAAATGGTATAGTTGTGAGGAGAAAAAGGCCAAAAAATTATAAACGTTATCTACCAAATAACTTTTTTGAACTTTTCAATAATACTCTCAAGCACTGTAATTGGACTCTTATTTCAGTTATATGTTTAGTTCAACTCTAATGATAACCAAAAAAATTAAACCATACTTACTTCAATAAAACCTTGATTCTTGATCTCATATTTCAACAATAAGTCCAGCATATGTTGTACAGAAAATTGCTTTTACCAATATCAGCTAGTCATATTGATTAGGAAATACTAAGAAAGTAAATAAGAACGCCCTTTCCATTTATTTTCAAGAAAATTTAGTATTATCAAGAACATGCCAAATACAGGAAGAAAATTAAAACTCCACACCCATTGGCTTAATCTAACACTCGTATGGTTGGAAAGGGGGGGGGGGGGGTAAGGCAATTAAAAAATGAAAGATAAAACATGAACAGGTGTATTAAACCTGCACGTGTTAATAATCGATTGATACCATGAACGCAATTCCCCTTTCACCTAAATAAAGCCAAAATATACAAAGTGTAATTTTCCACTCGAATGGAGTTTGAACAATAGAAATAACACTTAGAAAAGCCAGTCTCCTTTTAAACTCAAAATTTTAGATGGACGAAACATTCACCGATGTTGAACACTTCATGGTGTATACTTGGTAATGTAAAACCAAGACCGGTTAGTTCTACCAAATAGGAAACGATTAATGGAGAAATGAGATACATAGAGCTCCTATGAAGGATGATCATATTGAACTAATACCTGTTACCTACAATAAAGATGACCTCTTACCTACAATAATCTTAAATTCAATGGATGTATCAACATCACCTCAACAATGTCACTTTGATTCATTTATTGAGTGAAAGAGAAAAAAAACTTGATTAGTCTCATTGTAAAACCATTTTTAAACTAACACCATGTACCATAATACAATGAACACTTAAGAAAATGCGAGTTAAACTAAATCCCCACGTACCATAATATCACCCAGGCAAAAGTATATAGAGGGACTAAAAAGCTTAAAAAATTCAATCCCCACAATCACACCACAGAATGTTAATACAATAGGAGATGCCATGTAAACTGGTGTAAATATCATTGTTGTTGCTACCCTATTGAAGATGCCATGTAAATCAGAGTAAAAAATTGTTAGATCCTGAAGCCAAACTCGAATCAAACGGCATGGACAACCTCTTCCTTAAAACACCAACTACACCCCTTAACCCCGCTTGTGGATGTTGATGCACGGGGCATAGATGGGCCTATGTAAAACATGTAACAAAATTTCATTAAGTAACAAATTATATAAATAACACCACGTACCATAATACAATGAACGTTTAGGAAAATGTGAGTTAAATTAAAAACATAAAAAATAAAATGGATGTGTTAGTATCTAAATAATAAACATTGTAGGTTACATTGGAGGTGTATTTGGGAGACAATTTAATCAAACCTCCGCAACAGACAAAGCAAGAACAAATTAATTGCAAACCTCACCCCCTCTTTTTGTGACAACCTGAAATATGGAGAGAAAATTAAAATATTACAATGAATAAAACTTATCAATTAGAGAATAAATGGAAGGGGTCCATGTTGAAAGAGTGGTCTAACTGAAGGAACACACAATAAAGAGCTATGTTTTGACAAAATTACCTATAAAAATTTAATGAAAAGGGAAAAGAATAGGATATATGTAGGCCCAAAAACATTATAGTCGGTGCTTACGACACATGTCTTTCCTATGACACAGCAGTTCCTCGCAAATTAGTTCCATTGCACATAATTTACATTTAATAAAATATGAGACTAATTAGACATTCCAAATTAGTTCCATTGGACGAACATAACAAAACATGTACCAATCCTCTTCATTGTCTTCTACTTATTCAAGATTGCATCTTATCCTGAAACATCAAATTTTTATTATGTAAACTAAATGCATGTGAGATTCAATAGCATGACCAACATCTTCATTTAACCTAATTTCATTTTTAACTGAACGTATGTGTCATTATAGAAAAATAGGGTGCCAAAACATAGAGAAAATAATATAAGGTTTTAGAATCACCATTAAGCAATTTGAAACTGATAAGAAATGTCGTGTCCGAGTACAATAGGTCTGTTGTAGTCATGCTAACAATCATTGCATTAACAACGAAACTTATACTATAGTAAATAGGCATCTACAATAAACTCAAGTCTGTGGTAAAAAATTACAAATGATAAAAGTATTAGAGTTGCAAATGTATATAAGTAATGGTGGTAGCTTAATAAAGATTCTCTAGCAACAATGTCTCAACTCAAAGGCAGCAATGGAAAAGACCTTGAAAAAGGGAAATGTTACAAATGGCATAAACAATTTATAATTCTAGTGTGTAATTTAATCTTAAACAAAAAGAGTTAAAATTGTTTCTACAAATAAATAAAAACATAACAAAAAGGTAAACAAAATCAGAATCAAATTTTTGGACCTGAGATTTCCTAAATCCACACCTCTCAAAAATCTCAAAACATACCAAAAATTCATCAAATAGAAACAAAAAATTTAAAAATGAAAAACTCAAAAATAAGGTCAACAGACCTAGATCGAACTTGATTACAAATCATAAAACCTACATTTGAGTTATTATATAGCCTATCGTTGGATTGTGAGAGTAGAAACCTTGACATCAGTTAGTAAACCCTAGATCTAATTGTAAAAAACACACACCTTTGCTTGATAAAGTCGTGCCTCGTGTTCACACTTCCAAATCACAAATTGATTTTGTATTACCCAAAAACATTAGATCTGCAAACAAAACATTATAAATGTGAAAAAATTAAGCTCCCAACTCTGTGTGTGCATGTGCGAGTGTGTGCCTGTGTAAGTGGGTGATAGATAGACTACCTGAAGTTGGCAGAGTTAGAGGTGGAGGGAAGTGGAGGGTGGCGGCAGGTAGGGTTAGTGTTAGGAGGGTTTGCGTTGAAGGGGGGGGGGGAGAGCAGATGGTTTTTGCAGAAAGGGAAACGACGAAATGAGAGAGGGAGAGCTAGGTTTGTCCAAATTAGTATAATGGGTAAAATGATCTCAGCCTCCATTTATAGCCTTATTGGATTCAATCTGAACCACACAGTGTCTTAGAAACTTATGATTAGTGAAAACACCATGGTACTTTATTATATAGATAATACACACACAAAAAAAAAAAGAGAGAGAGAGAGAGAGATTTTACCTGAATGAGACAGAGTCGGTGTTGGTGGTGGAGGAAGTTGGTGAGAGTAAGAGAGAACGGTTGGTCGATTAGAGATAATGAGAGTTCGCAAAAGAGATAGATATATGGGAGTGAAATGAAAACAAAACCCTAACAGGTTCTATGTATACTCAAAATTTGGTAATGGTTCTGCGCCGTAGCCAGGTTTGTAACTAACTGGGATTAATTTAATGGGTTATGATTTATTCAACATGGTATCAGTTTCGGACCATGACCCCAAAAACATCAACATCCAGTCACATACCGTGACCCACTTTTTATTACCATTTTAAAATCAAAAGTTGTGATGATTATGGGTCATGGTTTGCAACCATTACCATATTTCACACTAAATTGTCACCTTCATCTCAAGTTGGTCACGATCCTGAACCATGACCCAATACGTGATAATTTTGGTACCATTTTTCTCACTAACAATGTGACGCCCCGTAAAACTTAGAAATAGATTGATCAGGTCTAATACAAATTCACAGGAATTAACCAATTTAATATCATTCTAAGCGTGACTATAATAAAATTAAATGCATAAAATAAACAACTAAAACATACCATTGGTCAAACACATAACTCTAATACCAAACTAACCAACAATATTAGTACTGTCACATAACTACAACTATATCAATATAAACCAAACTAGTGAATGATCTCCAAGTGAATGCTCCATAACTTCCTATGTCCCGAAAAGTAAAGTCAACAATGAAGTTAACATCAAGCCTCATTAAGATAACCATATAACTAAGTTGGACTATAATATAATTATGCATTTTCATTTCGTCTATTAGTTCGTTCTAAATTATCCCAACCCAACAATCCTAGATATCAAATGCATCTAATCCTAAACCTAAGTGTACCCCATAATTACGTATTATTCAACTCATTTGAATTTTCATAAACTCTATTCTATTCATCTCGTGTATTTGTCATCGTAACATTCATTTAGTACGTATTTGTTGGGTATGCACACACGATAGAGTACTTATAATATAATCTAGTTCGTATTGAATGGATACGCACACTATTCTATCCTATTATGTATTTACTGGGTACGTACACCCAATGTTTCTTACATATTATAATCTAGTACATATGTACTAGGTAAGCACACCTAATTAGTCTAGTACGTATTTACCGGGTATGCACACCTAATATAGTCTAATACGTACATGTCGAGGAGGCACATCCAATCTAGTATACTACGTATTTAACGGGTAAGCACATATAATCTAGTCTATTACGTGTTTATCAGGCACCCACACCCAATCTAGTATACAGTACAGTATGTATTTACTGGGTATGCAAACTGAACATAGTCTAGTACGTATTTTCCACGTACGCACACCCATTATTTTGCACATTATATAATATTTTATGCTTATACAATTTCGTGTTTAACTTTACAAGTATTAACTTCATTAACGTCTATTAATTAAGGCATTTATTCAAATGAGGACTCTCCCCACTGAGTAACAAAATGTAACTAAATATTTATCATAATTTAGGTTTCGTAACACAAACCCCCAAACCTTAGGTCAAATCTAAAAGAAAACAGGGGAGTCGATTGATCGACTGGCATCAATAGAATGATCAGTTGTTGATCGATCAACCTTCCTTATCAGTCATCTTCTTCCTTACAAAAATGCCAACTCTAAACCTCCATTTACAGCCCTTAAATCTCCCAAATCACCTAAATCAACATACTATAATTCCATATATGTGTTCTTACATAAATTCGATTATAAACTTAAAAATTCCATAAGTTGATACATGGGTTTCAATGGAAATTACACACTTGAACTAAAATCCTAAATTTTCCATTCTTATTCAATTGGGTTTCCAGTGTCTACTAATTCTTCCCAAAATTAAGGATATTTTATTTAAATCACAGAATGGAGAAATTTCATATCTAATAAATCTAAATCTGAATCCCATTTCATAAAGAATTACCAAAGTTTCATCTTAATACCATAACATGACTATTAATTATAATTAATTGATTAATTTGTTCTAGATTTCATGTTTAACAATATAATTTTAGAATCCAATACATAATCATACTATAACACAAATCAAGTTATATAATTATATGAACAAGAATTGCCTTTAGATTGAATTAGGTTGAACTCCCACTAGAAATGCTCCAAATATCCTCTTCTCCCACTAGTTTCCTCCATCTATCTCTATGGTTTCCCACCAATAACTTAGAAATAATTTAGGTAACTCTAATATTTATTTTATACTCCAAATTCCCAAATTATCCCCTATATGGGCCCTTGACCCATTAACCCCAAATATCCTCTTCTTTGATTACCTTTTTACTGACCATAAGACCAAGGAGTTTTCCTTTAGTGATACTGAAGATTCATTTTTGTTGGTAAAGGCGCATTTGGTACGGTCGCAGTTATTCAAAGAATTTCCTTAAGGAAGGTATATGACCTTCTCTTGTTTTGGATTCGATGATCGTGTCGTCATTATATACTTAGACTTTTTACGGATGATATCATGCAATATGGTAATAGTTTGTCTTTAGTAAGTATCCACAACATTATTTAGGCCTCAAGGCATGACAGTATGACATAAATTTCCTTATGGGGCAGTCAAAGTGGTATACTCTTGATGATCATTGGGCATCCTACTTCGATTATATTTGGTGAATCCATTAACGAATAATTTGAGGATATGATTGGAAGTGTTATTGATAATCATGCTGCTGTTGGGCAGCAGGTAGTCATCCTTTAAAGAAGCTTTATTCAAATTTTGATAGTCAATTCACATGCAAACTTTTCCTCTAGACTTCAATATAGGGACTATGTTGGTGAGCCAAGGTAAAGTTAAAATTATAGGGAAAAGAAAATTCTCTTGGAGAGTGTCAAAGTGATGTTAATACCTCTCAATACAAAAAAACTGAATACCTTTTTGAGTCAACTCACTTAACGGTACCACTATCTTGTAAAATCCCCAAATGAACATCATGTAATAACCGGATAATCCTAAGAAACTACGAACCTTCATGGGTGTCCTGGGTTGTCCCTAGTCCAACACAGTTGACACCTTCTTAGAATCCACTGAAATTATTTCTTTGAGACTACATGGCCCAGAAACGGTACCTTATGACTCCAAAACTCGCACTTATTGAATTTATCATACAACTTATACTCCTGTAACATCTTCAAATCCACCAATAATCTATCTCTGAGACTACATGGCCCCAAAACTGCACTCAAGGCCTCTAAACTCGCCCTTTTTGAATTTTTCATACAACTTATTCTACCGTAATTTTTAAATTGCAATCCTCAAATGCTCGGTATGATCCTCCATAGTCTGCGAATAAATCAAGTTAATGTCAATGAAGATAATGATAAACTAATCAAAGTATGATCGGAATGCTCGGTTCCCCAAATATGTGAATACAGTTAGGGCATTGGTTAGCCTAAACGGCATGACCTTGAACTCATAAGAATCAAAATGAGTTAGAAGAAAATCTCCATTACCTTCTCCTCCTGTACCATTAATTGATAGTAGCCCAAGGGTAAATCTATCTTGGAGAAGAAATAATCACCCTATAACTGATCAAATAATTCATAATCATCGAAAAAAGGGTACTTGTTCATCACCATCACATTGTTCAACTCACGATAGTCAACACATAACCATAGTGAACCATTCCACTTCTTCATGAAGAGAATTATAGATCCGCATGGAAAAGTTCTACGCCAAATGAATCCATGCTTTAACAAGTGCTCAATCTAATTTCTCAACTTCCCCATATCCAAAGGAGCCATATGGTAAGGATCCTTAGCAATAGATTTAGTGCCAGGAGCCAAGCCAATCAGAAATCAATTTCTCAAGTCGAGCGACAACCCTTTTAACTCCTCAAACACATAGAAGCCTGATCAATCAGTATCAAATCTAAGTGAATGGTCATCTCCTATTAATTATCCTTATTAATAAATTATAAATATGTCATGTCACCATACTTTGGCCTAAGCATATTCAATATACATCTCCTAACCCGATATCATGAAAAGAATCACCTGACCACTAAAGTATATGTGAGCCTCATATCTAACCAACCAATCCATACCCAAGATCATGTAATAAGAATTGGTATTTAAAACTAACAAGTCTATCACAAAAGGCAACCTACTAATGTCTATCGTCACATCATCATAAGTTTCCAAGATACTAGTTGACACACCTAAATGAGTAGATATTTATAAAGCCCTGTCACATCGTCTAGGCAATAAACAAGAATTCTCTACAAAACTACATGATACAAAATAGTGTGTGACAGTGGTGTCAAACAAAACTCTATCTATGTTGAAATAAACATAAAATGTATTGTCCACCACTTGGGCCTGACCCTCCTTTCGGGGTTGCTCAATCTAACATACCCTATCATATTGAAGTTGGGTTTGTTATTGTGCAGTTAAGGGTGATAGGAGTGCCAATATCAGTTATGGCTAACGTGAGAGCTGTTAAGGAGTATACAGTTGTTGTTATTATTTTTGTTGTAGTTTTGAGGGTTTGGATGTCCTTTATGGCCCTATATATATTACCCTTGAGTCTTCCCACTCGAGAAAACTCGGGATTTATGTTCAGAACAATAAATTTAAAATAAACTCCAACAAATGGGGCCAAATGTCCCCCCACGTCCTTTGTGCATGTTGCTGCTAGCCTGCATTGCTTATAGGGATCCCAATAGTTTCTACTGGGTCCTCTACTACCCCAGCTTGAATAATTTCCACTGTCTTGGTCCTATTGGAACTAAAATCCACAATTATCAAAACTAGAACTACTCTTATGCTCACACATATCCTGGTAGTGTATCAAAGTGGTGTCCACCACCTGAGCATGAGTGGAATATGTTAGGTTCCCTGTGATCACTTACTTAATGTGCCATATCAATCCCTTAATGAATCATTATATCTTTTTTTGCTTTGTGCTAACCTCTTCTAGTGCAAACATGTATAGTGTCTTGATCTCTGTTTCATACTCATCCATAGAATGAGATCACTATTGTAAATTGGGTAAATCCATCCCTATTTTTCTATGATCTCAACGAGCATGGAATATATTTATCCTCAGAACAAATCATAAACTGATCATATATCAAACCATCCCTTGGAGCTGGAGTTGTCACACTCTCCTACCACTATAGTGCATCCCTGGTCAGGTGAAAAGTTGCTATCACCTATCTCTATCATTCAGTGCAGTCCAATAACTTCAATTGAATCTCACTCTCCTAATGCCACTAATAATCTACCACAGGGTCCAAGGAACCAACAAACGTAGGTGGACGTTCTTCTTGAAATAACCCCTCACTTTATCTGAAGAGTGTTGTGCATGATACTGATTCAAGTAAATTCGTAAGTTCCCAATTTAAACTTATTTAACTGTAGTCAATTTTAAACCAAATTAAATCATCCCCTAAACATGCAACTACGTGTGTGTGTGTGTGTGTGTATGTGTGTCAAATCATGAAAAATAAAATTGCTAACTCATGAATTTTAGGAAAAAAATCCCTTTCGGGTAAAACCTTTATTTCACTATAATACTTACAATGATTAGAATGAAATCTGCAATGGAATATCCTCAAAAACCCCACATAGGTTGCAACCTAGATCAACAATGGAATTTCACATCAATTCCACACGAATTGCAATTCAACACGAATCGCAATTCAGTCAGCCCAGGAACACCCATGAGCACTCCCTATTAACGTGCAGTCACTCAGCCCAGTACCTCCCTCAAATGGCACATAGATCCGCAGTAGAGATCTTTTTTATAAGAGAAATTTGACACAAGATGTGTTCTTGGGTTCCAAAACAACTCACATAAACTATTAGGATCTTGTGAATTGAAAACAAAAGGGATTAAAACCCTAAAAGTGAGAAGATAAATTATTCTACCAAAGCAGTTTCGTATCTGTTCAAAATCGCAGGTCTTCTTATGGAAAACGAAGTTGGAAAAACCAATTTATAGAAATTCTAAGGCGGCGCATCGCATGAACGAGATATCTGTGTCACTCGAACAATGACATTTGTTGTTCAAATCACATTGCGCGACATAAGGATGTAGCTCGAACGAAATTTTAAAAAATAATTTTTTAAACTAAAAAATTCACCTACAGGTCTTTTAAAATAAATTTTGATGAAACACTCCCCTCTAAGACTTAGAAAATATTTTGTAAAAATATCCCAACACATTATATGAACCATAGAGGGACTTAAACACAACCTTACCAAAATTTGTCTCGCAGAGGCTTTTCTTGTTGAACAACTTGATATTCGGATTCGTCTTGAAGTATGCATGTTCTTGAATATTATTTGATGGTTGTAGAGGTATAAGAGTAGTCAATTGATAACGGACAATGTCCTTACCAATCTCTCCCTATGTCTATGCTAGTACAAAATAAAAACGTCTGAATTATCAAAACAAAAGGCCTATAAAAATCTAATACCCTCCCGTGAACCCACAACTAAAAAGGTACTAAGCATGTAAGTATAAAACTTTTCTTCAAAATCTTCAACATCAAAACATCTTCAATATTTAATCTTTTCTCATCGGGGTGTGCAAAATAACGATCTTCAATTTTGTATGTACACACATGAGACAAAGCAAAAATCTTCGTGATGCATCAAGTTAGAAATGATATAAGAATAAATCAATCACTAATCAAACCTCCCCCATAATGCAAAAACTCCCCCATAATTCGTTCTCCCTTGATCGAAATAGACAAAAATACAAATAAAAATAAATAAACATGGAGTTGTCACGATAAAAAAAATGCATAGCAATTAGGAATTAAACTACACAATGCGAAGAGTAACTCAAAAGATTAAACAAACTATTTTTGATTTTTCAAGTTTTCATACAAAAATGCAGAAATAATTTTACAAAAATCACATACCATGAATTTACACTAAGACAACCAAATCATGGAAACAGAATGAATGGGTGTGAGCATATTCAATAGGCAAATCAACGCAATCAAACATAACATATATGCACAATGAATATGTGTACTCCTAACGAATGAATCTCAAAATCGTCCTTAGGTGTTAAAAATGTTGAATTTAAATGACACCGACTCAATCCATCAACACATCAAAGTCAAGAATGATTCCCACACCAATAACATCTATAACTATGAATGCTTTTTCATAATGCTGTCAGCACGTGAAAATCCGTTTTTCATTTATTTCCATCCAAACTCCCTCATAAATAATAATCATTTATTTTCTTTTGAGGTGGCCCCTTTTTGGCATATATATCTTTTTATTGCCTATAAATTTTTCGGGCTCTTTTAAATGGTGGATTTCACGACGAGTTAATTTTGTACTCTCACAGCCCTTTTTCGTGATTCACTCATCATATTTTGTTGCAATTAAATTCCTCATGGTAAATGGTTTTTACATGCACTACTTCCATTGTCAAGTTTTATCGCATATGATTCGTTTTAAAGACAGAATTGAGATGACAACACTCCGACCAATATGTGGTAAACAAGTATAATAATTTACTAAGACCGTGCAAGTGTTCATTAAAGGAACTCATGAGTCAAACATGTAGGTAATAATAACTAATCACACCTCAATGACTCCAAATATTGTAAAGAACAAAAATGAAATGATGATGCATATCAAAATACTATCAAATCATCACATGGATATGGAATGAAATTGTGACTCGTCGTCCTAAATATCCATTCATATATGGTGTAAACAAAATACGCAACTCTTTTTGACTTTTTTCAAAAAATTTATCGAAATAAAATCTTTTTATCTTTTTCAAATTTTTCAAAAACAAAAATCTAATACCAAAATGATACACACTAGCAATAGGAAAATATAGCATCATGAAAATCAACCCATGCTAGAAAACAAGTCTAAGCCTCAACCGTTCGGTGCAGTGGAGTTTTAAAAAGGTGGTGACATCCTATGAAAAACCTCCATCAAACCATGTGAAGTCTTGACCAAAAACTTTACCCGCTCCCAAATATGTGCAAACTCTCTCGGGTAATCATTCGAAGAATTTGGTATGGGTGTGTGTGTGAACACATGTAGTAGAAAAACATGACCCATGACCCAACTTAAAACAAAACTCCCTAAGGTGTCCTCTCTTCTTATAGTGTGAACAAACATAAATAAGCCTAGGTACATCTCTCTCAAAACGTCTCCTACGCACTCTCTTGTCAGGTATGGGATGCTTAGGTGGGTAGGGTTGAGATCCATGTGAATCTAACACTAAATTAGGAACTGTCTTGGGTGAAACTTCGAAAGTAGAATCACCATCATGACTTATCTATAAACTCTCACCTCTAACTAAAAAGGGATTGAGAACCATCTTTCCAACCTTCTTATATGCGTTATCTATAGGGACTTTGACCTTCCGAGAATGTTCGAGATCACTCTTGAGTTGGGATATATGTGTCATCAAACTAGACACCATATTGGTCAAATCACTCTTTTCCCTGCCTAAAGCTATCAACTATTCACACAAAGAAACCTTCATTTTCTCTACTTAACTTGATTTCGCCTCAAACACCCTCAAACTCTCTAACTCTCTATCCAAATCTCTCACGCTAAGAGATAGGTCTTTGTTTAACTTTTTGGTCTTTAGGGTCTCGGCATACAAAACTCTGAATGCGATTTGCATGTCACTAGCACACTCACTAGCACACTCATTCTCAGACTCGCTAGAACCACTCAAATCATCCTCGAGGGTCTCACGTGTACAAGTATCCTCATCGTTGTGGGACAAACTGGGTGTGCTCACGCGACTAGCATAAAAAGCAACAAACTTCCCATGAGACGACTCATCCCCAGAATCTTCCACCTGTTCCTCACTATCACTAAGAGTGGTTGGCATGGAAATATTTTTGCCCTTTCTCTTTAGCCTAGTGGGACACTTAAACACTCTATGGGCTCTTCCCTCACACTCAAAACAGTTCTCCTCTTCCACTTTCTCACCTTCTTTCTCACCTCTCTCTTTGGCCTCATTTTTATTTTTCTCAAAAAATCTTTTATTGGAAGAATTTTATTTTGAAAACTTAAGAATTATTTTAAAATTATTTGCACGCATTGCCATATCCAAATCAAACTCATCCTCAGAATCGGACTTACAAAAACTCACTTTCTTTTTCTTCTTAGAATGGGCTTTAAGTTCTATCCCTCTATCTTTAGGCTTGACAGTGTTAGGAAACATGTCAATTTCATATGTCTGAAGGTCTCCTACCAGCTCTTCTAATTTTAGATGACTCAAATTACCTTAGGTATTCAAAATAGTCACTTTAGGGATAAAACGTTGTGTAATAATCTTAAAATCTTTTTAACCACTTGTGAATTAGGTATAGGCTCACCAAGATTGAAACTAGTGTTGATAATGTCAGACAAGCGTGCATAAAAGTCATCAAAACACTCAGTCTCAAGCATGGTTATTGTTTCAAATTGAGTAGTTAAATTTTGAATTTTAGACTCTTTGACCGCATTAGTTCCTTCATGAGTGAATTGTAAAACATCCTGCACTTCTTTAGACGTGGTACATGTCATAATACGTCGGAACTCATCGGGGGTGATGTGTCCGAAAATTGGACTAAGCCCATGTGAATTAAAAGTGCTCCACCTAAACTCATCATCAGTCCAATTTGACACAAGTTTTAAATTTGTGACATCATTTGCGGTGACAGTGGTAGGAGTCTAGCCTCTTTCACAAATGACTCAAACTCGCTCATCGATCGCTTTTAAATATGATTTTATACGGGCTTTCCAGTAAGCATAATTAGACCTGTTAAAAATTGACAACCGATTATATAAGTTCTCATTCGAAAACATTGCGATAATTTTTAAAAATCAAATTTTTCAAAAAAATCAATATCACACAATTTTTCGAAAAACAAGGATCACTTGATAACTTAGAGAAATCTGCCCAGATACTAATTTGAAGAGTGTCGTGCGTGATACCGATTCAAGTAAATTCCCAATTTAAACTTATTTAACTGGAGTCAATTTTAAACCAAATTAAATCAGACCCTAAACATGCAACTATGTGTGTGTGTGTGTGTGTGTGTGTGTGTGTGTGTGTCAAACCATCACAAATAAAATTACTAACTCACAGATCTCAAGAAAAACTCCTTTTGGGTAAAACCTTTATTTCACTATAATACTTATAATGATTACATTGAAATCTGCAATGGATTAACCTTAGAAAACCCACATAGGCCGCAACCTAAATCAATAATGGAATTTTGCAGCTACTCCACACGACATAAGTAATCCCTAATGGCTCGTAGTCACTCAACCCAGTAACTCCCTCAAGTGGCACCTAGATCAGCAGTAGAGATCTTCTCTACAAGAGAAACTTGATAGTGTAACACCCCATATTTTTTATGATTTCAATAATTATGTGATTAATTATTATTGTGGGAATAAGTATGTGATTAATTATTGTTGTTGGATTAATTAAATTAAAATGTTAAAAATTAATTTGTTATTAATCCGGATTAAAATAATCATTAACTAGCGTGCCAAGGGTTAATATTTATTGTTGAGAATTATTGAATATTACTGTGTGATATGTAATATGGAATTATGAAATTTGATAAATTGCCGATAGTGAAATATACGACAGTTTGGTAAATAAAGTCTTAAACGCATGTGAGTCATGTCAGAACTAATTGATTAGGATAAAAATAGAATTTACTTTTATTAACTCGTATGCTCATTTCGAGTATGCCGTTGAGTCCGGGAAGGTTGAGATAGTTAGAATATACTACACGAGTATTTTATTTGGACTTCGGAATATTTAAGGCCAAACCGGCACCCCGTAGGTGTAATTTTGTAATTTGGATTTTTGGGGGTTTAATTAATGACTAAAATCAGTAATTAAATAATAGAGGTACATGGGTAAGACATTTCCCATCAAGTTCTTAACCTAAGTGAGAAAGAGGGAAAAGATAAGAGGGAGAAGAACTCCATAGGTGTTCTTAGAGAAAAGCTCAAACTTTTACACAGAAAATTCCACCAACACGTAGATCGCAAAGAGAAGAACGCATCTATACCAACATCACCAATGGATCAGACCATCATATTCGAGGCAAGTGTTTATTACTTGCATATTTTTAGTAATAATTGTGTTCATGTTAGAGTAGGTGATAACCCATTAATTATGAAAGTTAATTTTGATGAAAAATTGATGTTAGGATTCGTATATTGGGACTGAGATTTCAAGAGATTAAATCCCTTCTTATAGATAGATTACAATCACGAATTGATGATAATTTTCCATGAACAAATCTGGGTTTAATTTGGAGTTATGCTCTTAATTTAAGAATTAGGGTTCTTGCTAAATAAATTGGGGGTTTCATATTTAATTGATGTATGGTGAGCATTTAATGATTCTAGGTTCTTAGATATCATCTAGATATGTTAAGACATCAATTGAAATTGTTGTTTGGTGTTTGGGATTGAACACCAAATTTTTAAAGGTGTAAATGGTGGAAAAACGCTGAAATTTTGGGGAAGAAGACGCGACAGGAGGTCTCGCGCGAAAGTCATTCGCGCGAGATAAGGATCTCGCGTGAAGTCGTTCAAACGACACGTGAAAGTTGTTCGAGTGACAACGCTTCTGGTTCGAGCGACATGTCTAAAGAAATTTTGAAATTTCCTTTTTTACTCCAAATTAAGTTACGCAATTAATTTGAGTGAGAAAATTGCCATTTGATGTACTTAGCCTAGTGCAGAATGTTTAGGAAGTATTTGGGAAATAATACTTTAAATAATTGGAACGGTATGTTGACCTTAGAGATTACCCCAGTGATAGTAATCGAATTCAATATATTATACGTAGGAATGAGAGAATAATACGTATAAAATATATCTATTTGAATTGGTTGGGTGAATACCTATGAATTTTAATAGGATGTGTGTACGCCTATTATATGATATTATTGTTAAGTGTACTAATGGGTGATAACCCGAGGGCTACAAGAATAATAGCGTTAAGTGTACTAATGGGTGATAACCTAGGGGTATAAGAATATTATCGTTATGTGTACTAATGGGTGATAACCCGAGAGTACAAGAATATTGTTGTTAAGTGCACTAATGGGTGTTAGCCCGGGGGTGCAGGATTATTATGGTTAGGTGCACTAATGGGTATTAGCCCAGGGGTGCAGGATTTGTATATATATGTATAAGGATGATGTGACTATACATATATATATATATATATATATATATATATATATATATATATATATATATATAGGAATGATGTGACTGTATATATATGAATATACTTGGGAACATTCTACTTTGTGAAATTAGTAGATATAGTATAAATGGGAAATAAAATAATCTTAGTGGGTAAAAGATTAACCATTCGAACGGTGAATAATGGAACTTTTAGTTATGTCAGATAAACTAATTCTTTAACGTATTATATGGGCGATGTGGGTATACTACTGGAGAACGTAGATGGTGATATTATGATTTCTAACTAATTAGGTTGGGTAGCATAGCTAGTGTGGGTTAGATGTACGTTAGGCGTGCACAATAGATGAGATGTGAGAATCTCATGTGAGAGTGTGATATCTAACATGCATATAAAACTTGCTTCATTGCAGTTTTAAATACTTTCTAAATATTTTTAAAACATCGATCTCTGACCCGTTTCTTGCAATTCTTCTCTCTTTTGCTATATATGTATTATATCAGGTGCTCAGCTATAGGAATACCAGAAATAGAGATTTGGATTGTTTTACATGCTGCAACTGATGTGAAAGTTATCGGTCCTTGCAGTAGATGCCTCCATCATTTCCATTTAGTTACCTAGACATCTCAGTTGGGGCATGTGTCTCCCATTCCTAGTTTTTATCAGAGTTGTTATTTAGTTTACTTTACCATTCTTTTAATTGTATGGATTTTACTATGAGTCTGTGAATTGGAATTTGGAACTGGGAGGTTTTACCTAGTCTTATTTATTTCAGTATTTGATTCATGTTCAGTATTTAGTATATTATTGTGTATGATGAATGGTTTATATTTTAATAATTAAATTGAGAAATGGTTTTATTTGGTTATATGTAAAAAGGAAAATGTTTTGATGCCTAGCTTAATTCTATATTAGGTGTTAATATTTTTATAAGTTTTTCGACAGTGATACTAATAATGAACCAACTGAACATTTTATTTTAAATTTGGTAAAGGACTGATCACCCTATATTTAATTAGGCGGGGTGTCTCAGGTGGTATCAGAGCATCAAGTTCTAGAGTCTTTTAGGATCTGTACAACTTATTACGTTTCAGCGTTGCGTTCTTTGATGTACAACCTTATGATATGATTGTTGTGTTCCCTTACGTATGCGACTTACGTTCTCCTACTGCGAATTATAATGGATGTGAATTATTATAGGAAATTTTGTATGATTCGAACACCGAACATTTTAGGACGACCAGCAAAGGCCATAAGAAGGACTCAGGAGAAGAAACTCGACAGAAGACACAAAGTAATTTGAGAATAGTGATCGTGACAAATTTCGCCATAAGTATTACTTAAACAAGTGATAATGAGATCATAAATCGGGAACAGTAGATTCCCAGGGCACAGTCGTAGATAGCGGTGGAGTGACTTCAAGACCACCTAGCATATTCGACACGGGAGAAATCAAAGGGACTCTTTTGAAAACCATTAGTGAAGATGCGGAGAAGAAAGAGAGAAAGTGTAAAAGAAAAACGGAAGTAGAAAATCCAAAGGCAATTGTGTAGAGTGATGTGTAACAAAACTCAGAATTAAATTTGGAATTAAATTGGTAGCTCTTAGGAGCGACGTAAAGTGATTAGAATCAATCACCACATGTACAAAGTGTGTTTGAAATTTAAAGAGAAATTTGGGTACGAGTTGACCATGAGGTCTTCCATTCGATGTTGTAAAAGAGATGCAAGTGAAAATTTAAAACATAGCACAGTGAGTAAGCTGGAGACTGATCGTGATAGAAATGTTGAATTGCATAATTAATTTCGTACCTGGCAGGGGGTCATAAATTATCCAAAGGGCATATAGTTGATAAAGGGCACGTGAGTAGAATACAAGCATGGATGAGAAATCCAGCTAGGATTACTCATGTTGATGTCTTCAAGGTTATTTAGTTACTAGTTATTGCCTTCTTTCCACAAGAAGTGAGCCAAGAGGGTTAGAGAATCTGGCCAAAAGGTAAAACTGAACTTAACAGTGTTAGTGAAACACCACATGAGAGTGTGCCCAATAGGGAACTCATTTAGATGATTTTGATTTTTTAACTTCCTACAAAGTGACGATGAAGCCAATGAGGGATGTGGAGGCCAACAAGAGTTTCGAAAGGCCAGCATAGCTAAAGGGACAACGGAAGAACAATTGTGAGTTAAGACTTCCAGTCTAAGGGAAGGACATTCTAAAATGGTCAGTGGGACTAGTGACGGGGAAATGACTCGTGAAGTTTCCCTATCAGAAGAGAGTAGGATTACAAGTGTTGAATGTGTCCATAATTGATAAGTGAGACTGATGAGATTATAAATGGTAAACCATGCCAGTTAGGCATAACAACTGGAGGAGTGAGACTTCCACCAAAGGAATTTGGGTAAAGAGAATTAGCGCCATGAAACTTACAAGACGACAGTGATGGGTTCAGGATGGACTAGTGGTGTCCTCATTAAGAGTAGTATATAGTATGTCAGGGTCAACGGGGCCCAGGACGTAAGCGGGAGCTTAGTAAAGCCATAATTGAGGACTAGAGATTTTCGACCAACGTTTCAATAATGGGCATAAAATCCACCTGGTGGAATAAATTGTCCACAATGAGAGGGGACAAACTATTGGATGAAATCCTATATGTATAATGATTGCAGATGTCCATGGGTTGTGTTGGAAGCCACGTGCTGAGACCCCATGATTTGGCGAGACTGGGAAGGTTTTTTTCTTCCTTGTGAATAAAGGACAAATTCTAGTGACATGGGTGTTTCACAACTTATATGTAAATTGGAAACCCTAAAACTCATGTGCGAGTCGAGTTGAGTGGGAACGTTAGTTATAACAGTCTTGTTATAAACGTATTTCTCGTTGAGAGCAGAGCATTTTGATGTCACCTGAGAGTGAACCGGGTGGGCTCTAAGGGTATATTTTGTTGTTATAATTTACTACTACATTGAGTTACCATTAGTAGAGTATATTATGGTAATGTGTAGTGATTAATTACAATATGGTTAAATGATAGTAAATTGAGTGATATGACTGTCGTGTCGAATCCTCCGGGAGGAGAAATTTTGATTTTGTGCGGCGCCACTTGAAATAGGGTTAGGCCCAGACATATGTATATATAAAATTTTCATGTTATTATAGACCTTAGCGAGTATGTTGTCTATTATATGTGATTCCGGTGCGTAGGAATTTATTTGACTAATAAGACTCAGGATACATTGAGTTCTTTATCGAGCAGCGAAATATAGCTTGTTATATATTTGTAGCGCCAAGTACTTGGGATAGTAAGAGAGTCATGATTCATGTTACATTTTTAGGGTCATGAGAGTGGACAAGTAGACCTTTATGTCAAAATACGGATATCGTGGGAAAGTACATAGTATGGGCTGAAGGCCTTATGGACCTCTATAACCATCTAGGTTAGATGGTATTGTATCAGGGGGGGGGGGGTTCTTGTTGGATTTCTCTTTGCGAGACATCCCACGCATGAAACTAGCGAACGTCGGGAGTTGGAGAGAAGTTTGGTCGATAGTACATAAGTTTTGTACGTTGGTTATTGTACCTATAAAAGAATATAATTGAGATATGATAATTCCATTATGACTTAAGGCCAATAGAGTCGCCTAGTCTTAGTATCATTCTGAACAAGGCAATGATGACATTGAGAGATTGAATAAGTTATGACTAGTAGGGTGGTTGAGTGCACCCCTACTACATCAGCATACCAGGTATGTGAGAATTGAAGTAAGAAAATTACATGTCAATTGTACAATGTTGCACGAGGCATAGGGTGTATGGGCTCCCTAGGTGATTGAATCAAGCAGTGGATTATGATTATCATGTGAATTCGATAACATGTAGTCAGGTAAGCTGAATCTTATTTCGTAAGATTTTTTAGAGACTTACGTTTCAAGAATTGTGTCACGCGGTGCAGCAAAGTCACATGCATCAAGGTTAGAAGTACATTCAAGAGAGTATAAAATGTATAACGTTTCAAATAACAGTGGTGAAGGATTATGATGTAGAGTAATATTTCAAGGTTAGTCTTGCAGTGAGTCACCTGACTGTTGGTAAAAGGGTTGATAATCCGAAACCAGTAGAGGCTTCTTCTACTAGATAATGGGAGAGTACCCCCAAATATCTTCTCATGTACCTGAGATGGTGAGATTATAGGTATAAAAATGAGATTGAATATGACCTATTATCCACAGAGGGATGAGCAGGACATGGAGTCTAATCGGATGCGGGAGAGAAAAATTTTATGTGCACTCTTAAATCTTCGGGGAGGACGAGAGTGGTACCTCCCACTAGTGGAGTTGTGTTCAGTAACTCCTATGAATTCACATTTGGGCAGAGTGCCAGTAGAGGTATGGAATGATGAACTTGGTTATTGTCCTACTTGATAGTTAGAGGTGGGGGACCAGCTATAATTGTAAATATTGGAGAAGAGTCGTGATTATTATGTATATTCTGTGTGAAATATATATGGCACAATTAATTTACTCGTACGAACAACACGAGATGAGGTCGTATGTATCCGAAAAGAGGATTAATCTACTAAGGTGGAGTAATAGAAGGCTATATAGGGAATATCAAAAATAAAGTTTAAGTAGTGGAACTTAAGTGGTAAGGCTTGGGCAAGAGCCTATATGACAGGGTAACTTGGAGTTTAAAAAAACACATGTTAAGTGTTCACTATGAAGGGAACTCTATAGCATACTATATGGGTGGTACGGAGTTGCTTACATGGGAGCGCAAGGATGCGATGTGCAATATTTTTACAGAGTTGTCTGTTCCTGGTATACTTTTTCCGAATTTTGGGACAAAATTCCGTTGTAAGGGGGGAAGTATGTAACACCTCGTATTTTTTTATGATTTAAATAATTATGTGATTAATGATTATTGTGGGATTAAGTATGTGATTAATTATTGTTGGATTAATTAAATTAAAATGCGAGAAATTAATTTGTTACTAATCCGGATTAAAATAATTATTAACTAGCGTCCCAAAGGTTAATATTTATTGTTGATAATTATTGAATATTATTATGTGATATGTAATATGGAATTATAAAATTTGACAAATTGTTGAGAGTGAAATATACGGTAGTTTTGTAATTTAAGTCTGACATGCGTGTGATCCGTCTCGGGACTAATTGATTGGCATAAAAAGAGAATTTATTTTCATTAACTCATATGGTCATTTCGAGTGCGTCGTTGAGTCTGGGAGGGTTAAGATAGTCACAAAACACTACCCGGGTATTTTATTTGAACTCCGAAATATTTTAGTCCAAATAGGCACACGTAGGGGTAGTTTTGTAACTTGGATTTTTGGGGGTTTAATTAATGACCAAAATCAATAATTAAATAAGAAAGCAACATCGGTAAGACATTTCCCATCAGATTCTAAACCAAAGTGAGAAAGAAGGAAAACCTAAGAGGGAGAAGAAGGACTCCATAGGTGTTCTTATAGAAAGGCTCAAGCTTTTACACCAGAAATTCCACCAACGCGTAGATCACGAAGAGAGGAACGCATCTATACCAACATCACCAACGGATAAGACCATCATATTCGAGGCAAGTGTTTATTACTTACGTGTTTTTAGTAATAATTGTGTTCATGTTAGAGTAGGTGATAACCCATTAATTATGAAAGTTAATTTTGATGAAAAATTGATGTTAGGACTCGTATATTGGGACTGAGATTTCAAGAGATTAAATGCCTTATTGTAGATAGGATTACAATCATGAATTGATGATAATTTTCCATGAACGAATCTGAATTTAATTTGGAGTTATGCTCTTAATTTTAGAATTAGGGTTCTTGTTAAATAAATTGGGGATTTCATATTTAATTGATGTATGGTAAGGATTTAATGATTCTAGGATTTTAGAAATCATCTAGATATGTTAAGACATCAATTGGATTTGTTGTTTGGGTGTTTGGGATTGAACACTAAAGGTGTTAAAGGTGTAAATGGTGGAAAAACGTTGAAAGTTTGGGGAAGAAGACGAGATAGGAGGTCTCGCGTGAAAGTTGTTCACGCGAGATAAGGATCTCGCGCAAAGTCGTTCGAACGACATGTGGCAGTCGTTCGAGCGAAAACGCTTCTGGTTCAAGCGACAGGTCTAAAGAAATTCTGAAATTTCCATTTTTACCCCAAATTAAGTTACGCAATTAATTTGAGTGAGAAAATTGAGATTTGATGGACTTAGCCTAGTGAAGAATTTTTAGGATGTATTTGGGAAATAATACTTTAAATAATTGGAATGGTATGTTGACCTTGGAGATTACCCAAGTGATATTAATCGAATTCAGTATATTATACGTAGGAATGAGAGAATAATACATATGGAATATATCTATTTGAATTGGTTGGGTGAATACCTATGAATTTTAATAGGATGTGTGTACGCCTATTATATGATATTATTGTTAAGTGTACTAATGGTTGATAACCCGGGGGGTACAAGAATAATATCATTAAGTGTACTAATGGGTGATAATCCGGGCGTACAAGAATAATATCATTAAGTGTACTAACGGGTGATAATCTGGGGGTACAAGAATAATATCGTTAAGTGTACTAATGGGTGATAACCCGGGGGTACAATAATATTATCGTTATGGGTACTAATGGGTGATAACCCGGGGGTACAAGAATATTGTTGTTAAGTGCACTAATGGGTGTTGGCTCAGGGGTGCAGGATTATTATGGTTAGGTGCGCTAATGGGTCTTAGCCCGGGGGTGCAGAATTTGTATATATATGTATAGGGATGATGTGACTATATATATATATATGAGAAGGCTCACCTACATCATGCTCTATACATCATCTATATGTCACACCTAGTTGTGGGAGCTAAAAAACTTTTTTTCCAATTTTTTTTATTTTTTTCTTGAAATTGACTTTCCAATAAATCCATGTTCAAAAAATTAGGTCAAAATACATTTTGTAGCTATTTTTGAAAAATCCACAAAAAATGCTCAAAATGTATTTTGACCAAATTTTCTGAATTTTTTAAAAATAGCCACAAAATGTAATTTGACAAAATTTTTTGAATTTGAGTTAATTAGAAAGTTAATTTCAAGAGAAAAATATAATTTTTGGAAAAAAAAAATTCAAAGGACCCACAACTAGGTCTAATGTATGGTGTGATGTATATATCATGATGTAGGTGAGTCTCTTTCTCTCTCTCTCTCTCTCTCTATATATATATATATATATATATATATATATATATGAACTTCTGAATATCTCTACTGTGTGAAAGTAGTAGATATGGAAATAATAATAAAATGCTTTGTGCCAAGTCGTCTCATTTATACTATATCTACTAATTTAATGATGTGACTGTATATATATGAATATACCCAACATTCTACTTTGTGAAATTAGTAGATATAGTATAAATGAGAAATAAAATAATCTTATTGGGTAAAAGATTAACCATTCGAACGGTGAATAATGGAACTTTTAGTTATGTGAGATAAACTAATTCTTAAACATATTGTATGGGCGATACGGGTATACTACTGGAGAACCTAGATGGTGATATTATGATTTCGAACTAGTTAGGCTGGGTAGCATAGCTAGTGTGGGTTAGATGTACGTTAGGCAATCACAATAGATGAGAGGTGAGAATCTCATGTGAGATTGCGATATCTAACATGCGCATAATACTTACTTCATTGCAGTTTTAAATACTTGCTAAATATTTGTAAAACATCGGGCTCTAACTCATTTCTTTCAATTCTTCTCTCTTTTGCTATATATATGTATTATATCAGGTGCTCAGCCACAGGGATACCAGAACTAGAGATTTGGATTGTTTTACGTGTTGCAGATGATGTGGAAGTTGTAGGTCCTTGCAGTAGACGCCTCCATCATTTCCATTTAGTTATCTAGACATCTCAGTTGGGGCATGTGTCGCCCATTCCTAGTTTTCATTAGAGTTGTTATGTAGTTTACTTTACCGTTCTTTTAATTGGATGGATTTTACTATGAGTCTGTGAATTGGAATTTGAAACTGGGAGGTTTTGCCCGGTCTTATTTATTTTAGTGTTTGATTAATGTTTAGTATTTAGTATATTCTTGTGTATGATGAATGGTTTAAATTTTAATAATTAAATTGAGAAATGGTTTTATTTGGTTATATGTAAAAAGGAAAATGTTTTTACGCCTAGATTAATTCTATATTAGGTGATTAATATGTTTATAAGTTTTTTGACAGTGATGCTAATAATGAACCAACTAAACATTATGTTTTAAATTTGTTAAAGGACTGATCACCCAATATTTAATTGGGCGGGGTATCTCATATACAAGATGTGTTCTTGGGTTCCAAACAACTCACATGAACTATTGGGATCTTATGAATTGAAAAAAAAAAGGTATTAAAACCCTAAAAGTGAGAAGACAAAGTATTCTACCAAAGCAGTTTTGAATCTGTTCAAAATCGCAGGTCTTCTTATGAAAAATGAAGTTGGAAAAACCAATTTACAGAAATTCTAAGGTGGTGCATCGTTCGAATGAGATATCAGTGTCGCTCAAACGATGACATGTGTTGTTCAAATGACATTGCGCGACATAATGATATCACTCGTACGAGAGCTTTTGTTGCTCGAACGAAATTTTAAAAAAAAAATCGCCTACAGGTCTTGTTAATTAAATTTTGACTAAACACTCGTCTCCAATACTTAGAAAATATTTTATAAAAATATCCCAACACATTTATATGAACCGTTATGGGACTTAATCTTACCAAAATTTGTCTCGCGGAGGTTTTTCTTGTTGAAGAACTTGATATTCGGATCCATATTGAAGTATGAATGTTTCTAAATATTCTTCGATGGTTGTAGCGGTATACGTCATACTTCATTGATAACAGAAAGTGTCCTTACATTATGCCATGAAGTCATCTGAACTATTAGCTGCTCTACCATCTCTAGGGACCTCTCCTACCTACCAGTTGCTACCACCACAGACTAATGGATAATCTCAGATAACTCATGGGAGACAAAGTGATACTATCCCTAGGGGTCTACCGGTGCCTATAGTAGAACAATTGGGTAAATTTTTAACTGGTTATGCTCTCCTCTTCATTGACATATGAACTTAAAGATAAATTCCAATAACTAATGATGCAGAAATAAGAGTATAAATAATAACACGTATCAAATAATGCTGAACAGAAGTCTAAGAAAACCTATAACCCTCAAGGACTAAGACCATGGTCTAATGCCAAGTCTTAAAACCCATATATTTTAACATCAGGGTTGATCACTTCCTAAAATTAAAATATACAACATGTAAATAAAATTAAATATCATTCTCATTATAAAAGGAAAGAAATGAAACATATGAAAATATATAAGAATGCGATGAGATAACCTCGTACATAAAACTCATAAGGTGCATCATCAAGGACAATAGAGTGAGAGATATTTCTACAACTAATTGCCAATCTCTAATACATGACAATAAATAGTTTACAACACAACCCATATCAAATGAAATATACATGATAAGGTCCCGTCTTAATAATACATGCCAAAGACCTACCTCAATAATACATGATCCGAAATACACAACTCACGAGACAAAAATATAAAAAAAATCAACCAGTGAGATAAACCTACGTCAATCTATAATAACGATAATACTAGAAAGGAGATAGTGGAAGATATGTGTTAGCTAGAGAGAGAGTCTATGCCTGGGAAATAGCTCTAAGTCATTAGAGTTACGCAACACAGAATAAGATAGATATGCAAGTGATAGACCCACAAATGTATAAATTATAATGATAACCCAACATGTGTCACACAACCTTGCTATTTATTTTAATTAACTCATTAGTTTTAATAATTAATTAATCTCTTAATTAATTAAACGTAACCGACATGAACCCATTCTCTTGGACATCTTAAGAACATACGACACATCCACATAAAATCATCACACGTATCATCTCCACTTGTAATTTTCATGGTTGGAAATATTTTGAATATTTTGAAAACATGTGATGCACACATAAACCCATAACATAACCAGATGCCACATGTTATTCGCATGGCCAGAACTATACACATAACTAAATCGTATGATACAATAAATCCACATACCAACCAATCCACATATTACCCATTCCATATACGGTCACGCTGACCCAGCACCACCTCATGATAGTGTGGCTGAGACAAGGAACACATTCCATGGTGCCCACATAAAATTGTGCTCCCCCAGCATGTCCATATAAGAGTATAATCTCTCGGTACACACCCATAATCCTCATTTATTATTTATCTCTTTTGAAAGCCCGTAACATTATTACTTCATTAGTGTTTCGTGTTTCACATTTGACTTATCAATTATCATTACATTATTACTTTCAATTAACCCCACCATTTAGGGTATTTTAATCGAATACCTAAACCAATTGTTTCTTTATTTCATTAAAAATAAATGGATTCTTGAATCGCCCACGATGATGTATCTAATGTGGGATAACTCATAAGTCTAAAGATTAAATAAAAAAGATATGTTAATTAAATAGTTATAGGTCATCACTCCTACCCGTCTCTAGACTCCATGCATAGGACATCTCATATAGGAAATCCAAATAAGGAACCCCCCGATACACTTATATTTAGATAAGGTAATCGTTAAGACATTGTAATTAGTTAAGGATTTTTTAGTGTGAGTTAAGATAAGGGTTTAAGTAAATTAAACAATCAACTTCCATATTTGATATACCCATATATACCCTCGGCCAGGCCGAGGGCGCCCTCCAAAAAGACGAGCCTAAGATGGTCTCATGACCCTCCAAGGGGCCGACCCCTCACCAGTCACGGATGACCCTTCAGGGGGCCGACCCCTCATCAGGCACAGACGACCCTCCAGGGGGGCGACCCCTCATCAGACCTAGACGACCCTTCAAGGGGCCGACCCTCCATCAGGCTCCAGATGACCCTCCAGGGGGCCAACCCCTCATCAGACCCAGACGACCCTTCAAGGGGCCTACCCTCCATTAGGCTCCAGACGACCCTCCAAGGTGCCGACCCCTCACCAGTCTCAGACGACCCTTCAGGGGGCCGACCCCTCATCAGGCACAGACAACCCTCCGAGGTTACGACAGTACGAGGCCTAAATTAGTCCAGACACACTGCCAGAAGGAACTTTGCCCTCGACCTCATATCATAGGCTGAGGGTGACATCATCACAGCGCGTGGTTTGGGAGACGCGTGGAATAGTGTGGATGAGGCTCACATGGCACGTGGAAGACCGTTATAACAATATCATCCCCTTATGTGAGGGAATATTATGTCATCATTAGTCACAGGTGGCATCTATAGGTGTCAACAGGGAATTGGCTAGATCATCATTCACATGCACCATGCATACTTGGGGGGTACACTACACCCCATAAGACCTATATATACTTGTCACCTACAACCCTACAAAGGGATGGATCGATAATGGTAACCCTAGCTAAAACTCTACTTGTACACACAGTAGAGAGAGAGAGGGAGCTTATGTGAATTGTATCCAAGGTCATTAGTGCCCATACTTAGTGGATCACACACTCACAGTGGATGTAGGCCTAACTGGATGAACCACTATACATCATTATCTTGTTCCTCTTATACTCATCTCCTTCTACACACTTACACGATTATACATATACATCTCTATGGCTGCCATGGCTACTACTGTTTGAGCTCATCATCACTTATCTGGTGGTGCTAGATTTTAGCATCATTAGTTTGACACCGTCTGTGGGAACGAGAAGACATCTCTTCCTTTGTATAGATTGACCTCACTGGGCACTCTGGTGGTGAGCCAGTTCTCCCCCTTTGTGGAGTTGTTTCAACATTGAAAGAGACCCATTAAGGTTCTCAAGCTTACCAGTCTTTTCTTCAGTTTAGCAGTTCATAGCTCAAACACATGGCACCGGAGGTACCACCACCACCACTCCTTCCACCGGATAGTGGAGTTGGTCCCAGTTCCAGTCAGCTACCACCTCAGTCTGAGATGGCTGATGTGGCGGCAACCTTGAAGTCTCTGGCAGCAAGCCAGCGGATCATGCAGGAGCAGTTCACAGCTCTAAGCCAGAACATACTAAGACCACCAGGCGTCTCACCTGAGATGATTACTCCGGCAACGTCTCCAGGGAAGAATGAGGCCAGGGGACCACCCTAGGCACCACGCAAAGACCTGCCACCCCCGAAGTTTAAGCCTGGGAAGGCAAGGAAACCCTTGCCCTGAGGATAGGTATGACGATCTGGAGGGAGAGGAAGCCCCCATAGAGTGCTGGGAGCCGTATGAGGTCTCCAACAATACTGTGCGACGTCTCCAGGAGAGCAGAGGGAAGTGTGGAAGGCAAAATCCTGGCGATCGCCTGAGAGGTTCTGCTTTTGATCGATTGAGTAGGGGGTCGGCCTTTGAGAGGCTGGGCCCAGTAAATGACATGCGGGAAAAATTATCCAGATCAAGGAGTGCTGTGAGGTCCAGAAGGGAGGCAACAGATGTCTAACCTCACGGAGGCCGACCCCTAGGACGTGATGACGGTCAGGGGGAAGTAAACAGTCGACATAGGCCTGCCGCAGTAGAACCCTCCGTCCACCTCAAAGAGGCGGCAGGGGATAACATCGGTGAGGACGACCCTACGAGGCCCTAGAATGACTCGATCCAGCGACTGAAGGATAAGATCGGTGATATAATGAAGATCCAGGACTCTCTTCATAGAGGATACACCGTAGGCTCACCCTTTGTGGCGAAGATAATCAACTTCCCTATGCCATCAAAGTTTAAGCCACCTGTGGTCACCCCAAAATATGACGGGAGTAAAAACCCTGTCCATCATATTGAGATGTATCAATCAGCGGTAGACATATAATCTATCTCAAATGAGATGAGGTGTCGTGCCTTTTCTGGCACTCTGACGGGGGCTGCACATGTCTGGTATATGTCTCTTCCAAAAAATTCCATTGAAAGCTTTAAGTAGTTGGCAGACCGATTTATCCACAACTTTTTCTTTGGGGTGAGGCCACAGAAGAAGACCACCCACCTGCTCTATGTTAAGTAGGGGAAGAGTGAGAGTCTAAGAGACTACATAGCCAGATTCAACAAAGAAAACTTAGAGATGGAAGACTATGAGGAGAGCATAGCTATGACATCCCTGATTGGAGGACTCCAAAAGGGGAAGCTGTTATGGAAGCTTGCTGAAGACCCTCCGTGGAAGATGGCTGAATTGCTGTCAACAGCGGGAAAGGTGATAAATGCCAAAGTGGCGATGGCCGTAAAATATGAAGACGAAAAAGGAGGCGCTAGATGGGGTAAGTACCTTAAAAAAAACAAAGAGGGGAAGAAGAGGTCTATGGACAAAAAGTTCGCTGGTTACACCCCTCTAACGGTCAGCTCTGAACATATTCTCAATGAGATAAAGAGTGATCGATACCTGAAGTGGCCTGAGAAGTTGAGGGCGGCCCCCAACAAGAGGAACAAAAACTTGTGGTGTGAATTTCACCAAGACCATGGCCACGTGACATACAAATACTTTGCTCTGAAAGATGAGATTGAGAAGATGCTGAAAGAAGGGAAGATCAGGAAGTACGTTGATAAAGGTACCTTCAAGAGGGGCCGAGGGGACGACCCCAGAAAGAAGTGAGGCGATACATGTAGAGAGGGTCTTAAAAAAAGAGGGAACGAGCCTTCTGACGATGAGGACGACCCTGACCTCCCGCCGAGAGATGACCAAGGCCCTATCAAGAGGCTTAATATGACCTCGCTCGGAGTAGGAATGATCTCCGGGGGTCTAGCAGGAGGAGGGTAAGAGGTCACCGACAAGAAGGCCCACGTAGCTGAGGCCAAGGCAGTGACAAAATATGTGCACTCAACCTCTCTAGAAGCAAAGTCAGAAAAAGAAAGAAGGTTGACATGGATACTCTGATAGTGGGGTTCTGAAGAATGGACTTCAAAGGCCTCTTAGCCCCACATGATGACCCTCTCGTCATCACTACCAGGGTGCACGGATGCGAGGTGCCGAGGATCCTGGTAGATGGGGGCTCATCTGCAGACGTGATGTTTTGGCCATGCTTCAAAGCCTTAGGTCTCAGCCGTGCTAGACTCGTCCCATACCATCACCCATTGATTGGGTTCAGTAGGGAAAAGGTTCATCCCCTTGGAGTGTATAAGGCTGATGTCAGGATGGGGGACGAGTGGCCGAGATGGCTTACCAAGAAGGTCAGCTTCTTTGTGATGGATGAACATGTCTTTTCATCCTACAATATTATACTAGGGCAGGTAGCCCTCAAGGGGTTTGAAGCTGTGCCGTCTACGATCCATCAGATGATTAAATTTCCAACCCCTTACGGGGTGGGGGAAGTTCAGGGAGACCAGACGACAGCGCGAGAATGTTATTTCAACTCCGCCAAAGAAAGAGAGGCACACAAGAAGGCAATAACCACTTACAACATTGATACCCTAGACCCCAGAGATGAGACAAAGCTGAAGAAAGGAGAGGCCGCAGAAGAGGTTGAATGCATCATCCTCAATGAGGATGACCCAAAAAAACCCGTCCAAGTCGGCAAGTCTCTGAAGCTAAATATTAAGGAAGACCTTATTAAACTGTTGAGAAGAAGACATAGCGTCTTTTCATGGAGTCATGCAGATATGCTGGGGATCGACCCTGAAATCATGTGCCACAAGCTCAACGTGGTAGAGGGTGCAAAGACGGTGAGGCAGAAGAGGAGAATTTACTCTAGAGAGAAGTATGAGGTCATAAGGGATGAGGTCAAAAAATTAGGAGATACGGAGTTTATTAGAGAGGTCATCTACCCAGAATGGCTGTCCAACGCAGTCATTGTCCCAAAGGCGAGCGGGAAGTGGAGAATGTGTGTGGACTTCACGGACCTCAACAAGCATTGTCCCAAAGACAGATTCCCTCTCCCCCGCATTGACTAGATGGTAGACGCTACCATAGGCCATGAGCTCATGAGCTTCATGGATGCCTATTTAGGGTACAACCAGATCTTCATGGTCCCTGAAGACTCGGAGAATACTTCCTTCATCACCGATAAGGGGACATACTGTTATAGGGTCATGCCCTTTGGCTTGAAGAATGCAGGGGCAACATATCAGCGCCTTGTAAATAAAATATTTGAAGACCAAATTGGGAAATCTATGGAAGTCTATGTAGATGACATGATGACTAAGAGCCTGAAGGCAGAGGATCATGTGACTGACCTGGAGAGGACCTTTAATAGGATGGATAAGTACCATATGAAGCTCAACCCGTCCAAGTGTGTCTTCGGGGTCGGAGAAGGGAAATTCTTGGGGTTCATTGTCAACTAAAGAGGCATCGAGGCCAACCCTGAGAAAATAAAGGCCCTGCTGGAAATGAAGACCCCCAAGACCATCAAAGATGTTCAGAGGCTCACGGGGCGAGTGGCTGCTTTGAATAGGTTCATATCTAGAGCCATAGACAAGTGTTTGCCATTCTTCAAAATTGTCAGGAAGGCCTTCGAATGGAGTGAAGAGTGTGATGAGGCTTTCAAGGAGTTAAAGTCATACTTAGGGTCTCCCTTGCTGTTGTCTCGACCATTGTAGGGCGAATAACAACATGTGTACTTAGTTGTCTCAAAATCAGCCATCAGCGCAGCCATTGTGAGAGATGAAGACGGGGTACAGAAACCTGTGTACTTCAACAGTAAGGCACTCCAGGGGGCAGAGCAAAGATATCCAATGATGGAGAAGTTAGCATATGCCTTGATCCATGCATCGAGAAAGATGAAGCCATACTTCCAGTCCCATACAATGGTCATCCTCACTGACTCTCCTCTTAGGCAGGTCCTACACAAGCCAGAAAAATCAGGTAGGTTAATGGCCTGGGATATAGAGCTGGGGGAGTTTTACATTGTGCATCAACCTAGGACGACCATTAAGGGTCAAGCATTTATAGATTTCGTGGCCGAGTTTACTTGGGAAGATGATGAAGTCGAGGATGAGAGCTTCGGCAAGACAGACACCCAACAAGATAGGCTCACCGACACACCTGCAGATAAGGCTGAGACAGGCACCGCTAGAAGGAAAGTGCCCAAAAATGAAGAGGGAAGCTACCTCTTTATACAAGGATCCCTCACCGAGGGAAATTTCTCAGAGGAAAAGACTGTGTGGAGCCTCTTCGTTGACAGGTCCTCCCGCGACAGCGGAAGTGGAGCTGGACTGATAGTATTAGCACCTGATGGCACAAACATTGAGTACACCCTAAGGTTCAACTTCAAAGCCTCTAACAACGAATCCGAATATGAGGCCCTAATAGTAGGACTCTCCTTGGCCAAGTCTCTTAGCGTCGGACTGATTTTGTTTCATAGTGATTCAAGGCTGGTAGTAAATCAGATACTAGGAGCCTACGAGGCCAAAGACGAGAGGATGGCCAAGTACCTTGAGAAAATGAGGGCGCTATTGAAGAGCTTCATAGAAGTAAAATTGAAGAGGATACCTAGGCTTGACAATGGTCAAGGTGATGCCCTAGCTAGACTGTCCTCGGTAACTAGGACAGATATCAGGAGGACAGTCCGAGTGAAAATTTTACTTAGACCAACTATCGAAGACACTGAGGGAACACTTGGCTCTTGCCTGAATATTTCTAAAGAAGCCTCATGGATGGAACCTTTGATCAGATACATTAAAGAGGGAGAGATGCCAGAAGCAAGGAAAGAAAGGAAGAAGTTGAGATACAGAGCTGCAAAGTTCACTGTCATTGGGGACACCTTATACAAAAAGGGGTTTTTGTTCCCCTTACTTAGGTGTGTGCACCCATCTGAAGTCACATCCATTTTGCAAGACGTGCATGAGGGGTCATGTTCAAGCCACATTGAGGGAAGGTCTTTGGCGAAGAGGGTGATCACCCAGGGGTACTGGTGGCCGACCTTGGGGAAAGATGCCACGGCGTATGTAAAAAAGTGTGATAAATGTCAAAGATTCACCACCATACAACATCAGCCACATCAGCCTCTTACCTCCATTATGTCCCCATGGCCATTTTTAGTGTGGGGGATCGACCTGGTAGGCCCCTTGCCTAGGGCCATTAATAACTATCGGTTCCTCATCGTGGCAATTGACTATTTTTTAAAATGGGTGGAGGCAGAGTCGATGGTCACGATTACCAAATCGAAGACCTTCCAGTTCATATGGAAAATATTATATGCAGATATGGTCTCCCCAACACCCTCATCTCAGATAACGGAGCTCAATTCAAGAATACATATCTAGAGAAGTACTGTGAAAGGGTGAGTATCAAATAATTTTTCTCTACCCCAGGTCGATCTCAGGTTAATGGGCAAACAGAAGTTACAAACAGGACGATCCTTGACAGGATCAAGAAGAGACAAAAGGAATATGGGTTGAGGAGTTATATGCTGTACTGTGGGCCTACAGGACGATGGCAAAGACCTCTACCGGGGAAACACCGTTCATGCTGGCTTATGGCTCAGAAGACGTCATCCCCACTGAGATTGGGTTTCCTACTCATAGGGTCCAAATGTACGACCCCCGGAGGAATATTGAAGAGAGGAGACTTGACTTAGACCTGATTGAGGATAGGAGGGAAGACGCCGATATAAGGAAAGCCCCCTACTAGCAGAGGAATGCAAGGTTTTACAATCATAGGGTGAAGCAGAGACAAATTGCAGTGGGAGACTTAGTTCTCAAAAAGACTTGGCAGAAGCCCAACAAGCTCCATCCAAATTGTCATGGCCTGTATACGGTCATCGATGAAGTTGTCCCTGGGACATATAGGCTAGAAAACTTAGAAGGGGAACCCTTTTCCAACCCCTGGAATGCAGATCATTTGAAGATATACTATCAGTAGTGTTGTAATGTCCTATTGGACCACAATTGTAATGGGTGTTTCCCCAACAAAACACTTAGAATGATAATGAGAAATATCAGTGTTTCCTCTCATCTTGCGTTTGTCAGTTCTAGTAAGGTTGGGACCATCTTTGAAAAACACCCCGCGGCTATAATGAGGGTCAACGGTGGGGACGACCCCACCTTTGCCCTAAAAAAAAGACGAGGGAGGACTTGAAAACCATTAATTTGGTAAAAACATCCCTCAGCTATAATGAGGGTCAACGGTGGGGACGACCCCACCTTTTCCCTCAAGAAAGATGAGGGAGGACTTGAAAACCATTAATTTGGTAAAAACATCCCTCGACTATAATGAGGGTCAACGGTGGGGACGACCCCACCTTTGCCCTCAAGAAAGACGAGGGAGGACTTGAAAACCATTAATTTGGTAAAAACATCCCTCGGCTATAATGAGGGTCAACGGTGCGGACGACCCCACCTTTGCCCTCAAGAAAGACGACAGAGGACTTGAAAACCATTAATTTGGTAAAAATATCCCTCGGCTATAATGAGGGTCAACGGTGGGCACGACCCCACCTTTGCCCTCAAGAAAGACGAGGGAGGACTTGAAAACCATTAATTTGGTAAAAACATCCCTCAGCTATAATGAGGGTCAACGGTGCGGACGACCCCACCTTTTCCCTCAAGAAAGACGAGGGAGGACTTGAAAACCATTAATTTGGTAAAAACATCCCACGGCTATAATGAGGGTCAACGGTGCGGACGACCCCACCTTTACCCTCAAGAAAGACGAGGGAGGACTTGAAAACCATTAATTTGGTAAAAACATCCCTCGACTATAATGAGGGTCAACGGTGGGGACGACCCCACCTTTGACCTCAAGAAAGACGAGGGAGGACTTGAAAACTATTAATTTGGTAAAAACATCCCTCGGCTATAATGAGGGTTAACGGTGGGGACGACCCCACCTTTGCCCTCAAGAAAGACGAGGGAAGACTTGAAAACCATTAATTTGGTAAAAATATCCCTCGGCTATAATGAGGGTCAACGGTGCGGACGACCCCACCTTTGCCCTCAAGAAAGTGGAGGGAGGACTTGAAAACCATTAGTTTGGTAAAAACATCCCTCGGCTATAATGAGGGTCAACGGTGCGGACGACCCCACCTTTTCCCTCAAGAAAGACGAGGGAGGACTTGAATACCATTAATTTGGTAAAAACATCCCTCGGCTGTAATGAGGGTCAACGGTGCGGATGACCCCACCTTTTCCCTCAAGAAAAATGAGGGAGGACTTGAAAACCATTAATTTGGTAAAAATAACCCTCGATTATAATTAGGGTCTATTGCGAGGACGACCTCACCTTTGCCCTCAATAAAGACGAGGGGGGACTTTATTAAACATCAATTAAAATTGGTGGAAACCACCCTCGGCTATAATGAGGGTCAATGTTGTGGACGACCCCTCATTCACCCTCAAGAAAGACGAGGGAGGGGTTAGTGATATTGTTAATATAAAAATTTCACAATACAAATCACACAAGAGACGAATATGGAAGACAACAAGAGAGATGATATTATAAATGAAATATTACAAGTGTTCTACAAAATAAAGTACATTTAGGGCGTACATAAAGAGGGTATTGGCTACAAACAGCCACCCTATTGAGTAGCATCAGAGGGCAGGGCCTCAACGTCGATAAGAGAAGTCTCCTCAACGACCACGACTGGCTGATCCTCAGACGTGCCGACACCCTCGACGTGCACTTGAGACTCCCTGTGCCAAAGCCTCAGCAATTAGGGGGTCGTCCAATTGGACTACTTTGATAGAGTGGCGGATAGAAGATACTGTGTTGGCAAACTTAAGGACGACCCACCGACAGGCCGTCCTAATCCCCCTCTCTAAGTATTCAAGACCGAAGCCTTGAAACTCATCCGAGAGTTTGTAGGCCTCCACAGCATCGGCCTCGGCTTTCTTGACAACCGCCTCAAGATCAGACTTCAACTAAACCCCCAAGTTGGTCAAGGCCTCGTCCTTATCTTTTATAACCGCGTCCTTGTCCTGCAAGTCTGCATCATGCTGCCTTGTCAGCTCATCCAAGACCCTGGCATGTTCGGTCCTGAAACTCTCCAATTCAGCCTCTGCAGTCTCCAGCTCCGTCTGCAGATCAGCCTCATGTTAATGGCCCTCTCAGCCTCATGAAAATTTTGTTGATTTTCATCTATCCACTTGGTGGCCGAAGTAAAGGCACAGACAGACTGCACAGAAAAATAATAAACACTTGATAAGAGGCCGAGGAAACACTTGGAGAAAAATTCAACTAAGGAAGAAAAAATAAAAGCAAATACCTGAGCTAGTGTGTGCAGACCATAGTCATACACCTTCGCTGGGGGAATCTTGGACAAGAATTCGTAGTCGGCAGCCGAAGGGGCAGAAAACATAGATGCCGTGGCCTCCCTCAAGTTGGCAATCAGAGAAGACGGCTCGGCCTTCAAAAATGCCAAGTTCTGAGACCAATAGGCCCCCATGCTGGAAGAGGAGCCATCCCCCTCTGATGCCTCCCCCTTGCCCTCGTCCTTGAGTCCATCCAAGGGTCAACATGAACTTCAGAGCCTTTTCTTTTGGAACCCTCGGTGGAAGGTTCGACAGGTGTCAGCCCCACGGCCTTTGACTTCCTCGGAGCCTACTGAGGCTCTTTTCCCTTCTTCTTGCCCAAGCCAGATAGCAATCCAGGGGCAGTCATTTCCCAGAGTTGGTCAGATATACCTGCAGGACGACCTGAAAAGAAGACGACGCATCAGAAAAGTGCATAGGCAAAGATAAAACACTTGGAAAAAAGAAAAGATTGGGCAAAAAAATAATATAACTCACATAGCTCTATTAGTGGGCTTACCCTCAAACCAGCTTCTTTGAGGAATCGAGGGGTCATCAGATCTTAAAACTTTGCAAGTTGACCCCCTCTCCCTCGTTCTCTCAGGTACTCAACTATGTCTTTTTCTTCCAGACTAAGTCCGGGGTCCGACCTAGCCTTCATTGAGGGGTTAGACCATCTCCTTGGAACCCTCAGACTGTCTTCCATAGGTTGAGCCTCGATAGTAAATTCCCAGTGTCTAAAAATGAAGAAAAACCTCTTCTTCCAGTCGTGGTTGGAGATTTGAGCCACGTGGAGAATTTTTTTATCAGACTTCCTCGCCCCCAGATGATAATACCCAGGCTGTTTAGACGACGAAGTGATATTATAGCAACCCAAGAACAGATCGGCCGAAGGCTCGTCAGTAAAGGCATTCTTCCATAAGGAGACGTAGCCGAGGATCGTCCTCCAGGAATTGGGAGGAAGTTGAGAGGGGGCAACGCCGAGGGCTAATAAGAAATTTACAATGGCAGGGTGCAGAGGTAACCTAACACCAACCTTAAACATTTGTTCATATACTGCGATCTCTCCCTCTTCACCCTCAAAGACCCTCTCAGACTCAGAGGGGACCCTCATACTTATGTTGCGGGACACACCAAATGCATGCCTCCACAGCAACAGGTCACGATCCCCGACTGAGGAAATATAGGACGAGGCATGGGAGGTGTCAACTGGGTCAGCATCAGAGTCCTCACCATCATCCTCATCCCCCTCTCTCTCGGCCTTATCACTTGTTAGAGGCCCATGAGGAAATGCCATCTGAAAAGCGTGGGTGGATAAAGTTGTCACAGGGACAGTCTCGGAAGGGACCACCCCCTCGGCTTGTCGGCCTGGGCTAAGATCAGACATTTCTCTCCTCCCAGAAGGGCCTGCACCTATTGGCGATAGGGCTCTCTCATCCATCTCTCCTGAGTAACTCTCGGTTGGACGACCGGACGACCCACAAGACTTAGATGGCTCAAATGGTTTTATTGTGGCAAGATGAATGGGAAAAATGGGTCATACCCAATTAGGGTCAGACCCTCGTCTCCTCTCCTCCTTTTCCTCTATTAGCCTAATCTCTACGAAGAACTTCTCTCTTAGGGATGAAAACTCCTCATCTAAACTATAAAGACTCTTAAGCATTAAGGGGAGGGACCTACACTTAGAAGATTTTGGCTAAGCCAACTATAAACAATCTCACAGTTGACTAGTTTGGACTTTTCGATCAAAACTAAAGAAGTAAAGGTTTTTAGTCAAGAACACTCAAGAATAACTCGTCGGGGAAGATGCCGGAGGGAAGTAAAACAGCCAAAGAAAAATCCTACAACCTAGGGCAAGAAAGAAAAAAGCAATGGAAGATAAAGAGATCACCAGGGCAGAGAGATTACCTGAGAAAGAACAGCGAGGCTTGATGAAGAAGAAATCGCAGAAATGGCTATGGAGCTGTGGAAATTTTAGAGAGAGAGAGTTCAGGTGTGAAGAAGAAGAAGAAGAAGAGGAATAAAACTTCAAAAATCGTTTAAATAACTTGTTAATAATTGGGCCCGCTAACCAAAGTAAAACACGGCCCACGTGGAGTGCATCATTAAGGCACGAAGTCCCAAGCAGTGTGCAGCTTCCATGCCATGGAAATAGGAGCAACAATGAGTATCTTCCTAGGTGCCACGATAGCTTTACATGTTTCACACATCAAACAGACCATACACTTGACTCATAAGCAACATTATCCCTCAGCCATCTCAGCATCATTTATGGCTAAGGGTTGGGGTTGATTGATATACCCATATATACCCTCGGCCAGGCCGAGTGCACCCTCCAATAAGACGAGCCCAAGATGGTCTCATGACCCTCCAAGGGGACGACCCCTCACCAGTCTCGGACGACCCTTCAGGGGGCCGATCCCTCATCAGGAACAGATGACCCTCTAGGGGGTCGACCCCTCATCAGGCTCCAGACGACCCTTCAGGGGGCCAACCCCTCATCAGACCCAGACGACCCTTCAGGGGGCCGATCCCTCATCAGGCACAAACGACCCTCCAGGGGGCCGACCCCTCATCAGACCCAGACGACCCTTCAAGGGGCCAACCCTCCATTAGGATCCAGACGACCCTCCAGGGGGCTAACCCCTCATCAGACCCAGACGACCCTTCAAGGGGCCGACCCCTCATCAGCACAGACGACCCTCCGAGGGTACGACAGTATGAGGCCTAAATTAGTCCAAACACACTGCCAGAAGGAACTTTGCCCTCGGCCTCATATCATAGGTCGAGGGTGACGTCATCACAGTACATGGTTTGGGAGACGCGTGGAACAGTGCGCGTGAGGCTCACATGGCACATGGAAGACCGTTAAAACAATATCTTCCCCTCACGTGAGGGAATATTATGTCATCATTAGTCACAGGTGGCATCTACAGGTGTCAACAGGGAATTGGCTAGATCATCATTCATTCACATGCACCATGCATACTTGGGGGGTACACTACACCCCCCAAGACCTATATATACTTGTCACCTACAACCCTACAAAGGGATGGATCGATAATGGTAACCCTAGCTAAAACTTTGCTTGTACACACAGTAGAGAGAGAGAGAGGGAGCTTATGTGCATTGTATCCAATGCCATTAGTGCCCATACTTAACGGATCACAAACTCACAGTGGATGTAGGCCTAACTGGATGAACCACTATACATCATTATCTTGTTCCTCTTATACTCATCTCCTTCTACAGACTTACACACTTATACATATACATCTCTATGGCTGCCATGGTTACTACTGTTTGAGCTCATCATCACTTATCTGGTGGTGCTAGATTTCAGCATCATCAGTATTCAACTGTATCTGTCCAATACAAACCAACCACGGGGCCATAATCGATTTCATATACAATTAGGTTTAATTTTCAAATTCTAAGAGCATAATTCAATAAAAGGGATCTAATCATAATTCAAGACTATAAACATGGGTCTATTCAATGTTCATACAAACATACAAGGAATTGAGCTTTAATTATTTTTTAACATTCTTGAATTAATATTTATTACGCATATATTTGTTAAAGGTACTACTCATGAAGCCAAAAGTACAACCATAATTAGCACATGCACTTACAATACTAAATAACCACCAATTAATTCTTACTTATTCAGCATATAATTAAATTAATCACGATTCTCATATTAAATTACAATTCCTAATATGCAATTGTACTCCTTTAGGGATACATCTGGCAATTTCCTAATTCAAATTGGGATAAATTACAATTTACACATAATTTACAGTTCAACTCATTAAATTAGGGTCACATCATATAAATCTCAAAAACCTAACGATTTATAGCCAATTTTAATCCTAAATTTAAGGTAAGGTTAAATTAAAAAAAAAACACATAAAAAGAATAATAGTACAGTGAATTGCCTTAAAAATAGAGAAATATTGATTTAGTTGAGTGATAAAAGGTCCTTAAATCAATCTTGAAAACCCCCTTAAATCAATTTTAGAACTTATTTGAATTAATTTGAAAATTTCCCTTAAATCTTGCTTTGAAATGTAGAATAACTAACTACGGTTTTAGTTTTTTAATTGAGGAGTAATTTGAGTGAGCTATTAAGAACTAAATGGATTTTGTATAGAAAATAGTAGTCTTGTGTTTTGTTTTTTGACAGAAAAAGATGTTGCGTGCTACTGGGGGAAAAAAGAGCTAAAACCCACTTAAATTTGGTATGCCTGCTATAGCGGCTGACTAGGCCCCACTATAGCGGCTAGTGCCCTAGTGCAACAGCTAGCCAGATGTTACACCCCACTTATTAAAATAATTGGTGACCAACCCTCTTCCAAAATAAAACGGTAGTCTTGTATGGATCATTTTTAGCATCACTATCGAAATACGTTCAATTACTAACCACCAAGTTAATTTAACAAGTAATGTAAGTTTTATCTTTCATTAACATACAACCACATTAACCAAATCTATCATAATTCCAAGCACAATAATCATAATAAATGATTACAAAATATATTGTAGAAAATTGAGATAAATAAATAGAGACCCTGTGTAGAGGGGGCTTGAAGGTAATCTTGAGATTAGGGACAAATTCCAAATTGGCAACAGTGTTTGAGATTAAGCAACCAAGGCAGCTCAAGCGTGGTAACTCAGCGAGGCATCTTGGCGCGACAAATCATATTTTAGCTTGTTGTATTAGTCTTATTGTATTTTTATTTTTGTGGACTGTAAGCTATAACGGTTGTAATGACGTAACGATAATAATAAATGAGTTTGTGTGAGGTCAAACAGTACTTACGAAAGACTAGGCTTGGCAGGTCCTGGGAGAGCTTTCATGCTGTATCGAATGACCTCATCGTGGGAAATTTAGAGGGACTTGGTTTGGAGGATTGATAAGTGAGGCACTGTTGGGGCTTGTCCTGACCATCTTAGATACACCTGGTAAAAACACTGAAGGACCATGACCGTGGAACCTCAGGCGGAGCAGCTTGGAGTTCCATCGGGCGTTGAGTCATGAGCCAAAGAACCCTCTACTTAATATCACATCTATAGTAGGTGGTGTCATTAGCCAGCTAAACAATGTCAGACATGAACTTGAGTAAACCACCGTGGTATTTGGGGCTTTCAGGCAGTTGGTGAGCCACCTCTGCAATAACATCCCCCTGACACATAGTGGTTAGGCAAAAGGCATGTCTTGGCATTTAATGTTTATGACGTGGAGCCAACTAGTGCATCAGCCATTTAATGTTGTGACATAAAGTATGAGGGATGTCTTTCATAGTTTTAATAACTGAATTGCCTCGGGGATGGTGTGGGGGGATATTTAAGGACCCCGACCACCCCTGAGGAGAGACATGATCTTTTTGGAAAACTCTGGAGTTATTACTAGAGATACACATCAGAGAGAGAGTGATTGCAAACCAGAGGGTTTATCCACTCACCATGGTTATTTATTGCGAAGCTTTTAATACTTGACAGAGATTCTTGAGGGGGTATGGTGTGTTTCTACCTGCCTGCCAAGGTGTATCTAGGGTGCTTACTTCTCTATCCCTCTACCTAAGTTACTTTTAAAGTTCATTACTATCTCCTGAGTTATACACGAGATATTTGTGAGTTTAAACTGAGTTCATCTTCATTGGGTTTTTGTTTGTATGTCCTATCATTAATCCAAGGTCTTGGGATAATTAACTTATCATTACCATTCTCAAAATGAGGAAAAACGATAGCGTGCCGTTGATACTCAGTATTTATCCAAGCTATCTTCGCCTGGACTTCCTTCCTTAATCGCTCAGCCACTTCGGCAGACATGGGAGGAGGAACGGAGGCTATGGGGAAGGCTGCCACGGGAGTCTGGGACATCTGGGACTTAGATTTTGACTTTGACACCCTACTTTTGGCCGTTTTCGCCTTCTTAGCAGGTGGTTGAGAAGGCCCCTCACCGGTAGCAGCTTTGGTTGAGGGGGAAGGTTTCTTCGGGGCTACAGCGGTTTTGGGTTTGGGCGTGGTAACGAGGATCGTGGAACAGAGTGGCGGAAGCTCAGTAGGAGGTACCTTGGGGGTCGTACTTAGAGGGAATTCAATCCCAAGAACGGAGTTTCCTTTTAACCCCAACTCTAAGGAAGAAAATGAAGAAACAAGAGGATACACTGGATCTCCCTCAACGAACTCAGCTATTTCAACCAGTTGTTTCGGCTAGTATTTTGTTACAAATAGAGGGGTCACGTCCCCTTGCCTAGTGATGCTAGGAATGGTGACTCGCCCAACCATTGTAGGACTTATTCCCCACGCAGCGGTTGAATAAAATATAGAACACACCTCACTAAAGGAAACCTTGGGGCTTGACGATTGAAACACTGGATGATGAGCCCCTTGGTCAAACCCAGACTGGAGGCTGCATCGGTTGGGATTATAGTGCTCACTAGTATATCCCCATTAAGTGTAAGAAGGCAAATATCCTGGGGAGAACAGAAGGACCACAGCCAGTGAGGGATCTTCAATATCCACGGTAGGGGCCGGTACCACCCTCGCTTCATGTTGAAAAAATCCACAAGTGTGGAAGAAGATATCCTCCTGGTAGGGCCTCATCACGAATTTCTCAAAGAGATCAATCCCAAATATCAACTCCTTTTGCCTTTGTTTCTTATGATAAACAAAGGACCGTGGAGGCAGAATTGTTTCCCCCTAAGGAGGGCGATTGGTTTTGGCCGCTACAACAGGGAAATGAAAGTAAAGGAAGCTGGTTAGAAGGACGCAGTTTACAAAATTAGCCAAGTTATAATGGATAAGTGATCATTCCATATCGAGCAAAGTCCTATCCATCTAGGTGTAGAGGGATCCCAAGGCAATTACAGCCAGGGGAAGTTTGATTCCCCGGGCCAAATGAAGGGATATATTGATAAGGTCCCTTCGGGGCTGGTCATTGGGTTTTCTCGTCAAAAGGAAATGGGAGAGAATCACAAGAATATAGGCAGGAAGTTACAATGGTGTACCTTGACTAGGAGCATCTGTTGAAGAACTGCCTTCACCAGAACCCTTGAAGAAATAATTAATCAGAGGAGAGAAAGTAGCCTTGTTGGACGAACTGATGCAGCTTCGACATATATGATCCAACTCCAAACGGTCGGAAACCTCTTGGGCATCTAGAGACTCATCAGTATAGGGCTCATGACATATTTCATCGAGGCCCAGGATCTTGCACACGTCTTCCAAAGTTATGGTGAACTCGCCCCATGCAGCGATGAACGTATGAGTAGTAACGTTCCATCGAGAGACCAGGATAGGAAGGGCAGCATTATTCTTCGAGAGAGTGAACTCACCAAACCATTTAGCCCGTTGCAACCCAAGCTTGGTGAGAATATCATCATGGGAACTTTGCATATGGGAGTTCCAGGCAGCAAAGTGGGCAGGAGATCCCCCAGGTGCTTCGAAATTAACATAGGACCATGGGAAGTCCCTTTGCTCCAAGAGAAATCGAAGAGTCCCCTCTTGAGAAAGAAAGCCCCACTCAGAAGAATCTTCATCTTCGTCACCCAACAATAAGGCGTCAAACTTAGAAGAAAAATGGACAGTCTTGCAGGCAGTAGTAAAATCACCACCTTCTCCAAAAATGGGTGATCGACGATAAAACCTTAGTTATTCCTGGCGGGTAGCATCCAGGGTGGTGGTAATAGTAGAGGTAGTGGGCGGAGCACTGGCAGCAGACGTGATGGGGTTACTTGAGGACGAATGACAAATAACGATAAAGTAACAGGAAAGCTTCGAGCAAGAAGGGTTTAAAGAATGAGAATGGAAGATCACAACCACGGTCGGTGGTTTAGAAGATAAGAGGGGAAGAAGGTAAGCAAGAGCTTAACAATAATGGAGTTCTCACAGACTCTCTCTCTAAGGCAAATGGAAGTTTGAAGAAGAGGGAGACAAAGTAAGAGAAAAAAGGGTTTAAGTGTTTGGGTATAGCCGTTTGAAATTTTGGATATTGTCGTTTAAGTTTCCCACCATCGCACGTGCAAGGTTGCCTGAAATCATTTCAAATGAACACGTGTCACTTCGAGAAGTGTTTTGATAGTTGAAAAGACAGCACCACGTCATTAATGAAGTGACACCTGGGGAACACAAACCGTCGCCTTCCTAAGAAAGATTGAGTTTTGGCGCCAAAATTTTTTGTCAGACATATCCAATAAACTCCTAACTAAGAAGATGTCCCAACGGTTCCAAAAAGCTACGATGTTCCCTCGTCATAAGTTAAGACGTTCTTTAGTTATGACTCAGGTACATCGGGGAGAATTTTACTTTTTCTTGGAGACTCTAACGCTCTGGTTCTGAATAAAGGAGAAGAGGCCTGAATCTTTTCACACAGAGAAAGGTCCATCGATTTGAGACGTTTTGTGTAGACATTTCTTGTTCTAACAAATCTATCCACGAGGGGGTAAATGTAGAGGGGGCTTGAAGGTAATCTTTAGATTAGGGAAAAATCCTGAATTGGCAACAGTGTTTGAGATTAAGCAACCGAGGCAGCTCAAGCGTGACAGCTCAAGCATGGCAACTTAGCGAGGCAGCTTGGCGCGGCAACTCATATTTTAGCTTGATTTATTAGTCATATTGTATTTTTATTTTTGTTGACTGTAAGCTATAACGGTTGTAATGATGTAACGATAATAATATATGAGTTTGTGTGAGGTCAAACGGTACTTTCAAAAGACCACGCTTGGCAGGGCCTGAGAGAGCTTTCATTCTCTATTGAAGGACCTCACCGTGGGAACTTTAGAGGGACTTGGTTTGGAGGATGGAGAAGTGAGGCACCGTTGGGGCTTATCCTCACCATCCTAGATCAACCTGGTAAAAACACCTAAGGACCCTGACCGTGGAACCTCAGGCGGAGCAGCTTGAAGTTCCATCGGGCGTTGAGTCATCATCCAAACAACCCTCTACTTAATGTCACATCTACTGTAGGTAATGTCACTAGCCTGCTAAACAATGTCAGACATGCACTTGAGTAAACAACCGTGGTATTTGGGGCTGTCAGGCAGTTGGTGAGCCACCTCTGCAACAACAGCCCCCTGACACACAGTGGTTAGGCAAAAGGCATGTCTTGGCATTTAATATTTATGACGTGGAGCCAACTAGTGCATCAGGCATTTAATGTTGTGACATAAAGTATAAGGGATGTCTTTCATAGTTTTAATGAATGAATTACCTCGGGGATGGTGTAGGGGGCTATTTAAGGACCCCAACCACCCCTGAGGAGAGACATGATCTTTTTGGAAAACTCTGGAGTTATTACTAGAGATACACATCAGAGAGAGAGAGTGATTACAAACCAGAGGGTTTATCCACTCACCATTATTATTTATTGTGAAGCTTTTAATACTTGATAGAGATTCTTGAGGGGGTATGGTGTGTTTCTACCTGCCTACCAAGGTGTATCTATTGTTCTTACTTCTCTCTCCCTCTACGTAAGTTACTTCTAAAGTTCATTACTATCTCCTGAGTTATACACGAGAGATTTGTGAGTTTAAACTGAGTTCATCTTCATTGGGTTTGTGTTTGTATGTCTTATCATTAAACCAAGGTCTTGGGCTAATTAACTTATCATTGTCATACTCAAAAGGGGTCACGTCTCCATCTATAATCTAAAGTACCCTCTTACACCCTGAATAAACCATCAGAAAAAATCAAGTGCGTCCAAACCAACTGTCCAAAATATATGGAAGGACATAAGTCTGAAATAAAGAAGCAATGTGCCCAATTGACAACTAAAATAAAGAACTTAGTCTAGATAGTAATAAATGAAGGGACTATTATAAATCCTACAGGACTCCACATCAGCTACAGCTACGTCCCTGGAAAGAATCATCATCATTGGCGTCCTAGTGGCTAGACACGTAAACATATTTGAAAATATTTGATATGGGTTAAAGCCCAAAACTATTCAAAAATATTTATCAAGTATATAAGATGTAGTTATGGAAAATGTAAAACAATCTTCACATTTAAAGTGGAAGTGCACTAACATGAGATAATCCTCACCCCTCATATAATCTCCCCACCTAACGTATGCTTTTAACCCACCTAGTTATGATACCCCACCTAACTAGTCTCATCCAAATTTGTAACGCATTACCCTATCTGATAAAATTTGTATATCATTGATTTTTTTTACTATGTTCGTATATAATTGTCTACCTCTTTTTATACGTATATTTAAAACAAATCAAATGCGTAGAAACACATATATTTCTCACTATATGTATATAACCGCTATCCCTACGAGCTCTGCCTCGCTGGATGCGAAATCACTAGCATGCTATCAAGTTCCAGGGAATCCACCACAACCAGGGCAATCAGGTCGGCATCTCACCACCAAACCCAAAAGAGTAACAATAACCAGACGTGGTCATGGCCTTAACTTCACAGTCATAATCACACCAAGTTATTCTACGGGACTCTAACCCTACATAGTGTGGGCATTCACATACCTATGACCTAGGGGAAATAGTACTACATCTGCTGAGATTCTCCAGAGTGACCTCCCACGAAGTGCAACCTCCATCGATATTATATCTGCTAAGATAGGTATTTTTAAATAAATATCGTGCACACACATACTGATACTCGTATACATATAGACTATCCTTATACCCATTTGTATATATATATAAAGTTTGATTGATCCGTGCCTAATACTCGAAGCACTAGACTATAAGTCACGAGTCTAATTCTAACTCTTAAAAATTTAATTATTCACTAATTAAATTAAGCATTGTTACATAACCTTTCTGAAATACTGAACTTTCCCAACAAGCCCGTAAATAATAATAATAATAATTTCCAAATTCTTTTACCCCAAATTCATAATTTATATTCCGAGTGTTACTGCTCCTAAACACTCGTAACCAAACTCCGAGTCCACCCTCCCCCACCCGAGGTCGAACAACTATCTATAATAGTCCCAAAAGTCCTACAATACCCAAACGACCTTTTCACAATTTTTGATTTCTCAAAATCCCTTCTAATTTCATTAAAGAACCTGAATATCCTTCATAACATGTCCAAATCGATTCGAACTCCTATCCGAATCGATTCTCCTGTAAGGCTGAATCGATTCGATTATGGGCAGAAGCCCAATTCTTTAATTAAAGTGACAAGTTCTCTAATCTCCAAGTATTCAATTACCAACCATTAACAACTCGCATAATATTTTTAGTCTTCTAAGGGTTCTTATACATAAAACTTAATCTAAATCCATTTTAATAATCATAAATTTACTAATCATTATCCCGATTTCATCAATTCAACATATTCAAGAATTTTGTCCCAAATTCCATATTTTTTCCTCCTTCATTTACTTCTCTAATTGGATTCTTTCCCAAATCATTTTTTTCACAATTTAAACAATCATAAGTATTATATTTCACAAAAAGCAAGATTAATTTTACCGAAATCAAGAATTTATCTTACAAAAATCAAGATTTGAATCATCACATAAATCGTATGTATTTTTTTTCTAAAACCGAGGTTTACTTGTTGAATCCCCATCCCAAAATTAGTTATTATTCTACCAATATTTATATGTGTTGATTGCAAAATTTACCCCCTATGTGGACTAATGAGAAATGGACACCCGTTCTTCTATGTGGAGATCTTTACAGTAATTATTTATGTCGTCAACCCCCGAGAATGGATCAGATCCTGATTTCTAATCACAGATAAAGTATGATATGTGATCTAAACAAACACACAAGAGACATATATTTTTAAAGTGGTTCGGCTATGAATAAAGCCTACGTCCACTATTTGTAGTCTTTTTGGAGGTTACAATAGAACACTTGAGTGTGCTTGAGAATGATTCATTTGTCCCTTTAAGCTAGGGGAGATCATGTATTTATAGTGATTGGGAGTCCATGAGATGGAATGTCTTTATATATTCAGGTGTTTACACATAAAAATGGTTGATCATTTGGAGACGTCAACAATATGAATCTAAACAAACACAAAAATCAATATGCAAGTTATACATTTGCCTTGAATTTTGGCTGAATCTTAGTCTTCTCCTTATTGAATATTGCCAAAGATAGTTTTTTCCACCCTTCCTTGTGTTCTCCCTCCTTCTTTTCTCACCAAAAGAGTCCCAAAGGTTTAGAATGTGTAAAGTGACTTTACCCAACCCTAATCTCGCATTTAAACCTCTTAATCTCCTAATTAGGTTAATCTATTAAGGAAAAGTGATTTAAATGCCCTCGAATGGGTCTCGACTAGTCTAAAAAGCTCCTGGTAACCAATCTCTATCCCCTGGGTAATTTAGACCCATTTTGGATCAATCGTACACTCAAAATCACCATCTGAGTCACTGAACATAAATATTTCACCTCAACCTAAAAATAGCCAACTTGTGTGTTCCGATTGAGATATCATCAATTCTCGTCATTATTACTCACTACGGCGTACTATCGATTTACTAAGATTAATTTACTTAATCACACTTAGAAATTTTTTTCCTCGTAAATATTAGTTTTATTCTCACTAATTAACATTTATTAAATTAGTAATATAATTACGAGCACGCGTGTAATTTAAAATGCAAAAATTAAATATTCAAAAATATGGGGTGCTACAAACTCCCCCTTCCAAAGGAATTTCGTCCCTGAAATTTGGATGCACCTGTGATAAAAATATCTGAATAATGCTCTCGCATATCATCCTTTCGCTCCCACGTTAAATAATCTACATTATTATCACCACACTGCACTCGAACTAGGGGCACCACCTTAGACCACAGCTTACACTCACTATGATCAAGAATAGCAATCGATATTTCCTTGTACAAAATTCTTGGCTGCAAATCAATCTCCTAAAGTGGTATGTTCCCAAAAGTCCTCTCGCTCCTTTGATATCTCTCCAGCAACGATACATGGAACACATCATGAATCCTTTGTAAATGCTTCGAAAAACATAGCCTGTAAGTAATTAGCCCCACTCTCTCAATGGTCGGGAAGGGCCCTACATACCTTGGCGTTAGCTTCCCTTTCTTTTTTAACCTCATGACTCCCTTTATAGGAGAGACGGGTACCAAGACCTCGTCCTCAATATCTAAATCTATGCCTCTCTTGTCAAAATTAGCTTAACTCTTTTTCCTATCATAAGCTATCTGTATACATCCCCGAATGAGCTCAATCTTAACAGTGGTGTCCTACATCATCTCGGATCCTAACAACTTATTGTCCCCCACCTCTAACTAACAAGTTGGCGAATGACAAGTCCATTCATAAAATGACTCAAACGGTGCCATATTGATGGTGAAATGGTAGGAATTATTATAAGCAAACTCCACCAGTGGAAGATACTTCTCCTAACCTCCCCCGAAATTGAGTATACACACCCTAAGCATATCATCTATAATCTCATTAACCCACTCAAACTGTCCATCTATCTGTGGATGATACCCCATACTCAATCGTAAATTTGTGCCCATTGTCTCCTAAAATCTTTGCAAAAACAAGACCCAAAAATCTTACCCCTGTTGTATACGATATTAACTAGCACCCCATGTAATCTCATAATTTTGGAAATAAATAGTTGGGCGTACTGTCTTGTCTTAAAATCTGTATGAACTAGCAGGAATTGGGCCACCTTTGTAAGGTAATCCACGATAACCCAGATGGAATCTTGACCTCTATTTTAACGTCAATAACCCAGTGACAAAATCCATTGAGATGTTCTCCCATTTCTAGATTGGGACCTCCAACGGTTGTAACATAATTGTCACTCTCTAGGGCTCTAGCTTCACTAACTGGCATGTAGTGCACTTCGAGACAAACTTTGCTATGTCTCACTTCATACTAGACCACCAGTACTACCTACGCATATCCTAGTACATCGCCATCATGATGTACCATAAACCTTGAAACATGAGACTCGATCATCACTGAATGTCATAACTCCTCATTCTCGGGAACAACAAGTCTCCTATTGAAGCGTAAGCCTACCTTATAACAGATTAAGTAAGACTCTGCCCTATCTTCCAACAACTATCTCACCCTATCTTGACAGAATTAATCCCTAAATTGTGCTTTTACTACTCTTATAATGATCTTGGGAGTGATAGATAATACTACCATACATGCTCTAGTGACCTCGTTATCATGCTAAAGATCCTCCTATTTATCTTTCCAAACCTTCCCTACCTCCACCGTAGGCCATTGGCTCAATGCATCTTCCACCACGTTTGCCTTTCCAGGATGATACTAAATATCAAACTTATAATCCTTCACGAACTCCAACCATCCCTGTTATCACATAGTAAGATCCTTTCGCGTGAATAGATATTGAAGTGACTTGTGGTTTGTGAATAGGTTGAACCGTTCACCCAAAAGATAGTGCCTCTAACTCCTTAAGGTAAACACAACCGCAACTAACTCCAAGTCATGTGTGGGGTAACTCCTCCTATGGGGCTTAAGCTTGCAAGATACATATGATATAGCCTTATCTTCCTACTGTAATATACCCCCAAGTACTTGTAGGGACGCATCTATGAAAATATTGTACTCCACACCTCCCCTAGGCAGTGCGAGCACGGGCTCCGAAGTTAATTTGTACTTTAGCTCATCGAAAGCTAATTGGTAATAATCATTCCAAATGAATGGTACCCCCTTGCGAGTCACATTAGTCAAAGGACCCAAAATCATTGAGAAGCTCTTTATAAAGTGGCGATGATACTCGGCCAACCCCAAAAAGATTCAAACCTCTATTGGAATTATGGGTTATTCCTACTCCTTCACTGTCGATACCTTACTCGAATACACAAAAATCCATCTAGCCGTTATAATATGGCCCATAAATTGTACCGCCCTCATCTAGAAATCGCATTTTTTGAACTTGGCATAAAGATGATGGTCCTGTAATGTCTGCAAAACTATATGCATATGCCCTATGTGCTCACCCTCCGTCCGAGAATACAACATAATATTTTCTATGAATATGATCATAAAATGGTAGAAAAAAATCCTTAAACACACTGTTCATGGGATCCATGGACATTATTACCGCATCAGTCAGCCCAAATGGCATCACTATGAACTCATATTATCCATACCGCTTCAAGAATGCGGTCTTAGGAACGTCCTCCTACTTAATGTGAAATTGATGATACCCCGATCTTAGGTCTATCTTAGATATGTACGTATATCCTCTCAACCATTCAAACAATTTATCGATTCAAGGTAATGGATACTTATTTCATATCGTGACTTACCCATCTATGTTTTTCACAAAAAATACCGGTGCACCCCACAGTAATTTACTTCTCCTAATGAAGCCCAATACTAAGATTTACTGAATCTGATCCCTCAACTCCCGCATCTCTAATAGGGCCATGCAATATGGTGCTCGTAAAATAGGCCTATTCTAAGGCGCCAAGTCAATAACAAACTCTATCTCCCGATTGGGTGGTAACCCGGGTATCTGCTCGAACACATCTGTGAATTACCTCACTACCGGGATCGAATACAAGGAAATAACTACTTCTTTTAATGTGTGGTCGACCCTCCCTCAGGAAGAAGCATCACCATGAGGAACATCTCCAATCCTGGGATGGAAAAATATAATGGTCCTACTATAGCAATCCACCATTGCCCGGAACCCTACCAACCAATCCATACCCAAAATAACATTGTACCCCACCATATCTAAAACAAGCTAATCGTCCTCTAGACATAACCTCCTGATGTCTATATCTACTCCCCTACATATGAAGTGTATAAGGTCTCCAATGCCCAACGGTGAGTCTACACACATAACAGTGTTGTCGACTGTCTCTAATAGACCGAGTGCACGTGCAAAACTTGTGGATATAAAAGAGTGTGAAGCCCTCATATTAAATAATACCCTGCCCATGAATAGAGAACATACTCTCAATTAGGTGTGGTTCCTACTGTGCCTGAGGCATGACAAAATTATGGACTTTATAGACACATTTGTAGTGTAACTGTCCCTTAGGTTGTGGGGCTGGTGGAGCTAGTGCTGCTATTAGTAATTGTTCCTGTTACCCATACCAGTCACCCTACTGAGGCACTATGTATGGATGATACCCTCTCCATGTATCCCATCTCACCATAAGAAAAACATCATCTAGTGAAGTCCTCCTATCTCTGGCTTTGGCAGTCATGTCAAGGTTGTCCCGATCGTTGGCCCTGATGACATCGGTCTTATTAGACTCCCCCGTTGTTCCCTTAGCCCTGGGAAACCTGTTGTTGCTTCTAGTGTTGTTACTGAGGACCCTGCTAACCCCGTTTGTACCCACTACTCTTTGGTAAAAAACATCCCAACTGAAACCTCTTACCGGGATCCCCCTGTCAGGAGTCGCGCTCCTATTATCTGCCCCCATGCTTCTGCAGTTCTCCACCGGCACCACTCCCTTCTGCTTTTTCAGCCTGACTAGTATCTCCCGCTCTCTTACTTTACCTCAGATGGAAACAATGGTCCTAGAAATGAAATAGTGCGACATTAACGACCTCAAAGTAGGTGGTCAACGTCAGGTTACGAAGCAAGTGTTTCTTGATCCTCCAAATGAGTTTATCCATGAAATTTAGTATCTTCTTCTCCTCTGTGTTTACCTCTTCGAGAAAAAAGTTGGCAAAATAGGTAAAATCCTCCTCATACTCAGCCACTGACCTGTCTCCCTCAGTAATATCTAAAAAAAAATTCCTCATCTTAGTCTGAATGATGGACAAAAAATACTTACGGTCAAATCGCACCCAGAATTCTCCTATAGTCATAATATCTCTCTCTTCTATCGTGGTAATTGACTCCCACCACTGAAGTGCTGCACCTACTAGCTTAAAAGTATCCAGTTGTAATACCCCGTACTTTTACGCTATATTAATTTGGGGATTTATTAAATTTAATGTGAGTTAATTATTTAATAAAAATCCAAAAATTAATTATGTTGTAATTATTAACGTGATGAGAGTCGGTAATTATGGAAAATTTGTTGAATATTACTAATGAGCAAAGTAATATATTATATTGGGTATATTAAATGTCATGAGTGAGTTAAATGACAATTTCGGAAATTTAAGTCGGGACGTGCTCGAGTCGCGTCGGGACTAAAATTTTGATAAATAAAAATGAATATTTTATAAGTTGTCCTTATGGTCATTTTGAGTGCGCCAACGCGTCCAGAAGGGTTGAGATAGTCAGAAAAGTGTACCCGGGGGTTTAGTTTGGGTCTCGGGGCTTTTTTAGGCCTAAGTGGTACCCCAGGAGGGCATTTTGGACATTTCACATTTATGGGCAATTAAACCAACAAAAATCAAAAACCTATATCATCCATTTAGGTTAGTCAGCTAGGGTTAGAAAACTCAAACACAAGTGACGGCCATAGGAGAGGGAAGAAGAAAGCTTCCAAGGCAATCCAAGGCCCCAAAAGTCATCCATTTGCACCGCCACCACCACCAACGCGTAGATAGCGCAACGGACTACGCAACCACACCAAAATCATCTGCAAACCAGAACGTCAAAAATCCCAGGCAAGTGTTTATCTTTCTTATTTCATTGATGCATTTTTCATATTAGTGTAGGAATGATTAGGATGAGTTTTGTGGAAGAAAACCTAAGGTTTGAGATAGGAATCGCATGTAGTTATGGTTTAAATGTTAATTCTGGAAACCCTTGCCATGTAGAGGAATTTACCCACAAAATTATGATGTTTATAAGAAGAAAATTCTGGAAAAACAGATTGGTACCATGATTTAGAGATTTCCAGGGTTCTTGAATATTTAAATGAATTATGGCATGATTAATCCATGTTTAGTGACGTAAATTGACATGCTTTACATAGGAAATGTATGATATCATGTTAGGATGTTAGTAGTACAAATTTTGAGACGTTTGGGATTGTAAAATATGGATTTGGTGTAAGTTAGAAGATTAAACCCGTAACTGCAATTCTGCGAAATCGTTTAAGTTTATCCCAAGCGGATCGGTCCGGGTCTGAGGCGGATCGGTCCGATTGACCGAATCGATTCTTTTATTCTGAGGCGAATTGGTCCGTTGATGATCGGATCGGTTCTTTTCTAGGCCTCATCGGTTCGCTTGCGGTCCGGGGTATACTGGCCTTCAGTAGTCGGATCGGTTCGGGTATGAGGCGGACCGGTCCGGTGATAGAATCCCTGAGCGTTATGTAGTAAGTGGAAAGGTTCCTCAATATTAAAGTAAGATGTGAATGGTTATACGTGATAACTAAATAATGTTAAATAAAAGTCGTAACTATGGGATTTGAGAATATACCCATTATTGATATAGTAATATTAGTATAGTTATATGATTGTGTATGCATATACTATCTATGTGTGAAAACATACCCACGCTACTTGCTATCCCTGAGGTTTTCGCTCTGGGATAGTCTTATCTCGATGGGACCTTTATGGGGGATATTGACTTGTACCCTAGAAGATAGATATCCTTGGTACAGGATATCGGAATGATAGTTCAGACGGTCCTAAGAGATGCGGGTATGTGCTTTCCTCTTAGAGACTTGGAATCTATGCTTCGCCTCATATTATTTGTGTATAGGTATCCTTGGTACAGGCTATCGCAGTGATAGTTCAGACGGTCCTAAGGGACTTGAAATATATACTTTGCCTCAATATTGTTTAAGTATGTGTTAATACAGTTCGAGAGTGATTCCGAATTTGTATTCCCTTAGTACGAGTGATACGGGGATTGGATAGCAGAGTATGCCCGCACCATAGTTTTTATGTGGGGTGCTGTTATGATATATATATTTTACGAGTAGTTAATATATATATGAAATTTTGAAATCCGGAACTGCCTACTGTGATGTGATATGTAGGACATGGTTGATGACTCAAATTGTAAATACTTATTTTGAGAAAGTATAATATGACGCTGGAAAACTTTATTGATTAATAAAGTTAAAATGAGAACTATGGTTACTAATTGAAATATTCTTTTCAAACAATTGAATCGTTAAATTTTGAATCTTACGAGTAATCTAAGATAAGTTAAATCACTGGGAAGATTAGTGCGATAAATGATAAGGCAAACCGTTGGGAAGGTTAGTGCGATAGGTGTGCACATTAGAAGAGAGGTGAGAATTTCTCAAGAGAGTGTCGCACTAATATGTTGTTGCATTGGCCTATATCAATTTAAATACTTGCTAAACGTATTTTAAATCAAACACACTATCAGGCTCTGACCTGTTTCTTCTTCTCTTTCTCTCTCTTGTATATATATGTATGTATTACAGGTGCCCAGCCACAGGGGCGTCTTGCTTAGGATCCCTTGAAAGGAACGTGCTGCAGCTTAGGTGGGAGTTGCAAGCCACTTTCATAGATGACTTCTTTTACTTGATTCCACATCTATCATACTCATTTATTGGGCATGTGTCGCCCTTTCCACTATTTATCTGTTTTGTTGGGACATTTATATTTCAGTTAGTTCTCGTACTGTTATTTTGGGATTTATTCAGCATGTATGTTTTACATTTACTTTTAAATGTTGGGATTTTGGATGTTGAATGTTTAAAGTAATTGGATTATGTTCCAGGATAATTGTTGTATGATTCTTACTTATTGAAAATGTTGTTACGAATTAAATAAATAAGTTTTTCTTTAAAAATACAATTTGGTTAGAAAGGTTAGAAATGGTTTTGACACTTAGCTTAATTAATTAGGGTGTTAATTTGGAAAAGTTTATTTTTACGAAAGTGATGCTAAGAATGAACCAACTGTTCACCTTGATTTTAATTTAATAAAGGAGTGATCGCCCGGTATTTAATTAGGCGGGGTGTTACACCAGTATCTATCTCTGAGTCTCACGGCACTCCACCACGCAAAGATGGCATGTGATGTCCTTCTTCCATTGGGTGACTGCCACTACATCTGAACTGCCCTGAAACTTTGGCGAATGCCCTTTTTAAATGGCCTCCCTCACTCACTCCCAAGCTGATGGTCCCAAGTTAGTCAGGATAACTATTGCCACCTATGGCTAATGATAGTCCTGGGGAAAGTGTTGTTTCATCGCTGTATTTACTGCCTGCACCACTATATTAGCCACCTCTGTAGCTGAAATGCTCCCCTGTAGGGCTTCCTAGCATTCACTCTCATCTGACGAGTTCTTTTTAACAGTATCTGAAACAAGATTGAAGTTTGTATAAGTCAAAAGTTTAAATAAAATAACCAACAGAAGAACGTAAATGCGCATACGTAAAGATAAATAAGACAATCCTACAAATAGGGATTTATATCAAAGAATGTTATGCTAAAATTGTAGTAAGTGGCACAGATTCTAAAAGACTCTGAACCTGATGCTCTGATACCATCTGTGACACCCCACTTATTAAAATAATGGGTGGTCAGGCCTCTGCCAAAATAAAATGGTAGTCTCATTTGGCTCATTCTTAACATCACTGTCGAAATGCGTTCAATTACTAACCATCGAATTAATTTAACAAGTAGTGTCAATTTTATCTTTGATTAAATTACAAACACACCCATCGTAATTCCATGCATAGTAATCATAATAAATGAGACCACAATATAATGTCTAAAACTGACATGAATAAATAGAAACGCCGAATAAAACATCGGGTAAAAAACAGTGCATCCAAACCAACTGTCTAAAATATACAAAAGTACATAAGTCTGAAATAAATGGGAAACACACCCAACTAACAACTGAAATAAAGAACCTAGTATAGATAGCAATAAATGAAGCGAATACTCAGAATCCTACAAGTCTCCACATTAGTTGTAGCTATGTCTCTAAAAAGAATCATTATCCTTAGCATCCGATGGCAAGACACCTAAAAGGTTTTGAATATATTTGATAAGGGTGAGAGCCCAAAACCTTTAAAAAATATTTAGCAAGTGTATAAGTTGCAGTTATTGAAAATGTTAAGCAATCTTCATATTTAAAGTGGCAGGGCACTCACATGAGATAATCCTTACCCCCTCATGTAATGTGTGAACCTAAAGTATGCTCTTAACCCACCTACTTATGCAAACCCTCCTAACTAGCCTCATCCTAATATGTAATGCATTACCCTATCTCGAGTTTTGAATATCACTGATTAATTTGATTGTGTTTGCATATAATTGTCTACCTCTTTATATACATATATTTAAAACACATCAAATGCATATAAACATATATATATATATATATATATATATATATATATATATATATATCGCCCACTATATGTGTAGATCCCATATTCTAGGACCCCCTAAGTCTCTCCTTAGGTCCTTAGCACCACCCCATTTCACTACAAACCCTAGGTCATACTCCGAGTACCGATCTAGATGCCATCGGGAGCTCCTGGGCCCTATTCGACTCTGGTAAACTCTATCGACAAAGTGAAAGATCTTTGAATCTTCAAAGGGCTCTGAATACCATTTCCAATAGTCTTCCCCGTGTGCGAATGGGCATAACGGTTCGGATGAACGAACGAACCATTTCACCACAAAATTGATCTGGAGGCCACAAGGCGCTCCTAAGACCCAACCCCAATTTTCCTCCAGTTAACTTTATTGCCAAAATTAAATCTCTTTGAATCTTTAAAGGGCACTAAAACCCCTTTCTAACGGTTCACCCCGTGCACGAAAATGTGTAACTGTTCGAACGAACGATCCATTTTCCCCTAAAAATTAATCTAGAGACCATCGGGTGCTCTTGATCTCTGTTTGAATAAAGTCAACTCTTTAGCTCGAACGAGACTGAACGAATCTTCGAGGGGCACTGAATACACCTTCCAACGGTCCACCCCGTGCACGAATCAGGCTTATTGTACGAACGAACGCCCTATTTTACTCCAAAAGGTCATCGGGCATTTTGGGCCATGATTGACCAAGGTCAACCTTTTGAACCGAGTGAATCTCTTTAGAATGTCGAAGTACCTTGCATGACATTTCCAACGGTCTGCCCCAAGCGCAATTATGACTTACCATTCGGATGAACTATCCATTTTCATCCAACGATCTCGCATCCAAAGGATCGATGAGGAATTCTGACCCCATTTGAACCAAAGTCAACTCCTAAAACCGGGAGCATCCCAAAGGGATCTCTAAGGCCGCTGAATTATCTTTCCAATGGTATGCCATGTGAGTGGTTTGGATTAACGGATTGCGTTGTACGATCATTTTTTCAAAAAAATATGCACGAGACTTTTGATTGGCAGGTCCGTTTCCCTGCCTATTGGCAGTGTGCCTAGGGTTACCTGACGATTAGTAGGGCTAGGTCTATGCTGATCGTCACCCACTGGCCCTCTAAATAGAGGGCATGACCTCACTTCCAAAGCACACCTCAGATCCACCAATATCAGTGATCTCTACAACATTCTCTTGTAATCAGCAAAGTTTCCTTATGTGAAGTTCCTTTCCATCTTTCATTCCCGTCCTTTTCATACCCAATTTGGAAAAATCTCATTCTCTTTTATCCAACATTCATCTCAACATTTGATGGAGTTCATCAAGGATCAAGATCAAGCATCCAAAAATCATTCTCTCTCTTTAAGTTCCTTATTTTTGCATTAGTTACATAAATTCTTAATATAACTTTTACTTCAGTTCATACACATTGATATCTCATTATTTATTAGTTATATTGCACATACTTTATTTTTTACAACAAAAATAAAATAAAGAAAAAGAGGGTTACACCTATAAATTCCAATGGGATTATCCACCACAATTTCTCAAAACTAAAAATACATTTTCTACACACACATATATGATAAATTCCCATTCGAAACTATTGGATAAACCCCACCCTTATGTCGTATACGAACTATATGTCCTTTGATGTCTTTATAGGCTACATAGACATTTCGGGCTAAAACCCGATACTCGAGTCCAATTTTCCCATTTTTGTATTTGTCTCCTTTTCATATTTACATTATTTAGGATATGTTATATTTTTTATCCTTATTAGTATTTTGTCCAACATATATTATCGTTTCATCATAACAAACAATATCCCGATAAACGCATACATCGTATTTTCTAGATATTATTTTGGGAACATTCTCATGGATGACCTCACTCTATCTTTTCCATGGTTTGAGTTAGGTGATTCCAATCTCCATTTATATATATACACGCACATACACATCACGAATAAATAAAGGAAAACAGTAACACGAGCCCATGAGAGACCAAAAGGGCGTGATGGGTGCCTAACACCTTCCCATTCCGTAACTTAGCCCTTGAAACTTCGAACTATTTGTTTCGTAAGCATCAGTTTGTCTTCGATACCGCTCTCTCGAGGAGGCTACATTTCTTTCTCCTATTTTGTGAAAAATAGGTTGGTGACTCCATCTTTTTACATCACCCCGCCTTGACGACAGCCAAAGCGATCCTAGAGGAAGAGGGCGCGAGAACTTCACCCCTTCCCCCTGGTAAGGAGATTGGGATGGCCACAGTGGAGACTCCGCTAGGAACTACTTTCATATGAGGGCTAAACTCTATTTTCATAGTTATTATTATTTTCTGATTGTTTGCGTATGAACCTACCTCTATGTTCATTTTTCATCTCCTCTATTATTTCTTACACATATATACCTCATGCTTATATCACATCTCACTCACTCCTCTCTCACACACTTGTAGATACTTCGCATATACACTTCAAACTACTTACACATAGGATCACTTATATCCACATGTTGCACACACCACTTAGAATATCCATGCTTAGGTGTCATTAACACACAACTCCACTTATCACACTTGTATATATCTATGATCACTCACACTTATCACACCCTGATATACCAAAATATACCCTCGTTTGGGACGATGGTGCTCCCAGCCTTAGACGAGGGACCAAGTGAACCAGGTTATCAAGTTTATGGGGTCTTACCAGAGACTAGGGTTGTCCTGGTCGATTCACTAAGTATCAAGCAGTAGTTTGGGCACCCGGTCCAGCCTGGACCCTCGACCTATCTGAAGTCTTGTCTCGTCCACACGGAAGGATTCATCCGACCCTACCCACAGACCGCATGATCCGTCGTATAGATCCCCATGAAGACTAACCTCGGCCTCCATATGCGGGTCGAGGGTGACATCAGTGTAGCACGTGGATTGGGAGATGCTGAAGCAGTGAGCATAGGAAATATACTCCACGTGGGAGAAACTGTTATAACCAAATCATTCCCGCACATGGGAGAATATTGGCCATCATACTCTATATGTATCACAGCCAGGTGTCACCACTAGAGAGGCTAAGAGCAGGGCGTTCATACATACTACATGTTTGGGGGAGGACATTGTACCCCCTAAGCACTATATAAACCTTTTATCTTCTATATAGTAAAAGGATCCTCGTTATTAACAACCCTAGCAAAACTCTGTAAAAATATACAAAAGAGAGAGAAAAGATTGAGTGTTGTATTTACTGGCCATTAGTGCCATATTTATAGTGAAAAACCACCATTCACACTACACAGTGGACGTAGGTTCTGCCTGAACCACTTATATCCTGGTGTTCATCCTCTTCACATCATCTCTCTCTTTAATTGATTTGTTGTGTAATTGTTTCCATTGTTGTGTTCCTATTTGAGCTTTATACATCTGTGACCTGGTGATACCATTTCTGGTATCATCAGTCTGGCATCGTCTATGGGAACGAGAAGCATGATCTCTTCCCTTACTTAGCTTATCCTCACCGGAGTCTCTGGGGGTGAACCAGTCCTCCCCCTCCATGGAGCTTTTTTTCCATTAAAAGAATTCCTATTGAGCTGTAAGACTTTCACTCATTGATTCCAATCTCATCCATGGATGACCTTGCAGAGGGGATACTCATAAGGTTCCCCCTTAGTGGCAAAAATAGTCAACTTCCCAAACCCTACCAAATTTAAGCCACCGGTGGTTACCCCAAAGTATGATTGGGACTACCAAACCCGTGCACCATGTAGAGATGTACCAAGCGGCTGCAAATATCTACTCCATCTCAGATGAGATGAAATGGCATTCATTTTCAAGAAGTTTGATAGGGGCTTCCCATATATGGTTCACCTCGCTTCTGAAGAAATCTATTGAAAATTTCAAGCAACTTGCAGAGCGGTTCATCCATAACTTTTTTTTAGGGGTAAGACCCCAGAAGAAGACAACCCACCTGCTGTATGTTAAGCAGGGAAAGAACGAAAGTCTTAGGGAATACACCCTGGGGTTTAATAAGGAGAAACTGTAAAGTAGCATACTATGAGGAAAGTATTGCGATGACCGCATTAATAGGGGGCCTAGAAAAAGGGAAATTGCTTTGGAAACTTGCTGAAGACCAGCCAGAGTCTATGGATGAGCTACTGTCAATGGACGGTAAGGTTATGAATGCCAAAGAAGCTATGGCAGCTAAGTATGAGGATGCGAAAGGGACTAGCAGTGGGAGAAAGTTTCAGAAAAAGAATAAAGATGAAAAGATAATATTGGCCGATGATAAGTTCACCGATTATACTCCACTCATAGTCAGTTGTGAGCATATTTTAAATGAAATCAAGAACGATCAGACCCTCAGATGGACTGAGAAACTGAAAGATCCTACTCATAAAAGGAACAAAAGATTATGGTGTGAATTTCACCAAGATCACGGGCACTTAACCAATAAGCGCTTTACCCTGAAAGATGAGATTGAGAAAAAGCTTAAAGCTGGAAAGCTAAGGAAGTATATGAGCAGTGATGACCAAAGAGAGGACGAGGAGACCCAGAAGACGAAGGGTCGATAGGTTCTGGGATGATATCCCTAGGAAAAGGGATGATGCCTCAAATGACGATGATGATGTTGACCCAGACCTGCCGCCAAAGGATGATGATCCAAAAGGTCGAATCTAGATGATCTCGTTTGATGTGAACATGATCTGTGGAGGATTGGCAATGGATGGAGAAGAAGTGGTTGACCATAAGGCACGTGTAGTTGAGGCTAAGGCCCTTACCTAGGTTGAAGCTGTTAACTGGGCCGAGGTAGGTACAAAGTCGGAGAAGAGAAAGAAGGTAGATATGGACACCTTAATCGTGGGTTTTTCAAGACTTTACCTCAAGGCAATCCTAGCTCCGCAGGATGACTCTTTGGTGATTACAACTAGAATGCATGGGTACAATGTGCTGAGGATATTGGTTGAAGGGGTAGGTTCGGTCGATGTTATATTCTAGCCATGCTTCAAAGGCTTGGGACTCAGCAAAAAGAGGCCTATCGCTTACCACCATCCATTGATAGGGTTTAATGGAAAAAAGGTACACCCATTAGGAATGTATGAAATGGAGGTTAGAATGGGAGAAGTTTGGCCTAAAAGGCTAAGGAAGAAGGTCAATTTCTTTATGATGGATGAAAGTGTATACTCGTCTTATAACATCATTATGGGAAGATTATTCCTGAAGGAATTTGAGGCCGTGCCATCCACTGTACACCAAATAGTAAAATTCTCGACTCTTTATGGGGTAAGGGAAGTCCAAGGTGATCAATTGATGGCGCGTGAATGATAGTTCAACTCAGTTGAGGAGAGGTAAAATAATAAAAAATCAATTATAACTTATAATATTAATACTCTTGATCCCAGGGATGAGACCAAATTAAAGAAAGGAGAAATCACGAAAGAGGTCGAGTCCATTGTCCTCGATGAGGATGACTCGATAAAAATAGTCCAGGTTGGAAAATCCCTGAGAGGGGATATCAAGGAAGATCTAATCAAACTCTTGAAAGAGAGGCAGAGTATCTTCTCATGGAGTCTTGAGGATATGCCAGGCATAAATTCTAAACTCTTTTGCCATAAATTGAATGTGGACGAAGATGCTAGGCCGATATGACAGAAGATGAGGTTCTATTCTTAGGAGAAGTATGAAGTCATTCAGGAAAAGGTGAAAATATAGAAAAGGCCAACCCCAATGCAGTCATAGTTCCCAAAGCCAATGGGAAGTGGAGAATGTGTGTAGACTTTACTGACCTAAATAAGGTATGCCCTAATGACAGTTTTCCTTTGCCTAGGATCGACCAAATGGTGGATGCCATAGCAGGCCATGAGCTAATGAGTTTCATGGATGGTTACTCAGGATACAACCAGATATCCATGCATGCGAATGATGAGGAGAAGACTGCCTTCATAAAGGATAAGAGGATATACTACTACAAAGTTATGCCCTTTGGTTTGAAGGATGCTGGGGATACCTATCATAGACTTGTGAATAAGATGTTTGAGGATCATATTGGGAAAACAATGGAAGTATATGTTGATGATATTTTAACTAACAGCCTTAAGGCCGAAACCCATGTGGCCTACCTCAAGCAAACATTTGACATGATGGACAGATATAGGATGAAGCTCAACCCTACAAAATGCATGTTCGGTGTAGGGGATGGAAAGTTCTTGGGATTCATCGTCAATCAAAGGGTAATAGAGTCCAACCCAGATACTATAGAGATAAAGACACCATCTACAATCAAAGAGGTTCAGAGGCTGACCGGGAGAGTAGCAGCACTTAACAGGTTTGTATCCAGAGCCACCGACAAGTGTCTTCCATTTTTTAAAGTCCTTAGAAAGGCTTTTGAGTTGAATGAGGAATGTGATAAGGGTTTCAAATAATTAAAGTCTTATCTTGTCTCTCCTTTATTATTATCGCGACCAGTTCAAGGAGAAAAACTGTATGTGCACCTAGAAGTCTCGGAATCAGCTATTAGCACTGCCATTATAAGAGGAGATGGTGGAATGCAGAAGTCGGTATAGATCAACAGCAAAGAACTCCAGGGGCAGAGCATAGGTACCCTAGGATGGAAAAGTTGGACTATCTGATTCACACTTCGAGAAAGATGAAGCCATATTTCCAAGCCACATAACGGTTGTCCTAACTGATTTTCCACTTCGACAGGTCATCCATAAGTCGAAGAAGTCTGGGAGGTTGATGACTTAGGCAATAGAGCTGGGAGAATTTGATATCGTCTATTAGCCTAGGGTGTCCATCAAGGGGAAAATGTTAGAAGACTTTATAGCCGAGTTCACCTGGGATAAGGCTGACAGTGAAAGTTATGAGACTACGGATTGTCAGCAGGGGGGAGTGTATATCCTCACTAAGACAACACCAAGGCAAGCGCAGCTATGAAGAGGGTACCTAAAAATTAAGAAGAGTGATATCTCTTCAAGCAGGGAACCCTGTCAGAGAGTAATTTCTCTGAGGATGGTATTGTGTGGAGCCTGTTCGTCGATAGATTCTCTTATAAAAATGAAAGTTGTGTCAGACTGATATTATCAGCACCAGATGGCATAGATATTGAATATGCCTTATGGTTCATCTTCAAGGCCTCCAATAATGAGCCTGAATACGAAGCTCTCATAGTGGGACTCGCCTTGGTCAAGGTTCTGAATGTCATCCAACTTCTAGTCCACGGTGATTTAAGATTGGTGGAGAACCAGATCTTGGGGGCATATGAGGCGAAAGGTGATAGAATGGCAAAATACATGGAGATAGTAAGGTCAATACTGAAGAGATTCAAAGAGGTGAAGCTAAAGAGGATACATTAGCTAGACAATGGCCGAGATGATGAACTTGTAAGACTTGCCTCAGCTATAAGAATGAAGATGAGAAGGACGATGCCGGTAGAAATCCTGTATCGGTCGACCATTGAGGAGGAGGACAACACTTTTGGGTCTTATCTAAATTTGGATATGGTAGCTTCATCGATGGATCCACTCATCGAATACATCAAGGAGGGGGAGTTTCCAGAGCCAAAAATAGAGAGAAGAAAGTTGAGGTATAAAGCTGCCAACCCATGGAATGCTGATCACCTAAAGAAATATTACCCATGAATTGATATTATTGTCTTGTCTGCGTTCTATTATAACATAAGTGTATGTGACTCAGATGAAAGAAATTCAATGAAATCAAAGTGTCACCCCATGCGTTGTTTTCCTATTCAAATATTCGATTTTATCAGGTCACCTTAAGCTGCAAAAGATCATTCATGGTGACATAAGATTAAATTGGTTGACTTAATCCCTCAGTTGAGACGACAGTGCATGGAGGGGATGACCCTCCATACACTCTCAAAAGGACGAGGGAGGACTTTGCCTAAAACACTATAATGAGGACTTAATGCCTAAAACACCATAATTTGGTGGGTGCAAATTATTAAAAATCACTTAAGTGTGGTTGATGGTTAAAACATCATTAATTTAGTGGACTTAGTCCCTCGACTGAGGCGACAGTGCATGAAGGGGACGACCCTCCATGCACTCTCAAAAAGACGATGGAAGACTTAATGCCTAATACACCATAATTTGGTCGGTGTAAATTATTAAAAATCACTTAAGTGTGGTTGATTGTCAAAACATCATTAATTTAGTGGACTTAATACCTCGGCTGAGACGACAGTGTATGAAGGGGACGACCCTTCATGCACTCTCAAAAAGACAAGGGAGGACTTAATGCCTAAAACACCATAATTTGGTGGGTCCAAATTATTTAAAATCAGTTAAGTGTGGTTGATTGTTAAAACATCATTAATTTGGTGGACTTAATCCCTCGATTGATACGACAATGCATAAAGGGGATGACCATCCATGCACTCTCAAAAAGATGAGGGAGGAGTTAATGCCTAAAACACCATAATATGGTGGGTGTAAATTATTAAAATTCACTTAAGTGTGGTTGATTGTTAAAACATCATTAAATTGGTGCAATCACTCCATCATATGAGATGACAGTGCATGGAGGGGATGACCCTCCATACACTCTCAAAAAGACGAGGGAGGACTTTGCCTAAAACACCATAATTTGGTGGGTGCAAATTATTAAAGTCACTCAAGTGTGGTTGATTGTCATCTAACATCATCAACTTAGTGTCATACAAAATAGCATAAGTCAAAAGTGAAATTTCATTAACTTAATGAAGTACAGTACAAAAAATAGCAATGTCCATATGATTCAAATGCTAATTGGGTACAAAGAAGAGGGTATAGGACACATGCGGCCACCCTATTGGGTCGAATTAGCGGGGGTCAAAGCCTCAGTCTCATTGCTAGTAATGGAGGCAGGCCGACTTTCCAAGTGTCTTTTAACAGTCATCGTGGGATCAGCAACCATCCCTTCACCTTCAGATGTTGTCAAAGACTCTATATGGGCTAGAGCCTCAGCCATCAGAGGGTCTTCAAGGTAAGCAGCCTCCAGAGATGGTCGGATGGAAAACACTACATCAGTGAACTTCAAGAAGTCCCACCGACAGGCCATCTTGATTCCTCTTTCTAAGTACTCCCACTATACCAAATCTGCTGAATTGTCACGGTCATTGACCTTAACAGGTTGGACTTGTCTAGGTCAATGACCATGACAATTATGGGGGTGATAACTTATTTTGTCACGGTCATTGACTGTGACAAGTTCATTAGACTTGTCATGGTCACGTCACAGTCCTTGACCTTGACAAGTTTTGTCATGGTTAAGGACCGTGACAAACCCATGACATTTAAAAAAAATTGTCACGGTCATTGATCGTGACAAGTTCGTGACAACTTTCTTTGTCGCGGACTTATCACGATCAATGACCATGACAATTCTGGCCAGAATTGAAAAATAATCTGCTGGGCGGTATGGCCACTGCCACTGCCTAGCAGTGTATTTGTACTTGTTATAGCAACGTTGTACCTATTAAAACATTATATATCCAAATAAAATAGATATAGTGCAAATATACATTTAAAATAGAGACAATATGCATCACGATATAATCCAAATATAAATCAAATGTACCAACTTAAAAACAATACAATTCAATTCAAATAATGTCACAACATGTCTTGGGTAAGGTTAACTATGAGGAGGTGAGTAGGCCACACGATATACAAATTGACACACCCACTGATATACATCGTGCCGCATTATTCGCGCAACCACAATGGGAAGTTCTCCTTCCCGGGTATCACATGCGTGATGAGAACCTTAGACTCGATGTCTTGAAGCTCACGTCCATGAACTAGTCCACCCTGGACGATATTCGAGTCCCTTAACCCCCGCCCTATTCGTTGGCCATTAAATACGTCCAGTATAAACACGCTCAGCCAACCAAGTTTCTAAGGGAGCCAAATAGGTAAGTCGATCATATAAGTCCGCACATGTCGGTGATAAAGCAGCGAGGTCCACATCCATGTTGTCCTGCACCTCGTCCTCTCGCACCAACTCCTCCACCACCTTCCCTTTCCCTTTCCCCTTACATTTTCTGCCCAACGAATGCTTCAGGAATGAGATCATATCTTGGACTATCACATTCAAACGAGACATCTTCGTATCATGCGAGTCCACCGTTCGAGCCAACCCGGTGTCACTCGTCTCCAATTCGATGATCCTAGATTTGGCCACCCGCGATCTCACCCCCTTGTCCTCCCTTTCTGATCAGAGCCAAGCACTTGGCTGAGGGCGTCTGTGGACAAAGATGCCTTGTCGGCATCAGACTGCGACTCATTCACTTCCTTAAGTTTTTCCTGAAATGACAAAAAGTACATGATTAGTAAAATAAGTAAATTAAAAAATTATAACGTAATTAACAAAAATTAAATTTTTGAATAACTTACAATCGTGGTCGCGATGCTCGGGGACACCTCCTTGTCCTTCCCCTTCTTCGTCCGAACATCCACATAAGTATCGAGCCTATGTAGCCTACCCCTAGGGCCACTCCCTGTCCCCTGAAATAAAATAAAGTAACATTAGTATCGTCCCCGTAAAGTAAAATAATGCAGAATAATATATTTCTGTAGTTATAGAAAAATTAAATTTTACCATCATCCTATGCTCCACCTCGGCGTAAGACGTCCGACCGGAGTAGTGCACGTCCGTCTTTTTTGCCCGATTTTCCATCCCCGATTGGCGAGATGCTAATTGTAACTGTTGCCATTTTGCCAATGAGATTGGCTCCTTCGGCGGGACGAATTCACGCATTTGGATAACGGACTCTCGTGTCTTTCCAAAGTACTGGGTCCGCATTGTTTTCTTCTACATCTTGTGTTTCTCTCTCAACTGCTCCAAAACGGAATCGCGTAGCCTGGGATCCAGGATGAATTGTTCCTGTCCAACAAATACAATGTTAGTTGTGAATAAGTATAAACATAAATATAAAATGAAATTGAAATCGAAATCAAAATCAAAATTTTCATATAAATATAAATACATTACCTGTAGTGCCACCCAAACAGCTAACTTGAGCTCATATGGCACCTCCTTCCAACTAATGTACCTCGGGTCGATGATCGTCTTTACCATCTTGAGGGATCTCGCTAATAGCCCCGACTTGTTCTCGATGGCCATCCCCAATTTTCCATATTTGGGGAGCCTAGGGGCCGAGGAGCCCTCGCCGCCTCTGCTACCACCGAGCCCAGACGACATCATCATAACTAGCATCATCATCCTTGCCTTAATACCTAAAGGAGACATTTGCTGTAAATAAATGTTATTAGTACAAATCAAAATGAATTAGAAGAAGACATGCACATATGTACAATTACTACAAATAAAAATGAATTGTTACTGTCAAACATCTCAATTTTGAATTCCAAAATAACAACATCTAGCTCATAATATGTACATTTACTAAAAATCCGAAACATCCCTCCACCCCTACTGTCCACACACACGCACACAACACAAGAGTGAAAATGATAAATTGCAAATCAATTAAAAGCATTAATAATGGATGTTTCAGTACAAATTGGAATAGTTATTACAAATTGAAAAATTGTTTAAAATTCGGGTTATCATAAAAAATGGATTGATATTCGGTAGAATCATCCAAGTCATCCACACTACTATTTAGATGCTTTGGCGCATGTTGGACAATTGACCATGGCTCATTGTTGATATACTCCGAGTAAAACACTTGGTTAACCTTTTAAAATGCACAAATAAATGGCTCATCGCTCATGTGGTCGTTGCTCTTCAACTTGGACAAGTCAACCATAATCAAATTGGTGACATGATCAACTTTATAAGCATTTTATCCTCAACTCTTACACAATCACAGTAAAATACAACCTCTTTGAAGCATATATAATCCAATTCAAATATATTTCGGATTACACCATAGTAAGTCATTTCATCTTCAACGAGGTTTTTATCTTTTGCGCTCGCTCGAAAGAAAGTAAGAGCTTTGTATGAAATGCCCGAGTTCTGTACATTTGTACTTTCCTTTTACACTTTAGCGCTAAAAATGTAACCGTTCAATCGATACTTTTTTACACTCTTGTGCCACGAACAAGGGTCCACTGCCTAGACGAGCAAGCGTTGATGTCGCATCACCCGTCTTTAAAAGCTGAGAATATAGATAAATTAATTATATTAGTTGTAAAACTTGAGTGTAATGTAACGTTATATAATGGCCATTTTCTTTATAATTACCTCTTGTGTCAACCAAAGCCTAAATTCGCTGTCTTATTGTACCATTGTTTTTTGTCTTTTATTGTTCTCACGGGCTTTAGATTTTTTACATAGTACAAAATTAATCATGTATATAATAATCTAAAATAATGTTAAACATTATAATAATCGAAACTTACTTTTTCCATTCTTCGACATCTTCATGTGTGTCAAATAGATAATGAGCTACTTGTTCATGTTGCAAACAAATTAATTTCACTCGTTTTCCCATCACATGACCACCATCATCGACGAACTCATCAGAGTCATCTACGTTAATCGAGTCAGGCATATATTCCCGAGTATATATTGATGACTCCACAGTGATGTATTCCTCTGTAATTAATCAGGCAATGTATCGTGTATTCTTGACGTAATCTTTAAAAACTTTCATCAATATTTTAAGTGGATACATCCACCGATATCTAACTAGACCACAAAGAAGTGCCTCGTCGCATAGGTGTACCAACAAGTGAACACTTATGACAAAGAATGATGGGGGAAAGTACTTCTCCAACACACAAATCGCTTCGATCACCGCCAATTTTGCGGCCACTATGTGTTCTTGATTGACTACCTTCTCACTCTTGTGAGAAGGTAATTCTAATTTGCATAATAGCCCTCCGTAAATCCTTGTGCTTGGAGAAACAGTGCTTAAACAATAGAGGAACCAATTGCATGATCACATGCCAATCGTGGTACTTACACTTGTGTAAATCATGAGTAGCATAATTCAAAATCCTTTGCAAGTTGGACAAAAAAGTAGATGGGCCCTTCAAATTATATATTGTTTCTAAAAGCACCTTCCTTTCACCACTCGTCAAAGTAAACGCACCAGGGGGAATTATTGTCCTTCCCCTAATATCTTCTTTCAACAATAGTTGTGTCTTAAGTTTCAACTATTTAAGGTCTTTTGTGCATTTTTTCCATCCTTCGAATGACTCCCCCAAGGCAAGTGCCCACAATATGTTCAGCAAAGTTCTTCTCTGCATGCATCACATCCAATACATAGCGCACCGGGTTAGTCTTCCAATAAGGCAACTCAAATAAAATTAAACTCCTAGACCATGCCTTTCTTGTCTCAGTTTCATTCCCAGTTGGGGTCTTCTTATGCTTGACATTATTAAATTTTTTATTCTTACCAGGCATATTAGGGCCACATTCAGAAGATTTACTTTCAATTTCTAAACCCAAAATTTATATCGGTGGTAGCCTATGTTCAACCCCGCCCAATAAATAATCGGAACCTTTATCAAATATGAAACTATGAGTCGGGGGTAGAAACCAACTGTGGCAATGGTATACATTTTTTAAGCTAAAGATAGACGAAGAGATTCAGTCTCCTCTCCACAAATAGGACACCCCAAATAGCCATTTACTGCACAACCGGATAATGTCCCATAAGCTGAAAAATCATGAATTGCCCACATCAACATAGCTTTCAGCGTAAACTCTTCTTTTCTAAAAGAGTCAAAGGATTGCACACCCTCTTCCCACAACTCATTTAATTCTTCTACCACAGAAGCCAGGTAAACGCCGATGTCATCACTTGGTGCCTTTAGCCAAGGTATCAACAAAGCAATCATCAAAAATTCAGGTCTCATACACTGTGAAGGAGGGGGGTTGAGTGGGGATAGGATCACTGGCAATACACTCTGATTGGTGCTTAGATTTCCAAATGGATTAAAACCATATTGATATAACCAAACGAATGCTGCGTTGTTCTCGAGAAAAATTTGGATACTCATAATTCATCCTCCTCCAGGCAGTAGAATCAATAGGATGACGCATGATATTACCCCCTACTTCTTCCCTAGCATGCCAAGTCGTTGACTCCGCTATCCATGGTACTGTGAAAAATCTCTTTAGTCTAGGCCCAACGGGAAAATGTTTCAATACTTTTTAGGCACTTTTGAGCTTGTGCCTTCCTTACTAGTTGATTGGACATATCTAGGTTCATCGCATACCGGACAACGATCGAGATTTTCATACTCCTTTTGGTATAGTATGGTGTCATACACACAAGCATGAATCGATTTATACTTCATTCCTGCGCCTTTCAAACTGTTCTTCATAACAGGATAGCTATTTGGAAGTGTATTCTCCTTGGGTAATAAGCCCTTCACCTATTTCAGACTTCTTGTCACGCTATTTCCAGACAAACCGTACTGCATCATCAAACTGTGCAAACCAATCGTGGCATGTAAATTTGTTTGATCTTTCTCACAGCCAGAGTATAACGGTTGGGTCGCCTTAAATTTTAAACTTTGGTAGTCATCGTCAACTTTTATCATGATATCTTCACGAGCACTTGAACCTTCTACATCATCAGTAACCTCATTCTCCTCTTCTTCATAAACTCCGTACCCATCATCAACTAAATACTCTAACATATTATGATCTATGTCGTCCCCTTCAACATCTATCCTACTTGTTGAAGGTTGTTGTGAACGTTGGTCGGGGATAAAAAGAACTTTCAATTCACCGTGAAAACTCTAGAATCGATAACTATCTTGCATACTCGATCTTAACAAATGTAGTGCAACTATTTTCCACTAAAACACCTTACCATTCTTAAACCTAGCACACGAACACGAAAACTCTTCATCATTATGACATCTCATTGCATATTTTACAAATTCGTTAGCATCTCTAGCAACTTCCCCTCTCGTCCTTCTAAAACTTTCTCATTATTATTTGGGACCCTCATTGTAATGTCAAATTTGATGCCAAATGAATGTATCCATACTAAGAGATCGCACTCTTTGACAGACGAGGCATATAAAGAGGCATGCGAAGTGTCGACCTCATCTTCGATTCCAGTGCCCTCGTCCTCTTCCTCACCCTCGCCCTCATCCTCAGCTTCTACTGGCTCATCATCAGTAAGGATAGGAGGGCCATCTGGGAAATTTATTTGAAACTCACTAGGGGACATGGCTTTCACAGGGACATCATTTGGATTAAGTGTAGGTTCATCCCGCTCAGGATGGATGGTGTTTGGTGGGTCATCTCTCCCAGATGTCTCGACTTTAAGGGGGGATGGCACTCTGGTTTGTGGTTCCCCCATGGTCTCTTCTTGATTTTGACCCTCAGCTTGAGAGTGAGACGAGTCGACAGTTTCAGCTGGTGTGGGAAAAATTTTGGCCAATAGAATGGGAAAGATGGGTCGTACCCAGACAGGGTCGGCCTTACGTCTAGCCTTGTCTTCTTTATCTACCCTACGAATCTCTTGAAATCACCTTTCTCTTAAAGTGGGAAATTCCTCGACCAATTTATGGAGTCTTTGTAGCATTCAGAGGATGACCCTAGACTTGTAGACATTTTTAAGGGAAACTACAAATAAGTAAGGCTTTTGACCAGTTTGACCACGGGATCAAATGGAAAAAAATGAATCATTTTGAGGATTAAACAGTCAATAACACTAAAGAGGATCACCGAAGAAGGTGATCGAAATCCTAATGGTAAAAATGGTTGTGGGTTTTTGGTGCTTACATGAGCCAATATTAGGTACTAGTATTGCCTGCAACCAAGTAACCACCAGTTTGTACCCTAAGACTAGCCCTAAAACCACCACCAAAGGCTGTAGAAAGGTCTAAAGCTGGTCGAAAAACTCAACAGGTACAAACTCAGGGAAAAACCACAAACTCAATGCAAACAATAGATGAAAATGTTAGAAAATAACAAAGAAAGGTACTTGGAAGAAGGAAAGAAGCAAAAATACCGGTGATAAGCCCTATAAAGCTTGCCAGAGAACGAACATGGAGAGAATGGTAATAGCCAGAGAGAGCGTGAAGAAGAAGAAGAAGAAGAAGAAGAAGAAGAAGAAGAAGAAGAAGAAGAAGAAGAAGAAGAAGAAGAAGAAGAAGAAGAAGAAGAAGAAAGTGAACCTTGATATATTCTCAAAATTTAAACATTACGTCATTATTTGGCACATAAAACGAAGTGGCGCACAACCTTCAAGGCACACCATCATTAGGGCATAATGCCCCATACATGATCAACAACCGTCATTCTTGGAGAACGCAACACGGTGATTGACAAATGTCAAGTGTTAGTTTCAAGCCTCATCAATTCGGTAACCAAAGAAGACGATAATACCCCTCATCCACCTCAACAACATCACTGGCTAAGGGCTAGGGGTGATTGATATGCCAAAACATACCCTCATCTGGGAAGATGGTGATCCCAACCTTGGACGAGGGAGCAAGTGAACCAGATTACCAAGTTTATGGGGTCGTACCAGAGACTAGGGTCAACCTGGCCGACCCTCTAAGTATCAAGCACTAGTTTGGGCACCTAGTCCAACCTGGACCCTCGACCTGTATGAAGTCTCGGCTCGGATACACGTAAGGATTCGACCGACCCTACCCACACACCCCATAATCCATCGTATAGATCCCCATGAAGACTAACCTCGGCCTCGGCCTCCATATGCGGGCCGAGGGTGACATCAGCATAGCGCATGGACTACGAGACGTGTGGAGCAGTGCGCGTAGGACATATGCCCCACGTGGGCAAAACCGTTATAATCGGATCATTCCCTCACGTGGGGGAATATTTGGCCATCATACTCTATATGTATCATAGCCAGGTGTCACCACTAGAGAGGCTAAGAGCAGCGCGCTCATACATAATACATGTTTGGGGGAGGACACTATACTCCCTAAGCACTATATAAACCTTTTATGTTCTACATAGTAAAAGGATCCTCATTATTAACAACTCTAGCAAAACTCTGTAAAAATATACAAAAGAGAGAGAAAAGCTTGAGTGTTGCATTTACTGGCCATTAGTGCCATATTTATAGTGAAAAACCACCATTCACACTGCACCATGGATGTAGGCTCCGGCCGAACCACTTATATCCGGGTGTTTATCCTCTTCACCTCATCTCTGTCTTTAATTGATTTGCTATGTAATTGTTTCCATTGTTGTGTTCCTATTTGATCTTTATACATTTGTGACTTGGTGATACCATTTCTCGTATCATCACACCCCACTTGTAGTTGATCCATGGTTAGGTTCACTACCACACACTCACTTGTAGATATTCACATATCACTCACTCTCACATATTCATGCTTAGTATAATCTTCATGCTCCATGTTAGATTTACTTTTTATGATACTTGTACATTATTCCCTATTAGCATAGGGCTCCTAATAATAATATACTCTCTTCATAATTTACTAATAAAGAATCATACATTTTTCACACTGCATCACCAAAGAGCATGGCTATTGAACAAATTTTGTCCCGTTACTGGGGGGAGGGGGGGTCACTTCTCGATGGACGCTGGTTTGGAGGGTTGAATTAGCCTGAGCAATATGACTCTAACCTTCCATTGTCTAAGTATCTTCGACATAGATCAAACGGTTCCCCCCGCATCGTACTGCTTGACTGAAGTCATGACGGGAGGTATATCGTAGAGAAATCATTCACATACGTCGAGAATATCAAATTCTTTCTCACGCGGATTGTCCCCACGAGGTATATAGTGAGGCCATTCATGTACACTCAGGTATATCAAATGACTTTTCCACACGTACCAATTTCCCTTAAAAGCAAGATGTATATCGTGAAAGTCATGCCAAAGGGAGGAAACCTTCCAATTATGCCAACAACTGCATACCCTCATATAGGCGTTAAATCTAGGGAACTCGTATTTAGTTTGCTCGTTTCTACCCAAAACTCTGCCGAAATGATGGTCGGCATGCGGCCAAAATTATCGCGTGATTTTGCCTTTTTCAAAACGGGGCTGTGTCTATGAGCCTGGAAACAAGTCCAACCATGTTTTTCATATTTTTAAAACCCAATTTTCCCAGGCTCGGGTTACATCCGACATTCCTTTTTGCATTTAGGGTGAGAACATAATAATAATAATAATAATAATAATAATAATAATAATAATAATAATAATAATAATAATAATAATAATAATAATAATAATAATAATAATAATAATAATAATAATAATGATAATAATAATAATAATAATAATAATAATAATAATAATAACAACAACAACAACAACAACAACAACAACAACAACAACAACAACAACAACAACAACAACAACAACAACAACAACAACAACAACAACAACAACAACAACAACAACAACAACAACAACAACAACAAGAAGAAGAAGAAGAAGAAGAAGAAGAAGAAGAAGAAGAAGAAGAAGAAGAAGAAGAATGCTTAGACCCTTTCCTCATTTTTCCTCTTTCTTTACTAAAAGATTCAAAAACATTTTCCCTCTTTTATCAAAATACCCAAAGCATCTTCCCCTCTTTACACCAAAAATATTTTTCCTCCTTTTTACCCAAAAACATTTTTCCTCAACTTTTCTAAAAAAGTTAAAAATATTTTCCTTCATTTTCAAAAATAACAGTTTCCCCCTTCTCTTTCCAAACTAAATTCGATTTGTTTCTCCTTCTCGAGTCAATCACATACCCGACCCTTGGCCTGGCTCCCTATTTGGCTTCAGTCTTCCATCGAACCACCCCGATGTTTCATTATTTCCCTCGTTACTTCCTCTGAGTTCGTAATTCAACTTCATCCACTTTCCATGGAGAATGCAAAACAAATACTGAATGTGCAGCCAAATTTGATGATGGTCCTAGCCCAACTCACTGCCAAGATTGAAAATCTTAAAATCGAGGTTCATGAGATGCAAGGAAAGTGGGTCCCTATTCTCGAAGATCCAGAGGTCATCTTCCCTCGCTCTATGGGTCTTCTCGCACATAAGCCTATTTGGGTCCTCGAGGAATAACAGCATGATCCATGTTCCCCTCTTGTTAACGGTCCACGTCCATCTCAACTCCATATGCCGAAGCTTGCCCTATCAGGGGCTAACTTACATGTGATCATTGATTTGAAGGAAGAATATTTGGATAAGGTCAAGGAGGATCTTAAGATGTTGACCAAGAAGTTTGACCAAGTTTGAATCTCCAGGAACTACATGGATCATACCCATATGTCTCCTTATCCTAGATCAAGGTTTTCAAAAAAGTTCAAGATTCCTAACATTGAGAAGTTCAGGGATAGTAAACCCTGAGTTGTTCATTTTTTAAGTTACCATCGATCCATGAATCTCCTAGGAGCCTCCGGGGAAATAATGGCCCAAATGTTCCAACAGATGTTGAAGTACAATGATCTTTGTTGGTTTTTATCTCTCGAGGAGTCCAAGATTCCCAGTTGGGAGGATGGTTCCCATGAATTCATGTCACATTACAAGTATAACAAAGAGTTGGAGGTCACTAGTCATGATTTACAACTTCTCAAATAGAATCTCGAGGAATCTGTCAGTAACTTCATAGCAAGGTGGAGAGATAAAGTGTCCACCATGACCAACCGGCCTTTCGAAGAAGAGCAAGTCAGTATTGTGAAGAATAATTTCTTAGGCCATGTGCGAGAGATGATAAGAGGAAAGTACTACCCTCATTTTCGAGCCCTCTGAAAAGCTGGAGTAGAGATCAAAGAAAATCTTACCGAGACAAAAGTTGATCCGAAAAAAGTAATCGAACAGTTCACTCCCAAAAAATACGAAAACCCTGCCAATACCACAGTTTCAACCATCAATAATATCTCTCAGCCTACACTTCATGGGCACCAGAAATCCTTCCTAACCCAATCAAAAAGGAATATATGGAGCTTCACACTCCCTTATCCAAAGTTTACCTTGGCCTTTTAAGCCAAAATCTTATTAAGTAGTTGGACCCTAGTCCATTACCAAACCCACTTCCTAAGATTTTAAACAAGATGCACATTGCGATTTTCACTAAAGTGTCGGCCACACCACTTATTAGTGTTTCCACCTCCAAAATACAATCCAAGGTCTAATTGACCAGGGTATCATCACCCCACTAGCCAATCCTACGCCAAAAACTACCCATAATCCACTCCCAAATCATGGAAATGCCATCTTCCTAGAAGCAAACCCAAAATTTTATCTATCTACCTAGATCATAAACAGTAAATCGACCAGCATACTCATATATTCTCCTAACCCCTCTAAGTTTGCCCATATTTTTTCCTGCATCCTACATGTTTTACCGATCAGGCTCTATCATGCCTTATATGAGCATGCATTGTTGTTCGTACCTGCTTCGGAGGGGAAAATATGGAATTATGAGCAGGGTTGAACCAACTTTGAGAGTTTGAGCTAAAATTCCCTCAAAGATGACCATTGACTACCAGAGATTCAGTACGCTGTTTAGAAGCTCGAAAATGGGTTTGAGAGTTTGATAGTTAGGTGGCACCTTCCGATGAAGTTAGTTTAGATGATGTCATCTAGATCAGGGCAGAATTATTTCGATAGACCGGTGAAATTTGAAGTATATTTGAGCTACCTGATGCTTTAAAACTATAAGGACACCTAGTCCTTTCACTTCTATTTCTCCCCACTGAGTGGGAGGATCTATACGAAGAGGTCGTTGAGGTTGTGGAGTGTATTGACTTCTCGTGGAAAGATGATGTCGTTGCCACCGAATAGGGAGACGAATTTGACAGTTCAGTTGAAGAGCGAAGTCCAGACAAGACTAGCCCAATAGTCAGCATATGTGGAATGATATCGTTTGAGGAGCTACTAGGAAAAATCAACAAAGAGGCCGAATAGCCCCAGACATATGAGGAAATGGTATTTTTATTTTCCCCCTCTTTTGTGAACTATATAACTAGATCAGGGAGGCATTACCAGGTTCTGAACCTGCAGTCATCAGTGATCGACAAGGGAAAAGGTGTTGAGAAACTTCCTATGTCGAAAGTGACCCTCGAGGAGAACAAAATCCTCAATTAGTTGAAGAAAATTCAAGTTAATACCACTATATGAGGACTCTTTCTATCTTCCCAACTGCACTAGAATGCCTTAATCAAACTACTTATTGGGCACATCGTCCCTTCTTCCGCCATGCCAAAAGAAGCAGTGAATCTGGTCAGATCTCTAACCTCTACTAAAATGCATTGTTTCTCCGAAGAATAAATCCATAAGTTTGGTCCAAATCACAATTATGCTCTTAATATCTCTATCGAAATCATAGGAAAGATCGTCCCACTTATGCTTGTCGATAATGGATCAGCTCTTAATATTTTGCTGTTGAGAACCCTCAATTGATGAGGAATGAAAGTGAGCGACCTTACTCCAACCTCTGTTGCAGTGCACGCTTATGATAACACTTGTCGATATGTGGTGGGATCCATAAAGCTTATAATAGGGGTTGGCCCTATAAATCCCGTTATTGAATTCTAAGTCATCAACATCTCATCTTATTTCAATCTGTTGTTTGGAAGAACATGGCTCCATACTATCAAGTCTTCTTACCTACATTATAAATTAAATTTCTTTACCAATGGATAGGTCCTCACCATCTTGGACGACGACGATAACACCGAGAATGCAAGCACTAGCAATCGAGTACTTGAGACACAGCATGGGGCGAATAATATTCTTCTGTCATGTTTTCGAATCGAACGTCTTCCACTCCCAACTGAGGGGGATTTCAAAAATAGAGTTTATCTAGAGCACATACCTCATGGAAACATCAATGCGATACGGATGTACAAGAACATGCACTTCTTGCCCAGACTGGGGTTGGGACGACGATAACAGGGAATACTTGAAGCCATAGTATTCAAGAAAGATTTTCCTCCTTGAGGCTTGGGTTATCAACCCTCACTAGAGGAACTCAGAATGCTCCACCAACCTCGGTTGAATAGGAGGCTAGAAAATGCCAAGATTATCTTAAGACATTCCTTGAACGGAAGATTCATCAAAGAGGGAGAAGATTTCCCCTTTTTCGGCTTTCCCGGACCATGGTATGATCATGTGGAGAAGAAGATAAAACTAGGAATGGAGATATTTTTCTAAGATAGCTACTCATGGCTCGAAAGTTCCCAACATCATGTGCAACCAAAGACTATAGCTAATATCGGAGATTCTGTGGAAAGTGACTTCGAGGATTCATTCAACTTGCAAACACTGGTGCTGACACTCTACATGATCCACTCGATCTCTATATTATCGGATCCATCCCGCCTGATCAAAATTGATGATGCACCTCTCTTCAACTAGAATTCTATGCAGATTCTGCCTACTAAAATACAACCCAGCTCTAATGTTTATCCCATTTCCTTTTCCGTTGTTGATCCTCCTTATTCTGATGTAAGTGAGGCCTCCTTTGATGAGATTCTCAGCGTTATTTTTTCCAATAACTAAATAAATGAATATTTTGAGTATCTTGTTGTGCCTTACATTAATTGTCTTGATTCTAATCAAATTCTTGAAGATGATGATTTTATAAATGAATAATTCTTAACTGATCTTAATAATGTTAATAATAAACAAAATAATTGCGTTCAAGTTAATGAAGATAAAACTGTTGTTATTAATCACGATTTTAGTATCCAGCTGCACGATATTAGGAAAGGGTCTACCCTTGACGAGTAAGAGCACGCACAACTTAAAGAATTACTAAAGGAATATGTATATGTCTTAGCATGGTCCTATGATGAAATGCCCGGAATTGATCCTGAGATCACTCGGCACAAGATTCCAACTCTCCCAGAATACAAACTGATCAAACAGAAACTGTGAAAGCTCTGCATCAAACGGTCTCTCAATGTTAAGGAAGAAGTGCTCAAATAGTTGAACGCGGGTTTCATTAATGTGATTGAATATCCCACATGGTTATCGAACATCGTACCCGTATCGAAGTCTGGAGGAAAGGTTTCCATGTGCATTGATTACTGAGATTTGAATAAGGCCTCTCCTAAGGATGCTTACCTGCTACCTAATATCGACATGATTATGGATAACACAGCCAGTCACACTCTTAAATCATTCGTTGATGGGTCTGTCAAATATAACCAGATGAAGATGCACCCAGATCATCAAGAGAAAACCGCATTCATCACCCTTTGGGGAACCTTCTGTTACACCGTTATGCCATTTGATCTTAAAAACATAGGGGTTACCTATCGAAGGACTGTCACAACCATCTTACATGATCTAATACACAAAGCAGTCGAGGTCTACGTGAATGATATGATTAGAAGGTATAAGAATAAGGAAGGTTATGTTCCCGCTCTCCGAAAGTTCTTCGAGTCACAACAGCAATAGCAGATGCGACTTAACCCATAAAAATGTATTTTCGGAGTTGTCATGCCCTGCAAAATCTGACAGACGGGTTGTCCATCCACCATCGCCGAACTATGTCAGGTGTGAAATAAATAAATACCATTCTTAGCATGAGACAGATATGAGACATAAATAAACCAATCCACAAGATAAATAATTGAATCAATCTCAAATGATCATAAACAACTGAGCAATAAAATATCCATCACATGCTAATACTTTGAATAAAATCCAAATCTCTATTAATGATTAAATAAAATATGAATATTAAACCGACTGAAAATCCAACTGAAATCCTCTAAACAACTTTGGAACCCAATGGCCCAATAAAACTCAAATGAAGTCTCATAATTAAATATGACTGAAAATAAAAGTCTATATAAACTATGCAATAAAATAAATAACTCCAGCTGCACCTCCAAATGATAACTCCGATAATCCTATGTAGCTTCTCCAAAACTTATCCTGAAAAGTTTAGTCAACGCTCGAGGTCAGAGACCCAAGCATGAATACACACTACTCCCTTTAAATAGGATACTTGAATCCAGACAGTAGAATTATATGCAATAAATATCGCAATAGAATATTTTAAATTAAACGAGATAATTAAACATGAGAAATATAAATCACTAATTACCCACAGAGATCCCCATTTAAAAGGCACACCAATATGATTTTAAATTTCCAAGTCCCACAATTTTAATTAATTATATTAACCACTTTTATTATTGTTCTCACTTTTTATTATGACGGTCCTCCCATCCCCGGTGGTAATCCACCAAAGTGTCACACTTTCCCTTGTCAATAGCCAGTCGAATCCATTTAAACTTTCGATCCCCCTCAATATGACAGGTTTCCAACTCAGAACACGACATAAATTGCCCAAGCTGACCCGTTAAAACTATCATTCCCTAAGACATTATGTTGCTAAAAAATTTAATACCTGTTTTTATCTTAGGCATTCATTCTCAGCTTCTCAATTTATAAATCACCCCACCCTTTTAATTGATGTTAGATCCTCAAAATATCCCTTAGTTGCATACCTAAGGTTCCCCAAGTTATCAAGACATCCAACCCTATGTATTGGATGAATTTCTAACATAAACCTCGACCTAGTCTCATGCCTAGGCTAGCGTAACGACGATAAAGCGATAAAAATCAGCCCACCCCCGACATAATAAAGTCGTAATAATCAACCCTCACTAGTCCCATACCTAGAAGGCGTAAATCATAAAAAGGCCTACCCAATAGTCCCATACCTAGAAAGCATCCTAAAATAAAGGGAGATCATAAATACCCAAAAAAATCATCATCACAATAGGCAATTAAATATACCAATAAGTCACATGAATAAATACAATTAATCAAAGTACCAAACTACGCGTAATAATCCAATTCCATTAAATCTTAATTTAATTATCTCATCGCCATAAACACCCAAATTTATCTCATATAATTAATTTAAATTGAATACACCAAGGCTTCATCATTAATACAACAAAATTCAAATTTCATTATCTCAGCGTAACATACATGTGTTACACGCCCCCAAATTTATTTTTTCAAAACTAGGGTTTTTCTACATGCAACCTACACCCACCAAACCCAAAATCCACTCATTAATCCTACGTACCCAAGGGTTGTGAATATTATTCATATTAAGAGATTTCATAAAAATAGCCCCAAGTTTTATGTGTCAACTTTATATAATTAGATTGGTAATTGGGTTTAAGAAAAACATGAGATAAAAGTTTAGGCGAAACTTAAAACACATAATACTAAAGGAAAAGAATAGAGTATTCATGCCTGTTCTTTACTTGAATCAAAATCTGAATAGAAGTTTGAACTTTTCTTGAGAAAATACCACTTGAATCTTCAAAACTTGTGAAAGGTAGGGGCTAGGGGTTGAAGATGAGAGAAATATGATTTGAAACGGCTTTCTGGAGAAAGTTTGAGAGAAAAGTGAGTCTTGAAATCCCAGCCCAGTAATAGTTTAGTATTAAAGGGTTTAGGAGTTGGAAAACAATTAGGATTACAATCCATCCATCCACCTCATGTCCTTCGAACAAGCATGCCTATCGTTCGAACGAAAATGCGACGTCGTTCGAACGACAAGGGATGTCATTCGAATGAGTCCTACAAATCTCAAGATTAAATCTTTTAAAATTCGTCCTTTTAAATCTGATAAAAACTATTAGCTTAACCAAAACGCATCTTCCAGTTAAATATTGAAATAAAAACCTTATATTTTTTTATAAAAGACCCGAATTAATTCCCGATTGAAACTTTTAATAAAACCAAGTTAAATACTTAAAGACCATTAAATCTAGAATTTTATTTTCCTCCAAATTTAATAAAAATCAACAATTGAAACTCGGGGTATTACATACTTCCCCACTAGCAAAGAATTTTGTCCTCGAAATTAGACGAAGCATACACATCAAACGTGAAAATCTCGCGAAAGGAAATAAGGATCACATATGCCTACCTGTAAAGTGTCATAATTAGGCGCCCATACACCTAATCTACCCGAGTGTAATCTTTAACAAAAATACAATATATAAAGACAACATATATAAGTATCGAAGACGATATTACGTACCGCGATGCACTACTAGCCACGCAATCTATCCTGCTCTGCCTGAAGCTGAGAAGGCACATAGCACCTCCCATAACTAAGATTGGTTGGTGCGGTGACCAACCCGTGTGCACTTGACACTGTCGAAGCTTCTAGTGCTGGTGGCGCTCCCTGAACGCTAACAGCTGTGAGAACTGGAGGCCTCAGTCCTTGTTGTCCCTGAAATCTCGGGCCCTGCTGCCCTTGTGTGAAATGACCTTGTTGGGTTTTCACCGCTTGGCCTTGTTGTTCCGCTTTCTTGAAACACTTAGTCGCCTTATGTCCTACTTTCCCATAAAAAAAGCATTCACCCTTAAAAGGTTCATAACATCTAGTATTCGCTCGCTCTTCTCCTTGACCTTGTTGTTCCTGATTGTTCATCTGCCTCTTCCATGCTTGATCATTGCAACCCTTATTCTCATTCCCTTGTCCATTGGACTATTATCTCTTTCTCAACTTCTTTTAGTAATTGGCCTTCTCTTGCCACAACAACATTTCTACATCCACCACCTGAGCATAAGTAGTGTACATCCGATTCCCCATCACCATTTTCCTAATCGAACACGACAATCCCTTAATGAAACATTCCATTTGCTTCACCTCAATGATAACCTCCTCTGGTATAAAAATAGACAAATTTGTTAACTCTTGTTCATACTCGACAATTGACTTTGAACCTTGCTCCAAGTTGATAAATTCTATCTTCTTTGCGTTCCTCATAGCATACGGAAAGTACTTATTATTGAACTTGGTGAGAAACTTTGCATAGCCCAACTGATCTCTCTCCTCTAATGTGGTGGCATTCTCCCACCATTGTAATGCATCCCCTGTTAGCTTAAATGCTGCTAACATCTACTTCTGCACATCCATGTAGTCCACCATCCTTAAATGCCTCTCCATGTCCCTCCTCCATTGGTGAGCAACCATTGGGTTAGATCCCCCTCCAAAGGTGGGGGGATTGCCCTTCAAGAAACTGGTTCTCACCCTATCCCAAGCTGAGACGGGTGTACCCTGTTGTTGTGTCTCTAAGGTCACCCCCTCTGTGTCCCCAACTACAAACCGGCCGTCGTGGCCTCACAAATGATAGTCGCTAAATCATCAGCCTCTAAAAAAATCTGACGTTGCCTCTCTTGACTCGCAGGACCAGAAATAGACTCCTCTCTCCTACTCTCATTTGTCCTTGTGTTCGCCATCTGAAAAGATAGGAACAAAAAAACATCAGACTCGGAATGTCTAAGAGTACAAATCATCAAAAGGAATCAAAGATAAACAACGTGGAAGCTAAAATGGACTCATAACCTAAGAGACCGAAGACCATGCTCTGATAGCATCTGTCACACCCTGCAAAATCCGAAAAATGGGGTGGCCAGCCACCGCCGCCTAACTATGTCGAGCGTGAACTAAATAAATACCATTCTTAGCATAAGACAGATATGAGACATAAATAAATGAATCCACAAGATAAATAATTGAATCAATCTCAAATGATCATAAACAACTGAGCAATAAAAGATCCAGTACATGCTAATACTCTGAATAAAATCCAAATCTCTAATAATGATTAAATAAAATCTGAATATTAAACTGACTGAAAATCCAATTGAAATCCTCTAAACAACTTTGGAACCCAATGCCCTAATAAAACTCAAATGAAGTCTCATAATTAAATATGACTGAAAAGAAAATTCTATCTAAACTATGCAATAAAATAAATAACTCCGGTTGCACCTCCAAATGATAACTCCTATAATTCTATGCAGCTTCTCCAAAACTTATCCTGAAATGGTTAGTCAACGCACGAGGTTAAAGCCCTGAGCATGAATACACACTACTCCCCTCAAATAGGATCCTTGAATCCAGACATTAGCATTATACGCAATAAATATCGCAATAAAATATTTTAAATTAAATGAGATAATTAAACGTGATAAATATAAATCACTAACTACCCGTAGAGATCCCCATTTAAAAGGCACACCAATATGATTTTAAATTCCCAAGTCCCACGATTTTAATTAATTAAATTAACCACTTTTAATATTGTTCTCACTTTTTATTATAACGGCCCTCCCGTCTCGGGAGGTAATCCACTAAAGTGTCACACTTCCCCTTATCAATAGCCAGCTGAATCCGTTTAAACTGTCGTTCCCCCGCAATATGACAAGGTTAAAACTCACGATACGATATAAATCACCTAAGATCACCCTTTTAAACCATCGGTTTCTAACACATTATGTCGAACACAAATTTTAATACCCGTTTTTAGCTTAGGCATCCATTCTCAATTTATAAATCACCCCACCATTTTAATCGATGTGAGATCCTCAAAATATCCCTTAGTACCATACCTAAGGGTCCCCAAACTATCAATACATCCTACCTTATGTATAGGATAAATTTCCAACATAAACCTCGACCTAGTCTCATGCCTAGGCTGGCGTAACGACGATAAAGCGACAAAAATTAGCCCACCCCCGACATAATAAAGTCGTAATAATCTACCCTCACTAGTCCCATACCTAGAAGGCGTAAATCATAAAAAGGCCTACCCACTAGTCCCATACCTAAAAGGCATCCTAAAATAAAGGGAGATCATAAATACCCAAAAAACCATCATCACAATAGGCAATTAAATATACCAACAAGTCACATGAATAAGTACAATTAATCAAAGTACCAAACTACATATAATAGTCCAATTCAATTTAATCTTAATTTAATTATCTCATCGTAATAAATACCCAAATTAATCTCATATAACTAAATTAAATTAAATTAAATACACCGAGGTTTCGTTATTAATACAACAAAATTCCAATTTCATTATCTCAGCGTAACTTACATGAGTTATACGCCCCCAAATTTATTTATTTCAAAACTAGGATTTTTCTACATGCAACCTACACCCACCAAACCCAAAATTCACTCATGAATCCTACGTACCCAAGGGTTATGAATATTATTAATATTAAGAGATTTCATAAAAACAACCCCAAGTTTTATGTGTCCACTTTCTCCAATTAGATTGCTAATTGGTTTTAAGAAAAACATGAGATTAAAGTTTAGGTGACACTTAAAACACATAATACTAAAGGAAAAGAATAGAGTATTCATACTTGTTATTAACTTAAACCAAAATCTGAATGGAAGTTTGAACTCTTTATGAGAAAACGCCACTTGAATATTCAAAACTTGTGAAAGGTAGGGGTTAGGTGTTGTAGATGACAGAAATACGTTTTGGAAAATCTTTCTCGAGAAAGTTTGAGAGAAAAGTGAGTTTTGAAATCCCAGCCCCGTAATAGTTTAGTATATAAAGGGTTTAGGAGTTGGAAAACAATTAGGAGTCTAATCCATCGATCCACCGCTTGTCGTTCGAACGAGCATGCCTATCGTTCGAACGAAAATGCGACGTCATTCGAACAACAAGGCATGTCGTTCGAACGACTCCCAAAAATCCCAAAATTAAATCTTTTAAAATATGTCCTTTTAAATCTGATAAAAACTATTAGCTGAACCAAAACGCCTCTGCCAGCTAAATATTTAAATAAAAACCTTATATCTTTTTATAAAAGTCCCGAATTAATTCCTGATTGAAAATTTTAATAAAACCAAGTTAAATACTTAAAGGCCATTAAATCCAGAATTTTATTTTCCTCCAAATTTAATAAAAATCAAAAATTAAAACCCGGGGTATTACAGAATTTACCAAAGGAAAGATCTTAGAATTCATGGTTAGGGAAAAAGGGATTGAAGAAGATCCTAGAAAACTTAAAACCATATTCAAAATGCCATCACCCCGATTGAAGAAGGAAGTATGGGGATTCTTGGGAAAATAACAATATACCAGTCAATTCATCTTCCAGTTAACTTCCATTTATAAACCCATATTCAAACTCCTACTAAAGGATTCGACTATGGTTTGAAACGAAGCTTGCTAAGAAGCCGTTGACCAAATCAAGAAATATCTAACCCGACCTCCAGTACTCATGCCACCTCATTCTTCCCCTTCTCCTATACCTGATTGTGACAGACACCATGGCTGGGGATTTACTAGCCACAGACCTTGAAGAATACCCTTAAGAGAGAGCCATCTTCTACGCAAGTTGATCTGGTACGAAGTTAACTACAATGCCTTAGAAAAATCATGTGTCACCTTTGTTTGGGTAACCCAAAAATTACGGCACTATATGATCGCCTTCCCATCAAATTTGTGTCCCGAATGGATCCTATCAAATACTTACTCGAGAAACCTATCATGTCAACCGAATCATTCGATGGTTAATGATGCAAGCTGAAGTTGATATTGTGTATGCCACGTAAAAATCTATGAAAGGAAGAACCATATCTGACTACCTCGTTGACTACCCTATAGAAGAAGTCGATGTTTGTATCCCTAAATTTCCAGAGGAAAATATCCATCGTACCTCCTAAGAAGACCTCTGGTGGTAAATTTTCTATAACGACATCGCCAACAAGAAAGGATATAGCATTGGGATACTCTAATTGCCCCTGATGACTCTCACACTCCCATTTCCATCAAACTGGATTACCCCTGCACCAACAATATGATCGAACACGAGGCATGCACAGTAGGCCTCAAAGTTTCTCTTAAGAAAGTAATTCGATGCCTAAATGTCTATAGCGATTCATCCTTCATCATCGATCAAGTCCTCGAAAAATGGAAAGTCAAGGTAAGAAACTCTTACCCTCCCATTCCCACCTAGAAGAGATGGACTACCAATTCTAAGATATCACCTTCCACTACCTGCCTTGAGGAAAAAACATCATATCCAATGCCCTTGCTAACTTAGCCTCCATGGTTGACATGCCTGAAGGAATAACAATGTCCCCCACCCTAGTCCAAAATCAGGCTAAACCTACCTGTTGTTATCACATTAAGCTCTTCACAGATGAAGATCCTAATATAGCTGTTTGTTGGTAATATGATATTTGATGCCTCCTCAGGCATAGTAGGTATTCCCAATATTCTAACAAAAAAGATCAAAAAACCCTCCACAAACTGGTTACCCAGTATATTGTCTGCAATAAAGCATTGTTCAAGAGAAATTTCGATGGAACCCATTTGCACTAGATTGTAGGGGCTAACATTGAAGAGATGATATAGAAAATCCACAATAGGGAGTGCGGACCCCACATTAATCGCCATATGTTCGTCACAAAAATCATCCGACGGGGTTACTATTGGACTACCATGGTTCAAGATTGCACCGTCTATGTTCATAGATGTCTTAAATGCCAATAGTTTTAGAACCTCCAACACTTGCCTCCGCAGGAATTGTACAACGTGACTAGTTAGATTAAAATCTAAATTTAGAGCTAGTAATATGAATACATAGGTTCTACTAGCACACTTAGATTAAAATATAAATTTATAACTAGTTACCCATGTGTCTCCAAAGGTTTTACTAATGCACCCAAGTGTTAGGTTTTTGCATTAGATACTAGTGGTGTGACCAGGCATATGTGAGATATGTGCATACATTCCTCTTGAGGAATATTTTCAATGTTCTTCCTGAACTTTGCCCGGTAGGATAAAGATCTTGTTTTTTCCTGATGTTAAAGACCAATTTTGTTGAGGACTTGGCATCCTATTGACTTAGACTTTGCATATCATCGATCAAGTTTGTGGATTTTTCGAGCAACTTAAAGCTTATGCCGAGCAACTCGCTTGTATTCTTGTGTTCTTCCGAGCATATTTCAGGGAAATATGAACTTTTGGGCTATAGTCGTGCATAGAACTAATACTTTCAAAAAAACAAAAATCAAAAATCAAAAACAAAAATTGAAAGAACTAATGATTTTATCAATAATGAATGTTGATTTCAAACTGATTACAACATCATTAGTAATATTTTCTGAGATGCTCTGCATGCCATGAATTTTTGAATTCTTCTCCTCCCAAGGTTTCAATTCGATAAGTTCCATGTCCAATCACTGCTAAAATACGGTATGGCCCATGCTAATTAGCTTCAAGCTTGTTATTTTTCTACAGCACTTTCTTTAGCACATAATATCCTCCCTTAAAGTTGGTCGATGTCATCCTTTTATTGTAAAAATGGGTTATTCTCTATTGGTAGGCTGAATTTCTCAGGGCGGAATCTTCTCTTAATTCTTCTAGCATATCTTGATTTAACCTTCTTATTAGATCACCTATAGGAGAGTTAAAATGTAAAACTCTATGAGATGGTAAGCCCAGCTCGATAGGAATGACAGTTTTAGTCCCAAATGCTAACATATATGGGGATTCTCCAGTTGAAGTTCTCGGTGGTGTTCGATACACCCACAAGACAGAATATTTCTCATTTATCCAATTTCTCTTGGAATCATAAAGCCTCTTCTTCAACCCGTAAAGCAAAGCTATGTTCGTAACTTCATGTTACTCTGAGGACGTCCTGGGCCTTAATGCAATTTTTAATATTGGACTGAGCACAGTAAGTTGCGAATTCATCATTGTCAAACTTTGTTCCATGGTCTGTAATGAAATCATAGGGCAACCCATACCTACAGATGATGTTTTTACATATGAACTGATAGACATTTTCTTAAGGCATGTATATCAAGGGCTCTGCCTTAACCCATTTCCTAAAATAATCCATGGGGACAATTAAGTATTTAAATCTTCCTCGGGTGGTCGACGGTGGTCCTACCAAGTCTATACCCCACATAAAAAATGGCCTTCGTGAAGTGATTGGAGTGAGAATAGCCTGTGGAGTTTTTTGAATGGTGGAGAATCTTTTACATTTATCACACTTCTTGGCAAAATTTGCACAATCTGCTTGCATTGTTGGCCAGTAATACCCTTGCACACTGATTCTCTACAGAAGTGTTCTGCCTGCTATTTGAGCTCCACATAATCCTTCATGCACCTCCTGAATTAGATCTTGGACCTCTGATGGATACACACAGTATTAGAAATTGACTATTAGTCATCTCCTGTAAAAAAAATCACCTTTATTTAGTATATATCGAGCTACTTTATACTTCAACTTATTTGCTTCCACCATATCTATTGGTAGAGTTCCTTTTTCAATTTATGCTCTGATGGGGTCCATCCATGGTGGCCTCATATCTATGGCAATAAAATTGATCATCCAATCTTCATATATGCTCCTATTGGCTAAAATATCAATAGGGATAGTTCGTCGGAGTTCAATCCTAGCAGCTAAGGCTATCCGAGCAAGGGCATCAGCTTGGGCATTTTCCAACCTTGGGATTTTATTTATCTGTATAGATGGTAATTTTGCAATGACTTCCATCGCCTTGGATAAATACCTAGTTGGTAATTTTCCTTTAGCTCCATATAAACCTAGTATTTGGTTCACCACCAGCTAAGAGTCACTGTGGTCCACAACTTGCTTGGCACTCAATGATTGGGCTAAACTTAGGCCCACAATAAGGGCTTCGTACTCTGCTTCATTATTTGAAGCCTGGAATTGAAAACATAGGACATACTCAATATCAATACCATCAAGAGTGTTAAGTATTATACCTGCTCTGCTACTGATTCCACAAGATGAAGCATTAACATATAAATTCCATATTGGGGCCTTGTTGTCAAACGATTGGTCTGTTAAACTCCCATAGTGGAATAGTTTTCCTTTTATTTCTTCATGCTTCCTGGTCATCCCCTGTGTTCAGGAAGAGGAATCTAGTAGGTTGGTAACTGATTTTTTTGAAGAAGGTACTTGGTTCATATATGATATCGTACTCCCCCAATTCCACAGCCCAGTACATTAATCTACCAGATTTCTCCAGTTTATGCAAAGCCCGCCTTAGTGGCATATCAGTGTAAACTACAATTGTATGGTCTTAGAAATAAGGTTTAATGCGTCTGGATGCTTCAATTAGTGATAATGCCAATTTATCCAAACAAGGGTATCTGATTTTTGCTCCTTGAAAAGACTTACTGGTATAGTAGACGAGTTTTTTAACTCTATTCTCTTCTCAAATCAATGCAGAACTTACGGTCGATATAGAAATAGCTAAGTACAGGTATAATTTTTCACCTGTGATTGGTCGAAAGAGTAATGGAGGTCACCCCAAATAATTTTTCAATTCCACAAAAGCTTTTTCACACTCCTCATTCCATTCAAAACTCTTTCTAAGCACCTTGAAGAACGGTAGGCACCTATCTGTAGCTCTGGACACGAATTTGTTCAATACTGCTACTCGTCCAGTCAGTCTTTGCACCTCTTTCTTGAAAGTTGGGGATTTAATTTCAATTAATGCCTTGATCTTATCGGGATTTGCTTCAATTACCTTTTGATTTACAATATACCCAAGGAACATTCCTTCTTGCACTCCAAAAACACACTTGACCGAATTCAGTCTCATCTAGTGCTTCTCAAGTTGATCAAAAGTCTGCTCGAGGTCAGCAATGTGATCGGACGCCTTTTTTTTTTGTAAGAATATCATCCACGTATACTTCCATATTCTTACCAATTTTCTCCTCAAACACCTTATTGACCAGCCTTTGATATGTAGCACCTGCATTTTTCAAACCAAAAGGCATAACATTATAACTGTATGTTCCTCAAGGGGTGATGAAAGATGTATTTTCCCTATCTTCAGGCTTTATTTTTATCTGGTTACAAAAGAATAAGCATACATAAACTGAGTAACTCATATCCTAACATTGAATCCATTAGCTGATCTATTTGGGGCAATGGAAAATGATCCTTTAGGCATGCTTTATTTAAATCGATGAAATCTACACACATTCTCCACTTGTCATTTTTCTTTTTAACCCTAACTACATTGGCCAACTAAGCTGGATATTTCACTTCAAATAAATGTTTCCTTCTGAAGCTTTTTGACTTCTTCCTATATGTCTTGGTTCTTCTCGGGGCTGAACACTCTTCGTCTTTATTTTACTGGTTTAACTTCTTTATTGATGTTGAGCTCTTGGCAGAGGAAATTAGGATCTATCCCAGTCATATCTTCATGACTCTAGGAAAACACGTGCTTTCTCTGTCTAAGGAAGCTTACCAGTTCCTGTTTAAGAACAGGATCCATCGTTGTCCCTATTTGAGTGATGTGCTCCAATTTGTCATTATTTAACACTATGCTTTCAGTTGCTTCCACAATCTGTGCCTTTACCAACTCTATTTTCTCCCTTGGTTCTAAGGTTTCAACCTCAGATTCTTCATCAAGCTCAGGAGTATCCACTTGGTAGGTAGTCATTTTCTCCTTTATTTCTTCTAAGTCTTCTTGCTTGGCATAAGAGTAGTAACACTCCCGAGCTACTTTCTAACCACCTTTTATAATTTTCATACCAAAGTTAGTAGAGAATTTTAAACACTGATGAATTTTGGATGGTATACCTCGAACTTCTTTAGCCCTACTCTTACCATGATTATATTGTAAGCTGAATGGGCATTTTTATCCATTACAAAGAAATAGATCTTCTTTGTTCAGCTAGCTGGCCATGTGCCTATCATCACTTCCATCTTAATGGTTCCTAAAGAAAAGACTTTTCTCACCTACAAAGCCTATTAATGGTTGATGATAGGGCTCTAATTGGCTGAGTTTAAAATCCATGTTACTGAAATAAGGATAAAATATGATATTCGCTGAGCTGCCATTATCTACTAGTACTCTTGAGACAATGATTTCTTCCTTTCTGAATATGATTACTAGTGGGTCGTCGTGAGGATACAATACTCCTGAAAGGTTAATTTTAGAGAAACTAATTACCAATTTATCTTTGTTAACCTTCATTAGTAAATCTTCCTCGACAAGGTTGATCCTCTGTATGTACGAGAAAGCTTGTGCCTCATTGAGGTAAGATTTTTGCTCTGTTGTATGATCTCCTCCTACATCTCCACTTGTAATCATTTGGCAATCAAAAGAACCAAAATTTATATATAATACCTCACGTTCTTATAGTCAGGGTTTTTTAGGGAGATCGGGATCATCATCCTGATAATCTTTATGAGTTTTTTTCTTCTCCTCTCTGGGCTTGCAAGGAGATTTTAATCTTCGTCGAATTCCCTCGTTGTTCTGTCGATCAATATAATGATCATCTTTCCTCATTGAATGAGAGTTTCAATCTCATTTTGAAGAGATATGCAATGCTCTGTCATGTGATCGTGATCCTTGTGGAATTCACATTACTTAGACTTATCCCTCTTAGTCGGGGAACTTCCCAAGTTATCAGGCCAACGCACATCTTTATTATGCTTGATTTCTTCCAAAGCATGGTGAATTCCCATGGTTAATGGATTATAGTCATTGTACTTCATGATTCACTCCAAAACTCCTTTATGTTTTGATTCCCTGTGTTCTTTGGGGTCTTTATGATCTTTCTTATTATTTTTTCCATCAACTTTTGTGCTCGAGCTATGCTTGGCTGCCATTGCTTCCTCAGCATTCATGATCTTTGTTGCTTTAGCCATCAATTCTGCCATTGTCTTAGGAGGGTATTTAGAAAGAGTGTAATAAAGTTTTTCACGGAGTGATCCACTCATAAGGGCGGTTATTGCAGTCCTCTCCTCATAATCACAACTTCTAGTTTCTCGTTATTAAAATGAGTGGTGTAATCTCTGGTGCTCTCTCCTTCTTTCTATCTCACACTAAGTAAATATGCCACCCTTTTCACAGGATTTACTCCAAAGAAAAAGTTTCTAATGAATAGCTCAGCCAATTGGTTAAAGCTAGAAATTTATCCTCAAGGAAGACTATTATACCAGATAAGGGCAGATCCTGTAATAGTTCCAGAAAATGCTCTACACCTCATTTCGTCAGGGACGATATAAATGTCAACAGTCGCTTGATATTGTTCTATGTGGAGAACTGGGTCAATTTTTCCATCATATTTGGGTGTTACTACTGGATCCTTAAACTTTGCTGGAGTGGAGAAATCCACAATTACCTGCACAAACAGAGACCCTTTCACAAAACTTCTTTGCAGTGGGTTTTTTGCCTTCGTCATTTCTCCTAATCTATCTTTCAATCTCTGTATGTAGACTTTCCATGCATTATTGGCATCACCATATTTATGCATTTCAATTTTGTTATTTGCTGAGCTTTCCTCCTGAAGTCGTTGCTCAGTCCGAACTTTGTTTTCCCTTTGATCAAATGGTTGTCGGGTGTTACCTGACATTACCCTAGGAACATTTATGTTCCCCCTGGGTCCCAAGAAATTAAAGGGAGAAGAAATAATTAATCTATCTAAGGCACTTGGACTTTCTAGAGAATAAGATTGCGTGTGAAAATATTCTAATGTCCTGAGTAATGAATTTGACCTTAGATGGTAGGAGACATATCTTGTTATCATTGAGTGGCTGCACCGACCACCTTTTGGTGAGGGCGGTGGAATATTTTTCTGAGCAGATAGAGCAGGTTCCCCGTCTTAAATAGTTTTTGCAAGTTGCCTGATAATATCTTGCATAGCCTCTTGTCCTCTTGCAAGACTGGCCAGAATCCCAATTAAATCATTTGCATATGAAGGATCAGGAGGGGTAGGCAAAATGCCTTCGTTCCTGAGACTTGATTCAAGAATATCATCCATTTAGATGTTTAATTGAGTGAGATCGATTAGAAGTATCGTTCCCACATACGGCACCAATTTGTTGATGCAAAAAATAGACTAGGCTAATTAATTGATCACAGATAAATATAAATAAAAGAGACAAAAGATTTTTAAAGTGGTTAGGCTTAAGGGAAGAGACTACGTCCACTGTTGTGTATTGCTTTGGGCTTGTTCAATTGCCTCTTTTATCGTTAATCTATTGATGCAAAAAACAATACTAGGCTAATTAATTAATCACAGATATATATAAGTAAAAGAGACAAAAGATTTTTAAAGTGGTCCAGCTTAAGGAAGAGATTACTTCGACTATTGTGTATTACTTTGGGCTTGTTCAATTACCTCTTTTCTCATGTCCCTTGGATGTAGGGTTTATAATATATTTATATCCCCAATGGGGTGTACAAGTGCTGGAATATCAAAGGATGGAATGTCTTTATATCATAGATATTTACATCTTTACAATCATTTATGTATACAACTGTTGGCATTTTCCTGTCATCGTTGGTCGGTCTTCCTGGTGTTAGTGGGGCTTCTTTGACATGTTGGTCATCATCCCTCAATAAGTAGGCATTTCATCCTGTTGACTAGGATTCATCTTCCACTGTACGGCACGTGTAAGTGTCTGAATGGTCCATGTAGATGGATAATTTTTTGTATCAACAATCGTCTCGTCCATGCACTATCGTCTCGGACGAGAGAGTATTTCCACCAATTTAATGATGTTTCAGTAAATAAACCACAACTAAGTGATTTTTAATTTCAATCCACCGGATTATGGTGGTGTATCACAACTCCCCTCTCGTATTTTTGAGAGTGTGTGGATGAGTGTCGTCTCGTCCATGCACTCTCATCTCGACTGAGGGAGTATTTCAACTAATTTAATGATGTTTTAATATTGAACCACAACCAAATGATTTCTAATTCCTCTCGATGTTATTGAGAGTCCAAGGATAAGGCCAACCCCATATGTACTATCATGTCATTGAGAGAAACTTAAAGCTATTTCACTACGAATCATGTTCTATAGCCTAAGATGAGTTGATACATACAAATAATAAATAAATAAAAAATTGACAAAATATGAGGGAACACTTGTGGAATTTCATTCATATTAATTCATCATCTGAATCTTATATACATGTAATACATTGGAACCACATATATTATAAAGGAACTAAAATGAAACAATAAATAATGAAGTCTTACTTCTAATATTTTCTGAGACGGTTAGCGTTCCATGGGTTGCAGAATGGCTCTCCTTCCATATTTTCCAATCGATATGTCCCTGGGACCACCTCTTCAACCACTCTATACGAACCGTGACAATTTGGATTAAAATTGTTAGGCTTATTCCATGTCTTCTTTAACACCAGGTCTCCTACCTTCAGTGGCCGAGCCTTTTCCCTCTTATTATAGAACTTTATTATCCTTTACTGGTAGTCAACTTGCCTAACCTCATCATTTTCCTTTCTTTCTTCCACAAGGTCCAAATCAAATCTTCACTCAGTAAAGTTCTATTCTGGGTCATACGTCTGAACCCTGTGGATTGGGAGACCTACTTTTATCGGTGCTACTTCCTTTGAGCTATATGCCAACATGAATGGAGTTTCCCCAGTAGGATTCCTTTTCATCGTCCTGTAAACCCATAGGATAGCATGCACTTCTTCAACCTATCTCCCCTTGGCATCCTCCAATATCTTATTGATTCCATCAAGAATTTTTCTATTTGTTACTTCCATCTCATATATACCTAAGGGTTGTACTTTCTCACCACTAAAGCCGATGAGTTATTAGTGGTAGGGAATCAACCTCTTCTTGCTCATACCCAAACCTTTGTAATAATACCAAAACATAACGTCAGCTGAACTACCGCCATCTACAAGGATTCTTAGGACCTCATACCCACACACCAAAGTAGTGAATACTAAGGGATCGTCATGGTGTGATAAAATTCCTTTCAAATCTAATCTTGAAAAACTAGGAACTAAGGTATTCATATCAACTTTAGTTATCTTACCTTTTAAAGACTATAATGTAGCTCAATTTACAGTCTTAGGCTTTGGTGGAAGACATTTAACCTCAACCACATGTGCCTTATTCTCTACAATATCCTTTCCTCCTCCATCAAGTCCTCCGCAGATCATCTTGACCTCGTGCGAGATTGTACGTAGTCATCCTTTTAGATCAGTAAGCTTGGGAGGGAGTCATCTTGATTGGCTGGAGAAATCTAGCTTACAATTGTCTCTTTTTTTCTTCTGAGTGTCGTCTCGACCACCCCTAGAGTTGCGATTGTCTACGTACTTTCTCAGCTTACCTGCTTTCAACATCTTCTTAATTTCATCCTTAAGAGAAAAACACTTATCACTCAGACGCCCATGGTCCTGGTGGAACTCACACCATAGATTTTTGTTCCTCTTATGGGGAGGATCTTTTAATTTTTCTGTCCACCTCAGGGACCAATCATTCTTGATCTCGTTCAATATATGTTCACAGCTGGCAATCAGAGGAGTGTAATCAACGAACTTGTCGTCCACTGATCTCTTCTTTCCATCTTTGTTCTTCTCTTGGAACTTGCCCCAACTACTAGTACATTTTTCATCATCGTACTTTACTGCCATAGCCTCTTCGGTGTTCATGACATTGTCGGCCATCGCCAACAGCTCGACCATGGACTTTGGTGGGTTTTCAGTAACTTTCTAGAGTAACATACCCTTCTGCAGACCTGTTATCAGAGCTGTCATAGAAATTCTTTCCTCGTAATCTTTGACTTCTAGCTTCTCTTTGTTGAACCTCCCTATGTACTCCCTGAGGCTCTCATTCTTTCCTTGCTTGACGTAAAGCAAGTTTGTTTTCTTCTTTTGAGGTCTTACCCCAAAGTAGAAGTTATGTATGAATCTCTCTGCAAACTATTTGAAATTCTCAATTGAGCACTTTAGGAGTGAGGTGAACCATACATGGGTTGCTCCTGTCAATGTGCGTGAGAAGGAGCGGCATCTCATCTCATGAGAGATTGAATAAATGTATGCAGCCGACTGGTACATCTCTACCTGGTGGACTAGATTAATGCTCCCATCATATTTTGGAGTGACTATTGGTGGTTTAAACTTGCTCGGGATTGGAAAATTAACAATCTTATCCACGAACGATGAGCCTTTTGAATAACCCCTCTGCAGGGGATCTCGGCCTTTGAGTATGTCTTATATTTTGTCCTCCAGACTTTGAATCGAATCGTTCCAGGATCTCTCGGCCGTCGGTGTATAATTGGCTTGGGCCAGATTATCTTCAACACCCTCTCTGACATTAGGACGTACTGAGTGCTCCCTAGGAGCCATCCTTTATCAGCTACTAACTTCTCTCTACTCCTCATCTTAGCCTCTTGAAGGCCGACAGTCATCATCCCTCTCATTTCTTCTGGACACTGCAATACTCCTGGACCTGGAAAGGCGATTCCTCATATCATTCACCATTGGGCTGAGCCTAATAAAGGTTAACCCCTGATCAATCTATCCAATATTGATGCTCTTGGTCTGCATTCTTTGCTTGGCTTACTCATCTTAGCTAAGATGAACTGGTCTTAAAGGCATAAGGTCATCGCTACCTCAGCCATTTCTAACTGAGAGGGGCCTGGCTGGTGCTATATCCACCCATAATTAGTGGATCTGTTGTCATTGGTAGGGCTTCGGTGACTAAAACATCAACTAGGGTACTGGTAATAAGCTGAAAGAGCAGAAAATGAGCTAAGACTCACCCATAGCTCTTTCAATGGTGGTTTAATATCACCAAAGGATGAGATAGTACCACCACCAGAAAATCTGGTAACGTAGCTTATTAAAAAATGGAAGAAAATAGCTATCTCGTTCCCATAGATGGAACCAGACTGTTGATACCAGAATTGGTATCACCAGATCAAAGTGATGAATAAGCTCATACCAGTACAATAATGGCAAAAATAAAACAATATAACGGTAAAGAGAGAGAGGTGACGCAAAGAGGAAGAACACAGGGATTTAAGTTGTTCAGCCTTTTGAAGGCCTACGTCCGCTATGCAGGTGTGTGAAATCTACTAATGCAGGCTCTAATGGCCCAAAGATACATGCACTCAAGCTTTCTCTATCTTACAATCAATTTGATAGAGTTTTGCTAGGGTTGCTAGACATCGATCCTCTACAAGGTAGAAGATGAAGAGTATATATAGTGCTTGGGGGTGTATTACACCCCCTAAGCATGCAGTAGGCAAGTGAAGATGGAGGATCCTAGTAAGATCATGACACCTTTCCATGGAATATGTAACTAATGATGATGAAATATCCTCTCAGGTGAGGGAATAATTTGGTTGTAACAGAGTTACCCACGTGTGACATGTTAATATGGAACCTCGTGTTGCTCGTACATTAAAAGTCATCTGTAAGGGTCTCAGCCTAGATGAGTACAAGGCTGCTGATGTAGTGTTGGATTATATACTCCCATACAAGAAGTGTGGTCTCGATAGAACGCGTCAGGCCGAGACATGTTGTTCAGATACTTATTTAGTGTCAGACGAAACAGAGGACGAGGCATGTCTTTATTGATGAAGTGCTCTCTTGGGGTCTTACCTTATGACAGGGCCGAGATGATGAACGAACAAGGCCGAACCTAATTAGTACGAATCTTGGCTTGACCCTAGTGAGGTCTTTAGCAAACTCGGTTATGGATGTTACTAACCCTTGTCCCAGACGAGGTCACACTTGGGTGTATCATTATCCCTCCTTCCTTTCGCACCAAAAGAGCCCCAGAGGTTTAGGATGTGTAAATTGATTGCCTCTTAACCCCTAATCTCCCTTTAAACCTCTTAATCACGTAATTATGTTAATCTCTTAATAAAATTCGACTTAAATGCCCCCGAATGGGTTCCGACTAGTCTGAAAAGCTCCTGATAACCAATCTCTACCCACTGGTACTTAATTTTGAATATTTTGACCCATTCTGGACCAACCGTGTGCTCGAAATCACCATCCGAGTCACCAAACATAAATATTCCATCTCAATCTAAAAATAATCTACCCATATATCCCGGTTGAGATACCATTAGTTCCCGTCGTTATTACTCAATACGACGTACTATCGATTTACCAAAATTAATTTACTTAATCACACTTAATAAATTTTATTTCCTCGTATATATTAATTTTATTCTCACTAATTAATATTTATTAAATGAACAATATTATTACGAGCACGTGTGTAATTTAAAGTGCTAAAATTCAATATTAAAAAATACGGGGTGTTACACCAGCTCCGCTATAGAAGCCTCGAGCAAGAAAATGCATTATCAAATCAATTTGCTACACAAGCTCCGAAAACTTAATGCACAAAAAATATTCTATAGACCCTTAAAATTTTCTATATGTCCAAACAATTTATAACTTACAGTAATTACCACTTGAGCCCATAAAACTTTAACAATTTACCAAATCAACTCTATAATTCCAAATAAATTCATTTCAACTCTAATAAATTTAAATTTGTGATTTAAATTATATGATAAATATGGATTACCAAGTAATAAATTAAATTTCTTCTGATTAATTATTTATTAATTCTTCTTAAAATTACGGGGTATAATAATTTATATTATATATTATGGTTTTCATCTATGGGGCTAATGATTTCAAATTTATTTTCTTACGATTTATTCTTCAATTTCATTATAATATTATAAATTTGATTGTACTTGTATACTTACATATGTTGTTTCACTCTAAGAGATAATAGATGAATTCTATATTTCTATTTATCCAAAAAGATACATATTGATAAATGAATATTTAGTGATATTAATATTGGTTAAACATAGTTGTAAGGACGCAAATTTCCAATTGAGTCCTTTGTAGTTTTGGCTCAATTTCGGACAAAAACGTTTGAGTCATAGGATAGAGTATATTTATCATCTTTCAAGCCTATGACGTGTTTGTTGAAGACGTGGCGGCCAAGTGTATAAAGCTTCATCAAAATGCCGAGTTTAAGTGCCTCGTTTCTACGTCATCAATAGTGGTTCCATGCTCCCAAGGTATGAATGCATTACATATATATATATATAAGAGCTTGGAACGGTTTATATTGGGTGTTAGGATTTTAAAACAGTGTTTTGGTTTCAGAATGTTTTCTATTAAAACTTATATATAAAGTATATAAAAGTTTCCGGGATTTAAAAGAATTTTTGAACATTCTGTGAGTTCGTTCGAAGTGTCGTTCGAACGAGATTGTCGTTCGAACCACAAGTCGTTCGAACGAGATTGCCAACGACTTCCCATTAAGGCATACTGGAACTTCGTTTGAAATGTCCTTCGAACGAGATGGTTGTTCTAACGAGATTTCTAATGAGCTTCTAACGAGTTCATACTGGAACTTCGTTAGAAGACTCGTTCGAACGAGAATGTCGTTCGAACGAAATGTCGTTCGAACGAGATTTGGATAGAACAAGTTTTTTGGCAGTTTTAAGCAGTTTTGCCCACTTTCCCACTTGTTGTTACCCACTATCTTTTTGCTGAATATCTATGTGCGGGAATAACTTTTTCTAACTCAAATTTTCACATCCTACCAACCTCTAGAGAGTGGTTGAGAGAAAAATTGTTTTAGAGAAAATTTCATTGTTTTAAAGTGTCAATTTTCAAGGAAAAATCAATATACACTTTAGTTCACACCCATAGTTTAGTTTATCCAAGTTCATATATATATATATATACATCTTGCTTGGAGTTTTGGCACCGGTTTTCTCTACATCATTGAAGAATAGAAGTTTTGACACACCCTAACCCAGTTACTTATAATTAAGTTTGAAAGTCAAAGTGAGTCAAACCATAATTCATTTAACCAAATCATAAAAACTAGTTTTAATTTCAGAGTCATCAACGTAATTCCATATAACTAAAAACTTTTTACAACAGTACACTAGTCCTACTTATACAAACTTTCTTGAAGGATAATTTAACTTAATTACATCATTTACATTAGAACAAAATCTTTGTTTCTCCCGTTCCTTACTAACCCAACCCGACTTCCTAGATTTGGCAGTGACATCGCGTTTCCTGAAAAATGTGAACATAGGAACCATGAGCAAAATAGCTCAGTGAATGCATCACTACTATACTAATGCATAAATTTAAAGGTAATACATCATGTCCATATAATTATGTATTAACTTATCCGGCTCATTCATAATGAATGACCAACTTTTCCGAATCATGATTCACCTATCTTGTCTAAATAGACAATTCTCCCCCATTCATGGTCGAGGAGTAACCCCTTGTCATTAATAGACAAATCTCCCCCATTCCGGGTCGGGGAGTAACCTCCCATTTCGGTAAACCGAAATGAACAATTTCACATTCATGAAATTATGATCATATTCGTAACAGTATACAAATACATCATTCCAGTGAGTACACTCACCTTAGTTGACAACTATGTATTCAGGTTTCCTTCTGGTGGAGCTGAACTGGGTTGATTAGAACTTACACCTGTCAATCCAACTAAATCAATACTGAACCTCAATCATAAATATTATCCTAACATAATTATGTAAATTTCCATGACTATACATCAACAATATAATTCCAATTAAGTTACATTCCATAAAACATAAATAAAGGCAAAACAATGATATACATGTTGATAAAGTTACGGACATTCAACCGTAGGAAGTACCTTATAAGTAATTTATATCCAAAGTCAAGTAAACATGAAATTATACTTCTCAATGTATATACACATGAAACAAGTACTCAAAGTACCCTTTGTAAGGACGATATACAAACATTCATTCAAGGGGTATCCAGTATGGCCTGAAATTATTGTCCTACATACTTAACCATCCTATATTCCTAAATTGTACAAACATAGGGGTTCAACCTTATCAATATGAAAACATATATGAATATACTTTCGAGTAAAAGTGACGGTGTAATTTTTCAAGCTTCCTAGAGCAAGTTATGATCATTTCTTTACAATAGAAGAAATCTGCCCTACAAGCTCCTTTATTGTTCCTTCAACTTCCAAGAATTTTCATAATTTTTCTACAGCATAACTTTCCATGATTTTCAACCCATTTTCATTAAACATACTGAATAGTACATAATTAAAGTTTCATAAATTTTTGACTTCATTTGCTATGTCAAAAGCTTGACAAAACTCAGGGCATACCGAAATGAAATATACAAACAGAAACTATATACCAACTTTCAACCATCACTACGGCCTAACCACGAGGACTTAAATACTAATTTTCGGATATGATATGAATATATGAGTTTAATTTCGTATCCAATTGTAATTTCTCAATTCCAGTAATCACACAAAGAGATATACATATTTGTATACATAGGGTTTCAATACAAAGCAATATAGCCTACAAACACGACTTAACTCACATATGAACCAATACATATTATCACAAAGGATGACGTAATATTAATCAATAATAAACGATTTATATACTTTTAAATAAGTATAATACAAGATTAAAACAATATTAATCACATAATTATACCTTGGAAACACTTTAGGGATTTTCTTAGAATTTTCTTAGCTTTTCTTGAACTCTTTTCTTCCTTAACTCCTACTTTCTCTTTCCTTAAGCCAAACACTCTTCAAAACTGAACCTAGGGTTTGTTTTTCTGATGAAATAGGTTAGGGGGAGATTTTTAAGTCGGCCAAGGCTGCCTCCCAATCCATCCAATCAAATTAAAACATTTGGTTTAATAAAAGATAATTTAGCACTTAAAGGGAATGGACAGCTTTGCCCTTTGTTCGTAAATTCAGTATAACTCTTTACTCGGGCAATTGTTTGATGATCCGTTTGTTTTTTTACAACCCTAACTCACATGTCTACAACTATCTAGTTTTCACCTCAAGTCATTTGTAATGTTATAAAGGTCAAAACTAGCCTTAAATAGGGACATTTCTACCGAAAACAACAAAAATTTTGTGTTTGTAAATAATTCGACCTTTCATGATTTATAAAAGTAGGATTATAATAAACATAATCACTTAAAATTAGATATACCAATATCACATTATTCATATCACATAAGATAAGTATGATTTAAATATAATTTATTATAATTATATTCGGGTTGTCACAACTCACCCCCCTTAGAAAATTTCATCCTCGAAATTTAATATAAAGGTCACTTACCAAACAAATGGGGATACTGTTTCTTCATGCTATCCTCTGTTTCCCAAGTTGCTTATTTAACTCCATGGCTCATCCACATAACTTTAATTAAGTTAATAACTTTATTCCTCAATACCTGCTCCTTACGATCAATAATTTCCCACGGTTCCTCGATGTACGACAAGTCTTCCTTCAGTTCAATTGGTTGAGTTTTCAACTGATGAGATGGATCCGCCAAATACTTACGAAGCATCGATACGTGAAACACATCATGAAAACGGGATAAATCTGGAGGTAATGCTAATCTATATGCCAGGTTACCAATTCTTTCCAACACCTCATATGGTCCAATGTATCTTGGACTTAGTTTTCCCTTTTTCCCAAATCTCATGATGCCTTTCCATGGTGAAATATGTAGGAAAACAAAATCCCCCTTTTGAAATTCCAATGGATGCTTCCTCTTATCTGCATAAATTTTATGCCTGCTTTGCGCTATCTTTATCCGTTCTCGAATAATTTTGATCTTTTCTGTCGTCACATCTATTAATTCGGGACCCAAAATTTTCCTTTCGCCCACTTCATCTCAACACAAAGGCGTTCTACATCTCCTCCCATATAATGCTTCATAAGGAGCCATACCAATAGTCGACTGATAACTATTATTATATGAAAATTCCATCAATGGCAAATGATCATCCCAACTACTTTTGAAGTCAAATACACAGGCTCGTAACATGTCTTCTAATATTTGAATTGTCCTTTCTGATTGCCCATCAGTTTGTGGATGAAACGCAGTACTAAACTTCAAACTTATTCCCATGGCATTCTGGAGACGAGGCCAAAACTTATAAGTGAACGTTGGATCTCTATCTGACACAATTGATACTGGTGCCCCATGTAAATGGATAATCTCATCAACGTACATACGTGCATACTTGTCAATAGTGTAGGTGGTCTTAACGGGAAGAAAATGAGCTGACTTCGTCAATCGATCTATAATCACCCAAATAGAATCATGCCCCTTTGGTGATCGGGGCAATCCTGTAACAAAATCCATCGTTATATGCTCCCACTTCCATTATGGAATAGGCAATGACTACAATAATCCTGCTATCTTTTGATGCTCTGCTTTCACTTGCTGGCATACTAAACATTTAGCTACGAATTCTGCAATCTCACGTTTCATATTATTCCACCAGTAATATTCTTTCAAATCTCTGTACATTTTGGTACCTCCCGGATACATAGAGTAAATAGAACTATGTGCCTCTTCTAATATATCTTTCTTTAAGGGTGGATCATTCAGTACACAAATCCTATTTTTATAACACAACGATTCATCATTCTTAATTTCAAAGTCACTCTCTTTACCATCCAGGACATCTTGTTTCTTCTTCTCAAGGAATGGATCACTAGTCTGCAAATTTCGTATGCGTTCGGCCAATAAAGGTCTCACTGTGACATGTGCTAATAATCCTTCGCTTTTTGAAAACATCAATTCAATCCCCATCGATGCCAAGTCAATAATATTTCCAACATGGGCACACCGTATGCAACCAAGAATCCCTGATGATTTTTTACTCAAATCATCTTCTACTACATTTTTTTTCCCATGATGATGATGAATGGTACAGTCATAGTCTTTAATCAGATCTATCCAATGCCTTTGTCTCAAATTCAGTTCTTTCTGTGTAAACAAGTATTTCAAACTTTGATGATCTGTAAATATCTCACAAGTTTCTCCATACAAGTAATGTCTCCACAACTTTAAAGCAAAAACAATGGCTGCTAGCTCCAAATCATGTGTAGGGTAATTCCGTTCATGCGTCTTTAATTGTCTGGAAGCATATGCTATTACCTTCCCATTCTGCATAAGAACACATCCTAACCCCTGAAATGAAGCGTCTGTATAGATCACAAAAGACTCATTCCCACATGGAATAGTAAGTATAGGGGCTGAAACCAACCGATTATTTAATTCTTTAAAACTCCTCTCGCATTCTTCATCCCATACAAACTTCACTTCTTTACGAGTTAACTTTGGCAATGGTAATGCTATTGATGAAACCCCTTTAATAAATCTGCGATAGTAGCCTGCCAATCCTAGGAAACTCCTAATTTCTGTCACATTCTTAGGACTTTCCCATTCAACGATTGCTTCCACCTTCTTTGGATCAACATATATCCCATTTCCCTATACAACATGCCCTAAAAACATAATTTCATTCAACCAAAACTCACACTTGCTAAGTTTAGCAAATAATTTCTTCTCTCTCAAAATCTGCAATACAAGTCTCAAATGTTTCTCATGCTCCTCCATGCTACGCGAATAAATCAACACATCGTCTATGAATACAATCACGAATGAATCAATGAAAGGGTGGAATACCCGGTTCATCAAATCCATAAAAACTGCCAGAGCATTAGTTAACCCAAATGGCATAACCAAAACTCATAGTGCCCATATCGTGTCAGAAAAGTCGTTTTGGAAATATCACTATCCTTTACTTTCAATTGGTGGTAACCCGATCTCAAATCAATCTTCGAAAATACTGTGGCCCCCTGTAATTGGTCAAACAAGTCATCGATACGCAGTAGAGGGTACTTATTCTAATGGTCACCTTATTCAACTGTCGATAATCAATACATAATCGCATTGTCCCATATTTCTTTTTCACAATTAACATTGGGGCTCCCCATGGAGAAACACTAGGCCGAATAAAACCTCTGCTTATCAGTTCTTGTAATTGCAATTCTTTTAGCTCTGTTGGTTCAATTCTATATGGAGCAAGAGAAATTGGACTAGTACCTGGAATTAATTCAATGGAAAACTCTACTTCCCTATCAGGTGGCAATCCTGGCAATTCCTCTGGGAAGACATCAGAAAACTCTCTAACCACTGGTATATCTTGAATTTTAACTGTCTCTTTACTAGTATCAACAACATAAGCTAAATACCTTGTACAACCTTTACTCAATAACTTTATTCTCTTAATTGCTGAGATAAGACAATTAGGGACAATATTCCTTTCTCCTGTAAACTAGAACTCAGGTTCACCAGGCGGAAGAAACGTAACTTCTTTTCGAAAATAATCAATGGAAGCATGATACGATGATAACCAATCCATCCCCAATATAATATCAAAATTCCGAATGGCCAATGGTATCAAGTCAACATAGAAATCTCGTTCACCCATTCATAAGACACAATCTTTATAAACACGCTCAACCAGAATTACACTTTCCATTGGGGTAGAAATATATAAGGCACAATTGAGACATGAACATGGTCTACCCAAATATGAAAAAATATGTAATGCCACAAATGAATGCGTAGATCCAGGATCAATGAGTGCATATAAATCTTTGTTTGCAATAGAAAGTTTACATGTAACCACTTCAGGTGTAGCATGGGCATCTTGCAATGTCATCGCAAACACTCTTCCTCCTGCCTTCGATCCACTTGCTTGTCCTGTACCTCTTCCCCTAGTGGAACTGCTTGGAGAGGATCCTTTATGAGGCCCCACATGACTGACTGAAACTGCTCTTGATAACATCGGATAATTCTTTCTCAGATGGAACTTCTGATGACAGTTGAAACATTCTATATTCAGTAGCTTTGGGCAATTTCTCTTTACATGACCCGATGTCCCATAAAAGAGACAAACATTCGGATCTCCTTGTGCTGAAACTCCTGAACCTCTTCCACCACTAGCTTCACCCCTTTGTAAACTACTTCCACTTCTACCCTGTTGGAATTTCTATCCTTCAAACCTTGAATATTCAGTATCGCTACCCTTTAGATAGTTTGGATCGAATCTATTTCTCTTTACACCTCGTTCTCGATTCCCTCTAGCTTCATTCACGTCCCTTTCTACTAGCATGGCTTTGTTCACCAAGGCTGAATAGTTAGAAGTCTCTAAATCCGACAATCTAGATTTAATGACTAACTCATGCCCATCGAGAAATCGGTTGCACATATCTTCCTCATTCCGATAAACCTCGTAGCAAATCGAGATAATGCTATAAGTTTAGCTTCGTATTCTCTAACTGTCATACTCCCCTGATTTAACATGAAATATTCTTTCTATTTTTGTTTTCGATACATTGGGAGAAAATACTTATCATACAAAGCTTTGACAAAAGCATCCCATGAGATCACATTCCCACCTTCTAGAGTAATCAACAAATGTTTTGTGGTATCCCACCAATATTTAGCTTCTCCTTTCAGCATATACGTCTCCAAGGTCACTCGTTGATTTTCAGGCATCCTCATCACCCCAAAGATAAGTTCAATCTCTTTAACCCAGACTTCTGCCTCTATGGGATCAACTGCTCCTTCGAACGATGGTGGGTTCATCTTAATAAATTTCTCATTTGAAGTACTTCTTTCTTCCCGGTGTATCACCTCCTGGGCCCTAGCTAAGGCTTGTGCCTCCAGTTGCCTAGCCTGTTGTTCTTCCATCTGAGCCATAAATCTAGCTTGTTGCTCTGCCATTAGAGTCATAGCACGTGCCATTTTTTGCATATCTGTTAGTTGTTCTGGCCCGGGTTCCACATTTATCTGAACAGGTTGCTCAACCTCCGCTTCTGCTGGAATATTTGAAGCCTCATCTTCTATTCTCACATTTACATTCCCTCGTTCCATTCTCTTATATTTGAAATGAATCAAAGATATAACAACATGCAGATATACATATCTTTCCTAACATAATCGTTAGTATCAAATAAAATATATTTCTAACATTCACTACAAAATCTAGACTCTTCTCACTCCAGAACCTCTAAAACCTAGGCTTTGATACCAAAAGCTGACACACCCCAACCGAGTTACTTATAATTAAGTTTGAAAGTCAAAGTGACTCAAACCATAATTCATTTAACCAAACCATAAAAACAGGTTTTAATTTCAGAGTCATCAACGTAATTCCATATAACTAAAAACTTTTTACAACAGTACACTAGTCATACTTATACAAACTTTCTTGAAGGATAATTTAAATTAATTACATCATTTACATTAAAACAAAATCTTTGTTTTTCCCGTTCCTTCCTAACCCAACCTGACTACCAAGATTTGGCAGTGACATCGCGTTTCCTGAAAAATGTGAACATAGGAACCATGAGCAAAATAGCCTAGTGAATGCATCACTACTATACTACTGCATAAATTTAAATGTAATACATCATGTCCATATAATTATGTATTAACTTATCCCGCTCATTCATAATGAATGATCAACTTTTCCGAATCATGATTCACATATCTTGTCTAAATAGACAATTATCCCCCATTCCTGGTCGAGGAGTAACCCCTTGTCATTAATAGACAAATCTCCCCCATTCCGAGTCGGGTAGTAACCTCCCATTTCGATAAATCGAAATGAACAATTTCACATTCATGACATTATGATCATATTCGTAACCGTATACAAATACATCATTCCAGTGAGTACACTCACCTTGGTTGACAACTATGTATTCAAGTTTCCTTCTAGTGGAGCTGAACTGGGTTGATTAGACCTTACACCTGTCAATCCAACTAAATAAATACTGAACCTCAATCATAAATATTATCCTAACATAATTATGTAACTTTCCATAACTATACATCAACAATATAATTCCAATTAAGTCACATTCCATAAAACATAAATAAAGGCAAAACAATGATATACATGTTGATAAAGTTACGGACATTCAACCGTAGGAAGTACCTTATAAGTAATTTATAACCAAAGTCAAGTAAACATGAAATTATACTTCTCAATGTATATACAAATGAAAAATGTACTCAAAGTACCCTTTGTAAGGACGAAATACAAACATTCATTCAAGGGGTATCCAGTATGGCCTGAAATTATTGTCCTACATACTTAACCATCCTATATTCCTAAATTATACAAACACAGGGGTCCAACCTTATCAATATGAAAACATATATGAATATACTTTCCATTACAAGTGACGGTGTAATTTTTCAAGCTTCCTAGAACAAGTTATGACCATTTCTTTACAACACAAGAAATCTGCCCTACAAGCTCCTCTATTGTTCCTTCAACTTCCAAGAATTTTCATAATTTTTCTACAGCATAACTTTCCATGATTTTCAACCCATTTTCAGTACACATACTTAATAGTACATAATTAAAATTTCATAAATTTTTTACTTCATTTTCTATGTCAAAATCATGACAGAACTCAGGGCATACCGAAATGAAATATACAAACAGAAACTACATACCAACTTGCAACCATCACTACGGCCTAAGCATGAGGACTTAAATTCTAATTTTTGGACATGATATGAATATATGAGTTTAATTTCATATCCAATTGGAATTTCTCAATTCCAGTAATCACACAAAGAGATACACATATTTGTATACATAGGGTTTCAATACAAAGCAATATGGCCTATAAACACCACTTAACTCACATATGAACCAATACATATTATCACAAAGGATGACGGAATATTAATCAATAATCCACGATTTATATACTTTTAAATAAGTATAATACAAGATTAAAACAATATTAATCACATAATTATACCTTGGAAACACTTTAGGGATTTTCTTAGAATTTTCCTAGCTTTTCTTGAACTCTTTTCTTCCTTAACTCCTACTTTCTCTTTCCTTAAGCCAAACACTCTTCGAAACTGAACCTAGGGTTTGTTTTGCTGAAGAAATAGGTTAGGGGGAGATTTTTAAGTCGGCCAAGGCTGCCTCCCAATCCATCCAATCAAATTAAAACATTTGGTTTAATAAAAGATAATTTAGCACTTAAAGGGAATGGACATCTTTGCCCTTTGTTCGTAAATTCAGTATAACTCTTTACTCGGGCATCCGTTTGATGATCCGTTTGTTGTTTTACAACCCTAACTCACATGTCTACAACTATCTAGTTTTCACCTCAAGTCATTTGTAATGTTATAAAGGTCAAAACTAGCCTTAAATAGGGACATTTCTACCGAAAACAACAAAAATTTTGTGTTTGTAAATAATTCGACCTTTCATGATTTATAAAAGTAGGATTATAATAAACATAATCACTTAAAATTAGATATACCAATATCACATTATTCATATCACATAAGATTAGTATGATTTAAATATAATTTATCATAATTATATTCGAGTTGTCACAAGTTTGGGTTTGCTTCTAAATCCCAGAAAGAAGAAGTGGGTTTCGTGATTTACCCACTTGGATAAAGGCTCCTAATTCGGGTGACGGTGACCACATAAAGTCCGATCGGTGGATTTCGAGACCGCGGTGGAGCTCCGTGGTTATTCGCTAAGTGGAGGTGTTTACAAGAAGGAGCGTCGAGGCTTGAGAGGGATCGAGTCGTGTTATGTAAGTATTTTGTCTTGTAATTGTAAATTCCATACTTAGTGGATTTGAGGCTAGGGACGTCCGAGGTTGTTTCTCGTACATCGCGGCGTAGTGTGATTGATTTATTTTTATCTTGCATAATGACTTAGAACTCATGCTTAGGATAATTCAAGATAAAAATGGTTTTAATTGTCACACTTAATTTAATTGGGTGCTAATTAAATTTGGGTAATTATTTATTTAATTCAAGTCTATTGTTAAAACTGGTTTGGCCCAATTTGGAAATATTAATAAATATGACTTAGGAAAATTCTAGGACTTGGATTAATTAACTTGGTTTAAGTGGAATTCGAATTGTGTGTGTTTCATCCTATTTCACTTGTGTTTAATTTTAATTTGAAAAGGAAATTAAAAATTTGGTGTTTATTTGTTTTTTGAACCATCTCAAACTTCCGCGTATAAAAAGAAAATAATATTTCTTAAAGAAATTAAAAAGGGGGCCCTCCGGGCGACTACAAATTGGTATCAGATCCAAAGCGATAAATTATTTCGTTAAAGATCCTTTAAATAATTTTTGGCTAAAATGGAATTTTTCCCATTTTCAAAATTTCCTATTTTCGATGGTTCTAATTATGCGTATTGGAAAGCGCGTATAAAATTGGCACTAAAATCTATCGACGAGAGAGTTTTGATGTCTGTTATTAACGGGTGGCCCCCACCTACTCAGTTAGTAGATAATGAGCATGTTCCCAAATCGGCCGATAGATGGAGTGAGGGTGAATTTAAACTTTCAAATTTTAATTCCTGTGGTTTGAATGCCTTGCTTAGCGCCGTCACATCGGATGAATTCTGACGCATTATGACGTGTGAGACCGCTAAAGAAGCTTGGGATATTTTACAACTCACTCACGAAGGTACAAGTGTCGTTAAAGCTTCGAAACTCCAAAACTTCACCACTCAATTTGAAACTATCAAAATGAACGATAATGAAACTTTTGATGAATTTTATGCTAGACTTTATGATATTGTCAATTCATCTTTTAACTTGGGAGAGAAAATACCCGACAACCGAGTTGTAAAGAAAATTTTAAGGTCCCTTCCCGATAGATTTATTCCAAAAGTGACCATTTTTAAATTCTTTACCAACTTTAGCCTCTACGAAATTTGAAGAGCTTGTAGGTGACTTATAACCCTATGAACTGGACATGTTTCCCTCTAAAACTGAAAAGAAAATTGAAAAGGGCGTTGCTTTAAAAGCCCGAAAAGAGGTCAAACAAGTAGTAGAGAGCGAGAGTGATAGTGACTCGGAAGACATGGCTTTGTTTGCTCGAAAATTTAGAAAATTTCTTAAATTTAACAAAGATAAATTCAAAAAAGATTTTAAGAAATTTGAAACTCCTAAGTATGACAAAATCGAGAAGATACCTAAACATATTAATGAAAATTTAAATAGGGACAAGTCTAATAGGTGTTTTGGTTGTGAGGATTATGGCCATAGGGATTCTGAGTGCCCCACTAAACTAAGAAAAGAGGGTAAACGACACATTTCATATAATGCGACCCTTAGTGATAGTGGTAAGGAAGAGGGGCCCGATTCCCCCACTAAGCCAAATTTTGTGGCTTTTGTGGCTAGTCATGTGAGCTCCGAAAGTAAATATTCTCATGAAGATAATCAAACTCATGACACTTCTGAGGTCAAAGTTTTTTATTCCCTTGTTTTTTATGATAGTGAGAGTGGAGAAGAAAGAGAGAGTGAAAATAAAGAAGAGGTTAATGTGAGTGAACTTCAAAATTCTTTTCAAGAACTTTATAAAGAATCTATTAAATTGAAAAGAGCTAATTTGAAGTTAGAAGCTACTTTAAAAGAGCGTGTCAAGGTCATTGATGATAGTATGTTCGTAGAAGACCTTAGGACACGTGAGAGGACTCTTCAAGACAAGCTTGAATATGTAGAAGGTGAGAGAGATAGCCTTAGGGGTTTAATGGAATCCTTGAAAAAGGAGCTTCTTGCTTTTGAAGAGAGAAATGTTTTATTAGAGTCTAACATTTTAGAATTGCAAAATAAATTAAAAGACTCAAGTAATGTCAAATTTGATTTGGAGTGTCGTTCAGAAAAATTAGATAAAATCTTACGAACGGTCCAAATTAAAAATGACATGTGTGGTTTAGGCTTCAATACTTGTAATGAATCTACTCATAAAGCCAAAACCAACGTTTTAGGAGAATCTACTAGGAAAGATTTTAGAGATCACTCCATAGGTAAATCTTTTCAACATGTTTTTACTTGTACACATTGTGGTCGAAAAGGTCATCTTAGGAAATTTTGTCTTGATCTTAAACGAATTCCTAGAAAATCCCAACGTAAAGCAACCAATGTATTTAAAATTCCTACACCCAAAGATAGTCATTCTTCATTAATTTGGGTTAGGAAATCCGACTTGGTTGCCTTGAAAAATAGGTTTTTTTATTCTCATTTACTTTCACATGCTTCCGACCTTGCTAAATTTAAAGGATAAATGTGTTAGTGTTTGCATACTTTAGCGTTTGTACTTCATGCTATATTTACATGCTAAATGTATGCTTGTTTAATCTTTTGTATTTTATTTCTTCATTTTGTTTCCATTAAATGAAAAATACAAAAAGATTTTTGTTTATCATTTGGGTTTTTATCTATTGGAATTTAAGCTTAATAAAAATTCAAATGTTTTTTTTTTGTCTTTTGAGTATATATTTTTACTTTTGGTTAAAAATGTCAAAAACTCAAAAAGATTTTATTTTGTGTGTATTTTAGTTTGACACACTTTAAGTGGCATATACTTGTGTTTGAATCCCTCCTTTAACGCTCTCATGTGGCTAGAACTTTTGGTTTAGATTATCAATCCTTATTATGTTCTTTACCATGCTTACATAGAGAAGTTGAATTTTGTGTTGTTTAAATGGATTCTATTTTTATATGTCTCTATTCACACATGCACGAGATCTTTTGAAATTTTAACTTCATATGTATATTTGATATATGTGAGATGTTCTCCTTCCAATCTTGTCATCTACATATTTGTGACTTAGGAGGGCTAGTGCATGTCAAAATCCGTTGCACGTGAGATTTGTGTGAAAAATGAAAACATGATAAATAAAAATGTGCATGGGGAAGGGCTCCGAAAGGACTTAGTGATCCTTTGCGATTGTAAGCCACCGTTTTGAATGGACCTAAAAGAAATACGTGGTCCAAAGGCCTAAAAACAGAAAATATGGCATTAAAAAAAATAATTGCAAGGCCTATGTTTGATTGATATATTCATTCAAAATTTATATAAATGCTTATTGAAGGATATTGGATGGTATATCAACTGTTTGCACAATATCCGTTTATCCTAATTGCGTATCCCATGTCATGACTCTATTGGCTTGTAGAATCATCAATATGCTAGGCTTGTATGCATTGTGTATGTTTGTTCATTGAGTTCAATCTATATTGTCACATGAGGTTATATTCAAATGTGATGAAGTTTGCAATCAAATGAGAACTCCGTGAACATGTTTTTAAGTGATTGGGTCTAAATTTAATCGTTACTAGTTCACACCCCAACACTTTCGTTTCCATATGACACATTTTTGCCATACGAGTGTGAAAGACTCCTATTATATTTTGTGTGTGTCATTTGTGTGTTTATATCTATATATGTGTACTTGAGTTTCTTTGGTATATAGTATGTATACATACATTTGATATTTTTGTTTAATCTTTGCTTTGATTTCTAATCCATATATGCGTTAATTCATACTTAGTATCCATCTTATTGCATTCGTTGTTGATGTCATATGTTTAATAATTTATATATCATATTGGTATCATTTTATTGCATCCTAGTTGGTCTAAGTTATTTTTTATTGTATTAGTTATAATTTTGTTGCCCATATGCATTAATGCTATCTTCAATAAATGCACAATTGCATGTTTTAGCTTGCTTTCCCGTTATCCCTTGATTAATTTAGAGGGTGTATATGCTTTATTTAGGGGATATAAGTCAATATTTGATTCTTTAAGCCTTTGTCTATTCCTGAACAAAAAGGGGGAGAATGATATGGGGAGAAATGGTATCTAATCCTATTATTACCGTATCTTAGTTTAAGGGAGATTTATCGATAGGGGGAGAAATGGTATCTAATCCTATTATTATCGTATCTTAGTTTAAGGGAGACTTATCTTAGGAGGAGACGTCTTTCTAAGTTGATCATACTTGATAAAGTGAGAGAATTAATTTAAGGGGAGTAGCTAACTTTACTTGCATTGACTATTTTGACATTCCCTATGCGTGTAATGTGTTTGCCTAAGTGTGCAGGAAGAATTATTTTATATAGCGGCAACTTTCAACGGCAAAGATTGTGATCCTTAGGTTGTTTGAGTCAAGCATTGTATTTTTTATTTTGGGTGAGACTTTCTATTAGTCTAGTAGAGCTTGACAGCCCTTTAGGATTTTTGTTGGTTTTTGTCCCGGAATATCCAAAGGGGGAGATTTGTAAGGACACAAATTTCCAATTGAGTCCTTTGTAGTTTTGGCTCAATTCCGGACAAAAACGTTTGAGTCATAGGACAGAGTATATTGATCATCTTGCAAGCCTATGACGTGTTTGTTGAAGACGTAACGGCCAAGTGTATAAAGCTTCATCAAAATGCCGAGTTTAAGTGCCTCGTTTCTACGTCATCAATAGTGGTTCCATGATCCCAAGGTATGAATGCATTACATATATATATAGGAGCGTGGAACGGTTTATATTGGGTGTTAGGTTTTTAAAACTATTTTTTGGTTTCAGAATGTTTTCTATTAAAACTTATATATAAAGTATATAAAAGTTTCTGGGCTTTAAAAGAATTTTTTAGCATTCTGTGAGTTCGTTCGAAGTGTCGTTAGAACGAGATTGCCGTTCGAACCACAAGTCGTTCGAATGAGATTGCCAATGAATTCCCATTATGGCATACTGGAACTCGTTTGAAATGTCGTTCGAATGAGATGGTCGTTCTATGGAGATTTCTAATGAGCTTCTAACGAGTTCATACTGGAACTTCGTTAGAAGACTCGTTCGAACGAGAATGTCGTTCGAACGAGATTTGGCAGGAACAGGTTTTTTGGCAGTTTTAAGCAGTTTTACCCACTTTCCCACTTGTTTTTCCCCACTATCTTTTTGCTGAATATCTATGTGCGGGAATAACTTTTTCTAACTCAACTTTTCACATCCTACCAACCTCTAGAGAGTGTTTAAGAGAAAAATTGTTTTAGGGAAAAGTTCTTTGTTTTAAACTGTCAATTTTCAAGGGAAAATCAATATACACTTTAGTTTACACCCATAGTTTAGTTTATCCAAGTTCATATATATATACATCTTGCTTGGAGTTTTGGCACCGGTTTTCTCTACACCATTGAAGAAGAGAAGTTTGGGTTTGCTTCTAAATCCCACAAAGAAGAAGAGGTTTTCGTGATTTAGCCACTTGGAGAAAGGCTCCGAGTTCGGGTGACGGTGACCACATAAAGTTCGATCGGTGGATTCCGAGACCGCGGTGGAGCTCCGGGGTTATTCGCTAAGTGGAGGTGTTTACAAGAAGGAGCGTTGAGGCTTGAGAGGGATCGAGTCGTGTGATGTAAGTCTTTTGTCTTGTAATTGTAAATTCCATACTTAGTGGATTTGAGGCTAGGGCCGTCCGAGGTTGTTTCCCGTCTTGGGTTTTTCCTCGTACATCGCGGCGTAGTGTGATTGATTTATTTTTATCTTACAAATTGACTTAGAACTCATGCTTAGGATAATTCAAGATAAAAATAGTTTTAATTGTCACACTTAATTTAATTGGGTGCTAATTAAATTTGGGTAATTGTTTATTTAATTCAAGTCTATTGTTAAAACTGGTTTGGCCTAATTTGAAAATATTAATAAATATGACTTAGGTAAATTCTAGGACTTGGATTAATTAACTTGGTTTAAGTGAAATTCGAATTGTGTGTGTTTCATCCTATTTCATTTGTGTTTAATTTTAATTTGAAAAGGAAATTAAAAAATTGGTGTTTGTTTGTTTTGTGAACCATCTCACGCTTCCGCATCTAAAAAGGAAATAATATTTCTTAAAGAAATTAAAAAGGGAGACCTCCGGGCGACTACAATAGTTAATTATTTTTTTAATAATAATTCTAATATAATTTGGCATGGTTTGGAACCGTTCCAAAAGTGGGCCAGAAAGACACTTGGCGAACTTATATTTGCACTTGTGTCACATTTCAATTAATTAAATAAAAGGGGACCACCACGAAATATGAGCTAATGATGTTCTACCAGATGTCACATTTTGGGACAGTTTAAAACGTGCCACAAATGTGTGAAATTGTCAAATATGAGTACACTTTAAAATCATACCAGATTTAAAATCGTGCCAATAAATTCTAAATGTTTTTACTCTTTTAAAACTGTACAGTTTTTTAACTATCTGTTTAAACTGTCTTTTTTTTAATACCTATATATTTATTTACAATTTTAAAAAAATTATCTTTTACTATTTTTAAAAATCGTTTTAAATGTTTTTACTATTTTATATCTATATAGTTTTTTATATTTTAGAATATTTTTTAACCTATCTTTAAAAAAAAAAACTATATAGGTATTAACAATATTTTTTTGAAAATTGTCTTTCACTCCTTTTATTAACTGGTCTAAACATTTTATTGTTTTCAAGTTGTACAGTTTTTCCAATTGTTTTAAAAAGGTTGTTTTTAAATTGTATTTTTTTAATATGTAGTATTTATTATTTTTTTAAATGACTTCTACTATTTTTTTTAAAAATTCAAAATGTTTTTACCTTTTAAATATGTACAATTTTTAATCTTTTTTTAAATGTCTTTTTTTTAAATATACTATTATTAATAATTTTGTAAAAACTATTTTTCATTATTTCTAAAAATTGTTCTAAATGGTTTTACTATTTTAAAACTGTAGACTTTTTAACTATCCTTTTAAACTGTTTTTTAAAATCTGTACAATTATTTATAATTGAAAGAAACACGTCTTATACATTTAACAAATGTTCTAAATATTTTTACTTCTTTAAACCTGTAAGAAAAATTGATTATTTTTTGAATTTTTTTTAAGTGTCATTTTTTTAAAACTATACACGCATTAAGAGTTTTTTTTTAACTTGTCTTTTACACATTTTATAAATTGTTCTAAATGTATTTATTGTTTTAAAAAAGTATAGTTTTTCTAACTCTTTTAAATTTGTTTTTTTAATATGTTTATAATATACTGTATCTATCAATTTTTTCAAATTTCTTTTAATATTTTTAAGAATTGTCCTAAACGTTTTTAGTGTTTTAAATATGTAATAAATATATTTTTTTAAAAAGAAACTATACTATTATTAACAAATTTTAATACCATTTTTTATAGCTTTGAAAAAATGTTCTTAATGTTTCTACCATTTTAAACTTTTTAGTTTTTCTCTATCTTTTTAAATTGTCTTTTTTTAAAAGCTATACAATTATTTACAATTTAAAAAAAAAAACTGTCTTATACAATTTTTAAAAATCATTCTAAATTTTTATATTTTTTTCAATTTATACAATTTTTTCATTATTTCATAATTGGTTTTTTTAACTTTTTTTTTTAAACTGTAGAGGCATTAACATTTTTTTTAAATTAGTTTTCTATTTTATAAACTGTTTTAAATGTTTTTACTATTTTCAAACTGTATAATTTTTCAACTTATTTAAAATTATTTTTTTAAATGTCTTTATTTTAAACTATAAAGTTATCATTTTTTTTCTTAAACTAACTTTTAATGTTTTTAAAAACTATTTTAAATTATTTATCGTTTTTAAAAAAGACCCTTGTATTATTTTAAAAGCTATTTTTTTAAAAGGATATTCTTAAAACAAAATAAACTAAACTATTATTAACAAAAAAAAATTGGAAAAAATGCAAAAATATTAATTTTTTAAAATGTTTAAATTTTTTAAAGTAAACTTTTGTGACACCCCATAAAATTCATAAATAAATTAGTCAAGTCTAATACGAAATCGTGACAATCAAAACTATTAAATATCATTCGAAGCATGACCGAAAATAAAACTAAATACATAAAGTAAATCATTGAAAATAACTAAGTAAAAACCCATGCACATTTGACACCATGGGTGAGAGTAATAAAGTCTAACACAAAAATATATAATTGTCTCAACATAATCCAACCCACTACAAACGACACTACTATATAATTTCGACTCGACGGAATATACAAAGAAGTAAAGAGAATGAGCACACAGGCTCAACACCTACATCCTAAATGAACAGTAACCTATGGATATGCAAAATAGGGCGATCCAAGTCCTGAAAAGGAAAGTCAACAACAACGTTAATGGTAAGTTTACGAAGACTAAGACAATAAGTGAGTTTGGACTATAATATAATTACGCATCTTCCTTATATATATTACTTACTTTTAAGTTATCCCAACCCAAGACAACCTTAAATATCACATGCGTTTAACTTTTAAACCTAACTGAACCCCATCATAACATATTATTCATGTCTACCGAATATAAGTAAGGGTTACATATCATCTAAGTCTATACATCTCAAGTATGTGAACATAGAATAAAAGACAGTATGTACATCTAGTATCACATAAGTACGATCTCATCTACGTATATATCCAAGGTCTATTCAAGAGCCCACACCCAATGAAGTCTTAATCATATCGCCTTCGAGGATCCCTTGTGCGTACTAAGCATAGTTATAGGTTGTCCCACACCTATAGCCTCAAACCATCAATAAGGGATTATCACTATGCCTTCACACCAATCAAATGGACCCATACCTCTGGCAATATGAGAGGATCCCCCATTAATCCCCCTAGGATACAACGGGTACATTAAGCACATAGTGTCCGAGGTAAATGACAAAGGTAGAGCCTATCTCTATCAACGAGGTGCCAGCTAGGTCGACGACTCACACGCCCCATAATGCATATCCCTTCTAATATGTATACCACGAGCACGCACACATGGTATGTAGCACATTATAGGTAAGACTAGCATTCTTAAGCACACACAGTTTACTAGGTCATCCAGATTTATTAAATTAATTTATCTCTTCTAATTAATAATTAAATCTCTAAATTGTTACCAAGTTCCAAAATCTAACCAAACAATCCCTAACCCAACTTCAGGCCAAACCCAGGGCTAATTGATGGACCCTCCCTGTACGCAAGTCCTTCTTTCCCATTATGGGATTCAACCCCAAGAACCTCCATTAAAGCCATTCTAAGTTCCCAAATCATATTGAAACCCAACTACCTTTGTACATAATTGTTTAAACATCAATCCTAACTTATAACTAAAAAATTTACACGATTTCAACATGAATTGAAGAGACAATTTCAAATTCAATCCATGAACCCTAGATTTCTATCGTTGATCAATTAGGTTCAGATTTTTTATTAATTTGTTCAATTATCAAGGGAATTTTTATTAATTTTTAGTTTATAACATCCTCCTAACAATTATACATCAATTCCATCTCAAATTCGCAAGGGAACCTACTAAAATTAGTCCATGCCATTATCATGAGTATTAACTTAAATTAACTCGGTAATTTAATTACAAAATTAGTTAATTGATCCTCAAAATCAGATTTTAATACAATTATGCTTTGATTTCAATGAATAGCAAAACTAAAGCACAAAAAAAATTATATTCATACACTACGTGAACTTGCCTCAATTCAAAGGGGTGAGTTCCAAGCATAGACTTTCAATTCCTCTATTCTCTAAATTGCCTCCTCTATTTAGCTTTAGAGTTTCTCTCCAAAAGTGTTACAATGAATTAGGTTTAATCTAATGACCATTTTAATATGATAATTTTGAAATTAGGTTTAAGCCCCATATGGGCCTCAACCTAATGAGCGCAAATACATCTCTAAACGCCCAAAACCTAGCCCGAGTCATATACCAACCCATAGGATTTAAAATCCATTATTTTAAGTTATAAACGAACATTCTATGTTCCCCAATATTCGACTCAAATACCGTACCAAAATTATAATATTCTAATTGGTACGAGTCCCAAAAATCCATTGTCAAATTATTTATTAATTTAACATGACATGACAATATAGGAAACTACTTCATTGTTAGTGGAGTCCGACACCAAGCGGATTATCCAAATAAGAAAATTCTTGATATCAAATCCATGACCATTCCATAGTTTCTCATAATACACAATCACTTATAAATAATTATTAATGTCTTACCCTATATTAAGTCCGATTTCAATTTCAAATTATATAGTAACATAACACGTGATATAAATAATGACATATCATGTCATATCAAACAAGTAAATATAATATTCCCAATCTAATTTAATGTACGAAAGTATAGGGTATTATAAGTTTTTAACTCTATTTAACAGTTTTTACATATATTTTTTAATGTCTTGTTTAAAAATTTTATTTAAAAAATGTTTAAAATAGGTAAATTTGTGCATTAAAAAAGATGTTATAAAAAGAAACCATTGATTTTAACAAAATTAAAATATATATATATATATATATATATATATATATATATATATATATATATATATATATATATATATATTAACAAAAATAAAAGTGGGCAAATCTTGAGTGCCAAAATTTTCTTTGGTTATAAGGAAATAAAATTCTTCCACAAAAAGATAGAAAAGCATTGCACATTACATGTTGCATGGAAAACAATCTCATAGCGGATATTTATTATCAAACACATAAAAATAGATAAGAAATAATGTCATTTGTTACTTTTTTTTTTGTCTATTTCCATGGCAAAAAAGGCATGTAAAACGCATCTTTTGTAAAATATGTTTTGTTGTTATATTTTGACGGTATGTTTACAATTACACTTAAATTAATAGACAAAGAAAATGGAGGTTTATTACTAAAATAATGCACTATAAAACTATATGTACAAAAACAAAACCCTTCCCAACAAATTTACGAAATTATTGCACTTATTGAACCTCCTCCACATTCTTCCTAGACTCCATTTTAAGATTCAAGGACTATAATGCCCCTAAACCCATTAACTCATTTTCACTTCATTTCATTTCAAATTCACATTTATACCCAAAATTTATATTTACCTTTTTATCCCAACTAAATAAATATTTTATTTATTTAATAAAAAAAATTTATTTATATTAAAAACTGCTTTGAATGTAAAAAAATGTTTATTTAAAAAAACACTTTTTAAAAAATAAAAAGATAAATTTTGTATAAAAAATTGTTTCAACTTTATATAAAGGAAAAAATTATTTCCACTGTTAAATTAACTGTAGTTTTAAAAAAATTGTTGTTTAAATTCTTTAAACAATTTAAAATATAAGAAAATATTAATTGTTTTGATTATGAAAAACTATTTTTAAAAAATAAAATATATTTTTTTTATAAAAATTGTCTTAACTTTATATATTATAAAAAGTGTTTTTTACAAAAGTAAATTGTTTTAGCTTTTAAAAATACGAATTATAAATAAAAAATTGTACATCTTATTCAAAAAAAATTAACACTCTTTTCTATTAATATAAATAAAACACTACAAAAAATGTCATGTTATATTATACTCTTTTTCCTATGACTAAGTTTTATCCCACCTGATTTTTCAAGTGAATATTTTAAAAAAATATTTTGTGTCGTGTCATTTTTATTTTGGTTGGGTTCGGTTTTTATTTAAAAAATAATATTTTGTGTTGTGTTGTGTTGTGTTGTGTTGTGTTGTTTTTACTTTGGTCGTGTTCGTGATAAGTAAATTTTTTTTTTATGTTTGGTCGTGTCGTGTCACGTCATGTCATTTTATTTTGGTCGGGTTCATTTTTGGTTTACAAAATAACATTTTTTGTTGTGTCGTTTTTAATTGGTTCGTATTGGTGACAGGTTGAAAAAAATATATCAAATCATGTCGTACCGTCCTGTCACTTTTTTTTCGTTTTTGGTTAAAAAATATATTTTATATCATGCCATGTCGTGTCGTGTAACTTTTGGAATGTGTTTGTTGAAAAAATAAAATTTTGTGTCGGGGGGTATTGTGTCGCTTTTAATTGGCCGTGTCTTCTTAAATAAAAAAAAAATAAGATCTCGTATCATGATGTGTCGTGTCATGTCATGTTAATTTTATTTTGTTCGCGTTCGTGTTTGGTTTAAAAAAAATAACATGTTTTTTGACGTGTCGTTTTTACTTGAGTCGTGTTCGTGTTAGATAAAAAAATAATCTTATGTGTTGTACCACTTTTATTATGATCGTGTTCGTGTTGGGTTAAAAAAAAGATTTTGTGTCGTGTCGTATTCTTGTATCGTGTTATGTTGTATTACTTTTCGTTGGGTTGTTTACGTGTCACGTTAAAAAATAAAATTTCGTGGTAGCAACACTCAATGTGTATTGAACATTTAACTTGCAACTTTTCTTTTTACCGGCTCACTATAACAAAAAAAATATTAATATTAATATTATATTTTTTCATTATTATTCTTAACTAAATATTAGTTATCATTCTTGATTAAATATTAGTTATCAATTTTTTTATTTATAATTCGTATTTTTAAAAGCTAAAACAATTTACTTTTGTAAAAAATAGTTTTTATATTATATAAAAAGTTAAGACAGTTTTTATACAAAAACTATTTTTTTATTTTAAAAAATATTTTTTCATAATCAAAACAATTTTTATTTGCGTATATTTTAAATTGTTTAAACAATTTATACAACAATTTTTTTTAAACAACATTTAATTTTTTTAACAGTGGAAATAATTTTTTACTTTATATAAAGTTGAAACAACTTTTTATACAAAATTTATTTTTTTATTTATTAAAAAGTGTTTTTTAAATAAATATATTTTTACATTCAAAACAGTTTTTAATATAAATAATACTTTTTATTAAATATATAAAATATTTATTTTGTTGGGATAAAAAAGTAAATATAAATTTTGGGTATAAATGTGAATTTGGAATGAAATGAAATGAAAAGGGGTTAATGGGTTTAAGGGAGTTAATGAGTTTAGGGGCATTATAGTCATTAAATCTTAAAATGGAGTGTGGGAAGAATGTGGGGGAGTGGGAATAGCCGGCACCTATTGAAATCACAGCTGTCAACCACAGTTTTTACTTCTTTTTTTTTGTTACAAAAAGGGAAGAAAATAACAAAACAAGACAAAATCAAGACTTATAGCATAGGGTTATCAATCTCGGTGCGTTCAAGAATCATGAGGAGCCTCTGCGGGGTGTGCTCATACTCCATATAGATATCCTGCGAATCCTTAGCAATCTTTCCCATGCAATCTGCTTGGGTGTTCATATCTCTCGTGATGTGGATGACCCTTGTCTTGGTGCTCATGACCAGCTCACAGCAATCTTCAATGGTATTTGCAAAGGGGTGGTTTCCCTTATCCTCCGAATCCAAGAGTTGGATGGCCTCGAGACAGTCGGACATCAGGCAGACAGCAATCCAATTCTCCCTGGAGGCGATGTTTAGCCCATGAAAGATACCTTCCAGTTCTGCTCTAAGTGGGCTTGTCGTTCCTTGGATATGACCAGTGAAACCAAAAACCCATCTCCCCTCCTCATTCGGCACGATACGTCCAAAGGTTCCCATTCCACTAATTGAGTCGAAGCTCCCGTCCGTCTGTATGATGTGAGTCCGTGAAATACAAACACCAGTATTAGTGATTGTGCTAGCACTAGCTCCTTTTTGGTTAATACTCTTATTTTGAGCTTCGAGGATATTACATTTGAGGTAAAAAATGAGCTTATTAACCGTAATAGGAGCAGTGTTAACATTTGCAAAGATAAGTTTATTGTTGGCAATCCAAATACACCAAAGGAAAGAAATGTAAGTTACATACCAAATATTGTTCGCAATATTCCACACATTTGCAGTTATCCAAGAATTAAAATCAGTGCACATACCTTGGCTACTATTGAGTGGAGAGTTGAGGTTTTGCCATACCTAGGTAGTAAAGAAGCAATCTTTGAAAAGGTGAAAGAGATCTTCCTTGTTGGAGCATCTAGGACACGTATTGTCCGTGGTGAGACCACGTCTCTCTCTATGAGCATTTGTGAGCAGCTTACCATGCATAATGGTCCAAACAAAAATTTTCAATTTAGGAGGAATACCAAGTTTCCACAGTTTCTTCCATCCATACCAGGGTGGGGTTGAATCTTCTCCCAGGGAAATAGTATTGTAGCGAGAGAGGATAGAGAACTTTCCATTATTACTCGGATACCATGAGGGTTTATCCTCCCTGGCCCCCCTAGTGGGTAGCGACGTATTCATAATATCATCCACAGTATTCTTATTAAACCCCTACCTAATCTTATAAAGGTCCCAAGTTCCATTATTCGTTAGGAGCGTGCTAACATTTGTATCACAACTGGAACTTTGGATTCCCCTCTCAGCAAGGGGGGCATTCCCACACCACCAGTCTTTCATAATATTAATTTTATTACCCTTACCCACATTCCATTTAATATTCTTACTTAGCACCTCCTTACATTTAAATATGCTAGGCCAAATGTGGGAGGGGTTGGATTTCTTGCACCATAATCTAGGGTTAGGATCGATCTTATACTTCTTAGTGATGACGTTGGCCCACAAGGAACCACTATTGTTTATAATATTCCACCCTAGTTTGGTGATCGTAGCTTTGTTGTTTTCATGGGCCTTCCTAATGCCCAGACCACCCCTGTCTTTGGGCTTGCAGACTTTGTCCCAATTAACAAGGTGTATCTTTTTATTACTCTCCTTACTACCCCACAAGAAGTTTCTATTGAGCCGGTCAAGAGTATCATAAGTCTTCCTAAGGAAAAGTGCGGTTTGCATATTGTACGTAGGGATCGTAGACGTAACAGATTGGACAAGGGTAGTTCTGCCCGCAAAAGAGAGCAACTTAGTTTTCCACCCAGTAAGCTTTTTTTGGACTTTCTCGACGACATTTTTAAGGTGGGCGTTATTAAACCTCCCGTGTACAAGATTAGCCCCCAAATAGGTCCCCAGGTTATCAATGAGGCTCATCCCAAATAAGTTACTAAGTTCGACAGCTTTAGATCTTGGGATATTTGGCGAGACAAAATTTTTTGACTTAGGGTAGCTAACTCTCTGGCCCGAGATGTGACAAAACTCATCAAGAGTGTCCAACAAAACCTCGCAGGAGCTAACCGTCGTGTTGGAAAAAAAGATGAGATCATCAGCAAAGAAGAGGTGCGATATGCACGGGCCATTAGGGGATGTTTTAATGCCTTTCCTAATACCTTTCCCTACTCTGTCGAAAATGCAAGCCGAAAGTCACTCCATACACATCACAAACAAGTAGGGGGAAAGTGGATCACCCTGTCTAAGCCCTCTTGTGGGGGTAAAACTAGGTAACGGGGATCCATTCCAAAGGATAGAAGTGGCGGTATTTCTGACACAACTCAAAATCAGATTTCTAAATCCACACTCCACATTAAACCACTTTAGAACTTCATCCAGAAATTCCCAGCTAACTCTATCGTAAGCTTTCTCAAGGTCAATTTTAAGGATGACACCTTCGGCCTTAACTTTTTTTTTCATAAGGGAATGAATAATTTCCTGGGTAACAATGATATTATCAGAAATTTGTCTTCCGGGGAGGAAGCTAGCCTGGCACGGGTCAATGATCCGACAAAGGATGGGGCGAAGTCTATTAACAATCACCTTGGCAAGGATTTTATGCACCACATTACAAAGAGTTATGGTCCGAAATTGACTTATATTTTCAGGATTATCAAGTTTAGGAATTAAAGTCACATAGCTACTATTCATATTTATAGGGTAGTCATGTTGGTTCCAACACTTACTAACAAAGCTAAAAAGTTTATCTTTTATAGTATTCCAAAATTGTTGGTAAAACATGGGTCGGATCCCATCCGGGCCCGGGGCTTTGCTAGGTTTCATGCTAAAAGTGGCACGTCTAACTTCGTCGAGCACAAGGGGGCAGGTAAGGGTGAAATTATCCCTACTCTCAAATTTAAATTGGGGGTAGTCGTTTATTTGACTATTAATATCATACGCGAAGTCAGCATGAAACAAATTCTTGAAGTACTAATTTATGTGGCTCGTAAGGGTGTTAACATCCTCCGTCCACTCCCCATTAACTAAAAGACGATCAATCATATTCCTCTTTCTTCTAATTATGGTGGAGGTGTGAAAAAATTTTGTATTCCTGTCCCCCACACTAAGCCATTGGATTCTAGATTTTTGGCGCCAAAATTTTTCCTCCTGAATTAAGATAGAATTAAAATCGGAGCGGAGGTTTTTTTCAAGTAAGTCAAGACTGTGAGAGAAGATATTTTCCTGAGCTTTTTGGATTCCTTTAAGACGTCGTAAAATCCTTTTTTTTTCTTTTAAAATATATTACCAAAGACATTTTTGTTCCAATCTTTAATAGAGTTAGTGCATATGTAAATATTATCCTCAAGATTAGAGTGATTATTTCAAGTATTGCAAACTAAGTCTTTAAAATCTTTCCTATCAAACCAACAAGAGAGGAATCTAAAAGGTTTATGGATTTTCACATTAGAGTTTGTACCTTTGGAACGGAGGACCATCGGGCAATGGTCAGACGGAGTCCTAGGCACATTTTGGACAGTGGCGTTCTGGTGCATCAAACTCCATTCATTATTTGCAAGGCACCTATCGAGCCTAATCATAGTATTCGCAAAGCCCTCCCGACTGCTAGTCCAGGTAAGCCTAGGACCGTTGCACCCCAAGTCCGAAAGGTTACAGTTATTGATGTTGTCGAGGAATCTAGTGCAATTGGTGGTAGTCCCATGTTAATAATAGGACTTTTTTTCGAGCCATCCATATGATCATTAAAGTCACCCGCAACAAGCCACGAGACCTCCAGGTTATCCGCAATGTCCGCAAGGTTCTCTCAAAGCTGTCTTCTCACCCGCGAGAGCGGGCTAGCATAGATAGCCGATAATAACCACTCATCATAATTAGTACTCTTGACCGTGACATGAATGGCCTGGCGAGAAATGTCCAGCGCTTGGAGTTGTATAGCTTGAGGGTTCCACGTAATCCAAATACCCCCAGAGTGACCAAGAGGTTCCGATACAATCTGTTCGGTAAGGCCCAGGCTAATAAAGAAGTCCACCACACTAATAATAGGGATATGGGTTTCCAAGATAATCACGATATCAGGGGTATAAGTATTAACCAGCTCTTTCAAAGTGGGTTTGAACAGGGGTTTGTTAGCCCCTCTGCAGTTCCCAATTATAGCAACCATTGGTGACATGTATATTGGGGATTAGTCAATAGCCCTATTCGGCCATTGGTGTGAGCCCACTGTCTTCATGGCTACATTCTGCAAGATCTGCATTTCCTCCATTCTCGTGCCCCAAGTTACCGTTTTTCCTGGTACCGAGACTTTTTTGGATACCAGTATTCGAGCATGTGAGGTGTTGTAGCTGGTTTTGAGAACTAATGCCTCCTCCTCCATGCTTTCTATGTTTGTCACTACCTCCTCCATTGATAGAGATTCATTTTTTATTTGGACATGACCCAACATCGCTAGGTTGAAGTGAAACACCATTTACGTTTTTTGGTAGGACCTGACTGAAGTTTGGGGTCGAGCTTGATGGTTTCACGGTAGTTATTTGTATAGGGTTTATATTTATGGGCATTAAACTATGGTCTGTACTACCATGAATATTGGTAGAGGGGTGTATCAAAGGCTTACTGCCCTCTGAGGTACCTGTCTTACCATGATTTGGATCCAAAGGACAAGAAGTTGGCATGGGAATTGTCTGTCTAGAGGATTGGCCCACACGCTTCCAAGCATGGGTGGATGCAGACTTTGAAACTGGGACATGTGATTTGCCTGCTGGGTTTTGGGTTCTATTACGCTCTTCAATAAACGAGATATTTTGTAGTTTATTTTTTTCTGTACTCGAAGATCTGATTGACGACGTACTGTCCACAGGACTTGGTAGTGACGTGCTGGCAGAGGGAGTTGTACCCTGCGCCAAACCCTTTGTACTCGTTTGTTCTTTCCCATAGTTTCTAACACCAGTTTCAGACATCTTTTCATACCTGTTGCCGTCAAGAGCAGCAAACCTATTCATTGTGCTCCCTTTATTTTCTTTAGTTCCATAAGAACTGGGTTTAGTGTACGATCTTTTCTGGTTTCTTTGAACTAACATCCATGGCCCAAAAACGTCTTCTCGTCTGTCCACGTCAGTTTCCACACCTGCCAAGTTACTTTTGTTATTGCTTGGACCAATATAGCCGTTACTGGCCCCCGGCAGCTGAGAGGCTCCCTCATTTACCTGAACAGGATTTTCTGGTGGTGGTTTTCGCGACTGTTGTGGCACGTATAGGGGGCAATACTCAGATTTGTGTCCAATCTTCCCACATTTGGAGCAAATATAGGGGAGAAATTCATATTCCACCCTATATTTTCTTCCATCCAGCTTATAACAAGGGATCAATGGTTTGGATAAATCCACTTCAATATATAGTCTGGAAAACTTATCTCTAGTGGATGAGGCCGAGTTGTAGTCCGTTTTTATAGGCCTTCCCAATTTACTTCCTATCTCGAATAAGATCTTTTCATCGAACCATTCTATAGGGAGGCGGGGTAGCCTAACCCATAAAGCAGTGGTGACTCTATTTGACTCCAGTGGATTAAAATTTGGAACCCATTTTCTCACTAATAAGTAATGGTTGTTAATAACCCAAGGTTCTCCGGTCAACACATTGATATAATCCTCTTACATCATAAACTTAAATAGGAAGTGTCCTTCTTCAAGGTCCACTACCTCATAGTCACCTTGTAGCTTCCATAGATATGGCACCTTTGCACTTAGGGCTTTAAACCCAATGGCTTTCTGAATTTGTCGTTGCAAGCTGTGAGTTCACCTTGGATTAATATTAATTATTTTACCTCGTCATTAACCCGTCTGAATTCGCAATTGGGAATCATGTTTTCTGTTGAAATCGTTGTTATTAATCGCAAATTCATTTAAATAATTTTTAATTGAATTCACAGGTAATAACAACGAATTCAAAATGCCTATGCATTTGATGTAGCCCCCACTTTAACTTTATAAGAGCTTAATTATTTTCATTTACCTCCACATATATTCACACTAATTCTGTCCATTTTCACAATCTTCAAAATAAAAAATGCATAATGGTGATAAGCCAAGTAAGAAGGCAAAGCATTTGGAGAAGGCACCACATTTGAATGATACTTTCCAACATTAAATTGAGCAGTTACCAAAAAGAAGACACAATACTTTTAATCATATTTTACCCAGACCGACAGGTAAGGTCTAAAAGATGCTGATAGAGAGGGATTCCAAAAAATCTATAGGTACCCCTCCCTAAACATATTAATACATCTGTGAATGTCGCACCGAGCCTGAGTACAATGATAAATTCTCTAAAGAACCCAAGACAAATGAGTTGGACTATGGGTTTATGGAGTTCGATAACACAACCCAACAGAGATGTGCAATCTCCCATTATTGAGATGCAAGGTTTCCTTGGTAAGTATTTTACTATATAATTATTATATTTGTTTCGGATTAATCTATTGTAACTTAAAAGTATCTTGAAAGGGGTTATAGTCAATACTTAAATCACCCCTCCTAAATAGATTATAGACATACTCAATTCACTCCATCCATAGCAAGGTACTGCTTCCAAATTTTAAATATATCATGTCATAGTTGGAGTTGTCTTGATTATAAAAGATGATACTATAATCATGCCTAGCTAAACTGCATAGTACATAAACATCACCTAAAATAACTTCATCAATGTGCTTGTGCTGCCAAGCATGCTTTTCGAGGAATTAATTTATAAGATTGTTATTGATGTACTTTTGAATTTTACTTTGTGTAATGTTTATAAGTTTGAAACTTATTTAATGAAATAGAACAAGTTTTAGAATTACAACGGAGTAAAAAAGATTAATATTAAACCTAATTTAATACAACAACACATCATAAGGAAAATGAAATATACGGAGTTTAGGTAATATGAAATAAAACATTTTGAGAACAAACATTAGCCTGGCGAGCTACTCGACTCACAATCAGTTTCTTGCAAGCCAAGAACATTGATCGTTGTAAGGACACAAATTTCCAATTGAGTCCATATGTAGTTTTGGCTCAATTCCGGACAAAAACATTTATTCATAGGATAGTATTTATTTGTAATATTCTCAAGCCTATGAAGTATGTGTTGAAGACGTAGCGGCAAAGAATTTAAAGCTTCATCAAAATGCCGGTTTGCGTGCCTCGTTTCTACGTCATCAACTAAGGTTCCATGCTCCCAAGGCATGAATGTAATTATATTTATATAGGAGCATGGAACAAAATTTTATTTGGGTGTTAGGTTTAATAAAAAATCATGTTTTACTTTCAGAATAATTTAATTGAAACTTTAAAATAAAGTACATAAAGTTTCTGGGCCAAAAATTGAATTTATCAAAAATTTCTGGAAGTCGTTCGAAGTCTCGTTCGAACGAGTTTTTCGTTCGATCCAGGTTTCGTTCGAACGAGTTTGCCAACGAACCTAAATTGGTCAGTCGTTCGATATGTCGTTCGAACGAGTTTGGTCGTTCTAACGAGATATCTAATGAGTTTCTAACGAGCCCAGTCTGGTCGCTCGTTAGAAGTCTCGTTCGAATGAGTTGCTAGGCGGGAACAGTTTTGAGCAGTTTTTGGCAGTTTTCACCCCATTTCCCCACTTGTTTCTTAACTGATTTTTTAAGGCTTTATTAAGGACGGGAATCATTTTTGAAGGGGTATCTTTTTCATACCATACAAACTCCTAGAGAGTGTTTTGATAGCAAATTTGTTTAATGAAAAAGATCAAGTTTTGAGTGTTATTCTTTAATGAAAAATCCTACACACTCTAGTGTTTACACCCAATAGTTGTTGTTTATCCAAGTTCTATATACATATCTTTACTTGGAGTTTTGGCACCGGTTTTCTCTACCGAATTTTGGAGAAAGTCTCCAAGCTTGGGTGACGGTGACCATAAAAAGTCCTATCGGTGGATTCCAAGATCGCGGTGGAGCTCCGTGGTTGTCCGCTAGGAAGAAGTTTCTACAAGAAGGAGCAACAAGGCTTGAGAGGGTTCGAGTCGAGGATGTAAGTCTTTTGTCTTGTAATTGTAATCCCATATCTAGTGGACTTGTGGCTAGGGCCGTCCGAGGTTTTTTTCCGTTTTGGGTTTTTTCTCGTACATCGCGGCGTAGTGTGACATTGTTTATTTTTATCTTGCACAAAATTTAGAACGCATGCTTTAGGTTTAATTCAAGATAAAATTCGGTTTAATTCTCACACTATATTAAAATTGGACTTTAATTTAATATTGGGTAAAATTGTGTAATTCAAGTCTCTTGCATTAAATTGGTTTCGCCTAACTTTGGATAATTGAAAATTATGACTTAGGCAAATTCTAGGACTTGGATTAACTTATTTTAATTTGTATTGAAGAAATTAAAATTTGGCTTTGTTTATTTGTGAACCATCATTCAACGCTTCCGCATCTTCTATTGAATTTTAAATACAAAGGAAATTACTCTGCGCGTTTTCAAATTGGTATCAGAGCCAAAAACGATAAATTATTCCGTTAAGATCTTTTAATTTTTTTGGCTAAAATGGATTTTTCCCCATTTTCAAAATTTTCTATTTTCGATGGTTCAAACTACGCGTATTGGAAAGCGCAAATGAGATCGGCACTAAAATCTATCGACGACAGAGTTTGGATGTCTGTTGTTACCGGGTACTCCCCACCAACTTACTTAGTTGAAAATGAACGTGTTATCAAACCCGCCGATAGATGGACTGAAAATGAGTTTAAACTTGCTAACTTTAATTCCCGAGGTTTAAATGCCTTATTTAGCGTTGTCGCACATGATGAATTCCGACGTATTATGACATGTGAAACAGCTAAAGAAGCTTGGGATATTTTACAATTAACTCATGAAGGAACTATTGTCGTTAAAGCTTTGAAACTCCAAAACCTCACCACTCAATTTGAAACTATCAAAATGGATGAAAAAAAACTTTTGATAAATTTTATGCTAGACTTTCTGATATTGTTAATTCATCCTTTAACCTGGGAGAGAAAATACCTGACGATCGTGTTGTAAAGAAAATTTTGAGGTCCCTACCCGATAAATTTATTCCTGAAGTGACCGTTTTAAATTCTTTACCCACTTTAGCCTCTACGAAATTAGAAGAGCTTGTAGGTGATTTACAAACCTATGAACTAGATATGTTTCCCTCTAAAACTGAAAAGAAAATTGAAAAGGGTGTTGCTTTAAAAGCCCGAAAAGAGGTCAAACAAGTAGTAGAGAGCGATAGTGAAAGTGACTCGGAAGATATGGCTTTGTTTGCTCGCAAATTTAGAAAATTTCTTAAGTTTAACAAAGATAAATTTAAAAATGATTTTAAGAAATTTGATACTTCTAAACATGATAAAAGCGAGAAGATTTCTAAAGCCGAGAGGATCCCTAAACCTGGTAATGACAATTTAGATAGGGACGAGTCTAACAAGTGTTTTGGTTATGAAGGTTATGGCCATCGAGCTTATGAGTGCCCCACTAAACTAAGGAAAGAGGGTAAACGACCCACTGCATATAATGCAACCCTTAGTGATAGTGATAAGGAAGAAAAGCCTGATTCCCCCACTAAGAAAAATTTTGTGGCTTTTATGGTTAGTCATGTGAGTGATAATGAGAACTCATCGATTGATGACACGATAGTACATGCCACTTCCAAGGTCATTGTTCATGATTCCCTTGTTTTTAATGATAGTGAGAGTGGAGAAGAAAGAGAGAGTGAAAATGAAGAAGAGGTTGATGTGAGTGAACTTCAAAATGCTTTTCATGAATTATATAAAGAATCTATTAATTTGAAAAGAACTAATTTGAAGTTAGAAGCTTGTTTAAGAAAGAGTGTCAAGGTTGTTGATGATAGTGCCTTAATAGAAGACCTTAGGACACGTGAGAGGACTCTTCGTGTGAAGCTAGAATACGTAGAAGGCGAAAGAAATAGCCTTAGGAGTTTAATGGAATCCTTGAAAAAGGAGCTTCTTTCTTTTGAAGAGCGTAATTTTTTACTAGAATCTAACATTTTAGAATTGGAAAATAAATTAAAAGATTCTAGTAATGTCAAATTTGATTTGGAATGTCGTTCGGAAAAAACTTGATAAAATGTTAGGAACGATCCAAATTAAAAATGACACTTGTGGTTTAAGCTTCAATACTTGTAATGAATTTACTCATAATGCCCAAACCAATATTTTAGGAGAATCTACTAGGAATGCATTTAATGATCACTCCTTAGGCAAATCTTTTCGACATGTTCTTACTTGTACACTTTGTGGTCGAAAAGGTCATCTTAGGAAATATTGTTTTGATCTTAAACGAATTCCTAGAAAATCCCATAGTAAAGTAACCATGGTAGTTAAAGCTCCTACACCCCAAGATAGTCATTCTTCATTAATTTGGGTTAGGAAATCCAACTTGGTTGCCTTACAAAATAGGGATTTTGATTCTCATTTACTTTCACATGCTTCCTCCCTTACTACATCTAAAGGATGAATGTGTTAGTGTTTGCATACTTTAGCGTTTGTACTTCATGCTATATTCATAAGCTAAATGTATGCTTGTTTAGTCATTTTCTAATCATTGCCTTATTTCATATCCCATGCTAGAAATCATGACTTGTTTATCTTTTTGTATTATATTTTGTGTTTGAATTAATTGAAAAATATAAAAAGATTTTTGTTTATCATTTGTGTTTTATTTATTTCATTTAAGCTTAATGAAAAATACAAATGATTTTTGTTTGTCCTTTTGAGTAAATATTTATTTTTGATTAAAAATGTTAAAAACTCAAAAAGATTTTATTTTGTGTGTATTTTAGTTTGACACACTTTATGTGGCATATATTTGTGTTTGAATCCCATCGTTTACGCTCCCATGTGGCTAGAACTTTTGGTTTAGATTTTCAATCCTTAAAATATTCTTTACCATGTTTTATATGGAGTAGTTGGATTTTGTATTGTTTAAATGGATTCTATTTCTGTATGCCTCTATTCACACATGCACGAGCTCTTTTGAAATCTTAATGTCACATGTTATATTTGAGCTTTTTGAGGTGTTCTCCTACCAATCTAGTCATCTACATATCTTTGACCTAAGAGGACTAGTGCATGTCAAAATCCGTTGCATGTGAGATTTGTGTGAAAATGAAAACATGATAAATCTAAATGTGCATGGGGAAGGGCTCCGAAAGGATGAATTAAATCCTTTGCGATAGTAAGCCACCGTTGATTGGATCTAAAAGAAATACGTGATCCAAAGGCCTAAAAACAGAATATTTGGCATTAAAAAGAAAACAACTGCCAATGCCTATGTTTGTTTGATATATTCATTCAAAAATAAAAGAATATATATGTTAATTGAGGGAGATTTGGATGGTATATCAACGGTTTGCACAATGTCCGTTTATCCTAGTTGTCCTTAATGTCATGACTCTATTTGGTTTGTAGAATCATCATCATGCTAGGCTTGTATGCATTTTGTATGTTTGTTCATTGAGTTCAATCTATATTGTCACATGAGGTTATATTTCAATGTGATGAAGTTTACAATCAAATGAGAACTCCGTGAACGTTTATTAAGTGTTTGGGTCTAAATTTAAATTGTTGCTAGTTCACACCCCTACACTTCCGTTTCCATATGACACATTTTTGCCATACGAGTGTGCAAACTTATTGTATTTTGTGTTATATGTGTGTTTATATCTATATATATATATATATATATATGCAAGTGCTTCATTGATATATTTCTAGTTCATATATATATGATATTTGTTTGTCTTTGCCTTGCTTTTAATTGCCCGTATGCTTTCATGTCTTAACACTTTAAGCTTCAACGGGTTTATTAGTTCTTTATCCTTTGCCTATTCCTGAACAAAAAGGGGGAGAATGATGATAGGGGGAGAAATGGTATCTAATCCTATTATTATCGTATCTTCGTTTGGGGGAGATTTATCTTAGGGGGAGACGTCTTTCTAAGTAGGTCATGTGTTTGATAAAGGGGAGAATTAATTTAGGGGGAATAATTTAATTAATTGCATTTTATATTTTGATATTCCCTATGCATTTGATGAGTTTGCTTAAGTGTGCAGGTATTCTACTAAAGCGGCATTGTTTAATGGCAAAGCGTTTGATCCTTGGGTTGAGTCAAGTTTGGGCGGGTTATGTTTTGAGTCTAGTGAGCTTGAAGGCCCTTTAGGATTTTTGTTTGGTTTTTGTCCCGGAATAGCCAAAGGGGGAGATTTGTAAGGACACAAATTTCCAATTGAGTCCATATGTAGTTTTGGCTCAATTCCGGACAAAAACATTTATTCATAGGATAGTATTTATTTGTAATATTCTCAAGCCTATGAAGTATGTGTTGAAGACGTAGCGGCAAAGAATTTAAAGCTTCATCAAAATGCTGGTTTGCGTGCCTCGTTTCTACGTCATCAACTAAGGTTCCATGCTCCCAAGATATGAATGTAATTATATTTATATAGGAGCTTGGAACAAAATTTTATTTGGGTGCTAGGTTTAATAAAAAACCATGTTTTACTTTCAGAATAATTTAATTGAAACTTCAAAATAAAGTACATAAAGTTTTTGGGCCAAAAATTGAATTTATCAAAAATTTCTGGAAGTCGTTCGAACGAGTTTTTCGTTCGAACCAGGTTTCGTTCGAATGAGTTTGCCAACGAACCTAAACTGGTCAGTCGTTCGATATGTCGTTCGAACGAGTTTGGTCGTTCTAACGAGATATCTAACGAGTTTCTAACGAGCCCAGTCTGGTCGCTCGTTAGAAGTCTCGTTCGAACGAGAGTCAAGTTTGTTCGAACGAGATGCCAGGCGGGAACAGTTTTGAGCAGTTTTTGACAATTTTCACCCCATTTCCCCACTTGTTTCTTAACTGATTTTTTAAGGATTTATTAAGGACGGGAATCATTTTTGAAGGGGTATCTTTTTCATACCATACAAACTCCTAGAGAGTGTTTTGATAGAAAATTTGTTTAATGAAAAAGATCAAGTTTTGAGTGTTATTCTTTAATGAAAAATCCTACACACTCTAGTGTTTACACCCAATAGTTGTTGTTTATCCAACTTCTATATACATATCTTTACTTGGAGTTTTGGCCCCGGTTTTCTCTACCGAATTTTGGAGAAAGGCTCCAAGCTTGGGTGACGGTGACCATACAAAGTCCTATCGGTGGATTCCGAGATCGCGGTGGAGCTCCGTGGTTGTCCGCTAGGAAGAGGTTTCTACAAGAAGGAGCAACAAGGATTGAGAGGGTTCGAGTCGAGGATGTAAGTCTTTTGTCTTGTAATTGTAATTCCATATCTAGTGTACTTGTGGCTACGGCCGTCCGAGGTTTTTTTCCGTTTTGGGTTTTTCCTCGTACATCGCGGCGTAGTGTGACATTGTTTATTTTTATCTTGCACAAAATTTAGAACGCATGCTTTAGGTTTAATTCAAGATAAAATTCGGTTTAATTCTCACGCTATATTAAAATTGGACTTTAATTTAATATTGGGTAAAATTGTGTAATTCAAGTCTCTTGCATTAAATTGGTTTCGCCTAACTTTGGATAATTGAAAATTATGACTTAGGCAAATTCTAGGACTTGGATTAACTTATTTTAATTTGTATTGAAGAAATTAAAATTTGGCTTTGTTTATTTGTGAACCATCATTCAACGCTTCCGCATCTTCTATTGAATTTTAAATACAAAGGAAATTACTCTGCGCATTTTCAATCGTTGATAAAAAAAATAGTATTTGGATGGGTTAAGTGATACTTATGACGTCTCCATCATTCTATATGCATCATGTATTCATTCTTAGCACCATCATAACTGTTAAAGCATTCAATAATTACATCTAATAACCCTCCAACAAAGGGTTTTCACTCATCCCAACTTTTGAAAATCTTAGTTTTCCTTCCCTTAAAAACCCTAAGCCAAAACCCTCATTCCAAACCTTATCTAGAAGGTGTGAATTGAATAACAATCTCATCTAGAAATGATATTTTGTTGGGGGATAAAGACAACTGACATTTGGTAAGTATTGAACAAACACCACAAGTAAACAAAAAATGCAGGTTTTCATGGCATTGGTTCATAAAAACAAATTGGCGTATTTCATGGGAAACTTTGATTTGACCACTCGTACAAACAATGACTATACAACAAATATCTTCTCAACTAGTACTCACAACTTCGGAAGAGTTTGTGTTAATGTTCGATCCATAATATGGATGCTGATATTCGACCCAAAATACCATCTTTGATTTATTTTGTAGGAGTTGACATCAACCCTAGGATTGTTTATGGTGTATCGATTCTGTAAAAGATGAAATATACAACGGATTTATATTTTGTTACTATTAAACCATGGACATATAGTGATATATTTTATTATTTAATTTGCAACGCACCTAAGGATCCTAAGCTCCATAGGGTTATAGTTATTAAAATAGTAACATCTAATATAATGGGACATAAAGTTATAGTTATTGAAATAGTAACATCTGATATAATGGGACAAAAGGACGTACCTAGTAAAATAGTAACATCTAATATGACGAGACAACTCCATGTAAAGATAGATATGATAGATTGGCATGAAGATTATGAATCTTATGGTTAAGAAGGCTTTAATAGTGTGATATTTGTCATATCAAATCACATATGCAATGCAGCAGGAATATTTTCCAACTTTTCCAACCTCACGTGCTGCAGCTAGTCATGTACTGCACATCCTCTTGATCTCTAACAGGGCAGCTCGTGCGTTAGCAGGGTTCGGCAATCCGATATTAGCTCACACATGAATAACGACCAAATGCTGCACCTGCAACAACATAAAAATATTCTACATTAGTTAGAGTTTAACACAATAATTATAATGTTAATTATTATGTACTAAAAAAGGTGAGATCAGTGTAATATATGTACTAGAAGCTCGACTATCCCATTAAACGAGAGGGCCTTATGGTGGGGGTCGACCAGAATCCTGCTAATGAAGTTTCGGGTAATGCGTTGATACTAGAGCATATATGGGCCATCTCCAGTCATGTCACCCTCACAAGGCTCTCCATAAATGATCGTTTGTATCCTCTATGCCCACATCTGAATGTATCTAGTCTGAAATAGAGAAAATCGGTACCTGACTGTCCTTTCATATTATCTCAACACAACTCCTCACTGGTGTCACGGGTGGCTAGATTATGTTGTTACATTATAAAATATCATAATGGTTTTTTAGATTCCACTCTACAACCTCAAAGTCTATGAGGGGTACCGTGGCCCTCCATATATCAGATCTGGTCATACAATAATTTAGTTACTACACTAGGATTTCTCAGTATACGAGTTATATATCATTTGCATTTATGAAATATATATGCCATTATTTTGTAATTAAATATGACTATATAAATGGCAATTAAAGAGTTGTGTCAATAATTATGCAGTATGTACCTGAGTTGACCGCATTAAGTCCAGCTAGTCTCAAAAGTAACAAAGAGCAAATGGAGGGGGAGGGGAGGGTATTTCCCACCTAGATAGCGGGGTGCACCATCTGCACACCAAATATGTATAAATATAATGTCAATCTCTACGAAAATATGGAATCATATGCATTTCCCCTTTGTGTCACCACCTATACTCGTCCCTCATCTCGGTTGAACTCTCGAAAAATATGATTTCTCATCCTGTTAATTCATTTATGTATACTAGTAAAAGCAATGGGAGACTGAGTCTTATTCTGCTTCATGTACTCCAAGTCCTACGCCCTATGTATGAAAAAAGACCTAACAAGTCTTTAAAATATAAACTCAACTCACGCAGTTATGGGAATACTTCCAGCCCATTAAAAACTTCAGATGTGTTTGTCGTCTTTTGGCCGTATCGGTAGCCCCCGTCATGCACACACATCCATTTATCCTTATGAATTCTGGAAAAATAGGTGTGTGCAGTGTCAAAACGGTACGGTACGGTAAGGTAAAATCCTTACCGCTTCCACCCCTAGTTTTAGCCATGAAAAATACGTTTCTCTAGAGCTTTGAGATACCAACGATGGTGGAGGTGGTTGGTTGGACAGTTGTGGGCAAATCAAGGCTATGGCTGTACGGAGGTGGGGTGATTAACCGAAGATTTTTGAACAAAGGTTGGATGAGAGATCGATAATGTTTATTTTGAAATGAGCAATTGTCTTGTGAAGAAGACCGGTGTTACTTATGTGAGACTAAAGACAAATTTAAACCTTAATAATTAATCACTGTCTTGATTCAAACTGAACGCGAATTTAAGAACTGCAAAATTTTTATAAACATATTTGCAGGTACATTAACTTTGTAAATATAATTTTAAAGTACATTATTTTTGCAAAATTTTTGTTTCTCTCTTTCACAACCGACACGATAGCAAAATAACGTAAAGCCAGAGAGAAATCTAGGGTTTGTGCAGGACGAATCTAAAATGGAATCGATCGTAGGCGAAACCAAGAATACCAAACTCTCAATCAGGGATCGATCCATCTACTTGGATAAAGAAGCAGAAGATCTCTATCGCCAGGCCCGTGACCTCAAAGCTGGTTTGCATCCTCTTAAACACAAGTTTGTATTTTGGTACACTCGTCGAATGCCTGGAGTTCGAACGCAGGCATCATATGAAGACAACATAAAGAAAATTGTGGATTTTAGTACGGTTGAAGGATTTTGGGTCTGCTATTGCCACTTTTCTCATCCGTCATACTTGTTGTCATACGAATACTTTTTTTCTAAAATCTTTCGATGAGGCACCAAGTTTTTCCCATAAAACCTGATCAGCCAACCAATACACGAGGTTCCAACAAGACCTGTTCTTAACATGATTATAGCAATCAAAATAGCAAACCAAGTCACATATATGAGGCACACACACAATAGACACGAAATTACAGGAACTCAACTCCCAACCTTTTATTAATCACTCCACGATTACAAAGGAACACTCAATTTCGGCCTAAGGCCCCCTCCCTAAAAATACAAGGGACAAATGCTTATAAATAATGTACAAAAATGCAGTTGACATCCCCAACTGCTAGGACATGTGTCTTAATTAAATGCTGCCCGATTTCTCCCACGAAACTGCCTTCAAAACTGCTGCATTATCCTTCCAACAGGTGTCTAGAGAGTTAACCCATGATCTTCAAGTGCCCAATTGATGCAATCCCGTTTTTACATTTGTTCTGACCCATAACTACCATGGAACTGCTCTAAAATTGATGCATCAGTATCCCAATAGGTGTCCAAGGAGCTATCCCATGATTCCACATGTGTCACATTGGTGCAATCCCATTTTTGCTCCTATTCAGCCCAGCAACTCCCATGAAAACTACCCAAATCCGTTTTTGGGACAAGCACAACTGATCTTTGAAGTCAACTAGCAACAACCCACGAATTAAGACAATGCCACCTTAAAAATATGAGCAACCCAGTCCACCGATGCAACCCGATGTTGCATAACAAGTGTGATCAAGAAATTCCCGCTCACAACCCAAAATCCATGCACTACCAGTCCCACATTCGGTATATGGATAACCTAACATTCCCACGAAGTTGCCTAGAGCCTAGGAGCGCTCATGGCTAAATACCGAATTTTGCCTCGGAGGTACCCCCTCCTTATATATGTTCTTAACAAAAATTCCAGAGTGGTAGAATTAGATGTCAACTACCAAATGATCGAAAAGAACCCAGCTCCCCACAATCTGACAACTTCAAATAGCATAACCACTTTGTTCCAGCTAAATGCCTTAGTCAAAGTGAACTAACCCATTTTCCTTTAGTATCGAGGTTTGTCCGTACCCAAACTCCATGATGAATCCCATAACTTCATGATGAGTGTTTTGGGGTGTGATAAACCATCCCCCACTAAAAGAATTCGACGACCTCGTCGATATTAAGAAAATTCCAACTCCACTGAAAATTTTCCAAGAATACCTTGAACTTCATCGAGAACAGCACCAAGTCTTCGATTCAACCCAAGTGTAACATCGAACCAAACTCCTCTCGATTCAATGTCTTCCTGCATGACCATAACCTCTACAGTTTCACCATCTAACGTAGAAGTTTCTCTTGGTAATGTAAGGTTCCTGTAGCCTGCGCATATCAAGGCTTCAATCCCCCATTTATCCGAACTCCTTTGCTTGGAGTCCGCCCAACATAACCAAGGAGTTGACACCACCATCTCCCGCACCTGAATTTGAGCCACCATTTCTTGACTCTTCTACTTGAATTGCAGCAAGTTTTTCCCGCTTGGACAATCCCTTGCCCGGTGTGAACCCTTGCAAATGAAACACACATAATAGCTACCTTTGCCTTTGTTTAGATGTCCATCAGCCCTGTTTCCCTTGTCATGTTATGTCCCTCCATCTTTGCCCGATTCTGAGACGACCTTGTCTTTACCGTTGGACTTAGATGAAACAGCATCTGATCGGTCAAGTTTGAGATCCACTAGGTTGTCCGCTGCTTCCACTGCTTGTTGAAACTCAGGCACACCTTGTCTCCTCAATTCATCCTGCGCCCAATGCTGAAGATTAGAAACGAAATTGAAGACCTTGTCTTCCTCGGACATCCCCTTAACATCCAACATCACCGACGTGAACTCTTTCATGTAATCCCGCACAGTCTTGTCGTGCTTCACGCGTCGCAACGCCTCCCTCGCTTACTAACCTGAATTTACTGGTATGAATTGATCCCGCAATTCCTTCTTTAGTTCACTCCACGAACTGATCTCAGACCTGCTCTTATCTTCGGTCCGAGTTCTCCACCAAAGTTTTGCATCATCACATAAGAACATAGTGGTGATTGCAACCCTCTCCGTTTTATTAATATGAGCAGTATTGAAATACTGTTCCATTTCATACACGAAATTATCCAAATCCTTTGCCGACCTTGCACCAGCAAACACCGTCAGTTCTAGAATTTTATACTTCTTGACACCAACACCACTGGTGTTGTGGGTCCCAGCATTGAGCCACGCCATTTTCAGCAACCCAGCCTCCTCATCAAGTCTTCCCAAACGAGTACGAAGCTCGTCAGCCTAAACACCAACATCTTTTGCAAGGTTCTCAACCTTTTCATCAGTTTTTCGGATGTGGCTTTCTTGCACCGTTCGAACACGTCGCAGTTCCAACCGCAATTCTTCCAACTTGACTGAGAGTGATGCTGCTGCAACATTCGTTGGAGGATTTGCAATGAAATCTTCCAATGTTTGCACCCTTTCTCGCAATTCTTCACTGCTGCCTCCTGCCATTTCTTGCAGAATTCAAAAAAACTCTTGCCAAACTTGTGCTAACCTTGACAAATTCGGTTTCTCCCTTTAAAAACTTGTTTGAAGACACCAGAATTTGCTCCAAAATTCAGCTCTGATACCAATTGTCACACGGATATTTTTTTTCTAAAATCTTCCGGTGAGGCACCAAGTTTTTCCCATAAAACCTGATCAGCCAATTAATACACGAGGTTCACCAACAATACCTGCTTTTAACACGATTATAGCAAGAAAAATAGCAAACCAAGTCATATATATAAGGCACACACACAATAGACACGAAATTACAGGAACTCAACTCACAACCTTTTATGAATCACTCCACAATTACAAAGGAACACTCAATTTCGGCCTAAGGCTCCCTCCCTAAAAATACAAGGGGAAAATGCTTATAAATAAGGTACAAAAACGCAGTTGACATCCCCAACTGCTAGGACATGTTTCTTAATTAAATGCTGTCAAGTTTCACCCACAAAACTGCCTTCAAAACTGCTGCATTATCCTTCCAACAGGTGTCTAGAGAGTTAACCCATGATCTTCAAGTGCCCAACTGATGCAATCCCATTTTAACATCTGTTCTGACCCATAACTGCCATGGAACTGCTCTAAAACTGTTGCATTAGTATCCCAACAGGTGTCCAAGGAGTTATCCCATGATCCCACATATGCCACATTGGTGCAATCCCGTTTTTGCACCTATCCAGCCTAGCAACTCCCATGAAAACTACCCAAATCCATTTTTGGGACAAGCACAACTGCTCTTGGAAGTTAACTAGCAACAACCCACGAATTAAGATAATGCCACCTTACAAATATAAGCAACCCAGCCCACCGATGCAACCCGATGTTGCATAACAGGTGTGATAGAGAAATTTTCGATCACAACCCAAAATCCATGCACTACCAATCCCACATTCGGTATATGGATAACCCAACATGCCCACGAAGTTTTCTAGAGCCTAGGAGCACTCATGGCTAAATACCAAATTTTGCCTCGGACCTCCTTATATATGTTCTTAACAAAAATTTCAGAGTGGTAGCAGTAGACGTCAACTACCAAATGATCGAAAAGAACACAGCTCCCCACAATCTGACAACTTTGAATAGCATAACCGCTTTGTTCCAGCTGAATGCCTTAGTCAAAGTGAACTAACCCATTTTCCTTTAGTATCGAGGTTTGCTCGTACCCAAACTCCATGATGAACCCCATAACTTCATGATGAGCATTTTGGGGTGTGACACTTGCCAAGCCCAACTGATTTGCATCTTTTCAAGGAGGGAATTCGTCCGCTGTGGGAGGACTCTGCTAACTGCAGTGGTGGTAAGTGGATAATACGCTTCAAAAAGGCCGTCTCGGGTCGCTTTTGGGAGGATCTAGTCCTAGTCTTGGTGGGGGGCCAACTTGATTACGGTAGTGATAATATCTGTGGTGCCGTATTGAGTATTCATTTTAACGAGGATTTATTGAGCGTGTGGAATCGCAACGCGTCTGATAATTAGTCTAGGATGGCTCTAAGTCCATCTCCAATCTTTTTCTTTCCAAGTCTATTTCTAGCCTGGTTGGCACAGTCATTTTAGAAATTATCCGTGTTTAATTTTTATCTTATTCGCTAGAAGAGAAAACCCCTTGAAATTCCTTCTCCAGCAATCATTTCCATCTATATGATGTGTCAGATTTTTAAAGCAATTATACAATCTTTAACTAACAAAAAGGAACGTGGCTGATTAAGCCTTTTCCATGTCATATTGAAAAACGCTCCAGCGTTTCTACATGTAGAAATCACCTTAGAGCTCGTTTGGGAGTTTTAGAGAGAAGAGAAAGGAAAGGAAAATTTTATTACGAGAGAAAAAAAAGAAGGGAAAGTTAAGAAGAGAGAAAAGAAAAGAAGATAAGAGAAGAGAAAGGAGTTTGGGAGAGAAAAGAAAACAATTTTCTTTCTTGCGTTTGGGAGTTTGGAAGGAAAATAATTTTTTTAATATGAAGAAGGAACAATTCATTAAAAAACTTTCTTTTCTCTCCATTTCTTTCCGATTTGGAAAGAAAGTTTTGGAGAGAAAGGAAGAGAAAGTTTTTGAAAATTTTCCTTTCTTTTCTCTCTTTTTAAACTCCCAAACGAGAGAAAGTCACTTTATTTCCTACTTAAACTCCCAAACGAAGGAAAAGAAACACACTTTCCCTTCATTTCCTTTCTACTCTCTCTAAAATAGAACTCGCAAACTAGGCCTTAGAAAATTTCTATATGATTCATTTCCCACGTCACATCCACTCTTTGATAAGAAACTACGTTGGATCATAATTTTTTATTTTGCTATTTCTAAGAGAGAAAAAACGGAAGATGGAAATGCTTGTTGGAGTTGGCCTAAGAGACGCAATAAAATGGCACTTGAAACTACCCCATAGCAAGCCCCATGATGCTTCTCTGTGTGATAACTCTTCATATCGAAACACTTGGAGAGGATAGGGAATTGCAGCCTCGATGGGGCATGTATGGATCGTTTTCAATCCTTAATTTTCACATGTAGTATGTCATGTCTAAAGATCTCACTAGACTTTTGTGGGTTCAAACCATATTATTGATGATTTTGAGTTTAAAAAAAAGTACATTATTTTAATAAACAACTCAATAAAATGTATAATATGGTTTCAAAGCTGCTCGTCGTCTTTGGGCCTTCTGTGGGTGCTTCGTTCCTGCCGCTGCACTTTGTACCAGATCTCATATCCTATCGATCATCACGTGATCCAATCACCACTTACCAGGGTTACAAACTGACTAACCTCAGTCACATAAACCCACCACCCGATCTCACCATGCATCCAAATTAAACGGCCCAGATAAACCATTCATAGATACAATTTTCTATATAGTCCGTCCCCCATGCAGCGGTTAAATACTACACATAGTGTTTGATGAAATCAAGAAAAAAATGGCTAACCATAAAGTCTTCTTTGATGTGTCAATCGGCGATACACCTATCGGGCATATCGTGATGGAGCTTTTGTTGGAACAACTATAAAGTTGTTAGTACAAAACATTGAAAAAAAGAATTTTAAAGTCTTTGACTTTTAAAAGGAGCAGATGCCCAACAACCTTTGTTGTTTTGTCCCTCATCGATGGTTTATATAAAATTAGTAGAGTTCATATATATTTTTTGTCAGTCTAAAAGGTAAGTTTTTTGGGCATTAGATATTTTGTATGTATAAGTATGAGACTTATTGGATCAAGTCACACGTGCGCGCGCCACCACTGTCCAACTGGCCCGTGTCCGGGGCTTGGTCTTGGTCTTGGGCTCATTAGGTAATAATTTTCTGGACAAATTAATTACCAATTTTTTGTTTAAAAATATTAATTATTAACATTAATTAATTCTAGAAAAAACGTGGTTTAAAAACGTTCAAAAAAATTCAAAATTTTGAAAAATTCCACCTACTAAAAACTTTTTCCCGAAATTTTCTCCCCACTAAACCACTTTCAATGTCCAAATTTTTTTTTAATAAATTGAGTCTTCCAGCCTCAATTTTTAACAACCGTTCTCAGAGAAAAAAAATTCCCCTTCAAATAGTTCCTCTACGAATTTTTTTTCCATACACATAGATAATTATTTATCCCCTGAACAATTATTACATCACAAAAATGATTAATTTTCCCCCCGATTTATTATAGTTTCAGAATCGAGCAATACTACAGAATGGGTGTTGATGGAACAAATCTAGTTCTTGCTACCAGCTCGTAATTTTTTCAATTTTCGTAGGCTGTTTTATCTTGGGGGTGACGGGGTTATACACTGTCGACAAAAATTAGAGGTAGAGCCGTGAAACACCTTAAAGAGAGCGACTGTTGATACCAAATTTAGTCTGCTGACATGGCTCAATTGAGTGAAGACACGTGGCAATCTGCGTGACAATAACAAACACTTCCGAACAACACCTTGACCCACTCAGATACTCCGAGCAATAGATGCTCTCCGAGGAACCATACTGCAACGAGGAACTCTGCTTCCCCGATCAACTCAGACGCTCCGACCAACAAGAGTTCTCCGAAGAACTTTAATACACTGAGAAACTTATGAGTACCGAGCTACTTAGGCGGTCCGAGCTGCACCTCAAACAGAGCATTAATAGCAGGATAACCAACAGATTAACTGCGCATTAAATGCTTATTATTATCATACAGATGTATACGCCTAATGGACAGCTATGTATTATCCTTTCACATGTACAGCCTGAGGGCTATAAATACATTGTATCATCCTCATTGTAGGGGGACCGGGAATTTCTTGACTAAACTGGTAATCAAGAATTCCCAAACAGTCAGCAATAATAGAAACAGTGGACGTAGGCCATTCTTATAAGGCTGAACCACTTTAAAATTTCTTTGTCTCATTTTATTTTATCTGTGATTAAATAATTAGATATAATCTAATTTTTTACATCAACAGATTGGCGTTGTCTATGGGAAACGACTGGTAATATCATTTTTCATCAAAAATAATTCATTATAAATGGCTGATAATCCAGAACCCAGCAATCGAAACGCTGGAAGCCCTCCAAATCCATCTGCTCCACCAAACGTTCCAGATCTGGCTGGAATAATGACAAATCTAGCCCAGGGCCAGACAGCTATGCAAGAAACTATGCGACAACTTATACAAACCCTTCATGGCGGAGTACCGACCCATTCAGGACATCGAAGTGTTAAAAGAAATACCCGTTTACTTTCTTCGCGTACTAGGCGTACCGATTCATATCGTACTGAGGAGTCTGAAGATTTTTCTTATCAACCTGAACGAACTTTGTCAGTACGAGCAACAGATATTTAACAACGTATCACTCTCTCTCCAGAAAGGGCTAGTGCGCTAGAAAGGTTAAGCAGGGTATCTCCTTTTGATCAATTAGGTCCTAGGAGGAACAAAAGTCCTCCTAAGGATGCGTCGAGGAGATTTCGACGATCATTAGACTTAAGGGAAGGATCTGCCCAGTTGCGACCAGCTGCTCGTCAAGATAAATCACAGGAAGCCACCTCAACGCGATCAGTTGCTCGAATCAACAGGCCCGAGGAAGGAAATGATGCGTGGAAAGGCTCTATTCAAAGGCTGGAAGACAGACTAGGGGAAATAGCTAAGGCCAAGAACCCCCTACAACGAACTTTTGTTCAATGGAAACCCTTTGACCAAGCCATTGTGGATTTTCCCACACCGTCAAAGTTTAAAGAACCTGTTGTGACTCCCAAATATAATGGAAAGACCGACCCTGTTCTTCATGTAGAACAATACCAAGCTGTAGCCGACATCTATGCTGTTCCAGATGAGATGAGACGCAGAGCATTCTCAGGAACTCTTATCGGATTTGCTATAATATGGTATAATAATCTTCATCGGGGTAAGATCTCAACTTTCGTTCAACTGGTCGAGTTATTCATTGGAATTTTCTATTTTGGGGCAAAGCCAGTTAAATGAGTAGCGCATTTGTTAAGTGTTAGATAGAAAGCTGGTGAGAGTACCAGAGATTATATAACTCGTTTTAATAACGAGAAACTCGAAGTCATTGATTATGAAGAAAAGACAGCGATTACCGCCTTGATGAGTGGGCTGCTGCCCAATAAGTTGTACTACACTTTGGCCAAAGATCCACCTAGAACCATTTCAGAATTGATGGCAAAAGCGGCCAAGATTATGAATGCCGAGGAGGCTATGGCTGCGAAGAAGAATATGGACGCCAAAGAAACCAAGGTGGAAGGTGATAAAGTTAAGAAGAAAGAGCATAAGAACAATGGTGGTGACAAACAATCAAAAACAGGGTCGTCATGGGAGGTATTAAAGAAATTTGATAATTACACTCCTTTGAAGATATACATCAACCATGTTCTAGAAGAAATCAAGAACAACGAGGAATTAAACTGGCCAGAGAAAATGAAGGAAGACCCTAACAGGAGGAATAAGGCAAAATATTGTGATTTTCACAAAAATCATGGCCATATGACCAAAAATTGCATAGCTCTTCAGAATGAGATTGAAACACTTATTAGACGAGCAAAATTGGCAAAGTATGTTGATCGTAGAAATGAAAGAAGAAACAGCGACCGAACAAGAAAAAGGTCTAGATCTCCTCATCGAGCAGAGGAGAACAAGAAAAGAGACCATGAAGTTGATCCAGAAGACGAATTCGATCTTCCCAAGAGACCAAGGCAGCCAGAACGTGAGGTATTTTCAATACGCTTTGGGTCATTTGATTATAATGTTATTACAGGTGGAGATGCAGGAGGAGACCTTACTGCAGAGAGAAAAGCTTACCTCTGTGAGGCTCAAGCTTTCTCATACATTCAACGAATAAATCTAGCTGAGGAAGATCGCCCGAGAAAGGTAAAAAAAGAGAAATCGGTCATTGGTTTCTCAAAGAACGACCTTGCAGGTGTTCTATATCCTCATGATGACTTATTGATGATAAAAATGAGGATGAAGGAAGTAATGATTTCAAGAGTACTGGTAGACAATGGTAGCTCGGCAGACATCATATTCTACTCGTGCTTCGACAGTTTAAATCTAAGGCTATTTCAACTGGAGCCTTATCATAGACCCCTCCTCGGTTTTGCTGGCGAGAAAGTTTTTCCACTTGGGATGATCAAATTGGATATATTCATTGGTACATGTCCTGCTTGTCGAACAGAAAGAATACGCTTCTTCGTGATAGATAAAAATATTCAATCAACCTACAATATCATCATGGAAAGGGTAGGATTGAAGAAGTTTGAGGCAGTGCCATCTACGTTACATCAATGCCTAAAATTTCTAATAAATTTTGGAGTAGGAGTTATAAAGGGTGATCAAAAAGTAGCTCGGGAATGTTACTATTCATTTGTCGAGCAAGAGGAACTGGAGGAATCAAGGAAAAAGACTACTACCTATCAAGTGGAGGAAGGTGCAGAAATTGAAACATTGGATCCTAGAGATGAGTCCCAACTCGTGAAAGGCCAGGTGGTGGAAGCTACTGAAAACATCATTCTGGACGACGAGCACCCTGAACGAACAACTCAAATAGGTTCTTCATTGGAGGCCTCGCTAAAACAGAAATTGATAAATTTCCTAAGGAGCAGAAAGAAAAATTTTGCATGGAGTCATGAGGATATGCCTAGAATAAGCCCAAATTTCTTATGTCACGAACTCAACGTGAATAAGGAGATCAAGCCAGTAAAGCAGAGAAGAAGAGTATTCAGTCCTGAGAAGAATCAAGCTATACAGGAAGAGGTCGAGAAGCTCCAGAAATCTTGCTTTATTGAAGATGTTAAATATCCAGACTGGTTAGCAAATGTGGTGATGGTAAAGAAAAAGAACAACAAATGGAGGATGTGTGTAGATTTCATCGACCTCAACAAAGCATGCCCAAAGGACCATTTTCCCTTGCCCCGAATTGATCAATTAGTAGATCCTACCTCGGGACACGAGTTGTTGAGCTTCATGGACGCTTATTCTGGATACAACCAGATTAAGATGAAACCTGAAGATAGAGATAGTACTTATTTCATTACCCCTAGGGGAACTTACTGTTATAATGTTATGCCTTTTGGTTTAAAAAATGCAGGTGCAACATATCAGCGGATGATGAATAAGGTGTTTGCAGAACAAATCAGTTGCAATATGGAAGTCTATGCTGATGATATGCTAACAAAGAGCAAGAAAGCTGCTGATCATCTAGTTGACTTAGGCCAGACCTTTGATCAACTAGATAAATATCAAATGAAGCTGAACCCGATGAAGTGCATATTTAGAGTACGAGAAGGCATGTTTCTCGGGTACATTGTCAATCAACGAGGCATTGAAGCAAACCCTGAAAAGATCAATGCTCTGTTAGAGCTGCGATCTCCAACGACGAAGAAAGAAGTGCAAAGTCTTACAGGACGAGTAGCAGCACTCAACAGATTTGTATCGCGAGCAACTGATAGATGTCTCCCATTCTTCAAAATGCTCCGAAAGATTTTTGAGTGGAATGATGAATGTGAGAAGGATTTTCAAGACTTGAAAAAATATCTGGGAGCACCTCCACTATTGTCCAGGACAGTGATGGGAGAAAAATTGTACTTGTATATGGCATTGTCAGAGAATGAAGTTAGCTCGGCATTAATAAGAGTGGAGAATGGAGTGCAAAAACCGATTTATTACACTAGCAAAGCCTTCTGAGGAGCAGAGATAAGATATTCAAAGCTGGAAAAGTTGGCACTAGCATTGATCGAGGAAAGTAGAAGAATGAAGTCATACTTCCAGGCTCATACTATAGTCGTATATACCGATCTGCCATTGAGGTAAGCTCTTCATAAACCAGAAAAATTAGGAAGATTGATGTATTGGGCAATAGATCTCGGTGAATATGACATAATTTATGAGCCCAGATCATCGCTTAAAGGGCAAGTAGTAGCATATTTTATAGCAGAGTTCACCTATCCTGATACCATCGAGGAGCAAAAGCAGCTCACCGATCAACCTGTGGATGTTACAGAATCATCAAACTCAAGCCTAGACCAACTAAGGTTGGTAAAAGGGCAAGAAGTGATGATCAAAGAACAACAAGAAATATTAGGAGAGGGTGAAAGGAAGCAACAAATTTTCCACCGAGGAACTCTGTCAGATCAGAAATTTAAAGACGAGTTACCTATATGGAGTTTATATGTGGATGGCTCATCTTGCACAACAGGCTGTGGGGCAGGGATTATTTTTAATAGTCCAGACGAGGTCGACATGGAATATGCCCTATGCTTCCAATTCAAAGCTTCGAATAATGAGGCTGAATATGAAGCCATGATTGCAGGTCTTAGTTTGGCAAAAACCATGGGGGCAAAGCATGTTATTATCTTCAGTGACTCGCAATTGATCATAAATCAAATGATGGGAGTATATGCAGCCAAAGGAGAATTAATGATCAGGTATCATGCAAAGGCAAGGGAGTTGGTATCAGAATTTGCTGCTATTCAGCTGGTCAGAATCCCAAGAATGAAGAATGTGAGGGTCGACGCCTTAGCTTGATTAGCATCAGCTACTCGTACCGAGCTACGAAGAACAATCCCAATTGAAGTTTTAGCTGGTCGGAGTATAGATAAAGATTTGACAATGAATTTTATTACCCTTAATTTAGGACCATCTTGGATGGATTCCATCAGGGCATATATTGAGGAGGGGGAATTACCAACTGACAAACTTGCAGCCAAAAAACTGAAGTTTAAAGCTGCTCGTTATGTACTGAATAATGGTATTCTGTATAGACGAGGACTTATAGAAGGTTTGCAAAGATGTGTGCATCCCACCGAGGTGACAGACTTGATTGAAGAGATCCATGAAGGATCCTGTGGAGCCCATGTAGCAGGTCGGACGCTTTTGCAAAGGGTTATGACGCAAGGATACTACTGGCCAACGATAAGGGCCGATTGTATAGCCTATGCCAAGAAATGTGATAAGTTTCAATGCTTCTCCACTATCCGAAGAACTCCCCAAGCATTGTTGAAACCCATTACTTTCCTTTGGCTATTTCCTATGTGGGGAATTGACTTGGTCGGACCACTTCCAACGACCAGAGGAAGATTTAAATATCTCGTCGTCGCAGTGGATTATTTTACTAAGTGGGTAGAAGTTGAACCTCTTGTCGACATGACTTACGAGAAGGTGTATCAATTTATTTGGAAAAATATCATCTATAGATATGGTCTTCCCCATGCATTCATTACCGACCATGGAACACAATTTGACAACGAGGAGTTCGCTGCCTATTGTCATCAGTCAAATATCTTGAAGATCCACTCGGCACCAGGACATCCCCAAAGCAATGGACAAACTGAAGTAATAAACAGAACGCTATTGAATAGCTTGAAGAAAAGACTGAATGACGCGAAAGCAAATTCGATCAACGAGATACAATCAGTACTATGGGCTTACCGAACTACTCCCCGAGCAGCAACAGGGGAATCTCCATATATGCTGGCATTTGGAAGTGAAGCCGTTATACCTGCTGAGTTGGGTCTCCCGACACACAGAGTACTGAATTTCAATTCCCCTGTCAGCGACTTAATGAGAAGATTGGATTTAGACATGCTCGAGGAAGTTAGAGAAGAAGCAGCCATCAGGAATGTTGCTTACCAACAACGAACAACTTTGTTCTACAACAAGAGAGTAAAGAAGTGCGACCTGAAAGAAGGAGACTATGTGCTAAAGAAAGTGATTCAAAATCACAACAAATTGGAAGCAAACTGGCATGGACCTTACCGAGTTACAGAAGTTATTTGACCAGGAACCTACAGAATAACAACTTTAGAAGGGCAGGAGTTTAAGAATGCATGGAATGCAGAACACTTGCGAAAGTATTATCAATGATGTAAACTCTCATGTAATACATTTTCGTTAGTATGAATAAAGTTACAATGTTCTACCCAGTTCTCTCCTTTTATTGGAATTTTTTGCGGAATACTAGTGCTACACACTACTCAGCAAAACTCAGACTACTCAAAACTATTCCTAAAAATGCCAACTAAGTTTGGTTAGGAAGTAAAACTATTCCTAAAAATGCCAACTAAGGTTGGTTAGGAAGTAAAACTATTCCTAAAAATGGCAACTAAAGTTGGTTAGTAAGAAAAACTATTCCAAAAAGTGCCAAAGTTGGTCGGTAAGAAAAAATCCACTAACTATGGTTGATCGGGAATAAAAACCCACTAACTGTAGTTGGTCGAGAAGGAAAACTTATCGACCTTGGTTGGTCGGAAAGTGATCGAGCAAAATTTTTTATACTCATAACTTTTTAAATTACTACCAAGTTGGTCGAGAAACAAAACATCATTAAGTTTCGTTAGTTGTTAAATGATTACCACAAATTCAAACTAGTCGACAATAAGTTTTAATCAACTCTAAGTTGATCGACAAATAACACAATGTTGTTATCTTTTTAACAGATATACATATATAAAGTGTTTTACAACCACAAGGCAATGGCAATCAAGATTGCGAACAAAAATAAAACTCTTTCATTAAATCCAAAAACATAATACATTGAGAATGAAATACAAATTAATTATTACATCAAGATGCCTATTCTATTGGTTTCTTCCCCTCTGCTTTTGAAACAGGTTCCTCGCCAGCAGGAGGATCGTCTAAAGCATAAGGGGAGTTTATGAAATTAAGATCTTTAAGCATCCTGATGTTCATCCCAGATTGTCGATCGAGTAGGTGCTCGGGGCGAGATATTTCAGCATTGAAATGGAGACTATAATCGCCAAGGTATTTGGAAATCAAACACTGAGGTATTGCTCGGGCAGGGATCCATCTCATGTCGAGTTTGAAGGGTGGCACTAGCAAGTCGAGCAACCCAGGATTATGATAATCCCACAAGTAGTGACCTTGTTCCAGTTGCAGTACACCCAGGGCATTCAACCACCCTTGTTTGTAACCATCATTATTCGCATTTTGGATCCTATCATCCAAATGGTAAAGATCCTCATTGTAGCCAGCCATCCAGAATTCTCTGGGCTGCTTGTGGAACTGATAAGTCAACCTTTCCAACTGCTCGTGAAGACTTTTTATAAAGAGTTCTTTATTCTCCAAGGCAGACTTCTGTGCAAAAAGCTGCTCGTCCAGATTCTTGATCTTCTTAGACATCTCAGCCAATACCTGGTTCTTTACCATCAGTTGGAAGGCCTGGTTCTGCAGAGCAGATTGAGTTCTCTATTCCTCGACAGTAATCCGAGGAGCTCTTGCTCGTCCCCGAGTAGATGTAGAAGGGACAGCTCTCCTCAAGGTTTCTAAAGCATCCCTCAGGTTGGCGTTTTCGACTTCTAAGAAAGAGAATCCCTCGTCGTTCACAGGGACCAAAGCGTTTGAGGTGGAAGCTGCAGACTTCAACTGAGACACCTCTCTTTGCAGGTTATTATTTTCCTGCTCTAACAACTCATCTATTTGTCTATGCTCTTCAACCTCACCCTTCAAAGTTCTCTCCCTCACATCGTAAGAAGCAAACAGTTTATCGTATCCCTTATCAGTACTGAGTTGCTAATACTTCTTCTCATATCCTTCGTGCAAAAGGGCTGTAGATTCCTTATATTGTTGTTGAAGCTCTTTAAGAGTCCCTTGGAGATATTCAATCATTTCATAATAGGCTACATTGTTAGCCACTGCACGGTCAAGCAGGCACTTCAAATACAGGTAGGCTAAAATTGCTTTCTCTGAAGCACCTTGACCGAGGATGTCAACGATTTGTGCTGCACTCATATCTGTATGACCAACTTTGAAGTACTCATTGCATTGCCTCAATAATTTTGTATCATGAGCAGACAATAACTCCATCCTGGCCATAAACTAGTAAAGGAAGAGAAAGCAAGAATCAATAAGAGTTCAAACAGAGCATGAAGAAGAGAAACAACAATATGAATAGGCGAAACTTCAAATTTATTACATCATAAACGAGAAGTACAAAATTCAGAGTTACATTTGATAAAGAAAAATAAACAGAGAGAAAAATCCGAACAACTCTACACCTTTTCCTTGTCTCCCAAAACTTTCTCGGGAGGCTGGGACGAGGAGGTAGGTTGCTCGGATGGTACAGATAGTTGCTCGGGGAGTGCTGGAAGTTGCTCGTTTGAAACAATCGATGGTTGAAGTTGCTCGCTGGTGGACTGGATAGCTGGGGAATGAGGAATTTGATCTCCCATCACCATGGAGGATTCCTCAGAGGCGGCTTCGTCCTCTTCTTCTTCTTTAGGAGTCGGAGGGGGGCCCGGGATGTGTCGCTGAAACAGATCAGAATTTTCATCGACCTTCATCTCTTACAGAGCAGCGACCCAGCAATCCCTAAAGTATTTATGGCTACCATATTCCACCTGCGACATCATGGCAGCCAGACCTTTATTCCACCCCTTATCCCAGCCAGTGCTGAAAGACTTTTTTACTGCCAACTTCCTTTTCACTTTCTCCAAGGAAAGCTTCTTGGAAAGAAGATCCTCGGCAGCCTTCAGCTTATTCTCTATTTTTTCTTTTTGACGACCTACTTCACGAAGTCGTCCCAACTCTTCTTTAGCATTTTTTAGCTTACTTTCAAGCTACCTAACATTTTTTAGCTTCTCATCGAGCTTTTTATTCTTCTCTTCCAAGCTTTTTATGTTCTTATCCAAACCTTTGGAGACTTCAACAGCTTGGTTTCTCTCCTGCTCGGTGGAATGAAGTTTCTTCTCCCAAACAGCCTTATCTTCATCATACTTCTGACGAGAATCTTTCAAAGACTACGTCAGGCCCACCAAAGCTTCCTCTACACCAGACGAGGAGCTTGAAGCTTTAATAGCTTCATCTTTCTTTAAAATGGTATTAAAACAGGTCACCAACTGAGACAAGAAAATGATATCAAGTCAGTACACAGATGTAACAAGGGAAAAAATGAAAGTTGAAGACAATGATACTTACAGAAGCTATATGATGAGCAGCTAATGAGGTAACCATGTCCCGAGAAAGATTTTCTTCCATACCTTGGATCTCAGGAATGATCCAAGACTTCACCGAGCTCATGGCAGAGCTCGGGGCAACAAAAGTGGGAACACCACTTCCAGTAATCGGGGGCTGAGGGATGGATTCAGCCAAATTGACCGAGGAGCTCTTCTTCAGCTTCCTCGGGGGAACAGGAATGGTATCGACTAACGATGTAGTCTTAGTCGGAGAGATAACAATCACCTCGCTTGGAACAGCGGCCTTGCTCGGAGCCACTAGGGGCTTCTCGGTAACTTTCGCAGTAGTAGCCGTAGGGGGTGCATTAATCTTCTTTGTCCCCTCTGCTGGAACATCATGTTTATTTCTCTTTGACTCTCCAGCAATAGAGGAAGATTTCTCGAAGATGGCAGGAGCTCTTCTTTTCTTCATTCTTTCACTCCGAGGGATATGAGACTCAGGTGAAGAACTTGCAGAAGCAGGTACTGGTTCTACCTCACTTATAACCGGACGAGCAGTAAAAGATGAGGTGTAACTCTTATACTGCAACAAATATGAAGCTGACCTGATATGCTCGTCAGCAACAGTCTGATACAAACCCCAGATAAGTTTTAGATGTTTTAAATTTACTTTTGTCTCTTTTGGAGACCTTCTTTTGCTGTCAACTGCAAATAAATGAAAATTAAAATATCAGTGACACATTTTATCAAACATAAAGGAAGCATAATTTCAAAAATAAAATAAAATAAAATAAAATAAAATAAAAACAACCTATCCCATTGCCATAGGGAGAACATCTAGGACCCTGGTACACATTATTTCGAGTCAGTGGAGGGTGTTGCCAATTTTTCATAACAACCCCGTGCTCGAAGTAGTCCCAATTGGAATCTGGGAGATTGACCACTAAAGCCCTATTTAAAAACCTAGTTTTTAAATAAAAAGTATTGTCACCAACAACCCATCTATAACAGAACATAATTTCTAGAATTCCTATACGAGTTCCATGAATTTGATTTAATCTATGAACTCCGTTAACTATTTTTCACGTATTGGGGGCTATTCTTGCAGGAACCACATCAAAATATTGACATAATTCCAGACATAAAGGGTTTGGGGGAAAAGAAAAGCCACATTCAGCGACAAAGAGACTGGGGAACCAATGTCCCTCAGCCAAACGAAAATAATCTGAAGGCTCAGAAAGTTCCTCCAAAATAACCCATGAAGGAATAGAGAAATCAAAAAGAAACTTATCAAGCGACTCTACAGAGTAAACCATGATGAGTAAAGGAAATCAAAGAGAAAGAAGAAAATCTTACAGGAAAAAGGATGAGTCTGTTAACAACGAATGATGAAAAGGATGAATGCACAGGAGAGGGAGACAATGGAAAACTCAAAGAGATAAATTTGAAAAAGTAGAAGACGAGGGGATTTTCTGCAACGCTTAAATACCCTGTCTTGGGAATGGGTAAAGATAATGATTACAAAAAGAGACGGTTACGTTACCAGCGGTTAAAAAGATAAAAAGGGCGCGAGAATCGAAGCGGTCATAAAAAGTCAAAAAGTTTGATACTACGAATTTGGAAGGAGAAATAAATACAAAGGAAAATACTCCTAAATTTCAGGATGACCATTTAAAACTGCCATATTTCGAGAAACAGTGTTCCACACTCCTCAAATTTCGAACTGTGAAACATTGGGGGCATCTGTTGATACCAAATTTAGTGTGCTGACATGGCTCAATTGAGTGAAGAAACGTGGCAATCTGCGTGACAATAACAAACACTTTCGAACAACACCTTGACCCACTCAGATACTCCGAGCAATAGATGCTCTCCGAGGAACCATACTGCAATGAGGAACTCTGCTTCCCCGATCAACTCAGACGCTCCGACCAATAAGAGTTCTCAGAGGAACTTTAATACACCGAGAAACTTATGAGTACCGAGCTACTTAGGCGGTCCGAGCAGCTTAGGCGGTTCAAGCTGCACCTCGAACAGAGCATTAATAGCAGGATAACCAACAGATTAACTACGCATTAAATGATTATTATTATTATCATAGAGATGTATACGCCTAATGGACAGCTATGTATTATCCTTTCACATGTACATCCTGAGGGCTATAAATACAATGTATCATCCTCATTGTAGGGGGACTGGGAATTTCTTGACTAAACTGGTAATCAAGAATTCCCAAACAGTCAACAATAATAGAAACAATGGACGTAGGCCATTCTTATAAGTCTGAACCACTTTAAAATTTCTTTGTCGCATTTTATTTTATCTGTGATTAAATAATTAGATATAATCTAATTTTTTACATCAACAGCGACATTATCCGCGAGTCGGCCATTATTCTAATCTTTTCAGCCATCCATATTTTTTATTTTTCTTTCTCGTTTTATCTGCACGCCATTGGGTAATTTTGTTCCTTTTAATTCTGCTATTAATTTGTTGCTACTACAACAGCTTTATACCGACACTACCCCAAAATCAACTAAAAACATTCGTGCACTTTGAACGGGCGAGAAGGGCATTGGCAAGAGCGGCAAGCCTTTGCATTGTACTACAGGGGGTTTAAATTCCACCGTGTGATCTCGGGATTCATGTGCCAGGGAGGAGATTTCATTGAGGGGAACGACACTAGCGTAGAGTCAATATATAGTGGGGAACTTTGCTAATGGGAGCTTCAAAAGGAAGCATACGGGGCCGCGTATTCTGCAACGGATAATACCGGACTCGGGACTAATGGGTCTTAATTCTTTATCTGAACTGATAGGATCGTGTGGCTCGATGAGAGACATGTTCTGTTTGGTCAAGTTGTAGATGGGATGGATGTCGTCATGTCCATTGAGAAGGTTAGATCCCATTTCGAAACACTTCAAAGACTGTTATTATTACTGACTGCAGTCAACTTTTAATTATCATTCATTTCATGGTTATGCTCTTTGAATTTTTTTGGTTTGGTGGTGACCTTTTTTATGTATGTTGAATCAACTGCCATTAAATAATATATGCTTACTTTTCTAAATCAAATAAATGTATTTCAAATTTGTTCCTTCTTTCTTAGTTTCTTGAAGTGTTTTAGCAATGGTGTTCTGCACCTATCAATTGATACATGATGTCAATGTAAATGTGAAATTTGGTGTTTCATCCCGTCTGATGAAGCAAGTCATTGAATTTTTAGTTCGTTAAACGTTGTTGTTGGAAGGCATTGACTATTTTTGGAGAAGGTTAAATTGGATAGAATCTATTTGCCAGATAAGGTTGGTTTATCGTTGGTTTCTGCGACCTGGTTATTTTGACTTCTAAATTTGTACTTGATACTTCTAATTTCGGATAGAGAAATTCATATCTCGACCTAAGTCACAAATATGTGGAGCGATGCGAGTGCAAGTACATATTCGAATGCGTCGATGCGTTCTTTTATAAAAAAATTACAAATGTGGGAGAGGCACTAAAGCGTGTACTAACAGTAATAACTAGTTTTATACAAAAGTTACAACATCGAGTTACAATAGCAATAGAAATAACCAAAGTGTACATCACATACAATTTACCACTTGTGAGGGAAAAAATGTATCTATAAGAAAACTAGAAACATGACAGCTAGTTTTTACAAAAAGGTACATCAAAACCTTCCCATATACACAAGTACTTACAAAAACAAAGGAGGCATATTTCCTTTCTTAACAAAAAAGACTAACTCCACCACCTATGGAAGTCTAGGCCTTTTCTCGGATGGAAAAAATGTGGTAGTATTTGAAGTGGTTCCAATCTCAAATAGCATGGCATGCTCCTTATTTTCAACATCAACCATATCAAACTCCAATGTATTGTCTTCAACATATGCGTCCTAATTTTTATATGAAGTTTCATAATATTCACGACATCTTTCTAGTAAACGGCATTCCGTTTCACGATATGAATAAAACCATATGTACTCCACACTCTCTCTGCACATGAACTATGTACACTTTGTGAAAAAACTTCAATGGCCACCCCATAGAGCTGAGGAGAAGTTGTTCCATAAGATTCCACCAATGAATAGATGACATGATTTTTTTATCTTTAATATCCTGGGGACGAGAAAACACACCGGTGTTACAAACAAAGTCACTAAGTTGCACACGTACAATTGATGCTTCTCCAAAAAAATTTAACATCTGATCTATCACATCCAAATAAACCTTCTGAACATGCGGATCCGAATGAGGTTTTCCTCTTTTCTCAGCATTAGGGCCTAAATTATTTAACCACTCTTCAGACTAATATAACGGTGTAAGAAAATATGCAAGATAATGCAATGACACATTCATTTTTCACCACCTTCTATAAGTAAGAGTACACAAGTGTGACACCCCACCTAATTAAATACCGAGTGATCAGTCCTTTATTAAATTAAAAACAGAATGTTCGGTTGGTTCATTCTTAGCATCACTGTCAAAAAACATTTAACAAGAAAAAACACCTAATACATAATTAAGCTAGTGTCAAAAATATTTTCCTTTTTAAACTATAACAAAATAATCCATTTTTCAATTCAAGTAATAAAATATAAAACATTCACCATTCACATGGATATAATAAATATTGAGTCTGAATCAAATACTAAATTAAATAAGACTAGATAAAATACTCCAGTTCACAATCTCAAGCCAAAGAACCATAGTAAAACCCAATCCAAATAAAATAATCAGAAAGTAAACTGAATACAATCTCTGATAAAAATGACTAAGGATGGGCGACACGTGCCCTAAATAAAAGTCTAGATAGAAGTGAATGAAAATGATAGCGGTGTCTAATGCAAGGACATACAGCTTCCATAACCGCTATAGCACGCCAAGTAATCCAAGTCTCTAAATCTGGTGTCCATGTGGCTGAGCACCTGATATAATACATATATAGCAAAAGAGAGAAGATATGCAAGAGACGGGTTAGAGCCCGATGTTTTGAAAATTATTTAGCAAGTATTTAAAACTACATTAAACCAAGTATTATGTGCATGTTAGATATCGAACTCTCACATGATATTCTCACCTCTTGTCTATTGTGCACGCCTAATGCACATCTAATCCATCCTAGTTATGCCACCCAGTCTAACTAGTTCGAAGTCACACTAATACTAACAATACTCACCAGTAATATTCCCGTATTGCCCATACAATATGCTATTAAATTAGTCTATGAAGAATAGCTAGTTAACATGTTTCTCAATTTCATAATAAATCTATTACACGCTAAGATTTATATTATATATCAATATTCCCATGTCTACTAACTATAGAAAGTAGAATGATTTACAAGTTCTTGTATATGTAAATATAGTCACAGCATCCCTAAACATATATATATATATATATATATATACTAATTATGCACCCCCGGGCTAAGACCCATTAGCGCACCTATCCATATTAATCCTTCACCCCCGGGTAAGCACCTATTAGTGCACTCATTAATAATATTCTTGCACCCCCGGGTAATCACCCATTAGTGCACTTAGCAAATAATATTCCTGCACCCCCGAGTTATTACCCATTAGTGCACTTAACAATAATATTCTTGCACCCCCGGGTAATCACCCATTAGTGCACTTAACAATAATATTCCTGCACCCCCGAGTTAACACTCATTAGTGCACGCAAAAATAATATCATACAATAGGCATACACCCATCCTATTACAAATTAATAGGTATTTTCCCAACCCAAACGTATATTTTCCACATATTGAAATATCTTTTTACTATTCTGAATATAATTATTTCAAGTATTCTCTCTCAAAATTTCTTAAGATTAATAGATCTCACATATGCCCAAGTCTTATGCCACACTTGCCTTAATATAATATCACTTTAAATCTCAGTGTACTTCATTATAATTCCCGCATTACAAGTCCCGAAAGATGTCCTAAAGGTCCATAATTAAATTCGGGAAAAAAAATAGCAGGGCGGTCCGGACCTATTAAAGAAAATGATCTGGACCCTTTTTTTATTATAAGCGGTCCGGACCTTTTAATAAAAAATGGTCTGAACCTTTTAATGAAAGAAAACAATCCGAGGCTTTTTATGAAAAATGATCCGGACCTATTAAAAAGTGGTCTGGACCTCTACCTGTAAAAAGGTAGCCCTACCCAGATACGTTATCTTCACCATTTCAACACCTCTAACCTCTACGAATCATTCCCAATCACCAATAAACTATTCTAAATCATATTCCTAACATGTATGAATTATTTACACTAATATAACATCATTAATTCATTACCAATCATCAATGTAATCTAGAATTCCCAAATAAGTAATAAAACCCTAGTTCTTCTAATTGTCATCCAAGAACATAAAATTTTTAGATTTTTTCATCACAGAAAGTCATTTATACGTGATTTCTAATCTACATACATAAGTGGTTTAACCTAAATTAATCTTAGATTCAATTCATGTATATCCAATCTCCAATTTTCATCACTTTTATTAACAATACATGGGTATTTCATTCCTATACTAACATGAACATGAGTATTTCTAAAGGAAAGCAAGTAATAAACACTTGACTAATTATGAAGGTTTGATTCGTTTCTTGAAATTGGTGTAGATGTGTTCTCCTCTTTTCGATCTACGCGTTGATGATGTTTTTGGTGAAAGATGACTCGGTTTGGCCTTGGAACTCCTATGAACCTCTTCTCCTTCTTCCTCTGAGACTCTCTCTTTTCTTTTATAGATCAAACCCTAACTATAAGTACGTAAGGGATATTAAATCACTCTAATTTTCGTTCATTAATTAACCCCCAAAATACAATTTACCAAAATGCCCTCCTGGGACATCGGTTAGGCCTAAGATTATCCCGGGAAACTAAACCTCCGAGTATACTTTTCTGACTATCTCAACCCTTTTGGACTCAACGGCGCACTCGAAATGATCATACAAGTTAATAAAATAAATTATCTTTTTATTCCCATTAATTAGTCCCGACACGACTCATACGCGCGTCTGACTTAAATTACCAAATTTTCGTATTTTTCGCTCTTGACAATTTATCAAACTGAATAATCCCATATTACTTATTCACACAGTAATATTAAATAAAAAAGATATTACATATCACATAGTAATATTCAATCAATGAGTGGAATGTTAGTTAATATATTTTAAATCGGATTAATTAATAATTAAATCTCACATTTTAATTCAATTGATCCAACAATAATAATTATTCCCATAATTATTTAAATCATAAAAAATATGGGGTGTTACATACTTCCCCCCTACAACAGAATTTCATCCCGAAATTCGGAAAAAGCATACTAGGTACAACCAACGTTATATATATATTGCGCATCGCATCATTGCACTCCTAAGTAAACTACTCCGTACTACCCATATAGTAAGCTATCGAATACGCTTCATAATGAACACTCCACACATGTTCGTTTTAAACTCCAGGTTACCCTATCACGTAGGTTCTTGCCTAAACTTGACCGTTTAAGTTTCATTACTTAAACTTATTTTAGATATTCACTATCTAGCCTTCGATTATTTGTACCTTGATAAATTACTCGCTCTTTAGCTACATACGATCTCATCTCGCAACGATCGCACACAGGTAGGTTATTGGCTCTACATGTGTTATAAACATTATATACCATAAATATCAACTCATCTCTTATCTTTGCAATAGGACCCGGTCCCCCCACCTTAAACTAACGAGCATGAGAGCAACAAGGTTTACCGTACCATACCTCAACTGACTACATGCCCAAACTGAGCTTATATGAGTAATTGTACACAAACTCCACTAGTGGAAAGAACTACTCTCATCTTCCCCTAAGATCCAAGGGTATACATATAATTTATTCTCCAACATTCGATTAGTTCGCTTATTCTGCCTATTCATATGTGGATGATAGGTCGTACTCAATTACAACTCGGTACCTATGGCCTCTTGAACACTCTTCCAAAATTGAAAGGCGAAGGTCTTTTCCTAATCGAACATGCTATCAAGCGGTACCCCATATAACCTCAATATCTTGGCTATAAAGGTCGGCGCATGCTGTCCTATTGTATGATTAGTCTTAACTAACTTAACATATGCTACATCGGTCAACCGATCCATTATCACTCATACAGGATCGTAACTTTTCAAGGAAGTAGCTAATTCCATGATAAAATTCTTTGGACTGTTCTCCCATTACTTCTTGGGAATCCTAATGGTTCAACTAGTTTCGAAGGGTCCACCCCTTTTAACAACAGACAGGTGGTCCACTATAGAAGGGATTAAAAATTTCTCACTTATTTAATTCTCACCACAACTGGTTATTTATAGCCTCATACATTTTATGTTCATCCAAATGTAACTCTAACCGTGATCCATGTGACTTGTCTCTCCGTATGTCATAAGTCATTCCCTTACTCAGAGATCAGTTTCTTATGAAACGTAGGCCTCTGTCAAATATTGTGGAATAAGCTTTGCCTCCTCGGCTAAACGTTATCGAATTCACCTGACACGTATGTTACATTGTCAGCTATAATACTACCCTCGTGGACATTTGGGGAAAGATTATCCTAATCGTCATAAATGATCAGACACTAAGTCCCGGTATTTGAACCTCTATATTTATTTTCCTTATCCCATACCTCCAAAAATGGGGACAACAACCAAATTGAATTTCCTAGGGCGCCCATACACCCTATGCCTAAAGTATTATATTACAATTGAAATACTCTTTTGTGAAATCAATTCTCAGACTCTAACCATACTGATCGATTCATAACGTAATCGTTCCGTACTGGTTTTCCATGACAGGTCTACGCGGCTCTACCGGCCTTAAATCATAATGGGATTATCCACTCTCAGTTATATACTCGTATATGTACAATTACTAAGGTACAAAACCCATGTTATATCATCCAAAATTCTCTCCAACTTCCGACATTCTCTAGTTTCATGCGTGGGATGTCTCGCAGAGAGAAATTCAAACAAGGAACCCCCCCCCCCCCCGATACACTACTACCTAGCCTAGTCGGTCGTCAAGATACGTAAGGTCCTCAGTCCATAATTTGTACCTTCCCGTAATCCCCATGTGTTTACATAAAAGTTTACTCCTCCACTCTAATGTCTCTTAAAGATAACATGAAATATGGCACTCTCACTCTCACTATCCCAAGTTCTTAGTGCGATATCTATATATAAGGAGCAATATCTCGCTGCTCGATAAAGGACACAAACATCCTGAGTCATATCAGTAAATAAATCATCACGCACCGGGATCACATATAACTAGACAACATACTCGCTGAGGTCTATGATACCATGAATATATATATACATATATATGTGTGTGGGCCTAACCCTATTTCAGGTGGCACCGTACAAAATTGATATTACTCCCCACAGAGTGTCCATTACGATAATCATATCACTCAATCTAGGATCGTTCAAACATTCGGTAATTAATCACTACACATTACCATAAAAAGCTGTACTTTCCTAACTCAATGCAGTAATAAATTGTATCAACGAAATATACTCTTAGAGTCCACCCGGTTTACTCACGAACGACATCAAAAAGCCCTACTCTCAATGAGAAATACGTCTATAACCAGACTGTTAAACCATCATTCCCACTAAACTTGACTCGCACGTGAATTTTAGAGTTTACAATTTATATATAAATTGTAACATACTCATGTCACTGTAATTAATCCTTTACTCATAAGGACGAAGCAAATCTTCACCAGTCTCGCCTAATCATAGGGTCCCAGCACGTGGCTGCCAAAACGGCCCATGAGCATCTGCACTCGTTATACATCTAAGATTTCATCTAATAGTTGTCCCCTCCCATAGTGGACAGTTGATTCCTTGTAGTGTCTTACATGCCCATTATTGAAATATTGGCCCAAAATCTCTATGTCTCAACTTTGGCTTTATTGACCTCCTTTTTCCTGGGCCCCGTTGGCTCAAAAATATGGTATGCTACTGTTATTAAGGACTCCACTGGTCCTTCCTGAACCCATCCCTCTTGAGTTTTAATTCCTGGGCCCAATTTCTCTTGAACCTAATTTCTCCGCTGGAAATCTCACTCCTCCAGTTGTTATGCTTAGCTGGCACGATTTACCATTTCTAATCTTATCGGTCTCACTTCTCAACGTGGACACCTTCGACATTGGTAGTCCCACTCTCTACACACAGGGAAATTTCTCGAGCCATTTCCCTTAAGTTGTCCCACTGACCATTTTGGAATGTCCTTCTCTCGAACCGGACAGTCTTAGCTCCCAATTGTTCTCCCGTTGTCCCGTTGGCTATGCTGGCCTCTCGGGACTATTGCTAGCCTCTACAACCCAGATTGACTTCATCTTCACTTTGTAGGAAGTTAATCAATTAAAATGATCTAAATGAGTTCCCTATTGGGCATACTCTTATCTGGTGTTTCACTAACACCGTTGAGTCCAACTTTGTTTCGTCAGATTCTCTAACCCTGCTGGCTCACTTCTTCTGGAAATGTTGAAATAACTTGCAAACATATAACTTTGACGATATCAACATTAGTCATCCTTATTGGATTTCTCATCCATACTGGTATTCTACACATGGTCATCTATCAACTACAAACCTTTATATATTTTATGCCCCTTTTCTAGGTACAAAGTTCATTACACAATTCAACCTTTCTCTCACAGTCAGTCTTTATTTTTCTCACAGTGCTAAGTTTCAAAGTCCAACTTGCATATCTGTTACAACATCGAATGGAAGACCTCACGGTCAAATCGTGCCCAATTTCTCTTTAAATTTCAAACACACTACTTTGTGTGTGGTGATTGACTCTAATCATTTTATGTCTCTCATTTTAACTCCCAATTTAATTCTGAGTGTCCACAGTTGCCTTTGGACTTTCTACTTCCATTGGCCTGTTACACTTTCTCTCTTTCTTCTTCGCATCTTCACCAAAGTCTTTTCCAAAGAGTCCCTCTGAGTTCCCCCTTATCGACTATGTTATGTGGTACTGAAATCACTCCACCGTTATCTACAACTGTGCCTGAGGAACCTACTGTTCCCGAGTGGTAATTCTATTATCACTCTCTTAAATATTACTCACGGTGACTTTAGTCACGGTTACCATTACCAGATTACTCTATATCTTCTATCGGGCTTCTTCTCCTGCAGTCCTTCTTACAACCTTAATTGGTCATCCTATAATGTTCGGGGCTCGAAGCACACATGAGTTCATATAATGAGTAACATACATTATGATTCATTGTAGGAGAACATTAGTCGCACACGTCAGGTAATACAATAATCCTATAATAAGGCTCTATATCAAAGAACGCTATGCTGAAACGTAATAAGCTGCACATATCCTAAAAGACTCTAGAACCTGATGCTCTGATACCACCTGTGACACCCCGCCTAATTAAACACCAGGTGATCAGTCATTTATTAAATTAAAAATAGAATGTTTAGTTGGTTCATTCTTAGCATCATTGTCAAAAAATATTTAACAAGAAAAACCACCTAATACATAATTAAGCTAGTGTCAAAAATATTTTCCTTTTTAAACTATAACAAAATAATCCATTTTTCAATTCAAGTAATAAAATATAAACCATTCACCATACACATGGATATAATAAATACTGAGTCTGAATAAAATACTAAAATAAATAAGACTGGATAAAATATTCCAGCTCAAAATCTCAAGACAAAGAACCATAGTAAAACCAATCCAACTAAAATAATTGGAAAGTAAACTGAATACAATCTCTGATAAAAATGACAAAGGGTGGGTGACACCTACCCTAAATAAAAGTCTAGATAGAACTGAAATGAAAATGATGGCGACATCTAATGGAAGGACCGAAACTTCCACAACAGCTACAGCACGCCAAGTAATCTAAGTCTCTAAATCTAGTGTCCCTATGGCTGAGATCCTAATATAATAAATATATAGAAAAAGAGAGAAGAGATGCAAGAGACAGGTCAGAGCCCGATGTTTTGAAAATGATTTAGCAAGTATTTAAAACTTCATTAAAGCAAGTATTATGTGCATGTTAGATATCGAACTCTCACATGAGATTCTCACCTCTCGTCTATTGTGCACACCTAATGCACATCTAATCCCACCTAGTTATGCCACCCAGTCTAACTAGTTCGAAGTCACACTAATACTAACTATACTCACCAATAATATTCCCGTATCGCCCATACAATACGCCACTAAATTGGTCTATGCCGAATAGTTAGTTAACATATTTCTCAATTGCGTACTAAATCTATTACACGCTAAGATTTATATTATATATCAATATTCCCATGTCTACTAACAATACACAATAGAATGATTTACAAGTTCCTGTATATATAAATATAGTCACAACATCCTTATACATATATATACTAAGTATGCACCCCCGGGCTAAGGCCCATTAGCGCACCTATCCATATTAATCATGCACCACCGGGTAAGCACCCATTAGCGCACTCATTAATAATATTCTTGCACCCTAGGGTTATCACCCATTAGAGCACTTAGAAAATAATATTCCTGCACCCCCGGGTTATCACCCATTAGTGCACTTAAAAATAATATTCTTACTTAAAAATAATATTCTTACACCCCTGGGTTATCACCGATTAGTGCACTTAACAATAATATTCTTGCACCCCCGAGTTAACACTCATTAGTGCACGCAACAATAATATCATATAATAGGCATACACCCATCCTATTACAAATTAACAGGTATTTTCCCAACCCAAACATATATTTTCCACATATTGAAATCTATTATTACTATTCTTAATATAATTATTTCAATTATTATCTCCCGAAATTTCTTAAAATTAATACGTCTCATATATGACCAAGTCTTACGCCACACTTGCCTTAATATAACATCACTTCAAATATCAATGTACTTCATTAGAATTCCTGCATTGCAAGTCCCGAAAGATGTCCCAAAGGTCCACAATTAAATTCTGGAAAAAAAAAGCAGGGCGGTCTGGACCTATTAAAGAAAACGATCCGGACCCTTTTTTTATGAAAAGAGGTCCGGACCTTTAAAGGAAAAACGGTCTGAACCTTTTGATGAAAGAAAACGATCTGAACCTTTTTATGAAAAATGATCCGAACCTTTTAAAAAGCGGTTCGGACCTCTACCTGTAAAAAGGAAGCCCTACCCAAATACGTTCTTGTGGTGTCAAAAAATCTGGCATATGGGGGGTGCCCATGTACCACGATGTATGAAAAATAATTAATATGAGAGAGACAATGATTTACGTGGTTTGACCAAGAATGGCCTACGTCCACGGGGTTTCTGTTGTGTTCCATTAGAATGATGAGAGAGCTTTACATGAATGTGTTCCTCTAGCTTCTAATCCCCTTTTCACAATGGGGGTGTCCCCTTTATATAGAGTTAGGGGTTATATTAGGGTTACAAATATGGATGAGTCCTATCTTTGTGGAGTTTAATTACAATTAGATACTGTTCCTCGGTCTTTTAGTTTATCAAGGACTCTAGTCGTCCCTATCTTGTTGGAGCGTCTGTTGCTCTCCATCTTGACTGGGGTGCTAGCCACGTGTTATGCTACTGTGTAGGCATATTTTTTGCCCCCACAATAGCCCCACATGTTGCAATTCAGCTGAGTTGATTCTGAGATGAGATGGGAGCTAGTCCATAATCTCTTTAAATGTATGCAGTTGTTGATGTGAACTGGAGTGTCATTCTTTGAGATGTCGTTTAACTTTTAAGCCTTCTTTGGTTGATCTTCTTGCCTTTATAGGTTTTTAGATGAATGATTGGCTTGAGTTGAGATATGTTCAATTGATATGGGAACTGGACTCGAGAGTGTCGAGCTTCCTACGTACCCTCTTGGGATCAGGTCGAACGTAGTTCATTGTTCTATTTTATTGCATGGCCCAATTCGTGAGGTTAACCACAGGCCTGTTCAAAATTCGTTTGTTGAGGCTTTCTCCAGCGTGCATCAAGTTTAGGGCATATCCCTGTCTTTTGATCTTGTATGGTCTATTTGTTGAGGTCGACCACAGGCCTATGTGTCGAGCCTTACTCGAGCATGTACCTAGTAAGGGTAAGACCCTGCATTAGGTTTTTCATATGGTCCAATTGAAGAGGTCGACCAAAATCCTATGTGTCGAGCCTTGCCCGAGTATATACCTAGTTAGGGTAAGACCCTGCATTAGGTTTTTCATAAGGTCCAATTGGAGAGGCCAACCAAAAGCCTATGCGTCGAGCCTTGCTCGAGCATGTACCTAGTAGGGGTAAGACCCTGTATTAGGTTTTTCATATGGTCCAATTGGAGAGACCGACCAAAATCCTATGCGTCGACCCTTGCTCGAGCATGTACCTAGTAGGGGTAAGACCGTGCATTAGGTTTTTCAAATGGTCTAATTGGAGAGGTTGACCAAAATCCTATGCGTCGAGCCTTAATTGAGCATGTACCTAGTAGGAGTAATACCCTGCATTAGGTTTTTCATATGGTCCAATTAGAGAGGCTGACCAAAATCATATGCGTCGAGCCTTGCTCGAGCATGTACCTAGTAGGGGTAAGACCCTGCATTAGGTTTTTCATATGGTCCAATTGGAGAGGCCGACCAAAATCCTATGCGCCGATCCTTGCTCGAGTATATACCTAGTAAGGGTAAGACCCTGTATTAGGTTTTTCATATGGTCCAATTGGATAGGCTGACCAAAAGCCTATGCGTCGAGCCTTGCTCAAGCATATACCTTGTAGGGGTAAGACCCTGCATTAGGTTTTTCATATGGTCCAATTGGAGAGACCGACCAAAAGCCTATGCGTTGAGCCTTTCTCGAGAATGTACCTAGTAGGGGTAAGACCCTGCATTAGGTTTTATAACATGTGATATGTAATCGGTATGCTTATTTTACGTAGGCCTTTCTTGCAAGTCAATGTAATACCAATTACGTTTGCATTTTTCCATTTTCTAATGCCTCGCATGTAAATATTCGTCTATTTTACCTTTTAGGTTGTGCCGTCACACTTCCTTAGGCCTAAAAGACGATGGAAAAAATGCATCTTGTTTAAGGGCCATCCACCCGTTCAGGATTTTCACCGACTAACGTAGTTAGCGACTAACCTGAGTTGTCTTTTTACCTAGGGATCCCCGTAGGGCTTTCATTGTTGCCAGGGCAACTCGTGGGGCTATTTGTGTTTAGAGATGACAAAGACCCTAGGACTTCCTGAACTTAATTGAAACAAGCAACATAGTTGTTGTAATTAAATCAAGCTTAGTCCTAATCGTCATTTGAAAGACTAATGCGAGTGTTAACCATGTTGGCATCCATCCTCAGTTGGCCTCTTCTATTTTGCTTTAAATGTTGCGATGAATCTGTTCGCATCATCGTTTCCATGGAGCCCCCAATCGGGCTGTGAAGAGAAGATTTCCCGACCGTCCATCGAGTTATTTTATCTATATAACCGAGATGATAAGTGTGCCCGATCGTTCCTCGAGGAACATTTGTTCGTTGACCATGCATGGTGGTTCCAGGAAGCTGTGGAAGACTCCATATAGCTCGTGCACCTAAAGAAATTGATATGAGTTCAAAGAATCCTCATGCAGAAATGCGATGATTTGATATGGCGTTCAAGAAATGTTGTCCCTCTAGAGTGGATATTTAGTGTTGATGATGCGTTAATTTGTTTCTTGGTGATCGTCGATCACCGTGGGTTGTCTGACGATGTTTCTCGATACATTCAAGGTGGTCTAGTGTTGTTATCAACATGTTTTGCTCGTTGACTGTGATCTTCCTAGATATGTGACTTCTTACAGGTTGGATTAGTCCTTGTTGATAAATATAGTTGATCGTTGCTCTTCACGCTGCTTTATGTGTTATTGGATCTTTGTTGTACAGATCGCCCAACTTTTCATTCGACGAGGTGGAATTAAATAAGTATTATATTGCCCAACAGTCTATTGGAGCTTGAGACGTGATCACATAATGTCAATAATCCATCGAAGTTGAGGGTCCGTCGAGGAAAAATTGCAAACGACCTAGTACATGTTACTAACAATCCATGCCCAAGAATCCGTCGGAGCATTGATAAGATAAATTATGCCTGAATGCCTGTCGAGGAAAAAATTATAGAGAATCTGGTAGATATTGCGGGTTATCCATGATCGAGCATCCGCTGAGGCAAAAAGGACTGAGCAAGTATTAAGAATGATCTTGTAGTTTTAGTGAAAACTAAATTTCCAAGCCATTTATTAGGGTTGAAAAACGATAATAAATGTGGCGTCGATCGTTAATCGACTGTGCCAACCATTTATCGAGACTGAATATAAGAATTATCTTCATCAACCATTTGTTGGGGATAAAATGCGACGTGTGTGGAAAATATCTTTGGGACTAAATATATAGAAATATATTGCCGATCATTTGCCGAGATGAATTTTGAATATTCCTGATCATCCTTCAGGTCAAGAATCGTAGAGCTAGATAATCAATACTGAAATTACAGAAATATCAACATTCGAGCATCCGTCGATTATCACAAATAATATTTACCAAGAATTTGTTGGGTTCAAAGTGGTGTAACATGCTCAACCATCCGTCAGAGCATTAACAAAATAAATTGTGCCTGGGTCGTCTGCTGGGGCAAAGTTGTACTTGTCCGAGTAGATATTGAGAGTGATCCGTGCTCGAGCATCTATCGGTGCATTAATAAGATTTCCAAGAGCTTAAGATTGTGGACGAGCATTCGTCGGGACTGAATCTTGTACCTGTGGAAGTTAATAAGTTGCTCGACCATTTGTCGAGGATAATTCAAATAGAATTTATCATGCAATATGATGTGAATCTACTCGACCATGTGTCGAGGAAAAGACTCATAGCATTGAACGAATGACATGAATGATCCCATAATTTTGTGATAAAATATCATGAGGATTGTCGTGCCTGAGCATCCATCGGGGCTACGCTAAGTATTAGTAAATATGTTACACCGACCATCCATTGGTATATCCAATAATAGCTAGACAACAGTATTGAAAATTAAATGACCGAATAAATGACATGAGTGCTCTATAAGTGCGCCTTAATATTTATGTGGACAAAATAATTGTAATAAAGTCGAATGAAAGATGAAAAATTTATCAAATATATCCAGATGTACGACATAAGAGTTAATTTGGAATTTTTGCAAATAGCTCTAAGCAAATACTCAATCGTAAGTTGGTTTCAAAAAATAATTTTCACAGAAAATTTGTGTAGTGACAATTGTAAAGTAATCAGTATAGATAGCCCCCCTGCTTACAAATTTATGATGATAAAAATCGTGAGCATAATTTGTGAGCAAATAAAATATTATGAGACAGAAACAAACAATGCACAAATAAATGTGTGTATCCATCAATTGGGGTTGTGCTAAATATAAGAATTATCCTGACTAGCTATCCACTGGGGATAAAATGAGACTTGTGCGGGAGATGTCTTCGGGACTAAATATAAAAATATTTTGTCGATCATCTGCTGAAATGAATCTTGAATGTCCCCGACCATCCTTCAGGTTAAGAATCATAGAATTCGAGCTTCCATCGGAGTAATAATAATTTTTTCGAAGCATTTCTTCAGGTCTAAAGTGCTATAGTGTGCTCGACTATCCGTCAGAGCATTAATAAAATGAATGGTGCCTGGATAGTCCGTCGGGGGGTAAATTTGTACAATACCGAGTAGATATAGCGAGAAATTCGTGCTCAAGCATCTATCGAAACATCGATGAGATTTCCAAGAACTCAAGATTGTTGCCGAGCATCCGTCGGGACTGAATCTTGTACCTGTGGAAGTTAGTAAATTGCCCGACCATCTGTGGAGGCTAAATCAAATAGAAGTTATCATCAGAATGATATGTTCAACCAAGTATACAAGATATGCATCTGATCGGCCATTTGTCGAGGAAAAAATTCATAGTAGCGCATGAATGTAATAAATAATCCAATGATTTTTAGCACAAAGATCCCATTGAAATAACTATACCCGAGCATCCGTCGGGGCTGAGTTAAATAACCAATAATATCCTTTTGCCAAAATTAAATGATTGTAATCGGATGACAATATTGAAAATTAAAATGATCGAATAAATTACGTGAGAGCTATACAAGTGCGCCCCACTATTTATGTGAACAAAATAATTTGTAATTTGGTCGCATAAAAAGTACCAATTAAAATCGTTGTAATGATTGTAAAAGAGTCACATGGTTGAAAAGTAATTTCAGAGAGAATCGGACAATACAAAAATTAGTCAAATATACCTCGAATGTAAGACATTGGGTTGATTTAGAATTTTTGCAAAACTATTTGGACTTTATGCAAATACTTAATTAAGTTAGTTTCAAAATTTTGTCTCCACATAAATATGTGAGCCAAAATAGATAAAGTAGGGGGTAGTGATGTCTTTTAACATCAATTATTAGTTTTGACGAAGTCAAAATGGGTTGCGAAACCCATCAATCCATCCCATGTTGGTGTCTCTAATTCTCGTGGTGCCGCCGACCAGTGAAGATGGCCTGGCACCAGTCTCCCTCTGGGTTTGCTGCTATAGCAGAAGTGATCGTCGGCCATGCAGGGCGGTCCGATGAACCTGCTGATATGCAGAAAATTTTGAATTGTCAATGCACCTGAAGAGGTCGTAAACTGCTCGGACTCCACCTATGTTGGTCTCCAATAGGTCGTGCACTATCTGGACTCCGTATCCATGATTTTGACTGATTCAAGCTGGTTTCCACAACTGCCGATCAGAGGTAACGGTCCGGCGACCTTGATGTCCAATCAGCTCTTCTGGAATGATCGTTATGTGATTATTGTATCATCGAGGTTTTTCTTTAGTGGCATACGAAGGTCGGACAACAGGCGGCGGATTCGGTCGCAGGTCGGAGAGGAATCAGAGAGGATTAGAATAAAATTTTGGCTGTGATAGCCCCAGGTGTCAGGTTGGAGTCATCTTAAATTTTTGGTCGATCTAATTCGAAGTCAGATGCAAATCCTCTTCCTCATAAAGACGTGGAGTATAAAGTATGGGGAGGTGTTAATTGCGAACACCTTTTCTCTGACAAATTTCCAATGATAAAGATTGTGAGCAACATAAATAAGCAAGTAGAAACTACGAGATAGATTGATGAATAACGCACAGTAATCGTGCGTGTCCCATTAGGGCTCTGATTTACTAATCGACACTCAATTTTGTTTTTCACAAAAAAATGGATTAAAAAGGTTATCCGATACTAGTTGTTCCTATTGTGGCTTCTGACCAGCCAGAAGAAACATGCTGTTGCAAATGAAATCCTTCCCCAAACAAACTTTATTCTGTGTTTTGCTTTTTTGCTGCCAACGTGGTCGCTAACCACCATATGCGGCTGGTAACGTAGTTGAGGCTGCCTTATTTTCTCCCATAGAATTTGGGATATGGGAATCCAGATACGATGTAACCCAGTTAATAACGTGTATACCCAGAAAGATCTCAAAAGAGCCCAAATATTTTGAGAGTCTTCATAGACATCTCCGATAGTTAATTTCATCTGAAACAAATAACAAAAATTGTCTATAATCAGAGTTGTTATGCAGATTTGCAGATGTATAAAAATTGAATACACAGAATGCATGAATACAAATGTGCAAAGAATCATGGATCAATAAAATGATGTTTATACAAAATATATAATCATTCATATGGAGATAAAAAAAAAGTAAACTTAGCTTTTGATTATCGTGCATGTACACCATGAGGTCGCAACGTAAATCTCCATCTCATAAACATGAAGGACCTTTTGTGTCGTTTCCCACAGACGGTGCTAATTGTGGTGTCAAAAAATCTGGGATATGGGGAGTGCCCATGTACCACAATGTATGCACAATAATTAATACGAGAGAGACAAAGATTTATGTGGTTCGACCAAGAATGCCCTACATCCACGGGGCTGATGCTGTGTTCCATTAGAATGATGAGAGAGTTTTACATGAATGTGTTCCTCTAGCTTCTAAGCCCCCTTTTATAATGGGGGGTGTCCCCTTTATATAGAGTTAGGGGTTACATTAGAGTTACAAATATTGATGAGTCCTATCTTCGTGGTGTTTAATTACAATCAGATACTTCTCCTCGGTCTTCTAGTTTATCAAGGACTCTAGTCGTCCCTATCTTGTTGGAGCGTCTGTTGCTCACCATCTTGACCGGGGTGCTCGCCACGTGTCATGCTACTATATAGGCATAGTTTTTGCCCCCATAGTTCTCTTCACCATTTCAACACCTCTAACCTCTACGGATCATTCTCAATCACCAATCAACTATTCTAAATCATCTTCTTAACATGTATGAATGATTTCCACTAATATAACATTATTAATTCATTACCAATCATCAATGTAATCTGGAATTCCCAAATTAGTAATAAAACCCTAGTTCTTCCAATTGTCATCCAAGAACATAAAATTTCCAAATTTGTTCATCACAGAAAGTCATTTATACGTGATTTCTAATCTATATACATAAGTGGTTCAACCTAACTTAATCTTAGATTCAATTCAGGTATATCCAATCTAAAATTTTCATCACTTATATTAACAATACATGGGTATTTCTTTCCTATACTAACATGAACATGAGTATTGCTAAAGGAAAGAAAGTAATAAACACTTTCTTGATTATGAAGGTTTGATTATTCGCTTGAAATTGGTACAGATGTGTTCTCCTCTTTTCGATCTACGCATTGATGATGTTTTGGGTGAAAGATGATTGGGTTTGGCCTTGGAACTCCTATGAACCTCTTCTCATCCTTCCTCTGGGACTCTCTCTTTTCTTTTACAGATCAAACCCTAACTGTAACTACGTAAGGGATATTAAAGCACTCTAATTTTCATCCATTAATTAACCCCATGTAACACCCCGTATTTTCATGCATTAAATATTTAATTAATTCGGGAAATGAAAATTACTTGTGAGTCGTAATTTTAATTGAATTAATTAGGGAAATTTTATTTAAACATTAATTGGGAAGTGAATGACTAATAATTAAGGAAAACTTATTTACTAAGTGAATAATAATATTGTAATTATGTCATTTCGAGTATTAATGACAGGGTATGCACTTATCTCAATCGAGAGTCGGTATAGGCTAAAGGGGGGTGGGGGATAAGTATTTTTTTTATAAATTAATTTGGACGCCAATTTCGAGTGTACAGTTGAGTCCGGATGGGCCGAGATAGTCAAAAAAGTGTACCCGGGGGTAGCAAACGGGTCACGGGGCATTTTTAGACATAGTCGGGCCCACATGGGGGCATTTGGGTCACTTGGGCTTGGCCTATTAGGCAAAAAAGGGATTTAGGTTAATTATTAAATTAGAAGAAATAAGGAAATGGCTGATAGAGTTTAGAAAAAAGGCTAAGTGTGTTAAGGAACCCTATTAGCAGTTAAAGGCAGTTTTGGGATCACTAGAGAGCCAACAGGAGTCATCTTCAACCTTGGAATTCATCTCCAAATCAGACACTATGAAACCTAATGCAAGTGGATAACTTGAAATAATATTGAATCTGTTTTTCAATTCATATTCATGTGATGTGATTGATTAAAATTCGTTTTGGGTGTTCATGGCATAAACATGGGATTTTGAAAATAATAATCTGATTTACGAAGAGTGAGGATTCATGTAAAATCTGATAGTTATAAGTTGATACATATCTGGTAGGATGATATCTGGACAATTAAAAACGGATTTGATGATGGAACTTGGGTTGTAAATGGGTTAAGGGTTAAAGATGAATTTTTCCCCAAATTTAGAAATTGTAGTTAATGGACGAATTAATAATGTTGGTGGACATTCTGGAGGTTCCTAATAAGTTTTTTAACATGTATTGAGGTTAAGAGGGCTTGAGGTTAATGGTAGAAGAAACTAGGGTTTGAGAAATTTCGTCCATGGATGATTCTGTCTTCGCGAAGAAGACGAAGACCTGCTTGATCGATCGATCGAAGGTCTGGGGTAGATCGATCGAAGGTCGGCAGAATTTGGCAGATTCTCCTAGTTATGTATATATGAGGGAATTTATATAATAACCTTTATGTAATTAATTATTGAGAAATTAATACATGAGTTAAATCTAATTAATCATGAGTAAAGTTAACTAGAATTTGAGGGAGTTTTTGGGCGACACGTCATGATTATAAATTCGGGAGTCAGGAATTCAGACTCGGGTGAGGTTATTTCGGGCTACGAGAGTAAGTCCAAATTTATGGTGGGGGAGACACCAAAAGTGACTAAATTAATTGATGTGTGAATTAATTAATAGTTAGGCTTGGACCATAAACTCTTAATAAATTAAATAGGCTTGTGTTACGGATTTAGTACATGGTGTAGCCGGGACATTTTGTATTTATATATATATATATATATGGAGTGTGATAGTAGTATATATATAGTGTGTGCATTAATATCAGTGATTGAATATTATTAGTATATACTCTAGTGCAATAGGGTGAGGTTACACGTAGTGGATGAATCCCCTAGCTTGAGGAGTAGGGCGATTATATTCCCAGGTCATAGCGTCCGTTATATGGGGTGAGGGGATCTCACTTTCAGGGAAGGAATATGACCGCCTCCAATCGTATGTGTAACCAAATTAGTGAGCAATTCTGATTTGGGTAACTAGGTTATGTGAAAATACCTAGTGGGATAGCACTTTAGAGAAATTATATTATGTGAGTATTTTTACTCGGTGGGATATTAGTATTAAATGTAGTTTCAAGTATGGTTGTGAATACAGCAATATGATTAAATATATAATTAGGTAAATAATTATATATGGGATAATTAATACATAGTGTGATATGTATTATGTGCATAACAGCTGTGAGTGTTATATGAAATTAAAAAGGGTAATGAAATACCCACACCCCTCGCAATTTGGAGGAAAAGACGCGGGTCCCAATAATCTTGACACAATCCCATAAATCGAACCCAAACAGCAGCAGTCACTACACCAAATCATGCGAATGGTCACGCCCAGTGGGTCACGGCCCAAGTCCGCGACCAGCTGGTCGCGGACTCAGGCCGCGACCAACTCAATATTTGGCGTGACCATATTCATTAACACATGGAGTCACGGATGCTTTGCAAGTGGTCACGGACCAAATCCCTGACCACTGTGGGTCACGACCCAAGTCCGTGACTAGGGCGTGACCATTTTGGCGCCTAATTCGCGCCAAAATTCCCTCCAATCTTGGTCACGGATGGGTCACAGACTTGGGCCGTGACCATAGGCATGACGAAGTAGAAAACACACACACTAAGGGTCACGGCTGAGGGCCGTGACCATTTCTTGGTAGGGGTCACGGCTATGGACCGTGACCATGCGCAAATTAATGGGCGAGTATGATTTCATTAAATGGTTTTGTTGGTGGGTCACGGCTGAGAGCCGTGACCAGGTTCAATATGAAAAAAAGGGCGCGCTGTCTATTTTCTCCCATCCGCTGCTTTCTTTCATTCATTTCCCTCAACGAAACCCTCCCCATACGCTGCCTTCATCTCTCCCCCTCTCTCTCGCTCGCCTCCTCCCTCCGTCTCCATGGCGGCATCCCCAACATCGATTATCCTCCATAACCACAAACTCAAAACTCTAACCCGATCCATCCTCCTGCTCGACCCCTTAACCCGACCACCTCTAACCCCGTTTTAACACCGAAAAATCAAAACCCATTCTTTATTTTCCCTCTCTCTCTCGCTCGGTTTCGGATTTGGAGCTTGAGCGTCAGCTAAACCCCGGGTAAGGTGGGGTTTCCATCGAGGTCCAAGTTTTAGCTCCGGGGCAGGGGATTTGGTGATTGGCCGGAGGTTTTTTGTTTACATCGAAGTCCAAGGTTAGTTCAGGGTTTCTTGCTGATATTTTTTATTTCAAACATTTTTTTTATTATAGTCTGATTATCCATTAACACAACCATCTCATGATGTGTATAGAAAAAAGGGAAAACATTGATTTCAACATTATCAAATTTACATAACCCATTTCTTAGTCACATTGGGAAATCTCATTTGCACAACCTTGATGCTTACTTGAGACATACCTTTTAATTAGGCAATATACATAAGGAATGTAGGATATGGAAGTAAATTAAGTTAAGATAAACTATTATGGACTCACTGCATAAATCTAATGTAATTTTCATGTTGTCGGTTTTATTACATTTTTTTATAAAATCATGTTTACATGTTTGTCGGCATTCAGATTGATTGCTTTTTGTTAATGATTTTTCTATCTTTTTATCAAATTTCCAAAATAGTGTACTGTAAGTCCTTATATTCCTTATATGACAAGTTTGTATATATATTTGTTTATTAACAACATTCTCAATTCGCAATTTGTGAATTTTTTTTAATGTTTTGCCTATAATAAATATTTGTAACACCTCGTAGCAACCGACGGTGCACTCACAGGACCCCCAATTTTAGGATTGGATAAAAAAAAATACATTTTTTTTTAAATTATAGATAAATATGGTCATGGACTTTGTCCATGACCATTTTTTTTTTTTTTTGTCGCGCTTAAAAATGGTCGCGGCCAAAGTCCGCGACCATTTTTTTATTTTTTTTGTCACGGTTATGGGTCGCGGACTAGGGCCGCGACCAATTTTTTTTAATTTTTTTTGTCACGGACGTGGGTCGCGAACTTTGGCCGCGACCAATTTGTCACGGTTGTGGGTCACGGATGAGGGCCGCGACCAATTTTTTTTTATCTTTTTTTGTCACGGACGTGGGTCGCGGACTTTGACCGCGACCAATTTGTCACGGATCAGGGCCGCGACCATTTTTTTTAATTTTTTTTTGTCACGGACGTGGGTCGCGGACTTTGGCCGCGACCAATTTGTCACGGTTATGGGTCACGGATGAGGGCCGCGATCCATCACGGCATGGGTCACGGCCAAAGTCCGCGACCATCTGCCGTGACCCCTCTTGGCCGTGACCATTTTTTGGTCACGGACTTGGGCCGCGACCCACGAAAATGGTCACGCCCGAAATGGTCACGACCCAAGTCCGCGACCCACAGTTTTGGTCAGGGATTTTGGCCGTGACCAATCGCCAGTTTTGGTGTAGTGAGTAGAGATTACATGTTTTTCGAATTTGAAATCTAGAGTCCATTGAAATACCATAAAAGATCCAGTAGATAGTTTGTAGCTACGTAGACTAAGAAATTTAACCCTATCATCTTGATAAGAGAAACGAACGTTGAAATATCCCTTGCCAATAGGTGTGAGGACCCAAGGCTTAGCAGTTTTCCAAACAGAATTGAGGGCCACTTTTAACTCTGAAATCATTCATGGTTTATCAGCTTTGGCAAGAACCATACGTCCAATGAGTGTAGAGGAGATACAGTCAACCAATAGTCTCATAGCTATTGAATCTCCACGCATGTATGGAGAAGAAAGAGAGGGAGGAAATGGTGATTCCTTTGTGTCATGCACCTGAGTTGATGGATACACACATCACTGTAAATTGATGGTTAGTCCTCTCCTATACAAAACACCTTTATCTAATACATACCGAGATGCTTTGTATTTTAATTTCTTTGCTTCCACCACATCTGTTGGTAGAGTTGCGTCTTCAATGTATACTCTGATGGGGTCTATCCAGGATGGCCCCATATCTATGACAATTAAATTGATCATCAAATCTTCATTTATGCTCCTATTGGCCAAAATATCAATAGGGATAGTTCGTCGGAGTTCAATTCTGGTAGCAGAGACTAGCCAAGCAAGGTCATCAACTTGGGCATTTTCCAACCTTGGGATTCTGTTCATCTGAACGGCTGATAATTTTACAATGACGCCCATTAGCTTGGATAAATACCTGGTTGTCAATTGTTCTTTGGGTCCATATAAACCTAGTGTTTGGTTTACCACCAGCTGAGAGTCACTATGTGCCATAACTTTCTCGGCACTCAATAAGTAGGCTAAACTTAGGCCCACAATAAGAGCTTCATACTCTACTTCATTGTTTGAAGCTTGGAATTGAAAACGTAGTGCATACTCAATATCAATACCATCAGGAGCGTTGAGTATTATACCTACTCCACTGCCGGTTAATTAAGATGATACATCAATATATAAGTTCCATATGGGGACGTTATTGTCTAATGTTTGATCTGTCAAACTCCTGTAGTGGAATATTTTTCTCTTTGCTTCTTTATGTTTCCTGGTCATTTCCACTGTTCAGGAAGAGGAGTCTGGTAGGTCTACAATCGCTTCTTCTGAAAAAAGCTCTTCGGGAGCTTTCTTGATAATATTACTTTCTCTTAATTCTTGTTCTATCTGCTCACTTTGTTGCTCGGGGATCTTAGAGTAAGTGAACTTTGCTATCAAATCTTCCACTTCTTTGCCTTTTAGATAAGACATTGGCTCATATATGATATCATAATCCCCCAATTCCACAACCCAGTATATTAATCTACCATATTTCTCTGGCTTATGCAAAGCCTTTCTTAGAGGCATATCAGTGTAAAATATGATTATATGGGTTTGTAAATAGGGTGCATCTAGATGCTTCAATCAATGCCAATGACAATTTATCCAAGCGATGGTATCGACTTTCTGCTCCTCAGAAATCCTTACTGGTATAATAGACGAGTTTTTGAACTCCATTCTCTTCTTGAATCAATACGAAACTCACAGTTGACTCAAAGATAACTAAATACAGGTACAATTTTTCACCTGTAATTGGTTGGGAGAGCAACGAAGGTGACCCCAAATACTTTTTCAACTCCTTAAAATCTCTTTCACATTACTCATTCCATTCAAAGATTTTTTTGAGCACCTTAAAGAACGGCAGGAATTTATCTATAGTTCGGGACACGAATTTATTCAAGGCTACTACTCGTCCGGTCAATCCTTGTAGGTCCTTCTTACAAGTTGGAGATTGCATGTCAATTACTGCCTTGATCTTGTCTGCATTCGCTTCAATTCCCATTTGGTTTACTATGTACTCAAGGAACATTCCCTCTTGCACTCCAAAAATGCATTTGGTCGGATTCAGCATCATCTGGTGCTTCTCAAGTTGCTCAAAAGTCTGGTTGAGTTCAGTAATGTGATTCGATACCTTTTTTTTATCTTTGTAAGCATATTGTCTACGTAGACTTACATATTCTTGCCTATCTTCTCCTCTAACACCTTATTGACCAGCCTTTGATATGTATCCCCTTCATTTTTTAAACCAAAAGGCATAATGTTATAACAGTATGTTCCTCGGGGAGTGATGAAATAAGTGATTTCGATATCCTCAGGTTTTATTTTTATCTGGTTATAACCAAAATAAGAATCCATAAATTCGAGAAGCTCATGTCCTGATGTTGAATCCAAGATTTGATCTATTCGAGGCAAAGTAAAATGATCCTTTGTACATGATTTATTTAAATTTGTGAAGTCTACACACATTCTCCACTTGTTGTTATTTTTTTATCATAACTACATTGGCCATCAAGTCTGGGTATTTCACTTCATTAATAAAAGATGATTTCTGAACCTTTTCGATTTCTTTCTGTATGGCTTGGTTCTTCTTGGGGATGAACACTCTTCGCCTCTGTTTGACTAATTTAATTTATTTATTTACGTTGAGCTCATTATAAATGAAATTGGGATCTATCCCGTACATGTCTTAATGACTCCAAGCAAACACATGCTTTCTCTGTTTAAGGAAGCTCACCAGTTCCTGTTTAAGAACACGATCTAATATTGTCCCTATTTGAGTGATGCACTCCGATTTATCATCATCTAACACAATGCTTTCAGTTGCTTCGATAATCTGTCCATTTACCAGTTCTATTTTCTCTTTTGGATCTAAGTTTTTTACCTCAGATTCTTCATCAAGCTCAGGAGTATCCACTTGGTAGGTAGTGATTTTCTTCTTTATTTCTTCCAAGTCTTCTTGCTCGGCAGAAGAATAGTAACATTACCAAGCTACTTTCTTATCACCCTTCACAATTCCCACACCAAAATTAGTAGGGAATTTTAGACACTGATAAATAGTTAATGGTACTGCTTCGAACTGCTTTAGCCCTACTCTTGCCATGATTATATTGTAAGATGAATGGACATTTTTATCCATTACAAAGAAATGGATCTACTATGTTCGACTAGCTGGCTAGGTTCCTATCATCACCTCTATTTTAATGGTTTCCAAAGGGAAGACTTTTTCACCTGCAAAGCCTATTAGTGGTCGATGATACGGTTCTAATTGGTTGAGTTTAAATATAAATTGCTAAAATAAGGATAGAACATGATATTCGTCGAGCTTCTATTATCTACTAATACTCTAGAGACAATGATTTCATCCATTCTGACTTTGATTTCTATTGGGTCATCGTGAGGATATAGTACTCCTGAAAGGTCATTTTAAGAGAAACCAATTACTAGTTTATATTTGTTAACCTTCCTTGGTCAATCTTCCTCTACAAGGTTGATCCTCTATATGTACGAGCAAGTATGTACCTCGTGGAGGTAAGATTTTCGCTCTACTGTATGATCTCCTCATCATGTGTCTCCACCGGTAGTCATTTGGCAATCAAAAGAACCATAAGTGATACAGAATACCTCACGTTCTGGTTGTCGGGGTTTTTTAGGGAGATCGGTGTCATCATCCTGATCATCTACATGAGTTCTTTTCTTTTCCTCTCTGGGCTTGCAAGGAAATTTTGATCTACGCCGACCTCCTTCGTTGTTCTGCTGATCAACGTACTGATTTAGATTTCCTCTTCGAATGAGAGTTTTAATCTCATTATTAAGAGCTATGCAACATTCTGTCGTGTTATCGTGATCCCTGTGAAATTTGAAATACTTATTTTTGTCTCTCTTGGTTGGGGAACTTCTCAACTTATCAAGCCAACGCACATCTATATTATGTTTGATTTCTTCCAAAACATGGTGAATTCCCATGGTTAACGAAATGTAGTCATTGTACTTCTTGAGTCGCTCCAAAACTCCTTTCAGTTTTGATTCCCTATTTTCTCTAAAGTCTTTTTCATCTTTCTTATCATTTTTGCCATCAACTCTTTTGCCCGAGATACGCTTGGCTACCATTGATTCCTCGGCATTCATGATCTTTGCTACATTAGCCATTAATTCTGCCATTTTCTTCAGAAGATCCTTAGCAAAAGTGTAATACAGTTTTTCGGGGAGAAATCCACTCATGAGGGCAGTTATTGCAGTCTTCTCCTGATAATTTACTACATATAGTTTCTCATTATTAAAACGAGTGATGTAATCTTTGGTGCTCTCTTCTTCTTTCTATCTCACACTACGTAAGTGTGCCACCCTTTTCACAGGCTTTGCTCCAAAGAAAAATTTATTAATGAATAGCTCGGCTAGTTGGGTGAAGCTAGAAATATGTCCACGAGGAAGACCATTGTCCCAGATTTGGGAAAATCTAGTAATGGTTCCAGAAAATGCTCTACACCTCATTTCATCAAGGATGACTTAATATCAGCAGCTGCCTGGTATTGTTCTATATGAAGAACTAGATCAGTTTTTCCATTATATTTGGGCGTTACTACTGGAGCCTTAAACTTTGCTGGAATAGGGAAATCCACAATTGCTTGAACAAATGGAGACCCTTTTATAAAAACTTCTTTGTCGTGGGTTTCTTGTCTTCTCCATTTTTTCCAATATGTCTTCCAATCTCCGTATAGACCCTTTCCATGTATCATTGGTAGCACCAGATTTATGCGTTATAACTTTATTAGTTGCTGAGCTCTTTTCCTGGAGTCATTACTTGGTCTGACTAACAGTTCCTCAGGCATTTGATCTAGATTGAGTCGTGCTTTCCCTTTGATCGGATGGTCATCTGGTATTACCAGATCTTACCCTGGGAACATTTATGTTCCCCCTGGGTCCCAAACGATCAAAGGGATATGCACGACTTAATATTTTTGAGGCGCTTGGACTTTCTTAATAATAAGACTGCGTATGAAAAAAATTCGATGTCCTGAGTAATGAAGTTGACCTTAGATGGTAAGAGACATCCCTTGTTGATATTGAGTGGATGCAGCATCCACCTCTTGGTGGAGGTGGTGGCATATTTCCTTGAGTAGATAAAGCAGGTGCTCCATCTTGAAGGGTTTGTGCCAGTTGCCTGATAGTATCTTGCATGGCCTCTTTCAAGACTAGCCAGAATCTTGATTAAATCATTTGCAGATGGAGGAGCAGGCAAAATGCCTTCGTTCCTGAGACTTAATTCACGAATTTCAGCCATTTAGATGTTTAATTGAGTGAGATCGATTAGAAATATCGTTCCCACAGACGGTGCCAATCCATTGATGCAAAAAACTAGACTAGGCTAATTAATTGATCACAGATAAATACAAGTGAATGAGACAAAAAAATTTAAAGTGATTCGGCTTAAGGGAAGGGCCTATGTCCACTGTTGTGTATTTCTTCCGGCTAGTTCAGTTGCCTCTCATCTCGTCCCCATGGATGTAGGGTTTACAATGTATTTATAGACCCTAGAGGGTGTACAAGAGTTGGAATATCAAAGGATGGAATGTCTTTATATCGTAGACATTTACATCTATACAATCATTAATGTATACAACTATTAGGGTTTGCCTGTCATCGTTGGTCGGCCTCCCTGATGTTGGTCGGTATTTCCTCCTTAATGACTAGAATTAATCTCCCACTGTACAACACGTGTCAGTATTTGAATGGTCCACATAGATGGAAAATTTTTGGTATCAACAGTAGGTGTGATCAAAGTAATTTGTTGTGGTCTGTTCCTTAAACTCGCATGATGTTGAAATTACAATTATTAAATAAAACAACTTGTTTTAATTAGAACGATGGTTTGAACGAATTTAATTAAAGTAAATTGCGATCGCATGAGGAATTTGTGTAATTGTTGATAAACTGGAATATGTAAATTATTATTTTGATTATAATTATCATCAGGGGGATGACGGGATGTTGCGTAGTATGCTCGCACCTAAATTTTTGGAATATTTGCTAGGTATGGGACTAGTGGATAGGACTTAGTTGCGATTAACACTTTCTAGGTATGGGACTAGTTAGTATAGATTTTCACGGATTGAATATTCTGAGGTGGGTCTTATTTTGGTGTCGTTCTGTTGATTTGGATAGCTTAGGCATGAGACTAGGAAAAGATAAATGATAGAAATTCATCCTACAAAATAGGATATGACGTGTTGTGTTTTGGAGACCTCTAGGTATGGGACTAGGGGTAGACTTTAGGTATTATACTCTATAATAGGGTGGGGATAATATAATAAAATGAGATAATGAGAAACTAAGAAATTGAGAATTAATACCTAAGATATTAAATGGGTAATAAAATGGATTTGTGGCGTGAGTATGTGCAGGGATGACAGTTAAACGGGTTGACTGGCTATAGTGACATGGGTGTGTGTTGGCATCACGAGTATATGTGGGCTGACAGTTTAACGGGCCAACTATCTATAGTGATGTGTCGTGCGTGGAACCTCACAAGTATGTGCAAAACTGACAGAATACGGGTTGACTAGCTATAGTGAGGAATGGTGTGATGTGTAGAACTTTAAGCATGCCAATAATTTGTTAAGGGCCGATAAGGGGTCGACTAGCCATACTGGTGTTGCATGAATTAAAATAATCAATTAATTAAATAAAGTAAGGATAAGAGTAAATTTGTAAATAATGATAGTGGAATAATTGGACCTACACTTTAGGGTGGATCAGTTTTATGGTAAATAGTGGTAGTTTACATTTATTCGCACGTTAATAAATATCTCGTTTAAATGAAAATATTCTATTGTAGTGTTTATTATGTATAAGGCTACTGTCTGGGTCCACGGGTCCTAATTGGGGAGAGTAGCTTGTATTCATGCGGTGGGCTCTGACCCATTGCATTGACTAACATGTCAGGTATATTGCGGGAGTATCTGCATAGGAGTGATTGGACATATTTTGGAGGTGCATATGGAGTTTATCTTAGATGCTTTAATAGCTAGATTTATTATCCTTTCCATCGCATATTTATTACGATACTCTATTTATGGATTTATTGGACTAATCGGTTCCACAGTTGTTTACGGTTTTATTCAGATATTTATATTTGGAGCATTTATTTGATATTATATTATTTGGACTTGGTTCTAATTTGGAGATAGGCATTGTGATTGATATTATATTTCATGAATGGTTATATTTCTTGCATCATTTTAATTATTATCTTACGGAATAAATTTTTATATGTCTCATATTTATCGCGTGCTAAGAATGATATTTATTTTAGTAACACCCGGTGTAGTCTTGGTGGCGGCCGATGCCAGAATGCACGGGGTGTTATAACGCACTACCACACATGTTACTCCGCATGCTCTCTCAAATCACATGAAAGATTTTGAGAGGGTCCGTGAGCAATTTGAGTATTTGGTCGAAAATTCACATGATTTGATGGATATTTTTAATAGGATGTCATCTCCTTTGGAGAACTCCTCCGGACCTAATGATTAAGGTTTCGACTTATTTGCTAGCATAGGATGCTTTTCATGTTCATATTTTATGTCCCTATTCCTAGAATGTACTACCATTATATTATTTTTTTCCATTTTGATATAGTTTTCAAAAAATCCAAAAAGAGTTTGTTTTTCTTGAAAATTTTGGGAAAATACAAAAAGATTTTTGTTTTCTTTTTAGAAAAAGAAGAAAAAGGCAAAATTATTTTATTTTTGATAAAATTTTGGAAAAATCCAAAAAGAGTTTTGTATTTTTTACACCATATATAGAAGAACATTAAAGATGTCCGAGTCACCAATTCATTCCATATCCATGTGACCATTTTATAGTGTTTTAAGACGTGACACCATTTCATTTTTGTGCTTAATAATGTGTGGAGTTATTAAGATGTGATATGATGACAACTTGCTACACGTTTGACTCCTTGTCTCCTTTAATACTCACTAGCATGAACTTATTTGAGTATTGAACTTACATTTCACATGTTGGTTGTAGTGTTTTCATCTCAATCCTTCTTTCCAAACGAGCCAAATGTAATAAAACAAGATAATGAAAGTAGTGCTTGTAAGAACCATTGTTCGGATTGGAAAAATTAAAAATTATATCTCTGGTAAATGTATTATATTTGAAGTAATAAAATCGGGTTGCGAGAGACAAAGTGTCTTTGCGTGAATAGCCACCATTTGCAAAAAGAAAAAAGGATAAAAGATTAAAGGCACATAAAAAGAAAAAAATATAAAGTGCCAGACCAATTTCAAAGAACATTGATGCTTTGCAACATATGAGCATTGATTTCTTGAAAATAAAAGAGTTGAGAGAAAAATTAATTATGTGAGTTTTAAAGGAGTTTAGTCGAAGATCAGTGGATTTGCATATCCTGAAAAAGTCTCGTAAAAGCATTGCATAGTTTTGGGCATTATTGGTGTGAAAATCACTCACGATATTGATTAGTTGAATAGGTTGAGTCGATTTCACTTGAGTTCACCATTTTTACACCTAAGGTAGACTTTGAGATCTTGGGTAAGTGGTGTCTCATTCCTATGTGCACACAAGTTATGTTTCTCTACGTTGATTTTCCTATAAAATTATGTTCACACCCCTAAATTCCATTTTCATGATTCGATTATTTTTGTGTTTCTCCATGGTGTGTTGTTTTTGTAAAAAAAATAACTTAAAAATTTTGAAAAAACAAAAAAATAATTATTTTCGCTTAGTTTATCATTAATTGATTCTTATTTCATTCTATTTGTGACGATATTCTATGATTACTACGAAACACTCCAGTTTATTGCTTTTTCTTTATTTCCCTTGTCTATTTCAATCAAGTAAAAAGGGGGAGAATGAATTATGGGGAAGTGAGAGTTCGATTTATGGGGAAGAAATTTATTAATGAGTTTTTAATTTATGTCAAACTCGATGAGTCACAAGTTATATTTCTTTGTCTATTGTGTGCAGGTACACTTTGATGAGAATATGAAAAGTAAACATAAGAAAAATCTCCCAAAAAGACGATCAAGAGAATTGAAGATTTGGATAGTTGAAGATTTCAAAAACTTGTACAATTTTATAATCTTTCCATTTTTGGGTTTCTGAGAGGGTATTAGATTTGTATAGAATTTTTGTATGGTTGGATAATTCAAATTTTTTATTTTGTACCAGAATAGACATAAGGGGAGATTTATAAGGGCAAATTTTCTATCATTGCCCCTAGTATCTAGGATTTTTCCATAAAATCTAGGTTACATCAAGTATGGCATATCTCATTACTTCCATCATATCACTTCACATTAACATATTCAAGAAGACGGTTCCGATTATCAAGCATCTCCAATTTATCTTCAACATACTCGGCGACGTCACATAATATTGGTATAGTTGTTGCTTTGGTTTTCATAGATTTTTTACATAGTATTGGGAGATTTTTATATATTGATTTTTTACAAAATGAGGGAATTTTTTGTACTTAAAAATATTTTAATTTTTTTCAGCTTCCTTCAAACAAGATGGCAATCTCGTCAGAACGACTTTGGATCTCTTTAGAAGGTCATTCGAAGCATTGATCAAATGAGGTTCAAATGAGTGCTCACTGTCTTGGATTTTTGGATGTCGTTAGAAGTGATACTTGCATCATTCAAACGAGATCTTGATCTCATTAGAACAACGCTGATATGTCATTCGAATGACCCTATGTCTCCTCAAATTTTGTGTCCATCTATAAATACATGTTTTTTGTAGTTTTTTTTAAGACTTTACATTTACGAAAATTGCAAACTTGTTGTAAAACGTTTTCACTTTTAAAAGGGAAAAACACTTTTTGATTCACATAATCTTTCCTATATAATTTTTTGAATCATCTTTGAAACCTAAAACACTTCTATATTAAAGTTAAAATGGTGAATAAGAAGTTTTCATTGCTAACCTTGTAGAGAAGGAGTCTCTACTACTGCTCTTATGATTCTTGAGAGAATCATTGCTGAAGGAAGACTGAGATCTTTATTGGACCTGAGAGAACCATATCTGAAGAAGAAGAAGGTCACCTAGAGGATATTCGTTGGGCTATATTTCATTTTTACAGTTGTAAGTTACAATTTGCAAATTGTATTAGAGAAATAAATGATACGGTCCCTTCGGAGATTTTTCCTGAAATTGTGTTTTCCTTGCAATCTTTATTTACTTAGTGTGTTAAATCACCTAGATGTATATTTTAGGATTTAAAGGAATTAAAATTTTCTTGTGGGATTAAAATCTGATTCAATAAGTTACACGATTAGATAATTGCGCACTCTCAAAGGGGTTTTTCTTGAGGGCTTAAATGGAGCACATATGTAGCACAAATGGAGCAAATGGGGGATGGACTTGGTAATCCCTTGAAGCTACCTTTTGATATGGGGATTGCTCCTTTTACACCAACTTTCTACCACCAGTTAGAGTCTTTAAAAGTGGAAAAATATACTGTTGCATTATAAGAGTAGGATGTAGTTGATATATATTGAGTTTCAAGTAAATTGGTATATAATTTTTTTATGGAATAAAAATGTTGCATAAAATGTAATTTGTTAGGAGAAAAATTATGGTTGAATATTTTAAAGTTTTCTTGAAAAATAAAGTTTGGGATTTGCTAGAAAATGGTAAGTTTCTAAAAGTTAAAGTTAAATGGTTTATGTAATAAAATATTTTAAAATGATATTTATCTTCCTAGAATATTTTGTAGAAATAAGACTCCAAAATTTCTTGCATTTATAAAAGTTGGACATTTATTGAGTTTTAAAGAAATAAAAATATCCATTCGTCTTGTAAATTGTATATTTTGCAAGTAATATGAATTTCTAGATTAAATTTTATGTTTGACCCATGTTATAGGATTTTTTTTGTTAAATACATCTTCTCATGCATATAAACTTTTAGTGTCTTAATGATGAACACATAAACAAGTTTAAAAAAAATGGGTTTGAACTTGAAATGAGGAAAAAATAGAAATTCTAGTCTTTAAAGTATGTGAAAAAGAGGTTGAAAGTGTGATAAGTGTGAGGTTGTATGACTACATGTGTTAATAATAGGAAATGGAATTTTTTTTATAAAGGTAGTCTTTAAATGTATTTGTGTTTCTTGATGAAGAAAGTAAAGAGATGCCTAACTAGAAAAATGGATAGAAGAGGTGTTGGATAAGTGTTAACGGGTTGAAAAATTGAGAAGTTGGTGTCTGTAACTTGATAATGTTTTTGAGAGATTAACACTTATGAAATTGGAAGAAATGGACAAGTTTGGAAACAAAAAAGGGTAAAATGATAATTTTACTTAAAGTGAAACTTTTTTATGAAATGTAAATATTAGCAATGGTGTTACACAAATTAGTCCTAAATGAATATGATTTAGAATAAAAATCAAAGTTAAAATGTAAAGGACATGAAAAAATAATTTCAAAGTGTAACACAAGTTAGGGTGAAACCCTGGGTTTGTCTTAGACGGAGTAAAAAGGGGAAAGGAAAGAATAATGTGGATATTTGTGAAATTTTCAAACACGTTAAAAGGAACTTGGATGACACCGGGATAATTAAGGAGGGCTTAGAGCCCTAGTGTGAAAATTCCAAAATCACTGGCTAGATCATATGGTAGTGTCACCGGCGGTGTGGAGCTCGTTAAAGTACGCGGTTATTGGAAGATTTTGAGAAAAAGATAAAGGAATATGGAACATGTCAAGAAATGGGTTGTGTAGTAAAATTTATTAAGACAAACTAACTTGAATAATTTAATGAATGTTTCGATAAAGGATAAAGTGGACAAGAAATGTGTTAATTGATTAATGTCCATAAAGTAAAGGAAAGGGAATGTGTAGCAATAAATAGGTGTGTTAACCAACCTAAGAAGGTGTAACCCATAATTGACACAAAGGTGTGTTGTGAAAGGTTTTCAAAGATTAAAGAAGTATTTTCTAACTAAGTGTTCGCGTGCTTAAAAGAGGTTATTTTCAATGAAAATACTAATGTGCATCGCTTTCAGTAAAGAAATGGTTTCGTTTGAAAAAATTGTTGTGATTTCAAGTATTTAACCGCATGTGTTAAATATAGGGATAAATGCCAAGTTAATAAAGAAGAAGTCTTTTATGAGATTAAGGTGAATTAATCAGGCTACATAACATTTTCGGAAGTAAAATGATTATTTGCATTAAGTATATATAAGTGTCTATATATATACAAAGTAGTTGCATGTGCATATAGGTATAACGTGTAGAGTCTTCTTTCTACTGTTCGTTTCTATACTACATTTTGTATATTTTCCATTGAGCATTGGCTCACACCCTTGTCTTTGTTTTGGCAGGTTGGGTGCGAGTTCGTATTATAAGAAGGTTATATAGGTAAGTATTCTGTTTTATTTTTTGTTAGTAGATTTATATGCTTGCACTTCGGGGATTCTTCCCACGAGTCCCTCACGTAGTTTGATTTAAAATTTGAATCGCATGTTGACCAAGTGAAACGTTAAAGTTAAAAACTGGATTAACAACATTATATAGGTTATTCGTTTCACTTAACACCTAATGCTCAGGCCAGACTAAGTTTCCTACAGGTAACCCATAAATCTGGGTCGGGTGTTACAATGTTCTAAGATTAATATGTTGTAGAACAAATACTTCCTATTATTGCACTGTTAAAATTAATGATGTGTTACTTTCACTCATTTGGCCGTACTTTCGACAATGTGAAAATTAATTACACCCTATATAATGAATATTCATTTTTCAATGATAATTTAGAGTGACTTTTCACTCTTATCAGAGTAAAAATGGTGATTATTCACTATTATCTCTTGATTTTTGCATACATTTATTTTTTGCATGAAGGTTTATATTGACATTATTATAATATGTTCAAAAATTAATATGTTCTAGTACAAATATTGTACCCAAATTGCAGATAGTTAAGAATATATATAGGTCGATGACAAGATTAAATGAGGATGATGGTCTAGACATGATAGACCAAACGGAACACAAGGTTCGGTGTAAATGTAACCTATATGGATTAGTGAAGCTGTTAAAACATATCAAATTGAGTTTTAGGTAGAAGTTTTCCTAGGTATGACTCATTTTTTTGAATTATTCTCATCTTTAATCGCAAACAGTTTATTTTTGTTAAAAAGTATGAGAATAATGTTGACATCATCATAAGATTGTATGATCTGGTGAGGAGGAAATTCAAAATTGGAGGAAAATTCTCACATTTATCCCAATGGATATTGCACTTATCTTTGGTATACCTTTGGGTAAAGAAGATGTCAAAATTCCTTCTTGTACCACTAAGCCAACATTGTCATTCATCAATAAGAGGTTCAGAGTTGTAACGGGAATGGTTTCCATAAAGTCGCATCGGAGGATTCCCTTCAAGGGGATATGAATGTTTGTAGACTAATATGCTATTACACAGTTGACACTCTACTCTTACCCACTCGAGGTGTAAAGATTAAGTGGTCATTCTTAGATTTTATTGAAGATTTTGAATTTATTGGAAAGTACAACTGGTCTTCTATGATTTGTTGCACATTAGTTGACTTGATTCATTCATCATACACTAATCCCAGATCAGTTACAGGATGTGTGATTAGTCTCCTAGTTAGTAATTTAAAATTTTATATAAATACGAATAGTCTACCACTTATTATTGCGTTATTCGTAGTATCTCACTTATCATGTTCATCTTTCTTCGTTCACATTAGTATTGGTTATGTGAGCACACAACAATTATCGAACCCGATGCATGTCGTGGATCGTTCCCAAGATATCAAAAATGGTCTCTTACTACGCTTAAGGAAAAATTTCCACATGACATTAATGTAGCATGTGATGCGGAATTTGAAGTAATATACATTCACTCTTCAAGTTTGAAGTTTGTAATCACTATATGTTGAGTATTAACTGTTAAAATTAACTCATTACACATGTTCACTAATGTAAATCACAATTCAGTGAATATTCATTTTTTGAACAATTCTATTTTTTACTTTAATGTGTAAATATTCATTGATTTAATACACATGCAATGTTGACTAAAATCCCAATTCAATGAATATTCAGTGTTAGAACATCAATAATATGAAACACTTATAATCCCCATTCAACGTATATTCACGATTTTGCTCACTCTTTAATTTAGTTCACTATTTGGTCACTTTCCAAGTATAATATGCACTTTGTAAATATTCACTGTTGAGTATTAATCCTAATTCAGTTAATATTCACTGTTTGAATAAGTCCAATATGCACCCTGTTTTAAGACCATTTCAGTGAATATTCACTATTTGAACACCCAATATTTGCACTGCTCTATTTTGAGAAATAACAATTCAGTGACTATTCACTGTTTGGTCACTTGCCATGTATAATATATATATATATACTTTGTGGATATTTTTATTCTCATTAATCACATTTTTTTTAATCAATTACCAATTCAGTGAATTTTCTTTTTAATATATTCCGAGTACAATATGTGGAATAGTCACTATATGTTGACTATTCACTCTTCAATTTAGTGAATATTCAATGTTTTGTCGCATTAAGTATAATATGCACTATGAATATTCACTGTCCTAATTATTACTCAAAATCCCAATTGATACAATATACATTATTTGAATAAGTCCAATATGCACCCTATTTTAAGCGCATTTCATAGAATATTCACCGCTTGAACACCCTAGTATAATTTATACAGCTCTTTTTTTACATAACAATTCAATGGCTATTCGTTGTCTAGTCACTTTCCAAGTATAATATACACTTTTTGGATATTTTAGTATCCATTGTTCTAATTATTACTCAAATTCCAATTCAGTGAATATTCACTGTTTGAATAAGTCCAATATGCACCCCGTTTTAAGCCCATTTCATAGAATATTCACTTCTTGAACACCCTAGTATAATTTGCACTGCTATTTTTTGACATAATAATTCAGTGACTATTCATTATTTGGTCACTTTCCAAGTATAATACATAATTTTTGGATATTTTAGTATTCATTGTTCTAGTTTATTCAAATCCCAATTTAGTGAATATTCATTGTTTGAATAAGTCCAATATGCACCCCGTTTTAATCCCATTTCATAGAATATTCACTACTTAGACACCATAGTATAATTTGCACAGCTCTTTTTGACATAAAAATTCAGTAACTATTCATTATTTGGTCACTTTCCAAGTATAATATGCACTTCTTGGATATTTTAGTTCTCATTGATCACACTGTTTTCAATACCAATTCAGTGAATGTTCTCTGTTTTAAAAATTTCCAAGTATAATATGCACCTCGTGCTTAATCCCAACTCAGTTAATATTCACTGTTTGGATTGTGAACATAGTGGGATTTATGACCAATATAATATTGAATGACTAGACAGTGGATATTCACTATATGGGTTGAGTCATTACACTTGTGCTCACTATACCTTGAATATTCACTGTTTAAACTAATTATATTTCAATGAATGAAATTTTCAAATTGAATCTTACATAAAATTCATAATTTATTATTTCAAATATTATATACACAGGTAAATACTGAGATGTTATCCATGACTAGCGGTGAATAGAGAGAGCTTATTGCTAATGAAATTATTGTGAGTGTTGATGACATTGATACGAGTAATGTCAATATTGGAAATTATGGCTATCAAGATAAAGACTCTATTAGTATGGTTGATAATGGATAGTCGAATCATACACAAGAGGAAGAAAATAAAATTTTAAAGAAAATATTAAAAAACTTGAGGATGATTTGTTTATGTCGGGTATGGATTATATGCAAATACGCGATGAAATAGAGATGGTGAAGCGTGATAAGATTAAGAAGTTTGAAGACAACAGCAAAAAAATCCAAGAAAATATTAATGAGATTGAAAGGTTAAATCTTATTGTTACTCAGCTTAGTGTATCTCAAGCGATAGGCATTGAAGATGAGTTAACCCTCCTACGTGAGAGGATTTCAGAAATGGAGAAGATGGAGAAAATTTATGCAAAAGAGATTAAGTTACAGGATGACGTGCTTAAGAAGATACTTAGTAGACTTTCCGACGCGAATGGGGCAATGAGAAAGCTCCAAGACTTAGTCAATAAACTAATGGCGCATAGGATTGAGCGATGTTAGATAAGTAGACTAAAACCATGCTTTATGTAATAGTTTTAGTTATGGATTTATTGTTAAAATAAAATTACTTTTTTCTATTTTAATGAGAATTTCTTATGGACATAATGTTTGCATTATTTTATATATTGTTGATGTATTTTATTCTACTCAGTATGTGTTCAGGTGTGTAGGGTTTGGCTTACACACAGAGGATTAGATCACCAGTTCTTGTGGAATATAAGTTTTATCCTTCACGGTCTTGGATGGAATTGGATACACCATTAGTAGGGTTGTAACACAATATTTCAATAGGTCGATCTTGATTAAGGGAAATGATATAGTTTCAACTTATTGTGCTAGTACACTTTATGTGTATTAAATGGGACCTCTTTGAGGTCATTTTCGTTATACTAATTTTATAAGACAATGTAAATCTTGTGATTATTTGGTTAACTTAAGGCTATTAATTTGGATATGATTGATGGACACATGTACTAGTTAATTATTACTGTGACCTGTCGGGTGAGATTCATTGTTGGATCAATAATCTTGATAAATTGGATAGTGGTGTTTAATGAATGGCGAAATTCTTTTATCGATGAAATACATGTCTCGGTATCGAGATCGGTGATACCCCCTTGAGATGCTTATAAGTTTTGTATGTGTCGAACCCTGTAGATGGATTATGTTAATCTAACACTACAAATAAATTATGTTTGGACTGCTCAAGGACTTAAAGAAGTTAATCAAATAATTTACTACTAATTTATTTTATTGACGGGTATCTATAACCTTGACGTGGGGAGAATTAAGTAATTAATTATAAGGAGCTCAAAATATAATTTTGAGTTAAGGAGTGGAGTTGCAATTATGATTATGTGATGGTATTAAATATAGTTAAGGGACTGGAATTAGAATCCAGATAGGATTAGATTTTTTCAGGCCCATTAGGAGCCACATAATTATATCTCCTTAGGGTCCCTATTTTAGCCTATATATATGAACCTAAGGATCATTTTTACTCAATCCATTCATCACTCTTTGATATTAAAAAAATCCCTAATTCGAATTTGTGAGAAAGAGAGGTAGTAGAGAGGAAAAGTGAAAAGAGAAGGTGGTTATGAAGAAAGAGCCTACACTCTGCTCGTGACTATTCATATCAGGAATACAGTAGAAGATCGTGAGGTGCATCGGGCCTTCCTTCTAGATCAACCATCATCACATACTGTTTGTTCTAGTACGAGAACAAAATTAGAGAGATCTTGGAGGTAAATCCTAATTACGTGTTATAGGGTTTCATGTATGTGTAGTTTTTTTTTTGTAGTTCGATCTATGCGCATATTCAATAGACCCTTGTACTACCTCTCCAACAATTGGTATCAGAGCCTTGTTTATACCGTGTAAGCGTAAACTCAATCATTTTGTCCAATTAAATCAATCGTATATGTGCATGGATGTTCGGTAGAATAGATTTGTGTTAATTTATGTTTTGCAGTGACTTAATCCCGCTATTATGGTCACGTATTTATGTTTATGTTTAATGTGATCGGATACCATGGTGATTTATTCGTGGTTATTTTTTTACATTGGATGAATGTAATATTAATGTAGAATGTGAGCTCCTTAATGGAGGCATAGGACATGTGTAATCGGTTACTAATTTGATCGTGATTTTCAATGAAACAGTGTGAAACCAGATCAGAGGTTGGAGGCTATTTTTGGCACAAAAATCAGTCTCGGCAGTGTCCCTGTCGTCCTAGCGTAGTGGAAACATGATGTCTTTGGGTTCAAGGAAGACTGTTGCGGACTCCTATCTGCAGCACAGTTTTATATTGACCATAATAGTCAGTAATCCTTATTAATCTTGATTTTTTAATTTATTTTGATTTATGTTTATATTGGTCATATTTTAATTGGATTGTTAATATATGTTATTATTTACCTTAGAATTATGGACAATATGGAATACTGACCGGACATAGATCATGTAGATGTTAATATGAATAATTCATTATTATTTTGAATTGTGGACATTAATATGTATGATTGGAGAATTAAAAAAATGAGTATTCATTTTTTTTAATAACGATCATGGGTATTTGAAAATTTTATATATCACACATTTTCTTGATATATTAAAATAGGGATATCCCGATATTTTTTAAAATATATCAAATGTCCTAGATTTTTCAAATTAATTAAAAAAATGTCACATTTTTTTATAATCCTCACAAAGTTTTTTAAATTACTAAGTGGGAGAGGGAATTTTCCAAGGTTAAATTCCATGGTCTCCATCAACGATTTGTAGACTTTCAATAATAAGTAAGTCCGCCAATGAGGAAAGCTAATTATTGTGGTAGTTGGTATAAATTTCCTTAAGGGTAATTTTGGATTCATTATTCACAGAAACGGACCCCAAAGGAGGAGTCTATGTGATATGAGATAATTTAAAATTAGTTGGTGATATACACTTAGACATAAAATAATGCTAGGTTCTCCAAAGAGGAATGCTATGATTTTATGGGACCAAAGTGTCGGCTATTTAATTTTATTTTGACATAGTTTTTGTCTAGATAATAAAATTAAAAGGAATTAGTCTGCCTAATTTTTTTTAGAAAGTAGGTTGTCGAAAGGGGAATACTATTCGAATAGTAATCGAGATATCGACAAATTGCTTTAAAATTAATAGAGCGAACCTTAATTTGAATATAGAATTTAAAACTTTTATGCCTTACAATAATTCATCTTATTATTTGATTCTCAGTATTAAGATGGGAAGCTCTTAAAACCACTTATTTTTATCCTCAATGAAAACAAATTAACTGGTCCTAATTACATTGACTAGAAAAGGAATTTGGATTTTGAGTTGGCTATTGAAGGGTATAATTTTGTGCTTTACAAAATCTCTCCTAATAAATCTGGTGAGGGGGCGACCGAAAAAAAACTCATGATTACCAGAAATGGATCAAGACTGATCAGATGGCGCAGTGTTACATTTTGGAATCTATGTAAAATGTTCTGCAACATTAGCATCAGTTGGTGAAACATAAACATAGCCGAAGAGACCCCAGTGAGGAAATATGTTTTAAGGATGATGTCTCTTCTTAACGAGCTTGAAATACTTGGAGTGAAAATCAATGTAGAAACCCGGTCGATATTGTTCTTCAGTCGATGCCTGAGTCCTTTAAACAGTTCTTCCTAAATCACATCATGAATAAAATTTCTTACTTTTTGGAGTAACTACTTAAAAAACTACAAGCAGTTGAGGGTCTCATCAAAAAGCCAGTAAGTTCTTTTGTTGTTGAAAAAGGTTCCACTTTTAAGCCTATGGGTAAGAACAAAATGAAGAAAAAGGCTCAAAAATAGATTATGGTCCCTCAGGCATCTCGGGGCCTTAGGGAGGTGTGAAAAATCCCAAGGGCGAGTGTTTCCATTGTAAGCATCCAGGACACAGGAAGAACAATTGTCCAGTTTTTCGTAATAAACAGAAAAATATAAATTCCATTTACTTATCGTTGAATCATGTTTTGTGGTTCGTACTATCGGTACATAGTGTGAAGATACGGGAGCCACTAATCATGTATCCAATTCTTTGCAGGGATTTCAAGAATCCAGATGACTAAGTGATGGAGAGATTTATGTGACTATGGAAGATGCTACGAGAGTAGCGGTAGTTACTATGGGAGATGTTCATTTAAGCTTTAATAATATTAGGAGTTTACTTTCAAATATTGTCTTTATGCACCTTCCATTAGAAGGAATTTTATTTGAGTTTATTGTTTAGCCTTTTATGGATATTCAATTTCTGTTAATAAACTCGTGGTTATTAAGAAAAATGAATCTTTTACTTATTCTGATACATAGTTGATAATCTTTATATTATAAATCCTATCTCTCCCACACAGCAAACTAATATTTTAAATAATTCAATTCGACCAAATTTAAAGAGAAAGGAACCCTCCTTAGTGAACCAAGCGTATCTTTGGCACTTACGCCTAGGTTATAGTAATCTAAAATGGATTTATAGACTAGTATCAAGTGAGCAATTGAGGTCACTAAAAGTTGAGGCCCTTCTAGTTTGTAAATCATGTTTAGAAGGTAAAATGACCAAGAGGCCTTTCTATACCAAGGGATGCAGAGCCAACGAACTATTGGAATTAGCTCATTATGATATATGTGGACCGATGACAACCTGAGCAAGAGGGGCTATAAGTCTTTTATGACTTTTATAAATGATTACTCAAGGTTTGGTACGTTTACCTAATGAGCCATAAGTTTGAATCCTTTGAGAAATTAAAAGTTTATATGGCATAGGTGGAGAATCATAAAGGTAAAATTATTAAGACACTACGATCTGATCTTGATGGCGAGTACCTCTTAGGGGAGTTTACGCAGTATCTAGAAGATCAAGGGATCATATTCCAATTTTTTGCACCTCGTATGCCTAGGTAAAATGGTGTAGCAAAAAGGAGAAATGTGACTCTTTTGGATATGATTAGGTCCATGTTGAGTTATACAGATCTCCCATATTCCTTTACGGGACATGCTTTAAAAATGACCACTTATTTATGAAACATGGCACCTTCAAAGGCGATGGAGTTTCTTGATTTAGCATTTACACAAAATCTTCTCAATATCAAACCCATATTATTTATACTCCACTCTCCCATTTTATAACCCTAACCTGGCAGTGAACTCCAAACGATAGGCATACCTGAAATAAAACATTATAGGAGTGTAAGCAATAAAATCTTAGGGAATGACCATATAGACGCACATACCACACATATAACCAATTTGAATAACTAATTTTTTTTTATTTTATAACCAAAGAAAAAATTGTGAAACTCTCGCAAGCCTGCGTAACACCCCGCGCGTTCTGGCGTCGGCCGCCACCAAAATACGTCGGATGTTACTAAATTAAATATCATTCTTAGCATATGACCGATATATGAGACATTTAATAAATATACTCAAGATAATAATTATATTTTTTTCCAACAAATATAACCATTCATGCAATATTAAAAATCCATCACCATGCTATCTCCAAAATAAACCCAACTCCAAATAAATATAAACTTAAAATGAAATCATCCAACTATAAATATTTGATTGAAGAAATAAACAACTGTGGAACCGATTGGCTCACCGAACCCATAAATAGTTGTTGTAAAATAAAATGACGGAATGGAAAGTAAATCTAAACTACTAAAACGGATATAATAAATCTCTAATTGTTCTCCAAAGATCTTCAGCACATCCTATGCAGCTACTCCCGTGACTATACCTGAAATGATAGTCAACTCAATATGTCATAGCTCACCGCATGAATACTAGCTACTCCTCCCAGTTAAGGTCTGTGAACCCAAGCAATAGCATTATACATAGTAAACATCACAATACAATATTTTAAATTTAATGAGATAAATATAAACATATGAGTAAAAGTAAACTGCCACTATCCACCAATATAACTAATTCACCCTAAATTGTAAGTCCAAATATTCCATTAGCACTATAATTTAAACGTGAGCTCTTATCCTTACTTAATTTAATTATCCAATTAGTTTTATTTGTGCAACACCAATATGGCCAGTCGACCACTTATGGGTTCCGCACACACTCTTGGCATGCTTAAAGTTCTACACATCACACCCCTTCCCCTCACTATAGCCAGTCAACCCGATTTATGTCAGCTATGCACATACTCGTGAGGTTTCATGCACAACACATCACTATAGCCGGTCAACCCATATTCTATCAGCCTCAGACATACTCGTGACGCCTACACACGTCCACATCGCTATAGCCAGTCGGCCCGCTGCACATACTCGTGCCTCAAATTCATTTTAATACCCATTTATTTTCTTAGGCATTAATTCTCAATTTTCTCAAGTCTCATTATTTTCTAGTTGACCCACCCTTTATCGAGCATAAATCCTCAAACCACCCCTCGTTCCATAACTTGAGGTCTCCAAGATGCAAGTATATCCTAACCGATTATTTAGGAGGAATACCGACCAATAAATACCACCTAGTCTCCCACCTAGTCTAAACATAATAGTGGAAAAGTGTACTACTTAGCCCCACCCCGAAATACCCATCCGTAAAAATCTACACTGTCTAGTCCCATAACTAGAAAGAGTTACCAATAACTAAGGCCTACCTACTAGTCCCTTACCAAGAAAGAAAATTAAAAATAAGGTGAGAGCAATAACTACCCCAATAATACCGTCGTCCCCACGGTGTCAATTATTTATAAAATTAACGAATCACATATGGCATATTTTCAACTTATCTCAACAATATTTTAAATCAATCGCAAGATCACTATTTATCGAAATTATGGGCATTTAATTTAAAACAATTTGTTGTCTCATCAATTTATAGAATTTCTATTCACATGCACATTTTTGGGAGCAAACAACAATTAATCTCTAATCTACAAGATGCACAAAATTAACGTAATTTTATATATCGAAATCAATTTATAACATCCCTAAACTTTATTCTACATGCGAACGTCTTATTTTCTAACAAAAACCGAACCTCTAACCTAAGCATGAAAGGGTTTTGAGTCTTAAATCGTATAAGAGATTTGAATAAACAAAACAGTCCCAAATTTAGTTTTGCTTCCCCTAATTAGTCTTTCTAATTTATTTTAAGAATACAATAATTATTAGTATTTAGGCAACATTTAAAATGCATAATATTAAAGGGGAACAATATAAATATTCATGCCTATAAAAATCGTTTGAAGAATCTGATTGGATGCTTGCGTTCCTCGATAAAATAATGAAAACACGTTCTTGAATAATCTTGAGAAAACTTTATTTAGATCTTCATAACTTGGGTTGAAAGTTGTGTTCTATGGGATTTAGGTTTTGTATATGAAAGAGAATGAAATTATGGGAGGCTACTGATTTTTGGGAAGTCTAAAATCTGTTTTAAAAGTCCTAAACCCGTCACTTTATATTTATATACCAAAACGAATTTGAGTCATAATCAAACATAAAAACTAAAAAAACATTAGTGATGATCGGTCCGTTAAAATTGGTTGAAATTTTAATATGTTTTTGCGGAAGGCGAAATGAAGCCGCCAAAAAAATTAGCTCGATCGGACGGTCAAATATTGTTTTTACTTTTTTCTCCGTAGGTCGGATCCTCCCCCGATTTTTATACAAAACATTATAATTTCCAAATTTAAATTCCACTTGAAAATTTATTTTTATATATAAATACCAACCTCTTTACATACTAAAATTATATAGATTTCAAAAATTATTTTTTCAAAATTTTTAATTTAATAAATATTTTTTCTACTCAAAAACCACGGGGTGTTACAGCCTGGACCCGCCACAGTAGAATTAACCCTCCATAATTAATGGAGACCACTACATCCCTTTATTTTTCCCGAGTAAAAAAATCTTTAAGTTGGATTAACGGGACCGCCACATCCCATAAGACCCACCACAAGCTTTAACATTACATAAAGGACCCACCAGTGTCCATAACATTAGACCACTTCACTTAACATTTTTAATCATATGCATAAGTCTCATAAACACCACATCATTACACAAGTATCACCACATATGTATTTAAGCTATACATTTTCATATGAAAAAATAAGCATCAATATTTCATAGGGCATGTCACTCACTTTAGAGCAAGTAATAAAACTAATATCAAAATCTACTTCCTTTGTATTCTAGCATCAACCTCTTCCCCTCCTATCAATTCAACATCATTAGTATTTCAATACACCAAATAACATTAAACCTAGTACACATCACATCAGCAAGTCAATCTAAAATAACTGAAAGAAACCAAACATTCTACTTCACATTTTCATAACACCCTATTCATTTGGGTTTTAACACAATTTATGGAATGAAATTACGAATTCTCTAGAGAAAGTTATGCTCATTTTATTACAACCTTTTCCAAATTGTTTCTGCAATAAAATAATAACAAAACTTCAACTTCAAAACAACCCCTAAGATAAACTAGAATGTATTTTATTCTTATATTCGAGTATGTCATAGTTATATATGTTCTCTAACATTTTTAACTATAATTTCTTTATTTCAAAAAGTATTCAATGATTTGTGACATTTTTAACACAACTATGTCAAAATTGAATATTAAAAAAAAAACTAACATGATTAAGCATACATACACTCCACCTCGGGAATCAATTGTAGAAACATATACTAAAAAAAATTTAGCATACGCACACATCATTTACATGAATTTCCTAAATTAAAATCTTCTTAAGAAGGTGATTCAAATTTCATATTTTAAACTTAACATTTACTATCCTAGCACAAGTTCTTATATATGTTCTTAAGCCATCCTTGTTTTAACACAATTAGGAAATATGGGTATCATTCAAATCTTTATCAAAATCAGAAACAAAAATATATAAAGTGTAAAACTCATTCATGTGACCAACTTTATCAAAAAGATAATTACATTATAAGAACTCCTTGATTTATTTTAATTTTTCGAAGCAATTTCTTCCTTAACTTTCCCTTTTCTCTCTCCTTAGGCCAAATCTTTCAAACCTTCTCATTTATTATGAGGAAGAAAGTTTATATCTTCTTTTTAATTAGAAAACACGTTCTAATTGGTCCAATAGCAATTAGCCTTGAGTTTATGTGTGATTGGTGGGACAAAAGGTTCAATCAAACAATTCCACTAATGGCATATTTGTCCCACATTGGTAAAATCATCCTAGCCACTATTACGGACCCCGATTTACTCCCACTTTGCATCTACGTGTAGAAAACTTATATATCTACAACTTTCATATTTTGTGTTTTTCAAAAATCATAAAACTAGTACGCCTAATTTGGGCTCAAATAGGAGAGTAACAATGAACTGAAAATCTTAAAGCCTTCACATTTGGCGGTCAAACATCGCGAATTTCGCACCAACACCCTAGTTTACTTTTATAAACTTAATGACGAATTAAAAGCATACTCTATAATGAATTTAACCATATAGATAATCATATGCTCTAAACGTGTTATCACTGATCATAAGCTCAATCATTAACTAATGCAAACAACATATATACCACGTGAGTATGCATCCCTTAAACATGATAATTAAAATGTTTAATACCCATCACCAAACTTATTAATCATAACGTATACTTAATCATGTAACTAACATTCCTAATCATGTTTTTGGACCTTAAAATAGGGGAGGACGGGAAAGTTGAGACTTATAAGGCACGGCTTGTTATGAAATGATTTACTTAAAAAGAGGGCATCGAATATAAGGAAACCTTCTTGCTAGTAGCTATGATGAAGTCCATCCGAATTCTCTTATCAGTTGTGGTTCATTTTGATTATGAAATTTTTCAAATGGATGTCAACACTACATTCGTTAATGGGAAGCTTGACGAGTGTATCTATATGGTGTAGCCCAATGGTTTTACTACCCAAGTCCAATAGAATTAATTATGTAAGCTTAAGAAGTTCATTTATGGACTTAAGAAAGTGTCTAGAGGTTGGAACATTTGTTTTGATCAGGTAATCGAATATTTTAATTTTGATCAATGTCCAGATGAGTCTTGTGTGTATAAGAAATGCAATGGAAATATAGTGGTGTTTTTAGTTTATATATGGATGGCATTCTTCTCATTGGAAATGATGTTGGAGTGTTTTCTTCGATTAGAGTGTGGTTGCCTTGCCAAATATGAGAAGCTAGTCACATCCTTGGGATCAAGCTTATGCGATATCACAAGAATAGGTTATTGGGTTTATCACAAGCAACTTATATCGATTCCATTCTTGTCAGGTTTAGTATGAAAGATTCCAAGAAAGGTTTCCTCTCTTTAAGACATGGAATATCTCTTTCTATGGATCAGTGTCATAAGATACCTGATAAGATAGAAAAGATGAAAGGCATCCATTATGCTTCGGAAGTTGGGATCCTTATGTATGTTATGATAGGCACTAGACCTAATATATGCTTTAATGTTGGAATGGTTAGTAGATGGCAGTCTAACCCTAGGCAAGAACATTGTATTACGATAAAGAATATACTTAAGTATCTGAAAAGAACATGAGATTAGATGCTAGTTTACCATGCAGAGAGTCTAGTACCTATTGGATACTTCGACTCAAATTTTTTATTCGGATAGATATTCCAAAAAGTCTATATCTGGATATGTGTTTACCCTAGGAGGTGGATCCAATATTTTGAAGAGTATCAAGCAATCTTGCATTGTGGATTCTACCATGGAAGTTGAATATATGGCAACCTCTGAGGCATCATTGGAAGCAGTATGACTTAGAAACTTCATAATGGATCTAGGAGTGGTAAATTTAATTTAGTCGACTATTACACTTTATTGTGATAATAGTGGTATTGTTGCTGACTCAAAAAAATTGAAGCCATAAGAGAGAGAAGAACATCGAGAATAAGTATCATCTCATACAAGAATTTGTGCAAATGGGTGATGTCACAGTTATGAAGATTGCAACAGAGAACAAATTGGCATATCCTTCCACGAAAAGTTTACCAGTCAAGACTTTTAATAGTCACATAGGGATGGGAATGAGATGCATTGCAGCATGGCTTTGAGTCTAAGTGGGTGATTATTAAATGATTAGACTAAAAATATGCTTTAGTAATAGTTTTAGTTATAGATTTATTGTTAAAATAAAATTAGTTTTTCATATTTTAATGAGAATCATATATTGGCGTAATGCTTGCATTATTTTATATACTGCTGATATTTTTTATTCTGCTCAGTAGGTGTTCTGGTGTGTAGGGTATGGCTTAAACACAGAGGATCAGACACTTATTCTTTTGGAATATTAGTTTTCTCGTTCAGAGTCTTGGATGGAACTGGGCACACCATCAGTAAGACTGTAGCACAATATTTTAGAAGGTCTATCTTGATTATGGGAAATGGTATGGTTTCAACTTATTTTGCTAATACATTTTATGTGTATTGAATAGGACCACTTTAAGGCCATTATCCTTGTACTGAATTTATAAGACAATGTAAACCTTGTGGTTACTAAGTTTACTTAAGGCTCTTAATCCGGATATGATTGATGGACACATGTATTAGTTATTTATTACTTTAACCTATTGGGTGAGATTCATTATTGGATCAATAATCTTGATAGATTGGGTAGTGGTGATTAATGTATAGAGAAATTCCTTTATGGATGGAATACACGTCTCTATATAGAGACTGGTGATACGCCCTTGATATTCTTAAAAGTTTTGTATGTGTCAAACCCTGTATGTGTATTATGTTAATCCGATACTACAAATAAGTTAAGTTTGGACCACTCAAGCACTTAAAGAAGTTAATCAAATAAATTACCAGTAATTTACTTGATTAATTGGTATCTGTAACCTTAACGTGGGAAGGATTAAGTGATAAATAATAAGGAGCTGGAAATATGATTTTAAGTTAAGGAGTGGAGTTGCAATTATAATTATGTAGTCGTATTAAGGGAATGGGATTAGAATTCGAATAGGATTATATTTTCTCAGGTCCATTAGGAGACACATCCTTGTCTCTCCTCAAGGTCCCTACTATAGCCTATAGATATGAACCTAATGATCATTTTTGCTCAAGCGAGTTGTCACTCTTTAATACTAAGAAAAACTAATTCAGATTTGTGAGAAAGAGAGCCAGTAGAGAGGAAAAATGAGAAGAGAAGGTGGTCACGAAGAAAGAGCCTGCAGTTGGGACATGACTCTTCATATCAGGAATACATTAGAAGATAGTAAGGTGCATCGGGCCTTCATTCTAGATCGACCGTCATCATATAGTCTTCGTGCTAGGATGAGATCAAATTAGAAAGATCTCGAAGGTAAATCCTAATTCTACCTTGTATGGTTTCACGTATGTGTAGCTTTTTTGTAGTTCAATATATGCAAGTATTCAATAGACCCTTGGACTACCGTTCCAACAAGCAAAACATTGAACAAGTGAATGAAAAAGACAACCCAAATTCTGCTGCACCTAAAAATGATACTTCAATTCAGATTGGAAAGTAAGTTAAAGTTATCGAGCCATCATTAGCTATTGCAAAAACACCTTATCTCACCCCTTTGCACTTGTAACAACTTGAAAATGTTATGAATTCAATGGTGAAAGGAATAAAATAAAAATAGGACAGGAACATGAATAAATTGAGTGCGTTTGTGCACGATCTGAGAGGACGTGGCAAACGTAAGAGAATGACTATGCGATCGTTGAAGAAATTAACTGGTCCAACTGAGCCAATTATTCAAAAAATGAAAATGAAGAAAAAAGCTCTCACTAAAAGAGGCGCTATCGACAGATATATGCAGGATACAGACTTGCAACATATGTGGATCATTTACAATAAAGAAGGATTGGGGTATGTATTGTTCATTATATATTTTTTTTTCTAATTAATATTAACACAAAGCATATCCGTTGACATACTGTGAATATTCACTACAATTGTCATATTCATTTAAAAAATGAATATTCACTATACAAAATTTTAAGTGTTCCAAGTGTGTGTACAGACAGTGAATATTCACTTAATTGGTATTTTTAAAAGAACTATAAAGTTAAAAATAATGGATATTCATTATGCGGTGATTATGGGCGAAACTTTAATACTTTAAACAATGTATATTATATTTTAATATTATTCAGTGCATATTATGTTTGTTGTGAATAATGAATATTCACTACATGTTGACGAATTTTGAATGAAGAAATATTCAACGGATTAAAAATCACATAGTAAATATTCACTTAATGTGTTGTGTGAGTGCAAATTAATTACAATTAAATAGATCCAGAAAGCAATTAAAGAAGAAAAATAAAGAGATGACAATCACATAACACAAGAAATACATGGTCCGTCAAATTACCTGCATCCACGGAGAGGTCACTATTTTTTTATTACGTTCTCTCAAGTATCGAATTTATATCCCCCTTGAACCTAGGGTGGGGGTTACATTTATAGCAGTGTAAAGTGGTTGGGTTGTACACGGAACTCCCCTATCTTGTTAATGGCTCGTGTGGTATCCTTGAATTTCTCCTTCGAGATTATTGATAACCATTTGATATTATTAAGGTTGATGTGATAAACGTTCATATTTATCCACGTGATAAACGTTCACATTGGGTATACTCTCAAAACCTCATTTTTCCTTTGATCATTTTCTTATGAAAATATTCAAAGCATCCTTCTCATTCTTCCGTCTTTATAAGTCTTCATATTCACTCCTTTCTCTCGTAGTTTTCTTCTTATTTTTAGGGTGTGTCTTCAATATATAGTTTATTCCTTCAATTGTGTTAACCATTCACGGGAAAAGCAAAGAGAAATTTAGAAGAACTTATTCCATTCCATCCCGAGTGGAGATCGATTGTGTCCCACACCCAAAAATGTTAGAGATGTCGAAGGGGGGCACTGGATCGACAACTTGGTTGGAGTTAAAAGGGGGTTAACAGTCCCCCAAATTTATTTATTTTTAGAGTTTTTTTAATTCTTCGGGGTGGTCCCTGATCAGTGTGCCCCCAATACTTGGCGAATAGTCAATGGGGTCAATCGCATAAATGAGCTCTATGGGACCAACTTCAGAATCCTAGAGATCAGGTTTTGCTATACCTTGTCTCTTACTTTTAAGGGCCTCCTCTATTTGATTACGAGGAAGGCCGAAAGGGTGTTGGTCATAAACCTCCCTGATTCCAATATGGCATACTAAGATTCTTTGCTAAGATTTGGCAACATCTAACACTCCTCGGGGGAGATGAATACATAAGGTTTTTGTGCCCTGACAGGAAGGATAGCCATTTAGGTTAATGAGAGTGTGTTATCTCGATCTTAATGGATAATATAAATAATTAAGTGTTCAACACACACAAATTAAAATTTTATCTTATTACCCTAAGCCTACAACTAGGTGACACAATAGCTAAAAATTAAAGGATGCAAACACGACAAGGTAATTTAAGGCAAAAGCCTTTTAGGTAAAACCATTTTTCATTCCGCACTTTAAAGAGTTTACAAGACTATCGACTTACAAACTACTTGATAACCACCACATGTATAATGCTCAATTCCTAGAAAATATCTAAGGAATACGGTTATGTCCAGAGTCGTCCACACGCGGTATAGAGATTTTTACTGCAGTCAGCCCTTTATGAGTTGTCGTTGAGCAATGGTAGAAGTGAAAAACTGTTACTAAAGCCGTTTAATACAATATTAAACTATTTAAGTAACTCTGAACTATTTTTTGAGGAAAATCTTTTCTAGAAATCAAATCAGTTTAATCACAAGATGTGTTTAAAAATTTGCACGAGATCAGTTCAAGATTTGTTAACAAGTTTTGAAAAACAAAACTAACATAGTTTTAAATCAGCACACTAATCAGAATGAGATGAGGAGATGTAGAAAGATTAATGACAAGAGATTTTTAACGTGGTAAAACCTCACCCAACTGAGGAAACATCCACGACTCCCGCTACGGAGTAAAAAGAAAAATCCACTAAAATAAAATATAACAGTTACAAACTATATAACACGCATGCACACAAATCAGACCTATACAAGTTTAGGAATGTACCCAATGGTGTCCTTATAACTTTTCTGCAGTTCTAATTGTTGATGTTGTTCTCCAAGTTTGCTAACATTCACTTTGTTCCAGTCTTTACGTTGACTCTTATTTCAAGATCTTTTTACCAACACTTTCAGTGTTGTAGCGTGTAAGTGTTTGTGATGGTGATCTAACACATGCATGCACACACTCACGCTTATTTTTACAAACAGTCCTAGCAAATTACATATCAGATCTATATGTTGTGATTGTCAGTTTCTCTCTTCTTAGGAAACTTGAACCTTGTTTGACCTTTAAGATTAACCCAGAATCCACGGCTATCTTTCTCAGAAGACGTTTCAAGATCTTAATCAATTTTAGGGTTTTGAAAAGATTTTTGAAATTGAAAATCGCCAAGTGTGATTCCAACTAGGTCAAAGGTATTGCTTCAAAAGAACTGGAAACAGAAAATGTTATTGTTGATTTTGAGTATGAAAACATTTACAAAAAATAATCAACAAAAGATTTCTCAAGACGAGAAACTATAAATGCAGATCTAGGTGTAATATAACATAAAACGCTCAGATCTATAATTTCTATGAATCAGAAACACAGATCTAGCCTAATGTTTAAGTTGAACACAAGATCTTAAAATGAAGAGGTTACAGCACGAAACCACTATCAAACCACTCTCAAAAACTCTCAAACACTCAAGATTGTGTTTGGTATAAAATTAGTTTTGATAAAATAATTAGGGTTTGGACGAACAGGGTTAGTGTTTCTTTTCTCTCTCTTTGTTCTCTTTCTTTTCTCTCTCTTCTCTCTCTAAATGACGAAGTGGAAAAAACTTATGAAAGGCTAAGGATTAGCCTCCTTATATAAAAGGCTGAGAAGGATCGAGAAGGGGGTTCGAAATAGAGGTCTGAGATTAAGTCTTGCAACATTGACTTCCATCCAACGCTTAAATGTAAGCGGTTGTTTATGAGGCTTTTGATTGGATGAGAGATGTTCGCGGGGATTGGGACAAGGACGCATGATGAGCATCAATTAACTCAATCCAAGGGCTAATAAAACACGCTGGTTTACTCTCTTAGAACATACACACATACATCCAATAGGGAAGCAACAGGTGTAAGGCAAATACCGGATATCAAACGCGCGTCCCAAACTTAATTACACAGACACCCTGATATCTCTAGCGCTTTCGGGGACTTTTCAGGGATAAAACCAATAACCAGAATTTATATAAAAACCCCAAAACTTTTTAATTGCATTTTTAATTAAGAAAAAATGGTTTTAAAATCATTAAAAATTCCCAAATATTTATTAAAAATTATTTTAAAGGAAAATAACACACACAACACACATACAATCAAATGATGCAACATATGAACAATGTATGCAGTCCTAAAGTGTGTGAGTCACAGTGAATATACCTTAATCAATCAAACAAGAGTAATGAATTTCATTGAAGAGTCTGAGGCTCTTTGGTTTCTAGGATGGGGACTCAATTTTGTCTCTATTACCAAACTAGATGAGCACTTATACAATGTAGACTCAAGTGAGTCATGGGTATAAGATGCTTCAATCTCCCCCTTTGGAAATATGAGACAAAATCTCCTTTGAGTCAACTTGGACTCGTAGGGCGACAAAAAGAAAGGAAAAACCTATTCTTATACAAAAATTCTATCTACCCATTTCCTAGAAAAGAAAATTACATAACTCAACTAATTACAATTCAATACCCTAACACAACTGTTGAGAATAACTGTGTAGAATCCTGCAAATAATCACTAAGATCAAGCTCTTTAGAATATGTACAAAATAATTGAATTCTCATAAGACTCAAATTTCTCCCCCATTTTGTCTCAAATGGACAAAGGGAAAAAATTATGCAAATCCAAGAGTTTTTCAGCACAAACCACTCCTATCGATTTACGCAAAGAAATAGATCTATTGTAATTCGCGTATAAAGTGATGTTTTATTTTTATGTGCTTTGTTCGCGAGTGTTGAACAGGAATTTTAGAGATATTGATCGCGCTTTGATTATCACAATAGAGATGTAATTGTTCCTCTTTAATTCCATAATCACTTAGCATTTTCTTAAGCCAATGTAATTGAGCACAGCAGCTTCCAGCGGCTATTTATTCAGATTCAGCAGTTGATAAAGAAGTATAGTTATGTTTCTTACAACTCCAACCTACCAAATTATTTCCAATATAGTAACATACGCCTGATGTGCTCTTACTATCGTCAGTACACCCTCCCAATAGACATTGTTATATACTATTATAGTGTTAGGAGTATCACTGGTGTACCAAAGTCCTAAATTTAGAGTGCCTTTAATGTATTTTATAATTCTTTTAACACAAGATAAATGGATCTCTTTAGGATTGTTTTGATAACGGGCACAAATGCAAACAGCATACATAATATCAGGACGCGAAGCAGTAAGGTATAGAAAGGTTCCTATCATACTATGATATAAAGTCGAATCTATGGATTTTCAAGTTTCATCCTTAGACAGTTTGATCGTAGTACTCATGGGAGTGTTAGCATCTTTTGCACTCTCAAGACCGAATTTTTTAATAATCTCTAATGCGTATTTTGATTGTGAGACAAATAATCCTTCTGAATTTTGTTTTACTTGAAGATTTAAGAAAAATTGCAACTCTCCCATAAGAGACATTTGAAATTCTCTATGCATAATTTAAGAAAAAGATTTAACTTCGATAGGGGAAGTTCATCCAAAGATGATATCGTCTAAGTACACTTGGGCTATAATTATATGTTTGTCAAAATGTTTGACAAAAAGAGTTTGATCACTTCCACCTCTCTTAAAACCTTTGTCTAAGAGAAAGTTTGGAAGGTGCTCATACCAGGCTCTTGGCACTTATTTTAGGCCATACAAAGCCTTCTTAAGACGAAAGACATGATTTGGATATTTAGGGTCAATGAACCCTGCTGGTTGTTCTACATAGGTCTCCTCAGTCAATATTCCATTAAGGAAGGAAGATTTGACATCCATTTGGTAAAGCGTGAAATGTAAGTAGCAAGCTATGGCAAAGAGAAAACAAATAGATTTTAATCGAGTAACAAGAGCGAAAGTCTCGTTAAAATATATTCCCTCTATTTGAGAGTATCCTTGAGCAACTAATCTGGCTTTGTTTGTAATGCCTATCCCACTTTTATCAGATTTATTTTTAAATAACCAACGTGTGCCAATAACCTTTTTGTGATCAGGCCTAGGTACAAGATACCAAAAATCATGAATGAAAAATTGAAGAAGTTCATCCTGTATTGCAGAAATCCAATGAGGATCATTCAATGCATCATTAACATTCCTTGGTTCCTCAAGGGAAACAAAGCATGCATAATGAGCATAGTTTCTTAATTGAGATCTTGTACTTACAGTCTCACTGGGGTTACCAACAACGTTATCTATGGGATGATCTTTAGAAACCCAATTAGGTACTTCAGGTGTCTCAATAGGTAAAGAATCATCTATTTTCGAAGAGTCATTTACTAAAATATTTTCAGAGACTTCTACAATAGTTGGTTCTCCAGTCTTACTCTCAATAGTAGTGTCACTTATAATTACATTTATGGATTACATTATGGTCTTAGTGCGAAGGTTATAAACACGGTAAGCTCTACTGTTAGGAGAATATCCTTGAAAGATGGCTATATGTCCTCGAGTCTCAAATTTGGATAAGTGTTCTTTATCTTTTCATACATAACACGTACTACCAAAGGTTCTAAGGTACTTAAGATTAGACTTTTTCCCATACCAAAGTTCGTAAGGAGTTTGTTTTGAATTCTTTCTAAGATAGACTCTATTGATAATGTGACAAGCCGTACGAATAGTTTCTACCCAAAAATATTTAGGTAAAAACTTGGCATGAATTATAACACGTGCCATCTCTTGAAGGGTACGATTCTTTCTCTCAGTAATACCATTTTGTTGAGGTGTCTTAGAAGCACTAAATTCATATTTGTAACCATTATAGTCACAATACTCTATAACACCAGTATCAATGAATTCTCCACCTTTATCATTACGAATACTATTTACCTGAGAGTCTTTATCATTTTCAATTGGAAGTAAAATCTTCAAAAAGGTTTGGAATGTGTCAGACTTTTGTTTTAATAAGGCCACCCTAGTAAATCTGGTGAAGTCGTCAACCATAACTAGAATGTAAATGTGTCCAAAAAGACTAACAGTTTGAGAAGGACCCATTAGATCCATATGGATGAGCTCCAAGGGTTTAGAGGTTAGGATATATTTGACTTTCTCATGAGGGGATTTAACAATTTTTCCTTCCTGATATGATCCACATACAATATTGGAAATAGGTTTGATCTTTGGAATACCTCTAACTATTTCTTGATAATACAGTCTACTAAGGTTTTCGTAATTTATGTGACCCATTCGATTATGCTATATCTCATTGTCATCCATTCTGGCAATGTTACAGACCTCAGTACTGTTTTGAATAGTATAAAAATTGTCCGGAGTCTTGACTCCTATAATTATGCACTCACTTTTTTCATTTAAAATTTTGCAATTATTCTTTGAAAAAGTGATAGTATGATTTGAGTCACAAAATTATGAAATGCTAAGTAGATCAGACTTAAGACCTTTTACTAGAAGAACATTTTCAAGTGAAGTTAATCCTTCTTCTTGGAGTGTTCCTTTACCAATGATTTGAGATGATACACCATCACCAAAAATAACTTTTCGTCCAGCAAAGCTGGTTTTGTTTAAGAGTTTGGTATCATCCCCAATCATGTGCTTTGAACATCCAGAGTCTAAATACCAACCAGAAGGAGTTTGTTCACCTTTAAAAGTAATAATAATAATAGTACACTTCATCTGGGGTAATGGATCATCCTTTCTAACCCAAATAGATCTTGTTTTCATTTTGCGCTTATCTGCTCTTAATTGATAAAATTTGCGAGCATTTTATTTCTGTTGAAAAATGCTTTGCGCATGAGGCTAAATTTTATGGAAAGTGAGAGCATTTGGTTTAGAAAAGTGTTTAGTAATCCTTCTTGGAAATGATCTTTTAGGTTTGGTCTTTCTCTTTCTATAGTTAGAGTTTTTGTCTGGTTGTCTTGGAGGAACATAATTGTTACGGCTTCTCCTGGAATAGTTAAAGTTTTGGTACACAGGAGTAATAGAGACAGGGTTGACTAAATGTCTATAATAGCAACCTTCAAAGGACTGACCATATAAGTCACAATAAGAGCAGTATAGATTGCTCGAAGATGGTATCTCCTTAGGAAAGTCTCTAAACACAGGCTTGCTGAAATTTTAAGGTTGAACCTTATTCTTAAGGAGTACAGTTTGAAAGATCGAATCATTCTTCCTAATCGGGGGGCAAACATATTTAGTCTTAAGTGGACTTTCACACTTAGAGCAACTTTATTCCCCAGTATCAAACTTTGATTATTTTTCAGGAAATTCATTTTTTAGAGAATGAAAATGTGGACAAGTTTCTATAGGTCTTTTGCAACCTGACACAAACTTAATTTATTCAAAGTTTCTAGTTTGAGTCTTCAAATTAGGGCAAAATCCTATTCCAGTTCGATCATCAGAATTGGTTTTTGAATCAGCAACAAAACCATCAAAACAGTTTGAATTATTTTCAAATTTTGCAAATTTTTTTAAGACTGTTGCTGTCTTTTCTTTGGATTGTTCCAATTCTAATAGTGTCCCTTTTATATTTTTTCTCCAGAGTTTCATTTTCTTCAGTCAAATTCTTCAATTTTTAATCAAAATTTTTTACTTCATTTTCATGATTTAGACATTGGGTTGTGTACTCTTCAGCGTTAAGTTTAACCATCACACTTAGGTCTTCTAATTTCTTAGTGACATATTTCACTACCTTTTCTAGTCTAGTGCTTTTCTTGAGATTTTTCTCATAAAGTGTGTGAATGTCATGGAGGTCTTCAGTGTCTGAGTCACTAAGTGCAGTGTGTGAAGTGACCCCTAAGGAATCAATTCTTGAACTCATGCACCCACTGACATCGTTATTATCGCTTTCCCGTTGACTCACACAACCCGTGGTAGAACTAACAATATTCTCATAAATTAAATCATCTAAACTAGTAGCAACATGATTCATAACAGCAGAAGTAGAAATACTAGCATCATTCTCATACATAGGCATATCATCATTGTAGATTATTTTGGCAAAGAAATACATGCAAGGATCAAAACAATTAGAAGATTCAGGCTCCTCATTTTCAGAATCGCTTGAATCATCCCATGCTTTGCATATATTAGCCCTAGTATGTTTATTGGCAGTGTTCAGTTTCACTCTACAGTCTTGTGCTATGTGTCCTAGTTTTCCTCATCTAAAACACTCAATGTTCTTAAAGTCTTTTTTGGGTCTCAAGTCCTTGTGATGTTTGTATTGACCTTTCTCATGAGGTTTGTAGTTAGACTGATTTGGATAATTTGGCTTGACTTGTCTATTTGCCAATTTATTTCTAAATTTGACAATTTTCTTAAATTATTTTGACATTAAGGCAATTTGATTATCCAAACTATCTATATCACATTCCTCATCAGAATCATCAGTGGAAACAGTAAACTCAGGTTTCATCAGCTTAGAGGAAAAACTCAAGTTGGAACTAGTCTGTTTCCTATGGGACTGTGTCATTTGTTTCTTAAATTCTAATTCCATTTCCACAGTTCGAAGTTTATTAATGAGTAATTCAGAAGTGAGATTTTGATCACACATTTCCTCAATAGCATATCTTTTATTGTCAAATTTCTGTGGCAATGATCTCAGAATTTTAGATACAATTTCATGTCTGTCATATTTTATCCCATTAGCATGCAGTTTGGTCACAAAGTCAATTAATTTCGTGTAAAAGTCACCAAAAGATTCAGAATCTGACATAATTAGGGAGTTATACTGCTGGACAAGCATTTGAGTTTTGGCAGCCTTAACTCTGGTGTCACCTTCATGTGTAGTGATCAGTGTATCCCAAGCTTCCTTAGAAGTGGCACAAGATGAGATCCTTTTGAACTCATGTTCATTATGGACATAAATAAGGCATTCTTGCCTTTGTTATTATTTCGAGAAGTTTGCTTCTCTTCTTGTGTGAACTCACTTAATGCTTTCTTAATCCTCTCATTACTTCCTTCAGTGGATGGTTTAGTAGGATAAGTGTAACCATTTTTAACAATATCCCAGACATCATCTCCCAACGTTCCTTGTATGAAAGCAACCATTCTTACCTTACAGTAAGCAAAGCTGTTTCCATCAAAGAGTGGGAGTCTGGCCAAGTTACCAAATCTTTCATTTTTCTCGTCCATTATTTTGATTTTATTTAAGAAAATAATTTTAGAAACACAAGATCTTTTAAAAAGATTTCCAAAGCTCTTATACCAATTCAAAAATTGTTACTAAAGCCATTTAATACAAGATTAAACTATTTAAGTAACTCCGAACTGTTTTTTGAGGAAACTCTTTTCTAGAAATCAAATAAGTTTAATCACAAGATGTGTTTAAAATTTTACACGAGATCAGTTCTAGATTTGTTAACAAGGTTTGAAAAACAAAACTAACATAGTTTTAAATCAGCGCACTAATCAGAATGAGATGAGGAGATGTAGAAAGATTAATGATAAGAGATTTTAAACATGGTAAAACCTCACCCAACTGAGGAAACATCCACTACTCCCTCTACGGAGTAAAAAGAAAAATCCACTAAAACAAAATATAATAGTTACAAACTATATAACGCATATGCACACAAATAAAACCTATACAAGTTTAGAAATTTACCCACTGGTTTCCTTATAACTTTTCTGCAGTTCTGATTGTTGATGGTGTTCTCCTAATTTGCTAATTTTCACTTTGTTCCAGCCTTTACGTCGACTCTTATTTAAAGATCTTTTTACCAACACTTTTAGTGTTGTAGCGTGTAAGTGCTTGTGATGGTGATCTAACACATGCATGCACAACTCACGCTTATTTTTACAAACAGTCCTAGTAAATTACATATCAGATCTATATGCTGTGATTTTCAGTTTCTCTCTTCTTAGGAAACGTGAACCTTATTTGACCTTTAAGATTAACCTAGAATCCACGGCTATCTTGCTCAGAAGACGTTTCAAGATCTTAATCAATTTCAGGATTTTGAAAAGATTTTTGAAATTGAAAATCACCAAGTGTGATTCCAACTAGGTCAAAGGTCTTGTTTCAAAAGAACTAGAAACAGAAAATGTTATTGTTGATTTTGAGTATGAAAACATTTGCAGAAAATAATCAAAAAAAGATTTCTCAAGACGAGAAACTATAAATGCAGATCTAGGTGTAATATAACATAAAACGCTCAGATCTATAATTTCTATGAATCAGAAACATAGATCTAGCCTAATGTTTAAGTTGAACACAAGATCTTAAAACGAAGAGGTTACAGCACGAAGCCACTATCAAACCACTCTCAAAAACTCTCAAACACTCAAGATTGTGTTTGGTATAAAATTGGTTTTGATAAAAGAATTAGGGTTTGAAAAAGGGTTTAGACGAATAGGGTTAGTGTTTCTTTTCTCTCTCTCTGTCCTCTCTCTCTCTCTCTTCTCTCTCTAAATGACAAAGTGGAAAAAACTTATGAAAGGCTAAGGGTTAGCCTCCTTATATACAGGGCTGAGAAGGATCGAGAAGGGGGTTTGAAATAGAGGTCTGAGATTGAGTCTTGTAGCATTGACTTCCATCCAATGGTTAAATGTAAGCGGTTGGTTATGAGGCTTTTGATTGGATGAGAGATGTTCGCAAGGATTGGGACAAGGACGCATGCAGAGCGTCGATTAACTCAATCTAAGGGCTAATAAAATACGCTGGTTTACTATCTTAGAAGAAACACACATATATCCAATAGGGAAGCAACAAGTGTACGGAAAATACCGGATATCAAACGCGCGTCCCAAACTTAATTACAAAGACACCCTGATATCTCTAGCGCTTTCGATTCCTACCCAAGTGGACTTTTCGAGGATAAAACTAATAACTAGAATTTATATAAAAACTCCAAAACTTTTTAATTGCATTTTTAATTAAGAAAAAATTGTTTTAAAATCATTAAAAATTCTCAAATATTTACTAAAAAATTATTTTAAGGGAAAATAACACACACAACACACATACAATCAAATGATGCAATATATGAACAATGTATGCAGTCCTAAAGTGTGTGAGTGATAGTTAATATACCTTGATCAATCAAACAAGAGGAATGAATTTTATTGAAGAGTCTGAGGCTCTTTGGTTTCTAGGATGGGGACTCAATTTTGTCTCTATTACCAAACTAGGAGCACTTATACAATGTAGACTCAAGTGAGTCAAGGGTATAAGATTCTTCAAGAAGAACTGCATTCAGACCTTTTCTAAGTGCTCAAGGTATGTGGCTATTGATGTAACTAGCCTTACCAAGCATACTTTTACAAAATGGCAGACATATTGGTTTAGAGATTTTTAGCCGCCACCCAAGGGAGATACTTCTAGTAGAGTTCTCAAAAGTCAGGATGGTCCCAAGCTTCACTCCCCCTCATACTTGGCTGCTTTTCTGAGTAGATTTTTGTGCCCTGGTAAGCTAAAAGTCTCTCCTTGTGATCTTATTTTCAGATTGGTTGCGAGGCTAGCACGAGGGAGCAAGGTGCCCCTTGCTGCCTTAACCCTTGGATATCTTTATACTTAGCTGGACCGCGCTGATGTAGACATTGAGAGATCTTGTGTCCACTATAATGCCGCCAACTTTGCCAATTCCCTTATCTTGATGGTTTTTTTATTTGAGCATTTTTTCCATTTTGGTCCATAAGCAAGGTCATGTCATAGTGGGGCTGCTTGCCTCATAAGGTGTCACAAGATGGCTCCCAATAATCCCTTGGGTCTCTATTTGATTATGATGATTATGATGATGAATTCTATTTTTGCCCTTACAAAAAATGCTCCGGTGGAACTTTTAGCTAGCTTGCTTTCTCGGGTGACGGTGGCACGTTTTATTGCGATTTCGATGCGAATTTTGTCTCTTCTTGCCCGCACGTCAACGTGGTAATGATGTTGTCATCAACCCTTCTTACTTATTTGATTGAGCTAGGTCAGGTCATGGAGTTCTATCATTATGAGCGAGTGAGGAGACAGTTTGGCTATGATAGGATATTCACGCACCTTTTTACCCCTCGATAATTGACCCTTCAGAGTTGTATTTGGAAGCTTATAGGAAATTTACTTTTTAGGGGATGCTCTATAGAGTGAGCCACTTGGGGGACTATATGTGCCTCCCCATTATCACTTACCTTCTTTCACCTCTTCCATTCAAAATTATATGAATGGCCCCCTTATGATACCATTCCCACCAAGTACATCCAGGCTCGATTCTTAATTAAGATAACTCAGAAAGAAATTTGGCATCTCAGTACTACACCCAAGACGTCTCTTGATCAAGTTGTTCCTATGTTAATGAAACCACTCCTCACTGAGTCCACCTGTCTGAAATAACCCGGGCCACAACATGCCAAGTCTAAAGGCCATTCCAAAGATAAAGGAAAGGCAAAATCTTCTACTACAGTTAATAGAAAGCACCCGAACACAAATGTGTCAAACTTCATCCCAACTACTAACATTGATCCATCTGCCCCCTTCCCTTGTAAGGACTTGGGCTGCCAAGAAAAAAAAGGGAGTTGATACTGATGTTGTTGCTCCTTATGTGTAGGATCAGGGGTCAGATACTGATGATCTTGGAGTAGAGGAAACTTATAGGACTATTCAAGAGCGTGGTGATGAGGCTGTGGGATTTTCCTCTCAATAGGTACTCATTACATATATTCTAGTTGTAGAAGGTACTTTACCCAGATCTTCTTTACTTAGAAAAATTGGCTCTCAAGGAGTTTCATATACCGATTCCCCCTCCCACTCTTTGGAAGAGGAACTACTTGACTACGAAAGCACTTCTTCCTACGATGATCATAGTTCTTCTTCGAATAATGTGGATGGCCTGGACTTCTATGGTCAAAGAACTACTAACACTTTTACTTTTTTAATAGTTTGGAGGGAGTCTTCTAGTGATGACAAGATGTTATATTATCCATCAGGGACTAGCTCTTTTGCTAGACGCCTTCCATATGGACAGACCGCACGGCCTATTGCTACGAGTTTTTCTTTACTTAGACTTTTATTTGCATGATCTTCTTTTATTTTCAACATTGACTTGTTTACTAATAATATTTTTTTCCAATGCTTTCACTGGTTACTTTTGTTGAGACGAGTGGCCCCTCGGCTCCTCCACTTCCTCGTGCTCCTTTACAGCAAGAGAGGAATTTTATTCTTATTTCCTCCTGAGGCCTTTTGAGAGAAGTTCATTACTTCTTCCCCTTAATCAACCTGTCTCTCTCTTTTTTTAAAGATTTGATAGTCATAACTTACACTTATCTTTCTAAGTGTTAATATTTTTTCGTCCTTATAGCTTTCATCTGTGCATCCTACTAGCCCCAGGGTCTCTTCTATGACCTCGCGTTCTACTCAGGTATTTCTCGAATTTCCTCCAAGTGTGAGGTTTCACTATTCTCTATTTTTAAGACGTGCTTCGCATGTGTTCTCTATTCATTTATATTTGTAAAAGGTTGTTCCTTCCAGTCCTGCTACCTCATCTTCCACTGTTTCAGTAGCAAGAAGCTCTGAAGCTGAGCCCCTTGCTTCCTCACTCTCAGAGGTATGCATGTTCCCTTTTTTATTTTTCCTTTGATTTTTATCCGTGTGGTTTGTATTTACATTATAATTTTTCAATTTCATTCCTTAGGGCCCCGTACTCTTGACATCTCTCCTACCGGAGAGAGTCTTTCTCTTTATGGGATTACTATCCAAGGGTTTCCCCCTCAGGGTGGATTTCCATTCTTAGGGTATTGATCCCTATGGATGGTAGGCCTTTGGTCCAGCCTATTCCTCACAAGCCAGTATTTATTACGGCCGCAACTACTGAGCTTATTTCGTAGGTTTCTTCTTCTCCTTAGGTACTTGTGGCTTATTTTCCAATTTTATTTGTGATAATAAAACTCCTAATGCTTTTATAATGAGAAGGTCTCTTCCACAGTCTCTGCTATGCCAGTGATCATCTTCCGCTCTTCCTCTTTAGTGGGGGCTCAGTTATTCCTTTATCCTTATGCCTGTGATCTCTCTGCCTAGCTTATGCTGATGAGCTATTTTATTTTTTTCTCTTTTTTTAATCTTCAGTTGCCTCATGGGACCACTTCATCAGTCTCTCATGATACCACTTCTCTATTCGCCCTTTGTTGTAGTTGACAAACCTTGCCCTGCTACTTCTAGCGAGAGTACCATCATAGTGCCTCTTTCGATAACTATTTCTATTGTGGGTCATTATATTATTTATATGATTATTTTCACGCGGTAAGCAATTTGTTAACACCTATCTCTTTTTTTATTTACAGGCTAGCTTTGTATAGGCTTCTTTATATGTCGTTCCCATGGAGAGTGTTGCAAGAGAAGCATCTATAGCGCCCCCTTGACTACTGCGGGGGTAATTACTCAGGTATCAAGTACTTCCAATATGAGAGTAACTATCTCTGTGCCACTCTTTTAACTTATATCTTTTTAATCTTATTATCAGTTCGGCACAGCTGAGGTCCTCCTATCTGAGGGACCTGTTACCAGTTCTGCTCCCATTATTATCGAGCTTCCGATTAATGTCTCGGATGAGGTTATCCAGGTAAATACTACTTTTTCTATACTTTTCAAATTTGCTTATACAGTGCAAATGTTTGTTAAAACTTATATGTTTCCCTGTTCTCAAGTTAGTGTTGTAATTCTTCCAGTGACTGAGGAACACATTGGGGAGATAGCTGTGGAGGAGGTATTATACTGTCATAACTTCCTCTCCTTTTTACTTCCCCTTTTTCATCTTGATTTTACAGCACAAGTAGGCTCACCTTCACCCTTGTTTCATTATTTTCAGGCTAGTGAGATCGCTACTCCGATAACTATGGAGAATATTGGAGAGATAGTTGCGAGAGAGGTATTATATTGTCATGCCCTTCTCTTCTTAATATCTCTCTTAATTCTTCTTATGTTTATTGTGCAAGTATGCTTAGTTTTACCCCTATTTCATTATTTTCAGGTTAGTGAGGCAGCTGCTCTGGTATTTGTGGAGCGGGCAGAGAGTGCTGTGTTACTCGCTCCTCAAGTATTTGACCGTTATACTCAAGTTACTATTAGTTGTTTAGTTTCATAAACTTCTTTTTTATAACTTGTAAAACGTACTGATATTTCTTGTAGCTATTTCTTTTACTTAGTCTAGTATCCCTCATCCAGTTGATTCCTCTCGTCTGGGTGGCTACATACTCACCCTTTGATCTTTGGGGTAAGCTTTCTATCATAACCCTTTTCAGAGTCTGAATATAGTTTTCTTTGTTTTCTTTTCTATCTTGAATCATCATGGCTATCTATTTTCAGGAACCTATTGGTGAATCTATCGGGATAGCTGATGAGGGAGATCGAAGTTTAGAGGCCACTCCTACAACCGGTGAGGCTGACTCTGGCGAAGAGTCTTCCTTTATCCCTTACGAGATAGAGTCTCACCATTCAGAGGGTGATACTTAGGTAGGGGATCCTGCGACTTTTATGCACAGATTGTGGAACAAGGAGCACCCCGGAAGCTTTAGGACACATGGGCGCTAGATATTGGATTTGATTCTGGAGAATCATCCTAAGACTTTCACATCTCATAGTACGCTTCATATTGATAGCCTCATTGTGTTCAATATGAAAGCCCTTGCCAGTCATATTTTTTAATTTCTTAGCTACTTCTCCCTCTGTGATGACTAGTGCCTCCACATTGCTATTCTTGGACTCTCTTCATGATCTGAAGTAGTTCTGACATTTCCATCTAGGTTGGCTTGATGTGGGAGTTCGTTATTTTTTTAGCATTCCCTTTTGAAAGATGGTGAGGCTTCATACGTCTAGGTAGTCTAAGACCAAGCAGCGACAGGCTGAGGCTGCTAGGATTCGGGGTCAATTTGCATCGCTTTAGTTCCAGATTGACATACTTGAGGTTGGTGACCAGGAAGATGAGGCCAAGTTGTCCAGGATGGAGGAGAAGTTTGTGTGGGAGGCTGGTCCATCATATATTGGCACCCTTGCCAGCGATAACTTGCTTTTTATTATCACTTGTGAATAGGTTATTTCTTGAATTGTACTATTTTTTTCTAACTTCATATGTAAAGAACTGGTCATTTATTAATGCGAAACACTGTTTTACTTACCTTGTGCTTTCTTATCTCTTTGCCTCTACTTATACTTTTGGCATCTATTTACTATAACCTGCTCTAATTTTTTGTAAGCGCTCGGTCAATTTGAACTGCCCCATTTACTATGGGGTATTTTCATTAATCTATTCAATATATATATATATATATATATATATATATATATCACAACCCCGTGGGACTATGGGGTATTTGCATGTTATTTGAGCAAGTTATAGAGATCCCCCTTCTTACTGTGGGGTACTTGCATATTATCTGAGCAAGTTAAAATTTTAGAGTTGCCCCCTCTAACTGTGGGGTACTTACCTATTATCTGAGTAAGTTGATATTTTAGAGCTTCCCCTTCTAACTGTGGGGTATTTTGTTATGCATATTCATTTCTTAGGGAATAATTGGGAGAAAAATGGTTAACCTTTCTATTTCCCACAAACTTTGAATATAATTCAAAAATGTAAATATATAAAAATGATTGTTTTCTTAGAAATATGGCCCCTGGTCTACGGGGTCCTTATTCCAAACAGTTTGTTAGGAACCTTTTTCTAAAAAAAGCATTTTTAAAGGGTGGTGTAGACCCCCTTCTCCACAATTTATGAGAACTGGTCAAGTAAAACTTTTTCTTGAGAATAGAGGTTAAAGCTTGTTCTCTATGATATAAATCTTATTGTAGGATAATAATCAAAAAAGACATTTTTTATTACTGAAGGATATCCTCCTACTAGTCTGGTACCACGTAATTTGTCTGTTATGTCTGGAAGGGCTTTGCTCAACATACTTTTCTCTTCTACCCTAGTAGAGGTTTTTTTTTAAATATATATATTGATATGCATCTACCTCATACAGGAGGTAAGTAAACAAAGTAAGAATCATCGTATAATGATCAAAAAGCGCTGCTATTCATTTCTTTTCATATTGTGTACTGTTTACAAGACTATGTTGCTCTATCATTTTTACAAAATGACTTTTTTCATGTTAGAGAAAGCCACTTAAATTCTGTAAAAGGAAATAAATTTTAACAAAACTAGACATAATACCTCTTCAACCACTTGCAATTGATGGATTGGAGACAGTCACTCTCTGGCTTCGAGATATGGCAGTACCCTGATTGGCCTACCCTCTTACCATAAAGGGTCCTTCCTAATTGGGTTTGAACTTTGACGCAGACATGATGGGGAGGTGATGAGTAGATGCACGAAGGACCAGGTCTCCCACTTGAAACTCTTTGGGCATGACTAGGTTCTCATAAGCTTTGGAAATCTACTAGGTGTAGACTTTACAGTTCTCTTTTACCTTATGCTCGTCCAGTGCCTCCAACTTCACATTCCATGGGTCAGGGATGAGTCCATTTCTTAGAGTGACCCTAGCTAAGGGTACCACCAGTTCCACCGGTAGGATAACTTCTGTCCGATACAGAAGTGAGAATGGGGTAAACCCAGCCGTCTTTCTCTTTGAAGTGTGGTAAGCCCATAATATCAGGGGTAGCTTCTCATCCCATTCCCCTGGCATGTCTTCCAACATATTTTTCAGGATATTGATCAAGGTCTTATTTGTGTCCTCCGCTTGGCCATTCCCCTTTATGTAGAAGATAGTTATTTTATATTTATCTGTGAGAAGCGCCACCTCCTTGTACCCGAATTGTTTCCCATTATCCGTGAGGATTTCTTTGGGTATACCAAACCTACATATGATATATTCCTTTATGAATTGGGTCACCACTTGGGTAGTCACTCTCCTAAGGGGGTGTAAGGACAAAATTTACAATTTAGTCCGTTATATAGTTTTTACTTATTCTCAGAAAAAAATATGTTCGAGTCATAGGGAGATTTTTATATTATCATGATCCGACACAGACTATGATGTGTTGAAGTATATTGAAGACGTTGCGATAAAGCTTCAAGGAATTATTTATGCCAAATGTTTAATTGGTGCAAGTTTATTCGTCTTCAAGTTCAATTGCATTCTGAGATCACTCAGGTATGAATGCGTAAGTTTAATGGGACTCGAAATTTATTTTAAAATGTTTAACGATCTTATTTTATTAAGAAAATGTTTTAATAGGGTTTGAATTGGTTTATACTTTGTTTCATTCTGATAAGGACGGATTAGAGTTGAATTTCAGTTAAACTTTCTTTTCAAAGTTGGTTTAAATTTAAACTCTATCGCACGCATCGCTCAAACGACATGACACGTCATTAGAGCGACATGGCACTGTCATTCAAATGACATGCACATCTCGTTTGAGGGACATGTCATTTCGTTTGAACGAGCATCCGCCTCAAGAAAAGTATTTAAATGCCTATTTCCTTCGGATTTCGTAAGTTTGCATTATGGAAAGAACAGTTTACGTACCATAACGTTTATGCACATTATTTTCTAAGGTTTTTAAGTCTAAACACATCCTTAGAGTTTTCAAGATCCGAGTTTTCATTACTATATGCAATACTGATCTTTTTATTACCGAGAAGATTTTGTTCTACATTGAATATTATTGGTTTTGCAGAGAAGAAGCGAAGGAGTTCATGTTTCAATTTCGTAGACGTTACAATCCATATCAGTGGACACCGAGACATACGTGGAGGCATGTGTTGTGGACAGGTATCTTAGAAGAATGACTTTTTCATGGGCATCAGAAGAGCGTCAAGTCTCACGGGGATCGAGTCATTGAGTAAGACTTGTGTCTGTTTATTATAAATCCACATTCATAGTGATTGTCTGCCTTGGGTCGTCTGAGGTTTTATCCTGTTATGGTTTCCTCATACATCCGGCCTTATGAGTATTCTTTACTTTTTTTTTTACTTGTTTTAATCACTAGATGAATGTTTAGGACTAATCAAGATAAAATTTGGTTAAGTTAAAATTGTTCACAACTTAGTGCGAATTAAAAATTGGTTTCATAAAAAGAGAAATTTTTTTTTTCATCCTTAAAACAATTTCAGCATAAGAAATAAAAAGGGACCCGCAAATTGGTATCAGAGCTAGAAACATATTTTTATTGTGTTTGATCCCTTGTGTTTTTCGAAATTAATTTCTGAGGTTTTAAAAGTTTTCATGCACCTATTTTTATGGAACAAATTATGCTTATTGGAAAATGCGAATGAGAAGTGCTTTAAAATCCATTGATGAGCATGTGTGGTTAGCGGTTGAAAAAGGTTTGACACCACTTGTCACACGAGAGGGTGAGGTCACTAGTTTGAAACCCGTTGAGTCGTGGACTGAGGTTGAACATAGGCTTGCACTTTACACCTCCAAAGGCCTACACTTAATTTCCTCATATGTCACACCTGAAGAGTATAATAAAATCAAGAGTTGTGAAATTCGAAAGAGGCTTAGGATACACTTGCACTTACTCACGAGGGAACTAGCACGGTTAGGGTGTCTAAGTTACAAAACCTTACTATACAGTTCGAGAAATTAATATGTTAGATAGTGAGTCATTTGATGAGTTCTATGCTACGTTTTCTAATATTGTCAACTCGTCGTTTAACTTAGAAGAAGGGATTCCCGATAATTGTGTGATAAAAAGAATTAAGATCTTTGCCGAGTAGGTTTGATGCAAAAGTAACCCTTTTAAACTCCTTAGGTATGCTTGATTGGACGAAACTTAAAGAGATTGTTGGTGACTTACAAACCCTATGAACTCGATATGTTTACCTCTAATCAAGTGCCAAAGAAAGAAAAGGGCATTGCTTTGAAATCCTAGAAGGAGGAGACTAAAGTTTTAGATGACGATTTCGATTCCGATTCCAATTCTGATTTTAAGGATGTCACCTTGTTGGCAAAGAGGTTCAAAAAAATTCTTAAATTTCAAAAGAAATGAAAAGATGCCAAAAAGTTTGAGAAATTCAAGAACAACACGGTAGAGTCCACCCCTAAAGATAAGAGTGAGAAATTTATTAGGGTTGAATAGGATAGGTTTTTTTGGTGTGAGGGGTATGGTCATAAAGTTATCGAGTGTCCCGCTAGACTTAAGAAAGAAACTAAGAAACTGATAGCTTATAGTGCCTCCTTAAGTGATAGTGATCCGAAAGAGGGAGAGAGTTACCCCAATGAGAGAAAGTTTGTTACTTTCTTAGCGTGTCATGTGAGCGACAACGTTAAATCTTCCCATAAAGATTCTCATATGCATGACACTTTCGAGGCCTTTGAGAGTGCATCCTGAGTGTGTGAGGATGATGAGAGTGAGGCGGAGGATATTGATGTGAAAGATATTCAAGTTGAATTTAAGGAGTTGTATGCCAAGGCGGTGAAAGTGAAAAAGGCAAACTCTAAATTACAAGTTAGGTTGAATGAGTGTTCGATAAAAATAATGTTGCTTTGATTGAGGGTCTTAGGGCATGGGAGAAGATGTTTAGGGAGAATCTAGTATATGTGGTTAAAGAGAGAGATAGAATTCGTGGTTTGATGGAGGCATTAAGAAAGGAGATTCTGGAGTTTGAGGAGTCTAGGCATGTGATTGAGTCTTGGATTTATGTGTTAGAGGAGAAGTTGAAAGACTCCAGTAAGGCTAAGTTTGACTTGGAATCTAGGTAAAAGAATTTGGATAGGATGTTAGGCACCGTCCATATAAAAAGTGATAGGTGTGGTATAGGCCACGATGATAGAGTTGTTCCCATTCCCAAAGACCATACCAACCGTAGGAGAGATTCCACTAGGAACGTGAGGAGAGGTCGATATTTGGTAATCATTCACGTTGTATTTATGCTTGCACACATTGCGGTAGGAAAGATCACCTTAGACATTTTTGCTATGACCTTGGAAATGCTCCTAGAAAGTTTAGGAATAAAGTCATGTCGGATCCCAAAAACCCCACCCGTCATGTTACACCTACTTGGGTCGGGAAATTGGATTTAGTGGCTTCGGGACTAAAACTTCATGGTTCTCATTTGGTTGCAGTTGATTCTTCCCATGCTAAATCTAAAGGATGATTGTGTTACCATGTTTGTCATACGTTAGTCTTTGCATCATGATTTATATATTGCTAGTGTTATGAAATGGGTATCATTTTGTATTATATTTTTCATTTATTGAGTCTTATTTGAAAAATACAAAAAGATTTTTGGTTTATTATATTTTTTAGAAAATACAAAAAGATTTTGCATTTATTTGAGTCAAAATATATTGAAAAAACAAATAGATTTTCTATTTGGTTTTGGTTTTGAGTTTACATGTTTGATGTGGCAGATTGGTGTGCTTGGACCCCCTTCCTTTCATTATCCATGTGTCTAGGACTTTTGGTCATAATTATTGATGTTTATAATGATATTAACCATTGTATTATGGGGTAGTTTCGAAGTTAATATGCATTTTGATTCGTCTTTGTATATATGTCATCTTTGCACACATGCACAAGTTTATATGGATGTTTGACATTTCTTGCATATTTGAGTTTGGTGAGACGTCCTTATCTCAATTTTTCCATCTATGCATAAGTAGACATAAGGAGGAGGTGTGCATGTAAGAACCGTTTACTGTGAGGATAGTAATTGAAAAAATGGTGAATGTTCACGGGAAAGGGCCTGCGAGAGTGTAAAATTGACTCGTAATGAAAGCCACCATTTAAAAGAGCCCAAAAAAATTAAAGGAAATAAAAAGAATTATATGCCAAAATAGGCCAAATTAGTTTATGTTAATTCAAAAGAAAAATATGATATATATTTGAGGGAGTTTGGATGGATAAATTAAACGAGTTTGCACCACGAATCCGTCATGACGCTATTATTTGTAGAATCGTCAAAATTCCGGATTTATGTGCATGTTTGATTGTTTAGTTCATTTATCTCACACTTTAAATGTCACATATGGCTAAAATAAAGCTTGATGATTTATAGTTATCAATTAGGGTCCGTTTGATTGGCCAAATTTGCCTAGGCAAATGCCAAAAAGTTGGCAAATATGAAAATTTGCCCACATTTTTGCTATTTGGTTACACAATTTGCCTAGGCATTATTTGTTAATGTACAACACCTCCTATGCACAATCTGTGGGAAAATTTTGCTTACCTATTTGAGTGGGTAATATTTACCAACAAATTTGCCAACTTCTTAAATGGTTTTAATGTTTTAAAAAATAATTAAAAAACTATTTCAAATAATAAAAAAACTGTTATGAATATTTAAAAATTATTTTGCAAAGTTTTAAAAACTATATTTAATATTATAAAAAATTGTTAAGAAAATGTTTTACAATTTTTTTTAAAAAACAGTGTTAACAAAATATTGTAAAAATTATTTTTAACATTTTTAAAAACTGTTGTGAATATATTATAAAAATAGTTTTAAAGTTTTAACAAATAATTTTAGAAACTGTTTTAAATACTTAAAAAAACTGTTATAAATATTTAAAAACTGTTTTGTAATGTTTTGAAAATTGGTTTTAATATTAGAAAAAAAATGTTAAGAAAATGTTTTACAAATTTTTTTAAAAACCGTATTATAAAAATATTGTAAAAACTGTTTTTTAACATTTTTAAAAACTGTTTTGAATATATTATAAAAACGGTTTTAAAGTTTTAAAAAACATTTTTTAAAACAGTTTTAAATGGTTTTAAAAACTGTTGTGAATGTTTAAAAATTGTTTTGTAATATTTTAAAAACTGTTTTTAATATTATAAAAATTTGTTAAGAGAATGTTTTACAAATTTTTTGAAAAATCGTAATATAAAAATATTGTAAAAATGGTTTTTAACATTTTTAAAAACTGTTTTGAATATAATATAAAAACAGTTTTAAAGTTTAAAAACAAAATTAAAAAAAATAGTTAAAAAAAACTGTCGTGAATATATAAAAATTATTTTGTAATATTTTAAAAATTGTTTTTAATATTATAAAAAAATTGTTAAAAAAATGTTTTACAATTTTTTTAAAAAATCGTAATATAAAAATATTGTAAAAACTGTTTTTAACATTTTTGAATATAATATAAAAACTATTTTTAAATAAATTAATTGGATTGACTTTAATTTCGCCTAATGGTTATTTGATAGCGTCATGTGAAAATAACTAGGTAAAATTTGCCATGCCCACTCTTTTGCCTATATGCAACCAAACGGACCCTTAGAGCTTCTTGATCGTTTAGATGTGTTGGAATTTTGATTCATTTGTTGTAGTTCATGCCCAAACATTTCATGTTCATGTTTTAGCACATCGGTACTATATTAGCATGTAGCTCATATTATTTTTGAAGTTTTTGCTACAGTTTTACAATTTTCTGTCCCTTCTAGTTAGTTTTTTTAAGAAATTTTTTCACTCCGCAAAATCGTATGATTTTCAGCACTGAGTGTGTGATTTTAAGTTTCTTGTTCGAACGAGATATGTGTGTCACGCGAAGCTTTCTCGCGAGAAGACTACATCGTTTGAGCGACACGGCTTAAGCATTCGAGCGACCCCTGAATTTTTGTGAAATTCTGTTTCCGTACCCTGCTTCGTATGATTATATATTTTGGTACTACTGGTTGCTTCTGGTCTCTGTTTATGCAGTTTACTTTGAAAGATTTTATATTTTGCTTCATTGATTCGTTTAGACACACCTGCGTAGATTGCTTATTCGTTTGTGTGCTTGCAAGAAACGAATCTGATATCGTTGATCATTATTAGTTGGTTGTTTAATGTTTATCTAGATATATTTCATTCATTTATCTGATTCTAGATATATTTATATTTTCTTCGGGTTGTCTATTCGAGACAAAAGGGTGGAGATGTATGTGATGTAGGGGGAGATTTGGCGTGATGAGCTTAGTATCCTGATTTAATTGGTGTTTACATATTGATATCATGATTTTCTCACATAACAAATGATGTGGATTTGTAACTTTCATATTGGTTTTTATATCATTTGTTCCTACATACTTCACTTGGTATTTATATGTTTCATGTGTGTAGGTATGCTTAAAGTGATTCGAGATTTCAAGACTACATCACATTCAGACATTCAGATAGTTCATGCTTGTCGGACACCCGTTTACTAGTCTTGTCTTGTAATTTTTTATTTTGGGATTATGGGATAGGATTTAGGCGTCATACGGTTTGACGGCCCGACTTAGGCATTTCACTATTGGTTTTGTCCCGAAATAGTCAAAGGGGGATATTTGGAAGGGAAAATTTTCTAATTGAGTATGTTGTATTGTTTTGACTTATTCTCGGAACAAAATACGTTTGAGTCATAGAGAGATTTTTATATTGTCACAAACCCACACATACTATGTGTGTTGAAGTTTATTGAAGACGTTGCGGCAAAGTTTTAAGGACTTATTTATGCTAAATGTTTAATTGGTGGAAGTTTATTCGTCTTCAAGTTCAATTGCAGTTTGAGATCACTCATGTATGAATACGTAATTTTAATGGGACTCGAAATTTATTTTAAAATGTTTAAGGATTTTATTTTATTAAGAAAATGTTTTAATAATGTTTAAATTGGTTTACACTTTGTTTTATTCTGATAAGGATGGATTAGAGTTGGATTTCAGTTAAACTTTATTTTCAAAGTTGGTTTGAATTTAAACTCTATCGTGCGTGCCGCTCAAACGACCTGACACGTCATTCAAGCAAGATGTCACTATCGTTTAAACGACATGCGCATCTCGTTTGAGTGACATGTCATTTCGGTTGAATGAGCAGCCTCCTCAAGAAAATTATTTAAAGGCGTGTTTCCCTCAGATTTCGTAAGTGTGCATTATGGAAAGGAACAGTTACGTACCATAACGTTTATGCACAATGTTTTCTAAGGTTTTTAAGTCTAAACACATCCTTAGAGTTTTCAAGATCCGAGATTTCATTACTATATGCAATAGTGATTTAGTTATTACCAAGAAAGTTTTGTTCTACATTGAATATTATTAGTTTTACGAAGAAGAAGCAAAGGAGCTCATGTTTCGATTTCGTAGACGTTACAAGCCATATCGGTCACCGAGACATACGTGGAGGCATGTGTTACGGACAGGTATTGTAGAAGAAGGACTTTCTGCATGGGAACTTAAGAGGAGTGGTTGAAGATTAGAAGAGCTTCAAGTCTCGTGGGGATAGATTCATTAAGTAGGACTTGTGTCTGTTCATTGTAAATCCATATTTATAGTGATTGTGTGGCTTAGGTCGTCCGAGGTTTTTTCCTGTTGTGGCTTCCTCGTACATCCGACATTTTGAGTATTTTTTACTTTATTTTATTTAATTTAATCACTAGATGCATATTTAGGACTAATCAAGATAAAATTTGGTTAAGTTAAAATTGTCCATAACTTGGTGCGAATTAAAAATTGGAAAAAGGACTTTTATAAAATGAGAAATTGTTTTTATCATCCTTAAAACACTTTTCGCATAAGAAATAAGAAGGGACCCATGGGAGGATGGCTTCTTCCCATTTGGTATACAACTCTGTGGCGATGATAATGGAATCTTAGCCATGAGAGGCTAGGCTGATCTTTCCCACTAGATCGAATGCCCATGTGTGGAAGGGGTAGGGAGCTACTAGGCTTTACAAACTGACAGAAGGGGCATGTACGATGTTGCCATGTACTTGGCAAGCTCTGCACGTTTTCACATAACTAATGTAATCAGCCTTTATGGTTGGCCAGTATTACCCTAACGTCATCAACTAGTCATACAGTTTGTCACCTCCCATGTGGGAGGGCTCATGGGTCTCCCTTAAGAATCTTGCCGCATCCTTTTTGGCTACACATTCCAGTGTTTTCTCACTATATATCTTCCTATACGTCTCCCCTTCCACTAGGTCCAGTGTTTTCTCACTATATATCTTCCTATACGTCTACCCTTCCACTAGGTAGAAGCGAGCAACTCTCTTTCGTAGATAACTCTCATCTGCTCTTTATGCGAGCAGTTCACCATATTTGAAATAAGTTATGTAAGGTTGCCTTTAATCTTCAAATATCACTATGAAATTATCTTTTGTTGGTTGGTTAAATTTGGTTTGTCACTTTAAACAACCCTTTTGCATATGAGCTTCTTTTCTTCTCATGGTGGGCCAATAATAGCCCCCTGCTACAACCAGCGATACAGAGGGATATCAGTATCCCCGCAATGCTTCTCATGCATTGTGCCAACCTCTCTTTTTCTTCCTTTTCTCCTACACACCTTGATAAGAACCCATCGGGACTCTTAGAATAAAGTGTTCCCTGCAGCAGGTGGTAGTTATCCAGCTCTAATATCTTCGTCATTCCTTCCCTTATTTCTAGTTGCTTCATAACCAGGTACCTCCAGTCCTCCAACTTATCACTTAGGAATAAGGACCTCACTGAAGTAGGCATTGTTCTCCACCGTACTATGATGGTTACCTCCGACTCATCCATGTCTAATTTATGGGCTATCGTAGCTAGCGCGTCAGGACGCTTGTTCATTATTCGCACACGCCTCTCAACGGACAATTTCAAGAATTGATCCAGCAAGTTCTGTATAACGGATATGTATGGTGCCAGGTTTGTTTGTTTGAGCGTGAACTCCCCATTAACTTATTTTACCACCAGGTTACCTCTAACAACCCCAAAATTAGGGTCTCATACTCATCCACTGGCACAATTCTGGAGAGCCACATAAGGTTCTGGATGGGTTTAATGAACCCTGTCGTCAGCAGTTTCTATACTTCTACTTTTATCTTTAGGTCGAGCTCATCTTTGTACATATGAATTGTTTGTTTGGCTGGGAGAGAATTAAGAAGAACATTTAATTTGTGAGAGTTAGCCTCTCGTCTATCTCTAGAATCTCTGTTTATTTCCAGGAAAGACATTAGTCAACTCTTTGAGCAGGTTGATGACCTCTTCCTTCTAATTTGTTTTCAAACTTTTGGAAATTATAATGGGTCTACTTTCACCACCTTATACTCCCAAGTTGATTTACTCTATCCCTTGCAACTTATCCCTGGTTCCATCTTACATGAACTCCGGAGCCTCTTCTGGTACCTCAATATTCTCAATGATGTGGGACTCATCCACTATAAAACACTCTAGTGCTGGGTCGGTGCTCTCATCCCAAAATGCCACTGGCGCAGACCGTTATAAACAGTATATAACCTTCCCATCTGGTGGAAAAACCTTCTTACATTTTCGGGGGGTAGCTACCTCCTCTACTTTCCTCTTTCCTTTTGCCATGTGGGGGATCACCCTCTCCCCCAAATGATCGTGGATAGACTTTTTTGGTTGGGCACCTCCTCCAAACACTTGCCTCTCCTCTAACTTTCTTTTAGAACTCTTCCTTTCTTTGTCAAGCTCCGTATAAAATGTTATATCCACCCGGTGGGCCTCAACAATCAAAAATGGCTTTTGCGTTTCTTTGATTTTTAATCTCAGTACCTCGAATATTGGCTTTTGCACATTGGTGGTACATGGAGGGTACTATGCCATGGGTATGCATCCACACCCTTCTGATGAGCAACTGGTAGCTGGTGTTGGCGTTGATGATGTAGAATTTGATGTGGGAAGTGAAATTATCGAACTTAATATCCATGTTCACTATCCAAGGGACTACATGCATGCACTATCAAATCCTGAAATCACCAATGATACAGATACTATCTTCCCTTGATCTATCTCCATCTCATACAACTACAGATTAGCATAATGATAAAGGAACTTTTCGGTATATTTTGTCATTGCTTGAAAGTCCTCTAATCAAAACCTCATATACCTACAAAAAAATATCAAACTCAAATGTAGAGGTAAGTAAGGGTATCAATCCACATCAAGGGAGTAAGCTAGAGACAAACTCAATTGTTATTCAATTTTCATTTTCTTTTTGGGCCTTTTTTACTTTTCCATTTTTTTAGCTTTTTCAATATTAAAACAATTTGGTGAGGTGATGTGAAATAACACTAAACTAAATGGAATATCACATTACAAACTAAAAAGTGACTAAAATGAAAAATGAAGTCTAACACAAAAATAAGAGATAAAGTGAGGTAAATAAATGTGAGAGAAATTAAGGAGTGGGACTACACCACAAATTCTAGCTATTCTAATTAATTAAATTTATTATTTGAATTCTCCCAAATTCATATCAAAATTACAAATCAACTATCGTTGAAAGTGTAATTTTAATAGTAATCTTTTAGAAAATTAAGTTTAACCCCTCACAGCTCTAGAAAATAGATCTACACTCTTTTTAATTAATCACCCGCTAGGATCGATCAATTAAAATTTGTATAAATCATAGAAAATGAAATCAGAGTTGAAATTTAAGGAATAATACCACACTTAAGAAACCCCTATCTCTAGTTCGAATATAAAATGGGTATTATAACTTAGAAATCCGATTTTCTCTCGAAAATCATTTACCCTCTGTCTAGGCGTAAATTTAAGGGTAAGGGAGCAAAATTAATATTCAAAGGGAATTTTCAAGTAATCAAACTAATTAAATTAAAATAACATCAAATAAGGGTTCACCCCACCCCTTGAAAGGGTATCTAGCCTAACATGATATTAAACATGATGAACAAATAATCAAAGGCATGTATAATAAAAGAGTAGAGAAAGAGAACAAATCTTCAACAAGTCTCCTTCTAATTGGCAATTTGAACTCTATCTTCTAAAAAAAATAAAACAAATTTAAAAAAATAAAAATTTAACTTCTAAAAAAAATAAAACTATTTATAAAAATAATTTCCTAATTTATTTTTTAATCTAACCTATCTCTCTACTTTTCTCTAGAATTTTCTCTCTCTATTTACATCGCCTACAAATGGACTTGAGGTCTTCATTTTATAGGGTGCACATGGAAGCTAGGGGTAAACTGGGGAGTTTATGTTTTAGTGTGCATGGAAATGGGGTGTGTGCACATGAGTTTTGAGATATGTGAGGTCACGTGGATGAGGGGATTAAAATCAGATTTGGTTATGGGGTATTTTGGGTATAAGGGTTAAAAGATGTAGTTGGGGGTATAATGGTAAAAAGGGGGTTAAAAGGCTTTTAAAACATGTGGGGTTTACTTTTGTTATATATTTGTCAGCCTGGGAGATAATGTCGTGGGACAAAAGGCAGGTGGAACCGGGTGGGGTTTTCAAATCGGATTGCTGGTCCGTGCAGGTGCCCGGGTAGAAGGGGGTTAGCAGCGATTTAGGTCGCCAGGACGGGATCGATTTGCGCCGAAATGGGTGGACGAGGGGGCACCGCGGTGATGGGAGCTGGGCGATACCGGGTCTACAGCGGGGAAGGTGGCTGCGGGTATAAGGTCGTGTGGAGGTGGGTTTTAGAGATGGAGCGCCGGGTTTTATGGAAAACGATTTCTGGTTTGGTTTTTGGCTCCGGCCGGAGATGGCAGTGGACTCTCCGGAAAGCGACAGAAGGGGGACGAGATTGGGTCGATTCTGGATAGGGGCTGGTGGGTTTTGGTTCCGGGTATCCGATCTCGGTTAAGGGTATAGGTTGTCGGGTATCAGGTATCGAGTTGTGGTGTCGGTTATGGTATGGATGGTTGGAGGGGTTATGGTAATTTTAGGGGAGAAAGAGTGGGTGAGGTGTAGATGATGATGAATAGTAGATGGGGGTTTCTGGGTGGTGTAGGGTATATGGTAAGGAGTGTGGGTGATGGTGAGTTGTTCGGGTATGAGTGAGGGTTGGGTTTTGGACAGGAGGGGTAGGAAGGTAGGTTGTGGAGTTGGGTGTTTGGGATTTGATTTGTTAATGGGGGGTTGAGAAAAGAGAGAGTGGCGGAAGATGATGATGAATAATGGTGGGTGTGTTGATTTGGTGTGGGTGAGTGTAGGTGAATAAGGTGGGGATGATGGATTTGTTTGTGTGTAGGATAGTGTGTAGGTAAGTGGGTGTGAATGGGTTTATGTGTGTGTTTAGTTTGTGACCCTAAAAAAACTAAGACACAAAATAAAATAAAATAAAACAAAATAAAATAAAATCAACCTAAAAAAATGAAAATTAACAAAAAAATAAAAATCAACTAAATAAAAAATTGACACGACACAACACAACACACTACACAAACTCTAAAAAAACACGACTAAAATAAAAACTATAGAAATAAAAACTACCAAATAAAAAAATAAGAACAAATTAAAATAATACTAAACTAACTAAAAACTAAGAAAATATAAAAATTATTACACGACGCGCTAAAAATATAAAAAAATCCTAAAAATATATATATGACTCAATAAAATAATAAAATAAACTCTAAAAACAAAACGACACAAATAAAAATTTAAGTAAAGAAAAATAAAAGAAATAAAAGGGGAAAAATCAAACATGCATGGGTTTGGGACAGGCTAAGGCTCAGTTTGTGTAGGATAGGGTTAAGAGAGAGGTAATTAGCTTCTTTTTAACTGCAAATTGCCTCGAAATATAGCTTTTGACACCGCAACAGCAATTAAGCCTGCACATTGAACATTTATGCGCATAAGACCCAAATTGCCGAGAATTAGCAACTAAAATATGTTTATTCGGGTTATAAAATGTACACTTTTGGGTGCTTATCACACCACCCCCAAACAGAGCGTTGCTAGTCCTAAAGCAATAAGATAGAGAGAAAGAGAAAGATACGAAAACAAAAGTGTACCACTTTCGTGGGCCCTTGCGATTGTACTTAGCAGGTGCAACAAGCCTTTAAACCTATAGGTTGCCCTACAGCACGAGTTGTGTCTCGTGAGGGTTTGCAGGGAATATACCCACAAAATTCTTTATTTGCAAACGGCAGTCTATCTCTTATTAGACGTAGAATAATCGCACAATCCATCATGAAGGAAATATTTTGAGAAATACAAGCTAAAATGTGTAAAAAGTTTAGCTAAGTGAATACACAAGGCACATCCTTCCTAGAACTCAACGTGTGTAGTGTGAATCAGTCAAAACGGATCGAGTATCACAAGAGTAATTCCTAGATTGCCTTTTCGGAATCAATGCTTTAACTTCAAAATCTCATGAATATATCTCTCTCAAAAGAACTCTCGAGATTAGGGTTAGTGTATCGCTCTTGTGTGTGAGGAGGTGAGTAAATGTAAGCAAGTTTAAACGTCTCACACACATATAAGAAAGAACGTACATTTTGAAAGAAAAGTGATCTCGTGAAAGAAATGCTAATCACTATAGTGAGAACGTCGAGTTATTCACTACATCGAGTTTCATTTTCCCGAACACCTAGGGTAACATGGATGATAATGGGTGAGGGGGAAATTAAAAGGATGGGATATGAGGTTGGATGGTGATGTATGGATGAATGACAAGTGATGGATGTGTGATAGATAAAAGATGGATGCGATTGAAGAGTGTTCTATACTTGAAGAACAAATGTCTTTATTTCAAAATAACTAACTACACTCTCTTTTTCTTTTCTTTTCTCTTCTTTTTTTTCCAATTTTTCTTTTTCTTTTTCTATTTCTTTTCTTTTGCTATTTTTCTATTTTTTGTTTTTTCTCTCTCTTTTTTTTTTTTTACTCTCAACACTGAAGATGTTTAACATTTGAAATCACACTCTTTTTCTCAAAAATGAAGGATGAAATGTGAATGGAGATGGGGTATGCATATGGATGGTGTGGGGAATATGGAAGGGTAATGGGTGAGTGAATTGATAGTGTATGGGTGAAAATCTAGAGATAGAGAAAAATTTCAAGACACATGTTTCTTACAACTTGAAAGTGATGTCGTTCTCAGTGATTAAGCCAAAATTTTAATGAAGAATAATGAGATCACACAACAATTAAGTGCGGACCCAAAGGAAGTTGAATCAACTTGTGACTCGGAGATTGCGTAAAACACTCTGAAAGGGTGAAAGGCACAAATCTCACAAGCTAAAGTCTCTACTAGTGATCCTTAAGGTTCTCTTTGGAATTTTAATACTCTTCAACTCTAAACCGTAGTGACGTGATAAGTGCGCAAATTTTTTTTGAGTCTAGAAATTCATGGTGCAACATGCCTTGGGACGTATTACATAAGCTATTTAGAAAAATATTCTCTAGCTTGATTCCTACACTTAAAAAAATGGATGATTGAAAATTCACATCAATGAATGAGATAAAGAAACTGCACAAAATTTAAAAAAAAGGTTTAAAAATAAAAAAAAAATCAAAAGAGGTACGATTTTGATAAAATGCTCCACCCCCAAACAAAAAGGAACATCCTCCTCGATGTTAAGTAAAATGGTTTTTAAAATTGAGAGAAAAACGTGGAAAGAGATTACCAGAATCAACCGCTAATGAAGTGTACAGATGAAGCCAAGAATAAACGTGAATAAGAGGTGAGAGAAAAAATGTGCACAAGTCCATAACATGGTAAAGCATTGGGTGATGTGAAACACCACCCCCAAACAGGATGAGACTAGTACAAGAAACGCGGGTTGCCTCCCGGTAGCGCTAAGTTTAAGGTCTTCATCTAGACCAAAGGGATCTCACCCTAAAGATAAGATCTAGGAACGCACGGGGTGGCAAAAAAATTGGGTGATGATAATCACCCCCAAACAAGACTGAATCATCAGTCTTGTTAGAAACAGGCTAAAGTGGTCAATGCACTTGTATGGAAAAGTGCATCACATGATGCAAAGCATCGGTGTACCATGGGCGGGTGGGTATTAGGGTAAAGGTGAGGGCAGAAAGGGTGAAGAGGTATCGTTCACGGGCCTTATTGAGCCGGAAGGTGAGGGCAACAAGGGCCCGATAAGAATGGTTCTCTAATTGGTGAGGGAGGAAAAATGGTTTGGTAAGTGGTATGGGATGGGGTTCATAGAAATGACACGGCCATTCTATGAATGGACGATGATAATGGTCGCGCCGTGACAGACCAGGGAGCTGTCGGGAAGAAAAATCAACACCACGAGGAAGTGGTGGGCATATAATAACAATCTCGGTGTCACGGTGGAGAGTGGAACCACATATACTCTCATTAATGGTAGATGGTAGTTTAGGTTAGGACCTAGATAAACATAGATGAACTGTTGAGGAATAATGACTAGGTCCAAACAAGGTGGTGGTGGAGAAGGTGAAATAATGGGTAGATCGGGTGGGATAAATGGTAGAGGAAGATGATCCAACTCAAGAAGGGGAGACACACATTCCTTATGAGGCGCTGAGTGATCCTCAAGAGCACTCGCAGGAGGAATTGTGGAAATAAATGAGTGAATGATCAACTTATCCACCAATGTATCACCATCCACTACACCAAAATGGGCAAATTGTCACCTTTCAGCCGGCCAGCCTTGTCAAGGTCATTGACCGTGACAAAAAACACGCGTTTTATGTCACGGTCATTGACCTTTACACGACCGTGACAACTAATTGTCACGGTTAATGACCGTGACAAGGACGTGACAAATTTACTTGTCACGGTCCATGACCTTGACACGACCGTGACAACTTTTCCAGCAAAAACCATTTCCCCCTTCTTTTTTCCCTCCCACCGTTCCCTCTCTCTCTCTCTCTCTCTCTCTCTCTCTCTCTCTCTCTCTCTCTCTCTCTCTCTCTCTTTCGACGCTGCTCTCTCTCTCTCTTTCTCTCTCTACTTTCAGGTCCAATTTCTCTCTCTCTCTCTCTCTTCCATTTATATATATATTTGTGTGTATATTTATGTGTGTATTTGTGTGCGTGTGTGGGGGGTGGGGCAGGGTGGGGCGGGGTGGGGCAAGGTGGGGGAGGGAGTGGTGGAGGGGGCAGGGGTGGGGTGGGGTGGGGCAGTGTGGGGGCAGGGTGGGGCAGGGTGGGGCAGGGGGTGGTGGAGGGAGGCAGGGGTGGGGTGGGGCAGTGTGGGGGCAGGGCGGTGGTGGAGGGGGCAGGGGGTGGGGTGGGGTGGGGTTTGTGTGTGTGTGTGTGGTGGTGTGTGGTGGGGGAGGTAGTAGTGGAGGGGGGGAGGGGGTGGGGTGGGGTGGTGTGTGTGTGTGTGTGGTGGTGGTGTGTGGTGGGGGAGGGGGTGGTGGAGGGGGCAGGGATGGGTGTTGACTAATTTTGGCTTAGGGTTTTATCTCCATTTCAGTAATATATGATGAATTGAATTTAATTAGAGTAAAGATTTGTATAATTATATATGGTTTTGTATAAGTTCTTGTATAACACACTTAAATTACCACCTCTAAATTTAATTAGAGTAAAGATTTATAATAAATTTACAACAAAATAATAAGTTATTGAAATAATTTACCCGTGGTATATAAATTCATAAAACATAAAAAGTAAAATTAAAATTGCTTAAAACACCTCATATATATATATATATACATATGTTGCACACATGTATATATAATCAAACTTTTTTAAGGGTTAGCACACCAACATTCAACTTGCCATAATATTTTAAGTTAAAATGTGTACTATTAACATTCTAATTCTTATGCGCATGCATTCAATAGCCCTTAGACCCGTTCGAGAGTCATTACCCCTGTAATGAGATCTCTCGAATTGTCCTGTCTGGACAGTTTGAGACTGTATAATTTTTGTATAATATTCTTATTGGCTTAAAGTTTTTACTTTTGGAGGAAGTTCTGCAGTCGTATCTTAATGTTCTCTGGGTACATACTAGATTGACAAGTGTGACTGTTATTTTAATTGACCAATTGAAATAACACTCACACCTGCCAATCTACGCCGTGTACTTGGAGAACTAAGGGTATATGCTGGCGAATTTTTTTCAAATCGTAACAATGTGCATGAGCTGTTAAGTATATTACAGAAAAATGCATTCTTGAATGGAATAGGACCACTTACCCTTTAATAGGATAATTAAATGATGGGATAATTAAATAAAACATACTATAAATCTAAGTTTTGTTTACCTTTAATAGGTGTTTAGTTGTGGTAGTTGTGATGGGATATCCGAAATACAAAGAGTGGATGGGTGAGACTAATAGAATGGGGGATGTGTTTCGCAGAGGTGCTAACGAATTTGTGAAATATGCAAAGAGATGTCGTAATGATGAAGAGTTTTCGTGTCCGTGTGCTAGGTGTAATAATGGTAAGGTGTTTGAGTGGAAAACAGTTGAACTACATTTGTTATGATCGGGTATGCAAGATAGTTATCGATTTTGGAGTTTTCACGGTGAATTGAAAGTTCCTTTTGTCCCCGACCAACCTTCATAACAACCTTCAACAAGTATAATAGATGAAGAAGGGGACGACATAGATCATAATATGTTAGAGGATTTAGTTGATGATGCGTACGGAGTTTATGAAGCTGAGGAGAATGAGGTTATTGATGATGTAGAAGATTCAAGTGCTCGTGAAGATAACATGATAAAACTTGACGATGTCTACCAAAGTTTAAAATTTAAGGTGACCCAACCGTTATACTCCGGCTGTGAGAAAGATCAAACAACTTTACATGCCATGGTTGGTTTGCACAGTTTGAAGACGCAGTACGGTTTGTCTGGCAATAGCGTGACGGGAAAGGTTTGGGAATGAAGTATAAATCGATTCATGCTTGTGTGTATGACTGCATACTATACCGAAAGGAGTATGAAAATCTCGATCGTTGTCCGGTATGCGATGAACCTAGATATGTCCAATATACTAGTAAGAAAGGCACAAGCTCAAAAGTGCCTCAAAAAGTATTGAAATATTTTCCCGTTAGTCCTAGATTAAAGCGATTTTTCACAGTACCATGGATTGCAGGGGCAATGACTTGGCATGCTAGGGCAGAAGTAGGGGGTAATATCATGCATCATCCTATTGATTCTACTGCCTGGCGGAGGATGAATTATGAGTATCCCGATTTTGCTCGAGAACAAAGCAACATTCGTTTGGCTATATCAACAGATGGTTTCAATCCATTTGGAAATCTAAGCACCAATTAGAGTGTATGGCCAGTGATCCTAGCCCCACTCAACCTCCCTCCTTCACAGTGTATGAGACCTGAATTTTCGATGATGGCTTTATTGATACCTGGGCCAAAGGCACCAAGTGAAGACATTGATATCTACCTGGCTCCTTTGGTATAAGAATTAAATGAGTTGTGGGAAGAGGGTGTACAATCATTTAACTCTTTTAGAAAAGAAGAGTTTACGCTGAAAGCTATGTTGATGTGGGCAATTCATGATTTTCCAGCTTATGGGACATTATCCGGATGTGTAGTACATGGTTATTTGGGGTGTCCTATTTGTGGAGAGGAGACTGAATCTCTTCGTCTATCCTCTAGCTTAAAAAATGTATACCATTGCCACAGGAGGTTTTTACCCCCAGCTCATAGTTTCAGATTTGAGAAAGGTTCCAATTTTTTATTGGGCGGAGTTGAACATAGGCTACCGCCGAGACAACTTTCGGGTTCAGAAATTGAAAGTAAATCTTCTGAATGTGGCCCAAATATGTCAGGTAAGAATCCCAAATTTAAGAATGTCAAGCATAAGAAGACCCCAACTGGGAATGAAACTGAGATAAGAAAGGCATGGTCACGGAGGTCAATTTTATTTGACTTGCCTTATTGGAAGAAAAATCCGGTGCGCCATGTATTGGATGTGATGCATGCAGAGAAGAACTTCGCTGAACATATTATGGGTACTTGCCTTGGGGGAATTCATTTGAAGGATGGAGAAAATGCACGAAAAGACCTTAAAACGTTAAAACTTAAACAACAACTATGGTTGAAAGAAGATAGTAGGGGAAGGACAATAATTCCCCCTGGTGCGTTTACTTTGACGAGGGAGGAAAGGAAGGAGCTTCTAGACACAATATATAATTTGAAGGGCCCATCTACTTTTTCGTCCAACTTGCAAAGGATTGTGAATTATGTTACTCATGATTTACATAAGTGTAAGTCCCACGATTGGCATGTGATCATGCAATTGGCTCCTCTATTGTTTAAGCACTGTTTCTCCAAGCACAAGGATTTGCGTAGGGCTATTATGCAAATTAGTATTACCTTCTCCCTCTTGTGTGAGAAAGTAGTGAATCGAGAACACATAGTGGCCGCAAAATTGGCTGTGAACGAAGTGATTTGTGTATTGGAGAAGTACTTTCCCCCAGCATTCTTTGACATAAGTGTTCACTTGTTGGTACACCTATGCGACGAGGCACTTCTTTGTGGTCCAGTTAGATATCGGTGGATGTATCCGTTTGAAAGATTGATGAAAGTTTTTAAAGATTACGTCAAGAATACGCGATATATTGCAGGATCAATTGCAAAGGAATACATCACCGTGGAGTCATCAATATATACTCGGGAATATATGCCTGACTCGACCAGCGTTGATGACACTGATGAATTCCTCGATGATGGTGGTAATGTGATGGGAAAACGAGTGAAATTAACGAGTTTGCAACATGAACAAGTAGCTCGTTATCTATTTGACACACATGAAGATGTCGAAGAATGGAAAAAGTAAGTTTTGAATATTATAATGTTTAACATTATTTGAGATTATTTTATACATGATTAATTTTGTAATATGCAGTAAATATGAAGCCTGTGAGAACAATAAAAGACGAAAAATAATGGTACAATCAGACAGCGAATTTAGGCTATGGTTGACATAAGAGGTAATTATAATGAAAACAGTCGTTATGTAACGTTACATTACACTCAAATTTTACCACTAATATAATTAATTTATCTATATTCTCAGCTCCTAAAGATGGGTGATGCGACATCAAGACTTGCTCGTCTAGCCACTGGACCCTTGTTCGTGGTACAAGAATACAAAAAGTATCGATTGAACGGTTACATTTTCGGCGCTAAAGTGTACGAGGAAAGTACAAATGTACAGAATCGGGACTTTCATACAAGGCTCTTACTTTCTTTCGAGCGAGCGCAAAAGATAAAAACCTCGTTGAAGCTGAAATGACTTACTATGGTGTAATCCAAAATATATTTGAATTGGATTATATAAGCTTCAAAGAGGTTGTATTTTACTGTGAATGGGTAAGAGTTGAGGATAAAAATTCTTGTAAAGTTGATCCTGTCACCAATTTGATCATGGTTGACTTGTCCAAGTTGAAGAGCAACGACCACGTGAGCGATGAGCCGTTTGTTTGTGCATTTCAAAAGGTTAAGCAAGTGTTTTACTCGGAGTATATCAACAACGAGCCATGGTCAATTTTCCAACACGCGCCAAGGCATCTAAATAGTAGTGTGGATGACTTGGCTGCTCCTACCGAATATCAATCCATATTTTATGATAACCCGAATTTGAAAAAAAAATTCAATTTGTAATAAATATTTCAATTTGTACCGAAACATCCATTTTTAATGCTTTTACTTGATCTGCACTTTATCATTTCCACTCTTGTGTAGTGTGCGTGTGTGGAGAGGATATTAATACATAAATATTCCAACTACATCTAAGTTTTGTTTATACGAATCCATGAATATGCGCTTCTTACCTTTTAATAGGTGATTAGTACATAGTTATTTGGGGTGTCCTATTTGTGGAGAGGAGACTGAATCTCTTCGTCTATCCGAACACTAAGAAATGCCATAATCCTATGGAGCGATGCTCTGCAAATTCCTCCCAACCGTTATGTAGCCAAACATCACCGGTTGAAGTTGTCAATTCCACTTTCCATACCCCACCATTTGGAACTTCTAGCAAAACATGGGAGACCATTCAAAGGTGGAGTTGACAACTTCAACTACTGATTTTTGGCTACACAACGGTTGGAAGGAATTTGCAATGCATACCTCCATAGGATTATGGTATTTCTTAGTGTTTAGATATGAAGAGAATTATAATTGCCACGATTGCCCAGGGTACATTAGTTGGAAGGAGGTGCTATATGAGCTCAAGTTAGATGTTTGAGTGACACTACAGGTAATGTATTTATATTTATATGTCAATTTCGATTTCGATTTCAATTACGATTTATATTTATCTATATTTGAGGGGCGGATACTAATTTTACTTTATTTCAATTCAGGGGATAGGGAGTGGCCCTAAGGGTAGGCCACATATGCTCTATACTTATGTGGCTATTCGGACGAGAAGGGAAGGATCAGGAGGTGTTCCCGAGCGTCGCGGTACAAAATCTCTTTTCCATGCAAATAGTTTGTAGATTTGAGATAAAATGATGGTGATGTTGTTTCTTTTTAAATAGTTTCTTATTTGAATATATATTTGCATTATCTTTAGTTTGTTCGAATATATGATGTTTGGAACAGGTACAACGTTGCTATAACAGGTACAAATATACTGTTGGGCAGTGGCAGTGGCCATACTGCCCAGCAGTTTTTTTTTTATTTTGCCCAGAATTGTCACGGTCAATGACCGTGACAATTCTTTTACAAAGGGTCACGACTTTGTCACGGTTATAAACCGTGACAAACGTGTCACGGTCATTGACCTTGACACAACCGTGACACAAAACGTGAGTTTTGTGTCAAGGTCAATGATCGTGACACGATCGTGACAAAAAAAGTTGTCTCGCCTCGAAATGTCACGGTCATTGACCTTGACAAGGTGGATTTGTCAAGGTCAATGATCTTGACAAATGGGTAGATTTGGTGTAGTGATCTGATGTGGTGAAAGGGTATAACGAGGCATTAAGATTAGATATAGATGAATCAACGTCAATATTAGGCTCAAGGGGAGCCAAATGTGATGGGGTAGGATCCATATCAAGAGAGGTGGGAACCATCTCTGAAGCTACCTTGGGGCATTGGTGAACACTCGTAGCCGAAGCTAACCTAGGTTGAAGTGGTTCCTTGGGAACACACACGGTAGTCTCAATGGGTGTAGACTCGGGCATGTTTTTGGATGTGGTGGGAAAGAGAATAGGAACCTCAAAGTGGGGTTCATGTGGATACAGTTGGATTTGATCAGGCTCACTATGGATGGATAAATCAACACAAGTGTTAACTTGAGGCCCGGACCATGGAATGGTCTCAACTTCAAGATTCTCGGGGTAATAGGGTTGGTCACACTCAAAATCCGTGTCACAAAAGGACACATCATCATCACACTCGGGTGCAATAATGGGTGGATGCATGGGAATGTCCGACTCTCTTGCACATTCAAATTCATTAATGCGTTGTTCAAGCTTTTGGAGAGATTGAGTTTGAATTTGAATGGCTTGCTCTTGGATTGTTACAAGAGTTCCTCGAGAGCGGATGTGGATGATGGTAGGTGAGTGATGGGTGGTGGCGGTGGGAGAGGTGGACACAACTTGCTACTATCAGGACTATACAGAGAATACTCAAATGAAGTGTGTGGAGTGGGGCCAAGTTCATCATACACAAAAGGATCGCTTTCGTGATGGATAAATGATTGATACTCATGGGGTGCATAGTGAAGGAACTGATCGTGAATGGGTGCATAAGGTTGCCATGACGACTGTTGGAATGTGTGAGGATCCACAACATCGAGTTGGGATTCGTATTGTGTGGGAGGGTGATCAGGCCACCACGAATAACTAGGGTACTCACACCGCTCGAAATTGGGTATATCGGGATAGTAGGGTTCCGAAACAGTGTCATATGGATATGCATGTTCCATGGTGGGTTAGATGGATATGAATAGTATGGGAACTCATGGGACATTTGATCGGAATAAGAACAATGGGTGCACGACAAAGTATGCGACACGTCGACACTTAACACCAAGGGTGATGGAATATGAGGTGCATGCATAGATGGGTGAAGAGTACCAACGATACTCGTGAGAGAGGTGAAACCACCAAGAATATCATAAAGAGACAACTCGGGATCACTCTCACACGTGTCGCGTGTCAATGGAAAATGACCAAAGTAGTCCCATAAAGAACGTTCTTCGGCCATAAGGAGAAAAATATTTTTTTGAATTTTTTTTAAAATTTTTTCAAAAAGAAGGAAAATATTTTTGAATTTTTTGGAAAATGAAAGAAAGAAAATATTTTTGGATTTTCTAAACATAATGGAAAAAAATATTTTTGGAGTTTTGTGAAAAATAAAGGAAGAAACTATTTTTGGATTTTTGTGAAAAATAAAGGAAGAAAATATTTTTGGATTGTTTTTTTGGAAGAAAATAGTGGGAAAAATAGGTGGACTCTTTGAATGGACGAACTAACTAAAATTCAACTACCGAAAATTTAAATTGGACACACACGTCAAGAAGAATTCCTAACTAGCACATAGCCAATTTTTATCTTCAATATTTAGTGAAAGGGGTAGTAAAATTTTAATTAAGTTCGCGGGCGATAAAAATCACGAAAATTATCTGAGTGATCGCCTTTGCAAAAATATTCTCCTATTGGACTACCTAGTTAATTGATTTTAAATTTAGTGATGGCTAGGGTAGCACACAATTGGTAACCGAGTGAGTCGGGTGATGAAATCCCTTCTTGTGAGTGACCGGATGTAGGTCTTAGTAATTTAATTCATCACACCATTCGAAAATAAATGCAAGAATAAAATCACACAAGAGCACGTAATCACATACAAGAATTGACTCGCTAACAGGAGAGGCGCGAGGGTTTGAGAATTGTACCTCCCACGGTTGTTAGGTCGTGGGGTGACGAAAAATTTGAGTCGACCGGGGGGAGATCACGCCTATCTCAGTCGGTCCCGGGAGTCCTACCGACCCAAGGTAGAGAGGCTTATTTTCCTCGCCATGGGCGCCCTCTCTCTACCTTGTCCGGTTTCCCTATCACACTTGTCTTCTTTTTATTACAAATTTAAAATGAAAAATATGGTGAATCTATGCACCGCAATACAAGCAATGATAAAATAAACCTAATAAAAGCCTTCTAAAATAAAGAAAAATGGTACTAAAATGCAACAAACTATAGAAAATAAATGAACTACAAAATTGAATCCGCTCTAAGTGCTTCACGCTCCCAAGAATGGCAATAGCGCCATTTGATAAAGGAACTTTTTGGTATATTTCGTCATTGCTTGAAAGTCCTCTAATCAAAACATCATATACCTACAAAATAATATCAAACTCAAGTGTAGAGGTAAGTAGGGGTATCAATCCACATCAAGAGGGTAAGCTAGAGACAAACTCAATTGTAATTCAATTTTTATTTTCTTTTTGGCCTTTTTTTACTTTTCAATTTTTTTTAGCTTTTTCATTATTAAAACAATTGGGTGAGGTGAGGTGAAATAATACTAAACTAAATGGAATATCACATTACAAACTAAAAAGTGACTAAAATTAAAAATGAAGTCTAACACAAAAACAAGAGAAAAAGTGAAGTAAATAAATGTGAGAGCAATCAAGGAGTGGGACTACACCACATATTCTAGCTATTCTAATTAATTAATTTAATTACTTGAATTCTCCTAAATTAATATCAAAATTACAAATCAACTCTCATTGCAAGTGTAATTTTGATAGTAATCTTTTAGGAAATTAAGTTTAACCCTCCACAACTCTAGAAAATAGATCTACACTCTTTTTAATTAATCACCCGCTAGGATCAATCGATTAAAATTTGTATAAATCATAGAAAATGAAATTAGAGTTGAAATTTAAAGAATAATACCACACTTAAGAAACCCCTATATATAGTTCAAATATAAATGGGTATTATAACTTAGAATTTCGATTTTCTCTCGAAAATCATTTATCCTCTCTCGAGGCGTAAATTTAAGGGTGAGGGGCAAAATTAATATTCAAAGGGAATTTTCAAGTAATGAAACTAATAAAATTAAAATAACATAAAATAATGGTTCATCCCGCCCCTTGAAAGGGTATCTAGCCTAACATGATATTAAACATGATGAACAAATAATCAAAGGCATGTATAATAAAAGAGTAGAGAAAGAGAACAAATCTTCAACAAGTCTCCTTGAAATTGGCAATTTGAAATCTATCTTCTTCCAGACAATTCAATTACTCATAATTAAATCTCACCAAATCTCTAAAAAAAATTAAAAAAATTAAAAAAAATAATTTCCTAATTTATTTTCTAATCTAACCTCTTTCTCTCTACTTTTCTCTAGAAATTTCTCTCTCTATTTACATCGTCTACAAATGGACTTGAGGTCTTCATTTTATAGGGTGCACATGGAAGCTAGGAGTAAATTGGGGAGTTTATGTTTTAGTGTGCAAGGAAATGGGGTGTGTGCACATGAGGTTTGAGAGATGTGAGGTCATGTGGATGAGGGGATTAAAATCATATTTGGTTATGGGGTATAAGGGTTAAAAGATGTAGCTGGGGGTAGAATGGAAAAAAGGGGGTTAAAAGGCTTTTAAAACAAGTGGGGTTTACTTTTGTTATATGTTTGATGGCGTGGGAGATAATGTTGTGGGACAAAAGGCAGGTGGAACATGGTGGAGTTTTCAAATCGGGTTGTTGGTCCGTGCAGGTTCCCGAGTATAAGGGCATTAGTAGCGGTTTAGGTCGCCGAGGTGGGCTCGATTTTCTCTGGAATGGTTGGACGAGGGGGCGTCAGCGGTGATGGGAGCTGGGCGATACCGAGTCTGCAGTGGGAATGGTGGCTACGGGTATAAGGTCGTGTGGAGGTGGGTTTTAGAGATGGGGCGTCGGGTTTTATGGAAATGGTTTTGGGTTTGGTTTTTGTCTCCAGTCGGAGATGGCAGTGGAGTCACCGAAAATTGAAAGAAGGGGGACGAGATTGGGTCGATTCTGGACTGGGGGCTGGTGGGTTTTTGTTCCGGGTACCCGATCTCGGGTAAGGGTATAGGTTGCCAGGTATCTAGTTTCGAGTTGTGGTGTCGATTGTGGTATGGATGATTGGAGGGTTTATGGAAATTTTAGGGAAGAGAGAGAGTGGGTGAGGTGTAGATGATGATGAATAGTAGATGGGGATTTTTGGGTGTTGTAGGATATATGGTAAGGAGTGTGGGTGATGGTGAGTTGTTTTGGTATGAGTGAGGGTTGGGTTTTGGACAGGAAGGGTAGCAAGGTAGGTTGTGATTTTGGGTGTTTGTGATTTGGTTTGTTAATGGGGGATTGAGGAAAGAGAGAGTGGGGGAAGATGATCATGAATAGTGGTGGGTGTATTGATTTGGTGAGGATGAGTGTAGCTGAATAAGGTGTGGATGATGGATTTGTTTGTGTGTAGGTAAGTGGGTGTGAATGGGTATATGTGTGTGTTTAGTTTGTGACCCTAAAAAAAATAGGACACAAAATAAAATAAAATAAAATAAACCTATAAAAATGAAAACTAACCAAAAAATAAAAATCAACTAAAAATAAAAAAATTGACATGACACGACACACTACACAAACTCTAAAAAAACAAGACTAAAATAAAAACTACCAAATAAAAAAATAAGAACAAATTAAAATAATACTAAACTAACTAAAAACTAAGAAAATATAAAAATTGATACACGAAGCGCTAATAATATGAAAATTCCTAAAAATATATATTTGACTCAATAAAATAAACTCTAAAAACAAAACGACACAAATAAAAATTTAAGTAAAGTAAAATAAAAGAAACAATAGGGGACAAATCAAACACACACGGGTTTAGGACTGGCTAAGGCTCAGTTTGGGGTAGGCTAGGGTTATGGGAGAGGTAATTAGCTTCTTTTTAACTGCAAATTGGCTCGAAATATAGCTTTTGACACGGCAACTGCAATTAATCATGTACATTGAACATTTACGCGCATAAGACCCAAATTGCTGAGAATTAGCAACTAAAATACGTCTATTCGGAATATAAAATCTACACTTTTGGGTGCTTATCACATAATATTAACAAATACTCCTCCATCCATCAATGCGTTGGGGAAAAAGATCCCATCGATCATAGCTATCACGTACAGCGGGCTATTGTAAAAATATGACACCTGCTTGTCTGCCTCGGAGAAGACTACTTTAGAAATGTATCTTTTGATCAACCTCTTAATTGGTCCCTGCCAATTTAGTAAGGTGTCCCCGCGCTGCTGCACCTCTTACAAAACCTTCCTTGTGATGACTACCCTGGTATCATACTTTACTCCTATCAGGTCAAAGAACCACTTGAACTTAGGACTTATCGCTATGGCTTCACACTCGGAGTCTATGTCCGCTCCATATGTTTGGGCATTACAGACATACTGTGCCTCAAATGTCCCTTCATCCAGACCAATGATGATATCTACTTTGCCTTCTGTGGGGTTAACTTGCCCAACCCCTCAAATTCAGCCTCTTCTTGATCAGGAATAAAGAACCACTCCTCGTGCCTCCTCTCCTTCTCCAATTCTATGTTCACTATTCAGTTCTAATCCTTGTAGCTCTTCACATATTTTCTCACTACCTTCCCATTCCATAAGGTCTTGAGTTGCCTCCTCATCATATGCCACAATCATATTGGTAGTGCCATAATGATGCGCTGGAAATGGGTTATCATTGACATCTATCGAAGGTATTTGCAAAGTACCACTGGCCACCTGCTCGCCAATGATCCTCCTTATGTAGTAACAATCCTTGGTGGAGGGTTTCACCCTCTGATGCAACTCTTAATACTTGGGTTTAGCTTTGTCGGATGCTTTTGGAGTTTCCCTATTCAAGTGGGGGGGCACCTACCACCCCCTCTCTTACTAATGTACGCTAGCAGTGCATTGCTTCTGCTACGCTGCAAGGAAGTGGTGGTGGGGCATCCTCTCCAAACTTTCTCTTGTTAGAAGGGCTATTGACTTTGGGTCTGGGGACTCTTTTCATTCCCTTTGAACCTCCTACACATAATTAACGGCCTACCTCCTTGAAACTTAAAATCTCCCAGAAGTCAGTGGCACTTGCGTCCTCCAACTTGAGGACCTAGGCTTGATTATCATAGCTATATTACTGGCAGCTTTGGTGAACTCTTTATAAGTCCCATCTCTGGTCTTATTGATCAAGTGAATCTTATACTCTTCCAAGATCCCCTCAACACATATTTTCAGTAGCCTTACCTCTTCCATATCCTTATGGACATCTAGTGACTGCTCGCAAAAACGCTTAATATATTTCATCAACTCTTCATCGGGATTCTTCACCTACTATTCCAGGTGTCTCAAGGTGAACTCATCCTCTACGACGAAAAACTTTTGAAGGAACTGCATGTGCATTTCCTCCCATATGCGGATATTGTTAGATGCTGTAACAACCCGCGCAATCTGGCAAGCGAGGTGTCCATCCGTCCTCACCACACTACGTCGGGCGTCACTAAATAAGTAATTATTCTTACCATGTGATAGATTTGAGACATATAATAATTCATATTACAAGTTAATAATCATATTAATCTAATAAATAAAATTATCCATGCAAATATTAAAATCCATCACCATGCTAATCTCCAAAATAATCCAACTCCAAATGAATATAAACTCGAGTAAAATGATCCAACTGTAAACATCTGAATAAAATCGTAAACAACTGTGGAACTGATTAGCCTACCAAATCCATAATAAGAGTCTCATAATAAATGTGACAGAATAAAAAATAAATCATAAACAACTAAAGCATCTAAAAAAATAAGTCTTCAGCTACGTCTCACAAATACCTCCAATCACTCTTATGCAACTAATCCATTGCTAAACCTGAAATGTTACTCAATGCAATGGATTAGATCCCACCGCATGAATACAACCTATTCTCCCCCGAGCTATTCTCCCCAAATAGGGCTCGTGAACCCATGCAATAACATTATACATAATAAACAGCACAATGAATTATTTTAATTTAAACGAGATAATTATTAACATGCGAGTAAAATAAACTGCTATCATCTAGTCACGTAATTAAGCCACCCCAAAATTTTATGTCCAACTTATGTTATCACAATTAGATAATTAATCTAAGGTCATCGTCATTGTTTAAATTGATTTATCACATTATTATTATTATTTTCATAGTGATGCTAACATAGTCAGCCAACTTTACTGTATGTCATGCACTTATTCAGACCAATTTAAAGTTTTACACCACATACATTCCCCCTCACTGTTGTCAGTCAGACTGTACTCTATCAGTCCTGCACTTATTGACGAGGTTCCATGCACAACACATCATAATAGCCAACCTGCCCGTATTCTGTCAGCCCTGCACTTATTATGGCACCACACCCACACACGTAATTGTCAGCCAACCCATATTATGTCATTCCTGCACTTATTAACGATGCCAGTCCATTTTAATACTCGTTTATTATCTTAGGCATTAATTCCCAATTTCTCATTTTCTCATAAATTATCCCAATCCTATTATAGAGAATAATCCTCAAACTTACCCCTAGTCCCATACCTAGAGGTCTTCAAAATACAAGCACGTCCTACCCCATGTTATAGCATAAATTTATGTCATTTATCTCTTCCTAGTGATGTGCGTAGGCTACCCAAATCAACGGAAAGACACCAAAATCATCCCCACCCCGGAATACCCCTATCCGTGAAAATCTACATTAACAAGTTTCATTTTCTAAAAAGTGTTAATCGCAACTGAGGCATACCCACTATTCTCATACCTATTAAGTATTCTTAAAATGAAGGTGAGAGCGTAACTACCCAAAAATCCTATCGTCCCTACGATTATAATTATAATCCTAGTAATAATTTGCACATTCCAATTTGTCAAAAATTACAAAAAATTCTCTTGCGGTCATAATTAACTTTAATTTAATTTCGTTCAATCCATCGTCGTACTTAACACAATTTATTTTATTCAACAATTATAATTTCAACATCATGCGAGTTTATTAAGCACACCATAATAATTCACTTTGATCATACCTACATAATTTCATATGATTGCACAAGTCCATTTTTCATTTAAATAGTGCAACCATGATTTTCTACATGCAAACCTATCCCCATAATAACAAAACAAAATCTCTACCCTAAGCACACAAGGGTTATGAGTATTAATTCATATTAAGATTTTTCACAAAAATAGTCCCAATTTTGATTTCACTTTCTCTAATTAAGGTTGTTAATTTATTTTAAGAAAAACATGTAAATTAATATTTAGGCGACATTTAAAACGCATAATACTAAAGAGAGAGAATAGAAGTATTCATGCCCGAAGAGAAGTCGGTTTAAAATTATTATTAGATGGTTTTTTTCCTCATGAAAAATTAATAAAAACCCGTTCTTCAACAATCTTGAGAAAATAAAATTTAAGCCTTCAAAACATGGTTTCAATCTTGATTAAATTTGGGGCTAGGGTTTGTAGATGAAAGGTGATAAAGATGTAGGAGTCTTATGGTTGAAAAGTTTGTGAAAAAGTGTTTAGAAAAGTCTAAACCCGAGTTATTTTAACTTGGAAAATATATTAGAGATTGATTTCAATTACAATTCTATTAAAACCACAACACTGCCAAATCTGACCATTGTGAATCAATGCTCCCTCCAGACCGAATTGATTTAATAAGGTCAGGTGCCCCAAAATGCCCCGTTTTTATATAAGTTAAATGAAATCCCGATTTCTCCCACGATTTCAATTCCAAATAAAATCCTACTACTTCCATGAATGAAATCCAACATTTTATATTGGTAAAAATAATTAAATATAAAAAAAATTATTTTTTCAAATTTCGAATTAATTTAAAATATTACCAGTTTAAAATTAAAAGGTATTACATACTTCCCCACTAGCACAGGAATTTTTTCCTCGAAATTCGACGAAGAGTAAATGCGCAAAATAAAATAAAGCTCACATATGCCTACCCACATAATGCCACGATCGAGCGTCCATATACCCAATCCTACGACACTTTCCCCCACGATAAAAATACAATATATATATATATACGCATAACTATAAAAATAACGTACCACGCTCTCTCACGAGTCACCACTCAATTCTATCTCCCAAAATTCATTGCAACGCTTAAGTCCTCTAATCAATTCATATCACCAAATTGATACTTAAGATACCTAACCTCTGCACTAATAATCTCCAAAATAATTCTCGTTTCCTAAAATAACTTCTAAGTATCCTCACATCAAGACTACAAGTTCTAACCTCAATGCCTACAACTTCGTTCACACAAAACTCCTTATCTCCAAGAAACACACCTAACACGTACGCTAGACCCAATACCTTACAGAGTACAAATCAACAAAGGGGATTAAAGATTGTTAATGTGAAAACTAAATGAACTCACAACCTACGTGACCTAAAACCATGCTCTGATACCATCTGCTCTGATACCATCTGTAACACCCCGCGCAATCTGGCAAGCAAGGTGGCCAGTCGCCGCCACCAAACTACGTCAGGCGTCATTAAATAAGTAATCATTCTTAGCATGTGACAGATATGAGACACATAAAAATTTATTTCCACATGATAATAATTTGATTAATCCAATCAATATAATCATCCATGCAAATATTTAAATCCATCACCATGCTAATATCTAAAATAATCCAACTCCAAAAGAATATAAACTCGAATAAAATTATCCAACTGTAAACATGTGAATAAAATCGTAAACAACTGTGGAACCGATTGGCCCACCAAATCCATAATAAGAGTCTCATAAAAAATGCGAAGGAATAGAAAATAAATCATAAACAACTAAAGCATCTAAAATAAATAATTCTCCAACTGCCTCTCCAAAATATCACAATCACTCATATGCAGCTACTCCAGCAATAAACCTGAAATGTTAGTCAGCGCAATGGGTCAGAGCCCACCACATAAATACAAGCTACTCTCCTCAATTAGGGTCCGTGAACCCAGATAATAGCATTATACATAATAAATTGCATAATGAAGTATTTTAATTTAAATGAGATAATTATTGACATGCGAATAAAATAAACTGCTATCATCTAATCATGTCATTAAGCCATCCCAAAAGTTTGTATCCAACTTATGTTATCATAATTAGGTAATTCGATCATCTAATCACGTATTTAAGCCAACCCAAAAGTTTATGTCCAACTTATGTTATCATAATTAGGTAATTACTCTAAGTTCACCATCTTTGTTTAAATCGATTTATCAAATTATTGTTATTTTCATGTGGTGCCATCATAGCCAGCTGATCCTACTGTATGTTCTGCTCTTGTTCGGGCCCGTTTAAAGTTTTACACCACACACATTCCCCTTGCTATAGCCAGTCGTCCCGTACTCCATCAGTTCTGCACTTATTAACGAGGTTCTACACACAACACATCATAATAGCCAGCTAGCCCGTATTCTGTCAGCCCTGAACTTATTGTGGCGCCACACCCTCACACGTCGCAATAGTCAGTCAACCCGTATTCTGTCAATCATGAACTTATTGACGAAGCCAATTCATTTTAATACTCGTTTATTATCTTAGGCATTAATTCTCAATTTCTCATTTTCTCATTACTTTAAATTATCCCCACCCTATTATAGAGCATAATCCTCGAACCTATCCCTAGTCCCATACCTAGAGGTCTCCAAAATACAAGCACGTCCTACCCCCACGTTAAAAGATGAATTTATATCATTTATCTCTTCCTAGTCACGTGCCTAGGCTATCCAAGTCAACGGAACGACCCCAAAATTATCCCCACACTGGAATACCCATATTCGTAAAAATCTACACTAACTAGTCCCATACCTAGAAAGTGTTAACCGCACCTGAGGTATACCCACTAGTGCCATACCTAGAAAGTGTTCTTAAAATTAAGTTGACATCGTAACTACCCAAAAATCCCATTATCTATTTTTAAGAAGGCCCAAGAACGAAACTTGCTGATTTTCGTGAGACGAACGCAACCGAGTATTCAGAATTTTCAATCGATGATTTTTTCAGGCATGAATACTCTATTCCTTTCCTTTAGTATTACGCGTTTTAAGTGTCGCCTAAACCCTTAATCATATGTTTTTGATTAAAATTATTTAGAAACTTAATTAGAGAAAGTGGACAATTAAATTTGGGATTGTTTTTAAGAAAATTTTCAATATCATTAATCTTTGAAACCCTTAGGTGCGTAGGTTAGATTTTTGATGATTTTAGGTGTAGGTTCTCATGTAGAATTTTATGGGGGTTATTGGGACATGCTCACTCCTATAAAAATTAGATGACTTATAAAAGAGAATGACCATGACATATTGAATATTGTTGCATATTAATTAATTTAACATTGTTCAACGTAAATAATTATGTTGAAAACGACGACGGTGTTATTCATTGAATTAAATTAAATTGGGACTTTTATGATGAAGTGTTATGTTATTCTTATGAATTGTGTATTGTGTGATTTATTTTATTCACGGTTGCCATCGCGGGGATGAGAGGCTTTTGGTTAGTACATTGCCCACCTTGATTATAGGATGCTTACTAGGTATGGGTCTAGTGGGTAGGCCTTGTTTAAAATTTATACTTGCTAAGTATGGGACTAGTTAGTATAAATTCGTGGGGATTTTATATTTTGGGGTGGGGAAGATTTTTTAGAAGTATCGCCTTTTCGCTAGGCTAGACATGAGACTAGGATGTATTTTCTCTTGGTGATTCATCATATATGTAGGATAGGACGTATGTATACTTAGGGACCCATAGGTATGGGACTAAGGGGTATTTTGAGGATCCTACATCGTTAAAAAGGGTGGGGGTAATTTGATAATTGTGAAACTGAGAATTAATGCCTAAGATAAAACAGGGTATCAAAATATGGGCGACATAAATAGCGAGGGCCAATAGTCTAAACGGGTAAGTCGGCATTTTATGTCATGTCGTGCGTGGAACCTTGTCAAATTGCGGGATCGATAGTTTAAATGGATCAGCGGTCGTTTTAACATGGGGAGGTGTGACACTTTGGTGGATTACCACCCAAGGCGGGAGGACCGCCATAATAAAAAGTGAAAATGATGATAATTTGGGTTAATTTAATTAAATTAACGGTTTGGGTCTGTGGGATAATTAAAATGATATTGGTGTATTTTTATCGGAATCTTTGGGGGTGGTTAGTAATTTATCTTTCCCGCGTTTAATTATATTCGTAATTAAAATACTCTATTGTGATATTTATTACGTATAATGCTACTGTCTGGTTTTACGGACCCTATTTGAGGGGGGTAGTGTGTATTCATGTTTGGGGCTCTGACCTCGTGCGTTGACTAACTTTTTCAGGATAATTTTTGGAGAAGCTGCATAGGATTATCAGAGTTTCTCGCTTGGAGGTGCAGCTGGAGTTTATTCATTTTATTGTTTTATTTAGTTAGACTTTCTTTTCAGTCGTATTTAATTATGAGACTTCATTTGAGTTTTATTAGGCCATTCGGTTCCAAAGTTGTTAAAGGATTTCAGTTGGATTATTCACAGTTGTTTATTACTCAGTTTTAATTAAATCATTTTTGGAGATTGGATTTATGCGAAGTTTTAGCATGTGATTGATCTTTTATCATTCAGTTGATATTATCATTTGGGATTGATTTAATTACTTATCTTGTGAATTGATTTATTTATGTCTCATATCAGTCTCATGCTAAGAATGATATTTTATTTACTCACATCCGGCATAGTTTTGCTGGCGGCCAACGCTAGAATTACGCGGGGTGTGACAGGTGGTATTATAATCCAAACAATAATTTGCACATTCCAATTTATCAATAATTACACAAATTTCTCATGCGGTCACAATTAACTTTAATTGAATTCATTCAATTCGTCGTACTAATTAACACGATTTATTTTATTCAACAATTATAAATTTAAAATCATGCCAGTTTATGAATCACACCATAATAATTCACTTTGATCATACCTACATAATTTCATATGATTCCACAAGTCTCTTTTTCATTTAAATAACATAAATATAATTTTATACTTGCAAACCTAACCCCGTAATAAAAAAAAAACAAATCTCTACCCAAAGCACACAAGAGTTATGAGTCTTATTCATATTAAGATTTGTCACAAAAACAGTCCCAAATTATATTTCACTTTCTCTAATTAAGGTTGTTAATTTATTTTAAGAAAAATATGTAAATTATTGTTTAGGAAACATTTAAAACGCATAATACTAAACAAATATAATAGAAGCATTTATGCCCGAAGAGAAGTCGGTTGAAAATTTTGATTGAATGGTTGTGTTCCTCTTGAAAATTAATAAAGATTCGTTCTTAAATAATCTTGAGAAAACACAGTTTATGCCTTTAAAACTTGGGTTGAATATTAATTAAATTTAGGACTACGGTTTGTATATGAAAGGTGATAAAGATGTAGGAGTCTTATAGTTAAAAAGTTTGTGAAAAAGTGTTTAGAAAAGTCTAATCCCGAGTTATTTTAATATGGGAAAAATATTAGAGTTTGATTACAATTAGAATTCTATTAAAACCACAAGACTGCCAAATCTGATCAATTCTCCCTCCAGGACGAATCGATTCGGTCTGGTTAGGTGCCCCAAAACGTTCAGTTTTTATATAAGTTAAATAAAATCCCGATTTCTCCCTCGATTTAAATTCCAATTAAAATTTTGCTTTTCATAAATGAAATCCAAAATTTAAAATTGCTAAAAATAATTAAATCCGAAATATTTATGTTTTCGAATTTCGAATTAATTTAAATTATTATCGGTTTGAAATTACGAGATGTTACAGGTGCTAAGTGGGAGTACCATGTGTAGGCCTTCCTTGTGAGGGTCTTGGAGAATTCCCTCAACCTCAGAATTTTGTCATTCCCATGCACCCCTTGGTACTCAACAAATCTCTTCACGTGCTCTCTTGGATTCTGTCATTTTCCATTGAACTTAATGAATTTTGGTGGAATATACCCCTATGGATATGGCTTCTCATTTAAACCTTTTGGGTAAGGATTATATATCTCCTCGTATAGATGAGAAACCTCCCTCTTGGAGGAGGAGAGCAGTTCTTCACTTCCTCCATGGTAACAGCCTTGGAGGGAGATTCCTCCAAACCCATGCTCTTTACTGCTAGTGAACTCAACGGTGTTACAATATGCTCCGAAACCACCTTTTGTGGTGGATCCACGTCTACTGTTTCTACGACTGCCCCTCTAGAGGGGGTTGCTACTGGTGTTACACAACTTTGGCTCAAGTTTGCCATCCATATTATTTTGTTTTAGCAACTCAAAAAACATGCTCATCAGATTCATACCTGCCATTTGAGTTGCTGTTGTTGAACTATTCTAACCTCCCAGATGATCAGTCGCCCTAGCTCTGGTTACCACTACCTCTTCTTAGGTGACCTGATCACTTTGAATTCCAAAGTTAGGTGGAGTGTTAGTGAATATCAGTGTGACAACCCGAATATAATTATGATAAATTATATTTAAATCATGATTAGATTTTGTGATATGTATAATATGTTATTAGTATATATAATGTTAATTCATTATGTATAGTCTAATCCTACCTTCATAAAACATGAAGAATCGAACTAGTTACAAATGTGAAATTTTGAAGTTTTCGGTAGGAATGTCCAAGTTTAAGACTAGTTTTGACCTTTATGACATAACAATTGACTTGAGGTGTAAACTAGATATTTGTAGATATATGAGTTAGGGTTGTAACACAACAAACGGTCCATCAAAGGGACATCCGAGTGGGAAGATATTGTCCTTTTACGAATAGGGGCTAAAGTAGTCATTTAGCCTTAAATGATATTTTGTTTTATATGATGCCACATGTTATAAATTGATTGGTTGGAGGTGGAGGTTGTTTTGGCCGACTTAAACCCTTGAGATATCCTCATTTCTTCATCAAACTCAGTTTGGGAGAGTTTTAAGTTGAGCAAAAACAATTGTGAGGGTTAGGAAGAAGAAAGTGAGGAGAAACATTCAAAAAAAATTCATAGAAAATTACGTAAAAGCCCCTAAGGTAATTCCAACAATGAATCTTGCTATTTTTCTTTCATTTATAATTTATATGATATAAATCCTTGATTTTTATTGACCTTTCATACTTGGGTGCATATGTATGGATATATGCAAGTTTAAGTTAAGTTGAATGTACAAAACCCTAAAATTGCTTTGTTTAGAAACTTTATTTATTCAAACTTCCATATATTTTTGTATACTTGCTGTAATTGATTGATTCCAATTGGAGATTAACCTGGACTCATATATGTATTACATATCCAAAAATAATATGAAAATACCAAGAAATGAGTCTTTGGTGAGAGTTTGAAATTCGGGTATGAAATCTGCCCTGAGGGTGAAAATATGCCCGTCATGTGTTCGGTGTTTTGCTTGACATAGCAAACGAACCTTAAAAATTATGAAACTTTAATTTTGTATTTTTCAATATGTTTAATGATGTTGGGTGAAATATCATATAAATTTATGATGTAGAAAAATTATGGAAATTCGTGGAAGTTGAAGAACGATAAGAGGGCCTATAGGGCAGATTTACCATGTGGTAAAGAAATGAGCATATCTTGCACTACGAGACCTAAAATGATGTACCGTCTTTTGTATTGGAATAATAATATGACAAGGATTGAATTTACAAGAATAAATGGATTTATATTTGGTCTATGATTTGGATATGTTAAATATACTAGCATGGATTTGGATGTAACTTCACTTGTGATAAATGATTTAAATGGAATCATGTGATGCTTATGGATTAAATTATGTTTAAATCGTTCTTTGGATTATTGATTTTATTATGGTGATACTAATATTTTAAGAATGATAGGAAGGGAAGAAGAGATGATTGAACAAGTACTGGATAAAGGCAAGGGCAAAGCCAATTAAACTACCAAGGTGAGTGTACTTATGATTTGTTTCATATATAAATATGAATATAGCTCTAAGAGCGGATTTGTTTGAATACTTCGGAATTCAGTATTTGTTTGGATATTAAAATATCCAGTATTTATTTGGGTCTCATGATCCAGGATTGGTTTGAATACTTCGGTATTCAGGATTTGTTTGGATATTAAAATATCTAGGATTTATTTGGGTCTTATGATCCAGGATTGGAATTGGACAAAGATCCAATGATTTATTGGAACTAATGTTCTAGGATTTGTTATTGCCAATGGGCAGAATTGTTTAGATCTTATGATCCAGGATTTGTTATTGCCAATGGGCAGAATTATTTGGATCTTATGGTCCATGATTTGTTATTTCCAATGGGCAGAGTTGTTCAAATTTTATATCTACATATTCGATATAGAATTGTTATTCTATTGCAGGGAAGGAATACCTCACTAAGCTTAATGCTTACGGTTTATATTTTAACAATTTCAGGTTCATACGCTGCCATCTAGGATACCATATGACCGGTAACTTTGAGAGTTGCACCGTTGGAGAGAGCTGGGGTTTAAAAATGGGATTTTATCGTTGTCGCACTAAAGATTTTAATATACTCACACATTGTATATATTGATTTAGTATGGATTGAGTTGATCATAGTTAATCACGGTATTGTATGTTCGCTTAATTATGACTCTGATATTGAATTTTATGATATAAGAATAATATTATATTCATTATGCACATTATGTAGGAAAATATTGATGAATGATTCATATTTCCAATGGGCTCAAGATTATGATCTAATTATTCCAATAACAAATGATTAGTATGGATATTGGGTTTTGGGGTGTGACAATCAGCTACTTAGAAACGTTAAAACCTTCTTCGCCCATGAAAATGTGTATACCTCCCCAGAAGAATCGCCAAATGTAGGAGGGTAGTATGACTGGGGTTGGGTAAGATACTAAAATGGGTGAGGTGTGACCCACTTCAATGAACTCTACGTCTAAGGTCTTCAAGATTTTCTATAGTAGCACCTGGTAAAACCTTCCCTTTTGGATAAAAATGGAACCAAACCTAGAACCACCTCTTCCAAGAAGATTAACTTCACAATAATAATAATAACTTTTCCTGAGAGGATCTCTCGAGAATGAGGGTTGTTAAGGTGGGAGTGAAGAAACAAGCACTCAGCACTAAGAGAGAGAGTAGGGAGAAAATATTAGGTGGTCTGGTGGGATTTTGACAGAGTAATGGTATAACTTGAGTATCTGATGATGATTTGACCTCACCTATGGTCCTATTTATAGGTGAACATGGGATTAGTTTGGGCCTTTTAGAGTGCCAAAACCAAGAGGAAAAACTTATAGGGACGAGGTCTGCAATGTATCTTTTTTCCTTACTAGGTCTGCAGCTGCATGTCCCCTCTGACTGACGACACTTGGTGTGAATCAAAGTCAAAAAGTAAATATGTCTCCTAATGGAGACAAAATATCTGATTTGGTAAATATCTTTTAAAACAGTAACTTATGGTACATAATTTTTAAACTTGAGAGGGGGCCTCGAGGATTGCCTCCTCTAAAACCATTAAACTTTAGAGGGCCTTGAGGACCACCCTCTCTAAAATCATTTTATAAAAATTTCATTTCTTCTAAGTAGCCTTTTGGATATTCACTTCAATTGTGACTAAGTGTGAGCCATTTAAAGACTTGAGTGACTCATAGGGTTTCTCTACTAGTATTCTCTCTATCTTAAAGTGCTAAGTGGTTGAGCTTGCTCAACAACCCTTATTCCTCAGCCACCAAGTCAAAACTCTCAGAAGATCCCAACTGTCATGTTTGAGCCATGCCTGTTCAACTAGGTTATTTGTACAAGAAATTAAGTATTAGTACTTTTGTTCTATAAAAGAATAACATTTTCATGATAAGGGGTTAATCATGGTAAACCCCCTCATCCGAGCCTATTTTGATCTTTGGGCCACTACTAGAACCCTCTCACTGTAGAACAAATATTGTTTGAACTTTGCTAGAGGAGTTCTTCATTGTGGACTTATTCACTAGATTTTACATATTGACTGGTCTTGTCAAAGGGGTACCTCGTTTGTGGAATACCTTGCTGAGGTATCATTTTAACTAGTTTCAGTTTGGGGGGAAAGGGGTCCCTCGCCCAAAATATATTTTTAACTCGAATGAGGTTCTAGTGGGATTCCTAATTAAAATATCTTTGGGATTAAATGGAGGTCCTGGAGGGGTTCCTTCTCAAAACATCTTTCAAACTTCTGAAAGGAGGGGTTGGAGGGGTCCCTCTCCCAAAACCCTGCGAATTCTTGAAGGAGGGGTAGGAGGGATCCCTCGCCCAAATGCATTTGAACTTGTTTGAAGGAGGGGTTGGAAGGGTCCCTCTCCCAAATGCCTTTGAATTTATTTAAAGGGGGCTGGAGGGGTCCCTTGCCTGTAAAACTCTTTGAAGGAGGAGGGGTCTCTCGCCCAAATGAGGGGCTGGAAGGGCCCTTACCCAAACTCTTCGAATGTTTAAAATGAGGGGCTGGAAGGGCCCTCACCCAAATAATATGGCAATGCCAAAACACCCCTCTACAGTTCCTCTCTGCTAGGGTCAATTCCCAAAAGAAGGAAGAAGGAGAATACTCTAAGTCTCGTAACTCAAGTTTGGCTACCAACTAGAAGGAAGAGGAGAGGATGAGGAAGTAAGAAGAGAAAAAGAAGAAGGAAGAAAATAAAAGGGCCTTTACAGCCCTTTAAAAAAGAGCAATGTTCCCCCTCTCTACCTAATATCCTTGAAGCCCGATTTGTGGTCCATAATCTGACCCTTGCCCTTAGTTTGCTGAGGGGGGCAGTGATTGCAGGTGGTTGAAGATGCTGGGACTTTACCAACTCTCTCTTCGAGCATTCTAAACTTTATCCCTGGTAAGGATCTATTTTTTATTTATTGTATTATGTCTATTCAATTGCTATTTGTTAAACCTTCTAACACTTGATCTTTTCCTTATTTTATAGTTTGTGGTAGAGTTTACCAATTTCTTGGATGGTCACGCCGACTAGTATAAAAAAATAATGAACTGACTGAGGCCTTCGAAAGTTATAGGAGGCAATGCTCCAGGCCAAAGAGGCCTATGAAAAGGAGAATAATACCATTAAAGAAAATATGGACTCATTAAAATTCGAGAATAGCCTGCTGAAGGTGGAGAATTTTGGTTAACCAAAGAGGTGAAGAAGATCCCTGCCCTTAAGGATGCCAGCTTCGAGCAAGGCTAGAACGAGGCGTATGACAATGCCAAAGTCCATATTATCTATGCTCGGAAGGTGAGCTTCAAAAAAGGATGGGACAAAGCATTGGTGGAAATCGAAATCCCCTCAGAATTTGAGCTATATGGAAAGAACCATCTAGTTCCCCCTCCTCCTGTTGACGAGGAACCTTCTGCCATCCATCCTGCCAATCAGGCAAAGGAGGTGGTGCCTAAAGAGAAGGAATTGGTGCCTAAAGAGAAGCAGGTGGAGACTAAGGGGAAAGAGGATGAGATAGAAGAGTAGGTTAAGAAGTGAAGCCTGTAGTTCTAGGGTTTTTGCTTCTTTTGCGCGTTTGATGTACTCTTTTTTCTTTCCATGGATTATAATGACTCTCTCTACCCTTTATTTTGTTTAATGAAAATATATTTTGAGTGTTCTAATTTGCGTATTTTCTAATAATTATTTTCTATTTTGCTTTGATATTGTAAACTGATGTTGAGGAAATTCCCTCTTATGGTAACTTAGAAAGCGTGCTTGGGGAAGATGCTAGTGCGCAAGCTCACTGAGCATTCCTGACTGCATGCAAGGCTATAAGGCAGAGGACTAAGGATTATAAAGACCAACCCACCCTGGTCGCCAAACTGAAGGTGAAGATTTAATTTATTAACTTATATGCTTTGATACCAAATTAATTAAAGGGGAGAAAATTTATTTTTCGCGTTTAATCTTTTAATATTCCCTATGCATTTAACGGTTTGCTTAAGTGTGCAGAAAATTGTTTTTTAGCGGCAAATTACTTAAAGCGTCAAAGCATTTCCTATTACTCGAGTCAAGTAAGTTTGGTTTTGTCCCAGAATAGCCAAAGGGGGAGATTCGTAAGGGCAAATTTCCAATTGAGTCAATTTATAGTATTGTCTTAATTCTGGATAAAACAATTTGAGTTATAGGATAGATTTTCTTATTGTATCCTTTCAAGCCTATGACAAGTTTATATCGAAGACGTAGTGGCAAGAAATTAAAGAACATATCCTTGTCGATTTTTGTGCCAAGTTTCACATCATCAACATTTGGATTCCAACGTCTCTAAAAGGTATGAATGCATGTAATATATATTTATAAAGAGACGTGGATCCTTTTATTGGGTGTTAGTATTATTTATTGCATGTCAATTTTTTTTCTTTGAATTCATACTATCTAAATATTTTCTTCTCGGACACCTTTCCGTAGAAAAATCATAACTAATTCAAAAACAATCAAAAAAATACGAAACTAGAAGCCACGTATTCGTATCGAAATTATCTAGAATCATGACCTGAAATATCGTTAGAAAGGTCGTTCGAACGACCTCGTTCGAACAAACTTCAAATGAGATTTCAGAAAACTTCACTGTTTTCTCATTAGAAGATTCGTTCGAATGAACTCGTTCGAACGAACTTCGAATGAAATGACGCAGTTTTTGATAGTTTTTTGAAAAACTTCTCATTTCCCCACTACTTTTGCCTGATAAAATAAGTACGGGAACAACTTTTTCAAAAGAACCTTTTCCATTCTTTCTAAGGAGTTGAGAGGAAAATTCTTCCAATAAAAGGTCTCCTTGGCTTTTGTTAAAAATGTTTTAATATTTAGAACAAAACCAAGTATTTTACACCCATTATTTAATTTTGATACAAGTTCCATATAGATATGTCTTTGCTTGGAGATTGTTTGGCACCGGGTTCTTCTCTACCCATTAAGGAGATAGTTTGGGATTCTTCTCTACCCTAAAAGGAGAATGTTTTGCGGAGGCATTCTCATATGGTGAAAGGCACCTTGTGTGGGTTGACGGTAATCAAGCCCCATTGGTGGATTCCAAGATTATGGTGGATTCCAAGATTATGGTGGACTCCAAAATTATCGACTAGGTGGATGTGGATGCAAGAAGAAGCATCGAGGCTTGGACAGAGTCAATTCATGTGTTGTAAGTCTTTTGTCTTGTATTTGTAAAACCATACTTAGTGGACTAGTAGGCAGGGTCGTCCGAGGTTTTTCCCTTGTGGGTATTCCTCGTATATCGCAACGTAGTGTGTTTGTGATTTATTTTATCTTGAAAAATATCACTTAGATGCATGCTAGGTTAATCAAGATAAAATTTGGTTTAAATCACAACTTCGTTTAATTTGTTGCTAATTACGTTTGGGTAAATTTTAATTTAAGTTAATTCAAGTCGGCATTACTTTAATTAGATAATATTCATGCTTGGTTTGTTTTACTTGAAGTGGATTAGGTTTTGTTTGAGTGGAAATTAAAAATATGTTTGTGTAGTTTATTTTCACTTTAAGTTTAATTTAATTTTTTAAGTGTTTGATTGTTCTTTTAAACAAAAGAAAAATAAATAAAGTTTGAAATTTTAAAATTTAGAATATCATTAAACCATCTCATAATTTGGGTTTAAAATTTAGGGGAATTCGCTTCAATAGAAGGACGACCTTAAGGTCTTGGAAGATGTGGAAGCTTACATGAAATAAGAAATAAATTACTTAAAGGCCCAGTTGGAAGATTCCAAGGATGTGGGCAAGGTCGGCGCTCTTATCCAATCAGAAAATGATGACTTGAAGAATAATATTTTCGAAGACAAAGAGCAAGCTTGAAAGAGCAATGCCATAGAAATGGGAATGAGCAGTGATAATAAAATGCTTCGATACTTATTCTAGATGGGTCCTCAAGTGGCTTGGTCAGGAGGCTATGATAAGGGCTGTCAAGATGCCCCAGTGAGGTTGTATGAGGCTCAAGACGTCACCTACAAGAATGGTTGACTGAACGCCCTCAAAGTTGTTAAGGAACTGTGACAACCCGCCTAATAAAATACCAGGTCATCAATACTATATCAAATTAAAACAGGAATCTCATATGGTTCATTCTCAGCATCATTATTGAAAACCAATATATTACTAACAACCTACTACGCCTAGCATTAAAATTTTAATTAACTAATCTTTTTAACCAAACCAACTATAAGGAAAACAATCACAACAGTTTAAATACACAGAACTGAAATTAAATAAGATAACCGAACACTCGGTATAGCATATAATACAACCAAATTGAAGTTACGCAAACTAAAATGTGGTAAAAAAATAAATGAATACAGTTGGGCCATCAGCTCGAATGTTTCTACAATACCTCCTATCTAGATCACAAGGATAGAGGCGTCTAAAATAATCCTGCATGCATCCATGACTGCTGAAGCAACGCCTGACTCGAAAGAATCATCATTCAGGCGTCCCTGTGACTAGACACCTAAATATATATACATATATAGCAAGGGAGAGGGAAAAATAGATAAACGAGTAAGATCCCGAGTTTTGAAAATATGTAGCAAGTGCATCAAATGCTATATTTTTAATATATGAAATCTATCATATTTCCCATGAGATACACCTCACCCCTCCTTTAAATAGTGCACACCTATCATATACATTTTCAAACAACCTAGTTAAACTACCCTGCCTAACTAATCTCTTTCACCCATCCTCTGAATTCTCATAACTATCACTTACTCGGCGTGATATAATATAAGTTATACCGTAACCTATCACATAATCTTTAATTAATATAATCATAGATTTTATATATATACCGTTCACATTTCAAAACTTTCACTAGTTTAAAATACCATTTTTCACTTTAGTATATAAAATCCTGTATATATAATTCTCACTTTAATATACGAATCACAGTTTAAATGCAGATAAAAATATCCCGAAAGGAAAATAAAATCTTATTCATCTTACACTTTACACAAGTCTAAATTATATGATTTCACATCTTCATATACGAGCAATATACTATATGCAACAAGTATATATTTATACCTATATCACAACCATAAGTATAATAACCATTCCACAGAGCTATAACTCGATGATGCAGTCTCAAAGTGTTATCATCATCCAGGTATACTCTACTTAACCCTGGTAATAAGTCTGGCTCACTTATGTTCGTGGTAAAAATACTAAACGGTGGAGGTAGTAATATCTCCTCCTGAAAGTGGAATCATTATCGCACCCATATGCAGGACGATATGTCCTGGGGACCATATTCTCCCTGCTCCTCAAGCCAGGGGATTCACCCACATCGTGAAACCTACCTGGATAGCATTAGATATATATGTATACATAAATATATCATTCACATACCAATATATTTATAGCCAAATCATATATATACTGTAACAACACCCGTATGTAATATATATCACTTCTCAATATACCCTGGCTATAACTTCCAAACTCTCATAGCAATAACTAAAATCCCGAATGTTCACATTTGTAATAGTATATAAGTATTCACACACTTAAGATACTAAACCTATAAGTATTCTCTTACTTATGATATAACTCACACCTTAATCACTTTTAAGGATTTTATATAAACTCGAATACACAAATTCATAATAATTAAATAAGTATGCAGGAAACTTATTTTAATTCCATAGGTATCGCATCACCTATGATAATCATCGTCAATATAGACATACCAGATAGTAGCTTAATCCTATCTAGCCCATATCCTAAATTCCATCCTACTCGCATCCTAAGATTCACTCAAATGTAATCGACCCATATTTATTCTCTACGCATAAATGTATAAACACATTTCCTGAACACTTTTCTCGAATGTTACTCATCCTAAACATTCATTAAGTCCATACCCCGGATTGTACACTCAACTAATCCAAGGTTCGGGCTTTCAACCCAAGGTTTATTCACCCTAAATTCCATTATCTAGGATTCCTAATATCAAATCTAGAATCCCCTACAATAATCTCCAATTTATAATTTAACTCCCCCTAAACTAAAGGAGAAAAAATTTCAATTCTTGCTGATGCAAATCGATTCGCCCCAGATGCAAATCGATTCGGCAAGCGAATCGATTTGGTCTAAATCCAAATCAATTCGAACAGGATCAGTACTCAGGTCTTTAGGTGCGAAACGATTCGAACTGAGATGGTCCTAAAGGTCCTCCTAAGCGAATCGATTCGCACGAACCAAAGCTTACAATTCGGGCGATTTCTTCTTCTCCAAAATCCTAAAAATCATCCCAACCTCCATTTTTGTCGTTTCTAATCCCAACCAACAACAATATATTCATCTAATCACTGATTTATAACTAACACGTCAATTATTTTATGGGATAGAACATTTTTTCTTGAATTCAAACCCTAAAAACATTTAAACTCTCATTTCTCATTTCCTCCCATTTCTAACCATATATACACACCATTAACATGGGTTTAACACTAGAATTCATAAGGAGTTAACAACACATCAATTTGTGAACTAAAAATCAAATTTCACAAATTTATTTCAAGGGTTCTAACCCAAAAGTCATATAGTTTACCAAATATAATATGATATACACACACTCAATTGAATAAAACAAGTAAACACTTGCCTCGTGGATAAAATCCGATGACCTCGAGTCGAATCCCGCGGAGTTTGACCGAAAATCCCCTTTTCTCTCCTCTTTTTCTTCTTCCTTTCTTTTTTCTCTTCTTTCTCTACTTTCTCTCTCACTCTCTCGTGTGTTATAAGAGAAGAGATAAGGGTTATCCCTTATAAAACCAAAAAATGCCTCGTTTACTCAATTGCGAGTCCCTACTAGTTCAAAAGTCCCCGAAACCCAAATGCTACCCCCGGGTACTCTATTCTGACTAACTCGTCAATTATTAAACTAACCATGCACTCAAAATCTCCATCTCAGTCACTTAAATAAAATTCACTAATCGGATCCAACACTTCTCAACACGCGTTTTCTCCAATATGAGATATTTCTCATCATTTTACCCAACTATGACAGGATAAAAACATATTCTGACTCAATTACTTAGTCCCAAAAGTAGATGTAACTCACATCGGTAATAATCTAACTCTTATAAATTCCAAAATTACTAATTCACATTAATTCCTCTAATTATCATATTACACCCACTTATGTAATTTAAATATCCATCAAAGTATGGGGTATTACAAGAACTCTAAGACTCTCAGCTCTGGTATATGTACCAAATTGATTACTGTTCATACAGTCAACCTTTTTTGGGGCGTAATGAGACTTGGATTCTTTTAGATGTCATTCATCTTCCACTTGTAGAAGATCATGATAGGTATAACAAATTCAGGACTAACCCTAACGATGGTCGGAGGAAGGAAATGGAAAATTTTCAGGCTCACCAACAATAAATTGTTGTAATTTTTTATGCATTTTGTAATTATCATGCATTTAATATTCTTTATAATCGGGCTCTACCGAATGAATTAAGTTAATACCAATACGTTATGATTTTTTTCCAATTTATTATGCCTTGTACGTGTGGTTCTTCTTTTTTTACCTTTTAGGTCAAGTCGTCACACTCCCTTAGACCTAGAAAGGATAATGGATTAAATCCACTTAGTCTGTGGGTAATTCGCACATTAAGGATTTTAGTCGATCAAGTTAAGTTGATTTATTACCTAGGGATCCCTCGTAGGGATTTTGTCTTTTTGGATAAGTCGTGAGGTCTCCTGTGTTGATTATGATAAGGACCTGGGGGTTTTAGTTTTAATTTTATTGAGTAAAATTATCGTAGTAATCAAGTTAAAGCCTAATCAATATTCTTTCGCAGACTAAGAGTTAATTATGAGCCTTTTACTTAGGAAACAACATAAACGAATCAAATAACTTAAGAGCTTTGAGATATGTAAATAAGGGACTTTATTCATGACAGAAATCATAACTTGTGAGCGACATAAGTTTTGAAATGAAAATTTTACATAAACCAAGTGCTGAAAAGTAAAAAGAAGACTAAAAGTAGAACTTCTTAAGGTTGGACGCATTCCCTACTCTGGGTATCTCTCTGCCCTCCATTTATTTTTAAGTGGCGGGCTCTTTGTAAATTTTCAATAATCACTTTGGATGGTTTTTTCCCATTGGGCCCCAATTTTCCATCAGAAAGCCATATGGCGCTGTCGAGGACTTTCCTGAGGACATAATCCCCTACTTGGAACTTTCTTGGATTGATCCCTTTTTTGTAATTCCTTGCCACCTATTGTTGATATGAGGTGAGATTGATCATAGCTTACTCCCTTCATTCATCGTCCAAGTCAAGTTCAGTGCGAAGGGCATCATTGTTTACTCCTTAGTCGGCTAACCTTATTTACATAGTCGGGAGGCCTACTTCATGTGGTATAATAGCTTCCATTCCATGTATGAGTGTGAAGGGTGTCTCTCCAATTGTCCTGATCATGGTACAATATACCCAAAGAACATAGTGGAGCTCGTCCACCCAGGCACATTTTTCTCTTTCTAGCCTTTTCTTAAGGACATCGATCATCAATTTATTGGGGGGCTCTGCTTGATCGTTACTCTAGGGATATGCCATTGAACTGAAGTGATGTTTGACTTTATGCTCGTCAACTCTATAGAAACACGAATCTCAGTAGTGGACTCATATCTCAAGAGAACTATTGAAGTGAAATTCCTCGCCAAGCCCAGTATTGATAAGACAGTAGTCCCCGAGCACATCCTCTCTATCAACGGAGGTCTCTGTTGGATGGACAACATCATAGAGTACTTACAGAACCAAAAACTATCGATCGATAAGAAGTGTTCCCATCAGGTCAGGGTGAAAGATGCCTCATTTTTACGTAGACGATAAGGGAATGATGTATAGGAGATCCTTCACAGGCCTATACCTCCAGTGTGTACACCTGAACGATGTCGAGAAAGTTCTTTCAAAACTTCATGATGGAATATGTGGAAGCCACGTTGGAGGAAGATCCCTGGCATTCCGAGCAATCAAAGAAGGCTACTGGTGGTCGTACATTCAGAAAGACATAAGTGTTTATGTTCGAAAGTGCAAATAGTTCCAAAACTTCTCCCTCCTGATCCATCAACCAGCCAGCGACCTAAAACCATTGACCAGCCCACGGCCATTTTCACAATGGGGTTTGGCCATCGTGGGACCATTACCTATCACTCCTAGGAATTGCAAGTACTTATTGGTCATTATAGACTATTTCAGTAAGTGGTATAAGCAGAACCACTCGCCAATATTAGAGATGCAGAAAGTCTGAAAAGGTCCACTCTCAAATTGTGTGTTATTATCAGTTATAATTTACATCCCTCTTGGCCCTAGGGTGAGGGTTACATTTATAGTAGTTTAAAGTGGTTGAGTTGTACAAGTAACTCTCCTAGATTATTAGTGGCTCATGTTGCATCCCTGAATATCTCTCCGACATTGTTGGTAATCGTTTGAGCTTATCGAGGTTGATGTGATAAATTTTCGTATTTATCCATGATAAAAATAACTGCTAATTTTTTTGAGTTGTTGGGTCGGATGTGTCCACATTCTGCTAGGCCTGGTCGACCATCTCTCAAGTGGTCCTAGTTAATTATTTAGGTTCCCACATGTTGTATAAATTACTATTAACATTGCGGACAATGTAATATTGAATATTGACAATGCTTACTAATACATATCAAGCAGTGAATATTTATTTAATGCATTTAATATCAAACAATGAATATTCAATATATACAGTATTTTAACCTTTCTAATGTAAAATAGAACAATGATAGATAAGGACCAACAACTAGTGAGACAGTCTTTGTGAAGGACTTATTGGAAGTGTTAGACGATAAAAGTATTGCATTAAATGTAAGAAATTGTTAGAAATACTTTTTTCAAAGTTGCATGTTAATTAATTTTTATTATAAATTACGATGAGACAAACTCCAAGATAACCCGTATTTCTTCACAAGCTTGTGTTGGATAATTAGCAAATAGATACATTGGTTTCTATATTAAAATAGATACATGATTTTTTTTTATTAATCTCCCATGATTGTTTTTATAAAATTTAATGCACATTACTAAACTTTCACTATGTCCCAACCTATTGTACGCGATAATCATACCAAGCTCAGGAAGTTTTGGATTATAAATCGTATAAATAGTGTGGCCCAAAATAATAGATGGTTATTCTTCCCAATGAATTCAAGTGGCGAAGAGGTATTAGAGGTGGATTTCATTTTTGCCTAATTGTGTACGACACACATGAGGGGCACATGTTGCACTACAATTCGTTTATACCAGACCATACTTCTGAAGATCACTACTTTTTAGACGCATTAAAGTTGGTAACAAAAATTTCTCTCTAAATATAACTCAGAACTCATACATCTACTACATATGTACAAATTTACGTACTGTTTCTTTATGACATAGTTTTTAGGAAAATCTTAAACTTTTTACAAATAATTCTTGTTTTTGGTTAAATATATTATTGTTAACTAGAGGGATTACATTGTCAACCTTCTTCTACATCGACGGGGTAAACATCTAGCAAAAATGAGAAACTAAGGGAAAGATAATAAAAATTCCCTCCCAGAAACCCAAGAATAGATGATTCATATAATTAAAGTAAATGATTGTCCTCAACAGAATGTCAACTTGTATGTTTTGATTTTTTTCATTTATGAAATATTCATATGTAATTAAAAATTGTGAAAGTTCTTTGAATTGTTAAAATTTGATTGTGATGTGGCAATATGCTACTTCATGGAGAAAATATATAAGGGGTGAAATAACAAATTCTCTATCGTGAGGGATGATGTGGAAATATCATGAAAAAATGATAGACAAAATCATGACAGTGAATAACAATTAGTCCAGATTAGGAAAATTATCACATTGATTTATAGGCATTTTGTTATTCATTTATATACCTTTAAATGGATGTACAAGTGATTATCAATTACTAATGACATTTAGTAGATATATTCAATATGTGTTCATTTTTTTTGTATTGGTTTTATTCAGTGCATAATATGAATGGTCAGAGCGCTGAGAAATATTTGATGTCTCTAAGATAGCAAACTTTGATGACTTAAATTCGCAGTGGGTTAGTGCTGCTGGCGCGGACCAAGATCGTATAATGGATGTAGGTTTGCGCTAGCATCTTAAACCAATCGTGAATGCGAAATTCACAGAAGTGGTATCTAAGTCAAAACAGTGTGTTTAATGATAATTAAAAGTGTATCCACAATGTATATTATACTTAGAAAGTGGCCAAACAGTTAACAAACACTTAGTTGTTATTTGCCAAAGAGCAGTGTGTTGACGTCACTAAAATGGCAGTGGCGTTGAAGACAGAAAATGGCCACTGCCATTTTAGTGGCGTCAACAGCAGATAAATGATGAGGATGAGATTGAAGATGAAGATAAACATTCACATCAAACATATAAGAGACAAAGGTTTTTAAAGTGGTTCGGCTATGAATAAAGACTACGTCCACTGTTATTTTATTCCCAAGGGTTTACAATAGCACAATATGGTGTAGAGAGAAAAAGGGTGTGTATCTTGGGTATGGTGTTTCTTATTTGTCTCTCAATTCTCCCGGATCTCCTACTTTTTGGCTAAGGGGATACATGTATTTATAGTGATGGGAGATAAAGAGATTCATTGTATGTAGACATTTATGTCTACATTCAACGAATCTAATTGTTGAATTACTTGGTATGCTATGTGTTGTCATCTATTAATACATTATAAATGTACATTAAGGCTCATTAAATGCGTTGTCATCTTCATTAATGCACATTAAATGCATAGTTATCCTTTGATCTTCCTGGTTGGTATGCCGACCAACTCTCCTTGGTTGCCGACTAATTCTCCTCGGGTGCCGACCAACTCTCCTCGGGTGCCGACTAATTCTCCTCGGGTACTGACCAACTCTCCTCGGGTGCCAACTAACACTCCTTGGGTGCCGACCAACTCTCCTCGGATGCCAACCAACTCTCCTCGGGTGTCGAATATTGACACGTAGGATGACATGTGCCCTTTTCTGATTGGTCCTCGTAGATGGAGAATTTTTGCGTTAACAGAAGCCCCCAATACTCAATGCTTGATGGTTTACTTGAAAGGATGGAGTATTTATTCTGCAGTGTTGCTCGGTGCTCATGAAATTCTTGATCTACCTTCTTGATTTGTTCAACATAAAGTGCATTATCTCCTGGATGACATATGATGCAGGTTGATCGATGGTTGCTAATCTTTCTTTAGAGGAACTCTGTGTGCTATGTATCACCCCTGGGAATTTGGATGCAGCTATGCCATAGTATGCAGCTTGTAGCTTGTCATAATCTTCAAATATGTTGATTGGTTTGCTAGCCGACCAACTACTCCTGTGCCGAGCAACTGAGTGGTAATTTCACGTGCTTGATTCTTCTGATTTATGATCCTCTGAATACTTTGTCGAGTAACATACTAGCTCTTGAACCCAACTCTTCAATCTGATTAGTACCAAGCTAGTGGTGGACTTCGAAACATTTTCATACAACTTCTTCTTCAATGTTGGTCGGGACAGTAGTAGTAAAGATCTCAGTGCTGTAGATGCTGAATTTAACTTCTAAAATTCAATAGTATGTGCATAATCACTCCTGAATATGCCTCCTGAAATTTTGAATGCGCTTCCTGAACTTCTGAATACACCTCCTAAACTTCAATATACCTCCTGAACTTCAATATTCCTCCTCAACTTCAATAGCCTCATGAACTAATTCTCAAGCAAGAAAAAGAACTTCTGAATGATAATTAGTCGGGGCCCCGACTATGTAAGTTTATGGAGTTGAATTTGGTGCTCGACTGTATGATGTTATGAGAATGTGCCACCGAATGAACAACTGATTTTTTAATAGAAGCCCCCAAGTGTGGAATGTGAACTTTGAATACTTTTTGCTTGATCACTTTCACATACTCATAAAATGTTTCCGACCAACTGTAGTTGACAGCTTCTTATTTCCGACCAACCTGAGTTGGTGTATTTTTTCTTCCCAACCAACCTTAGTTGGCACTTTTGGGAAATATTTTTTCTTCCCAACCAACCTTAGTTGGCATTTTTTAGAATAGTTTTTCTTCCTAACCAACCTTAGTTGGCATTTTTAGGAATAATTTTACTTCCCAACCAACCTTAGTTGGCATTTTTTAGAATAGTTTTTCTTCCTAACCAACCTTAGTTAGCATTTTTAGGAATAGTTTTACTTCCCAACCAACCTTAGTTGGCATTTTTGAGAATAGTTTTTCTTCCTAACCAACCTTAGTTGGCATTTTCAGGAATAGTTTTACTTCCCAACCAACCTTAGTTGGCATTTTTTAGAATAGTTTTTCTTCCTAACCAACCTTAGTTGGCATTTTTGGGAAATATTTTTGATAATAAATGATGGAGACTTCCTCGGAGCTGACCAACAGATTGTTGGGAATAAGATAATATAAATGCTGGAGACCTCCTCGGAGCTGACCAACAGATTGTTGGGAATAAGATACAATAAATGCTGGAGACCTCCTTGGAGCTGACCAACAGATTGTTGGGAATAAGATAATATAAATGCTGGAGATCTCCTCGGAGCTGACCAATAGATTGTTGGGAATAAGATAATATAAAATATGCAAAGACATAAAGAATGATTTAGAATAATAAGAAACTGTCTTGCTGATCTGTCGAGGAAAAATTCCATAATGCCGAATAAGAATAATATTTTCCAGAATATAAGAAAATGGTCGAGTACTTTGCCAGACCTGAGTATAAATAATAATTACCCTGACCAACCATTAGTTGGGGGTGAAATGTAATAAATGTTATAGTTCTTCCTCGGAGCTGAATATGAATATCTCGTCGAGTTCCGTGTTGAGATGAATATAAAATATGAATCCCAAGGGATATAGAATAATTTGTGCTTGAGCCAATATCTCCGAGTAATAATAAAATATATAATGCCTCGCTGAGGTGAAATGATAATAGTTTCCAGATTGTTTCCGAGCATTCGTCGGCGTTGAGTCTTGTACCTGTAAAAATTAATAACTTACTCTACCATATGTGTAGGCTGAATTAATTAGTCATGAGAATAATTTACTCATCCAATCAATATATGATACAATATATGCTTGAGAAATAAAAAAATTAATTTTAAAAAAATTAAATAATATATGTTGGCTGATATGTCGAGGCAAAATTGCCTGATGTCGAGCAATAATAGTTTCCAGAGGTTTAAGATTGTGGCTGAGTTTTCGTTGGGATTGAATCTCATCCCTATGAAATTTTAATAAGCTGCCCGAGCACCTGTCGAGACTAGATCAAATAATTATTGTCATGAGAATAATTATTCGGCCAAACAATATGTGATGTGTATCAGCATAAGGCAACAAAAATTTCAAAATATGAAATAATATGTTTTGTGCCAAATGTGTGTGAGATGGACAAATTTTTATTAGATATGCGCCATAAATAAGACGTAGAGTTTTTTTGTAAAGTTATTTAATCTCCAACAACTAATCAGGTATAAGTTGATGGTTGAAAATTATTTATCACTTGGTTTTTAAAAATATTTTTGGGGTTATCACAAGTTTTAAAAAAAAACTTAAGCCCCCTGTTTACCCCCAAGCTGAACTCGTGTTTAAAGAAATATCTGGGGTGATCCACATTTTTTAATACCCCAAGATTCTACTTTGCCGACCAACGCCATGGGTATTTCCAACCAACATTTGGGGATGTCTCAGTTTGTAGAATATATAGTGCTGACCAAGAAGCAAATGGTCCGCGACCAGCCGAGCGATTTCGCCGATTAACAAAAATGGTGCATTGATATTACAGACCAGTTGTTGGATGGTCACTGAACAACATCAGATGTCGCCGACCAAGAAGTGGATGGTTGGATAGTTGTCGACCAGTAAATTAAACCCTCCGAAAAAGATTGAGATGTCACCGATCAAGAAGTAGATGATCGTCGACCTGCAATTGATTCCACCGAGCTACAATATGAGTCTCCGACCAACAATAAGATACCTCGTAGTTGGATAAAATTATTTCAATGTTTGCTGATGGATCTTCACATCTTATCTCTGACAAACAAAAATGGTATGGTTAAGCTTCCCTTTAATAAAAGTTGGCCCGAGATGATGCCGGCCACAGAAATATGGGTTGTAAGTGGACGATTCCGAACAGCCATATGAGCCGCGGTAATGAATTTTTCATGAGATGGATATGTCCCAACATATCTCGAACCAATAGATCAGAAAAATAACAGTCGATGTAAAATTAAGATTGCTAATTAAATGATCCATTCTCTAATCCACTAGATCGTGTGATTTTGACAAAGAAACCTTGTGATGTGATGAACGAGGAGCCAACCTCTCAAAGTTGTGCCCAGAGTCTTGACATGGTCATGATTGTTTAATTGATCCTTTTTTACAAGAGGTGGGTAATGGTTTTTCAGGTGAGAGAAAATAATTTTTTATATTTATCTCTTCCTATTCCCTATTTGGAGAGATAAAAATATGCCTAATGATGGAAGTTATTACCAAATTTATATAAAAAATCAATCAATGAGACTTTATTGACATAGATGGAAGATGAACCAAATTAAGTATATAGTTCATAAAAATGAATGCAAAGAGACTCAAACTTGAAGAGAGAGAAAGTAGATTTGGGTCATGATTTCCATGAGAAAACTTTTTATTGCCTTTAACCTTTTCCCATTTGTTGATTAAAAATATAATGGTAATTTGAATAGTCATTAAAGATCTTTAAAAAATTATTTCAAAATCAACAATGAAAATAATCAAATCTTATCATCGTCGTATATATTGGTATATGTAATCATTTAAAATATTTATTCCATGATATAAAATTGAAACTCGAGAATCAAGCAAAAAGTTATGATTTATGAAATCCACTATTCTTCAGATTTCTAAATAAGAATTATTCTAACAGTTATGATTTAAAAATCATGATATGCAACATGTTGCAGATAAAAATTGGACAATTAATTTATGTATATAAACATAAAAATCATGATTGAATCAAAAAGATGTATGTATAATTGATTATACATAGAGAAAAAACTTAGCTTTTGATAGAGAACAATGCTTGTAACACGTTCCCACAGACGGCGCCAATCTGTTGAAGACAGAAAATGGCCACTGCCATTTTAGTGGCGTCAACAGCAGATAAATGATGAGGATGAGATTAAAGATGAAGATAAACATTCACATCAAACATATAAGAGACAAAAGGTTTTTAAAGTGGTTCGGCTATGAATAAAGCCTACGTCCACTGTTATTTTTTTCCCAAGGGTTTATAATAGCACAATATGGTGTAGAGAGAAAAAGGGTGTGTATCTTGGGTATGGTGTTTCTTATTTGTCTCTCATTTCTCCCGGATCTCCTCCTTTTTGGCTAAGGGGATACATGTATTTATAGTGATGGGAGATAAAGAGATTCATTGTATGTAGACATTTATGTCTACATTCAACGAATCTAATTGTTGAATTGCTTGGTTTGCTATGTGTTGTCATCTATTAATACAGTATAAATGTACATTAAGGCTCATTAAATGCGTTGTCATCTTCATTAATGCACATTAAATGCATAGTTATCCTTTGATCTTCCTGGTTGGTATGCCGACTAATTCTCCTCGGGTCCCGACCAACTCTCCTCGGGTGCCGACTAATTCTCCTCGGGTGCCGACTAACACTCCTCGGGTGCCGACCAACTCTCCTCGGGTGTCGAATATTGCCACGTATGATGACATGTGTCCTTTTCTGATTGGTCCTCGTAGATGGAGAATTTTTGCGTTAACACAGTGAAAACTATACTTACTGTTCAAACAGTAAATATTCATTAAGCTAGGTTTAAAAAAATGGGGTGCATATTGGTGTCCAAACCGTGAATATTCACTGACTTGCGAAAAGTGATCAAACAGTGAATATTCACTGAATGAGGATTAAAAGTGGTGCATATTATTGGTTGGCAACCATTGAATATTCACTGAATTAAGATTTGTCAACAGTGCATGTGACTAAAACAGTGTTTATTTACACAACATAAAGTAAAAAACATAATTGTTTAAAATGCTTCATATTTTATTTGAGAAGTGTTCAAACAGAGAATATTCACCGAATAGTTATTTAATGTCTATAAGATATCAAACTTTGATGATTTAGATTCACGACTGATTAGTTATGCTGGCACGGACCAACATAATATAATGGATGTAGGTTTGCACTAGCGTCACAAAACAATCATGAAAGCAAAACATTCGTTGAACTGGTATCCAAGTCAAAAACGTGTTTAAAGAGAATAAGAAGTGTATCCACAAAGTGTATATTACACTTTAAAAGTGACTTAACAATGGATAGTCACTTAATTGTTATTTGTCAAAAAAGATCGGTGCAACTTATACGTGTGTTCAAGAACTAAATTGAGTTTGAAAAAACAGGGTGCATATTGGTGTTCAAACAATGAATATTCACTGAATTGTGATTCGAGTAATAATTAGAACAGTATTCATAATGTGCATATTATTGTGATCAAATAGTGAACACTGATGTTGATAACAAATTTAGTCTGCTGACGTGGACCATTCACTTGAGGACACGTGTCAACCTACGTGGCAATTACAAACACTTTCAACGAACAACATACTGTCACCGAGCTACTCAAGCGCCCCAAGCAAATCAACCATACCGAACAGCTTAGGCGCCCTGAGGAGCTTAAGGCTCCGAGCAACTTAAGCGTACCAAGTAACTCAGGCGGTCTGAGCAACTCAACGTACAGAGCATCAAAATCAGGAGAATAAAAAAGATAACTACGCATTAAATGTTCATTATTATCGTACAGATGTATATGTCTACTAGATAATAGCGCGTTGTCCTTTCACATGAACAACCTCAAGGCTATAAATACATTGTAACCTCCTCATTAGAAGGGGACTCAGGATCTCTTGGTAAACCATTTATCGAGATTTCCACTCAAACAGTCAGCAATACAAAAACAGTGGATGTAGGCCATTCGTATAAGGCTGAACCACTTTAAAAATCTTTTGTCTTATTTATTTTATCTGTGATTGATAAATTAGAGATAATCTAATTTTTTACATCAACAGATTGGCGTCGTCTGTGGGAAACGATTGTAATTAGAGTTTTTCACCAAAACAATTCATCATCAATGGCCGATAATCCAGAATCCAATAATCGAAACGCTAGGATCCCTCCAAATCCATCTACTCGCCCAAATGTTCAAGATCTGGCTGCTATAATGGCTAATCTGGCCCAAGGCCAAACGGCTAGGTAAGAAACCATGCGACAACTTATACAAACTGTTCAAGGCGGAGTGTCGGCTCAATCAGGACAACAAAGTGTTCAAATAAATACCCGTTTACCCTCTTCACGAACTAGGCGAATGCTATTCCCAGAGGAATCTTGATCCAGACACACCGACTCATATCGTACTAAAAGATCTAATGATCCTTCTTATTAGCTTGGTCGGACTTCCTCAGTACGAGCTACAGACTCTCAACAAAACATCACTTTATCTCCAAAAAGGACCAGTGCTCTTGAAAGATTGAGTAGAGTCTCTCCTTTTAATTATTTGGGCCCTAGGAGGAAAAGAAGTCCCCCTAGGATTGTGTCGAGGAACTCTCAACGACCATCCAATCTAAGGGAAGGCTCTGCCCAATCACGACCAACTACTCGTAATGAAATATCCCAAGAGGCAAATTCAATGCGATCAGTTGCTCGAACTAATAGGCCCGAGGAGAGAAACGATGCATGGAAGGGATCTATTCAGAGGTTGGAAGACAGATTAGCGAAAATGGCTAAGGCCAAGAATCCTCTACAAAGAACTTTTGTCCAAGGGACACCATTTGTATAGGCAATTGTGGATTTTCCCACACCATCAAAATTCAAAGCTCCTATGGTGACGCCTAAATATGATGGAAAAACAGACCCTGTCCTTCATATAGAACAATACCAAGCTGCTGTCGATATCTATGCAGTTCCAGACGAGATGAGATGCAAGGCATTTTCAGGAACTCTTACCGGATCTGCTCAGATATGGTACAACAACCTTCCTCGGGGGAAAATTGTGAATTTCTTTCAACTAGTAGAACTCTTTATTGGGAATTTCTATTTTGGAGTGAAACCAGTCAAACGAGTAGCACACTTGCTGAGTGTTAGACAAAAGACAGGTGAAAGCACCCGGGACTATATTACTCATTTCAATAATGAGAAACTTGAGGTAATTGATTACGAGGAGAAAATAGCAATTACTAGTCTGATGAGTGGACTATTGTCAGATAAATTGTACTACACTTTAGCCAAAGATCTGCCTAGGACCATGGCTGAACTGATGGCAAAAGCAACCAAAATCATGAATGACAAGGAGGCCATGGCTGCGAAGAAGAATGCAGATACTAAGGAAACCAAGGTCGAGGCTAACAAGACTGAAAAGAAGGATCAGAAGAATAATGGTGGCAATAGACCGTCAAAAGCAAAGCAAGCACTGGAACAGTTGAAGAAATTTGGAAATTATACTCCTTTGAAGGTAGATATAAACCAAATTTTGGAAGAGATCAAGAACAGCGACGGCTAAACTGGCCAGAAAAAATAAAGGCAGATCCTGACAAGAGGAATAAGTCCAAATATTACGAGTTCCATAAAGACCATGGTCAAACTACCAAGAATTGCATAGCTCTCCAGAATGAAATTGAAGCACTCATCAAGCGGGGAAAATTGACCAAGTATATTGATCGCCGAAATAGTGAAAAGACCAATGACCTAAGAAGGTAAAGATCTAAATCTCCTCGTCGAGAAAAAGAAGACATGAAGAGAAGTCACGAAGAAGATCCAGAAGATGACCAAGATGACCCCGATCTCCCCAAAAGACCTAGGCAGCCAGAACGTGAGGTATTTTCAATCCATTTTGGATCATTTGAATGTAATGTTATTACAGGTGGAGATGCAAGAGGTGGGGATATGACTGCAGAGAGGAAAGCTTACCTTAATGAGGCTCAAGCTTGCTCGTACATTCAGCGAATAAATCTGGCTGAAGATGATCGCTCGAGGAAGGTGAATAAAGACAAATTGGTTATTGGTTTCTCTAAGAACAACCTAGCAGGTGTATTATATCCTCATGATGATCCATTGGTGATCAAGATGAGAATGAAGGAAGTGGTGATTTCACGAGTACTGGTAGATAATGGTAGGTCGACAGATATCATGTTCTATCCATGCTTTGATAGTTTGAATCTAAAGCTAGACCAATTGGAGACGTATCATAGGCCCCTCCTTGGTTTTACTGGCGAGAAGGTTTTTCCACTTGGGACGATCAAGTTGGATATGCTTATTGGTACATGTCCTGCTTGTCAAATAGAAAAAGTACGCTTTTTCGTAATGGATAAAAATGTCCAATCAGCTTACAATATCATCATAGGAAGGGTAGGTCTGAAGAAGTTCGAGGCGGTACCATCTACTGTGCATCAATGTTTAAAATTCTGAACTAATTTTGGAGTGGGAGTGGTGAAAGGCGACCAGAAAGTAGCTCGGGAATGATACTATTCATCTGCTGAACAGGAGGAATGTGAAGAATCCAGGAAGATGCAGAGATTGAAATGTTAGACCCTGGAGATGAGTCTCAACTCATGAAGGGAAAGTTCATAGAGGCTACTGAAAATATCATTCTGGACGACGAGCATCCAGAACGAACAACTCAAATTGGTGCTTCAATGGATGTATCGATAAAATAGTAATTGATAGCATTTCTAAGGCATAGAAAGCAAACTTTTGCATGGAGTCATGAAGACATGCTAGGGATAGATCCGAGTTTCTTGTGTCATGAGCTCAACGTGAACAAGGAAATCAAGCCAGTAAAATAGGTAAGAAGAGTGTTCAGTCCTGAGAAGAACCAAGCTATATAGGAAGAAGTAGAGAAACTACAAAAATCCTCTTTTATTGAGAATGTCAAATATCCCAATTGGCTAGCAAATGTGGTCATGGTAAAGAAGAAAAATAATAAGTGGAGGATGTGTGTAGACTTCACTGATCTTAATAAGGCATTCCAAAGGATCATTTTCCTTTACCCCGAATCAATCAGCTGGTGGATGCTACCTCGGGGCATGAATTGTTGAGTTTCATGGACGCTTATTCTAGTTACAACCAGATTAAGATGAAGCCTGAGGACAGGGAGAGTACCTCTTTTATCACCCCAAGGGGAACTTATTGTTATAATGTTATGCCTTTTGGACTTAAAAATGCAGGTGCAACATATCAGCGACTGATGAATAAGGTGTTTGCAGAGCAAATCAGTCATAACATGGAGGTTTATGTTGACGATATGCTGACAAAGAGCAAGAAAGCAGTTGATCATCTCGTTGACCTAGGTCAGACCTTTGATCAACTAGAGAAATTTCAAATGAAATTAAATCCCACCAAATGTATATTCGGAGTACGAGAAGGTATGTTTCTCAGATATATTGTTAACCAACGAGGGATTGCGGCGAACCCTGAAAAGATCAAGGCTCTATTGGAGCTGCGATCTCCAACACAAAGAAGGAAGTGTAAAGCCTCACAAGGCGAGTTGCATCACTTAATATATTTGTGTCACGAGCAACAGACAGATGTCTCCCATTCTTCAAAACACTTCGAAAAACTTTTGAGTGGAATGATGAATACGAGGAGGCCTTTCAAGAGTTGAATAAGTATCTGGGGACACCTCCATTACTATCTAGACCAGTGATGGGAGAAAGACTATACTTGTACCTGGCAGTTTCGAAAAATGCAGTGAGCTCGGCGTTGATAAGAGTGGAGGACGGAGTATAAAAACCAGTCTATTACACCAGCAAAGCTTTTCGAGGAGCATAAATCAAATATCCAAGGCTGGAAAAGTTGGCGCTAGCACTGATTGAAGCAAGCAGAAGGATGAGGCCATACTTCTAAGCCCATACTATAGTGGTGTACACTGATATGCCATTAAGACAATCTCTGCATAAATCAAAGAAATCAGGAATATTGATGTACTAGGCAGTAGAACTTGGTGAATATGATATAATTTATGAGCCTAGATCGTCGCTCAAAGGGCAGGCAGTAGCAGATTTTATCGCAGAATTTACTCAGGAGGACTCCTCTGACGAGCGGGAGTTGAATACAGACCAACATGTGGATGTTATAGGATCATCAAATTTAAACCCCGACCAACTTACGTCGGTAGATGAGCAGCAAGAAGTAATGGAGGAGAACAAAAGGAAACATCAAATATTCCATCGAGGAACACTGTCTGACCAAGAGTTTGATAATGAAGTACATGTATGGAATCTGTATGTAGATGGCTCTTCGTGCTTTACAGGCAGTGGAGCAGGGATTATTTTAACAGTCCAAATGGGATTGATGTGGAATATGCTCTGCGCTTTCAATTTAAGGCTTCTAATAATGAGGCCGAATATGAAGCAATGATCGTGTTTCTAAGCCTAGCCAAAACCATGAAGGCAGAGCAAGTCGTTGTGTTCAGTGACTCCCAGTTATTCGTAAATCAAATTCTGGGGATGTATGCAGCGAAAGGAGAATTAATGGTCAGGTATCATGCAAAAGCGATAGAAGTTGTATCAACTTTTACTAAAATTCAGTTGATTAGAATACCAAGATTGAAGAATGTAAGAGCAGACGCCCTAGCTCAATTAGAATCATCCACATGCACCGAGATACGAAGAACAATCCCAATATAAATCCTGGTTGGTCGAAGCATGATAAAGATCTGACGATAAACTTCATCGCCCTTGACTTGGGACCATCTTGGATGGACCCCATCAGGGCCTCTATTGAATAGGGGGATTTACCAACTGATAAACTCGCAGCCAAGAAACTAAAGTTTAAAGTTTATGTATTGACCAATGGCATTTTATATAGACGAGGAATTATAGCAGGGCTACAAAGATGTGTCCACCCCTCCGAAGTGAAAGATTTGATCGAAGAGGTTCATGAAGGGTCTTATGGAGCCCATGTGGCAGATCGAATGCTTTTGCAAAGAATAACAACGCAGGGGTATTACTGGCCGACAATAAGAGTTGATTGTGTAGATTATGCCAAGAAGTGTGATAAATGTCAACGCTTCCCTTCTATTCGAAGAACTCCCCAAGCATTGTTAACACCCATCACGTCTCCTTGGCCATTTGCTATGTGGGGGATAGACTTGGTCGGGCCACTTCTAATGACCAGGGGAAGATTTAAATACCTCGTGGTTGCTGTGGATTACCTTACCAAATGGGTGGAAGCTGAGCCTCTCATTAATATGACATACGAAAAAGTCTATTAATTTATTTGGAAGAATATTATCTGCAAATATGGTTTGCCACATGCATTCATTACTGACCATGGAACCCAGTTTAATAATGAGGAGTTTGCAGCGTATTGTCATCAATCCAATGTACTGAAGACCCATTCTGCACCAGGCCATCCCCAAAGCAATGGGAAAACGGAGGTAACAAATAGAACGCTGCTGAATGGTTTGAAGAAATGACTAAATGATGCAAAAGGAAATTAGATTAACGAGCTACATTCTGTGTTGTGCTCTTATCGTACCTCACCACGAACAGCAACTGGAGACTCTTCATACATGCTGGCGTTTGGGAGTGAGGCTGTCATACCTGCTGAATTGGGTTTATCATGCATAGGGTGCTTAATTTCAAATCTCCTATCAGTGATTTGATGATAAGATTAGACCTGGATATGCTCGAAGAAGTCAGGAAAGAAACAACAATCAGGAATGCAGCGTATCAATAACAAACAGCTTTGTTCTATAACAAAAGAGTGAAGAAGTGTGATTTGAAGGAAGGGGATTGTGTGCTGAAGAAAGTGATCCAAAAGAAAAACAAACTGGAAGCCAACTGGCATGGACCCTACGGAGTAACAGAAGTTGTTCGTCCAGGGACATACAGGATTGAAACCTTGGAAGGAGAAGAATTCAAGAACGCATGGAATGCAGAGCATCTGCGCAAATATTATCAATAATTGAAATTCCTACGTAATAAAATTTCTTCAGTATGAATAAAGTAATGTTTCACCCAGTTTCTCTCTTTATTGAAATTTTTTTTTCTAGAATATTAGTGTTGCACACTACACATCAATTACCACCAACTCTGGTTGGTCGGTAAATCAATTACCACTAACTCCGATTGGTCGGAAAATCAATTACCACCAACTCCGATTGGTCGGCAAATCAATTACCACCAACTCCGGTTGGTCGAGAATCAATTACCACCAACTTCGGTTGGTCGGCAAATCAATTAACACCAACTCCGGTTGGTCGGGAAATCAATTACCACCAACTCCGATTGGTCGGGAATTAATTACCACCAACTCTGGTTGGTCGGTAAATCAATTACCACTAACTCCGATTGGTCGGAAAATCAATTACCACCAACTCCGATTGGTCGGCAAATCAATTACCACCAACTCCGGTTGGTCGAGAATCAATTACCACCAACTTCGGTTGGTCGGCAAATCAATTACCATCAACTCCGGTTGGTCGGGAAATCAATTACCACCAACTCCGATTGGTCGGGAATCAATTACCACCAACTCCAGTTGGTCAGGAAATCAATTACCACCAACTCCGATTGGTCAGAAATCAATTACCACCAACTCCGATTGGTCGAGAATCAATTACCACCAACTCTGGTTGGTCAGAAAATTAATTACAATCAACTCCGGTCGGTTAGTACCAAACTAAGCAGGAACATGGTATGCAAATCATTCCATCGCTTAGGCCCAAAGAGTGACAAGTCACTATAATCAAATAATAAATAGGGCAAGTTCCATTATCCAAAAACAAAACATAATGTACATATATTCACAAAAAATAAGGACATTCTACAAATTATTTAGAAGAAAATAAAATGTCAAAAGACTAAAAATTTCTTCATTCAAATGAAGTAGAATTACATATGATGTGAAAAATATACTTCATTACATAAAAACCCTATTCTATTGTTTTTTTCCCTTCTGCCTTTGAAACAGGTTCTACCCCAGCAGGAGGATCATCTAATGCATATGGGAAATTATAAAGTTTAGATCTCGCAGCATTCGAACATTCATCACGGAGGGACGATCAAGAAAATGCTCTGGGCGAGATATCTCAAAGTTTGCATGAAGACTGTAATCGCTGAGATACTTAGAGATTAAGCATTGAGGAATTTCCCGAGCAGGAATCCAACTGATGTCAAGCTTAAAAGGAGGCATGGGCAAATCAATAACTCCAAGGTCATAATAATCCCATAAGTAGTGGCACTGCTCCAATTTTAGCACACATAGTGCATTCAACCACCCTTGCTTGTACCCCTCGTTATTTGACTGTTAGATCCTAGCATCAAGATGATAAAGGGCATCATTATACCCAGCCATCCAAAACTCTATGGGTTATTTATGGAGCTGATAAGTTAACCTCTCCAGCTGTTCGTGGAGACTCTTCGCCAGAATTTCCTTCTTTTCTAAAGCAGAACTCTAGAAAGAGAGTTGGTCAGTAAAATTTAGAATTTTCTTGGGCATTTCAGCCAAAGCTTGATTCTTCGCCATCAACTAAAATGCCTGATTCTCCAAAGTCGATTGAGTTGTCGCTTCTTCAATAGAAACCCGATCAGCCCTTGCTCGTCCATGAGTAGATGTGGAGGGTCCAGCTTTTTTCAAAGTTTCCAACTCATCTTGTAAGTTGGAATTTTTAACCTCCAAGAAAGAAAAACCTTCATCATTAACAGGGACCAAGGCTCCCGAAGAAGATGCAGCAGATTTGAGTTGTTTTATCTCTTCTTGAAAAAGAAATGTTCCCCTGCTCCAATAACTTGGCGATATGCCTGTGCTCTTCAACTTTAAGCTTTAGAACACTCTCTTTCTTCCCATAAGCAGAGATAAACTTGTCATACCCTTTGTCATCCCTCAGTTGTTGATATTTTTTCTCGTATCCTTGGTGCAAAACGGTAGAAGATTATTTATATTGTTGTTGGAGTTCCTCGATAGTTCCTTGGAGATCTTCAATCATCTCGTAGTAGGCCACATTATTGGCAACAGCACGATCAAGCAAACACTTTAATTATTGATAAGCTTTAACTGCTCGTTCAGAAGCATCTGAACCAAGGATATCAATGGTTTGAGCCTCATTAAGATCTGCATGACCATCTTTAAAATAGTCATTGCATTTCTTCATCAATTCTGTGTCGTGAGCTGATAAGAGCTCCATCCTGGCCATAAACTAATAAAGAAAAGAAATAAAAAGAATCAATAATGATGCAGATAGGACAAGTAGAAGAGAAAGTCAAGACGAACAACCAAAGTTCGAATTTTTATTCATCATAAGAAGAGATACATAGTCCAAGGTTACATTCAAGAAAGCAACAAAATAAAAAAGCTCAAACAACTTTACACCTTCTCCTTATTTCCTATGACTTCCTCAGAAGTTTTGGAGGAAGTGACTGGTGCTCGAAGGATAAGGGTAGCTGTTCGGCAAAAGTACTGATTGGTTGGAGTTGCTCGGAGCAAGGTTGAACAACAGGGACCTGATCTCCAATCATCATAGAAGATTCATCTGAGGTAGCTTCATCCTCTTCTTCTTCTCCAGGAGAGGGAGGAGGGCCATGAGTGTGCTGCTGGTATAACTTGGAATTCTCAGTAACTTTCAGCTCCAATAAGGCTGCAACCCATCCATCCCTAAAATATTTGAGGTTGGCATACAACATTTGAGAAGATATGGTATCCAGGCCCTTATTCCAGCCTTTGTCCTAACCAGCACTGAATGATTTTTTAATTGCTTTTTTCCTTTTTGCCTTCTCTGAGGAGGTCCTTTCCCTAAGGAGCTCCTCGACAGCCTTCAACTTCTCTTCCACCTCCGCTTTTTATCGCTCGACATCTCAAAGTTTAACTACTTCCTCTTCAGCAGACTTGAGCTTAACTTCAAGCTCTTTGTTGCTATGTTCAATTTTTTTATTGCTCTGCTCAAACTCCTTCAACTTTTTCTCCAATTCCTTGGAGGCATTCACTGCTTGATTTCTGTCTAACTCAATGGACTTGAGTTGCTTCTCCCAAGCAACTTTATCTTCCTCGTACTTTTGACGAGAGTCTTTTAAATATTGGGTCAGCCCAACAAAAGCTTCCTTTACTCCTTCCGAGGATCTTGAAGCCTTGATAGTTTCATCCTTCTTCAAAATGCTGTTGAAACACGTCACCAGCTGGAAAAAAATCACCTAAAGTCAATACATGAACATAGTATTAAAAAATAAAGGGTTCGAGCTAAATATACTTACTAATGCAATGTGTTGAGCATCCAGGGTAGTGATTCTCTCACGAGAAAAAGTATCTTCAATGCCTTAGACTTATGGGATAGTCCAGGATTTTACCAAGCCCACAGCAGAGCTCGGGGAACAAAAGTTGGAACACTACCTTCAACATTTAAAGGTTGAGAGATAGGTTTAGCAGGTCTCTCAGAAGAGATTTTCTTTAATCTCCTCAGAGGATCGGGAACGCTTTCAACTAAAGACGTTGTCTTTATTGGTGATATGACAATAACCTCACTCGGAGGAGAGATAGCGACAGTCTTGCTCGGAGCCACAGGGGGCTTCTCGCCAGGTACATCAGTAGTTTTTGTCCCTTCTTATGGGACATCTTATTTACTTTTCTTTGCCTCCACAGTGGCAGAGGCAGATTTGTCAAAAAAGGCAGGAGCTCTTCTCTTCTTCATCAGATCACTGATAGGAATACTCGACTCAGAGGAAGAACTTTCCACACTAGTCTCGGAGGCTGGCACTTGGTCTAGATTAACTATCACTGGATGAGGACGAGCAGTGAAAGATGAAGTATAACTTTTGTACTGCAACAAGTAAGAAGCAGATCTAATATGCTCCTCAGCAACAGATTGATGCAAATCCCAGATAAGTTTCAAATACTTTAAATTAACATCAGCCTCTTTTGGAGGTTTTCTTTTACTGTCAATTGTAACAAATAAAAACAAATATCAGTGATTCATTTTATCAAACATAAAGAAAACAAGATTTCAAAAAATAAAACAACCTATCCCATTGCCATAAGGTGGACATCTGGGACCTTGGTATACATCATCTCCATTTAATGGAGGGTGTTGCCAATTTTTCATCAGCACTCCATGGTCAAAGTAATCCCTATTGGCATCAGGAAGATTGACAACTAACACTCTATTCAAAAACCTAGTTTTTAAATAGAAAGTACTATCGCTGATAACCTATCTGTATCAATACATAATATCTAGAATCCCTAAACGGGTTCCATGAAGTTGATTTAACCTGTGTACGCCATTAACTATCCTCCATGTATTTGGAGCTATTCTTGCAGGTACAACATCAAAATATTGGCAAAACTCCAAACACAGAGGATTTGGCGGGAAAGAAAAGCCACATTCGGCTACAAAAAGACTGGGGAACCAATGTCCCTCAGCCAAAGAAAAATAATCAGAAGGTTCAGAAAGTTCTTCCAAAATCACCCACGAAGGGATTGAAAATTCAGACCTAAATTTGTCAAGCGATTCAACAAGGTAAACCATGATGAATAAAGTAAATAAAAGAGAAGGAAGAAAATCTTACAGAAAAAGAGAGATCAGTTGACAACGAACGATGGAAAGAACGAGGCACAAGATAGAAAGAAAATGAAGAGTTTAAAGATACAGATTTGAAAAGTGAAAGATGATAGGATTTATGTCACGCTTAAATACTTTACCTCGGGAATAGAGAAAGGCAATGATTACAAGGGAGGACATTTGCGTCTTCGGTAGCTGAAAGAAGAAAAGGGGAACAAATATCGAAGCGGTCATGAAAATTCAAAATATTTATGAGGCCTGATACTATGCGCTCAAAAAGGAGTTATATACAATGAGCATTTTCCTAAAAACCATAAAAACCAATAATCTGAGCAGTTTTCGAGCAGAATATTCCACACTTTTCTTCAACCTCAGAGTGTGAAACATTGGGGCTTCTGTTGATACCAAATTTAGTCTGCTGACGTGGACCATTCACTTGAAGACATGTGTCAACCTACGTGGCAATTACAAGCACTTTCAATGAACAACATACTGTCACCGAGCTACTCAAGCGCCCCGAGCAACTCAATCATACCGAGCAGCTTAGGTGCCCCGAGGAGTTTAAGGCTCCGGGCAACTTAAGCGTATCGAGTAACTCAGGCGGTCCGAGCAACTCAAAGTATAGAGCATCCAAATCAGGAGAATCAAAAAGACGACTGCGCTTTAAATGCTCATTATTATCGTACAGATGTATATGTCTACTAGATAACAGCGCATTGTCCTTTCACATGAACATCCTCAAGGCTATAAATACATTGCAACCTCCTCATTAGAAGGGGACTCGGGATCTCTTGGTAAACCATTTATCGAGATTTCCAGTCAAACAGTCAGCAATACAAAAACAGTGGATGTAGGCCATTCTTAAAAGGCAGAACCACTTTAAAAATCTTTTGTCTTATTTATTTTATCTGTGATTGATAAATTAGAGATAATCTAATTTTTTACATCAATAACTGATTTAATGAGGATTAAAAGTGGTGCATATTATTGGAGTGTTAAAACTCTAAATATTCACTGAATTGGAATTTTTCTACAGCCCGTGTAGTAAAATAATGAATATTTACACAACATATATTAAAGTAAAAGACAGAATTGTTCAAAGAGTGCATAGTATATTTGAGAAATGTCAAATAGTGAATATATACCTAATTGTTATTTTATGACTCCAAGATATCAAACTTCAATGATTTAGATACGCAATTGGTTAGTGCCGTTAGTACGGACCAACATTATTTGATGTATGTGGTACGTGCCAAGGGCACTAACCAATCATGAATGCATGACATCAACGTTTTGATGTCTTAGAGACATTAATTTTTCCCTTCAATGCACACTGTTGCTTTTAAAAACGTGTTCATTTCATTCGTTTCATTCATGTGTAAGTAAAATTATGAAATGATGATGCTTAGTCTCATAAGACCTCAAACAGTGATTAGTCACCCAAAAATATTTTATCACATGAAATGAATTCACTTTATGTACTATACACAATGGTTGCCAAATAATATTCATTTAATTTTATTGCACGAAAAAAAAATTGATGTGCACTTTAATAGCAAAAGCAAAACGATTACATTATCTAACCAAATTGCGGTCAAAATAAAAAATAAAAGCATATGGTTTTGGAGTAATGTTAAATATATATAGAAAACAACAAATGGTATAACATTCAAGCATCATGTTTAATTGATAATAAAAATATTGCGACTTTAATTAATAATAACTAAAGAAATGAAGTTAAACAATAACCATAATTATGCAAATCTAATCGTGCATTGGCTCTGTACAATCTTGTCTATTGTGATTTCCATACTTTCCACATCTACCACACTTGATTTCTCTTCGTTCTTCACCCTTTGACAAAATTCTTTTTTTTCGGTCTACCTGATGGCCGCTTTGATACGTGTGGATTAATTTTAACGAGGGATCCTAAGTAGTTCTCTTTATAAAATATCAAAATTGGATAAATCGTATACAAAGTTTTTATAAATATTAAAATAAAAAATAAAGAATCTACAACTTCACTCATTTCACGTCCACACCTCTGAGTAGCTACAATAACATGGGAACACCGAAATCCATTTAGTTTCCATTTGTAACAAGAGCATTTCCCATTCAGAAAATCTGCGTACCGATTTGGTTTGTTCGGTTCAACCATCACCTCAAAAACAAAATCATTCAACTTGAAAACACCCCATGCTTATCCCAAATTTAAAGACTCTTGCATGTGATGTTCAATATTTGCATGCAATACATCATTTCAACCCTTAGCTTTATCTCTATGTTTTGATTTCAACTTCATTGTTTGGCATTTCAATTATGTCGCCTAGATTAGTAATTGGTAGGTGGCACGTCTCTCATATCCACTGAACAAATCTGCTACATTTGACGTTGTGACACACCACTGATTAAAACCCTCGGTGATCAGTCTGTTATTATAATTAAACAAGTTACAAAAATGGATCATCCAAGCATTATGGTCGAAAACGTATTAATTCTAATAACCTATTAAGCGCGGTGCCAATTATAAAAGCCATTTTCCTTTTTATTTTAAATTAGAAATAATACAATTGAATATTCATCAACCACATTCACAACGGTAACAACATTCACTGAATAATAAATGGATAAGAATTTGAATAAAATTCATAACCAAAATCCATACAATATCCCTAAAGAAATACGAAGACAAAACGTCTGAAATACAAATGGAAATATTGAGTCATAGATGCTGACTAAATAAGGAGTAACATACTCAAATGAAATAACTGAGAACTTATTCTATAATGAATAGGAAATGGAATCCTCTAATCATAAGGTCCTACAGCTTCCACAGCAACTGCAACACATCAACCTGGAATGAACTGCAAAATCCGGTGGCCCTGTGGCTAGACACCTAAAATATTTTGAAAAATATTTGCAACGGGTTAGGCCCTAAAACATTTTTAAAATATTTTTCAAGTGTTTAATTGTAATAAAATTGAGCAATATAAATATCCATGTTAGATGTGCATGCTCTCACATGAGTCCTCTCCTTTCATTTTATTATGCACGTCTAACGTCTCCTAATATTCTTCCTAGTTAAGATACCCGCCTAATTAACCTAAATACTCCACTAATAATCCCTATTAGTCATTTGTCCCACCTGTATCTTTCATACGATACGTAAATAGATTACTTGCCTTTTCACTAGATTTATAACCATCACATTATTTATTAAGTTTCACATACTTAATTTCAATTTAGATATTCACAATTTATATCTTCTACTACACACAACAGAGTAGAAAAATCACAAGTGTGTGTATGTGTGTGTGTGTGTATACACACTAATACAGCATCCCCATATAGAACTCAAGATGCGGCATACTCTACTATCGAGTCCATATGCACCTCATGTACCAATAAGGACTACCAGTTCGGAATGGCACCTCGAACCATAAATCAATGATAACATAATGGAGGCGAATATAGAACTAAGCACTTTGGTTACACACATACCTAACACACCCAAATGATCGATCACACTATCGTACACTCAAATAGTGGTCAACCCTAACTTTTAAGTTCTAGAGCACACATCCAGACCTTATTGGCATCGCTAAGGCGAAATCGTCGACTGCGCGTGACCTCCCGTGATAACAGGCAGCGTAAGTATACTTATACACATAAGAATCATACATAACAGGAATCCACACAACCCATGTATATTCATATAGTATGTCTCATATATATCTCAATTATTCAACATATAACTACTTCACACTTTATTTTCATTCCCACTTATTACGAGTATCACTCGCTATTCGAAGAGTTCTACTCATCTTTTTTATAATTTCAGTGGTAAATATCACATTATTCTAATAATCCAAATCTTGGGTTCATCTCAATTCTCTATGTATCCCCAACGATTCCCATATGCTAATACATTCAATAATTTTCGATATCTCCTAATCTATAATTTTGACTCCTTAACTACCCCTATCTCTCAATTATATGCTATCGGTATTCCATTATTTTTCCATAATCCTAAACTACTCATGTTATGGTTCCAATAATTCATTTAACGTTTTACACCTAAACTGTCAAAATTGCCATTTTTTGAGCAACTAAATTGGGTCATAAATTTTTTGATAGATTAAACACCCTGTATTAAAATTGCGATTTATCCCTCAACCGAAGTCCTTATGAATTGATTCAAAGATCAATGGAAATATAAGACAATGACCTTTCAATCCATATATAGCTCTCATTGTAGTGAAATCCATATATACCTCTCATTGAAATACCTCTTTCTGACATTATATGCCCCAGAAATTGAACCTCTCGGAGCCAAAACCCACACTTGTTGTACTTGCATATAATTGATGCTCACATAGTGTCTGTAGGACCTTTCCTAAATGCTCGGCGTGCTCCTCTTCTGTATTAGAATAAACCAGGATGTCATCTATGAAGATAACGACAAACTGATCTAGGAACTCTCTGGATACTCAATTCATTAAATCCATAAATACAGTCGGCATATTGGTCAATCTAACGGAAGAACTCAGAACTCGTAAGATCCATATCATGTCAGAAAAGAAGTCTTCGATACATCCTGTTCTCTGATTCTCAATTGGTGATATTCAGATCTCAAATCTATGTTTGAGAAGTAAGTTTCACCTTTCAATTGATCAAACAAGTCATCGATGCGGGGTAAAGGATATTTATTCTAAATCGTGACTTTATTAAGCTCCTAATAATCAACACACAGTCGTAAGGATCTATCCCTCTTCTTAATAAACAGAACTGGGGCACCTCAAGGTGAGGTACTCCTACGGATGAAACCCTGTCCCAACAACTGCTCGATCTAATCCCTTAATTCTCTCATCTTTACAGGAGCCATACGATAAGGAGCATGGGCTATAGGTCGAGTCCCCGGTGCTAAATCGATTATAAACTCAATTTACCTACTAGGCGATAATCCAGGTATATCCTAAAATACATCGGTGAACTCTCTAACAACTGGAATTGAATTGCGGGAAATTATAACTCCAGTAGAGGTCTCCTCCTCTAAGTTATATAATGAATGGACGATCCTCCCTCGAGCCGAGGCATTGCTAATATGAACATCTCCTAACCAGGAATAGTGAATATAATACTCCTACCAAAACAATCGATCATGACTTAATAAGTGACTAGCCAGTCCATCCCAATAATAGCATCATATTGGGACATCTCTAATACAAGTATATCAGCTAGTAAAATCAAACTCCCCGTCTCTATACTCACACTACGGCATATAAAGAAAATAGGTGTGCCATGGCCCATTGGTAAATCTACATAAGTAATAGTACTGGTGGATGTTTCTAACAACCCTGTGGCCCAAGCAAAACTAGTGGATATGAAAGAACGTGATGCTCCCGTATCAAACAAAATACGTCCCATAACTCCAAAGATAAAAAATATACCCTCAATCGCGGGTGGTGGCTGCTGAATTACCGCCTGTTGAACGTTGTACACACGTCCATATTGTAACTGCCCCTGCTGCGGCGGAGCTGCTGGAATGGCTGGTAAGGCTGGCATCTGAGCCAGTACTGGAGGAGCAGCTAGAAACATAGGCCTCTGAGGCCCTCAATGTGCACCCTGCTGCTGGGGCATTTTACCCTTATCTGGGTAATCCTATTTCTTATGACCAGCTTTGCCATATGTGAAACATCTACCTATAAATTTCCCCCCATTACGACCCTATTGTCCATGACCTTGTTGACCATTTCTACCTTTGCCTTGGCTCTGATGGCCCTGCTGATTGTCCTGTTGGCCCTGGTGGCCTTGCCTATTACCACCCCGCCCATAACGAAATCCACCTGATCTGAGACGTTTCACAAAATCCCCTGGCTGTGAATTTTGATCACCTTATTTTGGATATCCCTGAGCTGAAGATAAACCACTGCCATTATTTCCTCCAGTACGGCCCTACTGACTGGACTCAAATCCCCTCTTACTTCCCTTGACATGAAGACGGTGGTCCTGGAAGTGAAGTAAGTCAGCATTCAATAAATCATTATAGGTCTGTAAGGAAATATTTCCCAATAGATGCTGGAGAATCCTCCAAGTAAGGCCATCCCGGAATAGCTGAATCTTCTTCTCCTCAGTAGGTACCTCTCCTGGAACCAAATTGGTCAGCATAGTAAACTCTTCTTCACATTCAGCAACTAATTTCCCTTTCTGGGTGAGGTCTAAGAGTTTCCTCTGCATCTCAGTTTGAACTACAAAAGGAAAGTATTTGCGGTCGAACCGCACCCAGAAGTCCTGAATAGACAAAATGTCCCTCTCCTCCGTTGGGGTATAGTGGACTCCTACCACTGTAGAGCTGCACCAACCAACTTGAATGTAGATAGCATCTATTTATGAGCCTCCGTACATTCATACATACGTAGATGTCGCTGGATGTCTTTCTTCCATTGGTTAGCAGTTACGACGTCGGAACCCCCCTTGAATTTTGGTGGATGTGCCTTTTGGAAGGCCACTCTAACACGTTCCCAAGTAGTGGAAAGCCCTTGCACTGGTGCTGGTGGCACTGCCTGTGATGGTGGTGGAGCTTGTTGGGCAGCCGCCAAGGTATTATTTACCGCTTAAGCAACAATAGCAGCAACCTCTGTCGCATTCATAGTGCCCTGTGCTGGAGTGGGTTGTGGTGCTGGTTGTGCTACACCTGGGGCTCTTTGTTCATGTCGAGGAGGCATCTGAAATGAGATACATCAAAATCAGCATTTTAAAACAAAAATACAACATAAATAGTTGAAGTCGTAAATGCGTAAACATGATTCTCAACAATCCTAATGATAGGGCTTTATATCAAAGGACGCTAAGCAGAAAGCATACGTAAGCCGCACAGATCCTAAAGACTCTAGAACCTTATGCTCTTATACCACCTGTAACACCCCGCCTAATTAAATACCGGGTAGGTACTCCTTTATTAAATTAAAGCAGAATATACAGTTGGTTCATTCTCAGCATCACTGTCAAAAAACATTTTTATTTTTAAAATAATTCACCCAATACTTAATATAGTTCAGTGTTAAAAACATTTTCCAATTAATAACAATTCAAAACCATTACCAAAATACTGAACAACAATAGAGAAGTCTCATAACACAACTGAACAATGAATAACAAGAAGAAATGTAACTGGACAAAACTTCCCAGTTTACAGTATCTAACACCAATCCAACAAACCAAAATGAAAGTACCAACATAAACCTAATACAATATTTGAAAAGGTAAATGGAATAACTCGAACCCTGGGCAACATGCCCTAAATAAGAAAACTACTACAGACATAGGAATCAAAGAATTGAAGCATCTAAACAAGTAAGTATCTCCAGGAACAGCAATTCATGATCAAACATCCATACCCTAAGCTGCACGTCCCTCATGTTGGGCACCTGTTAATATAGATATAGTAGAAAAGAGAATATGCAAGGAAACATGTCAGAGCCCGATTGTAAAAGATTTTAAAATAACAAGTATTTAACAAGTGAAATAAAGCATTTATTATGTACATGTTAGGTTCCAGGCTCTCACTTGATATTCTCACATCTCATGAGTAACTTCCTAATTAAGGTTTCCTTCTATCTAGTTTCCACAACATGATTTTGTCCCATATAATAACCCCGTATGTCCCATACCATACATAATATAATTATTCACATTTTTTTCTCTTTAGTATGAATTTGACTTTTCAAAGCCTTAGGATTAAATACTCTTTTACTTAATTAAATTTAATTTCTTATATTCACACTCAACTACAATATCACACAGTAGATTAAATCACAGTATATATATCCATCCTATAATATATACTAATATAGCACCTCCCTGACACACCCCAACCCAGTTACTTAAAATTAAGTTTAAAAGTCAAAGTGAGTAAAACCATGATTAATTTAACCAAACCATAAACATGAGTTTTAATTTCAGAGTCATCATAAATCCATATAACTAAAAACTTTTTTACAACATCAGAGTAGTCATGCCCATAAAATTTTGCTTGAAGGATAAGTAACTTAATTATATCATTTACATTAAACCAAATCTCTGTTTCTCCCGTTGCTGGATAACCCAACCCGACCTCCTAGATTTGGCAGTGACATCGCCTTACCTGAAAAATGTGAACATAGGAACCATGAGCAAAAATAGCCCAGTGAATGCATCATAACTATACTACTGCATGAATTTAAATGCAATAAATCATGTATTTATAATTATGTATTAACGTATCCGGCTCATTCATAATGAATGACCAACTTTTTCGAATCATGATTCACATATCATGTCAAAATAAACAATTCTCCCCCATTCCTGGTCAAGGAGTAACCCCTTATCATTAATAGACAAATCTCCCCCATTTCAGGTCGAGGAGTAACCTCCCATTTCGATAAACTGAAATGATCAATTTTATATTCATAACATTATGATCATATTCGTAACAGTATACAAATACATCATTTCAGTGAGTACACTTACTTTGGGTTGTCAACTATGTATTTATGTTTCCCTCAGTTGGAGCTGAACTGGGTTGATTAGACCTTACACTGTCAATCTAACTAAATCAGTATTGAATCTCAATCATAAGTATTATCCTAATATAATTATATAACTTTCCATGACTATACAACAACAATATAATTCCACTTAAGTCACATTCCATGAAACACGAGTACACACAAAATAATGGTACACATGTTGATAAGGTTATGAACATTCAACCGTAGGAAATACCTCATAAGGGATTTATAACAAAAACCAAGTAAATATGAAAACATACTTATCAATGTATATACACATGAAACATGTACTCATAATACTCTTTGGAAAGAGGAGATAACAATATTCTTTCATGGGGTATCCAGGATGGCCTCAAATTATTGTCCTACATACTTAACCATCCAATATTCATAAATTTCACAACTACAGGTATCCAAGCTTATCAATATGAAATAATATCTGAATATAATTTCCATTAAAAGTGACGATGTAATTTTTCAACCTTTCTAGAGCAAGTTATGACCATTTCTTAACAACACAAGAAATCATTCTCACAAGCTCCTCTATTGTTTCTTCAACTTCCAAAAATTTTCATAATTTTTCTACAACATATCTTTCCATGATTTTCAACCCATTTTTAGTAAACATACTTAATAATAAATAATTAATGTTTCATATTTTTTTGAATTCATTAGCTATGTTAAAGGCTTGACCAAACTCAGGGCATACCGAAATGAAATATACAAACAGCAATTATGTACCAACTTGAAATCGTCATTAAGGCCTAACCATAAGGAGATAAATTCTACTTTTAGGATATGATATGAAGATATGAGACTATTTTCATATCCAATTGCAATTTCTAAATTCCAGTAAGCACATAAAAATATATGCAAGTTTGAATGCTAGAGGTTTCAATACAAAGCAATTTTAAGGGTTTGTACATTCAACTTAACTTAAACTTGCATCTAACCATACATATATATAAAGGGATGAAATTTTAGTAAAAAATGATGATTTATATCATCTAAATCAGTAATATAAGAAAAATAACAAGATTTGCGATTAGGATTACCTTCGGGACTTTTACGTAATTTCTACGAATTTTTCTACACTTTTTCTCCTCACTTTTTCTTCCTAAACTCCCTAATTCTCTTTCCTCAAGGTGAAACTCTTTCATGGCTGCTTTTGCTAAAGGATAAGGTTATTTCAAAGGTATAAGGTCGGTCAAACCAACCTACACCTCCAACCAATCACTTTAAGACACTTGTTGGGTATATAGGACAAATTACCACTTAAACGGATGGACAGATTTGCCCGTGGTTAGTAATTTCGGTATAACTTCTTACTTGAACCTCCGTTTCGCACACCGTTTGTTGGGTTACAAATTCACCTGTATACAACTATCTAGTTTTTACCTCAAGTCAATTGTTATGTTATAACGGTGAAAACTAGTCTTAAACATGAACATTCCTACCAAAACTTCAAAATTTTATATTTGTAACTAATTCAATATTTCATGCTTTATGAAGGTAGGATTAGACTAAACATGATGATTTAAAATTATATATACTAATAACATATTATCCATATCACATAAGCTAATCATGATTTAAATATAATTTATCATAATTATAATCGGGTTGCCACAACTCACCCCCTTAGAAAATTTCGTCCCCGAAATTTAATATAAAGGTCACTTACCAAACAAATGGGGATATTGTTTCTTCATGCTATCCTCTGTTTCCCAAGTTGCTTCTTTAACTCAATGGCTCATCCACATAACTTTAACTAAGGGAATAACTTTATTTCTCAATACATGCTCCTTACGATCAATAATTTCCAATGGTTCCTCGATGTACGACAAGTCTTCCTTCAGTTCAATAGGTTATGTTTTCAGTTGATGAGATGGATCTGCCAAATACTTACGAAGCATAGATACGTGAAACACATCATGTAAACGGGATAAATCTAGAGGTAAAGCTAATATATATGCCAGGGTCCCAATTCTTTCTAGCACTTCATATGGTCCAATGTGTCTTCGATTTAGTATCACATTTTTCTAAAATCTCATGACGCCTTTCCATGGTGAAATACGTAGGAATAAAAAATATCCCTTCTGAAATTTCAATGGATACTTCATTTTATCTGCATAAAATTTCTGCCTGCTTTGCGCTATCTTTATCCGTTCCCAAATCATTTTAATCTTTTCTGTTGCCATATCTATCAATTCAGGACCCAAAAGTTTCCTTTAACCTACTTCATCCCAACACAAAGGTGTCTACATCTCCTCCAATATAAAGCTTCATATTGAGCCATACCAATGGTGGACTGATAACTATTATTATACGAGAATTCCATCAATGGTAAATGATCATCCTAACTACCTTTGAAGTCAAATACACAAGCTCATAACATTTCTTCTAATATTTGAATTGTACTTTCTGATTGCCCATAAGTTTGTGGATGAAATGCAGTGCTGAACTTCAAACTTGTGCCCATGGCATTCTGTAAACGAGGCCAAAACTTATAAGTGAATGTTGGATCTCTACCTGATACAATTGACACTAATGCCCCATGTAAATGGATAATATCATCAACGTACATATGTGCATACTTGTCAACAGTGTAGGTGGTCTTAACTGGAAGAAAATGGGCTGAATTCATCAATCGGTCTACAATCACCCAAATATAATCATGCCCTTTTGGTGATCGGGGTAATCCTATAACAAAGTCCATCATTATATTCTCCCACTTCCATTCCGGAATAGGCAACGACTGTAATAATCCCCTCGACTTCTGATGCTCCGCCTTTACTTGATGGCATACTAAACATTTAGCTACGAACTCTGCAATCTCACTTTCATATTTTCCACCAGTAATACTCTTTCAAATCTCTCTACATTTTGGTACCTCCCAGATGCATTGAGTAAATAGAACTATGTGCTTCTTCTAATATATCCTTCTTTAAGGGTAGATCATTCGGTACACAAATCTTGTTTTTATAACCCAACGATTCATCATTCTTAATCTCAAAGTCACTCTCTTTACCATCCAGGACATCTTATTTCATCTTCTCAAGGAATGGATCACTGATCTGCAAATTTCGTATGTGCTCAGCCAATAAAGGTCTCATTGTGACATGAGAGTCGAAATCTGTTCAACCTTATTTTATACCATATAAGATTGAAACTTTAAATGGGGCGGACAACCTAAGATGGACTCACCATGGAAGCAGTTGGTGGTATGAACGAACGGGGGGTTTGAAATTAGAGGAAGCTTTAAGAATAGAAAAAAACGTGGGTAAAAAATAGGGAGCCAACTCTCATCCCTCACCTTTTGGATTTATTTATGAAGAGTGTTTGCCAGCTTGCACGGCAAGGATTTTAAAAAGAGACCCACTTCCATCTGAAAGTCGCATATCACTTTGGTGGGATTACGTGTTCCCTCGAATAGAACACCAGTTAAAACGAATTTTGTGTGTGCGTATAGTTAAGAAACGAGTATTACTGAGTTATTTATGGAATAGTTAAATGTTTAAAATATAACTATGATATTACTGAATAAATGAAATTATTTTATGTTTATTTCAGTAATTATACATATATATTTTATATATTTATTGAGAGGTATATTTACTCATAGTTTTAAATCCACGGTATTACACCCCAAGTGTCGATTGGATTATAAATAAACTACTATTGAATTAGATTCTTCGAAAACCTTCAAATTGACGAAGCATTGCATTTTTAATGTCAATTCATGAGGGTATTATTTATTAACAATTATGAGTATTGTTGTGGCATGTGATTTGAATAAAATAAAGGCTAGAATAATATCAAAACGATATGCATGACTCCACAATTGAAAATAAATTTCTTTATCACGCTTAGTGGCGAATCGTATATATTATTTTTTGGGGGGCTCCCTCGAAACATCTGTGCGCATGTCTATTGAGAAACATAAAGCACGTCATGCAGTTATTATGTTCAGGGGATGTTTCATTTCCACATAATATAATATTATATTGAAAACTTTTAGAAGTACTATTCAATGAGTTTAGACAAATATAGACAGGGTTTATCCTTCGAGAATTACTTTCCATACACCTATAACATGTATGCGCGATGAACCACGCCATTTGGGATATAACTATTGGGGTTCTCTATTAGGATTCATCGCATGATCTCTCTATACGTTATCACATAAAACTAAAAGTGACTCGGATGGAGTATGATGGATATTATGCGATATTTCATAGAAAAACTTGTGCATATTATTTTATGTTTATTTCATAAATTATGAATCATTTATGAAAGCGTTGAGTATGTTACAATTCGTGATTAACCTTGATATTTTACACACTCGTGAGTTTGAAAGGATGTGTGCTTAAACGATATTAAATTGTCCACGATACACCTACGAGTATGGGTGGTTACGATTCATTACACAAATATTCCCGGACTTTATTTAAATTTTATTATATCAAATAAAATAAAAAATAAAATAAAGGGGGCATGATGAGAATTGTACTTGGATATTTCCTGAGTTTTACTAACCCTTTGCAATATTATATTATTGTGTCAGAAAGATATTATTTTGCAGAGGCTTCTGAATGAGTAGATATTGAGTGACACAAATATCAAATCATTGTTCAAAGATTCGACAGTTTGAGATACACCCCATGAAATGTAATAATTAGGTTGATTTCATTTTTTTCGGGTGGGAATTGTAAAGGATATATGAAATTTATTTTATTTTATTTTATCTTAAGATAAAATAAAATAAAGGGGGCAAATGGATATTATGATGTAACGTAGTTTGTAGTCTAAAGCTTCTTCGACATCATCCACGCCAAGGTTAGATTGATGAACCTTCAGAGTATAGTAACATCCAAGCAGTCCATTACAAAAGCTTCTTCAGTTTCCTTCGCAAAGAGTTCAAACGGGTTAATTAGTTATCACTCAGAAATTGACAAAGTCAGTCATCCTTCAGATATGACATCATATTATGAGAACTTTGTGAGTGTTGAGATAAGTCTTCTACAGAGGTGTATTATATTCCAAAAAACTTTATCAAATTGGTCGGTAGTTGAACCACGATCGTTATAACTTAACTCGTCCGAAGAAGTTGGTCATGGAAGCAAACAGACAAAGGACCACGCTCAGTTTGTCAGGTACGAGATCCTGTCCTGAAAAGAGATACAGAAGAATGAGTTTACAAAAAATCTTAACAAGTGTTTTCATTGTTAAGTCACCGTTATAGGTGGAGTTGATGAAAAATCTTAACAAGCGTTTTCGTTGTTAAGTCACCGTTATAGGTGGAGTTTATGAAAAATCTTAACAAGTGTTTTCGTTGTTAAGTCACCGTTATAGGTGGAGTTTATGAAAAATCTTAACAAGTGTTTTCGTTGTTAAGTCACCGTCATAGGTGTGCCATTATCGGTGAAGTTTTACAAAAATATTAACAAGTGTGTTCTCATTGTTAAGTCACCGTTATAAGGTGGAGTTTACGAAAATCTTAACAAGAATTTTCGTTGTTAAGTCACCGTTATAAGGTGGAGTTTATGAAAAAATCTTAACAAACGTTTTCGTTGTTAAGTCACCGTTATAGGTGGAGTTTATGAAAAATCTTAACAAGTGTTTTCGTTGTTAAGTCACCGTCATAGGTGTGCCGTTATCGGTGATGTTTTACAAAAATCTTAACAAGTGTGTTCTCATTGTTAAGTCACCGTTATAAGGTGGAGTTTACGAAAAATCTTAACAAGCGTTTTCGTTGTTAAGTCACCGTTATAAGGTGGAGTTTATGAAAAAATCTTAACAAACGTTTTCGTTGTTAAGTCACCGTTATAGGTGGAGTTTATGAAAAAACCTTAACAAGTATGTTTTCATTGTTAAGCCACCTCTAACGGTGGAGTTTGCGAAAAACCTTAACAAGTATGTTTTCATTGTTAAGCCACCTCTAACGGTGGAGTTTGCGAAAAACCTTAACAAGTATGTTTTCATTGTTAAGTCACCTCTAACGGTGGAGTTTGCGAAAAACCTTAACAAGTATGTTTTCATTGTTAAGTCACCTCTAACGGTGGAGTTTGCGAAAAACCTTAACAATTATGTTTTCATTATTAAGTCACCTCTAACGGTGGAGTTTGCGAAAAACCTTAACAAGTATGTTTTCATTGTTAAGACACCTCTAACGGTGGAGTTTGCGAAAAACCTTAACAAGTATGTTTTCATTGTTAAGTCACCTCTAACGGTGGAGTTTGCGAAAAACCTTAACAAGTATGTTTTCATTGTTAAGTCACCTCTAAACGGTGGAGTTTGCGAAAAACGTTAACAAGTGTGTTTTCATTGTTAAGTCACCTCTAACGGTGGAATTTACGAGAAACCCTGACAAGTGTGTTCTCATCATTAAGTCACCTTATAGGTCTGAGTTTGTGAAAAAAACATTAAAAAGTGGTCATTTGAGCGAGTCAATAATACATGCATGCACAAGAAACCTCATCATGATTAAAACAAGTCAAACAACATGTGCATTCACTAAAAGATTAATCAAGGATGATGAAGCAGTTATTATGTAAACCGTAATAATACTTTCACCAAGCTTGATTGAGAATGACGAAAGAGAATGTTGAGGTAGTTATTATGTGTTCATGATAATACTCTTTACCAAAGCAGAGTTACAAACAATCGCAATAAAAATGTGGATGCATGTTCATTTAAATAGGAATGGGGGCAACACTCGGTGTATATCATTCGTATAAAAATAATGATAAACGAGGTCCTTCGGAATAACCTATGAGATCAAAGCTGCAAAATGGGATTTAAGATATAAGATATAAAATTGATGTATATCATATAAACTGAGATATGAAATATGAGATTGTATTATATCATAAAATGTGATATATGAGGTAAAAGTACATCATCAAGATGAAATGAGATATGAGATTATTACCCACGATCCACAGGTCGATCGAACGTATGAAAACTGACTAAAGTTATTTCGTACATATAGTCGATATATTTCAGACATGTATCAATATATCAACTATATGTACGAGGGGGCAAATGTAGGAGGGGCTTAATGATAAGCCTCTCATTAAATTATTAAATGAGATTAGAGATGATTAATATTGACAAAAGTCCAAGTGTTTATGCGGCTGAGGTATTATTATGCGCGTTGGACATATCACGCGTATTTGTATATTATTTACATATTAACTAGAAAATATTCTAGTATTGAGAGTTTTGACATATGTTATGGGACACATGCCACTTAAAATAGGACATGTGTCACCACGGGTTAATTGACATGTGGCGACCCACTTGGGTGGGTTTTGCTATAAATAAGCCCTACCCCCATACATTTGAGGGGGATCTTCTTGGAAGAGGAGGGTGATTTTCTTATCTTATGAGGTTTTAGAGAGAGTTTTGAGATGAGTTCTTTGAGAAGAGTGGCAACACCTCCCATCTCTCCAAAAAAACCACCACAATGAGTTTTTCGGCGAATAGTACGAACCCACGAACTACGCTGACTTTGATTCCGAGCATAACAGATACGTAGGCGCAACCGAAGTTGCTCAAGTCAAACACGTGCTAAAATCGAGTATTTCCCCTAAATTAGACTACTCTCTTACAACATGTGTTAATAATCCTCCGCTTTTTGAAAACTTCAATTCAATCCCCGTCGATGCCAAGTCAAAAATATTTCCAACACGGTCACACCGTATGCAACCAAGAATACCTGATGATTTTTAACTCAAAGCATCTGCTACTACATTGGCCTTACCAGGATGATGATGAAGGGTACAATCATAGTCTTTAATCAGCTCTATCCAACGCCTCTGTCTTAAATTCAGTTCTTTCTATGTAAATAAGTATTTCAAACTTTAATGATCTATAAATATCTCACAAGTTTCTCCATACAAGTAATGTCTCCATAACTTTAAAGCAAAAATAATGGCTGCTAGCTCCAAATCGTGTGTAGGGTAGTTTCGTTCATGCGTCTTTAACTGTCTAGAAGCATATGCTATTACCTTCCCATTCTACATAAGAACACATCCTAACCCCTGGAATGAAGCGTCTGCATAGATCACAAAAGACTCATTCCCACATGGAATAGTAAGTATAGGGGCTGAAACCAACCGATTCTTTAATTCTTTAAAACTCCTCTCGCATTCTTCATCCCATACAAACTTCACTTATTTACGAGTCAACTTTGTCAGTGGTAATGCTATTACTATAAATACCTTGATGAATCTGCGATAGTAACCTGCCAATCCTAGGAAACTCCTAATTTATGTCACATTCTTAGGACTCTCCCATTCAACAATCGCTTCTACCTTCTTTGGATAAACATATATCCCATTTCCCGAGACAACGTGCCCTAAAAACATAATCTCATTGAACCAAAGCTCACACTTACAGAATTTAGCGAATAATTTCTTCTCTCTCAAAATTTGTAATACAAGTCTCAAATGTTTCTCATGTTCCCCCATGCTACGCGAGTAAATCAATATATCGTCTATTAATATAATCACAAATGAATCAATGAAAGGGTGGAATACCCGGTTCATAAAATCCATAAAAACTGCTGGAGCATTTGTTAATCTAAATGGCATCACCAAAAACTCAGTGCCCATATCGAGTCTGAAAAGCTATTTTGGAAATATTATTATCCTTCACTTTCAGTTGGTAGTAACCCGATCTCAAATCAATCTTAGAAAATACTGTGGCCCCTTGTAATTGATCAAACAAATCATCGATACGAGGTAGAGGGTACTTGTTTCTAATAGTCACCTTATTCAATTGTCGATAATCAATACATAATCACATTGTCCCATCTTTCTATTGCACTTTCAATTCTTTCAACTCTGTTTGTGACATTCTATATGGAGAAAGGGAAATTGGACCAGTACCTGGAATTAAATCAATGGAAAACTCTATTTCCCTATCAGGCGGCAATCCTGGAAATTCTTCTGGGAAGACATCAGAAAATTCTCTAACCACTGGTATATCTTAAATTTTAAGTGCCTCTTTACTAGTATCAACCACATACACTAAATACCCTATAAAACCTTTACTTAACAATCTCCTGCTCTTAATTGCTGATATAAGATAATTAGGAATAACCTTCATTTCCCCTATAAACTGGAACTTGGGTTCACCAGGCAGATGAAATGTAACTTCTTTTAGAAATCAATCAATGGAAGCATGATACGATGATAACCAATCCATCCCCAATATAATATCAAAATCCCGAATGGCCAACGGTATCAAGTCAACATAGAAATCTCGTTCACCCATTCGTAAGACACAATCTTTATAAACATGCTCCACTAGAATTACACTTTCCATTGGGGTAGAAATATGTAAGGCACAATTGAGAAATGAATATGGTCTACCCAAATATGAAATAATATGTAATGCCACAAATGAATGTGTAGATATAGGATCAATTAGTGCATATAAATCTTTATTTGTAATAGAAAGTTTACTTGTTACCACTTCCAGTGTAGCATGGGCATCCTGCAGCGTCATCGTAAACACTCTTCCTCCTACCCTATATACAGTTGCTTGTTTTATACCTCTTCCCCTGGTTGCATTGCCTAGAGAGGATCCTTTATGAGGCCCCACACTACTAACTGAAACTGATCTTGATAACATAGGATAATTCTTTCTCAGATGACCCTTCTGGTGACAGTTAAAACATTCTATATTCAGTAAATTTGGGCAATTTCTCTTTATATGACCCGATGTCCCACAAAAGAAATAAACATTCAGATCTCCTTGTGATGAAACTCTTGAACCTCTTCCACCACTTGCTTCACCCCTTTGCGAACCACTTCCCATGCCTCTACCATGCTGGAATTTCTACCCTCCAAGTCTTGAATATTCTGTATCACTACCTTTCTGATAACTTGGATCGAATCTGCTTTTCTTTACACCTTGTTCTCGATTTCCTCTCGCTGCATTAACGTCCTTTTCTACCAGCAAGTCTTTGTTCACCAAGGTTGAACAATTAACAGTCTCTAAAGCCGATAGCCTTGATTTAATAATTAACTCTAGCCTATCAAGAAATCGGTTGCACATATCTTCCTCATTCCGTATAAACCTCGAAGCAAATCGAGATAAGGCTGTAAGCTTAGCTTCGTATTCTCTAACAGTCATGCTTCCCTGATTCAACATGAAATATTCTTTCACCTTTTGTTTTCGATACATTAGGGGGAAATACTTATCATACAAGGCTTTAACAAAAGCATCCCATGAGATCAAATTCCCACCTCCTGGAGTAATCAACAATTTTTTTGTGATATCCCACCAATACTTAGCTTCTCCTTTCAGCATATACGTCGCCACGGTCACTCATTGATTTTTAGGTATTCTCATTACCCCGAAAATAAATTCAATCTCTTTAACCATACTTCTGCCTCTTCTGGATCAATTGCTCCTTCAAATTAGGGTGGATTCATTTTAATAAATTTCTCGTGTGAAGTACTCCTTTCTTCTCGATGTATCACCTCCTCAGCCCTATCCAATGCTTGTGCCTCCAGTTGCCTGGTCTGTTGTTCTTCCATCTGATCCATAAATCTATATTGTTGCTCTGCCATTAGAATTGTAGCATGAGTCATTTTTTGCATGTCTGTCAATTGTTCTGGCTCGGGTTCTACATTTTTATAAACAGGTTTCTCAACCTCCGCTTCTGCTGCCATATTTGAAGCCTCATCTTCTATTCTCACATTCACATTCCCTCCTTCCATTCTTGTATATCTTAAATGGATCAAAGATATAACAACATACATATATACATATTTTTCCAAACATAATCATTAGTATCAAACAAAACATATTTCTAACATTCACTGCCAAATCTAGACTCTTCTAACTCCAGAACCTCTAAAACCTAGGCTATGATACCAAAAGTTGACACACCCTAACCCAGTTACTTATAATTTAGTTTGAAAGTCAAAGTGATTCAAACCATCATTAATTTAATCAAACCATAAACATGAGTTTTAATTTCAGAGTCATCGTAAATCCATATAACTAAAAACCATTTTACAACATCAGAGTAGTCATGCCCATAAAAACTTGCTTGAAGGATAAGTTAACTTGATTACATCATTTACATTAAACAAAATCTCTATTTCTCCCGTTCCTGGCTAACCTAACCCGACCTCCTAGATTTGGCAGTGACATCGCGTCACCCAAAAAATGTGAACATAGGAACCATAAGCAAAAATAGCCCAGTGAATGCATCACTACTATACTACTGCATGAATTTAAATGCAATAAATTATGTCTATATAATTATGTATTAACTTATCCGGATCGTTCATAATGAATGACCAACTTTTTCGAATCATGATTCACATATCCTGTCTAAATAGGCAATTCTCCTCCATTCCTGGTCGAGGAGTAACCCTTTGTCATTAATAGACAAATCTCCCCCATTTCGGGTCGAGGAGTAACCTATCATTTCGGTAAACCTAAATGATCAATTTTATATTCATAACATTATGATCATATTCGTAATAGTATACAAATACATCATTTCAGTGAGTACACTCACTTTGAGTTGTCAACTATGTATTTATGTTTCCTTCGGGTGGAGCTGAACTGGGTTGATTAGACCTTACACCTTTCAATCCAACTAAATGAGTACTGAGCCTCAATTATAATTATTATCCTAACATAATTATGTAACTTTACATGACTATACAACAACAATATAATTCTACTTAAGTCACATTCAATGAAACACGAGTACAGACAAAATAATGGTACACGTGTTGAAAAACTTATGAACATTCAACCGTAGGAAATACCTCATAAGGGATTGATAACTAAAACTAAGTAAATATGAAAACATACTTATCAATGTATATACGCATGAAACATGTATGTTGATACCAAATTTAGTCTGCTGACATGGCCCAATTGAATGAAGACACGTGACAATCTACATGGAAATAATAAACACTTCCGAGGAACCACACCACAACGAGGAACACTGCTTCCCCGAGGAACTCATACGCTCAGAGGAACTAGAACTCTCCGAGGAACTTTTAAGTACCGAGAAGCTTAGGCGGTCCGAGCAACTCACGCGGTCCGTGCTGCACCTCGAACAAAGCATTAATAGCTGGATAACCAACAGTCTGACTGTTCATTAAATGCTTATCATTCAGACGCACATGCTTAAGGGGCATTGAATGTATTACCCTTTCATATGTACATCATTTAATGTGTTACCCTTTCACATTACAGCCTCAGGGCTATAAATACATTGTACAGTCCTCATTGTAAGGGGACAGGAATTTCTTGATAGAACTTGTAATCGAGAATTCCCAAAAACTCAGCAATAACATAACAGTGGACGTAGGCCATTCTTATAAGGCTGAACCACTTTAAAAAAATTTATCTCATTTATTTTTCTGTGATTGAATAATTAGATATGATCTAATTTTTTACATCAACAGATTGGCGCCGTCTGTGGGAACGACTGGTAATATCGTTTTTCATCAAAAATAATTCATCAATGGCTGATATTCCAGAATCTAGCAATCGAAACACTGGAAGCCCTCAAAATCCATCTGCTCCGCCAAATATTCCAGATCTGGCTAGAATAATGACAAATCTGGCTCAGGGCCAGACCGTCATGCAAGAAACTATGCAACAACTCATACAAAACCTCCATGGCGGTGCACCAACCCATTCAGGAATGCGAAGTATTCAAAGATATACCCGTGCGCCCTCTTCGCGTACTAGGCGTACCAATTCACATCGCAATGAGGAGTCTGATAATTTTTCTTATTAACCTGGATGAACTTCGTCAGTGCGAGCCACTGATACTGAACAACGTATCACTCTTTCTCCAGAAAGGACTAGTGCGCTAGAGAGGTTAAGCAGGGTATCTCCTTTCGATCGATTAGGACCTAGGAGGAGCAAAAGTCCTCCTAGAGCCCCATCGAGGAATTTTCAACGACCATCAGACTTAAGGGAAGTATCTGCCCAGTCGCGACCAGCTGCTCGTCAAGAGAGATCCCAGGAAGCCACCTCAACACGATCAGTTGCTCGAACCAACAGGCCCAAAGAAGGAAATGATGCATGGAAAGGCTCTATTCAAAGGCTGGAGGATAGATTGGGTGAAATGGTTAAAGCTAAGAACCCTCTACAACGAACCTTTGTCCGAGGAACACCTTTTGTCCAGGCCATTGTAGATTTTCCAACACCATCAAAATTCAAAGCACCTGTTGTGACCCCCAAATATGATGGAAAGACTGACCCTGTCCTTCATATAGAACAATACCAAGCTGCAGCCGACATCTATGTTGTTCTAGATGAGATGATATGCAGGGCATTCTCAAGAAATCTTACCGAATCTGCTCAAATATGGTATAATAATCTTCCTCGGGGTAAGATCTCAACTTTTCTTCAACTGGCCGAGTTATTCATTGGGAATTTCTATTTTGGGGCAAAGCCAGTTAAACGAGTAGCACATTTGTTAAGTGTTAGACAAAAAGCTGGTGAGAGCACCAGAGATTATATAACTCGTTTTAATAACGAGAAACTAGAAGTCATTGATTATGAGGAGAAGACAGCGATTACCGCCTTGATGAGTGGACTACTGCCAAACAAGTTGTATTACACTTTGGCCAAAGATCCACCTAGAACCATGTCGGACCTGATGGGAAAAGCGTCCAAGATTATGAATGCCGAGGAGGCTATGGCTGCGAAGAAGAATATGGATGCCAAAGAAACCAAGGTGGAAGGAGATAAAGCTAAGAAGAAAGAGCATAAGAACAACAGTAATGACAAACATTCAAAAAATAGGTCGGTATGGGACGTGATGAAGAAATATGATAATTATACTCCTTTGAAGAAGGATATCAACCATTAACTAGAGGAAATCAAGAACAACGAGGAACTAAACTGGCCAGAGAAAATGAAGGCAGACCCTGACAAGAGGAATAAGGCGAAGTATTACAAGTTTCATAAAGATCATGGCCATATGACCAAAAATTGCATAGCTCTTCAGAATGAGATTGAAACACTCATCAGACGAGGAAAGCTATCAAAGTATGTTGATCGTGGAAACGAAAGAAGAAATAATGACCGAGCAAGAGAGAGGTCTAGATCTCCTCGTCGAGCAGAGGAGAACAAGAAAAGAAACCATGAAGTTGATCCAGAAGACGACCCCGATCTTCCCAAGAGACCAAGTCATCCAGAACGAGAGGTATTTTTAATACGCTTTGGGTCATTTGACTGTAATGTTATAACAGGTGGAGATGCAGGAGGAGGAGACCTTACTGCCGAGAGAAAAGCTTACCTCTGTGAGGCTCAAGCTTGCTCATACATTCAATGAATAAATTTAGCTGAGGAGGATCGCCCGAGAAAGGTGAACAAAGAGAAATTGGTCATTGGTTTTTCAAAGAATGACCTCGCAGGAGTTTTGTATCCTCATGATGACCCATTGGTAATCAAGATGAGAATGAAGGAAGTAATAATTTCAAGAGTACTGGTAGACAATGGTAGCTCGGCAGACATCATGTTCTACTCGTGCTTCGATAGTTTAAATCTAAAACTATCTCAATTGGAGCCTTATCATAGACCCCTCCTCGGCTTTTCTGGCGAGAAAGTATTCCCACTTAAGACGATCAAGTTGGATATATTCATTGGTACGTGGCCTGCTTGTCGAACAGAAAGAATACGATTTTTTGTGATGGATAAGAATGTTCAATCATCATACAATATCATCATGGGAAGAGTAGGATTGAAGAAGTTCGAGGTTGTACCATCTATAGTGCATCAGTGCCTAAAATTTCCAATAAATTTTAGAGTAGGAGTTGTGAAAGGTGATCAGAAAGTAGCTCGGGAATGTTATTATTCATCCGTCGAGCAAGAAGAACTGGTGGAATCAAGGAAAAAGACTACTACCTATCAAGTGGATGAAGGTGCCGAAATTGAAACATTGGATCCTAAAGATGAGTCGCAACTCTTGAAGGGTCAAGTGGTGGAAGCTACTGAAAACATCATTCTGGACGACGAGAACCCTGAGCGAATTACTCAAGTAGGTTCATCGTTGGAAGCCTCACTAAAACAGGAATTGATAACTTTCCTAAGAAGCAGAAAATAAACTTTTGCGTGGAGTCATGAAGATATGCCTGAGATAGACCCAAATTTCTTATGTCACGAGCTCAATGTGAATAAGGAGATCAAGCCAGTGAAGCAAAGAAGAAGAGTGTTCAGCCCCGAGAAGAATCAAGCTATACAGGAGGAAGTCGAGAAGATCCAGAAAGCTTATTTCATTGAAGATGTTAAATATCCAGACTGGTTAGCCAATGTGGTGATGGTAAATAAGAAAAACAACAAGTGGAGGATGTGTGTAGACTTCACCGACCTCAACAAATCATGCCCAAAGGATCACTTTCCATTGCCCCGAATTGATCAACTGGTGGATGCTACCTCGGGACACGAGCTGCTGAGCTTCATGGATGCTTATTCTGGTTACAATCAGATTAAAATGAAACCTGAAGACAGGGAAAGTACTTCTTTCATTACCCCTAGGGGAACTTATTGTTATAATGTTATGCCTTTTGGTTTGAAAAATGCAGGTGCGACATATCAGCGGCTGATGAACAAGGTCTTTGCTGAACAAATCAGTTGCAATATGGAAGTCTATGTTGACGATATGCTAATAAAGAGAAAGCAAGTTGTCGATCATCTAGTTGACTTAAGTCAGACTTTTGATCAACTGGATAAATATAAAATGAATCTGAACCCAACGAAGTGCATATTCGGAGTGCGAGAAGGCATGTTTATTGGATACATTGTCAACCAACGAGGCATTGAGGCAAATCCTGAAAAGATCAAAGCTCTATTAGGGTTGCGATCTCCAACGACGAAGAAGGAAGTACAGAGTCTCACAGGACGAGTAGCAACACTCAACAGATTTGTGTCACGAGCAACTGATAGATGTCTCCCATTCTTCAAGACACTCAGAAAGAATTTTGAGTGGAATGATGAATGCGAGAAGGCTTTTCAAGACTTGAAGAAATACTTGGGAGCACCTCCACTGCTATTTAGGCCAATGATGGGAGAAAAATTGTACTTGTATCTAGCAGTATCGGAGAATGCAGTTAGCTCGGCGTTGATCAGAGTGGAGAATGGAGTACAAAACCCAATCTACTACCCAAGTAAGGCCTTTCGTGGAGTAGAGATCAGATATCCAAGGCTGGAAAAGTTAGCTCTGGCGCTGATTGAGGCGAGTAGGAGAATGAGGCCATACTTCCAGGCTCATACCATAGTAGTATATACTGATATGCTATTGAGGCAAGCCCTTCATAAACTAGAAAAATTAGGGAGATTGATGTAGTGGGCAATAGATCTCGGTGAATACGATATAGTCTATGAACCCAGATCATCGCTAAAAGGGCAAGCTGTAGCGGATTTTATAGCAGAGTTCACCTATCCCGATACCCCTGAGGAGCAAAAGTTGCTCGCTGATCAACCTGTGGATGTTGCAGGATTATCAAATTCGAGCTCAGACCAACTCCGATTGGTAAAAGGGCAAGTGGATGTTACAGGATCATCAAATTCGAGCTCAGACCAACTCCGGTTGGTAAAAGGGCAAGAAAAGATGATCGACGAATAGCGAGAAATATCAGGGGAAGATGAAAGAAAGCAATAAATATTTCACCGAGGAACTCTGACAGATCATAAATTTGAAGACGAGTTACCTATATGGAGGCTATATGTAGATGGCTCATCTTGCACCATAGGATGTGGCGCGGGGATAGTTTTGAGCACTCCGGACGAGATCGACATGGAATACGCCCTACGATTCCAATTCAAAGCTTCCAATAATGAGGCTGAGTATGAGGCCATGATTACTAGTCTTAATTTGGCAAAAATTATGGAGGCGCAGCAGGTTATTGCCTTCAGTGATTCTCAATTGATTGTAAATCAAATGTTGGGAGTATATGCAGTTAGAGGAGAATTAATGATCAGATATCATGCAAAGGCAAAGGAGTTGGTGTCAAAATTTTTCGCTATTCAGCTGGTCAGAATACCAAGAATGGAGAATGCGAGAGTAGACCCCCTAGCTCGATTAGCATCAGCTACTCGTACCGAGCTACGATGAACAATCCCAATTAAAGTTTTAGCTGGTCGGAGTATAGATGAAGATCTAACGATGAACTTTATCCCCCTTGACTTAGGACCATCTTGGATGGATCCCATCAGGGCATATATTGAGGAGGGAGAATTACCAATTGACAAGCTCGCAGCCAATAAATTAAAGTTTAAAGCTGCTCGGTATGTATTAACTAACGGTATTTTATATAGACGAGGAATTATGGCAGGTTTGCAGAGATGTGTGCATCCCACCAAGGTGAAAGAATTAATTGAAGAGATCCATGAAGGGTCATGTGGAGCCCATGTAGAAGGTCGGATGCTTTTACAAAGGGTGATGACGCAGGGATACTACTGGACGACGATGAGAGCTGATTGTATTGCCTATGCCAAGAAATGTGACAAGTGCCAGCGCTTTTCCTCCATCCGAAGAACTCCACAAGCATTGTTGACACCCGTAAATTCCCCTTGTCCATTTTCCATGTGGGGAATTGATTTGGTTGGGCCACTGCCAAAGACCCGAGGAAGGTTCAAATACCTCATCGTCGCAGTGGATTATTTTACTAAGTGGGTAGAAGCTGAGCCACTCATTGATATGACGTACGAGAAGGTGTACCAATTTGTTTGGAAGAACATCATTTATCGATATGGTCTTCCTCATGCATTCATCACAGACCATAGAACACAATTTTATAACGAGGAGTTCGCGGTCTATTGTCATCAGTCAAATATTTTGAAGGTCCACTCAGCACCAGGCCATCCTCAAAGCAATGGACAAACTGAAGTGACAAACAGAACGCTGCTAAATGGCTTAAAGAAAAGACTGGATGATGAAAAAGCAAACTGGATCAACGAGTTACAGTCAGTACTGTGGGCTTACCGAACTACTCCCCGAGTAGCAACTGGAGAATCACCATATATGCTAGCGTTTGGAAGTGAAGTTGTTATACCTTCCGAGTTGGGTCTCCCAACACACAGGGTACTGAATTTCAACTCCCCTGTCAGCGACTTAATGAGAATATTGGATTTAGACATGATCGAGGAAGTTAGAGAAGAAGCAGCCATTAGAAATGCTGCTTACCAGCAGCGAACAACTTTGTTCTACAATAAGAGGGTGAAGAAGTGCGACCTGAAAGAAGGAGACTATGTGCTGAAGAAAGTAATTCAAAAGCACAATAAGCTGGAGTCAAACTGGCATGGACCATACCGAGTTACAGAAGTTGTTTGACCAGGAACTTACCGAATAGCAACTTTAGAAGGGGAGGAGTTTAAGAATGCATGGAACACAGAGCACCTGCGCAAATATTATCAGTGATGAATAAAATGAAGATATTCTGCCGAATTCTTTCTTTTTGTTGAAAGTTTTTCTGGGAATACTAGTGCTACACACTACTAGGTAAAACTCAGCAAAGCTCAGGCTACTCAGATTTTTTCTCGAAAACGCCAACTAAGGTTGGTCGAGAAACCAATATTCCTCCGGGAAGTAAAGCTACCTATATTCCTCCGGGAAGTAAAGCTACCAATATTCCTCCGGGAAGTAAAGCTACTTATATTCCTCCGGGAAGTAAAACTTGTATTCCTACTAGAAATAAAATTATGTGTTTCTCGAGAAATAAAAGTATTCCTAAAAATGACAACTTATGTCGGTTAGGAAGTAAATATATTCTCGAAAATGCCAACTTGAGTTGGTCGGGAGGTAAAATTATTTCAAAAAGACTAACTATGACTGGTCGGGGATAAAAACCCACCAACTATAGTTGGTCGACAAGGAAAATTTACCGACCTTCGTTGGCCGTGAACATTTAAGAGAAAAATCTACTAACTATGGCTGGTCGGGGATAAAAACCCACTAACTGTAGTTGGTCGACAAGTAAAATTTAACGACCTGGTTGGTCGGAAACATTTTATGAAAACGAGAAAGTGATCAAACTACATTTTTTATACTCGTAACTTTTACTAAGTTGGTCGAGAAATAAAACATTATGTTTGCCAAATGACTACCACAACATTTTTGGTACTCGTAACTTTTTAATTATTACTGAGTTAATCGACAAACTACACAATATTGTTATATTTTTAACAGATACACATGCACAGATATAAAGTGTTATAAGACAATAGAAAATAGAAATGAAAGTCTTTCATTAAATCCAAAACAAATTACATTGATAATGAAATGAAAAGTACATTGATATTGAAATGTATACTAACTATTACATTAATATTCTTATTCTACTGGTCTTTTCCCCTCTGCTTTTGACACAGGTTCCTCGCCAGCAGGCGGATCATTTAAAGCCAGGGGAGAATTTATGAAGTTGAGATCCTTTAACATCCTGATATTCATCACGGATGGTCGATCTAAGAGGTGCTCAGGACGAGATATCTCGGCATTTGAATGAAGATTGTAGTCACCGAGATATTTGGAAATCAAGCTCCAAGGAATGGCCCGAGCAGGGATCCAACTCATACCCAGTTTGTATGGTGGCACAGGTAAGTCGAGCAGCCCGGGATCATGGTAGTCCCACAGGTAATGACCCTGTTCGAGCTGCAGCACACCTAAATTATTCAACCAGCCTTGCTTGTAGCCCTCATTATTGACATTCTGGATACGATCGTCCAAGTGGTATAGCGCTTCGTTGTATCCAGCCATCCAGAACTCCCTGGGTTGTTTGTGGAATTGATATGTTAGTCTTTCTAGTTGCTCGTGGAGATTTTTGATCAAGATCTCTTTGTTCTCCAAGGTTGACTTCTGCATGGAAAGATGCTCTTCCAAGTCCCTGACCTTCTTTGACATTTCAGCCAATGCCTGGTTCTTCGCCATCAGCTAGAAGTCTTGGTTTTCTAATGCAAACTGAGTCCTCTGTTCCTCGACAGGAATACGAGCTGCTCTAGCTCGTCCCCGAGGAGATCTTGCTCGTCCACGAGAAGAAGAAGAAGAAGAAGAAGAAGAAGAAGAAGAAGAAGAAGAAGAAGAAGAAGAAGAAGAAGAAGAAGAAGAAGAAGAAGAAGAAGAAGAAGGGCCATACCTCTTCAAGGTTTCCAACTCATCCCTTAAGTTGGCGTTCTCGACCTCCAAGAACGAGAATCCCTCATCAGTCACTGGGATCAAGGCTTTTGAAGTGGAAGCTGCAGACTTCAACTGTGAAAGCTCCCTTTGCAGATTGTTGTTTTCTTGCTCCAGCAACTCGGCTATTTGTCTGCACTCCTCGACCTCACCCCTCAAGGTTCTCTCCCTTACATCGTAGCCAGCAAAAAGCTTCTCGTAGCCCTTGTCGGCAATGATCTGCTGGTACTTCTTCTCGTACCCCTCATGAAACAGGGCAGTGGATTCTTTGTATTGTTGTTGAAGGTCTTCGAGGGTGCCTTGGAGATCCTCGATCATATTATAATAGGCCACATTATTGGCCACTGCTCGATCAAGTAGACACTTCAGATATTGATATGTTTCAACTGCCTATTCAGAAGCATCTTGGCCGAGGATGTCGATGACTTGTGATGCACTCAGGTATGTGTGACCAGCCTTAAAGTATTCATTACATTATCGCAGCAGCTTTGTATCATGGGCAGATAGTAATTCCATCCTGTCCAGAAATTAAAAGAGGGAGAAAAAGCAATAATCAATAAGAAGAATCAAGACAGAGTATGAAGAAGAGACAACAGTATGAATAAACACAAGTTCAAGTTTTATTATATCATAAAGGTCAGAAGTACAAGATTCAGAGATTTTGACTTACATATTCATGGTTACAATTGACAAAAGAAAAATATAAAGAGAAACCCGAACAACTCTACACCTTTTTCTTGTCTCCCAAAACCTTCTCGGGAGGCTGGGACGAGGAAGTAGGTTGCTCAGAGGGAGTAGAAAGTTGCTCGGGGAGTGCCAGCAGTTGCTCGGAAGAAGTAATGATTTGCTGAGGTTCCTTGTTAGCAGGCTGGATGGATTGGGGATGATCTCCCATCACCATAGAAGACTCTTCGGAGGCAGCTTCGTCCTCTTCTAAGTCTTCAGGAGTTGGAGGAGGACCAAGGATGTGTCACTGAAAGAGTTCTGAATTTTCATCCACTTTCATCTCCTGAAGAGTAGCGACTCATCCATCCCTAAAGTACTTGAGGCTACCATAGTCCACTTGCGACACCATGGCAGCCAATCCCTTGTTCCACCCCTTGTCCCAGCCAGCGCTGAAGGACTTCTTCACAGCCATTTTCCTCTTCAACTTCTCCGAGGAAAGCTTCTCGGATAGCAGGTTATCAGCAGGTTTCAATTTTCTCTCAGCCTCCTCCTTCTGCCGATTTACCTCCCGAAGTTGAGACAACTCCTCTTCATCAACCTTGAGCTTATACTCTAGCTCTCCAACATTATTGAGCTTCTCGTCGAGCTCTTTATTTTTCCCCTCCAAGTCCTTTATTCTCTTCTTCAACTCTTTGGAGACTTCAACATCTTGAGCTTTTTCCTTCTCAATGGAGGCAATCTTTTTCTCCCAGATTGCCTTGTCAGTAGCATATTTCTGGCGAGAATCTTCCAAAGACTTAATAGCTTCCTCTAGAGCTTCCTCCACACTAGACGAGGAGCATGAAGCTTTAATCGCCTTGTCTTTCTTCAAAATGGTATTGAAGCAGCTCACCAACTGTGAAAAGAAAATGAAAGCAAGTCAGAGACAGATATAACAAAGAAAAGATGAAAAGTTCAGAATAATGAGACTTACAGAAGCAATATGGCGAGCAGCTAACGAAGTGACCATGTCCCGAGTAAGGTTTTCCTCAGTACCATGGACCTCGAGAATGATCCAGGACTTTACCGAGCTCATGGAAGAGCTCGGAGGAACAAAAGTAGGAACCCCGGTTCCAGTAACTGGGGGCTGAGTGATGGTGTCAGCCAAATTGACCGAGGAGCTCTTCTTCAGCCTCCTCGAGGGAATAGAAATAGTTTCGACCAAGGAAGAACTCTTGGTCGGTGATATTACAATCACCTCTCCTGGAGCAGCAGACCTGCTCGGAGCCACTTGGGGCTTCTCAACAACCTTCACAACAGCAGCAGCCGAGGAAGGCGCATCAGTCTTCTTTGTCCCTTCTGGGACATCAACCTTACTTCTTTTTGCCTCTCCAGCACCAGAGGCAGGCTTCTCAAAAAGGGTGGGAGGTCTTCTCTTCTTCATCCTTTCACTTAAAGGAATGTGTGATTCAGGCGAAGAACTGGTGGAAGATGGTACTGGCTCTGATTCACTTATTACTGGACGAGCAGTAAAAGAGGTGGTGTAGCTCTTGTATTGCAGCAGATATGAGGCCGACCTAATATGCTCGTCGGCAACAGATTGATGCAGACTCCAGATAAGCTTCAAGTGCCTTATATTTACGTTTGCTTCCTTTGGACACTTACTTTTGTTGTTAACTGCAAATAAAGAAGCATAATTTCAAAATAAATAAAATGAAATAAAAATAACCTATCCCATTGCCATAGGGAGGGCATCTGGGACCCTGATAAACTTCATCTCCAGATAAAGGAGCATGTTGCCAATTTTTTATGACAACCCCGTGCTCAAAATAGTCCCTATTGGCATCCGGGAGATTGACTACTAAGGCCCTATTCAAAAATCTAGTTTTTAAATAAAAGGTGTTATCACCAACTACCCATCTATAACAAAACATGATTTCTGGAATTCCTATGCGAGTTCCATGGATTTGATTTAATCTATGAATCCCATTAACTATTCTCCATGTATTTGGGGCTATTCTTGCAGGAACAATGTCAAAGTATTGATAAAATTCCAGACATAAGGGATTGGGTGGAAAAGAAAATCCACACTCAGCAATAAAAAGATTGGGGAACCAATGTCCCTCAGCCAAACGGAAATAATCAGAAGGCTCAGAAAGCTCTTCAAGAACAACCCAGGAGGGAATAGAAAAATCAGAGCGAAACTTATCAAGAGATTCAACAGGGTAAACCATGATGAATAAAAGAAATGAAGAAGAAGGAAGAAAATCTTACAAAAAAAGAGTGGATATGATGACAACGAACGATGGAAGAGATGAATACACAGGAGAGAAAGAGACGACGGAAAACTCGAAGATACAAATTTGAAAAAGCAGAAGACGATGGGATTTTCTGCAGCGTTTAAATACTCTACCTTGGGAAAAGAAAAAGTAATGATTACAAAAAGAGACGGTTACGTTACTGGCGGCTAAAAAGACGAAAAGGGGCGCGGGCATAAAAATTCGAAAAAGCTTGATTCTACGAATTTGGAAGGAGAAATAAATACGAAGGAAACACTCCTAAAAATCAGGAGGATCAATTAAAACTGTCGTATTCCGAGAAAAGAATGTTCCATACTCCTCAAATTTTGAACTATGAAACATTAGGGGCTTCTGTTGATACCAAATTTAGTCTGCTGACATGGCCCAATTGAATGAAGACACGTGACAATCTACATGGCAATAACAAACACTTCTGAGGAACTCACACTCTCCGAGGAACCACACCACAACGAGGAACACTGCTTCCCCGAGGAACTCATACGCTCCGAGGAACAAGAACTCTCCGAGGAACTTTTGAGTACCGAGAAGCTTAGGCGGTCCGAGCTGCACCTCGAACAAAGCATTAATAGTTGGATAACCAACAGTCTGACTGTTCATTAAATGCTTATCATTCAGACGCACACGCTTAAGGGGCATTGAATGTATTACCCTTTCATATGTACATCATTTAATGTATTATCCTTTCACATTACAGCCTCAGGGCTATAAATACATTGTACAATCCTCATTGTAAGGGGACGGGAATTTCTTGATAGAACTTGTAATCGAGAATTCCCAAACACTCAGCAATAGCATAACAGTGGACGTAGGCCATTCTTATAAGGCTGAACCACTTTAAAAAAAATTTATCTCATTTATTTATTTGTGATTGAATAATTAGATATGATCTAATTTTTTACATCAACAATGTACTCATAATACTCTTTGGAAAGAGGAGATAACAATATTCTTTCATGGGGTATCCAGTATGGCCTCAAATTATTGTCCTACATACTTAACCATCCTATATTCATAAATTTCACAACTACAGGTATCCAAGCTTATCAATATGAAATAATATCTGAATATAATTTCCATTAAAAGTGACGATGTAATTTTTCAAGCTTTCTAAAGCAAGTTATGACCATTTCTTTACAACACAAGAAATCTGCCTTACAAGCTCCTCTATTGCTTCTTCAACTTCCAAAAACTTTCATAATTTTTATACAACACATATTTCCATGATTTTCAACCCATTTTTAGTACACATACTTAATAATACATAATTAAAGTTTCATATTTTTTTGAATTCATTAGCTATGTTAAAGGCTTGACCAAACTCAGGGCATACCGAAATGAAATATACAAACAGCAATTATGTACCAACTTGAAATCGTCATTAAGGCCTAACCATAAGGAGATAAATTCTAATTTTAGGATATGATATGAAGATATGGGACTAATTTCATATCAAATTAGAATTTCTAAATTCGAGTAAGCACACAAAAATATGTGCAAGTTTGAATGCAAGGGGTTTCAATATAAAGCAATTTTAAGGGTTTGTGCATTCAACTTAACTTAAACCTGCATCTAACCATACATATATATAAAGGGTTGAATTTTTAGTAAAAAATGATTATTTATATTATATAGATCTGTAATATAAAAAAATAACAAGATTTGCGATTAGGATTACTTTCGGGACTTTTACGTAATTTCTACGAATTGTTTTACACTTTTTCTCCTCACTTTTTCTTCCTAAACTCCCTAATTCTTGTTCCTCAAGGTAAAAATCTTTCATGGCTGATTTTGCTAAAGGATAAGGTTAGTTCAAAGGTATAAGGTCTGCCAAACCAGCCTACACCTCCAACCAATCACTTTAAAACACTTGTTGGGTATAAAGGACAAATTACCACTTAAATGGAAGGACGGATTTTCCCCTGGTTAATAATTTCGGTATAACTTCTTACTCGGACCTCCGTTTCACACATAGTTTGTTGTGTTACAACCCTAATTCATCTATATACAACTATCTAGTTTTTACCTCAAGTCAATTGTTATGTTATAACGGTCAAAACTAATCTTAAACATGAACATTCCTACTGAAACTTCAACATTTTATATTTGTATCTAATTCAATATTTCATGCTTTATGAAGGTAGGATTAGACTAAACATGTTGACTTAAAATTATATATACTAATAAAATATTATCCATATCACATAAGCTAATCATGATTTAAACATAATTTATCATAATTATAACCGGGTTGTCACACTCCCAGTCACAGCTACGGTGCATGCATACTCTGCTATCATGTCCAATCACAATTCTCATTGTACAAAGGACAAATGGTTCGTTGTCTTTCCCGAATCATAAATAACATAACACGCGTATGTTGGAGGCGAGCATACTGCCCAGCCAAATGGGTCACGCACATACCTACGTTCCCATTAAACCGTCGAAAATACCAATCTCAGTGATAGCACGTATCCAAGGTCTTATGCTCAGGGTACGAATCTAAAATCCTCCTAAATGGGCGCATAGGATAAGACCGTCCACAACGCGAACCCTCCACCCCGATAGCAACTAGTGTAGGTATGTCATACACATAATAAACTATATTATAGGTATACATCCACCTATATATATATAATATCAACAAGGTATTCACACAACCATAAGATAATTCTCATACGTAGTATTATTTATCTCTCAAATCCTACATGTTAAATATTATGACTTTACTCCTTAATTTATTATTCCCGGGCCTATCTCATTTCTCAAAGATTAAATAAGTTTTCCTTGATATATATTCAGTAAAAAAATCACTTATACCCTAATGGTTCATGTCATCATACTCCCCGAATTATTGCGAATTAAACTCATCTTTAATTAGGATTATATTCGATATAACTTATTCTCTCTTAACCATATATTCCTTCACCTAATATTAATCTCACATTTGTACTTAAGATTGTTCAAGTGATTCAAATGATCCCCTACCTATTGGTCCTATCCTTAATCTTCATATATATATATATATATATGAATCCCAACCCAAAACGTGAATCTATCAACCGTAATTCATTCGATTAATTAACATAATTCACTCCAACTAAATCCCAAACATAATAATATTAATCTGGGTCTTACCTATGGCCTACTTCCCTTCCCTAAGTCCCATTATGTTCAAATAATAATCACAAAAAATTCCTAAAGGTTTTGGGATTAAATCAAGAATTAAAAAGAAACAAGTTTATCAATTCTATGCAGGTCCATCGATCGATGGTTTTGGGTCGATCGATCTATGAGTTAATCGATCGAGCTTCATGGGTCGATCGATCGATCACCCAGATATCAGCCCAGATTCTGCAACTTTTGTACTACGGGTTTCACATCTTTTGATCAATCAAACCTCTATTTTAACGTCTCAAACTTCTTATAATCCATACCACATGATATAACAACATATGTAAATGATTCTTACTGATTTAAACAACCTAGAATCATCTAGGATTTGGATTTAAAAGCATATATCTCATATTTTTCTAGAAAACTAAATATGTGAATATTTCAAGAACAATCCTATAATTCTCAGAATTTCTCTAACATGTGATGTTTATTTCGTGGATTAATATATACCAATAACATGAGATTAATCCTAAATATTTATACTTTCTAGAAATGAATTAAAATCTAACTAGTTTATCTTCAAAACATGTAACTTCTCATCATTTCTAACTATCCTAACATGGACATTATACTAACTAGATTGCAAATATTAAATCACTTGCCTCTACTGAAGATCTGATCCTTTGGGGATGAGTATCCACTGGTGGTTCTTCCCTTCTCCGGTAAACTTCCGGTGGTGGTTGGTGGTGGTGACTTCGCTCTTGGTTCTCCCCCAAAGACTCTTCGTTTTCCCCAAAAAAACTCCTCACTCCCTCTCAAAGTCTTTCTTTGTAAGTTTGTAGAATGAATCAATAATCTAAACCCTTTAGACTTATAAATAATCTCCCAAATTCGTGTATACTATTCACCTTCCAAGTCAAATGACCATATTACCCCTCCGGGGTGACTATTCGGCTCCAAAGTGCCTCGAGACCCTATATAAATGTCCGAGTAGACTTTTTTTACTATAAAAATACTTCTGAACATTTTGGCGCAGTCAAAACGACCATTTAGATTACATAACAATATTCTTTGTTTTATTTTATATAAATTCCGTCCCGACACTACTTTCACACACGTCTGGCTTATTCACTGAAATTGTCGTATTAACTATTCGTGACAACTTCTAAAATTAATCATAAGTAAAGTCATAACCACATATTAATTTGATTCACTAAGTAATATTCAACATATATCATATATTACTATATACTCAAGTAATATTTAAATCAAGATTAATTTCAAATTATTCAATTAATTCTAAATAAATCCCTTTTTAAAAGGTATCAAAATTACAGGGTATTACTAATACATGGTACAATCCTAATTTCTTGATTTAAAATATATGATTCATCCCTAGCATGATTTCTACATCACCACATATCATGGTTTTCATCAAAAATGCATCTTACTCTAGCATGCATATTTTAAGAACTCAATAATTAAAGCAAGTAAACATTTGCCTCTAAATGAAGGTTTGAATTCTACGTTTAGATGATGGTGTAGGTTTTTTCCCTCTCCTCTCTCGATTTTGATGGCGGTTAGTGGTGCTAATGGTGGTTCTCCCCTTGAAAACTCTTCAAATTCCTCTTGGGACTCTTCCTATGCCTCACCTATAATTTCCTCTTATTTTTTTCTTATAATAACCCTTTTTCTCAAACTCAAAAGTCTATTATAAAGTGATAATCATGTATCTCTTATTAGCCTAAAAGTTCAAAGGTCTAAAAATAACATTTGCAATGCAGGGTTGGCCCAAAAGTGACCCGAAAGCATCTACTGCAACCGAATATAGTTTTATGACTGTTTTAACTCCTCCGAAAACTTCTACGCATTCGATCTAACCATATGGGTTGCTTATATTTCAATTATATTTTAATCCCCATGTTGTATGTAAAAATTACTCACCTATGTGGACCAATGATAAATTTACACTTGTCCTCCTACATGGTCGACCAGACACCTTGATCGGCATCAAAGATACTTAGTCAGCTTGAGGGCCGACTAACTTATGAATGCCAGCCATTAGGAATATCAAAAGTTACTGGGATGGGATGGCAACCAACACTGAATTCCAAGAGTTTCATTTGTTATACACACATTTAAATGCGTGACAATATAAAGGTGTTCCATCTGTAGGGTTTTACACCATTATAAATACAAAATACTCCCTCAGCTCAAGGTGCAATCCCAATCATTCATATGCACACCATACTAAGGTGCAATATAATCTAAGTTTATGAACCCATAATTCAACTAAAAGCCCAGAAAGTGTCGGACTTCATAGTCGAATTCACATATGTAGAGGTGCAACATAATCCAAGTTTTCCAATTGAGCAGACTTCTTCGAAAGAGAGCTTCACTCAAAAGAAAACTGAGATTATGGTCGGTCGATTAGAATCATTGGTTGTTCAAGAAAGATTTCAACGGAGCAAGAATATGTTCAAACATGGAGTGCTAACAGAGGAAGATTTCTCCAATAACACTCCAATCTGGCAATTATTTGTAGATGGATCTCCATATCCTACTAGAAGTGGAGAAAGCCTCATCATCAACACTCCAAAAAACTTAGATGTCGAATATTCTTTGAGATTCCAATTTAAGGCTTCCAACAATGAGGTTAAATATAAATCATTAATCACAGGATTGGAACTGGCATCATCATTCGACTCCAACCAGGTGTTGTCATATAGTGATTCTCGACTAAATTCAATTAAATGCAGCAAATCTATGGCGTCAAAGGGGAAACGATGATGAGATATCATAAAAATCTATTGTTATTGTTTCTTTATTTACTTCAGTCAGGTCGGTGAGAATTCTTATGGTAGAGAATGCCCGAGAAGATGCTCTTACCCGATTTTCTTCAGCAGCTCAAACAGAACTCGGATGAATAATTGCAGTGGAAATTCTTTCCCATAGAAGCATTGATGGGATGGAAATCAGTGTCATCTCTGTGGAATTAGGTCCCTCCTGGATGGATCTAATTAAAGAACATATTAAAAGAGGAATATTTTCATCCTACCAGAAAGAAGCCAAGAAGATGAGGTATAAAGCAGCCAGTTATGTGTGGGAAAAAGGTGTTCTATGTAAGAGAGGATACACTATTTCCCTACTTAGTTTTGTTCATCCAAACGAAGTAAATGATTTGATCAAAGAGGTGCATGAAGGCTCATATGGAGCTCACATACCCAGGAGGACTCTAAGACAATGGATTGTAATACAAGGTTACTATTAGTCGACGATGAAAGTAAATTGTGTTTCTTTTACCAAGAAGTGTGATAAGTGCCAAATATTCACCACCATCCATTGAAGATCAGGATAAATTTAACACCTGTCACTTCTCTATGGCCTTTAGCTATTTGGGGAATTGACTTGGTCGGACCATTGTCGACCACCAAGAGAAGGTTCAAATATCTAGTTCTAGCAGTTTATTACTTCATTAAATGGGTGGAGGCTGAGCCTTTTATTAATATGCCCTATCAAAGGGTTTTCCAGTTCATTTGGAAGCAAAACATTTTCAGGTATAGCATGCATTATGCCTTCATCACTGACCATGGCACTCAATTTAATAATGAGAAATTTAAAGAGTACTGCATCAGGTCTGCCTGCTAGAAACTTCATTCAGCATCTGGGCACCGACAATGCAATAGGAAGACAGAATCACCAACAAGACCTTATTAGATGGGCTAAAGAAAAGGTTAAATGAGGCTAAAGAAAAATGTATTAATGAACTCCACAGTGTCCTTTGGGCATATAGGACCACTCCCAAAACAGCAATAGGGGAAACCCCATGCATACTAGCTTTTGGCACTGAGACAGTGATACCAGTTTAAATAGGTCTGCCAACTCACAGGGTATTGAACTTTGATTTACCCAAGAGTGACCTCATGAGGCGACAAGACCTGAACATGATAGAATAAGTCTTAGAAAATGTCACTATTTGGATAGCTGCATATTAATAAAGGACTACAAGGTTTTATAATCAAAGGGTCAAGCCGACCAACTTGAATACAAGGAGATCTGGTTCTAAAGAAAGTAATCCATAAGCGCAACAAGTTGAAGCCTAATTGGTATGGTCCATACCGTATCTCGTTGATTATCCTACCAGGAACTTATCGCATGAAAACTCTCGAAGGAGAAAAATATAAAAATCCTTGAAACGCAGACCATCTGCACAAGTATTATCAGTAATTCCGCTTTTAATGTAATCGGTTATTCAAGTTAATGAAATTGCATGTTTTCCTCCATTATACTTCTTTTTTTTGTTTTGTTTTCGGATTATGGTTCATTACACCTTAAACATAAATTAATAAGCAATTTTTATTCAAACTTATACAACTTCAGAAAAGTTAATTTGATCCAAACTTTCCCAAGTTCAAAAAAGAGCATGGTTCAAACTTTTTCAAACTCTTACAACTTCAGAAAAGTTAATTTCGATCAAAACATTTCCAACTTCAGAAAAGTGCATGATCCAAACTTCTCCAACTTCAGAAAATTGCATAATTGAAAGTTTTCCAACTTCAGAAAAGTGCATGGTTAAAACTTTTCTAAATTCAGAAAAGTTAAACTTCATGTATGATTTGTCCTTTGCAAGTCAAGAATAAGAAGTTAGTAAATTTTCTTCACTAGAGATTTTACCCGACCAGGTGAAACAAAGGAATAATTATACATTCCTAATACACTTGGTCGCCACTAATAATTAATGCTACAACTTAGTACAATAAAGTGATTTAAAGTTTTATCTAAGTGCATTAGTCGAATCTAAAGTCGTATAAATGATTTAAACACGAATCAAATATCAAACATCTAAGTAGTTTATTTAGTCTATAAGTCAATTAACTAATCAGTATACAGGTTACCTAGACGGCAAAAATATTAATATCAACCACAAGCTTAGATAAAGGAAGCTCATAAAAAATAACTTCATCTCATTAATCAAAATGAATAACAATAGAAAAGGAAGTATAAAACTATTCTACTAGGCACTATCCATCAGCCTTGCTCATCCTAAGAGGAGGATCATCAATGGTGCTCGGACAATTAATAGAATCAAAAGGCATCCTCAAATCACGCGTACTGCCACTTGGCCAATCAAGAAGATGTTGAGGACAAACATACTCCACTTCTCCTTCAAGGCTAAAATCCTCAGCATACATTGTAATAAAACTCTAGGGAATAGCATCTGGAGGAATCCAACTTAAGTTAATCAAGAAAGGAAGATCAGGATAGTCCATCATCTCTGGAGTATGCCAATACCACAGTTGATCATTTTTGGGTGCCTTTAACAAGGTGAACAGGTTCAACCAACCCCATTTATAACCTTCATTTTTGTCTTGCTCCATATTCATATCCAGATAACTCAGGGATTTGTCATATTTATCCATACATATAGTTTTAGGTTTCATGTGGAAGTGGAAAGTAAATCGGTCCACCTTATCTTAAAGTTTCATAATCGCCTTGTCTTTCTCTTTAAGTTGCGCAACTTACTCGGCTAAGTTTAACCTGGTTCTTTCCTTATCAACAGTAGGTCAAACAACTATATTTTTCCTTGATTGTTTTCCAGAGAGAGATTTGGTTTTATTTTTTTACAAAGCCTCTAGCTCCTCCAACAACCTGGTACTTTCAACCTCTAAAAATAAAACACCCTCATCTGGACCAGTAGTGGTTGATCTCTTTATACTATCAAGTTCATTCCTCAGGGCATTAATTTCTCTCTCCAACATAGTATCAATTGATCGGGCACTCTTCAGATCTTGATTCAGAGACAATTCTATCTTATTCATAGCAAAACTGATGACTTGTAATTTTTTTGTCAAAAATATTTACTTCACTCAAGGCATTGTACTTAGCCTCATAATCAGAGTGAAGTAAAGCCAATGATAGATTTTGGTCGTCCTGCAGTCGCTCAATCATATCATAATAAGCAGCATTCTTAGCTGCAGGCATATCCAAAAGCTAATGAACATGGATATATGACTCATTAACTTGGTTGGAGACATCTGGTCTGAGCAACCCTGTTAATTCTTCCTCATACATGGGTTCATGAACGACATTCAGAAGATTTCTACACCACCTGAGTAAGTCAGATTCACAAAAATCATGGCCCTCTTCCTAGCATCAAACTTGAAAGTTACAAGAATAAGTTTATGGGGAAAATCTATAAAAAATAGACAATACAAAAAGGAACAAACCAATAAGAAATCAAATTCATTCAAAGGAAGCAACAATTAAGAAAAAAAATATGCTCTTTCATTGATTAATCTTGAAGTACAAAGTTGGATACATCAGCAAGACAGAAAAGAGAAGAAATAGAAAATACACATAAGAAAAGATTAAAAAAAAAAAAAAACTAGCTAGGAAGGAGCTAAACCTTCTCCTTATCCTTGGCTTAATCTTGGTTGGCAACAGGTAGGTCGAAAATTTCTTTTGGCACCATTGAAGACTCAATGGGCATCATTAAAGACTCTCTTGGACCTTCTCATCATCAAACTCCTCATCCAAGTTAGGAAGAGTGCTTAGGTCATACCTTTGAAAAAATCTCAGAGTTTTCCTATGTACCGACCACCTTCAGATCCTCCGACCAACCTTCCTTGATGGACAGCTTTTTGGTGTACTCAATCTAGGCAGAAGCTGTAAAAAGTGCTTTCTCTTAGCCCTTATTGAAAATAGCCTTGCCTTTGGCCTTCAGAGATGCAACTTTAATAGTAAGGCTAGCCACTTTATCTTCAGCAGTTTTAGCCTGGTCCTTTAGCTCTGTCAATTTGTCCTCAATAGCCTTGTCCCTAACATCAACATCCTTTGCCTTATTATCGATAGTCTGGGCTTTTTCATCAGCATGCTTTAGTTTTTCTTCTGCTGCAATTGCCCTATCCTTAGCTTTTTTCAACATCTCCCCCAAGAACTTTTACTTTGATTCCAAAGCCTCTCGAGAAGAATCCAAAGACTATTTCAGGCCTTCAAATTCTCCATTTAATTCACCAGGGGAAGACCGTAGCTCGTCATCCTTCCCCGTCGTTTGGTTAAAGTCAACCAAAAATTGTGAATGAGGAAACACATGATGATTAAAAGAAGTTCAGAAACATGGAGAAGACACAATATAAGATAATTACCAGAGCTAAATTGCGACATGCCCTCTTAGTTAGCCTTGAGCTGGGCATAGGGGTTGATGCATCCCAATCAGCAGGGAGAGTTACAAACTTGATCAAACCCCTGACCAATCTAGGATTAACAATAATAGAAGTTAACCTAATTTCACCGAGGTTAGCTTGGATTTTTCTCACCAACTATTATTGGTCAGCCAAAGTTTTCTTTATAGCAAACGCTTGCTAAACGGCTTAAGTTTTATGGGCTAATTTTTTAGGGTTAGGAAAACATCTCTTCAATCTCGTAAGTTGAGACTCGGTAGTTTGAGTATCTTCAGCAGTAAAGACTTGAGGCCTTTTATCACTGGACTGGGATTTCTTCTCGATTATCTTATTTCCAGTGTCAACATTCTTCTTGGGGGAGGAGACAATGGCCCACTCATCAAATTGGGCAAATTTTTTTTCACCATATCTGTTGAAAGAGAAAAATGGACTTCAAAAATATCAAAGGACTCAAATGAGGAAGAAGTTCCTCCTTGGGTGAATTGACCATTAGTTTATTCTACAGCCGAAGAAGTAGACACTGGATCTTCCTCTAGATTGATGGAAACTTGGGGCAGCACAAGTGATGGTCAGGCAACAAAAGAAGTGATAGAATTCTTGTATTCCAACAATAAGGAAGCAACTCAGGGATGTTCCTCTCCTATTCTTTGGTTAAGACCCCGTAGAAATTTAAGATCCTTAAGATTGATCTCACCTTCTTTAGGACACCTCTTCTTACTCTCCTCTGCATAAAAAAGAAATAACAAAATTAGTCAGTAGAACCCAAAAACACGTAACATAAAAAGAAAAAAAAATTACAGAATTACAACCTATGGCATGCCCTACTTGGGGGCATTTGGGCCCTGTATAAGACATTCCCTTTAGAAGAGAAATTTGTTTCCACTTCTAAACAACTACACCATAATCCCAATAGTACTTAGTGGAATCTGGTAAATTCACTACTAAAGCCCTATTGTCTTATCTAGTCTTCAAATAAAATGTGTTATCTCCAACAGTACCTCAATTATAATAAAACATCAATTCATATACCATAATATGAGTTCCATAAATCTCATTCAACCTATTGACACTAGTTACAACCCTCCGAGTATTTAGTTCCACCTTAGCAGGAACCACATTAAAGTATTGACAAATTTAAAAAAAAAAGGGTTTGGTGGAAAAAAGATGCAACACCCAGCAGTAAACAAGGTGGGGATTCAGAGACCCTCGGGAAGATAATATACGTCTATGGGATCTTATGCTATTTCAAAATCTACCCAAGCCAGAATCTTTATTTTTTCTCTAAACTCCTCTAATGAACCCTCGTCCACAATGTGAACCATGGTAGAAATAGAGAAAATGGTGATAAAATAGAAAAAGAAGCAAAGAAGACTTACAGGAATCTTAGGGTGACTTTAAAAACAGAAGAAAAATGAATAAGTTACAAATAACCATGCAAAGAAAGCTTGAAGACCAAGGAAATTCTAGGTGCAGAAGGTTTAAGGTGAAAAGAAATGAGGAAAAATTTCTACCCATATATAGGTTTCCTCAATAAATGGGAATAAAATGATCAACTAAACGAACGGTCGGACTACCGCCGACTGCACGCTTCTCGAAACTTTAAAACACTATCGTACCCTTTGGCGGTTAAAAAAATTGAATTATTTAAAAAAATGCCATGATCAAACACTACCACTGAAATTTTTAAAAGTATGGGAGGTCGACAGCCGACCACACAATCAAAGTAATACATGGAGAAACTTCTTTGACCAAATACTCCATATTGTCAATCAATCATCAAGCATGGATCACCGGGGGGTTTGGTGTATGTAAAAATTAGCCTCATACGTACCAATGATAAATGTACACTTGTTCGCCTACGTGTTCGATGAGCCACCTTGATCGACATTACAGATACTTAGTCGACTGGAAGGCCGACCAACTCCAGAATGCCAACCATCTGGAATATAAAAAGTTACTCGAATGGGATGCCAACCAGCACTGAATTCCAAGAATTTCATTCATTGTACACAAATGTAAATTCTTGGTAAAATCAAGGTGTTATATCTCTACGATTTTACACCATTATAAATACAAAATACTCCTTCAGGACAAGGGAAAAATTAGAATCATTCATATGCACACCATACAGAGCTATTGTAACATCAGGCTGTGTTTCTTTCACCAAGAAGCGTGATAAGCGCCAAAAAATTTCCACCATCTATAGAAGGATAGGAGCAAATCTAGCACCCATCACTTCTCCATGGCCTTTCGCTATTAGGGGAATTGACTTGGTCAGATCATTGTCGACCACCAAGGGAAGGTTCAAATATGTGGTTGTAGCAGTTCATATAGAAGAAAATTAATTGTATGTATGGTATGTCTTATGCCTTCATCAGTGACCATGTGACTCATTTTTGTAATGACGAATTTATAGAGTACTACATCAGGTCTGGCATCAACAAAACTTCATTCAACACTTAGGCACCCACAATGCAATGGACCAACATAAATCACCAACAGAACCTTGCTAGATGGGTTGAAGAAAAGAATGTGTGAGGATAAATTCAACTGGATTAATGAACTCCATAGTGTCCTTTAGGCACATAGGACCACTCCCAGAACAGCAACAGGGAAAACCCCAAACATACGAGATTTCGGCACTAAGGCAGTGGTACCAGTTGAAATCGGTCTGTCGACTCATAGGGTATTAAACTTTTAATCACCCAAAAGTGACCTCATGAGGCGAATAGATCTATACATGATAAAATAAGTTCGAGAATATGTTGTTATTCGGATGGTTGCTTATCAATAAAGGACTGTAAGGTTTTATAATCAAAAGATCAAGCCGACCAACCTGAAGCAAGGAGATCTGGTGCTCAAGAAAGTAATCCAGAAGAGCAATAAGTTGAAGCCTAATTGGCAATACCCTATCTCAGTGGTAATCCGACCATGAACTTATCGCTTGGAAAATCTGGAAGGAGAAGAATTCAAGAATCCTTGTCTTGCAAACCATCTGTGCAAGTATTATCAGTAATTCTTCTTTTAATGTAATCGGTTATTGTAGTTAATGAACTTGCATGTTTTCCTCCATTATACTTCCTTTTTGTTTTTTGTTTTTCGGAGTATGGTACATTACACCTTAATCATAAATTAATAACCAATTTTAATTCAAACTTTTCCAACTTCGGAAAAGTTAATTTGATCCTAACTTTTCCAACTTCAGAAAAGAGCATGGTTTAGACTTTTCTAAACTTTTCCAACTTCACAAAAGTTAATTTTGATCCAAACTTTTCCAACTTCAGAAAAGTGCATGGTCTAAACTTTTCAACTTCAGAAAAGTGCATTGTTCAAACTTTTCCAACTTCACATGAGTTAAACTTCATGTATAATTTTTTCCTCGGCAAGTCAAGAACAAGAAGTCAGTAAAATTTCTTCACTAAAGATTTTACCCGACCAGGTTAAAACACGAGAATAATTATCCATTCCTAATACACTTGCTCGCCACTTATAATTAATGCTATAACTTAGCTCCATAAAACTATTTATAGTTTTATCTAAGTGCATTAGTCGAATCAAAGTCCGTGTAAATAATTCAAACACGAACCAAATATCAAACATTTAAGCAAGTCATTAAGTCTATAAGTCGATTAACTAATTAGTATACATGTTACCTAGTGGTCAAAAAGATTAATATCGACCATAAGCTAAAATAAAGGAAACTCAATAAAAAATAACATCATTTCATTGATTAAAATGCATTACAATAGAAAACAAAGTATAAAACTATTCTATTGGGCACTTTCCATCAGCCTTGCTCATCCAAAGAGGTGGATCATCAAAGGTGATCGGATGATTGATAAAATTAAAAGGCTTCCTCCTATAACGCCTACTTCATCTTGGTCGATCAAGAAGATGTTGAGGACGAATATACTCCACTTCTCCTTCAAAGCCAAAATCCCCAACATACTTTCTAATCAAACTCTAAGGAACGGCATCAGAAGGAGCCTAATGGAAGTCAATTGAGAAAGGAGGATTGGGATAGACTATCATCCATGGAGTATGCCAGTACCACATTGCATCATTTTTTGGTACCTTTAATAAGGCGATCAGGTTCAACCAACCCCATTTATAACCTTTATTTCTGGTTTGCTCCGTATGCACATCCAGATAACATAAGGATTCATCATATCCATCCATCCATATAGTTTTGGGTTGCATGTGTAAGTGGAAAGTAAATCGGTACACCTTATCTTGAAGTTTCCTAATGGCCTTGTCTTTCTCTTTAAGTTGAGCAGCTTGCTCATCCAAGGTTCTCCTGGTTCTATCCTCATCAACAGTAGGTCGAATAACTATATTTTGCCTTGATTATTGGTCAGAGACAAATTTGATTTTCTTTTTCTGCAAAGCCTATGGATCCTTCAGTAACCTGGAATTTCCAACCTCTACAGATAAAACTCCCTCATCTAGACCAGTAGTGGTTGATCTCTTCAGACTCTCAAGTTCATTCCTCAGGGCATTATTTTCTCTCTCTAACATAGCAGTAATTAATCGAGCACTCTCCAAATCTTGATTCAGAGATAATTCTTTCTTATTCTTAGTAAAAGTGATGTCTTATGATTTTTGTCAAAATCTTTACTTCACCCAAGGTCTTGTACTTAGCCTCATAATCAAAATGATGCAAAGTCAACAACAGTTTGTGGTCATTTTGCGACCGCTCAGTAATCTCGTAATAAGAAGCATTATTAGCTATATCCCTATCCAAAAGGCAATGAAGATGAATATATGACTCCTTAACTTGGTCTGAGGCATCTGGGTCGAGCAACCCTGCTACGTCTTCCTCAGATATGGGAACTTGACCGGCTTCCAAAAGATTTCTGTACCGCTTGAGTAGGTCGAATTCAGCAAAAATTATGGCCCTCTTCCTGACATCAAACTAGAAAGTTATAAGTATGACTTTATGAGGAAAATTCAGAGAAATAGACAATACAAAAAAGAACAAACCAATAAGAAATCAAATACACTCAACGGTAGTAACAATTGAGAAAAAATATGCTCTTTCATTAATTAATCTCTAAGTACAGAGGTGGATACATCGGCAAGAAAGAAAAGAGAATGAATAGAAATACATATGAGAAAAGACAAAAAAGGAAACTAGCTAAGAAGGAGATAAACCTTTTTCTTATCCTTGTCATGGTCTTGACTGACAACAGGTAGGTCGACACTTGCTTCCAACACCACTGAAGACTCAATGGGCATCATTGAAGACCCTCCTAACCCTTTTTCATCGTCAAACTCCTCATCCAAGTTTGGAGGAGTGACTGGGTCATGCTTTTGGAAAAGCTTAGAGTTTGCTTTGTGTCGACCACCTTTAGTGCCTCCGACCAACCTTCCTTAAAGGATATTTTCTTCACATAATCCATTTAGGCAAAAGGTGCAAAAATTGATTTCTCCCACCCCTTATCGAGAGCATTCTTGCCTTCGGCCTTCAGAGATATAACTTTAACAATAAGGCCAGCCACTTTATCTTTAGCAGATTTGGCTTGGTCCTTTAGCTCTGTCAACTTTTTTTCAATAACCTTGGCCCTAACATTAGAATCATATGCCTTGTTCTCTGAAGTCTGGGCTTTTTCATCAACTATCTTTATTTTGTCTTTTGTTCCAATGTCCTATCCTTAGATTTTTTCAACTCCTCCTCCCAAAACTTTTGCTTTAATTCTAAAGCCTCTGAGAAAGGGTCCAAATATTGTTTCAGGACTTCAAATGCTTCCTCTACTTCACCAGGGGAAGACCTCACCTGGTTATCTTGCTCCATTATTTGGTTGAAGTCAACTAAAAACTGCGAAGGAGCAAACACAAGATCATTAGAAAAGGTTCAGCAACATAAAGTAAAAATAGAATATCACATAATTTCCAGAGCTAAAATATGACATGCTCTCTTAGTTAGCTTTGACCTGGGCATGGGGGCTGATGCAGCCCAATCAGCAAGAAAATTTCCAGACTTGATCAAACTCCTGGACAATATAGGGTTAACAGTAACAGAAGCTGACCCAATGTTACCAAGGTCGACTTCGATTTTTCACACAAACTTCTGTTGGTCGGCCAAAGTATTTTTTATAGCATACACTTGCTAGTTGGCTTGAGTTTTCTAGGCCTGTTTTTTAGGGTCGGGAAAACCTCTCTTCAATCTTGTAAGTTGAGAATCATTAGTTTCATCCTCTTCAACACTAAATATTTGAGGCCTCTTGTCATTGGACTGGTATTTCTTCTCAATAGCCTTTTTGCCACTGTTAGCATTCTTCTTCGGGGAGGAGACAATGGCCCAATCATCAAATTGGGCATATTTATTTTCAACATATCTATTTAATGAGAAAAAAGAATTTCACAAATATAAAAGGACTCAAATGAGGAAGAAGTTCCTCCTTGGATGAATTCAATACTAGTTGATTCTACATCCGAAAAAGTAGACACGAGATCTTCCTATAGATTGATAGCAACCTAGGGCGGCACAAGTGTTGGTCGCGCAACAAAATAAGTGACAGAACTCTTTTATTCTAACATCAAGGAAGCATCTCGGGGATGTTACTCTCCAATTCTTTGGTTAAGTCCCCCATAAATTTGAGCTCTTCAAGATTGATCTCACCTTCTTTGGGACACCTCTTCTTACTCCCCTTTGCATAAAAAAGAAACAACAAAGTTAGTCGACAGAACTCATAAACACATGACAAAAGAGGAACAAGTAAAGAGAATAATTATAACCTAGCTCTACTTGTGGGCACTTGGGCGCAGTATAAGACACTCCTTTTGGAAGAGGATCATGTTCCCAGTTCTTAACGACTACACCATATTCCCAATAATCCTTATTAGAATTGGTAAATTCACTACTAAAACCCTATTGGCTTGACTATTCTTCAAATAATGTGTATTCTCTCCAATAGTACCCCATTTATAACGAAAAAACAATTTATGGACCCCAATATCAGTTCCATAAATCTCATTCAACCTATTGACACCATTTATAACCCTCCAAGTGTTTGTTGCCACCCTAGTAGGAACCATGTCAAAGTATTGACAAAATTTAAGGAAAAAAGGGTTTGGTGAAAAAGTGATGCCACACTCAGCAATAAACAAGGTGGGGATCCAGTGGCCCTCGAGAAGAGAATATAACTATGGGAACGAAATGATTAACTGAACGAATGGTTGAACTACCATCGGCTGCACAATTCTCGAATCTTCAAAAGACTATCGTACCTTTTGGCGGTTCAAAAAAGTTTGAATTATTAACAAAAATGCCACTATCAAAGAGTACCATAGAAATTTTTACAAGTATGGGAGGTCGGCAGCCAACCACACTATCAAAGCAATATGCCGAGCAACTTCTTGGGCCAAATACTCCATACTTTCAATCAATCATCAAGCATGGAGCACTGGGGGATTTTGTTGTATGTAAAAATTACTCTCCTGCGTGGACCGATGATAAATGTACACTTGTCCTTCTATGTGGCCGACCATCCTCCTTGATCGGCATTAGAGATACTTAGTTGGCTATAAGGCCGACCAACTCCAGAATGCCAACCATTAGGAATATCAAAAGTTACTCGGATGGGATGCCAACCAGCACTGAATTCTAAGAGTTTCATTTATTTTACATAGATGTAAATGCCTAGAAATATAAAGGCATTCCATCTCTAGGTTTTTACACCATTATTAATACAAAATACTCCCTCAGCTCAAGGGACAATCTGAATCATTCATATGCCCACCATATTGAGCTATTGTAACCCTACAATATAATACGAACAATGGACATAGGCTATTTTATAACTGAACCACTCTAAAATTATGTTCTCTTGTGTGTGTGATTTGATTAACCTACTATATTTTTATCTGTGATTATAAATCTGGATTACGTCCATTTTCAAACATCAACACCCCATATTTAAGTCCTGGCACGAGTCATATGCTTGCCCTGACTAAATTATCATAAGTGTCGTACTTCTCACTAACGACTAAACATACAATGGAATGTTACTTATTCTCTCCATAATATACAATTATATTCATCGTAATAAATATTCGATTAATCCCATTTTAAATATTCAGATTAATTCCAATTAAATTCTAATTACGGAATAATTCTAATTAAATTCCTTTTAATCCCATTTTAAATTTTCATAAAAATACGGGGTGTTACATACTTCTATCTAATAACGGGATTTCGTCCCTAAATATGAAAAAATACCTAGTAGAAACATCTTTGGATATTTTTTGCGCATCTCTTCCTCGCACTCCTAGGTAGACTCATTAGCATTATGATGTCCCCACTGCACTCGTACAAGTGGAACTACTTTTGACCTCAACTAACTCTCACTATGGTCTAAGATAGCAATAAGCCATTCCTCATAAAAATGTCGGGCTTCAAATCAATATCCTCTAAAATAATGTGAGTGTAAGTCAACTCATCTCGAATATATCTTCTCAGTGAAGAAACATTGAACATGTCGTGATTACGATGCAAGTGCTCCGGTAACCCAAGTCTATATGCAACAAGCCTAATCCTTTCAATAATAGGAAATGGCCCTATGTACTTCGGCGCCAACTTCCCTTTCTACCCAAACCTCATGATCCCCTTCATAGGAGATACTCGTATCAACACCTGATCTCCCACACTGAATTCCTTGAAGGACTTGGTGGCATCTACATAACTCTTCTGCTTGTCTTTGGCCATCCATATACGACTATGAATTAACTCAATCATGGAAGAAGTATTTGATATAATCTTTGGTGAGAAGTTTATTGTACACAACCATGAACTAATAAGCAGGCGAACGACAAGTCCTGACATATAATGCCTCAAACGGCGCCATGCCAATAGTAAACTAATAGGAGTTGTTATAAACATACTCCACCAGTGGAATGTACCACTCTCAATCTCCTTCAAAATTTAGGATACACATCCTCAACATGTCTTCCAGCATCTGATTCGTCCGCTCAATCGGCCCATCTGTCTATGGATGGTATGTTGTACTCAAATCTAACTCTGTACCTATAGTCTCCTGAAAACTATACCGAAAGAGAGACACAAAGATTTTGTCCCTGTCAGATATAATATCTATTGGAATCTCAATCCCACTATCTCAGTAATAAATATCTGGGCATACTGCCCTGTAGCATAATATGTCTGCACTGGAAGAAAATGAGCCACCTTGGTCAAGCTATTCACAATAACCCAAATAGAATCATGACTCTTTTGCGATGTTGGAAATCCTGTGATGAAATCCATAAAAATAATCTCCCATTTTCATACCGAAATTTCTAATGGCTGAAGTCTGACTGGCTTTTGGTGATCCACTTTCACCAACTGACAAGTAGTACATTTAAAAACAAACTCAGTAATGGCTCTCTTTATCCCACTCCACCAATAGTATCATCACATGTCCTGATACATTTTATCCCCTCCAGGATTTATCGTGAATCATAAATTATGCAACTCAATCATCACCGCATGCCACAAATCATTGCCCTCTGGAATAATGAGCCTACCATTGAAGCGCAAGCCACCATCTGAACCCATGGAGTAAGACTAAGCTCCCTTGGCAAAAATATAACATAAATAATCCTGATAAAATGGGTCGACTACTTAAGCCTTCGCAAACCTGGTAATAATCTGAGGAGTGACAGTCATAACTGATATAAAAGATCTAACCACAGAATCCTATTGCCCCAACTCTTTTCACTTTGCTTTCCATACGTCAGCTAAATCTCCCATCGATCTATGGCTCAATGCGTCTACCACCACGTTAGCCTTCCTTGGGTGGTACTGAATATCAAACTAATACTCTTTCATGAATTCAAGCCACCTGTGTTGTCGTATATTCAACTCCTTTTGCGTAAACAAATATTGCGATGACTTATGGTCAGTGAAAGGATGAAATTTCTCCCCAAAAGAATAATGTCTCCATATCCGTAATGCAAACACAATCGCTGCTAACTCCAGGTCGTGTGGGGTAATTCTTTTCACGAGGCTTAAGCTTGCAATAAGCATAATTTATAGCCTTCTCTTCCTGCTGTAGCACACCCTCATGTCCTTATAGGGATGCATCTATATATACAAGGTACTCCACCCCTAGCTTAAGCAGTGCGAATACTGATGTTGAAGTCAACTTTTCCTTTAGTTCACAAAAGCTAACTAACAAGAGTCTTACCATGTGAATGACACCCCTTTGCGTGTCAAGTTTGTCAACGAACCCGTAATCTTCAAAAACCTTTAAATGAATCTTCTATAATAACCGACTAAACCCAAGAATCTATGAACCTCAGTTGGTGTCATCGGTTGTCCCCACTCCTTCACCGTAGATATATTAATTAAATCTAATGTTATCCCCCTGTTAGAGATAATATGACCCAAGAATTGTACCTCTCGAAGCCAAAATCCAAATTTCTCAAACATCGCATATAACTGATGCTCTCATAGTGTCTGAAGAACCATAAGTAGATGCTCTATGTGTTCTCCCATTGTCCAAGAATATACCGTGATATCATCTATAAAGATAATGACAAACTAGTCTAGGAACTCTCTGAACACGAGGTTAATTAAGTCCATGAATACTATTAGTGCATTGGTTAGCCCAAATGGCAAGACTCAAAATTCATAAGACCTATTATTAGAAATGTAGTCTTAGGAACATCTTGCTCCCTGATGCGTAACTGATGGTACCCCGATCTTAAATCACGCCAATGCAAGGCAAAGAATATTTATTTCATATCGTTGCGACATCCTTCTTTTTCAGAAATAGAATGGGAGCAACCCAGGGTGAGGTACTTCTATAGATGAAACCCTACCCTAAAATTTGCTCAATATCTTCTCTAAGCTCTCTCTTCTCAGCTGGAGCCATGCAGTATGGTACACGAGCTTTTGGTCGTGTGCCTGATGCTAAGTCTATAACAGAATCTATCTCCCCGCTAAGAGGTAACCCCGATATCTCTTGAAATACATCATCAAACTCGCATACCACTTTTATCGAATCAAGGGATATCACCACTCCCGTAGAACTCTCCTCCTCAATATAATACAAATGAGTGAACGATCCTCCCTCGAGGCGAGGCATCACTATGAGAAACATCTCCTGGCCAGGAATAACAAAAATGATATTCCTACTGTAGGAGTCAATCATGACCCTATACATCACTAACCAATCCATGCCAATAACGAAATCATATTCTAACTTATCCAACACAAGCATATCAATGGGTAAAATTAATCTCCCAATCCCTATACACATACCTCTACAGATAAAGAAGATAAGTGACCCACTACCCAATGGTGAGTCCGTACAAGTAATCAGACGTGTCTAATAGCCCTATGGCTCATGCAAATCTAGTAGCTATGAATGAATGTGACGCCACAATTTCAAATAAAATGCGCCCCAAAGTCCCATGAATAAGAAACATGCCCTTAACTGCGGGTGGTGCCACTGGGACTGCGGTTTGATGAAAATTCTACACTCCCCCATACTAAAGTTGTCCCTGCTATTGTGGGGATGTTGGAATGGCTGGCGGAGCTGGATCTGCTGTAGGCATTGGGAGGGTGGCGAGAAATACCTGCCTTTGTGGTTCTTATCGAGCACCCTGCTATTGAGGAACTCTCCCTTTGTCAGGGCAACCCTGATGCTTGTGGCCTATCTTTCCACAAATATAACACCTACCAGAAAATCTACTCCCTCCTTGGCCATGTTGGCCTTGGCCCCACTAGCCATCACTATTATTCCTTTGGCCCTATTAGCCCTACTAAAATCGTTGCTGGCCGTTCGGACTCTGTTGGTCCTGATGTCCATTTATGAAGCCATCTTCCCTTTATCTGAATCCCCAAAACAGAACTGTTTGGAAGAATCCCCTATTGGGAAACCTACTCACCTTGCTTTGGCTGAATTTGAAGTTCCCCATTAGTGCTGCTATTCCTTATCCTGTCCTATTGACTGGACTCACCTCCATTATTTCCTCCCTTAGAATGGAAGCAGTGGTCCTAACAATGTAATAATGGTGTATTGACCACATCACTGTAAGTCACCAGAGCTGGATTACCCCAAAAAGTGTTGTCAGATTCTCCAAGTCAGACCATCAACAAAATTTTGCACCCTCTTAGCTTTCGTATTCACTTCATTTATCACGAAGTTTGTCAATCGTGTAAACTATTACTCGTATTTAGCCACAGTTTTCCCTTCCTGGTAAATATCCATGAATTTTTTCCTTAACTCAGTCTGAACTACATGTGGAAAGTACTTACGATTAAACCGCTCCCAAAACTCCTAAATAGTCATCGTGTATCTCTACTATACTGTGGTAATAGACTCTTACCATTGTAATGTTGTGCCAACTAGCTTAAAGGTAGCTAGTATTTGCCTCTGTGTATTAGTACACTAAAACATGCATAAGTGCTTTTGGATATCTTTCTTCCATTGGCAAGCTATCACCATATTAGAACTTCCCTAGAACTCTGGAGGGTGGCCTTTTATAAAGGCATCTCGAACTCGCTCCCAAGCATTTGAGAATTGTAGTCCCCTCCCTCGCCAGGTGCCACCACCTGTGGCTGAGGTGGCACTTAGGGTGCTTACTGAGCATGAACATTCATAGCTGCATTTACTTCTTGAGTAATAATAGCGACAATATCAGCATCTGTAAAGGCTCCTTATGCACGTCTGCGAGGCATCTAAAATGAGAGAGAATTTATTTAGGTCCACATGTCAAATATATCAAAAAATTTGAGGACGAAAATATGTAATATGCACACAATAGTCCTAATAATAAGGCTCCGAAATAAAGGGTGCAACTTTGGAACGTAATAAGTCTGCACCGATCTTAAAGACACTAGAACCTGATGCTCTGATACCATCTGTGATACCCCGCTAATTAAAACCCCAGGTGGTCAGTCCATTATTATAATTAAACAATTTAGAAAGATGGATCATCATTACCATCACTGCCAAAAACATTTTAATTACTAATAACCTATTAAGTTCGGTGCCAATTATAAAAACCTTTTTTCCTTTTTATATTAAATTAGTAATAATATAATTGGATGTTCATCAACTACATTCACTAGATAACAACTGGATAAATCATCTGAATAAAATTCATAACCAAAACCCATACAATATCCCCAAATAAATACTGAGTTAAATGTCTGAAATACAAATGATAATACTGAGTCATAACTGCTGACTAAACAAGGAGAAACATGCTTGAATGAAATAGCTGAGAACTTATTCGAATGAATAAGAAATGGAATTATCTAATCACGAGGTCATGCAGGTTCCACAATAACTGCATCACGTCAACCTGGAATAAACTGTTAAATTTAGTGGCCTTGTGGATGAACACCAAAAATATTTTGAAAAATATTTGCAATGGGTCAAGCCCTAAAATATTTTTAAAATATTTTACATGTTTTTAGATGCAATAAATTTGAGCAATATAAATATCCATGTTAGATGTGCGTGCTTTCACATAAGTCCATAATCCCAAACTACTCAAGATATGGAAAAATATTTTAATCCCAAACTACTCAAGATATGGTTCCAATAATTTATTTAAAGTTTTACACTTAAAATATCAAAATTTCCATTTTTATAGCAACCAAATCAGGATGTATATTTTCTGGCAGATAAAACACCCTGTAGTAAAATTGTGATTTCTCCCTCTACCGAAGTCAAAATGAGATGGTTCAAAGCTCAATAGAAATATAAGATAGAGAACTTTTTATCAATGTATTTCCCTCACTCTAATTCAAAGTACACTAAAAATGGCATCTATTTGAAGTCGCATTAAAAATTATGGCAGATTTCTATCTTATATTCACCAAACAAACCTTTGTTTTCATCATCTTTCTACACAAATATAATATTAGCCATAATCCATGGTCATCACTTTGAAAATCCAGAATTCCCCTCTTATAAAATTCATTCCCTACAAATTTTCATATCATGAATAAATTTCAAAAATCTCTAATATCATTCTCTAATAAACCGTTAATGATAACCATGAACTTTCCTTCAAAACAATCCTAGTTTTTTCAAGAATCATACTCAATTATAAAATCAGATTTAATCTCTAATCAAATACATGTTAAAATCCCAATTTCATGATTTAAAATATATGATTCATCCCTAGTATGATTTCTACATCACCACATGGAATTATCTCAATGTAATCCTTTTAAAATCATGGTGTTCATAAAAAATTCATCTTACTTTAGCATGCATATTTAAGAACTCAATAATTAAAGCAAGTAAACACTTGCCTCTAAATAAAGGTCTAAACTCCACGTGTAGATGATGGTGTAGGTGTTTCCCCGCTCCTCTCTCAATTCCAACGGCGATTGGTCATGCTAGGTGGTATTAATAGGGGTTTAACCCTTGAAAACTCTTCAAATTCCTCTTGGGACTCTTCTTATTCCTCATTAATAACTTCCTCTTATTTGTTTTTTCCAATCACCGATTTTTGTAGCTCAAAATTCTATTATAAAATGATGAATAGCGTATCTTTTATTAGCCTAGAAGTTCAAAGGTCTAAAAATTATGTTTGGAATGTCGGGTTGGTCCAAAAGTGACTCGGGACCCTATAATGACACCCGAATATAGTTTTCTGATTGTGTTAATCCATCCGGACACTTATATGCACTCTAAATGACCATATGGGTCACTTATATTTTAATTTCCATATTTAAGTCCATGCACGAGTCATACGCTTGTCCTGACTAAATTATCATAGGTGTTGTATTTCTCACTAACGACTAAACATACAATGGCATATTACTTATTCTCTCCATAATATCCAATTATATTCATCATAATAAATATTCAATTAATTCCAATTTAGATATCCGGATTAATTCCAATTAAAGTCCAATTATGGATTAATTCCAACTAAATTTCAATTAATCCCATTTTAATATTCATAAAAATACGGGGTGGAACATACGTCATTTCTCCAAATATTTTTCCTTTGAAAAAAACATTGTTCCAATTCCCTTTGGGAATAGTTGCTAAAAAGGAAATAACTCTCTCCTCTCCTTCAATAATTAAGAGAGCATTAAAACCTCCTATGTAGGTGCATAGGCACAAAGAACAAATTATTCGATAATTTTTCCTTTGATTATATGATGAAATCCTGACAACTTATCCCTCAAATTTCCCTTCAAATGATGCAAGCAGAAGCCATGGTGTCCATTAGGAAAAACTGTAGGTATAGATTTCAATAATTAGTTATTTCTGTCATATATGAAAGTTATATCCTTCGGTGCAATGCAAGACAAATTTGTTAAAAAAATTCCTAATTATCATCATTTTTCGAGTCAACTATCGCAAAAGCTAAGGGGAAAAATGCTATGACAAAAAAGAAACAAGTATTAACAAAATGCAAAAAAAATAGATTGAAATGGTGTTTAATTTTAAAAGATAGAATAATCACCGTCAATATGGTGTTTGTATGAATATTCACTCTTGCAAGAAGTTTTTATAAACTCAGCAATAATCGACATAAATACTATACAAAATTCGTATACACTATCAACATAACCCGGATATTTGACTATTTGATATACATAGTGAACATCGAATATAGTGAATGTTCATTGAACTTTTTCAAGTATAATATTCATTATTTGAACACTTTGATTTTGACTTAGAAACACAGTTCAATGAATATTCACTATTAGAATACAAGTATAATATGCAGTGGTTAAACACACATTAATTTTCACCTAATAGTATATAACCACTATATAGTGAATATTCATAGTTTTAAATATTATGGTCTGACAGTTACCAATTCAGTGAACTGTCTAAAAACATATGCTCTATGAAAAGTAATTTTCAATTAGTTATTGGATACTTGTAACTTTAACTTTCACTCAAGTAAAGTTTTGTATATCATTTTATTAACTCGCTACAAATTCAGTTATGAAAAATACCGATTTAGTGAATATTCATTGTCTGAACACTAATATGCAATGTGAAAAAGTATTTGCACACTTGAATATTCATTGTTTTCAACTCACTAAATTCATTTCTAACAAATAACAATTCAGTGAATATTCACTCTTTGACCACATGCATTAAGCACATGAGAACTTCTCACCATATTAAAGTTTTGTCTATAATCACTATACAATTAAAATTCATTGTTTTAAATTGCACATTCGGTTCTGATCGAAAATTACCAATTCAGTGAATATTAAATGATTCGACACTAATATGCAATATTTGAACACTTGGAACTTTAATGTCCATAATTAATATCAAATTTTCAAGTCTATTTTCACTATATAATGACCAATAGGTCATGGCAATGAACTTGCTCACCATAATTTTCACCAAATTATTCAGTATTCATCAAGGTCGCGAACATTCTGTATGCACTATTAAATTCTATAGTGAATGATTAGTGTAAGGATTTAATATTAATTAAATGGTGAACTCATTGTACGCTTGTATTCATAGCAAACACAACTTATAATAGTAAAAATTCAAGATGTGAGATTACTTTCACCAAGATGACATAATAGTCAAAAATTCACAGTGTATTAAATACTCACTAAAAGTTTTACTTCTTATTTTTGCATGTATAATTAGTCCAATGCGAAAAATGTGGAACGTACCTCGATTGCCATTTTTTTCGATTGCAGCTAACAGATTTCCCTTAAATCGACCCTTTAAAAATGTTATGTCCAAGAATACTTATGGTCGACAATGATTAAAACCATCAATGCATGCTTTATATGCAATAAACAATCTCATGAACCTCTTAGATACTGAGTAACACTCTGACTCCACGCGATTTCCAGGATTAGTCTATTTCACCACTTCAATATACCACCGTAAACTATCAAACGATTATGTATGGTCATCAGATACTTTATTCCATGTTTTCTCCACAGCATTTCGAGCATATTTGTAGTTTAAATTTTGTCCATATTCGGACCCAAATAAATGCACCACATCAATAGGGCATGTCAATGGCATGGTGCAAATACAATTCTTAATTTCACCTACTATTACACCGATTCATACAAGAATGCTTCGAAGTAAAATAACAAACACCACAAGTAAGCTCACTGATTAATTTCTTTAAGTAAAAAAATTCGTCAATAGGGTGAACTCTACCATGAACATACCATTGACATCAATACTCACCTATGCTGGCATTCAGCAGTAACTCTCACATAATCATTCCTCAAATACTTGAATTCGAATCCCATTTCTATCGAATATTTGCACAATGCGTTCCAGAACTCAACACCTCCTACAAAAAATTTGACCAACTTTTACGATAATTTTTTCCCAACCAAAAGATAGTATTAGTTTAACAGAGTTGTATTGCGACATTCCAACCTCAATTGGAAATCATCACCTTCACTAAAGTCGACATCAAACGTCTCATCATTAACATCATCTCCGTCACTATTTGCACATATTTGAGTAAGTAATGTGAGGTTTACGGAATGTACATTGTATGTTCGACAATATGATATTAAAATTCAAAATCCTCTTCGAAATACAACATGCAAGAAGAATATCTAGGCAAATCATAAATAAACAAATATAATTCTAAACAATGTCAAACCAATGATCATGCATGGACTCGCGTAAATTCTTTAGTGTTGTTGTTTCATTCACATTACGTACAAGTGTGTTATCGATATACATACAAAAGAACTTATCAAATGAAGTCATCGTTGTCATAAACAACGATTACTCTAGCAACATGTAAATGACATAAACGTATAATTTTCTTTAAATTAACAATACAACGATGCCAATTTATATGAAACATGAATTCATACCATATAATAAATATTCAGAAGAAAAGAAATAATACCAATGAGTTAAGGCTATAATTGATTTAGTAAAGGAATTAACAATTAGTAACATAAAATTAAAATGAACATATTCATATCTCAACATGTCATCAACATCAAACCAAACAAATAATATCTTTGTTCTCATATATATATATATATATATATGTGTGTGTGTGTGTGTGTGTGTGTGTGTGTAAAATGTAACATATTCAACGACAAAACATGTAAATTTTTGTACCTATGTACCTAAACCAAAATTAATTTGTTATTTTTTTCAACTAAATAAACCCAAATTATGTATTACAGAATGCTTCGATAGGAATGGTTTACTAATGAGAGAGGCAACCCTAAGAACATATTGGAGAGGGAGAACTCCCTAAGAACAAACATAACAATTACTATCTCGGTTCCAAAATAGCAAAAATATAATCACACACATGTGTTTGTGTGTGTCTGAGAGAGAGAGAGAGAGAGAACAAGAAATATCACAATAAATATCCACGAAAACAATCACAAATGCAGGAAGTAAAATCGCACACACAACAATGATATAAGTGGTTCAACAACATGCCTACGTCCACGGAAAGGTTAATATGATCTTATTAGTGTCTCGCAATTCTCAAGATTACATCCATTTGCCCCGGTCCAGGTTTATAATTTATAGATGTTAACATAAGAGATTGAGTTGCACAAGTAACTCAAGGTGATCGTAGATAATTAGTGGTGTCCCTAAATATCTTCTCCGAGATTTTTGGTAACCGATTTTATTTATCAATGAGTCTTTCAGTGTTTGTAAGATACACGAGCCATTAATGAATACGGGATTTGGGTCGGGCAGTCCTTTATGCAGCTTGCGCTAGTTGGCTACTTTCTTGGGCCAAGATAAATGGGTCCCCACAATTTCCCCTAAAAATCTTTGGCTGAATATTTGGGCCAATAAATTTTAATTGAATTACAAGCCCAAGACAAGAAGTTTTTATTCTTGAATTTCTGGTGAATTCAAAGGGGTACGCTCACCCTGAGCCAAACACCGTGGCATATTTGTAGTCTTATTGAAGAGGCAAGGATATCCTTGTCCGAAAAGCTATATGTAGCGCCAAGATCAACCTTGAAGCACCTTATACTCTTGACTCACTTGAGTATATATTGTATTAGTGTTCATCTAGTTTGGCAATTGTGACAAAATTGCATCAATCCTAGAAACCAAAGAACCTCAGAGATTGGTTTGACATTTTATTCCTCTTGATTGATTGATCTAGATAAGTTTACCAACACTCACACACATTAGAATTGCATTCATACATTTCATATTGCATATAAGTGTGTATATATGTTGAGTGTGTTTTAAATCCCTAAAATTGATTTTTAATATTTTTTTGCGAATTTTATAAACTTTTAAAATAAGGTTTTTATTAATTAAAATTTGGTTTTAAAAGTTTTGGGGTCAATCTGCTATTCTGGATTGTTGGTTTCATTGGCTGAAAGTTCACTTGGGTAGAATTCGAAAGCGCTAGAGACTATAAGGTGTGCTATGTAATTATTTTAGACGCGCGTGGAATAACCAATCAATTGCGTACACCTGTCGAGCTATTATCGAACCATATTGTGTTTTCTCTATAAGACGATTGTTGTTGTTATTTCGACACTTGGATTAGATTTAATCGATGACCTGCATGCGTTCTTATTTAATCCTGGTGAAAGCATTTTGGTCCAATCAGAAGCGTTTTAATCACCGCCTCTATTTAAACCACTGGATCAAAGTCAATCCTCTAAGACCAGATCATATCCCTTAATCTTGGTCTGTATTCTCGAATCTTCTCAGCCTCCTATAAAAGGACCCCTACCCTCATCCATCTGAGACTTTTGCCACTTTGTTCATTAGAGTGAGAAAGAGAGAAGAGAGAGAGAAACCAGAGTTAGGAAACCCTAACCCTAAATCGTCCAAACTATATTCAAACCATAACTTCTTTCAAAACCAGCATATACCAAACACAACCTTGAGTGTTTGAGAGATTTTTGAGTGATTGGTTTGTTAGTTTTGTTGCTATAACCTCTTCGTTCTCAGAACTTGTTATCAACTTACACATCTGTTTAGATCTGTGTTTCTTCTTTTATAGAAATCCTATATCTAAGTCATTGCATGTTATATTACACATAGATCTACATTTTTAGTTTCTCATCTTGAGAAAATATTTGTTGATTTATTTCAGTAAATGATTTTATCTTCGAAATCAACAAAATCATTTTCTTTTTATAGTTCTAGTTCTTTTGAAACAAGACCTTCGACCTAGTTGGAATCGCACTTGGTGATTTTCAATCTCAAAAATATTTTCAAAACTTGAGATTGATTAATATCTTGATACGTCTTCCGAGCAAGATAGCCATGGATTCTGGGATTATAATAAAGGTCAAATAAGGTTAAGTTTTATAAGAAGAGAGAAATAGAAAATCACAGCATATATATCTTATATGTAATTTGATAGGACTATTTGTATAATATTAGTATGAGTTTGTGCATGCATGTGTTAGAAAGCACCTTCAAAAACACTATCACCCTACCACACTAAAAGTGTTGGTAATAAGATATCAAGAACAAGAGTCGACGTAAAGAACTTGAACAAATTGGAAGTTAGCAAACTGGGAGAACAACATCAACAAACAGAACTGCAGAGAAGTTATAAGGACACCAGTGGGTACATTCCTAAACTTGTATAGGTCTGATTTGTGTTCATGTGTGTTATATAGTTTGTAACTGTTATAATTTGTTTTAGTGGAATTTTTGATTTACTCCGTAGAGGGAGTCATCGATGTTTCCTCAGTTGGGTGAGGTTTTACCACATAAAAAATCTCTTGTTCTTAATCTTTCTACATCTCCTCATCTAATTCTTGGTTGTGCTGAGTTCAAAGTTTTTAAACTGATTTATTAAACCTGTTAACAAATCTTGAACAGATCTCGTACATATTTTTGTTAAACACATCTTGTGATTAATTTGATTTGGTTTTAAGAAAATAGTTTCTTCAAAAAATAGTTCGGAGTTACTTAAATAGTTTAATTTTATATTAAACGGCTTTAGTAACAGATTTTCAAACCTGTGATGCTGCGTCTATCATTAGCTTTAAAGTTAAAATCGGAGATAAATGTCCTCTATCAGTTAACTCTTCATTCCTTCCACTGTCTGCTAAGTTTCCAGAGTTTTCTTCTTCAGCGTTCCATTTCTTTTCAGAGCTCCATCAATTCTTATAAGTTTAGCTCATCTTCCCTTAGTTTTCTCTTCTAGGATTTGTTCTCTAACTGTAGTTAGGGTTGTCTCTTTGTTAAAGTGTTAATGGAGACATTCGATAAAAATTCAGTAGATGAATTTAGGAAGTCTTATAATATTCCAGACTGGGTAAAAATCTATTGTTCCCCTCTCCCTAAAGATGTTCGTAATATTAAAGGGGGAACTCGATTCATACCCTGTTGATCACCAAAGGGGGTTTGAAATTTTCTCCAAATGCTCTCTTTATTAGATTCTTCAAATACTTTGATGTTGGTCTTGCCCAGTGTGTCGCTAACGTTTAGAATTATGAATGAGGTACATAGGATAAACACATTGTATGGAATTAAATTGGGTCTTACTGAACTCTATTACTGTTATGTTTGGTCCTAAACCAATGACACTATTTTGTACTTAAAGAGTAAGAAGGGTGATAGGAACCTGTAGGGGTGGCGATTCGGGCCAATGGGTCATGTTTTGACCCGGCCCGACACGACACGGCTAGATTTTAGGCAACACAAACACGACCCAATACAAAGTCATATTTTTTTGCCAATATGAACATGACCCATTTATAGCACGACCCAACACGAGTAACACGATATAAAAATCGTGTTAATTTGACACGATTGACATGACCCATCTCAACCTAAATTTTGGCCCATTTGGCCCGATTGACACAATCAATACAATTATAAATCAAATTACATACCATAATTAAATTATGATAATTTTATATACCAAACAGGTTTTACCCAAAAAAACATTACCAAAAAAATTAAGACTCTTTCTCGGAATATATATGTTCAGGTGTTACTAAGACTCTTAGCCGTAAGGTCTGAACAGGTGAACAGACGGGATGAAAATTATTGAACGGATGAATTATGAATAGGTGTTACTGGTTTGTTACCAAACCTTTCCTAAGACTCTAACCCACAAAACCTATATATTCCATAGAGAGAGAGAGAGAGAGAGAGAGAGAGAGAGAGAGGAGAAAAAGGGTTCTTACCGGTGGGAGGTTTGAACGGTAACGGAGCTATGCAGAAAGAGAGGAAAAGTTTTAAGGTTTTCTTTGAGAGATAGCAGCATAGAGAGAGAGGTCTGATTTTCTGATTCTCGCGCAGCATAGGAGCAAGAGAAGGAGAAGGAGAACTCGACAAAGGCTTATATCGATTTCGAGGTGTCCAAGATGGTGGTGGTTATCGAGAGGGAGGAGCTATCCAAAGAAAACCAACGTTTATCTACTAAAGTCCAGAAGCTAGAACAGGAGCTCCCACGCGAGAAGGATGGTACCTACACTAAGGATGGAACCCAGCCTGTGATGATGTCGAGCTCCAGCTAGATTATGCAAATAAGGTGGATTTCAAGAAAGGTTGGGACCAAGCACTAGGAGCTGCTCGGGCTCCTCATAATTTTAAGCTCTTTGGTCTTCATTCTTCTAGGCCCAACCCCTTTATAGAGGGAGAGCATTGTGCTGGTCAACCTGCCGACCATGCTGAGGACGTGCCTACTGAGGTTAGAACGAATGCAGACCAGGATCAGAGGGCTACTGAGAAGGGGAATGAAGAGATTTAAGTCAAGCAGGTGAAGGAATAAGGCTTTTAAATTATGAGTTTTTTCCTTTTTCTTATACAACTTTTTTATGTAGTGTAATTTTCTTATTTGCTCTGACTGTACTAGCTTTTGGCCCTCCCTTTTACTAATGAATGAAAGAGAACCTCATTTGTTTATATTAATTTGCTTCTTCCAGGCGATATTTTCTTGTGGTTTCACCTTTTGTGTTATTTGTAGCCTAATGAGGACTATAATCCTCCTACTTCAAGGTTGGTAATGATCTTGGGGCCTAATATTAGTGTCTAAGCTTGCAAGGCTTTAGTGAAAATTTTAAGTCTTTGAGGGAAAGGACTGAACAATATAAGAATCAGTCTAAACTGGCTGCAAGGATAAAGGACAATCTTTAATCTATGGAAGAGATCGATGATTTAGTTCCAGATGAGGTGAATGGGCTGAAGGCCAAGATTATGGAGACTACTGAAGTATGCTAAGTAGGTAGTGGGTGAAGTGCTCCAAGGCAAGAATGGCGCCTTATGGAAGGAGGTCACTGAACTGAAAAGTGATGTTTGAAGAGCATATGTGATTGTAGTTGGACTCTAGAGAGACATCACAAGGCTCCAGGGAGTCGTCACAAGGTTAAGTCATCTATTTATAATGTGACCTCGAGAAGCATGGGCAGACGACTATAATTTGGGTTGGGTTGAAGTCACAGCAAGGCTCAAGGAAGCATAAGATCTCTCATTTACTTGTGGGTGACGAAGTGACCTTAGGGAGGTTAAGACACCTAAGGAGTCCAATTTGTGGCACAAGCATCTAGTCGAGTGTGCGACCTATTGCAATAACCTTTTCTCAAAGGATGACAAGTGGATCACAATTGATGTTATCCCTTCCTTAATCTTGAATAATTACCTTAAAGATGATGTGGAAGAGCTCGCTCCTAACACAGGCGATAATAAAAGAGCTTGGGTCATAAATTATCTTGCTCACCATCCAGGGTCGTCTTAAGTCCTTATGTATTTTGGTCTTGATGTAATTGTACTTCCCAATTTTGTCAATATAAAGCTTGACTTATTAACTCGTTTCATATTTTGAAAATGTGGTAACTAAACATGAGTTAATAACTGTCTTTAATTACTTAAGACCTTTGTTGACAAAATAATATTGTTTGACCATCTTAGGTCTTTTGCCATTTAAGTGGGCTAGTACTTAGGTTTGATCATTTTGGGGTTTTCAACCGACAAAATGATATTAAGAATAAGTGTTAGCCATTTATTATCATGTGTCTAAATATTCTCCCAGTCCAATATGCCTTAGAAGTATCATTATATTTATTTTACCTTCTAGGTTGTGTCGTCACACTCCCTTGGGCCTAAGTGGGATGATGGAGAGAATGTACTTGGTCGATGGGCCATCCGCCCGAGTAGGCTTTTTACGACCAACAGAGTTGGAGACCAACCTAATTTGGCTTTATTGCCTAATGAGTCCCTGTAGGGATTTTGTTATTACCAGGCCAACTGAGGTTTGTTGTGTTTACGACAAAGACTTGAGGGTTGTAGTAATTGAAACGCTTTATTAACTTATTAAAATTACTGCAAACCATGCTCGACACATGAGATTCCTTGATTAAAATAAGTTGTTATGTATGAGGGAGTTATCATTTGGACAGGGTGCATAATACTGAGATGCGATCAAGAAATTTGAAGTAGCAAATATATAATATCAAAGTACGAGAGCCAACTGGCCTTTATTCATTGAATATTAACTTGCGAGTAACATAAGTTTAAAATAAAAACTTGCATGAACTAAATGTGCTAACAAAAGATGAAGAAGACTAGAAGTAGAACTTCTTGAGGTAGACAGAGATAAAGAAGACTAAAAGTATAACTTCTTGAGATTGGTTGCGTTCCACGCTTTTGGTATCTCCCTACCCTTCATCATTTCCAATTGATATGCTCCTTGAAGGTCATCCCTTATCACCTTAAAAGGTCCTTCCCAGTTTGGTCCCAACTTGCCATCTGATGGATTTACAGCACTTCTGAGGACTTTCCTTAGGACATAGTCTCCTACTAGGAATTTTCTCGAATTGACTCTTTTGTTTTATTTCTTGGCCAGCTCCTGTTGGTAGGAAGCCAACCTGATTATGGCTTATTTTCTTCGCTCTTTCACTAATTCAAGTTCGGCATGCAATGCCTCATCGTTTAGGCCTTGATCAACCAAGGTGGTTCTTAAGGTAGGGAGACCTACTTCAAGTGGAATAATGGATTCCATTATGTAGGCGAGCGCGAAGGGTGTTTCCATCGTTGGTCTTTTAGAAGTAGTACAATAGACCCATAGAACATCGGAGAGCTCATCCACCCAGGCTCCCATTACTCTCTCCAGACTCTTCTTTAAGACCTTGAGCATGGTTTTATTGGAAGCTTTTACCGGACCATTACTTTGGGGATATGCCACAGAACTAAAGTGGTGCATGATGACATGCTCATTACAGAAACTTTGAAAGAAGTTGCTTTCAAACTTTATGTCATTATTGGTGATGATAGTCCTTGGTATCCCAAAGCGCGTTATGATGGTTTTCCTGATGAACCTGGTCATGTCAACGTCGTGAATTTTTGCCAATGGTTCTGCCTCTACCAACTTGGTGAAGTAATCTGTGTCAACCAGTAGATACTTGTGATTTCCACGTGTAGTGGGTAGGGGTCCTATAATACCTAGTCCCAACTGTGCGAATGGCTAAGGACTTGTCAGAAACTCCAGGTCGCTAGTTGGCTGGTGGACCATAGGGGAGAAATTTTGTCACTTTTCACATCTGTGAACATAGGTACTTAGATCCCATTGCATGTGAAGCCACCAATAGCCTTCCTTTATTTCTCGAAAGGCCAATGACCTCCCTCCTGCATGACTCCCATAAATGCCATCACAAAGTTCACATAGAACTTGCTCGGTATCGTGTGGGTCGACGCATTAGAGGTAAAGTCATGTGAATGATTTTTTGTAGAGCTTTCCTCCTGGGGGGTAGAAATGGACTTCTTTTACCATAACTTAATGATCAAATTTCCTATCGTCGAGATACATGTCTGATCGGGCATAAATATTGTATACTTATCCCCTTAATTTCGATACCTTTGTGAACCCGAGTGGTGCAATTGATTTGGATTTAACTCGTAATTAATCTACTAACCTTCGTTGGCAAGTATTTTGTGTTTTGTGTTTCTCTTATGTGTTTTACAGGTAAATTATGCAAGCAGTGCGAAAGAAAAATCGAAACAATAATAGAAAGGCTAGGAAGGCCAGTTCAAGGGAATTTTTGTAATTTTGTAGCCTGATCCCGGAGGAGGAGCCTACTGGAAGTATAAGATCTCAGAACAAAGACAACACTGAAAAAAATGGCACCCAAATCCGAGCTACGGTAAAGGAGTTATGATCATTTGAAGTTGGGAAAAAATCCAAGAAAGAAAAGAAGAAAGCTAGAAAATATTTCTAAGTGTTGAATTTCCAGCAAGTTCCCCAGAACCACAGGGGGAACCGGTTCGGGGTACATCGTACCTGATGCGCGAATTTTCACTTGAATGTTGATTGGTCCAAAGAGTTCTAATATGTTACAAACTCTTCTAAAACGAATTTATATCTTTATAATGACTTAGAAAAGATAGTTTTGAATAGTTTTTCATAGAGAGGAAGGGAGGAGAGTAGCTTAGAACCATAGAAAACAATTCTCTATGAAGTAGGTACTTTTATTGTTTGAATTACAAGTTTTCTTTAAATAAAATTTGTTCATTTCTTTCTTAATCTTGTAGTTAATTTATTTACAGGCTTTCTTTATTTTTTGGGTTTCCAATTTGTTTATACATTCTTAGAGATAGTTTTCTTATTGATTCAATTACATGCAACGTAGGATTCATGTTATTAATTAATTTCACCATGTTAGTCTAGATTTCTAAGGGTTGGTGTGCATGAACCCCACCCGATGTAATTTAGCCATGTAGAAACTAGGGTTCGAATTGAAATTTGAATGAATCGTGTTGTGTAGTTCTCACAACCATCATAGAACTTTTTACCTCGGTTGACCCTAGGTAACCGTGGTGTTTAAGGATGTGATGCGTGTGTAGCTATTGCGACACTGCTTTACTCATCCTTTGATTATGTATGGTGTGGGCTAGGATCCTGCATATATGTAATGCTTGGGAGTACTAAAGACCGGGTTCAATTAAATTTCTAATTCAAAATTCTAGCATTCTATACGGTAAATTTACTAGGGTTTAGGGGATTGTATTCCCAACCTGTTTTTTTCCTTCATTCTTATTAAGTCATTTTTAGTTGGTTAATTTTGCTCACATAGTTAATGCAATAGTTTAATTTAGTTTGCACTTAGTTAATTAGTTATTTCCCATCTCAATCATCTTTTTATATCTTTGTATAGTCAAGTTAGGGTTAACAGTCTTACCTTTGTCGTCACGTTCACTCGTCCTAGTTCCCTGAGGATTTTGATACCTAGATGAGCCACTATGCTCCGCAAGAGTGTAGTTAAAGTTTAGGTTTTTGTATTGCGGTTGGAAGTCGATAACAAAGATTAGTGTATTTACACGGACGCTCGATTTTCCACTTGATCAATGTCACTCCGTAGATAAGCGATGATGGGATCCATTCAGCTAGGGGCCTTTTCGGTGAGGAGGACTTACTCGACGATGACTGTCTGGTCAATAATGGATTAGGCGAGGAACTCTATCTGTATGTTTCTTCCAAGATCAAAACCCACTGCTTAGCTCAAGGCCGCTAAGGCGTCTGCATGGCTATTCTTCCTCAGGGGGAATTTTTTAATGTCAACCTTCCCAAATCTTAACATAAGACCCCTTACCACGGCGAGGTAGGTTACCATTTTGTCGTATTTTCCATTGAAATCTCCACTCACTTGCTTGGAGACAAATTTGGCATCATCGAATATGTTGAGGCACTTTGCCTAAGCAATTGGGCCTTGCACAAACTAGTGATCAGTGCTTCGTATTTTGCTTCGTTGTTATAGGCCTAAAATCCCAATTTGATTCCCTATTCAGTAATAGTGTCTTCTGGTGTAATGAAGACAATTCCTACTCTTGTCCCCTTAGAATTTGAGTCTCCATCAACGTATAAGGTCCCGTCGTTAGACTGTGCTTCCTCGTAAGTTGACTACTCCATTTTTTGTTGTTGATAGGCTGGTCGCCTATAAATTCAATGATAAAGTCAGTCAAGACTTATCCTTTAATTACTGTTCTTGGTTGAAAGTGGATATCAAAACTCCCGAGATCTATCGATCATTTAGAGAGATGTCCAGAAATGTCAGCTTTTTTGAGGGGATAAAATGTGATCACTATTATTAAGTGAGCTTTGAAGTAATGTTTCAGCTTTCTTGAGGCGACCATCAGTGCATAGACAAGATTTTCTAGGGGTAAGTGGCGTTGTTCTGCATCCAAAAGTGTTATGTTATCATAATAAATGGGATGCAGTCCTCCTTCTTTCTCACATACCAGACCCGAGCTTACAGCGTGGTCTAATATTGTAAGGTAAAGAAATAATGGATCTCCATCATCTGGAATCACTAATAGAGGTGATTTTCTAAGGTAGGATTTGATATCCTCCAAAGCTCTTGAATAATTATCATTCCATATAAGGCCTTTGTCCATTTTAAGAGCTAGAATAATGATCGGCAGCGTTCCGAAGACTTAGAGATAAAGTGATTAAGTGGAATCACTAATAGAGGCAATTTTCTAAGGTAGGATTTGATCTCCTCCAAAGTTCTTGAATAATTATCATTCCATATGAGGCCTTTATCCATTTTACGAGCTAGAAGAATGGTCGGCAGTATTTCAAAGACTTTGAGATGAAGTGATTAAGTGTCGTTACCATACTAGTGAGGTTTTGAACATCTCACAATGTCTGTGGAGGCTGAACCCTGGTGATCGCGTCGATCTGATCTGGATTGGCCTTAATTATTCTTTAGCTGACCAAATAGCCCATAAACTTTCCTGACTGGACTCCGAATGAAGACTTACTTGCACTAAGTTTCATTTGTTATTTCCTGAGGATCTTAAAGGTTTTAGCTAAGTCTGTGAGGTGGTCGTCTTTGTTCTTTCTCTTAACTAACATGTCTTGATTGTAGGCCTCAATTATGTCTCCCATCTATTTCTTGAACGTATTTGTGACTAACCTCTGATACGTTTCCCCTGCGTTCTTTAAGCCAAATGGCATGACCTTGTAATAGTATAGCCCAATAGGGTTATGAAGGACGTTTTTTCCTGGTCGGGACCGAACAAAGAAATTTGATGGTACCCTAAATATGCATCCAGAAAACTCATCCTTTCATGTGTTGCCGTAGCGTCAACCAATTGATAGATTTTAGGCAGTGTGAAACTATCTTTGGTACATGCTTTATTAAGATCTATGAAGTTAATACAGACCCTTCAACTGTCGTTGTTCTTTCGTACCACTATTGGGTTAGATAGCCATTTGGGGAACTAAACTTTCCTAATGGATCCTGCATCCAGGAGCTTCCCTACTTCGTTCTTGACTACTTTAGCCTTCTCGGGGGCTATTCGATGAGCTTTTGAGTGATCAACTTGAAGGTTGGGTCAATGTGCAGATGATGGTCGGCTATACCGGGATCAATCCCGGGCAGATCATATGGTTCCCAAGCAAAAACATCTAAATTTCTTCTAAAAAAGTTAATTAAATATTTCTTTTCGTGATCGACGAGTGCGGTTACAATCAGAAACTTTCTTTCTAGAAGGTTGTCATCAGCTCCAACTTGCTCCACGCTTTCAATAACTTTATCAACGGGACTACTCACCTCTTTGATAAGGTTTTCTTATTGATCCCTCATATATGTAATGGTTGGGACTACTAAAGTCCGGGTTCAATCAAATTTCTAATTCAAAATTTTAGCATTCTATACGATAAATTTATTAGGGTTTGGGGGATTGTATTGACAACCTCTTTTTTTCCTTCATTCTTGTTAAGTCATTCTTAGTTAGTTAATTTTTCTCACATAGTTAATGCAGTAGTTTAATTTAATTTGCACTTAGTTAATTAGTTATTTCCCATCTCAATCATCTTTTTATTTCTTTTTAGAGTCAAATTAGGGTTAACAGTCTTACCTTTGTCGTCACCTTCACTCGTCCTAGTTCCCTGAAGATTCGATACCCAGACTAGCCAATGTACTCCACAAGAGTGTAGTTAAAGTTTAGGTTTTTGTATTGCGATTGGAAGCCAATAATAACGATTAGCGTATTTACACGGATGCTCGGTTTTTCACTTGATCAAAATGGCGCCGTTGTCGGGGTTTTAGGTAGAAGTAGGTTAAATTCTGTTAATCTAAAACTTCGACCAAAAATATATAAATAAATAATTCATAAAAACACAAAAAGATACTTCATATCTCAAAAGCCTGTTAATGCAAAATCCTGAACTCACTCTAACTCTCCAAAATACTCCAACCAGCATTCACGAAAACCCGATAGTTGAGTACAACCTCGATAGCCCTCACACTCCAAACGTTCCACAATTCTGGGTTCCACCTCCCACGCCTCAACACTCAATTGCAAGTAACACTCCAACATCCCTCTTAGGACACACCACAGAGCACTCTACGAGCACACCAAGTGAGGATACTGTAACACCCCGCCCGTCCGGGGAGAGCGAACGGAGCGCCAATGAGATAAAACTAAACTAAATCCACAATATAACAAGGTATAGAGCATCTAAATTCCACAACAACAAAAGAGAACTACAAATCTCAAGAAATCTAGAATTTCTTTAACATGGTTCTAATCAATCTTTTCAAGAATTTTCTTCTTCTAAAACATCATAATTTTGTGTTTTAATCCTCTACATGTGAAGGGGTTTCCAGAATAACATTCAAATCATTACTACAGGCGATTTCCTATCTCAAATTTGGGTTTTCTTCCATAAACTCATCCTAATCATCCCTAGACTAACATGAGTGATGCATTAACGAAAATAAGCAAGATAAACACTTGCCTGGAATTTTCAGAGTTCTGGTTTGATGACGAATTTGGTGTGGATGCGTTCCCCGTCGCGCGATCTACGCGTTGGTGGTGGTGGCGGTGCAAACGGATGGATTTTGGGCCTTGGATTGCTTTGAAAGCTCTCTCCTTCCCTCTCCTATGGCCGTCACTTGTCTTTGGTTGTTTTAACCTTAGAAGGCAACCTTAGACATTTGATATATCCCTTGAAATTTCGTGGGTTTAATTACCCAAAAATGCGAAATGTCCAAAATGCCCTCCTGGGGTACTAATTAAGCCTAAAAATACCCCGAGACCCAAACTAAACCCCCGGGTACACTTTTCTGACTATCTCAACCCTTCTGGACACTTTGGCGCACTCAAAATGACCATACGAACAACTTATAATATATTCACTTTTATTCATCAATATTTAGTCCCGACGCGACACGGGCGCGTCCCGACTCAAATTTTCAAAATTGTCATTTTATTCACTCGTGACATTTAATATAACCAATATTATATATTACTTTGCTCATTAGTAATATTCAACAAATTTCCCATAATTACTAACTCTCATCACGTTAATAATTATAACATAATTAATTTCCGGATTTATATTAACTAATTAATTCACATTAAATTTAATAAATCCCCAAATTAATATAGCATAAAAATACGGGGTATTACATACTCCCCCCCTAATAACGGAATTTCGTCCCAAAATTCGAAAAATAAGGCGTACCTGGTAAGAATAAATATGGGTATCTCTCGCGCATATCTGCCTCGCGCTCCCAAGTGGAGTCCTCCACATTATGGTGCTCTCACTGGACCCGTACAAGTGGAACTACCTTTGACCTCAATCTTCTCTCGCTATGGTCTAGGATAGCCACCGGTCTCTCCTCGTAATAGCTGTCAGGATGTAAGTCTATCTCATCTATCGCAATGTGGGTATGGGCCATATCATCCCCAAGATATCATCTTAACGGCGAGATGTGGAATACATCGTGAATGCGATGTAAATGCTTTGGCAGTCCCAATCTGTATGCTATCGGCCCAATCCTCTCGATGATGGGAAATGGTCCCACGTACCTCAGGGACAATTTCCCTTTCTTCCCGAACCTCATCACTCCTTTCAGAGGAGATACACGTAGTAACACTTGGTCCCCCACATTAAACTCCCGGAAGAATCATTTCGCATTGGCGTTGCTTTTCTACCTGTCCTGGGCTACTCAAATGCGACTCCTGATCATCTCAATCCTCGCGGAGGTTTCCTGAATCACCTCTGGTCCTAGCAACTTGTTATCCCCCACCTCGAGCCAACAAGTTAGGGAACGACAAGGCCTGCCGTACAAAGCTTCGAATGGAGCCATGCCAATAGTGAACTAATAAGAGTTATTATAAGCAAACTCTACCAGTGGAAGATGTGGCTCCCAACCTCCTCCAAAATCAAGAACACACATGCGTAGCATATCCTCCAACATCTGATTAGTACGCTCTGTATGTCCATCTATCTGTGGGTGATAAGCTGAACTCAACCTCAACTCGGTACCCATAGCCTATGGCCTGATTTTGAGAGTTAGGCATTCGGTGAATTTCAAGGGCGAAATTTCATTGTTAGTGGGAAAGTGTAACAACCCGCGTAATTTTGGGCTATTTTAATTAATTTTTGGAAAATGGAGGAAAATAAAGTTTTTGATAAAATTATTTTTATTGCTCAAATATGTTGGTTATTATTTTTAAAGGAGAGAATTTCAAACGGTTTCAAAAACGGAGTTAAAACGGATTTAAAATTATTTTTAAATGTTTTTAACCCTTGGAATCCTAAGTCGGCGAACATTAAGTGATTTTCAAGAGTTGTTTTGACTTCCAACTCTTCATTTCTTTGCCTTATTTAAAGGAGTCTTTTGGCTTCCAACTCTTCATTTCTTTGCATTATAAAAGGAAGTCGTGGGCAAGCCTTTTAACCTACTTTTGTCACAAATTTTGGCAGCAAATATATTTTATATTCCTCTTCTTTTTATATACACATTGGCCCTTGAGATTTGTGAGTTCCAACCTTAGATTAGAGGTGTTCTTGGGTCTATTTTGTTGGAGGTTCTTGGAGAAACTTTTGTAGATCTTTTGTGTTGATCTTGAGGATGTGATGATTGGTTTCTCATCATGGTTTGAGGTATGGGGTTTTACACAATATGCTCCTTAAATCTCGCGAGTGTCATTCTCTTTGAATTCTTATTAATTGAACTCATATTTGAATTGATAAATTCATTGAAATCTGGAAAATAATTGTTGAAATTATTTTGATTCATGCGGTATCATTATATTGTTGATGAGCACGTTGTCATGAGATTTTAATACGGCACGGATGTTGAGTACCCGCCAAAATACCTATTCCCGGGCTATGGCTTGATAAAGCATATGCGAATGGGGTGAGGCCTGGTGACCCATTGATGTGTTGTTGAGAAATTATATTGATAAATGCTTTGAGATTTGCATTTTGAATTGAATATTCATACTCGTGTTGTTACGTTTTATTCATCGCTAACATATATTTGTTGAGCATCTTTCTTGTCGTATTATGTACTTCCCCATATTTTCTTTTAGTGGCAGGTTAGCGCGGATTTTGGGGGGCTATGGAGATTGATTTTAGCGAGGATTGTTTGGGAAAGATTTGTATTATTTTGATGTATAGAGCTTTGGAGATTTGTATTTTTATTCGAGTTAGATAGCTGTAATTTTAATTCGAGAGACTTGTTATAATTGAAGAGACTGAGATTAGTGGATTTATATTATTGTGGGTTTATTGAGATGCTCTATACCTTGTCACTTTTGAATTTGAATTTATTTTATCGCATTAGCGCTCCGTTCGCTCTCCCCGGACAGGCGGGGTGTTACAGATACAGAGTCATCAAGTGAGAGCGCCATGTCACAACACGGTAGTATAGCCACAGGTGAGTAAGAGGTTCCGTACCGCCCTTTGAGAGAAATCTTATATCCCGAGTGAACTGTCACTCTGGGATGCATTTTACTCTCGTATAATGCAGGGCAATTTTGCTTTAGGAATTCGATGATCCAGATACTTCCCAACTACCATGGAATGGAATCAGAAAAGCCATATCTCCACATCCGGGAATTCGAGGAGGCATGCGAGACCTTTAGTGATCAAACTTGCACAAAAGATGTGATACGCCTAAAACTCTTCCCATTCTCGCTAAAGGATAAGGCTAAGACCTGGCTATGGTCTTTACCTCCAAACTCGATTGCATCATGGAATTACTTGCAATCTAAATTCCTTAAGAAATTCTTTCCTCCACATTGAACGAACTCCATCAAGGCTCAAATTCAAACATTCCGACAATCAGAAAGTGGGTCGTTTGATCGATGTTATGAGCATTTTAATGAGTTAATCACGTCGTGCCCTCATCATGGATTTGATAAATTGCAAAGCATCTCCATTTTCCATAATGGGCTGAATATAAATTCTAAAAAACTCATTGAAACCATGTGTGATGGTCCCTTTGTCGACTTAGACGCAAACGATGTTGAGCTTCACCTAAGGTATTTCGTCGAGACTACCCAAGCATGGGATACATCTAACCCTAGTGCTCATAATCAAACGTGCCAAACGACCACCACTCCAACGACGACTGGCCTATTTCACGTAGAAAATGATATCATGACAGCCAGTCGACTCGATCTACTTGAGAAAGGAATGCGAGAAGTACTTGAGATATGTGCAAGAGGACCAACTGGATCCATACCAAACCCCATTGAGAAGGTGTGTTCTATTTGTGAGGCAGGACATTCAATTCAATAGAGGAATACCCGATGATACCCGCCTACAAAGTTATTCTTCAAGAGCAAGTGAATGGTGTAGGAGAATTTAAGGGTAATTTTGGTGCACCGCATGGGAATTTCTACAACCCTTCATGGAAAAACCATCCTGGTTTTAGCTATGGGCAACAAAATGCTACGATGAATCCTAATTCACATGTTGCCCCTCTCCCACCGTCACACTTTTAACAAGCACCTCACATGCAACGACATGTGTAAGCACCACTACCTCCAGGTCTATATATCACTCCACCACGGAAAAGTCTCGAGGATATGAAAACCAATTCATTATTGCCCAGAATGCAACCACTGCTAGACATGAGCGCATGATCAACGAAATAAATGCGACTATTTCAAAGATGCAATCATCTTGAGTATCCAAGAGAAGGGTACGTTTCATGCCCAGGGCCAAAGACCTCCCCAAGGTCAAACTGGTGTTAGCTCCACCTATAAAGAACATCAGGAGCAATGTCAAGCTTTGACCACTCTTCGTAGTGGGAGAGGTGTTGATTTATCTCCTCCTCCACACGATGCAACCAAATATAAGGAGACTTTGCCCGACACGAAAGAGGCCGAAGATGTCCCCTTGAAAGAGAGTGATAAAAAAGACACTAGTGAGCCTGAGGTAGTAGTGAAACCACCCTCCGCGGCACCGTTTCCTCAAAGGCTAGTTCCTTCCCACAAAGGAAATCCATGTGATGAAGTACTAGACGTATAAAGAAACTAAAGTTAAATTTACCTTTCCTCGATGCCATTAAGCAGATTCCCGCTTATGCAAAAGTCATCAAAGATTTGTTAACAATGAAGAGGAAGATGAAGGTAAAGAAAAATGTATTTTTAGCGCAGAACGTGAGCTCCATTATACTTAATGATCTCTCGCCAAAATTCAAAGATCCCGGTGCACCTACCATTTCCTGCATTATTAGAGAAAATAAAATTGAAAAAGCCTTACTTGACTTGGGAGCAAGTGTCAATATTATCCTTTATTATATCTATAGGCAACTTGATCTGGGCGACCTCAAGCCCATAAATATCACTCTCCAATTGTAAAATCGAATCGTGAAGATCCTAAGAGGTATAGTTGAGGACGTGATCGTCTAAGTTGACACTTTCTACTTCTCGATAGATTTTGTCATTTGGGACACGGAGCCCTCCTTCGCCTCGAGCAATCATGTTCCCATCATTCTTGGGCTCCCATTCTTAGCTACGGCTAATGCAATAATCAATACTCGAAATGGGCAGATGTAACTCAACTTTGGGAATATGACCTTAGATACTAACATCTTTCATATAGCCAAACATACGAGGGAAGAAGATGATCTTCACGTAGTGATCTTAATCGACGAGATCGTAGAGGAGTACTTAGTGGAAAAATATTATGGAGATGCTCTAGGGACTTGCTTAGTGTCGAGACACGAGAGCGAGGGGCGTATACCGAATTTGAGAAGGAAATTAAGAGTTGAGAGAATTACTTGATGAGAGCGCGTTGGACGAGGGCGCGAGAGATGTAATTTGGGTTTCTCGATTCGAGGAGTTATCGCCAAGGGAGGCATGCATGCTTCCCTCCAGTGATAAATTTTCAACCCACGAAATGAAGAAACTACCCTCCCATGTTACATATGCATATTTAGGAAAGAACGAGGCATTTCCTGTTGTTATCTCCTCTAGCCTAGACCAAGAGCGGGAGGGTAATCTATTAAAGATTTTGAGGAAGCACCAAAGTGATTTTGGTTGGTGTATTACTGATTTAAGGGGGATAAGTCCTTTGATTTGCACCCATAAGATCCATCTCGAGGAGGATGTAAAGCCCTCGAGAGAAATGCAAAGAAGGCTAAACCCCAATATAAAAGAAGTAGTGAGGACCGAAATCATTAAGTTATTGGATACCGGGATTATCTACCCAATCTCGGATAGCAAATGGGTAAGCCCTATTCAAGTTATCCCGAAGAAGTCGGGTATGACAGTGATTGAAAATGCTAAGGGAGAGCTAGTTCCCCAACGTACCACCACCGAGTGGTGCGTTTGCATTGACTACCGGAAACTTAATGCCGAAACTAGGAAAGACCACTTCCCCTTGCCATTTATTGATCAGATACTTGAGAGAGTAGCGGGCCACCCTTACTACTACTTCCTTGATGGTTACTTCGGATATAACCAAATTGAGGGAAATGTACTTGACCAAGAGAAAACGACCTTCACTTGCCCCTTTGGTACGTTTGCCTACAAATGTATGCTGTTCATTTTATGTAATGCACCCGCGACCTTTCAAAGGTGCATGTTGAGTCTATTTAGCGACATGATTGGGAGAAGACTTGAAGTGCTCATGGATGACTTTAACATTTTTGGCACCTCTTTCGATGTTTATCTGGCAAATTTGGAAAAAGTACTTACCCGATGTGTGGAGAAGAACTTAGTGCTAAATTGGGAGAAATTCCATTTTATGGTCACTGAGGGAATAGTTCTTGGCCACATAGTTTCATCCAAAGGGATTGAAGTTGATAGAGTTAAGATATATGTCATATCCGATCTACCCACACCAAAATCACTCAAAGACGTGCGCTCCTTCTTGGGCCATGCGGGGTTTTATCGAAGGTTCATTAAGGACTTTAGCGCCATCGCTAGGCCCTTAAGCAACCTCCTTATGAAGGATACCTCATTCGAGTGGAATGAAGCGTGCCAAAGTGCTTTTGAAAAATTAAAAAGCATGTTTGTTTCCGCTCCCATCATGCAAGTTTCGGATTGGTCCTTACCATTCGAGCTCATGTGTGATGCAAGTGATTTTGCAATAGGGGTTATTTTGGGCCAATGAAAGGATAAAAAGGCTCACGTCATCTACTACGCTAGCCGGACTCTTACCGGACCACAACTCAATTACTCCACTACGGAGAAGGAATTGCTAGTCGTAGTATTTGCTCTAGACAAATTTCGATCCTATCTCATTAGGTCACCCATTACTTGTTTCACCGACCACGCGGCTTTAAAATACCTCCTTGCGAAGAAAGACCCAAAGTCGCGCCTCATTAAGTGGATCCTACTCCTAAAAAAATTTAATCTTTCCATTAGAGATAAAAAAAGGGGTAGAAAACGTCGTCGCTGATCATCTATCTCGGCTTTCGTCAAAAGTACCTAGCGATCCTATACCCATAAACGAATATTTTCCAAATGAGCAACTTTTTACTACTTCTTCATTGCCCTGGTTTGTGGATATAGTGAATTATCTTGTCATAGGAGTCGTCCCTCCCGAGTGGACACCCCAAGATAAGAAGATGTTTATTACTTTGTCGCGCATATTTTTCTATGACGATCCCTTCCTTTTTAAATATTGCGCTAAGCAAATCATCCGACGGTGCATACCGGATGACGAGATACCGAAAGTCATCCAATTCTGTCATTCGAAAGCTTATGGAGATCACTTTTCAACAAAAAAAACGGCTGCTAAGATTCTTAAAAGCGATTTCTATTGGCCCACAATATTTCGGGATGTGAGCAATTATTACAAATCTTACAATAGGTATCAAAGGATGGGAGCGATAACCCAATGAGACATGATGCCATTAACCCCGATACTCATTATTGAGATCTTTGACTGCTAGGGTATTGACTTCATGGGCCCTTTTCCCCCATCTTTTGGTTTCCTATACATCCTTGTCGCGGTAGACTACGTTTCTAAATGGGTGGAAGCCATAGCTACCAAGACAAATGACAACAAAGTGGTGATTAGGTTCCTATCGGAACGCATACTTTCCAACTTCGGTGCTCCGAAAGAGATAATTATTGATAATAGCACGCACTTTTGCAACAGGCCATTCGAGAAGCTCATGGGAAAGTATGGCATCGTTCACAAGGTTGGAACAACCTATTACCCACAAACGAATGGGCGGGTCGAATTAGCGAATCGGTAAATCAAGAACATCCTCGAGAAGATTGCCAATCCCAACCGAAAAGATTGGTCACTTCGGTTGAATGATTCACTATATGCCAATCTTACCGCATATAAAAATCCACTCGGCATGTCCCCATTCCGCTTTGTGTATGGAAAACCTTGCCATCTTCCCGTTGAATTAGAGCACAAGGCGTATTGGGCGATTAAGAAGGTGAATTACGACATGGATAAAGCCGGTGAAGCTCGCAATCTTCAATTAAATGAGTTAGAAGAGATACGCAATGATGCGTATGAGAACGCCAAAATTTCCAAAGAAAGGATGAAACTCGCCCACGATAAGATTATTCGACGTAAAGAGTTTCTTCCCCATTTTTTTCCAAATTCATTCTCTTTTCCCCCTTCCCTCCATTCATTTTCCCTACGAAATTCCACCCTCTAAAACTTCCCCCTACCAATTTACACTCCAAATTCACTCCCTCCTTCATCTTCCTCCATACCTATTCCCATTTCCCACCAAAAGTCACCCCCACACACCTATAAATTCACCCTCACCCCCTCTCCATTTCTCACACTTCACTTCACTATCCCTCTCTTCTACACCATATCACCTCTATATCTATCTCTCCCTCTCTCACCATGTCGCGCCCCCGCCAAGCAAACTTCCATCCTCGCAATTATGACGACACCACCATCCTCGATGACGAGGGTGCATGAGTTTTTCCAATTCATTTATACATGCTTAGAGATAGTTTTCTTATTGATTCGATTACATGCAATGTAGGATTCATGTTTTTAATCAATTGCACCATGTTAGGCTAGATTTCTAAGGGTTGGTGTGCATGAACCCAACCCAATGTAATTTAGCCATGTAGAAACTAGGGATTGAATTGAAATTTGAATGAATCGTGTTGTGTAGTTGTCACAACCATCATAGACCTTTTTACCTCGGTTGACCCTAGGTAACCGTGGTGTTTAAGGATGTGATGCGTGTGTAGCTATTGAGACACTAATTTACTCATCCTTTGATTATGTATGATGTGGTCTACGATCCCTCATATATGTAATGCTTGGGAGTACTAAAGTTCGGGTTCAATTAAATTTCTAATTCAAAATTCTAGCATTCTATACGATAAATTTACTAGGGTTTGGGGGATTGTATTCCCAACTTGTTTTTTTCCTTCATTCTTGTTAATTTATTCTTAGTTAGTTAATTTTTCACGGATAGTTAATGCAGTAGTTTAATTTAATTTGCACTTAGTTAATTAGTTATTTCCCATCTCAATCATCTTTTTATTTCTTTTTAGAGTCAAATTAGGGTTAACAGTCTTACCTTTATCGTCACGCTCACTCGTCCTAGTTCCCCGATGATTCGATACCTAGTGTACTCCACAAGAGTGTAGTTAAAGTTTAGGTTTTTGTATTGCGGTTGGAAGTCGATAACAACGATTAGCGTATTTACACGGACGCTCAATTTTTCACTTGATCAAAATGGCGCCGTTGTCGGGGTTTTAGGTAGACGTAGGTTAGATTCTGTTAATCTAAAACTTCGACAAAAAATAAATAAATAAATAATTCATAAAAGTACAAAAAGATACTTCATCTCTCAAAAGCCTGTTAATGCAAAATCATGAACTCACTCTAACTCCCCAAAATACTCCAACCAGCATTCACGAAAAGTCGATAGTTGAGTACAATCTCGATAGCCCTCACACTCCAAACTTTTATTATTTGAATTACAAGTTTTCTTTAAATAAAGTTTGTTCATTTCTTTCTTAATCTTGTAGTTAATTTATTTACAGGGTTTCTTTATTTTCTGGGTTTCCAATTTGTTTATACATGCTTAGAGATAGTTTTCTTATTGATTCGATTACATGCAACGTAGGATTCATGTTTTTAATCAATTGCACCACGTTAGGCTAGATTTCTAAGGGTTGGTGTGCATGAACCCAACCCGGTATAATTTAGCCATGTAGAAACTAGGGTTTGAATTGAAATTTATATGAATCGTGTTGTGTAGTTGTCACAACCATCATAGACCTTTTTACTTCGGTTGACTCCAGGTAACCGTGGTGTTTAAGGATGTGATGTGCGTGTAGCTATTGCGACACTGCTTTACTCATCCTTTGATTATGTATGGTGTGGGCTAGGATCCCACATATATGTAATGCTTGGGAGTACTAAAGACCGGGTTCAATTAAATTTCTAATTCAAAATTCTAGCATTCTATACGGTAAATTTACTAGGGTTTAGGGGATTGTATTCCCAACCTGTTTTTTTCCTTCATTCTTATTAAGTCATTTTTAGTTGGTTAATTTTGTTCACATAGTTAATGCAATAGTTTAATTTAGTTTGCACTTAGTTAATTAGTTATTTCCCATCTCAATCATCTTTTTATTTCTTTGTATGGTCAAGTTAGGGTTAACAGTCTTACCTTTGTCGTCACGTTCACTCATCCTAGTTCCTTGAGGATTTTGATACCTAGATGAGCCACTATGCTCCGCAAGAGTGTAGTTAAAGTTTAGGTTTTTGTATTGCGGTTGGAAGTCGATAACAAAGATTAGTGTATTTACACGGACGCTCGATTTTCCACTTGATCAATGTCACTCCGTAGATAAGCGATGATGGGATCCATTCAGCTAGGGGCCTTTTCGATGAGGAGGACTTACTCGACGATGACTGTCTGGTCAATAATGGATTAGGCGAGGAACTCTATCTGTATGTTTCTTCCAAGATCAAAACCCACTGCTGAGCTCAAGGCCGCTAAGGCGTCTGCATGGCTATTCTTCCTCAGGGGAAATTTTTGAATGTCAACCTTCCCAAATCTTAACATAAGATCCCTTACCACGGCGAGGTAGGTTACCATTTTGTCGTATTTTCCATTGAAATCTCCACTCACTTGCTTGGAGACCAATTTGGCATCATCGAATATGTTGAGGCACGTTGCCTAAGCAATTGGGCCTTGCACAAACTAGTGATCAGTGCTTCGTATTTTGCTTCGTTGTTATAGGCCTAAAATCCCAATTTGATTCCCTATTCAGTAATAGTGTCTTCTGGTGTAATGAAGACAATTCCTACTCTTGTCCCCTTAGAATTTGAGTCTCCATCAACGTATAAGGTCCCGTCGTTAGACTGTGCTTCCTCGTAAGTTGACTACTCCATTTTATGTTGTTGATAGGCTGGTCGCCTATAAATTCATTGATAAAGTCAGTCAAGACTTATCCTTTAATTACTATTCTTGGTTAAAAGTGGATATCAAAACTCCCCAGATCTATCGATCATTTACAGAGACGTCCAGAAATGTCAGCTTTTTTGAGGGGATAAAATGTGATCACTATTATTAAGTGAGCTTTGAAGTAATGTTTCAGCTTTCTTGAGGCGACCATCAGTGCATAGACAAGATTTTCTAGGGGTAAGTGGCGTTGTTCTGCATCCAAAAGTGTTATGTTATCATAATAAATGGGATGCAGTCCTCCTTCTTTATCACATACCAGACCCGAGCTTACAGCGTGGTCTAATATTGTAAGGTAAAGAAATAATGGATCTCCATCATCTGGAATCACTAATAGAGGTGAATTTCTAAGGTATGATTTGATATCCTCCAAAGCTCTTGAATAATTATCATTCCATATAAGGCCTTTGTCCATTTTAGGAGCTAGAATAATGATCGGCAGCGTTCCGAAGACTTAGAGATAAAGTGATTAAGTGGAATCACTAATAGAGGCAATTTTCTAAGGTAGGATTTGATCTCCTCCAAAGCTCTTAAATAATTATCATTCCATATGAGGCCTTTATCCATTTTACGAGCTAGAAGAATGGTCGGCAGCATTTCAAAGACTTTGAGATGAAGTGATTAAGTGTCGTTACCATACCAGTGAGGTTTTGAACATCTCACAATGTCTGTGGAGGCTGGACCCTGGTGATCGCGTCGACCTGATCTGGATTGACCTTAATTATTCTTTAGCTGACCAAATAGCCCATAAACTTTCCTGACTGGACACCGAATGAAGACTTACTTCCACTAAGTTTCATTTATTATTTCCTGAGGATCTTAAAGGTTTTAGCTAAGTCTGTGAGGTGGTCGTCTTTGTTCTTTCTCTTAACTAACATGTCTTTATTATAGGCCTCAATTATGTCTCCCATCTATTTCTTGAACGTATTTGTGACTAACCTCTGATACGTTTCCCCTGCGTTCTTTAAGCCAAATGGCATGACCTTGTAATAGTATAACCCAATAGGGTTATGAAGGACGTTTTGTTCTGGTCGGGACCGAACAACGAAATTTGATGGTACCCTAAATATGCATCCAGAAAACTCATCCTTTCATGTGTTGCCGTAGCGTCAACCAATTGATAGATTTTAGGCAGTGTGAAACTATCTTTGGTACATGCTTTATTAAGATCTATGAAGTTAATACAGACCCTTCAACTGTCGTTGTTCTTTCGTACCACTATTGGGTTAGATAGCCATTTGGGGAACTAAACTTTCCTAATGGATCCTGCATCCAGGAGCTTCCCTACTTCGTTCTCGACTGCTTTAGCCTTCTCGGGGGCTATTCGATGAGCTTTTGAGTGATCAACTTGAAGGTTGGGTCAATGTGCAGATGATGGTCGGCTATACCGGGATCAATCCCGGGCAGATCATATGGTTCCCAAGCAAAAATATCTAAATTTCTTCTAAAAAAGTTAATTAAATCTTTCTTTTCGTGATCGACGAGTGTGGTTACAATCAGAAACTTTCTTTCTAGAAGGTTGTCATCAGCTCCAACTTGCTCCACGCTTTCAATAACTTTATCAACGGGGTGAACCATGGTTTCTTCCACCCCTGGTCGGTCGTACTATAATTATTATTTAGAGGTTGTATCCTACTCTTGGGCTTCTCTGGAGCATCCTTTAGTTCCTTTTTCTTCTCATTTATAGGGCGAAAGGCCGTGATAAATCACTTTTTTACAGTGGCCTTGTCGCAATGAATTTTAACCACGTCTTGATCATTGATACACTTCAATATTTGGTGGTAGGTAGAAGGTACGACCCTCATGGCGTGCAACTAGCCTCTGCCTATAATAGAATGATATGGGGACTCTATATCTACCATCAAGAACTCAATTATCTTTAGAATAACTAGCAGGACTATTTTTCCCAGTGGCATGGTGATTCCTCCTACAAAGTCGACCAACGACACTGTGGCTTCCTTAAGGTCGGCTATATTGAGCTTTAGCTTATGGAACAACTCTAGGTACAATACCTCTGACGAGCTTCCTCGATCCACCAGCAGCTTATCGACGTTCTAATTTGCAATCCTGAGGGTTATCATGAGTGCATCGTGATATGGGGTCCTCACTCTGATCAAATTATCCTCAGTAAAGATGATGTGTTTGGTGTAGTCGACGTCCTCTAGTCGCCGGCACTTGCCAGCTTGGTTCTTAGCAGGGTTAATCTGGAATGCCTCCTTGACAGTAGTGACCTTTTTCAACTCCATTCGAACAACATTCCCTTAGATCTTCTTTAGGTCTGATACCTCATGGATCACCGCAAACTCTTGTACCATGTCATCATCAAGGATGTTGTTCGGCTTCGAGTCTCCATTGGCTGCGATCTTATTATATTTTTTCTCTATGTATTTATTGAGATGCCCGGCTTGGACCAATTCTTTTAAGTGTGACTTCAGAGCCTTGCAATTCTCAATTATGTGGCCACCCTCCTTGTAAAATGCACATCTCAGTGCGCCATTCCTCTTCGTTAGGTCAACCACGCATCTTCTTGGGCCACTTGATGAATGGTTAATCCTTGATTTTGCTCAAGATCTTATATATAGGTTCCTTGAAAACTGTGTTAATAGTCTGCAATGCTTTTACAGGATCAGACTTGTTCCTATATTTAGAGTCATTCTTTCCCCCTTTATTGTTACCTTTCTTTGCAGTGTCACTATTATTTCCTCCTTTGGTTACCTTTGCTCGACCGTTGTCACCTGCATTAGAGTGAACCGCATCTTCAACCTTAGCATATTTCTTAATAGGGACTATGAGGTCATTAATGGTGCTGGCCTCTTTCGTTGTCAGCGACTAGTGCAGTTCAGATGTGGTTCGTAAACTAATTTTGAAGGATGCAGCAGTAACTTGCTCCTATAAGTCCTCAACTTTATTAAAGACCTCCTAATAACTCTTGGAATAGTTATGAAGGCTCTATTATGTCCTTTTCTTCATCGTGATCAATGCATCCATCCTCTTAGGATGGGAGCTATTAGTTATTAAGCGAGTAGTTAAAGCCTCTGTTAGGGCCTTGAAGCTCTTAACCGACCTATGGGGTAACTTCTCGAACCTCTTTTTTGCTACGACATGTAGGCTAGAAAGGAAAATTCAACACATCAAAGCATTATTATCGCTACAAAGTCATTGCTTTCCTATACTGTCGAACATGGTCGATGGGATCAGTTTTCCAATCATAGATCTTGAACTTAGGAACAATAAACTTCTTTGGGGGTTCCTCTTCTTCGATTACCCTTGAAAAATGGGATTTTATCTAGGTATTGAGAGATCCCCTAGCAAGCTCCCGAAGACCGAGCTCCTCGATGGGCTTGATATTGGTCCATCTCTCTACGAACCAAAATTTTGATGCCCTTATTCTGACGATCATTTCTCTGGTGACCCCTCTCTGATCGGCTATGTTCTAATCGATCATGCTCTAACCTGGCACGTTCAGATCTATCCTGGTCATTCCTAGAGTTCCTCCCTAGGCTACGAGCATTACTTGACTAAGGACTAGGAGTCCTATCACAACGTTTCCTCGTATCTCTATGGAGATCTCTCTCCAATATTTCAATTCGCCTTTAAAGGCGAGCATTTTCTTCCACCTGGAGGAATGTGTCCTCCTCTTATTCTTGAAGCCTGGATTCATAAGCATCGATAAACTTAAAGATCTGGGTAGACTTAAGTGGTCCATACCTTTATTCAGAAGGCTTCCTTTCTTGGCGAAACCTAGAATTTATTTGTTGGCGAATCTCTTACTTGAACCTAAGTGGGACTGGGTCTTCTTGTACATCGCCAACTTAAGGAATGTTGTTGTTGTGGTGAGACATCATGTGCTTTCTGTTGATGAATGTTTTCTTAGGAATAAAAATCAATTCCAACATACGATGACAATTGTGAGTACAAGAAATATAACAATAATGATCCACGAAAATAATCACAAATGTAGGAAGTAAAATCGCACACACAACAGCGATATACGTGGTTCGAAAACTTTCTTACGTCTACGAAGAGGTTACTACGATCTTATTAGTGTATCTTAATGCTCGAGATTACATCCCTTTGTCCCAGGCCAGGGTTTACAATTTATAGATATTAACATAAGAGATTGAGTTGCACAAGTAACTCAATGTGATTGTTGATAATTAGTGGTGTCCCTCAATATCTCCTTCGATATTGTTGGTAATCGATTTGAGTTTATCCACGAGCCTTTCAGTGTTTGTAAGATACACGAGCCATTAATGAAAACTGGATTTGGGTCGGACAGTCCTTTATAAAGCTTGGGTTGGTCGGCTACTTTTTTGGGCCAAGATAAGTGGGTCCCCACAGTATATATAACCAGGTATTTTTGCTTGATACAATATTAACATAAAAATAGCGATCAAATTACCTGTTGTCCAACCTAGTTTGATTGAAGTGGTTTAATGGTAGAAACACACATCGATAGCAAATAGGTTTCAAATTGGAGTTGTGGAGAAGATAATCGAGTCAGTTGAGTGGTTACGGGACCACCGATTTTAGGGGATTTAACTCTCTATGGTTTTATGGGATCTAACTCTCCACGTTTGTTGTTAGGAGGGTTAAAAGAGTAAATAAATTGTGTAAGAAAAATCCACGTTTTATTGTCAGGTCCTATTGAACCAACAAATGTTTTAAATGGGACTTATGTGACTAAATCTTAGACATGGGACCTATTAGACTATTACTACAGTAAATAGGATTGATTGGTAAAAATCCTCAAAAAAATGGAGTATCAATACAATGGCTTTAAGATAAGTTATTGAATTCATGATATAAATTAATTCTTTAATTATTATATTTTTTTGTTGTACATCGCACGAGTTGTATGTTGGTTATTTATCTATAACTGACATTTGAAACTAGTGAAATAGAGAGATAATACTTGTTTATGTATTAATTAACATGTTATTAATCATTACACTAACACAATTTATGATTTAGTCCCAATATGACATGACTAGATTACCTAATGTAAGAATTGACACCCCCAGTTTGCATTATCTAAGTTTTAATTGGTAAAATACCCTTTAACTCTTACTATTTTTTTATTTACACCTCGTCTTGATGTGACATTTTTATGCCAATCGTGATAATTTACTTATTATGCCTTAGTCCAATTTTCAAATAATTGACCTTCCTAAAACTACATTTCAACAACTAAAAAAATAATTCAGAATTGATTAAAACTATATATTTAAAAATAAAACCATATACTTGTCTTCCCATTACTGGTACCCATTTTCATGTATCTTTTTTTTGTGAAATAACTTTTTATTGTTCAACCAGTTAATTTATATCTACATGATATATTTGGTTTCAGAAATCTATTTATGTGGTGCTTCCGAACCTCAGTTCGGAAATTAGATTTTAAAATTTTCATTTTAATGTGAGTTGGGATTGAAAATATTATTCACTTTTAAGTGGTCTGCAACTGAAAATTCCTCGCTATAAGTGTTTGAAATTTTCATTTCAATGTGATTTTGGGATTGCAAAAATATTTTTCACCTTTAAATGGTCTGCAACTAAAAATTCCTTGCTAGAAGTGTTTATAAAAGGTCTACGAAGAATTGTGCTATCTGTGAAATATGAGTAAACGAATTGAGCTTGAATCTTGAGCTTGTTTGAAAAATTGAGCCGAGCTTGACTTGTTTGGTTTTTTATGACATAAATGAGCCCGATTAGACCTCAAACTATCGAGTTATTCGAGCTTGACTAGAGATTGGCTTGTTTATTAAGCAAATGAATCAAAATTCAACTTATCACCTAAAACTCGTTTAAGAATCATGCTCGATTGGATTTTCCTCCATTCATTTGCAGTGAAATATTTTTTTTATACTTTGGAATCATATGAGGTGCCATATACTACGGTAAGTAAATGCCAATTAGTCATAATTTAACATTTGAATGGGAAAATATCACATAATTTGCATATTTTCTTGGAGAATTTTTTACCTTAATTAATCATAAATTTAATCCGTATTTGATCATTATCTTAATTCAAACTCAATGTCGATTTTAAAAACTACAATTTTTTAATAAAGACTAGGTTTTAGGCCCATACGATGCACGGGGAGTTATAAAATTAAAAATAAAATTAGATAACATTTTTCAACTACCTTTATCATAATATTCTTCACCAAAAATAGAAAAAAAAAAAGCAAATAAAGTATATCTTCTTCTATGATTCTTTAAGACCATACCTTTATTTTTAAAATATCACTAACATATGTGAATTCATTTATGAAGTAATTAAGAAAATAGTATAAAAAGGTATTGATCCATGTATTAAAATTTTATAATCAAAATATGGAATCTGTAATGAAATTTATATTTTTAACATAGGGCAGGAGAGCTCATGTATGCCATATTTGTTTATATAACTATATATTATAAAACAATAAAATATAATATTTTCAAAGAAAATATGTATGAAAAAATAGTTTGATGAAAAAGAATTATAAAAGTACTAAATATCATTCGAAATTTTTTTGCAACCTTTTCAAGTCCAAACATTTGATATCTTTAAATGTTTTGACATCTTTAAATCTAAATCAAATATGAGAAATCTATTATAACTTATAAAATGCAATATAGAGAGTTAAGGCACCTCAATCCTAAGGTTGTCCACGTAGGATACTCACTATAAATAATAACGATTTCCACTCACCCATCTCAACGATTCAGTCGCTATAAACCCATTCTCCTGTCTTTTCGATTTCCTCTCGCCCATCTCAAACGTCACCTAATGAATTTCTCTCACCACCTCTGTCTTTTTCGATTTCATATCTTCCATATTAAACGTCAACTAAATGATAAGAGGCTTTAAGCACCGACCTACCATATCCTCTTTAATACCCACATAAACATTTTTCATTTCTCTCACTTTGTTCCTCTAATATCACTCTCACCCGTTAGCAATCCTCATCAAATTCCAGGTATTGTATTTCTCTCTATTCAGTTCATCTCTTCGCCTTTACCCCTTCGTTTCTCGATTCTTTTTAATTTCTTAGCGTACTTTTATTAACTATCTCCCATTTTCATAACCCATTACCACTCTAACTATCCAATCCCACAAAAAGGGGGTTCGAATATTACTTGCAGAGTCGTGCTTGAGGACCGGGCCGCATTTGCTATTTGGATGATCGGAGATAGTAGTGTGGAGACGTCAAAGGAGTTTGAGAACAAGGTGAAGGATGTTGCTAAGTTGAGCCTTATACGACTACGTCTCTAATAGAAGCTTAGCCACTGTTGGTCACAATAATCTATATTCTCTAATTCTCCATACAAAGTTATCATTGTTTTGTTTATTTTATAACTAAGCATTAAGTCATTGCAACTGGTAAGAACAAATATAAATTTCATGCTAAAGATCAATTTCAGAACACAAAATTTTGTTTTATTACTTAATTATATAATTTTTTTACCTGTGAAATTTTTATCCAAATTTGTTAAAAGGCCTATGAAAGCTATGCATATTAGTGTCTAGAGCAATATCTAATTTAAAGTGAACTAATACTGCTTTCATAATAGCATTTCCCCAAGTTCTTTGAATCCTCCTACAAATGTCTCAGTTTTTGTTACAATTTTATCATACCGACTTAGTTTTTATTTATCATCAGGGTTGGCATTTTGCAAAAATTTCACACACTTGTGAACGAATTTTGCAACCAGGAGTAGTACTATATGTCTGTTTACTAAAATAAAACATCTTTTATGCATAGTTTAGCAATTTCCAAGTTCCATGGATGTCAACTTTTTGTGTATGTTTCGTACTATTTGTGTGGTTTTTAATAATCATATTGGTTCAATGAAAAAGCCAACATGGTGCTTAATTCCGTCAGTGATGATCTCAATTCAATGTCAAGCATCCTTGAAGGAGTTACAAAATGGTCGATTAGGAAAATTAAAGGAAAAATGCAAAAGGCATTGCCAGAACTGCTGAAAGAGTATGACTTAGCAGTAGGTATCTTCCCTCATGATGACACCAACTATGAGTTTAATAAAGAGACGAGAAAGATTACTAACTTCATACCCTCTCGTTGTGAAGTGGGGAAAGCTAGGTGAAATAGAGGGAATAAAACAAAGGTGATGATTTGGGTAAAAATGACTTTGAAGGGTCAAAGCTCAATTTCACAGCTGGACTGAAAAAAAGCAGAAGTACAGAGGCTTATGAGTTTCATAGAGATGGAGTTAGTGTGGATAAGTTCTGAGGTAGAAGAATTTCTTCATTATGTAAACTACTCTATAAAATCCTTCTGAGACTTCATTATATAAACTACTCTATAAAATCCTTCTGCCCTTGTGATAAATTTGTATGCTTCATGTGTACATTTGAATATTGTAATAAAAAATGGGATATCATCTTTTGTGAAAAAAAAAGAAAAAAAAAACTATCCCATCCCACCCAATCGAAATGACCCTCCAATCAATCGGGCTCTGAGGATACCAAACACAAAAGAAGATACAAAGTTTTGTTTTTTAATTTTGATTTCGTGTTTTGTATAGTTTAAATTTGTTTGATTTGCATATTATCATTCCAGTAGCCATCAATAAATAACGAATTCAGATTGATCTTCATGTACAACATTCACTACATAATGCAAAACATTGCTTATTGGTTTTCTTAATTGTAAATCCCCAAAACATATAAAGCAGAACATTCATATACACTACATATGAGATCAACTAGCTTGGTGTGATTTAGACCCTGTGAAGCTTGGAGAGTCGATATAACAATAATATCGTGACTCATACAGGCATTATTCCAAGCCTCTGGCATGGTTTTATTGTTAATTTCCTAACCATTGAATGCTTAGGATATGAGGTGTTTGAAATATTGCCTCCATAAACATTTTTGGTTATTCATTATCCACTTATGATTTTGTTCAAAATATATTTTTCCTCAAACCATCAAACACATACACTACATTCATTTATACTTTGTTTGATACAACCCTAAGCTTAGAGCTTGGAGGTATTATATCAATGACTTTACTGTGATGTTTTTTAAGTGTTTGGATGGTAGTGGATGATAGATACTATATGTCCAAGTGATCGTATTAAATTTGCTATAATGCTTAATTATTGTTTTCATTTTATTCTATTGTTAACTTGTTGCTTAAAACACCTACAAAGCTTGACTCGATGTTACATATATCTCATAAGTTGTGGAGTTTGTATTTTTATATGAAGCTTGAACATTATTGAAAGTAATGTGGTCTTACATATTAATCAACTTTAGAAATAGTAATTTATGGGTCATTTTTGACAACTTTCTTGAATCTATTTTTGTATTTTTAACAAAATTCTTAATGTTATATTAGAGATAAAGCACATATTTGGTTTGCATTGGCATTGAATAGACTTTGTTTATTTGTTAAGAATCGGAGGTCAAATGAGGTTTACTAAAAAAAATGGGTACATCAACTTTTTACTAATTACAATTTGTGTATGTGAATAAAAGCATTCAGATAGATGTAGAAGATTGAATTCATTATTCAGAGAACAATGGCATGGTCTTCTAGCATTTAGACTATAATTCAATCGCTTATTATCTATTATATTGTGCAGTTTATAGTATATGAATAAGGCGGAATAAAGTGGAGAGGAAACAGTGGTGCAAGATTATTTTCTACCTGTTATTCAAGGAGTACTGATTCGTAGCCATTGAAATGGTAATTTTTTTTCAAATAGTATATATATTTTTAACCATGTGTACACAATTGTTTCGCCCGCACATCGTGCGGGTTTACAACTAGTAATGATTGAAAATTCAAGTACAAACTGAACACAAAATTCTAAAAAAAATTGTTGGCAAAAAAGAACGCACATATATGTATTTAAAATAATCTTCGGGGGGTATTACATGTCCAATGAATAAATCGTATTTTTTTAAACTGAATTTCAATTTATTCTCAAATCCTCACTTACATGATATACTATTAAGAATATAGGCTTTTGAGTTTTTTAGAGAGGTTGTGAAGGAAATTACAGAGATTAAAAGTTAGAGAGGAATATGGTTAAAATAATAATGTAATTAATGGAGAGATATAGACTTTAATAATTATTAATTCTATATGATAAAACTACAATTTAAGACATTATTTTTAAATATATATATATATATATACACACACAGAAAGTCTCATGTAAGGACTCCATATGGAACAGACCCCGGTACATACCATTTTTTTAAAACAGTAAAAAAATAATTTTTTTGATAAAACTTCATGGATTTGATGTCCACGGTTAGAATATCAACTCCAATTTTTTTCAATTTTTTCATCAAAAAATTCAATAAAAAACCGTTGAGATGAGGTGATATGTAAAAAATGGTATAAATATTCATTTTCAACCGTTGAAATATTGGGTCGATGGCAGCCACTTTATTGATTGAATTTTTTGATGAAACTTTATGGATATGATCTTCTCACTATCAAGATAATATCCATTAAGTTTCATAAAAAAATTCAATCAAAAAGTGGGTGAGATGATCGCCAACATTTCAACGGTAAAAAATGCATATTTATACCATTTTTTTTACATATCACCTCGTCTCAACGGTTTTTTTATTGAATTTTTTGATGAAAATAATTATAGATAATCTTCTCACAATGGAGATCATATCCATGAAGTTTTATCAAAAAATCATTTTTTTACTATTTAAAAAAATATACTGGGGTCTGGGGTCTGCACCATAAGTAATCCTTACAGGTGGGGCCTCTCTCTCTCTCTCTCTCTCAAAGAGAGAGAGAGAGAGAGAGAGAGAGAGAGATTAAACTAGAATATAACCCGCGTGATGCGCGAGTGATCTAATACAAATTTAAAAGTAGAAGATAGACATTAAAAATGAATAACTAAACAATCAAACACTCCATTATGTTATATCCAAAATGTATAACAATTTGTAGTTTAAACCCCTGAAAGAATTTTTTTGGAATAAGTAATTGTATAAGTATTCCAAACACCTAGGGGTGTTCAGAAAACCGAATGGACCAGCGGACCGAATCGGACTGTACTAATTTTGCCCTTTTTTTAAATCGGTTCGGTCCAGCTTTATTTTTTTACAGACCTATCTAACCGGTCCGATCCTCGATCTCCCTTATTAAATACCCGGTCTGGACTGCCCCGGACCGATTACTATTAATATATATGTATTTAATTTTATATATACATATATATTAATAACACACACACACTGCATACAACTTGAGGGTACGCTCGTCTTTAAATAAAAGAAAGGAAACCTAGATCTAAAACAACACACGCACGCACGCACCTGCTTAGTTTGTTCCAATTTCCCATTCATTTGTTCTCTCTCTCACTGAGAAGAGAAGAGTTCTCTCTCACAACAAGAAAAATCCTAGGCTCAACTCTCACGCACACAACCATTCTACTCCTCTCTCTCACAGCCGTTGTCACTAGAGTCTACGCTCAGCCATTTGCGTTGCACAGCACTCCTCCTACCATTTGTTGCGTCTGATAAATCAGAGGTAGAAATAACACACACACACACACACACACACACATGTGTGTGTGTGTTGCATTAAGCAAAACAAAAATAACCCACATCTCTTTTTGTTGCGTCGTGATAAAACAGAGGTATTTTATTGTTATATTTATATTCTGCACTTTTGTTTCTCATATTCAAATACATATAAAAATAACATATATATCTCAAAAATCAGTTTTGTTTTTTTAGTATGAGTAACAAATCATCTATTATCTCAAATTTTTTACATATGTATTATCTCGGATTTGTTACATATGTATTTAGTATTTAGAATTTTATTATGAAACTATTTAAAATGTGGACAAGTTTGGACATTTTTAAGGTGATTTTTATTTTTAAAATAAATAATTTAATAAGACTAGGACCGACAAGTTAGACCGAACCGTCCCTATAAAAAGCCAGACCGACTAGGGTCGGGTGACCGATACAATCGGTTCACTCTTGGTCCATTTTTTTAGGACTGGTTTAATCGGTCCGGTCCTTAAAAATTTTAAAAACCGAACTGGACCGGACCACGAACACCCCTACAAACACCCATTAAATAGGACATCCTCCAGTTTCGAATCCTATTAAGCGTGATCATAATTTATGGGCAACCCCAACTCATGCACTGATGCCAATCGTAAAACATAACCAACACCAATTTGTAATTGTCTAACGTGAGCAGTGGACAAATGTTGCGCATCGTTGAGCAATTCGCAGATGAAGTATGAATATTCCAACTGAAAGATAGCGTACTAATCAGCATAGATCAATCCAAATTGCAAGTGATAAATTTGGTTAATTGAGTAGTGTCAATCCTGAAACACCAAATAAATAATTAATATTGATGTATATGTTTGTTTGAACAACATTTCAAATGTGACTGTAATTAAAAATGAATCACCTAAAAAATATTTTAGGCAAAGATGAATACGTTTGAAACTCCACTGATATGGTATTTTCTATTATGAAGTAGAAAAAGTAAGAATGACAGCATATACGCATTTCGGATTGAATAAAAAAATAGTTTATATTTCAAGTATCGATAGTTTGCATAATGATCTAACTCAATTAATTATTCATCAAAGCTATCTAACATCAACTCTTCCTACCATACCCAATAACAACATAGTTATAGCTTTCTTTACAAATACAAACTGTAACTTCATGCGACGTATTTTGATTATACATTTTAATATGAGATATAATAACAACAATTCAACTGGGAAAAAAATATTTTTTCATCGACTGAATTGAGTATTTTTTTTTTATTAAACTACTTTTGTAAAACAATCTCATAATATTGACATATAAAAAAATATTTGTAAAAAGGGAAAAAAATTTGAATCAATATAATAGAACAATGTTGATGGCAAACCTAACTTTGGCATTCTGTCAAACATTTGTAATTCAAATAGGGTAATATGAAAAAGAAGAGCCCAATTTAAAAAAAAAACTTATTTTATAGAGAGAAACAAACTGATTCCACTTAATTAAGTTTTTATTAATTCGGTAAAATCCTTTTATAAAATAATCTAATAATATTGACATAAAAAATTAACATTTACAAAAAGGGGGAAATTTAGTGAGTATAAAAGAAAAATGCTTATCACCTTTAACCCAAACAAACTGAAATTCCTAGTACTTGAGATTGTTGATGAGAGCCAAAGCATTATGGCTAATCCTCGTAATCCCCACGATGTTGTTCTTTATCTTGTTCTTCACAGTAGAACTCACTTTTCTAACAGAAATCCCGTCCATGCACGTCTTCTTGTTAGTTATGGCCACACTAACCCACGTTTTCGCATTATCAATCTGAAAATCCTTATTGTCACCCTGAGTTGACCCATCGCCTTAAGAGATTGGACAACCTTCACAATAAATAGTTGGGCAGAAAAACTTTACACATTCCATTGTTAATTATGGAATGAGAAAGACCTGCGTGCAAAAGCAATTTACTTCTAGTGGAAGCTCAAAGAGTAAAGTCTTTTTAAATTTTATAATATCCAAGCAGGTGAATGAACGTCTGTGGGTCAACAATTACATTAAATACCATTTATACCTCTAACACTATTGTATTGGAGGTATAACTAGTATATAACCCATGCGTTGCACGGGCGGTGTACAATAAACAAATATGGATAATTATAAAAATTAGTATATATTATATGTAAGGACATTTTTGTCCATTAACAATTTATTATGTCGCACTCCGTTACACCGTTGAAGAAAATCAAGATTCATACATTCATCAACGGATCCGAATATCAAAAGAAGAAGAGGAATCAAAGTCTGACAGATCGGACCGGTCCGCCTGCTATAAAAGAACCGATCTGGCTAACCGGACCGGTCCGCCTCAGACCCGGACCGATCCGTTTGATGCAGATCCAGTATACCCCGGACCGCAAGCGAACTGATGAAGCCCGGAAAAGAACCGATCCGATCATCAACGGACCGATTCGCCTTAAAATAAAAGAACCGACCCGGTCAATCGGACCGATCTGCCTCAGACCCGGACCGGTCCGCCTGGGATAAACTTAAACAGATCGTGTTCAGATTTTTAAGGCTCGAGACTTCTTATTTAATCCCACTACGAGAAGTGGTTTTCTAAGACTTATACACATGATTTTCAGAGTACAGAAAGCCCCAAGTCTTCACCTATTGAGCATCTAGACTCTAGGTTTTTTATTCACACAAATTGCCAATCCTTTGTGAATCACTTTGCAACCCAGGAACGCACTTTTGTTGTTCACACCCTTGTGGAGAAGACCGTTCTTCTTCTTCATTGCAGCCCTACTGGAAAGGGATAGTTCCAGCCGCCGACTACAGAATCCGACACCTGAGGGTAATTCTTAGTCACTTGTATTTTCATTGTAATCCGAAATTATACAGCCTACAATATTATAATGAAAATAAATGATTTTGCCCCTTGGGGGGATTTTTCCTCACCAGCATGTGTTTGAATGTTCTTGCTTAGATTATCATCTTATTCAATCACATATTGTTGCATGTTTAGGGTTTGTTTAGGTTAAAAGGTGTTTAATATATAATTTGCTCAGTTGAACGCAAGCACATACATTCTCAAATTGGTATCAGAGCAGGTTGCGCTAATTTATTGCGTATTCCTATTTTCCGCAAAATCGTGTGATATTGATTTTTTTGAAAAATCAGTTTTGTGAAAAATTGCAATTTTTCCAATGGAACGCCCATTTAATGAGGAGCCTTTTTTTGAAAAAGTTCACGACCATGCTGAAAATTTAGAAAGTTTGAATTTGAAACTTTGCAAAAGAATTAAAGTTTTGGAAAAAGAAAATTCTCGTTTTAAATCCACGATGGATCTTTTGCAAACGGTTCAAAATCAAAGAGATTTTTATCGTGAAAAATTTGTTTCTTTGGACCATGAATTTAATGCCTTAAAATTGTCCAAAAAGGAGAGTGATGATAGGGTCCTTGTTTTAGAAAAAGATTTTGAGGACCTTAAAAATTCGATGGTTTGTGTTTGTGCCCAAGATGAAGGAAATATTTTAATCAATGAGTTTGTGGCACGTGAAGAGACTCTTAGGGAAAAGTTTGCTTTAATTGAGGGGGAGAGAGATACCCTTTTAGAAATTGTTAAAAATTTGAAAAAGCAATCCCTATCTTGGGAAGAGTCTAATTTGTTGCTTGAATCAAATATTTTGAAGTTGAAAAAAGATTTAAACGATTCAAGTAGGTTTGATTGTGATGGTAATGGCTCATCTTGTTCTCATGTTTCTAGTGCTAAAGCCAATACCATTATTTGTTTTAGAGGGTCAACTAATTCCAAGGATGTTAGAAAAGATCACACTTTAGGTAATATTCCTCCCGTTTACACATGTTCACATTGTGGTAGGAAAGGTCACCTTAGGCGTTTTTGTTTTGATCTTGGAAAAAGTCCTAGGAAGTTTATGTCTAGTGTTCCCGTGGTTCCCGAAGCCCCCACACGACGTTTCACACCTATTTGGGTTAGGAAATCACTTTTAGAGGCACTAGATTTTAGACAAGTTGATTCGCGTTTGCTTGCACATGATTCTTCTCTTGCCATATCATATAGATGATTGTGTTTGCATGTTTGTCATACACTAGTTGCGGTTTCATGATTTATACTTGTTTGCTAGTGTTATGACATGTGTACTTTTTGTATAAATTTTTATTTTTGAAAAATACAAAAAGATTTTATTTTTGCCCCGTTTATGGATGGACACTTAGGATGACCGAGTCACAACATTATTCCATTATTTTCATGTGACTATTTGATAGTGTTTTGAGACAATAGGTCAATTCATCCATGTGCTTTATAATGTTTGGAGTCATTAAGATGTATTTAAGTGTTACTTCCTACATGCTTGACTCATGTTTCCTTTATTGCACACATGCACGGATTTGTTTGATTATTGTGCTTGTCTTATCACATGTTGGTTGGGTGTTTTCATTTCAATCCTGTCTTTAAAACGAACCAAGCGCGATAAATTTTGATAAGGAAATTGTGCATATAAAAACCGTTTTGTGTGTTTGTGTGCTTTGTTTAAAAACGGGGAAGGGCTGCGAAAGGTTCATTTTTCCTTTGCGAATACTAAGCCACCGTTAAATTGGACCTAAAAATGGAGGAATTTTATTATCCGAGGTCCAAAGAGGTTAAAAGAGCCCGAAAAAATTGAAAGGCAATAAAAAGATATTCATGCTAAAAAGGGGCCATTTAGGTTTTCGCACCAATTCTCCAAAGTTTGAGAATTTAGATTACCTCTAAAAGAAAATATATATGAGGGAGCTTGGTTGGAGAATTTAAAACGGTTTTGCACGTCCTTGAAATTCTTGAAAATGCGCTATATTGTTTTGGACGTTATTGGTGTGGAAATCATTTGACTTTGATTTGTTGATTTGCATAAGACGATGTCATCTAAATTCAACAAACTTTTACACCTAAGGATACCTTTGATGTTCATTCGTTAGGAGTACACGTATGCATCATGCACATATGATTGATTGAGTTGATTTACCTATCGAATGTGTTCACACCCATTCATTCCGTTTCCATGACTTGGTTGTTTGAGTCTAAATCCATGATGTGATTTTTGTATCATATTTGTTCACATTGGTATCTTTTTCTTTTTTTTTTGTACGAAAAATTTGAAAAAATCAAAAATAGTTTGTGTATTTTTTGTATACCGTGACACCCCGATTTTGCTTGTGTGATTCATTCTTCTTATTTGTCTATTTGGAGACATCATAAAAAGGGGGAGAAAGAATTATCTTATTATGGGGGAGATTTGAAAGTTTGAGTTTGCTCATAAATTGGTATATATGTTTATCTCATTTCAAACTCGATATGTCACTTGGTATTTTGCTTTGTCTCATGTGTGTAGGTACTACATGGATTATCATTGGATTGCACACCCTGATGAGAAAAGTGTTGAGATTCCTGAAACAGTTGAAGAGCAAAAACGCTGCAGTCTTATTAAATTGTATCTTTCCAGTTTTGGGTTCATGGAAGGGTAGATTTGTATAGGCATTTTTAGTTGTTTGATAATTCGGATATTTTGTTTTTATGTATGTACAGACATAGAGATAGGGGGAGATTTATAAGGACATTTTTGTCCATTAATAATTTATTATGTCGCACGCCGTTACACCGTTGAAGAAAATCAAGATTCATACATTCATCAACGGATCCGAATATCAAAAGAAGAAGAGGAATCAAAGTCTGACAGACCGGACCGGTCCGCCTGCTATAAAAGAACCGATCCGGCTAACCGGACCGGTCCGCCTCAGACTCGGACCGATCCGTTTGATGCAGATCCATTATACCCCGGACCGTAAGCGAACCGATAAAGCCTGGAAAAGAATCGATCCGATCATCAGCGGACCGGTCCGGATCTGAGGAAGGAATTATCTTATTATGGGGGAGATTTGAAAGTTTGAGTTTGCTCATAAATTGGTATATATGTTTATCTCATTTCAAACTCGATATGTCACTTGCTTTTTGCTTTGTCTCATGTGTGTAGGTACTACATGGATTATCATTGGATTGCACACCCTGATGAGAAAAGTGTTGAGATTCCTGAAAGAGTTTAAGAGCAAAAACGCTGTAGTCTTATTCAATTGTATCTTTCCAGTTTTGGGTTCATGGAAGGGTAGATTTGTATAGGCATATTTAGTTGTTTGATAATTCGGATATTTTGTTTTTATGTATGTACCGTCATAGACATAGGGGGAGATTTGTAAGGACATTTTTGTCCATTAACAATTTATTATGTCGCACGTCGTTACACCGTTGAAGAAAATCAAGATTTATACATTCATCAACGGATCCGAATATCAAAAGAAGAAGAGGAATCAAAGTCTGACAGACCGGACCGATCCGCCTGCTATAAAAGAACCGATCCGGCTAACCGGACCGGTCCGCCTCAGACCCGGACCGATCCGTTTGATGCAGATCCAGTATACCCCGGACCGCAAGCGAACTGATGAAGCCCGGAAAAGAACCGATCCGATCATCAACGGACCGATTCGCCTTAAAATAAAAGAACCGACCCGGTCAATCGGACCGATCTGCCTCAGACCCGGACCGGTCCGCCTGGGATAAACTTAAACATATCGTGTTCAGATTTTTAAGGCTCGAGACTTCTTATTTAATCCCACTACGAGAAGTGGTTTTCTAAGACTTATACACATGATTTTCAGAGTACAGAAAGCCCCAAGTCTTCACCTATTGAGCATCTAGACTCTAGGTTTTTGATTCACACAAATTGCCAATCCTTTGTGAATCACTTTGCAACCCAGGAACGCACTTTTGCTGTTCGCACCCTTGTGGAGAAGACCGTTCTTTTTCTTCATTGCAACCCTACTGGAAATGGATAGTTCCAGCCGCGGACTACAGAACCCGACACCTGAGGGTAATTCTTAGTCACTTGTATTTTCATTGTAATCTGAAATTTTACAACCTACAATATTATAATGAAAATAAATGGTTTTGCCCCTTTGGGGGATTTTTCTTCACAAGCATGTGTTTGAATGTTCTTGCTTAGATTATCATCTTATTCAATCACATATTGTTGCATGTTTAGGGTTTGTTTGGGTTAAAAGGTGTTTAATATATAATTTGCTCAGTTGAACGCAAGCACATACGCTCTCATTATAAATTCAATTTCTTATTTTAAAGCCATTATAAAATGTTAATTTTGTTTATAAATAAAATTTGTCTATTATTTTTAAATATTTTTATTATATTAAAGCTATTTTTTATAAATAATAACTGCAAAATAACTGCACGTATTATATATATATAACAGATTTTTAAAGTCGAAATAAAAAAAAAATATTTTTTAATTTTTTCGTTCGAGCGACGCGTGTCCCCATTCGAGCGAGATTTCTTTTTCGACTGAGCGAGCTGCCACCTTAGATTTTCTATAAATTGGTTTTTCCAACTTTGTTTTTTATTAGAAGACCTGATAATTTTCAAGAGGCGAAACTGCTTTGGCAGAATACTTTGTCTTCTCACTTTTAGGGCTTCAATCCTTTTTGTTTTCAATTCATAAAATCTCAATAGTTTATGTGAGTAGTTTTGGAACCCAAGAACATATCTCGTGTTAAGTTTCTCTTGTAGAGAAGATCTTTACTGCTCATCTTGGTGCTCTTGAGGGGAGTACTGGGCTGACGACGACTGTGTGTCGATAGGGAGTGCTCGTTTGTATTCCTAGACTGAATTGGAGGTGCGATTCTTACTGACTCTATATGTGAATTTTCTGTGGTTAACTCATTGTTGATTTCATTGTAATTATTGTAAGTATTATAGTGAAATAAAGGTTTTACCCGAAAGGGTTTTTTCCCTAAAATTTGGGAGTTAGCAATTTTATTTGTGATGGTTTGACACACACACACACACATAGTTGCATGTTTAGGGGAAATTTAATTTGGTTTAAAATTGACTCTACTTAAATAAGTTTAAATTGGGAATTTTCGAATTTATTTGAATTGGTATCACGCACGGCACTCTTCAAATATTTTTATAAGAAAAAATATTTTTTTATTTATATCAAAAAACAATTCTGAAAACTTTTTTTTACCTTAAAAACTATTTTTTATAAATATAAACTTAAAAAAATTGTACGTATTTTATATAAAAAAATTTTTAATTTCATTTTTAGTTTAAATTTTTTGTGTCATTTATACATAAAAACTTAATGTTTTTTTTTATGTAAATACAACATTATCAACATTTTTATAATATATTTTTTTATTTATATAAAAAAAAGTTATGAAAAAAAGTGCACATAAGAGAATTATCCCTGCATGTGACCAATGTCCCTTAAAACTAATATACGATATGAAGATCTTGTAGAATAATAGTTATTGGTAAGTCAGGTATAAATGTTTTTAAAATACGTAAAAAATATCTCTATTATGAAAACACTTGAGTTTCAATAAACCATTCCCTAAGTTCAATATTTTATGAAATTCATTTAAAAGCAACACGTCTTTTTTTAAAATGGAAATACGAAGAAATAAAAAAGGTGCTAGAAAATATTATTTTAACGTCAAGAAGAAAAATAAAAGATCAAATTTTAGAATATTCAGACTACATGATTCTTTAAACTAAGGTTCATGGTCGTTGGCTTCAAAAATAGTTGATATTCAGCGCTGGCATTTTGTATTTGTCGGAGAAAGAACCAACTTCAAACTGAAGGCTAAACCTAGCAACTGGTTAAGTTGATGTTGTTTTTACCTCATGTCCTTCATTGAAGGACTGATGATAGGTCTGGACACACCTGATATAGGCTTCCTCAAAACATTCACCGGGTTTGATGATTCATTTTTCTATTTCAATTCGTGGTCTTTCGTCGGTTCTTTCAAGAATTCTGGAGAAAAATCCAGCTGATTTTGGTGGTGTTTTAACCTCGGTTCCTTCATTGATTTTCCTTTTGAAGGAAGATTTCCATTCAGTTAATTGTGTTTTGACCTCGGATCCTTCTATATGATTATTCTTTGGTTGGTTTCTGAAGAGACCAACCCCTAATGGTTCTTGTTGGTATTTAGTTTCTGAAGAGACCAAATCTCATGTTATACGATTCATCTTCGGTAGTTTCTGGAGAAAGCAATTTGGAGATCTCTTTCAGTGTTCACCATGGAAAATCTCCTTCATGAACTATCTTTATCTTTATGAGAATAAAAATAAATAATGTACAAACTGAATTGTTCATGAAAACAGGAAGCTATATAATACTTTTGAAAAAACAAAAAGACACTTTTCCTATCTTCAAAACAAAAAAATGAAAGGACCCTGTTTATTAAATGTATGCAGTTAAAGAACTGAATTGTTTATGAGAATCAAGAAACTATATAGAACTTTTGAAAACTCTAAAAGATATCTAATTCGTACCGCCAAAACAAAAATGAAAGGACACGAGTAATAGGTAACTTTCCTAAGTTAAAGTGCATTAAATGATATTAAAACTTCTAATACTATTGTATTAGAGGTATAATATAAATTAGATATTTGCAAGTACATTAATTTTGTAAATATAATTTTAGAGTCCGTTTAGTTCGAGATGAAATACTCTTAACTATGGTTAAAACTAAAATAGTGAAAAAAAATCTACATATTTAAAATTAATTTTTTATTGGATTCACATTATAAATAAGCGCACACTCTATAATTATATAACATTAAATAAGTATAGAAAAAAAATTAAACTTTAAATAAATAAAAATATATTTTATTCTATTATTTTTCATTCCTATTAATACTAATGATCAATTAAAATTCAAAATTTTAAATAATTTAATGTCTTAAAGAAGTCAAACTTTCTGCGGAATATCATATCCTATCAATCATCACGTGATCCAAACTCCACTAACCAGGGTTACAAACTGACTAACCCCAGTTACATAAACCCACCACACGATCTCACCACGCGTTTCACGTTAAACGGCCCAGATAAACCAATCCATCGTCAAAATCCGCTATATAGTCCCCCCGACTCACCGCTTAAACCCTACGCATCGAGTTTGACGAAATCAGGAGAAAAAAAAATGGCCAACCCTAAAGTCTTCTTTGATATGGCAATCGGCGGTGCACCTTGCGGCCGTATCGTGATGGAGCTTTATGCCGACACCACTCCCAAAACCGCAGAGAACTTCCGTGCACTTTGCACCGGCGAGAAGGGCACTGGCAAGAGCGGTAAGCCTTTGCACTACAAGGGGTCGAAATTCCACCGTGTGATCCCCGGATTCATGTGCCAGGGAGGAGATTTCACTGCCGGGAACGGCACCGGCGGAGAGTCAATCTATGGGGCGAAGTTTGCTGATGAGAACTTCAAAAGGAAGCACACCGGGCCGGGTATTCTGTCGATGGCTAATGCTGGACCCGGGACTAACGGGTCTCAGTTCTTTATCTGTACGGCTAAAACCGAGTGGCTCGATGGGAAACATGTTGTGTTTGGTCAGATTGTAGAGGGGATGGATGTCGTTAAGTCCATCGAGAAGGTTGGATCCAGTTCTGGAACCACTTCAAAGACTGTTGTTGTTAACGACTGTGGTCAACTTTGAATTGGAGTTATGATGTCTCTCTGATGAGTATCTAATCTATCTTAGCCTTTGGGTTTCCTTTACGTTATCTTGTTGGCTGGTGCTTTTAGTATTGGAGTCTAATCTGAGGTGCTTTTGCTTTGTTTGTTTTGGTGGTTGGTTTTATAGTGACCTTTTATGTGTCGGATCACTGCTATCAAATAATATAGGCTTACTTTTCTGGATCAAATTTATTTCGAATCTGTTCTGTTTTTTCTTTCTTTTGCTAGTTTCTTCACTGTCTAATAGCAATGGTTTTCTGCACCTGTCGATTGATTTCAAGTCTAAATGTGAAAGTCGGTGTTTGATGAGGTGTGATGAAACAAGTTATTGAATTTGTAGTTCGTTAAACGTAGTTGTTGGCACGCTTTGCCTGTTTTGTGAGAAGGTTGGATTGGATCTATTTGGCAGACAAGTGTGAGTGACGGTTGGTTTTGCGGTGATGGATACCTGGCTAGACGCCAGGTGTGGTTTATTGTTGGTATCTGCGACCTGGTTGACTATTCCAAATTGGTGGTTGAGATTTTTAATTTTGGATTGGGAAATGCTTATCTTCATACGGTACTATATATATATATATATATATATATATATATATATATGTTTGGGACATATACCAAATAGTCCATCGGACATTTTTTAATACTCATTTAGTTCAAACTTTTTTATTTTGCCTCAAAAAGTCTTTTGCCACATATTTTGGAGAGAGAGTGCCGCTGGCGCGGATCTCTAAAAATAAGAGGATATTGAGTACTTGAGGGACTAAATGGGTTAAACTAAAAATATGTGTCCTTTTTAAAAAATATATATTTATAGTAGGGACTATTTAATAATTGATCCTATATGTTTTTCGTTTTTTGATATTTGAAACCAGTGAAAGAAAGAAATTATTTGAAAGTGGTTGTGGGGCATTATCGCCTTCCACTTCAACCCAATAGACACAATCATCCGGGTTTTACTTCCACATGTGTCCACTATCCTTTTTTTATCATCCGATCAAAAATCAGCGGGGAGTTTTAGAGAGCAAGTGATAAGCTTAAGTACGGTTTTGAGAAAGAAAAAAAAGCTCTCTTGAGAGCTTGAGTTTTTGAAATGAAAAAAAAAAAAAAAAAAACTTGAGTTTAGTTTTGGAAGAAAGAAAAATCGAGTGTTTTGGATTCAAAACAAAAATACTTTTTCTCTCCCTCTATGACTGAAAATATTTTCTTCATAAAAATATTTATTTCTCAAAATAATTTTAGAACAATTTGTTTCCCAAATTGAAATTTCGGATATTGAGCAATTAATTTGGAATGGGTGTTAGAAGACATATAACTATGGTGCGTGGTTATATGATACAAAAGTGATTCTGGGCTTGTTTTATTCTGGGAACGGCGTGACTGTAGACTATCTGCACAAAAAGGGTAGAGCCGCAAAACGTCTTAAAGAGAGCGACCTAGTCCGCGACTCAACCCAAGAATTGTCTACGACGAATTTATAAACAATTGAGGTAATATTGTTTATTTTTATTGTGTAGTATTTATTTGGAATTCACGCATGCGGTTTATATTTGTGACAATAATATGAGGTAATAATTTAATTTTGAGCTGTAGACTTAAAATTATTTTATGATTTTATTTTTCGATTTCTCCATAAAATTCTTTGATGTGATTTTTTAATCACAATATATAAAGTGTACCAACAATTTTAAGACGTTTTATGTCTACCATGGAGACCGAAAAATAAATCTTATGGGTATATATGATTATTTTTATGATGTCGAAATGAAAAAAGGCCAACTAAGTTTCTATGTTTAGAAATTATAATTTTGACCTTTTACCTCTAGAAATGATCGTTTAGCTCCTGAACTTTCTAAATGTTATATTTTGCGAAGTAGATATATAAATTTCAGTATTTTTGGTCAATTCGAAATCGATCAATAATTTCATGAGAAATTATAATTTGAACAAAAATGAACCCCTTCATGGAAAACTTTTAAATAGGTCAATCATATTTTCTAGTTATGAATGTGAAATATTATTTCACATAAGATGTTATTGTTGGAAATGGAATTGTATATTGTTTTTTGGACAATTTATTTTGAGCCACTTGTGGCTAAGAAAACAAATTAAAATTTTGTTATATGGAATCAAATTATAAATTTGATATTTGGAAACAAATGAAAATTTGTTATATGAAAACAAATGAACATTTGTTATATGGATTGGAAGGGTAAGTTATAAACATTTGTGCCTTGCGCTATGTTTAGTACAAAAGAAATTTGTTCAAATATATTTGAAGCGTTTATGTGAAAGTGTAGTTGATATTTTTCAACCACACTAAAGTGATCGATGATGAAAAAAAAAAACTGAAATTTTTGTTATGAATTCTGTTGAAATATCATCTCAGTTTTTTGATGATATATAGACTGAAATTTCGTGAATTTTGGCATGCATGTAGTATGTTGAGATTATAAATTTTGGGCTTTGAAATTTCTGAAAAAGAGTTGTATATCTTTTATTATGATTTTTACAAATGAGATGCACAATGCTGAATTTTTTGGACAGCTTGTAGTAAAACAAGTTTATCTTCACCTGTACTTGATATTTTTAAGTGATTCCAATTTTGGATAAGACTAGACTCATAAATAATGAATTCTGGAAAATTTCATAAATTTTCAATAAGCGGTTTAGTCATGGTGAAATTTCAAACTTGAAGCTTTTTCGTTTGAACAAATATTTTGGACAACATTTTTTAAAAAAATGTATCATGTCGTGTTCATAACGGATTCAAAATATTTTGATGTCTTTATAAATTTCTTATTCAGAATTTATGAAGTACTTAGAAAAATTTGGATTCAAATTTATGGAAGATGAATTTCAAAGAAATTGTATAATGACTTATACAATATTTGAGTTTGGAGTGCAACCGCTAGAATTTTATATGAATAATTCTTTGTATTATTCATTTATACGAGTTGAAAAATGTATACAATAAAATTGTATTCTACTATGTTGGAATCAATTTGGTGTGCTTCATACGCGTGTAGAAATAATTTAGTTGGGTAAAATTATTTTGACCGTATGCTTTGATTTGGAATAGAGGTTTAAACTCTAATACGGAGTAATTGTGAAAAAATTTATATTATGATTTTTTATGAAATAGATTGTATAATCTATATGTGACTTTCAGACAGATGAAAATCTGAATTTATGACTAAAACAAATGAACATGTATTTTTTGATTCGGCTATGCATGATGACATTAAGCACGTATTTATTTAAGAAATAAGATTAATTCTTATTTAATGTTGAAACTCACAAGTTTAGATTTTATTTTATGAATTGAAGATATAGTGGCGGCACATTATATGTTGCTTCTCAATGCTATACCTAGAGAATAGTGGGGGCAATCAATCGAGTACCTCTCAACTATAATTAAAGAACATTTAATAGAATCTGAAACTTTGGTGTTCAAGAGAACTCTTATTTTTTGAGTTATGAGTTAAAAATAAAAGCTTGCTTATGTTATTAAAAAGGATTCAAAAAATCCTTAGAGATGTCATGTTATAAATTATTTGATTAAATTCCTTGGAATAAATTAGAAATTAGTTTATAATTGACTTGTCTTATAACTATAAGATAATGAGGTGTATACACATCCTTTGAAGGAATATTGAGATAATTATCATTTAAGAATATAAGCCTTGTTTAATAGCAGAAATTCACCAATATAACTTAGTTATACATGATGCACATTAAATTATTCTCATGAAAATGAAGAAGCTTCATTTAATTTGAATGCCATTGATATTATATATGATGTTGAGTTAAAAACTAAATATATATATTATTGTTTTTCGGATGGTGACCTATGTAAGGGAACTTACACGGACCAACTTGAAGTTGAAAAATTAATATGGAAGGCACCAATAAATGGCATGATATTTTGATAAATTATCAAATGAGAATGAATTGAGAATATTATGAATCGTGTTTATCACTAAGCATGTTGAAATATGAATGCACTCTTATTTATTATGCAGGAATGATTAGCTAATATTTGGTTATAATATTTTGTTGCCTAGAAAACCAAATTCATGCTAAGTCAAAGTGTTAGCATAAAGATTTTCAATGAAACAAGAATAGTACTTGTTAATATTACAAGGCTATATGGATCAATTAATTGACCGAGTACATTGAAATACAAGAATATCTATTTATTAGATATATGCTTATTATGAGCCATCTTGTACTCCACATGATCCAAGTATAAGAACACTATATATAGTGATAAGAAAAGATGAATATGCGAACATCTTAAGTAGTCTCAATTGAGCTACTAAATACAGTTGACTTGGAATATTTTTTTTTTTTTTGAGTACTATGAAGGTTTATAATTAAAAAGTGCATTCTTATGCTATTGAGAAAGGTTATGTGTTTTGATAAAAACCTCAAACCTAGAATTGATTCTGAATCAATAATGGATATGTGTTTAACATAGATTATGTTGGTATTTTTTTGAACTCCCAGAAATATTAATTATTAACATAATTAATGATAGAGTATATGGTGATACCAATAGCTATGGCTAGTGAGTAAATGAAAGGTTAAAAGACCTATTATAAGATACCATTTATGGTAGAGATTGACACAGTCATTTTATCCACAACAATAGAACCATGGCTATTGTAAAATTTTAGAACCGTTATCATAACGGAAAGAACGGCAAATATGTCGTAAGCACAAAATAGTTTGAGAATTTAAAAACTAATGAGTTGTGAGTGTGGATTATGATCGGACTGATGAGAATAGAACATGACTTATCCTTTAACGAAAGGACTAGTGCGGGAGAAGGTGTTTAACACCTAGAAAGGGATCGGACTAAAGCCCGTTGATATTGAATCATTTGTGGTGGTAACCCAACCTATAGACTGGAGATCCCAAGAAATAGGTTCAAAGGGTAATAACAAGTCACAGTGATATGGGTTGAATCATGCTAATTATTATTTACGGGGTTTTACTCCGAGTCCATCCCTATGGAGCATGATATCCTGAAGCGAGTTAAGGTTGAGTTAATTATAACTCTGAATGAAGATCTACAACTCTATTTTGAGTGGGGTACCTAGCTACGGGAGTATTCTTTATAGACTCACGTATGTGGATGTGAAAGTATGGCCGCTTCCTATGGTAATTTTGGGCAAATTCCATAGAGCGTTCACATACTGGGATAGAAGCACATGGTCGTAACGTGCTGGCTTGAGGACTACACCCAAGTGGGGTTGTGTGTGGGATGTTGTCAGAGATAGAGTTCAAAACTACGAGTTACTCTAGTATAATCTGAATCATCTTTACTACGTAAAGGTTCAAGTCGAAAGACACCTTTGCTTATGCACAATTCTATGGATTATTGCTCGATATTATGGTTTCAAATTTTGCAAGTGGGGGATTGTTGGAACAATTATCATTATTAGATAACTGCCTTTTGCAAAAATTGAAAGTGATTATGGGGCATTATAGCCTCCCACTTGAACCCACTAGACACAACCATCCGGGTTTTACTCCCACATGTGTCCACTACCCTTTTTTTATAGTCCCACTCATTCAACCACTTGAGAACCAACATATATAAAAATCATCCGATCAAAAATCAGCAGGGAGTTTTAGAGAGCAAGTGATAAGCTTAAGTATGGTTTTGAGAAAGAAGAAAAAAAAAGCTCTCTTGAGAGCTTGAGTTTTTGAAATGAAAAAAAAAAAGAAACTTGAGTTTAGTTTTGGAAGAAAGAAAAATCGAGTGTTTTGGGTGTTTTGGATTCAAAACAAAAATACTTCTTCTCTCCCTCTATGACTGAAAAAAATTTCTTCATGAAAATATTTATTTCTCAAAATAATTTTAGAACAATTTGTTCCCCCAAACTGAAATTTCGGATATTGAGCAATTAATTTGGAATGAGTGTGAGAAGACATATAACCACTGTTCTAAAAAACCCGCCTAGGCTCCGTCTAGGCACGCCTAGGCTTGAGGCTTGGGAGAAACGCCCCGCCTTAAGTTTTTGACGCCTTATGCTTGGTAAAACCTTTAAGGCGCACTTTTTTTCTAAAAACAACAATGCTTTAGTGAAACGATATTGCCTTTTAAAGATTTTTTACAAACCGGACAATTATCTCACCCAAAATAATCAAATAGTATTTTAATTTGCAAATATTCAGACATATTTTTATGATATGTACAATTTTTGTATTTTAATAGCCTTGTTATGGTTAAAAAAATATTAAAATATATTAAAAAGGCCTAAACGCCTTTTTACGCCTAAGGCCCGCCTAGGTTTCTAAGGCTTAAGGCTTCGCCTCCACGCCTCGATCACGCCTCGCGTTTTTTAGAACCTTGCATATAACTACGGTGCATGGTTATATGATACAGAAGTGATTCTGGGCTTGTTTTATCCTGGGGACGGCGTGACTGTAGACTACCTGCACAAAGAGGGTAGAGTCGCGAAACGTCTTAAAGAGAGCGACCTAGTCCGCGACTCAACCCAAGAATTGTCTACGACGAATTTATAAACAATTGACGTAATATTGTTTATTTTTATTGTGCAGTATTTATTTGGAATTCACGCATGCGGTTTATATTTGTGACAATCATATGAGGTAATAATTTAATTTTGAGCCGTAGACTTAAAATTATTTTATGATTTTATTTTTCGATTTCTCCATAAAACTCTTTGATGTGGTTTTTTAATCACAATATATAAAGTGTACCAACATACTAGTTTTATACTTTAATTAACACGTTATTTATCATTTCATCTCCTTCTCTCTCAAAACAGCTGCCAACATCTTTTACCCGCTTTCTCTCTCCAAACTTTTCAATGAAGTACATACTTGAGAGAGTTTCCATGATTTTCCTTTTACCCACTTTACACATCTGATTTGAGAGAATTTCTTGTTGAATCTTATTCTTGGTTCTAAGTTAATACTCGCTTTGTTCTGTCCGACGGTGTGGTTTTTTTTTCGGCCTATTTTTCTGGTGGTTCGATTTCCAGTTTGAGGCGGTTCCTAGTCCGGTGATCTTTTCGGCGGAGGTTTACTATCTCCAACCTGGGCTTGGTGTTCCGGTGTGGTTTGGAGTCGAGTGTCAGTTCCGGCTTGGTGCTTTTTCCGGCGGTGTTCTCCTCCCCGATCCGGTGTTATATCCGGTGGACATTTTTTTTTAGGTAACCTCTTTACAATATATATATATATATATATATATATATATATATATATATATATATATATATATATATTGTTTTTACAGATTTGTTATATATTAGTTTAGTGTTTAAGATCTGGTATAGTTCCGTCCTCATACACGACTTCTCTAGATTTGTTTTCTTAAACATTGGATCCAGAAAAATTGATTTTTGTTTTTCTAAACTTTTGTTGCACAAGACCTGCTTGTGTTGAGATATTAAATTCTGGATCAACTTTTGTTGTTGGTTTGTTGAAAAGTTTGGGACTGTTTTGTTGGTTTGTGCAAAACAAAACTATTACTGTTAGTTTATTTGGTGAAATTATGTCTTAGTAGATCTGATTTGGTCGGATTAAAACGATTTTAACAGTTGTTGTTTAGAAATTAAAATTTTTTTGTAGAACAAATTTTTTTTGAAAAATATTAATATGTTGGTTTTGACACTTTTAAGTGGTCTTTTTAGTTCTGCATATTGTGTATCATAAAATCAAACATGAAGTTTTGATTTTTTGGATCAAAAGTTTCCAGTAATTAGGACATGAAGTTCCTACATGATATTCAATTTGAACTAGAAGTTTCAATAATTTTGGGGACTGAAGTTTCCAATCCTTATTTAAATTTTTGCGACCTGAAGTTCGCAATTGATGTTCAATTTTTGAACATGATAAAATGTCTCGTAAAATCAAACTCTAGAAGTTTTGATTTTGAGGCCTTGAAGATCTCAATCATTTGGGCATGTCCCAATTCTTATTTAAATTTTTGCGGTCTGAAGTTCGTAATTGATGTTCAATTTTTGAACATGATAAGATGACTCGTAAAATCAAACTTGAAGTTTTGATTTTGAGTCCCTGAAGATCTCAATAATTTGGGCTTTGAAGTTCCCAATTCTTATTTAAATTTTTGTGGCCAGAAGTGCGCAATTGATGTTCAAGATTTTGGACACGATAATAGAATGTGGCGAAAAATCAAACCCGAAGTTTTGATTTCTTTTTACAATTATTTACATTTTGGACTCCCAGTTCCAACATATTTTCCTTTAATCAAACCTGAAGTTTTGATTTAAAATTTGGGACCTGAAGTTCCCAATATTATTTGAAATTTGGGGTCTCGAACTCTCAATTAGTATTTTTTTGGGACTGCAAGCTTCTAATGGCTATTTATATTTTGGGACCGGAAGTTCTCAAATAGTTATTTTAATTTGGGACATTAGACATACTCAAATAATTTAATTTGGACCTGAAGCACCAAATATATATATTTGTGATCAAACCTGAAGCTTTGACACAATGGGGTGATGATTTTCAAATCCCAAGATATTAATAAAATTGAACCCGAAGTTCAATAATTTTATCTGTAGAACCTGAAGTTCTCACAAATAAATAGCGATGACCTGAAGTTCAAATTATATAAAATTTTGGACCTGAAGTTCCAGATACAATATGCGTCCCAACAATTAATTAAAAATTAGTGCCCGAAGTTCCTAATTTACATTTAAATTTCGGACCTGAAGCTCCGAATTGCTATTTAATTTGGGACTTGATGTTCCCATGTCAATTTCTTCATTTGGAATCTGAAGTTTCCAAATTATTTTATATTGGGACTAAAAGTCCTTAATTATTGTTCAAATTATTGAACATGACAATGCAATATGGCCTAAAATCAAATTCAAAGTTTTGATTATTTTTCTAACATGGCAAGGAATACTAAAAGTCCAATCACAATAATTTATAATTTGGACCCGAAGATCCAATAATTTTGTAATCAAACATGAAGTTTTGATTACTTATATAATAAGAGTAAGGATCTTACATGTTCCGTAAGGATTATTTATATTTTTGGACCTAAAGTTCCAAACAATTTTATCCCTTATCAAACTTGAAGTTTGAATATAATTGGGCGATTGTTAAACGTCTCTAAATATTTAATATGAAGTTGTCATTATTTATAATTGGAGCATGAAGTTCTCTAATAATTATTTCAATATGGAAATTGAATTTCTCCGTTCAAATTTTGGGACGTTGAGTACATAAAGTATTTGGGCCTAAAGTGACAAAAGAAAATATCTCACAATCAAACCTGAAGTTCTGATTGTCAAATTGAAAGGTTATAGATCAAGATTCTTCCAATTATCATTGATTTGTGATATAAAAATTCAAATTTAATATTGTGACCAGAAGTTCACAAAATATTTTTGAATTGGGATATAGATCCCATGCTATTTATGGTTGTTTGGACTTGCATATCCAATCAAAATGCGCTATAAATTAAAACTCGAAGTTTTGATTATTCATAAGGTATGAGCCAAATATATTATTTTTATTGGGATTAGTTTCAAAATCAATTAAGTGTCCCTTTAACTATCACATTAATAGTTTCACCATTAAATTTTCTGTCTCTTGACCTTTTTTACTTCATTTAAGTGTTAACTTACTTTTAATGGTATTTAATTTTAACTCCTTTTTCACATTCTAATTATTTAATATACATTTGGGCCTTGGAAATATGCAGAGAGTGTGAAAAAAAAAATAAGTCTCTAATTTTTTTTTAAGAGGTTGGATTATTATTAGTCGGAGTTAATTAAAATATTTGTCACTTGTTTGGAAGATTCTCTAACATTTTTAAAATATAATCAAACCTGAAGTTTTGACACTATAGGGTAGGGAAAGTCCTTATACTTATAAAAAATTTGAGACTCGTAGTTCTTAAAAATTTGGGACCTGAAGCTCCCATATGCATATTCTCAAAATCAAAAGCGAAATTTTTGATTATTTTGGGAAAGGTAAACATCCCATGAATGTCAATGTTGACCTTTGTAAATCAAATTGAACGCAAGCGATGATACCTGCCTGGTAGACAGTGGGACAACCCACACCAGTTTGAAAAATCACAAGTTTTTCTCAGACTTTGTATACAATAAAGCGAATGTCTCCACTATAGCTGGTCTGTTAAGATTATTGAAATGGAAGAGTCCACGTGGTGTTATCTAATGGTACCCACTTATTCATAAATAAAGCTATATACTCAAGAAATTTTAGAAGAAATTTATTGAGTTTTAAAGACATAAGAGTGAACGAGTATCATATTGACACATGTAATGAAGGTAATAAAGAGTTACTTTGCATTACTTCTAGTGTTGGAATCCAGAAGCTCACACTAGAGAAATTTTATGTTTTATCCATGGGGTTATACCATACAACTATTAATGTTGTAAAATCACATAATGTCATGAGCCGGAGCTCAATGATCCTTATAAATATTATGCCATGACCGATTGGGTCACCCTCGATCAAACATGTTGCGTCGAATCATAAATAACTCATATGGGTCCCCAACGTCGTTTGGGAATATATGTTGATTATGATTCGTCATTAATTATTCGTTATATTGAGCCACCGACAGGTGATAGATTTACCACTAGATTTGCGGATTGTCATTTTGATGAGACACTCTCCCCGCCGTTAGGGGGAGGAAAGAACGTACCAGAAGTATGGTTCGTTCCAGAATAACGGCGAGAATTAACATGGAACACTTCCACTTTGTCTCATCTAGACCCCCGTACTACTCAATGTGAGCATGAGGTGAAAAGAATATTGCATCTTCAGAAAATTGCAAATAAATTACCCAATGCATTCAATGATGCTGCAAAAGTAACCAAGTCTCATGTACCCGTTGCAAATGTGCCTGCAAGAATTGATGTACCAGTGGGACAAACATTGACATCAGCAGCAAATGAATCTATTGCACGCCAGAAGCGTGGCAAACCTATAGGTCCCAACTATTTGACTCCATGGAAGTGGAGATTAAATAAAAACATGCCCAAATAACGCTCTAGAAGAGGTTATACGTAATGCTCCAAAAGAGGTTATGAACAAAATATCTACTTTCTCAAAAACTCCAGAAGAGGTTATTATCTATGAAAAGACACAAGTCCCTGAAGTGACTATAAAGCGCTTGAAGTTGGCAAAGGTACCTAATATTAAATGAGATCTCTATCTTTTATAGATATACAAGAGATGAAGTGACTATAAAGCCCTTGAAGTTGGCAAAGGTACCTAATATTAAATGAGATCTCTATCTTTTATAGATATACAAGAGAAAAAGTGGGATAAACAAAGATGATCATCGATGATATAATATGTTGTAGCTACACAAAAATCAAAGGGCAATGATACTAAAAATCCACGTACTATGAATGAATGTCAACAAATAATATATTGGGCAAATTGTGAAAATGCCATGATGGCATAATTCGAGTCTCTTGATATACGTGGTATATTTGGACCTATAGTAGAAACCCCAAAACATATTAACCCTGAAGGTTACGAATGGGTGTTTATAAGAATGTGAAGTGTTAAAACTCACCAAAAGTGCATAATTTATGGCACAAGATTTCCTGAAGGAACAAATTTGATTATATAAGAACATAGCATCTCGTTTCGGCGGTAAGTACTTTCAGATATCTGACTAGCTTAGCAGTTTTTATTTTTTTTATATTATGTGAGACTCGTGAATATTATAGCTTCTTATATATACGGGACTTAGACAAAGAATACATATAAAAACTCTAGAAGGATTTTCTTTGCCTGAAGCAAAGATAAGGAATACGTACTCAAATGCAGTAAGACGTTCATTGTACAGCAGGCAATCCAAATGGATATAGGTACAGCCGTCTTAGTAAATATTTGTCTAAGGAAGGGTATGAAAACAATCATATATGTAAATGTTCCATTATAAAATATCCTTAATGGATGTGCCCTTGAAGAGCTCAATTAAAATGAAATTCTTAAATGGATATGCTCTTGAAGAGCTCAATTAAAATGCAAAATATCCAAATAAGAAATTCAAAATGAATGACCTTGGGGTAACAAAGTCTTTGTCTCGGCCTGCAGATCGAGCACATTTTATGTTAAACTCATATCAATTAGTCAAATGGATTGAAAAGTCCTGCAAATGCTTTAAGCATACAATTTTAGTATACCCATGGTCTCCGGTATTTGGATATTATATTATTCATATCATCCTAAAGAGGATGACAAAATAAATTTGGTCCCAAAATACCATATGTGTATTTTATTATAGTATTTGGTCCAGAAGTACCATACGTGTACGTTATTGGTATATTGATATATATAACACCATGTATGATATTGGATATTGTAATTACAGTCAATATCTTGGCAAGAAATAATTATCATTGACTTTCATAGCATGGGACTAATATCCATCATATCATATGATATTTTTATCTAATAATCTTCGTCCAGTTAGTTATATAGATGCAGATTATATCTAGTATCCTCACAAGGAATAATCAAAGAACTTATGACTTGCCTCGAACAACATATGTTCTTACTACTTCTTATGAAGAAGAGTTATGCTATTAGTGACATGTTCATCCCTCTTCACCATTGTCTTATGGAAGTCGATCTTAAGAAGAAACATGAAATTAAAGCAACAGCGGATCAAATATATTCACCATGTTAAAGCAACATTTCAGAAGATTGTATATGAGACTGATATGCATACTCAACCATCAGAGAAATATCATAATCAGGGGAGTATCCAATCAGAGGGAGAATTTGATCAGGGGGAGAATATAAGAATATTATGTTTTGGACATATGCGCGTTGTACTCTTTTTCCTTTAACTAAGTTTTTTCCCATTAGGTTTTATAGTTAAAGGTTTTAACGAGGCAACACTAAGCGCATCCAACACCGATTCGATGATCACAAAAGTTGTACTCTTTTTCCTTCACTTTGTTTTTTTTCCACTGGATTTTTCCTTAGTAGGGTTTTAATGAGGCAGCAATTATTGAATGGTGGATATAGTGTACATCCAAGGGGGAGTGTTATAAAATATGTATGTTCACTATCCCACATCGGAAGAGTGGGGTTTTTGGTAAGCTTACCTTATGTTATAAATAGGGGGTTACCCCCTCATTGTTAAGACACACCAATCAATAAAAGAGAACACTTCCTCTTTCTCTATATTTCTATCTACTCTCTCTATGACCATTTAATTATAACAAGGCTTACTTTTCTGGATCAAATTTATTTCGAATCTGTTCCTTCTTTCTTTTGCTAGTTTCTTCACTGTCTAATAGCAATGGTTTTCTGCACTTGTCGATTGATTTCAAGTCTAAATGTGAAAGTTGGTGTTTGATCAGGTGTGATGAAACAAGTAATTGAATTTGTAGTTCGTTAAATGTAGTTGTTGGCACGCTTTGCCTGTTTTGTGAGAAGGTTGGGTTGGATCTATTTGGCAGACAAGTGTGAGTGACGGTTGGTTTTGCGGTGATGGATATGTGGCTAGACGCCAGGTGTGGTTTATTGTTGGTATCTGCGACCTGGTTGACTATTCCAAATTAGTGGTTGAGATTTTTAATTTTGGATTGGGAAATGCATATCTTCATACGGTACTATATATATATATTTTTCGTTTTTTGATATTTAAAACAAGTGAAAGAAATAAATTATACTAGTTTTATACTTTAATTAACACGTTATTAATCTTTACACTGACAAAATTTATTATGTTGTTGCAATTTATGATCATACTAGATTTCCTAATGCATGAATTGATTACCCCCCCCCCCCCCCCCAATTTGCATTATATAAGTTTTAATTGGAAAATTACTTTTTAACTTTTACAAATTTTTTTCTGCCCATCGTGATATATCTTTTATGCTAATCAGGATAAATTACTAATTAGGCCATAGTCCAATTTTCAAATAAGTAACCTCCTTTTAAAAACAAAACTATATACTTGTCTTGTAATGATTTTTTTCCACACAAAATTGGAAACTATATTGAAACAACTTGAGGGACAAATTGAAAAACTTGAAAGTAAAACGCACTCTTAACAGACAAAGTAGCTAAAAGATCAACACAGTGGTTAGATTCTCTGAAACAGAGACTGAGTGTGATATGGTGGAATCAAGGGAATCCTTCAAGAATGATCCTGGTCAGGTCCGCATGAGCTGGAGGTCGAGCTGAATTCCTGGTAAGCATGTGGAATGCAGTTTGGCAATCTGTTTCTATTTCAATACATGTTAGGGCCGCATGAAAAGTTAAACTAAGTGCAATATAAATGGCCCAAAGCTCAGATGATAAAGATGAGACATAGCCAATGTTGGAAGTAAAATAAAAAATAAACTGGCCCTTAGGATTTCGGAAAAGTCCCCCAATAGATGCTAGACCTGAGACGTGGAATCGGGCGTCATCTATTACATTTAAAAAATGGGGGGACATGAGGCGTTTAGGTAATAAGGAATGAGGTGAGGTGAGTCACGAAAGGGGGACTAAGGATAGAGGTGAAGCAATAAAATATGGACAAGCTGGTCAAAGACCGTGTGACGGATCCGAGTCGGAAGAATTGGTTTGTGTTGAACGAGCGCGTCATTCCGAGCAGTCCATAGGGTGCGGAGGAGGAAAAAAGGTCGTCTTGCAATGATTGATACCCACTTTCATAAATCTATTTTTTTGTCAAATTACTTTTTATTATTGAATTAGTTAAATTTTTAGCAGCATCTCTATGATATATTTGGTTTTAGAAATCTATTTATGGGGTGCTTTTGAACGTGAGTTCGGGAATTAGATTTTAAAATTTTCATTTCAATGTGAGTTGGGATAGAAAATATTGTTCACTTTTAAGTAGTTCGCAACTAAAAATTCCTCGTTAAAAATGTTTATAAAAGGTCTACGAAGAATTGTGTTGTTAGTGAAATAAGAGTAAACGAATCGAGCTAGAATCTTGAGCTTGTTTAAAAAATTAAGTTGAGCTTGACTCGTTCAGTCTGTTAAGACATAAATGAGCCGATTAGACCTCAAAATATTGAGTTGTTCAAGCTCGACTTGAGCTTGGCTTGTTCGTTAAGCAAATGAATCGAAATTCAACTTGCATCTTAAACTCGGTCAAGCATCAAGCTCGATTGAATTCGGCTCCATTCATTTGCAGTGTAATAATTTTTTTTTACTTTGAAATCATAAGGTGCCGTTTGCTATGGTATGTAAATGCCAATTAGTCATAATATGACATTTTAATGGAAAAATATCACATAGTGTGCGCATTTCCTTGGAGAAATTTTTATCGGTGATACATCGGTTGAATATCGGGGGCATTTCAATTGTCGTGTGATTTGTGAACTATACCAACACACAATCAAGCAAAGTGGGCGTCGTTTGTAATTAGTGCAGTTATAAATTAGAACAAGATTGGAGTATACTGAAATAAAATAAGATATAGTACAACATATCTACATATACACTCTAATTTATCTAAACTCGAAAGTTTGATACAATGTAAAAGGAAAAAAATCAAAATTAACGGGCACTAGCTTCTAACATTGCTCTCTCGACATTTCCTCTATTGTGAAGAAGTGTTGACCGCACACTCGTTTTAGCTTCGCTATGAGACCATCCACGGTTGTGCGGAGCGATTAAGAGTGCTATAAAGTTGTCGAACTATTATCTTCCCCACATTGCAGTAGGTGATACAAGTCCTCTTTTTTATTTAATATTTTGAGATAACTCCCTCCTGCAGGGGTAATGTCAAATAGATTAACAAAACGAAGGTTTAGTCAAATATCACATTAAAAAGTGAAAGTTAAATTAAAAAATCCCTTTCTTTAATTTAAGTTTAATTTAATTTGTTTTTCTTTCAAAAAGTCCCCACCCCTTTTTCCTCAACATATTATCACTTGATCTTTCATCTTATGTAAAGTTCCGACGATAACATCCTCTTTTTGTTTTATTTTTGTAATGTTTGCATAATTACTTATATTGATTATAGATAACAAATTAATTTTTTTATACTCTTTTGTTGCTTTTATCACGGCTTGTTTGGCGTCGAATGGCGTATGGTTTCAAGTGGGGCAACTTATCCCAAGTAACCGTTTTCTCATGTTAAATATGGGATAAATGAGGTGGTCTATTTTTTATGAGATGGTTCTTATTCAATCTATCATTTTCTTTGATTTTAGAATTGAAACTTGTAAGGACACGAGTCTCCGATTGAGTCTTAATGTAGTGTTGGCTCAATTCCGAAAAAAACATTTAAGTCATAGGATAGTGTTCTTGTGTATCCTTCAAGTCTATGACATGTTAAAGTTGGAGACGTTACGGCTTACTTATCAAGAGTTCGCCGTTGCCGATTTACGTGTGCCTCGTTTCACGTCATCAACTTAGTTCCAATCTCTCCTAAGGTATATATATATATATATATATATATATATATATAGGAGCTTGGAACAATTTTTTATTGGGTGTAACTTTATTTTAATATAAATTTTATTTTCACAAGATTACTTTAGAACTTTGTATAAAAAGTTTTTGGGCTTAATTTTGAAAATAATCATTCTGACAGTTCATTCGATATTATCGTTCGAACGAGTTTGTCGTTCGAACGAGAATGTAGTTCGAACGTGTTTGCCAATGACTTTTTTCAATTGGCCTCTGGAACTTCGTTAGAAGGGTCATTTGAAGGAGATTTCTGGGCGGGAAATTTTTTGCAGTTTTAATCCATTTTTCCACTACTTTGTCCCACTATCTTTTGGCAGTTTTTAAACCAACTTCGGGACAGATCTTTTCTAAGACTTTTGCAACCTACTTGAGAGCTTTTGGAGAGCCAGTATTTCATAATAAAAGTTCCAGTTTTCATGTGTCAAAATTAATTAGAAATTCTCTTATACACATGTGTTTTTACCCATAAAATCAGTTTATGTTATATATATATATATATATATCTTGCTTGGAGAGTGTTTGGCACCAGGTTCTACTCTAACGAATTGAAGAGTTCGTTTGGGTTTACTTCTACATCCCATAAAGAAGAAGTTCATTGTTTTGGCTGCGGCATTCTCATACGGTGAAAGGCACCGTGTGTGGTTGATGGGTTCCTAAAGCTTCATTGGTGAATTCCAAGGTTCCGGTGGATTCCGAGATTGTCGGCTAAGCAGAGGTAGTTACAAGAAGACGCGTCGGGGCTTGAAAGAAGTCGAGTCGAGTGTAGTAAGTCATTTGTCTTGTAATTGTAATTCCGTACTTACTGGACTTAAGGCTAGGGTAGTCCGATATTTTTTTCCGTTATGGGTTTTTCCTCGTACATCGTGGCGTAGTGGTTTGTTTATTTTATCTTTTGCAAAATCACATTAGATGCTTGCTTAGGTAAAGGATAAAATTGGAATATTTGATTTGGTGCTAACTTAATTTGGGTAAATATTAATTTAATTCAAGTCATTAATTTTATTGGATAAAATTTGGCTTGGCCTAAATTGCAAAATGAATATTTATTGTTAGGCAAATTTCTAGGACTTGGATTGAATTTCTTTTGGGCTAAAAGTTAAATATTCACATGTTTGTTTTAAAGTGCAATTTTAATTTTGAGAAAATTAAAATCCTGTTTACTTTAATTTTAATTTTGGAAGAATTAAAATTGTAATATTTTAATTGTGAATCTTGAAAGATTATTCCTTTTTAATTGAACCATCCTTATTCCGCATTCAAAGGAAATTAATGTGAAAGTTTTTAAAATTGGGGGTCCCTGCATTTTCAACAAGTGGTATCAGAGCCAGAGCGTTATTTTATTGCGTTAAGGTCCTTTCAATTATTTTGACTAAAAATGAAATTTTCTCCTTTTTCAAAATTTTCTGTTTTCGATGGTTCCAACTACGTGCATTGGAAAGCGCATATAAAATCGGCACTTAGGTCTCTAGATGTGAGAGTTTGGTTGTTAGTCGTTAATGGGTGGTCCCCACCTACAAATTTAGTTGAAAATGAACGTGTTCCCAAACCCACAGATAAATGGAGTGAGAATGAATTTAAACTTGCAAATTTTAATTCTCGTGGTTTAAATGCCTTGTTTAGCACGGTCACATCGGATGAATTCCGACGCATTATGACGTGTGAAACCGCTAAAGAAGCTTGGGATATTTTACAACTCACTCATGAAGGAACTAGTATCGTAAAAGCTTCTAAACTCCAAAACCTCACCACTCAATTTGAAACCATTAAAATGAATGAAAAAGAAACATTTGATGAATTTTATGCTAGACTTTCCGATATAGTTAATTCATCTTTTAATTTGGGAGAGAAAATACCTGACAACCGAGTAGTAAATTTTTTTTAAGGTCCCTACTCAATAGATTTATTCCTAAGGTGACCATGGTAAATTCTTTTCCCACTTTAGCCTCTACAAAATTAGAAGAGCTCGTAGGTGATTTACAAACCTATGAACTAGACATGTTTCCCTCTAAAACTGAAAAGAAAATAAATAAGGGCGTTGCTTTGAAAGCCCGAAAGGAGGAAAAATAAGTAATAGAGAGCGAAAGTGATAGTGACTCGGAGGAGATGGTTATGTTTGCTAAGAAATTTCGAAAATTTTGCAAATTTAATAAATATAAAAATGATTTTAAGAAATTCGCAAACTCTAAGCATGACAAAACCGATAAGATCCCTAAAGTTCAAAAAGATAATCTTAATAGGGACGAGTCTAATAGGAGTTACGGTTGTGAGGGTTATGGCCATAGGGCGAGAGAGTGCCCCACTAAACTAAGGAGAGAGGGTAAGCAACAAATTTCCTACAATGCAACTCTTAGTGATAGTGATAAGGAAGAGGGACCCGATTTCCCCACTAAGCCCAACTTTGTGACTTTTATGGCAAGTCATGTGAGTGAAAGTGAGCACTCCTTTATTGGTGAAATTTTAACACATGACACTTCCAAGTCCATAGTTTGTGAATTCCAAAGAAATGATAGTAGTGATAGTGGAGAAGAAAGATAGAGAGAAAGTGATGAGGAGGTTGAAGAGAGTGAACTTCAATTTTCATTTCAAGAATTATATGAAAAATCTATTAAATTAAAAAGAGCAAATTTGAAGTTAGAAGCTAGTTTGAAAGAGCGTGTCGAGGTCATTGATGAGAGTGTTTTAGTGGAAGACCTTAGGACACGTGAGAGAGCTCTTCGTAAGAAGCTTGCATATCTAGAAGGCGAGAGAGATAGCCTTAAAGGTTTAATGGAATCCTTGAAAAATGAGCTTCTCGCATTTGAAAAGCGTAATTTTTTATTAGAGTCTCACATTGTAGATTTAGAAAATAAACTAAAAGACTCTAGTAAAGTCAAATTTGATTTGGAGTGTCGTTCGGAGAAATTAGATAAATTATTAGGAATGGTCCAAATTAAAAATGACATGTGTGGTTTTAGGCTTCGATTCTTATTACGATTCCACTAATAAAGCCAAAACAAATGTTTTAGGAGAATCCTCTAGGAATAATGTTATAGATCATTCCTTAGGTAAGTCAGGTGCTCATATTGTGGTCGAAAAGGTCATCTTAAGAAATTTTGTTTTGATCTTAAACGAGGTCCTAGAAAATCCCAACGTAAGGTAACCGAGGTAGCCAAGATTCCTAAATCTCGAGATCGTCAATAATCATTAGTTTGGGATAGGAGATCCGACTTGGAAGCTTTACAAGATAGAATTTTTTATTCTCATTTACTTTCAAACGATACCTCCCTTGCTAAATTCAAAGGTTGATTGTGTTAGTTGTTTGCATACTCTAGCTTTTGTGCTTCATATTATATATCATTGCTAGGTGTATGCATGTTTATCATTTTCTAGTCATCGTTTTATCACATATCTCATGCTAGAATTATGATGTTTGTTTATCTTTTGTATTATAGTTCTTTCATTTTTGTTTGCATTATATGAAAAATACAAAAAGATTTTCTTTTGTCATTTGTATTTTTCTTTTGTGAGTTATTTGGACTTAATGAAAAATACAAAATGATTTTTGTTTGTCTTTTAAGTAAATATTTTTATTTTTGGTTAAAAAATTTCAAAAACTCAAAAAGAACTTTGATTTTTGTTGCGTGTATTTTAGTTTGACACACTTTATGTGGCATATACTTGTGTTTGAATCCTTTCTTTTTTGCTTCCATGTGGCTAGAACTTTTGGTTAAGATTGTCAATCCTTAAAATGTTCTTTACCATACTTACATGGAGTAGTTGGATTTTGTGTTGCTATAATGGATTTTATTTTTATATGCCTCTTTTCACACATGCACAAACTCATTTGAAATTTTAACTTTACATGTATATTGTAACACCCCATGATTTTTTAGACTGAGAAATTAAATTTTTGGGAAAATAAAATTTAATTAAATTGGAGAATTCTAAAATTTGGGAATTAAGGTCCAAAAATAGAGAATATTTCAAAGTATTCCGGATGATGATTTTGAGGGTACCATCGATCCCGGAAGGGTCGAGATAGTCAAAATGACTGTCATTGGGTTTTATTTTGGTTCCGAATTATTTTTAAGTCAGTTGACTCGAATTAGAATAAACGAGTCATTTAAAGTGTGTATTAACATTTAAAATTGGGTTTATTGTTTTAAGGGATTTAAAGGCTTACGGAGCAAGCCTTCCCATTTAGAGAAAGAAAGAAGAGAGAAAAGAACAAGGAAAGAAGAAGAAAGGAAGAGAGAGAGGAAGGAAAGCTTGGAGATTTCCGGCCCAACCGCAATCACGAGGACGATTCAACCCCTACAAATCTGAGGCAAGTGTTTAATCTTGCTAAATAAGTCATTTGTGTATTTGATTTCATAATTTGTGGGTTAAAGAAATGGATTTTGGGTATTGTTGATGTAAAAAATTAGATTATTTCTAATTATTTAATCACATATAAAATAAATGAGACAAAGAAGTTTTAAAGTGGTTCATCCTTATAAGAATGGCATACGTCCACTGTTTCTGTTATTGATGACTGTTTGGGAATTCTCGATTACAAGTTTAATCAAGAAATTTCGGTCCCCTTACAATGAGGGTAATACAATGTATTTATAGCCCTAAGGCTGTCATGTGAAAGGGTAATACATTCAATGTTGTACATGTGAAAGGGTAATACATTCAATGCCCCTTAAGTGCATACATCTGAATGATAAAAAATTAATGAACAGTCAAACTGTTGGTTATCATGTTATTAATGCTTTGTTCGAGGTGCAGCGAGGACCGCCTAAGCTGCTCGGACCACCTAAGTTGCTCGGTACTCAAAAGTTGATCGGTACTCAGAAGTTCCTCGTAGAGTTCTTGTTGGTCGGAGTGTCTGAGTTCCTTGGGGAAGCAGTGTTCCTCGTTGTAGTATGGTTCCTCGAAGCGTCTGAGTTTCTCGGAAGTGTTTGTTGTTACCACGTAGATTGCCACGTGTCTTCACTCAATTGGGCCATGTCAGCAGACTAAATTTGGTATCAACATAAGCCCCCAATATTTCATAGTTTGAAATTTGAGGAGTGTGGAACATTCTTTCTCGGAATATGGTAGTTTTAAATGGTCCTCCTGATTTTTAGGAGTGTTTCCTTTGTATTTATTTTTCCTTCCAAATTCGTAGAATCAGGCTTTTCGGAATTTTTATAACCGCCTCGACAGACAAGGTATTTAAGCGTCACAGACAATCCCATCGTCTTCTACTTTTTCAAATTTGTATCTCCGAGTATCCATTGTCTTACTCTCTTGTGCGTTCATCTTTTTCATCGTTCGTTGTCAACAGATCCACTCTTTTTCTGTAAGATCTTCTTCCTTCTTCTTCATTTCCTTTATTCATCATGGTTTACCTTGTTGAATCTCTTGATAAATTTCGTTCTGATTTTTCTATTCCTTCATGGGTTGTTCTGGAGGAACTTTCTGAACCTTCCGATTATTTCCGTTTGGCTGAGGGACATTGGTTCCCCAGTCTCTTTATTGCTGAATGTGGCTTTTCTTTTCCGCCAAATCCTTTATGTCTGGAATTCTGTCAATATTTTGACGTTGTTCCTGCAAGAATAGCCCCCAATACATGGAGAATAGTTAATGGGGTTCATAGACTAAATCAAATTCATGGAACTCGCCTAGGAATTCCAGAAATCATGTTTTGTTATAGATGGGATGTTGGTGATAATACTTTTTATTTAAAAACTAGATTTTTAAATAGGGATTTAGTGGTCAATCTCCCGGATGCCAATACGGACTATTTTGAGCACGGGGTTGTTATAAAAAATTGGCAACATGCTCCTTTATCGGGAGATGAAGTGTATCAGGGTCCCAGATGCCCTCCTTATGGCAATGGGATAGGTTATTTTTATTTCATTTTATTTATTTTGAAATTATGCTTCTTTTATGTTTGATAAAATGTGTCACTGATATTTTAATGTTTATTTATTTGCAGTTGACAATAAAAGAAAGTCTCCAAAAGAGGCAGACGTTAATATAAGGCATTTAAAACTTATCTGGAGTTAGCATCAGACTGTTGCCGACGAGCACATTAGGTCAGCTTCATATTTGTTGCAGTACAAGAGTTACACCTCCTCTTTTACTGCTCGTCCGGTGATAAGCGACGCAGAGCCAATACCTGCCTCTACCAGTTCTTCGCCTGAATCACATATTCCCTTAAGTGAAAGGATGAAGAAAATAAGACCTCCCACCCTTTTTGAGAAACCTGCCTCTGGTGCTGGAGAGGTAAAAAGAAGTAAGATTGACGTCCCAGGAGAGGGGACAAAGAAAATTGATGCACCCCCTCCGGCTGCTCTTGTGAAGGTTGCCGAGAAGCCCCCAGTGGCCCCGAGCAAGACTGATGCTCCAAAAGAAGTGGTTGTCATATCACCGACCAAGAGTTCTTCCTTGGTCAAAACTATTCCTGCTCCCCCGAGGAAGCTGAAGAAAATCTCCTCGGTCAATTTGGCTGAAACCATCTCTCAACCCCCAACTACTGGAACTGGTGTTCCTACTTTTGTTCCCCCGAGCTCTGCCATGAGCTCGATGAAGACTTGGATCATTCCCGAGATCCAAGGTATTGAAGAAAACCTTTCTCGGGACATGGTTACCTCATTGGTTGCTCGCCGTATTGCTTCTGTAAGTCTTATTGTTTTGAACTTTTCATCTTTCCCTTGTTATATCTGTCTCTGACTTGTTTTCATTTTCTTTTCACAGTTGGTGAGCTGCTTTAATACAATTTTGAAAAAAGATGAAGCTATTAAAGCTTCAAGCTCCTCATCTGGTGTGGAGGAAGCTCTGATGGGTCTGACGCGGTCTTTGAAAGATTCTCATCAGAAGCATGATGCTGATAAGGCTGCTTGGGAGAAGAAACTTACCTCAACCGAGCAGGAAAAGGCTCAAGTTGTTGAAGTCTCCAAGGGGTTGGAGAAAAAAATAAATGATTTGGAGAAGAAGAATAAAGAGCTCGAAGGGAAGCTCAAAAATGCTAGGGAGCTTGAAAATAAGCTCAAGGTTGCTGAGGAGGAGTTGGGTCAACTTCGGGAAGTAAGTCGGCAGAAGGAAGAAGTTGAGAATAAACTGAAGGCTGCTGAAAATCTTCTGTCCGAGAAGCTTTCCTCGGAGAAGTTAAAGAGGAAATTGGCTGTGAAGAAATCTTTCAGCACTGGCTGGGATAAAGGGTGGAACAAAGGCTTGGCTGCCATGATGTCACAAGTAGAATATGGCAGCCTCAAATACTTTAGAGATGGGTGGGTCGCTGCTCTACAAGAGATGAAAGTTGATGAATCTTCTGAACTATTTCAGCGGCACATCCCTGGTCCCCCTCTAACTCCTGAAGACGAAGAAGAGGACGAAGCTGCCTCTGAGGAGTCTTCCATGGTGATGGGAGATCAAGTTTCTCATCCCCCAGCCATCCAGCCTACTAACGAGGAACTTCAGCAACTCGCTACTTCATCCGAGCAACTGCCAGCGCTCCCCGAGCAACTTTTTGTTCCCTCCGAGCAACCTACCTCCTCGTCCCAGCCTCCCGAGAAAGTTTTGGGAGACAAGGAAAAGGTGTAGAGTTGTTCGGGTTTCTCTCTATTTTATTTTTCTTTGTCAAATGTAACCCTGAACATGTAACTCTGAACTTTATGATATAATAAAATTTAAAATTTTGTTTATGCATACTGTTGTTTCTCCTCTTCATGCTCTGTTGGTACTCTTATTGATTATTGATTTTTCTTCCTCTACTAGTTTCTGGCCAGGATGGAATTATTGTCTGCTCATGATACAAAGCTGTTACGGTAGTGCAATGAATATTTTAAGGCTGGTCACACAGATCTGAGTGCAGCACAAATCGTCGACATCCTCGGCCAAGATGCTACGGAATAGGCAATTGAAGCCTACCAATATTTGAAGTGTCTGCTTGATTGTGCAGTGGCCAATAATGTAGCTTATTATGATATGATTGAGGATCTCCAAGGCATTCTTGAAGAACTTGAGAAACAATATAAGGAATCCACTGCCCTTTTGCACGAGGGGTACGAGAAGAAGTATCAACAAATCAGTGCTGATAAGGGATGTGATAAGCGTTTTGCTGCTTACGACGCGCGGGAGAGAACGATGAAGGCTGAGGTCGAAGAGCACAAACAGATAGCTGAGTTATTAGAGCAAGAAAATAATAACCTGCAAAGAGAGGTGTCTCAGTTGAAGTCTGTAGCTCCCACCTCAAATGCTTTGATCCCAGTGACTGACGAGGGATTCTCATTCTTGGAGGTCGAGAACGCCAACCTGAGGGATGAGTTGGAAACCTTGAAAAGAGCTGGCCCTTCTACATCTTCTCGTGGACAAACAAGAGCTGCTCGGATTCCTGTCGAGGAACAGAGAACTCAATCTGCCCTAGAGAACCAGGCTTTCCAACTGATGGCAAAGAACCAGGCGTTGGCTGAAATGTCTAAGAAGATCAGGGGTCTGGACGAGCAACTTTCTGCGTAGAAATCTATCTTGGAGAATAAATAACTCTTCATAAAAAATCTTCACGAGCAACTGGAAAGATTGACATATCAATTCCACAAGCAGCCCAGGGAGTTCTGGATGGCTGGCTACAACGAGGCTCTCTACCATTTGGACGACCGTATCCAAAACACAAATAATGAGGGCTACAAACAGGGATGGTTAAATGCCTTAGGTGTGCTGCAACTGGAACAGGGTCATTACCTGTGGGATTACCCTAATCCTGGGTGCTCGACCTACCAGTGCCACCATTCAAGCTTGATATGAGTTGGATCCCTGCTCAGGCCATCCCTCGATGTCTGATTTCCAAATACCTCGGTGATTACAACCTCCATTCCAATGTTGAGATATCTCGTCCCGAGCATCTACTAGATCGACCATCCGTGATGAATATCAGGATGCTAAAGGATCTTAACTTCATAAATTCTCCTCTTGCTTTAAATGATCCTCCTGCTGGCGAGGAACTTGTTTCAAAAGCAGAGGGGAAGAAACCAATAGAATAGGAATATTGATGTAATAAATTTGTATTTCATTCCTGATGTATTTTGTTCTACGTTTAATGAAATAATTTTATTTGCAAATCTTGACTGCCGTTGTCTTGTAATACTTTACATCTGTGCATGTGTACTAGTTAAAAAGATAACAATATTGTGTTATTTGTCGATCAACTTATTGTCGAGTAGTTTCAATTGGTGGTAGTCATTTGGTAAAAATGATGTTTTGTTTCTCGACCAACTTAGTAGTAATTTAAAAAGTTACGAGTATAAAAAATTTTGCTCGATCACTTGTATTCATAAAATGTTTCCGACCAACCAAGGTCGGTAAATTTTCCTTTTCGACCAACTACAGTTAGTGGATTTTTCCTCTACGAGCAACTTTGGCACTTTCTGGAATAATTTTACCTCACGACCAACTTTAGTTGGCGTTTTCGAGAATACATTTACTTCCTAACCAACATAAGTTGGCATTTTTAGGAATACATAGTTTTACTTCCCGTAGGAATACATTTACTTCCTAACCAACATAAGTTGGCATTTTTAGGAATGCATAGTTCATTTGAGTAGTCCGAGTTTTGCTGAGTTGTGTGTAGCACTAGTATTCCGCAAAAAATTTCACCAAAAGGAAAGAACTGGGCAGAAAATTATCGCTTTATTCATACTGATGAAACTGCATTACATGAGAGTTTTCATTACTGATAATATTTGCGCAGGTGTTCTGCATTCCATGCATTCTTAAACTCCTCCCCCTGTAAAGTTTCTATTCTGTATGTCCCTGGTCGAACAACTTCTTTAACTCGGTAGGGTCCATGCCAGTTTGCTTCCAGTTTGTTGTGCTTTTGAATCACCTTCTTTAGCACATAGTCTCCTTCTTTCAAGTCACACTTCTTCACTCTTTTGTTGAAGAACAAAGTTGTTCGCTGCTGGTAAGCAGCATTTCTAATGGTTGCTTCTTCTCTAACCTCCTCGAGCATGTCCAAGTCTAACCTTTTCATTAAATCGCTGACAGGGGAATTGAAATTCAGTATTCTGTGTGTTGGGAGACCCAATTCGGCGGGTATAACAGCTTCACTTCCAAATGCTAGCATATATGGAGATTCCCCTGTTGCTACTCGGGGAGTAGTTCGGTAAGCCCATGGTACTGATTGTAGCTCGTTGATCCAATTTTCTTTCGCATCATACAGTCTTTTCTTCAAGCCATTCAGTAGCGTTCTGTTTGTCACTTCAGTTTGTCCATTGGTTTGAGGATGGCCTGGTGCTGAGTGGATCTTCAAAATATTTGACTGATGACAATAGGCAGCAAACTCCTCGTTGTCAAATTGTGTTCCATGGTCTGTGATGAAGGCATGAGGAAATCCATATCGACAAATGATGTTCTTCCAAATAAATTGGTACACCTTGTCGTACGTCATATCAATGAGAGGCTCAGCTTCAACCCATTTAGTAAAATAATCCACAGCGACCACGAGATACTTAAACCTTCCCCTCGTCGTCGGCAGTGGCCGGACCAAATCTATTCCCCATATGGAAAATGGCCAAGGGGAAGTAATGGGTGTCAATAATGCTTGGGAAGTTCTTCAAATGGAAGAGAAGCGCTGGCACTTGTCATATTTTTTAGCATAGGCTATACAATCAGTCCTCATCGTTGGCCAGTAGTATCCTTGCGTCATCACCCTTTGCAAAAGAGTCTGACCTGCTACATGGGCTCCACAGAACCCTTCATGGACCTCTTCAATTAAATTTTTCACCTCGGTGGGATGCACACATCTCTGCAAACCTGTTATAATTCCTCGTCTGTATAGAATACCGTTAGTCAGAACATAACGTGCAGCCTTAAACTTCAGCTTCTTGGCTGCAAGTTTGTCAATTGGTAATTCCCCTTTTTCAATATATGCCCTGATGGGATCCATCCATGATGATCCTAAATCGAGGGTAATAAAGTTCATCGTCAGATCTTCATCTATACTCCGACCAGCTCAAACTTCAATTGGGATTGTTCTTCGTAGCTCAGTACGAGTAGCTGATGCTAATCGAGCCAGGGCGTCTGCTCTCGCATTCTCCATTCTTAGTATTCTGACCAGCTGAATAGCAACAAATTTCGACACCAGTTCCTTTGCCTTTGCATAATATCTGATCATTAATTCTCCTTTGGCTGCATATACTCCCATCATTTGATTTATGACCAGTTACGAATCACTGAACACAATAACTTATTCCGCCCCCATGGTTCTTGCCAAACTAAGACCTGCAATCATGGCTTCATATTCAGCCTCATTATTCGAAGCTTTGAATTGGAAGCGTAGGGCGTATTCCATGTCGACCTCGTCCGGACTATTCAAAACTATCCCTGCGCTACATCCTGTAGTGCAGGATGAACCATCCACGTACAAACTCCATATAGGTAACTCGTCTTCAAATTTCTGATCTGACAGAGTTCCTCGGTGGAAAATTTGTTGCTTCCTTTCACCATCTCCTGATATTTCTTGTTGTTCGTCGATCATCTTTTCTTGCCCTTTTACCAACCTAAGCTGGTCTGGGCTTGAATTTGATGATCCTGTAACATCTACTTGCCCTTTTACCAAGATAAGTTGGTCTGGGCTTGCATTTGATGATCCTGTAACATTTACAGGTTGATTAGCGAGCAACTTTTGCTCCTCGGGGGTGTCAGGATAGGTGAACTCTGCTATAAAATCTGCTACAGCTTGCCCTTTTAGCGATGATCTGGGTTCATAAACTATATCATATTCACCAAGTTCTATTGCCCAGCATATCAATCTTCCTGATTTTTCTGGTTTATGAAGGGCTTGCCTCAATGGCATATCAGTATATACTACTATAGTGTGAGCCTGGAAGTATGGCTTCATTCTTCTACTTGCCTCGATCAATGCTAGTTCCAATTTTTTCAGCTTTGGATATCTGATCTCTGCTCCTCGGAAGGCCTTACTTGTGTAGTAGATTGGTTTTTGTACTCCATTCTCCATTCTTATCAATGCCGAACTAACTCAAGTCTTGAAAAGCCTTCTCACATTCATCATTCCACTCAAAAGTCTTTCGGAGTGTCTTAAAGAATGGGAGACATCGATCAGTTGCTCGCGATACAAATCTGTTGAGTGCTGCTACTCGTCCTGTAAGACTTTGCACCTCTTTCTTCGTCATTGGTGATCGCAGCCCTAGCAGAGCTTTGATCTTTTCAGGGTTAGCTTCAATGCCTTGCTGATTGACAATGTATCCGAGAAACATGCCTTCTCATACTCCAAATATGCACTTCGTTGGGTTCAACTTCATTTGATATGTATCTAGTTGATCAAATGTCTAGCTTAAATCAACTAGATGATCGGCAGCTTTCTTGCTCTTTGTCAGCATATCGTCAACATAGACTTCCATATTGCAACTGATTTGTTCTGTAAACACTTTGTTCATCAGCCGCTGATATGTTGCACCTGCATTTTTCAAACCAAAAGGCATAACATTATAACAATAAGTTCCCCTAGGGGTAATGAAAGAAGTACTCTCCCTGTCTTCAGGTTTCATTTTAATCTGATTGTAACCAGAATAAGCATCCATGAAGCTCAGCAGCTCGTGTCCCGAGGTAGACTCCACTAGTTGATCAATTCGGTGCAGCGGAAAGTGATCCTTTGTGCATGCTTTATTGAGATCGGTGAAGTCCACACACATCATCCACTTGTTGTTCTTCTTTTTTACCATCACCACATTTGCTAACCAATCTGGATATTTAACATCTTCAATAAAACAAGCTTTCTGGAGCTTCTCGACTTCCTCCTGTATAGCTTGATTCTTCTTAGGACTGAATACTCTTCTTCTCTGCTTCACAGGCTTGATCTCTTTATTCACATTGAGTTCGTGACATAAGAAATTTGGGTCTATTCCGGGCATATCCTCATGACTCCACGCAAAAGGTTGCTTTCTAATTCTTAGGAAAGTTATCAATTTCTATGTTAGTGAGGCTTCCAACGATGAACCTACTTGAGTAGTTCGTTCAGGGTGCTTGTCATCCAGAATGATGTTTTCAGTAGCTTCCACCACTTGACCCTTCACGAGTTGCGACTCATCTCTAGGATCCAATGTTTCAATTTCTGCCCCTTCATCCACTTGATAAGTAGTAGTATTTTTTCTTGATTCCTCCAGTTCCTCTTGATCGGCGGATGAATAATAGTATCCCCGAGCTACTTTTTGATCACCTTTCACAACCCCCACTCCAAAATTTGTTGGAAATTTCAGGCATTGATGTACCGTAGATGGTACAGCCTCGAACTTCTTCAATCATACTCTTCCCATGATTATATTGTATGATGATTGAACATTCTTATCCATCACGAAGAAGCGTATTCTTTCTGTTCGACAAGCAGGCCATGTACCGATGAATATACCCAGCTTGATCGTCCCCAGTGGAAAAACTTTCTCGCCAGAAAAACCCAAGAGGGGTCTGTGATAAGGCTCCAGTTGATATAGCTTTAAATTTAAACTGTCGAAGCACGAGTAGAACATGATGTCTGCCGAGCTACCATTGTCGACCAGTACTCTTGAAATCATTACCTCCTTCATCCTCATTTTGATCACCAATGGGTCATCATGAGGATATAGAACACCTGCGAGGTCGTTCTTTGAGAAGCCAATGACCAATTTCTCTTTGTTCACCTTTCTCGGGTGATCCTCCTCAGCTAGATTTATTCGTTGAATGTACGAGCAAGCTTGAGCCTCACAGAGGTAAGCTTTTCTCTCTGCAGTAAGGTCTCTTCCTCCTGCATCTCCACCTATTATAACATTATAGTCAAATGACCCAAAGCGTATGGAAAATACCTCACGTTCTGGCTGCCTTGGTCTCTTGGGAAGATCGGGGTCATCTTCAGGATCAACTTCATGGTCTCTTTTCTTATTCTCCTCTGCACGACGAGGAGATCTAGACCTTTCTCTTATTCGGTCGTTGTTTCTTCTTTCATTTCCACGATCAACATACTTTGCCAGTTTTCCTCGTCTGATGAGTGTTTCAATCTCATTTTGAAGAGCTATGCAATTTTTGGTCATATGGCCATGATCTTTATGAAACTCACAATACTTTGCCTTATTCCTCTTATCGGGGTCTGCCTTCATTTTCTCTGGCCAGTTTAATTCCTCGTTATTCTTGATTTCTTCTAGAACATGGTTGATGTCTTTCTTCAAATGAGTATAATTATCAAATTTCCTCAATACTTCCCAAGACGACCTTGTTTTTGAGTGTTTGTCATTACCATTGTTCTTATGCTCTTTCTTCTTAGCTTTATCACCTTCCACCTTGGTTTCTTTGGCATCCATATTCTTCTTCGCAGCCATAGCCTCCTCGGCATTCATAATCTTGGCCGCTTTTCCCATCAGATCTGACATGGTTCTAGGTGGATCTTTGGACAAAGTGTAGTACAACTTATTGGGCAGTAGTCCACTCATCAAGGCGGTAATCGTTGTCTTTTCCTCATAATCAATGACTTCAAGTTTCTCGTTATTAAAATGAGTTATATAATCTCTGGTACTTTCACTAGCTTTTTGTCTAACACTTAACAAATGCGCTACTCGTTTAACAAGCTTTGCCCCAAAATCGAAATTCCCAATGAATAACTCGGCCAGTTGAAGAAAAGTTAAGATCTTACCCCGAGGAAGATTATTATACCACATTTGAGCAAATCCGGTAAGAGTTCCCGAGAATTCTCTGCATCTCATCTCATCTGGAACGGCATAGATGTCGGTTGCAGCTTGGTATTATTCTATATGAAGGACAGGGTTGGTTTTTCCATCATATTTGGGGGTCACAACAGGTGCTTTAAAGTTTGATGGTGTTGGAATATCTACAATGGCCTGGACAAAAGGTGTTCCTCGAACAAAAGTTCGTTGTAGAGGGTTCTTGGCTTTAGCCATTTCCCCTAATCTATCCTCCAGCCTCTGAATAGAGCCTTTCCATGCATCATTTCCTTCCTCGGGCCTGTTGGTTCGAGCAACTGATCGAGTTGATGTGGCTTCCTGGGATCTATCTTGATGAGCAGCTAGTCGCGACTGGGTAGATCCTTCCCTTAAATCTGATGGTCGTCGAAAGCTCCTCGATGTGACTTTAAGAGGACTTCTACTCCTTCTAGGTCCTAATCGATCAAAAGGTGATATCCTGCTTAACCTCTCTAGCGCACTAGTCCTTTCTGGAGAGAGAGTGATACGTTGGTCAGTATCTATGGCTCGCACTGACGAGGTTCGTCCAGGTTGATAAGAAAAATCTTCAGATTCCTCAGTACGATATGAATCGGTACGCCTAGTACGCGAAGAAGGTAAACGGGTATTTCTTTGAATACTTCGCGATCCTGAATGGGTTGGTGCACCGCCATGGAGGGTTTGTATGAGTTGCCGCATAGTTTCTTGCATGACGGTCTGGCTGTGGGCCATATTTGTCATTATTCCAGCCAGATCTGGAATATTAGGCCGAGCAGATGGATTTGGAGGGCTTCCAGCGTTTCGATTGCTGGATTCTGGAATATCAGCCATTTATGATGAATTGTTTTCGATGAAAAACGATATTACCAGTCGTTTCCCACAGACGGCGCCAATCTGTTGATGTAAAAAATTAGATTATTTCTAATTATTTAATCACAGATAAAATAAATGAGACAAAGAGGTTTTAAAGTGGTTCAGCCTTATAAGAATGGCCTATGTCCACTGTTTCTGTTATTGATGACTGTTTGGGAATTCTCAATTACAAGTTTAATCAAGAAATTTCGGTCCCCTTACAATGAGGGTAATACAATGTATTTATAGCCTTAAGGTTGTCATGTGAAAGGGCAATACATTCAATTCCGTACATGTGAAAGGGTAATACATTCAATGCCCCTTAAGTGTATACATCTGAATGATAAGCATTTAATGAACAGTCAAACTGTTGGTTATCCTGCTATTAATGCTTTGTTCGAGGTGCAACTCGAACCGCCTAAGCTGCTCGGTACTCAAAAGTTGATCGGTACTCAGAAGTTCCTCGTAGAGTTCTTGTTGGTCGGAGTGTCTAAGTTCCTCGGGGAAGCAGTGTTCCTCGTTGTAGTATGGTTCCTCGGAGAGTTTGAGTTTCTCGGAAGTGTTTGTTGTTGCCACGTAGATTGCCATGTGTCTTCACTCAATTGGGCCATGTTAGCAGACTAAATTTGGTATCAATAGGTAATAATATCAAAACCTATATTTTTGGGTTTAATCTTGAAATCAATGTTTAAATATGGTCTTAATGGTGTAGAAATGGTTGGGGTCAACTTTGGGTTGATTTATTGGCTTAGAATCATGTTGTGATTAAGGTTTAGGAGCTAGAAATGAAATTTTAGGGTTTAAAATTCGTGGGTTTTGTTGAAGAAGAAGAAGAACCCTTCAAAATCTGCAGACCCGAATCGATTCGCCCCCTAAGAGAATCGATTCGTCCTAGGCAGATTGGCAGGTCTGCATTGACCGAATCGATTCGGACCCAAGGAGAATCGATTCGGCCTGAGACAGAAGCACAGGTCTTTGGACCCGAATCAATTCGCCTTGGAGGCCGAATCGATTCGGAATAGGGCCGAATCGATTCGGAAACAGGGCATTTTGTGTGATTTACATTGGGTATTTTCCCTAACATATGGGATTATTTTATGAAGGTAGGACTGAGCTTGAGGCTTATAGACTATTAGTTATGTGTATACCAGTAGTCGAAATTATTACTAGATTCTTTAATGTGCTCTCAGATATAGATGGTATGTGTAGTGATGGTTTCCTACACAAAATTTTGGGTGATAACCCTAATGTTGAATATAAATGTATATATATACATATGATTTTGGGAGACTATTCATCATAGGAAAAATGATTGAATATGTTTCAAGTGAGGGATTGTATTCACATATCGAGGTAAATTAAATGAGTTTGTGGTGACGACTTGTATATTGAGGATTATGCATACATATAGCCGAGTTTATATATCTTATACATATGAACGAGAATTAGTTTGTACATATAGATATATGGATATGTGAATATATGTATATATATATATATATATATATATATATATATATATATATAGATGAATACATGGATATATTTATGTTGTGGATATACATGGTATGACTATTTAAACCGTATATGATGGTTTAATGTTTGATCATATGATGGGATCATATGGGTGTATATATATTGTGCATGTGAATGTGACGCGAGGGAAACCGAGTGTTCGTGTAGGGACACTATCGTTGATTTTGGTTCCCGCTCGACATGCAAAAGAACCTAAGCTACAACTACACTTGACAAACAAGTAGAGCGGTAAGTCGGGTATCGAGAATCCACAGGGAGTTATTGAATCTTAGATGTTAATTGTTTAATTACTTCAAGAATAAAAGTGTAAAAGGTGATGTGTGGTTATGGTGACAAAAGAAAAGAGAAGTTAATGCTAAAATAAAGGAAAGCGAGGATCGGGATCGCATTCCACCACACGGGCTAAACAACTACTAATTAGAATTACGGTTCGAAAACATTTAATCGAGCATTTACAATTAAGCATAAACATCACACAAGAAGGAATTTAACCCAAAGTTGCGAGATTAAACATTTAATCAAAAATGGTCACACGCGTATTAAATTAGGATTGTCGCTATAAACTCTAACGTTGAGTGACAAAGAAAGATAAACGCTTAACAATCCAACTTTAATACACGCGGTTTCAATTAAACGCGATTTTGCACTAAACCTAGTTTTCGGAGCTCGGGGCCCAAAAATGGCGGAAATGAAATCCCGACCCTATTTATCTAAGGGTGCATGGTGAGTTAAACTAAATTATGCTAATTAGACTAAGAAAGCAAGAATTAAAACATGTAAACTAGTTAGAAAGCATTGAAACTAAATTACAAGGCAAAAGGAGAAGAAGAACAAACTAGATTAATGGAGAGGAAGTGAATAGTTCAATCTTACAAACCCATGGGTTGTCAATCCAAGAAGAAGAAGAAAGGAAATCTCCACACCAAACCCTAACTAAAACTATCTAATCTGAATATCTCTAAGTCTATCTATATTCTTTGGTTCTCACAACAAAAACCAACTTATATAGTAAGTTGGAATAAAAGAAAGAAAATATCTGCAGGGGAAAACAGGGGATCGATCGATCGACCCCTTTGGTCGATCGATCGACTGTTGTAATCGTGGCAAAAATAATAAGGGTCGATCGATCGACCCTTATGGTCGATCGATCGATCAAGCAGGCAGTATGCAGAATCCCCTGTTTTGGCATACAATCCAACGTCGCTCAAATCGACGTAACTTTGTCGTTATGCATCGGAATCGCGCACCGTTCACGGCCACGCGAAGCTAGCGAGGAGGGCTACAACTTCCGTTTAGATGTCGGGCCAGGTGCCCAAGCTGTCAAAAGACTAAAATGCCCTTGCGCGTGCGATTGTGTACGGAAATCGAGCGAAACGCATCCGAAGTTCACACTAAGCATCCAAATACCTACAAAAGCTCAATTAACCCCTGCAAAACATGTTAACATAGAAATCCGAGGGTTGTCTGGTTAACGAGCATAAATATAGGGAATAAGATACCCGAGGGGGCTAATAACGCGTAGGTTAACGGGTGAAATACGCAATATTTTCGTCGTATCACACCCCCTAACTTACACATTGCTAGTCCCTAGCAATGAAATAAGATGCAACAAGAAGAACAAGTAAACCAACACAGGAGAGAGTACAAAAGTATGGTATAAAAGCAATAAAAAGATAAGGTCACTTTCGCGGGCGATTCGATTGCATTTAGCATATGCAATAAGCCGTTAAACCCCTAGGTTACCCTAGTGGACGAGTGTCGTCTCGTGAGGGTTTTCAGGGATGAAACCCACAAACATCACAAAGTTTCCTCAAAATATGCCCAATCAAGTAAGACAAACTCATCAGTGCGAAAAAGATTTCAACATGTTATTAGCATAGCAAACGAATTCGCATGAGAAGTCCGTAGTTATTAACATTATCGAATGCACCGCAATGAATCGAAACTCTAGCATGTGGAAGGGGAGTGAGCATATGCAAGGTATGATTTGGCGAAAAACTTAAATAATTCGGATACTAAACATCAAAGCATGCATACATTCAATCCTCACGGGCATTACGCTCAACAAATGAATTCACTATGAAAAGGGAGGTAATACACGGGACATGCGGGCATAAAGAGTAAATGTAAATGGAAACTAGGCCGCGCACATGTCACAAAAGAAGAACTCTATATAGGAAATAAAAATTGCAATCTCAGTGAAAGGATACCGCACACTAAAAGAGGCGAAATGCATTTTCACAGTTATCAACACTATTTAAACATTTGAATTACATCTACTTAAGATCACAGAGGACTTGTAATAGGGTTGTAATGTATGGCTAGGTTAAGGTACGAAATGAAAGGGATGTATATACGGATTCAAAGTGTTTGGGGATGAAACTCAGAATAATGTGAAAAAGTGGGCAATATCAAAAGTTGGACAAAGATGTCCAAACGAGCATAGGTATAACAATTGAGAGAGTAATCAAAGCTTATTGAAACACTACAAACAATATTTACAACTTTCTCTTTCTTTTTCTTTTCATCCTTTTTCTCACTTTTTTTCTCTTTTGTTTTCTTTTGTTTTCAAATTTCTCTTTTTCACTACTTTCTTTTTCTGACACTTCTTACTTTTTTCATACTCAAATTGCAACCACACAATAATAATAACATTCAATTCCAAGAAACAATCCAAACAAGGGTATGTAAGGTAATATATATGGTATAAAACTCCAATTTGGAGTTGGTTATGGGATTTTGGGTAGTGAAAAGAAAGGCTAGTATATAGGCTCAAGTGGGTTGACTAGGGAACATATAAAGGTGAGGTCAAGGTCATATGGGTGATATATCAAAGAGGGCCTATGATCATTTCACAAAGTATACGCAATTCGCGAGTCAAAACAACATATGAAAATCATGCTCAAGTAACACATTTCAATGATGAACTCAATTAATGAACGGTCAATGAAAGAATAAAGAGATTACCAACGACTGTAACGTTTTCAATGAGAAAAGAATAGTGTATACACTCACAAATGAAGATAAGTCTCTAATCTCACTCGGTGTAAGTATATACAATGCAGCAAAAGCATACCGAGTTATAAAAATCTTAAGCCAATTTAATATAACAAGAATGGTGCATATGTCAAGTTTAATTCATGAAGTTATTCATAATATTAATGATTTAGGGACTAGAATCTAATAACTTCTAAAATCGAGAACATGCATAGTTGAATTGTCTATTTGATCGGGCAATTATTAAAATTTATCATCGGAAACAAGGGCAAAATGCCCAACAAAGGAGAAAAAAGAAAGAAAATATTTTTGAAAATTTTCAAATTTTAACAAAAACATGCTTTGTAACTAAATTGTAATCCAATCCAAGGACTAAACAGCAAAATGGATAGACTATCCTACACCCCCTAACTTAAATGTTGCATTGTCCCCAATGCGTCCATTAAAGAACACAACACAAAGCTAGGAAAAGAATGATATTACCCACACGTGGAGGGATCTCCATAAGTACAAGTCCAAATGAAGCTGCAAAACAAGTTAGTACAAAGCATATGAAGAATATGTACCGATGTATCAAGTGAAGAGAATCTATGTCACAAGTCACAATAATATAGGGGGGCTGAAGTGCAAATACTAGATAAATTGATGGTGAACTTTTTGATTTTATAAAATGGAAGGTCACACACATCAAAATCCAATAAACAACCACAAACTACATTTTCATTTCTCATTTCATAAGTTCAATACAAAATAACTTAATACATTACAACTTCTGAAATAAAAGAAATACAAATACAAATAAAAATAAAAATAAAAAGTACAATATACTATCCGATCCCAAAATACAAAAATGAAACCCAGCACAACAACAGCCTAGTGGCCAGAACCACTAGGATCGGAGGGGTCCTGAAAATGAGGAGGCACTGGTGCGTCGGAATCACTGCGCTGCAGATAAAGATCTCTCATCATCCGCTGCATCATCCGGTACTCCTGTCTGCTCTGTGCCCTGGCCTGCCTCTGCACTGACCACTCCTGCCGCTGTAACCAATGCTGCCGCTGCTCGGCCTGAAACTGGTCCAGGCGCGACTCCCAAGTCACCCACCTGAGCTGGGTCTCCTCCCAGCGCTGGTCCTGCACAACCTGAAATGCCGCAAAGCGGGCATCATCCTCTGTGTGTGGCATGCCAGAACCCTCACCAGTCTCCATCTCTCTGATCTCATCCTCCTCGGCCATATCGTCAGCAACCTCTGCCCTCTGCCTCTTCGTCGCCGGTTGCCCCCACTCGTGCTTGAGCATCTTAGTAATGTTGGCCTTTGTTAGAAGCCCGAGTGGATCGTGTTTGCGGTTGGCGATGAACTCTGGGCAACCGTGTGATAAGCATAGCTTCGTGATGAGGGCAGGAAAAGGGAGGGAAAATGTCTTGGCTCTCTCCTTGGCCGTTGCGCACATCATATCCAGAAATATGTTGGGCAAACTGATATTGCCCAAATTATTAATCAGCGCGTAGATAAATGCGGCGTGCTTGTGACGCACCTCAGATCGGTTGCTCGTCACCATAAAGGAGTGGACATTGATGTAGTGAAGTAGCCTCGGTAGGTCCTCCATTGCAGCCGAACGAAAAGCCATTATTTTCCATTCTTCACCCGGTGCAAGGCTCTCTATCAATGTCGTCAACCCAAAAACATCCCCATCGGTTAAACTGACAGCATTCTCGGGGTTCGGTACATTCATGAAGGCGGCCAAATCGGATAAGCGGAAAGGTACCCTCACCCCTCGAACCATGGCCTCGTAAGTGATCGGCCCGCCACCTTTCACCACCACTAATGTCGCATAAAAGATTCTGACCAATTCTTCATTGATGCGCCCATTAATGGCGAGAAAAGGCTCCCATCCCTGGCGCCTCAAAATAACACGCGCCTCACTCGGCAAATCCTCAAGCTTCCAGGCAAGATTGTAGGCCAACGGCCTCTGAGCAGTCTCAAAATAAGCCTGAAACCATTCCCGTTCCTTCTTGCAACGGAAACCCTCAAAACCCAGGGTGGGCACGCACACAGTGGAATCATATTTCTTCGATTGTGCCATTTCAACCTACAAAACAAGAATTAAGCAATACAAAAAATTGTAAGCGCAATTAATGGTTAGTTTAGTGTACGAGTTGAAATGAGGTGCGAGTGCGCAAAACCGAGGTAACAAAGTGCAACATTGCGATAAAATATGTCGGAATACGACAACGAGTAAAAATCACCCAAGTGTGCGCCAAAAAATGCATTGAAAACTATTTTGGGCATTTTGGCGAACACTTGGCGTGCGCAATGTGCGTCAAGGGTGCGAAATGTGCCAATGAACCAACAAAAAGCCCCACTCATGAACAAAACAACAATGCAGCAATTTACATGTGCTCATGAGTGGATATATAACACTAATCACAGCAAAAATCAGTTGGAAAAGGGAAAAAACCATACACATTCAACAAGTGTCAATAAAGGGTTTAAACATGTAAATTGTGACAAAAATCAACCCTAATCTACAAAAACATAAGTAAGTGGGAAGAATTATACCTTTAAAATGTAGAGAATGGAAGAAAAATGATGAAATGTGATGTAGGGAAAACTAGGGCACGAAATCGTATAGAGAGGAGAAGAGAGAAATAAGAAGAAAGGGGAAAATAAAGAGGCAGATTCGGTTTTACTGGTCGATCGATCGATCGACTCCCAAGGGTCGATCGATCGACCAAACAGGAAAACCTCACTGCATTGGCTGTTTGGAAATGAGGGGGGGGGAATTGAATTAGGGGCAATATGGGGGGCTTTAATGTAATATAAATATATATAGAGTATATATAAGTATATATATATATATAAAAATATGAAATAAAAATATAAAAATAAAAATAAAAATAAAAATAAAAATAAAAATAAAAATAAAAATAAAAATAAAAATAAAATTATATAGATATAGGCTAAAATATACACATACATAGGCCTACGCTAACCAAAAAAAAATGTTTTTGTGATTTTCGTGAATTTTCTTAATAAAAGTGCGTGCCGGGGCGCGTAATCTCTGCAAATTCAAGTCCGTTGAACCTACAAAAGAATTAGAACCAATCATGCAAAAAGAAATAAAAAGAGATTAAGTAATTACACTATGCTAAAATCAAGAAAAACAAAAATAAAGAAGTTAGTATATACAACCTACGCTTAGAATGTGCACTTAACTATATACCAAAAGTCGAAATTTTTGAGGGTCCATACAAAACACGATTTGACTTTGGAGGATCAACGGTGGACCCTCCCGAGCATGCATGCCTCCCGGAAAATAGGAATTCCATTTGAACAACGGAAGGCATGTGGGCGGTGAAAGAAATGAACCATCGCCAATTTGAAATTCTAGGCGGACGATGGGGGATTTGGATAACAAGGGGGAAAAGTACACTTGAGGTCCAAGAAAAATCGATTCATCTCCCAAAGGTTTTTCAAAGGGAATGGGAGATGGTGCACACATCGGGATAACATCCATCGAAAACAAGTCCGGTAAAGAGTCCTCGTCGGCAAGAAGTGTAGAAATTTTAAAAGTTTCTACCGACTCATAGGAATCGACCGGTAATTCTAATGGTTCGATCACGGAAAACGAATACGGTGATGAAACAAATTCAATCTCAATCGACTCATCATCGGAAGGAGATTGAATTTCGAGGGAGAAAGATTCACACTCGATGAGAAATTCTTTGAAAAATTGAGGTGAAACACAAGTTTCCACCTCCTCGTTGTTTTGTGCATAAGAATTCATCTCATCGCAAAGTGAACCAAGTCTCATTCCAGCATCATTTAAGCCTTCCAAACATTGGGAATAAAGAAGAAAAGTCTCTTCCAAAGTAGGCTTCCTCGGCTCAAGAGCCTCGGACTCCTCATTTGTTTGAAACTCGTCTTCGAAAGTAATGAGATGAAGATCGTCATTGGATTTGAATAATGAATCCAACTCAAGCTCCCAATAACGATTTTCATTCCGATAAATGTTTTCAAGTCTTTCATTTTCAAGAAAATCTTCAAAATGGAAAACTTGAAAACTATCCCCAAAGTAAGAATCATTAGAATAACCGTAATAACTATAAAAGAAAGACATAGTTACCTCGTTGTTGAAAGATGGAGAATCCAAGAAAGAAAGTGAGCAACCGCGAATAGGAGTTTCTTAGCGCTCAAAGTATGCAAATCCTGCAAGAAAGGTTAAAAGAAAGAATACAAATTGAAAAGGAAAAATACTACGAAATCATAAAACAATTACTATCTAAAACAATAATTCCCCGGCAACGGCGCCAATTTGACGCGAGGGAAACCGAGTGTTCGTGTAGGGACACTATCGTTGATTTCGGTTCCCGCTCGACATGCAAAAGAACCTAAGCTACAGCTACACTTGACAAACAAGTAGAGCGGTAAGTCGGGTATCGAGAATCCACAGGGAGTTATTGAATCTTAGATGTTAATTGTTTAATTACTTCAAGAATAAAAGTGTAAAAGGTGATGTGTGGTTATGGTGACAAAAGAAAAGAGAAGTTAATGCTAAAATAAAGGAAAGCGAGGATAGGGATCGCATTCCACCACACGGGCTAAACAACTACTAATTAGAATTACGGTTTGAAAACATTTAATCGAGCATTTACAATTAAGCATAAACATCACACAAGAAGGAATTTAACCCAAAGTTGCGAGATTAAACATTTAATCAAAAATGGTCACACGCGGATTAAATTCGGATTGTCGCTATAAACTCTAACGTTGCGTGACAAAGAAAGATAAACGCTTAACAATCCAACTTTAATACATGCGGTTTCAATTAAACGCGATTTTGCACTAAACCTAGTTTTCGGAGCTCGGGGCCCGAAAATGGCAGAAATGAAATCCCGACCCTATTTATCTAAGGGTGCATGGTAAGTTAAACTAAATTATACTAATTAGACTAAGAAAGCAAGAATTAAAACATGTAAACTAGTTAGAAAGCATTGAAACTAAATTACAAGGCAAAAGGAGAAGAAGAACAAACTAGATTAATGGAGAGGAAGTGAATAGTTCAATCTTACAAACCCATGGGTTGTCAATCCAAGAAGAAGAAGAAAGGAAATCTCCACACCAAACCCTAACTAAAACTATCTAATCTGAATATCTCTAAGTCTATCTATATTCTTTGGTTCTCACAACAAAAACCAACTTATATAGTAAGTTGGAATAAAAGAAAGAAAATATCTGCAGGGGAAAACAGGGGATCGATCGATCGACCCCTTTGGTCGATCGATCGACTGTTGTAATCGTGGCAAAAATAATAAGGGTCGATCGATCGACCCTTATGGTCGATCGATCGATCAAGCAGGCAGTATGCAGAATCCCCTGTTTTGGCATACAATCCAACGTCGCTCAAATCGACGTAACTTTGTCATTATGCATCGGAATCACGCACCGTTCGCGGCCACGCGAAGCTAGCGAGGAGGGATACAACTTTCGTGTAGATGTCGGGCCAGGTGCCCAAGCTGTCAAAAGACTAAAATGCCCTTGCGCGTGCGATTGTGTACGGAAATCGAGCGAAACGCATCCGAAGTTCACACTAAGCATCCAAATACCTACAAAAGCTCAATTAACCCCTGCAAAACATGTTAACATAGAAATCCGAGGGTTGTCTTGTTAACGAGCATAAATATAGGGAATAAGATACCCGAGGGGGCCAATAACGCGTAGGTTAATGGGTGAAATACGCAATATTTCCGCCGTATCAGAACGATATATATACTTATGTGGTTAAGCATACCCCGTGCATGCTATCATTGGGAAGTTTTCACGCAGCGGGTGAGCATCCTGGCTAGAAAAGCAGGGTGTGGATATTCCCCAGGTCATAGTCGTCCAGTGTGTTATTATGTGATATATATTTTTGGGATGAGACGTGGTGGGTATGTTTCGTCTCATCGTCGGTTAGGAGTTATGACCGCTTCCCTGGACGTCGTGTGTGTGAGTTTACCACGAGATGGGTGTCGTTGATCCCCACCATGGTGGTCCCCAGAATTGCTACGTGAGCCGGGCACTGGGAAGATGATAGCATGGTGCAGTTTGTCGGCGCTATAAATAGCCGGGTATATTATTATGCATGGCCATTGTACATCAGATGTGATATGTACACATGGTCATGGGTATGGATGATGGTATATATATATGGTTAGAATAAAATGCCTATATATATATATATTTATATATCCTATAGATGAAAGGATATGGAATCTTTGTGGAGTACATCTTGGATGATTATGGTGTACTAGATTGATGGGGGTTGATGTATCGCATTTAAGGAATATTTCGGTTACATCATCCCAAGGATATTATTGAAGATTTTTAGTTGTTTTCATAATTGTAGTTAAAATTTAGTTGTAGTAGTAGTAGTATAATATGGTATGTATGGCACTATGGATATCTAGGATCGACATTGTCAAGGAGTAGTGTAACAGGGTGGTTCCTTATTTGAATTTCGCTTTGCGAGACACCCCACGCATGAAACGTAGTGCAGTGTTGAGATTAGAGAAAAGTTTTGTCAAATAATTATGTGGGACATGATGGATCTCTAGTATCGACGTTGTCAAGGAGTAGTGTAACGGGGTGGTTCCTTGTTTGGATTTTGCTTTGCGAGACACCCCACGCACGAAACGTAGCACAATGTTGAGATTGGAGAGAAATTTTGTCAATAATAACTTGTATGCATGTCCTTATTAATTAAATCATATGATTAAACCCAAATATAAATGGGTAATGTATTAAGAATTATAAATAAATAAATTATAAACTGGAATCCACTAAGCCTATTAAGGCATAATTGTTTGTAAACATAATCAAGTACGATTAGAAAAGGGGTGGATTCTTGGGTTAAGATAGGAAGGCAATTCTCGTGGATATAGGTTGGGCCTATGTTAAGTTAGGTTGTCCTTATAATTTGGGTAATTTAACTAAAATGTTTGGACGAAAATAGGTGCGCGCCACTAGATGAGAGTGAGTTGGGGTTTCACGAGAGTGCGATTCCACTTTAATTATGAAATAATGTGGACCGATATTTATTATGCACGGTTAACACACTTGCTAAATATTTTTCACACTCGGGCTCTGACCCGTTTACTTTTCTCTCCTGCCTGTATATATATATATATATATACTATTACAGGTGTCCTACCGTATGGATGCCGGGTGACCTTCTATCCAGAGTCTTGGGAGCTGTGACAGGTGCAGACTGTTGCGGGACTTAGATTGTAGTCGCTTCCTACTTCTTTAAAAATCTAGGTAGGATTCATGTTGTATATCGGGGTTGTACCCAAGGGATATTTATATATATGTTTATATTTATTCCATTTCAGTTATTGTATTGGCTGTGACCCGACAGTTTATTCGGGTCTACTCCTTTGTGGTATATTCAGTTGTAGTCATTTATTTCATTTCTCATAGTTCTTTCATGCATCTTTCTTTCCTTTATTAGTAGTTTTATAGTGTTGGTTTGTTGTCTGTTGCATATTTTATTAAATTTTAACATCTCGCTTATATGATATCGAGTAGTTAGTCCTATATTATATGGTACCGACAGTTGATGTTGAGACTGGACCATTTGAAACTCCTGATTTACTATAGTATAGGGCTGGCCACCCGTTATTATTTTAAGCGGAGTGTTACATATATTTGAGCTTTGTGAGGTTTTCTGCTACCAATCTAGTCATCTACATATTATGTTACCTAGAAGGACTAGTGCATGTTAAAATTCGTTGCACGTGAGATTTGTGTGAGATATAAAAATGATATATATATATATATATATATATATATATATAAATGTGCACGGGGAAGGGCTCCGAAAGGAAATATCATCCTTTGCGAGTAAGCCACTGTTTGTTTGGACCTAAAAGAAATTCGTGGTCCACTAGACTAAAAGAATAATGGCATTAAAAGAAAATATTTGCTAAGGTCTATTTGTTTTGTTTGATATAGTCATTCAAAATTAATATGCTTATTTTGAGGGAGTTTGGATGGTATATCAACGGTTTGCACAATGTCTATTTATCATAGTTGTTCTTTTAATGTCATGACTCTATTGGTTTGTATAATCATCAAAATTCTAGGCTTGTATGCATTGTGTATATTTGTTCATTGAGTTCAATTTATATTGTCACATGAGGTCATATTCAAATGTGATAAATTTTGCAATCAAATGAGAACTCCGTGAACATGTTTTAAGTGATTGGGTCGAAATTTAATTGTTACTAGTTCACACCCCTACACTTTCGTTTCCATATGACACAATTTTGCCATACGAGTGTGAAAAGCTTATTATATTTTGTGTCATGTGTGGTGTCTATACCTATATATATGTGCGTGTGCGTTAGTGATATTCATTATGTCTACATATATATGGTAATATTTTTCTTTGCCTTGCTTTCTAGTCCATCTATGCTTATAATTCATAATTGGTATCTATCTTGTTGCATATTGTTGTTGATATCACATGCTTAGTATCTTATGTATTACATTGGTATCATTTTTTTTACATCTTCGTTGGTATCCGTTATTATTTGTATGGATTAGTTATGATTTTGTTGCCCATATGCTTTCATGATCTTATCACTCTAAACTTCATCTTGTTTAAATTAGTTTTATCCTTTGTCTATTCCTGAACAAAAAGGGGGAGAATGATAGGGGGAGAAATGGTATCTAATCCTATTATAATCGTATCTTAGTTTGGGAGATTTAACTTAGGGGGAGACGTCTTTCTAAGTAGGTCATTTATTTGATAAAGGGGAGAATTAATTTGGGGGGGGGGGGTATTTATTTAATATTCTTATTCCCTATGCGTTTGATAGTTTGCTTAAGTGTGCAGGAACTCAATCGACAAAGATATTGATCCTTGGGTTTTGAGTCAAGCTATGTAATTTTTATTTTGGGTGGGTTGTTTTTCAGTCTAGTAGAGCTTGACGACCCTTTAGAATTTTATTTTGGTTTTTATCCCGGAATAGCCAAAGGAGGAGATTTGTAAGGACACAAGTCTCTAATTGAGTCTTAATGTAGTGTTGGCTCAATTCTGGACAAAAACATTTAAGTCATACGATAGTGTTCTTATGTATCCTTCAAGCCTATGACATGTTAAACTTGAAAATGTTGCGGCCTACTTATCAAGAGATCATCATTGTCGATTTACATGTGCCTCGTTTCACACCATCAACTTAGTTCCAATCTCTCCTAAGGTATGAATGCATTATATATATATATATATATGTGTGTGTGTGTGTGTGTGTGTGTGTGTGTGTGTAGGAGCTTGGAATAATTTTTTATTGGGTGTAATTTTATTTTAATATAAATTTTATTTTCAGAATGTTACTTTAGAACTTTGTATAAAAAGTTTTTGGGCTTAATTTTGAAAATAACATTTTTGGCAGTTCGTTCGATATTGTCGTTCGAACGAGTTTATCGTTCGAACGTGTTTGCCAATGACTTTTCCCAATTGGCCTCTGGAACTTCGTTAAAAGGGTCGTTCGAACGAGACTTCGTTCGAACAAAAATCTCATTCGAACGAGATTTCTAGGTGGGAAAATTTTGGCAATTTTAATTCATTTTTCCACTACTTTGTCCCGCTATCTTTTGACAGTTTTTAAACCAACTTTGGGACAGACCTTTTCTAAGACTTTTGCAACCTACTTGAGAGCTTTTGGAGAGCCAATATTTCATAACAAAAGTCTCAGTTTTCATGTGTCAAAATTAATTAGAAATTCTCTTATACACATATGTTTTCACCCATAAAATCACTTTATGTTTATTCCAAGTGCCACAAACACACACACACATATATAAATATATATATATATATATATTTATATATGTTTGACACCGGGTTCTACTCTCATTTGGGTTTACTTCTACATCTCATAAAGAAGAAGTTCATTGTTTTGGCTGTGGCATTCTCATACGGTGAAAGGCACCGTGTGTGGTTGATGGGTTCCTAAAGCTTCATTGGTGGATTCCAAGGTTCCGGTGGATTTCGGGATTGTCGGCTAAGCAGAGGTAGTTGCAAAAAGACGCGTCGGGGCTTGAAGGGAGTCGATTCGAGTGTAGTAAGTCATTTGTCTTGTAATTGTTATTCCGTACTTAGTGGACTCAAGGCTAGGGTCGTTCGAGGTCTTTTCGCGTTGTGGATTTTTCTCGTACATCGCGGCGTAGTGGTTTATTTATTTTATCTTTTGCAAAATCACATTAGATGCATGCTTAGGTAAAAGATAAAATTGGAATATTTGATTTGGTGCTAACTTAATTTGGGTAAATATTAATTTAATTCAAGTCATTAATTTTATTGGATAAAATTTGGTTTGGCCTAAATTGCAAAATGAATATTTATTGTTAGAAAAATTTATAGGACTTGGATTGAATCTCTTTTTGGTTAAAAGTTAAATATTCATAAGTTTGTTTTAAAGTGCATTTTTAATTTTGAGAAAATTAAAATCCGGTTTAGTTTAATTTTAATTTTAGAAGAATTAAAATTGTAATATTTTAATTGTGAATCTTGAAAGATTATTCCTTTTTAATTGAACCATCCTTATTCCGCATTTAAAAGGAAATTATATTTTTAAATTAGGGGTCCAACAAAACTTCAAGTCTAAATTTGAAAACACTTTCAATCAAAGAAACATCTTAATGTTAAGACAGATTATGTAAAAGGGATCAAAATATCATAATTATAATTTGAATCATGAGTTTGTTAGAGCATTGCACTACACCAAAACACTGATTTTGTCACTAGAGGTTTGTCATTACCAGTGACAGTGACATAATTTATCACTGTTTGTGGCAGTAACAAAGAAGTTTGGCGTGACAAATTAAATTATTTGTCACTGCCATGAGGAGTGATAAATGTTTTAGTCAATTTATCATTGATATTGGTAGTGACAAACGTTGGCTTTAATGTTTGTCACCGCCAATGACAATGACAAAAAAATTTCTTTAATATTTTTCACTGATATTCGCCATGATAAATTTTGGCTTTAGTATTTGTCACTAAGCAATCCAGTGACAAAATTTGGCTTTAGGATTACTTTGTCACTTATGTGAGCAGTGACATATATTTTGCCCAAATTAGTCACCGCTCTCGGCAATTATAAACAATAACCTTAGAAGACCCCCCTCTTAAAACTCCATTTCTTCTCTATCTAACCTTTATAAATTTCCCCACTCTCCCACTCTCTCACCTCACGACTCAAACCCGTCGCTTCTCTCCTCCCTCATGCCTCCGACTTCACTCCTCTTTGCCTCTAAGCTCATCGATCTACTCCCTCATGGCATAGGATGCGAGATCAGTGGGCAATTGAGGGAAATTGCTCGATTTACCCACTCGATGACTCGTATTTGAATGTGTTTTGGATATGGTTTATTAGTTTTTTTCTCGGTACTGATTTATGTTTTTGTCCGAATATTATTTATCTATTTAATTTCTTGTGTAGATTTGTTTATTTTCCTGAATGGTTATTTGGAGGTAATTATTTGACCTATGTAATAATCATAATTTTTTATAAAGTTTGTTAACACCCCGTATTTTTATAATTTGGAAACTTAAGTATTTTTGGCATTTTTAAATTACACGTGTGCTGTAATTTAATTAAACTGGAATATTGCGTATTTATTATATATTAATCAGGAGAGAATAAGATTTATATTATGTGTTAAATTTACTAAGTGAGTATAGTAAAAAAAATACGATGAATTGTTAGTACGTCATAGCGAGTGAGAACGCCGAGTTTTTTTTATGGTATCTTAACTGAGACTTATGAGTAGATTATTTTAAGGTTGAGATAGAAAATGTATGTAAAGTGACTCAGATGGTGAGTTCAAGTTCATGGTTGGTTCTAAATGGGCCGAGATAGGCAGAATTGAGTACCCGAGGGTAGTATTTGATCCAGGGGGCTTTTTAGACTAGTCCGGACTCATGTAGGGGTATTTGGATCTGTTAAACGAAAATGTAATTTATCCATAATTAATTAAATTAGTTTAATTAATGTACATTGTAGTTTAATACAATATATTGATTTTGATGATTCCAAACATGCTTTTTTTTTTAGTGATCATGTAAATATTTCTAATTTTATATAAATGTTATATAGTTATTATACACACATTACTCCATTGTTACTTTATCTTGAGCCGTATAACTCAATTACAAACATTTTTTGTTGATTTTGTTTATCTCTTTAAACAGTTTTATTATATTATACTTAATATATGTTCACATCATGTTAGTATAATTATTTTGTATCTAGAAGTAATTGAATCCTTGTTCATCAGTTTGTTGAAGGTATTTGGCGCATGCATTTAGTTAATATAACTATATATTTGTACTTTATATGAGCTACAACTATATATATATATATATATATGTATATTTCTTTGAGTATGTTGTCCCTTGCCATACCTTGTCCCATCCGAAACAAACTATGTTAACTGTTATGTTATAAATCATATCAAATTCTTTACCTCGAGCCCCACAATTTTTTAAGTCTTTTCTCTACAGCTATGATGGCCGATTTTTTTTAATATACTTTAATCATGTTTCTTCTAGGCTACGGACCTTTGTTTTGTCCCATTCAATCTTTCCATATCTTTTATAATATTCAAAATAATTTTACAAAGTAAACAAACTCTCACCTTGAGCCACACTTGTCTGTTATCTTATCCCTTCAACGTCTTTTGTATGGTTAAATCCCTATCATTTTTTTTAGACATGCAGTAGCAGGACTTGGGCTCCGCGAACACTGACATAGTCAGCTTCCTCACGCTATTTTTTCTCTTCCACCTATACAACTGTCATGGACAGCTCATTGTTTTTATACTATACTTTTCTATAGGTGCTCTCACTTATGTTATATTATATATATTGGGCCACACCTGTTCGTCTATATATATACACAATATACAATATTATATATATAATATGATGTTTGATACCCACGCAGGGGACGAATTGACAAAAGCATTAACCAATTTCTTTTTAAACAAGAAGACCATTATCTTGAACCACATCAACTGTCTTGGACAGTTCCGTTTGATTACTATATACACACTTATATCCTTTTCGTCAGCTCCATGTCTTTTTAAATCTTGGGCTGCTAGTTCTTATATTATGGACAGATATGAGAGATAATATACATTATATACGGATATTTATATATTATTTTACATATACTTCATATATAGCTTTTGACCGAAGTGGCTTTGGCAAGACATTGGGTTTTGCATTTTGTCCAATCTTGTGATGCCTTTGTAAATGATTGAATACATTTGGGACACGCATAAATTGTTCTTAAAGATACATTATTATGTCAATTCAGATACATTATTATGCCAGAACTAATATCATTTTATTAGAATATTGTATTTCTCTTTTTGCTTGTGGACTAGCATTTTGCAGAAGCTACTTTAAGTTATCTACAATGAGCCACTTTCATTCATTCTCATACTACAATGGCCATTTTTTTTTTCTTGAGAAGAAAAATGGAGATTTGGAGATCATTTTCAAGATACATCATCTCAGTAAAATCAGGAGCATTTAATGTTTATAATGGCTATCTCTAACAACTAGTTTTTGAAGACACGTTTAAATATTCAAAGAGCTGTATTGAAGACAGATGCAAGAATGAGAATATGGGCAAGCCTTGAGAATTTATTAAGAGCATTCAAATTTATTATTCAGCACTACACATTCGAGAGAGCAAGTAATTTTACAATCTACTCAATCATTGAAGAAGAAGAAGACTTGTGCCTACACCAACATCATTTATTGTGGTCTCATTAAAGAAGAAGAAACTCGGAATATAAATTTTATTTTTAAGGAGTTTCATTATTTAACTTGTACTACAAAAATCATATTTATTTGAAGCTTTATTGAGTCTTCGAGCTGTAACGGTGATTGATTCCTACCTACAAGTGGGCGACGGGGTTTGAAGCTCGGAGTTAGCTTGCAAACAGTTGTTTGCGGTGGTTTGATCCTACCCTTCAAGTGGATCACATTAGTGAAGCGCAAGGGAGTCGGAAGCTCTAGGTGCGTGGACGTACGCAGAGTTTTGGCCGAACCACGTTAAATTCGGAGTCATTTATTTTTTCGCACTTTATTTGCTTATTCATTTGTGTTTGCTTTAATTTTTATTTCTTCAGGACATAAATTTGCAAATATTTTAATTCCGAAAATTGTTAAATTATTTTTAGGGTTAAAAAAATTATTTTTGAATTAATTAATTTATTTAAGAATATTAATTTCTATCTAATACGAAAATTAATTTAAATATTTATTGGGTGTTAAAATCTGCATTTTAGCTTGTTTAAATATCGACTGTATTTATTTGATATTCTTAGTCTTAATCATTAAAGATTTATTAATCTGAAAATTGTTAAGGTGTTGCAAATTAAATATTTTTCTGAAAAATTAATTTGACTTAAAAATTTGCTAAACTCAATTCACCTCCCCCCTTCTCTTGAGTATAATCTGTGCAACAATTGGTATCTGAGCAGTGCTCTAATTATTTGGATTTAACAATCTTAGAGTTAAAAATCAATGGCAAATGTTACAACATGCCTTGGTGAAGGCCAATCCATTTTAAACCTCATCTTTTTCCCGAAAATGATTATAACTATTGAAAAAATAGAATTTAATATTTTATTCAGTCACAAGATTATGAAATTTGGAGAGTTATTATAAATGGTCCTTTTATTCCTATGAAAATGGTAAATAATATTTTTGTTCCAAAAGAAGAAAATGAATGGAATGAAGCAAACATTAAGAAAATTCAAATAAATGCCAAAGCTATGAATATTTTGCATCATGCACTTGATGTAAATGAGTATGATAGAATTTGTTGTTGTGAATCTGCTAAAGAAATTTGGGATAGATTAGAAGTTACATATGAAGGAATAAGTCAAATTAAAGAAGTAAAATCAACATGCTTGTTCATAGTTATGAGTTATTTAAAATGAAATCGAATGACTCTATTTCTGATATGTTCACTAGGTTCATAAATATTATCAATGGTCTTAAATCTCTTAGAAAAACCTATAGTAACAATGAGTTAGTGGGTAAAATTCTCAGGTCTTTACCGGTTACTTGGATGACCAAAAAATTGGTTATCAAAGAAGCAATAAGAGAAAGACCTATCTCTCTTGATGAGCTGTTGGGTTCAGTAATCACTCATGAGATGGAACTCAAGGAACTTGTTGAAGAAGAGAAACCTAAGGCAAGAAAAATTATTGCTTTCAAATCTTCAAGCAAGAATGTGGAAAGTGAAGATGATGATGATATTTCCTTATTGGCTAAAGACTTTAAAAGTATCTTTCTTCCAAAAAGAAATCCAAGGAAAGAAGAAGGAAATATTCTTTAAAATAGATCAATGATGATTCCAAATTTGATTTAAGATGTTATCATTGCGATGAAGTTGGACATATTAAGCCTAATTGCCCAAAGTATAAGAAAGGGAAGAAAGCATTGAAGGTCACTCCATGCACTAGCTCTTCCAATGAAGGTTCAAATGATAATGAAGTTGCTCATCTTTGTTTCATAACTATGGAAAATTGTGCGCCCCATTTTTTTCTTCATGTCCCGTCTCGATCCAACTATTGAATTGATGAACAATGACCCTTTTAACACCACCACCCCCCATCTCCACAAAAATACACAACCTATACGGGTTAAATGAGAGGCTCACTAAATCTTAGGGTGTTTGATAAACAATATTTCTCTTGAAAAATGTTGAAGATCTCATGTTTTTCAATTTTTAGGGTCTTTGATTGAACAAATTTACCTTGGAAATTTTTTCCAGCCGTAAAGAATGTACAACTTCATAAAGTAAGAAAAATTTGCATTTTTTAACTTTTATTTGCTTAACTCACCTCTTGAAAAAAAAAATCCATGGCAAAATTTCTTTATTTTGGTCTAAATAAACTAACTATTTTCCATATTTTTAGACAAATGCAAGCATATTCAATTGCATGGGGTGACAAAATTTTCAAGGCAAAATTTTGTCACACCCTTGACTATTTTTTTTATTGTGTGTGTGAAAAATCATCAAAGTGTGTATTGGAGTGTGATACTTTAGTGTAAAATTGTAAATTTTGAGAAGGTAAATGATGATTATCAAACATGTTAAAAAGGTAAAATATTCGAAATATTACCTATTTGACAGGACAAATTTTGACAGTGTTGTTAATGGTGCACACGATTCGGGTTGATTCGATTTTACAACTAACATAAAACCAAAATCGACGTTGATCGGTTCCACATGTTTTGAATCAGAATCAGAAGCGACTATGTCTAGAATGTATTACCCCATATTTTTTATGATTTTAATTACGGGATTAATTGACTTAAAAATAAGAAATTAAATTTTAAATTAATCCGGAGTTAAATAAATAATGACTAACGTGACGAGAGTTAATATTTATTGATGTGAATTACGTTGGATATTACTTAATGGTTAAAGTAATATGTAATTATGAATTTATTCAAATTGTCGAGTGAATAATACGAAAATTATGGGAAATTAAGCCGGGGCGTGCGTGTCAGCCCTGTTTGGACTAAAATTTATGGAATGAAAGTAAATTATTTATAAGTCACCCATATGGTCATTTTACGTACGCCAAAGTGTCCGTAAGGTTCGAGATAGTCAGAAAAATCTACCCGGGAGTTTAGTTTGGGTCCTGGGACATTTTTAGGCCAAACTGGCATCCCGGGAGAGTATTTTAGACATTTTAATTTTTGGAGTAATTAAATTCCCGAATTTCCTAAAGCTATTTCAGCTGCTAGGGTTAAGTATTCTAAGGTTATCAAAAACAAAAATAAAGGCCATTGGAAGAGGATGGAGAAGAGATCCCAAGCCAAAAACCACCCATAGTTCCATCTCTTTCACAATTAACATCACCGGAGTGTAGATGGAAGACGAGGAACGTAGCCATACCCTTCATCATCAAAGGATCAAACCTACTATTATAAGTTAAGTATTGTTCTTGCTTAAATTCAGCTAGATAAATTATCCATGTTAGTATAATATGATTAAGAATTAAATTTCATGCATGTAAAGGACAAATTTTGGATTAAATCATATTCTGGGCAGGATTCATGATTAGGATTGAAGTACTGCCATGGAAATAATAAATTTAATACATTCTGAGAATCGTTATGTAGAGGATTCAGAGTTTTGATCATGTTCTTGAAGAAAATCCATAACTAGAGTTTTGGGGAGTTAAATTAGAATTCAATTGAAAAGTTAATTAATCTTGATGTTTAAATTATTCTTGTAGGTTATAAATTGTCTATATTTCTTAATTTAATGTTTAACACCTTCGGTTTGGAGTTTGGGAATAAACTAAGAAGGTTTTAGAGATTTTTGGTTGAGGAAACTCGTAGCCTTAATTTGCAGAAAAACCAGGCTGATACCTGTTTTATCTCGATCGACCCATTTTTTTGATCGATCAAATCCCCTGAAATTTGTGACTTGTTTTCCTTTTTAGTTTCGATGCAATCCCAACTTTTAAAAATCCTTAAATGTTGATTAATTGAATAAAATGGGATTCAAGGAAGCTCGGGATGGTTATAGTTAAGGCCTGAAAAGTATCATTATGTATGGGATTGAATGGGGAGATTTACGAGTGTTTTTCGAATGCGTTACGATTGGAATTTTTATGAATTGGGATTTAATTCGGATAAATGATGACTTAGGGTTAATACCAGTAGTAGGGGGACACTACAGTACTAAATTAACCTAAGGAATGATTGGGTGACTTCATAAACTTTTGGGATAGGAAAAGGTACTTGAATTTATACGACGAGAGTTATGAAATTAATTAAATTTGCGTATGATATACGAGTTATAAATACAACGTGTGAGACTTGTAATATGGGATATGTGAATACCAATATTGAACGTATAAATACTTAGGTTATGTGAATACTAAAAACTGTCTTTTAGTGTGTGGTCGTCGTTGTCTTCAAAGTCTAATCTCAAAATCCCTTAAATACCTACAAAACTTGTTTAAAACAACTTGTATTGTGGTAAGTACGGGTATCAATCCAACTTCCAAGGTGAAACAATTATTGCGAAAACTTGCAATTCAATTTTTTTTATTAAAATATTTTTTTAATTTTTTATTAATTTTTCTAAAACAATTTCAAGTGAAAAGTTAACTACTATATCCTAAAACTATGAAATGATTAAATAACGAAAAGTAATGTGATACCAAGTGTGAAATATGTGAGAAAGTCAAGAGATGGGATTACACCGCATAGGGGTGTTCAGAAAATCGAATGGGCCGGCAGACCGAACTGGACCGTCATAATTTTATCTGTTTTTTTTTAAATCGGTCCGGTCCATTTTTTTTTAGAGACCGATCTAACCGATCCGGTCCTCGGTCTCCCTTAATAAATACCCGGTTTGGACCGATCCGAACCGGTTACTATAATATATATGTATTTAATTATATTTATACATATATATTACTAATAACACACGCACGCACAAGTTAGTAAGAGGCCCTTACTAAGGGGTACGCTCGTCAAAAAACAAAAGAAAGGAAGTAAAGAAACCGTAGATCTAAACACACGCACACTTAACCCTTTCTCTTCTCTCGTTCTCTGTTCTCCGTTAGTACCGTTTTGACAAAACGGTTTTGTGCTCTCTCTTCTCTCATTCTCTGCTGCTTGCGCCGTTGCTGCTTGCTTCCCTTGCATTGCTGCTTCCCTATTTCCGCTCTACGCCGTCGTTAGCACTCAGGTATTCAAGCAAGCAGCAGGTATACCTTTCTTCTCTTCACTTAGGTATTCAAGAAACTGTATTCCCATTGTTTTTTTTTTGTTCAAGCAAATGTATTCACTCAGGTATTGTCCCTTTCATTGTTCTTTTTTTTGTTCAAAACAATTGTATGTAAGCATCTGGATTCTCATTATTTTTTGTATTTAAGCAACTGTATTTAAAGTTCAATATTCCATTGTAGATATATACCACAGAAATAACCATTGTTTTTTTTGTATGTGGTATATATTTATTTGCAACTGTATTTTTTTTGTACGTGGTATATATTTAGCAACTGCATTTCTTTGCAACTGTATTTTTTTTGTATATGGTATATATTTAAGATCGACGGGTTTGAACGGACCGACCATACAAAAAATCGGACCGACTAAGCTCGAAAAACCGGTTTAATCATTCCAGTCTTGGTCCTTTATTTTTTAGGACTGGTTTAATCGGTCCGGTCCTTTAATTTATTAAAAACCGGACCGCGAACACCCCTAACACCGCATTATCAATTATTTTAATTTCTAGAGTTAGTAATTTGAAATATTTCGAGACAATATTAAAAGGATAATCTAACTCTCGTTACAATTATAAATTTAATAAAATATTTTTCAGAAAAATAATTTAAAAATGTGACACCATGATAAAATTAAGAATCATCCCATTTTCAAGAAATTACCCGCTAGGATCAATTTAATAAAAGATGTATGAATCCTCAAATGTCAACACCAAATTAATATTTAATTTTATGAGAAACCTATCTCTAGTTCGACTCCCAAAATCAACATTAATTTTTTAAAAACAATTTACTAACTCTCGTTACATAAATTAATTTATGACAAATTAAATTAATTAACCTAAAAATATTGCATTAATGAAATTAATCAATTAATTTAATATCATCCGCAGTGCATCACACCCCTTGAACAGGGTGACTAGGCAAACATAATTAAACAATCAATTAAAGTCACAAACATGGAACAATAATTTAAAGAGTAGAGCAAGAAATACAATATGCAAAAGTCTCCTTTCGAATTGGTTTCTTGAATCGCATTCATGAACATGTGTTCCAATGTCTTCACAGATCCAACACTTGATTACACAAATAAAAAGAAAAACTAAACCTAAAAATCTATTCTAACAGTAAACTAAATTTTTTGTATTTTTTTGAATTTTTTTATGTTCCTACTTTGTACATAATATACACTGACTTTCTTTCTTTTGCAGTCTCCTACGTCTGATATCAGAGTCCTATCTGAGAGATGCCCTTTTTATTTTATAAGACCCACGATTCGTTTTAGCTGGGAGAGATTTTAGGGATTTGAATATTTGGCTAAGTCAAAGACATTTTAGGGAGCTTGTGGATTGGTAGGCGGTTTAGATGCGTTTTGATTTTGGGATTTAATATGGAAGGTGGGTATCGGGTTTATAGCTAGGGAACTGGAGTCGATTTGCTCCCGGTTCGTGGGTCGCGACGAGTTTGGCTGGGGGGTTTTGGGAGTAATGCCCGAAATGGGTTCAACCCGGAGTGTTCATGGGTTGGGTTCAAGATGGGCTTAGGTTTCGACAAGGGTCCAACTCGTAGGTTCCAGGATTAGAAGGTCACGGGTTGGTGGGGAAGGTGACGAGAGGAGGAGAGAGAGAGAATAGGTGGTTGGGTTGGTTATGGATATGGGGTTTGAGTTGAGGTGGATGTTTTGAGTTGGTTATGGAGGAGATAGTGAGTTGGTTTGTGGTGTTAATGAAGGTTTGAGGAGCGAGAGTATTGGGACGTTGAAGAAGGGTAGGGGATTGGTTGGGTGTAGTGGGATGTATGGTAAGAGGTGTATGTGAGGGTGTAAGGTAACTAGTGTGTGTGTGTGTGTGTGTGTGTGTGTGTGTGTGCGTGTGTGTTAGTGAGTTTGTGCTTAACTAAAAAAAATAACAAAAATAACACTACCTGACGAAAACTAATAAACTAAAAAAAAAAAAATCTACTAAAAAAATCCTAACTTATAAAGAGATGAATATAAAACAAAACTAAAAGAAAAAATTAAAGCCCTAACCTAAAAATAAAAAACTCAAATAAAAATAAAAACTAAACTAATAAAATAAAATAATAATAAAACCAAACTAATTAGAAACTAAAAACAAATCAAATAAACAAATGAAAACCTAATAAAATATATGCACCTAATAGTCAATTAAAACTAAGACTCAAAATAAAATATAATAAAATAAAATAAAGAAAAACCTACTAAAATAAACACGTCTACCATATATACATAAAAATAAAAACACTCGATGCACAATAATGGATCCTAATTATATGCACACAATTACTGACTCTAATACGTACACTATACGACACAAATAAATCAAAAAATCCTAAAAATATACACAACTCAACTGAAAATTCTAAAAATAATAAAAATACAAACTAAACACACCTGAGACTCAGGTGATGGCTAGAACTTGGTTTGGACTTAGGTTTGGTACGGGATTGGGCTCGGGACATCGAAACTCATCTCGGCAAGCTCAAATAGGACTTCAAACTTCTCAGTGCTTTGATTTCTCTGTTTCCTACTTTTGACCGCTATTGTGTGACAATTAAGTCAATTTCGCATCATTTAATACCGCAGCTGCATATTGACCTGCAAAATGATAAAATACGAACATAAGGCCAGTTTTATTAAAAACGAACAACTAAAATGCATCTATTCGGGGTATAAATTAAACACTTTTGGGTCCTTATCACACCACACCCAAAGAGAACATTACTTGTCCTCGAGCAAAAATAGAGAGAAAACAAAGATAAATAACCAAAAGTGTGCCACTTTCGCAGGCACTGACGATTGCACTTAGCATGTGCAACAAGCTGTTAAACCTATAGGTTTCCCTACATGACGAGTGGTGTCTCGTGAGTGTTTGCAGTGAATCTAACCATAAAATTCGAAAACTTATTTAAATGCAGTATATGAGTAGATGATAAAATGTTGTCAACCCAGGTAAAAAGACATCAAGGAACACCGTATTCAACTATCAAAATGTGAAATAAAATTACTTAATACCAAAAGCATAATCCTTTCTAAAAATCAACGTATGTGTGTGTGAAACAATCTTAAGTATCATTAGAGTAATTCTTAGATTGCCTTTATAGAATCAAAGCTTTGACTTCAATTCTCACTGGATATATCTCTCTGAATCGAACTCTCTGAGAATTGGGTAAGTGTATCTCTCTAGTGTGTGAGGAGGTGAGTAATACAAGTTCAAACGTCTCACACACTTTATAGAAAATGACTGATTCATGAAAGAAAATTGATCTCATGAACGAATGTTAACCATTATATTGAGAATGTCGAGTTATTCACCATATAAACTTCTTGTTTGCCCGAACACTTTACCAAGGGTGAAAATGGGGTTTATTTAAGGCATAAGGGAAAAATGATGAAGATGATGTAGGGTTTTTGAGAAGAGTGAAACACATTTTGATTAATTAATGTCTTCATCTTTTGAATTTTTGATTGCATGCTTTCTTTTTCTTCTTTTCTTTGTTTTCTTTTTTATTCTTTTCTCAACTTTTTTTCCCTTTTTTATTGCGATGCATTTTTCTTTTTATAACAAAAATGAAGACAATTTACATTGGCAATTTCAAACACTCTTTTTCTAAAAAATGATGGTAGTGATGGGATATGATATATGTATGGTATATAGAATGGACAAGGAAAATATGGAAAGATAATGGGTGAATGATAATGTGATAGGGAAAAGATGAGTGTATGATAAAAAATGGTTTTAATGCTCAAGACAAACTATAAGACACATGTTTCTTACAACTCAAAAGTGATATCATTCTCAGTGATTATGCCAAATTTGAAAAAATATTAACATCATGCAACGACTAAGTGTGGTACCTAAAGAAAGTTGTGTAAACTTGTGACTCGGAGACACGTGAAAATTCTCAAAAAGGTGAAAAGCTCAAATCTCACGGGTTTAAGTCACCACTAGTGATCTTTTAAGGCTCTCTTGAGAATATAGTTACTCTTCAACTTTTGATTGTAAACGTGATAGTGCAAATATTTGTCGAGTTTAGGAATTCATAGTGCAAGTACGCTTTTAAGAGGTATTAATTAATTTTATGGTAAAAGCGTAATTTTAGGGTCGAAGATGGGTATTCCGAGACTTATAAAAAAAAGGGATGATAGGCAATTCATGTCATAAAATTTTCATTTTTAACTGCACAAAAAGTTTAAAATGATTTGTTTCTGAAAAATTTCAAAAGAGGTACGATTTTGATAAATTTCCCACCCCCAAACCAAAGAGAACACCGCCCTACATGTTTAAAACTATAAATAAAAATAAAAAGTACAAGGGAGGAAAGATATTACCATAATGAACTGCTAACGAAATTGTACCGCATAATAGAGCAGAGGTGGAACCTGAAGAACAAATGCGACATAAAAATATGTACAAGTTTAGAAATCATATGAAAATCATTGGGCGATGTGAAACACTACCCCCAAATAGGATAAGACTCATACTCAGAAACAATGAACAACGGGCTGCCTCCCGGTAGCGCTAAGTTTAATGTTTTCAGCCAGACTGATCGCAACTCACCGTAAGGATATGAACTAGGAAAGCACGGTGTGGCAGAAAAATTGGGTGATGAGAATCACCCCCAAACAAGACTGAAGCGTCAGTCTCGTTGGATAAGGGATAAATAGGGTTAATGCACTTGTATAGAAAAGTGATTCACATGATGCAAATCATCGGTGGACCATGGGTGGATGGGTATTAGGGTAAGGCGAAGATAGGCAAGGGTGAGGGTGAACATGCACCGGTCACGGGCCATATTGAGCGTAAAGGAGAGGGCAACTAAGGCCCTTTAAGCATGATGCTCAAATTGTATAGGGACGCAAAATGGTTTGGCAATAGTGATGGTGTGGGCCTCAGAGAAAGTGAACGGTCGTTCTATAAATGGAAGATGATAATGGTCGTGTCGTGACACATCAATGAGCTGGAGAAAATAAAAATCACCACGACAAGCAAATGGCAAGCATGTAGGAACAATCTTGGTGTCACGTATGGGGAGAGTAGCATGAATACTCACATGGATGGTGGGGTTGATGAAAAGTGCACAAATGGGATCGTGGATCACTAGGGTGGAGCGTAGGTGTAGGTGAGGACGTAAATGCTTAGATGTGATCAGGGAAATAATAATAGCAAGGTCCGAATCAAGTGGTGGTATGGTATGGACAGTGGGTGGGTCGAGTGGGACAAAGGGTATGGGTAGATGATCCAACTCGAAAGTAGGGAATACACACTCCTCATGAGGCTCAGAGTGATCCTCAAGGGCAAGCAAAGGAGGAAGTGTGAAAGTGAATGAGGGAGTGATCAACTTATCCACATGAAAGTCACCATCAGAATTGGTGGAAAAATATAACGAGGCATCCAAATCCGAGATAGATGAATCAACATTAATAGTTAACTCAACGGGAGCCAAGAATGGTGGGACATGATCCATATCTAAAGCGATAGAAACCATCTCGGATTCAATCTCAGGAAAGTGGGAAACATTCGCAACCAGAGCTAACCTATAAGGAAGTGTCGACTCAAGGACACACGTAAAAGGATCAAAAGGTGTAGACTCGGGCATAATAGTAGATTCGGTGAAAGGGGAAATGCAAACCTCAATGGTGGGTTCGAGAGGATAGGGCACAATGGGATCAGTCTCACAGGCAGTGGATAGGTCAACACAATTGTCAACTTGGGGCCCGGACCACTAGGGGGTCTTAACGTCGAGATTCTCAGTAAGATAGGGTTGGTCACACTCAAAACAAGTGGCACAAGATAACACATCATCATTCCATGCGGGTGCAACAACGAGTTGAGTTGGGGTGAAATCTGACTCGTCTGCACACTCAAATGCAGTAAACCTGTGTTCAAGCCATTGAAGGGATTCATTTTGAAGAGTGTGCTGGAACTTTTGCAAGAGGCTCTCGAGAGCGGATGTGCAAGGTGGTGGGGAGATGTGGGTGGGTGGCGGTGGTGGGTGAGGTGGACACAACTCGCTATAAACACTAGGAGGTGGAGGAAACTCGTATGAAGTGGGAGGAACAAGGCCAAATTTATCATACACGAGAGAAGTATCTCCATGAGAGACAAAAGGTGGATAATTATCGGGAGCATAATAAGGGGACTGATCAGGATGAGGTGCACTAGGTTGCGAAGATGACTATTGGAACATGTGAGGATCCATAATATAAGGTTGGGATTCGGATTGCATGGGAGGGTAATCGGGCCTCCGCGAATAGCTTGGGTACTAATACCCCTCGACATTGGATACGTCATGAGAATAAGCCGAGGTGGGTTCCGAAACAGTGTCATATGGATACACTTGGGCCAAGATGGGTTCAGATGGAGAGAAAATAAATGGACACTCATGGGACAAGTGATCAATGAGAAATCAGTGTGTGCACGATGAATCATGGGATAGGTTGACACTCATCACCGAAGGCGGTGAAAGATGAGATGTGTGCTTGGGCGACACATGAGTATCAATGATGGGTGTTTGAGATTTAAAGCCACAAAGTAATGTATGGAGGTTCAATTCGGGATCAACATCAAACAAGCTTCGAGAGAATGGGAAATGGACAAAGTATTCCCGTAAAGGATTTTCTTCGGCCATGACAAGAGGAATATTTTTGGATTTTTAAATATTTTGCAAAAGATTTTTTTTTTTGATTTTGGAAAATAAGAAAAGGAAAATCTTTTTGACATTTATAATATGGAAAAAAAAGAAAGAAAATATTTTTGTGATTTTTGGAAATATTTTTTTAAAAAGTGAGGAAAATATTTTTGAGATTTTTCGAAAAAGGGGAGAAAATTGACTATTGATTTGGACGAACTAATTAAAACTGACTACCTAAAGAATTGAATTGGACACACAGAGTCGAGAAAAAATCCTAACGAGTACGTAGTCGATTATTATCTTCAAAAATAGTGAAAGAGGTAGTCAAATTTTAATGAAGTCCGCGAGCGATAAAAATCTAGGAATTTATCTTTGTGATCGCCTGTTGAAAAAATGTGTTCCTACTGGGCTAGCTAGTTGATTGATTTTTAATTTAATGAGAGCTAGGGTATCACACAATAGATAAACGAGTGAGTCGGGTGATGAAATCCCTTCTCGTTTCAATGACCGGGTCCAGGTCTTAGTAAAATTAATTTATCAAACTATTCGATTTAAGTGCGATGAGGAAATTAAAAGCACACAGGAGCAAGTAAACACACAAAAATTGACTCGCTCACAGGAGATTCACGAGGGATAAAGAAATGTACCTCCCACGATTTTTACACATGTGGGGTGAAGACCTAGTTGAGTCAACCGGGGAGAGATCTCGCCTATCTCAGTTATGCCCAGGAGTCTTACCGACCCTAAGTCGAGAGACTTCTAAATCCTCGCCTTTGGACGCCCTCTCTCTACCATGTCCGATTTTCTTATTCGATTTTTGATTTTTATGAAAAATTATTACAATAAATGGGTGTCAAAATGCACCCAAATAAATACAAACCTTCAAAAATCCTACACAACCAGTCTAAGGAGGAGGGAGAATAAATTTAAAAAATAAAATAAAATAAGAAATACAACTACAAGTGAAATACAAGTCTTCAACTTTGTCTGCACGTCAAGAAAGTGGCAACGACGTCATTTGATAACTGGCTTTTAGTGTGTGGTCATTATCTTCAAGGCCTAATCTCAAAATCCCTTGAATACCTACAACAGTTGTTTAAAACAACCCGTATCGCGGTAAGTACGGATATCAATCCAACTTCCAAGGTGAAACAATTATTGCGAAAATTTGCAATTCAATTTTTTTATTAAAATATTATTTTTTTATTTTTTTAAAACAATTTCAAGAGAAAAATTAAGGATCAAATACCAAAAATTCCCTCAAACATTTTTCAATACACACTTAGTCCAAGCCTTTTATTTTGTACCAAAAAGTCCCTTATTCTCTTAGTCTCCTTTTGAATTGGTTTCTTGAATCGCATTCATGAACATGTGTTCTGAATTCCAATGATTTCACAAATCCAACACTTGATTACACATATAAAAAGAAAAACTAAACCTAAAAATCTATTCTAAAACTAAACTAATTTTTTTGTATTTTTTTGATTTTTTTTATGTTGTTACTTTGTACATAATATACACTGACTTTCTCTCTTTTGCAGTCTCCTACGTCTGATATCAGAGTCCTATCTGAGAGATGCCCCTTTTATTTTATAAGACCCACGGATGGTTTTAGCTGGGAAAGATTTTAGGGATTTGAATATTTGGCTAAGTTAAAGACATTTTAGGGAGCTTTTGCATGTGGATTGGCAGGTGGTTTCGATGGGTTTTGATTTTGGGATTTAATATGCCAGGTGGGTCTCGAGTTTATAGCTAGGGAACTGGAGTCGGTTTGCTCCCGGTTCGTGGGTCGTGACGGGTTTGGCTGGGTTTTTTTAGGGGTAATGGCCGAAATGGGTTCAACTCGGGGTGTTCACGGGTTGGGTTCAGGATGGGCTTGGGTTTCGACCGCGTGGTAGGTTCTAGGTTTGGAAGGTCACGGGTTGGTGGGGAAGGTGATGAGAGGAGGAGAGAGAGAGAATAGGTTGTTGGGTTGGTTATGGATATGGGGTTTGAGTTGGGTTGATGTTTTGAGTTGGTTGTGGAGGAGAGAGTGAGTGGGTTTGTGGTGTTAATGGAGGTTTAAGGAGAGAGAGTATTGGGAGGTTGAAGAAGGGTAGGGGATTGGTTGGGTGTAGTGGGGTGTATGGTAAGAGGTGTATGTGAGGGTGTAAGGTAACTAGTGTGTGTGTGTGTGTGTGTGTGTTAGTGAGTTTGTACTTAACTAAAAAAAATAACACTACCTGACTAAAACTAATAAGCTAAAGAAAATAAAATCTACTAAAAAAATCCTAACTTATAAAGAGATAAATATTTACAAGTCTAAAAATAAATATAAAAGAAAACTAAAAGAAAAAATTAAAGCCCTAACCTAAAAATAAAACACTCAAATAAAGATAAAAACTAAACAGATAAAATAAAATAAAATAATTATAAAACCAAACAAATTAAAAACTAAAAACAAATAAAATAAACATATGAAAACCTAATAAAATATATACACCTAATAGTCAAATAAAACTAAGACTCAAAATAAAATAGAATAAAATAAAATAAAGAAAAATCTATTAAAATAAACACGTTTACCATATATACATAAAAATAAAAACACTCTATGCACAATAATGGATCCTAATTATATGCACACAAATACTGACTCTAATACATACACTATACGACACAAATAAATCAGAAAAATCCTAAAAATATACACAACTCAACTAAAAATTCTAAAAATAATAAAATACAAACTCAACACACATGAGACTCGGGTGATGGCTAGAACTCGGTTTGGACTTAGGTTTGGTACGGGATTGGGCTCAGGACATCGGAACTCATCTCGACAAGCTCAAATAGGACTTCGGACTTCTCGGTGTTTTGTTTTCTTCATTTCCTTCTTTTTACCACTATTGTGTCGCAATTACACTGATTTAGCATCATTTAATACCGCAACTGCGTATTGACCTACAAAATGATAAAATACGAACATAAGGCCAATTTATTAAAAACGAGCGACTAAAATGCATCTATTCGGGGTATTAATTAAACACTTTTGGGTGCTTATCTAATACCTATTCTATGGATTTTTGTGTGTGTGACATACCTACCATACTTGCTATCGATGCAAGGTCTTGAAGGGGACAGTCTTGTCTTGAGGAGCCCTTCAGGGGGGGGGGATTATAGATTGGTACCTCAGAGCATAGGATCTAAGGAGGACTTATTTGTGAGTGGATAAGTTTGGGTTATATGGGTGCGTAGGTATGTGCATGACCTGTTACACCGTGGTCCATGTCCACCTCCAGTTTGTGTGTGATTTTTTTATTACAATTCCTGAGAGATTCGGAATCGATAGTCCTTATTATGTACGTGAGGTAGCTGGACTTGATAGTTGAGTATGTACGCACCGTTAGTTTCGCCTATGTGGGGTCCAGTATTAGTATATATATTATAATAGTGAATATATATATACACACACACACACACACACACCATGTTGATTCTATTGTGTTGTTTACTAGAGCAGAATGATGATGCCAATATATATTAAGTGTGTAAGAACTTAATAGATTAATGAGATACATGGAATAAATTAACAAAATATGAGGAACTACATAATGTATATTTTTGTTATACGGGTGGGCACAATAGGTTAGTTGGCATAGATGGAGACTGTTAAAATCTAGTTAGGTGGGGTAACGTAACTAGGAAGGGTAATAATTATACGTTATGTGCGCACAATAGTTGAGGGGTGAGAATCTCAAGTGAGAGCATGTGACTAACATGTATATAATTATCTTGTATTTATGCATTTAAATACTTGTTGTTTTAAAACTGTTTTCAACTCGAGCTCTGACCCGTTTGCTTTCGAATCCATTTTTTCTGTAAAATATTTTTAGGTACCCAGCCATAGGGACACCAAGCATATGAGTTCCATTCAGTTGACGCGTTGTAGCTGCTGTGGAAGTTACAGGACCTCGGTACTTGACACTTCCATAATTATCCTTGATTCATTCAGAATTATTTATTCCAATCAGATCAAGTTGCCCATTCTTATTTAGATATTGTGGGTTCAGACATTCAATTATATTTCAGTTTTGGGATTTATTTCATTTCAGATTATTGTATTTGGGATTTAGACTAGAAGTGTTTACTCCAGACTCAGTTTATTTCATTATGTCATTTTAATTCCTATGAGATTGTCATTGGTTGGTGGATGTTTAGTTAATCATTTGAGTGCTTGCATGTTATATTAAAAAAGATAAATTTGACATCTAACTTTTTAAATACTAGGTGGTTAGTAATTAATAAAAAGTTTTAGATAGTGATGTTAAGACTGATCTAACAGGATATTTTGTTTTAAGTTTAATAAAGGACTGATCACCTGGTATTTAATTAGGTGGGGTGTCATAGGTGGTATCAGAGCATCAGGTTCTAGAGTCTTTAGGATCTGTACAGCTTATTATGCTTTTATCGTATCTTTATTTGATGTAGAGCCCTATATTTAGGAGTGTTGTATTCATTAATTGCGCATTTTACGTCTTCAGCTATTTTGAGATATTTATTGTGGACTTATAAATCTTCTCTCTCATCTCAGATACCTCCCAGACGTGCACAACGAGCTCCTAGTGGTGCCCATCCTGAGTCCCATCCAGCTCCGGCTCAGGGTACGATGAATACTGCGGAGGTTGCCGCTATCATAGCAAAAGCAGTAAATGCAGCTTTAGCCATAGTACATCAGGCCCCACCCCAGGCCCAGGTGGTTGCAACAGCTCATGCATTCCCTTCTTCTTGGGAGAGAGTTAGAGATGCCTTCCAGAAGGCACATCCTCCGAAGTATGCTCGGAGTTCTGATATTATGGTAGCGAGCCAATAGAAGAAAAACATCCAGCAGCACTTGAGCATGTACGAGTGCACTGAGATCTAGAGGCAAATACTAGGTACTTTTAAACTAGTGGGAGAGACACTACAGTGGTGGGAGTCTATTACCACTGCAGAGGAAAGAGACAACATGACTATTCAGGACTTCTAGGTGCGGTTCGACCGTAATATTTCCTTTCCGCCATTCAGACTGAGATGAGGCAGAAATTACTGAATCTTAACCAGGAAGGGAAGACCATTGTAGAGTATGAGGAAGAGTTTACGAGATTGATTAATCTGGTGCTAGATGAGGTACCTACTGAGGGGAAGAAAATTAAGATATTTATGGATGGTTTGACTTAGAGGATTCATCAGCACCTTTTGGGTAATCCTTCGTTGGGTACATATAATGATGTGCTTAACGCTGCCCTACTACACTGTCAGGATCATTGCTTCCATCTGAAGGGAAGCAAACCAGCGGAGAAGTTCAGCTAATAGGGCAAGACAGGGGGTAATGGTGTCAGTGGGGCACAACTAGCTCAGGGTCAGCAGAGACGGGGTAAGAAAAGTTTCCACCAGGGGTCCCTGCTAAGAGGTTCAAATCAGGTGACCACAGGCAGGGACAAAGAGGTTTTAGGCAGGGCCATCAGGGCCAGTTTGGCCAGCAAGGCCAACAGGGACAACAACGCTTTCAGCAGGGACAAGGGAGGGGTGGTAAAGGCCATCAGGGACGAGGATAGCAAGGGGAGGGAGGGGGGAACTTTATAGGTGAGTGATTTGTATGTGGAAATATTGTCCATAAGAAACAGGAGTGTCCTGAGAAGGGAAGGACTCCACAGCAGCAGCAGGGTGCTCGACTAGAGCCTCAGCGACCTATCTTCCCAATCACCCTCCCAGTGCCAATACAGATGCCAGCCTTACCAGCTATTCCAGTGGTTCTAGTTCAACGGGGACAACTACAATATGGGTGTGTTTACAACGTCCACCACGCCTCAGTTCCTTAGGCATCACCCGCAGTTGAGGGTATGTTTGCTATCAAGGGGACTTTAGGGCGGGTATTATTTAACACAGGGGGCTTCCCACTCGTTCATTGCCACTAGATTTGCACGTGCCACATGATTATTAAACACGACAGATAGCACGGTTACTAGTGTAGATTCACCACTGGGCTATGGGTTAATGATAATATTTATATGTCGGGGCGTGGGTATATAGATTGGGAGATTTATTTTACCTTCCGATATGATTGTATTAGATATGTTCGAGTATGATGCTATTATTGGGATGGATTGGCTAGTTACGTATAGGGACATGATTGATTGCTATAATCATAGTATTGTATTTTTTGTATCGGGTCAGGATATGTTTTGGGTGGTGATGCTTCGTCTCGTGGGAGGTTCGTCCACCCATTTATATTATATAGAGGAGGAGACTTCTGAGGAGGTGGTGATTCCACTTTATTCGATTTCGGTTGTTTATGAGTTCACTGATGTATTTCAAGACATACCAGGGCTACCGCCTAATAGAGAGATAGAGTTTGTGACAAACTTGACGTCAGACACTCGACCTATAGCCCGTGAACCTTATCGTATGGCTCCGGCGGAGATGAGGGAGTTACGGGATCAGAGGGATCAGTTGTTGGGATATGGATTCGTCCGTAGAAGTACCTCGACTTGGGGTGCTCCCATACTATTCGAAAAAAAAAGATGGGTCGTTATGCGTGTGTGTTGACTACCGAGAGTTGAAAAAGGTCATGATGCAGAATAAGTATACGTTGCCCTGATCGATGACTTATTCGACCAGTTGATAGGTGGTTCCTACTTCTCAAAGATAGACTTGAGATCAGGATACTATCAGTTACATATCAGAGAGCAGGATGTGTCTAAGACTGCCTTCTTAATGAGATATGGATCCTACGAGTTCAGGGTTATGCCATTTGGGCTAACCAACGCACCGATCGTGTTTATGGCCTTAATGAACACGGTGTTTAGAGAGTTTTTAGATCAGTTTGTCATTGTCTTTACAGAGGAAATCCTGATTTATTCCCAGACTGAGGAGGAGCATGTCGGACATTTGAGGAAAGTTTTGCAGACACTATGTGAGCATAAGTTATATGCGAAATATGAAAAGTGTGGGTTTTGACAAAGAGAGGTTAATTTTGGGGGGCACATTGTTTCTGAAAGAGGGATATCCGTAGATCGAGGGAAGGTGTTTACGGTGAGGGAGTGGGGGCAACCCATGACGCCGACAGATATACATTGTTTCTTGGGGCTAGTCAAATTCTAGAGGCGATTTATTCGTGGATTCTCGAACATAACGGGTTCGTTGACTAATTTGACTCGCAAAAGGGTGCTATTTATCTAGGATGATGCCTGTTAGTTGGCTTTTGATGAGTTTAAGGACAAGATGACTTCAGCACCAGTTCTAGCACTGCCCATGTCGGGATTGGAATACCTGGTGTATACTGATGCATCCTTACTAGGAATTGGGGGGTTCTTCAACAAGAGGATAAGGCTATAGCTTATGCTTCCCGTAAGCTTAAGCCTCGTGAGAGGAATTACCCCACCCACGACTTGGAGTTAGCAACAGTCGTATTTGCACTTTGGATATGGAGACATTATCTCTTAGGGGAGAAATTTTACCTATTCACAGATCACAAGTCACTGCAGTACCTGTTCACCCAGCGGGAGTTGAATCCGCGTTAACGGAGGTGGCTTCAATTTGTGAAGGACCATTAGTTCGATATCCAATGTCAGGGGAAGGCTAACATAATAGCAAATGCGTTGAGCCATAGGCCAGCAGGTAGGTCTGGCAATTTTTGACACGATAACCCGTTTATGGTAATAACCCGAAACAACCCGAAATTGACCCGATTAGCTTGTATAGATTTAAGACTACCTAAAACTTATATTCAAATAAAAATCAACGCGACCCGAAAATGACACGACTAACCCGAATTGCCACTCCTACCAGCAGGTGAGGTGGCCTAGGTGTGGAAGGTGAAATGGAAGGCACTGGGACATCAGGATGCAGTTGCTCGCTCATTCATGTCAGTGACGATGAGTACACCCGAGATCATTACTAGGGTGATACAGGCTCAGGGAGAAGACTCGTTCTGTCATGATCGGATTGTACAGCTTTTAGCCGAGGGGGAAGAGTCGTATTCTGTGAGTTCAGATGGGGGCTTACACTTCAATGACATACTAGTAGTTCCAGAGGGGGAGGATTTACGACATGTGGTGATGGCAGAGTTAAACGGTTCATAATTTGTGGTACATCACAAACGGGATAAGATGTATCAGGATATGAGGCGACAATACTGGTGAAGTGGAATGAAGAAAGGCATCGCCAAGTTTGTTTCGAAATGTGCCACTTGTTAGCTGGTAAAAGTGGACCACCAGAGATCTCCAGGATTCTTACAGCCGTTAGAGATCCCTATGTGTAAATGAGAGAGCATTTCCATGGATTTCATCATGGAGTTGCCTACATCACTGAGGGGTTACGATTCTATATGGGTGATTGTGGATCGGCTTACCAAAGTAGCTCATTTTCTGCTAGTTCGAACCGATTATACTACGGGGCAGTACGCTCAGATCTTCATTGCTAAGATAGTGAGACTCCATGGGGTGCCCCTTGATATTGTGTCCGACTAGGATAAGATTTTTGTATCCAGATTTTGGGAGAGCTTCCAGAAAGGCATGGGTACGGAATTACAATTGAGTTCGGCCTATCACTCGTAGACTGATGGGCAGATCAAGCAAATGAATGAGATGTTAGAGGATATGTTGCGTATGTGCATCCTCGATTTTAGCGGGGGCTGGGAGCAATATCTTCCACTAGTGGAGTTTTCTTATAATAACTCCTACTTGTTTACTATTGGTATGGCTCCATTCGAGTCGTTATAAGGTAGGCCTTGTCGTTCTCCGACGTGTTGGCTAGAGGTGGGGGACAACAAGCTACTTGGGCCAAAGGTGATTCAGGATACCTTAGCCAGGATTGAGATGATTCGGAGTCGTATTCGGGTTACTCAAGATAGACAGAAGACCTACGCCGATGCTGAGAGGTTTTTCAGGGAGTTCAGTGTGGGGAACCAGGTGTTGTTACAAATATCTCATATGAAGGGGATAATGTGATTTAGGAAGAAAGGGAAGCTAGCACCGAGGTATGTAGGGCCATTCCCTATTATTGAGCGTATTGGGCCAGTGGCTTACAGACTTGGGTTACCGGATCACTTGCAGAGGATTCATGACGTGTTCCATATTTAGTCGTTGAGGAGATATCTTCGGGATGAGTTGGCCCACACTCATATATCTTTAGAGGAAATTGATCTACAACCCGATAGTTCCTACGAGGAGGGGCTAGTTGTTATCCTAGATCGAAGGGAGAGAAAACTGAGGTCAAAGGTAGCGTTGTTAGTACGTGTTCAGTGGCGGCATCATAATATCGAGGAGTCTATCTGGAAGCGCGAGGACGAGATGCGTGATAAATATCCAGACTTATTTTTACCAGGTGTACTTATAATTTTTCAAATTTCGGGACAAAACGGGATTAATTGACGTAAAAATAAGAAATTTATTTTTAAATTAATCCGGATTTAAATAGATAATTACTAGCGTGACGAGACTTAGTATTTATTAATGTGAATTACGTTGAATATTACTTAGTGAGTAAAGTAATATGTAATTATGAATTTATTCAAATTATCGAGTGAATAATACGACAATTGTGAGAAATTAAGTTGGGACACATGTGTCAGTCGTGTCGGGACTAAAATTTATGGAATAAAAGTAGATTATTTATAAATCACCCATATGGTCATTTTGAGTACACCAAAGTGACCGAAAGGTCCGAGATAGTAAAAAAAGTATACCCGGAAGTTTTGTTTGGGTCCCGGGGCATTTTTAAGCCAAACTGGCATCCCGGGATGGTATTATAGACATTTTAATTTTTGGAGTAATTAAACCCACGAAGGCTATATTAGTTGCTAGGGTTGGGTATTCTAAGGTTATCAAACACAAAAACAATAGAGGCCATTGGAAGAGGAAGGATAAGAGATCCCAAGCCAAAAACCACCCATAGTTGCACCTCTTTCACAATTAACGCCACCAGAGTGTAGATCGAAAGACGAGGAACGTAGCCATACTCTTCATCATCAAAGGATCAGACCTACTGTTATAAGGCAAGTATTGTCTTGATTAAATTCAGCTAGATAAATTATCCACGTTAGTAAAATATGATTAAGAATTAAATTTCATTCATGTAGAGGATAATTTTTGGATTAAATCATATTCTGGGTAGGATTCATGATTAGGATTGAAGTACGGTTATGGGAAAATAAATTTTAATACATTATGGGAATCGTTATGTAGAGGATTCAGAGTTTTGATCATGTTCTCGAAGAAAATCCATAACTAGGGTTTTGGGGACTTAAATTATAATTCAATTGAAAAGTTAATGAATCTTGATGTTTAATGATTCTTGTACGTTATAAATTGTCTATATGTGTTAATTTAATGTTTAGAACCTTCGTTTTGGAGTTCGGGAATTAACTAAGAAGCTTTTAGAGATTTTTGGTTGAGGAACTCGTAGCCTTAATTTGCAGAAAAACCAGGTTGATACCTGTATGATCGATATCGACCCAAGAATGTCAATCGATCGACCCATTTCTCCGATCGATCGACTCCCCTGAAATTTGTGACTTATTTCCCTTTTTATTTTCGAAGCAACCCCAACTTTTAAGAACCCTTAAATGTTGATTAATTGAATATAATGGGACTTAGGGAAGGTCAATAGGGTTATAGTTAAGTCCCGAAAAGTTTCATTATGTATGGAATTGAATGGGGAGATTTATGAGTGTTTTTCGAATGCGTTACGATTGGAAATTTTATGAATTGGGGTTTAATTTGAATAAATGATGACTTAGGGTTAATACAAGTAGTAAGGGAACACTATAGTATTGAATAAACCTAAGGATTAATTGGGTGACTTCGTAAACCTTTGGGATAGGGAAAGGTACTTGAATTTATATGATGAGAGTTATGGCGTTAATTAAATTTACGTATGATATACGAGTTCTAAATACAACGTGTGAGACCTGTAATATGGTATGTGTGAATAATAACATTGAACGTATAAATACTTTGGTTGTGTGAATACCTATTGTATGGATTTTTGTGTGTATGACATACCTACCATACTTGCTATCACCAGGAGGTCTTGAAGGGCACAGTCTTGTCTTGAGGAGCCCTCCGGGGGGGTATATATTGGTACCTCAGAGCATAGGATCTAAGGAGGACTTATATGTGAGTGGATAAGTTTGGGTTATATGGGTGCGTAGGTATGTGCGTGACCTATTACACCTTGGTCCATGTTCGCCTCCAGTTTGTGTGTGATCTGTTTTATTACGATTCCCGAGAGATTTGGAATCGATAGTCCTTATTATGTACATGAGGTAACGGAACTTGATAGCAAAGTATGTACGCACCGTTAGTTTTTCCTATGTATGGTAACGTAACTAGGAAGGGTAATGATTATACGTTAGGTGCGCACAATAATTGAGGGGTGAGAATCTCAAGCGAGAGCACGTGACTAACATGTATATAATTATCTGGTATTTATGCATTTAATACTTACTGTTTTAAAGATATTTTCAACTCGGGCTTATGACACCCCGCCCAATTAAATATAGGGTGATCAGTCCTGTACCAATTTAAAACATAATGTTCGTTTGGTTCATCCTTAGTGTAAGAGGGTAGTGAGAATGGGGTCTATGAATAACTGGAAAGGGTGAGGCGTGACCCACTCCAATGGACACTGTCTGCAAGTCTTCAAGGTCTCCTGGTGCAACTTCTGAAGAAAACTTCTCCTTCTGGTAACAATGGAACTCAAGCTTCAACTCACTCCCTGCAAGAAGATGAACTTTCACAGCAAAAATAACAATTTTCTCAAGGGAAACACCTGAGAGTGATGGCTGTCAGTGGGGAGTGAAGGAACAAGGCACTCAACACTAAGAGAATGAGCAGGGAGAGAATACTAGGTAGGTCTGGTGATATTTTAGCAGAGTAACAGTGCAATTTTTCTTGTATATCATCCGTCCCTATGACCTTGCCCAGGGGTCCTATTTATACTTGGGCACTAAGGTTGGGTTGGCACTTTTGGCGCCAAAACTTAGAGGGTTGGTGAGGGACAAAGTCTGCAGTGTACTATTTGTCCCTACCTGCAGGCAGGTCTGCCCGTCCCTTCTGGCAGATGCCCTCTAGCGCCGACCAAAGTTCAAAAGCAAATATGTCTTCTAATGGAGATAAAATATCTGATTTGCTAAATATCTTTTGAAATGGTAACTTTGATAAAAACTTTGTAAACTTGAGGGGGGGTCTCGAGGACCACCTCCTCTAAAATATTTGCAAGCTTGAGGAGGGTCTCGAGGACCCCCTTCTAAAATCATTTTTCTTGAGAGGGGTTTAGAGGACCCTCTCCTCTAAAATCATTTTATAAATAGTTCTTTTCTTGTGAGCAGCCAACCCTTTGGCTGCTCACTTCACTTGTGACTAAGTGTGAGGTGTGTGAGGATTGGGTGACTCTAGGGTCTCCTACTAGTATTCTCTCAATCCTATAGTGCTAAGTGGTTGAGCTTGCTCAACATACCTTGTCCCTTAGCCGCCAAGCCAAAACTCCCAGGAGGTCCCAACGCGCCTGTTCGAGCCCTGCTTGCTCGACTAGGCAACCTGTACAAGAAAGTAAAGTGTTAGTGCTGTTGTTCATTTAGAGACTGCCATTTTATGATGGAAACCCCTGTAGCAGCACTTCTCGAATAACATTTATGCAGTGACCCTTGTAGTGGCGCTGACTCTTGCGGTGACGCCGACTCTCTCAACTGTCATTATTGCAGTGGCCCTTGAAGCGGTGCTGGCACTTGAAACGGTGCCGACCTTTGTCCTGGCGTCGACGTTCGAAGTGGCGCTGATGTTTGAATCTGCGCTGACATGTGAGGCGGCGCCGACCCTCGTCGTGGTGCCGACGCTTGCAGCGGCGTCGACACTTGAAGCGGCGCCGACGCTCGAAGTAGCGCTGATACTTGAATTGGCGCTGACATGTGAGGCGGTGCCGACCTTTGTCGTGGCGTCGACGCTCGAAGTTGCGCCGACCTTTGTCGTGGCGCCGACGTTCGAAGCGGCGCTGGCGCTCGAAGCGGTGCTGGCCTGTGAGGCGGCGTCGACCCTTGTCGCGGTGCCGACGCTCGGAGTGGCGCCGACGCTCGAAGTGGCATTGACGCTTGAAGTGGCGCTGACGCCTGAGGTAGCATTGATGCTTGAATCGGCGTTGACATGTGAGGCGGCGCCGACCCTTGTCCCGGCGCCGGCGCTCGGAGTGGCGTCGACGCTCGAAGTGGAGCTGACGCCTGAGGTAGCGCTGATGCTTGAACCGACGCTGATATGTGAGGCGGCACCGACGCTCGAAGTGGCGCCGACGCTCGAATCGGTGCCGACCCTTATCGCGGTGCCGAAGCTCGAAGTGGCTCCGTCGCTCGAAGTGGCGCTGACGCTTGAAGTGGCGCTGACGCTTGAAGTGGCGCTGACGCCTGAGGTAGTGCTGATGCTTGAACCGACGCTGACATGTGAGGCGGCGCCGACCCTTGTCGCAGCGCCGAGGCTCGAAGTGGCGCCGAGGCTCGAAGTGGCGCCGACGCTCGGAGTGGCGTTGACGCTTGAAGTGGCGCTGACGCCTGAGGTAGCGTCGATGCTTGAACCGGCGCTGACATGTGAGGCGGCGTCGACCCTTGTTACGGCACCGACACTCGAAGTGGCGTTGACGCTTGAAGTGGCGCTGACGCCTGAGGTAGCGCTGATGCTTGAATCGGCACTGAGATGTGAGGCGGCGCCGGCCCTTGTCCCGGCGCCGACGCTCGAAGTGGCGCTGACGCTTGAAGCGGCGCTGACGCTTGAAGTGGCGCTGATACTTGAACCGGCGCTGATACTTGAACCGGCGCTGACATGTGAGGCGGCGCCGACCCTTGTCGCGGTGCCGACGCTCGAAGTGGCGTTGACGCTTGAAGTGGCGCTAACGCCTGAGGTAGCGCTGATGCTTGAATCGGCGCTGACATGTGAGGCGGCGCCGGCCCTTGTCCCGGCGCCGGCGCTCGAAGTGGCGCCGACGCTCGAAGTGGCGCTGACGCTTGAAGCGGCGCTGACACTTGAAGCGGCGCTGACGCTTGAAGTGGCGCTGATACTTGAAGCGGCGCTGGCACTTCGACCGGCGCTGGCACTTGGAGCGGCGCTGACACTTGCAGTGGCGCCGACACTTGCGGCGGCGCTGACCCTTGTATCGGCGCTGGTACTTGAAGCGACGCCGACACTTGCAGCGGCGCTGTCCCTTGCAGCGGCGTTGGCACTTGCAGCGTCATTGACACTTGCAGCGGCGCTGACACTTGCAGCGGCGCTGATACTTGCAGTGGCGCTGGGGGTTCCTGCTGAATATGAGTTTCTGTCGGGACCCCGGGGGGTTCCTGCTCAATATGAGTATCTACCGGGATCCCGGGGGGGTTCCTGCCCAATATGAGTTTCTGTCGGGACCCCGGGGGGTTCCTGCTCAATATGAGTTTCTACCGGGACCCCGGGGGGGTTCCTGCTCAATATGAGTTTCTGTCGGGACCCTGGGTTTCTTCTCAGTATTTCTAATAAAATAATATTTTCCCTTTTTTATAGGTAGACACCCTTCTACACTTAGCATCACTATCGAAAAACTTGTTAACGTATTAATTACCTAATATAAAATTAAGCTAGGTTCCAAAACATTTTCCAATTTTAGTTTTAACAAAACAATTCATTTTAAATTCCCAAATATATAAAATATAAACCATTCACCATGCACAAAAATGTGAAAGGTACTGAGCATGAACTAAGTACTGAAATAAATAAGACTGGATAAAACCTCCCAGTTCAAAACTCCAATTCACAGACTAGTAGTAAAATTCCATCCAACTAAAGGAACTGTAAAGTAAACTAAATAATAACTCTGATAAAAACTAGGAATGGGCGACACATGCCACAACTAAGATGTCTAGATAAAACTGAATGAAAATGATGGATGCGTCTAATGTAAGGACCTACAGCTTCAACAACAGCTGCAGCACGTAAAGCAATTCGAATCTCTAATTCTGGTATCCCTGTGGCTGAGCACCTGATATAATACATATATATAGCAAAATAGAGAAGAATTGTAAGAAACGGGTCAGAGCCCGATGTTTTAAAAATATTTAGCAAGTATATAAAACTGCAATGAAGCAAGTATTATGTGCTTGTTAGATATCGCACTCTCATATGAGATTCTCACATCTCACCTATTGTGCACGCCTAACGTACATCTACTAGCTATGCTACCCGACCTAACTAGTTTGAAACCATAATATCACCATCTACGTTCTCCAGTAGTATACCCGTATCGCCCATACAATACGTTAAAGAAATAGTTTAGCTCACATAACTAAAAGTTTCATTATTCACCGTTCGAATGGTTAATCTTTTACCCACTAAGATTATTTTATTTCTCATTTATACTATATCTACTAATTTCACAAAGTAGAATGTTCCCAAGTATATTCATATATATATAGTCACATCATCCCTATATATATATATATATAGTCACATCATCCCTATACATATATATACAAATCCTGCACCCCCGGGCTAAGACCCATTAACGCACCTAACCATAATAATCCTGCACCCCCGGGCTAACACCCATTAGCGCACTTAACAATAAGATTCTTATACCCCCGGGTTATCACTCCTTAGTACACTTAACAATCCGGTTATCACCCATTAGTACACTTAACAATAATATCCTTATACCCCCGGGTTATCACTTATTAGTACACTTAACAATAATATCCTTGTACCCCCGAGTTATCACCCATTAGTACACTTAATGTAAGGCCCTAAAACATGATTAGGAGGGTTAATTACATGATTAAGTACAAGTTATTAGTTATAAATTGGTTATGTGTGTTAAACATGTTAATTATCATGTTTAGGGAACGCATAATCATGTGATATATGTGTTGTTTACATTAGGTGCTAATTGAGCTTATTGTCGGGGATAATATTTTTAGATCATATTATTAGTTATGTGGTTAAATACATAATGAAAATATGTTTCTAATTCATCACTATGTTTATAAAAGCAAACTAGGGTGTTGGTACGAAATTGGCGATGTTTGGTCGCCAAATGGGAAAGTTATGAGATTTTGAGTAAATTGCTACTTCCTTGTTCGACCCCAAATTAGGCATACTAGTTTTATGATTTTGGGAAAACACAAAATATGAAAGTTGTAGATGTTTAAGTTATCTACGCATAGATATAAAGTGGGAGTAAATCGGGGTCCGTAATAGGGAGATATGGTGATTTTACAAAGGCGGGACAAATCCGTCATTAGTGAAATTATTTGATTGGATCTCCCATCCAACCAATCACGTGTTACCACTACCCCTATTCCTATTGGACCCCTTTAAAACGTGTTTCTGATCTTTAAACATATGTATAGCTTCTTCCTCACAAGGAAATAACAAAATTTTGCCTAAGGAGAGAGAGAGGGGAAGTTTAAGGAAGAAAATCTTTTGAAAAATTCCAATAAATCGAGGAATCCTCGTAAGTTAATTACTTATTTATTAAAGTTGGTCATAAGAATGAGTTTTATACTTTATATTTTTTGTATGATTTTGATAAGTATTTTAATGATACCCATATTGCCTAAGTGTATTAAATTAAGGATGGGTTAATAACATAAGTTAGAACTGGTGCTAGGATCGTAAATGCATACTTTAAAGTCCTAGATTTACATCATTTTTTCGTAAAGCATTTTGATTTAAAAAATTCATACTTATGATGTATATATCTGCTAAAACATGTTTATTATATATTTCCATGATGTATACCCAAGGTGGAGGTTATGTATGAAAATGTTAAGTTATGCCTTAATGTTCTATTTTGACCTAGTTATGCTAAAAATGCCATAAATCATGGAATACTTTTTGAAATCAAGAACTTACAGTGGGAGATGTTAGAAAATAGATATGAGCATAACATATTCGAAAATCAGAATAAAATACCTTCTAGCTTGGCTTGGGGGGGATTTTGAAGTTGATGTTTCATTGCTATTTTTCGATAGAACACAACATGAAAGATGTTGTAGAAAAATGGGCATAACTTTGTCAAAAAAATTTGTAATTTCATTACGTAAATTGTGTTAGAACCCTAATTAATATGGTGTTATATAAATGTGAAGTATCATATTTGATTCCTCTTAGTTAATTTAGATTGATCAACTGATGTGTTGTGTTACTGAGTTTAATGTTATTTAGTGTACTCAAATCCTAATGATGTTGAATTGTTAGGCGGGGAAGCTAATAATACCACCATACCAAGGAAATAATTTTGGGAATCAATATTGATACTAATTTCAAGGTGAGTGACCTATCCTATGAAATATGAATGCTTATATTTTCACATGGCATTGTGTAGTTAAATACATGTGTTAAACTGTGTTATGGAGTAATGTGATAATTGTAAAACAAATTCATATGCTTAACACTGTTAGGTGAAACTATTTAATGTTATGGACTGTAGAGGGTCCTCTATATAATGTTAAGGACTATGGTGGGTTCTATGGGATGTGGCGGTCCCGTTAATCCAACTTAAAGGTTTGTTGTACTTGGGCCTAATTATGGGATGTGGTGTTCCCCATTAACTGTGGTGGATTAATTGGACTGTGGCGGGTCCAGGCTTATGAGAGTTACATAATTCCTATTGGGTTATAATATTAGAAAATAAAAATGGTTATTTAAATCGGTTATATGTGTGGTATATGGTCATTCACTAAGCTTGTGTTGCTCACACTCCTAAAATGTTATGTTTCAGGTATGCCTATTGTTTGGAGTTCACTGCTAAGTTAGGACCTTAAAATGAGGGAGTGACGGATATCTAGTATGGTTTAGAATATCAAGAACCTTTTTGTGTAAATGTTAAATTAAGGATCTTGGATATGTAAAGTTGTGTAGTACTTATAAGTTACATGTAAAGGTAGTTATGTCGTCATTTACACATGCCTTCAAAAAAAAATCTTATGCTACTTTTCATGAGAGATTTAAAGTAAAGCAATGTTTAAGGGAATTTATCTTTATTAAAAAAAGAGGATGGGTTTAAATTAATTAAATCGGGGTGCGACACTTAACAACAGCATTCCTTCACCCCCGAGTTATCACTCATTAGTGCGCCTAGCAATAAGATTCTTTCACTCCCGGGTTATCACCCATTAGTGCACTTAACAAGAATATCACATAATAGGCATACACACATCCTATTAGAATTCATATGTATTTTCCCAACCTAATTATATACTTCCCATACATATTTTATTCTCATCACTACGTATAGTATAAATATTTTGATTACTATCTCTCTCGTAATCTCCAAGGTACATTCTCCATACCAAATTCATTAAAGTATTAATTCTCACATACTTTCCCGAAATTCTGCCCTTTTTAAATTTACCATCTCGCAATTTCTCTCACTCCAATAAACTGGTAAACTCAAAACTGGATTCTAAGAAAATTTTCAAAATTCACTACGTTGCTCGAACCAGAAAGGTTCCAAAATTCCAAAATTTCCAAAATTCACTACGTTCCAAAATTCACTAAGAACACAATGTATCGTGAGTCTCATCAGTAGAATAAATTCCTACGCACCAGAATCACATATAATTAGACAACCTACTTGCTGAGGTCTATAATACCATGAAAGTTTCATATATACATATATCTGGGCCCAACCCTATTTCAGGTGGCGTAGCACAAAATCAAGATTACTCCCCTCGGAGTATCCGACACGACGGTCATATCACTCAATTTACTATCATTCAAACATACGGTAATTAATCACTACATATTACCAAAATAAACTCTACTAATGCTAACTCAATGCAGTAGTAAATTACAACAACAAAATATACTCTTAGGGCCCACCCGGTTCACTCACGGGCGACATCAAAATGCCCTGCTATCAACGAGAAATACGTTTATAACAAGACTGATTTAACTAACGTTCCCACTCAACTCGATCCGCACGCGAGTTTTAGGGTTTCCAATTTACATATAAGTTGTGACACACCCATGTCACTAGAATTTATCCTTTACTCACAAGGATGAAGTAAAACCACATCTGCAATCATGATACATCTAGGATTTCATCCAAAAGTGGTCCCCTCTCATTATGGACAATTTATTCCATCATGCGGATTTCACGCCTATTTTTGAAACGTTGGCCCAAAATCTCTAGGCCTCAATTATGTCTTTACTGACCTCCCATTTACATCCCGGGCCCCGTCAACCCTGACATACCATATGCTACTCTTAACGATGACACCACTGGTCCAGCCTGAACCCATCACTCTCGGTTTGTAAATTTTCTGGGCCTAATTCTCTTGACCCAAATTCCTTCGCTGGAAGTCTCACTCCTCCAGTTGTTATGCCTAGCTGGCATGATTTACCATTTCTAATCTTATCAGTCTCACTTCTCAATTATGGACACATTCAACACTTGTAGTCCTACTCTCTTCTCATAGAGAAACTTCGCAAGCCATTTCCCCGTCACTAGTCCCACTGACCATTTTAAAATGTCCTTTTCTCGGATCGAATAGTCTTATCTCACTGGCTATGTTGGCCTTTCGGAACTATGGTTGGCCTCCCCGACCCTGATTGACTTCCTCGTCACCTTGTAGGAAGTTAATAACTCAAAATTATCTAACTGAGTTCCCTATTGGGTATACTCTCCTGTGGTGTCTCACTAACACCGTAAAGTTCAGTTTTGCCATTCAGCCAGATTCTCTAACCCTCTGGGCTCACTTCTTCCAAAAATGCTGCAATAACTTACAACCGTACAACCTTGATGACATTAGTCATCCTAGCTGGATTTCTCATCCATGCTTGTATTCTACACACGGTCCTTCTTTAGCTATAAGCCCTTTTATAATTATATGTCCCCTTTCCACGTATTAAGATCGTTATGCAATTCAACCTTTTTCTCATGATTGATCTCTAGCTTACCCACTGTGCTAAGTTTTAAAATTTCACTGGCATCTCTATTACAACATCGAATGGGAGACCTCACGGTCAACTCGTACCCAATTTTTTTTTTAAATTTCAAACACACTTTTTACACGTGGTGATTGATTCTAGTCACTTTATGTCGCTCCCAAGAGCTACCAATTTAATTCCAAATTTAATTTTGAGTGTCGTTACACTTCACTCTTCACAATTGCCTTCGGATTTTCTACATTCGTCGACCTTTTACACTTTATCTCTTTCTTCTCCGCACCTTCACTGATGGTTTTCAAAAGTTTCCCTCTGATTTCTCCCTTGTCGACTATGCTAGGACGACTGTGACCTGGGAATCTACTGTTCCTGAGTGACGATATCATTATCACTTGCTTAAGTAGTACTCATGGTTACAGTTGTCATGACCACCATTCTCAAATTACTTTATGTCTCCTGTCGAATTTCTTCTCATGCAGTCCTTCTTACGACCCTCGTTGGTCGTCCTAAAATGTTTGGTGTTTGAATCACACAAAATTTCGTATAATGAGTCACATCCATTATAATTCATAGCAGGAGAACGTAAGTCGCATACGTAAGGGAACACAACAATCCTGTCATAAGGCTTTACATCAAAGAACGCTATGCTGAAACATAATAAGCTGCACAGATCCTAAAAGACTCTATAACCTGATGCTCTGATACCACCTGTGACACCCCGTCCAATTAAATATAGGGTGATCAGTCCTGTACTAATTTAAAATAGAATGTTCGGTTAGTTCATCCTTAGCATCACTATCGAAAAACTTTTTAACTTATTAATCACTGAATATAAAAGTAAGCTCGGTGCCAAAACATTTTCCAATTTTAGTTTTAACAAAACAATTCATTTTAAATTCCCAAGTATATAAAATATAAACCATTCACCATACACAAAAATGTGAAAATGACTGAGCATGAACTAAATACTGAAATAAATAAGACTAAGTAAAACCTCCCAGTTCAAAACTCCCATTCACAGACTCATAGTAAAATTCCATCCAACTAAAGGAACTGTAAAGTAAACTAAATAATAACTCTGATAAAAACTAGGAATGGGCGACACATGCCCCAACTGAGATGTCTAGATAAAACTGAATGGAAATAATGGATGCGTCTAATTCAAGGACCTATAGCTTCCATAACAGTTGCAGCACGTAAAGCAATCCGAATCTCTAGTTCTGGTATCCCTATGACTGAGCCCCTGATATAATACATATATATATAGCAAAATAGAGAAGAATTGTAAGAAATGGGTCAAAGCCCGATGTTTTAAAAATATTTAGCATGTATTTAAAACTACAATGAAGCAAGTATTACGTGCATGTTAGATATCGCAGTCTCACATAAGATTCTCACCTCTTATCTATTGTACACGCCTAACGTACATCTAACCCACACTAGCTATGCTACCCGGACTAACTAGTTCTAAATCATATTATCACCATCTATGTTCTCCAATAGTATTGTAATGACCCCACTTTTATGTGCTCATATGTATATAGTTTGTTTTTACACTCATGTGTTACTTACTATCTTATAAATGTTGTATTATTATATATGTGATGTTATTGGCTATCAATATAACAAACTCCATTTTTAAATATGAAGAATCAATCGTAAATAGGATGAAATCGAAGTCTTATGACATATCTTAAGGTATATAATAAGTTTTGTGGTAGAAAATATAATTTTATGAAACTTTAGGGACTAAAATAAAAATACAAAAGGGCCATTTTATAAATAAAATATTTTCAAGGACCTCTAAGAAATATTGAAAATATATAATGTGAAATTACCAAAACACCCTTCATGTGTGAAATGACCCTTATACCCTTATCACCTTCCACCACGTGCTGGTCACCTCCACCTTACACATGTCATCTTCAGAGAGAAAGCTAAAACACTTGTCATTATTTGGTGATGTTAGACTGCAAGACATCCCCGGAATGCGACACCCAAACGATGACTTGCCACCGTAATGCTTGTTCACCTAGACACATGTCAACACCGTAAGACTTTTGGAAACCTATAAATAGGGCCTTAGGGTTCATTTGAAACTCACACCAATTCCTTGAGAATTATAGTAAGAAAGAGTGATAGAAAGCTTGGGAAATATCTTAAGAAGGAGTTTAATAATTTCGAAGAAAGAATTCATTTCGTAGGTATGATTTTATTTAAATGTTATAATTCATTTTTGTAGTTTTAATTTCGTATTTTATAGTTTTACTTAGTAGTTATGCTGGTAAAATACACTAAAGACTTTAGTAATCAAAACTTAAAATTTGGAAACAATCTAAATTGATTTTATTTTCAAAATATGTCAGCTTGTTTGAAAAATATATATATATATATATACACTTTTTTTAAAATGATTTTTGTAAGCAATTGCTCGTATTATGGAATCTCATTTAAGTAATTCCAAAGTCAGTCCCGGTGAAATTCTGTCTAGTTAAGATGGTATTTAAGTGGTGCCCCTGTGACCCTCCATCTCTACTGGGAATAAATCCGGAAATGTTCTGTCTAGATGAGATGGTATTTAAGTGGTGCCTCTGTGACCCTCCATCTCTACTGGGAACCGACTGATTAGGAAGAACTATGAATTGAAATTCTTTAAATGCGATGAATAAATATTAAAAATTGAGAAAATGGTTTTAGTAACCTTTTTCAGCAAGATATTTTAGGATTAAAACACAATATTTAGAATTGGGATTTATTTAGAATACATAATTAAACCTTTATTGTATTTATTAGATTAACGTGTGATCTAAGACTCAATATCTATATTTTCGAGCCTCTATTTTAGGTGAGTACTCTGACATTCCTTGTGTATTTTGATTATATGATATTATGCAAACTATATATATTTTATGAACTGCTTTTATTCTTAAAATTCATGTGATACCGATGATTGATTCAATTGTGATATGTTTATATTTGTCCATATAAACCAAGGTTCTAAAAAACGCGAGGCGTGATCGAGGCGTGGAGGCGAAGCCTTAAGCCTTAGAAACCTAGGCGGGCCTTAGGCGTAAAAAGGCGTGAAAAGGCGTTTAGGCCTTTTTAATATATTTTAATATTTTTTTAACCATAACAAGGCTATTAAAATACAAAAATTGTACATATCATAAAAATATGTCTGAATATTTGCAAATTAAAATACTATTTGATTATTTTGGGTGAGATAATTGTCCGGTTTGTAAAAAATCTTTAAAAGGCAATATCGTTTCACTAAAGCATTGTTGTTTTTAGAAAAAAAGTGCGCCTTAAAGGTTTTACCAAGCATAAGGCGTCAAAAACTTAAGGCGGGGCGTTTCTCCCAAGCCTCAAGCCTAGGCGTGCCTAGACGGAGCCTAGGCGGGTTTTTTAGAACAGTGTAAACATACCGATTAAAATGATTATTGAAAAGGATATTGAATATTGAAAATCTGATTCGGCCTAAGAGACCTCTTTACTGACTGACCTTCCCAGTTGGGTTATCGCTGGTGTGCCCTAAATAAGGCGTTGTGACGAACATGTTCGATTGACCCTCAACTACCGGGGTATAATACGGTAGAAGAATACGGTATTAGAGTGTACTTGGCCATCAAAATGATATGATTGAAAGAAAAAGATATCACAATTTAATTATTGCATTCTTCTTATTCTGAGCTATCCAATTGTGATATATATACTATCATTTCAAAATATATATCTATATACTGCAAGTTCCTATCCATATATATATATGCCTTCTCTTTTGACTTGAATAGGTATCTATATTCTGAAAACCTTGGAATGTCGGGAGATTAAATCTTATTCAGCTTTTAGCTGACGTTGTATAAATAACGATTTTTCAGGAAATAATTAGACGGGAGGATGGAGTGTAGAAGGACTATGTTGAAGATTTAGCTTGAGGAGCTCTTTTGTTATAATTTTAAATATAACGTTTGTTTTTAGGAGATAGAGCATGTTTGGCTCTTTAGTAATAAGTTTTTAATTTTGGCATAAGTTGTAATCCGTTCATACTTTAATATATACGAAGTTCCATTTTAGAAATCTCTGATGACGTAATTCCATTTTTTCAATAGTTTACGATTCATGACCATGTGAATTTATTTCCGTTGCATTTATTTTAAGAAATATTTTAAGTCCATAACATTTAATGCCTTGGTGGCATGTCAAGACACTCATTCCCTACTACTACTGGGTTGGGGTCGTGACAGAGGTGGTATCAGAGCATAGGTTATGAACTCGTAGACTACTGAACATAAGTTTCGAACGTTATAGATTTCGTGTTTCAATCCTTAAGAGATAGTATTAAATATCTGATTTATGTGATAACCTTCCCTACGTGTTATATTATTTATAACTGGTATTTTAGTTTTCAATCTTGATATAATATAGTAGATCTTACGTTTTGCCATGACTGTAGAAAATGACCAAGAGAAGATCATCTATGGGAACTAGTGATTCGAGTATTGAAGGACTAGAAGGTGCATACAAGGCGATCGAAAGTCTAGCAAATATTGTGGAGCATCAGGTAAATAATGGAGTACCAAGGAATCCTGAACTAAGTAAATATACTATTGAACAGTTCAAGAAGTTGATTCCTCCATCTTTTAAAGGTACTCCTAACCCCACTGAAGCAGAAAGTTGGGTGATGCAAATAGAAAAGATACTCGATGTTCTTAAGTGTACTGATGAACAAAGAGTATCATTTGGAATGTTTATGTTAGAAGGTGAAGCCGAACATTGGTGGAGAATGACTAAGATAATATACGAGGAAAGGAATAATCCCATAGGTTGGAATGATTTCCTAGTGATATTCTACGAGAAATACTTTCCTGAAACGGTACAAGACCAAAAAGCAGCCGACTTCATGAGTTTAGTTCAAGGAAATATGACGGTTAGTCAATACGAGGCGAAGTTTACCGAGTTATCCCGTTTTGCACCTCATGTTGTGATAACCGATACTTTAAAGGCCAAGAAGTTTGAACGTGGGTTGAGGTTAAACATTCGTAGTCGAATTTCCATCCTGAAGTTGACATCATATACTGACGTGGTGACTAGAGCAACGATAGCTGAGAAGGACAGTGAAGAATATAATCAGATTAGAGAAGGGAAGAGGAAGTTTGGGGAACAAAGAGGAAGGAACCCCAATAATAAACCCTTTAGGACTATACCCAATAAAGGGCGACCTTTTGTGAATAAACCCTTTAATGTTGATAGATGCCAACGATGTTGTAATATTCATAGAGGGCAACCATGTTACCTGGAAACAAGAAATTGCTTTGGGTGTGGCCAAAAGGGACATAAAATGAGAGATTGCCCTAACAAAGGGAAGGCGCCAACGAAGACTTTTAATGACAATAAAGATCATGGCAGACAAGGTAGAATTTCTAATCTTTCTGATGCAAGGGCTTCTAATGAAGTAGTGTCAGGTATACTTTCTATATGTGCACATCCTTTTCAAGTTTTAATATATCCTGGTTCTACCCATTCATTTGTGTCTTTACGTTTCATTAATCGTTTTACTAATATTCCCGAACCCTTGAATCATAACATACACGTTTTTACTCCTTCTGGTGATTCATTGACGGGTACATTAGTATATAAATCTTGCCCTATAGATGTTAGTAGTCATAAACTATATGTCGATTTGATAGTTTTAGACATAAGAGATTTTGAAGTCATTTTGGGGATGGATTGGTTAGCATCATATCATGCTAATGTAGATAGTTTTGAGAAGAGAGTTACTTTCCAAATTCCTAACTAACCATAATTTAGTTTTGAAGGAACTGGCGTCCTATCTCCCATGTGTATTGTCTCTGCAATGCAAGCCTATAGTTTTCTTAAGAAAGGATGTCAAGGATTTCTTGCAAGTGTTATTGATTTGCAAATGAAGGATCCTAGTTTAGAAGAGATCCCTATAGCAAAACATTTTCCAGATGTTTTTCCGGATGATTTACCCAGTCTACCTCCTAGTGGAGAAATAGAGTTTACGATTGACCTTCTTCCTGGAGCCATACCAATTTCAAAATCACCTTATCGCATGGCACCTTTAGAATTAAGAGAATTGAAAGTTCAATTACAAGATCTATTAGACAAGGGTTTTATTAGACCAAGTATATCCCCTTGGGGTGCTCCAGTGTTATTTGTTAAAAAGAAGGATGGGACGATGAGGTTATGTATAGATTATCGTGAACTGAACAAGGTAACCATTAAGAATAAATACCCCTTACCTCGTATAGATGATTTGTTTGACTAACTACAAGGTGCGCAAGTATTTTCTAAGATTGACCGTAGGTCAGGATATCACCAATTGAAGATTAAGGAAGATGATATTTCGAAATCATCTTTTCGTACTAGATATGGTCACTATGAAGCCATTTGGACTTACTAATGCACCAACTGTTTTTATGGATATGATGAATAGAGTGTTTAGGAAATATTTGGATCAATGTGTGGTTGTTTTCATTGATGACATCCTTATTTATTCCAAGAGTATTGAAGAACACGAGAAGCATTTAGAGATAGTATTACAAATCCTTAGGAAGGAGAAATTATATGCAAAATTAAAGAAGTGTGAGTTTTGGTTGCCTAGCGCTTTTTTTCTAGGACATGTCATTTCCAAAGAGGGACTGTCGGTTGACCCTCAAAAGATCGAGGCTATACTAGATTGGCCTAGACCAACTAATGTAACAGAGATTCGTAGTTTCCTTGGATTAGCAGGTTATTATCGAAGATTTGTTGAAGGATTTTCTAGCATTGCCAAACCTCTATCCAGGTTAACACAAAAGAAGGTAAAATATGAATGGTTTGAGGAAGTTGAGAATAGTTTCCAAGAACTTAAGAATCGATTAGTAACTGCCCCAATTTTGACTATTCCTTCAGGGACAGGAGGATTGGTGATTTACAGTGATGCTTCAAAAAATGGTTTGGGATGTGTGCTAATACAAAATGGGAAAGTAGTAGCTTATGCCTCGAGACAACTAAAACCACATGAACAGAATTATCCAACCCATGACTTAGAATTAGCTGCTATAATTTTTGCTCTTAAGATTTGGAGACACTATTTATATGGTGAGACTTGTGAGATTTATACCGATCATAAGAGTTTGAAATATATATTTACTCAGAAAGAATTGAACATGAGACAAAGGAGGTGGTTAGAATTGATGAAGGATTATGATTTAAATATTCATTATCACCCAGGGAAAGCAAATGTAGTAGCTGATGCTTTAAGTAGGAAGTCTACAACAAATTTAGCATGTCTCATTACAAATCAGGAACCTTTGTTAGCGGATTTGAGAAGCATGGAAATAGATGTACGTATTTATAGCAAAGGAGGAATAATCGCAACCTTACAAGTACAACCCACGTTGATGGAAAGGATCAAAATTGCACAAGTAAATGACCCACAACTGAAGAAGATCAGAGAAGAGGTTATTGAAGGGAAGAGATTTGAATTTGCGATGCGGGATGATATATTGAGGTTTGGAAATAGAGTGTGTGTTCCACGTGATTCCCAACTAAAGAGACAAATTTTGGAGGAAACTCATTGCTCGAGATTTACATTTCATCCTGGAAATACCAAGATGTATAGAGATCTTCGAGAAGTGTTTTGGTGGAATAATATGAAAAGGGAGATAGCAGAATTTGTATCTCACTGTTTGGTTTGTCAACAAGTAAAAGCTGAACATCAGAAACCATCAGGATTATTACAACCTCTACCTATCCCTGAATGGAAATGGGAGCATATTACCATAGTTTTGTGACAGGTTTACCAAGGAGTTCAAGTGGTAATGATTCTATTTGGGTAATTATTGATAGGTTAACTAAATCTGCTCATTTTTTTGCCATTAAAATTACCTATTCATTAGAAAAGTTAGCCAAGTTGTATGTGCGGGAAATTATTAGGCTTCATGGAACCCCAATTTCAATTATTTCTGATCGTGACCCTAGATTCGTTTCTCGCTTTTGGAAAAGCCTACAAGCAGCCATGGGAACAAAATTAAATTTCAGCACCGCTTTTCATCCTCAAACAGATGGACAATCTGAGAGAACCATTCAAACCTTAGAGGATATGCTTAGGGCCTGTGTACTTGATTTGAAGGGGAATTGGGATGATCATTTACCATTAGCGGAGTTTGCCTATAATAATAGTCATCAAGCAACTATTCAAATGGCTCCATATGAAGCACTATACGGTAGAAGGTGTCGTTCTCCTGCATGTTGGGTAGAAGTTGGAGAAAGAAAACTGTTGGGACATGATTTGATTCAGATCACAACAGAGAAAGTGAAATTAATACAAGACCGACTTCGAATTGCTCAAAGCTGTCAAAAGAGTTATTTTGACAATCGACACCGACAGTTAGAATTTTAAAAAGGAGATTATGTGGTCTTACGAGTATCGCCTTCAAAGGGAGTAATACGATTCGGGAAGAAAGGGAAGTTGAGCCCAAGATACATAGGACCTTTTGAAATCCTTGAAAAGATAGGAGCTGTTGCGTATAGAATAACCTTACCACCTGAACTCTCTAGTGTACATAATGTGTTTCACGTATCAATGGTAAAGAAATATGTCCCAGATCCAACACATATCTTAAGTCACAAACCTCTTCAAGTTAGAGAAGACTTGTCATACATTGAGCATCCGATAGAAATTTTGGACCATAAAGATCAAATATTACGGACCATGATAATTCAACTGGTCAAAGTATTAAGGCGAAATCATTCAGTTGAAGAAGCAACGTGGGAGCGGGAAGATGAAATAAATGAGAGATATCCATACTTGTTTGTAAATTAATATGAGTAAAGTTTGGGGACTAAACTTTTCATAAGGAGGGTAGGATGTAATGACCCCACTTTTATGTGCTCATATGTATATAGTTTGTTTTTACACTCATGTGTTACTTACTATCTTATAAATGTTGTATTATTATATATGTGATGTTATTGGCTATCAATATAACAAACTCCATTTTTAAATATGAAGAATCAATCGTAAATAGGATGAAATCGAAGTCTTATGACATATCTTAAGGTATATAATAAGTTTTGTGGTAGAAAATATAATTTTATGAAACTTTAGGGACTAAAATAAAAATACAAAAGGGTCATTTTATAAATAAAATATTTTCAAGGACCTCTAAGAAATATTGAAAATATATAATGTGAAATTACCAAAATACCCTTCATGTGTGAAATGACCCTTATACCCTTATCACCTTTCCACCACGTGCTGGTCACCTCCACCTTACACATGTCATCTTCAGAGAGAAAGCTAAAACACTTGTCATCATTTGGTGATGCTAGACTACAAGACCACCCCGGAATGCGACACCCAAACGATGACTTGCCACCGTAATGCTTGTTCACCTAGACACATGTCAACACCGTAAGACTTTTGGAAACCTATAAATAGGGCCTTAGGGTACATTTGAAACTCACACCAATTCCTTGAGAATTATAGTAAGAAAGAGTGATAGAAAGCTTGGGAAATATCTTAAGAAGGATTTCTATAATTTCGAAGAAAGAATTCATTTCGTTGGTATGATTTTATTTAAATGTTATAATTCATTTTTGTAGTTTTGATTTCGTATTTTATAGTTTTACTTAGTAGTTATGCTGGTAAAATACACTAAAGACTTTAGTAATCAAAACTTAAAATTTGGAAACAATCTAAATTGATTTTATTTTCAAAATATGTCAACTTGTTTGAAATATATATATATATATATATATATACACTCTTTTTAAAATGATTTTTGTAAGCAATTGCTCGTATTATGGAATCTCATTTAAGTAATTCCAAAGTCAGTCCCGGTGAAATTCTGTCTAGTTAAGATGGTATTTAAGTGGTGCCCCTGTGACCCTCCATCTCTACTGGGAATAAATCCGTAAATGTTCTGTCTAGATGAGATGGTATTTAAGTGGTGCCCCTGTGACCCTCCATCTCTACTGGGAACCGACTGATTAGGAAGAACTATGAATTGAAATTCTTTAAATGCGATGAATAAATATTAAAAATTGAGAAAATGGTTTTAGTAACCTTTTTCAACAAGATATTTTAGGATTAAAACACAATATTTAGAATTGGGCTTTATTTAGAATACATAATTAAACCATTATTGTATTTATTAGATTAACGTGTGATCTAAGACTCAATATCTATATTTTCGAGCCTCTATTTTTGGTGAGTACTCTGACATTCCTTGTGTATTTTGATTATATGATATTATGCAAACTATATATATTTTATGAACTGCTTTTATTCTCAAAATTCATGTGATACCGATGATTGATTCAATTGTGATATGTTTATATTTGTCCATATAAACATACCGATTAAAATGATTATTGAAAAGGATATTGAATATTGAAAATCTGATTCGGCCTAAGATACCTCTTTACTGACTGACCTTCCCAGCTGGGTTATCGCTGGTGTGCCCTAAATAAGGCGTTGTGACGAACATGTTCGATTAACCCTCAACTACCGGGGTATAATACGGTAGAAGAATACGGTATTAGAGTGTAGTTGGCCATCAAAATGATATGATTGAAAGAAAAAGATATCACAATTGAATTATTGCATTCTTCTTATTCTGAGCTATCCAATTGTGATATATATACTATCATTTCAAAATATATATCTATATACTGCAAGTTCCTATCCATATATATATATATGCCTTCTCTTTTGACTTGAATAGGTATCTATATTCTGAAAACCTTGGAATGTCGGGAGATTAAATCTTATTCAGCTTTTAGCTGACGTTGTATAAATAACGGTTTTTCAGGAAATAATTAGACGGGAGGATGGAGTGTAAAAGGACTATGTTGAAGATCTAGCTTGAGGAGCTCTTTTGTTATAATTTTAAATATAACGTTTGTTTTTAGGAGATAGAGCATGTTTGGCTCTTTAGTAATAAGTTTTTAATTTTGGCATAAGTTGTAATCCGTTCATACTTTAATATATACGAAGTTCCCTTTTAGAAAGCTCTGATGACGTAATTCCATTTTTTCAATAGTTTACGATTCATGACCATGTGAATTTATTTCCGTTGCATTTATTTTAAGAAATATTTTAAGTCCATAACATTGAATGCCTTGGTGGCATGTCAAGACACTCATTCCCTACTACTATTGGGTTGGGGTCCCATACTATACGTTAAAGAAATAGTTAGCTCACATAACTAAAAGTTCCATTATTCACCGTTCGAATGGTTAATCTTTTACCCACTAAGATTATTTTATTTCTCATTTATACTATATCTACTAATTTCAAAAAGTAAAATGTTCCCAGGTATATTCATATGTATATAGTCACATCATCCCTATATATATATATATATATATATATATATATATATATATATATATATATATATATATATATATACACTAATCCTGCACCCTTAGCTTAAGACCACTTGGCGCAAAGCATTTATTATTATTTCCATGTCTACTAGTTTCACACAGTAGAAATATTCACAAGTTCATATATATATATATATATAGTCACATCATCCCTATACATATATATACAAATCCCGCACCCCCGGGCTAAGACCCATTAGCGCACCTAACCATAATAATCCTGCACCCCCGGGCTCACACCCATTAGCGCACTTAACAATAAGATTCTTGTACCCCCGGGTTATCACTCCTTAGTACACTTAACAATCCGGTTATCACCCATTAGTACACTTAACAATAATATCCTTGTACCCCCGGGTTATCACCCATTAGTACACTTAACAATAGAATTCCTGCACCCCCGAGTTATCACTCATTAGTGCGCCTAGCAATAAGATTTTTGCACCCCCGGGTTATCACCCATTAGTGAACTTAACAACAATATCACATAATAGGCATACACACACCCTATTAGAATTCATAGGTATTTTCCCAACCTAATTATATACTTCTCATACGTATTTTATTCTCATCACTACGTATATTATAAATATTTAGATTACTATCTCTCTCGTAATCTCCAAGGTACATTCTCTATACCGAATTCATTAAAGTATTAATTCTCACATACTTTCCCGAAATTATGTCCTTTTTAAATTTACTATCTCGCAATTTCTCTCACTCCAATAAACTGGTAAACTCAAAACTGGATTCTAAGAAAATTTCCAAAATTCACTACGTCGCTCGAACGATTGCCAAGTGTGTTCGAACGACTACGCGCGACATTCTTGCCCAGATTTCTGCATTTTTCCACCATTAACATGTGACACCCCGACTAATTAAATACCGGGTAGCTACTCCTTTATTCAAATTAATGTATAATGTCAAGTTGGTTCATTTCATAACATCACAGTCGAAAACATTGTTAAACAATTACTAGCCACCTAATTTTTAAAAAGTGAGTTGTCTAATTTTATAATTTAAATTAACGTGTAACCAATTAAATTATTTGCTAATGATAACACAATCACCTCTCTGTCACAACAAAATATAAATGCAATAATAAATGAGTCTGGAGTAACACTCTTCTGAATAATCCAAATACTGAATAAAAATCCCAAATACAAAGTTTGTATAATTAAATAACTCCAAAACTGAAATAAAACTGAGAGTTCGAATAGTTGTCTCTAAATGATAAAGGGCGACATGCCCTAACAGATGAATGACTCCGAAATAGAATTAAAGTAGAATGTGGAGGCGTCTACTGTCGAGATCCTGTAGCTTCCACAGCAGCCACAGCACGTTAATGAATGGAACTCCTATGCTTGGCGTCCTTGTGGCTGGGCACCTAAAAGGTTTTTGCAAGAAAATAGTTTTGAAAGCAAATGGGTCAGAGCCTGAGGTGAAAAAAGTTTTAAAAAAAAATAGCAAGTGTTTAATTGCATTAAACAGTAAATATTAAATACATGTTAGTTGTGTGCCCTCACATGAGTTCCTCACCCCTCAACTATTGTGCACGCCTAACGTGTATCCTTAACTCGTCCTAGTTATGCCACTAAATAACTAGCCTGTCTATCGTTTTATCCTCACATTAATAAGGGGTTTTATTTATAACATTCTAATATAACCTACGTATATCTCACTCTTTCATTAATGAATTGAATGTGTAACAGTTACGATAGGAAATTCTTCGTATTAAATTCCATTAAAAAATGTCCCAATAATTTATATTCACACTTTAACATATGAGTTCATTAAAATCACAAGTATATTATTCTCATCACAAATATACAAAATGGGGCACCCCTAGGGTAAGCTGCGGTTCACACATACTCTGTTATCGAATCCCGATACATCACATGCATAAGGACTACGTATTCCGAATCTCTAAGAAACCGTTTCAATAAGCAAAATCACACATAATGGAGGCGAACATAGTTCACATACCCATAGGTCACGCACATACCTACGCTCCTATGGTCAACTGACTTATTAACTCACAAATAAGTCATTCACAGTCATATGTCCTTAAGGTACCAATCTAAATCCCCCCATATGCACACAAAGATTAGATGGCCCTGTTCCGAAAGTCGACCTCCCGTGATAGCAAGTATGGTAGGTATGTTATACACATAATAATTAATACACTAAGCATTCACACAACTTAAATAACTTATAATATTATTAAGGTATGTTCTCAACCCTATACCGTTATTCAAATTCGTACGCTTTCATATATTCAGGTGGTATATCATATATCTTGCCGATACGTCTCGCGTCGTATAGTTTAAGTACTTAAAACCTAACCAAGAAGGTTACTAAGTCTCCTATTATTCCCACATTTTAATTCATTAATCTTAAGGTCCATATTTCTGTCTCTAATCTTAAATTATCAACTATGTATCCTTTTCCCGACATCTCCAATAGCATTTCACTCGTTTGACCCTATTAAGTCTAACATAAAGTCCCAATTCAATTATGATATAATTCGGGTCCTATATTAATCCCTACTGGTCCTCCTTAAACTTAAATATGTTCACAAGGTCCTTATCAATAATTTACAAGCGTCGGAATTGGATAAATTCAAAAAGGGGAAAAATATCACAATTTCTGGGGAGGTCGATCGATCGATCATGAATGTCGATCGATCGATGCTGTCGATCGATCGATCAAGCAGTTACAGGTTACAGGTTTCTTTATTTTTCAGTCCCAGATTTGTTCCAAAACACCATTACATGATCAGAAATTCTAATGTAAGTATAAAGGGATCATTATACAACCTAATTACATGATTTCTAACGTTCCAAAACCTTTAAAACATCAACAATTAACCTTTCTTGGATTAAATCTTCATATTGTCCTAAAAACCCTATTTTCTTCTATTTCATTAAGAATTACCATGTTTCTCTTCCAAATTTGTTTTTCAATTTATCTACGATTTTTGCTACTGAATAATTTCTAGAACTAAACTACATGCAAGTCCTATCCAAGATTTAGGTTTATTCTCCAAGTTTCCATGAGTATTCACCATTTTTCAAGGTTATTATATAATCCTACACTAGCATGGATGATATATTCACTGAAATTAATTGAAATCAAATCACTTTCCTTATAATGGTGTTCTGATCTAATGGTGGCGAAAATGGCTGGTTCTCCCTCTGTCTCCGATGACAAATTCGGTGGATTTTGGTGGTTATGGCTTTAGAAGCCCTTTTATAACCTCTCCTCTAACTCGCGTTGCCCACTCTTGCTTTTTGGTTGATCATAGCCCCAATGGACCTCATAATAACTGTTAAATAAACTCTAAAATTCTTGGGGTCTAAATTCCTTAAAATTTAAAATGACTAAAATACCCTCCCGGGTTGCCGGTTTGCCTATAAATGCCCCGGGACTCAAACTAAACTCCTTACTAGTGTTTTCTGACTATTTCAACCTCTCCGGACACGTTAGCGCACTCAAAATAACCATATGGGTGATATAATTATAATTTACTTTTAAATCTCATTAAATTAATTTCTGACGCGACTGACATGCGCGTCCCAACTTAATTTCCCGAATTGTCGTATTTATGACTCGCGACAATTTTAATAAATTTAACAATCGTATGTTACCACATATATCCAGTGATATTCATCATTTATTATTATAATCAAATACCAACTCACGTCTCGCTAGTATTTAAATCCGGATAAATTTCTAATTAATTCCTATTTAATTTAATTTAATTAATCCCATTAAATAAAATCAATAAAATTACGGGGTATTACATAACACCTCTAAAACCTCTACTGTTCATTCCCAAACAGCAAACCCAATTGATGCTCTAACATATTTAGACGAATTCTAACAACCTAGAATCATTAAATCTTCACAATCCATCAATTAAATACTAAATCCCCAAATTAATCCATTAAAATCCTAGTTCTTCAAATTTCAATTCAAGAATTACTATAACCTAGATTTGTTCATGAAAATTATCATAAATTCGTGGATGACATCCTATCTACATGAAGGAATTTAATCTCTTATAATCCCAGACCCAATATGAATCAAATTATCAAGTTTTCATCAAAATTAAATCTCATAAATTAATGGGTTATTACCTACTCTAATCATGAACATAATTATTACTAAATCACGCAAGTAATTAACACTTGCCTCGAATATGATGGTCTGATCCGTTGGTGATGTTGGTACATATGCGTTCCTTGTCTTTCGATTTATACGATGGTGGTCATGGTGGTGGAAGATGATGCCTAAAAGCTTTGGCTCCTTAAGATTTGCTCTCCCTCACTCTATGTGACTCTATATTGAGTTATGTGAATGTGAGCCCTAATTTCTCCCACGTAACTGATATAATAAAACTCTAATTTTTGTCCATTTAATTTCTCCAAAAATTCAAATTTCAAAACTACCCCTACGGGGTGCCGATTTGACCTAAAATATCTTGGAGTCCAAATAAAATACCCGGGTAGAATTTTCTGACTATTTCGACCATCGCGGACTCAACGGCGCACTCAAAATGATCATACGAGTTACTTAAAAATAATTTACCTTTTATTCCGTTTAATCAGTCTCGACACGACTCACACGCGCGTCCTGACTTAATATACCAAACTGTTGTATTTCTCACTTTCGATAATTTATCAAATTTGCATAATTCCATATTACGTATTCACACAGTAATATTCAATGATTCTCAACAATAAGTATTAACCCTTGTCACGCTAGTTAATAATTATTTTAATCCGGATTAATAAATAATTAATTTCTCTCATTATAATTTAATTAATCCTACAATAATAATTAATCACATAATTATTAAATCATAAAAAATATGGGGTGTTACAGGGCTCTGACCCGTTTGCTTTCAAATCAATTTTTTTTGTAATATTTTTAGGCGCCCAGCCATAGGGAAGTCAAGCATATGAGTTCCATTCAGTTGTCGTGTTGTAGTTGTTGTGAAAGTTACAGGACCTCGGTACTAGATGCCTCCATAATTATCCTTGATTCATTCAGAGTTATTTGTTACAGTCAGGACATGTTGCCCATGCTTATTTAGAGATTGTCGGTTCAGACATTCATTTATATTTTAGTTTTGGGATTTATTTTATTTCAGATTATTGTATTTGTGATTTAGATTGGAAGTGTTTACTCCAGACTCAGTTTATTTCATTATGTCGTTTTAATTCCTATGAGATTGTCATTGGTTGGTAGATGTTTAATTAATAATTTTATTGCTTGCATGTTATATTAAAAAGATAAAATTTGACATCTAACTTTTTAAATACTAGGTGGTTAGTAATTAATAAAAAGTTTTCGACACTGATGGTAAGACTGATCCAACTGGATATTCTGTTTTAAATTTAACGTTTTGCAACACGTTTTGAACTATTAAAAAAAATATCTTCAAAAGTAAGATGATTATTTTAGATTGATTTTAAATTTAATAAATGACTGATCATCCGGTATTTAATTAGGCGGGGTGTCACAAAGAACCATATCAATCCGATCAAATGCTTCATGGTTGATTCATATCGATCATTGATTCCAATTACGTATTTAAAAAATAAATAAAATAATAATTTTCCTCAAGTATAACTTAAAAAAGATAAGATAAGAAAACATTATAAATGCAATTAAAATCCTAAACGTCATAATTAATTTAAAAATTTTAAATTAGAGAGAAAATATAACATTTTTCATATATATTAAAAAACTTATAAAAAAACATATTAGGATTGGTTCGGTTATAATTTGGTCTAGGTTCTTTGTTCAGTTTAAGAACAAATCGGTCTATGGTTCGGGTGGGGTTTATGTTAGAATCGGGAATTGAACCACAAAAATCGATCATGTAATATTTGGAATCAGAATCGAACCAACAAGGAAAACACCCAACTCATCCCAACCCAATGCACCTAGTGTTGGTTCGATTTATCAGTTTTCCTATTGCGATGCACACTCCTAATCATTGTAAAACCATCTCAAGAGCATTGGAGCATTATGCTTCACCGAAATGTTCCATTGCTATTTTGTTCCACTAAAACAAGTCCAACTTTGGAGTATTAAGTAAAAGAACTAGCAAAATATAATAAAAAAACTCTCGCATATCAATTCAACTGCCACGCAAAGGATGCAAAAAATAAAAATTACCAAAAAAGCCAATAAGCACTAAAAGACAAAAAACGGGCGCATGTCAATTGAAATGATGATAGAGCGTGATTTAATTGTTGCTTCCCAAGGAGCATATTTTTCTCTTAAGTTGATTCCTTTTAAAATACTTTGGTAGTTTAACTTAGGTTCTTTAATAAGTAAAATGGTAACATAAAATAACATTCATGACTTGGAGGTGGTTTAAAGCTAAAATTTATTAAAGTAAGTTTTTCTAACTGGTGTTATTAAAGCAAATGTTCTTCAATAGGTTGAATTGAATATTCTTAGTAGATAAGTTTTCATTGAACTTCTGGACTAAAAAAGTTTCGGACCTATTTGATCACATAGACTAATTTAGCAAAAAAACCATAATTATAAGGAAAATGATAACATGTGCCCTTATAGCACATGTTTTGAGCTTTAAAGTAAATATCAGAGCTCTAACGAGAATTTGTTCCCTATTTATTATATGTTGAATCTGTCCTTACTATTTTTAAATTTTAAGAGCATCTTTAATGCAAATGTCGATTGGTTCCAATAGCTATGAAAATTATACAATGTAAATCTTACGTGTCATAAAATATTCTATATAAATAATGTAAATAAAAAACCATTTCTAATACAAATATCTAAAAATAAACTTGAGTGCTATATGTATATAATTGATTTGTTTTGTAAAATGTAGAGATAGTGAAAATGATAAGGGTGAAGAGAGAACAATTTTTATTAGTACTTTTTTTCTTCACAATGTGGAAGAGACCTCTACATCTAAAGGGTTTCCTTCACATTATGAATATTAATTAATGTTGCATCACTTTTACATTCACGATAGAGAATTGCATTGGAGAACTTTTTTTAATTCATATTCTATTAACCATAGGTGACACTTCATATTCTTCGACTCTACATTAACATCGAAAATGCTAAAGTGTCTGCCAGTTCACATGTTGACATGATCCTAATTATAAACATCCCTTAATAAACCGATATTCTTAGGTTGCGCTTATTTTTTCATTTGAATTTGAAATTTTAAGACTGAATTTGAAGTCTAAAATCTGAATATGAAAAATATATTTATTTTTTTATTTGAATGTACATTTGAATAAATATATTTAGACTAATTCGAATTTCAGATTTAAACTTTACCTTTTAATCATTAAGAGATAAATATAATCATTAACGTTTTAATTATTTTAAAAAATAAATACCACGTAATTATTTAAAAAGATAAATACTATTTATTGGATCTTTAACCGTGAAAAAATGGGTTAAAAGGGGTGAATCCAGAATGTCCCACAATTCGCGCACTGAGGAGAGGAAGCTCTTTAGTTTTTCAGCTCTCTCTCTCAACGTTCAACTTCTTAATTCATACTATCTCATTCTTCAATTTTCATACCTCAACCTCGTTTGGCGGGAAATCCCCATCTTTGATTCTCAATCTGTATGTATTTTGTGACGGATTAGAAAAGCCTAAAACAATACTTAAATCGATATATACACACATATATGTATTTATATGCAGAGGAAGAGGGAGAGTGATAGATGGGGGTTTCAGACAATACGAACGGCCTCGTTCTAGCAATGTTATCCAGCTTGTGCATTGGAACAAGCTTCATCTTGAAGAAGAAAGGTCTCAAGCGTGCAGCTATGGCTGGTCTTAGCGCAGGTCTGAATAACCTAATTCCAATCCCCCTTAAATTCGAATCACATATCCTATTGAGATCACTATACTCTTTGTAGTAGCAGTTTAATACACGTGTGCTTTATTTGGAGTAGATTATTTCTAATAAGTTTTAAGGGCATGTCAAACTAGCTTTGTCAATTAATCTGTGATTCATATGTTGAAGTAGTGTGTAATAAGTTCACAGCTTGATGATAAAATGATTTAGTTTGGAAATTGAGATTATGAAATTAGATCTTATAAATCCGTTGCGTTGTCATATGTTGAAGATATGCTAGATCTAAGCCTTGCACTAGTGTAGATTTGAGTTCCAGTTGCACTAGTGTAGATTTGAGCATTTCAACCTCCACTTTTATTTTTCTACCACTTATAGTGATAATCCCCCCAATCTAGTTATGTTTTGAAGGTTAAATAATATAGTGAAACAAACATTAGCATACCTATATTTGGTCATACGTGTATCAAATGTTGCAATGAGGACTGCCGAGAGTGCTTGGTGGATAGAGTCAAACCATGTCGAAACAAAGCAAACAAGCGAAGAAAAACTTAGATGATTAATTATTTAAATTTTCACCTATAACAGAGTTGCACCTTCAGACAATGGGACAACTATCTTACATATTGAATGTTGAATTTATTTGTAGAGCTCCACATAATCACTGCTGAACCTGTTATGATAAATGAACCATGATTTGACCTGTCATAATGTGGCTCTTTATGGATTCATGCACTTTTTTTAATCACGTTTCCCAGTAAGCTTGAACCTCAACAATTTTGTTGTGAATTGGGACACCAAGATGACAAGATGGAAGAGGGAGACAACTAGCCTTCCTTCCCGCCCTTTTTTTTTGCCTTTCACATCACGTTTACCTCCTTAGATAGTTGAATAGCTTTGACATTAGGTTCTTTTCATCTGTTACCAACAAATAAGTAACTCCCCTTATGATTGTTGAAATTTTAAATGAAGATAACTTACCTATCAACAATCTCTACACTCCCTCCAAAGTTTTTTTTGGACTTTCTTCTTATCATCTTGAGCATCACCTTTTCATTGTTCTCTTCTTCTAAATCAGTTCCCAAAGAGTGTTGTTTTACTCATTATATATTTGCTAGTCTCCACAACATAACACTCTCAAATATCATGACCAATTGACCATCAATGCTACATCTTTATTCTTAGCTGTAGAGATTACCGAGCTAAGCTAGGGTGTGCTAGACATGGTACATCAATTTGTTTAAGTATAGTATTTTGTTTTCATTTGAGTTTTATATATTCTGAGTTAAATTCCCTATTTCAATAGTAAAGTGGACATCTTTGTTTACATTCTGTAGAAACCCATTCTTAATTAACAGAAGTTATGGGTAGCAAAGTTTATACGGTAATAAGTGTTTTATAATCTAAGAGTGTAGTATGAAGGTGATGCAAGCAAATAGAGCTAGATAGAAAGTTATGGGTGTTTGAGTTCTCGTGTAGGTGAGAGCATTCCCTTGTTCTTAATGAAGTTGTTGACCTAAATGCCTACAGTGTGATACCACGTGAGAATGGCATGGTTAATGTAATACCCCGTATTTTTATGACTTTTAAATTTGAGGATTTATTAAAATTAATTAGAGATATTAATTTAATATTAATCCGAAAATCATTTAAATATTTACTAGCGTGATGAGAGTTAGTAATTATTGGAATGTTGTTGTAAATTACTTTATGGGTAAAGTAAGATGTGTAATTAAATTTAGTAAAATTATCATGAGAATATAATTTGATAATTTTGAAAATTTTATCGGGACGCGCCTGTGTCGTGTCGGGATTAAATTCGCATTATTAAAAGAGAATAAATTACAAGTCACCCGTATGGTCATTTTGAGTGCGTCAATGTGTCCGGAAGGGTCGAGATTGTCAAAATAATGTACCCGGGGGTGTAGTTTGGGTCTCGGGGCGTTTTTAGGCCTAATGAGCATCCCGGGAGGGCGTTTTAGACATTTTGTATTTTTGGGCATGGAAACCCACGAATTTTCTAAGATTATATCAGATGTTAGGGGTTGTCTTCTAGGGTTAGCATAACCAAAAACCAAGAACGACCATTGGAGAGGAAGATGAGAAGCTTTCCAAGGAGTTCTAGGCCAAGAACTCCACCGTTTGCACCGCCGTCACCGCCAAATTGTAGATCGCGCGACGAGGAACACAATCACACCAATTTCTTCCACAAATTAGAAACAAAGATTTACAGGCAAGTATCTATCTTGCTTTATTTTAGTTAATGCTTCAATTATATTAGCCTAGGGTTGATCAGAATTAGTTATCATGAAAGAAAGCATATATTGGAGACTAGAATTTGCATGTTGTAGAGGTAAAAATCATATTCTGGAAATCAAATTCACATGTAGAGGATAAATCACGAATTTTCTTTGAGTTAGGAGTAGAAATCTGGAAAAAGAATTGGACGAATTAAGATAAAGAAGAAAATTAGGGTTCTTGAGGTTGATATAGTTTTTTCCCTTTTTATTTGATATACTCCATGAAAACTCACATGTTTTACGTAGAAATTATTTATTTGGGTATATAACACTTGTAGTATCATTTTTTGGGAGTTTGGGAATGGAACATGATGATTTGGATGAGTTTGGAATAGGATTCCCGTAACTGGATTTTCTGCAGTTTCGTCATAACTGCTTGATCGATCGATCGAACAAAGAGCATCGATCGATCGATGATCGATCGATCGACCCCTCCTGGAAAATTCATATTCCTCCTTTAAATAGTTATTTCGATTAAAATGAGTAGTAACCTCTGGACCTTATTAATAGAACATTTTGGGACATAAAGAGGATCAGTAGGACTTAGTAAAAAGGGGGCATTTAAAGTATGGCGAATTTAAAGTTAACGGGGAGTAATTTATTCATAGGAAATTATGGAAACGTGTAATCAAAGGAGTAAGACTCGTAAGAAAGCTACGCTAGAAAATAAGAGAGTACCTACTGAATTTATACATTGGGGAATAGAATATTACGAGTGAAATGAGGAATGTATGGAATAACCTATAATTAAGAATAAAAGAGACGAGCCGTTATACGGGATAATCTAGTAACATGTACTAAGAACGAATATCATAAGTATGGGTCGTGAGCGTACCTAATTTAGAAATGGGAATGGTAGTATACATATATATGACTGTGTTTGTGCATATACTATATACGTGTAAAAATCATGCCCGCGCTACTTGCTATCACTGAGGTTATCGCGCCGGGACAGTCTTATCTCGATGGGACCTTTATGGGGGATATTGACTTGTACCCTAGAACATAGGAATCCTTGGTATAGGCTATCTGATCGATAGTCAGACGGTCCTAAGAGACGTGAGGGTATGTGCTGACCTCTTAGTGACTTGGAACTATGCTTCCCCTCAATTTGTATGTGTTTTGTGTTATTACAGTTCGAGAGTGATTCCGAACTAGTATTTCCCTTAGTACGAGTGACGGGGACTTGATAGCAGAGTATGCCAGCACCAAATTTTTTTTATTTGGGGTGCTGTTAGTATATATATATTATATGAGTGATTAATATATATATAGGCTTGAAATTGGGAACTTTCTACTATGACTAAAAGTAGTTAAGTAATGAATAACTATTCCGAATTTATAAGTGTTTGCAATGTTTGAGGCAATACTGAAAGACTTTATAATAAATGAGATTCATGTGAAAACTTTGCTTTCAGAAAATAATTATCTTAGCCCTAGTAATTGTCGACATGAAACCTTATGAGAAATTTAAGATAAGCTAAACTTGTGGGGATTAATAGTGCGTTAGGTGTGCACATTAGAAGAGAGGTGAGAAATTTCTCAAGAGAGTGCCGTATACTAATATGATTGTTGCATTAGTCGGTAAGCATTTTAAATACTTGCTAAACTAAATTTTTAAACTGTTTTACAATCGGGCTCTGACCCGTTTCCTGTTAGGCTGTTATCTCTTCTCTTGTATATATATATATATATATATATATTACAGGTGCCCAGCCACAAGGGCGCCATGCTTAGGATTCTTTGGAAGGAACGTGCTGCAGCTTAGGTGGGAGTTGCAGGGCTTTTGATTAGACGACCTCATTATTGACTCCACTCTTAGTTTTGTTTTATCCAGTTGGGCATGTGTCGCCCTTTTTCCTTATTCAGTGGATTTTGTCAGAGATTGTGATTCATTTATTTTTAGTATTTTTACTTTGGGATTTGTTACTGTTAGTATGTTTTTCCTTTGTGGTTTTAAAGTTGGAATTAGTTAATTGAATGCTTAAATTGCTTGGATGATCTTTTCCAGTTTAGTTATTTGTGTGACTCTTAAACTGTGAATTATGAAAGATTTTTATTATTGGACTTAAATTAAAAATAGAAATAATGTTTTAAATGGTTTTGACACTTAGATTAATTATTTAGGGTGTTTAAATTGAAAAGTTTATTTTGCGACAGTGATGCTAAGAATGAACCAACCATTCACCTTGGTTATAATTTAATAAAGGACTGATCACCCGGTATCTAATTAGGCGGGGTGTCACAGGTGGTATCAGAGCATTAGGTTCTAGTGCCCTTTAGGATCTGTACGGCTTATTTCGCTTTCAGCTTAGCGTCCTTGATATAGAGCCCTATTTTTAGGATTGTTGTATTGTTGCATTTACACTTATGTCTTCAGTTATTTGAGATTTGTTAATAACTGTAGACTAATAAACTTCCTTCTCGTTTCAGATGTCTTCGAGACGCGCACCCAAGGATAGACGTGCCCAAGCCGAGCAGCCAGCAGTTCCGGCTCAGGGAATGATGAACGCAACCGAGGTAGCCGCTATCGTTGCTCAGGTGGTGAATGCCGCATTAGCGGTAGTGCAGCAGGCTCCACCCCAGGTTCAGGCAGTGGCGCCAGTACCAGCACAACTTCCATCTGCATGGGAGCGAGTTAGGGATGCCTTCCAGAAGGCGCATCCCCTTGAGTTCGCGGGTAGTTAGGATATCATTATAGACAGCTAATGGAAGAAAGATATCTAGAGGCATCTGCGCATGTACGAGTGCACAGACGTGCAGAAACAGCTGTTGGCTTCCTTCAAGTTAGTGGGGGCCGCTTTGCAGTGGTGGGAATCCACCACCACCTTGGAGGAGAGGGACATTATCACTATTCAGTCATTCTGGGCGCGGTTTGACCACAAATACTTACCATCCGCCGTGCAGACTGAGATGAGGCGGAAGTTACTGAATCTGAAACAGGAGAATATGACTGTTGCCGAGTACGAGTTCACTAGACTTCTCACTATAGTGCCAGATGAGGCACCCACTGAGGGGAAGAAGATACTGTTGTTTGTGGACGGATTGGCTTGGAGGATCCGCCAGCACCTTATAGGCAATCTGTCACTGAGTACCTACACGGATGTACTTAACGCTGCGTTGTTACACTGTCAGGACCACCGCTTCCATCTGCAGGGAAGCAAACGAGCAGGAGAGTCCCGCCAGCAGGGCAGGACATGGGTTAGTAATACTGGTGGGGCACCGACATCTCAGGGGCGGACTCGTCATAATGAGCAGAGTTCCCATCAGGGGGACCCTGCCAAGCGGTTTCGATTAGGTGACTCCAAACAGGGATTTGGGGGATTTAGGCAGGGTCAGCAGGGCCAGTCGGGCCAACACTGTCAGCAGAAGGGCCATCGGGGACAACAATGTTTCTAGCAGGGCCAGTGGCGGGGTGGTAACGGCCAACAAGGCCGTGGTTAACAGGGACAGAGGGGAGGAAATTTCAGGGGCCGATGTTTCGGGTGTGGCAAGAATGGCCATAGGCGCTAGGATTGTCCAGAGGGAGATAGGGCCCCACAGCAGCAGGGTGCCCGTAATGAGCCACAGAGGCCACTTTTTCCAGCCGCCCTCCCAGCACCAGCTTAGGTACCAGCCCTACCAGCCATCCCAGCAGCTCCTGTACAGCAAGGGCAGTTGCAGTACGGACGTGTCTATAACGTCCACCAGGCAGCAGCTCCTCAGGCACCACCCGCGATTGAGGGTACGCTTCCTATCCATGACACTATGGGTCGGGTTTTATTTGATACTGGGGCTACACACTGTTTTATAACTTCTCATTTTGCGAAGGCTTTAGGATTATTAGCCACAGCAGAGAGCACTGTGACATGCGTAGACTCACCACTGGGGAATGGGTCGCTGATTTTCTTTATATACCGGGGCGTGGGAGTAGAGTTTGATAGCTTAATTTTACCAGCAGACATGTTAGTCTTAGAGATGCATAAGCACGATGTTATTATTGGCATGGATTGGCTCGCAGCATACAGAGCCATGATAGATTGTTACGGTGGGAGTATTATCTTTGCCATTCCGGAATAGGAGATGTTTTTAGTGGCGATGCCTCACCCAGAGGGAGGCTCTTGCGCTCATTTGTATTACATAGAGGAGGATACCTCTAAGGAGGTCGTGATTCCCTTAGACTCGATCCCAGTTGTTCGTAAGTATTCTGATGTATTTCAGGAGATACCATCGATCCCCTTTTGACCTTCAAAGCCCCACCCTCGGCTTGAATCACACACCCCTTTGAATCGAGTGCGCCTAAGGAAATCAAGTTCTTTTTAAGTGCCGGAACGTGCCTCACTTCACTTAAGGTTCGGACAACCCCATACCACATCTTTATGTGCACTGACCCGATTCCCATTACTTTGCACGTAGCATTGTTTCCCATGAGAATCTCACCACCGGTATTGGACGTGTAATCCTCAAACCATTCCCGGTTCGGACACATGTGGTATGAACATCCGGAATCTAGAATCCAATCATCAACGTGATCGGCGGAAAAACAAGTAAGAACCTCTTCGCCTTTCTCTAAAGTAGCAACACCGGCCACATCCTTAGTAGCGTCTCCTTATCATCTTTCTTCCACTCCGGACAATTCCGTTTAAAGTGGCCCTTTTTATGGCACTTGAAACACTCAACCGTGCTAATGTCTCGAGATTGAGACCTTTGGAAGCCCCGATTATTTGCACCCCTAGACTTCGACCTTCCTCTTCGTCCACCACCACCAACCTTGGCTACCAAGCCTTCACCTTGAGAAGATGAACTACCTCCACCGCTACCATTTTTCTTCTTCATGGCCACGTGAGAAATGATGTCCTGCATTACATCATTGAACTTGAGAGTAGTCTTCCCAAACATAAGTGTGGTGACAAAGTGCTCATATGAATCGGGCAACGAAGCAAGCAACAACGCTCGATCCTCCTTGCTAAATTGAACATCAATCCGGTTCAAATCGTTGATCAAAGCATTGAAGACATTTAGATGCTTCATAATATCACCGCCCTCTTTCATTTCTAACTTGAAGAGCATCTTCTTTAGAAACAATTTATTTGACAAAGACTTGCCCAAATAAATCTCCTCCAATTGATCCCACATGCCCTTGGCCGTAGTTTCCGATATCACGTGATTGAGCACATCATCCGTGATATACATTTCAATTGAAGAAATCGCTTTTTAATCAATATCGCTCCATTCGGCTTCGGTCATATCCACCGAACGCTTCTCTATACCCAACAATGCTATAACCAACCGTTGTTGAACAAGAACACCCCGCATCCTTCTTTGCCACAAGCCAAAATTAATTTTCTCATCAAAAGGTTTTATCTCAAACTTCATTGAGCCTCCGGATCCATAACTAGGATCCCACTTCTTAGAGCCTCCGCTTGTAGAAGTTGATTCGAGAGTACGTGACACCTCTTCCGCCATTTGGAACAAATTCTAGAACTTATGCCAATATCACTCAAATTGATTCAAGCGGAACCAAAATACCGAGCAAACCAAACAACCAAAGCTCTGATACCACTTGTTGCGCTAAAACAGTCCTATGTTAAGCAACCAAGACCATAAAACTCACTTCGGAATTTTACCAAGCACTTGGTGTGCGGAAAACACCCAAGACCTTGTTCCTAATGAAAACTAAGTGTGCAAACTCAAAACGAATCCAATCAACAATCTACAAGTAGGATAACAAGAACACACAAGCAATCAAAGCAAAGAAACGACAACAATATAACGTGGTTCACCCAAACAAGGGTTACATCCACAATGTTCTTTTTTTGGTAAATGGAGGAACCACAAGGTTACACACTCACACTCTTTATCTCTCCAAGAAAGTCACTCACAACCAAGCACAAGAACTAATCTTTAAACAAGAAGCTCTCACTCACTTTTCTCTTTGAAAAACTCACAAAATGTTAACTCTTGCTAGAAAAAAATAGCACTGCACAAAAACAGAAAATAAGTTTCTATTTATAGATTTTCCTCAAAGTGGCAATTTTGTAAATATCGAGAAAAATCCGTTTTTCTCCCAAAACAGTCGTGAACCAACGGGAAGCCACCAGAGAGCCAAAATACACCACAAAAAGCGCCAAAAATGTGTGGAAGAGAGGTAAAAATTTGTGGGGCCAAAGTAATTTATGAAAATTTGAGGAAGGGGCCATTCTTCGATTCTTGTGTCAAGATTCATCATCTTCCTCATGCCTCTCATGTTAATCATAAAAAATATCTTCCCCCGGGTCAAAAACCAATTTTTTGGTGCCTAACCCTAATTCTTGAACTTATTGGGGGGTTGCGACCAAAGCCAGGTGGTTGGGCTAGATCCGACCAGATCTGGATGGTTTCGGGTCAGATTAGGGCTCAGAAGGGTAGGATCAATACATGAGGGTTGATTCCGGTCTAGGGCCGTGAGGGAATGAGGATGCCGACTGCCACTAGGACCAAACCCTAGCTGTCCGGGGACAGAATAGGTGTGGAAGGCTCCCCGGCCACTTGGGGTGTGGTCCGACCTGGATGGGAAGGGGTTTGGGTCAGGTTTAGTGGGATTACGGTGGATGGAGGTTGACGACCTAGGGTTTGTAGGGTTTCAGCGGGTTCTAGGTCAAATTTGGGTTTGGGAAGGGGAGAAGATTGGTGCCGGATAGAGGACCTAGAGGCTGGCCGTCGCCTTTGTCGCCTTCGGCTACCTATGGGTTGGTGGTGGATGAGAGGTGAGTCCTAAGATCATCCATACGCGTCAAGAGGTGATCCAAGATTCTCGCGATTCGTTCATTGCGAGTTTCCACGGGAGCAGATTTCCTCTTAAAACCCATTTGTCGTTTACGATTTTTGTTTTTTTTACAACAATAACGGGTAGAACCAACTAGGCTCTGATACCAATTGACGTAAATGACGTCAAATGGGTAACAAGAGGAAGATATTATACACTTAAAATCACTAAACTCCCCAATACATAGAATACCTCAAATGAGGCTACAACTGGGGTGTTTATAGGTGGAAAGTAGCTTGGGCTCTAAGCAACTAGTGGTCTAATTACAAATGTACCCTTAATGCCACTTGTCCTTCCCACCTCTAAATACTAAACAAACAAAAAAATGGAAAATACAACCAATTAACAAAATAACAAAAAACACTATAAAATCCTAAAAATGACGAAAATATCCTAAATATTCTTCATTCACATCACATTAGGCCTGTCAATGGATAGGGTCTAGACGCGGACCCGATCTGAACCTGAAACTTATAATAGGGCTGAGCATATTTTTTTGGACCCGAAATTCGAAGTCCCGAAAACCCGTTTATTAAACGGGTAGGTTCTGGATCCTATACAAAACCCGGACCCAAAGACCCGACCCGACCCGACTTATACATTATTATTTTTTAAATATATATTTATACTATAACTTTATATATATATATATATATATATATATATATATATATTTATAAATATATCTTATCAATATAACATGTAAGTATTATATATAAAAATACATATTTATGTATATAATAAATATAAGTAATATATGTTTTATTTATACTAATCATATACTATAATACATTACAAAATATTTTAATCTAAGATTAAAAAATAAAGAAGGGGGATAAAATAAAACTAAATGTATATATCTGGCCAGACCCGGATTCGAAGACCCGTTTCGGATCCGGATCTGGATCCAATATTGTAGACCCGATGAAGACCCGGACCCGATGAAGACCCGATTAAACGGATCTGGATCTCCCTAAACCCGACCCGGCTCCCATCTGTTGACAGGATCACATCTATAATCTCCTATTAACATATCTTCATGGTCCCGAGGGAGTACTATGCTATGCTATAAATACATCAAATTGCATCGTGAGTTGCGCATTCACCGGGCCTGAGCTTAAATATTACGATAATTTGATGTCACATTATAGTGGCAACAAATAGCAGATGTTGCCGAGTGTACATGTAACAAGTGTTAAAAATTATAACCAGACTGCCGAGGCAAGTAGCCAGATTTCAATGACCTAGAATTCCCAATTGTAATAAATTTGGTAAGAGTATAATTATGGAGGAGGCTTAGTTGACTTCTTTGCTCGTGCTTACCAGTTTTGATTAAATATGCTTTTAGAACACAAAGGTTTCACGTGGGTTCAGTAATTAATGAACTCACTGTTTAGAATTCGACCAATACTAAGGCATATCGATGAGGTTTTACTACTTGCTAAATAGAGTTTGATGGTTGTGTCATAACAATTGCGTCTCATCTCATCGAGCCCTAGATCTTGTGCATATTAGCTGAGGCAAAACCTTTTCGTGAATTCTTGCATAGAGTCACATTTGATATGCTAAGATATCGCCCACTTAGACTACCAATGGATTGGATTCTGACTTGGAATGCGATTCGGATCCCATTATCCATATCTGGAACAAATTTAAAATTTGATACTTAATTATCCAGTTAACCCTTTTAAGGACCCGAGTCGAATTAAACCTATTAAGGACCTTAGTCGATACGATATAATCTATAAATATGTTATAATTATAATATGGAAAATGCTATGTGTCCCAAACAACTCCCCCAAATCATCCCCCAAATAGCTTTAAGTGTTATACCTTATGGTATGGGTCCCGCCAGGGCACAACTCATCAATGCTATTTGGGGGAGATTTGGGGGAGTTATTTGGTACCCATAGCACCACTCTTATAATATACTAGCATTTGATCTAAGTTATCAATCCAGTATTGATTATGAATTTAGTTAGATATAAACTATTGAAAGTTATATTAATCGGATTGAATTCAGATTCACAAATCCTTAACAAATCTTGATTCAGTTGATCTACTTATAGATCTGTCGAATTATCGAATTTAAATCTGTTGGATCCAGATCAAGACTTGACCCGTTTACAGACCTAGCCCCACTATGATATCAACCCCTTCTCTTCAGCTTATGTGTTCATTCCAATTATGTGAAGAGGAAAGAAAGAGGAACAATAACACACATTTTAGGTTCAGCTATGTATGTAGAGAAATAAAAAATTATAGAAAGGATACATAAGAGGGTGGACATTGGCGCAGTGGTAAGGTTGCTTCTTATGACGTGGGTATCAAAGGTTGAGAAAACAGTCTCTTCTTGCCTGGGGTAAGGTTGCATCAATCTAGTTCTTCCCAAATCCTACAGTTTTGGGGCTATGTAAACATTGTCGGAACTTGGAACGTATATGTATGATTTTTTTTTAACTGAATATTTAACTGATAGCAGCCTTGAACTCCTAACCTTGAGGTTGGCGATGCCTACAGAACCACCGAGAGATCTAGTTATCCAATTGATTATTGACTTATTCCAATTTTTTGTTCTTATTTTGTAATTTTTTCATGATTGTTTTTTAACTTTTTGACCACTCTACTTACCAAGTCAAATTTCTGAGTAACTCACCCATTAGATTACGGGTTTGAGTTTCTTCAAAATTCTAGTAGCCATTCTTTTTCCTTTTGCTTTGTAACCTGACGTAAACTACACGTCAAAGGCCCAAAACAAAACAAATACAAATTTTAGAGAGAGAATCTAAGAATGTCTTGTATTAAAAAATGTAGAAGTGTCATCAAATGAGGAGTACATGTGGGTATTTATAAGAGGGAAATTACTTACTAACCAAGTAATGACCCAAATGACCAAAAAGGATAATTACTAACAAAAATATGCCTAATTAGTTCCAAACAAGTTTGGAGACCAATTAAAAGAGATAAAAGAAAATAAAAAGAACTAAAATAAAGGAAAACTACTAACAAATGGTAAAATGACTAATATGCCCTAATATGTGATCCATTCCCATCACTCTCCCCCACTTAGGACCAAGCTCGTCCTCATACTTTTTTTAAAAAAAAGCTTTTGGGAGGAGTCGTGCAAATGCTGAAAATAGGCAAGCCTAAAGAAAGTTGCTCTCATTTTCTTTTATGGGCCGTTGAATATATCCTGACTGAGATTGATCATGGATTCCAAACGAAGGTTCATGGTATCCACCATGAGTTGGACCCCGTGTCCAAACAGCAGGTTTGTGATGCCAGAAGCAGGTACAAGATAACCTGCATAAGGTACAATGGCAGGTCGAGGATAGTCTGCATAAGATCCCCCTTGTTGTTCAGCAACAGGTCCCAGGTATCCAGCATGAGGCTCCATATCAGTTTGGTGCCTTTTAGATGATGGAATTACAGCATGGGAATGATAGGAGGAACTGTCTCTTCTGACACGATCATCTCTCCCCGGTTTCCTGGAAACTTTGTTGTCTCTGCCTTGTTCATTGCCTCTCATTTTCTTTCTTCAAAGTAAACCCAGATCCACCTGGTAAAAAACACGCCTGGGATTGCAATCCTCTAAACCGGCATGTTTATGGCCATTGCTGGCCAGATTTGAAGCCGTTGCGGGTCACCGGATCACAAAGAAAGTCGCTGGAGTTGATATGATGACGGGGATGGCTGATTCAACCCTTTTTTTACTCGTTTTTCTGTCTAGTTTCTTCTGTCTTCTCAGCCCTGACCTAGGGCTTAATTTCAGCCCCCCCTTTCTACATTTTTTTTTGGTATTGATAGAGGTGGGTTTGATAGGGTTAGGGTTTTGAGTAGGTGGGGGTAACAGAGAGTGGTGAAATGGTGAATGAGGGTGTTGGAACAACTGGGATGTTGGCGGAAGGTGGCGGTGTTTTGGGTTGATGTTGAGTGAAGAGGCGGAGGAGATCTTCAAATTTTTGGTTGATTTCTTGGAAAAATAAGGTTTGCTGTCGTTGTTGTTGTATTGCTAATTGTTGTTGTTGTGCTATTTCATTAATTTTTTGGGGCATTGGAAGTGTAGCGTATGATTTTGTTGATGACCTACACACCGATACATCGATACACCAATACATCAATGTTGGAGCGACACCCGCTCTGATACCAATTTGACGTAAACTGCACGTCAAAGGCTCAAAACAAAATAAATACAAATTTTAGAGAGAGAATCTAAGAATGTCTTGTATTAAAAAATGTAGAAGTGTCTTCTAATGAGGAGTAAATGTGAGTATTTATAGGAGAGAAATTACTTGCTAACCAAGTAATGACCCAAATGACCAAGAAGCGTAAGTACTAACAAAAATATACCCAAGGTTCTAAAAGGCGCGATGCGAGGAGGTCAAGCATCAAGCATTAGGGGCATAGGCGCGCCTATGCGTGAAAAGGCATTTTGCCTTTTTTGTAATATTTTTTAATCATACCCAGGGTTGTAAAATAATAAAAGCAGAATTATAAGCATAACTTATACACTGCCTTCAGTGTATAATTTCTTAAAATTATGCACTGACATTTCTTAAATTTTTATAAACATTTCTTAAGAACATTATAAACATTTCTTAAATTTTCGTACAGCAAACCTTAAGTGACATTATAAGCATTTCATACAGTAAACATTATAAACATTTCATAAAAAATGGCTCATTTCATAAACAAGTCTTAAATTTTCAGCCTTCATTGACATTTCTTAAACATTTCGTACAGTAAACCAAAATAGAAATCAGAGGTAAAGAAACATTTCGTACAGAGGTAAAGAAACCATAAACATTATAAACTTACAACAAAGGTAACGAAAGAAATCAAAAGGCAAGAAAACTTACAACAGAGCTAGGAAGCACGGACTCGACACGTAATATGGGATACGACTCCATTCGGGATACGGAATACGTGATTTTTCCAAAATGTAGGATACGGATACGCTAGGATACGTTAAGTATTTATTATTTTATTATATATATATATTAATGATAAACTTGATAAAATGAAACTAAAGCATCAAACACCATTATATTAAAGTGCTCAAATATGATGATTGTTATCACCAAACAAACACCATTACAATAAACTCTACAAACATAAATAGGAAAAAAAATCCAGAAGGTTTTTATTTATGAAGAAAAAAGGATTCAAACAGTGGGATGTAAAGGTTAAAAATAACACAGCTAAGAGTGAATGAAAACAGTTAAAGAAAACAATACAGTTAAAGACAACACAGATAAAAAAAAGAATGAAAACATAAAAAACAGTTAAGAAAAAAATCAGAAAACAATACATCACAAGCAAAGATTGAAAAACAAACAACACTTAAAAAAAACATAGTAAAGAAAGAAAAAGAATCAAAGAATGAAAAACAACGCAGTTAAAAAAATAACACAGTTAAAAACAACACACGCAAATGAGGTCAGAAGTGAAAAAAAAAAATACCTAGAGCAGTTGAATAAAGAAAAAAAAACAACGTAGAAAAAAAATAGGATACTATAGGATTCGCGTATCCCAGTGTATCCTAACGTATCCCCAGCGTTCCTAGCCATTTAAAAAATAAAAATAAAAGAGGATACTCTCGCGTATCCGAGCGTACCCTAACGTATCCCGTATCCTATACGTGTCCAACAAAAAATCGCGACCTCCCGAGAGTATCCGTGCTTCATAGCAACAGAGGTTGTTTTTCGGCTGTAAAGAAATTAAAAGAATGGTTTTCGGGTAAAAGCCGACCGAAAGGTAGGGTTTTAAGGTTTTCCGGTAAAGTTGGGCTGGAAATCAAAGGTCGGAGGTAAAGTTTTAAGGTTTTCGACAGGAGGTTTTTCTTTCTTGGGTTTTAGGGTTTTCGGTGAAACGAGTAGGGGAAAAGGAGAGCTCGTTTTGTTGTTTAGGTTTGTTTTTTTGTTATAAGTTTGTTTTTTTAAAGTTTGTTAAAAAGCAGAGATCATTTTTAAAGTTTTTTAAAAAAATGGCTTTTTTTTTTTTTAATATCTGTTTAATCAACTTAGTACCTTGAATTTGAAAAAAAAAAGGTCAAACGATGTCGTTTAGCTAAAAAAAACGTTTAATGCACGCACCACCCCTGTTGACCGCCTTAAAAATTGTTGACCACGCATTTTCCCACGCATACCCTAATGCGTTGCGTTTCTAAAAAGCATCACGCATAGGCGCGCATTGGCACCGCCTATGCGCGCCATTTAGAACACTGAATATACCTAATTAGTCCCAAACATGTTTGGAAATCAATTAAAAGAGATAAAAGTAAATAAAAAAACTAAAATAAAAGAAAACTACTAACAAATAGTAAAATGACTAATATGCCCTGATATGCGATCCATTCCCATTATAACCATTCTTGCCTTCGTGGTTCTAATTCCTCTGCTTTGATCGAAGAGACAACAAAAAATAATCACCACCGGCACTCTTGGCGGGGCTTGAATATCTTACTTGTTAAGCACCACATTTAATGACCTTTGTGTGTGTGTTTTTCTGAATATTCAACTCGGCAAAGTCTTGTTTTAACTACATGCCAGTTGGGCATATGAATATTGTCCTCACCATTTTTTTTCTCTCTGTTTTGGACAATGTCGTTTGTTTCAACTCAAACAATCACGATACTTGTCAATTTAGGTGTATCTCTTCCCTTTTGCATTTCACTCAATATTGGTCGGATCAATCTTCCTTACTGATACTATATATCAAATTTATAAGGTTTTAACTTAATTTATTTTACTGTCATTGGTTACTTTGTTAATCTGTTAAACTCTCTACTAAAGCTGTGGAGTGCTTTTTTCATTCATATAATGCAATCATATCTTACTGCTATTGTAGGAGTTGGAGGTTACACGTATCTACTGGAACCACTTTGGTGGGCAGGCATGGTAACAAGTAAGTAGAGGATAACCCGTGTTAGCTTTCTCTCTATCTCTTTGAAATGTATTGTTGATGTTAGGTTAAAAATTTCCGGACATGCAGTGATTGTTGGAGAGGTTGCAAATTTTGTTGCTTATGTTTATGCCCCAGCAGTTCTTGTGACCCCTCTTGGTGGCCTGAGTATAATTGTTAGGTAATTTTTTAGAAGTATTTGAACTATATTTGATAACTCTGATAAAAGGACCCTCTGAGTGATATTTAATTGAACTAACCTTTTTGATAAATCTGAACAGTGCTGTTTTAGCGCACTTTATGTTGAAGGAACGACTGCCACAGATGGGTGTTCTGGGATGCGTTGCATGCATTGTGGGGTCAGTGGTGATTGTAATCCATGCACCCCAGGAGAGTACTCCAAATTCTGTCCAGGAAATCTGGACTTTGGCCACTCAACCAGGTTTTCATGGCTCAAACCCTTCTTTTTCGTTTGTCAGTTTTAGTTGTTATAATTTCTTTTACTACCCCCGTCCCTAATTAATAGTTCTTGTTTGAAAGTAAAAATATAAGAAAATAATATACTTTCTAAATTTATCCTCTTAAAAACGATGCCGTTGAATGCAAGACATGCACTTTGGTCATTGTTGGTCATATGTATTGTTCGGCTGGCTAACTTTGTATTCTCACCTAATTTTATATACAAGTTTCAGAAGCATGACTATTAATTTGGGACAGATAAAAAAGGAAAGAAGGACTACTAATTTGGAATGGAAGGAGTATTCTTTTGTGAGACTAACCATTTTTTTCTTACCTGTTTCTGTCACTAGCATTTCTAATATATGTAGCAGCTACACTAGCAACAGTTCTATCTTTGGTTTTACATTTTGAGCCTCTCTATGGGCAGACAAACATACTCATCTACTTGGGAATTTGTTCTTTGATGGGTTCTCTCACGGTAATTAGGTTTTGTTCTAAGTACTTGTTCCAATTTATTACTGAAATCTTATTTCTTGTCATATATCTAACATGTTTAAAATAACTTTAGAAGCTTATTTATATTTCTCATGCACTATGTAGGTGGTGAGCATAAAAGCTATTGGAATTGCAATAAAGCTTACTCTGGAGGGTGCTAGTCAAATTGCATATCCTCAGACTTGGTTCTTTCTTTCAGTTGCAGTGATCTCTGTGATCACACAGTTGAATTACCTTAACAAGGTAATTATAGCAATATCAGGTTGATACTGATCTTTTTTTACTGGGGTTCCTCTATTTTTTATTGTCCTGAAGTTTATTGGTCCTTTCTTTTGCTCTCTTTTTCTGAAACTAATATTTTTTTTCTATTTGAATTCATGTACTCATTTTTGTGTGCATATTGTTAATTATTTAACTTGCAACAAATGCATATAATTTTCTTATAAATTCAAATTGAATACAAAAATAAAGCATATAGACTGTAGATGATGTCCATATGTTTATCGCTATAACAATTTACTTTACCTTCCACATTGTTTGTTGAAATTATCTAAGTTTCCGTTCTGTCCCCCCGTTTTCCTGATCCTCCTTTCGATTGGTAGCTGAAGAGTAAAATAACAAACCAGAGGAGCAGATGGTAATACAGTACTCTCATGCATTACTCTCGTATCATAAATCCGTTGGATCCAGATCAAGTTTGTTAGTAACTGTAATAGTATAATGTGAAAGCCCATAAATAAAAGCCCTCTTCCACAAAGTACTTATCCATATGCAATCTATCATTGCAACATATAACAATATTTGCAATAGTTTGTACTTTAGAAGTATTTTCCGAATTTCGGAATATAACATAATATGAAACGATATATAAAACAATAAATTATTTCTTAAATTCACTAACTTCAGTGGCACTTTTTTTCTAGGCACTGGATACATTCAATACGGCAATTGTTTCCCCAATATATTACGTGATGTTCACAACTTTAACTATTATTGCAAGTGCAATAATGTTCAAGGTAGATTTCTACTTCATTCACTTGGAGTTTCTGATGTGACATTGTGGTTCATAACCATGACATGGAATATGAACATTTTACGAATCATGATACTGTCATATAAAATGTGCAGGATTGGTCCGGTCAGAATGTTAGCAGCATAGCATCTGAGATATGTGGATTCATCACAGTTCTTTCAGGAACTATCATACTTCATGCTACGAGGGAGCAGGAATCAGCTACTGCACCAGGTACAAATTGAATTTAACTTCATCGGGCCATCCATCTAATCAGTGTCGCTAAAGGCACTACCAAAATTTAACACCACACATTCAAGCACAATGTACAATTATTATTAAGCACAACGCGATATTAGGGAGTACTTGTTAGAAGGCACAGATTTGGGTGCACTGAATACGAACCTGTTTTTCCCTTCAAGTCATCACCTCATTGAGTTAAGAGGTGATGGTTGGCTCTTTCTTTGTTGTTGGATTATATGACTAGTGCATTTCCCTATTTGTGCCATTAATTTTGAGTTTTTCATGTCAATTTTTTGACACCAACATGACACGGTTGTGTAAAAAAACTGAAAATGAACACGACAACTCCTGTCAATTTCAGCTGAATATCGCGTTGTGTCGTGATATATCTTTGTTGCTAACATTTCCACCCATTACCAATAATACACTACCTAAAATTCTCCTAATAAGTATCTACTACTAATACCAAAATTCTGGATATCCCAAGGGACCCATCAATTATGTATGTACTCTTTCGAAAAAACTTGTCTACGAGCTTTCGGGGAAAGTTGAAGGTTCGTGCCAAATGCACAAATATTTTGGCCTTTTTAATTTCAAATTAAAATATTTTTCTTCAAGTTGGTTCGGCCAAATGAGATACTATGCGGCATCTTACCAAAATAGTTGCAGCCCAAGAAAGTCACCATCCAATTGAGTTAATGGGCCAAGAGATACTTGCACAAATTGGGTGGCAAAGACCCAATTCTCTCTTATGTTTAATATCTTACCCAACCAAACCATTTCCCAACACATTCTCTATTAGACACACTTGTCCCACTTCAGCCAAACAGCTCATCTTAACCTCCACTCCAAACGGAACCCTTTCAAATTTATCCAATCCCATCGTGAGAGTGCCATCGTTGTTGAAGGCGCAGCAGCAAGGCCCAGTAAGGCTCTCGCCTTTTACCATAGTTGACCAAATGAAAGAGGCAATCTCTTGTTTCCAGAGAAAATGAAGAAGCAAAAAGGGACAGAAAAAACTGCGACTGTTTAACAATCTTAGACCAATCAATATATTGGCGTTGATTTGTCTTTCAAATGTTTGATATGTCTGCTTTTATGTACTATTTAATAATTAAAATGTTCGATGATTTGTGTTTACTTCATTTGGTCTAAATTTTTGCTTAAGGTGCATTTAGTATATATTATTTTTCTGCGTATAACTGTGTATAATTGCACATTATGCTATATATTTTAAATTTGGGTGGTAACACCACTTCATTATTACAAATATACAATAAGATTCCCTTTTTTGCATGTTTTGTACAATGTGCGCCTCTTGCGCCTTCCGCCTAGGCTCTAGGCAGACCTTGGCGTCTTAATGCGCCTTCCGCCTAGGCTCTAGGCAGACCTTAGCGCCTTAGTGCGTCTTGTGGCTTTAATAATCATGTTCAGTGCATGAGCACCTCGTTCATTTTATTCAGAACCTTCGGTGGATCATCATAGGGCAGGTTCACATAATTCCCTGATCAGCGAAACAGAGAAGTGCAGCCTCAAAAACTCACTTTCTGCATCATTTAATGCAGATTCTCTTAGCCGAACCAAATGGATCATCAACCACCCCCAATCCCCATACATATAGGGTTTTGCCTGGAGCAGTGTACCCAAAGAGATACTCGTCGAGCCGTCTGCTGTCGTTGCTTCTTCACATTGAGTTTGACTACATCATGTTGACAACTGATTGAGGTTTGTTGAGCAATGTTGGTTGGGCCATAGAGGTGTCTTGTTGGGTTTGCTGGTTAAATAATGGGAATAACAGAAGCCATGGCTCAGAATAGAGTTGCGGGAGTCCGTGATTCTAGGTAGGGCACAAGATGACCATCTGTTTTTCCGTTGCTTCATCAGAACATATCCTATCATGGGAAGGAGGAAACACCGCATTGGTCGCCGGAACCTCTTAAAGTTGTTTCATGGTCTCACAGTGATCCAAGCCTGAATACCAACCTTTCGGATTGATCAATATGGTTGGCAGAGCCCATGGGTTGGATGCGATTGCTTGGAGATGGGTTTCGTCTTCAACGTCGGAACCCGCTAAACAACGTCAGAACAGGTAGTGAGTAGACCGAGACCAGCGCCATGCCTTGGAGTTGCTGAGTCTATTGAACTGACACTGAGACGGAGACAGAATATCAGTGTATGGACCATGTCTGCAGCGGAGTGTCATCATTTGCTACCGAGACATCCACGAACCGAACTCCGATTCCGGAACTTCTCCATCATCGGAGACTTGTACCTCTTCAATGTCTTCATTCAAATCTCCGTGATCAACACGATTCTTGGGGGATATTGAAATTCGCCCCTCTTTTTGTGTGGGCCAGATCTGAAACAACACACACATCGAACAAAAGCTCACTTGGAGCTATTGACATACTTATGAGTCACTCTGTCACCACATTGATGTGACTAAATAAGCACTTACAAAGACATTATAAAAATTTACATCCTATCCATCTCATATTCTCGTAAATCAATAACAAGTCAATTGATTACAATGGAGGGAAGGTGCAAAAAAGGCGTGAGGCCTTTTGTGCTCTGTGTTAAACTAAGTGAGCTTTAAGATGTTTTTGTTCCCCAAAAAACCCCTAGGCGCATTTTCCCATGCTTTTATAAACACTACCTTTTCCTGTTTTTCTGAATTTTACCATCAGAATTAGTTTCGTTACTATTTCTGAAGTTCATATGGTATAGTCCACACAAATACTATTGCGGAATATTCTATAATTAAATGAATATTTGATTTGATGGCTAGAGCTTAGACATTCATGTCCTTGTCCAGATGCTGTACAATTCCTACTCTTAAGATAAAGAAATACGTTATCTACTCAATGCAGGAGCAGTAACCTGGTGTGGTGGAGAGTCCATAAAGAGTATTGATGATGCACATTTTATCACTTTGCACAATTCCGACTATTTTGAACGATGATATGGATGTGAGAAGAACATGATCTCCTCCCAGAGGAAAGTATCTCTGCCATGTACAGCTCGATTGTCTCTGCTAGCTCAGGCAGTGGCAAGAAAGATTTCATTTGTCATTTTGTGCTTCCCTTGTATGGCCTGCAGGATAATGCCCTGGGCTGGAATCTAAACTGCTAAAATATTCCAGCATGGAAGGGAGGTTCCAAGATTGTAATTAAGCTGCGTACAGAGATATTTACGTGGTATCACTGCATGTCTCCTAATACCACATTGAGGTTTGTAGATATTTATGTTCCTGCTTTCAGGTTTGTTTTGGTGTTCAGTTTGATTTAATTATTTGAGTTTGTAATCATTTATTATTTATTACTTGGCAGAACTGATTAAACATTGAGTTAGATGGTTAAATGGAATCTTGAAAGAATATCCCCATACACGCATATCCACGAGACAATATTGAATATATCGGTTGTATAGATGACAATATATTTCATATTCACAGAATCTTAAATATATCTACCCCGCTCTCTCTCAACTCTTATTTCTAACTTTTACAAAGGTAAGCTGAAATTCTATTGGTTTGTGATCAGTGGCGGATCCAGGATTTTTGGTTAAGGGGGGCGAAAGTTTCGAGTGGTGTCGGGAGCCCCCGAGACAATTTTTTTTGGATTATTTCGAGTTTTATACAAATTATAGCTTTATAATGCTCAAACAACCACAATACCTAATTAATTTCAAAAAATAAACAACGCTTAAAACATTTTGAAAAAATTAAGTAACAAATTAAGACATGAAGTATTGTTTTATTATATTTTGTTATGGATTTTGGGTCTATTTATATTTAATTGGCTTTGCAAATTTAGAACATATTGTAAATTAAGGGGGCTTTGTAAATTAAGACATTTAATTTATAATTTTAGTCATTTTTAGTAAAGCCGCTGTCGCGGACCAACATTTATGAAACATCATCTAATCATAGCATGCCACGCCAACATTTATAAATTAAATGCCTAATCAGAACTAAATACTAATGCCAAAACTGACAAAAAGAGGCAAAAACAGAAATGGGCTTTGTATTTTTGTTACCTCAAGATTCTTTGTTGCTGCGGAGAAATGTGTTGAGTCAAGAACCCTTTTGAAGAAATGAAAGAGCCGAGAGAGGAGGGAGTGGTGTCGCCGAACCAAGAGCTATAGTCCGGCTTTGAAAGAGGAGAGGAATTTGAAATTTGGAAACGCAATCGGTGAGTTTCAGAGATAGTCCGGCTTTTTGGTTTTAAGTTAGGTTGTCTTTAGGTTTTTAAAACTTTTGTTATTTACAAATTCGCCCTTGCCTCCAAAGTTTTAGAGTTTTACACAGGTCTAATTTTTTTTTTTTCAAACTTGAACGGGGGCGGCCGCCCCTGTTCGACCTAATTCCCGTCCGCCCCTGCTTGTGATATTACCATCTCATTCATCACCTATTCAAGTCGTTATAATTAAGGTGGCGTTGGTGACCCTCTTAGTTTATTGTACTCCGAGTTTAATAGAAATCAATCATTTCTATTTTCTATCTATCTATAAGAGAATCAATAGGTGGGAGTGAAAAAGTCAAAAAAGTATAAAAAATATTAAAACATTGTCTAATCATAGAAATGTTTTTTTTTGATGAAATGTGAAATTTAATTAAAAGGCAACAGCCAAAAAATACAGTGAGGCCTAATAAGAGGCTAAAAAGCCTAACCCAACAACTATCAAAACAACCAAGCAAACAACCTGCTACCTACACAATGGCCCAAAGGACCATTCTACTAAACTAGAAAAATGGTAATAAACAGCCTAAAAAAGGCACATAGGCCCAACTCAAAATAAAGCCTAAATAATAACCCAAAGCCAAACACACCCTAGATAAATCTAGAAGACTAAGAATCTCTTTTGAATCCAACATGTGTAATCACCGCGTATTGATCCAATCAAAATTGCTCACCCTCTGTCAAAGCCTTATACTCAAACTTAGTGGCGGACCCAGGATTTTTGACCTATGGGTGCGGAATTTTTTTACAAATGCTGGGGGTTCGGAGGCGGGAGCCCTCGAGTCGATTTTTTTGGGGTTAATTTGACTTGTTTTGCATTTTTTTTGGGTTAATTAAACTTGCACAATATTATATATATATATATATATATATATATATATTTTTTTTTTACTTTACGTTATAGTATAATTGTCTAAATCCACTGTTTTAAAAAATCCGCCTGTGCTCCGCCTAGGCACGCCTAGGCTTGAGGCTTGGGAGAAACGCCCCGTTTTAAACTTTTTACGCCTTATTCTTGGTGAAACCCTTAAGGCGCACTTTTTTCTAAAAACAACAATGCTTTAGTGAAACAATATCGCCTTTTAAGGAATTTTTTTACAAACTGGATCATTATCTCATCCAAAATAATCATATAGTATTTTAATTTGCAAATATTCAGACATATTTTTATGGTATGTACAATTTTAGTATTTTAATAGCCTTGTTATGGTTAAAAAAATATTAAAATATATTAAGAAGGCCTAAACGCCGTTTCACGTCTAAGGAACGTCTAGACTTCTAAGGCTTAAGGCTTGCCTCCACGCCTTGATCATGCCCCATGTTTTTTAGAACCTTGCCTAAATCTGAAACATTTTTTCAAATTTTTTGTTACTAATTAAAATTAAAGTTTAATACAAATTTCAACAACAACTAATATTGGGGACAAATTCAAATTTCATTAACAAATTATTTTTTTGCAACAACTAATTAAAACTTTAGCATACTAACAACTAATTTTAGGGACAAATTACTTCTTAGCAACAACAATTTCAGCATACTAACATACGCAAAAAAATTTCAGCATATAAACTAATCTACTCAAAAAATTAACTAATCAGATGTATTGAAAAAAAAATAAACATACTCGAGGAAAGGAATGTGCCGCTGCTGAGCAGCTCTGCTTCGTGGTCCCCTGGATGAAAAGGGGTTGTCGGCAGGAGGCTGCGTTGCGTGCGAGTGAGGGAGAGGAGAGGACAACAATAGGGGCGGGAGGGACAGGAGAGGGAGAGAAGATGAGAGGGGAGGGAGTGGGCAGTGATGGCAATTTAACCCGACCCGTAGGGTTCTCGACCCGCCCGACTCTAATGGGACGGGTTAAAAACCCGTTTAAAATAAATGGGGCGCGTTTGGGTTTTAAAAAAAAATCGTTTATTAAAATAAGCTCGTCCCGCCCGCCCCGTTTAACACTTAAATTTACTTATATATCCCTTTTATATTAACTCATTAACACTCTCACCAAATATATATATATATATATATATATATATATATATATATATATATATATATATAAACTTATGAAGTGAACCCTATTTCATATTTCCTAAACACACGCACACGCACACTCTCACCCTCACTCTCTCTAAAATCTGAGAACAACCATCTCTCTAAATCTGATAATATCTCTCATCTCCTACTTTCTTACGCACCTCCACCGAAAGTTATGCACATGTCACTCAGCGGCGCCGGAGGAAAGCGCCGGGCAGCGGCGCCCAAATCTTGCTTTGCACCTGTCAGTGGTACACTTTATATGTATATATTTTTCTGATTCCATTACGGCCTGAACGAATGGTTGTGTTATGTTCATATATATATAGGTTATGTTGGTACACACACACATATATACTTATATATATCTAGGTTATGTTGTGTGTGTATGTGTGTATATACTTATATCTGTGTGTGTGTACCAACATAACCTATATATATATATATATATATATATATATATATATATATATATATAGAGAGAGAGAGAGAGAGAGAGAGAGAGAGAGAGAGACACGTGCACACAAACAGAACTTACATACTGAACAGGACAAACAATATCTGATAATGGTTTACAAAATAAAATCTGAGATTTGATTTCTGTTAATGGCTTACAATATTTGAGATATGATTTATGAGATTTGGTTTTCTTAATATTATCTATTTGGATTTAGTTTGCAAAAGGGTATAAATTGTTGTTAATGGCTTATTCTAATATTTGGTTCTCTTAATATTATTTGTTTAACTTTAGTTTGCAAAAGGGTATTAATGGCTTACAATATTTGAGATTTGATTTATGAGATTTTGTTTTCTTAATATATCTGTTTGGCTTTAGTTTGCAAAAGGGGATAAATCTAATTAAGTAAAAGGGGCATAATTTGAATATTATCTGTTATAGAACAAAATCAACTTTAAAAAAAAGTAAAAATTGTGGGTTTCAACTAGTGGGGCGGGGCAGATTAATTTTTTTTTCGCGGGGCGGGTTTGGGTTGACGAACCCGCCCCATACCTGACCCGTTGCCATCCCTAGGAGTGGGAGACCAGACGAGTGAGGGAGAGAAGAGAGGGTGGACCACGAGAGGAGAGAATGAGAAAAGAAAAGAGGCGGGTCTTCTAAGTTCTAGTTCTTTTTTTTAGGTTTTAAAACTTAAGGTTATTTAGATAATTGCCCCCATAGTTTTAAAAACTTATAAATAGGTCTATTTTTTTTTTACAAATACTCGCAACAGATTTTCGAAAAACCCGTGGGTGTGGTCGTCCCCATTCGAGATGGGGTAGGTCCGCCCCTGCTCAAATGCCACACAATTGCCAAAACCGTTAAACTTCATTAAGAGCGAGAAGAGAGAGAACTACCATCTTCAACCTTACACTCATGCCATATAACCCTTCACACAACTTCACAACCTTATTACAACCTCTAGGAATGTTTTGTTGTGATACAAATAAGAGATTGTATGCAGTAATGATATGAATTATATAGAAAATAGAGATATTGTGGTTCTTTGATTGATTTCAAAGCCTTTGAAGGTCTGTTTGGTTATTATTATAAGTTTGAAAGCTACATTCAATGATTGTTTTCTTTTTTATTGTTTTATTTATCATCTTTTTTTAAGGTTGATAAAAAACTTTATTATTTTATTTGGAAACCTTTTTCTAAACGCTTGTATGTTTTTAATTTATAGTTTTATAAGAGTCTTCAATGATAAATGCATAATTAGTTTAAAAATAAAATATGTACATAGCGAAAAGTTAACACCAACACCAATGACTAAATGTTACCATTTACTTGAGACTAGTATTGGTTAATTTGTACAAATTACTTTCATAACAAGGACTTCATAAATCTTTAGTAGCAGTGTGTAAAAATTCAGTCAGTCACAAAGCAACTATGATTTGGGTCAAAATTTCCATTGATTCGGTGTAGTGAAGGGAAACTTCATTGCAACGAAGGGGGGGGGGGGGGGGGGGGTCCGCGGGTCACGATAGGTTTTAAGTGAGAGTATTTTGGGTTTTTTTACATGTAATACTTTAGGGTATAAATAGAAAGATATAAAGGGGTTCTCATTAGGGTTTATTTGACATTGAGAGAACAAATCGTCAAAGAAATGCAAAAAAGTGAGATTTAGGGCGTAAAACTTGATTCCAAGGCGAGATTTGGGTGTGTTTGTAATTTGGGTTGAGAGTGTGCATGACTCTTGTAAGTTTCTACCACTGTAACCCAATTTTCTTAGTGGAGTTGTTCTATCTTGTGTGGATGTAGGCAAGATAATATTATCGAATCATGTTAAATCTTTTGTGTTCATCTTATTAATTCTGTACCTGTTTATATTTCCATCATCTTATAATATATAATTAATTGTTTTGGTTGGGTGTTGTGCTATTAGAGCACAACAATTGGTATTGGAGCTTTGGCACACAAGTTTTTTTTTAAAAAGTTTTAAATGTGATTTTTGCTGTCAACACAGTAGTATTTGAAAGTCTTGGGGTTGTTACTTCATTGAACCATGTCTGGAAATATAGTTTTACTTGGGAAGGTGGTTAATTTTGATGGACGTGGTAGCTTCACTTTAATGTAAGGCGGAGTTAAAGATCTCCTCGTTCAACAACGATTAGTGAGAGCATTGAAAGGGAGAAATAAGAAAAAAAAAGATGACGAATGGTGATTGGTAAGATATATAGTCAAAGAGTTTGAGTATTATTCTCTTCTCAATCGGTGATAATATTATCAAAAATATCAATGATGAGGACACAACGTCAAAATTGGTGGAAAAACTTTATTTAGGGAAGAGTCTCATAACAAAGCTCCATCTCAAGCGAAAGCTTTACTGTTTACAGATGGAGGAGAGCGAGAACCTCGTGGATCATGTGAGTGTATTTCATGGGATTGTGGATCAATTTTAAAAAGTTGATGTAAAAATAGAGGAAGAATATAGGGATTTTTCCGGATTCATATGGGAGCATTGTCACTACCATTTTCTATGGTAAAGATGCGTTTAAAATGGATGAGGCGGAGTCAACTTTATTGCCCTATGAGCCTTATGAGAAGAGAGAATCTTCGGGGGAGGAAAGTTCGTGCTCGGGTTTGTAAGCTCATCGTGGGAAGTGGAAAAGGAATACTAACTGGGGATCTAGTAGAAGTAGTAAGTCTAGATCAGGGTATTGTCTTTTGAATAAGGATGGAGGTGGCCCCGACATACAGGATAAATATTATGGAAAGTCTCACACTTTCCAAATGTAAGTCTTTCTCAAAGTGAATTGATGTTTGATTCGGGATCTTCGAATCTTATTTGTTCCAAGAGAGAGTATTTTGAGACGTTCTAAGAGAAGAAATGTTTCTTTCTTTGCCTTACTAGAAGAAATGTGCTATTGAGGGGGTGGGAGCGATGAAAATAAAATGTTTGATGGGGGTGGAGCGCATTTTGATGGGTGTGGCCTATGCCCTAAAATTGCAAACGAACTTGATATCCATTAGTCAATTGGATTCCAAGGGTTCCCGAGTTTCGATAGCGGGTAGAGCCTTGAGAGTCATATGTGATTGTATGGTCCTAGCAAAAGGAATATATATGAAGTTTGTATCGTCTAAAAAGTAATGGGAAGGCAACGTGTACAAATTATCGAGTGCTAGAGCCATATCTCATTTGTGGATAGAATGAAGGCATCGATTGCAAGTTTCCCGACAACATATGATGTTTGGTGGAATAGTCCTATTAGAGGAGGGGATGGCTAGGGGCCCTCCACGGTCAACAAATGATTTCGACTCAAGGTAATTACACACATATATTGGCTGTTGATGAATCAAGGAGCGTTGTGTGTAACTAAGTACAATGAAACCCAATGGGTAATCATTTTTGGTTTTGCAAGAAGAGAGTTTCAATTTGGGTGAGTAGCAGTAATTTTTCTCCAAGGTGGAGATTTATGATTTTTGTTCAAAATTTTCATTGCTTCGTTGTAGTGAAGGGGGGTTTCCAGGGTTGCGACCTGGACAAATTTTTGTGAACTCTAGATTATAACCCTTGACTAGCAAAGGTATTAGTCTGCTTCAGCGAATGAGCGGTCCGAAATTGCAAAAATAGGTTTTAAGTGGGTTATTTTGAGAATTTTCACATATAACACTTTGGGGGTATAAATAGAATGATACAAGAGGTTTGTTATTAGGATTTATTTAACATGAGAGAACTATTCATCAAAGAGAGGGAAGAAAGTGCGAGAGATTTATGACACAAAACTTGATACGAGGTGAGATTTGGAGTTTGGGTTGAGAGCTTGCATAGTTCTTTAAGATCCTACCATTATAATCTATTTTTATCAAATAATGGAATTGCTGTACTCAACGTAATGTTGTTGAATTGGGTAAAACCTCTTGTTTTCATCTTGTTAATTTTGTGATTGTTTATATTTTCGTCATCTTGCAATATATATTTTCTTATTTTGATCGAGTGTGGTGCAATTGGAGCACGACACCAACTGCTAACATGGACTGATTATGGTGTTAAAAGTGCTTGATCTTTACTTATCTAGTTAAATTATTGAAGTGAGAAAGAAGTTAACTTTTTTGATAATTACTATGATCAAGTATATGTTTTGTAGCAATATATAGAAGCATGGATTAATCAACGCCCTTTTGTTATTGTCTCACTGAATACTACATTTGCGTTATGGATTAATGCTTGTATATACACATACACGCACACACATGTTAAAATCATGTATATTATATGAGAAACTTTAATTCTGAGTATATCTAGCCTAGTTATTCCTGCACATGTTAATATTATTCATCATACAATCATGAGACTCCGCTCCTTACCCAACATTCCAGCACTTTACAATGTTATGAGATTCGCACACCTTAAAGGAAATACAAACTTCAATATCGCAGTCCACCTTTGTTGCAACACAAACGCCTGAGTTGAACTATTGAAGAACCCAGATTCATCGAAGCTTTGCAAATTCACTGCGTAGATCTTGTCATCTTTACATTATGCTAGAATCTCCTATTCTGGTGTCTTAGATCCTCACCATAACTACCGTCTTTCCCACAAAGGATTCATCTTCGTCTTTCAACTTCGCCTTCGATACCCTCTTTATATAGCAAATTCCTCTTTGTAACATTTTAACATATACAAAGGAAATTTTGAATGCATGCACCAAATCTTTCATCTCACTGCACTTTTAGTTCAAATAGCATTTTTAGGATGAGAATAAAAGAGGCGAGGCGAAAGATTTCATAAGTCCATCCAAAATTTTCTTAAAAAAATTATACCAGCGTGTGCTTTAAGTTTTAAGAGTTCATGTAACAAACTCCTCTTTGCAATATTTAAACATATATAAAGGGAATTTTGAATGCATGCACCAAATCTTTCATCTCACCGCACTTTTAGTTCAAATAACATTTTTAGGATGAAAGTAAAAGAAGCGAGGTGAAAGATTTCGCTGGTCCATCTAAAATTTCCCTAAAAATATTATACCACCATGTGCTCTAAGTTTTAAGAGTTCCATACATTTTAGGGGCGCTAGTGGATTTGAAATAGTAAGACTACTATATCCATGAAATTTGTTAGGAACATAATAAAGGGCAATGGAAGAGATATTACAATTGTGATACACCCCAATCCAATTACTTATAATTAAGCTTGAAAGTCAAAGTGTGTCAGACCATAATTCAATTAACCAAACCATGAACACGAGTCTTAATTATAGAGTCATCAACGAAAATTCATAATAACTAATAACTTTTCACAATATTAAAATACTTATGCTTATACAAACTTGCTTCAAGGATAAGTTGACTTAATTATATCATTTACATTTAAACAAAACTCATTGTTTTACTCGTTCCTTGCTAACCCAACCCGACCACCTAGATTTGACAGTGCAATCACGATACTTGAAAAATATAAATATAGGAACCGTGAGCAAAATAACTCAATTAATGTATCACTACTACACTATTGCATAAAATTAAATGCAATAAATTATATCCATATACTAATGTATAAACTTATCTGGTCCATTCATAAATAACAACCTAGCTTTTTGAACCATGATTCACACATTCTGTCTGCAATAGACACTTCTCCTCCATTCCTGATTGGGGAGTAACCTCTTGTCTGTAATAGAAAATCCTCCCCCCTCTCATTTCGGTAAAATGAAATGAAATAATTTTATATTCATAATGTCATGATCATATCCATAACAATGTCCATATACATCTTTTTAGTGACTACACTCACCTTGTGTTCTCAACTAAATATTTGCGTTTCTCTCGGGTGGAGCTGGACTTGGTGGATTAGACTTTAAACATGTCAATCCAACTAAATCAATATTGAACTCAAATCATAAGTATCATATTAATATATTTATATAACTTTCAATGATTATACAACTACAACATAATCCCACTTAAGTAGAATTCCATGAAGCTTAAGTAAAGATATGCAATGATATCTATGTTGATAAAGTTATAAACATTCAACCCTAGAAAATACTTCGTAAGGAATCAATAAATAAAATTAAATACAAATAAAGTATACTTCTCAATATATATAATTGTGGAACATGTACTCAAAATACCATTTGAAAGGAGGAGATAAGGATATTCTTTCAAGGGGCATCTAGTATTTCATTAAATTGTTATACTATATTCTTAACCATTCTAAATTCATAAATTATACAAATACAGATGTCTAATTTGATCAATATGAAAACATATCTGAATATACTTTTCAATACAAGTGACAGTGTAATTTTCAAGTTTCCTAAAATAAGATATGACCGTTCTTTACGACATATTAAATCTGTCCTACAAGCTCCTTTATTATGCAATCAACTTTAAAGAATTTTTATAATTTTTCCGCACCATAACTTTCTATGATTTTCTTCAAAATACATACTGATTAATAAAAAAAATAAATTTTTATAATTTTTAAAGTTCATATGCTATGTCAAAAGGTTTATCAAACTCAGAGTATATCTAAACCAATTATGTAAACAACAACTATGTACCAACTTACAACCATCACCAAGGTTTAACCACAAGGAGTTTAATTTTAATTTTCGGATATGCTTTGTATGTATGAGTTTACTTTCATATGCTTTATATGTATGAGTTAAGTATAACAAATATATCTAATTTTGAATACAAGGGAGTTTTATACAAAGCAATATGACTTGCACATACCACTTGTCTTAAGTATGAACATATACATATATATAAAAGGTGGATGAAAGTTTGATCAATAATTGATGATTTCTATACTTTCAATAAGTATAATCCAAGAATAAAAAAAGATTAATACATGGATATACCTTGGGAACACTTTTATGATTTTATTTGAATTTTCTTAGCTTTTCTTATCACACTTTCTTCCTTAAGCTTCTCCTTCTCTCCCATCAAGCCAAAACTTCTCCAAATTGAACCAATGGTTCAAAATGATGAAGAAATAGGTGGTATTTAGGAGTTTAAGTCGGCCAAAGCTGCTGCATCTTTCAACCAATCAAATCAAAATATTTGGTGTACTAAAGACAAAATGTAACTTAAAAGGATTGACAACTGTGACACCCTGCCTAATAAAATACCGGGCGATCACTCCTGTACTAAATTAAAATAGGAGTCGCATATGGTTCATTCTTAGCATCACTGTCGAAAATCAAATTAATTACTAATAACCTATTAGGCTGGTGTCAAAATTTTTACTTAACTAATCTTTTTAAACAATTTTCAATTAAAACATTCACACAGTTTGAATAAATAAAACTGAAATGAAATGGAATAACCGAACACTCGGTTTAACATAATACAACCATAATAAATGCCGCACTTAAAGGCGGTAAATGAATAAATAAATGCAATTGGGCTTTAGTCCGAGTGTTTATACAGTACCTCCTATCTAGATTACAAGGATAAAAGCGTCTACAGTGAACCTACATGCATCCATACCTTCTGCAGCAGACGTCCGACTTGAAGGAATCATCATCCAGGCATCCCTGTGTCTGGACACCTATATATATATATATATATATATATATATATATATATATATATATATATATATATATATATAGCAAGAAAGGGAAAAATAGGAAAACGGGTCAGAGCCCGAGTTGTAAAAATATTTTGCAAGTGCATAAATGCTTTATTTTTGAAAATAGGTTTTATCTCATATTTAAATTGGTATCGCACTCCCATGAGATACCCCTCACCCCTCTTCTTATAGTGCACACCTAACGCATTCGTTTAAAACATCCTAGTTAAGCTACCCCGCCTAACTAATCTAATTCACCCGTCTGCTAGAAACCTCGACAACCCGAGTACTAAGGGATAAACTTCTCTCCATTCTCAACACTGCATTGCGTTCGTGCATGGGGTGTCTCACGAAGCGAAATCCAAACAAGGAACCCCCTCGATACACTACTGCTCGGCAGCGTCAATCGTCGAGATCCATTAGACCCTCAACACATGACGTGTATATAAGACTCATATAAACATACAATAATATATATATATATATATATATATATATATATATATATGAGACAATGGTGTTATGAATAGTAACTTATGCATGATAAACATTCATGGCATTTTATGTGTTTCATGCTTGCATGCATGCAGATGCATGTATGCATGCATACATATATACAATATTATTTTTTTATTTTTTTAATAATATATTTTTTAAAAGTTTTTTTTGTTAAAAAAGGCTGGTTATTATGGGTTGGGTTTTATCACGGGGGCAAATTTATTGCCGTGCCCTTGGGCACGGGCATCCGCTAGTATATATATATAATACTAAAGCTCTATATTCATTGTCATATACATCTGGATCCAAATTTATCGGAAAGGGAAAAAATACACCTTATTAGGCTTTTCACTTATATGCGTGAGTTTGCTACATGATGGCTTCTCTTCATATACAAACAATATACTATACTCATCCAGTATATAATTATACCTATTGCACACATAAGTATAATAACCATCCCAACGAGCTATAACTCAAGGATGCGGTCTCTCAATGCTATCATCTTCCAGGGAAACACTCACATACCGTCCTGGGGACCAGCGGTCGGACTCAATATCACCGACATCGCGGTCATAAGTCACAACGTCTAGGAAGCGATCATAGTTCCTCGTCGGAAATGAGACGACACATACCCACCACGTGTCACCCCTAATAAAAATCACACAATATAACAATGGACGCTATGACCTGGGGACTATACGCTCCCTGCTCATCAAGCCAGGAGCCTCACGCACATCGCGCAACTTCCCATGATAGCATTAGGGGGGTATGCTTCACATATATATATATATATATACCATCCACACATAGATATATATATATACATATCCGTGTCATATTATATGTATATACTTTAATCACCTCGTATATATATATATATATATATATATATATATATATATACACATTTATATTACATCATTCCTCAAATATATACATGGATAAAACTGCCAATCTCATAATAATATTTAAGTATCTTCCTACTTAAATATGCTTCACACCTTAATCGCTGTTAGGGATTTATATACTCTCCAAATATCCCGATTCATAATCGTATGATAAGTATACCCTCAACTTATCTTTAACCTATAACCCAAATTCATCCTAGTCTCCACGTAGGAGTTACTCACTAATTCCATACACACTTGCTTTTTCCTATTCGCACGATTATTTAGCTATAATCACTCGCTAAAATACTCCCTCGGGTGTCACTCACTCCGAACATCCATAATTAAATAAGTCTTGGATTTTACCCAATTAATCCAAGGTATACATTTCACTCCAATAATGACTATTTAAAAGTCCCATCATACCTTAGTGCCACACAATTATAACACCCTTCTAGCCCCCATAGTTTCCCCCAAATGGCTAGTGATAATTTCCTAGATGAATACTTATTTCCTCAAATAAATAAACTACGAACAACTAAATCGGAATTTATCCCATATAATTAACCCTAGGCAAAATTGTCAAAAATCCTGAAATGTCGATCGATCGACCCTTGGCCCTCGATCGATCGATGGTCGATCGATCGATCCTTTACCCTCAATCGATCGATCGCTTCGGACAGCTTCTTCTCCGAGAAGCTGTTTTGGCCATTAAAGCTTCTCCCAAGCTTTATCTCCTCACTTAAAGTCCCCCAACCTCAATCAACTATATATACACAAACAATAAGGGTTCTAAACATCCTAGAACCCCTTTACCAACTACAATTTGACTAAATCCTAAGTTTTCTAATTATGATATTTTTTCGGGGTTAGTCCGTTAAACTTTTTCGAAAACCTGTTTTGGTTCACAAAAACCCATCCCGAAAATCTTTGTGGTTTATCACTACCAACTACAATATGAGATTTATGCTTTAAACGAAATAAGCAAGTAAACACTTGCCTCGTGGATAAAATCCGACGATCCCGAGTCGAATCCTGCAGAGTTTGGCCGGAACCTCCCTTCTCTTCCTCTTTTCTCTCTTCCTTTTCTCTCCTCTTTCTTTTCTTCATTTTCTTTCCTTCTCCCATCCCTTATATAGGGAGAAATAAGGGTTTATCCCTTTAAACCCAAAATGACTCGTTTACTCAATTACGAGTCCCTATTAGTCCAAAAAATTTCGGAGCCTAAACAATACCCCCGGATACTCTATTCTGACTATCTTGGCCATTCCGAGACCAACCGTGCAATCGGAATTTCCATCCGAGGTACTTGACCGCAATTCACTATTTTAACCCAACACAACTTAATGCGGTTTTCCCATAAAAATATTTTCCTTTGTCGCTTTACTCAACTGCGACCTGTAATAAAATAATCTTTCTCATTTACTTATTCCCAAAAGTAGTTATAACATGCATCGTAAATCATCTAACACTCCTAAACTCCAAAAATTATTATTCCGAGAAATTCCTCAAATTTTCAAATTACACCCATTTATGAAATTTAATTTCTCATAAAAGTGCGGGGTATTACAACAACTTTGCCCTCAATTCGTAAATTGAGTATAACTTCTTACTCGAACATTCTTTTGACACATCGTTATTGAGTTACAAAGCTAACTTAGATATATACAACTATATAATTTTTACCTTGACCAAATTGTCTATATAAAAATGATTTACAATGACACTTTTGATCACGTGATGAATTCTAAGAGTAACAAAAAAATTAGGGATTCCGTGTGTATATGGGGGGAAGGGGAGTCTCAAAACAAAATGCGGGATAATGTTTTTTGATATGAAGCTGAAACAACTGCAAAACATGTGGGGCGAATTGCAAGAAATATGGGATTAAAGTCGGTTGTAATGAAGGTGAACATGTTCACTTATTTTAATACCATCTCATAAGGCATGAAGCATTTTTGCAAAAAACGTTTTTTCCTCTATCATTTAATGATTTTGTTTCTCTGGAGCATTGTGCAAATTAATATCCTTGTTCCAAATTTGATTATTCAGGACCATCAAACCTCATGCTTGAGTGGCATTTGGATTGTTGCGCGAGTTTTTTATAAATTTTTTTGCACATTTCACCCAGCAGCTTGATTGTTTTGAATTGCTTCGATGCCTTGGAGATGGTTTAAGTAAAGACAAAATGGCCAAAAATCCCTTTGAAGCAAATGTCCATGAGAAGTCAGAAATGGATATACATATTATCATTAACATCAAATCCAAATTTTATAAGACACAACTTGGCGTCCCCACATTGGAGGTCGACTCTTTTCTGTCATAATATGCATGTATCTTTTTAGGAGTTGTTTTGAGAAGAAGTTAAAAAATTGATGGGGTGAATAAAGGATGCAAGTTCTTAACTGTCGAAATATTGATTAGTGAAAAAGTATAGTGATTGTGTTAAATGAAAATGAAGAGATGCTACTCACTATGCTCTAGTTAGACACTTGATTTTGAATTCTCTTATTTCAACTCAAAAAAGCCTTTTCTCAATTATCTGGGGTTGGCTACATGAATCATATTTTTTCATTAAGATTTATTCATCGCATTATCCCTGGTTAAACCACATGATGCCATGTAATTTTTAGAATATCCCACCAAGTCAACTTATTCCTACCACTACCCCTATCCCTACCATCACTATTAACTAAACCACTCTTCCTTATGGGCGCACCTATCGGTCTACTTTGACATGTTCAAACCATTTAAGCCAGCTTTCTCTCAATTTATCTTCTATAGAAGCTAATTTTATCGTCTCACGAATTTGTTCGTATCTAATTTTATCCTTTCGAGTTTTACCATGTAATACATCTGTTTTAACATCTTTATCTCTGCTACACTCATTTTTTGCATATTTTATTTCTTAGTTGCCCAACACTTTGTCATTTATAACGTGGCAGGTCTAATGGTTGTCCTATTAAAGTTTTCCTTTAACTTCAAAAGAATATGCCGATCACATAATACGCCAGTAGCACTTCCCCACTTAATCCAAATTGCTTTAATTCTATGAGTAACCTCATTAGTAATATCTCCATCCATTTAAATAATCGAGCCTAAATTGTGGAAATGATCTTTCATAGGTATTTCCTGACCATCAAGTTTCACCACATCTCCATTTGTCCTCCTCCTATTGCTAAAATGGTACTCCACATACTCTATTTTAGTTCAACTTATTTTAAGCGCTCTTGTTTCTAGAGAACACTTCCAATCTAGCATTGAACCATGCCGTAGTTTCATCCACTAAAACGATATCATTTGCAAATAGCATACATCGCAACTCCTCATATCGTATTTGTCCGATGAGTTCATCTATAACAAAAGTAAATAGATAAGGACTTAATATTGAACCTTGGTGCATTCATCTAGAATCATATGGTCTTTAATTGTTCTCTTGAATCATTTATTCGTTTACAGTTTTAAAACTTCACACGTCTTTTATTTTTACTACTATTATTTTTTTAGTTGGAAGTATTTTATGAAGTCGTGTTTGACATTATGGAAAAAAGGATTTCATTAACTCATCTTAATTCCAAGATTGTGTAATAAAATTCTTAGATAAATGTGTTGTTACTTATTAGCGAAGCGGTGTGTTTTGTTGAGCTATTCAGAATAGAAAATCGTTAACATGTTTAGTTATTGATAACCAGTTGCATGGTAAAGTTAAAATAGCTATAAATATTCATACAATTATGTTCCATATATTGACCGATGTCCATTCCTTAGGAAGTATAAAGTATACATTTGAGAATTACATTAGGTCCCTCATCTAGCTATTAATCCTTTAGGCCTCATTTGATGCGCCGCATAAGAGGGTCGGATTGGATAAAATTGTCCTATCAAATGATTGGTATAGTGTAGGATGGGATACAAGATGAGATAAGACATCCCAAATGAGCACCTTAACTCCCAAGGACTGGGATAAGAAAATCCCACACTATAGGTGGTATAAAATTATCCGGTGTTAACCCTTGAGTTAAATTTACAGTCGTGTCCTTTTTAATTGAAAAGAAGCCAAATTAACTGGGATTCTTAATAATATAAATAGACCCAGACTGACTCATTTTCGTCTCCTCCATTGCAACTTCTGTGGTTTTTTTTTTCTCTTTCAATCAGGTATCCTCATTCTTCTTCTTTGTTGTTTTGTTCTATCAATTGCTAGACTTTTTTTATGTCCATTGCAACATCCGTTGTTTGTTTTGTTCCGTAGCTATTCTTGTGTCTATTGTGATCTTATTTTCTGATCACGTGCGACTTTATTTTATGATCATGTGCAACCTTTTTTTTGAGACTTTTTATTTTTCCGTTGTCTTAGATTTATTTTTGTTTGTGTTGGAATGTTAAACACATGTTGCGATAAGCTAAAAGAATGAGAGTGGAAGATCTCTAACTAATTTAGAAATACTAGTAGCTTTATTGCTATTTAATTAAGCCAACTGGAGTTGCGACATGGGAAAATATATGTTTTGATTATACTTCTGCTCAGCCTAAAATAAGGGGATTGATATTTAATTAAGCCAATGGAACACGACTTTTTAAACTGATTTAAACCTTTTTTTTGTGAACTAGACTAATCTTTATATTTTAACTACTATCTTTATATTTTAACTACCAATAGAAATAGACACACACACACACACACACACACATACATACATACATACATATATATATATATATATATATATATATATATATATGATAGGATATGGAGACATTTTGTATGCATGATATTTACCTAAAATATCATATATGAATGTCATACATGCATACATGATATCATAACATACATGGGCTAATTGGGATGGGTTGAAAAAAATTGTGTTGGGCTGGAACAAAATGGGTTGGGCTTTTAATTGGGCCGAGCTTTTAATCGGACTGGACTTTTAATATTGGGCTGGGCTTTTAATAATTTTTTTCTTCGTGCCATCGGCACGGGCGCGAGCAATACTAGTATATATATATATATATATATATATATATATATTAGGGAACCTATGGTTGGATTGAATCCTTTGTGATGGAAATGCCCTCTTCTCCCTAACCAACATAGGGGGCTAGCTTGCTTCCACTGGCGGCGGGAGGGAAAAGGGTCCAAAGGACACGTAGCCGGGAGCGAGTCACAATAGAAAAGAGTTATGTTTTCTTCTTGTTCATCAATCAGAAATCAAAACCAACTGGGCATTACGGTGAGACGTGAAAACACCCAATCCCATTCCGACCTCGATTTGTGGAATAGTCTTGCGGCATATGTATTGAGATCGTTCGAGAGACATGGTCCAATATATATATACAAATGGTTTATGCAATGTAATGCAAATGTTAATGACATTCAAATGTAACTCATAAATGGTAAATTATAGATTGTGTTACGCCATTAATTTTGGGCACTATGTTTTTGAAAAAAAGATGATAAGCAACAATTTTTTTACTTTGTTATCGGTTACAAATATTTGGTGTTATTTTATTACTCAAATTTGGAAGCGACGATTCCTTTTTTGGACCGTGTTTCGGGTAAACATGTAAATATAAATAATATACATTTGTAATTGTACTAAAAATGGTGCTTATAGAGTGTTTTTTAGAAATTATTAGATATATATATTGATGAAGAAGAGGTCATCAAATACATGATGTTTCAACAATTGGTCAGTATGTTAAATGTAGGGTATATATTTTTTCTGATTATGTATGTCAGTGCAAATAAGCACTACCAAAAATATATGTTGAAGAACATAATATTTGTATGGTATGACACACGAATAGAGAACATAGATTGCCTTGTACGTGAGAGTGGCGTGTCATGTATAGATTAACTTAGAATCGATAGGCGCGCTTTTGGTATTTTATGTGAACTTCTTCGTATTGCTTGTCAATTAAAAGAAATTGGTAATTTCATAATAGAGGAAAAGGTGGTCATGTTCCTAAGTATACTTGTCCATAACATTCAACTTTGAAGATATTTTGTAAATTTTGGCTAAGATACTAATAATTTCATTGGTGATATCAAGAAATTATCCTTAGGAGTTTCTACTTATTGTATACAAAGAGAGGTGAATTTTAAACTTTTTAACAACAATTTCAAATAGCCAAATAAAGTGTTTCGAGAAATTGAAAAATTGATTCAAAATACAATTATTACATGACCAAAGGAGAAGAATCGTGTGATAAAATTTCAATTTCGAAGGTCGGGAGAGATAGTTAGTAGGTATTTCAATGAAGTCTTAAATGAGGTGCTATGGGTACAAGACCTATTACTTAAAGCACTATAACCAGTTCCATAGGATTGTACTAAAGAAAGGCGGAAATGGTTTAAGGTACATATTTATTTATTTAATACGACAATGTTGATCTACGATATTAAATTTTAATAGATACTAATTTTAATAAGTTTATTTGTTTAGGGGTGCTTAGGTGCGCTATATGGAACATTTATTCAAGTGAATGCCTCAGAAATTAAAAATCAAGATATTGAAACAGGAAAGGGTGTATTAAAACAAATGTCTTAGGAGTATGTGGACATGCTATGAAGTTTATATATGTGTTGCCAGGATGGGAAGGTTCAGTTGTTGATTCTAGGGTTTTACGAGATGCAATTTTTAGGGGACTTGTAGTACCTATTGGTGAGTCGTTTTTCACCTTGGTGTTTATCCACAATAATAATTTCGTTTATAGTAATGTTGTTGTTTGTTATGGTAGGTTACTATTATCTCGTCGATGGTGGGTATACAAGCGATGAAGGATTTGTAGTCCTGTATAGAGCAACACGATACCATTTCTCTGAATACAGAAATGGTACACTAGCACCTACCACCTCTTAATAATACCTTAATAAGAAGCATTATGAAGCTAGAAATTTCATAAAGAGGTGTTTTGGTATCCTAAAGATGTGGTGGACTGCTCTTAGGAGTCTAAGATATTATCATATAAAAACAAAATGTTGTAGAGTTTTAGCATATTGCCTTATACACAATCACATACGAAAGGAGATTCCCGTAGATCCAATGGAACAAGCCCTTGATGATGAAGAAGAAGACAAAGGAGAACAATGGGTTGAAGGGTATGATTTTCGATTAGATGATTTCATTAGCCAATTTGAAACATCCAACCACTAGTCTAAATGGAGGGATAAGTTACACGAACAAATGTTTAACACATGGAGAATTGGATGATACATTTTTACATATGAGACTATTGTTTATCATTTTATGTTTTACATCGATTACAAAAATAATTAGTTATCTTTATTTGTTACAATTATTTTTTATTTGTGTAATGCGGTTAATAATTGTGTTCCCTTGTCATTAATGTATTATTTTGAAATAAATACATATTTTTCTATGTGAGGAATGGAAGGTAGCATTACCATTCAAACTAAGGGTAAGGGGAACGATTGTCGCGTATGAACTAGGACTGAGGAAGAATACATTGTGAAAGTACTCGAGGAGATAGTGAGACATGGGTACAGTCGTGACAATGACTTTAAACCCGAAATAATGTTAGAAGTGGAGAATTTTTTTGAAGAAAAGAAGCATAGGTATGGTATTAAAGCAAACCCACACATATAGTCTAAGATGAGGGTTTTGAAGAAACACTTTATTTTGGTGACATATATGTCGGGTTGTTATGGGTTTGGACGGAACGCAACTTTGAAGTGTGTTGAGGTTGATCGAGATGATCAATGGGAAGGGTACTTGCAGGTATATGAGTTAACTTTATTATTTATCTCTTCATTTATTAATAATACTTTTCACTATTTTGCTTAACTTAATATTATTTATTTATTGTAGAGAAAGCCCGATGCAAAAGGATCGAGAAACAAGCCATTTCCACTATATGATCGGTTAGGATACATGTTTGGCAAGGATCTAGCTACTGGTGTTGCAGCTGAGTCTCATGCCGATGCAATGGGTGATAGAGATAATCAGGACGAGGAGAATGTTGACTTAGATCGTGCTACTCCAACACCTATTGTGCAACCTTCCTCTAGTGTTCCTAACCCATGTCAGATAAGGAGGAAAAGAAAAAAACGATACTTAGAGCGTAGGCATGCAAGATATGGCAACAACTTTCGCCTACTTCGTAGAAAATTCGATTTTTTTTTCAAGTACTTAATGAAAAGTTTGGTGAAGATAAAGTAGGAAAGAACAGGAAAAAAATGCTTGCGGAACTTAACACTATGACCACTCTAAATGCAAGGGACCACGTTTATTTAGCTAGAAAAATTGTCGAGCGCACGAATTATGTGGATATATTTCTTTCGATGTCAAACGAAGACCGTATGGAGTTTGTTGCCCAACTACTTGAGGTGGGTTTCTAGATATTTAAATTTATAAAGCTTTGTTTCGCAGACCTATGTTTTTGATGTGTTAATTTAAATCTGGTTATGTCAACTTCAAGACAAATTTGAATGATTGTATGTTCGTATTTTTTATGTTGAAGTTTAAATGGTTATTATTTATCGTATTTTATATTATGTTTCTTTCTTGTTGCATGCAATATGGTTGGGTGTTTATATTGATTTTTTAATTTAATTTTTAGTCAATTTGCATATGGAGGCATTAAAAACTATGTTCCTTAAAATATGTGATACAATATATTTTTGTATTTTTTGAATATTAAATACAAAATAAGGGTATTTTTGGAAAACTAGAAACAAATTAATCTTATTCGGGGCATTTCAAATGTAGGATTTGATTATTATATTCCATACTATTTTCTTATCCATGACAGTGCCAAATGCATGATTGGAATAAGTCTTATTCGACCCATACTTATTTTGTCCAATCCAGCGCTTATCCTATCATATCCGACGCTCTTATTCGGCGCAACAAACAAGGCCTTAGTGCTTATTTTGTTCAAATACTTCTGTAATTTTCAAAAATCTAATTTATTGATTAGGGTAAAATATGAGCATTCGAAAAATATAGAAATTGGGTTACTCAAACATTAAACATGAGTTAAGAGATTATATATATAAATCTATCATTAAATTTTTTTGGCTTTCAGAAACCAAAAAAACTTGGAACGAACGAGGATTAACCAACAACCATAGAAGATTTGGAGAACTTGAAATGAGGAAGGCAAAATAATCATCTTAATTATACGTATTTCGCAAGCTTTATCTTTAGTGATAGAAGAAACCTCTTCTATTATGCATTTTATTCCTAAATACTCTTGTAGTCCCTTTTTCGTTTCTTGAATTCTCCCAATGATACGAAAACGAGAAAGAAAAGTGGAGCTGATTAGCACACGTCACAGTGGTGTGCAAGTGTAACGGGTGTTTGTACAGATGTAAACAAGTTGCAATTTTCCTTGTTAAGTAAGTGGGTCGAAATTGGTGGTTCGTTAACTTTCTATATTGAAGTAGTTAAACAACTTTTGAATTTATTGACATTTACAAGTATAAATTGACACTCGTTTTCTCTTTCAAATAATATATGCCATAGAGAGAGATGGCTAGACTAGCTCTAGTTGTGATGTTGATCTACCAGGTGATAATCAAGGCATGGTCTCAAAGCCCTGGAGATGGGACTAACCAAGTAAAGTGGGCCAAAAGAGTTGATAGTGGGAAAGAGGTAGTGACCACCCTTCAATTCTATTTCCATGACACACTCAGTGGAAGGGCTCCCAGTGCTGTCCGTGTGGCCCAAGCTTCCCCATCCAACAATTCGCTAACTCTTTTTGGCAATCTGATGATGGCCGATGATCCACTAACCGAGGGGCCCGAACGGACATCAAAGCTTGTGGGCCGGGCCCGTGGAATGTATGGATCTGCCGGGCAGACGGACCTGGGCCTAATCATGGTCATGAGCTATGGATTCACCGACGATATATACGACGGTAGCTCATTCAGTATTCTGAGCATAAACTCGGCCATGCAACCGATACGTGAAATGTCTATCGTTGGTGGGACCGGTCTTTTTCGGTTGGCGCGTGGCTATGCAATCGCGCAAACATATTGGTTTGATCCCACCACGGGTGATGCCATTGTAGGATACAATGTAACAGTTGCTACTTATATTTGAGTATCGTGTGTTTGTCAATCTTCGTTGAGTCAACTAAATCCATTTTTTTACTTTTGAATATTGTTTGCATAGGTGTCCATAGATGCCCAAGACTTGCGGGAGTCGTATTATACCAATTATCATTTCATTGTTTTGACAAAAGACAGTAAATAGTTGCAAAAATACCACCATTATAATAACAAAAACTGTTTTTCAAACATTTTATAAGCAAATAATTGGCACTCCTTTTGAATTTTGAAAGTCTAATGATCAAAGGCAAATGACGCCAAGAAAGTTTAATTGGCACTCCTTTTGAATCTTGGAACGAATGGTTAAATCTTGTATTTTATTTGAAGTGGTAACCATTGTTGGTGTTATTCTACTAATTTTATAACAATTAATTTGTACAAAATAAAAACAGAAATATAGAATTATTAAACAATAATTATAGAAATAAAAACTTAACAAATTTCAATGACGAATTTACGACAGAGTATATATATAGATATATTGTATTATTCTGAACATAAATTACAGAAACAGTAAGTTTTACATGAATTTGCAGGAAATTAGAAGCTAACAGAATGAAAACCAATCCGAGTACTGTGTAATCACAATTTCCTTGAGACAATATAATTCCCTCCATAGTGATTTAAGATATGAATTATTGTCACCCAAGATAGAACGAATTTTTCGAATCAAATCAACAAGCACTGCTATGAATTGATTCCGGCGAACTCAATTATGTGTCATTTTCTCAGACCATAAACAGGACAACATGAAAATTAAAATGCAGGAAACATTTTTATTTTTCTGGAATGCAGGAGGATTTTTTTTTCTTTTTGTGTTTTTACAATGACAGGGGTGTTATATATATAGGTTTGTTGGTTGACTGTTCAGATAGTCAACAGTTACAAACGGTTAAAACTGTTGGGTCCAACCAATAGCCTAAACGGGTTTAATAAATGATTAAAGCCCGACCAGAAAATCAATTGTATTGGTCCAAAATAAAAGGAATTTTATAAGTCCAAGCCTAAGCTCGAACTGAGTTGAGCAGACGGGTCAAGCCCAACACACGCATTGTGTAGGCCATCTTTCATTCAAAGAGTTGGGATACTCCAAAGGCATCCAAGCCTTAGTGGTCATTTGAGATTTTATTAACTCTTCACTCCCAATTTCATTAACTTTCATTGCTTAATGAGTTACTTTGGAGACAAAATTATCATTCATAACTTAATGGAATTAGATAGGTATATATACCATGTTAATCTCCTTTCGAAGAAGAACACGCTCGTATATGGTCCCACTAGTATCGTGGTGCAAGTCCTATTTAAAATTGAGCACAAAGTTGCTAAAAAATTCTATTCAATACCCATTTCCAACAATCCCCCACATGAATGAAATTTGGCTATATATACAATATGCTAATGATAATACAGATATTGGTTTGAGTAAAACTGAAAATTTATTGCATCGGGAAATTAGCCTAGTGGCCTTGACATTCTTTAGTGATATACTATCAGATTTACTTGGTTAATCAGTAGACTATACGTCCTTGAACTGTTAACCGTTTTTATAAATCTAGACAATAATATTCACACAATAATTATTCAACACAGTTGGTTCTCACGCTTGTGTTCGTTTTGGCCATGAACACCACCCGGTTCCATTAGTATTTTATAGAATTTGCCTTTCGTTATTCTCATAGATGTGACCCCCTTCTTACTCATGTAGGTGGTATCCATAAGGAGCACCCTGCTATACACCACTTAGACGTACTAAGATACGGATACCATTAAAAGCGTAACTTATCCTAACTTCACGGCAAATGTGCACTGTCTCATCTTTGGAATGTATATGATTAAATATCCCTCAGTGCGTACTGAATACAATATAGTTCGGTTTGCCCATTGAACCTAGATCTTGGGATTTCCAGTCAACTAGGTTGGGTTGCCACTATATTGATTCTTGATTATTTTGTAGGTTTTAGACCCATTCCTCTCGATGATATTTCGACTTGCTCTTGATTTAAATTTTTGATAAGTGAATCCGTTATATTATCTTTTGACTTTACATAGTCAATTGAGATAATTTCATTTGATAAAAGTTGTCTAACGATATTATGTCTACAACTAATATGTCTACAACGAATATGTCGTGAATTTTTGTTATACATGTGATTCTGTGCCCGTCCAATCGCTGATTGACTATCATAATGTATACATATTGCAGACACATATTTTGACCAATTTGGAACGTCCTCTAAGAAATTTCTAAGCCATTCAAATTATTCTCCAGCTTTATTTAGAGCAATGAATTTAGATTCCATTGTTGATCTAGCAATCACATTTATTTTGAGGATTTTCAAGAGACGGCTGCACCTCCAAGGGTAAATACATACCCACTTGTTGACTCTTTTGTATCGGATATCCAGTTTGCATCACAATTACCTTAAAGTACGATTGGATATCTCGAATAATGCAGTCCATAATTTTGGGTATATTTTAGATAACCTAAAACTCTTAAAATTGCCTTATAGTGGTCTCTCCCTGAATTACTTATATATCGACTTAACTTACTTTACGAGTATGCTATATCTGATCAATTACAGTTCATAATGTACATTAAACTGTCAATAATACGAGAGTAGTCTAATTGAGACATGCTATCACCATTATTTCTTGCTAGATGTAAATTTACATCTACTGGTGTCTTAGTAAGATTAATATTATATTTCTTAAAATTTTCAAATATTTTCTTTATATAATGAGAGTGTGTTAATATAAGTCCATCAGATGTTCTAGAAATTTTAATTCCTAATATAACAGTGACGACACCTAGGTCTTTCATGTCGAAACGACTATTCAATATACGTTTAGTTGTTTTGATAATGTCAATGTTACTACCCATGATTAGCATATCTTCCACATAGAGGCATACAATGACATATCCATTTTAAGAATTTTTTCAATAAACGCATTTATCACGCTCATTAATTTTGAAACCATTTGATAATATAGCATTATCAAATTTTTCATGCCATTGCTTTGGTTCTTGTTTTAATCCATAAAGTGATTTTACAAGCTTAACTTTCCTTTCTTGTCCGGGAGCTATGAACCCTTCAAGTTGCTCCATATATATTTACTGTAATACCCCGTACTTTTATGGCTTTTAATTATGGGATTAATTAAATTAAATTGGGATAAATTAATTTAATATTGATCCGAATTTTAAAATCAATATTTACTAGCGTGACGGGAGTTAGGAATTATTGGTGAGAATTATGTTGAATATTACTTAATGAGTAAAGTAATATATGAGATTGAAGTTATTAAAATTATCACGAGAGAATAATACGACAGTTATAGAAATTAAGTCGGGATGCGCGTGTTAGTTGTGTTGGGACTAAATTAATGGAATAAAAAGTAAATTAATTTTAAGTTACTCGTATGGTCATTTCGAGTGCGCCAATGTGTCCGGAAGGGTCGAGATAATCAGAAAAGTGTATCCGGGGGTTTAGTTTGGGTCTCGGGATAATTTTAGGCCTAACCAGCAATCGGGAGGGCATTTTAGTATTTTCTAATTTTGGGCTTTAATTAATTACGAAAATTAAGAGGTTATATCTGATGGAAATTAGAGCCTTCGAGGGTTAGAAACACTTGAGTTGCAGAGAAGCTAAGGGAGGGAGAAGAGGGGAGGTTTCCAAGGGGGTGAACCATTAATCCTATACCGTTTTCACCAATTCCACCACTAATGCGTAGATCGAAGAACGAGGAGCGAAATATACCTATCAGCTTCTACAACTCAGACCTTCGATTTTCAGGCAAGTATCTATCTTGCTAATCTTGTGTTGATAAGACATCCATGTTAGAGTATGATGAATAATTTCATGTTTTCATGAAAATTTAATGTTGAAGATTCAATTCACATATCGGGTAGGAAATGTTAAGTTAACTTCCTTGATGTATGTAGAATATTAACCATGAAATTTTTGATACCCAGTAGAGATAAAAATCTGGAAAATAATGGAGTTCTTGAGAAAGTAAGATAATCTAGGGTTTAAATGATAAATTCTTGAATTAAAACCATTTGATGATGATTCTTGGAGAATTAATGAATGTTTTACGTTACAAATCATCTATACCTGTCTATATAATGTTTGTGATATTTGGTTGGGAGTTTGGGACTTTTTAAATGGAGATTTGAGGATTAAAATGGAAGAAACCCGTAGGAAAAAATATGCAGAATCGTAGCCATACCTGATGGATGGATGGATCGATCATGAATGTCGATTGATCGACTGGTTCAATCGATTGACCATTTCCTTCGATCGATCGACTCCCCTGGAAATTGTGAAGATATTTTCCTTTATATTTTGATGTAACCCCAACCTTCTCAAATCCTTGGAGTTGAGTAATTGAATATAATAAGGCTTATGGAAGATCATTAGGGTCGTGATTAAGGCCTGAAAAATGTGATTATGAACGAGATGGAATGATAAATGTACGATTGTTCACCGAGTGAGTTACGATTGTAAATTATATGACTCAGGGTTTAAATTGGCAATATGACAACTTAAGGTTAAAAACAGTAGTAAGGGGGTCATTATTGCTACTGAAATAACGTAAGTCATGGTGGGGTGACTTAGTAACCTTTTTGCGAGTAGGGAGAGGTAATTTAAATTATAAGATGAAGGTGATTATGACAATTATATGTTACATAGAACAGTCGAGAGTTATACGCTACATACGTATCATATGTGTGTAGGTCGTGAGAGTACCTATCCTAATTAAAATCAATATATACATAGGTGTGTGAATATATCTATAGTATGAATATTCTGTGTGATAAATAGCACCCGCGCTACTTGCTATCACGAAGGTTTCTGTGCTGGGACAGTCTTATTCTGTGTGCCCATTGGGGAATATCGACTTCTACCCTAGAACATAGAACCGTGGTACAACCTATCTATGAGTGATAGAGCAGACGGTCCTAAGGGGCGTGTGGGTATGTGCTTACCTCTTAGTGACTTGGGACTATGATTCGCTTCCAATATGTGTGTTTTGTGTTAATACAGTTCGAGAGTGCTTTCGAACTAGTATTTACCTTTTATATACGAGTGGTACGGGGACTTGATAACAGAGTATGCCCTCACCATAGATTTTATGTGGGGTTCCCTATTAGTATATATATTATGAGTGATAAACTATATATATACCTATGTTTAATCTACTGTGCTTGTGAGTAGATGAGAAAGATGATTATATTAAAAAATAACTTAAGTGTGCGGGGACTTAAGACGGTAATGAAATACTAATATCGACTCATAAATGTCAGAATTACGATAATGTATTTAGTGTGTGTAATACTTACGAGTATACGAATGGGAAAATGTAAGCGAAAACTTATTCCAAACTAGTTAATAGGGTTAACATTAATTAGGATGGTTTAGCGGTACATTAGGCGTGCACACTAGTTGAGGGGTGAGAATTCTCAAGTGAGTGTTGAAATACTAACATGTACGTAATATCAACGCATTTTATATACTTGCTAAAATGTTTTAAAATTATGTTACATTCGGGCTCTGACCCGTTTCTTGTCATCTCTTATATATATATATATATATATATATATATATATATATATCATCAAGTGCCCAATCACCAAGACGCCAAACTTAGATTGTTGGATTGATTATCGTGCTGCAGCTAGTGTGGGAGTTGCAGGTCATTGCTTTTAGACGACTTCATCCTTGTTATCTCAGCTCTTCACTTAGTCATTTTTAGATAGGGCATGTGTCGCCCATTTCCAATTTCTATTTAATTCAAAGAGACGTTGTACTTCTTTATTTTTTGCACTCAATTTTTCAGTTGGGATTGTTAGTATTATTATTGTTCGTAGTTTTGAGATATTTTATTGGAATGTTATTCCAGCCTGTTTGATTCACTTGAATGGTTTGATATTCATTACTATAACTGTGTTCATTAAAATGGTTTATGTATAAAAATTCATATTGTTGGGAGTTAATCTAACTTAATTATTTATTTGGCGATAAATAAAGAAAATTATTTTTCGACAGTGATGCTAAGAATGAACCAACCGGATACTTTGGTTTAATTTAATAAATGACTGATCACCCGGTATATAATTAGGCGGGGTGCCATATTTACTCATTTAATTCACCATTCAAGAAAGTAATTTTCACATCTATTTGATGTATTTCAAGTCCGTTTATTGCGATTATTACTATCAGAATTCGAATGGATGTGATTCTCGTCACTGGTGAGTATGTATCAAAGTAATCCAACCCTTCTTTTTATCTGTATCCTTTAGCAATAGGTCTTGCTTTATACTTATCAATTGATCCAGTAGTTTTCATCTTCTTTTTGAAATCCATTTATAACCTTAAGGTTTTGAACCTGATGGTAGATCTACGAGTTCCCATGTGTGGTTTTGCATTATGGATTTAATTTCACTATTAATTGCTTCTTTCCAATTTGAAGTATAGGGTGAAGATATAGCTTCTTTGTAAGTTTGAGGATCATTTTTCAAAAATATGCTAAAAAATCAAGATAAAAAGAAGTAGACGTTTTTATCCTTTTGCTACGTCTTGGTTCATCCATTAAAAATTCTTAATCTTTGGATTGGTTAATTCTAACAGATATAGCATCATGTGTCCATTAGTAGGAATAGATTCTCGGTTCATCTTATATGAAAATTCATTTTCAAAAAATGAAGCACCCCTTGATTAAATAATTGTATTAATATGAATGTCCGAAATCTCGAATTTACAAACTAAAAATCGATATGCATTACTATTAATTGCATAAATAATGAAAACACAATCAGCGGTTTTTAGTCCTATTTTGACCTTTTTAGGTTTGGAAACCATTACTTTGGCTAAGCACCCCCACACTCGTAAATATTTATAGCAAGATCTTAGACTTTTTCATAGTTCATAAGGTGTTTTGTGAGTTTTCTTGTGAGGTATTTTGTTGAGAATATAATTAGCTAAAAGTAAGGCTTCCCCCACAAGTTTCATGCTGCTCCAGAACTTATTAACATAAGGTTCATTATTTCTTTCAATGTATGGTTTTTGCGTTCCGCAATGCCGTTTGGTTGAGGTGAGTAAGGAGCAGTAGTTTGGTGAATAATTCCATGTTCGGAATAGAATTCCTCAAAAGGAGATTCATATTCACCACCCCTATCACTCCTAATAGCCTTTATCTTTTTGCTAAGTTGATTTTCAACTTCATTTTTATATTGTTTAAATACATCGATAGCCTCGTCTTTACTACGTAACAAATAGGCATAGCAATATTTTGTGCAATCGTCAATAAAAGTAATAAAATACTTTTTTCCACCTCTAGTTTGTAAAAACTTTAAATCACAAATATCAACGTGAATTAAGTCTAAGGGTTCACTAATTATTTCAACATAATTGTTGATACTAAATTTAATCTGCTGACATGGCTCAATTAAGTGGAGACACATGACAATCTGCGTGGCAATAACAAACACTTCTGAACAACACCTTGACTTCGAGGAACTCAATTTCCCCGACCAACTCAGACACTCCGAGTAGTAGGTGCTCTCCGAGGAACTTTACTGCACCGAGCAACTCGTGGATACCGAGATACTTAGGCGGTCCGAGCTGCACCTCGATCAGAACATTTATTATCAGACAATTAAGAGGATTAAATGCGCATTAAATGCTGATTATTATCATACAGATGTATACGCTTGTTGGACAACTATGTATGATCCTTTATCATGTACAGCCTCAGGGCTATAAATACCTTGTATCATCCTCATTGTAAGGGGACCGAAATTTCTGAAGATAAATCCTACCTCGAGAATTCCCAAACAGTCAATAATAACACAAACAGTGGACGTAGGCCATTCGTTCAAGGCTGAACCACTTTAAAATCTATTGTCTTATTTATTTTTTTTATCTGTGATTAAATAATTAGAGATAATCTAATTTTTTACATCAACAGATTGACACCGTCTGTGGGAAACGACTGTAATTTCCATTTTTCACCAAAAAAAATTCATCACCAATGGCTGACAATCCTAAATCCATCAATCGAAACGCTGGAAACCCCCCAAATCAATTCGCTCCTCCAAATGTTCAAGATCTGGTTGGAATTATGGCCAATCTAGCTCAAGGTCAGACAACCATGCAAGAAATAATGCGACAACTCATGCAAACTATCCAGGGTGAAGCATCAACCTATTCAGGACAACGAAGTGTTCAAAGAAATACTCGTTTACTTTCTTCACGCATCAGGCAAAGAGATTCATATCGCACTGAGAAATCTGAAGATTTTTCTTATCAACCGGGTCGAACTTCGTCAGTACGAGTCACAGATACTAAACAACACATCACTCTCTCTCCAGAAAGGACCAGTGCATTGGAAAGATTAAGTAGGGTCTCTCCTTTTGATCGATTGGGCCCTAGGAAGAATAAAAGTCCTCCTAAGGCTGTGTCGAGACACTTTCGACGACCATTTGATCTAAGAGAGGGTTATGCCCAATCACAACCAGTTGCTCGACAAGATAGATCCCAGGAAGCGACTTCAACACGATCAATTGCTCGAACCAATAGGCCCGAGGAGGGAAATAATGCGTGAAAAGGCTCTATTCGGAGGTTGGAGCATAGATTAGGGTAAATGGATAAGGCCAAGAATCCTCTACAAAGAACTTTTGTCCAAGGGACACCTTTTGTCCAAGCAATTGTGGATTTTCCCACACCATCAAAGTTCAAGTCACCTGTTGTGACTCCTAAATATGATGGAAAACCGACCCCGTCCTTCATATAGAGCAACATCAAGCTGCTGCCGACATCTATGCTGTGCCAGATGGGATGAGATGCAGGGCATTCTGGGGAACTCTTACAGGATCTGCTCAAATATGCTACAATAATCTTCCTCAGGGTAAGATTTTAACTTTCTTTCAACTGGCCGAGCTCTTCATTGGAAACTTATGATTTGGAGCAAAACCTGTTAAACGAGTAGCACACTTGTTAAGTGTTAGACAAAAGGAAGGTGAGAGAACCAGGGATTATATAACTCGTTTCAATAACGAGAAACTCGAAGTTATTGATTATGAGGAAAAGACAGCGATTACTGCTCTGATGAGTGGGCTGTTGCCCAACAAGTTGTACTACGCTTTGGCTAAAGATCCACCCAGAACCATGTCAGAATTGATGGAAAAAGCGGCCAAGATCATGAATGCCGAGGAGGCTATGGCTGCAAAGAAGAAAATGGATACCAAAGAGACCAAGGTGGAGGTTGATAAGGCCAAAAAGAAAGAGCATAAGAACAATGGTGGTGACAAACACTTAAAAACAAAGCCATCTTGGTAGGTATTGAAGAAATTTGAAAATTATACTCCTTTGAAGGTAGACATAAACCATGTTCTAGAAGAAATCAAGAACAGCGAGGAGTTAAACTGGCCAGAGAAAATGAAGTCAGACCCTGACAAGAGGAATAAGGCCAAATATTGCGAGTTCCACAAGGATCATGGCCACATGACCAAAAATTGCATAGCTCTTCAGAATGATATCGAAGCACTCATTAGATGAGGAAAACTGGCAAAGTATGTTGATCGTAGAAATGAAAGAAAAAACAACGACCGAGAAAGAGAGAGGTCTAGATCTCCTCGTCGAGCAGAGGAGAACAAGAAAAGAGACCGTGAAGATGATCCAAAAGATGACCCCGATCTTCCCAAAAGACCAAGGCAGCCAGAACGTGAGGTATTTTCGATACGTTTTGGATAATTTGATTGCAATGTGATTACAGGTGGAGATGCAGGAGGTGGAAACCTTACTGCAGAAAGAAAAGCTTACCTCAATGAGGTTCAAGCCTGTTCATATATTCAACGAATAAACTTGGCTGAAGATGATCACCCGAGGAAGGTCAACAAAGAAAAACTGGTCATCGATTTCTCAAAGAACGACCTCGCAGGTGTGCTGTATCCTCATGATGACCCATTGGTGATCAAAATGAGAATGAAGGAAGTAATGATATCGAGAGTACTGGTTGATAATGGTAGCTCGGCTGATATTATATTCTACTCATGCTTCGACAGTTTGAATCTAAAATTGTCTCAGTTAGAGCCTTATCATAGGCCCCTCCTCGGTTTTGCTGGCGATAAAGTTTTTCCACTTGGGACGATCAAGTTGGATATGTACATTGGTACATGGCCTGCTTGTCGAACAAAAAGAATATGCTTCTTCGTGATGGATAAGAATGTTCAATCAGCCTACAATATCATCATAGGAAGGGTAGGATTGAAGAAGTTTGAAGCAACACCATCTATGATACATCAATGCCTAAAATTTCCAACCAATTTTGGAGTAGGAGTCATAAAGGGTGATCAAAAAGTAGCTCGGGAATGCTACTATTCATCTACCGAGCAGGAGGAACTGGAGGAATTTAGGAAAAAAACTACTACCTATCAGGTGGATGAGGGTGCAGAAATTGAAACATTGGATCCTAGAGACGAGTCACAACTCGTGAAAGGTCAGGCGGTGGAAGCTACTGAAAACATCATTCTGGACGACGAGCACCCTGAACGAACAACTCAGATAGGTTCGTCGTTAGATGCCTCACTAAAACAAGAGTTGATAGTTTTCTTAAAAAGAAGAAAATAAAATTTTGCTTGGAGTCATGAGGATATGCCCAGAATAGACCCAAATTTCTTATGTCACGAGCTCAATGTGAATAAGGAGTCAAACCAGTAAAGCAAAGAAGAAGAGTGTTCAGCCCCGAGAAGAACCAAGCTATACAGGAGGAGGTTGAGAAGCTCCAGAAAGCTTGCTTTATTGAAGATGTTAAATATCCAGACTGGTTAGCAAATGTAGTGATGGTGAAAAAGAAGAACAACAAATGGAGGATGTGTGTAGACTTCACCGACCTCAACAAGGCATGCCCAAAGGATCATTTTCCCTTTCCCCGAATTGATCAATTAGTGGATGCTACCTCGAGACACGAGCTGTTGAGCTTCATGGATGATTATTCTGGTTACAACCAGATTAAAATAAAACCTGAAGACAGGGAGAGTACTTCTTTCATTACCCCTAGGGGAACTTATTGTTATAATGTTATGCCTTTTGGTTTGAAAAATGCAGGTGCAACATATCAGTGGCTGATGAACAAGGTGTTTACAGAGCAAATCAGTTGCAATATGGAAGTTTATGTTGATGATATGCTGACAAAGAGAAAGAAAGCTGCTGACCATCTAGTTGACTTAGGCCAGACCTTTAATCAATTAGATAAATATCAAATGAAATTGAACCCGACTAAGTGCATATTTAGAGTACGAGAAGGCATGTTTCTCGGGTATATTGTCAATTAACGAGGTATTGAAGCAAACCCTGAAAAGATCAAAGCTCTATTGGGACTACGATCTCCAACGACGAAGAAAGAAGTGCAAAGTCTTACAGGGCGAGTAACAACACTTAACAGATTTATATCGCGAGCAACTGATAGATGCCTCCCATTCTTCAAAACGCTCCGAAAGACTTTTGAATGGAATGAAGAATGCGAGAAAGCTTTTCAAGAATTGAAGAAATATTTGGGAGCCCCTCCACTGTTGTCCAAGCCAGTGATGGGAGAAAGGTTGTACTTGTATTTGACAGTTTCAGAAAATGCAGTTAGCTCGGCATTAATAAGAGTAGAGGATGGAGTACAAAAACCAATTTATTACACTAGTAAGGCCTTCCGAGGAGCAGAGATCAGATATCCAAAATTGGAAAATTTGGCACTGGCGCTGATCAAAGCGAGTAGAAGAATGAAGCCATACTTCCAGGCTCATACCATAGTCGTATATACTGATATGCCGTTGAGGCAAGCTCTTCATAAACTAGATAAATCAGGGAGATTGATGTATTGGGCAATAGAACTTGGTGAATATGATATAATTTATGAGCCTAGATCGTCACTAAAAGGGCAAGCAATAGCAGATTTTATAGTAGAGTTCACCTATCCTGATACCCCCGAGGAACAAAAGCTGAACACCGACCAACCTGTGGATGTTACAGGATCATCAAATTTAAACCCCGATCAACTTAAGTTGGTCGGAGAGCAAGAGGAGAAGGTCGACGAGCAGCGAGGTCTAATAGAGATGGAAATAAAGGAGCAGCAAATATTCCATCGAGGAACTTTGTCCAATAAGAAGTTTGAGGACGAAATACCTGTATGGAACCTATATGTGGATGGCTCATCATGCACTTCAGGAAGTGGAGCTGTGATTGTATTGAAAAGTCCAGATGAGGTCGATATAGAATATGCTCTGCGCTTTCAATTTCAAGCTTCTAATAATGAGGGCAAATATGAGGCGATGATTGTTGGTCTTAGTCTGGCAAAAACCATGAAGGCAGAGCAGGTAATCGTATGCAGTGACTCACAGTTGATCGTAAACCCAATGCTTGGTGTATATACAGCAAAAGGAGAATTTATGATTAAGTACCATGCAAAGGCAATGGAATTGGTATCGGAATTTATTACTGTTCAACTGGTCAGAATACCAAGAATGGAGAATGTAAGAGCAGACGCTTTAGCTCGACTAGCATCGACTACTCGTAACGAGCTACGAAGAACAATCCCAATTGAAGTTCTAGCTGGTCGGAGCATAGATGAAAATTTGACGATGAATTTTATTACCCTTGATTTGGGGCCATCTTGGATGGATCCCATCAGGGCATATATTAAGGAGGGAGAATTACCAATTGACAAAATCGCAGCCAAGAAATTAAAGTTTAAAGCTGCTCGTTATGTACTAACTAATGGTGTTCTATACAGACGAGGAATTATGGCAGGTTTGCAAAGATGTGTGCATCCGTCTGAGGTGAACAATTTGATTGAAGAGGTCCATGAAGGGTCCTGTGGAGCCCATGTAGTAGGTCGGACACTTTTGCAAAGAGTGATGATGCAAGGATACTATTGGCCAACGATGAGGGCTGATTGTATAGCCTATGCCAAGAAATGTGACAAGTGTCAACGCTACTCCACTATCCAAAGAACTCCCCAAGCATTGTTGACACCCATTACTTCTCCTTGGCCATTTGCCATATGGGGAATTGACTTGGTTGGGCCACTTCCAACGACCAGAGAAAGATTTAAATATCTCGTCGTCACAGTGGATTACTTTACTAAGTGGGTTGAAGCCGAGCCTCTTGTCGACATGACGTACGAAAAGGTGTACCAATTTATTTGGAAAAATATCATTTGTAGATATGGTCTTACCCATGCATTCATCACCGACCATGGAACACAATTTGACAATGAGGAGTTCGCTGCCTATTGTCATCAGTCAAATATCTTGAAAATCCACTCTGCACCAGGCCATCCCCAAAGCAATGGACAAACTGAAGTGACAAACAGAACGCTGCTAAATGACTTGAAGAAAAGACTGAATGACATGAAAGCAAACTGGATCAACGAGCTACATTCAGTACTATGAGCTTATCATACTATTCCCTGAGCAGCAACTGGAGAATCTCCATATGTGCTGGCATTTGGAAGTGAAGCTGTTATACCTGCCGAGTTGGGCCTCCCAACACACCGAGTGTTGAACTTCAACTCCCCTGTCAGCGATTTAATGAGAAGGTTAGACTTGGACATGCTTGAGGAAGTTAGAGAAGAAGCATCCATCAGGAATGCTGCTTACCAGCAACGAACAACTTTGTTCTACAATAAGAGAGTGAAGAAGTGCGACCTGAAAGAAGGAGACTATGTGCTAAAGAAAGTGATTCAAAAGCACAACAAACTGGAAGAGAACTAGCATGGACCTTACCGAGTTACAGAAGTTGTTCGACCAGGAACCTACAGAATAGAAACTTTAGAAGGGGAGGAGTTTAAGAATGCATGGAATGCAGAGCACCTATACAAATATTATCAGTAATGTAAACCCTCATGTAATGCAATTTCATCAGTATGAATAAAATGTGAATATTCTACCCAATTCTCTCCTTTTGTTGAAATTTTTTCGCGAAATACTAGTGCTACACACTACTCCGGTTGGTCAGGAATAAAAATATTTCCCAGAAATACCAACTCCGGTTGGTTGGGAAGAAAATCCACTAACTCCGGTTGGTCGGGAAGAAAAATATTTCCCAGAAATACCAACTCCGGTTGGTTGGGAAGAAAATCCACCAACTTCGGTTGGTCGGGGAAAAAAATATTTCCCAGAAATACCAACTCCGGTTGGTTGGGAAGAAAATCCACCAACTCCGGTTGGTCGGAAATAAAAAATATTTCTCAGAAATACCAACTCCAGTTGGTTGGGAAGAAGATTCACCCACTATAGTTGGTCGGGAATAATTTTTTTTTACTAACTAAGGTTGGTCGAGAATTAAAAACACCAATTCTCTTTGGTCGGAAATAGTTGGTTAAACAAATAATGGCTTAGAATTAAAAAGTGATCAAGCAAAATTTTAATACTTGAAACATTTCACCAAATTGGTCGAAAAACAAAATATCATCAACTCTGGTTGGTCAAAAGATGATTATTATTAATTTAAGATAGTCAATAATAAATTTCACGAACTTTAGTTGGTCGGCAAATAACACAATGATGTTATCTTTTTAACAGATATACATACACATTCATTAGTAAATAAGACAACGGCAATCAAGATTTCAAAGAAAAATAGAAGTTTTTCATTAAATCCAAAAAAAAATACATTGAGAATGAAATACATATTAATTATTACATCAGGATTCCTATTCTATTGGTTTCTTCCCCTCTGCTTTTGAAACAGGTTCCTCGCCAGCAAGATGATTGTCTAAGGCATAAGGGGAAGTTATGAAATTAAGGTCTTTGAGCATCCTGATGTTCATCACAGATGGCCGATCGAGTAGGTGCTCTGGGCGAGATATCTCGACATTGGAATGGAGACTGTAATCGCCAAGATATTTGGAAATCAAACACTGAGGGATTGCCCGAGCAGGAATCCAACTCATATCGAGTTTGAATGGTGGAACTGGCAGGTCAAGCAACCCAGGATTATAATAATCCCACAAATAGTGACCTTGCTCCAATTGTAGCACACCTAAGGCATTTAACCATCCTTGCTTATACCCCTCGTTGTTCGACTGCTGAATCCGGTCATTGAGGTGATAGAGGGATTCATTATAGCCAGCCATCCAAAATTCTCTAGGTTTCTTGTGGAATTGATAAGTCAACCTTTCTAGCTGCTCGTGGAGATTTTTTACGAAAAGTTCTTTATTCTCCAAGGCAGACTTTTGTGTAGAGAGATGATCATCCAAATTCAGAATTTTCTTGGACATCTCTGCTAATGCTTGATTCTTCGCCTTTAGCTAAAAGGCCTGATTCTCCAAAGCTGATTGAGTTCTTTGCTCTTCAATAGTAAGCTGAGCAGCTCTTGCTCGTCCCCGAGAACCTCTTGCTCGACCGCGAGAAGAATTATAGGCTCCAGTTCTCTTCAAAGTCTCTAATTCGTCTCTCAAATTGACATTTTCGACCTCTAAGAAAGAGAAACCCTCGTCGTTGACAGGGACTAAGGCGTTCGAGGAAGATACTGCAGACTTCAACTAAGATATCTCTCCTCGCAGGTTATTATTTTCCTGCCCCATCAACTTAGCTATCTGCTTGTGCTCTTCGACCTCGGTCTTCAAAGTTCTCTCCCTCACATCATAGGCAGCAATCAATCTATCATATCCTTTATCAACACTCAATTGCTGATACTTTTTCTTATATCCCTAGTGCAAAAGGGCTGTAGACTCCTTGTATTATTATTGAAGCTCCTCGAGAGTGCCCTGGAGGTCTTCAATTCATAATACGCTACATTGTTATCCACTGCCCGGTCGAACAAACACTTTAAATACTGGTAGGCTTCAACTGCTTGCTCTGAAACATCTTGACCGAGGATATCAACGATTTGAGCTTCAGTCATATCTGAATGACCAGCTTTGAAGTAATCATTGCATTGTCTCAACAATTTTGTATCATGAGCAGATAACAATTCCATCGTGGCCATAAACTAGTAAAATGAAGAGATAACAAGAATCAATAAGGAGCAAGAGGAAGACAATCAACAGTATGAATAGTCAAAGTTTCAAATTTTATTACATCATAAAAGAGAAGTACATAGTTCAGAGTTACATTTGACAAAGAAAATAAAATAGAGAGAAAAGTCCAAATAACTCTACACCTTCTCCTTATCTCCCAAAACTTTCTCGAGAAGCTGGGACGTAGAAGAAGGTTGCTCGGATGGCACACAAGGTTGATCGGTGGGCGCTGGAAGCTGCTCGACTGAAATGTTAGTTAACTGGAGATGCTCGGTAGGTGTAATAGTGGGTTGGGGCTGTTCGTAGCGAAGTTCAACAGTAGGTACTTGATCCCCAACCAACATAGAAGATTCCTCGGAGGCAGCTTCGTCCTCTTCTTCTTCCCCGGGAGTAGGAGGGGGTCCAGGAATGTGTCGCTGAAACAGGTTGGAGTTCTCATTGGCATTCATCTCTGTCAGAGCAGCCACCCAACCATCCCTAAAATATTTGAGGCTGCCATACTCCATTTGTGAGACCATGGCAGCCAAAACCTTATTCCAACCTTTGTCCCAGCCAGCACTGAAGGACTTTTTTACAGCCAACTTCCTTTTCACCTTTTCCGAGGAAATTTTCTCGGATAGAAGTACCTCGGCATCTTTCAACTTCTTTTCTGCCTCCTCCTCATGACGACCAACGTCACGAAGTTTACCCAGCTCTTCCTCAGCAGACTTGAGCTTACCTTCAAGCTCCCCAGCATTTTGGAGCTTCCCTTCGAGCTCTTTATTCTTACTTTCTAATTCTTTTATTTTCTTCTCCAATCCCTTGAAGACCTCAACAACCTGATCCCTCTCCTGCTCGGTGGAACTAAGCTTCTTCTCCCAAGCAGCTTTATCATTAACATACTTCTGATGAAAATCCTTCAGAACTGCGTCAGACCCACCAAAGCTTCCTCTACACTTGACGAGGAACTTGAAGCTTTAATTGCTTCATCCTTCTTCAAAATTGTATTGAAACAGGTTACCAACTAGGAAAAGAAAATAATAGCAAGTCAGTGCAAATATATAACAACGAAAAAATAAAAGTTTAGGACAATAATACTTACAGAAGCAATATGATGAGCAGCCAATGTGGTAACCATATTCCGAGAAATATTTTCTTCAATTCCTTGGATCTCGGGGATGATCCAAGATTTCACCGAGCTCATGGCAGAGCTCGGAGCAATGAAAGTGAGAACACCACTTCCAGTAGTTGGAGGCTGAGAGATGGATTCAGCCAAATTGATCGAGGAGCTCTTCTTCAGCCTCCTCGAAAGAGCATCAACAGTCTCGACCAAGGATATACTCTTAGTCGGGGATATGACAATAACCTCGCTTGGAGCAGCGACTTTTCTCGGAGCCACTGGGGGCTTCTCGACAACCTTCACAGTAGCATCCGGAGGAGGTGCATCGATTTTTCTTGTCCCTTCTTCTGGGATATCATGTTTGCTTTTCTTTGCCTCTCCAACAATAGAGGAAGATTTCTCAAAGAGGGAAGGAGCTCTTCTTTTCTTCATTCTTTCATTCAGAGGAATATGTGACTCAGGTGAAGAACTTGCAGAAGATGGTACTGGTTCTACATCACTTATCACCGAATGAGCAATAAAAAGACGAGGTGTAACTCTTATACTGTAGCAAATATGAAACTGATCTGATATGCTCGTCGGCAACAGTCTGATGCAAACCCCAGATAAGTTTCAGATGTTTTAAATTAACTTCTGTCTCTTTTGGAGACTTTCTCTTACTGTCAATTGCAAATAAATCAAAATTAAAATATCAGTGACACATTTTATCAAACACAAATGAAGCATAATTTCAAAAATAAAATAAAATAAAAACAACCTATCCCATTGCCATAGGGAGGGCATCTAGGACCCTGGTACACATCATTTTCAGTTAGTGGAGGGTGTTGCCAATTTTTCATAACAACACCGTGCTCGAAGTAGTCCCTATTGGCATCTGGGAGATTGACTACTAGAGCCCTATTTAAAAACCTAGTTTTTAAATAAAAAGTATTGTCACCAATAGCCCATCTATAACAAAACATAATTTATGGAATTCCTATATGAGTTCCATGAATCTGATTTAACCTATGAATTCCATTAACTATTCTCCATGTATTGGGGGCTATTTTTGCAGGAACCACGTCAAAATATTGACGGAATTCCAGACACAAAGGATTTGGGGGAAAAGAAAAGCCACATTCAGCTACGAAGAGACTGGGGAACCAATGTCCCTCAGCCAAACGGAAATAATCTGAAGGTTCCGAAAGTTCCTCCAGAACAACCCATGAAGGAATAGAGAAATCAGAACGAAACTTATCAAGCGATTCAACAAGGTAAACCATGATGAATAAAGGAAATAAAAGAGAAAGAATAAGATCTTACAGGAAAAAGATGGATCTGTTGACAACGAACGATGAAAGGGATGAACGCACAAGAGAGAGAGAAAATGGAAAACTGAAAGATACAGACTTGAAAAAGTAGAAGACGATATGATTTTCTGCAACGCTTAAATACCTTACCTTGGGAAAAGGTAAAAATAATGATTACAAAGGGAGACGTTTACGCTAGCGGCGGCTGAAAGGACAAAAAGGGCACGAAGATCGAAGCAGTTTGAAAAATTTAAAAAGTCTGATTCTATGAATTCGAAAAGAAAAAAATAAATGCAAAGAAAACGCTCCTAAAATTCAGGATGACCATTTAATCCCGCCATATTTCGAGAAGAATGTTCCACACTCCTCAGTCTCGAACTGTGAAACATTAGGGGCTTCTGTTGATACCAAATTTAATCTGCTGACATGGCTCAATTAAGTGAAGAGACATGGCAATCTGCGTGGCAATAACAAACACTTTTGAACAACACCTTGACTTCGAGGAACTCAATTTCCCCGACCAACTCAGACACTTTGAGCAGTAGGTGCTCTCCGAGGAACTTTAGTGCACCGAGCAACTCGTGGATACCGAGATACTTAGGCGGTTCGAGCTGTACCTCGATCAGAGCATTTATTATCAGACAATTAAGAGGATTAAATGCGCATTAAATGCTGATTATTATCATACAGATGTATACTCTTATTGGACAGCTATGTATGATCCTTTCTCATGTACAGATCAGGGCTATAAATACCTTGTATCATCCTCATTGTAAGGGGACCGTAATTTCTGGAGATAAATCCTACCTCGAGAATTCCCAAACAGTCAATAATAACACAAACAGTGGACGTAGGCCATTCGTTCAAGGCTGAACCACTTTAAAATCTCTTGTCTTATTTATTTTTTTATCTGTGATTAAACAATTAGAGATAATCTAATTTTTTACATCAACAATAATGAAAAGGTAATCTTGCTAATTTTGATTTTACACATTAATCACATTTATGATTTTTATCAATGTCAAATTTTGGAAAAAATACCAAGTTATTTAGTCTACGTAAAGTATCAAAATTAATGTCCCAATCTAGCATACCATATATTTGAAGACTCGAGCAAATAAGATGAATTATTATTATTATTATTATTATTATTATTATTATTATTATTATTATTATTATTATTATTATTATTATTATTATTATTATTATTATTATTATTATTATTATTATTATTATAATTAATTTCCTTAGGCACAACAGTTATTACAGTCATCTTAAAGAGCCCTTCAGTCACATAGCCCTTTCCCACATACGCATTATTATTAAGCATAAAAAATTTATCAGATACAAACACCAACTTGTAACCATTCTTACTAAGTAAAGAACCAGAAATCGGATTCTTAGTGTGGCCATCCCTGATCCTCGTGGCGGGAGAGGATCCTTGGTCCCTTGCGTCCCTCTCGACAGCGCTTCGGCCGACATCGTTGATAAGGTGAAAAATGTAGAGAGATAGAGTCGCCAATCCATTTTATTCAAAATAGACAAAAGAAAGGGGAGCCATCCCGAAGGACAACATCCAAAGACATATTGATGTATATGAAACCAAATGATTCGAAAAGGGTCCGGAGGCTAAGTTACAAAATGGGAAGGTGTTAGGCACCCATTTCGCCCTTACGGTCTCTCATGGGTTGTTGCCATTTTCCTTTATTTCCCCGTGATATGTGTGCATGTGTATATGTAGTGGATATAGGAATCATCGACTTGTATCATGGAAGAGATAAAGCGAGTCATCAGTAGGAATGTTCCTAAGAATAATATTAGAAAATAGGATTTGCGCGATTATCCTCGCGTTGATCGTTATAATGGAACGATAACGCACATGGAATAATATGCCACTAAGAACAAATATATGTATATATAGAATTTAAGAGAATTGAGTTTAAAGAATATAGAGAAAATAGAAAAGGAGAGAAAAGTAGGAATAGGACTCGAGTCACGGGTTTTACCTCGAGACGCCTACGTAGCCTATAGAGGCATCAAAGTCCACATAGTTCGCATGAAAAAGAGGTGTGGGATTTATCCAATAAATCTAATCGGGGACTTCTCTTATATGTATGTGTGTAAAAAGGTGTTTTAGTTCCCGTTTGGAATTTATGAGAAAATCCTCTTTTTCTTATTTTTGGGTTTTATTTATATGAAAATAAGAGGTGTGCAATAATACTAGATAAAAAGTATATTAAGATATGTGAGATGAGAGAATAAAAGTGCTAAGTAATAAAACAAGTTAATGCGAATTTAGGGGAATTTAAAGAGAGAGTTGAAAGAGTTGGACCTTCTTGGAGATCTTGAGCTTGATCTTGGATGTTGGAGAGAAGCCCTTGGACTTGGATGATGATGGGGGTTACTTAATTCACCAAGCTTGATGAAAAAGGTGAAGGTTGGAAAGGGATTTGGATGTGGAAATCACACTGACTTCGAGAGGGGTTTTCTGATTGGGTAATAATTGATAGTGTTGATGAGTTGGATGATTGTTATCATGTAGTGGGTGGCTATTGGTTACACACTCAGTCCTTTGCTGAGGGAGGAATTACCTCTCCCCCCAAACGCATAGAGAATTGTGAAAGGGGTTCATAGATACATTGACTTGTAGGAAGCTCAGATTGGAATCCATGAAATCGAGCGTATTTATTCGCAGGTCGAGACGAATGAAAATACTTTTTATCCAAAGGCAAGGAAAGAAGTGCAAGTGGAAGGAGGTCAGAGGGTCATCCGACTTTGTTAACCTGTCGAATTTTCTCGACTAAAACAAGGTTCAAAAGAAGTGCAAGACTGGCGCTCATTTTTCAACTGCTATCATTATTCCCACCAAGAAGGTGGATACCCATATCACTGGGAAGGATCACTGATGCGACGTAAAAAGTGTGTACAGTGCATGTACCTATAACTCAAGTGCAAGCCGATAGACCTGGCATCGAGTTGTGTTGGGTCGTGTTCGTGTTATGTTTTAACGGATTCATGTAAAATCACCCCAACCCGAACACAACCCATTATCTTAACAATTACATAAATTAAAACACGAATACGACCTAATAAAATTAACGGGTGACACGAATCGAACTGTTAAAATTCGTTAGTAAACAAATGGGTTTGGATTGTGTACGAATTAAACCGTTACTTGACCCGTTACCTGTTAAGGAAACAGTAACCCAATAATTTAATAAATTATATTATTAATTTTTTAAACAAAATTTAAATTTGTTGACTAATAAACAACCAATATTTTTACACAACCAACAAAAATTTTAAACTCATTGGCTGATTTGCATCCCAAAGTTTCAAAAAGTTTCGTTAACTGGTTTAAGACTTGAGTTTGATCTAAAAAATAACTAGTTGCTCTTCTATTTTTTCGTTTAATAAAATAGGGGACCGAAGACTGATCTAAGGCTTGGTTTTTGTTTATACAATAACTAGTTTGTGGTTGAAAGATTAGATGAAAAAACATTACAACCCGTCTGAACAAGGGATCTAAATCTAACCGTTTAATAAAAGATTAGATGAAAAAACATTGCAACAACAAAAAAATATATGGAAAAACATGGATATAAGATTAGAGAGATTAAAAGAAAAAAATAGAGGAAAATATCTGATTCTTATCACAGAATAAGAGGTGAATTCGAGAAAAAAACTAGTGATTATTAATTTGTTCTTTTTCTTCAACAATAACAATGAGTTTTCTCTCTTCTCTCTCTCTTTAGGATATGCGGCTGCTGCTTCCATGCGTGTTGTGGTTGGAAAATGGGATGAGGTAGGGTTATTGGGTTTTAAGACAATATATATACCAAGTATGTTATCTAATATAACGGTTGAGATAAGAAGTTGAGATTAAACTTATATATATATATATATATATATATATATATATATATATATATATATATATATATATATATATATATATTTTTTTTTTGTTTACCTACTAACGGGTTATAATAGGTGGATTATTTGGTTCGGGTCACACGACCCAGTAACACCCGGTACCACTAATGGGTAATAATGGGTTCTATCGTGTAAGAGTAAAAATTCAAACCCGATTCGTTATGGTAACGGATCTATTGTGTTAACCCGTTAATGATCCGAACCCGATAAGACCAAACCCGTTAACTTATAATTTTGTGTCGTGCCACATTTTGCCAGGTCTATAAGCTGATTGCTTAAGTTATAATCCCGATAAATCGGGATCGATCCTGAGGGAGTAGGATGAAAACGTAACGATTACTAAGGGAAGGTGTCTAAAACCTAATTATCGACTCACGAAAGAAAAATAAAAAGGTGATGAATTTTATGAGAATTTCTACTTATCTAAGGCAAACTAACTATCAAATGTAATTTAACTAAAAGAAAGCAAAACATAAATTTTTTGAGTTTTTAAAACTATTTGAGAAAAGTGGGATTGGGATCCAATCCCTCGAACTGTTGGTAAATTTGCTGGATACAAAATTTTCAAAAACTATATTTATAATTTGAAGAAAGCATTAAATTACTCAATGCACTAAATATATGAGGATTTTACTCCATACCATATCTAGTCAATAAATAATTTAATGTGAATGATGAGATTATCGATACGCATATTATACCCTCAAACACTCTAGTTAACTAGGGTAAACGAAGATAAGAGACCTATAATATTTGTTCTGATAAAATATCAACCCAACCAATTATCTATACAATTTTATTCAATTTTATATCCAACTATTATACCTAGGTAGGGTTCATGTATCCTAACCCTCGAATTATCTAGCCGGACATATTAAATCGAACTAAGAATGAATTATTTACGTTTCATGAAGACATGATTATAGATATATGGCAAGAAAGCATGTAATCAATGGTATAGAACAAATAAAAAGAGAAGAACGACCACAAACCAATCTTAGAAGAAAAACCAGAATGAAATATAAATTGGTATTGAATTTGCACGCATGTTTTGAAAATAATTGAGTCTTTTTGTTCCTTTATCCTCTTAGCTTTATTCTCTAGCAAAACTATGTAAAAATTGTCTAACTTAGTTATTATACTCCTAATGTGACCTAACATAAGTCTTGGGTCATTTTGGAAGACTCATAATATTAAAGAACTCTTTAGCTAATAATAAGGCAAAAAATCAAATTCTCGCACTCAGGTCAATCAAACTGGTTCAGCCTAGAAAATGGGTTCTACTCCATGCCTAATCGGTTATACTAGGGGGAATTTATTATATTGCACTTTTACAACCGTAGCTCGAATTTGGGTGCCGTTGCTTAGAATGTGCTCATAACTTCAAGCTCTTCAACTTTCCTTTTGGCTCTGCCTTTGCGATTTGGCTAGAAAATTATAGGATTTCCTTTGACTTCCATTTCCTTTATTTCATTTACCATTTCGATTTTCCTCTCCCATCCTCTTGCACAAAATATTTGTAAAATAAGAGAGAAATACACAAAATAAGAAATACTTATCGAAAAGGTTAGTAGCATGATTATAAGATAACTCTAGTCTAATTATAATGTACATGATCGTAAAAGTATGAAATTTAAGGGGATAAATATGAAATATTTCGCTAAATCGTTCACCAAATAATATTGGTGGCAAAAATCACTATCTTGTTCCCTAGACTAGGAGAAAATCGGTAGGTTGACTTCCAACTAAATTGTTTCTGATACTTCCCAAGCATTATATCTGGTAAGTTCTAGAACTCATGTTCGGATTTTTTACTTGAATTTTTCTTGCTCCATTAACTTGTGATCATCTTTTCTTTGCAATTTGTGGCAAACTTCGTCGATATCCTTGACAGAAGGCCACCGATCTAGAGACGATCATTCCGAGGTCAGATAATGACCATTTAAAATTGGCCACCAAGGAGAATGCTCTAATTCTGACCGAGGTGCTAATGAATAAACATAAGGCCTATGTGTAAGGGTTGATGGATGCCTTTCGCTAGGCTGAAAAGAAGCTATCTTATATTCATAAGTCTAACTTCAAGAAATGCTAAAATTTGGCCTTGACTAAGACTAAAGTCCCCCCCCGAGTCTAAACTTTACGAGGAGAATAATTGAATCTTCCCACTAAAATACAAAGAAGATGGTGAAGCCTCAGTCAGTGGACAGACGAAGGATAAGGTCGATTAGGAGATGAAGGTTTTCGACCGGTACAAGGTTCCAGCCAATCACAAATAGGTAAAGGAAAATGAGGGCCAAGCTAGTTAGTTTTAGCTTAGGTTCCCTTATTTTTATATTTATTTGTCTTTGAAAGATGTGTTGTAAGGTCTTGCCCCACTCTTTTAAATTTTTAATGGAAGATTTAAAATTTTCGTTGCCATTATTTATCTAACTGTTGATTACTTGTAAATGCTCTTTACTTATTTGAATGCCTTTATTTTGATCTTTGTAGCTTAATAATAACTTATATGTGGTGCCAACACTTCAAAAGAGTAAATTTGTATTTAATACTTAGTTAAGTGGGTTCCAGCCAAGATCGCGAAGATTTTATTGCTGCTCAATAAGAACTTCATAAGATGACAAGTGCCTATGATGAACAAACCTGGCCAACTGTAGGTATGTACACTAAAGTCAAGGAGATCGTTGATATCACTTAGCTGTTGTAAAATGAGACTAATTCCCTAAGGGAGAAGGTCAGAAAGGCTAATGAAGACTTCAGGAGTCAATCAAGCAAGGCATGATCTATGAAATAATGAATTTAAAATACCTCTTCAGAAAGGGTCCTTACACAGCTTGGGCTCCTGGTTATGATAAGCACTAGGCGAATGCCCACCTCCAACTAAATGAAGTTAATACCGTGGCATATAAGCACAGTTGGCTTAGTTCTCTAGATGTTATAAAGGTTTCGAAGGACTCTGAACTTTAGTACTCGTACCAAGTGGAGTGCCCTGCTTATTTCCATCCACCTTTTGTGAGACTAATTCCTCCTGATGCAATTCCTTTCTAACTGGTGAAAATTTATCTTCTATCTCGCGATAGTGATGATGAGTTCCATCCTAATCATGATGATATATGAAGAGATAAGGTTGCCAAATTGATAACTCTCAGATATGACTACTATTTTTGTCTTGTTTGCTTGAATTTACCTTCTAATTTTATCAGTATGGGATTTTTGTAAAATGAATGTATCATTAATGGAATTATAAGTTAACTGTTGTGTTTTATAAATTACCATTTTTATGTCGAGCATGTGTTGATCGTTTGACTTACTTGGTATTGCTCGCTCAACTTTTAGATCTGACTTGGGTTTTCTCACATAGCCCCGTTGCTGGTACTACTTGCGTAACTTTTGGAGAGTTGAGGACTGCTCTAACACTTATCATTTTTCTTTTGTTCTCTTTATGGTTTAGGTAGTTGATTGCGCATCCCTTTTGATTGGGAACTACTCGTGTTTCCCTTTAATATTTGTGATTTACTCATAAACCTCTATAGATTATCTCCCTCGTGCAGAAGTCTCTCATTTATTTGGAAACAGAGAGTTGTGAACGAAATGTTGTCTCAGGTTTTTAAAACAATCTTTTGTCATCATTATCTTTTTATGTTTCATTTAATTCTTCGTCATGCTCAACTAGTGGGACACACCTTTGTGTACCTTGAGGAGCCACGTGTCGTGTTGGGGCCGGCGACAAATTGTACTTTGTTGTTTGGGAACCCTCTACATTAATCCCCTCGTTCAAAAGTGTCTTGTAGTGTCGAGAGACTTTTGCCCCAAATATTAACTACTTTATCATTAGCATAATTAATATTACATTACATTTGTTCACTTGCTCAAGGACTTATCTACATTATCCCCTCGAGCAAAATACATATGCACAAACCAATTTAATGTCCGGTGCAAAATACACATGCACAAACCAATTTAATGTTATCGCTGCTCATTTTCTTTGGAGTCCCAAATACATTATCTTTTTGTGTCTATACTTTTGTGACTGTTACTTTTAAACACTTGCTCAAAATATCTTCACCTATAAATTTTCAGGTGGAGATGTTTTGGGAGATTTTATCTTCGTTACTCACTGGTCTTAATAGACCCACATATATTACTTTTTCTTCCTATGTGTTAATGATCTTTGACACCTACTCGCATTACTCAACTTGTTTCTGAGTTGATATGAATGAAACAAATATTTGACTTGGTGCTCACATACTTTTAGAGCCCCAGGTACATTAACTTTTGGTATCTTTGTCCTTACGTTTACTTTGCACCCATATGTTTTGCTTTTCCCATATATCGTGGGACTATCTACTCGCGAAACTTTGTAAAAAGCATTTTATGAGTAAATAGTGATATTTTTATTACTTTTCCCTTATCCATTGGGACTATCTGCTCGATAGAATTTTTGTATGACAATCCTTTGGGAGTAAAGATTTTACTGTTGTCTTTCTCATATACTGTGGGACTATTTGCTTGCAAAACATTTTGCGAGTAAGTGTTAATGCACTATAATTGATTTTTTGTTATACTGTGTGATCTACCTGTTCGCTAGACATTGAGTTTTGTAAAATACATATATTGCGAGTGAGTATGAATAATATGAGATATTTCCTTGTACTTTGGGAAAAAGTTTGCATTCTCGCTATGTTTTGTTTTTCATCTGTGCAATTATAATTGTGCAAGTATATTTCCTCAAAATATTGCAAGCAAAGATAAACTTAATATATTTATTTGTATTTGGAATTTTTTTGATGCTTTACTCGCAATATTTTGTAATGAGGACATGGAATTGAAAATGTATCCCCTTAAATATTATGAGGAACCATAGTTGATTTGGACATAAAATATGTAATTCCTTATGCTTTGGAATTTGAGCGTTGTCTTGCTCTCTATATTTTATAACTTTTCGTTAAACTTCAAAATGTATCCACTTAGAATATTGTGATTTTTTCCTTTTACTTTGGAAACCATGCGTTGTTTTGCTCACTATGTTTTGTTATGAGAACATAAACATGAAGGTATATCCCCTCGAAACATCATGAGCAATGATAAATGCTAGAAACTTGGATTTCCTATACTTTAGAAAGTTAAGATTTCCTTGCTTACTATATTATGTACTTTGAATAAACTTGAAAGCATATACCCTCAGAATATTATGATCAAGGACAAACTAGTTAAATCGCTATTTCCTTATTTGTTGAAAATTTTGAACTTTCTTACTTGTTATGTTTTGATGTTTGGACATTGACTTGAATGTATATCCCTTAGAAATTTGATGAGCAACGGGTAAACTTGTAATGGCTTATGTATTTGATCAAATATTTATGGAGTCCGAAGTACATCATGAATTGCACGCCTACTTTGTATTTTGAATTCTAATACTCCGTTACATTACTCAACCTTTATATCGGGTTGAAGCTAAGACTAAAGTTTATATCCTGGTTGGAGTCCTAGGTTTATTAGATACCAGTACTCGAACTTCGTACTTTTAATTTGGTTGCATTTATCAACATGTTTCCTTGTTGTAATATTCAATCGAATGCTTAAACTTTTGTCTTGGTACTCGATTATTTGTGGAGTCCTAGGTACAATAGTTACATGCACTTATCACTGTCATATAAAAAATCTTGACAAGGCAAACTTGTCACGGTTAAAAACCATGATAAGTTTTGGGTGATAACTTTTTTGTCACGGACTATGGCATGATTTCTACTTGTCAAGGACTTTGATCGTGACAATGAAACACTTATCACGGTCAATGTTCGTAACAAGTTTTTCATTATCACGGACTTGTCACAGTCAAAGTCCATGATAATACTGGGCAGATTTAAAAAAAACTGTCGGGGAGTATGGCCACTGCCACTGCCCAGTACTATGTTTTAAACCTGTTACAACAAATATGAGGTATATATCTTAAGCAAAATTCATCCATTCGTAAAATCTAAAGCCATGCACATTAATTCAATCATTATCAAACAGTAATAAAATACTATTCAATATTCAATATTCATAACCAATAAATACAAATAAAATTATTACAAATAATTATAACGGGGTTGGGTTTTCAACAAGCCGAAGGAGGAAGGTAGGGTACAGTACAAACGAATTGATACAACCATCAATAGTGCGAACGCCTCATTGTTCGTCTAACCACAATGGTTCATTCTTTTTTTTTGGCACAATATGCATGACGCGAACCCTTTCCTCAATTGGTTACAATGAACGTTGATGCACCAAAGTACCAGGGTGTTCGTCCGGGTCCCTCAACCCCCTAGCTATGGGCGTGCCACCTCGTGTGTTTATTATATACACACTCGACCAACCAATTATTTACATAGGCCGTTCGACGAGGGTAAAGGTGGAGAATGGATAAATTGGAGACGAGTAGGTGGGTATCGGTGAGGGAGTGCATGTTGACGGTGAGTGTGAGAAAGATGGAGAAGTGGCCCCCTCGTCTACCACTTTTCCCTTACCCTTACACGAGATGGATCCCAATTGGAGCTTAATATAGTCAAACATATTATGGATCATTTGCTCCAACCTTAACTTCTCGTCACGGGTGTCCACCCTATGAGCCAGCCCAGTGTTGCTCATCTCAATCCCAGTGAGCGACGACTTTCCCACATGAGAGATCACCCCCTTTGTCTGACCCCTGTGATTCACCCCGAGCACTTGTCTTAGTGCGTCTGTAGTAAATGATGCCTTGTCGTCATTAGTCTGGGGGTTATGAACTTCCTTAAGCTTTTTCTAAAATGATAAAAAGGTACATGATTAGATAAGTTAATAAAAAATTATAACGTAATTAAAAAAAGTACACAATTGTAATATATTTTTATAACGTAATTAAAATTATAACTTACAATTATGTCTACCACTATCGAGGACACCTCCTTCTCCTTCCCCTTCTTCATTCGAATTTCCATGTAGGCATCGAGCCTATGTGGCCTAACCCTAGGGCCACTCCCCATTTCCTGAAACAAAATAATGCAAAATTAGTAAGTAATGCAAAATAATGCTAAATTATAATAACATAAAACTAAAATTAAAGAAAATAAAAACTTACCATCTTGTGCTCCACCTCGGCATAAGACGTACGACCAAAATGGTGCACTTTGACTTTTTTTGCCTGATTTTCCCTCCCCGATTGACGAGAGGACAACTGCCTATGAGAGATCTCATTGTCGACAAACTTCTATCAGCATACCAATGAGATTGGCTCCTTTGGTGGTATCGTGTCCCTAGGCCTCAAGATGGACTCCCGATCCTAGCCAAAGGACTATGCGCGCATATTTTTCTTCCACGTTTTGTATTGATCTCTCAATTGTTCGAACGTGGTGTCGCGTACATGTGGGGGGAAGCTGAATTGTTCCTCTCAAACAAATACAAAATAAAAATAAGGCGAGTTAGTTTTATTTCAATTATAAAATATAAATACAAAATAAAAACAAAGTGAGTAACTATCTGTAATGCCCCCTAGATGGCTATCTTGATCTTGTATGGCACCTTCCTCCAATCCGTGTACCCGGGGTGGACAATCATCTTGAGCAACTCAAGGGCCCTATCCCATCTTGTTCTAGAGACCCCAATTTGCCCCATTTTAGGGACCTAGTGCCAGGCGAGCCTTCCTCGCCTCCACTACCCTATCGCCCCGATGAAGACATATCCTGCAAAAATATTTTGTTATCAATAGAAACATGTATATGAGAAAATGATCAAATCAAAATGAATAAAAATATTAAACTATCATCCGATAATAATAAATCACTAGAAGAATACACTTTAACAACATTATAAGAAAACAAATCCATATCATAAACCAAACTAAGCATTGTTTCAAATAATTGGAATACTTATTATAAATCTAAAATATTATTTCAAACTCGGGTGATGTCACAGACTTTGAATTAATGCTTAAATTAATTAAAATCCAAATTAACATATTAACTAACCAAAAAACCAATTTTAATTCAAATCCACATAAATCGATCTAGTCCAAATGAAGTAAAAGCATTAAACTGCCGTTCGATAATAATAAAGCACTAGAAAATACATGCTACTAGTTATTACAAATCTATTTTTTTTCAAATAATTGGAATACTTATTACAAATCTAAATATTATTTTAAATTTAGGTTATCATCTAAAATGGATTGATATTTGGTAGGAGCAGCCAAGTCATCCACACTAATGGTTAGACGCTTTGGCGCGTGTAGGATGATTGACCATGGCTCATTGTTGATATACCCTAAGTAAAACACTTGCCCGACCTTTTGAAAATCACAAACAAACGTCTCACCACTCCCGTGCTCGTTGCTCTTTAATGTGGATAAGTCAACCACGATCAAATTGGTACTAGAATCAACTTTACAAGCATTTTTATCCTCAACTCTTACCCAATCACGGTAAAACATAACCTCTTTGAAGATTATATAGTCCAGTTCAGTTATATTCCGAATGACACCATAGTAAGTCATTTTAGCTTCAACGAGATTTTAATATTTTGCGCTCGCTCATAAATAAGTAAGAGCCTTGTATGAAAGTCCCGAGTGTTGTACATTTGTATTTTCCTCGTACACCCTTGCACTGAATACATAATCGTTCAATTAATACTTTTTTTACTTGTGTACCATGAATAAGGGTCCAGTCGCTAAACGATCAATCCTTGATGTCGCTTCGCCCGTGTTTAAGAGTTGAGATTATAGATAAATTAATTTGGATAGTTTTATAGCTTTATTTTAATATGACATTTAATAAGAGACATTCTCATTATAATTACCTTGCGTGACATCCACAACCTAAATTTACTGTCTGATTGTGCCATCTTTCTTCGTCTTTTATTGTTCTCATATGCATCATATTTCCTGCATTGATCGTGACGAACATATTACGAAATTGATCATGTATAAAGATTAAATAATATAAACTTACTTTTTCCATTGACATCTTCATGTGTGTTAAATAGATACGAGCTACTTGTTCATGTTGTAAACTCGTTAATTTCACTCGCTTTCCCTCACTTGACCACCTTCATTGATGAACTCATCACTCTTATCCATGCTTCTTGGGTCAGTCGTATATTCCCGAGTGTAGATTGATGACCCACAATGATGTATTCCTCTACAATTCATCCTTATATGTATAGTGTATTATTGACGTAATCTTTTAAAACTTTCATCGATCTTTCAAACGGATACATCCACCGATATCTAACTAGGCCGCAAAGAAGTGCCTCGTCACATAGGTGTACCACCAAGTGAACATTTATGTCAAAAATGGATGGGAGAAAGTACTTCTCCAACACACAAATCGCTTCGGTTATAGTTATTTTTTTGTCCACTATGTGCTCTCGTTTGACTACCTTCTTACATAAAAGTGTGAAATAGATGCTAATTTGCATAATGTCCCTCTGCAAATCCTTCTGCTTGGAGAAACAGTGCTTAAACAACAGAGGAACCAATTGCCTGATCACATGCCAATCGTGGGACTTACACTTATGTAAATCATGGGTAGCATAATTCACAATACTTTACAAGTTGGATTAAGAATTATATGGAACCTTCAAATTATACATTGTGTCTAAAAGCACCTTTCTTTCCTTGCTCATCAAAGTAAATGCACCAGGGGGAATTATTGTCCTTCCCTACTATCTTCTTTCAATCATAGTTTTCACTTAAGTTTCCATGATTTAAGGTCTTTTCATGCATTTTATCCATCCTTCTAATGTCTCCCCCCAAGGCATATGCCCATAATATGTTCAATGATGTTCTTCTCCGAATGATTCACATATAATACCTGGCTCACTGGGTTATTCTTCCAATAAGGAAAGTCAAATAAAATTGACCTCTAAGACCATGTCTTTCTTGTCTCAGTTTCATTCCTAGTTAGGGTCTTCTTATGCTTTACATTCTTTAATTTAGGATTCTTACCCTGCATATTAGGGCCACAATTAGAAGATTTACTTTCAATTTTTGAACCTGAAAGTTTTCTCGGAGGTAGCCAATGTTCAACCCCACCCGGTAAAAAATTGGAACTTTTCTCAAATCTAAAACTATGAGCGGGTGGTAAAAACCTACTATGACAATGGTATGTATTTTTTTCGCCAGCGGTGAGATGTAGAGATTTAGTCTCTTATACACAAATAGGACACCCCAAATAATCATGTATTACACAACCGGATAATGTCCCATAAGCTAGAAAATCATGAATTGCCCACATCAACATAGCTTCCATTGTAAACTCTTCTTTTTTAAAAGAGTCAAATTCTTGCACACTGTGACACCCTACCTAATTAAATATCAGGTGATCAATCCTTTATAAAATTAAATCAGAATATCCAGTTGGTTCATTCTTAGCATCACTGTCGAAAAATAATTTCTTTATTAATTCACCTAATAATTAATTAAGCTAGTGTCAAAACTTTTCCATTTTTAATTTAATTAAAACCATTCCACAATACGAAATATTAATTAGCACATCACATCACCACATAACTAAATATAACAAGAATAAATGTGACTGGAATAACTCTCCAGTTAAAATATATCATTTCCATCAAATAAAACTGATATCCATAGTACTGACATAAATTATTATAACCTCTAGAATCCTAGGCGACATGCCCTAAATGAAAGTAAATACTACAGAGGTATGAATCAATAGATAGGAAGCGTTTAAACAAAGTATGCATTCCCATTAGTAGCTATAATCCGTCGAGACCTCCGCATTCTATGTCGGCATCCCTGATACTGGACACCTGATGTACAAGATACAATAGAGAAGAGAATATGCAAGGAAATGGGTCAGAGCCCGATTGTAAAATATTTTAAAAATAACAAGTGCTTAACAAGTGCAATTAAGCAATAATTATGTACAGGTTAGCTTCTCGGGCTCTCTCTTGAGAATTCTCACCTCTTATCTAGTGTGCACGCCTAACGTACCTTATCATCTCCCAAATTAACGTTTTCGATAATAATTCTATCCCATATCATTTCCCCGTATTTCCAGCATAATACGTAACATGTTCATTTCTTTTTAATATGAACTTACACATCTTTAGGATTAAGTACTCACTTACTTAATTCAATCAGATCTCGTCATTCATTTTTATCTACAATTTCACACATTAGATTATCTCATTGTATAATCTACTATGTGAAATTGTAGATAAAAATGAATAATGAGATCTGATTAAATTAAGTAAGTGAGTACTTGTCAAATATACACATTGGGCATGAGAGTGAAATGCCTGTCAAATATACACATTCTGTTAGGTATTTACGTACATTAAACATGCATTCCATGCCACTATCCGCGACAACATCGTTAATGCCTAACTGGTTACTCTGTGCTGCAAGCATAATTGTTGCAATGACCGAAAGAGAATATATCACAATGGATTTCAACGAACCTTTCTTTTATTGTTCTTACTATTACCCTATAGCAAGGTTCTAAAAAACGCAGGGCGTGATCGAGGCGTGGAGGTCAAGCCTCAAGCCTTAGAAGCCTAGGCGGGTTTAAGCGTAAAAAGGCGTGAAGAGGCGTTTAGGCCTTATTAATATATTTTAATATTGTTACACCATAACAAGGCTATTAAAATACTAAAATTGTACATATCATAAAAATATGTCTGAATATATGAAAATTAAAATATTATTTGATTATTTTGGATGAGATAATGGTTCGGTTAGTTAAAAAATTCTTTAAAAGGCGATATCGTTTCACTAAAGTATTATTGTTTTTAGAAAAAAGTGCCCCTTAAGAGTTTTACTAAGCATAAGGCGTAAAAAACTTAAGGCGAGGCGTTTCGCCCAAGCCTTAAGCCTAGGCGGGGCCTAGGCAGGTTTTTTAGAACAGTTCCCTACAGAAAGAAATGCATTAAATTTTTTTAGTATAGAATGACACCTTTCATCATTGAAGAACAGACTTTGTTAAGCGTTGTGAAGACGACTATATTAGGTAAGCCTTCCCCAAACATTACTTGTCTGGCAGGAGCCTGCCCCAAATTTACACTTAGAACATTACGAAAGAAAACTTCTTGTATAAGTAAGGGATCAACATTAGCCCTTTTAAGGGCACCCATAACATCCAACATAGATAATTAACATCCGTAACATCTAAAACAATAATTAACATTAAACTTATATAATTAGCATTCAAAACATCAAATTAACAGCCTTACAGAACCAATTAAACTATATAGTCATGTATATTAATCAAATTTAAATACTAAGCATACAATCCTTTAGGACAAGCTTGATATGTATACGTTCATGCAATGGGATAAACATGTATACATTCATGCAGTATAGTGAGCCCCGCTGATAGAAAAATAAAATTTTGATTGAATTGCACCATTGTACAGGTATAATTGAATCTAAGACTAAATATTTTCTAGGAATATAAGTTCAAGAAAAAAAAATGTCAAATATATAACCGGTGCCTTTCATTATGCTTGGAAAAAAAAATCAAATGAACCTTGAATAAAATTAGGAATCTAATAATGATTCAAATCTAAGAAAAATAGTGTAGTAATAAAATTAGGTTGGTTTGCTACAAATGACAAAGCCACTATACTAAAGATGAGAAGATCCATATTTGTGCCCAGAATGTCTGAAGAATAAGCATCTGGAAGATTGTGTTCCACCATTCCCCTGATTTTTACCAACGAAAATCAAAGCAAAGTTGTCATAAGTTAATTTGAGGTGGAGTCATAGAGAAAACTCTATATATTCTTAACAACAAACAATATCTACATATGAGTCACTTTGGATAAATAAATGGTGCGAGACAATTTGTATCCAATTTATCATTCACTCGTTATGGGTTTGATCATGAGTATACTACGTTCATCCACCGAAGAGGAAAACATGTTCCAATGCGGAGCTATCCCAACGAATGAGTGGGGGCCACTTTTTTATTTGGACTAAATTTGACCAAAACAATCCGATCAATACCCATTATCAGACATATAATCCGTTTCATTTCACGTTGGGTTCGTATCTTGTTTATGTTGTCTATTCCTCACATTTAGTGGCTTCATAGTGTACAAAGAGTTTCATGAAATACATTTATATAATCAAGCTTAACGTGTAATCTCATTAACAACCTAAACCCGATAATACTAAAAGCAAATTAGAAACAACTAATAATCCCCATGAAAAACATCTAGCTCCCTGAATTATTTCTCAATATATATATATATATATATATATATATATAAATTATTTTGGTTTAAAAGAAGCTAATTAAAGGGGGACAATTAATATATCGTTATTCCGGGGATAAGTATATCCAAATAAATCTGTAGATGAGACTAAGAGAAATACTTACGGCTCGTTGAACCAAAAAGATTGTTCCTTTATGAATCCTTTACACTCCAAAACTAGTAACAAGCTTTCGATCCAAAACTGAATTGAAATTATAAACATGAGCCAAATTAGGGAAATTTAGTATCTTCGTCTAATCACGGTGGATTGCTGGTATAATAATAAATATATGCAAACATAACATATCCAAATGTATTATAAAGTTTATAAAACCAATGAAGCTAGGGTTTCAAAGGTTAGGGTTATAATGTACCTGATCGGAAGGTTAGCAGTGAGCAGTGAGCAGAGGTTTATCGATCTATATAGTGCGAAGATAGTGGTGGTTCGTTGATGAAGATAGTGGTAGTAGTTCACCTATCTGTGTAGTAGAGGGAGAGGCAACACTGGGTAGTGTGAAGAGAGAGAGATAGAGATTTAGGTTAGATTTATTGGGTCGATTTAGGTTATATTGATTGACTCTCCATCACTTATGGCCTCCAAAATAGAAGGGAAGAGGTGAGGGCTTGCTGTGATGCGAGAGAGAGTCAAGATTAGAAGAGAGTGAGCGGAAGAGGTAATGGATCCAAATGAAAAGTCAGATTATTTTTAGTAGAGGCTTGTCTTACTTAACCTTTTCAAATTTGACATAGTTTTAGCACAGTTTAAAACTGTCCCAAATTCTGGCACGATTTAAAACTGTGCCAGATTATTGATAAACCGTGCTAGACTTTGGCACAAAATATTAATTCATGCCAGATTCTTCTTATCCAAGCGTGCCAGATTAGCATTTTTGATGTAGTGTTTTGAGTTCGTTACTTCCTTGTTTATAGATTCCACATATATTGGTTCCTCGCATTCGGGACACTAATCGAGATTTTCATACTCCTTTCGATATAGTATGCAGTTATACACATAAGAATGAATTGATTTATACTTCATTCCTTAACCTTTGAAACCATTTTTCATAGTAGGATAACTATTTGGAAGCGTATTCTTCTTGGGTAGCAAGCCCTTCACCCAATTCAAAATTTCTATCACGCTATTGCCAAACAAACCATATTGGGTATTCAAACTATGCAAACCAACAATGGCATGGAAAGTTGTTTGATCTTTGTCACAACCAGGGTACAACAATTGAGTTGTCTTAAATTTTAAACTTTGAAAGTCATCATCAAAGTTTATCCCTATGTCTTCATGAGCACCTGAAGCACATTGTTAGTGACCTTATTTTTTCTACTTCTTGGACTCCATACCCATCAACTACATCCTTTAGCATATTATGATCTACATTTTACTCATTCCCTTATACATTTATCCTACTTGTTGATTGTTGTGAAGGTTGCTCGGGGACAAAAGGAACATGCGATTCCCCGTGAAAAACATAAAATCGATAACTATCTTACATATCCCATCTTAACAAATGTAGTTAAACTATTTTCCCCTCAAACACCTTACCATGCCTAACTTAGCACACGGACACGAGAATTCTTTATCATTAATATATCTCTTTGCGTATTTCACAAATTCATTAGCAGCACTACGAAACACATCCCTATCTATTTATCTCACCCATAAACTCTTTGTATAAACCATATCCCATCACAACTACTATAAATAGTCACCTACTATGGGTAAGAAGCGTATATTCATGGATTAGTATAAATAAAAGTGTGAAAATTTAGTTTCTAATAAATGTTTTACTACAAGATTGACATTTCATCTTTCGGTGTTATATTATAAAAACAATATGAATCCTATTTCCTCCATCTCCTCTAGAGGGTGAGTGGTCCTATCCCATTCAAGATCGCTTATTTCGTTAATATACTTAGTAGCTCATCCCCATTGTTCCAATTTGAGGAAAATTTGACAACATATCCCCACATTTCTCCAAGTACATGACATATATTCGAAAGTGTAAGTGTTATTTCAATTTATCAATTGAAACAATAGTTAACACCTCATCATCTAGTATGTACCCAGAGAACATTAAGAGATGACAACATAAATTCTGCCAAAAGCAACAAGTTTAAGCCGATAAGAACATTGTTATGGAGAAACTATGCTGTCCCAAACAGGACAATTTGAGAGATCTCATTACAGGGGTAATAACTCTCAAAGGGCCTAAGCGCTTGTGAATCCGTACACATAAGAACTAGAAGGCTAGTATCTATACGCACTATTTTGTTTATATTTCCATGGTAAGTATGTTTCATTTCTATTCAGTGGTATCACAACACTATAAAGTTTATTTGGTAATTAGTGGGAACGTCGAAACGTGCATTGTTTGATGTTTCAAATTTATGATGAACTAGAATTTACATGCATGATACAATAGTATGATGGAAAGAAATCTTACACTAAAAAAGTATATAATTTTTAAATGAATAATGTTACACACATAGGAGTTAGAACCGTATATACTTTTTGAGTGTAAGATTGATTCCCATCGTATTATTATATCACACGGGTAAAATCTAATTTATTGTAAATTTGAGTCATCAAACAATGCATGTTTTCGATATTACTACCAATTACCAAATAAAGTCTATAGTAATGATTAATACATAGCTGTGTTTCATTTCTATTTAATTGTTTAACAATAAGCTTTTAAAGTTTGTAGTATGTTTCATTTCTGTCTTATTTATATTTCCATGGTAAACATGTTTCATTTCTGTCTTATTTATATTCGGTAGAATCATAACCCTAATTGTTTAAAGTGCCTATGTCCAACCAACTCAATGGCTATCTAAATGTTCAAATTCACCAGTCGACAATAATTCAAGAATCCAAAAAAAGAATTCAAATAATAATGCGAAATAATAATGCCTAAGGCCAACCCACATCACATGTCACTATTCGGTAGTACCACAACCCAAAATGTTATAAATGCCTAGGTCCAACCAACTCAATGGTCATCTAAATGTTCAAATTCACCAGTCAACAACAATTCAATAATTCCAAACAATAATTCAAATAATAATGCGAAATATTCAATAAATGAGAAACATTTAGCACAATAAGGTGACATCATTTTTAAATTAGCACAATAAATAATAAATTAGCATAATAAATAATAATGCCAGAAATTACAGAAATTCAATAAGTGCATGTGTTTGAAATCATTTTTGAGGTTTGAAATTAATTTCATTTGAAAATAATCGATTTACAGAAATCTTTCTAGGGTTTTTAAGGGTTTTTACTTTAGAGTTTTCATTTGAAAGTAATTTGTGTGTCGTGTGTGTGTGTAATGTGGTGTGTATGTGGTGCGACGCATGTGTTTCCGTGTGCGGTGTGTGTGTGTGGTGTGGTGTGTGGGTGTTTTTATGGTACAGTGTGTGTGGTGTGATGGAGAGAGAGAGAGAGAGAGAGAGAGAGATGTACCTGAAAGTTAGGAGAGAGATATATGATCAGAGATGGAGGAGAGTTTTCACTGTAACAAGAGAGGGAGAGATGTGATCGATAAAGGGAAAATGATGTTCAACAGAGGTTTTAGTTAAAAGAGTTGTCACGGTCGTGTTAAGGATCTTGAATGTGACAACTTCTAACCTTATCACGGTCAAAGTCCTTGAAATGATCGTGATAACAAATGCATATTTTATTGTCATGATTTTTGATCGTGACAACTTTGGCCTTGTATAGAGTGATAAAAACCCAATTTTGGTGTAGTGAATACTTTGTGATGCATTCATACTCTGCCAATTTTGTATTATGTGATCAACCTATTTTTTTCCAGGCTACATATATATTAAGCTCGAGTGCTTTTACTCATGTGGAGCCTCGGGTTCTAAATTATCATACATCTATGTTCATTTTCTTATACTCTATTAATACTTGTTCAACTACTCAAACTATTTCTTTGTTATTAGGTGAACTCCAAAAATGATCCTATATATGTGGAGCCTCAGGTACTAAACTTTCGTACCTCTTTATTCTTTTATTTATACACGACACTTGCTCGACTATATAACCCAGGTTAATATTATGAGGACTCTAGTACCCTTGGAGCCCGAGTTACTAAATTGTTGTACCTTTTTGTATACTTTATTTATAATTTACACTTGCTCGACTATATAACCCATTTCTTTGTTTTCAGGTTAGTATTACTAGCGCTCCGGTGTTCCTGTAGCCACAGTAACTAATCTGTCATACCTTTTTATATACTTTATTTATACTTGGCACTTTCTTGACTATATAACCTATTTCTTTATTTTCAGGTTAACATTACAAATGCTCCTATGTCCTTGGAGCCTCAACTACTTTTTATTCTTATATTTATACTTGGTATCTACTCGCCATCTCAACCCATTTCTTTATTTTTAGGTTAATACCATGAGCACTTCGGTGCCATTGGAGCCTCAGGTAATAATATTCCGTACCTATTTATATTATTTTAGTTATACTTGGAACTTTCTCGCCTGCGTAACCAATTTATTTGTTTTCAAGTTAATGCTATGAGTTCTCCAGTTCTCTTGGAGCCTCAGGTAGTAAAACATTGTACCTTTTTGTTATTCATTTAGTTATACTTGACACTTTCTTATTTGCATAACCTATTTATTTATTTTTTAGGTTAATGTTACGAGAGATCCTATACCCTTGGAGCCTCAGGTACTCAAATTGTTGTATTTTTTATTTATTTGTTCATACTGTGAAAATACTTTCTCAATTTCTCGTTCTATTTCTTTATTTTCAGGTGAACATTTCGAGCGCTCCCATGAAATGTCAAATATGTTATTTATCTTATTTGTGTACTTTGAACTTTTCTTTTATTGCCTTCGAGAAAATGATATTAGTTTGTGAAATTACTTGTGCGCTTACTTTGAACTTTTTTTTATTGCTTTTTCCAATTTGGGGCTATCCGCTCGTAAAACTTAGTATTTTGTAAAACATTTTGCGAGTAAGTATTGATACTCTTCTAGTCTCTTTACCTTATACCGTGGGACTAGCTATTTGTGAAGATTTGTATTTTTGTAAAATATTTTAGAAGTAAGTATTGCTCCATAAAGTATTTTCCCTTATTCCTTGGGAACTCGTTGATATGCTCACTACATTTTGCTTTTGAGTTATTAAATTATAATTGTGAAAGTATATCCCTTGAAATATTATGAGCATTAATAAACTTGTTAAATGGAGAAAGTGTGTTTCCTTATACTTTTGAAATTCTGAAGTGCCTTGCTCATCAAATTTTATTTGTTCTAGACTTGAGAGTATATTTCCTCCAAAAGCGGTGAGCAATGCATTTCCCATTTTTTTAAAAATAACATATTTTCCCTCATACCATGGGAATCCTGGGATTAGTCTACTCGTTATATGCTTTTAATAAAAGTATTATTATATCCCCTCACACAATCTTACGAGCAGATACTTAAAAAAACTTATTGGTTATACAGTGCAAAACGTATGAGTAATATAATCTCTATTATAAATCTTGGGAGAAAACTTGATATAACTAAAATCAGCCATTGTATTCGTTGTATCAAACTTGATATTCTTAGGTATTTCTCATATAAGAATTTTTTTTCTAGATAATAAACTTTAATTTTTCATAAACAAGAAAAGAGATAAACACTGAGATACCTCATGCATAGTACGTCTTGAGCCACTTGTAATTGATTGAATGGGTACAATCACTCTCAGTATCTAAAATCTAGAAATACTTTTACTTTCCCACACCTTTAAACATGAATGGACCTTCCTAATTGGTCCTTAACTAGGAGGCATACATGCCCCTCAAATAATGAATGGTTGGTTTAAGGACTAACTGCCTTAATTGGAATTCGTTTGGCCTGGCCAAATTCTCATAGGACCTAAAAAATAGTTGAGTGTAAACTTTAAAGTTCTCCCTAATTGAGGGATAGTCTGGGTCCTCCAGCTCTGGGCTTTTGGTTTTATGATCATCGCGATGTTCTTTGCTGCTCGGGTGAATTCTCTGAATGTTCCCTCTCGCGTTTCATTGATCAAGTGAACTTTGTATTCCTCGAGCAGACCTTCCACAAAAATTTACAATGACCTTGGCTCTGTAGCCTCCTCATAGACATATATGTATCTCTCTCTAAAACGCTTGATATACTGCATCAACTCCTCTCCCTATTTCTGTGTTTCTTGAGCCAAGTGTCTCAGAGTAAACTCATCATCAACCACAAAGAATTTATACTGGAACTGCCTATGAATATCTTCCTAATTGGGAATGCTATTTAGTGCCAAGTGGGAATACCATGAGAAGGCTTTACTAGTGAGATTTTTTGAGACTGCCTCAGCCTCAAGATCTAATCATTGCAGTGTACACCGGAGTACTCCACAAACATCTTGACATGCTCTTTTGTATTCTCTCCATTACCATTGAACTTTATGAACTTTGGTGGCACATACACCTTGGGGTAGAGTATTTAATTGATTCTATCTGTGTAAGGGTTTTTCAATTCCTCATACAATAAGGAAGATTCCTGTTTAAGTGAGAGGAGATTCTTTACCTCCTCTTGAGTAACCACCTTGGATGGCGACTCCTCTACCTCAACTTATGTTGCTGTTGGTGGGGTAGAGGGGTTGGAGTTTTCTCGACCACAATCTTCTTTGTGGCGCCACCTCTGATGCAACTGCTCCTCCAGTAGGAGATACTACTGGCATAACACAAACTTGGCCTAGACTTTTCATATCTACGTCAAGCTTCTTTAGAAAATTGAAAAAAACACTCATAAGATTCATTCCATTCAGCCGTGGCTCCATTATCTACCGAAATGTCTTCAAAGACCAACTACTTGGATGCATTATGAACTTTTATATTTATGGTAATAAGGATGCCTCCCCAACAAAGTCGCCAAATGTAGTAGGGTAGTGGTACTAGGGTATATGGATAACTATAAATGGGTGAGGCGTGACTCACTCTAATGGAAACTATCTTCTTGGTAACAATATTTCAATAATAAGCATAGCTACCAAAAGCGAACTTTTAAATAGAATAATAATGTGTCTTATAATAATAACGAGCAACTAATGGTTCAATACATCTTTTCAATATTAAATGAAGGAATGGAGCACTTGAGAGTACTGATTATTTGAGAGTGGAGAGACAAGCACCTCAATCTCTAGTAGAGCAGGGAGAGAATACTCTAGGGAGAGAATTTGTGTAATACTCTGTCCCAGTAATTCAATTAAATTTTGTATAAGTTGTAATGGAGTAAGGTTTGATGAGAATTTATTAGGAATTGTAGGTCAAAAGTTAAAGAAAAAAAAGAATTTAAAGATGGGTCATTCTAACAACATAAGCCTATCGTTAGAAGTGAGATGGGATTATCACGCGATGGTCATGAGAAGCAGAACTTTAAACGAGATCATACTGCATTACAATCCCAAGTCACGTGAAGGTCGCGCAAAGCCAACTTCGAATGGGGTGGATATGTCGCTTGAATGAGATAGGCTTGTTGTTCGAATGACGTGTGATTAAAAATGTTTAATCAGATTGTCCTTGTGCGTTGTCACACTTTCGACCCTTGATTTGGTGTGCTGTCAAGTCCAGATTTGTCAAGATTGGGAAAAATGAGATTTTTAGTCTGTAAGGGTTTTTTATAAGGCTTATTTGGGGCATTTTTTTAGGAGAAAAATGTAAGAAGAGAGATAGAGAGGGATGAGGGAGGTCTTCCACCATGTGAAGGCTTATCCCTACCATTCCTCCTCCATAAAATTCCATTTTCTTAATGTATTCCGCCATATTTGAGCCGTATACACCTATTTTCACCATTGTTGAAGAAGGGCTAAGAAATTTTAATGTGTTGTTAGGAGTTTTTAGAGACTATGAAGATAGAACTTTCATGGAGTTTAAAGTGGATTTTGAAGGGGTTATGCTTGGAAGCTTGAATGGAGAACATTTGGGGCATTTTTGGAAGATACATTTGGTGACCCCGTGAGGCCACCTTATGAGGCGATGGTTGCTCCTCCTAAATCAACATTTTTACCACCATTGAATCCTTTAGAGGTGGGAAAACCTTATTATTAGTATTAAGACTCTGTTTTGCATATTTGTAATCTTGTAGTTAGATTACATCAGTTGAGTGCATTTGACTAAATGATGAAATTGATGTGTAGAAAATAGTAAACATTTTAAAGGAAAAAAATGTTAGTAAAATGTTATTTTGTTGGAAATAAAATATTAAAAAATATTTCGAGATTTTGAAATATTAAAAGTTAGTATTTTGTGAAAATGGTGTATTTTCTAGAAAGATTGATGTTAAACATTTTATGAAATAAAATGTTTGGAGATAATGATAAATTTTGCTAAACATTGGTGAAATAATATTTTAAAGTTTCTTATAAAAATGAAGATTTTATGAAAAATGGAAATTTGTTGAGTTTGAAAAAATTAAATGTATTTTATGCCTTGGAAGTATATTTTTGCAATTGTGATGAATTTCTAGAATGAAAAATGTGTTTACCCATTTGATGGGATTTTAAGGTCTAAAATCTATCTTCTCATGCATATAAACTTGTAGTATTTGGATAATGAATATATAAACAAGTTTAAAGAAGATTTTGTTGGGTTTAAACATGGAACAAAGAATAGTAGAAATTGTTACCTTCAAGGTGTGTGAAAAAAGGGTGAAAGTGTGATAAGTACAAAATTATAAGACTACTTATGGTAATAAAAGGAAATGATATTTTCTTATAAAAATTGTCTTTAAGTGTAATTAGATTTCTTGAATAAAGAAAGTAAAGAAAATTATAGTTTGAAAAAAAAAGGGTTAGTAATGGCGTTGAATGAGTGTTACTAGTTAAACATTGGAAAGTTGGTGTATGACTTAATAATGTTGTAAAATATTAAAACTTATGAAATTGGAATGGAAATAATGAGATAAAGGTATTTCCAATTAAGACGAATATTACTCTAAGGTTAAAAAGGTGTTATGGGTGTTAAAATACTTAAGAAGTTAGTGTGGGTAATTTAATAGTGTTTTGAAAAAAATATTACTTGCTAAAATGGAGTAAAAGATGAGTTGGAAACAAATGGGTAAAATTGTAATTTTACTTAAAGTAGAACATTTTTATGAAATGAAAATATTGGAAAAGGTGTTATAAAAATTGGTCCTAAATGAATATGGCTTTGAAATAAAATTAAGGTTAAAGTGTAAAGGAGATGAAATGGTAAATTTCAAAGTGTAACACAAGTTGGGGTGAAACCCCGAGTTTTGGCTTCGACCGGGTAAAAGGAAAAGTTGGAATAATGTGAACATTTGCAAAATGTTAAAATACATGTAAAGGAGCTTGGATGACATCAGAAAAATTAAGGAGGGCCCGGAACCCTGGGGTGAAAGACGCAAAACAACTTACCAGAGCATATGGTGCGCATAGTCAGCGTTGTGGAGCCCGTTGAGGTATACGATTATTGGAAGATTTTGAGAAAAGATAAAGAAATAAGGAACTTATCAATAAATGGGTTGTGTGGTGAAATGTGTTAATACAAACTAACTTTATTGAATTAATGAATGTTAGGATAAATGTGGAATTGACAAGTAATGGTTAAGCAACCTAAGTGGTTAAACCCATAATTAACACAAGAGTATGTTGTAAAAGATTTTCAAGGACTAAATAAGTATTTTCTAACACAGTGAATGCTTGTGTTAAAAGGTTGATTTTCAATGAAAATACTAATGTGGATTGGTGAAAATGAAAAGGGTAATTTTGATAAAGAAATAGCTTTCGATCAAACTAAGTGTATTGGTTTCAAGTATTTAGCCGTGTGCGCTAAATAAAGTGAGAAATGTAAAATGAGGAAAATAAAGTCTTCTATAAGATTAAAATGAATTAATCTGGATAAATAAGGTTTTCGAAAAGTAAACTAATTCATTCGTTAAGTATATGAATATGTATGTTGCATGTGCACGTAGGCATATCATGTCAGAGTCTTCTTTCTGTCGTTCGATTCTAAACTACATTTGTATATTTCCCACTGAGCATCTGGCTCACTCCCTCGCTTTGTTATAACAGGTCGTGAGCGGTTTTGTATTTTGAGAGAATTATATAGGCAAGTACTTTCTTTCATATTGCATTAGTATCTCTGTATGCTTGTACTGCGTTAGTATCTCTGTATTCTTGGACTTCGGGTGCTCCCCATGGGTCCCTTACGCAGTGTAATTTAAAATTAGAATTGCATGCTAATCAAGTGAAACATTAATTAAAATAAAACTTGACTAGCAATATTATATAGGTTGTTTTATTTCACTTTACACCCTATGCTTAGGTTGGGTAACCCATAGCTCCGGACCGGGTCATTACAATTTGTGCAGAGTAACAATTCTTTTTTTCCCGTGTTTTTCTCTGTGTGGGTAACTATGCCCTTAGTGCTCTATATGTATAGGCCTGTAAATTGGGCTGGATGAGCCGGACTTTGGATAGCTCCGGCTCAGCTCAAAATTTCTTAGTCATATCCCAAGGCCGAGCTCAGCCCGCTCACCAAACTCACGGGCTTCGGACCCATTTTCGGACGGGCCTGATTTGAAATATGAAAAACGTTTTAATTGAAAAATATTTTAATTTAAGAAAATCAGCACACTTTTTTAGTTTAAAAAAATCAGCACACTATTAGTTTAAAAATGTTAAAAAAACCATTACACTTTTTTAGTTTAAATCATCACACTTTTAGCATACACACATAATATAAATCGACACACTTTTAGTTTAAATCAACAAACTTTTTTAGTTTAAATCAGCACACTTTTAGCACATACATAATATAAATGAACACACTTTTAGTTTAAATCAGCACACTTTTAGCATGCATATATACATACATAATATAAATCAACACACTTTTAGCTTGCATCAATGATGAATCACAAAACAGTTGACAAAAAGTGGGAAAAAATGGACAAAAACAGTTCTTACATTGTTAAAACAATACAGGGTCCAAAACAGTGGACAAAAAGTGGAAAAAAATCAGCACTTTAAACAACAAACTATCCAGTCCTGTGTCCAAAACATAACTAAATCAGCACACCTTTAGTTTAAAACAATCCTGTGTCCAAAACCGGGGATAAAAAATGGACAAACTGTCCAGCTAATCACACTGCACGAATCATTCCTTCGAGATGGTCAAATATGAAAATGGATAAAAAAATAGTTGTTAATAAATAAAGAATAAGTTAAAGCACAACAGTTAATAAAAAAATAGTAATCAATTAAAAAAGAAGTTGTTAAAATATGTGTAGCAAATCACAAACGTACCAAAAAATGCAGAATCAACTTCCTCCTCAAATTCAGTTTGCACGGGTGCATTTTGAATCCAATCTTGAGTGCAAATCAATGCTTCATTCGTAGAAGGAAGTAAAGAACTACGAAATGGGCTAAGAACACGACCCCCGGTGCTAAAGGCACTCTCAGATGCAACAAAAAATGCGGGAATAGCTAGAATATCACGTGCCATCCTCGATAAAATAGGAAACTTGGAAGAACTATGCTTCCACCATTTTAAAACATTAAATTCATCATTTGTATTTTTTCTAGGGCGAAGCTTTTCTTCCGTATAGACATCCTACTACGACTTACTGTGTGATATATCTTCCCCTTCACTAAACTTGTAAATTTTTTCCATAAAATCCATTTTTTTTGAAAGTGTAGATGAGGTACCACTAGACATATCGTTCCTTTCTTTGTCATTTTCATTCATCTCTTTCAAATCAACGGAAGCTTCATATGAAGCCCCGTACTCATAAAGAATATCTCTAAAAACATTATCGACACGAACCATCAAACTATCAACCATCGAAGAACCATAAATCCTACTATAGCAAAACTTCAAATACTTATCTTTAAATCTTGGGTCAAGGATAAGAGCAATGGAGAGTAAAATGATTGGTTCTTTTTTCCCCAATATTTCTCAAAGTTTACAAGCATGTTCAAAGCCATTCGTCCAAGCAAAAATTTTAAATCCAAAGAAGTTTCACACAACAATATTAAAATTCGATAGACCTCGCGAAAAAAAAGATTTGCGGTACAAGAATTATTTAACAAAAACACTTTTGTCACAGTAAAAAAAGCCTCCAAAAATTGATTAACAATTTCGGCTTTCTCCCAATCATTCGCAATTGGTGGATTTTTAAAATTCGGGTCACGTGTTTTCATACGATCATATGCTTTTTTATAATGCAATGCAACCCTAAGCATCAAGTATGTTGAATTCCATTGCGTGGGCACATCAATAACCAACATCTTACCCCGAGGAGTACATTCTTGGTCGACATATTTAAGGAATTCAAGTTTCCTTCTACCAGACCTTTTAACATATTTAACTGCATTTCGCCCTCTACGAATGGAATCTTTAATCTCATTTAATCAATCTTGAACATACAAATTTAAAACATGAGCCCAACAACGTTATTGAATATATGCACCACCAAGCAATAATAATCCTTGAGAAGAATAATGATCCGCAAGATTTCTAGCAATAACATCATTATAGTTATGATTGTCCATTGTAATGGTGCATATCTTTTTAACATTCCACTCAAGCTACCAACTTATGATGACATCAGCAAGATTTTCGCCACTTGCTTGCATAGGAACCATTACAAAGTTTAAAATTCTCTTATGCAACTTCCACCCATTATCAATGAAATGATTTGTTAGTGCCAAAAAGGGTAAATCTTGACGAGATGTCCAAGTGTCGGTTGTTAGACAAATTCATGGACATTTTCTTGAATGCAACATACCCTTCAAAATGTCTTTTTCCCATTTGTAACGGTTCATGCAATCACTCCTCATCGTGTCTCGAGAATTAAATTGATACTTAGGGCATATACCTCTAATATACTTTTGAAAAGTAGGGTGTTCCACAAAACTAAAGAATAGCTCTGTGCATATGACAAGCTCACTCAAGTCTTTCCTAGAACGTTCTTGGTCAAATTTCCATGGGACAAGAGTACAATCTTCCCCCGATTTCCCTTTTGAAGCTTGAGAACACTTTGGGACGTATCTCCTTCAATGGGATTCAATTTTTTATAACTACAACATAATTTATTATCAATATGGCGAAGCAAATGGGTGGTTCCACCCTTTTTTGGACAAGAAAATAACTTATTACAATAACCGCACTTACATTCTTCACGTTCACCCGGCTTAGGTGGAACCTTTGTGAAATGTAACCACACTTTAGATCTTGTCTTCACATCTCTTTTTCGCTTATCACCCATACTTGAATCAAGTGGATCGCTTGTAGTATTGGTATTAGAATTATTTTCATCGACTTCATTGTTTGCATCCGACATCTACAAAATTGAGTATAAATAACAAGATAATTAGAATTTATACCATAAGAATTATATAATTATAAATTAAGACAACTAAAATTCAATTATATTACAAGAGTAATTCATACCTCAGAATTTGACGTTTTGAACTCTACGAATATTAAGTTTTGCTAATAATGATCCCTATCTAAATTGTAATGCAAGTTGCAATTATAATTTGCAAAACAAAAAACCATATCTGTTAAAAACATAATTGTTACCCATTCAAAACCGTAGCTGTTACCAATTCAAATCAGTTGAAAATACATAATTGTTAACAATGACAGTGTCTAATAATTGTTACCAATTCAAAGCAGTTGAAAATACATAACTGTTACAAATTCATTTTTACTGTATGATGAAAATACAAACGAAAGTACAAACAAAAATACTAATGAAAATACATTACTGTTACCAATTCAAAGCAGTTGAAAATACATAACTGTTCCGTTGCCAATACATAAATGTTACCAATTCATTCTTGGTGTATGATGAAAATACAAATGAAAGAAATGAAATACAAATGAAATCGTGTATGATTTGGGAGGGAATTCATTTTTACCAGATTAAAATACAAACGAAAATACCTGATGAAAATACTAGATGAAAGAAATGAAATACAAACGAGATAGTGTATGATTTGCGAAGGATTTTTTTTTACCATAACTGTTATCGAAAATACCAGATGAAAGAAACTAGGGTTTGTTTTTACCTAATGAGTGGATCAACAACGGCGTTTAAGAGCGGAGGATGAAAGAAACTAAGGTTCGTTCGTGGATCAACAACGACGACGAAAAAAACCCTTGAATGAAACTAGGGTTCGTCTTTTTTTCTCCACACCAGAACTAGAGAGAAAGAGAGTTACGAAATGGTAGTTTTGGTGTACAATGAGAGTAAATGAGAGTCTTGTTTTCTTCCCTTTTTTTGCTGTTGTAAAATGACGAAATGGTCACCACTAGTAGTAATGTATATTTCATAAGGGGGGACTAAAATATAAATATACCTAATTATATACATAAACTTAATGTATTATATATATATATATATATATATATATATATATATATATATATATATATATATATATATATATATATATATATATATATATTTGAGTTTGGGCCGGGCCCAAATCAGGCTTCACACTGCTATTCTCAAGCTTAGCTCTGCCCAAACTCACTTAAAGCTCGACCCGAATTTTGCGGGCCGAACGGCCAGGCTTCGGGCTTGCTCGGCTCAGTTTACAGGCCTAGTAAAATATTAGGGCTGACGTGGCACATGGCGCCAAAGGGATATTCCCTTAGGGAAATATCTGAAAACACTTTTGTCCTTCTTACTATTTTTCGCTGTCTACCCCGATCTCTCGATTTTGGAGTGACACCTGATGTAATAATGGATAAAAGGTAATGTTGTCGACCATAATGCCAAAATGTAATATATTATCTGTTTATAAAGGGTTGTTTGGCGAATAATTTAAAAACTTGCGAGTGACTTTGAGGGTTACTCACCATTTATTTTATTAAAATGTCTTGCGAGCAACTCACTGACTGCTCGCTAATATGTAAATGTGGGCTATGTAATTTGAGTGAGTATGAGTGACCTCTTAGGTCCCTCACCTCAATACTCTCTCTTTCCTAAGATATTGAAGTGGTTGAGCCTTAGCTTGCTTAACAAGACTTACCTCCCAGCCTCTAAACCCAAACTCTCAAGAGGTCCTAATTGACCAACATCCCGAGCCCTGCTTGTTCGACCAATGCTTCTTAATAAAAAAACACAGTTGAGTGTTAATGAGATAAGTACTCATCCACCTTTACAGTGTTACTGGAGTGACTGCTCAAAATTTACTTCACTAGAAAATCAAGGTATTGCTCATGTACTCGCTCTTATTCTGAGAGCTTTATTATTTGGGGTTGCTCGCATAGTCCCCTTATTGGTACTACTCTCATAACTTCTGGAATGCAGAGGGGATGCTCATGCACTCATTTTTCTTACATTTTCCCCTCTTATATCTTAGGGGTTTCTCATGAACTTGCTCTTGTTTTTATAACTTTATCACTTGGAGTTGCTTACTCAGTACCGTTGACGGTATTGCTCACATAAATTATGGAATGCATAGGGGCTACTTGTTCACTCATTCTTCTTTCACTTGTACCCATGTAGCTTAAGGGTTGCTCATTCACTTACTCTTAAAGCTTTGTTATTTGTTATTGCTCGTCCAGTCCCCTTACTGGTATTGCTCGCATAACTTTTGGAATACAAAGGGGATGCTTATGCACTCATTCTTCTTACACTTTTATTTCTTGTAGGTTAGGGGTTGCGCATTAACTTGCTCTTAATTTGAGAGATTTGTGATGTAGTCCCCTTGCTGGTATTGCTTGCTCAATCTTTAGAGCGGACTTTGGTTTGTTCATAAAGACCCCTTACTGGTACTTCTAGCGTAGCTTTTGGAGATCAGAGGGTTTCTCAAAAAATTATCAATTTTTTTTGTTTTCTTTGAGTCTTAATGATTTAATCGTGTATGCCCTTTCATTGAGTATTACTTACAAAAGCCTCTAATAGTTGCTGGGTTTCTTATGCACCCCTCTAAAAATTCCATCCAAATGACATTGCCTTGGATCTGGTTTAGACTCGATGTACCATTGATGACTAAAGCTCATGTCCTATCTCACTGTCGTCTCATACATTATCCAACTTTTAGTCATTATTCGCGATGGGCTTAGTGACATTATTCTCCACATAGTCGTATAGGTGTCAGTTTGAGCTAACTCGTCTAAATGGGACTTGAGATCTTTGTAGTCATTTATTTTATGCCCATGCTCCTTATGATAGGCACATCTAAGGAAGAAGTTGCACTTCGATGGATCTCTCGTTATCTTCTTCGACCACTTGAGGAATTTTTCATGTTTTATTTTATTCAAGATCTTATAAATGGGATCTTTATAAACAGTCTTAATTTCCCGGTAGGGTATGCTATATCATTATTCTTAGGCCGGACGTTCTAATTCTTGCCCCTTTCTTGGGGACATTTTCAATGTCACTGTTCTCGATCATTTTGGGGCGACTGTTGTCGTGCTGGGCGTTTACGACCACATCTTCCACCTTCGCACATTTCTCTATCCTTGACATGAGATTATAAATGGTGCTGGCCTCCTTTTTGATAAATGACTGGTGTAGCATAGAGTTGTTTGACAACCCGATCTTGAATGAGGTCATAAAAACCTGTTCAGAACAACCCTTCACCTTATTATAAGTTTCTTAGTAATGTCTAGAATATTCCCGTAAGGTTACCTTAGGCTTCTTCCTCATGGTGATAAGTGAGTCTATCCTTTTTGGATGGGCACTAATGGTGATGAATCACATAATAAATGCTTCTGCGAGTTATTTAAAGTTGTTGATTGATCCGTGTGGGAGATTTTTGAACCACTTTTGTCTGACATTCCCTTACTAGAGGGGAGTATATGACACATGAGGGCATCATTATTGTTTCACAAGGTCATCGTCTGTCGATACTGGTGAATGTGGTCGATGGGTTCAGTTTTCCCATCATAGATCTCGAATCTAAGAGTAGTGAACTTCTTTAGGGGATCTCATTTTTCAACTGACCTTGAGAAAGGTGACTTCATCTGACTAATTAGGGCATTTTTGGCTAATTATTTGGTGGACCTCTCTCCATGATGATCATGATGCACGTCCATCTCTCTTTGACTGTGATCATGGAGATCATGCTTGCGATGACCTCCCTCGTGATTGCATCATATCAGCGGACTCTTATGTATGGAGTGACCTTGATCTCTCGATGAACTCCTTCCTCGGTGATTATTTTTTCTCACCTGAGAGATAAGGGTTCGAGCATGAAGCTTGAACTTTTCTCTGTGGATCTATTGATCCATTCTTTCAAGGTGACGTTATGAATTTGCATTCTCCTCCTCTTGGATGCACGTGGCTTCCTCTTGCTGATGGAGTCACCGTTCATAAGCATCAACAATCCATGAGATCTTTAAATATTTGGGGGTATTTATTGATTTTCTTAGAATGTTCTTCCATGGGATTATAGTATGATTTAGGAGTGTTGCGACTCATATTGGGGGTAGAGATCAGACCTAAACCTAGGTACAGGAGGCCCATTTTGATGATTGTCGTTGAACGACGGAGGTGTACTTTGTGGGTGAGACATGGCTATTTGTTGGCTCTACTTGGTTTGGAAAAGAAAACTCATTCCCATAAACGATGCTAATAACAGGTGGTAAAATCATACTGAGATTAATTCCAAACAAACCGAACCGAATAATAAATAAAATTCGCACAATTATGCAGCGTAAGGTATACGCCATTCGAAAATATGCATATATCCACATGGTATTCTTTATCTTATTATTAATTAGTTCGCAATAATAATAATAATAATAATAATAATAATAATAATAATAATAATAATAATAATAATAATAATAATAATAATAATAATAATAATTACATGCCCCTTTTTCCAAGGGGTGAGAGTTACATTTATAGGGAATAGAAGGAAGAGGAGCTGTGCACGAGTCTAGGATTCCTAGATGTAGTTGCAACATGATCAGACATATCCAAGCCCAAGATCCTTTCTAATAGTATTCTCTTTCGTTCTTATCTCCAAGACATGATTCCTAGATGTAGTTAAAACTAAACAGATACTTAGAATTCCGACGAAATTATAATTCTCATTTCCACTATAAAATGGGAGAAATACTATTTTCTTGGAATTCAAGCTTGCTTTTTTGATGATATTTTGTGATGAAACAAAAATACCCTCTCACATAAACTTTTACACAGTCTATCACACATTACCTCTCAGACAAACACACTCTCTTCTCTCTTACACACACAAACACACATGTACACACACACTCTCTCTCTTTCTCACACACACACACACACACACACACACACACACACATGTGCACTCCACACACACTCTCTCTCACACACCACACTCGCTCTCACACACACTCACTCTCTCACGCACACACTCACACTCACTCACACACACACACACACACACACACACACACACATACATCTACACACATACACTTACACACATTCATTCAAACATGCGCACTTACTCAAACATACACAATCACACAAACTTTCACGCTCACACACACTCTCAGACACATGCACACTCTCTCACATGCACACTCTCTCACATGCACAAGCACACTCACACACACTCAAATACACACTCACACTCATATTCAAACACATACCACACAGTCACACAAACACACTTAAATCAAGTAGAAAGATATTTAAGTTAAATGATATTTATTTCTAACACTACACCAGAAAGGCTAAATTGTCACCTTTAAGCCGTCCAGCCTTGTCACGATCATTGACTGTGACAAAAAAATATGCATTTTTTTGTGACGATCAATGACCGTGACAAGTACAGTTGTCATGGACATATCATGATCTTTGACGTGACAACTTTAGAAAGTTGTCACGGTTAAAGACCTTGATAGGTCCGTGACAACTTTGTTAACTAAAAAACCCTACCGCCTCTTTTTTCCCCCCATTTAATTTCCCTCATCTCTCTCTCTCTCTCTCTCTTTCTCTCTCTATCTCTGCTTTGTGCATGTATGTGTAGGTTTCTATGTGTGTGTGTGTGGGGGGGGGGGGGGGGGGGGAGTATACGTGTGTATCTTTCTGGGTCTATGTGTGTGTTAGGGGGTCTCTGTGTGTGGGTATGTGGTGGTGGGGGATGTGTGTGTGTGGGGGTTGGGGGGTTGGCAGTGTGCGTGGTGGGTGTGTATGTTCGGGGGGGGGGGGGGGAGGGGGTCAGTGTGCATGTGTGTAAATTGAAATCGGTATTGGGTATTGGTATTAGGAATTGATATTAAAATTAAATTTGAAATTTGTATTGGGTATTGGTATTGAAAATGAATTTGAAATTGGTATTGTGTATTGGGTATTCGGTATTGGTATTGAAATTGAATTTGAAATTGGTATTGGGTATTGGATATTGGTATTGAAATTGAATTTGGATTTGGTATTGGTATAAATTGGTGTTGGTATTTGTATAAATTAAAATTGATATAAATTGGTATTGGTATTGGTATTAATTGAAATTGATATTTATATCGTATGTATTGAAATTGGTATAAGTTTTAGTTCTTATGTGTACTTTCAATTAAATGAAACATACTTTAAATTGCATAATTAAATGAAATCTCTCGAATTTTGATAAGACATAATTAAATGAAACATGTTTTAAATTACATATAGTGCGCATAGATATGTAACAACCCGAGTAATTTTGGGCCATTTTAATTAATTTATGGAAAATGGAGGAAAATAAAGTTTTTGATAAAATTATTTTTATTGCTCAAATATGTTGAATATTATTTTTAAAGGCGAGAATTTCAAACGGTTTCGAAATCGGAGTTAAAACAGATTTTAAAATGATTTTAAAATGTTTTTAACTCTTGGAATTCCAAGTCGGCGAACATTAAGTAATTTTCAAGAGTTGTTTTGGCTTCCAACTCTTCATTTCTTTGCCTTATTTAAATGAGTCTTTTGGCTTCCAACTCTTTATTTCTTTGCCTTAGTTAAAGGAGTCTTTTGGCTTCCAACTCTTTATTTCTTTGCATTATAAAAGGTGTCATGGGCAACCCTTTTTAACCTACTTTTGGCACAATTTTTGGCAGCAAATATATATTCATATCCTCTCCTTTTTAATTATAATTTGTCCCTTGAGATTTGTGAGTTCCAACCTTAGATTAGAGGTGTTCTTGGGTCTATTTTGTTGGAGGTTCTTGGAGGAGCTTCTGTAGATCTTTTGTGTTGATCTTGAGGATGTGATCGTTGGTTTCTCATCATGGTTTAAGGTATGGGGTTTTACACAATATGCTCCTTAAATCTCGTGAGTGTCATTCTCTTTGAATTCTTGTTAATTGAACTCATATTTGAATTGATAAATTCATTGAAATCTGGAAAATAATTGTTGAAATTATTTTGATTCATGTGGTATCATTACATTATTGTTGAGCACATTGTCATGAGATTTTAATATGGCACAGATGTTGAGTACCCTCCAAAATACCTATTCCCGGGCTATGGATTGATAAAGCATATGCGAATGGGGTGAGTCCTGGTTACCCATTGATGTGTTGTTGAGAAATTATATTGATAAATGCTTTGAGATTTGCATTTGATTTGAATATTCGTACTCGTGTTGTTACGCTTTATTCATCGCTAACATATATTTGTTGAGCATCTTTCCTGTCGTATTGTGTACTAGTGGCAGGTTAGCACGGATTTTGGGGCGCTATGGAGATTGATTTTAGCGAGGATTGTTTGGGAAAGATTTGTATTATTTTGATATATAGAGCATTAGAGATTGGTATTTTATTTTCGAGTTAGTTTTTGTATGTAATTCGAGAAATTTGGTATTTAATTTGAAGAGATTGAGATGTGTAGTTTCTCTTTTGTTGTTTTAGGGCTTAGATGCTCTATACCTTGTCACTTGTGGATTTGGATTTATTTTATCGCATTAGCGCTCCGTTCGCTCTCCCTGGGCGGGCGGTGTGTTACAAATGGTATTAGAGCTTAGGTATATAGCAACCCTCAGGGCTTGGGTTTTGGGTTCATTGCGTGGTTAGAAATTTATGGAGATAGTAAATTTTAGGTGATATTCGTGATAGGCATCTAGATTAGATGTGAGGAATTTATTTTTGGAGACGAGATTATTTTTGGAGATTGTTAGCCTGATTTTTGAGAGTTAGGCATTCGGCGAATTTCGAGGGAGAAATTCCATTGTTAGTGGGGAAGTGTAACAACCCGCATAATTTTGGGCTATTTTAATTAATTTCTGGAAAATGGAGGAAAATAAAATTTTTGATAAAATTATTTTTATTGCTCAAATATGTTGAATATTATTTTTAAAGGCGAGAATTTCAAACGGTTTCGAAATCGGAGTTAAAACGGATTTTGAAATGATTTTAAAATGTTTTTAAGTCTTGGAATTCTAAGTCGGCGAACATTAAGTAATTTTCAAGAGTTGTTTTGGCTTCCAACTCTTCATTTCTTTTCCTTATTTAAAGGAGTCTTTTGGCTTCCAACTTTTCATTTCTTTGCCTTAGTTAAAGGAGTCTTTTGGCTTCCAACTCTTCATTTCTTTGCATTATAAACGGAGTCATGGGCAACCCTTTTTAACCTACTTTTGGCACAATTTTTGGCAGTAAATATATTTTATATTCCTCTCCTTTTTAATTATACTATGGCCTTTGAGATTTGTGAGTTCCAACCTTATATTAGAGGTGTTCTTAGGGCTATTTTGTTGGAGGTTCTTGGAGGAGATTCTATAGATCTTTTGTGTTGATCTTGAGGATGTGATCGTTGGTTTCTCATCATGGTTTAAGGTATGGGGTTTTACACAATATGCACCTTAAATCTCGCGCGTGTCATTCTCTTTGAATTCTTGTTAATTGAACTCATATTTGAATTGATAAATTCATTGAAATCTGGAAAATAATTGTTGAAATTATTTTGATTCATGTGGTATCATTACATTATTGTTGAGCACGTTGTCATGAGATTTTAATATGGCACAGATGTTGAGTACCCTCCAAAATACCTATTCCCGGGCTATGGCTTGATAAAGCATATGTGAATGGGGTGAGGCCTGGTTACCCATTGATGTGTTGTTGAGAAATTATATTGATAAATGCTTTGAGATTTGCATTTGATTTGCATATTCGTACTCGTGTTGTTACGTTTTATTCATCGCTAACATATATTTATTGAGCATCTTTTCTGTCGTATTGTGTACTTCCCCATATTTTCTTTCAGTGGCAGGTTAGCACGGATTTTGGGGCGCTATGGAGATTGATTTTAGCGAGGATTGTTTGGGAAAGATTTGTATTATTTTGATATATAGAGCTTTAGAGATTGGTATTTTATTTTCGTGTTAGTTGTTGTATGTAATTCGAGAGATTTGGTATTTAATTTGAAGAGATTGAGATGTGTAGTTTCTCTTTTGTTGTTGTGGGACTTAGATGCTCTATACCTTGTCACTTGTGGATTTGAATTTATTTTATCGCATTAGCGCTCCGTTCGCTCTCCCTGGGCGGGCGGGGTGTTACAAAAGGTATCAGAGCTTAGGTATATAGCAACCCTCAGGGCTTGGGTTTTGGGTTCATTGCGTGGTTAGCAATTTTTGGAGATAGCAAATTTTAGGTGATATTCGTGATAGGCATCTAGATTAGATGTGAGGAATTTATTTTTGGAGACGAGATTATTTTTGGAGATTGTTAGCCTGATTTTTGAGAGTTAGGCATTCGGTGAATTTCGAGGGCGAAATTCCATTATTAGTGGGGAAGTGTAACAACCCGCGTAATTTTGGGTTATTTTAATTAATTTCTGGAAAATGGAGGAAAATAAAATTTTTGATAAAATTATTTTTATTGCTCAAATATGTTGAATATTATTTTTAAAGGCGAGAATTTCAAACGGTTTCGAAATCGGAGTTAAAACGGATTTTAAAATATTTTTAACTCTTGGAATTCTAAGTCGGCGAACATTAAGTAATTTTCAAGAGTTGTTTTGGCTTCCAACTTTTCATTTCTTTGCCTTATTTAAAGGAGTCTTTTGGCTTCCAACTCTTCATTTCTTTGCCTTAGTTAAAGGAGTCTTTTGGCTTCCAACTCTTCATTTCTTTGCATTATAAAAGGAGTAATGGGCAACCCTTTTTAACCTACTTTTGGCACAATTTTTGGCAGCAAATATATTTTATATTCCTCTCCTTTTTAATTATACTTTGGCCCTTGAGATTTGTGAGTTCCAACCTTAGATTAGAGGTGTTCTTAGGGCTATTTTGTTGGAGGTTCTTCGAGGAGATTCTATAGATCTTTTGTGTTGATCTTGAGGATGTGATCGTTGGTTTCTCATCATGGTTTAAGGTATGGGGTTTTACACAATATGCTCCTTAAATCTCGCGAGTGTCATTCTCTTTGAATTCTTGTTAATTGAACTCATATTTGAATTGATAAATTCATTGAAATCTGGAAAATAATTGTTGAAATAATTTTGATTCATGTGGTATCATTACATTATTGTTGAGCACATTGTCATGAGATTTTAATATGGCACAGATGTTGAGTACCCTCCAAAATACCTATTCCCGGGCTATGGATTGATAAAGCATATGCGAATGGGGTGAGTCCTGGTTACCCATTGATGTGTTGTTGAGAAATTATATTGATAAATGCTTTGAGATTTGCATTTGATTTGAATATTCGTACTCGTGTTGTTACGCTTTATTCATCGCTAACATATATTTGTTGAGCATCTTTCCTGTCGTATTGTGTACTTCCCCATATTTTATTTTAGTGACAGGTTAGCGCGAATTTTGGGGCACTATGGAGATTAATTTTAGCGAGGATTGTTTGGGAAAGATTTGTATTATTTTGATGTATAGAGCTTTAGAGATTGGTATTTTATTTTCGAGTTAGTTGTTGTATGTAATTCGAGAGATTTGGTATTTAATTTGAAGAGATTGAGATTCGTAGTTTCTCTTTTGTTGTTGTGGGACTTAGATGCTCTATACCTTGTCACTTGTGGATTTGGATTTATTTTATCGCATTAGCGCTCCGTTCGCTCTCCCTGGGCGGGCGGGGTGTTACAAGATACTAGCCTTCTAGTTCTTATGAGTTTGCATTCAATAGCCTTTAGACCCATTGAACAGTTATTACCCCCGTAACGAGATCTCTCGAATTGTCCCGTTTGGACAATTTAGGACTTCATAGTTTCTGTATAATAATATTCTTTGTGGCTTAAACTTGTTACTTTTCGGGGAAGTTCTGCTGTCGTATCTTAATGTTCTCTGGGTACATACTAGATGATGCGATGTTAAGTGTTATTTCAATTAATAAATTAAAATAACACTTACACTTGTGAATCTATGTCTTGTACTTGGAGAACTGTGGGGATATGCTGCCAAATTTTCCTCAAATTGGAACAATGTGCATGAGCTGTTAAGTATATTACAGAAATATGCGGTCTTGAATGGGATAGGACCACTCACCCTTTAGAGGATATGTTTGTATTATAAATTGAATTTAATTTTAATTTTAATTTCAATTTCAAATTAAATTTGAATTTGAATTGATATTTGTATTTTAAATTGAAATTAGTATTAGAAATTGAAATTGGTATTTGGTTTTCGGTATAGTGCCTATTTGATTTTTAGTATTCAATTCTAAAATTGAAATTTGGTTTCTCTCTCTAATTGCAGTAGTAACCACCATCTCTCTCTCTCTCTCTACACACACATTTTGATCTCTGTCTATGTGTGTGTGTGTGTGTATACACACATAGAGATTGTTGAATTGTTTGGGATTCTTGAATTGTTGTTGACTGGTGGATTTGAACATTTAGATGGCCATTGAGTTGGTTGGCCTTAGGAATTTCTAATAAAAGACATTATTATTTGCATTGTTGTTTTGAATTCTTGAATTATTGTTGACTGGTGGATTTGAACAATTAGATGGCCATTGAGTTGGATTCCCCTAGGCATTCTCTAACATTTAGGGTTGTGATGCGAAATGAAACATAACAATGTAAAAATTGAATATAAATAAGACATAATTAAATTAAACATACTATAAATTTTATATAACTTGTAATAAGTAATTATGCATTCACATGAGAATACATGCATGCATGTATCCCTCAAAGTAAGTGTTATATAATAAGTAACGAGGGTAAAAGGTAGTAACTGGAACCGCAATAGATAGCCCAGGTGTAAATTTACATTAAGTCAACTTCTCATATAACACTTGCTTCGGTGGGTTCATGCATGCATGTATTCTCATTTGAATGCATAACATAACGATTCTGTGACATTTATAACTAATTGAAATTACATATAGTGTGCATAGATACTATCCTTCTAGTTTTTATGCATACGCATTCGATAGCCCTTAAACCTGGTCGAAAGTCATTACTCCTATAATAAGATCTCTTAAATTGTCCCGTTTGGATAGTTTGAGATTGAATAATTTCTATATAATAATATTCTTACTGTCTTAAACTTGTTACTTTTGGGGTAAGTTCCAATATCGTATCTTAATGTTCTCTGGGTACATACTTGATGATGTGATGTTAAGTGTTATTTCAATTGAAATAACACTTACACTTGCGAATATATGTCGTGTACTTGGAGAACTATGGTGATATGCTGTCGAATTTTTCTTAAATTGGAACAATGTGAAAGATCTGTTAAGTATATTACAAAAATATGCGATCTTGAATGGGATAGGCCCTTTAGAGGAGATGGAGGAAATATGAATTATATTATTTTTTATAATATAACACCAAAAGATGAGATGTCAATCTTGTTGTAAATTATTTAATGGAACTAAATGTTCACACTTTTGTTTCTACTAATCCATTAATATACACTTCTTACCTATAATAGGTGATTTCTTGTAGTAACTGTGATGGGATATCCTATATACAAAGAGTGGATGGGTGAGACAAATAGATTAGGGGATGTGTTTCACAGATGTGCTAATGAATTTGTGAAATACGCAAAGAGATGTCGTAATGATGAAGATTCCTGTGTCCGTGTGCTAAGTGTAAGAATTATAAGGTGTTTGAGTGGAAAAAATTTGAACTACATTTGCTAAGATGGGGTATGCAAGATAGTTATTGATTTCAGAATTTTCAGAGGGAATCGAAAGTTCCTTTTGTCCCCGAGAAACCTTCATAATAACCTCCAACAAGTAGGATATATGTACAAGGGGAGGATGACAATGTAGATCGTAATATGCTAGAGGATTTAGTTGATGACACATATGGAGTTCATGAAGTGGAAGAGAATGAGGTCACTGACGATGTACAAGGTTCAGGTGCTCATGAAGAGATCGGGATAAACTTTGACGATGACTACCATAGTTTAAAATTTAAGGTGACCCAGCCGTTATACTCTACCTGTCAGAAAGATCAAATAACTTTACATGCCATGGTTGGTTTGCATAGTTTGAAAACCCAATATGATTTGTTTGGAAATAGCATGACAGGAATTTTGAATTGGGTGAAGGGCTTTCTACCTACGCAGAATACGCTTCCAAATAGCTATCCTACTATGAAAAGTATTTTGAAAGGTTTGATAAGGAAGTATAGATAAATTCATGCTTGTGTGCATGACTGCATACTATACCAAAAGGAGTATGAAAATATCGATCGGTGTCCGGTATGCGATGAATGTAGTTATGTCCAATTTACTGGCAAGTAAGGCAAAAGCTCAAAAGTGCCTAAAAAAGTGTTGAAATATTTTCCCGTTGGGCTTAGATTAAAGCGATTTTTCACATTACAATGGATAGTAAAGGCAAAGACTTGGCATACTAGTGAAGAAGCATGGGATAATCTCATGCGTCATCATATTGATTATACAACTTCGAAGATGATGATTTTTGAGTATCCCAATTTTTCTCAAGAACACCGTAAAATTCATTTGGCAATATCAAGAGATGGTTTCAATCCATTTGCAAATCTAAGTGCTAATCAAAGTGTATGGCCTGTGATTCTATCCCCACTCAACCTCCCTCCTTCACAGTATATGAGACCTGAATTTTTGATGCTGTCTTTATTGATACCTTGGCCAAAGGCACCTGTAAGGACACAAGTCTCCGATTGAGTCTTAATGTAGTGTTGGCTCAATTCCGGACAAAAATATTTAAGTCATAGAATATTATTCAAGTGTATCCTTCAAGCCTACGACAAGTGAAAGTTGAAGACATTGCGGCATTACTTTTTAAGAGAACATCATTGCCGATTTTTGTGCTAAGTTTCACGTCATCAACATGTGGATTCCAATGTCTCCTAAAGGTATGAATGCATTACTATATATATAGGAGCTTGGAAATTTATTTTGGGTGTTAGTATTTTTCTGTTATTTTTTTTGAATTCATAGTTCTAAAGATTTTGTTCTCCGACACCTTTCAGTAGAAAAATCATATCAAATCCAAAAAAAATCAGAAAAATACGAAACTGGAGGCCTCGCATTCGTATCAAAATTATCTAGAATCATGGGCTGCAATCTCGTTAGAAAAGTCGTTCGAACGACCTCGTTCGAACGAACTTCTAACGAGGTTCAGAAATTGTTTCTGGTTTCTCGTTAGAAGTTTTGTTCGAACGAATTCAAACTCGTTCGAACGAACTTCTAACGAAATTTTAGTTTCGAGCAGTTTTTTGACAGTTTTTTTATAACTTCCCACTTTGCCCACTAACTTTCACCACCTTTACATAGTGCGGGAAAGACATTTTCTAAGATAACTTTTTCACATTCTAAGAGTCTTTTGAGAGCAAAAATTTTAAGAAAAAGTTCCATGTTTTGTGTTTGATTTTTATGGATTAAATTAACCAAAAAACACATACACACCCATTTGTTTAATTTATTCCAAGTACCTATTGATATATCATTGCTTGGAGAGTTTTGGCACATGGTTTTCTCTACACTATCAAGAAGAGAGTTTGGGTTATTCTCTACCCCCAAAAGGAGAAAAGTTTGTTGCGGTGTTCTCACTCGAACAAAGGCTTCGCGTGCGGATTGATGGTGACCATATCCCCATCGGTGGAGTTCGAGACTGTGGAGGAGTCCACGATTTTTCACTAGGCGGAGGTTAAAGATCGAAGGAGCGCGTCAAGGCTTGGGTGGACTCAAGTCAGTTTGTGTAAGTCCTCTTGTGTCGAGTCTTTGTAAAAACTACCATACTTAGTGAATTCGTGGCTAGGGCCGTCCGAGTTTTTTTCCCATTTGGGTTTTCCTCGTACATCGGCGCGTCGTGTGATATTGTTTAATTTTATCTTGCTATATCACCTAGATGCATGCTTAGGACTAAAAGATAAAATTAGTTCAAAATCACAATCTATTTAATTTGGTGCAAATTTAATGTTTGCGTATGTTCAATTTAATTCAAGTGCAAAATTACTTTATCTAGATAACATGTAAGTTTAACTTTAATTGGATTAATGTGTGTTTAAGTCGAAATGAAAATTGTGTTTGTAGTTTTAATTTCACTTTTAGTTTAGTTTTATTTTTCATAAGTTGGTTTGTTCTCTTTAAGAAAAGAAAATTTTAAATAACTTTTGGAAAATTAAAATTTGAACCATTTCATTATATTTGAATTTAAAAATTGGGGGTTTTCTCACTTTCAGCACCAAGTGAGGACATCGATGTCTACCTGGATCCTTTGGTTAAAGAATTAAATGAGTTGTGGGAAGAGGGTGTGGAAGCATTTGACTCTTTTAAAAAAGAAGAGTTTACGCTGAAAGCTATGTTGATGTGGGCAATTCATAATTTTCCAGCTTATGGGACATTATTCAATTGTGTTGTACATGGTTATTTGGGGTGTCCTATTTATGGAAAGGATACTGAATCTCTTCGTCTCCCTACTAGCTCAAAAATATATACCATTTCCATGGGAGGTTTTTACCCCCCGCTCATAGTTTTATATTTGAGAAATGTTCCAATTTGTTATTGGGCGGGGTTGAACATAGGCTACTCTGAGAAAACTTTCAGGTTCAGGAATTGAAAGTAAATCTTCTGATTGTGGCCCTAATATGCCAGGTAAGAATCCTAAATTTAAGAATGTCAAGCATAACAAGACCCCAACTGGGAATAAAATTGAGACAAGAAAGGCATGGCCTAGGAGGTCAATTTTATTTGACTTGCCTTATTGGAAGAATAACCCAGTGCGCCATGTATTGGATGTGATACACGCAGAAAAGAACCTCGCTGAACATATTATGGGCACTTGCCTGTAATACCTCGTACTTTAAAAGATATATAAGTTACAAAGGTGGGCGTAATTTGATAATTTGAGGAATTACTATGAATAGTAATTTTGGAATTTATGAGGGAAATTGGAAAAATTCAGAATATAAAGTGAATAGTAAATATCAGTTTGTAAGTGTCAGATTAATATTTACATTGATTATATTTTCTTACGAGACTAAGAATGTGAGTGGGATTATTTTAATTACATGTTGCAGTTGGGTAAAACGACAAAGGAAAATATTTTAAATTGGAAAACATGCATATTGAACGTATTGGGTCTAATTATTGTAACGGGTCAGGGTAACTTAACTAGGTTTTTAAAAAAGGTATGCGATAGTTGTGCATTATTAGAAGAGGGGTGAGGGGTATCTCATGAGAGTGCGATACCATTTTAAATATGAGAAATATCATATTTTAAAATATGGATTTTAAACACTTGCTAAAACGTTTTCAAAACTCGGGCTCTAACCCGTCTTTCTATTTTCCCTTCTCTTGCTATATCTATATATATAGGTGTCCAGACATAGGGACACCTGGATGATGATTCCTTCGAGTCGTACGTTTGCTACTGTAGCTGTGGATGCAAGCAGGTTTATTGTAGACGCTTCTATCATTGAGATCTAGATAGAAGGTATTATAGTAACATTCGGGCTAAAGGCCCAATTGTACTCATTTATTCTTTCACCGCCTTTTAGTGCGACATTCGATTTGGTTATATTATATTGTACCGAGTGTTCAGTTATTTTATTTTATTTAATTTCAGTTGATGCATATAAACTGTTGTGATTGTTTTATTTGAATGGTTTGGTTTAAAGATTAGTTAATTAAATTTTTTTGATGCCAGCCTAATAAGTTATTAGTAATTAAATTGGTTTTCGACAGTGATACTGAGAATGAACCATATGAGACTCCTGTTATAATTTGATATAGGAGTGATCGCCCGGTATTTTATTAGGCGGGGTGTCACAGGTGGTATCAGAGCATCCGGTTCTAGTGTCATTAGGAATATGTGCGGACGTACTATGCTTTTAGCGTTGCTTTTGATTTGATATAGAGCCTTATGATTAGGACCGTTGATATCCTCTTGTGAGATTTCATTATCCTGCCATTAGTAAGATTATCGTAAATCTTTTGCGTGCTTGTTTGGGATTCGTGTGCTGATCGACGAAGGGCGACCATGGAAATCCATTATGAGGGCAGCAGGAGGCGGGTCTTAGTTAGAGCTGTAAGTTGATATTAGGAATGAGGACGGTGGTAGAGGTCACTCCCTTTGTGGCATTATCATGGATTGCTTCAACAACTACTATAGAATAGTAGTTATAATTATCTATGCACCGCTATAGTAGAGAATGGTGCTAAACTTGAATTACCCAGTGAAGTTAGTTGGAAAAAAAGTTTAAAAGGACCCTTGATAAGGACCGTACATTTAAGTTAAGTTATCCGAAAGCAGTGTAGTGTTATCCAAAGGAAGTAGAAGGCTCAAAAGCTTTGTCTTTGAGTAGGGTATGGAATGCCCAGATGTGAAAATTTGAGGAAATTTTTTCTCACTCAATGGAGCAATGTTGAAATGGTGGGAGCGGTGGTCACCACATTTGAGGGAGCAGGGTGTTTTGCTCATAAATGAATCTTACAGACGATTTTAACCACGAGTTTCTTTGATTTAGTAGGAATGAAGAGAATACATTTTCTGGGTTATTCACATAAGGATCAGTCAGAGACCGGCAGTGAATACAAAGTTATATGGTTAAGTGAACTTAGTACCGGAGTAAGGTAGGTACAATAGAGAAAGAGGCTTCTCTACTGGAATGATAGACTCACTAGTAATTGGACTTATGTAGAGTGAGTTATAGTCGTTTTAGTGGAAGGTGTGAAATCTGCAATAAAAAATTAAAGTTGTGAGACTTTGTGATTTTTAAGAGTCTAATGGGATAAAGACTCTTGGGATTCGAATTGGAAGTTCGGATGTAATTGGGATACGAGCTAGTTGTGATAAGATTAATATTTATTTATATTATAAGTAAGTGAATACTTTCAGAATTAAATTGAATATGTATATTCGAGATTACAGGCTAATGCTACAAGGGATAGGCATGGATAGCCGAATTTAATGATATATATATACATGTATAGAGACAGTATATATGTGATTAAATTATAAATATATCTGTGTGTGAATGGTATATTTATATTAAGCATACCCCTCTAGTGCTATCTTGGGAAGTTACGTGATGTTGGTGAGGCCCCTGGCTTGAGGAGCAGGGAGCGTATAGTCCCCAGGTCATAGTGTCCATTCTATATTGTGTGATTTTTATCAGGAGCGAGACATGGTGGGTATGTTTCGTTCTTATTTTTGGTGAGGAACTATGATCGCTTCCCATTCGTTGTGATTTGGTTTTTACCAAATCGGTGTGATAGTCCGACCGCTGGTACCCAGGATGTTGTGTGAGTAATTCCCTGGAAGATGATAGCATTAAGAGACTGCATACATTGAGTTATAGCTCCGAGGGATGGTTATTATACTTATATAGTGTATGATATGTAAGTATGGATATACTTGATGTGTATAGTGTATTGTATATATATTTATATGAAATGTGAAACATATATATATACGGACATAATAAAGAATGGAATGAGAGATAAATTCTGGATGAGCTCGCCTTTATTATATGTTTAGATGGAACTTCGATGAGGATATGTTTCATTACCATGATTTGAGTGCATGGGGACCTTATAGATATAATTTAAGGTATGCAGGATTTAGAGTTAAGCTGGTGGTTTAAGTTTGTTGTTCGTGCGAAGGACTTAGTGTTAGTGCAAGCGCTTGTGGTATGGATCCTTGACAGAATTAAGAGTCTTGACCATATTTTGTTCGTAGATGGGATGAGATTATCGCGGTTGCATATTTGAAGCTAACAAGACACTCCACATATGAACCTTAACGACATTGGGAGTGGAGAGATGTTACTGTTGTGACACCCCATCTAATTAAATACTGGGTAACTACTCCTTTATTCAAATTAATACAAAATGTCAAGTTGGTTCAGTCCATAACATCACCGTCAAAAGACATTTGTAAACAATTACTGGCCACGTAATATTTAAAAAGTGAGATGTCCAATTTTATTAAATTAAATTAACATGTGAACAAATTACAAGCTAACTATACCACACCCACATCTAAAACAAAATAGAATGATAATGAAATGATAACATGAGTCTGGAGTAACACTCCCCTGAATAATACAAATACTGAATGACTAAATAAAACCAAAACTGATATAAAACTGGTAGTCTGAGAATATTACCTCTAAATGGAAAGGGGCGACATGCCCTAACTGATAGATGACCTTGAATAAAATCAAATGAAGAATGTGGAGGCGTTTACTACCGAGATCCTGTAACTTCCACAACAGATCCAGCACGTCTATGAAGTGGAACTCTTATGCTTGGCGTCCCTATTGCGGGGCACCTACAAAGGTTTTACAAGAAAAAAAGATTTGAAAGCAAACGGGTCAGAGCCCGAGGTGAAAACAGTTTAAAATACAACAAATGTTTAATTGCATTAAACAATAAATATTTTATACATGTTTGTTACGTGTTCTCACATGAGTCCTTAACCCTTCAACTAATGTGCACTCTTAACGTATACCCTTAACCCATCCTAGTTATGCCACTAACTAGCTAGTTTGTAATTACTTCCCATCTTCTCATTATAATATAGGGGTCCATTTGTATTATTATAATATATTCTGCATGTAACTTGCCTTTTCATTTATCAGAATTATTACATCAATTACGATATTTATTATCACATTTTTTAATCCCATTCAAGTATCCCAAATATTAATATTCACATTTTAACAATGAGCTAGTTATAAATGCAAGTATATCATTCTCAGTATAAATATACAAATATGGCACCACCAGGCTAAGGTGTAGTGCACACATACTCTGCTATCAAATCCCGGTACATCATGTACATAAGGACTACGTATTCTGAATATCTCAGGAATCGTTTCAATAAGCCAAAATCACACATATTGGAGGCGAAGATAGTTCTCATATCCACGGGTCACGTACATACCTACGCTCCCATGGTCTGCTGTAACTTATTAACTCAAAATAAGCCATTCTCAGTCCTCTGTCCTTGAGGTACCAATCTAAATCACCCCGTAGGCACACAAAGATTAGATGGACCTTATTAATAACCAACTGGATCCCGTGATAGCAAGTATGGTAGGTATGTCATACACATAAGAATCCATATATTAAGCATTCACACAACTTAAATAATTGTTTATATTATTAAGGGTATATTTCAGCCTTATACCATTAGTCAACGTTCATACACTATGATTATTCCGGATGATATATAATATATTTTATCGATACGTCTCACGTCATAAATGTCTAGTTCTTAATCCTAATCGAAGGGTTATTAAGTCTCCAAACTTTCCCAAATATTAATTCAGTACCCTTAGCTCTTTATTTATATTTAATATCCTAACTTATCATTGCTAATAATATAAATCATGTTCTCGTATCGTAAAATAGGAAATTCCTTATCGAACCCTCGTAAATTTAATCACTATATTCCATAGTAATTCTAATATGTTTCGAGGTTCAATTACGTCCCTACTGGTCTCCCTTAAGTCCTAACGTCTTTACAAAATCCTCTCATTCAACCATCAAATGGCTGGAATCGGTTAAATCTGTAAAAGGGAAAACTATCATAGTTTTTGGGGAGGTCGATCGATCGACCTATGAACATCGATCGATCGAGCACCATCGATCGATCGACCTATGTATGTCGATCGATCAATCAAGCAGGTACAGGCTACTGGTTTGCTTCATTTTAAGTCCAATTTTTGTCTCAAATCTTCATTTCAAGGTGTTAAATTTTAAAGTTAACATCTAGGATCATTATACAACCTAACTACATGATTATCAAGGTTCCATAACTGTTAATTCATCATCAATTGGTCTTTTCTTGGATCAATCATCCTAATTTCATAAAAAGTCTTATTTTTTCAATTTTCTTCAAGAATCTTCATAATCTATTCATAAATCCGAAATTAATTACACATGGATTATGATCTACTAGGTGAGGTTCTTCTAGAATCAAGATCACATAATCATCCTACCAATAATGTAGGTTCCATTTCCAAATTTCATGAGTTTTCAGATTTTTTTAGGATATCATCAAATCCTACTCTAACATGGATAATTAATTTATTGAATCTTAATGGATCAAATCACTTGCCTTCGTTTAGAAGTTCTGATCCTTTGATGATGATCTAGGTTGATTTTCCCTCTCTTTTCTGGTCACAATTTCCTGCGATCGCGGCGGCGGGCGGTGGTGGTTTTGGAAACCCCTTTGAACTTCTCCTCTCTTCTCTCTTTGATCAAGGCTTGTTTATGATAGACCCCAAAGGGTCTTAGTATAGGCTGATTGCAAGAGCCGATTTTTGTAGGTTGCTAATCCCCAAAAATGGAAATTACCAAAATACCCTCCCGGATAGCCGATGTGGCCTAAAAATGCCCCGGGACCCAAACTAAACTCCCGACTAGTGTTTTCTGACTATCTAGACCCTTTCGAACACACTGGCACACTCAAAATGATCATATGGATGATAAAATTACTTTTAAGTTCAATTAAATTGATTCCTGACGCGATACGCGAGTCCCAAATAAATTTTTTGAATTGTCGTATTTATGACTTGCGACAATTTTAATCATTTCAATAATCATATATTATCATATTTACCCAATGATATTCATCCTTATCATCATAATCAAATACCAACTCATATCTCTCTAGTATTTAAATCCGGATTAATTTCTATTTAATTTCCATTTAATTTAATTAATCACAATTAATAAAATCTATAAAATTACGGGGTACTACAACTGTATGCTAGGATGTTGGTTTAATGAAACTAGCTAAGAGTTATGTGATTATTAGGGGCTAATGAAAAGTAGATGTACTACGGAAAATCACTGGAAATGTTTCTCTCACCACAAGTATGTGGATGACGCAAGGTGAAGGAAATTGATTTGAGGCTTATAGCCAAACCTTGAAGAGAAGGCATATTAAGAGGAACTATGTTGTGGGTATAATGTTCGTAGCACTTTTGCAGAGAGTAGGCGCCCGATTAGTTAAATTTTCCATTTCGTTAAGATGGAAGGATATAGTGGTAGAAGTACGTTAGTAAGTTAACGAGGTAAGATTTAGAACATCCCGTTGGTGTCCCTTAGGCCGTTATATCTCGATGACCGAAGATGTGAGGGAGAGTGTAACGGGAGGGTTCCTTATTTGGATTTCTCTTTGCGAGACATCCCACGCATAAAACCGAGCAAATGTCAGAAGTTGAGAGAGGTCTTGGGCACTAGGGATATAGTTGGGATAATACTCATTTTTACGTGTGTTGGAAACACCTTGATCTTAAGACTACCACGAAATAAAGCCAGTTGGACTAGTGGCGCTGATATTGAAAAATTGATGTGAGTTAACCACAAGAAGATTGGTGGGTTAACCTTAAGAAAGATTGGATTTCCAGGTATCGAAAGAATTAAATTTCGAATTATTTGGGTTAGGAAAAACCCAGGTTTTAGTACCAGGCCAAGGAAATGGGATCCATTGTTTAGAGAAGAGTGTTACGTGTCGAACGTTAATAATGGTTATGCAGATATGCACGAATGATAGGGGGTATGGGTACCCTGGTTAGTTAATTCTAAAAATTTCCGAGATAGAAGGACGTGAAAATGAATGTGTAGAATATATGCCTGAGGGGAAGCTATAAACAAGGTTAGATGGTATGACATATTGAATGTCGTGTGAGAATGATGATAATTCAAGCATTTATGTGCAACGAGATCTAGCACACCCGAGATGAGTTGAAAGGCTCTGGAAAGCCATTTAAAAAGGTACCTCTTAATGAAAAGGATACCAAATTATTATGAGAAAGTAGAGCGGAGTCTTACTCGAACGAGTTTTGACAGGTGGCTTGCGCATGACGGTATTATTAGCATACTTCAAGTAAAGAAGGAGTGTATGCATTACCAAATTCCGAAAAAGTATATGAGAATTAATACTATAATTATTCGATATAGGGAATGTATCTTGGAGATTACGAGAGAGATAGTAATCTGAATATTTATACAATACGTAACAATGAGAATAAAATATGCATGGTAGTATGAAAATAGGTTGGGAGAATACCTATAAATTTTAATAGGACGTGTGTAAGCCTATTATTTGATATTTTTGTTAAGTGCACTAATGGGTGATAACCCGGGGGTGCAAGGTTATGTTGTTCTATACACTAAAGGGTGATAACCCGGGGGGGGTAAAATTTGATTAAGTGCGCTATTGGGTCTTAGTCCGGGGGTGCAAAATTAGTATATACATGTATAGGGATGATGAAACTATATATACATGAGCATACTTGGGGAACTTTTTACTTTGTGATTTTTTTAAAATAATCCTAAGTCTTAGTACTGGTATTGCCCTAATTTTGGTGACGAAATTCCTTTGTAAGGGGGAGAGTATGTAATACCCCGTACTTTTAAAGATATGTAAATTACAAAGGTGGGCGTAATTTGGTAATTTGAGGAATTACTATGAATAGTAATTTTGGAATTTATGAGTGAAATTGAATAAATTCAGAATATAAAATGAATAGTAAATATTAGTTTGTAAGTGTCAGATTAATATTTACATGGATTAAATGTTCTTACGAGACTAAGAATGTGAGTGGGATTATTTAATTACATGTCGCAGTTGGGTAAAACGACAAAGGAAAATATTTTAAATTGGAAAACACGCATATTGAACGTATTGGGTCTAATTAATGAATTTTAGTTAAGTGACTCGGATGGATATTTAAACTGCGCCTTTGGGTTCGGAATGACCGAGATAGTCAAAATAGAGTATTCGGGAGTAGTGTTTGGGTTCCGGGCATTTTTGGACTAGTAGGGACTCGTAAATGAGTGATTTTACAATTGGGTATATACCCAATTTCGGGTTTAATAAGTGGGAGCCCTCATTCCCTTCCCGAAATTTTCCCTAAGAGAGATAAAGAGAAGAGAGAAGGGAAAGAAGAAGAAGAAGGGAAGAGAGGAAGGAAGAAAAGGAATTCCGGGCCAAACTTCGCGGGATTCGACTCGGGGTCATCGAATTTAATCCATGAGGAAACTGTTTAACTTGCTTTATGATTTAGTGTTTTATTTCTCATATTATATTTGGTGTAAAACTATAAATATTTTTGGGTTGAAATTTGCGTAAATCAAATGGGTTTTTGGAAGATTAAATAGATAAAACTCGGTTTATGCCCAAATTGAGAAACTTAAGAATTAATTGAAATTAATGGTTGGTTATGGATTCTAGGATGATTAAAACCCTTTTTATGTGTGTATTTATGGTTGTTTGAGGTTGGATGATGATGAGAGAGGAGAAAAAAAGCCTGGAGGTGTATTAATGGAGGTTTGGGATTTTGGAGAAGACGATAAATAGTAATGCAATAGTTTGCGGGGTCAATTCGACCAGGAAGAGAATTGATTCAGCTCTTGGTCAAAACATTAAAGTTATAGATCTTTTCGATACGGTCGTGTGGGCACCAACTGCGTATTTTTCTAATTTTTTCTCGATTTGATATGATTTTTCTAAGAAAGCCGTTCTGAGGTTGAAATCTTCAACTCCGAAATCAAACTGAAAATTGGAAAAATAAAGGCTAGAATTGTTTGGAGATAAATATTTGGGGTTCCTAAAATTAGTGTGGGGCTTCTAAATAATTTTTTTTGAGTAAGGAGTGTATCATGGGTTAGTTGAAAGTAAAATCCAAGACTTACCAAAATAGGTGTGTTTGGGAGGAGTAACACTCGGGGTGGTATTTCGGTGGGCAAAATTTTATATAAGTAATTGTAAGCGTAGAAAATACACTTATATGCCGATTTTGGTTGAGTAAATTCCTACGAGGTGACTAGGATGAAGTTTAGGATACAGGCTAAAGAGAATTGAGCAGTTATATGATACGTCTATTTATGGCATTTATTACATAGGTGAGAGGAATACCTATCGTTATTATACGAGTTGTGCATATGCCCTGATGTTATTATATATATGGGTTAAATGAATACCTATGGGGATTATATATAGGTGAGATGAATACCCATTGTTAATGTATGTATAGGTGAGAGGAATACATATCGTTATCATATGGTTGTGTGAATATCTCATTGAATTTATATTATATAGGTGGAGTGGATACATATATTATTGTTTATTATGTGTATGACATACCTACCATACTTGCTATCATGGGAGGTCGACTTTCGAAAGAGGACAATCTTTTCTTGTGTGCGTTCGGGGGGATTTAGATTTGGTACCTCAAGAACATTGGACTGTGAAGGGTTTATTCGTGAGTCGATAAGTCTTCTGACAATGGGATCGTAGGTATGTGCGTGACCCATGGGTATGTGAAGTATGTTCGCCTCTAATATGTGTGATTTGTATTGATACGATTCCTGAGTGATGCACAACGCGTGATACTTATGCGCGTGATGTAAAATGATTTGATAGCAAAGTATGAGTGCACCACAGTTGAGCCTAAGGGTGCCATATATGTATATATGTGCTGAGGGTGATATATATATGTATACTTGTGATGTATGCGTGCACCGCAGCTTAGCCTAGGGGTGCCATATATGTACATATGTACTGAGAAGAATAGATATGTTTACTTGTGATGTTCCACTGTTGCTTAGTAGATGAGAATGACTAAGCTACACATATTATAGCTCGGTGGACTGATTATTATACTTGTTGCGTATAGTCTATTGTTTATATATGAGATGAGATATCATATAACATAACCTCGTCTAAAGTGAAAAGAATGAGTAAAGTGATATACTCCTTCCGGTAGATTTATATCCGAATTTATATGAATATGGATCATAGGTTCTAATGAGAACTATGGATAAATACGAGATGGTATAAGTGTGGTATGTACTAAAGGCCTAATTGATCCCGACGATCAACATTGTCACATAGTAGTGTATCGGGGTGGGGGGGGGGGGGTTCCTTGTTGGGATTTCGCTTCGGGAGACACCCCATGCACAACGTAAAGAAATGTTGGGAATGGGGAGAAGTTTAGTCCTTAGTACTCGGATTTTTGAGGATTTTGGAAGATGGGTGAAATACCTTAGTTAGGCAGGGTAGCTTAACTAGGATGTTTAAAAAGGTATGCGATAGTTGTGCATTATTAGAAGAGGGGTGAGGGGTATCTAATGAGAGTGCGATACCAGTTTAAATATGAGAAATATCATATTTTAAAATATGGATTTTAAACACTTGCTAAAACGTTTTCAAAACTCGGGCTCTGACCCGTCTTTCTATTTTCCCCTCTCTTGGTATATCTATATATATAGGTGTCCAGACATAGGGATGCCTGGATGATGATTCCTTCGAGTCATACGTTTGATGCAGCAGCAGTGGATGCAAGCAGGTTTATTGTAGACACTTCTATCATTGAGATCTAGATAGAAGGTATTATAGAAACATTCGGGCTGAAGGCCCAATAGTACTCATTTATTCTTTCACCGCCTTTTAGTGCGACATTCGATTTGGTTGTATTATATTGTACCGAGTCTTCAGTTATTTTATTTTATTTCATTTCAGTTGATGCATATAAACTATTGTGATTGTTTTGTTTGAATGGTTTCGTTTAAAAGATTAGTTAATTAAAATTTTTTGACGCCAGCATAATAGGTTATTAGTAATTAAATTGGTTTTTGATAGTGATGCTGAGAATGAACCATATGAGACTCATGTTTTAATTTGATATAGGAGTGATCGCCCGGTATTTTATTAGGCGAGGTTTCACATTGCCTCGGGGAGAGTCATTCGAAGTATGGAGAAAATGCACAAACCACAACTATGGTTGAAATAAAATAGTAGGAGAAGGAGAATAATTCCCCCTGGTGCGTTTACTTTGATGAGCGAGGAAAGGAAGGTTCTTTTAGACACAATATATAATTTAAAGGTTCCGTATAATATTTTGTCCAACTTGCAATAGATTGTGAATTATGCCACCCATAATTTACATAAGTGTAAGTCCCACGATTGGCATGTGATCATGAAATTGGTTCCTCTATTGTTTAAGCAGTGTTTCTCCAAGCACAACGATTTGTAGAGGTCTATTATGAAAATTAGTATCTGCTTCTCACTTTTATGTTAGAAGGTAGTCAATTGAGATCACATAGTGGCTACAAAATTAGCGGTGATCGAAGCGATTTGTGTGTTAGAGAAGTACTTTCCCCCATTATTCTTTGACATAAGTGTTCATTTATTGGTACACCTATGCGACGAGGCACTTCTTTTCGGCCCAGTTAAAATCGGTGGATGTATCCATTTGAAAGATTGATGAAAGTTTTCAAATATTACGTCAAAAATACACAATACATTGAAGGATCAATTGCATAGGAAAACATCACCGTGGAGTCATCAATCTCCACTCGGGAATATATGCCTAGCGTGGATGACATTGATGAGTTCGTCAATGTGGGTGGTCATGTGATGGGCAAACGAGTGAAATTAACGAGTTTGCAACACGAACACGTAACTCGTTATCTATTTGACACACACGAAGATGTCAAAGAATGGATAAAGTAAGTTTAAATTATTTTAACTTTTACATTTTTAAATTTTTATTAATGATTAATTTATAATACGTTCGTCACTGTGTACGCAGAAAATATGAAGCTGGTGAGAACAATAAAAGATGGAAAACAATGGTACAATCAGACAATGAATTTAGGTTGTGGTTGTCACACGAGATAATTGTAATGAAAATGACTGTTATTTAATGTCACATTACAAGAAAGATTTATAACTAACCTAATTAATTTATTTATATTCTCAGCTCTTAAAGACGGGTGATGCGACATCAAGGCTTGCTCGTCTAGCCAGTTGACCCTTCTTCATAGCACAAGAGTACAAAAAGTATCGATTGAATGGTTGCGTATTCCGTGCAAGGGTGTACGAGGAAAATACAAATGTATAAAATTCGGGCATTTCATACAAGGCTCTTACTTATTTTTGAGCGAGCGCAAAAGATAAAAACCTCGTTGAAGCTGAAATGACTTGCTATGGTGTAATTCAAAATATATTTGAATTGGACTATGTAAACTTCAAAGAGGTTGTATTTTACTGTGATTGGGTAAGAGTTGAGGTTAGAAATGCTTGCAATGTTGATCCTCGAACCAATTTGATCATGGTTAACTTGTCTAAGTTGAAGAGAAATGAACATGTGAGCGATGAGTCGTTTGTTTGTACTTTTAAAATGGTCAAGTAAGTGTTTTACTCGGAGTATATATCAATGACGAGCCGTGGTCAATTCTCCTACATGCGCCAAAGTATCTAAATAGTAGTGTAGATGACTTGGCTGCTCCTACCGAATATCAATCGATTTTTGATCATAACCCAAATTCAAAACAATTTTTAGATTTTTAATAAGTTTTCCAATTATTTGTAATGATCAGTGGCTATATTATTCTAGTGTTTTATTATTATCGGACGACAATTTATGCTTTTTATTTATTTGTACTTGATCAGTTTAATGCTTCTAATAACTAGTGGATGTATTCTTCTAGTTTTTGCCATTATCAGATTTGAATCAAAATTTATTTTATAGTTAGAGAATATGTTAATTAGGATTTTAATCAATTTAAGAAATAATTCAAAGTCCATGACCCGATATTGAAACAATATTTAGATTTATAATTTGGTCAACTTGTATTCTTCTAGTGCTTTGTTATTATTGGATTTGAGCATTAATTCAAAGTCTATATACATGTTTGTACTAATAGTAACAATTTTTGCAGAAAATGTCTTCATCTCAGCGCGGTAGCGAAAGCGACGAGGGCTCCTCGGCTACTAGGCCCCCAGAATAGGGCAAATTGGAGTCTGTCGTCGAGAATAAGATGACATTATTGGCTTGATCTGAGTTGCTGAAGGCAATCATTTTCCCTGGGTACACTGATTAGAGGGCCGTGCCTAATGAGCTCAAGATGGGCATCTGGGGGCACTACAGGTAGTGTATTCATATTTATATTTATATTTTTATTTAAATTTATATATATATATATATATTTATTTATTTATTTATTTATTTATATTTATAAGAAACTAACACTTACTATCTTTTTGGTTTGTATTTGTTTGACATGCTCAATTTGGCCTGCCCCCACATGTCCCCAACTCCACGTTGGAAAAATTGAGGGATCAATATAAGATGTGGAAGAAGAATATGCGGGCGCGGTACTTTGGGAAGACCCGGGTGTCCATTCTGAGAATATGTGACACCGTCCCCTCGAAGGAGCCAATCTCATTGGCACAGTGGAAATTTTTTTATCGACAATGAAATCGCTGAGCGAAAATTGGCATCTCATCAATCGGGGAGGGAGAACCGGGCGAAGCAGTTGGGCATGCACTACTCCGGGCGGACGTCTTATGACGAGGTGGAGCATAGGATGGTAAGTTTTTATTTTTCTTTAATTTTAGTTTTATGTTATTCTAATTTAGCATTACTTTGCGTTACTTACTAATTCTGTATTATTTTATTTCAGGAGACGGGGAGTGGCCCTGGGGGTAGTCCACATAGGCTCGATGCCTATGTGGTAATTCAAATGAAGAAGGGAAAGGACAAGAAGGTGTCCTCAAGCATCGTAACCACGATTGTAAGTTATAAATGTTTATTTTTTAATTGCGTTATTAATTTTTTATTTACTTAATTAACTAATCGTGTACTTTTTTTAGTTTCAGGAAAAGCTTAAGGAAGTGCATGAATCACAGTTTGATGTCGACAAAGCATCTTTGGATACAGACGCACTCAACCAAGTGCTCGGGGTGGATCACAAGGGGACAACTATGGGGATGATCTCGTGGGTGGGGAATTCGAGGATCATCGAAATGGAGACAAGCAACATCAGGTTGAATCATAAGGTGGACACCTATGACGATAAGCTATCAAGGTTGGAGGTGATCGTCCTAGATATGTATGCCTTCATGAAGCGTCAGTTGGGGTCTACTTCCGATGGGGGCAAGGTCAAGGGCACGGGTAAGGGCATGGGCAAGGGGAAGGGAAAGGAAAAGGAGAAGGGGGTAGAGGTAGATGAGGACGTCACAGGTTCATTGCCGTTATGCATGAACTCACCGCCATATGATCCATTTCCCATCTTGACCCCCGTCGAACGACCTATGTCAACAATTGGTTGGCCGAACATGTTTCTACTCTAAATATAATGTGGGTAGCCGATAGTGAGGGGGTTGAGGGACTCGGGCATCCTCCCAGGTATGGTGGTTCATGGACGTCCCCTCCAAGACATTAAGGCAAGGGTGCTCATCAGGCATGTTTTGGTCAGAATGGAGAACTCACCTTTGTGGTTTCACTAATAATGCGGCGTTCAGCGAATTGAGGCATCTGCAAATGCATATGTCGTGTGGCCTTCCTTCCTCCTCCCACCTACTCAAGACCCTATTCCATGATATTATTTCTATTTATTTTATTTGGATATTGGATTATGCTTGTATTTTTTTGATTTAGTACTTGTTGGTTTGGATATGGATATTTATATTTCTATTTTATTTGCATATGGATTATATATGCCATGATTTGGTACATTATTTCCATTTTATTTGGATATATGCTATTTGGACAAGTACAATTTTTCTATAACGAGTACAAATATACTACTAGGCAGTGGCAGTGGCCATATCGTGCAATAAGTTTTTTTGAATTCTGTCCATAATTATCAAGGAATTTGACCGTGACAAGTCTGTGATAAAAAACTTATCACGATCAAAGTTCGTGATAATTTTGAATTTGTCACGAACTTGTCATGGTCCAAAATTGTGACAAGTTTAAGTTTTTATCAAGGACTTCTCATGGTCTTTGACCATGACAAACTTGTCAAGGTCAAAGACCGTGAAAAGTCCGTGATAAGGTTATTTTTCACCCCCAAACTTGTCACGGTCAAAGATCGTGACAAGTTTGACTTGTTAAGGTTTTTAACCATGACAAGTTGGCAGCTTTGGTGTAGTGTAATATCATCATCATCATCATCCTTGCCTTAATTCCATCATATGGGGTCAGCCACATGGATTCTCCTCTCCTCTTGTTATCTATTATAAGCAATATTATCATTCAAGTTTAATTTCTTAAGATCTCTCCTAATAATTTCCTCTCACCATAGCTTAGGGCGTCCCCTTTCTCTTTTATCCTCTATTTATAATAATCTTCCTCTTATTATAGGTGCATCTACTGGTCTACGCAACACATTTTTATACCACCTAAGTCTACTTTCTCTTAATTTATCGCTAATTGGAGAAACTCCTAACTTTTCTCTCACGTACTGATTTTTAATTTTGTCATTTTCTAGTAATTCCTATCATCCATCGAAGCGTTCTCATCTCACTAACATAGAGACTTTATGTTATTTGTTTAAATCCCAACACTTTGCTCCATATTGAGTCACTTCCTAACAATTGTTCTATGAAATGTTTCTTTTAATTTATTAGTTATCCTCTTATCGCATGGCACCCCCCTTGCTTATCTCTATTTCATCATGGCAGTTGATATTTTACTCGTAATATCCTCATCGATATCCCCATTACTTTGTAACGCTAAACCTAAATAACAAAATTTATTATTTTGGTTTATCATTTTTTCTTAAATCTTTAACATTATGTTACTCGAAGCCTAATTATTAAATTTACATTCCATAAATTCTGTTTTATTTCTACTGATTTTTAGACCTTTAGACTCTAAGGCTTTTCTCCAAGTATCTACTCTCATTGCTAAGCCCTGATTTGAAGTGTCTAATAAAATTATATCATCCGTAAACAGCATACACCATGGGATATCTTCTTGTATTTCCTTAGTAATCTCATCCAAAACTACGACAAACAAGTAAGGACTTAAGGTCGATCCTTGATATAGACCCACTTTAATCGTAAAATCATTAGTTTCTCCATATATAGTTCTTAATCTAGTTTTTGTGTATCATACATATCTTCAATAACTATAATATAACTCATAGGGATTTTTTTCCTCCTTAACCCCCACCAAATTATATCCCTAGGTACTCTATCATAAGCCTTTTGTAGGTCTATAAAGACCATATGTAAATTTTTATTCTTACTTCTACATTTCTTCATTAATTGTCTTAATAAGTAAATAGCTTCCGTGGTGAATCGTCCTGGTATGAATCCAAATTGATTGTTCGAATTAGTAAACTCATTTCTTAATCTTTGTTCTATAACCTTTTCCCATAATTTTATAGTGTGATCCATCAGTTTGATTCCTCTATATTTACCCCAGTTTTGTATATCCCCTTTATTTTCAATACAAAGGTGAAGCACCTTATACTCTTGACTCACTTGAGTCTATATTGTATAAGTGTTCATCTAGTTTGGAAATTGTGACCAAATTGTGTCTATCCTAGAATCCAAAGAACCCCAGAGCTTGGTTTGCTATTTCATCTTTCTTGATTGATTTATCTAGACCATATTACCAACACTCACACATAGTAGAATTGATCTCATACATTTCATATTGCATATAATTGTGTGTACATATGTTGAGTGTGTTTAAATCCCTTAAATTGTTTTTTAATATTTTTTTGGGATTTTATAATCATTTAAAATAAGTTTTATTTAATTAAAATTTGTTTTTATAAAAAGTTTTTGGGGTCAATCTGCAATTAAGTTTTAATGGTTATATTGCCTGAAAGTTACCTTGGGTAGAATCCGAAAGCGAGAGAGACTTCAGGGTATGTTTGTAATTAATTTTAGACGCGCGTTTGATCTCTTATAGTTGCCCAACTGTTGTCTTCTGATTGGTGGAGTGTGTGTTTCTCTATAGAGTGTAAAACAACGATTGTTTACAACCCTTGGATCGTTTTTATCAACGATCTGCATGCGCTCTTACTTCATCCCTGTGAAACTCATATGAACCAATCAGGAGAGTTTTAATCACCGCATATCGTGAACCCTTGGATCAAAGTCAATCAACCTTGACTCAATCTGAGCCATTGATTTTGAACCTTATTCTCGAATCTTCTCAGCCTCCTATAAAAGGACCCCTTCACTCAGCCATCTGAGACTTTTTGCAATTTCATACTTTAGAGAGAAAATAGAGAGTAGAGAGAGAATAGAGAAAAGAGAGAGAAGAGAAAAAAGAGAGAGAAGAGAGAAACCAGAAAGAGAGAGAAAGAGTTAGAAACCCTAACCCTAACCCTAAATCGTCAAAATCTTTTCAAACCTAAACCTCTTTTCAAGTCCTGTATATACCAAACACAACCTTGAGTGTTTGAGTGTTTTGAGAGGTTGAGAGTTGGTTTGTTTAGTTGGTTTGTTGCTGTAACCTCTTCGTTCTTAGATCTTGTGTCCAACTTAAACATCTATCTTAGATCTAAGTTTCTGCTTTATAGAAATTTTAGATCTGAGTACTTTATGTTACATTTCACTTAGATTTACATATTTTGTTTCTCATCTTGAGAAATATATTGTTGATTCTTTTCTGTAAATGTTTTTAACATTGAAATCAACAATAATGTTTTCTATTTCTAGTTCTCTTGAAACAAGAACTTTGACCTAGTTTGGAATCGCACTTGGTGATTTTCAATCTAAATTTTTTTTCCAAAACCTGAGATTGATTAAGATCTTGATACGTCTTCTGAGCAAGATAGCCGTGGATTCTGGGATTATTGTAAAGGTCAAATAAGGTTACGTTTTGTGACAAGAGAGAAATAGAAAAATCACAGCATATAGTTTTTATATGTAATTTGTTAAGACTGGTTGTATAAAATAAGTGTGTGTGTGTGTGCATGCATGTGTTAGAGAGCACCTCCACAAACACTATCACCCTACCACACTAAAAGGTGTTGGTAATAAGATCTTGAGAACAAGAGTCGAAGTAAAGAACTTGAACAAATTGGAAGTTAGCAAACTGGGAGAACAACATCAACAATCAGAACTGCAGAGAAGTTATAAGGACACCAGAGGGTACATTCCTAAAATTATATAGGTCTGAGTTGTATGCATGTTTGTCCTATAGTTTGTAACTGTTAAAATTTGTTTTAGTGGAATTTTTGGTTTACTCCATAGAGGGAGTCGTGGATGTTTCCTCAGTTGGGTGAGGTTTTACCACGTAAAAAATCCTTGTTCTTAATCTTTCTACATCTCCTCATCTCATTCTTGGTTGTGCTGAGTTTAAAGTTTTTAAACTATTTTATTAAACATGTTAATCAAATCTTGAACAAATGTCGTACATACTTTTGTTAAACACATCTTGTGTTCAATTAGTTTTGATTTTAAATAAAAGAGTTTCTTCAAAAAACTATTTGGAGTTACTTAAATAGTTTAATTTTATATTAAACGGCTTTAGTAACTGATTTTCAATTGGTATCAGAGCTTTGTAAACTTCTTTTAAAGAGATCCTGTGTGTCTGAAATTGTTTTCTGAAAATCCAACATGGACTAGAAAAATGAAAGATTTGGTAACTTGACCAGACCTCCTATCTTTGATGGAACCAATTTTGCTTAGTGGAAAGTAAGGATGATTGCTTTGATTCAAGGAACTTTGGGAGATGATGTCTGGGACATTGTTGAAAATGGATATATTTTTCCTACTAAACCATCCACTGAAGGAAGTAATGAAAGGGTTAAGAAAGTATTAAGTGAATTCACACAAGAAGAGAAACAAGTTTCTCGCATCAATAACAAAGGAAAGTATGCCATATTTATGTCCATAAATGAACATGAGTTAAAAAGAATCTCATCTTGTACCACTTCTAAGGAAGCTTGGGACACTTTGGTTACTGCTCATGAAGGTGACACTAGAGTTAAGGCTGCTAAAACACAAATACTCATTCAATAGTATAACTCTTTAATTATGTCTGAATCTGAGTCATTTGATGACTTCTACATGAATTTGACTGATATTGTGACAAAACTGCATGCTAATGGGATAACATATGACATACATGAAATTGTATCTAATATTCTGAGATCATTACCACAGAAATTTTACAACAAAAGATACGCTATTGAGGAAATGTGTGACATAAATCTCACTCCTAAATTATTCAGTAGTAAATTAGGAACTGTGGAAATGGAACTAGAATTTAAGAAACAATTAACCCAGTCCTATAAGAAACAGACTAGTTCCAATCTGAGCTTTTCTTCTTAGATGATTAAACCTGAGTTTAACATTCCCAATGATGATTCTGATGAGGAATGCGATATAGAGAGTTTGGACAATCATATTGCCTTAATGACAAAATAGTTTAAGAAAATCATTAAGTTTAGAAACAACATGGGAAACAAACAAGGCAAGTCCAATTATCCAACTCACTCTAATCATAAACCTCATGAGAAAAGTTATGAAAAACATTACAAGGACTCCCACACTAAACCTAATAGAGACCTTAAGAAGACTGAATGCTTCAGATGTGGTAAACTAGGACACATTTCACAAGACTGTAGAGTTAACTTGAACATTCAAAATAAACACGCTAGAGCTAATATTTGCAAGACATGGGATGATTCAAGTGATTCAGAAAATGAGGAACCTGAATCATCTGATGTTTTTTATCCTTGCTTGTCTTTCTTTGCCAAGATTCTCTATAATGATGATATGCCTGTGTTTGTTAGCGAGGATGAATCCAGTAATTCTACTTTTGTTGTTTTGAATCATGCTGTTACTGGTTTAGATGCTTTAATTACTGAGAACATTGCTATTTATCCCTCGGGGTGTGTGAGTCAAAGGGAAAGCGATAATGACGATGTCAATGGGTGTGTGAGTCCAAGAAATGAAGCCTTAGGGGTCACTTCACACACTACACTTAGTGACTCAGACAATGAAGATCTCCCAGATATTCACACACTTTATGCTAAAACTCTCAAGAAAAGCACTAGACTAGAGAAGATTGTGAAAGATCTCACCAAGAAGTTAGAAGATCTAAGCCTGATGGTTAAACTTAATGCTGAAGAGTATACTACCCAATGTCTAACTCATGAAAGTGAAATCAAAATGTTTGATCAAAAACTGAGAAATTTGACTGAAAAAAATGAAACTCTGGAGAAAAAAATACAAAGGAACATTGTTAGAATTGGAACAAACTAAAGAAAAGACAGCAAGTGTTTTCAAAAAATTTACAAAATTTAAAAATAACTCAAATTATTTTGATGGATTTGTTACTGAATCAAAAACCAATTTTGATGATCGAACTGGAATAGGGTTTTGCCCCAATTTTAAGACACAAACAAAATGTTTTTAACCTATCAAGTTTGTGTCAGGAGGTAAAAGACCTATCGAAACCTGCCCAGACTTTCATTCTCTAAAAACTGAGTTTGACTCAAAACATCAAAATTTTAACATTAGGGAATCAAGTTGCTCTAAACAAGAAAGTTCACCTAAGGCTAAATACGTCCGCCCCTCCATTAGGAAGAGTGAATCTATATTCAAAACTGTACTATCTAGGAATAAAGTTCAACGTCAAAATCCCTTGAAACCTATGTTTAGAGACTTTCCTAAGGAGACCCCAACTTTGAGCAATCTTTATTGCTCCTACTGCGATATATACGGTCACTCTTTTGATGGTTGCTATTCTAGAAGACTAGTTAAACATGGCTGTAATCCTCCTATCTATCAGAATTTTAACTATTCTAGAAGAAGCCATAACAATTATGTACTACCTAGACAACTAGACAAAAACTCTAACTATAGAAAGAGAAAGACCAAACCTAAAAGAATATTCCCTAGAAGGATTCCTAAACACTTTCCTAAACTAAACGCTCATGTCTTTCATAAAACTCAAAATCATGTGCAAAACATTTTTCAACAAAAATCGAATGCTCTCAAATTTGATCAATTGAGAGCTAATAAGCGCAAAATGAAATCTAGAGCAATTGGGGTTAGAAAAGATAATCTATTACCCCAGATGAAGTGTAACATTATTATTGCTTTAAAAGCTGAACACACATCGTCTGGTTGGTATTTAGACTCTGGATGTTCTAAGCACATGACTGGGGATGATATAAAACTCTTTAACAAAACCAGCTTTGCTGGAGGAAAAGTTATTTTTGGTGATGGAGTATCTTCTCAGATTATAGGCAAAGTAACTCTCCAAGAAGGTGGACTTCCTGTTTTTGAAAATGTTCTTCTAGTTAAAGGTCTTAAGGCCAACCTACTAAGTATCTCGCAATTTTGTGACTCATATCACACTGTTACCTTTTCAAAGAACAATTGCAAAATTTTAAATGAAAAAGGTGAATGCATAATTACAGGATTCATGACCCCTGACAATTGTTATACTGTCATGAATAATTCTGAAATCTATAATGTTTCCAGAATGGATGACAATGAGATATGGCATAACAAGATGGGCCACATAAATTACGATAATATTAGTAGATTGACCTCTCAAGAAATAGTTAGAGGAGTTCCAAAAATCAAACCAATTTCTAACATTGTCTGTGGTTCCTGTCAGGAAGGTAAAATTGTTAAGGCACCTCATACGAAAGTTAAAGATATCCTTACCTCTAATCCTTTGGAGCTCATCCATATGGACCTAATGGGTCCCTCCCAAACTGTTAGTCTCTTTGGAAACAGTTACATTCTAGTTCTGGTCGATGACTTCACTAGATTTACGTGGGTAGCCTTCTTAAAACATAAGTCTGACGCTTTTCAAACTTTCTTAAAAATACTTATTCGGATTGAAAATGAGAAGGACACTCAAGTAAATAGAATTCGTAGTGATAGAGGTGGAGAATTCAAAGACACTGGTATAATAGAGTACTGTGACTATAATGGTTACAAACACGAGTTTAGTGCTCCTAAGACTCCTCAACAAAATGGGATCGCCGAGATAAAGAATCGTACCCTTCAGGAGATTGGACGTGTTATGTTACATGGAAAGAATTTGCCTAAATATTTTTGGGTAGAATCTATTTGTAATTATCAATAGGGTTTATCATAGAAAGAATTCCAAACAAACCCCTTATGAACATTGGTATAAGAAAAAACCCAATTTTTAGTACCTTAGAACTTTTGGTAATACTTGTTATGTATGCAAAGATAGGGAACACTTGTCCAAATTTGAGAGCCGGGGAGATAAAGCTATTTTTCTAGGTTACTCACCTAATAGTAGAGCCTACCGTATTTATAATCTTCGCACTAAAACCTTGATGGAATGCATAAATGTAATTATAAGAGACACTACTGTAGAGAGTAAGACTGGTGAATCAACTATTGAGGAAGAGCCTACAAATGTTTTAGAAAGTGACTCTCCACAAATAGATGACTCATTACCAATTGAGATACCTGAAGTACCTAACTGGGTTTCTATAGACCATCCCATGAATAGCGTTGTTGGTAACCTTAGTGAGCCTGTGCGTACAAGATCTCGATTAAGAAATTATGCACATTATGCATGCTTTGTTTCCCTAGTGGAACCAAAGAATGTAAATGAGGCATTTAATGACTCTCACTGGATTTCTGCTATGCAGGAAGAACTTCTTCAATTTGTCATTCATGATGTTTGGTATCTTGTACCTAGGCCTATTCACAAAAAGGTTATTGGCACACGTTGGATTTTTATAAATAAGTCTGATGAAAGTGGGATAATCATTAAAAATAAAGCTAGATTAGTTGCTCAAGGATAATCTTAAATTGAAGGAATAGATTTTAACGAGACCTTTGCTCCTGTTACTCGTTTAGAATCTGTTCGTCTTCTCTTTGCCATAGCTTGCTACTTGCATTTTACACTTTACGAAATGGATGTCAAATCTGCATTCCTTAATGGAATATTGACTGAAGAGACCTATGTAGAATAGCCAAAAAGGTCTATTGACCCTCAATATCCAAATCATGTATTTCGTCTTAAAAAGGCTTTGTATGGCCTTAAACAAGCGCCTAGAGCCTGGTATGAGCGTCTTTCCAGCTTCCTCTTAGATAAAGGTTTTAAAAGAGGTGGAAATGATCAAACCCTATTTGTCAAACATTTTGGGAAACCCATCATTATTGCTCAAGTTTATGTTGACGATATTATCTTTGGATCAACTTCTCCCTCAAAAGTAAAATCCTTCTCTGAGATTATGCATAAAGAGTTTCAAATGTCTCTTATGGGAGAGTTGCAATTTTTCTTAGGTCTTCAAGTCAAACAAAATTCAGAAGGATTATTTGTCTTGCAATCCAAGTACGCTTTAGAGATAGTAAAGAAATTTGGCCTTGAGAGTGCTAAAGATGCTAAAACACCCATGAGTACTACGGTAAAACTATCTAAAGACGAAACCGGAAAATCTATAGATCCAACTCTATATCGTAGTATGATAGGAACCTTGCTATACCTTACTGCCTCGCGTCCTGATATAATGTATGCTGTGTGTGTTTGTGCTCGTTATTAAAATAACCCTAAAGAGAGCCATCTATCTTCTGTTAAAAGAATCGTTAAATATGTAAAAGGCACTCTGAACCTAGGACTTTGGTACACTAGTGACACACCAAGCACTATAATTGGATACACTGATGCTGACTGGGTTGGGTGTACTGATGATAGTAAAAGCACATCAGGAGCATGTTATTATATAGGTTATAATTTGGTAGGATGGAGTAGTAAGAAATAAACTGCATATCACTCTTAATAGCCGAATCTGAATACATAGCCGCTGGAAGCTGTTGTGCTCAATTACTTTGGCTTAAACAAATGCTAAGTGATTATGGTATTCAAGAAAACCAATTGCATCTCTATTGGGATAATCAAAGCGCGATCAATATCTCTAAAAATCCTGTTCCACACTCGCGAACAAACCACATAAAAATAAGACATCACTTTATACGTGAATTGGTTGAAACTAAGGAATTAGAAATCAATTATCTTCCTACTGATTTGCAACTCGCAGAAATGTTTACCAAGCCTTTAGATTACAATCGATTTATTTCTTTGTGTAAATCTATTGGTATGGTGTGTGATGATTAATCTCTTTGATCTCTTTATTTTTACCCTTTGTCTATTTGAGACAAAATGGGAGAGAAATTTGAGTCTAATGAGTTTCACATATGCTAAACAACTTGATCTTAGTGATTTATTGCAGGTTTCTGTACAGTTATTCTCAACAGTTGTAATAGGGCATTCAATTCTAAATAGTTGAGTTATGTACTTTTGCTTTCTAGGAAATGGGTAGATAGATTTTTTTTGGAATAGGCTTCCTTATTCTTGTTGCCCTACGAGTCCTAAATGACCCAAAGTAGATTTTGTCTCATATTTCCAAAGGGGAAGATTGAAGCACCTTATACTCTTGACTCACTTGAGTCTATATTGTATAAGTGTTCATCTAGTTTGGAAATTGTGACAAAATTGTGTCTATCCTAGAATCCAAAGAACCCCAGAGCTTGGTTTGCTATTTCATCTTTCTTGATTGATTGATCTAGACCATATTACCAACACTCACACATACTAGAATTGATCTCATACATTTCATATTACATATAATGGTGTGTACATATGTTGAGTGTGTTTAAATCCCTTAAATTGGGTTTTAATATTTTTTTGGGATTTTATAATCATTTAAAATAAGTTTTATTTAATTAAAATTTGTTTTTAAAATTTTTTTGGGGTCAATCTGCAATTAAGTTTTAATGGTTATATTGGCTGAAAGTTACCTTGAGTAGAATCCGAAAGCGGCAGAGACTTCAGGGTGTGTTGGTAATTAATTTTAGACGCGCATTTGATCTCTTATAATTGCCCAACATCTGTTGTCTTCTGATTGGTGGAGTGTGTGTTTCTTTATAGAGTGCAAAACAACGATTGTTTACAACCCTTGGATCATTTTTATCAACGATCTGCATGCGCTCTTACTTCATCCCTGTGAACCTCATATGAACCAATCATGAGAGTTTTAATCACCGCATATCGTGAACCCTTGGATCATAATCAATTAACCTTGACTCAATCTGAGCCATTGATTTTGAACCTTATTCTCGAATCTTCTCAGCCTCCTATAAAAGGACCCCTTCACTCAGCCATCTGAGACTTTTTGCCATTTCGTCCTTTAGAGAGAAAAGAAAGAGTAGAGAGAGAAGAGAGAAACCAGAAAGAGAGAGAAATAGTTAGAAACCCTAACCCTAAATCGTCAAAATCTTTTCAAACCTAAACCTCTTTTCAAGTCCTGTATATACCAAACACAACCTTGAGTGTTTGAGTGTTTTGATAGGTTGAGAGTTGGTTTGTTTAGTTGGTTTGTTGCTGTAACCTCTTCATTCTTAGATATTGTGTCCAACTTAAACATCTATCTTAGATATAAGTTTCTGCTTTATAGAAATTTCAGATCTGAGTACTTTATGTTACATTTCACTTAGATTTACATATTTTGTTTCTCATCTTGAGAAATATATTGTTGATTCTTTTCTGTAAATGTTTTTAACTTTGAAATCAACAATAATGTTTTCTGTTTCTAGTTCTCTTGAAATAAGACCCTTGACCTAGTTTGGAATCGCAATTGGTGATTTTCAATCTCAAAAATCTTTTCAAAACTTGAGATTGATTAAGATCTTGATAAGTCTTCTGAGCAAGTTAGCCGTGGATTCTGGGATTATTGTAAAGGTCAAATAAGGTTAAGTTTTATGAGAAGACAAAAATAGAAAAATCACAACATATAGTTCTCATATGTAATTTGTTAGGACTGGTTGTATAAAATAAGTGTGTGTGTGTGTGTGTGTGCATGCATGTGTTAGAGAGAACCTCCACAAACACTATCACCCTACCACATTAAAAAGTGTTGGTAATAAGATCTTGAGAACAAGAGTCGACGTAAAGAACTTGAAGAAATTGGAAGTTAGCATACTGGGAGAACAACATCAACAATCAGAACTGCAGAGAAGTTATAAGGACACCAGAGGGTACATTCCTAAACTTATACAGGTCTGAGTTGTATGCATGTTTGTTATATAGTTTGTAACTATTAAAATTTGTTTTAGTGGAATTTTTGGTTTACTCCGTAGAGGGAGTCGTGGATGTTTCCTCAGTTGGGTGAGGTTTTACTACGTAAAAAATCCTTGTTCATAATCTTTCTACATCTCCTCATCTCATTCTTGGTTGTGCTGAGTTTAAAGTTTTTAAACAATTTTATTAAACCTATTAATCAAATCTTGAACAGATCTCGTACATAATTTTGTTAAACACATCTTGTGTTCAATTAGTTTTGATTTTAAAGAAAAGAATTTCTTCAAAAAACTGTTCGGAGTTACTTAAATAGTTTAATTTTATATTAAACGACTTTAGTAATAGATTTTCAAAAGGTATTATGGTGATTTTCCTCCACTCATCTATCATGTTTCCTTCTTTTAAAATTTTATTAACTAAACCTATTAACCAGTTTATCCCTATACTTGCAATGGTTCTCCATACTTCTTTGGGTATTTTATTTGGGCCAACTGTTTTATTATTTTCCATTTTTTTATTAATATATCTACTTATTTTTCAGTGTATTAATATATCTACTTCTTTTTCAGTGACTAAACATACAATTCCTATATTCGGTTCAATGTTCTCGACATCGTTTTTGGGATATTTTTCATTCAGTTATCCTTGAAAATGCTCTTTCCATTTATCTAGAATTTCTTTATCGTTAATTAATATATTTTGATTTATGTCTTTAATACACTTAACTATACCCATATCCCTGTCAATCTATCTTTATTCCTTGCCAATTTATATATTTCCTTTTCACCTTCCTTGGTACCTAATTTATTATAAAAATGATTTATTGTGTTTTGATGCAGATTTCTAATAATATTTTTTACTTCTCTTTTTAACTTCTTATACTTTTCTAAATCTTCTTTATTTTTACTCTTTTGCCTCTCTTTAAAACTTAGTCGTTTCTTTTGTATTATATTTTGCACTTTCTCATTCCACCATAAAGTCTTTTTCCTTTAGTCTCACCTAGAATTTGCTTCCTTATTTTCTCGATATCATTCTTTGTTCTTGACCAAATGTTGTTAAGATTGTCATCCCAATTCCACTTCATGTTTAACAGGAACTTGTACCTAAATTCTATCTCCTTGCATCTTTTTAAATCCTTCCATTTATATTTTGATAGCCTATTTTCTCTTTTATATATGTAAATCCATTAATTGCTAAATTTATTACTAGTAGGCGATGTTGATTTGTTAAACTTTCACCTGCTATAACTTTACAATCTTTGCATGTGTACAAGTCTCTTCTCCTAAGTAAGCAATAGTCTATTTGGGTTTTATTCTCTCCACTTTTAAATGTTATTAAATGTTCTTCCCATTTTAAAAAAAATGTGTTTGTTAACGATAGATCGTATGCCTTAGCAAATTCTAAGATAATTTACCCTATTTAATTTATATTACCAAAACCACAACCTCTGTATATCCTTAGATAACCATCCCGTTCTACTCATACATGTCCATTAAAGTCACCTCCTAAAAATATGCTTTCATGCGTAGGAATTTGTTGTAATACTTCATCCAATAATTCCTAAAATGATCTCTTTACATTTTCATCTAAAGCTCCTTGGGGTGCGTAAGCACTTATAATATTCAATATTATTTTATCTAAGACAATATTAATACTCATTAATCTATCTTCCTATCTTTTAACATCCACGACTTTATCTTTGATATAGTGATCAACAATAATATTGACCTCATTTCTATGATTATCTATCCCTCCCGAGTAAAATAATTTATAATCGTCTCCTATCTCTCTAGCCTTTTCACCCTTCATTTTAGTTTCTTTTAGGCATGGTATGTTGATTTTTCTCCATTTTAAGGTATCCATAAGTTCTTTACACTTGACAGTTGTTGTTCTTAAATTACTCGTACCAAATCTAATATCTATCATAATATTCAACACGATGAGAAGGTGAAATGAAATAAAAGAGTGAGCACTTAGGCTCGACACCTACATCCTACATGAGAAGTAACTGAAGAGAATGAAAATGGAGTTGAATAATAATGTGACATGTGTGTGTAGATAATATAAACAAAAAGATAAATGTATAAAAATTTGGACTTGTTCACTCGGAATACAATCTGAGTGAGCCTATGCACCCACTCGGAGCGATTTAAAGTCCAAAAAGTTCTTGAATAACCAAGAGGAGTTTTACCTCATATAGAGTCTCAATGTGAGAGATATAGTCTTTGCTTGATCATTTGATATGCTTTAAGATTGAAATATAGTCAGATTTAAAAATGCGTATTATTTGAGTTTATAAGAGAATTTGAACAAGCTTGGTTCACTCGTACAATCACTCGATGATGAATGGATGGCCAAATTTCCAACATTAAGAACAAAATAGTAGGCTGGAACCCCGAATCTAATGATCCTCTAACCTACATGAAAGTATTTCATGATTTTAAAGTTTTTTGTTTAGTTTTTTTGAGAAAGAAGTGAATGGGTGAATATGTACAATATCTGACTTGAGTTTTAGATATCGGGCTTCTCTAATATGCCTATGTATCCACTATTCGTAGAATTAAAGTTAACGTGTTTCAGACATGAGATTTGAAAAGATCAAGCTTCACATGATGAAGAAACATAGATAAAGTAGCTTGAAGGGGGGGTATTGTAGCACACCACCGCCACTTTTAGTATAAAAACTAAAAAAAAAGAGTGAGATCACATACTTGCAAAGTTACGTAAACTTCTTTTTGTTTTGGCAACATTACAGCTTAGGATTGACCTTTTTAGAATTGCATCTAAGGATACTTTTGAAGACGAAAAAAATTAAGAAAAGGGGGAAATGGGTTTTGGCTATTTTTGGATTTGGATGATGAGAAAGAAACTAGGGCTAGAAGTTAAAGCACTAAATCAAAACTTAGAGAGGCTTTAATGATAAATAGATAGAGTTTCAAGGATTTTTGGAAGGAAAAATACTTCTAGGCATAATGATCTACATTTAAGATAGTGGAGTTAAGGCCTTCAACTGGTAGGTGAAGGCCTCCTTTTATAGGCAAAAATGTGGGCTTAATGACCGAACGATCATGGGTATTGTGCGCACTTGACCGATCAGTCAAGCAGGCTTCACTCTAAGCTTTTGGGCCCATTCTAGACTGGATTAATTCTTTTAGGTAATTTTGTGGGCTGTTTTAAGGTACTTGGACTTTTAGAAAGGTGTTCATGATCTTGCGCTGGATTTTGGGTCTTTAGAAGCCATGTTAGGTGTGGATACCTTTACAATATTAGGCGTGGATACCTTTATGGAGAAGAATGGGGTGTCTACAAAGCCCCTCAACATCGGATTTCATTTTAGATTAATGCTGTTACAAAGAAAGACACATGTTATGCGACTATTGGGGATTCTCTTCACCTCTAATGAATTATTTTTGGATTACTCTCCTTTTTTTAGAGAGTTGGTTTGATTAGTACGAAGGGTTACGATTCTTTCCTGGTTATGACTTACGGAAGATGATGATATATGGTCATGGGGTGAGGTGAAATATTAGGTTGTTTGAACGACACGTTCATTTAGGACAAGGTGTTTGTCGATACACATTATCGTTCAGAAAAGGTGTTCACTTGGGACAAGGTGTTTGTTGATACACCAGATCATTTTGAAATGGGTGTCCTCTTAGGACAAGGTATTGGTCGATACACTGAATCATTCAGATGGGGTGCCCTTTTAGGATAAGGTTTTTGTCAATACAATGGATCATTCATACGAGGTGTTCGCTTGGGACAAGGTATTCGTTGATACATCAGATCGTTTAAAAAGGTTTTCTCTTGGGACGGGGTGTTTGTCGATACACTGAATCATTTTAGAAAATATCTGCTGGAGACAAGGATTGTTTAGAAAGGTTTTTGCTTGGGACAGGGTGTTCATCAATACACCGAATCGTTATAGAAGATATCCATGTGAGACAAAGTGTTTGTCGATACGTCAAATCACTTAAAAGGGGTATCAACTTGGGACAAGGTGTTTATCGATAAACCGAATCATTTTGGAAAATGTCGGTTTAGGGCGGGGTGCTTGTCGATACATTGAATCGTTTATAAATGGTGTCCACTTGGTACAAGGTTTTTGTTGATACAACAAATCATTTTGGTAGATGTCCGCTTGGGACTAGGTATTTTTTGATACATCGAATCATTTTGGAAAATGTTCGCTTAGGGTGGGGTGTTTGTCGATACACCAGATCATTTTGGAAAATGTCCGCTTGGGGGAGATACACTAAATCATTCGGAATGGTTTTCTGAATGGGGCAAGTTACGTAGAGATTCACCGAATCTCTAGGAAAGGTCAAGAATCTTTGACTCAATTTTGGTAAGGATTTTTGTAACTTACTCAGGAGAAATAAATTTTGAATTTTGGATTTGATTGAGGAGGATAATGGATTTCGAATTTTGATTTTTGGTGATTAATGAATTTCAAAATAATGAATTCTATTCAAGAATAATGAATTTGAGTTGGTGGAAGAATGAATTTGGATTGGAAGAAAGAATGATTTTATTGGCTTTGGGGTATTTGACGGATCGGGCAAGCTCGTGCTTGAACAATCGATCAGGAGCATGACCCTTATATATAGGCAATTTTTCCACAATTTTCTATGACACCCTGCCTAATTAAACATCGGGTGATCAGGCCTTCATTAAATTAAAACAGGTTTCTCAAATGGTTCATTCTTAGCATCACTGTCGAAAACTTTTTTAATTACAAATCCCCTAAGTAAAATTAGACCGATGCCAAATTTTATCTTTCTTAAAACAGATAAATCAACCATGCGGAACAAAGTACAAATAATCCTGTACTATAATTCAAACATCAAAGTTAAAGTACAACATAACAAAAGTATTACCGAATAAATCATCGGCTAAAAATCCCAAACAACAATAGAATAACCACTAGTCTGAAACTAACATCTGAGACTAATACCGGACCACAAGTCCATACATAGAGGAGTGCGAGATCCTGTGCTAGATCTGAATGAGAGATATCGTCTAGTCAAATCCTGTAAGCATCCACTGTGCTACAACTCCGAGTCTGGAATGGAATCATCACACATGGCGTCCCTGTGGCTGGACACCTAAAAGGTTTTAAAAATATTTTATAGCAAGAGTTAGTACTCAAAACATTTTGAAAATATTTAGCAAGCGTTTATCACAATATAAAATGCGGTTATTGATTACACATGTTAGGTTCTCGTACACTCTCTTGAGTTAACTCACCCCTCATCTTTCGTGCACACCTAACGTTCTACACTTAGTTTATCTAGCCATACTTCCCAAGCTAACTAAAACCAAAGTAGTCAACTGAACTTATCTGTACCCAAGTTCCAGTACCGCCCATACAGTATAACCGTTTTACTAACATCTCGCGTATGTTAATTAATTCTCAAGTAACATTTCATCTATGTTATTTTTCAAGACTTCTCATTTAGCTTCACTACAAAAATTACTACAATTTTCACAATTGTTGACTTTCCCACTTATGTAATTAAGTTTCGCTACTTGAATTACTAAATAGATTTTCTCTATCTAAAGGTTCATTTCGAAATTAAGTTTCACTACTTAACTTACCAATTCAGTATGTATCTTTAAATACACAATATATCAATCTACAATACACGGAAGTAGAATATCATCTGGTGTATATATTTTCACACATAATATATATACTAAATATTAGTCCCTGCTATTTTGCCCCTTTTATACACATAAAGGACTCTTGGTTCGGAATGATTCATCGACCCCAAGTAAGAATGGGTTCGACATGATACATTGACCCCAATTATTTTAAAAATATATATATACACATATTCTGGTTCGGGACTCTCTCATCGCGAAACCAGTTCAAAGTTTGGTTCGATATTTCTCATCGACCCCAAGCTTATAATAACTTTATGTTAGTTCGGAATGTCTTATCGACCCTAACATAATTAATTTAGGTACAATCTCTCTACCTAAAAGATCACATAATTCAGTAGGTACACGCCCGACCTATTAATCATATACGTACGTAATATTTTAATCTCATATATTTACCGTACAGTATTCGCTTTACGATTTATCTCATTAATCGTATTTATTTGAGTATTCACACAACTCTAAGGGTCCTAGTTACCCACTTACATATAATTTCAGTAGTTATTGCTCACCCTAATGATCTATTACTTAAATTGAATTTACTTCGCCCCGTAACTCAATTTCCGAAGTTCTCGATACTCTACTAAATCGGATTATTCTCCTCGGTCCATAATCCAAGCCCTACCCCCAATGGCCTTATTGGACCTCAACAATATACCTACTGGTCTTATTCTTACTCCCATATCAGAATAATGTAAAACCTAGAATACCCATTCATTCCCGAACTCAACGAAGGATTAAACACAAAATTTTCGGGAACACAGCTTGCGTCGATCGATCGACATAGTCGATCGATCGATAGTTCCGGATCGATCGATTGATCGAACAGGGACAGACGCAGTCTGTCTTCTTCGTTGAACCTCTCCTCCATTAACAAATTTCCAAACTCCATTATTGTCCACCAAACTTTTACCCAACGATCCTAACATATTTCCACATATACTAGGACAGTTTCTAACGTGTCATTTACATCAAAACTCCAATTACTTTAAAGAATTAATGAATTAAAACCCAGAATTTCTTGAAACCCTAGTTATGGTGTTCTTCCCATATTATCATCCAAAATCCAGATTTTTATTCCAAAAATCATCAAATCTAATCTGAATATTAATCCTCTACATAGTTTAAATCATTCTACATGCGATTCCTATCCCAACATGCATAAATATCATCTTTCTCCAATCAAAATATTGATTTAAACAAAACTATTCAAAAACCCTACACATGGGTATTATAACTTTATAAATTTTTGAAATAAATAACTTGCCTTATGATCAGTAGGGTCTGATTTCGTGGTTCTTGTTGATGATTGATGATCTTCATCCTTCAATCTTTCTTCCCCAATAAGTTGATGGTAGAAACCCCTTTGAATCCTTCCCAAATCTTCTTTTTGCTTTAGAAAGTGGTGCCTCTACTCTCTCTAATGGTATTGGTGTCGACATGGGTGTTCTAACCCTAATTCATCTATCATACGGCTAATATAAAACTCTCAATTTCGTAGGTCTCCATACCCTCTTATGTTAAAAGACCAAAACGCCCCCGAACGGTCTCGGTTTAGTCCAAAATTGCCCCGGGACTCAACTAGTACCCCCGGGTATACTATTTTGACTAATTTGACCCTTCCGGACTCATTGGTGACCTCTAAATTATCATTTGAGTCACTTAAAAAATATTACTCGTTCTCACCCCAACACGGTCTACACGCGTTAAGTAACTATTTACCATAATTACAATTTTAAATAAAACTCTTTAAATTACTACTCTTACGTAATTTAAATCAAGACAATATTTTCTCATTTAATTCTCCAATCTAATTAAATGGAATAATCAGAAATACGGGGTATTACATTTTCCTCACTTTTCACTTCTCACTCTCTTTACTTTCTTAGAGCCTCCAACTTTATCTATTTTTTAGTTTTTTTGTGAGTGTTTTCTCTCTATCATAGCTGAGAGAGATGCTGGATATACTATTGAGAGACCTTCCTGATGTGAGGCATGTGCTCGAGGATGACAAGCCTGAGGATTGGGTGGGTGTAAAGATTCTAGATGATCAATAGGAGAGGCGAAGGTATGCCACCATGTGACCCAATTGACATATTGGGATAGCTTGCTGTGCATCTCTATAACTCTGTGCATGGCGACCTAGTATTTATTTATTTTCGCGACATCTTTTTTGTTACATTTTTTCTTGAAGTATTATTATGATGCGTTATTTTGTTTTTTATTTATTATTTTCATTATTTTGAGCATTTCTTAGGAGCCTTTGGAGGATAGCACCACTCATATTCAACTTAAGAGTTTCCCTAAGTGGGTACTGGCTCTCTAGAAGGGAGACCACTTTCCTTTTGTCATCAGGGTCAGGTTAATGGAATTGGGATTCGGTCCATTTTTAGATTCTTTGGCTATGACTCATGGTATTTCCACGGTACGGGCATTGGCAGAGAGGTAGTTGGACACTATTTCCTCCTTTCATTTGTTAGAAGGAGAAATGACACTCACTCCCTTGGACCTTCTTGATCTTAGTAGCCTCCTGATGGGACAGTTTTCAGTGATGATCCCTCACCACTTTAGAATCTATGAGGATGCCATCGGGGTGACACTGGGGTTTATGCTGTTCATTATCTTGGGTGAGACTATTGTTCTTACCTCCCTGGACACCCATACATGGAAACAAAATAGGGAGTTTAGGAGATAATGCAACAAGTATTTGTCAGTGTACCCGATGTTTCGTGCTCTTTTGCACTCGATCACACTACATACTCTTCTTTTAAAGCCCCGACCCGAATCCATGGATAATTGCGCGTCAACTTGGTCCAATCCAAACATAAGGTGCGAAGTGCAATGTGACAACATAAATAATTTACTATTCCAGTTATATATATATAACATTTCACTTGTTTATCATGCGATTCTAGTTTATATTAAGCTACGCATGGGAACCTTGGGAAGCGTCCTCGGAATCCAAGAATATAGAGCAACTTACATAAAATCAAGAATACTTACCTATGTAACACTCTTAAATACGAAATTGTGTATAACCTGCTCTAACAAAGAAAAAGGAATGAGCCGAATGCCATGCGGGAAATACAATAATGCAACATAGAACCGAACGGCTGAAAAGAGACTCTATAACATACCACCTACATACACATCCAAATACTATATATCTATATATACACACATACTCATGCATGAATCTGCTTATTCCAAAGCGTTATTTGATTTGCTTAAATTACATTAATCTCACAAAAGACCCATTTTCCCCCCTTTTTACTTGACTTAACATTAATTTTTTGACTTAACTTACCCAGTTAACGACTTAAGCAAAATATCTTTTGTTTAGGAGAAACACTTCATTAATCCAAATTCCATTTTACCCACACCAAATCGACACTAAAATTTTCCTTCAAAACCACCTTTCAACACACGCACACTCACTGTTAGAAAATACGTATTTTCCTTTTTGAAAACTGTTCACAACACACACTTGTGTTAAATAGGGTTTAAAACCAACTTTGGTTACTTAATTACCCATTAACCACATAACTTGTGTCATTGATGATTTACTTGGAATTAAACATTTTCATAATTCTTGTCCAAATTATCCCTTTTAAATAGGAAAATTTATCAATTTCATTTAACAAAGGTTGTCTTTTATCATCTTCTAGCACAACCAATTTCTTTATCATGTTATGCTTTCACTCATTATCTTTTCCTCAGAATTTACCAAATAATCGCATACTTTAACGAGCTCCACGTCGTCAGTGACGCCACAATATTCTCTGGCCAGTGATTTTGGGTCTTTCATCCTAGGGATCCAGTCCCTTCTTAATTATTTCCGATCATATCAGAGTCCTTTGAACATGTGTTTTAACAATTTTTCATGTACACATTATTCCACTTTTACCGGTCGTTGCCAAAAGTCGAGGACTACTTCCCAATATTTGTTTTACACTTAGGAAAATCACCATCTCTTGTCATTTACACCCATACATTATTTTCATATTAAAAATAACTCCCATTAGGACCATTTAGTGTAACACCATTTTCAACATTTTTATTTCATAAAAATGTTTCGCTTTACGTAAAATTACCATTTTACCCATTTGTTTCTAAACTTGCATTTTCTCCATTTTTATAAGTGTTATCTTTCCAAAATAATGTTAAGTTACATACACTAACTTCTTAAATACTTTTAACTCATTAAAACTTCTTTAACACATTTAGACTATTTCAGGGGTTAACGCACCACCAAAGCTATAAGTCTCTTTATTTTATCATGTTCTTAACAAGGAGAAAATTTTGACATTTAAAGACCATTTTCACTAGAAAATACCCATTTCCTTCTTAACATCACATGTGGTCTGAGAAGGTGGATGTTAAGTTTAGAAATTCATAAATATGAGTTCTACACATGATTATCACATGGAAATTCATAACATTTGTAAATCCAAGGTTTTAAAGACTAAAAACAAATCTATCATTCAAAAACTCGAATAAATGGCTAGCTTCATAAAAGTTCCATTTTCACAAGAAAATTGTAAGATTTATGCATGGAAATGTCCAAAAAAGAAAAATGTTCTTCCAAAATATTTTATTTCATAAAGTGTTTAAACACTAATTGTTCTTGAGAATATTATATGTTTCATCAAAATACCTTGAAAACCATTTGTAATCAATATTACATAAACATGAGGGAAAAGACTATGTAAAAATATGTATGACTTCTACTCTTACAAACTCTAATATGCTAGACCAATATCAAGAATAGAGTAAGCTTAAAATTCATAAGAGTAGAGTTGTCACACCTCAAAGAAGCTCCAAAAATGGTGGATGAGACAGAGAAGAAGATGGCAAGCTCTTACATCCTAAGGTGGACTTAAAGAGGTTGCCTAGCTCCACTAAGATTGTTTCCTTGAAAGCTCCAAAGATCTCTTTTAAACTCCATGATTTTCTTCTTCTTCCTCTTCTTCTTCTTCTTCTTCTTCTTCTTCTTCTTCTTCTTCTTCTTCTTCTTCTTCTTCTTCTTCTTCTTCTTCTTCTTCTTCTTCTTCTTCTTCTTCTTCTTCTTCTTCTTCTTCTTCTTCTTCTTCTTCTATCCCTCACAACATCTCCATAATTTTAGATCTTCCCCAACAAATTTTGTATATGGGTTTTATAGGGTTAAATACGATGGAAAAGGATTAAACTATATTGGTTCAGGGCTTACTAATAGTGGTACTAGGGTGGTGGAAGGTGGTTGGGTGGTGGTGAGGCTCTAAGAGCTTATAGGGAGATATAGAGAGGGAAATACCCTAGAATGGGCCAAACTCTCATTTGAATACCCTAAAACCGTTAGGGATTAAATTCTTGAAATGCCCAAAAGCTTAATCTCGAGTTGATCTACTGTATGGGAGTGTGACACATGTCAAATCCAATGTCCTATATTTTTACATCATTTTCTCATTCGAATGAGATTTAGATCTCGTTTTAATGAGGATTTAACAAAAATCTAATAAGGCTGTAAATGTGAACATGTGATTTTCATTGGAAGTTCATTTGAAGTATCATTATAACGAGATTTGAATCTCGTTCGAACGACGAAGGGTTTCATTCCCAGACCTTGACTTTTTCTCCAAACTAATGTAAGGCCATTCTAATCCAATTAATAGTACCAAGGACACGATATCACCCAAAATTGACCCATAATTCATTTTACACACCCTAAAGCCCAATTGAGTCACATCAAGTCACCAAATTACATAGGTACGATCAAAATGAATGAAGCAAGTGTTATATTTGTCCTTCCTTTAGAAATTTCTTCCTCGAAATTCTCAATCCTTCAATTGCTCAAGTTCTTGGGGTTTATAAATTCTTATTTTAAGTAATAGGGATATTTTAAGGCTAAGTCATCGAAATCCTCAAATCTCTAAGAGGTCATCATATGTCCTCACAAAAAGGGCTATCACCAATGAGCACGACATGTAACATATTCTAATGCTCACCATCAGTCTAGCCATCAAAGCTATGTAACAGTTATCGAGTCTCCACTTACTACATGATTATACTGAATCATGTCCTAAGCATTCGTTATTAACACCCAAGGCATATCGGCACATCTACTGGGGTAACACTCTATAGTGATCAACACTCACTCAAGAGAAAAAAGACATACAACTAATACTCGATCCATCATCATAAATTATTTCAATTCTTAGGACTATATATCTCGAGTCTCCTTGAATTATGTAGTCATCCTGACCACACAAATTCCCTTTAACTTGATACTAACCTCATATCGATACTGACTCACTCCAAGGAGTGGCATGCTACCTAAGTTAAAAATTGTATGTCTAATAAATAATTCCATAAGTTCCTTCTATGAATTTAGGATCACTCTAGGCGTCCGATTGATGCCTCTATAAGATCTTTCTATGAACCTAGGATCACTCCAGGCATCTAACCATTGACACTCACCCGAGAATTACACAATTCCCCTCAATGTGGAAAAACAACACTACTTGATATGTTTGCTCGAGTTTCGACACTTTACGATATCCTTAAATCATAATTCTGCTCTTTACAATTAGGGACACTAATCACCATGTCAGCCAGTCCATAAGGTCTCTAATTTTAAAGAAGGCAAATACTATGAGCAAAGTGTGTATAAGATCATGCGGCCACACATATATGGAAGTTATGCAAAATCAAGGGATACTTTAAATAAGTGAGTACCAAGTTATCGAGCTTCATTGACCATGCCAGGTCCAATCGCACTTTCAATGAGACAAACTGCTATGTAATAATAACACAATCAAATTCCAGGCTATTGCGACTAAGGGAACACAATCCTTGACTAACAAAACCAAGGGAACACAATCTTTATCTACTAAGGTTAAGGGAACACAATATTCGACTACCGAGGCTGAGGGAACACAGTCCTTGACTATCGGGACTGAGGGAACACAACGAATCATAATGAATGATGAATGAACAAACATCTAAAGAGAATCACATTCGTGCGCGATGAGCTATGGTTCATGAAATGTGGACTACTCCATACACTTTAAGTCTATGACTCCTTCTAGACGTTATCATCGGATCCTAGTCTATCCATATACCCAGTTTAAGTTACTAATTGTGATGAATCACATTCATGAACCTCTTATCCCCACAAGAAAAACATTACACATGAATCCATTGTCCCCTAGGAATTCAATTCTTAGCTTCCTTCCTTACGATTAATGCTTACTCATTTCATCCTTGACAAACACGAACCACTACTGTTGATGAATGCCAATACTTGTGTCAATGCCGACTTTGTCCATCTCCCTAGTTAACGCGATGATGTGACCAACTTAACACACTTAGGTTTCTATCTACTTCATCGTACATTAGTTGTATTCGTAGGTAATGACCAATTTGGCAAAACACTCGCCTCATTATAACCACCACTAGCACAAGGTTATCACTGCTCCTATTTCTTGATTTTACTCGGACTGAATTTACGTGATGGCCACACCGGTCGTCATTAACACTATATAAGGATATCAAGTACTACACATGTCTACACCTCTTAATTCGTACAAGTTTGGTAAGACATGACAATGATTAATCCTTCATCTACTAGGGCTATTATAACATACAATATCGACACTCTAATCATACTTTGATCCCATTTGGGGTGTTATTTTCAAGTCGTTAACGTGACATCATCGATCTAGGTCTCGAATGCATTTCCCACTACACGAATGCATTTGGGATGTTATTTTCAAGTCGTTAAATGACACCCATCTCGTGGTAAACTCACACACACGACGTCCCGGGAAGCGGTCATAGCTCCTAACCGGCAATGAGATGAAACATACCCACCACGTCTCATCCCAAAAATATAAATCACATAATAACACACGGGACGACTATGACCTGGGAAATATCCACACCCTACTCCTCGAGCCAGGATGCTCACCCTCTGTGCGAAAATTTCCCAATGATAGCATGAGCGGGGTATGCGTAACGACATAAGTACGTATATCATTCATATGCACAATATACATACATCCATATGATCCCATCATATGATCAAACATTAAACCACCATATACGGTTTAAATATCCATACCACGTATGTCCACAACATAAATATATCCATATATTCATATCTATATAGATATATACACATATATTCACATATCTTTATATCTATATATACAAACTAATTCTCGTTCATATGTATAAGATATATATATATGCACTCGGCTATAAGTATACATAATCCTCAATATACAAGCCGTTACCACAAACTCATTTAATTTATCTCGATATGTGAATACAATCCCTCACTTGAAGCATATTCATCCATTTTCCTATGATGAATAGTCTCCCAACCAACATATGGATATATATATATCCAATATTAGGGTTATGACCCAAAGTTTAGTGTAGGAAACCATCACTACACATACCATCTATATCCGAGAGCACTTTAAAGAATCTAGTAATAATTTTGACTATCGGTATACACATAACTAATAGTCTATAAGACTCAAGCTCAATCTTACCTTCATCAAATAATCCCATTTGTTAGGGAAATTACCCGTTGTAAATCACACACCGATAAACAACATCTACCCCAACTAGATTTACACACTCTACTCTAGTTGGTAATATGATCCCATCGCTCTCGATTTCGACTGCGGTTCAATCACTTTTGTGATTCCCCTAGTCTAAGATCTCTCGGATTTATTTTTTAAAGTTTATCATTACTAAGGGTATGCGACCACTCTCTTTCATTGGGCCCCAAATTGTTTCTGAATCATATCCTATCCTTATAAGGATTCAATATAAATATCGGCCAATAAATTTCACAACATACACTCGCAACTCTCACTAAGAGTTCTTAACCTCCCATCACATTTATACTTACAATTTGTATATAAGTATGATTCTCAATTCCAATGAGGTTTCCCCACAATCTCTATACACATCTCCAAATACATACTTGGATATATTTTTCCCAAATTTTCCCAAGAAGTCTCCATAATAACAATGTGTGAGAAACCCCTTTATGTCTCCAAAACATATCTCTTACATCTTAAGCGAAAGCCCCGAATCAATAAACTTAACCAAAAAGGGTTTGAAATCACTACGGAGAAAATTACACAAAATGCCCTGTTTTTGAATCGATTCGGCCCAGCGAATCGATTCGGCCTCAGAGGCGAATCAATTCGGGTCCAAAGACCTGTGATTCTATCTCAGGGCGAATCGATTCAGTTTGGGTTCGAATCAATTCGGTCAATGCAGACCTTCCAATTTGCCTAAGCCGAATCGATTCGCTTAGGGGGCGAATCAATTCGGGTCTGCAGATTTTGAAGGGTTCTTCTTCTTCATCAAAACCCATTAATTCCAAACCCTAAATTTTCATTCCTAACTCTTAAACCTTCATCAAATCATGATTCTAAGCCAATAAATCAACCCAAAGTTGATCCCAACCATTTCTACACCATTAAACCCATATTTAAACATTGATTTCAAGATTAAAACCAAAAATCTAGGTTTTGATATTAATACCCAAAAATCATTTCTTTAACCCACAAATTATGAAATTAAATACACAAATGGCCAATTAAGCAATATTAAACACTTGCCTCAGATTTGTAGAGGTTGGATCGTCCTCATGTCGCGGTTGGGCCGAAAATCTCCATGCTTTTCTCCCTCTCTCTCTTCCTTTCTTCTTCTTTCCTTCTTCCTTCCTCTCTCTAGGGATTTTTCTCTCTTTCTCTCAAATGAGAATGTCTTATCCCTTAAGCCTCTTAAATCCTTTAAAACAATAAACCCAATTTTAAATGTTAATACACACTTTAAATGACTCGTTTACTCCAATTCGAGTCAAACTAACTTAAAATATTCTGGAGCCTAAATAAAACCCAATAACAGTCATTTTGACTATCTCGACCCTTTCGGGATCGATGGTACCCTCAAAATCATCATCCGGAATACTTTGAAATGTCCTCTATTTTTGGACATCAATTCTCAAATTTTAAAATTCTCCAATTTAATTAAATTTTATTTTCCCAAAAATTTAAATTTCTCAGTCTCAAAAATCATGGGGTGTTACAAGGTGGTGGTGGTGGTGTGATATTGGATATACGGCTTAATCTGTTTAATATTATGAATTATGTATTTATTTTATGTTGCCTCATCTGGCTGATCTTGATGTTTATATGAGAAAGAGGATATAGGAAAGCTTTCTTACAACAACTTGTGTAATTTTTTTTATAATTTTGTTTTGCCTATTGCCTAATAATGATTTGGATGGTAACATTCAAATTAGAGTTATATATATACACTGTTGACCTTTCTCTTGTTTTTATATACATGAGTCTTATTTTTTCTCTTGTTGTAAATATACATTTACTCATTTTTTCTCACCTATGGAAATATACTAGGTTCTTGATTTTCATTACCCTTACCTTTGTATTTCAACAATCTGAAATTTCTAGGGTTTATATTGATCAACGATGTTAATTTGATGAGATTAACTTATTTTGTTTTTTAACAGATGCATACTAACAGTTATATATATGTTGATGATTAAAATCTTATAGTTATATGTATTGTGTCAATCAGGGACATAACCAAAATTTCAAATTAAAGGGGACCAAGTAGCTCAGTGGTTGGATTGAGATTAGAAAGGTCAGCTATAACTAATATTTTTGTGTTTGTATGTTAGTGGGGAGAGAAATAGCAAAACTAGTAAAAAAGTTTGATTGAAGACTTTTATTACTAGAAAAATAAAATAAAAATAGTGAAAAGAAAAATAGATCAATACTTCGAATTCATGGATAATTGAATCCAAATAATAAAGAGGAATGATTCAGGGACCAACTAAAAAGACTCAAGTGTAAATTTTGCATTATTTACTACTTTAAATAGACCCCACATGCCTATCAAGATAGTTTTTTCATATTCAAGAAGTTTTTCATTATAGGCGGTCCTCTAGCACTTCTTTATCATAAAGGTTGAATTTCAATATATATATACATAGTAAAGGTATGTGTCTGCATTATAGTTGTCTTAGTCTTCTCGAATGCGTGATTTGTTTTAGTTATATTTTGGCCTTTTTTTGACTTGATCCTTACTCTTTAATACGTCATTTGACTTAACCCTCTTTATTAATCCTTTTAATCTAACCTCCAATTTTTTTAACACCATTAGGCATTTTCTTGGAAAGATCAAATTGTGCGTAGTAATAAGCTTTGATATATTTGAGCATATAAATTAAAGGGTACTTAAGTATTAAAATTTTAAGGGGAGTCTAATAATGGATTAATGATTTTTTAACGAATTTAGGTTGCCATCAGAAAAATGGGCATCGAGTTAAAGGGATTAATAAAGTGAGGGTTAAATTAAATAATTAAGTGAAAAAATCTTTTTTTAAAAGAAATGACTGCTTTTATAATTTTTAGAGTGATATTTTATTTTACAATTTTAGACCAATATTTGTAATTAAATAGATTTTGACTCACAAAATAGTTCACAAGAATTCGTATTCACTTTATAAGAAAATCAGTCCAATATAAGTACTTTTGTAGACTTTCTTTTTCGTTAATTATTTTGAGTCATCTTTGATTAAAAAGAAGATGGTATAAAATTTAAAATGAAAGAAGCATGGGTCTTTAATCAATAATTCATCACTACAGTGCTAACCATTTGAAATTCTTGGGCGTGGCCATGTCCCCCCTTTGTCATACCTTAGTTTCGTCACCAGTGTCAATTGTATTTTAGGTAATGGTAACTAATTTGATTTGATTGATTTTGTTTTCTTCTTAACAGATACATACTAACAAATACATATTATATACACAAAGAAAATACAAAAAAAATTAAGAGATACATATTATATACACAATTACATTATCTCTATTTCGATTTTTGATCTTTGTGTTCAATTACAGATTGTTAGGTAATAAGTTACAATGCCTGTTTCTTTATACACTCTCAAATTAAACCCTCTGTATATATAAAATGTGCATTTGAGCTGTCAATTTATCTATAATTGGATGTGAGTTCATTATTAGCAAGTTGCATTTTTTGTATTTTAAGAGAATTTATGTTTTTTGAATATTCATTGGAACCCTAAATTTCCTTATGTCTTTTGGTGGCATTTAAGAAAAATAGTGTGTGACAACCCGAATATAATTATGATAAATTATGTTTAAATCATGATTAGACTATGTGTTATGGATAATATGTTATTAGTATATATAATGTTAAGTCATTATATTTAGTCTAATCCTAGCTTCATAAAGCATGAAAAATGAATTAGTTACGAATGTGAGATTTTGAAGTTTTCGGTAGGAATGCTCATGTTTTAAGGCTAGTTTGGCCTTTATTAAATAATAATTGACTTGGGGTGAAAGCTAGATATTTGTAAACAGGTGATTTAGGGTGGTGACACAACAAACGGTGTGTGAAATGGAGGTCCGAGTAAGAATTTATACCGAAATTGCTAACGAAGGGCAACTCTGTCCATTCATTTAAGTGGAAATTTGTCCTTTATGCCCAATAAGTGTCTTAAATTGATTGGTTGGAGGTGGAGGTTGGCTTTGGCCGACTTCAAACCCTTATAACTATCTCCTTATTCATCTAAATTCACCCATGAGAGATTTTAAGCTTAAATAAAGAGAATTAGGAAGTTAGGAAGAAAAAGTGAGGAGAAAATTGGAGAAAAATCCGTAGAAATTACGTAAAATCCCCTAAGGTATTTCCATCCATAAATCTTGTTTATTATTTGTATTACTTATTTAAATGATTTAAATAATCATTTTTTTATTGAAATTACATGTCTTGATATGTACTTATGGATAGATGCAAGTTTAAGTAAACTTGAATGTGTAAACCCTTGAGATTTTTTGTTTAGCAACCTTGTTTATTCAAACTTCCATATATTTCTCTATACTTATTGGAATTGATTTATTACAATTGTAGATTAACCTGGACTAATATGTGTATTACATATCCTAAAATCATTTTAAAATACCAATAAATGTGTCTTTGGTGAGAGTTTGAAGTTCGGGTATGAAATCTTCCCTAAGGGTGAAAGTATGCCCGCCATGTGTTCGATGTTTTGATTGACATAGCAAACGAACCTTAAAAATTATGAAATTTTAATTCTGTATTTGTCAATATGTTTAATAATTTTGGGTAAAATATAATAGAAATTTACTATGTATAAAAATTATGAAAATTCCTGAAAATTGAATGAACGATAAAAAAGCCTATAGGGCAGATTTGCTATGTGGAAAAGAAATAGGCATATCTTGCTCTAGGAAACTCAAAATGATGTGCCGTCTTTTGTGTTGGGAACATGATATGATAAGGATTGGATGACCAGTAATAATTAAAGAAGATTTGGGCTTTAATTTGAATATGTTAGATATCAGAACCTGAGTTTAAATGGGACTTCATTTATAATGAATGATTTGAATTGAATAATATGATGCTTATGAATTGAGTTATGATTGAAGTTATTCTTTGGACTATTAATATTCTTATGATGATACTAATATTGTAAGAATGATAGGAAGGGAAGAAGACCTAATTGAACAAGTACCGGATAAAGGCAAGGGAAAAGCCAGATAAACTGTCAAGGTGAGTGTACTTATGATTTGTTTCATATATAAATATGAATATAGCTCTAAGAGAAGGATTTGTTTGAATACTTAGGTATTCAAGATTTGTTTGGATATTAAAATATCCAGGATTTGTTTGGGTCTCATGATCCAGGATTGGTTTGAATACTTCGGTATTCATGATTTGTTTGGATATTCAAATATCCAGGATTTGTTATTGCCAGTGGGCAGAATTATTTGGATCTTATGATCCATGATTTGTTATTGCCAATGGGCAGGATTGTTCGGATTTTATATTCACATATTCAACATAGAATTGTTATTCCATTGCAGGGAAGGAGTACCTCACTAAGCTTAATGCTTATGGTTTATATTTTAACAATTATGATCCATGATTTGTTATTGCCAATGGGCAGGATTGTTCGGATTTTATATTCACATATTCGACATAGAATTGTTATTCCATTACAGGGAAGGAGTACCTCACTAAGCTTAATTCTTATGGTTTATATTTTAACAATTTCAGGTTTGTACGCTGCCAGCTAGGATAATATATGCCGGTAACTTTGAGAGTTGCACCGTTAGAAGAGCTGGGGTTTAAGCATGGAGATTTTATCGTTGTCACACTGAAGATTTTGATATACTCACACATTGTATATATTGATTTAGTATGGATTGAGTTGATCATAGTTAACCGTAGTATTGTATAATCTCTAATTATGACTATGTTGTTGACTTCGTTATGGCACAAGAACAATATTATGTTCATTATGCAGAAAAATATTGATAAATGAATTATTCTAATAACAAATGATTAGTATGGATATTGGGTTTGAGGTGTGACATAGTGATTCTGATTCATTTTGTATGACATTGATCTGCCGTGTCTGCAGACGTTAGTGTAGTGCACAAAAGAGTCAGAGTAATGGTGTAAAATAATTTCACCTCGACATTGACTTTTGTTTGATTTGGAATGTTTTGCATAAAAATTCCTATTATTTTTATGTGTAATACATGTGATTATGCACCTCAGGAGCTCGAGGTAAAATGAGTCCATTCTATCATTTATCTTTGGTAATAAAGTTTATGTGTGTTGGCTGTGTTATTTTTACATCATTAATAATATTATTTGTGACTTAAACTAATACGAATCATCTAAAACACATGCATACTTTTCAAATTAGAAAATGAAAAATTAATATGATTTGAGGATTGTGTTATTTTATACGGAAATGATAGTTATACAACTAATATTTATAATCTTAACACTGGTACAATTTGAGCAATGGGAACAAACAAGTCGTGAATGTCTATGCATAGATTGTCAGATGAGTACTTGCAAGGGGTTGAATATTTTCTTAAAGTTGCAGAAAAGAATGATATAAATAGTGAAGTTATACGGTGTCCATCTACGTCATGTGGATTTTGCTTTAAATGGAGTTTAAAATAAATAAAAGGTCATTTATATGCGAACGGTATTGACCAAAGTTATTGTATATGGATAAGGCACGAAAAAATTGCTCCTAATTCAACTTTCTCACATGTCAACATGGGTGACCCCATCCATCACAATAATTTGGTAAAAAAATCCAAAAGATGTTGATTATATGGAGAAGATGTTTGAGACGGTAAATGATGACTTTACCGGGGATCTTAAATCATTTGAAAAGTTGATTGAGGATGCCAAAAAGTCCTTTTACAAAGGATGTAAAAAGTTTTTGAATAAATCTTCACTGGTGAGTCTACTCAATTTGAAAGCAAAGAGTGGGTGGACTGGTATGAGCTTTTCCAACATTCTTGAATTATTTGCCCAATTGCTCCCATAATTTAATGAACTGTCTTTATTTACGAAAAATGCCATACATACATTATCTATGTTTGGGATGGGGTATGAAAAATTACATGCATGACCTAATATATGCATACTCTATAGAAAAGAGTACAAATATTTAATTTAATTCCCTACTTGTGGAATACCAAGGTATAAGTTGAAGAAAAATACAACTGTGGCGAAGGTGGGAGTGCTTGCAGAAGTAATGTGTATTTTTCGGCCATTCCTAGGTTCAAAACGTGGTTTCAATATGTACAAAATACATAGGCCTTGACTTGGCATTCAAACAAAAGATGAGTTGATGGTAAGTTACATCAACCCATAGATTCCCCTACATGGAAGTTAGTGGATGACAAGTGGGCGAAGTTTGGAAACGAAGCTAGAAACCTTCAGTTAGCACTTACAGAAGATGGAATTAACCCACATAGTAATATTAGTAGTAAGTATAGCTATTGTCCGATCATGTTGGAAAATTATAACTTTGAGCCATCACTGAGCATAAAGAGAAATTTTTTATGTTAACAATGTTGATATCGGGTCTGCGACACCCTGACAATGATATCGATGTTTAATTTGCACCATTAACTAAGGACCTAAAAACCTTATGGGATGAAGGTGTACATGATTATGAGGCTTACCTCCAAGAATCCTTTACTTTGAAGTCAGTATTACTATGGACCATTAATGATTTCCCTGTGTATGGTAATTTGTGTGGTTGTGTTGTAAAGGGATACTATGTTTGTCCAATTTGTAGTGAAAAAACAAATTCTATTCAATAAAATAATTATAATAAGAATGTATATACATCACATAGAAGATTTCTTGCACAAAATCATCCATTTCGAAAGAAAAAGAAAGCTTTTAATGGTAAGCAAGTGTTTTATGAACAACCTAATCCATTTAAATAAGAGTAAATACTAGAGTAGGTTGAAAATATTGATGCATGTTGGAGAAAAAAGATGGACCCTTTTAAATAAAAATAGAAAAAGAAAGGATAAATTGAAATAAAAGAGGAAACACTCTGAGGAGAATACATATGAGCCTAATAACTCCAAATGTTGGAAGAAAAAATCAATATTCTTTAGGTTAGGGTAATGGAAACATTTTCTTGTTCGACATAATTTGGATGTTATGCATATTGGGAAGAATTTTTGTGATAGCATAATAGGGACGCTACTCAACATTCTTGGTAAGACAAAAGATGGAGTCAAGATTAATATTGATCTTATAGAACTGGGTTTAATAACGAATTTGGCACCACAAGATTAGGGAAAATGGATGTATTTACCACACGCAAGTTATACATTGTTTAGAGAGGAGAAGAAAAGGGCATGTGAGACATTACTTCGACTAAAAATTACTACTGGATACTCATTAAATTTTAGTAACCTTTTTTTGACGCAAGAGTTAAAATTGTTTTGTCTCAAGTCCCATGATTGTCACATACTCATGCAACAGATACTTCTGGTGGCCATTCGATTTGTGTTACCAAAGCATGTTAGATTTGTAATCATAAGGGTGTGATTTTTCTTTAACGCCCTTTATGCAAAAGAAGTGGATGTTAAGAAGTTAAACAATGTTGAAGATGACATTGTGATCACATGGTATTTATTGGAAAAGTACTTCCCTTCGTCATTCTTTGATATAATGGTGCATTTAATGGTACATCCTATTAGGGAGGTAAACTATGTGGTCTAGTTTTCTCTCGTTGGATATATCCATTTGAAAGGTTTGCACATGCTTAAAAAATATGTCATTAATTTATAAGGTTATATGTACACATTATTGATATTTGTTTCACTTAAAATGTGTGTAGGAACATGAAATTCTTAAAGGGACAAGTAAACAATTGAAATCATCCAGAAGGTTGCATCGCCCAACGTTATATTATCGAAGAAGTAATTAAATTTTGTACAAATTTTTTATACGGGCTCGATGTCGTTGGGTTCCATTAGGTAGAATACATCAGATGATGGCGATGATAAAATATGTGATGGAAAACCAATAAGGGTGGTAAAGAAATTGAGGTAGATGAATTATTGTGGGAGCAAGCACATCATTATATGTTGCAAAACACAGATGATGTTCAACTATATATCGAGTAATTTCTCTTTTCATTGCTTTTGTAAAAATCATATACTATATTGTATTTGTTTTAATGGTTAAAATATTGTTCTCTATTAACACCGTTATAGGGAGCATATGGAGATCTTGAGGCAAAAGTATTCTCAAAAGTGCAAAGATGAAAAATGGTTACAAAAGGAACATAACAAGGCCATTATCGGTCGGCTTCATGAAAGGGTATGATTAATATCAATATGTGAAGATTTAATATACTATTAAAATAGTAACTAACATTTAAGAAAAATTGGATTGAAAAGGAGCTAAATCTCCCCAACAATAATGTTTTAGACATTTTAAAGTGGATATCTAGAGGATCTCGTAGAGACATGAAAAAATATCATGGATATATCGTTAATAGTTTTCATTAACATATGAAAGAATGTGATGCTAAACGAGTTAACCAAAATAGTATAATTAGCATTACAACCACAATAATGCATGTTGCTAATGCAAAGGATAAGCATCTCGTGGTTTCAAATTTGAGTTTCTACAATGTCATTAGTGAAATATAGATGCTTGATATTTTCACTTTCAAAATTCTAGTTTTCAAGTAATAATGGTTTGACAAAAGTAATGGTATTAAATTAGACGAGCTTAGCTTTAAATTTTTTCATCTTTGTAGAGTTTGCCATAAGATTGAGTCGTTCGTATTAGCTTCTCAAGCCAAAAAGGATTTTATGTTCAAGACCAACTCGATCCTAAATGGTCAATCATTCTTGTGACTCAACAAAGAGTTTATAACTACGGGTGTGATGATGACGACTATGCTATTGGATGTGTCGAAAATCATGTCGCCACCGACAGATTGCCAAACATTGAGTTAATTAATTAAAGCGAAGATTCCTATGCACATGTAGATTGTGAGGAAATTTGGATTGATAATAATAAAAAATAGTGTGTTAAATGTGTTTTGATAATGCTTAGAGTTATCTCTGCTTTTTAAAGAGTTATCAACGTTTAATCTACATTTTATAATTTATATTTTAATGGTTGATGGTGATGATTGTTTTGGTGAATATCTTTTCGTGTACACGGGAGATGAATTGACTCGTTATCAAATTTTATGACCACCATCACCCTTAATTTTTTTGTGAACAAGAAGATATAACTTAGTATTAAAAAAGAACCTCAAATCCAAAACTTCTTATTAGACCATGCAAGTGTCGGTAGTTAGCAAGTCATTTTCCCACTCACTTACTAACTTATGACTTAGATTAAATAAATATTCATATATGTTTAAATGCCCTCTACTCATGAGATGCTTTTGAAATTATAGAATAACATTGGCTTTTACAATCCTCTTCATTCATTTTCCACCCAAGAACAATTATCATCCTTTACATTGAACATCTTTAAGATTTTTTAATAGAGAAAATGAATGTGGAAGAAGATTATTTCTATTCTTCACAAGAATTGTGATTCTTGTGATAGCAATGACAAGTTTTCAGTTATCTCAATTAACCAACCATTTGTAATGGAAATGGTTTTCCCTCCATTTCCAAATAGAAGAAACAACACATGGGTGTAAGTCTACAAGTATCATCACAAAGTTGAGGGCATCAGTAGACCAACAATTTTCCTTCATTGGAGGAACCATAGTAATGGTTAATCGCTTCCATTTGTCCACTCATACTTATTTTCTATGTGGTTCTGCTCGTGTCATGCTCCTCGGGGGCTTGTGGGTTGCCACCTTATGGCACTTGCAAATTTATTTTTATCGTGAAATTTACACTCCATTCATGAATGCCTAAATATATATATCATTCACTACAGATATTTTAGATATATCATTGTTGTTTGAAGTCTAGATTTAAGCTTAATTAGTTATTCACTCTCTCAAATTTTCTACGTATTCTGATTATTTGGATAACTTTTAATGTAATATATATGAGTACTAAAATGTTATTTTATTACTCATAAGGCACCTGCTCAGTCTATTCATCTCTTGAACCCTTCAAAGTTTTGTCCGGCCTTAAAGAAATTTCATTTTCATCTTCTTCAATTCATTCTTTATCTTTGATACCCTCATGCTAACATACACACACTAATATCGGTTCAAACATTTAGAATTTGGAATTTGATTAATTTAAGTTACTGGATTGAGTGCATTAGGAAATGGGGAAATGGCTGACAAATAATAATCTTGCTAATTAATAAATTTAGTTCTTGTTTTTCTCTTGGTTGTAGAAAATATCTCTTTGCATTGCATAGTATGATGAATTATTTGTAAAGAGTTAACAGGTATAAACATTGATTGTGATGCATGATTTTGCAAACTTTTGATTTTTGATTGGTCAGAGTTAATGGGATTTTAGAGTGAGGAATGCATGACAAATATATAGGAAGAAAAGCTGAGACACCTTTTCCCCTAGAGTATGGATATTAGCACTCTACTTTGGTATTTTAGCACTCTAAAAACTCTTATTTGGGACACTTTTAATACTTTTGATGACGCTTGTAGAGTGCTAGAGTACTAAAGTGGAGCGTTAATAGCGGTATAGTTTCGCCTTGACCCTTGTTAAATAAATATCAGAAGAAAGTTTTTCTTAGTAACTATAACTTGCATCATACAAAAACGAAAGCAGTGTTTGTCTACACCAACTATCAATACTAAGAAAAAATTTCTTCTGATATTTGAGTTGCACACAATCTTGTTTTAAAGAGGCCAATTTCATTACCCACAACTATAGACCCACTTTCACAAGTAATCCAAACTCTTTCATCAATTGCTTTTAACGTGGATCTCATTCCTTCATTCCAATAGGCATAATTGGATCCATCAAAAGTTGGCATTCAATTATATAAGTTATCCATTTGAACTTAGCTTTTTCAAAAATTAATTTTTGAAAAAATTGATATCAAGAATTTTTTTTGCGAAAAATCAGTCACACAATAAAGTATGTAAATGGTTCTGATACCAATTTAAGAGGGTGTTATAGTACAATGGCCCAAACATATTTAATTAAATGTCAACCCATACCAGTTTTAATTCCTTTAAACCCTAGTTCATGCAACTATGTGATTGAAAGTAGTAAATCATGAAAGCATGAAATCAAACAAGCAAGACGAATTTCAGAAAAAATCCCCTTTGGGGCAAAAATCTTTTCTATTTCACTATAATATGCAAATCGTAACTTAAAAACACAATAGATAAATACAGACAGCGTTTTCAAAAAAATCTCCCGCAAGTGACCCATAGTCTTCCTTCAGCAATGGTTCCCACAAGAACCACAAGATCAGTAGTGCAGACACCTTCTCCATAAGAGAATCTCCTGGATGAAGTTGTGTGAGGGTTTCAAAGTGATTCACAATATATATATATATATATATATATATATATATATATAAGAGGTGTGAATCAAAAGGTGTTTTTGCCTTTTAAAAGTGAGACTTTTGTGCAACAACTTTGCAGAAAATGAGGTTTTAAAAGTCTTACAAAATACTTACAAAAAATAGGTTTTTATAGGCAAACACAAAAATCGAGGCGGCATCAAAGTCATTTGAACGAGAATAAAGAGTCATTCAAACGAGATATGCATCTCGTTAGAAGCTTGCTTCGAACAACCTTCTTACGGCCTAACCAAAACCAAAATAATAAGCTCTCGTTTGAAGCATGTTCGATGTAGGCTATCAAATGACACTTCTAACGACATTGCTAGATTGTTCGAACGAGATGTGCAACTCATTTGAATGATAGCTGGCGAACATTTTATTTTTAAAATACAATCTAGCCTCGTTTCAAAAAATTAAATAGAGCAAAATTCACCCAAATACATTTATGAAAAATAAAGAACTCAAAACATAAAATATATCATAAAGAACGTGGAGTTGTGGAGAACGATTAAAGATGTACATAGAGCATAATGAAGATAAGTGGAGCACGTTGGAGATGCATGTTGCCAAATATTTGGTTGACATCGGGGATGATCGTGAAGACGTTCTATTCCATAATTAATGTAGCGGGATATGCAATATCCCATGTAAACTAAAACCTACAAACAACTCCTAGATTCTAGGGACAATGACAGAAAAATGCACTTATATATATCCATTAGAAAGGATTCCCAACAGATATGCAATCAACAAATCTCCAGCTTCGTGTTACCTTGTTTTATATTAATTCATGAAGGCATACATAAGGTTTGGTGGATTTTGCATTTTTGCATACATGAATGCCCTTGTAACTCACATACGTTTGGTTTATGTATAGATGTTTATATGACAAATTTGGAAGGAGTTTTGAAGTTATTAGATTAGTAAACCCCCTCTCCATTTGGAATGCATTTTCTAAAAATATTGGGCATCAATTTATAATAAAAACATTATAAAAGGCATCTGACATGCAAATATTTGCTATTCCAATCAATAACGAGTAAATTTGGTAGATATGTAAAAGTTTTTCAACATAATAAATGTGTGTATGTATAATATTCCTAATCTCTAATAATTCTTCAACATGTAGGTATCATTGGGTTTTGCTTGTGATCGACTTTATTTCGAACAATGTGTTTTAGGTTGTGACTTTACACTAAAAACCGAGCTTGGACCTTAATCTCTATATAAACACGTAAGTAGTGTCCTAAATAAATTCTTATAATAAAATTATTGATTTCATTTTACATAATTGTAATATAAATATATGTCATTATGTTTTTTTTATTGAAGTTGAATTAGAGCATTTTTGGCAATCAAAGGAAAAATATCACTACTAGAATAGGAGAATGTTAAGGTATTTGTTTGATAAATAAAATTTAATATTTAGGTATTCACATTTGACATGGGTAATATACTAAATCCTTTATTTTCAGGGCCCTAAACAACAAGGAGATATTGTGTGACACCCCGCCTAATTAAATACCGAGCGATCACTCCTTTATTAAATTAAAATCAAGGTGAACAGTTGGTTCATTCTTAGCATCACTGTCCAAAATACTTTTCAAATTTAAATACCCTAAATAATTAAGCTAAGTGTCAAAACCATTTTAGACATTTCCTTCCAAAATTTTATTTTATATAAACTAACATTTAAAACTTTGCATAATTCACAATTTAACAGTCACACCATAACTATCCTGGAACATACAATCCAAATAATCAAACATTCAACTAGTTGAATCCAACATTTAATACTTTAAATGAAAACATCCTGGCAATAATAAATCCCAAAGTGCAAGTACTGGAAATAAATGGATTACAATATCCAATAAAACATTTGAATAATGGAAAGGGCGACACAAGCCCAACTGAAATAAATAATACTAAGAGTAAAATCAGCAAGAGGCCTGCAACTCCCACCCAAACATGCAGTACGTTCCTTCCAAAAGATCATATGCAAGACGCCCCTGTGGCTGGGCACCTGTAATATATACATATATATACAAGGGAGAAAGGAAAATAGAAACGGGTCAGAACCCGATTGTGAAAATGATTTCAAATTTGTTTAGCAAGTATTTAAAATGTTTACAGGCTAATGCAACAACATATTAGTGCGACACTCTCTTGAGAAATTCTCACCTCTCTTCTAATGTACACACCTATCGCACTAACCTTCCCAACGGTTTAACTCATCTTATCTTAGGTTACTCGTAAGATTTAAACTAAACAATTCAACTGTTTAAGAAGTAAATTCCATTTAGTAACAAGGCTCACATTTTTAACTTTATTTATTAATAAAGTTTTCCAGAAATATACTGTAATACCCCGTATTTTTATGCTATATTAATTTGGGGATTTATTAAATTTAATGCGAATTAATTATCTAATATAAATCCAAAAATTAATTACGTTATAATTATTAACGTGATGAGAGTTAGTAATTATGGAAATTTGTTGAATATTACTAATAATATTGGTTATATTAAATGTCACGACTGAATAAAATGATAATTTTGGAAATTTGAGTCGGGACGCCCCCGTGTCGCGTCGGGACTAAATATGAATGAATAAAAGTGAATATATTATAAGTTGCTTATATGGTCGTTTTGAGTGAGCCAAAGTGTCCGGAAGGGTCGAGATAGTCAGAAAAGTGTACCCGGGGGTTTAGTTTGGGTCTCAGGGCGTTTTTAGGCTTAATTAGTACCCCGGGAGGGCATTTTGGACATTTTACATTTTTGGGTAATTAAACCCACGAAATTTCAAGGGATATATCAGATGTCTAAGGTTTCCCTCTAGGGTTAAAACAACCAAAGACAAGTGACGGCCATAGGAGAGGGAAGGAGAGAGCTTCCAAAGCAATCCAAGGCCAAAAAGTCACCCGTTTGCATCGCCACCACCACCAACGCGTAGATCGCGCGACGGGGAACGCAACCACACCAAAATCGTCCGCAAAAAAGAATTCTGAAAATCCCAGGCAAGTGTTTATCTTGCTTATTTTCGTTAATGCATCAATCATGTTAGTCTAGGGATGATTAGGATGAGTTTTATGGAAGAAAATCCAAATTTGAGATAGGAAATTGCATGTAGTAATGATTTGAATGTAGATATGGAAACCCCTTCACATGTGGAGGATTAAACCATGAAATTTTGATGTTTTAGAAAAAGAAAATTCTGGAAAAGATTGATTAGAACCATATTAAAGAGATTCTAGGGTTCTTGAGATTTTTATGAAGTTTTTGCCTATAAATCCATGATTAGTGACGGAAATTTACATGCTTTACGTAGAAGATACGTAAAATGAGATTATAATGTTAGTAGTACAAATTTCTGGGCGATTGGGAATGATTAACCCATAACCATTTTTGGATTTGGAGGAGGTTATGTGATAGAACCCGTAACTGATTAACTGCAGAATTCGCCATACGTGTTTGATTGATCGATCGAGCCAAGAGCTTCGATCGATCGAGCCCCAGACCTCGATCGATCGACCCCTTCTGGAAAACTCATATTTACCCCTTTTTAAATTAGTTGAATTCAATTTAATGAGAAATAATTCTTGGACACCCTTATTAAAATGTTTCGGGAGATAAAGAAGACCAGTAGGACTTATAAATAATTATGGGACCTTTAATGTAAGACAAGAGTTGTATTTTTGGGATATTTACGTATAAGGGACGATGAAATTATGTATTAAGGGGAGAGACGCGTAAGATGGTTACGTTAGAAATTAGATGAGTACCTACTGAATTCTACACTTGGGATGATAGAGTCCATGAGTATTAAGTAGTAAGTTGGAAGAATCCCTCGAATCAACGTAAGAAATGAACGGTTATACGTGAGAACTAAATAATGAGATATGAGGACAAATGTCGTAAATATGGGATTTTAAATGTACCTAAATTGATATGGTAATATTAGCATAGTTATATGACTGTGTTTATGCATATACTATCTATGTGTGAAAATCGTGCCCGCGCTACTTGCTATCCCCGAGGTTACCGCGCTGGGATAGTCTTATCTCGATGGGACCTTTATGGGGGATATTGACTCATTCCCTAGAAGATAGATATCCTTGGTACAGGCTATCGATCGATAGTTCAGACGGTCCTAAGAGACGTGGGGGCATGTGCTATCCTCTTAGAGAATTGGAATCTATTCTTCGCCTCGATATTATTTGTGTATGTGTTAATACAGTTCGAGAGTGATTCTAAACTTGTATTTCCCTTAGTACGAGAGATACGAGGATTGGATAGCAGAGTATGCACGCACCATAATTTTTATGTGGGGTGCTTTTAGAATATATATATTATACGAGTATTTAATATATATATGAAATTCTGAAATTTGGAACTGCATACTATGTTATGGTAAGTAAGATATGAATCTTGACTTCAAATTGGAAACACTTGTTTTGAAGAGTATAATGGAACACTAGGAAACTTTATTAGCAAATAAGGTTTAAATGAGAACTTTGTGATCAAATGAAATTATTTTCTTAAACAATTATATTGTTCAGTTTTAAATGTTACGAGTATCCTAAGATAAGTTAATCCATTGGGAAGGTTAGTGCGATAGGCATGCACATTAGAAGAGAGGAAATAAATTCTCAAGAGAGTGTCGCACTAATATGTTGTTGCATTGGCTTGTAAACATTTTAAATACTTGCTAAATGAATTTTAAATCATCTACACTATCGGGTTCTGACCTATTTCTATTTCTCTTTCTCTCTTTTATGTATATGTATATATTACAGGTGCCCAGCCACAGGGGCGTCTTGCGTAGGATCCATTGGAAGGAACGCGCTGCAGCTTAGGTGGGAGTTGCAGGCCCCTTGCTTAGATGACTTAATTTATTTGACTCCACTCCTAGAATATTCATCTAGTGGGGCATGTGTCGCCCTTCCCATTATTCAGTTGTTTCTTTGGACATTGTGATTCAGTTATTTTTAGGATTGTCATTTTTGGATTTATTACTGTCTGGATGTTTTACTTTAAGTTTTTAATGTTGGGATTTAGTTGTTGAATGTTTAAAGTATTTGGATTATATGTTCCAGGATTATTGTGGTGTGATTCTTTAATATTGAATTGTTGTAAATAATTAAATCTTTGTTTTAAAAATAAAATTTGGAAAGTAATGATAAAAAATGGTTTAGACACTTAGCTTAATTAATTAGGGTGTTTAAATTGGAAAAGTTATTTTTACGACAGTGATGCTAAGAATGAACCAGCTGTTCACCTTGATTTTAATTTAATAAAGGAGTGATCGCCCGGTATTTAATTAGCCCTACCAGCCCAGGTACCAGCACCAGCCCAGGTACCAGCCCTACCAGCCGTTCCAGCAGCTCCAGTGCAATAGGGGAAGTTACAGTATGGACGTGTCTATAACGTCCACCAGGAAGAAGCTCCACAGGCACCACCCGCGATTGAGGGTATGTTTCCTATCTATGGTACTATGGGTCGGTTTTTTTTTATACTGGGGTGACGCACTGTTTTATAGCTACGCATTTTGCGAAGGCCTTAGGGTTGTTATCCACAGCAGAGAGCACTGTGACGTGTGTAGACTCACCACTGGGAGTGAATCTCTAATTTTCTTTATATGCCGAGGAGTGGGGGTAGAGATTGGTAGCTTGGTATTACCTGTAGATATGCTAGTCTTAGATATGCATGAGCATGACGTTATTATAGGTATGGATTGGCTCGCTGCTTATAGGGCCATGATAGATTGTTTTGGTGGGAGTATTGTCTTTGCCATTTCGGGGTAAGAGATGTTTGTAGTGGAGATGCCTCGCCCAGAGGGAGACTCGACCGCTCATTTGTATTACATAGAGGAGGATACCTTTAAGGAGGTTGTGATTCCCTTAGACTCGATTCCAGTTGTTCGTGAGTATTCTGATGTATTTTAGGAGATACCAGGCCTACCCCCCAGTCGAGAGATAGACTTTGTCATAGACTTATTACCAGATACTAGACCTATAGCACGCGCTCCATATCATATGGCTCCGACAGATATGCGAGAGTTACGAGATCAGATAGAACAACTGTTAAGTCAGGGCTTTATTCGCAGGAGTACTTCACCTTGGGGCGCTCCAGTCTTGTTTGTAAAGAAGACATATGGTTCACTGAGGCTATGTGTGGACTACCGGGAGTTGGCAAGGTCACGATACAAAACAAGTATTCGTTGCCTCGAATCGATGATCTGTTCGACCAGCTGAGGGGAGCAACCTTCTTTTCGAAGATAGATCTGAGGTCGGGGTACCATCAGCCACGTATTAGGGAGCAGGATGTTTCAAAGACTGCTTTTTTATGAGATATGGGTCCTATGAGTTCATGGTGATGCCATTTGGCCTCACAAATGCTCCAGCCGTGTTCATGGACTTAATGAACCGAGTGTTCAGAGAGTTCTTGGATTAGTTTGTCATCGTCTTCATAGATGAAATTTTGATATATTCACACTCCGAGGAGGAGCATGCTGAGCACTTGAGACAGGTTCTTCAGACTCTACGAGAGCATCAGTTGTATGCTAAGTACGAGAAGTACGGATTCTGGTTGCGAGAAGTACAGTTCTTGGGGCATGTTGTTTCTGAACAAGAGATAGCAGTTGACCCGAGTAAAGTGTCAGCAGTGAGGGTGGGGATAACCCACGATACCGACGGAAGTGCGTAGTTTCTTGGGGTTAGTCGGATACTACAGGAGATTCATTCGGGGGTTCTCCAAAATAGCGGGTCCATTGACGCACCTGACTCGCAAAGGGGTACCATATGTTTGGGATGATGCTTTTCAATTGGCTTTCGACGAGCTGAAAGACAAGCTTACTTCAGCACCAGTCCTTGCCTTACCGAAGCCGGGTGTGGAGTACCTGGTTTACACCGATGCTTCTTTACGGGGACTTGGGGGAGTACTTCAGCAGGAAGAGAAGGCTATAGCTTTTGCCTCCCGCAAGCTTAAGACGCATGAAAATAATTACCCCACCCATGACCTAGAGTTAGCAACGGTCGTTTTTGCATTGAGGATATGGAGGCACTATTTATTGGGGGAGAAATTTCGTTTGTTCACAGACCACAATCACAGCATTACCTGTTCACTCAGCGAGAGCTGAATATGTGTCAGCGCAGATGGTTAGAGTTTGTGAAGGACTATTAGTTCGATATATAGTACCATCCGGGGAAAGCCAACGTAGTTGCTGATGCATTGATCCGTAGACCGATAGACGAGGTAGCGGACGTTTGGAAAGCAAAGTGGAAGGAGTTAGGCCACCAGGACGCAGAAGCTCGTTCCTTCATATCTGTTATGACAGTGACACCCAAGATTGTTACGAGGGTGATATAGGCACACACCGCAGACCCTTTTTACCAGGAGCAGATTGTATGACTTTTAGCTGAGGGTTCTAAGTCCTATTGTATTAGTTCTGATGGGGGTTTGAGGTTTAATGGGAGATTGGTGGTTCCAAAAGGATTAGAATTACGTCATGCGGTGATGACCCAGTCTCACGGGTCCCAATTTGTGATACATCCTAGAGGAGATAAGATGTACTAGGATATGAGGCGACAATACTGGTGGAGTGGGATGAAGAAGGACATTGCTGAGTTCATGTCCAAGTGTTCTACCTGCTAGCTGGTAAAGGTGGACCATCAGAAATTGCCAGGGTTGCTTCAACCATTAGAGGTACCCGCGTGGAAGTGGGAGAGTATTTCCATGGATTTTATTACAGGGTTACCTACATCACAGCGGGGCCACGCCTCTATCTGGGTGATTGTAGATCATTTGACCAAGGTGGCTCATTTTCTGCCGGTGCGGACAGACTATACCACGGGTCAGTATGCTCAGTTGTTCATTGTTGAGATTGTCAAATTACATGGGGTGCCCCTGATATTGTGTCGGATAGATACAAAATTTTCGTGTCGCGTTTTTAGGAATGCTTTCAGGAGGCTATGGGTACTGAGTTGAGGTTGAGTTCAGCTTATCACCCACAGACAGATGGACAGACAGAGCGTACTAATCAGATGTTGGAGGATATGCTACGCATGTTTGTTCTTGATTTTGGAGGAGGTTGGGAGCCACATATTCCACTGGTAGCGTTTTCTTATAATAACTCTTATCAGTTCACTATTGGCATGGCTCCATTCGAAGATTTGTACGACACGCCTTGTCGTTCCCCAACTTGTTGGCTCGAGGTGGGGGATAAAAAGTTTCTAGGACCAGAGGTGATTTAGGAAACCTCCGCGAGGATTGAGATGATCAGGAGTCACATTCGAGTAGCCCAGGACAGGCAGAAAAGCTACGCCGATGCGAAACGGTTCTTTCGGGAGTTTAATGTGGGGGACCAAGTGTTACTACGTGTATCTCCCATGAAAGGAGTGATGAGGTTCAGGAAGAAAGGGAAATTGGCCCCGAGGTACGTGGGGCCATTTCCCAGTATCGAGAGGATTGGACCGGTAACATACAGATTGGGACTGCCAGAGCACTTACATCGCATTCACGATGTATTCCACATCTCGGCGTTGAGAGGATATCTTCGGGATGATATGGCCCATACTCACATCGCGATAGATGAGATAGACTTAAAACCTGATATGTTTTATGTGGAGAGACCAATGGCTATCCTAGACCATAACGAGAGAAGATTGAGGTCGAAGGTAGTTCCACTTGTATGGGTCCAGTGGGAGCATCATAATGTGGACGAATCCACTTGGGAGCACGAGGCAGATTTGCGTGAGAGATACCCAGATTTATTCTTACCAGGTATACCTTATTTTTCGAATTTTGGGATGAAATTCTGTTATTAGGGGGGAATTATGTAATACCCCCTATTTTTATGTTATATTAATTTGGGGATTTATTAAATTTAATGTGAATTAATTATCTAATATAAATCCAAAAATTAATTACGTTATAATTATTAACGTGATGAGAGTTAGTAATTATGGGAATTTATTGAATATTACTAATGAGCAAAGTAATATATAATATTGGTTATATTAAATGTCACGAGTGAATAAAATGACAATTTTGGAAATTTGAGTCGGGACGCGCCCGTGTCGCGTCGGGACTAAATATGGATGAATAAAAGTGAATATATTATAATTTTCTCATATGGTCATTTTGAGTGAGCCAAAGTGTCCGGAAGGTTCGAGATAGTCAAAAAGTGTACCCAGGGGTTTAGTTTGGGTCTCGGGGCGTTTTTAGGCTTAATTAGTACCCCGGGAGGGCATTTTGGACATTTTACATTTTTGGGTAATTAAAACCACGAAATTTCAGGGGATATATTAGATGTCTAAGGTTTCCCTCTAGGGTTAAAACAACCAAAGACAAGTGACGGTCATAGGAGAGGGAAGGAGAGACCTTCCAAAGCAATCCAAGGCAAAAAAGTCATCCGTTTGCACCGCCACCACCACCAACGCGTAGATTGCGCGACGGGGAACGCAACCATGCCAAAATTGTCCGCAAAATAGAATTCTAAAAATCCCAATCAAGTGTTTATCTTGCTTATTTTCATTAATGCATCAATCATGTTAGTCTAGGGATGATTAGGATGAGTTTTATGGAAGAAAACCCAAATTTGAGATAGGAAATCACATGTAGTAATGATTTGAATGTAAATCTGGAAACCCCTTCACATGTAGAGGATTAAACCACGAAATTTTGATGTTTTAGAAGAATAAAATTCTGGAAAATATTGATTAGAACCATGTTAAAGAGATTCTAGGGTTCTTGAGATTTTTATGAAGTTTTTGCCTATAAATCCATGATTAGTGACGGAAATTTACATGCTTTACGTAGAAGATACATAAAATGAGATTATAATGTTAGTTGTACAAATTTCTGGGCGATTGGGAATGATTAACCCGTAACCATGTTTGGATTTGTAGGAGGTTATATGATAGAACCTGTAACTGATTAACTGCATAATTCGCCATACCTGTTTGATCGGTCGATCGATCCAAGAGCTTCGATCGATCGAGCTCCAGACCTCGATCGACCGACCCCTTCTGGCAGAGTCATATTTACCCCTTTTTAAATTATTTGAATTCAATTTAATGGGAAATAATTCTTGGACACCCTTATTAAAATGTTTCGGGAGATAAAGAAGACTAGTAGGGCTTATAAATAATTATGGGACCTTTAATGTAAGACAAGAGTTACATTTTTGGGATATTTACATATAAGAGATGATGAAATTATGTATTAAGGGGAGACACGCGTAAGATGGTTACGTTGGAAATTAGATGAGTACCTACTGAATTATACAGTTGGGATGATAGAGTCCATGAGTATTACGTAGTAAGTTCGAAGAATCCCTCAAATCAAAGTAAGAAATGAACGGTTATATGTGAGAACTAAATAATGAGATATGAGGACAAACGTCGTAAATATGGGATTTGAAATGTACCTAAATTGATATGGTAATATTAGCATAGTTATATGACTGTGTTTATGCATATAATATCTATGTGTGAAAATCGTGCCCACGCTACTTGCAATCCCTGAGGTTACCGTGCCGGGACAGTCTTATCTCGATGGGACCTTTAGGGGGGATATTGACTCGTACCCTAGAAGATAGAAATCCTTGGTACAGGCTATCGAATCGATAGTTCAGACGGTCCTAAGAGACGTGGGGGCATGTGCTATCCTCTTAGAGACTTGGAATCTATGCTTCGCCTCAATATTGTTTGTGTATGTGTTAATACAGTTCGAGAGTGATTCTGAACTTGTATTTCCCTTAGTACGAGAGATACGGGGATTGGATAGCAGAGTATGCACGCACCATAATTTTTATGTGGGGTGCTGTTAGAATATATATATTATACGAGTATTTAATAATATATGAAATTCTGAAATTTGGAACTGCCTACTGTGTTATGGTAAGTAAGATATGAATCTTGACTTCAAATTGGAAACACTTGTTTTGAAGAGTATAATGGAACACTGGGAAACTTTATTAGCAAATAAGGTTTAAATGAGAACTTTGTGATCAAATGAAGTTATTTTGTTAAACAATTATATTGTTCAGCTTTAAATCTTACGAGTATCCTAAGATAAGTTAAACCATTGGGAAGGTTAGTGCAATAGGCGTGCACATTAGAAGAGAGGTGAGAAATTTTCAAGAGAGTGTCGCACTAATATGTTGTTGCATTGGCCTGTAAACATTTTAAATACTTTCTAAATGAATTTTAAATCATCTACACTATCGGGCTCTGACCCATTTCGATTTCTCTTTCTCTCTTGTATGTATATGTATATATTACAGGTGCTCAGCCACAGGGGGGTCTTGCGTAAGATCCCTTGGAAGGAACGCGCTGCAGCTTAGGTGAGAGTTGCAGGCCTCTTGCTTAGACGACTTCATTTATTTGACTCCACTCCTAGCATATTCATTTAGTGGGGCATGTGTCGCCCTTTCCATTATTCAGTTGTTTCTTTGGACATTGTGATTCAGTTATTTTTAGTATTGTCATTTTGGGATTTATTACTGTCTGGATGTTTTACTTTAAGTTTTTAATGTTGGGATTTAGTTGTTAAATGTTTAAAGTATTTGGATTATATGTTCCAGGATTATTGTGGTGTGATTATTTAATATTGAATTGTTGTAAATAATTAAATCTTTGTTTTTAAAATAAAATTTGGGAAGTAAAGTTCAAAAATGGTTTTGACACTTAGCTTAATTAATTAGGGTGCTTAAATTGGAAAAGTTATTTTTACGACAGTGATGCTAAGAATGAACCAACTGTTCACCTTGATTTTAATTTAATAAAGGAGTGATCGCCCGATATTTAATTAGGCGGGGTGTCACATATACTAATATACTTTTCAAAACAAGCATTTCCAATATGAAGTCATTATTCATTTCTTTCTTACCATAAACACAATAGGAAGTTCCAAATTTTAAAAATTATATATGTATTAAATACTCGTATAATATATATATATTCTAACAGCACCCCACATAAAAATTATGGTGTGGGCATACTCTGCTATCCAATCCCCGTATCACTCGTACTAAGGGAAATACAAGTTCGGAATCACTCTCGAACTGTGTTAATACATACACAAACAATATTGAGGCGAAGCATAGTTTCCAAGTCCAAGAGGTCGGCACATACCCTCGCGTCTATTAGGACCGTGAATATCGATATGATATCATGTACCTAGGATTCCTATCTTCTTGGGTACAAGTCAATATCCCCTGTAAAGGTCACATCTAGATAAGACTCCCAGCGCGGTAACCTCAGGGATAGAAAGTAGCGCGGGCATGATTTTCACACGTATATAGTATATGCATAAACACAGTCATGTAAATATATAACTCTTTCTATATCAAATTTAGGTTCATCTCATAACCCATAATTATAACATTTAACCTTATTTTCTCATTATTTAGTTATAACTTATAACGGTTCGTCTCTTACTTTTAGTTTGAGGGATTATTTCAAATTACTACTAACACTCATGGACTCTATCCTCCCAAGTGTAGAATTCAGTAGGTACTCATCTATTTTCCATCGTAACTATCTTACGCGTATTTCCCTTTAATACATAATTCTATCGTACCTTATATGTAACCATCCTAAAAATGCAAATCTCGTCTTACATTAAAGGTCTCATAATTATTAATAAGTCCTACTGGTCTTCTTTATCTCCCAAAATATTTTAATAAGGATGTCCAAATATTTTTACTCATTTAATTTGAATTTAACTATTTACAAAGTGGAAAATATGAGTCTGCTAGAAGGGGTCGATCGATCAAGGACAGGGGCTCGATCGATCGATGCGTCGATCGATCGACACTCCTGGTTCGATCGATCGATCAAACAGGTATGCGAATTCTGCAGATTAGCAGTTACGGGTTTCGTAATCCAACCTCAATCAAATCCAGATTTTTAACACCCAAACTCCCAAAAATTCTTACTACAAACATTATAAACCCAAACTAACAATCTTTTACGTAAAGCATGTGAATTTCCCTCAATAACCATGGATTAAAAGGGCAAAACTTTTATAAACCTTATGAACCCTAGAAATTTCTTTAGCTTTGTTCTAATCAATCCTTTTCCAGAATTTCTTCTCCTAAAATATCATAAATTCGTGGTTCAACCTCTACATATGAAGGGGATTTCCAGATTTCCATATATACATCATTACTACATCCAATTTCCTATCTTCAACATGATTTTTCTTCCATGAAACTCATCCTAATCAACCCTAAACTAACATGAGTGATGCATTAACGAAGATAAGAAAGATAAACACTTTCCTGGAAATTTGTTAGTTCTGAGTTGAGGACGAATTTGGTGTGGTTTTGTTCCCCGTCGCGCGATCTACGCGTTGGTGGTGGCGGCGGTGCAACCGGATGAATTTTCGGCCTAGAACACCTTGGCAAACTCTCTCCTTCCCTCTCCTATGGCCGTCACTTGTCTTTGGTTGTGTTAACCCCAGAAGGCAACCTTATACATCTAATATAACTCTTGGAAATTCATGGGTTTAATTGCCCAAAATTATAAAATGTCCAAAATGCCCTCCTGGGGCGCTAAATAAGCCTAAAAACACCCCGAGACCCAAACTAAACCCCCGGGTACACTTTTCTGACTATCTCGGCCCTTCTGGACACTTTGGCTCACTCAAAATGACCATACGAGCAACTTATAATTTATTCACTTTTATTAATCAATATTTAGTCCCGACGCGACACGGGCGCATCCCGACTCAAATTTCCAAAGTTGTCATTTTATTCACTCCTGACATTTAATAGAACCAATATTATATATTACTCTGCTCATTAGTAATATTCAAATAATTACTAACTCACATCACGTTAATAATTATAAAGTAATTAATTTCCGAATTTATATTAAATTAAGAACTCACATTAAATTTAATAAATCCCCAAATTTATAAAGCATAAAAATATGGGGTATTACATATTGTGTGTGGTTTTATTATATTGAAGTTCATGAGAGATCTTGGAAAATTCATCGAAGTATATAAAAATGAAGGTCACATGTTTTTTTAATACCTTTTACATTCTATTTTATGTAGATATGACAAAAGCTAATAGTAATTTTATTTGTCTTATTTAGATGAAGGAGTTGGCTAAAAAATTGTTATATAAAACTCATGAGATCAATGAACTTCAACAAGAGTTCACTAAATTTATGCAGCCTTATATTATATGATTTGGATCACTTTGTTGACATAATTTTGCGAAATCCAAAGGAGGACCGACGCATTTATGCATGATTTTTGGATGTACATTTTTTTGAAGACATTTTTTTAATGATGTACATAGAGCGTATATTTAGCTATGATACATGTTGTAGGTCAATATTTTTTTGTGGATAATTAATGTAAATGGTGGGTATATTTATTTGTGTCCCACTATTTTTTAACAAGACAAACGACTTAGTTTGGTGCATTATAGGCGTACGTGACTTCAAATACAAAAAATTTCAAGATTGTTTTTATGTGTTTATGAATTTTGACTTTTAGATTTATTTCTCAACTATGACATTAATATTGGCTATTAATTTTTTTATTATATGTTTAATTTATGACCTTTTATATTAAACCGTCATGCGATGAAATATTTATATAACCTTTTTAAATATTTGAAAATTGTTTATCATGATTCTTTTTAAATCAAATATAATATCTTGTAGGGTAATTATGATTGTTTTCATAACATATATAACTGTTTTGGAAAAATGGTCATATATAAATGTTAACCTAATATGACCGTTTTTATGGGTATCAATTATGACACCCAGACTTATGACGATTGTGATTAAAAAATAAACAGTCATAAAAGGCGTTTTATAGCAGGAAAAAAAGTCATAAAAGAGTATTTTTCTTATAGTGGCATTGTTTACTCCAGTTTTAATTTGGGTGAGAAAATTCCTGAGACGCGTGTTGTTAAAAAATTTTGAGATCACTTCGGGCCCATTCCTAAGGTTATTTTGCTTAATTTATTAGGGATATTAGATACACTTATTTCAGAAGAACTCATAGGAGACCTTCAAATGTATGAGATCGACATGTTTCCCAAAATTGTTAACCGTAAGGAAAAGAGAATTGCATTAAAAGTTCAATTTAAAAAGAAAGTGGAAGTGTCGTACAACTCCGAGTATGATTTTGATTTGGATAATTTAGACCCTTTTAAAAAAAATCAAAAAAATTCTCAATATTAGAAAATAAAATTCTTCTAAAGAAAGTAAGAGTTTTGAGAAAGACAAAAAATATAAATGGGGCAAGAAAAGTTTGAAAAACAAAGAAAATATTACATTAAAAAGGATGGTGAGAGATGTTATGAGTGCGAGGGTAAGGTTCACAAAGCTCACGAGTGTGCTAAGATATTAAAGAGACAAGGCAAAGACAAAGCTACCTTCAATTTCACGCTTAATGATAGCGTTGTCTAGTCAGTGGATTTTGGGAGACGAATCACTGCATGGATGTAACTTCACAGTGTTCAAGGTGATTCATGTTAGTATATTTAGTGCACCTCACGCCAATGAGGAAGATACTAAACATAATGAGCTCGACAGTGAGTCTAGTCATTATGGAAAAAGTGCGGGATATGACGCTTTGAGTGAGAGGGAGAGTGACCTTCAACATTCTTACTACACCGAGTCCTTTAAAATGAAAAAACAAAAAAAAGGTTTAACACTTAGAGTTTTATCTTTAGAAAATGCGTTGATAGAGGCGAGAGAGAGATTACTGATCAAAGTGTAAACCGAGCGTCCGTGTAATACGCTAGTCGTTGTTATCGGCTTCCAACCTCAATACAAAAAAAAACTAAACTTGTAACTACGTAGGGCAAACAGTGTTGCAATAGTTCAAGCACGTTGCATCTTTAAGCACCCCAATTACGTAGGGCAAACGAGGTCAAAAGTTCTACAATGGTTGTGAAACAATACAACACGATCTAATCACTTATTTAATTTAGAGGACAAATTTTATATCTATGCATACTACATGAGGTTGGGTTCATGCATCCCCACAATTAAAAACTTAGCTTAACATGATTAAAATAAAAGAAAACTTAAAAGTGAAAGTGCAGGAATTCATAACTAAATCTAGAAAATTGAGAACATGACTTGAATTGGGATTGAAAAACTAGAAAGCAAAAATTAATTAAACTAACTAGGAAAGCAGTAAAAACAATAAATCAAAATTACTTGAAATGGATGAATGATGAATCTTGAATAGAACCTTGAATCTTGAATAGTAGCCAAACTTCAAAACGAGGGTTCTTGGTTACAAGAATCCTCTAAAAATTAACTACTAGCCTCCTACAACTTGATAAAAACAACTCTTCCCACTTCCTAATAGGGTTTGCCCTTTTATAATACCTAAATTTGACTCTTCCCTTGACTCCCCACGTTTTACAACTAATAAAAATGAATTAAACAAGAAATTTCAAGAGTTTTGACTCTTTAGTTCTGAAAATGACTCTTCATTATCTCGCAACTTCAAAACCTCATAACTTCTTCATCGTAGCTGGGATTGAGGTGACATTTTTTCTAGTGTTCTTGTAATTGGAATATATTCAACTTTCCAATTGGACCCACCTCCGGACTAAGTGTGTAAAATTATAAAAATGCCCTTGAACTTCACATTTCTTGCTTTCTTTCACTATTTTGAGTTCTCCTTCGCACTAACTTGCATGAAATACCTATAAAGCACATGAGAAATACACAAAACACGGAATACTTGCCAAAAGGGGCTAGTAGCATAAATACGAGACAAATCCAAGATATTTACTCTACACATGATCGTAAAAATACCGAAATTAAGGGGATAAATATGAAGAATATGTGCCTAATCACACCCCCTAACTTAGAACTTTGCGCGTCCCGAGCAATGTAAATGAATCTAACCAAAATTCCACTCTTGAAAATTCCTTTATTAAAATAAAATTCCTCTTTCACATGCAAGTAGTTGCATTGAGCATATGCAACAAGCCTTTAAACCCCTAGGTTACCCTAGTAGTACGAGTTTTGTCTCGTGAGGGTTTGCAGAGAATATACCCCCAAAATTCGACTCAAAGAAACTCAAAATATGCAAAAATTGTATAATTCAAACTTTTCCAGAAAATATTAATCATCAAGTCATGCTCAAGAGTCTCAAACCATGGTGCGCGTGTGTGAAGCCAGAAATTTAACCGCGAATTTCCATCGATTGACCATTACGTTACTTATCCGAAAATTTGTTTTGATTTCAAAATCTCATGGAATGCTCTCACAAACAAATCAGTCGGAATGTGGATATTCTCTCGATATGCGTGATAAAAAGAGTAAATGTATTGGAACACAAAGTCACGCACACAAATTGAACGACGTAAATTTTTGGGTGAAAAGATCTCTTTATCGGAATACAGTTTTTGAAAAACGGGAACATTGCCTCTTATACCTGTGTTTGATCTCTTTTATTATCTTTTCGTGTTTTATCTCTCCACGCAGTAATTAATTTCACCATTCAGACTCGGTTAAGACTTTTCGGGTTAAAAAGTGTAAAGGGTAAAATTGGGAATAGACGGATTGTTCAAAATTGGAAAATGTCCAGATGACGTCCATTTGTGATTTTTCAGGCATTTGCTCATTTTTCTCTTTCTTTTTATCTTTTCATTTTTTCTTCTTTTTTCATTTTTTTTCTTGCTATTTTTCTTTTCTTGCCCCTTTTTTATTACACACTTTGGACTTACTTGTTGAATTTCTAATTTTTTACAATTCCGAGCCAATTGGGTTTTTTGGGTTATCAAATGAAAGGAAAATATTATATTAGGCTCAAAGTGGGTTGCAAAGGGATAATTTTCACAACTTTATTATGGCTAATATTTTTGGATTAAACAAACGAGGGCCTACTTCATTGTCCAAATTGCTAATCACATTACCATATGCATCTCGAGATTAATTAAGTTTAGAGATATATTTATCATGAATTTCGAGACAACATTTCACACATTTTCCATAACCGATCAAAACAAAGGATTGTGATCATCAATGACTTATTAGAACGCTGAAAAGAACTTTGAGTTAATCATAAACTCGGATTGATTTAAAAACTCATAAAAAATTGAAAGGCTCGAAATCTCACCGGGTTTGATCAATCTCCACACTTATTCGTTAAGTCGTCAATTTTCTTTCAATTTCCATCTTCGGTCAATTTTCGGCTTAGTGCAATTGATTGTTAACAATTTGAGACTTTAAATAGAATAAAGGTGATATTTTTGAAAAATTTAAATTCCAATTTTTATTTATTTTGAAGAAAAATATTTTTGGTTTTTTCAACTTTTTTGAAATTTGTGAAATTTTCTAAAAAAAACACACTTGGAAAGAACATGTGATCGAATCAATGAATTTAAACAATAAACGGGAAGAATATCCCACAACCCCTAACTTAAATGTTGCATTGTCCTCAATGCGAATCAAGAACACAACATAAAGAGAGGAAAAGAAAGATATTACCCAAATGGAGCGATCCCCTACGAGTGCGAGTCCAACCAATCTACAAAACATGATAGAACCAAGCATAACAAAAAAGAATAACAAAAACTTTACCATCGAAACTAGACTATAATAAAAAAGAAAAAGTAATAATGAAAAAAACTAATTATTTACAACCTAAAATTTGAACGGCTAATAAATCATACACTAGAAGTCGAAAAATTTGAGGGTCCACCCAAAATACAATTTGACTTTGAGGGATTAATGGTGTGCCCTCACTAGAAAGCATGCCGCCCGAAAAATAATAATTCCGTTAGAAAAACTGTGAAGAGTGCGCTTGCGTTCAAATAAGGAAGTTATTTAATTAAACACAATTTTTACCACTCAAGTCCTAAACATGCATCTATATGTGATTAAATACGATGATGAAACATGCAAGAACACATATATGAGGAAAAATCCCCCAAAGGGGGAAAACCTTTTATTTTCACAATAATTTTGTAAGAATACGGCTTACACGGATTACAATGAAAATATATGACACAGAAATACCCTCGGGTGTCGGTTCTGTTGTCGGCGACTGAAACAATCCCTTTCCAGTAGGGCAGTAGTGAAGAAGAGAGCGACTTCCTCACAAATTACTCCAGATGAGTAAATGATCTTCTTTAAGGTTTAAAGATTCACACACATATATGGGAATGGTTTTGTGAATCAAAAAAGGTTTAGAAAACCTTAAAAAGTGAAGTCTTATTCTGGGCTGTTTTCGCAGAATTTTGAGATTGTAGAAAGACTTGAAAAACGTGTAGAAGGAGATCAGATATTTATACAAAAATCGAGATGGTGGCTCGTTCGAACGAGATAGCCATATCGCTCGAACGAAGGACAGAAGTCGTTCGAACGATATCGCGCGACATGACTATCTCGCGCGAACGACTTCCAAAGTCGTTTGAGCGATCTCGTAAATCGAGGCAATTCGCTTCTACACTTAGAAAAATTCTTTTTTGATAAAAAATAAAACCAGACTTCAAAAATAATTTTAAAAAACATTTCCCAAATATTTAAAGCTCCAATAAAACATATTACTGATAGAGTGTAGTGGAGTAGTGGGAATGAGCTGAGCAGCATGTTGCATGTAGCATGATGTACATGATGAAAATGGAAGCATTGAATTCGGATAAAGGCCGTCGAGGATGATCGTGTTGACGTGCCGAATGCAGAGGTATCAGACATATGAACTGTGATCTAGGAGAAAACAGAAATTTCCTAGAATCTACCCCGAACATTTATAAAATTATGTCCTTACGAATCTCCCCCTATGTCTATGCCGGTACATACATAAAAAATTTGAATTATGCAATCAAATGACATACAAGATAATATCCCTATTAAACCCTCAAACTGAGAATACTAAATGACATGTCTTCCAAAACTTCAGCTCTCTGGTACCTTTCAAAGATTTTCTCATCATGGTGTGTAATGAAATAATGAGCAATGATGTACCTACACACATGAGATAAAGCAAATACCCGCGACAAGCAACAGATTGAAATATAATGATATGCAAAAACTGATGATCAATTAAGCTTAAGAAAATCATTCATGCAGCAACCAAACACCAAAACAATTCTCCCCCATAATTCTTCTCCCCCTTTTTATGATGTCCCCAAATAGACAAATATGAGAAGCGAAAATGAATGCACATGGAGAATGACACACGGGAATAAACAACCATTTTTGTATTTTTCAAAAATTTTCATACATAGTATACAATAAAGAATCACACCATGAAAGATCACAAAAATAACCAAATCATTGATAGCAAAAATGAATGGGTGTGATCAAATTCGATAGGAAAATCAATGCATACAAACATGACATATGTGCACGATGAATATCGGATATTCCTAACGAATGAACTCAAAGCCTTCATTTTGTGTAAAAAAAGGTGGAAATATGAGACATTGACTCAATCAAATCAACAAATCAAAGCTCAAAGTGATTTCCACACCAATAACGTCCAAAACTATTTCATGCTTTTTCAGGACTTTCAAGGAAGTGCAAACCCGTTTATATTCTCCAACCAAAGTCCCTCAGATTTTAATTTTGAATAGCGGCTTTCTAAATTCTCAAAATTTTGAGAATTGAAGGTGAAACCTAATGGCCCATATTTGGCATGAATTGCTTTTTATTGCCTTTACATTTTTTCGGGGCTCTTTTAACCTCTTTGGACCTCGGATAATAAAATTCCTCCATTTTTAGGTCCTTTTGAACGGTGGCTTTTGCACAAAGAATAGATAATTTCCTTTCACAGCCCCTCCCCGTTCTTAAACAAACATTCAGTCTCACAAAAATGGTTTTTACATGCATTCTAATCTTGTCAAGTTTTATCGCATATTGTTAGTTGTATAGACAGAATTGAGATGGTAACACTCAAGCCAACATGTGATAGACAAGTACAATAATCAAATAAATCTGTGCATGTGTGTAATAAAGAAGATAGGAGTCAAACATGTAGACAAGATATCACGAATCACATCTCAAAGATTCCAAGCAGTGTAAAGCACATGGATGAAATGATGTAGCGTCTCAAATCTCTATCAAACAGTCACATGAAAAGATGGAATGAAACTGTGACTTGGCTATCTTAAATGTTCATCCATAAAAGGTGCATAAAAAATACAAAAATCTTTTTGGGCTTTTCTAAAATTTATATATATATATAAAACAAATTAATGGTACATGCTAGCAATAGGCAAAAGAGACATCATGAAACCCAACCTATGCTAGTAGACATGTCAAGACCTCAACCGGGAAGAGCTGAGGAGTTTTCCAAAGATGGTTACATCTTTTGGACCAACTCCATAAGATTATGTGTGGTCTTGATAAAAAATTTCACTTGCTCACAAATGTGTGCAAACTCTCTATCATTATGTGCAAGAAAAGTATCATCACCCTTCTCATCCTCACTATTGCTTAGGGTAGCGGGCATGGCAACTTTCTTGCCCTTTCTCCTAAGTCTGGTGGGACACTCAAATTTCTTGTGTCCTATCCCATTACACTCAAAACATCTTATTTTCTCAAGGTTTTCCTTTCTTTTTTTTTTCTTTTTCACAAAAGCTTTCTCTCTCTTCAAACGATCTTAACTCTTTCTCTAAAGCGACGATTCTAAAAACTAACGCTTTGTTATGTTTTTTGGTCTCAAAAGACTCAGAATATAACTCAACGTAGGCGCATTAAATATCACTCTCGCTCTCACTTATGTCATCCTCCCCCTCACTCACATCGCTCTCACTGTTGATGTGTCCCTGTGATGCATCATCCTCATCGTCGTGAGGAGAACTAGAAGTGCTCACATGACTAGCCATGAATGAGGTGAAGTTACACTCATGCGGTGACTCGACTCCAGAATCCATCGACTCGACCTCACTGTTGTCACTAAGGGTAGCATTAAGGACAACTTTCCCTTTCTCTCTGTTCAGACGTGTGGCACACTCAAAGTCTCTATGACCCCTACCGTCGCACTCAAATCATCTCTCACTTTCTTTCTTAGGAGGATCTTTAAAATCTTTTTCATTTTTCTTTTCAAACTTATTTTTCTCAAATTTCTTTTTATATTTAAAATTGCCATTTTTCTTAAATTTGAGAATCCTCTTGAAAGTTTTTGCAAAAAGAACCAAATCATCTAAGTCAAAATCACACTCAGAATCAGACGAATCTGTCTCCCTATTTCTAGTTGACTCTCCCCTCTTTCTAGCCGACCCCTCACTCTTTCTCTCTTGGGCATTAAGTGCAATTCCCTTATCTTTAGACCTAGCAGTTTTAGGGAACATATCAATTTCATATGTTTGCAAGTCTCCTACAAGTTCTTCCAATTTTAGCGTATTTAAATTACCCATAGAATTTAGCACAGTGACTTTAGGGATAAAACGCTTAGGCAAAGAACGAAGAACCTTTTTGACAACTCTAGCATTAGGAATATGTTCACCAAGATTAAAGCTAGTATTAACAATGTCAGAAAGCCTAGCATAAAAATCATCAAAACATTCAGTCTCATGCATGGTGATGGTTTCAAATTGAGTTGTCAAATTTTGCAATTTAGACTCTTTCACAGCATTAGTTCCTTCATGGGTGAATTGTAAAACATCCCATGCCTCTTTTGACGTGGTACACGTCATTATGCGTTTGAACTCATCAGGTGTGACAGACCTAGAAATAGCACTTAGACCCTTATAATTGAATGATGACCATTTAAATTCTTCTTCAGTCCAAAAAGTGATAGGTTTTAAATTGATCACATTTTCAACAGTGACGGAGGGAGGAGTCCACCCTTTTTCTACCAAAATCCAGACACGTTCATCAATAGCTTTTAATGTAAATCTCATGCGGGCTTTCCAATATGCATAGTTTGTCCCGTCAAAAACTGGCATTTTATTATATAACTTCTCCATTATGAACACACTCGTTTTTCAAAAGTCAATTTTTCAGAAAATTGATTTCTTAGAAAAATTTTGCAGAAAATTACACGGTAAATTTGTGTAACTGGCTCTGATACCAATTTGTGAAGAGTGCGCTTGCGTTCAAATAAGGAAGTTATTTAATTAAACACAGTTTTTACCACTCATGTCCTAAACATGAATCTATATGTGATTAAATACGATGATGAAACATGCAAGAACACATATATGAGGAAAAATCCCCCAAAGGGGAAAAACCTTTTATTTTCACAATAATTCTGTAAGAGTACGGCTTACACGGATTACAATGAAAATATATGACACAGAAATACCCTCGGGTGTCGGTTCTGTTGTCAGCGGATGGAACAATCCCTTTCCAGTAGGGCAGCAGTAAAGAAGAGAGCGGCTTCCTCACAAATTACTCCAGATGAGTAAATGATCTTCTTGAAGGTTTAAAGATTCACACACATATATGGGAATGGTTTTGTGAATCAAAAAAGGTTTAGAAAACCTTAAAAAGTGAAGTCTTATTCTGGGTTGTTTTCACAGAATTTTGAGATTGCAGAAAGACTTGAAAAATGTGTGGAAGAAGATCAGATATTTATACAAAAATCGAGGCGGTGGCTCGTTCGAATGAGATAGCCACGTCGCTCGAATGAAGGAAATAAGTCGTTCGAACGATATCGCGCGACATGCCTATCTCGCCCGAACGACTTCCAAAGTCGTTTGAGCGATCTCGTCGATCGAGGCAATTCGCTTTTACACTTAGAAAAATTTTGCTTTTGATAAAAAATAAAACCAGACTTCAAAAATAATTTTCAAAAACATTTCCCAAATATTTATGCAAATATTTAAAGCTCCAATAAAACATATTACTGATAGAGCGTAGTGGAGTAGTGGGAATGAGTTGAGCAGCACGTTGCATGTAGCATGATGTACGTGATGAAAGTGGATGCATTGAATTCGGATAAAGGCCGTCGAGGATGATCGTGTTGATGTGTTGAATGTAGCGTTATCATACATATGAACTGTGATCTAGGAGAAAACATAAATTTCCTAGAATCTACCCCGGACATTTATAAAATTATGTCCTTACAAAACGGAAGGCATGTGCAAAGCGAAAGAAATGAACCATCACCAATTAATTTTTTTAGGGGAATAAGGAGGGATTTGAGTGCATAGTGGGACAAGTACCATTGGGATCCAAGAAAAATGGAATCACGTCCCAAAGATTTTTCAAGTAGTATGGGAAGCAAAGCACACAAACAGAAAGAGTCCATCTTAGAAAACAATTCAAGCATAAAGTCCTTATCCTCAAAATCTTCCCCCCCAAAATTTTCAACCGGGTCTAGTGGAGTGACACGTCTAAGTGTATGGCCCGTAAGATGAAGCATCTCAAAATAACATTCCCATACAAGAATCGGATCAACATCCTCAAGACATTCATCCAGTTCTTGTGATGGATTTAGTGGTTCGATAATAGTGGGGACACAAGGAGACAAATGATCTTTAACCTCAATAGGTTTTGAAATATTTATAAGAGGTTGAGATTCAAAAGTGCTTAGATCACTCTCGATGATTTCGTTCTCAAAAGTATTAGGTGAAGTGCAAGTCTCGACCTTCTCTAAGTTGTCCAAATAATCCTTAAATTCCTTGTAAGTTGCTTTAATTTTCAACTCTGTAGTAGCAAGGTCATTAGATTTATTTTTTAAAATAATCAAGAGTTCTTCCAAAGTAGGCTTCCTTGGTTCTAGCACCTCGGATTCCTCATTTGGTTGAAAACATTCTTCAACTTCAAAAATATCGGAAGAAATATCCTCATTGGGTTCAAATAATGCATCTAACTCTTGCTCCCAATAACGATTTTTTTCTCGATATTCTTTTTCAAGTCTTTCTTCCTCAAGCAATTCATTTTGATAAATTTGGATGGCCTTAGCACTCGGCTTGTATTTATGAGACTCATCTTTACTGATATTGATCCAATGTTCATAAGTCTTGAGCACCTCCTCCTTACTATTATCATAACAATTAAAGCCACCAAAAGAGTTAAAGTAAGACATTTCAAATTGGGCAATTCAAGAACGTAACACCCATATATATATATATATATATATATATATATATATATATATATATATATATTTTTTTTTTTTTTTTTTGGATTTTTTTTTATCAAATTCGGGATTACCCAACCTAACCTAAAGTCTACCTAATTCCCCTGCAACGGCGCCATTTTGATCGAGGTGTAAACCGAGCGTCCGTGTAATACATTAGTCATTATTATTGGCTTCCAACCTCAATAAAAAAAAAAAACTAAACTTGTAACTACACTTCTTATGGAGTATAGTGGCGAGTCTGGGTATCGAATCCACAGGGAATTAGGACGTGTGAACGTGATGACAAAGGTAAGGTAGTTTAATCCTAAAGTTGATGTTAAAATAAAAGAAAAGAAAAAGATGATTGATTTTTATGGATTTTATCTATGAATTAACTAGATTCAATTAAATTAACCTATGCATGAGAAATTAACTAACTAAGAAGGAATTAATATGAATGAAGAAATGGGTTAAGAATACACTCCCCCAAACCCTAGTGTGTATGCCAGTACAAAATTAGTCATAAATTATATAATTAATCAGACCCAGTCTTTAGTACTCCAAAGCATTACATAATGAGGTCCAATCCCGCATCATACATAATCAAAGAATGAGTAAAACAGTGTTGCAATAGTTCAGCACGTTGCATCTTTAAGTACCCCGGTTACTTAGGGCAAATGAGGTCAAAAGTTCTACAATGGTTGTGAAACAATACAACACGGTCTAATTACTTATTTAATTTAGAGGACAAATTTTATATCTATGCATACTACATCAGATTAGGTTCATTCATCCCCACCCTTAAAAACTTAGCTTAACATGATTAAAATAAAAGAAAACTTAAAAGTGAAAGTGCAGGAATTCATAACTAAATCTAGAAAATTGAGAACATGACTTGAATTGGGATTGGAAAACTAGAAAGCAACAATTAATTAAACTAACTAGGAAAGTAGTAAAAACAATAAATTAAAATTACTTGCAATGGATGAATAATGAATCTTAAATAGAACCTTAAATCTTGAATAGTAGCCAAACTTCAAAACTAGGGTTCTTGGTTACAAGAATCCTCTAAAAATTAACTACTATCATCCTACAACTTGATAAAAACAACTCCTCCCACTTCCTAATAGGTTTGCCCTTTTATAATACCTAAATTTAAATCTTCCCTTGCCTCCCCACGTTTTACAACTAATAAAAATGAATTAAACAAGAAATTTCAAGAGTTTTGACTCTTCAGTTCTGAAAATGACTCTTCATTATCTCGCAACTTCAAAACCTCGTAACTTCTTCCCCGTAGCTCGAATTGAGGTGCCGTTTTTTCCAGTGTTATTGTAATTGGAATATCTCCAACTTTCTAATTGGACCCACCTCCGGACTAAGGCTGCAAAATTACGAAAATGACCTTGAACTTCACATTTCTTGCTTTCTTTCACTATTTTGAGTTCTCCTTCGCACTAACTTGCAAGAAGTACCTATAAAGCACATGAGAAATATTCAAAATACGGAATACTTTCCAAAAGGTGTTAGTAGCATAAATACCAGACAAATCCAAGCTATTTACTCTACACGGGATCATAAAAATACCGAAATTAAGGTGATAAATATAAAGAATATGTGCCTAATCAATTCCTATTTGAGAGTTTCTTTGGGACTGAGTGTAACACCCCGCTTAAAATAATAACGGGTGGCCAGCCCTATACTAAATTAAATCAGGAGTCTCAGATGGCTCAGTCTCAACATCAACTGTCAGTACTAAAATATATAAGACTAACTACCCGATATCATATAAGCGGGATGTTAAAATTAAATAAAATATAGAACAGACAACAAACCAACACTATAAGCTACTAACAAAGAAAAGAAATATGTGCATACAAGAACTATGGCAAATGAAATAAATAACTACAAACGACTATACCACAAAGAAATAAACCCAAATAAGCTGTCGGGTCACAGACAATAGAATAATTGAAATGGAATAAATATAAACATTTATAAATATCCCTTGGTGTAAACCCGATATACAACTTGAATCCTACCTAGATTTTTAAATAAGTAGGAAGAGACTACAATCTACATCCCGTAATAGTCCGCACCTGTCACGGATCCCAAGACTCTGGATAGAAGGTCATCCGGCATCCATGCGGTTGGACACCTGTATATATATATATATGGAGGAGAGAAAAGTAAACGGGTCAGAGCCCGAGTTGTGAAAATATTTAGCAAGTGTGTTAACCGTGTGTAATAAATATAAATGCACTTATTTCATAATTAAAGTGGAATCGCATTCTCGTGAAACCCCAACTCACCCCTCATCTAACGGTGCGCACCTAGTCGCGTCCTGGAGTCTTAATTAAGTTACCCCACCCATAAGGACAACCTAACATGCTATAGGCACGGCCTACACCCCCACGACATGCCTTCCTAACATAACCCAAGAATCTTTCCCATTCCAATTACACTTAATTATTTTTACGCATAAATGCCATATTAAGCTTAATTGATTTCTGTTTATAATTTAATCAATTATAATTCTTGATACGTTACCCATATGCATTTGGGTTAAATCAAATGATTTAATTTCTAAATAACATGCATACAAATTATTAATGACAAAACTTCTCTCCAATTTCAACATTGCACTACGTTTCGTGCGTGGGGCGTTTCGCAAAGCGAAATCCAAACAAGGAACCCCCCCTCGCATTACACTACTCCTTGACAATGTTGATCCTAGAGATGCATTATGCCATGCATACAATTCTACTATTACGACTACTGAACTTAGATTACCATATAAGAACAACTCAAAATCTCCAATAATATCCTTGGGATGATGTAACCGAAATATTCCTTAAATGCGATACATCAACCCCCAATAATCTAGTACACCATAATTATCCAAGATGTACTCCATAAAAATTCCATATCCTTTCACCTATAGGATATATAAATATATATAGGCATTTATTCTAACCATATATGTATATACAATCATCCATTCCCATAGCCAAGTGTACATACCACATATGATGTACAATGGCTATGCACATAATATACCCGACTATATATATCGCCGATAAATTGTACCATGCTATCATCTTCCAGGGCATTACTCACATACCATCCTGGGGACCACGGTCGGACTCAATATCACCGACATCGGGGCTAAACACACACACACGACGTCCCGAGAAGAGGTCATAGCTCCTAATCGATCAATGAGACGAGACATACCCACCACGTCTCACCCCAAAAGAAATGCATATCACGTAATAACACAATGGACGATTATGACCTGGGGAATATCCACACCCTGCTCCTTGAGCCAGGATGCTCACCCTCTACACGGAAACTTCCCAATGATAGCATGAGCGGGGTATGCTTAACCGCTAAAGTATATATATCATTCACATGCACAATATATATACATCCATATGATTACATCATATGATTAAACCATCACATACGGTTTAGATATTCACATCATGTATATCCACTTTATCATATCTCTACAGATATATATTTATATACATTCACATATCCATATATATATATATATACAAACTATTTCTCGTTCATATGTATAAGATATATAAACTCGGCTTTAAGTATACATAATCCTCAATATACTAGTCGTCGTCCCAACACATTTAATTTACCTCGATATGTGAATACGATCCCTCACTTGAAGCATATTCATCCATTTTTCTTATGATCAATAGTCTTCCAACATATATATATATATATATATATCCAATATTTAGGTTATCGCCCAAGGTTTTGTGTAGGTAACAATCACTACACATTTCATATATCTCCGAAAGGACATCATTATCTCCAATGCTAATTTTGACAGTTGAAATATACATAACTAATAGTCAACAAACCTCAAGCGCAGTCTTAAATTCATCCCATAAACCCATCACTTCTTAGGAAAATACTATATCGATATATACAATAACTATCCCGACTATGATTCAATTGTTCTTATGAACCCTTAAATCTTATTTCACTTACAATCTATTTCTTAAGTTAAACATTACTAAGGACACGCGACCACTCTCTCTCGTCGGTCCCCAAATCTTAATCTCAATAGAATCCTATTTACTATAAGGATTTGGCACTACCCTCGGCCTATAATTTTATATCGTACTCTCACCACTCTCTTGAAAGGACTCCAATCCTTACATCATAATTAGGCCCACTTATGACCCCTAATTAGAACTCCCATTGTCAATGAGATTCCCCCCTATATCGATATGAACCTCTCCAATTTATATGGATATAAGTCCCCTAAAATAACTTGATAAGTACCCGCGGTCCCATCATACGAGAAACTTTTACTAAGTCCCCAAATTTTTTTTCTTACATCATATAATCATGTCCTAAAACAATAAACCCAACCAAAAAGGGTTTGAAATCATTATAGAGAAAATTCCTCAAAATGCCCTGTTTCCGAATCGATTCGGCCCTATTCTGAATCGACTCGGCCCAGCGAATTGATTCGGCCTCCGGCGAATCGACTCGGGTCTAAATACCTGGGCTTCTGTCTCAGGCTGAATCGATTCGCCTTGGGTCCAAATCAATTTGGTCAATGCATACCTGCCAATTTTTCTTAGGCCGAATCGATTCGCTTAAGGGGCGAATCGATTCGGGTCTGCGAAATTTGAAGGGTTCTTCTTCTTCATTGAACCCACGAATTCTAAACCCTAAAATTTATATTCTAGCCCCTAAACCTTCATCACAACATGATTCTAAGCCAATAAATCAACCCAAAGTGACTCCCAACCATTTCTACACCATTAAACCCATTCTTTAAACATAGATTTCAAGATTAAAACCCAAAAATTTAGGTTTGATATTACTACCCAAAATCCACTTCTTTTACCCACAAATTATGAAATCAAATACACAAATGACTTATTTAGCAAGATTAAACACTTGCCTCAATTTTGTAGAGGTTGGATAGTCCTCGATGTCACGTTTGGGCCGGAATCTCCAAGCTTTCTTCCTCTCTCTCTTGTTTTCTTCTTCTTTCTCTCTTCCTTTCTCTTTCTCTTCTCTTTCTCTCTTCTCACAAATGAGAAGGGCTGAAATCATAAGCCCTTAAATCCCTTAAAACAATAAACCCAATTTTAAATGTTAATACACACTTTAAAGGACTCATTTACTCCAATTCGAGGCAAACTGACTGAAAAATAATCTGGAACCGAAATAAAACCCAATGACAGTCATTTCAACTATCTCGACCCTTCCGGGATTGATGGTACACTCGAAATCATCATCTGGAATACTTCGAAACATCCTAAATTTTTGGACCTCAATTTCAATTTCAAAAATTCTCCAATTTAATTAAATTTTATTTTCCCAAAATTTTAATTTCTCGGTCTCCAAAGTCATGGGTTGTTACATACTTCCCCCCTTGCAAAAAAAAAATTTTCCCACGAAATTTATGATATGCCTAGGACCTCAATCTCATATAGTCCTTACATCAACCCTCAGGATGACTAAACCGATCCTTCCTAGTTCTCATGTCGAACCATATAAATTTTTAAAACAAACTAACTACCTAGGACGCCCATACACCCCGTACCCAAGCTTAACTCGTAGAATTATAATCAGGCTCCATTAGCCTCAATTCGTATATATATTTAATATTTTGTTATAGAATTATAACCAGGCTCCATTAGCCTCAATTCGTAATATAACTATCAGCAATATAATCTATAACAAAATATTAAATATATAAAAGTTTGAAATTTCCCATGGTTGAACTCTTTTCAATTCCTGACACCAGCTACCTTCATGCGGGGGAGGTCTCGCAAGCGAAATCCAAATAAGGAACCCTCCCAATACACTACTGTGTAGCTAGGTCAGGGATTGAGATTAGTTAAACCAGGGTTAAGGTCTTATAAAAGATTTTCATATTTTAGATATTGCCTTAAGTCTTATGTAACAATATAATATAAAACAAATCCATGTCTTTCGACACGCCAAGCAAACACGTTATGTTTAGGACACAAGGCCTCAACAAATATAACACTCTAACCAATACCTAGTTCTCAAAACTAGCACAACTATGAGCTAAATTATCCGCTCAACATAAATTTACAAAACTCTAAACCTTTCAGTCATACATATCCTTTACATCACCCCAAATAATTACCTCCAAGTAAGTCCTTCCCTCATTGGAACACTATAGTTACATGCCCTAACCTATCCATAAGACAAATAATCCTTATAACCACTATTCAACAAACCTCGACGTTCCGCACTTCCGGACTTCAATATTATAACTCTCGACTATCTCCTCACGAGACGATTTATTTTCTCAAAAGATTCCATACAAAGGACAAACTTACTCACTCCTTCCTCCAAGGAAATTTATACACCCTAACGGTGTAGCGGCTACTACTCATCATACCTTAGGCGCGACGTTCCCAATATCGCACAAAGCGTACCTTAAACCCAAATAAAGGTATTATACCTTATACTTCCATAATCCAATGGTTTCACCTCATCCAAGGATCTCAATTCAAGATCCTCTACTTCTTCCAGGATGATCCTTCCTAACCATTTTGAAGGACAAAAGCGCCATTTCGGCTTTCGACAACTCCTTCGGTCCTGCTCCACGAACCCGAGTCTCCAAATCTCTTACACCCTTCTTAAATGAAGGCAATACCCCTAATAATTTTTTAATGCCACCTACCTTCCATCGGTAGAAGTCAGTATCACGAGGCTTCCTAACAAAGATTGACGGGTTTCTCAATCTAAACCTCCCAAGGACTACACTACCTACCTCTCCTTAGACTTACCTTACTAAGTCCAAGATTCTCCATTCGAGTAAATTTCCCTTTCTTACTCAACCAACGATAAAACACCCTGAACCACTACTAGAGTTATCTTTCTTATTCTCCATCGAAATCGGGAAAAACAAATACACCCGATCAAAGCGTACCCAAAATCTGTTATGGGTATTGTATCTCTAATCTTGTCCTTTCTTAGACGACATAATCTCGACGATGTCTGAAATGAGAGAAACTGTTATCAGAACGTCGATCAAGTGAATACACTTCACAGAAGAAAATAAACACAGTGAACACAACAATCCTAATAGCAGGGCTTTACATCAAGAACGTTAACGAAAGAACGCGAAAAACCTGCACAGATCCTAAAGACTCTAGAACCTGATGCTTTGATACCATCTGTAACACCCCGCTTAAAATAATAACGGGTGGCCAGCCCTATACTACATTAAATAAGGAGTCTCAGATGGCTCAGTCTCAACATCAACTGTCAGTACTAAAATATATAAGACTAACTACCCGATATCATATAAGAGAGATGTTAAAATTAAATAAAACATAAAATAGACAACAAACCAACACTATAAGCTACTAACAAAAAAAAGAAATATGTGAATACAAGAACTATGGTAAATGAAATGAATAACTACAAACGAATATACCACAAAGAAATAAACCCGAATAAGCTATCGGGTCACAGACAATACAATAATTGAAATGGAATAAATATAAACATTTATACATATCCCTTGGGTGTAAACCCGATATACAACTTGAATCCTACCTAGATTTTTAAAGAAGTAGGAAGCCACTACAATTTACATCCCGCAACAGTCCGCGGTAGGACACCTGTAGTAATACATATATATACCATAGAAGAGAGAAAAGTAAACGGGTCAGAGCCCAAGTTGTGAAAATATTTAGCAAGTGTGTTAACCGTGCGTAATAAATATAAATGCACTTATTTCATAATTAAAGTGGAATCACACTCTCGTGAGACCCCAACTCACTCCTCATCTAACGGCGCGCACCTAGTCGCGTCATGAAGTTTTAATTAAGTTACGCCACCCATAAGGACAACCTAACATGCCATAGTCACGGCCTACACCCCCACGACCTGCCTTCCTAACATAACCCAAGAATCTTTCCCATTCCAATTACACTTAATTATTTTTACACATAAATGCCATATTAAGCTTAATTGATTCCAGTTTATAATTTAATCAATTGTGATTCTTAATACGTTACCCATATGCATTTGGGTTAAATCATATGATTTAATTTCTAAATAACATGCATACAAATTATTAATGACAAAACTTCTCTCCAATCTCAACATTGCACTACGTTTCGTGCGTGGGGCGTTTCGCAAAGCGAAATCTAAACAAGGAACCCCCCCTCTCATTACACTACTCCTTGACAATGTCGATCCTAGAGATCCATTATGCCATGCATAAAATTCTACTATTACAACTACTGAATTTATATTACCATATAAGAACAACTCAAAATCTCCAATAATATCCTTGGGATGATGTAACCGAAATATTCCTTAAATGCGATACATCAACCCCCAATAATCTAGTACACCATAATTATCCAAGATGTACTCCATAAAAATTCCATATCCTTTCACCTATAGGATATATAAATATATATATATAGGCATTTATTCTAACCATATATATATATACAATCATCCATTCCCATAGCCAAGTGTACATACCACATATGATGTACAATGGCCATGCACATAATATACCCGTCTATATATATCGCCGATAAACTGCACCATGCTATCATCTTCTAGGGCATTACTCACATACCATCCTGGGGACCACGGTCGGACTCAATATCACCGACATTGGCGCCAAACACACACACACGACGTCCATGGAAGTGGTCATAGCTCCTAACCGGTCAATGAGACGAGACATACCCACCACGTCTCACCCCTAAAGAAATGCATATCACATAATAACATAATGGACGACTATGACCTGGGGAATATCCACATCTTGCTCCGTGAGCCAGGATGCTCACCCTCTGCGCGAAAACTTCCCAATGATAGCATGAGCGGGGTATGCTTAGCCACATAAGTATATATATCATTCACATGCACAATATATATACATCCATATGATTACATCATATGATTAAACCATCACATACGGTTTAGATATTCACATCATGTATATCCACTTTATTCATATCTCTCTCTCTCTCTCTCTCTCTCTATATATATATATATATATATATATATATATATATATATATACATTCACATATCCATATATATATATACAAACTATTTCTCGTTCATATGTATAAGATATATAAACTCGGCTTTAAGTATACATAATCCTCAATATACTAGTCGTCGTCCCAAAACATTTAATTTACCTCGATATGTGAATACGATCCCTCACTTGAAGCATATTCATCCATTTTTCGTATGATCAATAGTCTTCCAACATATATATATATATATATATATATATATCCAATATTTAGGTTATCGCCCAAGGTTTAGTGTAGGTAACAATCACTGCACATTTCATATATCTCCGAAAGGACATCAATATCTCCAATACTAATTTCAACTATTGATATATGCATAGCTAATAGTCTACAAACCTCAAGCTCAGTCTTAAATTCATCCCATAAGCCCATCACTTCTTAGGAAAATACTATATCGATATATACAATAACTATCCCGACTATGGTTCAATTGTTCTTAAGAACCCTTAAATCTTATTTCATTTACAATCTATTTCTTAAGTTAAACATTACTAAGGACACGCGACCACTCTCTCGTCGGTCCCCAAATCTTAATCTAAATTGAATCCTATTTACTATATGGATTTGGCACTACCCTCGGCCTACAATTTCGTATCGTACTCTCACCACTCTCTTGAAAGGACCCCAATCCTTACATCATATTTAAGCCCACTCATGACCCCTAATTAGAACTCCCATTGTCAATGATACTCCCCCCTATATTGATATGACCCTCTCCAATTTATATGGATATAAGTTCCCCGAAATAACTTGATAAGTACTCGCGATCCCATCATGCGAGAAACTTTTACTAAGTCTCCAAAACATCTTTCTTACATCATATAATCATGTCCCAAAATAATAAACCCAACCAAAAAGGGTTTGAAATCATTATAGAGAAAATTCCTCAAAATGCCCTATTTCTGAATCGATTCGGCCCTATTCCGAATCCACTCAGCCCAGCGAATCGATTCGGCCTCCAAGGTGAACGATTCGGGTCTATAGACCTGGGCTTCTGTCTTAGGATGAATTGATTCGCCTTGGGTCTGAATCGATTCGGTCAATGCAGACCTGCCAATTTTTCTTAGGCCGAATCGATTCGCTTAAGGGGCGAATCGATTCGGGTCTGCAGAATTTGAAGGGTTCTTCTTCATTGAACCCACGAATTCTAAACCCTAAAATTTATATTCTAGCCCCTAAACCTTCGTCACAACATGATTCTAAGCCAATAAATCAACCCAAAGTTACTCCCAACCATTTCTACACCATTAAACCCATTCTTTAAACATAGATTTCAAGATTAAAACCCAAAAATCCAGGCTTGATATTAATACCCAAAATCCACTTCTTTTACTCACAAATTATGAAATCAAATACATAAATGACTTATTTATCAAGATTAAACACTTGCCTCGATTTTATAGAGGTTGGATCATCCTCGATGTCGCGTTTGGGCCGGAATCTCCAAGCTTTCTTCCTCTCTCTCTTGTTTTGTTCTTCTTTCTCTCTTACTTTCTCTTTCTCTTCTCTTTCTCTCTTCTCACAAATGAGAAGGGCTGAAATCGTAAGCCCTTAAATTCCTTAAAACAATAAACCCAATTTTAAATGTTAATGCACACTTTAAATGACCCGTTTACTCCAATTCGAGGCGAACTGACTTAAAAATAATCCTGAACCGAAATAAAACCCAATGATAGTCAGTTTGACTATTTCGACCCTTCTGGGATCGATGGTACACTCTAAATCATCATCCGGAATACTTCGAAACGTCCTAAATTTTTGGACCTCAGTTTCAATTTCTAAAATTCTCCAATTTAATTTTATTTTATTTTTCCAAAAAATTAATTTCTCGATCTCCAAAGTCACGGGTTGTTACACTGAGTTATTTTAGCTGAAAGGAAAAATGATGACTTGAACAATAAAGTAGTTAGTGTTACAAGAGATTTTCAAGCATCTGAAGACACTCATGAGAAACTTGAAGTCCTTATATCCCAACTCGAGAAAGATCTTGAATGTGCCTAAGAGGTCAAAGTTACTATAGAGGATACATCGAATAAGTTTGGAAAAATACTCCTCGTTCCCGCTTTAGGTTTGAGGGAGAGGCGAGGAATAGGATACGACGATGCCTCCATTTACCATACCGCACCGGAACTAATTCCTAAATTTATAGTAGATCCTCATGGGCCTCGACTTAAAAAGAGAGTTCAACCTAAGAAAGCGAACCATGATATACCTAAACAAATTTGTGTTTGCACCTTTTTCAAAAAGAGAGGTCTGCTTAAAGATTTTTGCTACAAGTTAGAAAGGAAAAATGTGCATCGACTCTTGCCCACCGTTATATCGACTTTTCCAGTCTTAGAGAGTAAGTTGAGTTCCTCGTCGCATTTTCATAAAGCTTAATGGAAGAATTTCAATGTATATCTATGCCATTTGAGAACTCTTCTAATGCTACGACTAAACCCAACAATGATAAGAAAAAGAAAAATGTTATTTCCACATGGGTACCTAAGCTAAACGACAAAGCCTTTGTTATCCATGTTGCTCTCATAGTTCAAAATACTTGCAATCAGTATTTGATAGTGGATACTCTAGGCATATGACTAGTGACATACCATTTTTTACCAACCTTAAGGATCGCAAGGAAGGAAAATTCACCTTTGAAGATGGGAGTAGGTCTATCATTTTAAGATGTGGATGTGTTGAGATACCCAATTTCCTAAACTATACAGTGTGTTGTTTGTAAAAGGGTTGAAAGTGAACTTAATTAGAATAAGATAATTGTGCAGCACAAACTTTGCGATAAATTTTGACCGGTTTGAATGTAATGTATATGATCAATCCAGTGAACTTTTACTCTAAGGAGTGAGGACCAAAGATAATTATTATGTAATCATTTCTAAGCCCTCCTTTGTGTGAACTAGTGTCACGATCTCCTTTATGAACCTTTGGCATGAATGACTAGGTCATGTTAATTTATAGATCTTAAGAGATTAGTGAATAAGGACGTAGTTCATGGCTTACAGTCTCTTGAGAAAATAGTTTCCTCAATTTGTGGACCTTGTAGCAAGGAAAATAAATTCGAAGTCCCCATAGGAAGTTTAATACCATTACCACCACACATATTTTAGAGTTGATTCACATTGATCTTACTAGTCCTACTCACTTGGAGAGTTTAGATGGTAAGAGATACATTCTCATGACGGTCGTTAACTTTTTAAGGTACTCTATTGTAGGGTTTAGTAAGATCAATGTGAATCAACTCTATTTAAGGTAATCTATGGTAGGGTTTAGGGAAAAGTCCGATGCGATTGATTTCCTAACAACCAAGCATCGTGTCCTATAAGAACAACATGGTGTCACTATTAATCATATGTGTAGTGAAAATGACACTGAATTTAAAGAAGCTGGAGTGGATAGCTATTGTGATGGAGTGGGAATTAAACATGAGTTTTTGGCTATTCGTACTCCTCGACAAAATGGGATAGTTGAGAGGAAGAACCAAACAATACAAGAGATGGATAGATATATGCTGCTTGGAAGAAAAGTTCCTAGACATTTTTGGGTGGAGGTGGTGAGTACCACATGCCATAAGGTGAATAGGGTATATCTTCATCCACACACGCTACACACACCACATGAGTTGTGGACAGGAAAAAATCCTAACTTGTCATATTTTTGTGTCTTTGGGAGTACTTACTACGTCTTGAGAGATAGAGAGAACTTAGAAAAGTTCGACTTATGGAGCAACAGGGGGATATTCTTAGGTTATTTATCATCTAGTAGGGATTATAAGGTGTTTAACCTTGCAAGCTTTAAGGTTTTGGAGTCAATAAACGTCACAATTAGAGATGATAAGTCGTCAGCATCTATTAACCGTAGCCCCAAGTGTGAGGATGATGCACCCCATGGTGATGATCCCATCCCTCCTCATACTACCTCGATGGACCCCACTCTTGATTTAGAGTATCCGCCCTATTAGGTTTGAAAGAGTCGTGATCCTATCGCTATACTTAGTGATCCCACATTATGTGTCAAGACTTGCGCACGACTTAATAATGTGGCCCGTGCTACACCTCCTTAGTCGATCCCAAGAATGCGAAGGAAGCACTCAAGGATGAGCATTGGATATCTCTTATGCAAGATGAGTTGCTTCAGTTTTGCAAGAACGATGTCTGGGAGTGTAACACATCGTATTTTTTAGGATATAGAAATTAAATTAAAATTAGGGATTTGGAGAATTTATTTAAGTTAGAGAATCATTTAATTTGGAGAATTTAATTAATTTGGAGAATTATTTACTTTAAAGAATTTATTTAATTCGGTGAGCTAGATTTAATTAATTCAAGTTTATATTTATTTTTACATGGAACATAGTTTGAAAAGAAATAATAAAAGTTATATAGAATAACTTAGATGATATTTTAGAGCTCACGGTTGATTCTGAATTGGTCGAGATAGTCAGAAAAGAGTATACGGGGGTAGTAATTAGGTCTTGGGACATTTTTAGGCATAACAGGGCTCACACGGGGGTGTTCAGGTCATTTGAGCCTGGCCCATTATCTTAAAAACGGGGTTAACATTATTTAATCAAAGTTAAAAATTGGGAACAATCATAATTCATTTTGAAAACCCTAGATTTGCAGAGAAGGAAAGTGGGGAAGTTTCTGGGAGCTAAACCAAGAAGGATTGAAGGTGTTCTTCATCGAATCACCATCTACATCAAAGGATCAAACCCAACGAATCAATAAAGGCAAGTGGTTAATTTTTCTTTCAATGTAAATTCGTAATAATCAATTCATATCAGAGTGGGTGTATGTGAAAATCCATTTTAGGAGGATGTTGATATGGAATTGGGTTTTTGATAATTGGAGTAAATCGTGTAAATTAATTATTCAATTGATGATGGACTATCACATAAGATTGTTTGAATCTGATTTTTATTCAAAACATAGTAGTTAAACTCATGTAATTGGGGTTGATAAAATTAAAATTTAGGATGAGATATGTGTAAACTGTTATAAACCGACTTGGGAAAATATTGGGGAAAGATATATATTTATGATGTTTGATGATCATTATGATGTTTAGAACTTGTTTGGAGGATAAAAATATGATGGGAAGATTGTTTGATTTCTGGGTTTGAACAATAAAAGCTTGCGGGTTCAAGAATGGTGTGCCCAGATGGGGCGAACCGGTTCGGGGGGTGTGATTTTTTAAGGAAATTTTATGGTTAAAAGGGAAGGGTTCTAAGGTAAATTGTTCATTGTAAGGAATAGTAAATTGCTAAAAATATTGTAATGGTTTATTTTTATCCTCAATGCGAAGGGGAAATGTAGGTGGGAAGTTAGTAAGAGTTGAAAATAAATTAATGATTGATTTTTATTAATAAAGTAAGGGAAATAGAATTCGTAGAATTCAATTAACGGGTCGATTGGATGTGTCTAGTTATCGTATTTTAACGAATGAAACAATATAATGGAATGGCTATAACTTTTTTAATAGTGGGGGAAAACGCTCGAAAAAATTACGATGAGAAATTAAGTAGTGAATTAATATTAATACATAGGGTATTTGGGTTCTATATATACACGACGTATGATACAAATATTATAGGTTAAGGGTATACCTATATTGATTTTATATGTATATATGCATAGGTTGTGTGATTATCAATTGATTGATTGATTAAGTGTAAATATACCTAGTTTACTTGCTATAACGGGAGGTTTCGCATCATGGACAGTCCTATCCTGATGAGCCCATTTGGGGGGATATTAATTTGTACATCTGAACATAGAACATAGGGATTGAGCACCACTTGTGTGCATAAGGGTGTGACCCGTCATTTGGGTGCGTTAGGTGTGCATTGCCCAAAGGCTTAGGACTATGTTCGTCTCCAATATGTGTTATTTGATTTTTGGTTCAAGGGTGATATCCTAACCGATGTCCTTATTTAGTCCGTGATGTACCAGGACTTCGTAGCAGAGTATGCTCACATCGCAAGTCTCCACCTAGGGATGTCGTATACGTATATATTAGGATAGTGATGTAAATATATTATATTATATATACGTATGTACTTGGAATGCTGAGAAGCTCCCAAATCTCAAATCCAATTTTCTCAGTTTTTTAACTTTTTTTAATTCAAGAAGATTACGTGTCCCCATGTGAATCTACTGATTTTGATTTTTAAATTTAAAAATCCCAACAACCCAAAAAACTACCCAACAAAATTTTCTCCTATGCTCTATCTACATCTCCTTCAACTCTTGACCACTCACTCCTCTCAAACTAAAAGCCTTTCTCTCATTCTCTTATGAAATCAAGACTAGACAAACTCCAACCCTTTCTTCACGAACAACGACTGAGGACAAGGCTCAATACAAGAAAATAACATTATTTTATCATCTCAATTTTGTTTCCTCCAACTTATCCATGTTGTCGAAATCCCAGTAACTCATTCCCAATAACTCATTTATGTTTATGCTCTTTTGTTCACGATATCTTCTGTTTCTGCTCTTCTGAGAGGTAATGTATGTTCAACATGTGTTCTTTTATACGTGAGTTTTTATATATGAGTTTTGTGTTATATATAAGTTTTTATATATGGCTTTTTATTCCAACGTGTGTTCTTTTATATCTGCCTTTTATATATACTAAATATACCTATGAGTTTGGGGATGATTTATCAGATATATACTCAAGGTCGGCCATTTTTTTGAGCTTTTATCTCATCTCAAGTCATGAAATGGTTGAGTTTTTTCTGAGTCTGAGTTTTTTTGCTTGAAACGAGCAGTTTTTTTGGCCTGGGGTTTTGAATTTCCGTGTTTTTCCATGGAAAACCACCAGTACCACCATCTCAGTCCAAACCCATTATCAAGGCTACCACCATCGGCCTGAACTTTTATCTGAGTTTTTGGGCCAGGAACGAGAAGAATTTTTTTGGCCTGAAACGAGAAGATTTTTTTGGGCCTGAGATTTTGATTTTTCGTATTTTTCCGTCCGGTGCCCACCATCTCAGTTCAAATCCATCTCAGTCCAAACCCGTCACCAATGTACCATCTCCGTCCAGTGCCCATCTGAGTCCAAACCCATATCAGTCCACTGCCCACACCTCATCGTGTCGTATCCACCACACCACTGCCATTGAAATCTATGCATATAAACTAATGAGGGGACTGTTGGGTCAATTTTAATGATGTTGGGTTTAAGAAATTAATACTCAAGAAGTTTGGGTCAATTTTATTAGTGTTGGGTTTATAAATAAATGTTGATGGGTCATTTTTATTAGTGTTGTTGGGTCAATTTTATTAGTGTTGGGTTTATAAATAAATGCATGTCAAAATAAATAAATGGTGTTAGTGTTGGGTTTATAAGTAGACCCAATTGTTCTCTTTTTTTGTTAATCTTCATTACATTCATTCTTCATTTTTTGGAGTGTTACATATAATTGTTTTCTTTTACTTTACATATATTTTCTTTTTTGTTTTAGAACCCATACGAATGGTGTTAATAAAAATTGGGGTCCATATAACTATTATAGAGGCTTAAGTGTGTGTGTGTGTGTGTCTATATATATATATATATATATATATATATATATATTGATGTACAGTGTTGGGGTGTTCCTAAATAGACTCAAAGTTAACTCCTAATTAATTACTTAGGGTTCGTTTGGTACATGTCATTATAATTATTGTCATGGGAAATTTTGTCATGGTAAAATTTTCCATGACAAACTTTGCCAAGGAAATTATTGATTTTCTCGCATTAGGCCATCAAACAATCAAATGAGGTAAAAATAAGTTCTTTAGAAAAATATTTTTTTTAACTTTTTTGTCAAATTGTTTTTTAAAATTTTAAAACATTTTTTTATAATATATTCAAAACAGTTTTCAAAAATGTTTAAAACGTTTTTTACAATATTTTTATAATACGATTTCAAAAAAAAAAATTGTAAAACATTTTCTTAATTTTTTTATTATATTAAAAACAGTTTTTTAATTATTTCAAACAGTTTGTAAAATTCTTTTTAAAAAGTTTAAAATAGTTTTTATAATATATTCAAAATAGTTTTTAAAATAGTTTAAAATAGATTTTACAATATTTTTATGATACGATTTTTTAAAAAATTGTAAAACATTTTCTTAACAATTTTTTCTAATATTAAAAGCAGTTTTTCAAACATTACAAAATAGTTTTTAAAATTTTGGAAACAATTTTTTAATTATTTAAAACAGTTTTTAAAATTATTTTTTAAAACATTAAAACATTTTCTAAAAGCGACGCATGGTTGTTTTTACTAAACACAAACACGATCCACTGTGGTGTTTATTCTTCGATCGTGTTTGTGTTTGGAACAAATAAAAATAAAATTTCGGTTTTATTTTGATAAAAAAATTTATTATTTGTGTTTGGAAAAAAATTCTTGTTGTGTCACTTTCACATAGTCATATTTCTGTTTGGTAAAAAAAAAGATTTCGTATTGTGTCGCATTTTAACCCGTAGTTATATTGGTAAAAAAAGATTTCATATTGTATCGTATTTTAATTCAGTCATGTTTCTAATTTCGTAAAAAAACAAATAAAATAAGATTTCACGACGACTAAAAGCGATGCATGATTTTTTTTACCAAACACAAACACGATATGTTGTGGTGTTTATACTTCGATCGTGTTTGTGTTTGGTAAAAAAAAAATCGAGTTTATTTTGGTAAAAAATGTATTATTTGTGTTTGGAAAAAAATTCATGTTGTGTCGCTTTTACATGTTCATGGTTATGGCTACGCTCATTTTTTTAAAATACTAATAAAAATCACATATTTGATTATATTTTAGAATAATATATTTCAAAGCACGTTATATCCGGTCATGCATCGCATGGGTCAACACTAATATATATATATATATATATATACGTGTGATTTATTCTACTACGGGTGCTTTAGTAGACATTATAGATAGTGATATCTAAATTAATTTAGGCATGTGAGAATTTTATAATTGGTTGGTGACACTAAATAAATAATTAGGGATTGAAAATTGGGTACCATATTGTATGGGCAATACGAGTGGGCACAGTAAAATATTAGACGGGGAAAGAGGTCTAAGACTGAGAATATTATATAGACTTAATTAAAGATGAGTAATTAAGTTAATGAGGTAAATAACTGATGGATCAACTGTAATATTACTCGAGTTAGAGTAGTGTGACGAGAAGTATACATAACAAGGCTAGTTAGACGGGGTAGTACAACAAGAAGGGTTAGGAAGAAGCATTAGGCTTGCACTTTAGATAAGGGGCGAGAATTGTCTCAATGGAGTGCAACACTAACTGAAGTATGAAGAGCATTCATGCATTTTATTTACTACAACATTAATCACTTGCTAAATATTTTCAAAATATTTTGGGTTCTAACACTTGCTAAAAATATTTTCAAAACCTTTTAGGTGTCCAGACACAGGGACGCCAAACTTGATTATCTATTCCAAGGATATGCAACTGTGGCATATGTGGATACATGCAGGAGTTAGAGTAGACGCCTCTTTTATTTCATTCTTAGATTAGGAATCTTATCTCAGTATTTTAGTTTGGGCGTGTTGCTTTCAGGACTTGTTCATATATTATTCCAGTTCAGATTTTGTATTGCGATTTATTATTAGCTATTGAATATTTTTGTTTTGGATTTTGTTGTCGATGTTTTATTCGGCAAGTCATTTATTACTGTTCAGTATCATTTTAGATAGTGACTGTGTGTATGGTTTAGTTTAAATCATTTCTTCATATTGTTATCTATTTAATGAAAGATAAATTTTGACACTTGCTTAATTAACTATTAGGTTGTTAGTAAATAATATGGTTTTTGACCGTGATGCAACAATGAACCAAATGAGAATCCAATTTTAATTTAATAAAGGACTGATCACCCAATATTTAATTGGGCGGTGCGCCACAGATAGTATCATATCATCATGTTTTATTATCCTTAGGATATGTGCGACAATTCTACGTTTCAGCTCAACGTTGTTTGAATAGAGCCCTATTGTAGGGTTGTTGTATTCCTCTACGTATTATGACTCACGTTCCTCTTATATTAAGTATAGTTGATGTGATTCATATATGAGTTTGGTTGGGATTCATACACCGAACAATATAGGATGACCAGCGAATGCCGTTGGAAGGACTGTAGGAGGAGAGGCTCATAGGAAACCATAGAGTATTTTGTAACCAGTGATTGCGATAGAAGTCACTCAGATTATTATACGGGAATAATTGCTTCCCCAAGAACTATCGTAGATGACGATGGTGCGAATTGTAGACTCATCCAATGTAGTCGACAAGGTGTGGGGAAGTTGGAAGGACTCTTTAGAGGAGATGCTTATAAAATTTAATTGGCTTTTAGAGATTTTGCAATGGTTTAAATATGTAAAGTTGATAATTTTAAATTAAAGGGAAATATAGTAATATGGGTTCACTTAGGCTCCAAGATAGGGTTTGAGAGAGGGGCTATATCAAGAATATTATGGGTGATTATAGGGATACGGGAAACAGAGGAAGTGTGATGGGCCAATGGAAGGGATTCATCCAAAGGTAATTGTGTAGGGTGGAGTGCAGCGACACCTAGGATTTAACTTCGAGAAAAAAATTTAGCTAATAGGAGCAACATAAAGGGATGAGAGTTAGTCAGCACATATAAAAATGTGTATGTGGAACTAAACGAGAAATTTGGGTGAGAGTAAATAGAAAGAACTTCCATCTGTTATTTAGATAGAGATGTAAACAGAGTTTAAAAAAAATTCATTAGTGGGTCAGATGAAGATCGATCGATAGAGAGAAACTGGCTTGCTTAACGAACTTCATACTCGAAGGAGGAATGCGAAGAAAATAAAGGGGTCTATAAGTTGATAATGGACTCGTTAATAGAAGACACAAGCATGGATGGGAGAACCGGATAGGATGACTAGTGTCGATATCATCAAGGTCATACGTTTACAAGTTTATATCAACGCTTCCATGAGAAGGGAGCCAAGAGGGTTGGAAAGTCTATCCGAACTAAAGAAATGGATTAAATGGTGCTAGTGAAGTACCATAGTAGGATATACCCAGTAAAGTACCTAGTCATACAATTCAGATCAGGTAAATTCCTATCAAGTGACGGTGGATTCAGTCAGGGCCACCGAGGCTTGAAACGAGCCCCATTGGGCTAGCATAGCCAAAAGGAGAATAGGGGTATCAATCGAGGACAAGACTACCAGGTTTGAGAGAAGGTCACCCCGACATGGCTAGTAGGGGGCAGAGACAATGGGAATACACAACAAAGTACCCTAAGTGTGGAGTGTCGGTCCACCTGTATTGAACATGTCCACAGTAAGGAAGTGAGACCAGTCAGACTGGAAAGTAGATGAAAATGGTACCAGTGGGGCACAATCACCAGAGGGGAAATATTTTCGAGAGAGGAATCGATCTAAGAGAAATAGGTCCAGATTGTTATAACCCGAGAATGGTGGTTTTAGTCAGGACCAGTGGGGTCCTCAGCACCAGTAGCATTCTGTTCTTTAGGGTCATTATATCCAAGGGAAAGGCAGGGAGGCCAGTAGGGCCAGGATTAGAGACAAGGGGTTCTTTGGAAAATGTCTCAGTTGTGGAGAAACGGGCCACCTAAAGAAGTCTTGTCGAAACCAGGCAGTGAGCAACTACATGATGAGATACTGGATGTACAACCATTGTAGTAGATTGTGGATCAATCTCGAAATTATAGTTACGTTCGGGGACCTGATGATCTGGTGAGGCAGATGACATAGATAGGTGTCTTATGGATGAAGAGTAGGAACACATGTTTAGATTTTGTCTGTAGCGAATAAGGGGATAGGAATGGGATGCCCAGTAGAGGCAATAATTATAAGAATTTTTTTTTATTGGGACGAGGGTGTAGTGTCCAGGAACCATTTGAATCGCCAGTTCTATTGCCAGTTGAAAGTATAAGTTTTATCCCGGGTTGATTGGGGTCTGTTTTGTGTGACATGAGCGAGTCACGATAATTTGTTAATACAAGATTCGTATGTGAAATGAGATTAGTATAGGTGTAGTTGATATTGATATTATGTATATATAATTACCATGGGGTAGTGGGGTTCTTTGCTGTTACCCACTAGAGAGCTGGGGTGAACACTAAGAGAATGTTTGCATTACATAAGACATTACTACTTTAGAGAGTTATGGGAGTAGGGTAGATGATTTTCCAATTTTTGGATGATTAGCGATGGTTTGGGGCTATAGTGGTATATATTCACCGTGGAGTCAGTGGGGATCTCTTTAGTTCCATCTGCAAGGGAGTAGGTGTGAACACCTAGGGGATATATTTAATGAGGATAAGTTGTTTTGAGAGGTCGTATTCGAGGTATGGTTTTATCCTGGGTACGGACTGTTAAGTGATGGTGAGCGGTTATAGCAAGACTATTGTGTTTGTTGTTCCAGGGCAGGATGTATATGTTTGTGATGTCTCACTTGAAAAAGGGTCAAGCTCATGGCGATATTTTTATGAAGTAGACTTCGGAGAGTACATTTGTCTAGTTATATTGGACCTAGGTACGAATGGACTTTTATTGATGAGATTCACAGTAAATCGGATTCACCGTTGAGCAAAGAGTTTTGGCTCATTGTTATTTACTTGCTGAGAACTTAGTGATAGTGAGAGCACCGTATCGCGTGACGCCTTAAAAAACATGGGCATAGAGGATTTGATTTATGTGTCTAGAGAAAAAATGGTTAAATTTTAGCTACGTGCTTAGGATCCAAAAATTTTGATAATCGATAATACTAAGGAGTATTGCATTGGAGAAAGTTCTTTTGAGCTTCATTACGGAATATTGCACGCATGGACCTTAATAAACGTTGAGGGCAGTGACAAATTGCTGGATGATAGTGCATCAGTTTTAAAAGTTCAATTATTGAACGTGTAGAGAAAACCCTTTAGATCTGAGAGCTATTACGATATATGGTCAGTGGATCCGGGTAGTGCTGCGAAGGAAGCACTGAGAAAGCTTTTGCACCACAAGTTAATAGGTGGGGCAGTATCGAGAATAATTAAATTTCCATTTTTGGGGTAATCAAGAATAATTTTATGATATAGCCATGCCCAGAGATGAGCTTCAGATAAGTATGTTACGTACAAGACGTTGATAATTATGCGGGGATGTTTGGACTTTGGCATATAGTATGGTGAGAATTGGTGTTCGTTGTTCCAAAGTAGGATTATTTTTCTAGGTATTTACTGAAAGAGGGTCTAGCCTATATATAAGGAGCAATGGTATTTTTACTGTTCATAAGATGATGAGATAGTTTATGGTTAGGATGAAGTCAATTTTAAAGATCCATGACAATCTAAGGGTTCACAATGAATGGTATTTTCGTAATTCATATGTTAAAATTGAGTATTATAAAAATTGAGTGACCCAAATTTATAATCAACCTCATAAAACGTTGTTGGGGTCTTTTTAATTAACCGATAAGCCACCTAGAGTGGCTAAAGTGGACTACAAAGACAATTTCCATTTTCTATTTCTCTCTGTCAACACGCAACTCCTCTCTTTGTCAAACATTCCATATACTCTCTCTTTCTTGAGCAACAACCCCATACCCTCCATACCCTCATAGACATGATGATCTTCCACCTCCTAACCATGGCTCGCCGCTCCCATAAACCCCCCATCACCCTCCGTCCCTTCTCCACAGTTGTGGCCACCTCCCTCATCCGTCTTGATCTACGATCGCCTCGCCGAATCCGTGAAACTCAATATCAAATAACTCAAAAACCTTGATCCCTATTTCAACCAACACAACTTTCCTCACTGACCACACCCCTATCCTCACCGCCCCCTGAGCCACGTCACCATTGTCCCCTCAGATCTGCGTAGTATGTTTATCTTTTCAAGTTTCAATAAATATATGTTCCCTTCGGATATACCTCTGCCTTGATAGTTTTTGTTTTTATACTTTTAACAGGGAATTTGTCTTTGAACAACACATATTATCCTTCTAAACGTTTGTCTATGATCAAGGTATTGAAGCTCATGTACCAAGATGTATTTTTTTGAACAAACAGAAGTTTCTTGCAACTGGATAGTTATGTCAACTAGGTACATGACAATTTGAACTTTATTGGCAACTGCACAGTTGTGTGGAAATAATTGGTTTTATCTATAAAGAAATTTGAAGTATTTATGGGTTTTATATCAATCTTTTTTGGGTGTAAAGTTTAGGTATTTTTCTTACGCATATGGGTTTCTTTTTTATTGTTTCTCACTTTTGTGTTGCAGATGCTCTTATCAAAATGAATGGGGTAGTAGCTTCATATTAAGAAATATTCAGGTTAGATTTTATCTGCGTATTCTATATATAATAGTAGTTAGTATAATATGCTTCTAATGTGCTGAATGTGTGGTGATGTTTTTATAAATTCAAAATCTGGGTCGACTTAGGTTATGGTTTTTATATACATGCTGAATGTTTTCCTTATGGTAAAAGTCCAACTAATTTATAATACTTTTTCAATGTAATACTCTCATTTTAAATGGGTACTGGTTTATTATTCAAAGAACCTAAACATGTGCTAATGACCATTTTCTACTATAACTTATAATGTTATTATTATTGTGTGCAGGGGAGTTTGAATTCATATTATGGTTTGTCCTAAATATATCATTTCCACGTGATTGCTATTGATAGGTGGTGGGGATCATACATATATTTGTTAGTGCATGAATTGTTTAGTTGTGATTGTCAATTATTTTGGCTGATTTGTATTCACTAATTTGTGGATATTATGAATAATATTGGGTTCTTTATAAAGTATGAGTAATATCGTAAAATCAATCAGCAGTTAGACGCTAATTCATTTTGTTTTGTTTTGTTTATTTTATATTTTTTAAGCAAGCTATTTTTGCAGTTTGCGATACAGAGCAGCAGGTTGCTCATGTTTATTCGAATTGTGTCGTTAAAATAGGGGAATACTTTTGTGACATATAAATTATGCGATGATAACACTACGACTAAAGTTACGATGATTATAAGTGTGGACACAATGCATATTGAATGCCAAAATGAGATTGTGAAAAAACATTAGTATTATTGCCCCATATGCTCCAAATCAATGACCCGACATGTGTAAAACCTGAAAAAGATTAGGCAAGGAGATCTAAACCACGTCCATGCCCGAGGAATACCATTATGAGGTTTCAATCATACGAAACTACTGTAACAATCACTCCAAATAGTATCGATTAGGCCTAGAGTTCTCCTCTGTCTTTGATTCATCCTCATATGTATGTAACAAAGGCAGCCACCAAGCCTATGTTAAAATACATCATTTATTACAAGATTCAATATTCATTCTGAGCAGTGAACATAATGTTAATGATTTGTTTGGCCGCGAGACATCAGTTATTTCAACCTGGAAAAGATTACATTTCATGACAGACCCTAATGAGGTGAATTACTAGAAGATTCGAAGGAAAATAAAGGGCTACTTAAGCTGCAATAGCAATTCATACTAATTTTGAAAGGGGTGGTTCATTTTTGTTGAGGTCATGAAATTTGATGACCTGAAGGAACTTGGTTATGAATCTGCTGTGAAGGCTGGTGGGAAGTATAAATAAGAGGGGAAGACTTATGTGGTCCAATACGGAGACATCATCTTTTTCAAATGTTCAACATCACAGGTTGTGGGAAGAAAAAAACATCCATATGAGCATATGACTATGACTATAGTCCCATAGTTACTTATTTTGTTCATTTCATTATTTCTTTTCTTATAACAGAACTTCTAATGTTTAAATTTCATGTTGAAATAATTTTGTTATTGTGAGCATATGACTATGAATATTGTTTTCCCTCATATAATTTGTTCTTTATGTGGAGTATATATACGAAGAAACATCATTACAGATGGACATGGGTATAGTTTTTAGGTATGTAAAAAGACACCATTTACTTTGTACAGATAACTCATTTCATGTTATTGAATATTATCAGAGGTATGTATAGTGATAAGAAAGGTTGAAATACAAATACCCTTTCTTTAGTATACAACCTCTTTTACTCATATGTGTTTATACCTATTTATGTATCATCTTGTTTTTATAAATTAGTTTGGAATAATGTGTGATTAGAAACCATGGTAACTTTTATGAAGAAACAGGGGAATGGGATTGCCAATGTAAATCTTAGAATATCTTTGTAAAATTAATTTTAAAATTTCATTTTATCACTTTTTTTACTTTAATATATTACGTTATTTTATTAGATCATTTGGCCTTGGTCCACATTAGTTATGATGTATAGCTTCTTAGGTACCAAAGTACATATTATAAATTTGCAAAGTACATATTATATCGATATTTTTTGACATATTATTACTTTCAGGACTCAATAGCTATAAGGATTGAAATCAAGTTGTGCTTTTAGCAGATGTGTGGGGTAGTTAATCCATTTATAATGGTAGTTTATGTGGTGTAAAGTGAATTTATAATTTTGATTATTTCTTTATCATTATGAATTCATTAATTATTTTGTCACATGTTGATAAATTATTCAGTGTATCGAAAATGCTTCGTGTACATGATAAATGAATTATATTTACAACAATTCTGGTTCGATTCTCATTTTCGACTCATTGGGTGCGATTCACTAATCTGTCGCACCCGTATTGTCTCATCTTTAGACTTCACACCAATGGGGTCCAATGTGATCCAAATAAGATCCACTATGGGTGCGACACGTCAGTGAGTCGCACCCAATGAGTCAAAAATGAGAGTCGATGTATGACATTTATTGTTTATGTTCATAAACATATGGAACTCTCTGTGTGTTACGAAATTGTCACTTATGCATATAATGTTATGTGGCGTGATATGGAGGTATACATTAAGATTGGGTATGTGCATGCCGATGGAACAAGCATGTACTTTAATTTTTTCTTTTAAATGTGTATATTGATTGTCTTTGAATATTGATACAATGTCATATGTGTTAAGGTGATGAATATTTTGTATCATTTATTGACAATTTTACCATACTAATGTCAAATATTATTTTATTTACATACAACTTTTATCTTGTTACCTAATATATGTTGGTCAAATGACGATGCAAGAAGGGTTGTAGGCGTGCGAGTTGGAGTCATGACGCGCACGACTTAGGAAGTTATGACCAATTTTTTTTAAGTACACTTTGTTTTGTTGGGGAACAAATTTTTTTCTATTTTGTAATTACCTACTTTGAAAATTTACGTCATTTTGTGATTATGTACTGTGAAAATTTTCGTTATGCCTTCAGGCACGGGCATATCCTAGTGTGTGTGTGTGTGTACGTGCATATATGTTATCGTGTGTTGCATAATCGACTTATAAGAATATGTTGTATTGCTATACGTGATCCCGATGAGTAGGGGAATTTACTGATTTGATTCAGGACATATTGACTTATTTTCGAGTTGAGAGATATAACACGTTATTGTTTTAGCACAGAGAAACTAGTAATAGTAAGGGAACCATATTGTATGTAGCCTTTTGTAACATGAGAGTGGATGAGTATACTTTTATGTCAGGAGACGGGAATTTGGGGGTACCTGCTATGGACTGAGGGCCTAGCAGATATCAACGACGGACAATGTTGGGTAGTAGTGTATCGGGGGGGGGGGGGGGGGTTCCCTATTTGGATTTCACTTGCGAGACGTACCACACATGAAACTTAACTCAACGTTGAAAGTTGAGAGATGTTTGTTCATTAGGACATAGGTTTGGTTACCTTAGTTATAATTCATATATGTAGTTGTAACTGTGAGTTGAAAGTTATATTACAATGTTAAACTAGTGGAGCCGGTTAGTATTTATGTTTTGAGAAGCATGGGTATATGGTGTATGGGCGCCCTGGGTAATCAATTTAATTTTAATATAACCTGCAAGTAGATGGGGTAGGAATATGTGTACCGATATTAAGCGTATGTGAATAAGGGTATATTTGAGACTTGGAGTGATAAACTTACCTGAATTTCGAGAAAGAAATTCCTTTGTAAGGGAAGAACTATGTAACACCCCGTATTTTTTAGGATATAGAAATTAAATTAGAATTAGAGATTTGGAGAATTTATTTAAGTTAGAGAATCTATTTAATTTGGAGAATTTATTTAATTCAGTGAGTTGATTTCATTAATTAAGTTGATATTTATTTTTACGTGGAACATATTTTTAGAGAAATAAGAAATGTTACATAGAGTAACTCAGATGATATTTTAGAGCTCACGGTTGATTCCGAATAGGTCGAGATAGTTAGAAAAGAGTACACAGGGGTATCGGGATATTTTTTTGCATAGACGGGCTCACACGGGGTGTTCGGGTCATTTGGGCTTGGCCCGTTAGCCTAAAAGTAGGATTAAAATTATTTAATCTAAGTTAAAAATTGGGAACATCCATAATTCATTTAGAAAACCCTAGAGCTGTAGAGAAGAAAATAAGGAGGAAGCGGGGAGGTTTATGGGAGTCAAATCAAGAAGGATTAATGGTGTTCTTCGTCGAATTGCCATCTACATAAAATGATCAAACCCTACAAATCAATAGAGGCAAGTGTTTAATTTTTCTTTCAATATAAATTTGTAATAATCAATTCATATCATAGTGGGTGTATGTAAAAATCCATTTTGGGAGGATGTTGATATGGAATTAAGTTTTTTATAACTGGAGTAAATCGTGTAGATTAATTATTCAATTGATGATGAACTAGCATATAAGATTGTTTGAATATGATTTTTATTTGAAACACAATAGTTAAACTCGTGTAATTGGGGTTGGTAAAATTGAAATCTGGGATGAGATTTGTGTAAACTGTTATAAATCGACTTGAAAAAATATTGGGGAAAGATATAAATTTATAGTGTTTGATGATCATTATGATATTTAGAACTTTTTTGGAGATTAGAAATATGATGGTAAGATTGTTTAATTTTAGGTTTGATGAATAAAATCTTGAGGGTTCAAGAATGGTGGAAATAATATCGTAAGGAAGGAGAATCGAGCCCAGATGGGGCGAACCGGTTCGGGGGTTAGGTCGAACTGATTCGGGGGGTTTGATTTGCTGAGGAAATTTTATGGTTAAAAGGGAAGGGTTCCAAGGTAAATTGCTCATTGTAAGGAATAGGAAATTTCTTAAAATATTGTAATTATTTATTTTTATCCTCAATGAGAAAGGGGAGTAAGTGGGAAGTTAGTACGAGTTGAAAATAAATTAACGATTGATTTTTATTAATAAAGTAAGGGAAATGGAATTTGTAGGATTCAATTAACGGGCCGACGGGATGTGCTCGGGTATCATATTTTAACTAATGAAATAATATAGTGGAATGACTTCGACTGTTCGAATAGTGGGGGAAAACGCTCGGATGAGAAACTAAATAGTGAATTAATACTAATACGTAGGGTATTTGGGTGCTATATATACACTATGTATGATATAAATATTATAGGTTAAGGATATCCCTATATTGATGCTATATGTATAGATTCATAGGTTGTGCGATTACTTATTGGTTGATTGATTATGTGAAAACATACCTAGGCTACTTGCTATCGTGGTAGGTTTAGCGTCGTTGACAGTGCTATCCCGATGAGCTCATTTGGGGGGATATGAACTTGTACCTCAGAACATTGAAGTTAGGGATTGAGCATCACTTGTGTGAATAAGGGTGTGACAGGTCATTTGGGTGCGTTAGGTGTGTGCGTAGCCTAAAGGCTTAGGACTATGTTCGCCTCCAATATATGTTATTTGATTTGTGGTTCAAGGGTGATATCCGAACCGATGTTCTTATTTAGTACGTGATGTACGAGGACTTGATCGCAGAGTATGCCCACATCGCAGGTCCCCGTCTAAGGATGTCGTATACGTATATATTATGATAGTGATGTGAATATATATATATATATATATATATATGTATATATATACATACATGTGATTTATTCTGCTACGGCTGCTTTAATAAACATTATAGATAGTGATATCTAAATTAATTTCGGCACGTGAGAATTTTATAATTAGTTAGTGACACTAAATAAATAATAAGGGATTCGAAATGGGGTACCGTATTGTATGGGAAATACGGGTGGGCACAGTAAAATATTAGACAGGAAAAGAGGTCTAAGACTGAGAATATTATATAAACTTAATTAAAGATGAGTAATTAAGTTAATGAGATAAATAACTGATGGATCAACTGTAATATTACTCAGGTTAGAGTAATGTGTCGAGAAATATACATAACAAGGCTATTTAGACGGGGTAGTACAATGAGGAGGGTTAGGAAGATGCGTTAAGTGCGTACTTTAGATGAGCGGTGAGAATTGTCTCAAAGGAGTTAGACACTAACTTAAATATGAAGATCATTCATGCATTTTATTTACTGCAACATTAATCTCTTGCTAAATATTTTTTAAAATATTTTGGATTCTAACCCTTGCTGCAAATATATTCAAAACATTTTAGGCGTCCAGCCACAGGGACGCCAAACTTGATTGTCTATTCCAGGGATACACAACTGCAGCATATGTGGATGCATGCTCGAGTTGGAGTAGATGATTATTTAATTTCATTCTTAGATTAGGAATCTTATCTCAGTATTTTAGTTTGGGCATGTTGCCTTCAGGACTTGTTCAGATTTTATTCCAGTTCAGATTTTGTATTGAGATTTATTATAAGCTGTTAGATATTTTGGTTTTGGATTTTTTAGCCGATGGTTTATTCGGCAACTCACTTATTACTTTTTAGTATCATTTTAGACAGTGATTGTGTGTATGGGTTGGTTTAAATAATTTCTTCATATTATTATTTAATGAAAGGAAAAATTTGACACTTGCTTAATTAACTATTAAGTGGTTAGTGATTAATATGGTTTTCGATAGTGATGCTAAGAATGAACCAAATGAGAATCCTATTTTAATATAATAAAGGATTGATCACCCGATATTTAATTGAGCGGGGTGCTACAGGGAGTTAGTCCCTTAACCTAGAGAGACTAATTTGATAGGTACCAAGTGGATTTATAAGAATAAAATGGATGATAATGGTGCCATAGTTCACAATAAGGCAAGGTTAGTCGCTTAAGTTTACAAGCAGATTGAGGGTGTAGACTTTGACAAGGCATTCGCTCCTTTTTCTAGGCATGATTCCATCCGCTTACTACTCGCTATAGCATGTCATTAAAGCTTCAAGTTATATCAAATGGATGTAGGTAGAGCCTTCCTTAATGACATTCTATATAAGGAATTTTACGTGCAACAACCAAAGGGGTTTGAAGATCCAAAGCACCCGGGACACGTCTTTTATCTTAAGAAGGCCCTGTATGGTTTGAAAAAAGCACCCGTGCTTGGTACGAGAGGCTCACTTCCTATCTCGTAACTCATGGCTTCAAGAGGGGGAAGCAGATAAGACGTTATTTTTTTAGGAGAGAGAGTGGTGCTATCTTGGTTGCCCAAGTCTATGTGGACGACATAATATTTTGATCCACGTGCTCACGATATGCTCAAACTTTTGAGGAGGATATGAAGAACGAGTTTGAGATGAGCATGATTGGTGAACTTACATTCTTCCTAGGTCTCCAGGTGCATCAGCTAGAGGATGGAATATTCATATCTCAATCCAAATATGCTAGAGACCTAGTGAAGAAGTTTGGTTTAGACTCTGCTAAGAACTCATGCACTCCTATGAGTACATCGACTAAGATTAGCAAAGACATTTAAGGTAAGGACATAGAGCAAACCCTTTATAGGAGCATGATATGTAGTCTTCTATACTTAATCGCTATTTGTCCTGACAATGCCTTTAGCGTTGTCTGTGTGAGATACCAAGTGTCCCCGAAAGAGTCTCACTTGCTCGTACTTAAACATATCATCAAATATATGAGTGGAACTCTTTCCTACAGTATTTAGTATTCCTTTAATACCAATGACCATTTGTCTACCTATTAAGATATCAATTGGTCTAGGGATTTTGATGGTTGTAGGAGCACCTCGAGTTGGTTTTTTTACTTTATGAGTGCTCTTGTCTCTTGGTTGAGAAAGAAGAAAATCTCCATATCTTTATTCACGATGGAGGCTAAGTATATTTTTGCTAGGAGTTATTTCATGCAACTCTTATGGATGAAGAAAATGTTGGAAGATTATGGGATTTCATAAGGCACAATGACTATTTCTTGTGATAATACGAGTGCGATCCATATATCCTGTAATTCGGTCCAATATTTTTGCACAATGAATATTAGGATACGTGAGCATTTTATACATGTTTTCATTAAGGAGAAGGTCACATCCTTGAGCTTTGTGAGCACCGAACATCAATTAGTTTATATTTTCCTTAAACCTTTAGTTGCACCTAGATTTGAGGATCTTAGGAACTCTTTGGGTATTTTCTCCGTTGATTGAGTTCGGTTACTTTATCTGGTGTAGGATATGTACCATGTTCATATGTTATATTCTTATTTGTTGATTGTATTATCATTATATTCATATATTTTTCTTTTTGATATATTTTGAAAAATTACAAAAACATTTGTGATTTTTATAGTATAGGTTGAAAAGTGAAAAAGATTTTATTTTGATAAAATTTTTGAAAAGACAAAAATATTTTTGTATTTTCATTTTTTCACTGCATATGGATGATCATTTAAGATATTCGGATCACCCCTACATTCCATCCATTCACCTGACATTTTCATAGTGCTTTGTGACATGCCTTTGTTTCGTTAGTGTGCTTAATAATGTGTGGATACCATTTCGTTGATCATTGATGATTACTTTCTAAATATTAGACTTGAACACGTGCACGGACTATTTGAACATTGCACTTGCTTATCATGTGTCGAATACGATGTTCTCATATCAATCTTTCTTAATAACGAACCAAATGTAAAAAGAGATAAGTTATGCATGTAAGAACCATTGCTCGGATTCCCGAAAAAAATATTGTTATATGTTAAGCAATTGAAAGGGGCTATGAAAGAGAAAAATACTCTATGCGTTAAAAGCTATTGTTTGAAAAAAGAGCTTAAAAATATTAACGACACACAAAAATAAAAGTGCTAAGGACATTTATTTTATATTCATTGATGCTTTACTACATATGAGCACTGTGATTTCTTCAAAATACTTGAGACTGAATTCTTATATCCATGAGATTTTGATGGATTTATAAAGTAGAAGATCAATGGGTTTACACAACGTACTTTCTTGAAAAATATTAAATAGTTTGGCATTATTGTTTTGAGAATCATTAAAATTCATGCATATTGCATAAGTCGAATTAATTTCGTTTGAGTTCAACATTTTACACATAAGGTAGACTTTGAGTTCTTTCTTTATAAGTGTCTCATAACTTTGTGCACCTATGTTATGAATGCTTATATTGATTTGCCTATGAAAATGTTCCACTATTTCATTCCATTTTCAGAATTCATATATTTTAGTGTTATTCCATGGGGACTATGTGTTTTTGTACATATATGTATTTTGTATACCTTATACTTGAAAATTTAAAATAATTTCAAAAATATTAGGTGGAGAACATATTATGCCTTTTAAGATTGCGTTAGTGATTATCTTTGTGATGATGTCTTTCTTTATCATATGGTGCTTAGTATTCATGTTTAGCTTCCACTCCTTTGTAAATTACGGATAAAAAGGGTGAGAAAAAATTTAGAGGGAGTTGCATTTAACTCTTAAAACTCGTATCCGTCATGGTATTTCTTTTATCTCATACGTGTAGGTCATTCCGCTTGGATGATGATTTCTTGGATCGCACAAGATGAAGACTTTTCATTTGAAGACATATATTTATGCATTTTTGTTTCTTGATTTGGTATGGCATTAGTTGTATTAGTCTTTAGGGGTCAATTTGGCTTCGATCTGTATTTTGTACCGAAATAGCCAAAGGGGGAGATTTTTAAGAGCAAGTTTTATAATTTAACAATTTGGATTTTATTTGGCTTATCCCATTATACCCCACTGCACCTTCATGACTACTTCCACTCATTCCAAGACGAGAAGTTGATGACATTTTGGAAGATTGAAGATCATACGTCTCAACATCATTCTGAAGTGGTATGAAGTATTTTAGTAAAGTCTTTATTTATCTAGGGGATTTTTATAATTAGAGTTTGCATTTAAAGTTTTCAAAATGCTTAAAATGATTTTTGAAAGTTTTTTAAAAATTTCGATGACTTATTAGAACGAGATTTATAGGTCATTTGAACGAGTTACTACGGTGTCGTTAGAATAAGATTCCATCATTCGAATGAAATCTTGGATGACGCCTTTTGGTAAGTTTTAAATGTCATTTGAAGTCTCGTTAGATGTCGTTCGAATGAGATTAGGTACATTGTTAAAACAAGTTTCCCACGTTCGAATGGGATGATTTTTTGGAAAGCATTGGAATGTCTTCAAAGTTACATTAGAAACCTGATCGAACAAAAAAGGGTACATTGTTCGAATGAGGTACCATGTCGTTCGAACGAGCACGTGAATTTTTAATTTTTTTAATTAAATCTGATCCAAATCTCTAATAATTATCCTGTTACAACAAACTTCCTTATAAATAGAGATGCGGGATTATAGTCTTCAAGAAGTCCATTTAACCCTTTTTCAAGCCATTTTAGAGTTCTTTTTGTGATTAAATTCTATCATTTTTCATCCAAACTACTTGAAAATTTAAAAACCACTTTACCAAATCAAGAACACATACTTATTAAAAAGTCTTGTATAGTTCATCTCTACTGTTAATTTGTGGAGTCGGGGCTCTACTACTGAAGAAGAAGGTTGATCAGTGGGTACCGAGAAAAGATTGCTTCCTATAGGCGGTGCTCGACTGTGCTGTTGTTGTAGAAGACTTGAAGAACTGTGCATTATACCTAATGAGCTAAGTAGTTTGTAAGTCATATAATGTCTGTCAATTCTTGTACAGTGCTGAAATAGTGGTTTTTTCTGAAAGAGATTTTTCCTACTTCTTTGCATGTTTATTTGTATAGTTTGGCATATTTAATTTAGACTTCGTTATTGTATGCAGACTAAATTAATTCAAGATGAAATTTTTGTGTTTGGCCTAAGCTATGAATCAATCCATTAAATTAACTTTCTCAAAATCATCTAAGTTCTTGAGTGAGTCTAAAAACTAATATTTATATATGGAATCTAAGAGCGTGATTGTGCGTGAAGTGTGGGGGCTAGGGATCATAAGAGAAAACTCAGTATTGTTCTTACATACTTATGAGGGAATAATATCAAAGCCCAAAGCCAACATAGTTAGGGATGCAAATAGTCACTTTGGAAATATCCTGATATCTTGTAAGGTGAGTACATAAAGCCGCGAGATGCAGATATTGTATATCATGAGTGGACATGATTGTGTCGTAAGGAGATATTTGGATATATCATGCGCAAATACCTTATTGGGTAAATATGTCGGGGGCATGTTGCGTGATTTTTGCTCGCTAGAGGGGCTTGGTATTGTTCACTCGTTAATGTGAACAGACAAAATACTACATAGTTCTTACCATGCACCAAAACTCACGACTTCTCCATAGAGACCATGTGTAGAAAGTGTGGACGTGCCTATAATATTCTGAATCAATCCCTAATATATCATTCCATTTCTAATCATGTTATTATGTCACTGCCTTAGTAAAATAATCAATGTGATCCCAGTAGATATTTGATAGGAAACATACTTTTGGTGATAATCGTCATTTTGAGATGACGGGTTCGAATAGAGAATATGAGCAAAGATTAATCGAATTTAGACTTAAAATTTATCAAAGTTGACTTAAAATTTATCAAAGTTATGTTGGACATCCCATTATGAAGTCTTCTTGGGAACACATTTATTTTTAAGTGATAAATTATGTTTTCTTGAATATTTCTGTCATGGCGGAAGTGATTATTTTCCTTAAGCCAGGGGAGTGATGGCAAGTTTAGATAATGATTTCTTATATAAGGGTTAGATTCAAAGGAACCTAGTTTTTCATAGGATATACATCCAATCTCATTGTGAAGTTAGGGCAAAGAGTTAAATAATGCTAAGAAACTCTTTATTAGTGAACTTCAACAATACATGTTGTTGTTTTTGAGTGAGTGTTATTTATGTGGATTTTATTAGCAACATGCGTGGTGATTAGATGAATATGTGATAGCTTTATTAAGCCTAGACAAGTTTGTGATAAAAAAAATTTATATGCACATGTGCTAGTCTTTAATAAGTCTAGACGAGTATTAATGCGAAAAAGAATTTATATGTGTGGACTCTAATGATACTTAAGTCTGTGATGAATGAATTTGTGTGTTTAAGTGTCTTACTTCAATGGGGCATAGACGAATTTAATGAATAGAGGAATAGTGTTAGTGAGACTCGACGAACATATTATATATATATATATATATATATATATATATATGTGTGTGTGTGTGTGTGTGTGTGTGTGTGTGTGTGTGTGTGTGTGACTCTAGTGAGTCTCGAATGGTGCGCAAAGCTTAATGAAATAGCCATGCTTTAGTGAGCCTCAATTGGTGTGTAAAGCATAATGAAATAATATATAGGTGTCAGACTTTAGTGAGTCTCCCTTAATTTGTATTTTGTTATTGACCATCATGTGTAGTGAGTTGTGATTTTCTGCTATTCTAAGGTGAGTTTTTTTTAATTATAATTTTCTAAATATATAGTTACCTAAAATTACAAATTCTCAATTGAATATATGAATAAAAAAATTAAAAATAACGACTGGCAATATCATGCTGCACTCGATTTCATTTTCTTTCTAGTCCCACTCATATGATTAATAAATATGTTGGGATATTGTCATGTCATTTAACATGTTTAAATATATATATTAAAGTTAAGGTTGACTAATATTTGACACGAACACGGAATGACCTGAAGAAGACTCAACAAATTTGAATTGTCTATGCTAATCTAGTTGAAAGAAATTAAAATTAACCCCTCGCGATCAATAAATTAAAACAAGTTCATTGCCAAAGGTTAAAATTGTAATTAAATCTAAACTTCACAATTTATTTATAATTTTACATTTTAGACTACGGGCTAAATATTAATAGGGCAATATGGAAAAAGGGGTTGTTAAAATATTCATTATATATATAGGACACACAATAATTTTGTTACAAAATTAGTCCCAAAATTATTCAAACCAAAAATGTTCTTCTACCATCTTAAAATACAATTTCTTTTTTATCACATTCATTTAACTTTTTTCTTTTATAAAAATAGTCCCTATTTTAATTTATCTTAATTAAAGTTGTTTATTTTTGTAAGGAAAGGACTTGTTAACTTTTTCACTATATCTCTTGGACACGCAACAATTTTGTTATAAAATTAGTCCTTAAAATTATTCAATACAAAAAATTTCATTATAATAATCAAAATTTATATATGAAAGTAGTCCATATTTATTTGTCTTCAATTAAAATTTTACTTAAAAAAAATAATTTTTCAGTTTTTTAAATGCAAATTTAATTATGAAGTTTGGGTGATTTTTGATTTTGAACCCAATATTTCAAAAGTTGTAATGTTAACATTGAATTTTGAAAATTGATTCAATTGGACCCATTATTACATTTGCCATTAAGAATTTTAATTGATGAGTTGGTTCAACGTCTTATGCGATAAAAAGATCATGTGGTCGAGTAAGGGTTTGACACGTATCACATCTTAAATAATATCTCTAAATAATAAAATAAAAATTAATAGACTAAAAATTAAATAACATAATTAATTAATAAAAAAAGAATCCAAACATTTAGCTCTCTCACATCTCCACCCGCTCTTGGCCTCCCACACACCTTTCCCTCCTACCAATGTCGCCCTTCCCTCCCCTTATCGTCTGCACACACACACACACACACACACACACACACACACACACACACACACACACACACACACAAGGAGAGATGCACATCTATTCTCGCACTTTCTTTCAACAATGGATTTCTCTCGCTCTCTCTCAATGCCTCTCTATGTTTCTCTTTACATATATATGTGTAAATATATACAAAATTTTTAAATATATACATGGATTGATGTATATATACACAAAATCGTGTATATATATATATATATATATATATATATATTAAAATGACTAAAAAAATGACGGTGCAAATTTAATTTTGCATTTTAACGCTAGTATATTTTTTTTATTAAAACACCACATTTTAAGCAAAAAAAAATAGGAACTAGATTTATAAAGAAAAACAACTCATGAAAAAGGTATTTTTAAAAAAATATTTAGGACAAAAGAAACAGGTACTATTTTTATAGAAGGAAAGTTGATTGTCCTAAAACCATAATAAAAGTTTCACACTTAAATTGGTTTTATGGTTTTTGTTGAAAAATGACATATCAACAATCCTATTATGTAAAATATAATACTCAACATTATTTTTATAAAAATAATCCCTCAAAATACCCCTTATTTTTTAATCACTCTCCTAACATATACCTTTCATTAACCCATCTCATTTCAATTTAGAAAATCAAGAGACATCAACCCGCAACACTTCATATTGTGACGACAACTTTCGATACCACCTCATAGTTAAAGTAACCTCCAACATTGGTAGAGATTTCATCTTTGGCCCCACCTCTCTTCATTTCAAATAACGAAACACCAACAAAATTTAGAATAAGAAGCCTTTAAAGATTTGGTAATAAACATAACGAAATCGGAGAATCACCCTCACTTAAATCCATAACCATCTATGTTCCAGATCTGTTTGATGAATGACTCATTCACATCTCTTTCACGAAATCAATTAATAAGTAAAATCCTTTCTCCTTTAACAAGTTGATAGCATATATTTTTTCTAATAAATATTCGTATAAATATGTTCATCGCATCAACACCTTCATTTGTCATCCATTAACAAAATACATCAAAAGTTTCATTTTCGAAAAAAGGCGAACCAAAGAAGTTTCCATTTTTCCCTTCTAATATTTTTTTGTTTGGATTTATTTCATTTGTTTCCATTCTTATATGTGATAGCTTAGTTTAGTTGGTACCATCTTATTCAAGTGAAAAATGTGAGCAGTTGTTCCATACAAAAACTAATGTTATTGTGAATGGGAGATTTCCTCATAAGGAGATAGTAAGTGTTGTCATGATTTTTATTTTACAGATTCAAAAGATTTTACACTTTAAATTAAATTTGCGGTTTCAAACACTGAAAAAATATTGATGCATTTGTCTCTGCAAACTTAATTTTGCAGTGAAATATTTACATACTTGAATTTGCAGTTCACAAGTTTGGGGATTGACGAGATGGTATGATGCCAAATGATGAAATAAAATTTGTGGTGTTTGGGAAATTAAAAAATCACTAAAGTTTTTGTATTTTTAAATCGCAAATTTATATTTATTGTTTCTTGACTTGAGCATTGACAAATGAAAGTCCTTTGGTGATCGAAGGCAAAAACATACGGTGATGGAAGATGCAAAGGTATGGGTATTAGAAGGCAAATATTATTTTATAGTTTAAAATATAAGAAATAATTGGTATTATATTAAAAATAAAATCAACTTACAAAAATATGGAATATTTTTACCCAAAAAAAATGTTGAATATCCTTTATCCATAACCAAAATTATTGCATGTCTTAAAAATGCATAATCTATTTCTTTTTATTAATGACAAAAGAAATAAATATCATTTTCATAGAAATAAACAAGTTGATAGTCCTAAAATCATAATAGGGACGATATGGATCATTTTTATAAAAGAAAAGTTGATTGTCCGAAAACCATAATAGGAACCTTTTTTAGTTAAGGGTAAAATTAATAATTATTCAACTTAATAAAAAGAAGAGACAAAAGTTAAATCTCCTATATTCATATTTAATATTATTTTAAGTCGTAAAATGCATAATCTAATATCAAAGAGCAAGGCCAGTCTTATCGATTGTTTCCTCCCAACACCAGACCGAAGACTCACGTGTATTGGGGCAATCAAAGCAAACTGATAATTAGCCATGCCAATTTCAATTCATCTCCATAAAAGTTATACACACCTCGGTGACTTTAACTATAAACACAATTTTTTTAGCTTGATATGAATTCTTAATTAAATTAGCTAAGAATAAAGGGCAAATACTTAATAAAATTACAAATCTTAAGTCACATCTTATTTTTTTTTACCTAATTTACATGGGAAAAAATGCGCAAAAACATAATTTTTTTTCCACCTAACACGAATACAATCCAAATAAAAATGACATGGTACGACACGTTTTTTTACCACACACGAATTTATTAAAACACGACACCACACAACACAAGTAAAACATGACACAACACGCAATAACACAAAATCTTTTTTTTACCTAACTTGGGCACGACGTAAATAAAAGAGACATGACACAACCTAATTTTTTTTATCACGTGAATAATTTAAAATGGGAAGTCACACGACACAGAAATTTTGTTTTTTAACTTTACACGAATATGACCCAAATTACACATGACACTACATTATATCTAAATTTATTCGCCTTCGGAATTTTTTTCAGCGTACACCAATAGTTTATTTCACTTTGAAGTAAATGGGGATTTACGGTTTATGGTCTAATAGTTTCATTATTTTGAGTTTGAGTCCAATTGTTTTCGTATTAGTTGTTTGGGGCATTACTGAAAATAACTAAAATGAATATTTATATAAAGTGTGGTGATAATTATATTCAACACAAATAAATGAGAGAAGCGCAATCACCAAGGAAAATAAAGAAGGTAAAATGAAAATCACACAACACAGTATGTACGTAGTTCAGCAAGAATGCCTACGTCCACGGTGGTACATCAGTATTATTTCTATATACTCCGGGGAGCGTTTACAGAGAATACAATGCGTGCCCTTTGCCCCAGGCTTAGGGTTTATTATATACATGTCTGTCCTCGGGGAGTGGGGGTGTTGGACTCCCCCACGTCCACCATCTTCTCCTAGAATGTCTCTATACGAGAACTTGGGAGGAGACTAAGTCATAATTCTATTTAGTTAAGGCGAGGGGTCCGAATTTTGGGCCATTTTTATTAGGCTACTCGTCCGGGCCCATAATGGTAAATTCGGGTACCCACAATTGCCCCTAAAGTTGTTGGGCCACAATATGGGCTCAATAAATTTAAATTATTTGCCATAATGGCACTTTTGTGACTCGTGTAACTCTTCCCAAAATCGAGAACTGATTTAGGCGACAGTTGCTTCATGTCCTATGCGCGATGATTGGGAGCATTTAAAAGCTGTTTGGAGCAGCGTTTCATAGTTATCATTTCAAATTTCTTTGCGTTCACTCATCTTCTGCGAGTTTCAGCTGTTGTGTCTTCTTCTCTGGGCCTTCATTTTCTTCGTTTTCACTCTTTCTCGTCATCTGGGCTTGTGATCTTTTATCTCGCAAGTCCTCTTTTCTCTTTCTTTGTGCTTTCTTTGTTGAGTTTTCTTTGAATTTTCTATTTTAGGGTTTACAAATGTCAGAGATAGGTAATTGATCAGTGTCTGAGTTCAGAAAGTTCTCTAATATCCCAGAATGGGTAGAGATTGAGTGCGCCTCTCTCCCTAAGAATGTTAGAGAGATAGAGGGTGCTCATTGGATTCATGTCTTGTTGCTTTCTCAAGAGGGGCTTACTTTTTTCCAAATAATTTGTTCCTTCATTGCTTTGGTTATTTCAACATTGTCCATGCACAGTGTTCGCCCAACATATGGAAGATAATTGTGACAACCCGCTCCAAATAATAACGGGTGGCCAGCCCTATACTACATAAATCAGGTATCCCAGATGGCACAGTCTCAACATCAACAACTAAACACTATAATATAAGGCTAACTACCCGAAATCATTAAGTGCGAATTGCCAAAAATTTGAAACTTTTATTTGACAACAACAACAAAACCAACAATACACATCTAATCTATAATGTGGAAAGTGCATGCTCCAATAATGAAAGAGTACAATACATTGTACAATAAAAATCCCAGCAATGAAATACCCGAATATGCTGTCGGGCAACAGACAATACAATAAACAGATAATTAAATCATATGAAAGTGTTACTCTATAACACTTGAATACTAACTCGATACAACTGAATCCTAATCTAGATATACAAAGATAGGAATCGACTAAAACCAAGTGCCGCAACAGTCCGCTACTGCCACAGCTCCACAAATCCTGAATGGAGGGATAATAAAGGCGTCCTTGCGGGGGAACACCTGAAGTAATACAATATATATGTGCATGGGGGGAGGGGAAATAGAAACGGGTCAGAACCCGAGTGTGAAAAACATTTATAGAAAGTGTATTAAAATGCATAATAATTATAAATGCATTATTACATGATTTAGCTGGAATCGAACACTCCATAGAAATTCAACTCACCCCTCATCTAAAGCGCGCACTAAGCGTATGCACGTGTCTCCCAAAAAGGATGTTCGATTCTAATTAGGTAAGAGGATTCTAACTTAAACCCAAATAAAGTATTTAAGTGGAACCATTTAACCTATCACCCGATTCTACATATAATCCATTTCTAATAGTTATAATTATTATCTTATATATAAACATTACGCTTACCTTTATAATATTCTTTTGTTGAGCATATAAAGTTACATGATCCTATCATGCTCCATCATCACAATACATAAACAATATCATGTACTAGATTTATTCTAGTGATGCCCAAAAAGGCAAGAAACCATATATATAAATAATAATAGATGAGTTATTAGCATCAAGAACTAAGGACTAAACTCCTCCCAATTTTCAACACGGTACTGCGTTTCGTGCGTGGGACGTCTCGCCGAAGCGAAATCCAAACAAGGAACCCCCCCGATACACTAATCCTGGCAATATAGGTCATTAAGGTCGGTTATGCCCTTGACACCCAAATAAAAACACAAGCAACTAATAACCATCCAACCGAGCTATAACTCGAAGGACGCAGGCTCACATGCTATCATCATCCAGCAGCCCATAAACGTAGCAAACTGGGGCCACCTGGTGGGGTTCAACGACACCCACCTCGTGATCAACTCACGCACACGACGTCCGGGAAGCGATCATAGTTCCTAACCGGCAAGTGAGAGCATCACATACCCCGACCTCTCACCCCCAAAATAAGTAAATATATATATATGCCATTTTCTGACCACAAAGGAGGACTATGACCTGGGGAATATCCACACCCTGCATATTTGTCAGGATGCTCACCCTCAATGCACGAAACTTCCCAATGATAGCAAGGAAGGGGTATGCTTAACATGTATATACACCATATATATAAGGTCTACATACATCCCACATAATAAAGATACACCATTATATAAGGTATACCTGAAACATCACATTCATGTTTATTATACGCACTTAGGCGCAGTTAAATTACATCATAGTTTAGTATACTCTCTCATGATATACTAATCGTTAATACTCACACATATACCCCACTTAGTATACGCTATAATTTCTAATCGGTATTCCTCAAATTTAGTCTATATGACTCCAATAATTTCTTATAAGGGAAACTCACTAAAAGTCTCGAAAACATACTTCAAATGTCTCCTATAGAGATCCCCATTCGATAACCTCGAACCAAATTCTCCTTAGAAAAACAATCCCACAAAAGCCCTGTTTTCGAATCGATTCGGGCCTATTCCGAATCGGTTCGGCCCAGCGAATCGATTCGGCCAGGAAGGCGAATCGATTCGGGTCATCAGACCTGGGACTCTGTCTCAGGACGAATCGATTCGGATGGGGTCCGAATCGATTCGGTCACTCAGACCTGGGCACCTGCATACTTCCGAATCGATTCGGTTAAGGGGCCGAATCGATTCGGCCTACCGGAAGCCACAGATTTGGCTATTTTCCTTAAAAGTCAAAAATCCCAAACCTTCATTTAAATTATAACTCGGATTTTATTTCTACGAACCCAAAATTTTCCCATCTCCTCGAGTTCTTTAGATGTGCAACACCCTATTTGGGAATCCACTAATATTTATCTCCAAATAATTTTAACCTTAATTTCTGACTAACGATTTCGATCTCGGACAGCGTTTCGTAGAAAAATCATTAAAAATCCAAAAAAAATCAGAAAAATACCCAGTCGGCCCTCACGCGACCGTATCGAAAAGATCTACAATTTTCATTTTTTGACCAAGAGCCGAATCGATTCGTATCATGGCCGAATCGATTCGGAAGTGACGCTGAATCACTATTCATCATCTTCTCCAAAATTCTAAAATTCATTTTAATCATTTTCTCTTCATTTCTCTTCAACCCAATCACACATATAACATCAATACTCATCCAAGAACACATATAAACTAGTTTCTAACCTTAAATCCATTTATATACTACAAATCTAAGGTTTTCTCAAAAGTTAGGTTTTAAATAAACTAAACCTAAAACCCAAAAATCAATCCACAAATCATGCAATAAATGGTACACAACAATTATTTAGCAAGTTTAATCACTTGCCTCGGGTTCGTAGGGTCTGAATCCGCCGGAAAATCCTCTTTCTCCCTTTTTCTCCTTCCTTTTCTTCTTCTTTCTTCTTCTATCTTCTTCCTTTCCTTTTTCTCTTTTCTCTCTTTTGGGAGAAATATCTCCCGTAGGCTTTTTAAGCCTAAATCCGAAAATACACATCTTTAAATGATAATACACACTTTAAATGACTCGGTGACCTTAATTCGAGTCAAACGGTCCTATTTTATTTCGGAACCCAAATAGACCCCAAGTACAGTCATTTCGACTTTCTCGACCCTTCCGGAAACAATGGTACCCTCAGAAATTCCATTCGAGACACTTTCTAACAACTCCAAATTCTGGCCTCAACTGCCAATTTTATTATTTCTCCAATAAAATATTATTTATCTCTCCCGAAATAAATAAATTATCGTCTCCATGACCTCGGGTTGTTACAATAATCAATGGTGTCTATAGAATAAATCAACTTTATGGCACTAAATTAGGGCTCGTTGAAGTTTGTTTTTGTTATTCCTTTTCTCGAACCAACTCTGGTCTTCTTTACCTCAAGGCTAGGAGTCCTGATAGGGTATTGGTAGTAAATTTACCTGATTCCCACAAGGACTACCGGCAAGATGGCTTTCTTGCTAGGAATTGACAATTTTCCCCCAGGATGAGGGGTCGAGGTCTGATAGATTCACTGTTCCCTTTTATGGGGAAGAGTACATAGGTAGCCTTTGCTTTTCCTTTTCGATCTTTTTGTTAATGTGTGATTTTTTTGACATTTTCCTATTTTCTTTTTATTGAGGACAAAGAATTTGGAGCTTGCCCTCACCGAGGTTTGAACTTCCGAGCTGATTAAAGCTTGGAATATCAGGGAACCTTTGGCTGACGGTGAACATCCCCGGTCTGCTGCTTTCCTTCTAGAGTATAAGAACATTGGGTCCAGTTTTATTACAAGGCCTGTGGATAACATTCCCAAATTTGATACTTCTGAAGAGGCTACTACCGATCCGATTCAGTTGGATGAGGAAGAGAGCAGTTCTGAGAGTGATGTCAGAGGGGGTGCTGAAGGTGGTTCTAGTGGGGAGAGCTCCAGCAGTGACAGTTCTTCTAGCTCAGAAGAGATTTCTGAAGCCCGAGAACCTTCAAGTACATCCAGCATCTCTAGCGAGGAAATGGTTCCCCCAAGAAAAAACTTGATCCGTGATGATGATGATGATGTGCTCCTCGCTCAGAGGTCGAAGAAGAAGTCCAGCAGTGGGGCTATAGCCACTGGTTCTCGGTCTGCTGCTCAGGAGCAGGAGAAGAAGAGAAAGGAAGAATAGCAGGTGAGAGAGAGAGAGAGAGAGAGAGAGAGAGAGGAAAAGGGAAGAGGAGAAGAATAAAACCGAGGAGAAGAAGAAGGTTGAGGAGAGGAAGATGGTAGAGAAGGAGAAGGAAAGGGAGGAGGAGAGGAGAAAAATGGAAGCGAGGATGAAGGCTGGGCAGGCCTTAGTGCCTGTGTCTACGTTGCCAGAAGGGGCCTCGGTTGCCATTACTCCTCAACTGGCCCCTGCACTGCTCAAGAGAGCAGTCCTTCCTACTTATCTCCAAAGGGCGATAGGGACTGACCAGTTAGCCTTGCAAGCAAGTCAGAGGCTAGCCTTCATAAGTCTGTTTCTCTTTTCTAATGCTCGTCAAATTTTGTCTGTTTCTTTCTTCTAATATCTTTTTTTACTTGCAGTTTGTGACTAACTTTGCCATGCATTATCGCTCTCGCAATGAGTTGGTGAACAAGAATGGTGGGCTGGAAAAGCAAAACGCTTCTTTGAAAGTGAAGGGTACCGAGCTCGAGGCCAGCTTGAAGGCTGCTGACGTTGCTTGGACGTCCTCTGATCTGGCCCTTGTTAAATCCAATCGAACGAGGGAGGCAGTGGTCAAAGAACTGCTCGAGAAAGCTTGCGGTAGTGGAGGAGAACAAGGTGATGAATGAGAAGCTGAAGGAGAAGGAGTCCGAGGCAGCCACCATTAAGGAAGACTCATATAACTCTGGGTGGGCTGCCACATATGAAGATGCTGAGGTTCAGATAGGCTACATCAGCCGTCTGAACTTCAAGAAGGGCTGGAACAAGGCCCTCTTGGCTGCCGGGGTGGATGTTTCCTCTCCCTTATTTGATGAGCACAATCTAGGCCTAAAGCCTATCGTGGATAAAGCTCCTTCCCCAGTTGTCGAAGGTGTTGACCCTACTTCCTAGTTAGTTCCTGTTAATTCCCTTTCTGCTCGGGAGATAGAGGCTCTCCCTACTGAGGGAGATGCTCCTACTGTTGCTGATAAGGGGAAGCATCCAGCTTCTTTTGAACAACCCAAGGTCGCCATCTAATCTATCCTTAGGATTTCTTTTATATTTTTTATTATAATTTTCCTTTTTGTTTCTCGATTTACTCTGATCCTTTTATGTATTAATGAAATGAGAAGGTTTTTTCCCTCAATGTACTGATTCATTTTATCCTTTACTGCTCTTTTATGGCCTGTAGTTGATTGATGGAGATGACTATATACCAGCCACTTCTTAACTGGGAAGAATGCTTGGTCCTGATGTGATTCCCGAAGTTTGTCATACCTTCATGAGAATTTGCAAATTGCTGTGATTGAGGAATAAGCGTTTCATAGAGCAGACAGAGCTCGTTATTAAACTAAAAGTCATGCTCTAGGAGATGGAAGAAGATAGAGATTTTGTTCAAGAGGAGGTGAATACTCTGAGAGAAAGACTCCTCGATGCTACTGAAATTAACCAAGTTGGAGAAATTTTGCAACAAGAATATGAGTCTTTGAGGAGGGAAGTGTTCTTCCTCAGGGATCATGCGCCGAGCACCGGGCCTCGCGTTTTAAGGGGTTCCCTCATCATTAGTTGGCGCAGGACCGAGCGACGTTCCTCCAGTGATATGAGGTTCTATCCCATCGATCGTTTCATGAGCTGGTACAAATGCAAGAAACCCGGCTAGGGAAATGCATGAGCTTCATGAAGATGTTCGTCGAGCATACGTTATTACTACTGGGCTTCAAAGGGATGTCACACGATGCTGAGGCATCTGTTTAAGAGAGGACCTCAGCGAGTATGGGCTGATGGTTACGACCAAGGTTGGGTGGATGCTCCGACGAGGCTGAGAGAGTTTGAAGATCTCGCCTTTATTAGGGGCTGATTGAGTGCCCTAAGGGAGCTACAAGTTCCATGGAACTCAATACTCTAGTATCGTCATGAGATCTCCCCTTCCACTTTAAGGCCTAACCCCTTCAGGAGGGATGATCAGTGGATCCCCATCGATGCCATCCCTCGATAACTATTGGAGTCAGATGTGAATAAGGTCGATGGGGGAATTAACTCCTCATCTGGATGAAGGTCGAAGAGCACAAGTAGCTGATTATCTTGTTCAGAGGCCTCAGCCTCATTAGGATTTTACCAGTTGTAACTCTGTACACATATGTAATGAAGCAATGTGGTGTTGATGCTTTGGGCGATCTCGCCGATTATACACGGGTTGCCCATTTTTGTTGTGATGAAGTATTATAAAATTTATGTTTTGGGCGAACTCGCCGACTAAACAAGTGTTCCATATTTTTTGCATATATTCTTTTCTTAATAATCTTAGGCCTCTCTTGGCCGACTAGATTGGAAAGTTTGCATTGTCGAGTAAGTGTTCCTCCAGTCCAGTATGCTTATGAGATACCATTCTGCTTTATTTTACCTTTTAGGTCGTGTTGTCACACTCCCTTAGGCCTAAGTGTGGCAATTGGCGAGGACACACCTGGTGTTAGATGCTCTATCCGATCAGGGTTTTGTTGACCAAACATTATTTGGCGACCACTTTGACTTGGTCGAATTGCCTAAGGATCTCCTGTAAGGCTTCATATATTGCTAGGGGTAATTCTAAGAGGTGGTTCGTGCTTTATAACGAAAACTCGAGGAGGGTGTTTTCCCTGCTATCGTGAACTGAGTAGTGTTCTTGACACTTGTAAAGGGTGTGCAAGTTATACAGTTCATATATTAGTTAATTAACACCTCATAGAATTCAACTGCCAAACAACTTTCATTGATCACAAGTAAATGAGTTGCCATTTTCATAAATTGGTAAAAAAGAAAAAGAAAAAACTAGAAATAGAATTTCTTAAGATTTACGGCATTCCATGCTCGGGGTATCTCTCTGCCCTCCAGCGTTTCTAAGTGATAGGCTCCTTGCAGATTATCTCTTGTTATCTTGAATGGTCCTTCCCAGTTTGGTCCTAACTTGCCATCTAATGGTTTTACTGCGCTTCCAAGGACTTTCCTTAGGACATAGTCAGCAACTTGGAATGCCCTTGGATTGACCTTCTTATTATAGTGTTTTGCGAGCTGTTGCTGATAGCTCACTAATTTCACTAAGGCAAGTTCTCTACGTTCATCGGCTAGGTTGAGTTCAGAGAGAAATGCTGCATCATTCTAGCCCTAGTCGATAAGGGTGGACCTCATAGTTGGTAGGCCTTCTTCTAATGGGATGACCACTTCCATTCCATATGTTAGTGAAAATGGGGTTTCCCCCGTTGCTCGACGTGGGGTAGTGCATGATGATGCTAAAATCTAGCACCACCAGATAAGTGATGATGAGCTCAAACTATAAGTACTATGGCAGCCATAGATGTATAAGTGTGTAAGTGTGTAGAAGGAGATGAGTATAAGAGGAATAAGACAATGATGTATAGTGGTTCAGCCAATTAGGCCTACATCCACTGTGAGTGTGTGACCCACTAAGTATGGGCACTAATGGCTTTGGATACAATCCGCATAATCTCCCTCTCTCTCTCTACTGTGTGTATAAGCAGAGTTTTTACTAGGGTTACAATTTTTTATCGATCCTTTATAGGGTTATAGGTGACAAGTATATATAGGTCTTGGGGGGTGTAGTGTACCCCAAGTATGCATAGTGCATGTGAATGATGATCTAGCCAATCCCTTGTTAACACCTGTAGATGCCACATGTGACTAATGATGATATAATATTCCCTCACGTGAGGGTGTAATATTGTTATAACGATCATCCACGTGCCATGTGAGCCTTACGCGCACTATTCTACGCGTCTCCCAAACCACGTGCTGTAATGATGTCACCCTCGACCTATGATATGAGGCCGAGGGAAAAGTTCCCTCTGGCAGTGAGTCTGTCCTAATTTAGGCCTCATACTATCGGCCCCTCGGAGGGTCGTCTGGGCCTGGTGAGGGGTCACCCCCTTGAAGGGTCGTTTGAGCCTGATGGAGGGTCAGCCCCTTGGAGGGTCGTCTGGGTCTGGTGAGGGGTCGCCCCTTTGAAGGGTCATCTGAGCCTGATGGAGGGTCTGCCCCTTGGAGGGTCGTCTGAGCCTGATGGAGGGTCGGCCCCTCGGAGGGTCATCTGAGCCTGATGGAGGGTCGGCCCCTCGGAGGGTCGGCCCCTCGGAGGGTCGTCTGAGCCTGATGGAGGGTCTTTTGGGCCTTGATAAAGGGTCATCCTGACCTCGCCCATGTGGATTACACCCTTGGCCTGGTCGAGGGTATATATCGGTATATCAGTGCGATAAGCCCACAGAATATATGGCAGTTCATTCACCCATGCGCCTTTGGCTCGCTCTAATCATTTCTTTAACCCATCCATCATTGTCTTGTTGGAAGCTTCAGCTTGACCGTTGCTCTAAGGATATTCCACCGAGCTGAAAATAATGCCTGATCCCGTGCTCATTACAGAAGCCCTGGAAAGGGCCACTTTTGAATTGTGTTTCATTGTCAGTGATGATGGTTCTGGGGATTCCAAAATGGGTAATTATGTTTTTCCAAATGAATCTCATCATATCTGCATCTCGAATGTTTGCCAGTGGCTCTGCCTCGATCCACTTAGTGAAGTAATTCGTTGCGACCAACAGATACTTGCGGTTGTCGATGGCAGTAGGAAGTGGTCCTATGATGTACATTCCCCGTTGGACGAAGGGCCAGGGGCTGGTGAGAGATCTTAGGTCACTAGCAGGTCGGTGAACTATAGGGGCGTGTAGTTGACATTTCCTTCACTTACGAGCGTACACTGTTGAATCTTTTTGCATATATGGCCACCAATAGCCTTCCTTCATAGCTCAAAAAGCTAGTGATCTTCCTCCAATATGGCTCCCAAAGATCCCTTCGTGGGGCTCGTGTATAATCTTCTCGACATCCCTCGAGTGAACACATTGTAGGTAGGGGCCACAGAACGATCACTTATACAGCTTACCCTTAGGAGATAAGTGCAAGTGAGCAGCCTTGACTTTTATCTGATGAGCGGTCTTTCTATCGCTTGGAAGTGCACCATCCTTCAAATAGTCCCTTAAAGGGTCCATCCAATTGGGTGTTAAGTCAATCTGGAGCACACGTTCCATGCCTGGAAGCTCATCGCTCTGGTTGATGCTCGGATGAGCGAGGAAGTCGATGGCGATTGTTCTTTTCAAGTCAAAATTGATTGCTGAACTCAGGGATGCCAGTGTGTCATTATGGCTGTTCTGTCTTCTGGGAAATTGCTGGATGCTGACTTCCTCGAAGTTGGCCATTATCCTCTTGGCCAAGGCGAGATAGGCTACCATTCTTTCATCTCTTGCATTGTAGTCCCCACTTATCTGATTGGAGACAAATTGTGAGTCACCGAACACCTGTAACTGCTTCGCTCCTAAAGTATGTGCCTTTTGGAGGTCGGCTATCAAAACTTCAGATTCTGCCTCATTATTGGAGGCTTCAAATCTAAGCCTGATTCCCTGTTCGAGGATTGTATCTTATGGAGTAACAAGCACAATGCCCACGCTTGCCCCCTTTGAGTAGGAGGCTCCATCAACAAATAATTTACAAACTCCCTCTGTTGCGTGGTTCTTTCCCTGCTTCATGGGTTGAAGTTGGTCTAGAGGATGCTCGCCTGTAAATTCAGCTATGAAATCAGCAAGTACTTGTCCCTTGATTGCATTCCTTGGTTGAAATTGGATGCCAAATCGTCCATGATCGACTGACCATTTAGTCAGTCTGCCTGACAGGTCCGCTTTCCTCAGGATTGCTTTAAGGGGGTGCGATGAAAGAACAATGATGGTGTGAGCTTCAAAATAGTGCTTCAACTTTCTTGAACCTACTACAAGTGCAAAGGCGAGCTTCTCTAGTGGTAGGTACCGCTTCTCAGCCTCTAATAGAGTCTTTCTTTCATAATAAACGGGGTGCTGAATTCCTGCTTTCTCGTATACCAGCGCAGAACTCATGGCGTGGTTGGAAACGACGAGGTGTAAATACAAGGAATTTCTTTCTTGTGGTATGACGAGAAAGGGTGGTGAGCTAAGGTAGTCCTTGAGCTCATTCAATGCTTGCGAGCAATCTTGATTCCATTCTACTGTCTTGTTTCCCTTCAATAGCTGGAAGAATTGTTTGCATATCTCGAAGGACTTTGAGATGAAACGGTTCAAGGCAGCGAGCATGCCGGTGAGCTTCTGTACGTCTCGTATTGTGCAAGGAGGCTGTACCCTGTTGATTACATCGATCTAGTCTGGGTTAGCCTCGATGCCTCTCTTACTGACTAAGTACCCAAGAATTTTCCTGACTAGACACAAAAGAAAACTTGCTCGCGTTGAGCTTCATTCGGTATTTTTTGAGGATCTCGAAGGTTCTCGATAGGTCTAAGAGGTAGTCTTCTTTGTTTCTGCTCTTGACGAGCATATCATCAATGTAGACCTCCATGGTGTCTCCCATTTGGTCTTTGAACATCTTGGTGACCAGCCGCTGGTAAGTTGCCCCTGCATTTTTGAGCCCGAAGGTGTAATAACCCGTATTTTTATGCTATATTAATTTCGGGATTTATTAAATTTAATGTGAGTTATTAATTTAATATAAATTCAAAAATTAATCACTTTATAATTACTAACGTGATGTGAGTTAGTAATTATGGGAAACTTGTTGTTGAATATTACTAATGAGTAAAGTAATATAATAATTGGTTCTATTAAATGTCAAGAGTGAATAAAATGATAATTTTGGAAATTTGAGTCGCGACGCGCCCGTGTCGCGTCAGGACTAAATATTGATTAATAAAAGTGAATAAATTATAAGTTACTCGTATGGTCATTTTGAGTGCGCCAAAGTGTCCGGAAGGGTCAAGATAGTCAGCAAAGTGTACTCGGGGGTTTAGTTTGGGTCTCGAGGCATTTTTAGGCTTAATTAGTACCCCGAGAGGACATTTTGGACATTTTGTAATTTTGGGTAATTAAACCCACGAAATTTCAAGGGTTATATCAGATGTCTAAGGTTTCCTTCTAGGGTTAATAGAACCAAAGACAAGTGACGGCCATAGGAGAGGGAAGGAGAGAGCTTTCAAAACAATTCTAGACCGAAATTCATCCGATTGCACCGGTACCACCACTAACGCGTAGATTGCGCGACGGGAAACGCAACCACACCAAATTCGTCATCAAATCAGAACTTTGAAATTTCCAGGAAAGTATTTATCTTGCTTATTTTCGTTAATGCATCGTTCATGTTAGTCTAGGGTGATTAGGATGAGTTTGGTAGAAGAAAATTCATGTTGGAGATTGGAAAATCGCATGTAGTAATGATTTGAATGATAATCTGGAAACCCCTTCACATGTAGAGGCTTAACTACGAATTTATGTTGAATTAGGAGTAGAAATTTCTGGAAAAAGACTGATTAGAACCATATTAAAGAAATTCTAGAGTTCTTGAGATTTATATGAGTTTTGGCCTATTAATCTATGGTTATTGATGAAAAATGGCATGCTTTACGTTGAAGATGTACAATATGGGTTTATATTATTTGTAGTACAAATTTTAGAGAGTATGGGTGTGAAAAATCTAGATTTGATTGAGGTTAGATTATGAAACCCGTAATTGTTAATCTGCAGAATTCGTATACCTGTTTGATCGATCGATCGAACCAGGGGTGTCGATCGATCGACGCATCGATCGATCGAGCTCCTGCCCTCGATCGATCGACCCCTTCTGGAAGACTCACATTTCCCCTTTGAAAATAGTTAAATTCAAGTTAAATGAGTAGAAATGTTTGGGCATCCTTATTAAAATAAATTGGAAGGAAAAGGAGACCAGTAGGACTTATTAATAATTATGAGACCTTTAATGTAAGACGAGATGTACATTTTTGGGATATTTACATATAAGGGACGAGGAAATTATGCCTTAAAGGGAGAGACGCGTAAAATAGTTACGTTGGAAAAATAGATGAGTACCTACTGAATTCTACACTTGGGAGGATAGAGTCCATGAGTGTTATGTATTGAGTTGGAATAATCCCTCAAATTAAAGTAAAAGACGAACCATTATAAACGATAACTAAATAATGAGAAATCAGGATAAATGTTATAATTATGGGTTATGAGATGAACCTAAATTTGATATCGTAAAAGTAGTACATTTATATGACTGTGTTTATGCATATATTATATACATGTGAAAATCATACCAGCGCTACTTGCAATCCCTGAGGTTATCGCACTGGGATAGTCTTATCTCGACGGGATCTTTATGGGGGATATTGACTCATACCCTAGAAGATAGATATCATTGGTACAGGCTATCTGATCGATGGTCAGACGGTCCTAAGAGACGTGAGGGTATGTACTGACCTCTTAGAGACTTGGAATCTATGCTTCGCCTCAATATTATTTGTGTATGTGTTAATACAGTTCGAGAGTGATTCCGAATTTATATTTCCCTTAGTACGAGTAATACGGGGATTGGATAGCAGAGTATGCTCGCACCATAATTTTTATGTGGGGTGCTGTCAAAATATATATATTATACGAGTATTTAATATATAGATGAATTTATGAAATTTGGAACTCCCTATTGTGTTTATGGTAAGTAAGAAATGAATCATGACTTCAACTCGGAAATACTTGTTTTGAAAAGTATAATGGGACACTGGGAAACTTTATTAGCAAATAAGATTTAAATGAGAAATTTGTGTTCAAATGAAATTATCCTCTTAAACAATTAAATAGTTCAGTTTTAAATTTTACTAGTAACCTAAGATAAGTTAAACAGTTGGGAAAATTAGTGCGATAGACGTGCACATTAGAAGAGAGGTGAGAATTTCTCAAGAGAGTGTCGCACTAATATGTTGTTGCATTGGCCTGTAAACATTTTAAATACTTGCTAAACAAATTTTAAATCATTTACACTATCGGGATCTGACCCATTTCTACTTCCCTTTCTCTCTTGTATATATATGTATATATTACAGGTGGCCAGCCATAGGGGCGTCTTGCATAGGATCCTTTGGAAGGAACGTGCTGCAGCGTAGGTGGGAGTTGCAGGCCTCTTGCTTAGACGACTTCATTTATTTGATTCCACTCCTAGCATATTTATTCAGTTCGGCATGTGTCGCCCATTTCCATTATCCAGTTATTTTATTGGACATTGTGATTCATTTATTTCTAGTATTGTCACTTTAGGATTTATTACTGTCTGGATTTTTTACTTTAAGTTTTAAATGTTGGGATTTAGTTGTTAAATGTTTGAATTATTTGGATTATATGTTCCAGAATAATTGTGGTATGATTCTTTAATATTGAATTACGTAAAGTTTTAAATCATTGGTTATAAATGGAATTTGGAAAGTAATGTCTAAAATAGTTTTGACACTTAGCTTAATTAATTAGGGTGTTTAATTTGGAAAAGTTTTTTTTCGACAGTGATGCTAAGAATGATCCAACTGTTCACCTTGATTTTAATTTAATAAAGGAGTGATCGCCCGTTATTTAATTAGGCGGGGTGTCACAGGTGGTATCAGAGAATCAGGTTTTAGTGTCCTTAGGATCTGCACGACTTGTTTCGCTTTCAGCCTAGCATTTTTGTTATAGAGCCCTATGTTAGGATTGTTGTACTCTTACTTTTACGATTATGTCTTCAGCTATTTAAGATTTGATAATAACTGTAGAATAATAAATTTCTTCACGTTTCAGATGCCTCCGAGACGTGCACCAAAGGATAGACGTGCCCAAGCCGAGCAGCCAGTAGCTCCGGCACAGGGTACGATGAATGCTAATGAGGTAGCCGTTATTATTGCTCAGACGATGAATGCAGCATTAGCGGTAGTACAACAGGCTCCACCCAAGATTCAGGTAGTGGCACCAGTACCTGCACAACTTCCATCTACATGGGAGCGGTTTAGGGATGCCTTTCAGAAGGCGCATCCCCCTGAGTTCTCGGGTAGTTCAGATATTGTCATCGTCAGTCAATGGAAGAAAGATATCCCGCGGCATCTTCATATGTATGAGTGCACAGACGTGCAGAAACAGTTGTTGGCTTCCTTTAAGTTAGTGGGGGCCACTTTGCAGTGGTGGGAATCCACCACCACCTTGGAGGAGAGGGATACTATCTCGATTCAGGTATTCTGGGAGCGATTTGACCGCAAGTACATTCCACCCGCTATGCAGACTGAGATGAGGCAGAATTTACTGAACTTGAAGCAGGAGAATTATACCGTTGCTGAGTATGAGGAGGAGTTCACGATACTTCTCACCATAGTGCCATATGAGGCACCTACCTAGAGTAAGAAGATAATGTTATTTATGGACGATCTAGCTTGGAGGATTCGTCAACATCTTATAGGGAATTTATCTCTGAGTACCTTCATAGATGTACTCAATGATGCCTTACTACATTGCTAGGATCACTGCTTCCATCTGCAGGGAAGCAAGCAAGCAGGAGAGTCCGACCAACAGGGCAAGATAGGGGGTAGTGGCGCTAGTGGAGCACCGACGTCCCAGGGACAGACTCGTCAGCATGAGCAGAGTTCCTATCAGGGGGACCCTACCAAGCCCTTCCGATCAGGTGATTCCAGGCAGGGATTTGGGGGTTATAGAAAGGGTCAGCAGGGCGAGCCTAATCAGCAGGGCCAACAAGGCCAACACCGACAGCAGCAGGGTGCCCGTAATGAGCCACATAGGCCACTTTTTCCAGCTTCCCTCCCAGCACCAGCCCAGGTACCAGCCCTACCAGCCATTCCAGCAGCTCCAGTGCAACAGGGGCAGTTACAGTATGGACGTGTCAATAACGTTCACTAGGCAGCAACTCCACAGGCACCACCTGCGATTAAGGGTATGTTTCCTATCCATGGTACTATGGGTCGAGTTTTATTTGATACTGGGGCGATGCATTATTTTATAGCTACGCATTTTGCGAAGGCCTTAGGGTTATTAGCCACAGCAGAGAGCACTGTGACGTGTGCAGACTCACCACTGGGAAATGGTTCGCTTATTTTCTTTATATGCAGGGGTGTGGGGGTGGAGATTGGTATCTTGGAATTACCTGTAGACATGTTAGTCTTAGATATGCATGAGCATGACATTATTATCGGTATGGATTGGCTCGCTGCTTACAGGGCCATGATAGATTGTTTTGGTGGGAGTATTGTCTTTGCCATTTGGTGCGGCGGAAAAAGTGTGCGCGTGTAAGTGCACAATCGTCGTGTGTTTCGCCGCCGCGATACAAAAGAAAACCGAAGCTACTACTACACTTGACAAACAAGTACAACGGTAAGTCGGGTATCGTAAATCCACAAGGAGTGATTGAATTTTAGACTTTAATTGTTTTAATTACTTCAGGAATAAAAGTGGTGTAAAATAAATAAATGAAAAGGTGAAAGGGTGGTTATCGTGAATAAACAAAAAGAGAAGTTACGCTAGATTAAAGGAAAGCGAGGATCGGGATCGCACACACGCATTTACGGGCTAAACAACTACTAATTAGAATTTTGGTTCGAAAACATTTAGTCGAGCATTTACAATTAAGCATATACATCACGCAAGAAGGAATTTAACCCAAAGTTGCAAGATAAAACATTTAACTGAAAAATGGTCACACACGGATTAAATTCGGATAATCGCAATAAGCACTAACGTTGCATGACAAAGAAATTTAAACGCATAATAATCCGACTTTAATACGCGAGGTTTCAATTAAATTCAATTTTACATGAAACCCTAAATTTCGAGGTCCGAACCCGAAAATGGCGGAAATGCAATCCCGACCCTATTCATCTAGGGACGCATAATGAACTAAACTAAATTAAACTAATTAACTAAGAAAGAAATAAATTAAAGCAAGAAAACCTAATTAGAAAGCATGGAAATTATCTAGAAAGCAAGGAAAGAATGAAATACAACTAGATTAAAGGAGAGGGAAGATGAATAGTCAATCTTACAACCAATAAGTGTGTCAATCCAAGAGAGATTGAAGAAGAACCAAGAAAAAACCCTCCAACCCTAACTAAACTAAGCTAAAATCGTATAAGGGCTTGTCTCTCTATTACAAAACCAAAATTTGGCTTATATAGTAAGTTAGAATAAAAGAAAAGAAGAAAGAAAAGAAAAGAAAAATATCTGTAGAAAACAGGGGATCGATCGATCGACCCCTTTGATCGATCGATCGATCAAGGGAAAATTTTGACAATCCTGAAAGGTCGATCGATCGACCAGAAACGTCAATCGATCGATCAAGCAGGGCAGAATAATGCAGCAGCAGCCCCTGCTTCTTCTTCTCTTCTTCTTCTTCTTCTTCTTCTTCTTCTTCTTCTTCTCCTTCTCCTCTTTTGCTTCCTTTGTATTTCCTCCGCAAGAAACGCCGTAACTTCTTCGTTATGAATCGGAATTGCACACCGTTCACGGCCACGTGAAGCTAGCGAGGAGGGATACAACTTCCGTGAGATGTCGGGCCAGGTACCCAAGCTGTGAAAAGACTAAAATGCCCTCGAACGTGCGATTGTGTACGGAACTTCGCCGGAATGCATCCGAACTTCATACTAAGCATCCAAATACCTACAAAAGCTGCAAAACATGTTAACATAGAAATCTGAGGGTTGTCTGGTTAACGGGCATAAATATAGGGATTAAGATACCCGAGGGGGCTAATAACGTGTATGTTAACGGGTGAAAAAATGCAATAATTGTGTCGCATCCCACCCCCTAACTTACACATTGCTAGTCCCTAGCAATGAAATAGGAAACAACAAGAACTACAAGAAAACCAAAAGCAGGAGAAGTACAAAAGTATGGTATAAAATCAATAAAAATATAAGGCCACTTTCGTGGGCGATACGATTGCATTTAGCATATGCAATAAGCCGTTAAACCCCTAGGTTACCCTAGTGGACGAGTGTCGTCTCGTGAGGATTTTCAGGGATGGAACCCACAAACATCATAAAGTTTCCTCAAAATATGCCCAACCCAACATGCGACAAACTCAACAACAACGAAAAAGATTTCAAACATGTTATTAGCATATTGAACGAATTCAAGCTAAAGTCCGTTGTTATTAACAAGTTGAATGCACCTCATAGAATTGAAACTTTAAAAGTGGGAGGGGAGAGAGCACATGCAAAGTGTGATTTGGCAAAAACTTAAATAAACCGGATAAACATAAAGCAAGCATGTATTCAATCCTCACGGGCATTACGCTCATCAAGAGAATTCACTCAAAACAGGGAGGTAACACACGGGACATGCGGGCTAAAGAGTAAATGTAAATGGAAACTAGGCCGCACACATGTCACAAATGAAGAACGCTATACATAAAATGAAAAACTGTAATCTCAATGAAAGGATACCGCACACTAAAAGAGGCAAAATGCATTTTCACGGATTATCAAAACTATTATGACTTTTATATTAAATGCACCCTAAGATCACATAGGACTTTATAGGGTTGTAATGTAGGATAGGCTAGGGTACGAAATGAAGGAATGTATGTACGGATTCAAAGAGTTTGGGATGAAAACCTGGGATAATGGGAAAATACAGGCAATATCAAAATCGGAAAATAAGTTCCAAAAAGGCATTAGATATATCATCGGGGAGAGTAATCAAAGCTTATTCAACTATATACAACATTTACAACTTTCTCTTTCTTTTCTTTTCTTCTTTTTCTCATGTTTTCTTTTGTTTTCTTTTGCTTTTTGCTTTCTCTTTTTCTTCACTTTTTCACTACTTTCTTTTCTTTGCTTATCAAACTCTCATATGCCTAAAATTGCAACCGACATCATAACAACAACATTCAATCCCAAGTATCATTCCAAGTAAAGGTATGCAAAGTGTATGTATGGCTTAAAACTCAAATTTGGAGTTGGTTATGGGATTTTGGGTAATGAAACGAAAGGCTATATTTAGGCTCAAAGGGGTTAACAGGGGTAAACATATAAGGGTGAGGTCAAGGCTAATATGGGTGATATAACAAAGATGGCCTATGATCATTTCACAAAGTTTACGCAATTCTCAAGTCAAAATAATATATGAAAATCATGATCAAGTAACACATTTCAAGTATGAACTCAATTAATGAACGGTCAAATGAAAGAATAGAGAGATTACCAACGAATTCAACGTTTTCAATGAGAAAAGAATAGTGTATAACACTCACAAATGACGAAAGGTACAAAGCTTACTCGGTGTAAGTATATACAATGCAACAAAAGATTCCCGAGTTATAAAAATCTTAAACCAAATCAATAGAACAAGGAAAGTGCATATGCTCATGGGATAAAGTTTAATTCATGAAGTTATTCACAATATCAATGATTTGAGGACTAAAGTCTAATAACTTCTAAAATCGAGAACATGCATCATTGAGTTGTCTATTGGATCGGGCAATTATTGAAATTTGTCATCGGAAACAAGGCAAAATGCCCAACAAAGGAGAAAAAAGAAAGAAAATATTTTTGAAAATTTTTAAATTTTTCACAAAAAGGCATACTTAGTAACTAATAAGTAAGAAAATCCATGGACAAAACAAAGAAATGGATAGAATATCCTACACCCCCGAACTTAAATGTTGCATTGTCCCCAATGCGTCCATTAAAGAACACAACACAAAGCTAGGAAAAGAATGATATTACCCACATGTGGAGCGATCTCCATAAGTACAAGTCCAAAGGAATCTACAAAATAAGTTAGTACCGAGCATAGAAAAAACAAATAACAAAAAGTTAACTAATTACACTAGACTAAATTAAAAGGAAAGAAAAATAGGAAAGAAAGAAAATTAAAAAGATAACTACTTACAACCTACTATTTAGACTACACACTAACTATACACTAGAAGTCTAAATAGTTGAGGGTCCACCCAAAAAGGTATTTGACTTTGAAAGATCAACGGTGGACCCTCCAAAGTGAACATGCCTCCCGAAAGATATGAATTCCGTTCGAACAACGGAAGGCATGTGGGTGGTGAAAAAAGTGAGCCATCGCCAATTTGAAATTTTGGGCGGACGATGGGGGATTTGGATAATAAGGGGGACAGGTACACTAGAGGTCCAAGAAAAATCGATTCATCTCCCAAAGGTTTTTCAAATGGAATGGGATATGGTGCACACATCGAGATAACATCCATCGAAAACAAGTCCGACAAGGAGTCCTCCTCGGAAAAAAGTGTAGAAGTTTTAATTTCTACCGAGTCACAGGAATCAACCGGTAATTCTAATGGTTCGATGACGGAAAACGAATATGGTGATGAAGCAAATTCAATCTCAATCGACTCATCGTCGGAAGGAGATTGAATTTCAGAGGAGAAAGATTCACATTCGATGAGAAATTCTCTGAAAAATTGAGGTGAAACACAAGTTTCCACCTCCTCGTCGTTTTGCGCATAAGAATTCATCTCATCGCAAAGTGCACCAAGTCTCGTTCCAGCATCATTTAGGCTTTCCAAACCTTGGGAGTAAAGAAGCAAAGTCTCTTCCAAAGTAGGCTTCCTCGGTTCAAGAGCCTCGGACTCCTCATTTGGTTGAAACTCATCTTCGAAAGTAATGAAATAAGAATCGTCACTGGATTCGAATAATGAATCCAACTCAAGCTCCCAATAACGATTTTCATTCCGATAAATGTTTTCAAGTCTTTCATTTTCAAGAAAATCTTGAAAATGGAAAACTTGAAAACTATCCCCAAAGTAAGAATCATTAGAATAACCGTAATAACTATAATAATAGGACATGATTACCTCGTTGTTTACAAATGGAGAATCCAAGTGATAAAGTGAGCAACCGCGAATCAAAGTTTCTTAGCTCTCAAAGTATGCAAATCCTGCAAAAAAGGTTAAAACAAAGAATACAAATACAAAAGGAAAAATACTACGAAATAATAAAACAATTACTATCTAAAACACACTCCCCGACAACGGCGCCATTTTTGTGGTGCGGCGGAAAAAGTGTGCACGTGTAAGTGCACAATCGTCGTGTGTTTCGCCGCCGCGATACAAAAGAAAACCTAAGCTACTACTACACTTGACAAGCAAGTATAGCGGTAAGTCGGGTATCGTAAATCCATAGGGAGTGATTGAATTTTAGACTTTAATTGTTTTAATTACTTCAGGAATAAATGTGGTGTAAAATAAATAAATGAAAAGGTGAAAGGGTGGTTATCGTGAATAAACAAAAAGAGAAGTTACGCTAGATTAAAGGAAAGCGAGGATCGGGATCGCACACACGCATTTACGGGCTAAACAACTACTAATTAGAATTTCGGTTCGAAAACATTTAGTCGAGAATTTACAATTAAGCATAAACATCACGCAAGAAGGAATTTAACCCAAAGTTGCGAGATAAAACATTTAACTAAAAAATGGTCACACGCGGATTAAATTCGGATAATCGCAATAAACACTAACGTTGCATGAAAAAGAAAGTTAAACTCATAATAATCCGACTTTAATATGCGAGGTTTAAATTAAATGCAATTTTACACGAAACCCTAAATTTCGAGGTCCGAACCCGAAAATGGCGGAAATGCAATCCCGACCCTATTTATCTAGGGACGCATAATGAACTAAACTAAATTAAACTAATTAACTAAGAAAGCAATAAATTAAAGAAAGAAAACCTAATTAGAAAGCATGGAAATTATCTAGAAAGCAAGGAAAGAATGAAATACAACTAGATTAAAGGAGAGGGAAGATGAATAGTCAATCTTACAACCAATAAGTGTGTCAATCCAAGAGAGATTAAAGAAGAACCAAGCAAAAACCCTCCAACCCTAACTAAACTAAGCTAAAATCGTATAAGGGTTGGTCTCTCTATTACAAAACCAAAATTTGGCTTATATAGTAAGTTAGAATAAAAGAAAAGAAGAAATAAAAGAAAAGAAAAATATCTGCAGAAAACAGGGGATCGATCAATCGACCCTTTTGGTCGATCGATCGATCAAGAGAAAATTTTGACAATCCTGAAAGGTCGATCGATCAAGCAGGGCAGAATAATGCAGCAGCAGCCCTTGCTTCTTCTCTTCTTCTTCTCCTTCTCGTCTTTTGCTTCCTTGTATTTCCTCCGCAAGAAATGCCGTAACTTCTTCATTATGAATCGGAATCGTGCACCGTTCATGGCCACGCGAAGCTAGCGAGGAGGGCTACAACTTCCATGAGATGTCGGGCCAGGTACCCAAGCTGTGAAAAGACTAAAATGCCCTCGAACGTGCGATTGTGTACGGAACATCGCCGGAATGCATCCGAACTTCATACTAAGCATCCAAATACCTACAAAAGCTCAATTAACCCCTGAAAAACATGTTAACATAGAAATCCGAGGGTTGTCTGGTTAACGAGCATAAATATAGGGATTAAGATACCCGAGGGGGCTAATAACCCGTATGTTAACGGGTGAAAAAATGCAATAATTGTGTCGAATCACCATTCCGGGGCAAGAGATGTTTGTAGTGGCGATGCCTCACCCAGAGGAAGGCTTGACCGCTCATTTGTATTACATATAGCAGGATACCTATAAGGATGTTGTGATTCCCTTAGATTCGATCCCAGTTGTTCGTGAGTATTTCGATGTATTTAAGGAGATACCAAGCCTACCCCCCAGCTGAGAGATAGACTTTGTCATAGATTTATTAGCGAATATTAGACCTATAGCACGCACTCCATACCGTATGGCTCCGGCGGAGATGTGAGAGTTACAAGATCAGATAGAGCAGCTGTTAGGTCAGGGCTTTATTCGCAGGAGTACCTCACTTTGGGGCGCTCCAGTCTTGTTTGTGAAGAAGAGAGATGGTTAACTGAAGCTATGTGTGGACTACCGGGAGTTGAACAAGGTCACGATATGGAATAAGTATCCATTGCCTCGAGTCGATGATCTGTTCGACCAGCTGAGGGGAGCAACTTTCTTTTCAAAGATAGATCTGAGGTTGGGGTACCACTAATTAAGTATTAGGGAGCAGGATGTTTCAAAAACTACCTTCTTGACGAGATATGGGTTCTATGAGTTCAGAGTGATGCCATTTGGCCTCACAAATGCTCCAGCCGTGTTCATGGACTTAATGAACCGAGTGTTAAGAGAGTTCTTGGATCAGTTTGTCATCGTCTTCATAAATGACATTTTGATATATTCACACTCCGAGGAGGAGCATACGGAGCACTTGAGGTAGGTTCTTTAGACCCTACGAGAGCATCAGTTGTATGCTAATTATGAGAAGTGTGGATTCTGGTTGCGAGAAGTACAGTTCTTGGGGCATGTCATTTCTGAGCAGGGGATAGCAGTTGACCCGAGTAAAGTGTCAGCGGTGAGGGAGTGGGGACAGCCCACGACACTGACGGAAGCGCGTAGTTTCTTGGGGTTAGCCGGATACTACAGGAGATTAATTTGGGGATTCTCCAAAATAGCGGGTCTATTGACGAACCTGACTCGCAAAGGGGTACCGTATGTTTGGGATGATGCTTGTCAATTGCTTTTGATGAGCTGAAAGATAAGCTTACTTCAGCACTAATCCTTGCTTTACCGAATTCGGGTGTGGAGTACCTGGTTTACACCGATGCCTCTTTACGGGGACTTGGGGGAGTACTTTAGCAGGAGGAGAAGGCTATAGCTTTTGCCTCCCGCAAGCTTAAGCCGCATGAAAAGAATTACCCCACCCACGACCTGGAGTTAACAGCGGTCGTCTTTACATGGAGGATATGGAGGCACTATTTATTGGGGAGAAATTTCGCTTGTTCAAAAACCACAAGTCACTGTAGTACCTGTTCACTCAGCGAGAGCTGAATATGCGTCAGTGCAGATGGTTAGAGTTTGTGAAGGACTATCAGTTCGACATACAATACCATCCGAGGAAGGCCAACGTAGATGCTGATGCGTTGAGTCGTAGATCGATAAACGATGTAGCAGACGTATGGAAAGAAAATTGGAAGGAGTTGGGTCACCAGGACGCAGTAGCCCGTTCCTTCATATCTGTTATGACAGTGACACCCGAGATTGTTACGAGGGTGATACAGGCACAAGCCACAAACCCATTTTTCCAGGAGCAGATTGTACGACTTTTAGCTGAGGTTGCTGAGTCCTATTCTGTTAGTTCTGATGCGGGTTTGAGGTTTAATGGGATATTAGTGGTCCCAGAAGGATCAGAATTACGCCATGCAGTGATGACCCAGTTTCACGGGTCTCGATTTGCAGTACATCCTGGAGGAGATAAGATGTATCGGGATATGAGGCGGTAATACTGGTGGAGTGGGATAAAGAAGGACATTGCTGAGTTCGTGTCCAAGTGTTCTACCTGCCAGCTGGTAAAGGTGGACCATCAGAAATCGTCAGGGTTGCTTCAGCCATTGAAAATACTCGCGTGAAAGTGGGAGAGTATTTCCATGGATTTTATTACAAGGTTGCCTACATCACAGCGGGGCCACGACTCTATCTGGGTTATTGTAGACCGTTTGACCAAGGTGGCTCATTTTTTGCCGGTGCGGACAAACTATACCACGGGTCAGTATGCTTAGTTGTTCATTGTTGAGATTATCAGATTACATGGGGTGCCCCTGAATATTGTGTCAGATAGAGATAAGATTTTCGTGTCGCATTTCTGGGAGAGCTTTCAGGAGGCTATGGGTACTGAGTTGAGGTTGAGTTCAGATTATCACCCACAGACAGATGGGCAAACAGAGCGTACTGATCAGATGCTGGAGGATATGCTACGCATGTGTGTCCTTGATTTTGGAGGAGGTTGGGAGCCACATCTTCCACTGGTAGAGTTTGCTTATAATAACTCTTATCAGTTCACGATTGGCATGGCTCCATTTGAGGCTTTGTATGGCGAACCTTGTCGTTCCCCAACTTGTTGGCTAGAGGTGGGGGATAACAAGTTTCTAGGACCAAAGGTGATTCAGGAAACCTCCGCGAGGATTGAGATGATCAGGAGTCGCATTCGAGTAGCACAGGACAGGCAGAAAAGCTACGCCGATGCGAAACGGTTCTTTCGGGAGTTTAATGTGGGGGACCAGGTGTTACTACGTGTATCTCCTATGAAAGGAGTGATGAGGTTCGAGAAGAAAGGGAAATTGGCCCCGAGGTATGTGGGACCATTTCCCATTATCAAGAGGATTGGGCCGGTAGCATACAGATTGGGACTGCCAGAGCACTTACATCGCATTCACGATGTATTCCACATCTCATCGTTGAGACGATATCTTCGGGATGATATGGCCCATACCCACATCGTAATAGATGAGATAGACTTATAGCCTAACAGCTCTTACGAGGAGAGACCGGTGGCTATCCTAGACCATAGCGAGAGGAGATTGAGGTCGAAGGTAGTTCCACTTGTACGGGTCCAATGGGAGCATCATAATGTGGAGGAATCCACTTAGGAGCGCGAGGCAGATATGCGCGAGAGATATCCAGATTTATTCTTACCAGGTATGCCTTATTTTTTGAATTTCGGGATGAAATTCCGTTATTAGGGGGAAAGTATGTAATACCCCATATTTTTATGCTATATTAATTTGGTGATTTATTAAATTTAATGTGAGTTATTAATTTAATATAAATTCGGAAATTAATCACTTAATAATTATTAACGTGATGTGAGTTAGTAATTATGGGAAACTTGTTGTTGAATATTACTAATGAGTAAAGTAATATAATAATTGGTTCTATTAAATGTCAAGAGTGAATAAAATGACAATTTTGGAAATTTGAGTCGGGACATGCCCGTGTCGCGTTGGGACTAAATATTGAGTAATAAAAGTAAATAAATTATAAGTTGCTCGCATGGTCATTTTGAGTGCTCCAAAGTGTCCGGAAGGGTCGAGATAGTCAGAAAAGTGTACCCGGGAGTTTAGTTTGGGTCTCGGGGCTTTTTTAGGCTTAATTAGTACCCCGGGAGGGAATTTTGGACATCTTGTAATTTTGGGTAATTAAACCCACGAAATTTCAAGGGTTATATCAGATGTCTAAGGTTGCCTTCTAGGGTTAACACAACCAAAGACAAGTGACATCCATAGGAGAGGGAAGGAGAGAGCTTTCAAAGCAATTCTAGACCGAAAATTCATCCGGTTGCACCGCCACCACCACCAACGCGTAGATCGCGTGACGGGGAACGCAACCACACCAAATTCGTCATCAAATTAGAACTTTGAAATTTCCAGGCAAGTATTTATCTTGCTTATTTTTGTTAATGCATCGTTCAAGTTAGTCTAGGGTGATTAGGATGAGTTTAGTAGAAGAAAATTCATGTTGGAGATAGGAAAATCGCATGTAGTAATGATTTGAATGATAATCTGGAAACCCCTTCACATGTAGAGACTTAACTACGAATTTATGTTGAATTAGGAGTAGAAATTTCTGGAAAAATACTAATTAGAACCATGTTAAAGAAATTCTAGGGTTCTTGAGATTTATATGAGTTTTGGCCTATTAATCTATGGTTATTGATGAAAAATGGCATGCTTTACGTTGAAGATGTACAATATGGGTTTATATTATTTGTAGTACAAATTTTAGAGAGTTTAGGTGTGAAAAATTTGGATTTGATTGAGTTTATATTATGAAACCCGTAACTGTTAATCTGCAGAATTCGTATACCTGTTTGATGGATCGATCCAACCAGGGGTGTTGATCGATCGATCAAGCTCCTGCCCTCGATCGATCGACCCCTTCTCGCAGACTCACATTTCCCCTTTGAAAATAGTTAAATTCAAGTTAAATGAGTAGAAATATTTGGTCATCCTTATTAAAATAAATTGGAAGGAAAATGTGACACCCCGCCTAATTAAATACCGGGCGATCACTCCTTTATTAAATTAAATCAAGGTTAACAGTTGGTTCATTCTCAACATCACTTTCGATAAAATAATTTTCCAATTTAACACCCTAAATATTTAATCTAAGTGTCAAAAACATTTTTCATACAAACTTTCCAAATTTTAATTAAAGAAAAAGATTTATGACACTTAGCTTAATTATTTAGGGTGTTAAATTGGAAAATTATTTTATCGACAGTGATGTTGAGAATGAACCAACTGTTAACCTTGATTTAATTTAATAAAGGAGTGATCGCCCGGTATTTAATTAGGCGGGGTGTCACAAGTGGTATCAAAGCATCAGGTTCTAGTGTCCTTAGGATCTGTGCGGCTTATTATGCTTTCAGCGCTGCTTTCTTTGATATAGAGCCCTAATACTAGGAATGTAGTGTTCATCTCTATGCATTGGGAATTCGTGCTTCTGCGATTTGTTTATTTTAATGATAAACTCATCCAAATTCAATAAAATTTTCAGATGGACCGTCGAGAAGAACTAGCTAAAACGGTTGAGGGAGTCGACGAGCAAAATCGACTCGCACCTCAGGTGTTCCCAGAGAGAATATCAACCGCCGAGTTAGCAGGCATCGTAGCACAAGCAGTCACCACTGCAGTTTTACAATACCAAGAACGCAGCATGCAACTTAGAGAAGGCAAAAGACCTAGAGAGGTTAGCCAAATGCATGTGACTAAAGCTGACAAATGTGCGAAGACTCCAAAATTGCGACAGCAAACTACCCAAGACCGGGTAAATTCTAGTCAACAACGTGGTAAAATGAAGCAGTTTCAAAAAAGGAATAAAGCCCCAAGTTAGAAAGGCCGACATCAACAGCAGCAGGGTCAGAGGGGGAGTAACTTCAGAGGCAAATGTTTTGTGTGTGGCACGCATGGCCATAAACGCCAAGATTGCCCAAAGGGTGTTAGGGCCTCACAGCCATAATGTGCCCGTAATGAGCCACAGGGGCCACTTTTTCCAGTCGCTTTCCTAGCACCAGCTTAGGTACCAGACCTACCAACCTTTCCAGTAGCACCAGTGCAACAGGGGCGGTTACAGTACAGACATATCTATAATGTCCACCCGGCAGCAGCTCCACAGGCACCACCCGCGATTTGGGGTATGTTTTCTATCCATGGAACTTTGGGTCGAATTCTATTTGTTACTGGGGAAAACGCATTGTTTTATAGCTACATATTTTGTGAAGTCCTTAGGGTTGTTAGCCACAGCAGAGAGCACCGTGGCGTGTGTCGACTCACCACTGGGGAGTGGGTCACTTATTTTTATTTATATGCTGGGGAGTAAGGGGTAGAGATTGGTAGCTTGGTATTACTTGCAGACATGGTAGTCTTAGACATGCACGAGCATGATGTGATTATTAGTATGGATTGGCTCGCATCTTATAGAGCCATGATTGATTGCTTTGGTGGGAGCATTGTTTTTGCCATCCCGAGGCAAGAGATGTTTGTAGTGGCGATGCCTCACCCAGAGGGAGGTTCGACCGCTCATTTGTATTACATAGAGGAGGATACCTCTAAGGAGGTTGTGATTACCTTAGATTCGATCCCTGTCGTCAGGGAGTATTCCGATGTGTTTCAGGAGATACCAGGCCTACCGCCAGTCGTGAAATTGACTTTTTTATAGACCTATTGCCTGATACGAGACCTATAGCACGCGCACCGTACCGTATGGCTCCAGCAGAGATGCGAGAGCTACGAGATCAGATAGAGCAGCTGTTAGGTCAGGGCTTCATTCGTAGGAGTACCTCACCTTGGGGCGCTCCAGTCTTGTTTGTGAAGAAGAGAGATGGTTCACTGAGATTGTGTGTGGACTATCGGGAATTGAACAAGGTCACAATACAGAATAAGTATCCGTTGCCTCGAATCGATGATCTGTTCGACCAGTTGAGGGGAGCAACTTTTTTTTTTCGAAGATAGATCTGAGGTCGGGGTACCATCAGTTACGTATTAGAGAGCAGGATGTTTCAAATACTGCCTTCTTGTCGAGATATGAGTCCTATGAGTTCAGGGTGATGCCGTTCAGACTCACAAATGCCCCAGCCGTTTTCATGGACTTGATGAACCGAGTATTCAGAGAGTTCTTGGATCAGTTTGTCATCGTCTTCATAGATGACATCTTGATATATTCACACTTCGAGGAGGAGCATGCCAAACACTTGAGGCAGGTTCTTCAGACTCTACGAGAGCATCAGTTGTATGCTAAGTACGAGAAGTGTGGATTTTGGTTGCGAGAGGTACAGTTCTTGGGCCATGCTGTTTCTGAGCAAGGGATAGCAGTTGACCCAAGTAAAGTGTCAGCCGTGAGGGAGTGGGGATACCCCACGACACCGACGGAAGTGTGTAGTTTCTTGGGATTAGTCGGGTACTATAGGAGATTCATTCGGGGATTCTCCAAAATAGCGGGTCCATTGACGAATCTGACTCTCAAAGGGGTACCATATATTTGGGATGATGCTTGTCAGTTGGTTTTCGACGAGCTGAAAAATAAGCTTACTTCAGCGCCAGTCCTTGCGCTACCAAAGCCGGGTGTAGAGTACCTGGTTTACACCGATGCGTCCTTACGGGGACTTGGAGGTGTACTCCAGGAGGAGGAGAAGGCTATAACTTTTGCTTCCCGCAAACTTAAGGTGCATGAGAAGAATTACCCCACCCTCGACCTGGAGTTAGCAGCGGTCGTCTTTGCATTGAGGATGCGGAGGCACTATTTATTGGGGGAGAAATTCCATTTGTTTACAGACCATAAGTCACTGCAGTACCTGTTCACTCAGCGAGAGCTGAATATGCATCAGCGCATATGGCTAGAGTTTGTGAAGGATTACCAGTTCGATATACAGTATCATTCGGGGAAGGCCAACGTAGTTGCTGATGCGTTGAGCCGTAGACCGGTATACGATGTAGCGAACGTTTGGAAAGTAAAGTGGAAGGAATTGGGTCACCAAGACGCAGTGGCACGATCTTTCATATCCGTAATGTCGGTCATGCCCGAGATTGTTACGAGGGTGATACAGGCACAGACTACAGACCCGTTTGGCCAGGAGAAAATTATACGACTTCTAGCCGAGGGTGCTGAGTCCTATTCTGTTAGTTCTGATGGAGGTTTGCAGTTTAATGGGAGATTGGTGGTTCCAGAAGGTGCGGAGTTACGTCATGAAGTGATGACTCATTCTCACGGGTCCCGATTTGCAGTACATCCGGGAGGTGATAAAATGTACCAGGACATGAGGCGTCAATACTGGTGGAGTGGGATGAAGAAGGACATCACCGAGTTTGTGTCCAAGTGTTCTACCTGCCAGGTGGTGAAGGTGGACCACCAGAAACCGTTAGGATTGCTTCAGCCATTGGAAGTACCCACGTGGAAGTGGGAGAGTATTTCCATGGATTTCATTACAGGGTTGCCTACATCAAAGCGGGGCCACGATACTATCTGGGTGATTGCATACCGTTTGACCAAGGTGGCCCATTTTCTGCCAGTGTGGACAGATCTTACCACGGGTCAGTATGCTCAGTTGTTCATCGCTGAGATTGTCAGATTTCATGGGGTGCCCCTGAATATTGTGTCAGATAGGTGTGACACCCCGACTAATTAAATACCGGGTAGCTACTCCTTTATAAAATTAATTCAAAATGCCAAGTTGGCTCAGTTAATAGCATCACTGTCGAAAACATTTTATTATTTCTAACCACCTAGTATTTAAAAAGCAAGTTGCCAAATTTTAATTTAAGTCTGATTAACATGCAACAAGTGTAATGAAGAAATAGATAACACCATTCACCATAATGAAGTAAAACGAATAACCATCACAATAAAGTAAATAAAGTCTGGAGGAAAACTCCTCACTACAATCCCAGAACTGCAATGAATAACCGAAACTGAAATAAAACATGCTAAAGTCTGAAAATTGAAATATAAAAGATGTTTCTAAAGAAATGGGCAACATGCCCTACAACTGATAGATAGTGACTCTGGAATCCAAAAGATAGAAGCGTCTACATGAAAATCCCTGTAGCTTCCACAACCAGCTACAGCTCGTCACTTGAGTGAGAATCCTATGCTTGGTGTCCCTGTGGCTGGGCACCTAAAATGGTTTTACAAGAAAAAGATTTGAAAAGCAAATGGGTCAGAGCCCGAAAGTGGAGTTATATTTTAAAAACCTGCAAGTGCTTTAAAACATTTAAAACATTAAATGCAAAGTACATGTTAGGACGTGCACTCACATTATATCCTCACCTCTCGTCTAATTGTGCACTCCTAACGCAAGTACCCATCTATAACTACCCATACTACTAGCTAAGTGACAACATATCTAGCTAGACTGCCAAGGGTTCTACCCATATTACTTGGTTCTATTTATCATAACAACGCTCGTAATTAACTAGAGGTTTAACGTAAACTCAGTTACTAAATATGCCATTGATATAACTATCAGTTAACTCATTATATATCTCGAAATAACACCGTAATAATTTTACAACATTAACATGAGGATTCCCATTAATTTAATGTATATTATACACATCATAAATATACGATACAAGCACCCCGCAATCTAAGCTATGGTGCACGCATACTCTGCTATCCATCCCGGTACATCACGTACATAAGGATCACATATTCCGAATCTCTCAGGAATAGTTCAGATAACACAAATCACAAATAGTGGAGGCGAACATAGTCACCATCACGTGGGTCACGCACATACCTACGCTCCCACGGTCAGCGGACTTATTAATATCACAATAAGTCTTTCTATGACCTATGTTCACCAAGGTACCAGTCTATATCCCCCCCGTAGGCACACAAGGATTAGAGGGTCCTAAGCGAACGTAACCTCCCGTGATAGCAAGTATGGTAGGTATGTCGTACACACAAGATTTTATGCTAAGCATTCACACATCTTAGATATCTCAATATTAATAAAGTCATACTCTACATCATTATACCATTATTCCAAATCCATATATTTCAAGTCTCCCGTTAATATAAAGTTAAATTACCAACACGTCTCACGTCGTAGTCCCTTAACCTTAAAACCTATCTATAATAGATTATTAGGTTCCGATTATTCCCAAATATAACATCTTTATTCCTAAGGTCTTTAATTCTGCTCTAAACCTTATTTCATCGAATTACACAATTTTGCACTATTAACCCAAACGTTACCTCTCTAACGAATTTCAATAACCTAGAATAATTCCCCGAATTGCATTCTAATTAAAGTCCACTACAATAATCACACCTACTGGTCTTCCTTAAGGGTGAGGGTATTCATAAGTTCTCCAAACATATTCTCCGAGGGTTTCCACCATTTAAAATCAAATTAAGGAAAATTTTACTCATTCTGGGGAGGTCGATTGATCGACCTATGGATATCGATCGATCGATCTAGTCGATCGATCGACTGATGAATGTCGATCGATCGATCGAACAGGTATGGCTACGGACTGCTTCGTTCTGCAGATTTGAAAACGTCCCAAAACTTATTTCTAACGTATGATTCTCAGATATAACGTTATAGTAATGTCATATAACAATCCTACAATATTACTAACGTCCACAAACCACTAATTCAACATCTAAAGGCTACATATGGGTCAAACTTCATCAAAAACCTAGTTTCCAGATTTTATCTCAAGAACATTCATAAATTTCATCATAAATCCGTTTTTGGTATAGCAAAAGTCAGTAATTCTCTTAATATGATTTTCCAGTAACATTCTACATGCAACCTATATCCCAAATTAAACTAATAACTCCAATCTTATGGGTTTTTTCATTATCTTCCAAGAACACACAAAGTTTTTTGAATAATCTAACATGGAAGAAGCATTCTACGAAATTTAAATGGAATAAATCACTTGCCTTGATTGTCTCTGGATTTGGTGTTGGATTTGTAATCTCTTTCTACAGATTTCCTCTCTCTCTCTCTCCTTCTCCAAGCTTTCTTCTTCCAAAGGTGGCTATGGTGGCTAGGGTTTCCTTTGGGAGAGTTGGAAGACTAAATGATAACCTACGTAGCTTATGGGGTTAATAAAGGGTTTGTTGGGTCAATTCCTTATCAGATTACAACTCTCAATTTTCGTCACTTTTAATTACCCAAAAATACCAAATTACTAAAATACCCTTTAAGTTGCCGATATGGCCTAAAAATACCCCGGGACCCAAACTATACCCCCGGCTAGTGTTTTCTGACTATCTCGACCCTTCCGGACGCGTTGGCGCACTCAAAACGACCATACGGATTATAGATTTTAAATTCACTTTTATTATCAAAATATTATACCGTGACGCGGCGGTCCCACGCGTCTCAACAAAATTTCTAAAATGCCGTATATAAATCCCACGACAAATTTTATAATACCAAGTTCATATATAATCATATATGCACAAAATCAAATACCAATTCGCATCACATTAGTATTTTTATCCCGGATTAATTTCCAATTAATACGCATTTAATTAATTAATCCCAAAAAATAAATATAGCCAAAAGTACGGGGTATTACATACTTCCCCCCTAATAACTGAATTTCGTCCCGAAATTCGAATCTAGAAAGTACCTGCTAAAAATAGCTCTGGATAACGTTCGCGCATCTCATCCTCGCGCTCCCATGTGGACTCCTCGACATTGTGATGTCGCCACTGAACACGCACTAACGGGACTATCTTTGACCGCAGTTTCCTCTCGCTTCGGTCCAAAATAGCAATCGGCCTCTCCTCGTAAGAGCTATCCGGCTGGAGATCGATGTCCTCCACAGAAATGTGAGAATGAGCCAAATCATCTCTAAGGTATTTCCTCAGCGAGGAAATATGGAACACGTCGTGAATCCGATGCAAGTGCTCCGGTAGTCCAAGTCTATACGCAACCGGTCCGATTCGCTCAATAATAGGAAACGGCCCCACATACCTCGGTGCCAACTTCCCCTTCTTCCCGAATCGCATAATCCCCTTCATCGGAGAAACCCTGAGCAAAACCTGGTCCCCCACTTGAAACTCCCTGAAAAATCTCTTCGTATCAGCATAACTCTTCTGCCTGTCTTGAGCTACCCGAATGCGACTCCGAATCAACTCAATCCTTGCCGAAGTATCCTGGATCACTTCTGGCCCAAGTAGTTTGTTGTCCCCCACCTCCAACCAACATGCTGGGGAACGACAAGGCCTACCGTACAATGCCTCAAACGGAGCCATGCCAATCGTGAACTGATAGGAGTTGTTGTAAGCAAACTCCTCCAGTGGAAGGTACTGCTCCCATCCACCCCCGAAGTCAATAATGCACATGCGTAGCATGTCCTCCAACATCTGGTTGGTGCGCTCTGTCTGCCCATCGGTCTGCGGGTGATAAGCCGTACTCAACCGCAATTCCGTGCCCATGGCCTCCTGGAAACTCTCCCAAAACCTCGAAACAAATATATTGTCTCTGTCAGACACGATATTCAGGGGCACACCGTGAAGTCTCACAATCTCTGAAATGAAAAGCTGGGCATACTGTCCCGTAGTGTAGTCAGTCCTTACGGGTAAGAAGTGAGCGACCTTGGACAACCTGTCCATAATTACCCAAACGGAGTCGTGACCCCTCTGCGACGTAGGCAACCCCGTGACAAAATCCATGGATATGCTCTCCCACATCCACATCGGAACCTCCAACGGCTATAGCAATCCTGCTGGTCTCTGATGGTCCGCTTTTAGAAGCTGACAAGTGGCGCATTTCGAGACAAACTCAGCGATATCTCTCTTCATACCGCTTCACCAATATTGCCGTCTCATGTCTTGGTACATTTTGTCCCCTCCGGGATGTACCGCGAACCGTGAGCCGTGCGACTCTGCCATCACATCGTGCCGCAATTCTTCCCCTTCCGGAACTACCAACCTCCCATTGAAGCGTAATCCCCCATCTGAGCTAACGGTATAGGACTCGGCTCCCTCTGCTAGCAATCGAACTATCTGCTCCTGACAGAACGAGTCATTAGCCTGTGCCCGTACTACCTTCGTAACAATCTGCGGTGTAACGGTCATCACAGACATGAAAGATCGGGCCACTGCATCCTGGTGTCCCAATTCCTTCCACTTTGCTTTCCACACCTCTGCCACCTCATCTGCTGGCCTACGGCTCAACGCGTCTGCTACCACGTTAGCCTTACCCGGGTGGTACTGGATGTCGAACTGGTAGTCCTTCACAAATTCAAGCCACCTACGCTGCCGCATATTCAGCTCCTTCTGCGTGAACAGATACTGTAGTGACTTGTGGTCCGTGAACAGTTGAAACTTCTCCCCCAAAAGATAGTGCCTCCAAATCCGTAAGGCAAATACCACTGCCGCCAACTCCAAATCATGGGTGGGGTAATTCTTCTCATGAGGCTTAAGCTTACGGGAAGCATAAGCTATGGCCTGTCTCTCCTGCTGCAAAACACCTCCAAGCCCTTGCAAAGACGCATCGGTGTAAACCAAATACTCAACTCCCGGTCTCGGCAATGCTAACACTGGTGCTGAGGTCAATTTGTCCTTCAATTCATCGAATACCAACTGACAGGCATCACTCCAGATATATGGCACACCCTTACGAGTAAGATGTGTCAAAGGACCTGCTATCTCCGAGAAACCCCGAATAAACCTCCTGTAGTATCCTGCTAAGCCCAAGAAACTATGAATCTCTGTTGGTGTCGTGGGCTGTCCCCCACTCCCTCACCGCTGACACTTTTCCCGGATCGACAGATATTCCCTGGTCGGAAATGATGTGACCCAAGAACTGGACTTCCTTCAGCCAAAACCCGCACTTCTCATATTTTGCATACAACTCGTTCTGACGAAGTGTCTGCAAAACCTGCCTCAAATGCTCGGCGTGCTCCTCCTCTGTCTGAGAGTAGACCAGAATGTCATCAATGAAGACAATGACAAACTAATCGAGGAAATCTCTGAACACCCTGTTCATCAAGTCCATAAACACTGCTGGAGCGTTGGTCAAGCCGAAAGGCATAACCCGAAACTCATAAGAACCATATCTCGACAAGAACGCAGTCTTCGAGACATCCTCCTCCCTGATATGCAACTGATGGTATCCCGACCTCAAGTCAATTTTCGAGAAGAAAGAAGCTCCTCTCAACTGGTCGAATAAGTCATCGATTCGAGGCAACGGATACTTATTCCGTATCGTGACCTTATTCAACTCTCGGTAGTCCACACACAATCTCAGTGAACTATCCCTCTTCTTCACAAACAAAACTGGAGCGCCCCAAGGTGAGGTACTCCTGCGAATAAAGCCCTGCCCTAACAGCTGCTCTATCTGATCTCGTAACTCTCGCATCTCAGCTGGAGCCATACGGTACGGTGCACGTGCTATAGGTCTCGTACCCGGTAGCAAATCAATAACGAAGTCTATCTCTCGACTGGGTGGTAAGCCTGGTATTTCCTGAAACACATCCGAATACTCCCTGACAACCGGAATCGAATCCAAAGGAATCACAACCTCCTTAGAGGTATCCTCCTCAATGTAATATAGATGAGCGGTCGATCCTCCCTCTGGGCGAGGCATCGCCACTATAAACATCTCCTGCCCTGGAATGGCAAAAACAATGCTCCCACTGAAGCAATCAATCATGGCCCTATATGCTACGAGCCAATCCATATCGATGATCACATCGTGAACATGCATGTCTAACACTAACATGTCCGCAGGCAATACCAAACCACCAACCTCTACCCCCACTCCCCGGCATATAAAGAAAATAAGTGACCCACTCCCTAATGGTGAGTCGACACACGTCACTGTGCTCTCTGCCGTAGCTAACAATCCTAAAGCTTTCGCGAAGTGTGTAGCAATAAAACAGTGTGTAGCACCCGTATCAAATAACACCCGGCCCATAGTGCCATGGATAGGAAACGTACCCTCGATCACGGGCGGTGCCTGTGGAACTGCAGCCTGGTGAACGTTGTAGACACGTCCATACTGTAGCTGCCCCTGATGAGCTGGGACTGCTGGAATGGGTGGCAAAGCTGCCATCTGTGGCGGTGCAGGAAGAGCGGCGGGAAACATAGGCCTCTGTGGCTCCTGGCGAGCACCCTGCTGCTGCTGCTGTGGGGCCCTGCCCCTATCAGGACAATCCTGCTTCTTATGGCCAGTCTTGCCACAAGTAAAGCACTTCCCTGGGAAGTTCCCTCCCCTCTGCCCCTGCTGTCCCCGGCCCTGGTGGCCGTTACCATTCCTCCCTTGGCCCTGCTGGCCCTGATGGAACTGTTGTCCATTCTGCCCCTGCTGGCCCTGATGGCCGTTTGGACCCTGATGGCCCTGGCGGAAACCTCCCTGTCCCTGCCTGTAGTTCCCTGACCGGAACCTCTTATTATCCCCCTGCTGGGAGCCCTGCTCATTCTGCCTCTGCCCTTGACCGGTCTGTGCCCCGCTGACACCATGTCCTCCAGTCCTGCCCTGATGGCTAGACTCCCCTGACCGCTTGCCCTCGGCCATATGAAAACGGTGGTCCTGGCAGTGCAATAGTGCAGCGTTAACCACATCAGAATACGTGGCCAACGATAGGTTCCCTAGCAGATGCTGACGGATCCTCCAATTCAACCCGTCGGTGAACTTCTCAATCTTCTTCTTCTCTGTTGGAATCTCGTCTGGAACGATATTCAACAGGTTAGTGAACTCGGCCTCATACTCGGCCACTGTCTTGCCCTCTTGCTTCAAACTCATCAGTTTCCTCCTCATCTCTGTATGAACTGCGGATGGAAAGTACTTGCGGTCGAACCGCACCCAGAACTCCTGAATTGTGAGGGTATCCCTCTCCTCCGCGGTGGTAATAGACTCCCACCACTGTAGCGCAGATCCCACTAGCTTGAAAGTAGCTAGCACCTGTTTCTGAACGTCAGTGCACTCATGCATCCTCAAATGCCTCTGCATGTCCTTCCTCCATTGGCTCGAGACTACCACGTCTGAGCTACCTGCAAACTCTGGCGGATGCGCTTTCTAAAAAGCGTCTCGTACACGCTCCCAAGCAGACGGGAATGCATTAACCTGTGCTGGCGCGACAATCGGCGCCTGAGGCGGTGCCTGCTGAATCACGGCAATCGCGGCATTTACCGCTTGAGCTACTATAGCTGCAACCTCAGCGGCGTTCAACATGCCCTGAACTGGAGCGGGCTGGGGTTCGGGCATTGCATTCCTGGGAACTCGTCGTGCACGTCGTGGAGGCATCTGAAATATGAACAAAGTTTATAAGTTCACGGTTTATAAACTTAAAATAGCTGAAGAACGAAGCATACACAAAAAGAATACAACAGTCCTAAAATATAGGGCTCTATATCAAAGAAACGTAGCGGAAACATAATAGCCGTACAGATCCTAAAGGACACTAGAACCTGATGCTCTGATACCACCTGTGACACCCCGACTAATTAAATACCGGGTAGCTACTCCTTTATAAAATGAATTCAAAATGCCAAGTTGGCTCAGTTAATAGCATCACTGTCGAAAACATTTTATTATTTCTAACCACCTAGTATTTAAAAAGAAAGTTGCCAAATTTTAATTTAAGTCTGATTAACATGCAACAAGTGTAATGAAGAAATAGATAACACCATTCACCATAATGAAGTAAAACGAATAACCATCACAATAAAGTAAATAAAGTCTGGAGGAAAACTCCTCACTACAATCCCAGAACTGCAATGAATAACCGAAACTGAAATAAAACATGCTAAAGTCTGAAAACTGAAATATAAAAGATGTTTCTAAAGAAATGGGCAACATGCCCTACAACTGATAGATAGTGACTCTGGAATCCAAAAGATAGAAGCGTCTACATGCAAATCCCTGTAGCTTCCACAACCAGCTACAGCTCGTCACCTGAGTGAGAATCCTATGCTTGGTGTCCCTGTGGCTGGGCACCTAAAATGGTTTTACAAGAAAAAGATTTGAAAAGCAAATGGGTCAGAGCCCGAAAGTGGAGTTATATTTTAAAAACCTGCAAGTGCTTTAAAACATTTAAAACATTAAATGCAAAGTACATGTTAGGACGTGCACTCACATTATATCCTCACCTCTCGTCTAACTGTGCACTCCTAACGCAAGTACCCATCTATAACTACCCATACTACTAGCTAAGTGACAACATATCTAGCTAGACTGCCAAGGGTTCTACCCATATTACTTGGTTCTATTTATCATAACAACGCTCGTAATTAACTAGAGGTTTAACGTAAACTCAGTTACTAAATATGCCATTGATATAACTATCAGTTAACTCATTATATATCTCGAAATAACACCGTAATAATTTTACAACATTAACATGAGGATTCCCATTAATTTAATGTATATTATACACATCATAAATATACGATACAAGCACCCCGCAATCTAAGCTATGGTGCACGCATACTCTGCTATCCATCCCGGTACATCACGTACATAAGGATCACATATTCCGAATCTCTCAGGAATAGTTCAGATAACACAAATCACAAATAGTGGAGGCGAACATAGTCACCATCACGTGGGTCACGCACATACCTACGCTCCCACGGTCAGCGGACTTATTAATATCACAATAAGTCTTTCTATGACCTATGTTCACCAAGGTACCAGTCTATATCCCCCCCGTAGGCACACAAGGATTAGAGGGTCCTAAGCGAACGTAACCTCCCGTGATAGCAAGTATGGTAGGTATGTCGTACACACAAGATTTTATGCTAAGCATTCACACATCTTAGATATCTCAATATTAATAAAGTCATACTCTACATCATTATACCATTATTCCAAATCCATATATTTCAAGTCTCCCGTTAATATAAAGTTAAATTACCAACACGTCTCACGTCGTAGTCCCTTAACCTTAAAACCTATCTATAATAGATTATTAGGTTCCGATTATTCCCAAATATAACATCTTTATTCCTAAGGTCTTTAATTCTGCTCTAAACCTTATTTCATCGAATTACACAATTTTGCACTATTAACCCAAACGTTACCTCTCTAACGAATTTCAATAACCTAGAATAATTCCCCGAATTGCATTCTAATTAAAGTCCACTACAATAATCACACCTACTGGTCTTCCTTAAGGGTGAGGGTATTCATAAGTTCTCCAAACATATTCTCCGAGGGTTTCCACCATTTAAAATCAAATTAAGGAAAATTTTACTCATTCTGGGGAGGTCGATTGATCGACCTATGGATATCGATCGATCGATCTAGTCGATCGATCGACTGATGAATGTCGATCGATCGATCGAACAAGTATGGCTACGGACTGCTTCGTTCTGCAGATTTGAAAACGTCCCAAAACTTATTTCTAACGTATGATTCTCAGATATAACGTTATAGTAATGTCATATAACAATCCTACAATATTACTAACGTCCACAAACCACTAATTCAACATCTAAAGGCTACATATGGGTCAAACTTCATCAAAAACCTAGTTTCCAGATTTTATCTCAAGAACATTCATATCTTAAATCCGTTTTTGGTATAGCAAAAGTCAGTAATTCTCTTAATATGATTTTCCAGTAACATTCTACATGCAACCTATATCCCAAATTAAACTAATAACTCCAATCTTATGGGTTTTTTCATTATCTTCCAAGAACACACAAAGTTTTTTGAATAATCTAACATGGAAGAAGCATTCTACGAAATTTAAATGGAATAAATCACTTGCCTTGATTGTCTCTGGATTTGGTGTTGGATTTGTAATCTCTTTCTACAGATTTCCTCTCTCTCTCTCTCCTTCTCCAAGCTTTCTTCTTCCAAAGGTGGCTATGGTGGCTAGGGTTTCCTTTGGGAGAGTTGGAAGACTAAATGATAACCTACGTAGCTTATGGGGTTAATAAAGGGTTTGTTGGGTCAATTCCTTATCAGATTACAACTCTCAATTTTCGTCACTTTTAATTACCCAAAAATACCAAATTACTAAAATACCCTTTAAGTTGCCGGTATGGCCTAAAAATACCCCGGGACCCAAACTATACCCCCGGCTAGTGTTTTCTGACTATCTCGACCCTTCCGGACGCGTTGGCGCACTCAAAACGACCATACGGATTATAGATTTTAAATTCACTTTTATTATCAAAATATTATACCGTGACGCGGCGGTCCCACGCGTCTCAACAAAATTTCTAAAATGCCGTATATAAATCCCACGACAAATTTTATAATACCAAGTTCATATATAATCATATATGCACAAAATCAAATACCAATTCGCATCACATTAGTATTTTTATCCCGGATTAATTTCCAATTAATACGCATTTAATTAATTAATCCCAAAAAATAAATATAGCCAAAAGTACGGGGTATTACAATAGGGACAAGATTTTTGTGTCACGTTTCTGGGAAAGCTTTCAAGAGTCTATGGGTATTAAGTTGAGGTTGAGTTCAGCTTACCACCCACAGAAAGATGGACAGACAGAGCGTACTAATCAGATGTTAGAGGATATGCTACGCATGTGTGTTCTCGATTTTGGAGGAGGTTGGGAACCACATCTTCCACTGGTAGAGTTTGCTTATAATAACTCTTATCAGTTTACGATTGGCATGGCTCCATTTGAGGCTTTGTATGGTAGGCCTTGTCATTCTCCAACCTGTTGGCTCGAGGTGGGGGACAATAAGTTGCTAGGACCAGAAGTGATTCGAGAGACCTCCGCGAGGATTGAGATAATCAGGAGTCGTATTCGGGTAGCCCAAGACAGGCAAAAGAGCTACGCCGATGCGAAACGGTTCTTCCGGGAGTTTAATGTGGGAGATCAAGTGTTATTACGTGTATCTCCTATGAAGGGAGTGATGAGGTTCGGGAAGAAGGGTAAGTTGGCTCCGAGGTACATGAGACCATTTCCCATCATTGAGAGGATTGGGCCGGTAGCATACAGGTTGAGATTGCCAGAACATTTACATCGCATCCACAATGTATTCCACATCTCGTCGTTGAGACGATATCTTCGGGATGATATGGCCCATGCTCACATTGCGATAGATGAGATAGACTTACAGTCCGATAGCTCTTACGAGGAGAGACCAGTGGCTATTCTGGACTATAGTGAGAGGGGATTGAGGTCGGAAATAGTTCCACTTGTACGAGTCCAGTGGGAGCATCATAATGTGGAGGAATCCACTTGGGAGCGTGAGCCAGATATGCGCGAGAGATAACCAGAGTTGTTTTTACCAGGTATGCCTTATTTTCGAATTTCGGGACGAAATTCCGTTATTAGGTGGGAAGTATGTAATACCCCGTATTTTTATGCTATATTAATTTGGGGATTTATAAAATTTAATGTGACTGTTTATTTAATAAAAATTCGGAAATTAATTATGTTATAATTATTAACGTGACGAGAGTTAGTAATTATGGGAAACTTGTTGAATATTACTAATGATCATAGTAATATATTATATTGGTTATATTGAATGTCATAAGTGAATTAAATGACTATTTCGGAAACTTCAGTCGGGACGTGCCCGTGTCACGTTGGGACTAATTTTGTTAAATTAAAAAGTGAATATTTGATAAGTTGTTCGTATGGTCGTTTTGAGTTCGCCAACGCGTCCGGAAGGGTCGAGATAGTCAGAAAAGTGTACCCGGGGGTTTAGTTTGGGCCTCGGGGCATTTTTAGGCCTAATTGGTGCCCCGGGAGGGCATTTTAGTCATTTTACATAAGTGGGTAATTAAACCCACGAATTTCAGCCAACCTATATCAGCCATTAGGTCAGCCTCTTAGGGTTAGAACATTCACAAATCAAGTGACGACCATTGGAGAAGAGAGGAGAGATCTCCGAGGCAATCCAAGGCCAAAAAGCCACCGGTTTGCACCGCCACCACCACCACCGCGTAGATCACGAGTCGAGGAACGCAGCCATACCAAAATCAGCCGTGAATCTGCATGCCAAAATCCCAGGCAAGTGTTTAAACTTGCTATTTTCGTTGATGCAATCTTCATGTTAGCTTAGGAATGAATTGTGATAAAAACTATGGAAGAAAACCCCATTTTTGATAGGAGAACCCATGTAGTATTGATGTATATGTTAATTCTGGAAACCCTTGCCATGTAGAGGTAATAATCCACGAAATTTGGTGATCATAATAAAGAAATATTGGAGAAAGATTCATTAAAAATCTGTTTAAGAAAATTCTAGGGTTCTTGATAATTGGACATGATTTTAGGTTGAAAAATCCATGTTTAATGATAGTTATACACATGCTTTACGTTATAAACACCTGATATAATGTTATAATGATGATAGTAGGATTTTTGGGACGATTAGAATGGAAAAACATAGTTTTGGATGAAGAAGTTTGATGAAACCCGTAACTGCATTCTGCAGAATTTTGCCCAGGCCTACTTGATCGATCGATCGAGCCTAGAGCTTCGATCGTTCGAAGGTTCGATCGATCGAGCCCCAAGCTTCGATCGATCGACCCCTCCTGGCAGACTCCTATTTCCCTTGTTTAATTAGTTAAATTAAGTTGATTGTGAAATAATTATTGGGCATTCTTAATAAAATAATTTGGGAGACATTGAGGACCAGTAGGGTATATGAATAGATGTTGGGATCGTTAATATTCGACGAGGATGGTATTTATGGGGTATTTACCTTAGGTTGGTTAAATTATTGTTTTAAAGGGAAGGTTACATAAGAATTTTACGTTGGAACATAAAAAGGACACCTACTGAATTTTATACTTGGGAAGAGAGAGTCCATGTGAGTTACGTAATAGGATGGAAGAATACTTCGAATTAAGGTTAGAGACGAACCCTTATACGCGATACTAATGTTATGATAACATGAAAATGTCGAAATTATGGGAATTGAGAATTTACCTAATATTGATATGGTAATGTTAGTATAGTTATATGATTGTGTATGCATATACTATCTATGTGTGAATATCATGCCCACTCTACTTGCTATCCCTGAGGTTACTGCGCTGGGACAAGTCTTATCTCGATGGGACCTTTATGGGGGATATTGACTTGTACCCTAGAAGATAGATGTCCTTGGTACAGGCTATCGACGTGATAGTTCAGACGGTCCTAAGAGACGCAGGCATGTGCCATCCTCTTAGAGACTTGGAATCTATTCTTCGCCTCAATATTGTTTTTGTATGTATTGTTAATACATTTCGAGAGTGATTCCGAATGTATTCCCCTTAATGAGTGATATGGGGCTTTGGATAGTAGAGTCTGCTCGCACCATAATTTAGTTGGGGTGCTGTTATAATATATATTATACGAGTAGTTAATATATATATGAAATTCTGAAATTTGGAACTACCTACCGTGATTTGATATATAGGACATGGTTGATGACTAAAAACTGTAAATACTTGTTTTGAGAAAGCAGAGTATGCCTACACCATAGTTTATATGTTGGTGCAGTTATAATATATATATATATATATATATATATATATATATATATATATATATATATATATATATATATATATTATACGAGTACCTTATATATATATCTGGATTGAGGAATTTAAACTATTAATGTAACGTAGTAAGTGAGGAATAATTCTGGACTAAATTATGAATACTTGTTTTGAGAAAATATAATATATCACTGGAAAACTTATTGATTTTATAAAGTTAAAATGGAGAACTTTGGTTACTATTTGGAACATTTTTAATGGAATCGTTGAACTGTAAATCTTACGAGTAATTTAAGATAAGTTAAATCTTTTAGAAAGACTAGTGCGTTAATTGATAAAACGAAACCGTTGGGAAGGTTAGTGCGATAGGTGTGCACATTAGAAGAGAGGTGAGTATTTCTCAAGAGAGTGATGCACTAATATGTTGTTGCATTAGCCTGTATCAATTTAAATACTTGCTAAACGTATTTTTAAATCAAACACACTTTCGGGCTCTGAACCGTTTCTTTTTCTCTCTCTCTCTCTCTCTCTTGTATATATATGTATATTTTCAGGTGCCCAGCCACAGGGGCGTCTTGCTTAGGATCCCTTGAGAAGAACGAGCTGCAGCTTAGGTGGGAGTTGCAGGTCACTTGAGTAGACGGCTTCCGTTATTGACTCCATTCCTAGTACTCTCATTTATTGGGCACGTGTCGCCCCTTTTCATCATTTCATTTGTTGTTGGGACATTTATATTTCAGTTATTTTCGGTATTGTTCTATGGGATTTATTCAGGATGGATTTGTGATTTTAGTTTCATATGTTGACATTCGATTGACGAATGTATTATGTTATTTAGCTTTTTGTGGTGTGATTCTTAATTGTAGAAATGTTGTTTTAAATAAATAAATCTTTTTCTTTAATTAAAATTTGGAAAGTTTGTATGAAAAATGTTTTTGACACTTAGCTTAATTATTTAGGGTGTTAAATTGGAAAATTATTTTATCGACAGTGATGCTGAGAATGAACCAATTGTTAACCTTGATTTAATTTAATAAAGGAGTGATCGCCCGGTATTTAATTAGGTGGGGTGTCACAGAAAAGGAGACCAGTAGGACTTATTAATAATTATGAGAATGTAAGATGAGATGTACATTTTTTAGATATTTACATATAAGGGACGAGGAAATTATGCATTAAAGGGAGAGACGTGTAAAATAGTTACGTTGGAAAAATAGATGAGTACCTACTGAATTCTACACTTGGGAGGATAGAGTCCATGACTGTTATGTATTGAGTTGGAATAATCCCTCAAATTAAAGTAAGAGACGAACCATTATAAGTGATAACTAAATAATGAGAAATAAGGATAAATGTTATAATTATGGGTTATGAGATGAACCTAAATTTGATATGGTAAAAGTAGTATATTTATATGACTGTGTTTATGTATATATTATATACGTGTGCAAAATCATGACCGCGCTACTTGCTATCCCTGAGGTTACTGTGCTGGGACAGTATTATCTCGATGGGACCTTTATGGGGGATATTGACTCGTACCCTAGAAGATAGATATCCTTGGTACAGGTTATCTGATCGATGGTCAGACGGTCCTAAGAGACGTGAGGGTATGTACTGACCTCTTAAAGACTTAGAATCTATTCTTCGTCTCAATATTGTTTGTGTATGTGTTAATACAGTTCAAGAGTGATTCCGAATTTGTATTTCCCTTAGTACGAGTAATACGGGGATTGGATAGCAGAGTATGCTCGCACCATAATTTTTATATGGGGTGCTGTTAGAATATATATATTATACGAGTATTTAATATATATATGGATTTCTGAAATTTGGAACTCCCTATTGTGTTTATGGTAAGTAAGAAATGAATCATGACTTCAACTCGGAAATACTTGTTTTGAAAAGTATAATGGGACACTCGGAAACTTTATTAGCAAATAAGGTTTAAATGAGAACTCTGTGTTCAAATGAAATTATGCTCTTAAACAATTAAATAGTTCAGTTTTAAATCTTACGAGTAACCTAAGATAAGTTAAATAGTTGGGAAGATTAGTGCGATAGACGTACACATTAAAAGATAGGTGAGAATTTCTCAAGAGAGTGTCGCACTAATATGTTGTTGCATTGGACTGTAAACATTTTAAATACTTGCTAATTTTTTTTAAAATCATTTACACTATCGGGCTCTGACCCGTTCTCACTTTACTTTATCTCTTGTATATATATGTATATATTACAGGTGCCCAACCACAGGGGCGTCTTACATAGAATCCTTTGGAAGGAACGCGCTGCAGCGTAGGTGGGAGTTGCAGGCCTCTTGCTTAGACGACTTCATTTATTTGATTCCACTCCTAGCATATTTATTCAGTTGGGCATGTGTCGCCCATTTCCATTATCCAGTTGTTTCATTGGACATTGTGATTCATTTATTTCTAGTATTGTCACTTTGGGATTAATTACTATCTGGATGTTTTACTTTGAGTTTTAAATGTTGGGATTTAGTTGTTGAATGTTTAAATTATTTGGATTATATGTTCCAGGATAATTGTGGTGTGATTCTTTAATATTGAATTATGTAAAGTTTTAAATCATTGGTTATAAATACAATTTGGAAAGTAATGTCTAAAATAGTTTTGACACTTAGCTTAATTAATTAGGGTGTTTAATTTGGAAAAGTTATTTTTCGACAGTGATGCTAAGAATGAACCAACTGTTCACCTTGATTTTAATTTAATAAAGGAGTGATCGCCCGGTATTTAATTAGGCGGGGTGTCACAGAAGGGCATGACTTTGTAACAGTATAATTTGACGGTGGTGATGAATGCTGTCTTGTCGTGGTCTGGTGCATACAGTGGGATCTGATGATATCCCTAATATGCATCCAGTTATTCAATTTTGTGAGCTACTGTGGTGTCCACCAATTATTCAATTTTTAGAAGGGGGGAACTGTCCTTTGGGCAAGCCCTGTTATGGTCAGTGAAGTCGATGCAGACTCCCCATTTCCCGTTATTCTTTAGAACTACTACTGGGTTGGATAACCATTTGGGGAATTGGACCTCCTGTATGGATCCTGCATCCAATAATTTTTCAACTTCTTTTTCTATGGCTTTTGCTTTCTCGGGTGCAGTTCGCCGTGCCTTTTGGGTGATAGGTTTGAAGGTGGGGTCAACATGCAACCAATGACAAACCACACTGGGATCAATTTCAGGCAGCTCGTATGGTTCCCATGTGAAAACGTCTACGTTGCTTCTCAACAGAATTGCCAATTCCTTTTTCTCTTGATCTGTGAGAGAAGATCCAATCAAGAATACCCTGTCCTTCTTCCTACTACCAGCTGTAAATTCCTCCAGGTTTTCCATGACTCGCTCAGAGGGGAGGAGCCTGGTCTACTCCACTCCGGGTCTTCCGTACCTTAACTGTTATTTTGAAGGTATAAAACCTTTTTGTTCCTCTCCCTTCTCATCGGGCTTCTCGGCCTTATTCTCGGGTCTAGGGAGGATAGCCTCTATGAAGCACCTTCTTGCCATCGCTTGATCACCATGGACCTCCATTACTCCTCGTTCGATCACATACTTGAGTTTCTGATGGTAGGTCGAGGGGACTGCCTTCATCACATGTAGCCATCCTCTACCGAGGATGGCTTGGTATGGCGAGTCAATATCGACTACCAGAAACTCAATCATCTTGGAGATACTTCCTGCCCTTATCGGTAGCACAATCTTTCCCAGTAAAATAGTCAGTTTTCCAGCGAAGCTAACTAAAGGGACAGTGGTCTCCTTCAGGTCAGCGATGCTTAACTTCAATTTCCTGAACAGATCAAGATACATTACCTCGGATGAACTTCCTTTGTCGACGAGTAACTTGTCGACGTCATAGTTGGAAATCTTGAGCGTAATGATCAACGCGTCATGGTGTGGAGTTCTCACTCCCACCAGATCTTCATCTGTGAATACGATATGTTTACTACGGTCGATGTCATCTGCTCGCCGACGTTTTCCTGATTGGGTCTTTGCTGGATCGATCTGGAAAGCTTGCATCACTACTGTAAGCTTTTTTATCTCCATCCGAGCTGAATTCCCCTGAATCTGCTTCATATCAGATGCCCCATGAATTACTACGAATTCATGGCCAGCATCGTCCTCGAGTACGTTGTCAGGTCTTGCTTCTCCATTAGCAGCGATTTTCTCTGCCTTCTTCTCTACAAACTCGTTCAGATGCCCAGACTGGGGTAGTTCTTCGAGGTGGGACTTAAGAGCTTTGCAATGCTCAGTCTTATGTCCTCCCTCTTTATGTGTAAGGACACAAATTTCCAATTGAGTCCATATATAGTTTTGGCTCAATTCCGGACAAAAACATTTATTCATAGGTTAGTGATTTATTGTAATACTCTCAAGCCTATGAAATGTGTGTTGAAGACGTAGCGGCAAAGAATATAAAGCTTCATCAAAATGCCGGTTTGCGTGCCTCGTTTCTACGTCATCATCTAAGGTTCCATGCTCCTAAGGTATGAATGTAATTATATTTATATAGGAGCTTGGAACAATATTTATTGGGTGTTAGGTTTAATAAAAACCATGTTTTACTTTCAGAATAATTTAATTGAAACTTTAAAATAAAGTACATAAAGTGTCTGGGCCAAAAATTGAATTTATCAAAAATTTCTGGAAGTCGTTCGAAGTCTCGTTCGAACGAGTTTTTCGTTCGAACCAAGTTTCGTTCGAACGAGTTTGCCAACGACCCTAAACTGGTCAGTCGTTCGATATGTCGTTCGAACGAGTTTGGTCGTTCTAACGAGATATCTAACAAGCCCAGTCTGGTCGCTCGTTAGAAGTCTCGTTCGAACGAGAGTCAAGTTCGTTCGAACGAGATGTCAGGCGGGAACAGTTTTGAGCAGTTTTTGGCAGTTTTCACCCCATTATCCCACTTGTTTCTTAACTGATTTTTTAAGGCTTAATTAAGGACGGGAATCACTTTTTAAGGGGAATTTTTTTCATACCATACAAACTCCTAGAGAGTGTTTTGAGAGAAAATTAGTTTAAGGAAAAAGATCAAGTTTTGAGTGTTATTATTTAATGAAAAATCCTACACACTCTAGTGTTTACACCCAATAGTTGTTTATCCAAGTTCTATATACATATCTTTACTTGGAGTTTTGGCACCGGTTTTCTCTACCGAATTGAAAAAGAGACGTTTCGGGTTTCCTTCTACATCCCATCACAAAGAAGAAGAAGTTTGTTGCGGTATTACTCACTTGGAGAAAGGCCCCAAGCTTGGGTGACGGTGACCATACAAAGTCCTATCGGTGGATTCCGAGATCGCGGTGGAGCTCCGTGGTTGTCCGCTAGGAAGAGGTTTCTACAAGAAGGAGCAACAAGGCTTGAGAGGGTTCGAGTCAAGGATGTAAGTCTTTTGTCTTGTAATTGTAATTCCATATCTAGTGGACTTGTGGCTAGGGCCGTCCGAGGTTTTTTCCCGTCTTGGGTTTTTCCTCGTACATTGCGGCGTAGTGTGATATTGTTTATTTTATCTTGCACAATAATTTAGAATCCATGCTTAGGATAATTTCAAGATAAAATTCGGTTTAATTTATCACACTAATTTAATTTGGGACTAAATTAAATATTGGGTAAATTTGGTTTATTCAAGTCCTTTGCTAAAATTGGTTTCGCCTAACTTTGGATAATTTATCATTATGACTTAGGCAAATTCTAGGACTTGAATTAGATTAATGAATTGGTTTAATTTTGTTTTATTAAACTAAAATTTGTTTTGTTTAATTTTTGAACCATCATCCTTACGCTTCCGCATCAAGGAAATTACTTTGCATTTTCAAATTGGTATCAGAACCAAAAACGATAAATTATTTCGTTAAGATCCTTTAATTTTTTGGTTAAAATGGATTTTTCCCCATTTTCAAAATTTCCTATTTTCGATGGTTCAAATTACGCGTATTGGAAAGCGCGAATGAGATCGGCACTAAAATCTATCGACGAGAGAGTTTGGATGTCTGTTGTTACCGGGTACTCCCCACCAACTTACTTAGTTGAAAATGAACGTGTTATCAAACCCGCCGATAGATGGACTGAAAATGAGTTTAAACTTGCTAACTTTAATTCCCGAGGTTTAAATGCCTTATTTAGCGCGCTGTCGCACCGGATGAATTCCGACGTATTATAACATGTGAAACCGCTAAAGAAGCTTGGGATATTTTACAATTAACTCATGAAGGAACTAGTGTCGTTAAAGCTTCAAAACTCCAAAACCTCACCACTCAATTTGAAACTATCAAAATGGATGAAAAAGAAACTTTTGATAAATTTTATGCTAAACTTTCTGACATTGTTAATTCATCTTTTAACTTGGGAGAGAAAATACCTGACGACCGTGTTGTAAAGAAAATTTTAAGGTCCCTACCCGATAGATTTATTCTAAAGGTGACCGTTTTGAATTCTTTACCCACTTTAGCCTCTACGAAATTAGAAGATCTTGTAGGTGATTTACAAACCTATGAACTAGATATGTTTCCCTCTAAAACTGAAAAGAAAATTGAAAAGGGCGTTGCTTTAAAAGCCCGAAAAGAGGTCAAACAAGTAGTAGAGAGCGATAGTGATAGTGACTCGGAAGACATGGCTTTATTTGCTCGTAAATTTAGAAAATTTCTTAAATTTAACAAAGATAAATTTAAAAATGATTTTAAGAAATTTGATACTTCTAAACATGATAAAAGCGAGAAGATTTCTAGAGCCGAGAAGATCCCTAAACCTAGCAATGACAATTTAGATAGGGACGAGTCTGATATATGTTTTGGTTGTGAAGGTTATGGCCATAGAGCTTATGAGTGCCCCACTAAACTAAGGAAAGATGGTAAGCAACCCATTTCATATAATGCAACCCTTAGTGATAGTGATAAGGAAGAGAAGCCCGATTCCCCCACTAAGAAAAATTTTGTGGCTTCTATGGCTAGTCATGTGAGTGATTGTGACAACTCATCGATTGATGAAACGATAGAATATGCCACTTCTAAGGTCATTGTACATGATTCTCTTATTTTTGATGATAGTGAGAGTGAAGAAGAAAGTGAGAGTGAAAATGAAGAAGAGGTTAATGTGAGTGAACTTCAAAATGCTTTTCAAGAACTTTATAAAGAATCTATTAAATTGAAAAGAGATAATTTGAAGTTAGAAGCTAGTTTAAGAGAAAGTGTCAAGGTCATTGATGAAAATGTTTTAATAGAAGACCTTAGGACACATGTATGTACTCTTCAAGAGAAGCTTGATAATGTAGAAGGCGAAAGAGATAGCCTTAGGGGTTTAATGGAATCCTTGAAAAAGGAGCTTCTTGCTTTTGAAGAGCGAAATATTTTACTAGAATCTAACATTGTAGAATTGGAAAATAAATTAAAAGATTCTAGTAATGTCAAATTTGATTTGGAATGTCGTTCAGAAAAACTAGATAAAATGTTAGGAACAGTCCAAATTAAAAATGACACTTGTGGTTTAGGCTTCAATCCTTGTAATGAATTTACTCATAATGCCCAAACCAATGTTTTAGGAGAATCAACTAGGAATACTTTTAAAGATCACTCCTTAAGTAAATCTTTTCGACATGTTCTCACTTGTACACATTGTGGTCGACAAGGTCATCTTAGAAAATTTTGTTTAGATCTTAAACGAATTCCTAGAAAACCCCATAGTAAAGTAACCACGGTAGTTAACGTTCCTACACCCCAAGATAGTCATTCCTCATTAATTTGGGTTAGGAAATCCGACTTGGTTGCCTCACAAACTAGGGTTGTTGATTCTCATTTACTTTCACATGCTTCCTCCTCTGCTAAATCTAAAGGATGAATGTGTTAGTGTTTGCATACTTTAGCATTTGTACTTTATGTTATATTCACATGCTAAATGTATGCTTGTTTTAGTCATTTTCTAGTCATTGCCTTATTTCATATCACATGCTAGAAATCATGTCTTGTTTATCTTTTTGTATTATATTTTGTGTTTGAATTAATTAAAAATATAATTTTTTTTTATCATTTGTGTTTTATTATTTCATTTAAGCTTAATGAAAAATACAAATGATTTGTGTTTAGTCGTTTGAGTATATATCTTTATTTTTGGTTAAAAATGTTAAAAACTCAAAACGATTTTGTTTTGTGTGTATTTTTGTTTGACACACTTTATGTGGCATATATTTGTGTTTGAATCTCATCATTTACGCTCCCACGTGGCTAGAACTTTTGGTTTAGATTTTCAATCCTTAAAATGTTCTTTACCATGTTTTATATGGAGTAGTTGGATTTTGTACTGATTAAATGGATTCTATTTTCATATGCCTCTTTTCACACATGCACGAGCTCTTTTGAAATCTTAATGTCACATGTTATATTTGAACTTTTTGAGGTGTTCTCCTATCAATCTAGTCATCTACATATCTATGACCTAGGAGGACTAGTGCATGTCAAAATCCATTTCATGTGAGATTTGTGTGAAAAATAAAAACATGATAAATTAATATATGCACGGGGAAGGGCTCCGAAAGGATGAATTAAATCCTTTGCGATAGTAAGCCACCGTTGATTGGATCTAAAAGAAATACGTGATCCAAAGGCCTAAAAACAGAATATTTGGCATTAAACAGAAAGCAATTGCCAAGGCCTATGTTTGTTTGATATATTCATTCAAAAACAAAAGAATATATATGCTCATTGAGGGAGAATTGGATGGTATATCAACGGTTTTCACAATGTCCGTTTATCCTAGTTGTCTTTAATGTCATGACTCTATTTGGTTTGTAGAATCATCATCATGCTAGGCTTGTATGCATTGTGTATGTTTGTTCATTGAGTTCAATCTATATTGTCACATGAGGTTATATTTAACTGTGATGAAGTTTGCAATCAAATGAGAACTCCGTGAACGTTTCTTAAGTGTTTGGGTCTAAATTTAATTGTTGCTAGTTCACACCCCTACACTTCCGTTTCCATATGACACATTATTTGCCATACGAGTGTGCAAACTTATTGTATTTTGTGTCATGTGTGTGTTTATATCTATCTATATATGCAAGTACTTATTGGTATATTTAAAGTATATATATATATATATATATATATATATGATATTTGTTTGTCTTTTCCTTGCTTTTATTGCCCATATGCTTTCATGTCTTATCACTTTAAGCTATTTATTAGTTCTTTATCCTTTGCCTATTCCTGAACAAAAAGGGGGAGAATGATGATAGGGGGAGAAATGGTATCTAAACCTATTATTATTGTATCTTAGTTTGGGAGAGATTTATCTTAGGGGGAGACGTCTTTCTAAGTAAATGTCATTTGTTTGATAAAGGGGAGAATTATTTTAGGGGGAGTAATTATTCAATTGCATTTAATATTTTGATATTCCCTATTCATTTGATGAGTTTTCTTAAGTGTGAAGGCATTCTAATAAAGCAGCATCTTTAAAAGGCAAAGAGTTTAATCCTTGGGTTGAGTCAAGTTTGGGCGGGTTATGTTTTGAGTCTAGTGAGCTTGACGGCCCTTTAGGATTTTTGTTTTGGTTTTTGTCCCGGAATAGCCAAAGGGGGAGATTTGTAAGGACATAAATTTCCAATTGAGTCCATATATAGTTTTGGCTCAATTTCGGACAAAAACATTTATTCACAGGTTAGTGATTTATTGTAATACTCTCAAGCCTATGAAGTGTGTGTTGAAGACGTAGCGGCAAAGAATATAAAGATTCATCAAAATGCCGGTTTGCGTGCCTATGCTCCCAAGGTATGAATGTAATTATATTTATATAGGAGCTTGGAACAATATTTATTGGGTGTTAGGTTTAATAAAAACCATGTTTTACTTTCAGAATAATTTAATTGAAACTTTAAAATAAAGTACATAAAGTGTCTGGGCCAAAAATTGAATTTATCAAAAAATTCTGGAAGTCGTTCGAAGTCTCGTTCGAACGAGTTTTTCGTTCGAACCAGGTTTTGTTCGAACGAGTTTGCCAATGACCCTAAACTGGTCAGTCGTTCGATATGTCGTTCGAACGAGTTTGGTCGTTCTAACGAGATATCTAACGAGTTTCTAACGAGCCCAGTCTGGTCGCTCGTTAGAAGTCTTGTTCGAACGAGAGTCAAGTTCGTTCGAACGAGATGTCAGGCGGGAACAGGTTTGAGCAGTTTTTGGCAGTTTTCACCCCATTATCCCACTTGTTTCTTAATTGATTTTTTAAGGCTTAATTAAGGACGGGAATCACTTTTTAAGGGGAATTTTTTTCATACCATACAAACTCCTAAAGAGTGTTTTGAGAGAAAATTAGTTTAAGGAAAAAGATCAAGTTTTGAGTGTTATTCTTTAATGAAAAATCCTACACACTCTAGTGTTTACACCCAATAGTTGTTTATCCAAAATCTATATACATATCTTTACTTGTAGTTTTGGCACCGGTTTTCTCTACCGAATTGAAAAAGAGACGTTTCGGGTTTCCTTCTACATCCCATCACAAAGAAGAAGAAGTTTGTTGCGGTATTACTCACTTGGAGAAAGGCTCCAAGCTTGGGTGACGTGTAATACCCCGTACTTTTGTCTATATTTATTTTTGGGATTAATTAATTAAATGCGTATTAATTGGAAAATTAATCCAGGTTATAAATACTAATGAAATGCGAATTGGTATTTGATTAAGTGCATATATGATTATATATGTATTTGGTATTATAAAACTTGTCGTGGGATTTATATACGGCATTTTAGAAATTTTGTTGAGACGCGTGGGACCGCCGCGTCACGGTATAATATTTTGTTAATAAAAGTGAATTTAAAATCTATAATCCGTATGGTCGTTTTGAGTGCGCCAACGCGTCCGGAAGGGTCGAGATAGTCAGAAAACACTAGCCGGGGGTATAGTTTGGGTCCCGGGGTATTTTTGGGCCATACCGGTAACTTAAAGGGTATTTTGGTAATTTTACATTTTTAGGAATTAAAAGTGACGAAAATTAGAGATGTAAATCTGATGTGGATTAAACCCATTAAGCCCATTAACCAACCCATATTAACCTAGAAGGCTACGTAGGTTGTCATTTAGCTTTTCTAAGTTTCCCCAAATCAAACCCTAGCCACCTTGAGCCACCATTGGAGAAGGAACTTAGAGAGAGAGGAAACTCTGCAGAATCTTCATCAAACCTACACCAAATCAAAAATCAAACCAAGGCAAGTGGTTTAATTATGTTTAATTTCAGCAAATGTTCTTTCCATGTTAGAAAATTCGGATTTATGGTTTGTTCTTGATAAATATGAAAACCCATGTAGATTAGATCATAGAACTTGAGAAATTGTGAAGAGAATTGCATGTAGAATAGTTTGGGGACAATTAATCTGATGTTAATACATGATTGGGTGAAAGAAAAACGAATTAAATTCTGGAATTTGATGTTGATATATATCTAGGGTTCATGTTCTTGATGATATTGGGGAAAAGTATAAAATCTTGGGATTTAATGATGTTTAGGATGCCTTATTGCCTTAAAAGACGTTAGTTTATGACCTAAGCATGTTTCAGTATGATTAGAGGACTTAAATAATTGTTAGAACGAACTTTGGAGAAGGATTGAAGTGATAAAAATGATGAAAAACGAGATGGGAAAAATCTGGGCCGAAACTGGTAGCTCGTTAGAAGCAGCCCCCAGGTCGTTCGAACGAACTCGTTCGAACGAGCTTCTAATGAGTTGACCAGTCGTTACTAACGAGAAGGGATCTCGTTCGATATCTCGTTCGAACGAGATATCGTTAGAAGGAACAGTTCGTTCGAACGAACTGGGATCTCGTTCGAACAGCCTCGTTCGAACGAGACTTCTAATGAGTTGACAGAAGGAAATCGTTCGAACCTCCTCGTTCGAACGAAACTTCTAACGAGTTAACAGTTTGGTCCTTTTAGAACTGTTTTGACTTTTGGAGTCCCGGAAACTGGTTCAAGGGTAGAGTTAGCATTCCTTTGATGATATAGTGATAGAATTGGGACTTTTGGGCAATTATGAAGAGTAAATTATATACGAGAGTTGTATTACATGGACGGTTTGGGATGAGACGTGAGTGTCTATTACGACGTGAGAAATTATAGCGTGTATAATCACAAATCGGATTAGTATAAATTATTATAATTATAGTGAGTACGAGAATGCGATACGTACTACGATTAAAATACGGTATTACTAAGATGTGTGTTTACTTAGTATTAGTATATGGATTGTGTGTATGACATACCTACCATACTTGCTATCACGGGAGGTTGCGTTCGCTTAGGACCCTCTAATCCTTGTGTGCCTACGGGGGGGATATAGACTGGTACCTCGATGAACATAGGTCATAGAAAGACTTATTGTGATATTAATAAGTCCGCTGATCATGGGAGCGTAGGTATGTGCGTGACCCATGTGATGGTGACTGTGATCGCCTCCATTATTTGTGATGTTGTTATCGGTAAACTATTCCTGAGAGATTCGGAATATGTAATCCTTATGTACGTGATGTACCGGGATGGATAGCAGAGTATGTGTGCACCATAGCTTAGATTGCGGGGTGCTTGTATCGTATATTTATGTTGTGAATAATATACATTTAATTAATGGAAATTCTCCTGTTAATGTTGTAAAAATATTACGGTATTGTTTCGAGATATATAATGAGTTAACTGATAGTTATATCAATGGCATATTTAGTAACTGAGTTTACGTTAAACCTCTATTTAATTACGAGCATTATATGTTAATAGAACCGGGTAAAAAGGGTAGGAACTATTACAGTCTAGCTAGTTATGATGTCACTTAGCTAGTGGTTATATTATTGTAGATGGTTACTTGCATTAGGAGTGCACAGTTAGACGAGAGGTGATGATATCATGTGAGTGCACGTCCTAACATGTATTTTGCATTTAATGTTTTAAATGTTTTTAAAGCACTTGCAGGTTTTTAAAATATAACTCCACATTCGGGCTCTGACCCGTTTGCTTTTCAAATCTCTTTTTCTTTGTAAAACCATTTTTAGGTGCCCAGCCACAAGGACACCAAGCATAGGATACTCATTCAGGTGACGAGCTGTAGCTGCTTGTGGAAGCTACAGGGATTTGCATGTAGACGCTTCTATCTTTTGGATTCCAGAGTCACCATCTATCAGTTGTAGGTCATGTTGCCCATTTCTTTAGAGACATCTTTTATATTTCAGTTTTCAGACTTTAGCATGTTTTATTTCAGTTTCGGTTATTCATTTCAGTTATGGGAGTGTAGTGAGGAGTTTTCCTCCAGACTTTATTTACTCTATTGTGATGGTTATTCATTTTACTTCAGTATGGAATGGTGTTATTTACTTCTTCTTTACATTGTTGCATGTTAATCAGACTTAAATTAAAATTTGGCAACTTGCTTTTTAAATACTAGGTGGTTAGTAATAATAAAATGTTTTCGACAGTGATGCTATTAACTGAGCCAACTTGGCATTTTGAATTGATTTTATAAAGGAGTAGCTACCCAGTATTTAATTAGTCGGGGTGTCACAGGTGGTATCAGAGCATCAGGTCCTAGTGTCCTTTAGGATCTGTACGGCTATTATGTTTCCGCTACGTTTTCTTTGATATAGAGCCCTATATTTTAGGACTGTTGTACTCTTTTTGTGTATGCTTCGTTCTTCAGCTATATTAAGTTTATAAACTGCGAACTTATAAACTTTGTTCTTATTTCAGATGCCTCCACGACGTGCACGACGAGTTCCCAGGAATGCAATGCCCGAACCCCAGCCCGCTCCAGTTCAGGGCATGATGAACGCCGCTGAGGTTGCTGCTATAGTAGCCCAAGCGGTAAATGCCGCGATTGCCGTGATTCAGCAGGCACCGCCTCAGGCGTCGGTTGCCGCGCCAGCACAGGTTAATGCATTCCCGTCTGCTTGGGAGCGTGTACGAGACGCTTTTCAGAAAGCGCATCCGCCAGAGTTTGCAGGTAGCTCAGATGTGGTAGTCTCAAGCCAATGGAGGAAGGACATACAGAGGCATTTGAGGATGCATGAGTGCACTGATGTTCAGAAATAGGTGCTAGCTACTTTCAAGCTAGTGGGATCTGCACTACAGTGGTGGGAGTCTATTACCACCGCGGAGGAGAGGGATACCCTCACGATTCAGGAGTTCTGGGTGCGGTTCGACCGCAAGTACTTTCCGTCCGCAGTTCATACAGAGATGATGAGGAAGCTGATGAGTTTGAAGCAGGAGGGCAAGACAGTGGCCGAGTATGAGGCCGAGTTCACTAACCTGTTGAATATCGTTCCAGATGAGATTCCAACAGAGAAGAAGAAGATAGAGAAGTTCACCGACGGGTTGAATTGGAGGATCCGTCAGCATCTGCTAGGGAACCTATCATTGGCCACGTATTCTGATGTGGTTAACGCTGCATTATTACACTGCCAGGACCACCGTTTTCATATGGCCGAGGGCAAGCGGTCGGGGGAGTCTAGCCATCAGGGCAAGACTGGAGGACATGGTGCCAGCGGGGCACAAACCGGTCAGGGGCAGAGACAGAATGAGCAGGGTACCCAGCAGGGGGATAATAAGAGGTTCCGGTTAGGAAACTACAGGCAGGGTCAGGGAGGTTTCCGTCAGGGCCATCAGGGCCCAAACGGCCATCAGGGCCAGCAGGGGCAGAATGGGCAGCAGTTCCATCAGGGCCAGCAGGGCTAAGGGAGGAACGGTAACGGCCACCAGGGCCGGGGACAGCAGGGGCAGAGGGGAGGGAACTTCCCAGGGAAGTGCTTTACTTGTGGCAAGATTGGCCATAAGAAGCAGGATTGTCCTGATAGGGGCAGGTCCCCACAGCAGCAGCAGCAGGGTGCTCGCCAGGAGCCGCAAAGACCTATGTTTCCGCCGCTCTCCCCGCACCGCCGCAGATGGCAGCATTGCCACCCATTCCAGCAGCCCCAGCTCAGCAGGGGCAGCTACAGTATGGATGTGTCTACAACGTTCACCAGGCTGCAGTTCCACAGGCACCGCCCGCGATCGCGGGTACATTTCCTATCCATGGCACTATGGGTTGGGTGTTATTTGATACGGGTGCTACACACTGTTTTATAGCTACACACTTCGCGAAAGCTTTAGGATTGTTAGCTACGGCAGAGAGCACAGTGACGTGTGTCGACTCACCATTAGGGAGTGGGTCACTTATTTTCTTTATATGCCGGGGAGTGGGGGTAGAGATTGGTGGTTTGGTATTGCCTCCAGACATGTTAGTGTTAGACATGCATGTTCACGATGTGATCATCGGTATGGATTGGCTCGTAGCATATAGGGCCATGATTGATTGCTTTAGCGGGAGCATTGTATTTGCCATTCCGGGGCAAGAGATGTTTATAGTGGCGATTCCTCGCCCAGAGGGAGGATCGACCGCTCATCTATATTACATAGAGGTGGATACCTCTAAGGAGGTTGTGATTCCTTTGGATTCGATCCCGGTTGTCAGGGAGTATTCAGATGTGTTTCAGGAGATACCAGGCTTACCACCCAGTCGGGAGATAGACTTCGTTATAGATTTGCTACCGGGTACGAGACCTATAGCACGCGCACCGTACCGTATGGCTCCATCTGAGATGAGAGAGCTACGGGATCAGATAGAGCAGCTGTTGGGACAAGGCTTTATTCGCAGGAGTACCTCACCTTGGGGCGCTCCAGTTTTATTTGTGAAGAAGAGGGACGGTTCACTGAGATTGTATGTGGACTACCGAGAGTTGAATAAGGTCATGATACGGAATAAGTATCCGTTGCCTCGAATCGATGACTTGTTCGACCAGTTGAGAGGAGCTTCTTTCTTCTCGAAGATTGACTTGAGGTCGGGATACCATCAGTTGCGTATCAGGGAGGAGGATGTCTCGAAGACCGCATTCTTGTCGAGATATGGTTCTTACGAGTTTCGGGTTATGCCTTTCGGCTTGACCAACGCTCCAGCAGTGTTTATGGACTTGATGAACAGAGTGTTCAGGGATTTCCTAGACCAGTTTGTCATCGTCTTCATTGATGATATTCTAGTTTACTCTCAGACAGAGGAGGAGCACGCCGAGCATTTGAGGCAGGTTTTGCAGACACTTCGTCAGAACGAGCTGTATGCAAAATACGAGAAGTGCGGGTTTTGGCTAAAGGAAGTCCAATTCTTGGGTCACATTATTTCCGACCAGGGAATATCTGTCGATCCGGGGAAGGTATCAGCGGTGAGGGAGTGGGGACAGCCCACGACGCCAACGGAGATTCGTAGTTTCTTGGGTTTAGCAGGATACTACAAGAGGTTTATTCGGGGTTTCTCGGAGATAGCAGGTCCTTTGACACATCTTACTCGTAAGGGTGTGCCATATATCTGGAGTGATGCCTATCAGTTGGCATTCGATGAGTTGAAGGACAAATTGACCTCAGCACCTGTGTTAGCATTGCCGAGACCGGGAGTTGAGTATTTGGTTTACACCGATGCGTCCTTGCAAGGACTGGGAGGTGTATTGCAGTAGGAGAGACATGCCATAGCTTATGCTTCTCGTAAGCTTAAGCCTCATGAGAAGAATTACCCCACGCATGATTTGGAGTTGGCAGCAGTGGTATTTGCCTTACGGATTTGGAGGCACTATCTGTTGGGGGAGAAGTTTCAGCTGTTCACGGACCACAAGTCACTACAGTATCTGTTCACGCAGAAGGAACTGAATATGCGGCAGCGTAGGTGGCTTGAATTTGTGAAGGACTACCAGTTCGACATCCAGTACCACCCGGGTAAGGCTAACGTGGTAGCAAACGCGTTGAGCCGCAGGCCAGCAGATGAGGTGGCAGAGGTGTGGAAAGCTAAGTGGAAGGAATTGGGACACCAGGATGCAGTGGCCCGATCTTTCATGTCTGTACTGACCGTTACACCGCAGATTATCATGAGGATAGTACGGGCACATGCTAATGACTTGTTCTGTCAAGAGCAGATAGTTCGATTACTTGCAGAGGGAGCCGAGTCCTATACCGTTAGCTCAGACGGGGGATTGCGCTTCAATGGGAGATTGGTAGTTCCGGAAGGGGAAGAATTGCGGCACGATGTGATGGCAGAGTCGCACGGCTCACGATTCGCGGTACATCCCGGAGGGGACAAAATGTACCAAGACATGAGACGGCAATAATGGTGGAGCGGTATGAAGAGAGATATCGCTGAGTTTGTCTCGAAATGCGCCACTTGTCAGCTTGTAAAAGTGGATCATCAGAGACCAGCAGGATTGCTACAGCCGTTGGAGGTTCCGGTGTGGATGTGGGAGAGCATATCCATGGATTTTGTCACGGGGTTGCCTACGTCGCAGAGGGGTCACGACTTCGTTTGGGTAATTGTGGACAGGTTGTCCAAGATCACTCACTTCTTACCCGTAAGGACTGACTACACTACGGGACAGTATGCCCAGCTCTTCATTTCAGAGATTGTGAGACTTCACGGTGTGCCCCTAAATATCGTGTCTGACAGAGACAAGATATTTGTCTCGAGGTTTTGGGAGAGTTTCCAGGAGGCAATGGGCACGGAATTGCGGTTGAGTACGGCTTATCATCCGCAGACCGATGGGCAGACAGAGCACACCAATCAGATGTTAGAGGACATGCTACGCATGTGCATTATTGACTTCGGGGGTGGATGGGAGCAGTACCTTCCACTGGTGGAGTTTGCTTACAACAACTCCTATCAGTTCACGATTGGCATGGCTCCGTTTGAGGCATTGTACGGTAGGCCTTGTTGTTCCCCAGCATGTTGGCTAGAAGTGGGGGATAACAAACTACTTGGGCCGGAAGTGATCCAGGATACTTCGGCAAGGATTGAGTTGATTCGGAGTCGCATTCGGGTAGCTCAAGACAGGCAGAAGAGTTATGCTGATGCGAAGAGGTTTTTCAGGGAGTTCCAAGTGGGGGACCAGGTTTTGCTCAGGTATTCTCCGATGAAGGGGATTATGCGATTAGGGAAGAAGGGGAAGTTGGCACCGAGGTATGTGGGGTCGTTTCCTATTATTGAGCGGATCGGACCCGTTGCGTATAGACTTGGACTACCGGAGCACTTGCATCGGATTCACGACGTGTTCCATATTTCCTCGCTGAGGAAATACCTTAGAGATAATTTGGCTCATTCTCACATTGCTGTGGAGGACATCGATCTCCATCCGGATAGCTCCTACGAGGAGGGGCCAATTGCTATTTTGGACCGAAGCGAGAGGAAACTGCGGTCAAAGATAGTCCCGTTAGTGCGTGTTCAGTGGCAACATCACAATGTCGAGGAGTCCACATGGGAGCGCGAGGATGAGATGCGCGAACGTTATCCAGAGCTATTTTTAGCAGGTACTTTCTAGTTTCGAATTTCGGGACGAAATTCAGTTATTAGGGGGGAAGTATGTAATACCCCGTACTTTTGTCTATATTTATTTTTGGGATTAATTAATTAAATGCGTATTAATTGGAAAATTAATCCGGGTTATAAATACTAATGAAATGAGAATTGGTATTTGCTTAAGTGCATATATGATTATATATGTATTTGGTATTATAAAACTTGTCGTGGGATTTATATACGGCATGTTAGAAATTTTGTTGAGACGCGTGGGACCGCCGCGTCACGGTATAATATTTTGTTAATAAAAGTGAATTTAAAATCTATAATCCGTATGGTTGTTTTGAGTGCTCCAACGCGTCCGGAAGGGTTGAGATAGTCAGAAAACACTAGCCGGGGGTATAGTTTGGGTCCCGGGGTATTTTTAGGCCATACCGGTAACTTAAAGGGTATTTTGGTAATTTTACATTTTTAGGAATTAAAAGTGACGAAAATTAGAGATGTAATTCTGATGTGGATTAAACCCATTAAGCCCATTAACCAACCCATATTAACCTAGAAGGCTACGTAGGTTGTCATTTAGGTTTTCTAAGTTTCCCCAAATCAAATCCTAGCCACCTTGAGCCACCATTGGAGAAGGAACTTAGAGAGAGAGGAAACTCTGCAGAATCTTCACCAAACCTACACCAAATCAGAAAACAAACCTAGGCAAGTGGTTTAATTATGTTTAATTTCAGCAAATGTTCTTTCCATGTTAGAAAATTCGGATTTATGGTTTGTTCTTGATAAATATGAAAACCCATGTAGATTAGATCATAGAACTTGAGAAATTGTGAAGAGAATTGCATGTAGAATAGTTTGGGGACAATTAATCTGATGTTAATACATGATTGGGTGAAAGAAAAACGAATTAAATTCTGGAATTTGATGTTGATATATATCTAGGGTTCATGTTCTTGATGATATTGGGGAAAAGTATAAAATCTTGGGATTTAATGATGTTTAGGATGCCTTATTGCCTTAAAAGACGTTAGTTTATGACCTAAGCATGTTTTAGTATGATTAAAGGACTTAAATCATTGTTAGAACGAACTTTGGAGAAGGATTGAAGTGATAAAAATGGTGAAAAACGAGATGGGAAAAATCTGGGCCGAAACTGGTAGCTCGTTAGAAGCAGCCCCCAGGTCGTTCGAACGAACTCGTTCGAACGAGCTTCTAATGAGTTGACCAGTCGTTACTAACGAGAAGGGATCTCGTTCGATATCTCGTTCGAACGAGATATCGTTAGAAGGAACAGTTCGTTCGAACGAACTGGGATCTCGTTCGAACAGCCTCGTTCGAACGAGACTTCTAACGAGTTGACAGAAGGATCTCGTTCGAACCTCCTCGTTCGAACGAAACTTCTAACGAGTTGACAGTTTGGTCCTTTTAGAACTGTTTTGACTTTTGGAGTCCCAGAAACTGGTTCAAGGGTAGAGTTAGCATTCCTTTGATGATATAGTGATAGAATTGGGACTTTTGGGCAATTATGAAGAGTAAATTATATACGAGAGTTGTATTACATGGACGGTTTGGGATGAGACGTGAGTGTCTATTACGACGTGAGAAATTATAGCGCGTATAATCACAAATCGGATTAGTATAAATTATTATAATTATAGTTAGTACGAGAATGCGATACGTACTACGATTAAAATACGGTATTACTAAGATGTGTGTTTACTTAGTATTAGTATATGGATTGTGTGTATGACATACCTACCATACTTGCTATCACGGGAGGTTGCGTTCGCTTAGGACCCTCTAATCCTTGTGTGCCTACGGGGGGGATATAGACTGGTACCTCGATGAACATAGGTCATAGAAAGACTTATTGTGATATTAATAAGTCCGCTGATCATGGGAGCGTAGGTATGTGCGTGACCCATGTGATGGTGACTGTGTTCGCCTCCATTATTTGTGATGTTGTTATCGGTAAACTATTTCTGAGAGATTCGGAATATGTAATCCTTATGTACGTGATGTACCGGGATGGATAGCAGAGTATGTGTGCACCATAGCTTAGATTGCGGGGTGCTTGTATCATATATTTATGTTGTGAATAATATACATTTAATTAATGGAAATCCTCCTGTTAATGTTGTAAAAATATTACGGTATTGTTTCGAGATATATAATGAGTTAACTGATAGTTATATCAATGGCATATTTAGTAACTGAGTTTACGTTAAACCTCTATTTAATTACGAGCATTATATGTTAATAGAACCGGGTAAAAAGGGTTGGAACTATTACAGTCTAGCTAGTTATGATGTCACTTAGCTAGTGGTTATATTATTGTAGATGGGTACTTGCGTTAGGAGTGCACAGTTAGACGAGAGGTGAGGATATCATGTGAGTGCACGTCCTAACATGTATTTTGCATTTAATGTTTTAAATGTTTTTAAAGCACTTGCAGGTTTTTAAAATATAACTCCACATTCGGGCTCTGACCCGTTTGCTTTTCAAATCTCTTTTTCTTTGTAAAACCATTTTTAGGTGCCCAGCCACAAGGACACCAAGCATAGGATACTCATTCAGGTGACGAGCTGTAGCTGCTTGTGGAAGCTACAGGGATTTGCATGTAGACGCTTCTATCTTTTGGATTCCAGAGTCACCATTTATCAGTTGTAGGGCATGTTGCCCATTTCTTTAGAGACATCTTTTATATTTCAGTTTTCAGACTTTAGCATGTTTTATTTCAGTTTCGGTTATTCATTTCAGTTATGGGAGTGTAGTGAGGAGTTTTCCTCCAGACTTTATTTACTCTATTGTGATGGTTATTCATTTTACTTCAGTATGGAATGATGTTATTTACTTCTTCTTTACATTGTTGCATGTTAATCAGACTTAAATTAAAATTTGGCAACTTGCTTTTTAAATACTAGGTGGTTAGTAATAATAAAATGTTTTTGACAGTGATGCTATTAACTGAGCCAACTTGGCATTTTGAATTGATTTTATAAAGGAGTAGCTACCCGGTATTTAATTAGTCGGGGTGTCACATGACGGTGACCATACAAAGTCCTATCGGTGGATTCCGAGATCGCGGTGGAGCTCCGTGGTTGTCCGCTAGGAAGAGGTTTCTACAAGAAGGAGCAACAAGGCTTGAGAGGGTTCGAGTCAAGGATGTAAGTCTTTTGTCTTGTAATTGTAATTCCATATCTAGTGGACTTGTGGCTAGGGCCGTCCGAGGTTTTTTCCCGTCTTGGGTTTTTCCTCGTACATTGCGGCGTAGTGTGATATTGTTTATTTTATCTTGAAAAATAATTTAGAATCCATGCTTAGGATAATTTCAAGATAAAATTTGGTTTAATTTATCACACTAATTTAATTTGGGACTAAATTAAATATTGGGTAAATTTGGTTTATTCAAGTCCTTTGCTAAAATTGGTTTCGCCTAACTTTGGATAATTTATCATTATGAATTAGGCAAATTCTAGGACTTGAATTGGATTAATGAATTGGTTTAATTTTGTTTTATTAAACTAAAATTTGTTTTGTTTCATTTTTAAACCATCATCCTTACGCTTCCGCATCAAGGAAATTACTTTGCGTTTTCATTATGAAAAGCGCATCTTAGCGCGTTGTTTATCTTTGAGGGATCTCCTCCCATCTTTCTGGGCCACTTAATAAACGGTTCGTCATTGATCTTTACGAGAATCTTGTAAATCGGTTCTCTGAAGACAGTGTTGACTGCCTGGTATGCTTTTGACACATAGGTCTTGACTCCGTTCTTGGAGCCATTCTTGCCCCCATTCTTTCCTCCTTTCTTTTGGTTTTCAACTTTGTCAATGCCCTTGGCGGGGAGCTTAGTTCGATCGTTCTCCCCTGTGCTGAGGCGGGTCGCATCCTCCACCTTGGCGTATTTCTCGATGCGAGCCATCAGGTCATCGATGGTCGTGGCCTCTTTCTTCGTCAAGGACTGGTACAGAAGGGAATAGATGGGTAGCCCAAATTTGAAGGAGGCCACTGCTACCTGCTCCGAGCAGTCCTCGACCTCATTGAATAACTCCCAGTACCTCTTCGCATAGTCTCGGAGGGTCTCTTGAGGTGTCTTTTTCATTGTTAGCAAAGCATCCATCCTTTTGGGATGGGAGCTACTAGTAATGAAGCGGGCCGTAAAGAGCTCGACCAGGGAATCAAAGCTCCTGATAGACCTGTGAGGGAGCCTTTCGAACTATTTCTGCGCCGTGTCATGTAGGCTCGAGGGAAAAATTCGGCACATCAGTGCATCTCGGTGGTTCTAGAGGGTCATGGCTTGCCTGTACTGCCTAACGTGATCAATGGGATCAGTTTTTCCATCATAAATCTTGAATCTTGGAATAACGAACTTCTTAGGGGATTCCTCTTCTTCTATTTCCCTCGAGAAAGGGGATTTCATCTAGGTCTTGAGAGCTTGTCTAGAAAGCTCCCTGGTCGATCTTGCGCCTCAATGTGTTGGGTGTTAGTTCATCTCCCTTCGGACCAAATTTCATATGTTCTCATTGCTGCGAGCTAGGCTCCTGTACCGGTGAGCCGGTCGCTGGTTCTCGAGTGAGTCGCTGCTTGACTCGTGCCTTTCACTCTTTTGGGATCCACGCCTAGGGCTCCTTCCTCCGCTGCGAGACTTTCTCGCCTGAGGGCTAGGAGTGCGGTACGAATGTCGCCTAGTGCTGCGATGGAGCTCTTTCTCCATCTTTTTTAATTTCCTTTTGAGGCGAGCATTCTCAACCTCCTGCTTGAGAGAGGACTCCCTTTGCTCTTGGAGCCTCGCTTCATAGGCATCAATCAGCTTGGAGATTTGCGTGGACCTCGCTGGTCCTTGGCTTTCTTCTGAGGCTGGCCTCTCTGGGCGAGCCCTCTGATCTGAACGCCGAACTTCATATCTGTTCCTGCGAGGATCAGGTTGTTCTTGGATATCTCCTGCCTGAGGAACATTACTGTTGTGACCATACATTTCGAACTCCTTTATTGGTGTGGGCTTTCTCAGGGAAGACAAACGTTTTCCACAGACGGCGTCATTTGTGGTGACAATTATATTCAACACAAATAAGTGAGAGAAGAGCAATCGCCAAGGAAAATAAAGAAGGTAAAATGACAATCACACAACACAGTATGTACGTGGTTCAGCAAGAATGCCTACGTCCACGGTGGTGCAGTCAGTATTAATTCTATATACTCTGGGGAGCTTTTACAGAGAATACAATGCGTGCCCTTTGCCCCAGGCTTAGGGTTTATTATATACATGTCTGTCCTCGGGGAGTGGGGGTGTTGGACTCCCCCACGTCCACCATCTTCTCCTAGAATGTCTCTATACGAGAACTTGGGAGGAGACTAAGTCATAATTCTATTTAGTTAAGGCGAGGGGTCCGAATTTTGGGCCATTTTTATTAGGCTACTCGTCCGGGCCCATAATGGTAAATTCGGGTACTCACATAAAGTGCATGTCATATCTAATGTCAATTAAATTGTGTTACGTAAGGCACGACAAAAGTTATTTTTTTATCACACATGATATGAAATCATTTTCGTTTTAAAATTTGATTGTTTTAAAAAAATATTTTATTTTTAAAAGTTGGTTTAAAAAAATCAAAATTATATTAATACTAAAAACAATAAAATGCAATAAGACACGATTTTGTTTACCAAATACGAACATGACCTAATTAAAACACGACATGATACAAAATTTTTGTTAACCAATACAAACATGACACATAAAAAATAAGGCACAAAAAATTAGGTTATTTACTGTTTGGGAGCCAATAGTTCTTATTATCTGAGGTTGGGGTACACCAATCTTCGTATTAGTTGGTTGAGATTCAAAACTATCCAGAAGCGTTAGTTGGTCAATTTGATCGTTAGTTGAGCGACTTTTTCAACACAAATGGTTGTCATACCCTTAAATACATTAATACACATTATTATTTGGGTCAAATACCAAAAAATTCCTCAAACATTTTTTAATACACATTTAGTCCAAATTTTTTATTTTGTACCAAAAAGTCCCTCAACAACCCATTTAACTAATACTCTCTTGTTTTCAAAGGTCAGCACCAACGACATGGTGAAACTAATATTCTCTTGTTTTCAAATGTCAGCACCAGCGGCATGGTAAAGAACTTTTGGAGCAAAATAAAAATGTTTGGATGAAACGTATATTAAAAAATGTTCGAGGGATTATTTGGTATATACGCCTTATATTTGTATACATTATACATTTTAAATTAATTTTAAACAATAACATATTTTTTATTATAAATAACGTAGTCTTTTTTTTAACAAAACACTTTTTAAGTTCATTTTTTTAAAAATACAAAACTGTATTTTCTAAAAATACGTTATTTATTAAAATATAAGTTATTTTTTTAAAACAAAAAAAAATTATATAAAAACTGTTCTTAAACAACATTATTGTAAAAAACTGTTTTTCAAATTAAAAATGAAGGTAAAACAGTTCTTTGTAAATAAAATAGTACGTTATTTATGAGAAAAAGTATGTTATCTTTTTTAAAGTACAAAAATTACCATTGAAAAAAAATAAAAAACTGATTTTAACTGTTTCTTATGTACAAAAAACATTTTTTTAATTGCAAACAATTAAAAAAACTATTTTGTTTAACAAAACAGTGTTTTTTTTATAAATGAGTTTAAAAACAATGGAATATTTGTTAAATGAGTTTTTAAGGGACTTTTTGATATAAAATAAAAAACTTAAACTAAATGCGTATTAAAAAATATTTGAGAAATTTTTTGATATTGGACCCTTTTTTTTTTTCCATAGTTCATTTATTTTAATTGAAAGCGTAAATATTGTTTTTGTTCTAAACATGGACAGAAGAATTGAAAAAGTGAAGTCGTGAAATTGAAAATAAGTGGTTTGGTTTCGGCAGCGCCCCATTCGGTAAGGACAGCTTATTGAATATGAAAACATCCCTGCTATAACGCATTCATTTACCACAAGAAACGTAAAGACAGACGGGGTTACGGAAATGTCAGGTAGGTACCATATTCAACTCTTTTGATTTCCCACTTTTGACCACTGGGTTCATTTTCATAAAAGAAATCCGCTGTTATCATGGCGGATATAGTGAAACAAATTCTGACAAAGCCAATCCAATTGGCTGACCAAATTACAAAAGCGGCGGATGACGTGAGCTCTTTTAGACAAGAATGTGGCGAGATCAAAACCAAAACGGAGAAATTAGCTGCCCTTCTCCGACAAGCAGCCCGTGCTAGCAACGATTTATACGAACGTCCAACACGTCGAATCATTGACGACACCGAACAAGTTTTGGACAAGACCCTCACTCTCATTTTCAAATGTCGTGCCAATGGATTAAGACGCGTGTTTACCATAATCCCAACCGCTGCTTTTCGTAAAACGTCGCAACAGCTGGAGAATTCTATTGGTGACGTTTCGTGGCTCCTTCGTGTGTCAACCCCGGCTGATGATCGTGACGATGAATATCTTGGGCTTCCTCCAATTGCCGCTAATGAACCCATTTTATGTCTCATTTGGGAACAGATTGCTATATTATGTGCAGGTTCTCTTGAGGATCGATCAGACGCTGCTGCTTCTTTGGTCTCTTTGGCTCGTGACAATGACCGATATGGTAAACTTATTATTGAAGAAGGTGGGGTGGCGCCGTTGCTTAAATTGGCTAAAGAAGCACGGATGGAGGGTCAAGAAAATGTTGCAAGGGCAATTGGGCTTCTGGGTCGTGATCCGGAAAGCGTGGAACAAATTGTGAATGCCGGCGTTTGTTCTGTGTTCGCCAAAATATTAAAAGAAGGTCACATGAAGGTTCAGGTGGTGGTGGCTTGGGCTGTTTCTGAATTAGCCGCACATCACCACAAATGTCAAGATCATTTTGCTCAGAACAATATTATTCGGTTGCTCGTTAGCCACCTTGCGTTTGAGACCATACAAGAACATAGTAAGTACGCAATTCCTAGCAAACAAGCCATGTCCATCCATGCTGTCGTGATGAACAATAACAATAACAGCAATTCTTCCAATACCAACCTCCAACAAACTAACAAAATCGAAGATGATGATAATGGCCGTATTTCTCATCCTTCCGGTCATCAAACGTCTAACCAAATATTTAATGTGGTGACCAATACCATGGCCATGAAATCCAATACTGCACTCCCACCACAAAATGACACCAACAATATTAATGTCAACAAAACTAAGCAGAACAACTCAAAGCCAAATCACCAAAATCAAAATCATAATCCTCAGAAGCATCATCAGCAGCATGTGGCGTTAAATGGGACTAGCATTAAGGGGAGGGAATACGAAGACCCCGCAACCAAGGCCCAAATGAAAGCAATGGCTGCCAGAGCCCTGTGGTACCTCTGCGTGGGGAATGTTTCCATTTGCCAGAGCATTACAGAGTCAAGAGCGCTCTTGTGCTTTGCGGTTCTGTTAGAAAAAGGTCCAGATGAAGAAGTTCAATATAACTCAGCAATGGCTCTTGTAGAAATCACAGCTGTGGCAGAAGAAAATGCAGAATTAAGGCGCTCTGCTTTCAAACCCACTTCACCAGCGGCAAAAGCTGTTGTGGATCAGTTGCTGAGAATAATAGATAAGGCTGACTCTGAGCTTCTTATTCCCGCTATTAAATCCGTGGGTCACTTGGCTAGAACTTTTCGAGCCACAGAGACCAGAATCATAGCACCATTGGTTCGACTGCTTGATGAGAGAGAGACAGAGGTTTCAATGGAGGCTGCAATTGCTCTAAACAAGTTTGCATGCACAGATAATTTTCTCCATGTTAATCATTGTAAAGCCGTAATAGAGGCGGGAGGAGCGAAGCACCTTATTCAGCTGGTTTACTTTGGTGAGCACGTTGTTCAAATTCCTGCATTGATTCTCCTTTGTTATATTGCAATGCATGTTCCTGACAGTGAGGCGTTAGCCCAAGAGGAAGTGCTTATAGTGCTGGAATGGGCCACCAAGCAGGGGGCTTTGGTGCAAGATCCTTCCCATGAAACGCTGATATTGGAAGGCAAGAGTAGATTGGAGCTCTACCAGTCCAGAGGTTCAAGAGGATTCCACTAATTCAATGCCATTTTGTTTTGTACAACATTGTTCTAATTTTCTTTAATTTTTAAAAGAATTATTTCTTTTTCCCCCTTATTCTTTATATGTAAATACAATTAGCTTCAGTGCATGCACACGCATTTTATTGTTATCCTGGACCTTTTCGAAACTTGTATAATAGAAAGAGTAAATAGCCTTAATACTATGTTGGGGAGTTTGGTATAGAAGAGACGAGTAGACAAGAGAGTTTGAATAGAATATCCCTTGTAACCTCTGAACTCAAACTGTTTCAGTAACGAATCTAATATCCCTTGTTGATTATTTGAATAGATGGTGATTTCAAATTTTATAAAAAAAAGACCCTTGGTGCCGAATGAAAAGTTAATTAATTAGTTAGATGAACCAGTGTTCCGTGGGTACAATTTTGTGTCAAATACCTGTTCACAATTTGGTACCATATTTTTTTTAGTCACGATTTCATACTATTTGAGGTGGAATCATGTGCGGGATTTTTTATTTCAGTTTTCCAGGGAACTCCAAAAGGTACCAGTTTCCCAACAATACTTATTTTATAGATTGTAATCTTAAGATGATATAATACTTGCCTCGATCATGTTTTTCATGGGAGGGTCCAGCTATTAAATGAACATGAGGCTCTCTACTATTCTTCTCTTTGTAATTTCTCTTACCAAATTATGTAGGGCATGTTGTTTATCAACAAAATGTTTTAGCCTCAGCCTAAAAGTCTTGATGTTGAGTTGAATGACCAAACCATGAGATCCCATGTGCTATTGCCTCTCACCATCCCATGTCTGATTGTCTTTCCACCACTCACTCTTCATTTGAAGGATCACCCATTTATCCATTGCATCTATATATACACATATTTCACTTACCACTAGCAAAAGCCTCGTCTATTACTACTGCTTTGACTGATTCTACAAGTCCAATTATTTTCTCTCTTCTTCCATTAGAGAGTAGCATCCTTTTAGAATCATGGCTATTAGCATGCCTCATATTATTCTTGCTAAGAAAAATCATCGACGATCATGCCTTGTAGATTCAACAACCCTAGATGTACCGAAGGGTTATATTGCAGTTTATGTCGGGGAGCAGAAACAGAAGAGATTTCTAATTTCAATATCATTCTTGAACCAACCTTCACTCCAAGACTTGCTGAGTCAAGCTGAAGAAGTGTTTGGATTCGATCATCCAATGGGTGGTCTTACAATTCCCTGCAATGGAGACATATTCATCAGCCTCACTTCTCGCTTGAGTGAATTGTATGATAGGAGACACTAGCATATTTTAGTAAACAAAATTTTGTAAAATGTGGTCACCATTTCCATGTACAGAACATCTCCTATTCTTTTTCGTTAGTTCAGAGCTTTGGGAGCCAAATCATGCTTTCCCATCCCATATCATATAATCATTGTTACAGAAATTATGGGAGTTTCTCTTACATTGTTAGTCAATTTCATAGAAGGAAAAAAAAATCATTTTGTTGAAATAATTTGTTTCTATAACAGTTACAATGTCCGTAATTGAGCAAGTAATTGGAAGTGGTTTTCCTTAGTCTAGATGTGTTCGCAGAAATCCTTTGCGAAAATAGTAGTCTTGCAGCAGTCTACAGCTCTTTCCCTTTAAGTCAAACTGAGTTGGCTGTCTTTTGCTCACATTATGTGTTCTGGTTATTGAAAGTGAAACTTATCGAAGAGGATTAACCATTCCATTACCTTATAGCTATCACCAATGCTTGTCTTTTCCATTGCATTATTGATATGATTGTGCTTCATTCGAGTGTTAGTTGTAACAATATACTTTAGGTTGCTAAAACATGTTTTTCCAGTATCCTACCAGCAACAATTGTGGATATCTGATGATTACTTTAAATAACCACACATGCTATATTCATATATAAGTTTAATTGACTTGAACCATTAATTAGAACTCTGGATGCGAACCATTAATTAGAACTCTGGATGCCTACTAACTCTTGTTTTCATTATACTTATTAGTTGTTTGTTCCTTAATATTCAGCCTAAGCCAACAAGCACCGAATTCTCCGTCAAATAATGTTCACTAATGAGTGTGTTGAAGCTAGGTCGAGGAGAGGGGTTACTGGGTATTGCGCGTGTTAGATTTCATGTTATTTTGTATTTTTCCTTTTATATTTGGGTCTGTTATATGTTGAGCTTTAGGTGTTTTTAGTCTTCTTTACTTCCATATCATTTATGTTAAAAGAACCATCCATATATTAGTATAAATACATTTATTTGACCCCAATTTTGGAAAAAACATTTATTTGCACCGCCCCCTCCATTTTTTTTCCTCTTCTTTATCCTATTCTAGGGTTCTTTCTTTTCTCTTTTCTTGATGTACTAAACTTGTGACATCCTTATACTGTTGAGGGTTGTCGATTTTGTTTCCGGCGGCATTTTGTGATTAGCTGCCATTATTTTGGCCTTTTGGGTGATTTTATGATAATTTCATTTTTTGGGGATATTTTTTGAACTACTATAGATATTTTTCGTGATTGTTGTTGAGTTTTATTGGTGGTGCTTGATGGGAGGTTGATATGCCATGGGTCAATTTATTGATAATTTAGGGTTGGATGGAAAATTTGAGTAGAAGACAAAACACTTTTTCATTAGCAAAACATAACCCGTTTCAATTGGGTACAAGTCTCCGTATGAATGAGTACAAATTTTCTTTGAGATCCCGTCTTAATAATGGGGATATTGTTTGTAGACATGGTTCAAGATCCCGAATGACCAAAGTTCTTGACATCACTAGTCCTTAGTTGAATCATCTGCTGTGTGCAGGCGATTCTTTCCATACCGCCAATGTTTATCATGTTAGAGCTTCAAAGCCTATTTGGATTTTGGATTTTGGATTTTGGAGCTACTGATCACATGACCCGGGAGTTATCTCACATTTTCTCACTAATCGTTCCCATTTTTCAGTACATTCATATTGAGGATGTCTCCTGTACACGTATCCATAGTAAAGGGGGTGTGTGTTTATCTCCCGATATTAGTCTCTCTTGAGTTTTGCACTGTCCGAATTTTTCTTTTAATCTATTATCTGTTAGCCAACTAGCCAAATATCTCAATTGTGTTGTTGTGTTCTTTCCTACACATTGCCTCTTACAAGGCTTGAGTTTGAAGAGGATTATTAGTAAGGGTTATGAGCGCGATGGGCTATACTATTTCGGGGATCCACCATCACCATAACCTCTCACCTTTAGTCTTAGTGCTTATTTCTTACTGAGTTCCATTTCTTATGAGGTTTCCCTCCGGACCTTACATTTCTGTTATACTCGTTTAGGGCATGTCAATTTTCAATTCCAATGTTTGTTATTTCCTTTCCTTTTTAAAGATTGCAAGGATAAAAGGTTCTTATGTGAAGTTTGTTAGCTATATAAGCATATTAGAACTAGCTACATATAACATATGAGTTATATTCTTGGTATATTTGATTTGATCCATTCTAATATGTGGGAGCTATCCCTTGTAACTTTATTTTATCCGTAACATCCGATTTCATAATGGTTTGGTGCTTTTTTAGTGGTATGAAGGTACCCAAATCTTATTGGAACCTTGTTATCCTTACTTCCACTTCCATCATAAATCGCACCCTATGGGAGCTTATGTCTTGACCACCCGGGGAGAATACAGTTGGATGAAAATAGATTTTTAGTGTGAAATAATTGGCCGATGGATCCGTTGATCTCTATAAGGCGTGGTTGGTGGCTAAGGGATTTACTCAAGTCCCCAGGAAGGATTTTGGTGCTACCTTTGCCCCTGTGGCTAATCTTACTTCGGTTCGATTATTAGTTTCACCCGAGGCCTCTCATTCTTTGTCTCTACATCAGTTGGGCGTTACGAATGTTTTTTTATATGGAGATCTATCTGAGACCATCTATATGGACCCTCCTCCAAGTTTTCAGGCTGAGGGAGTTTACCAGGAAAGTGTGTCATCTTCAGAAGTCTCTTTACGGCGTTAAGCTATTATCTGGGGCTTTGTTTAGCCATTTCAGTAAGATAGTTCTCTCCATGGGTTTTACTCGGTGACATTCTGATCATACATGTCACATCCCTCATCAATTCGAAGGTAGATGCATCATCTTATTGGTGTTTGTGGATGATATTATTATTAGAGGTGATGATGTTAATGGGATTGCCCAAGTAAAATAAGATATTAGCAAGGTGTCTGATATGAAGGACTTAGGTTCTCTCCTCTACTTTCTTGGGATTGAGGTGGTTCGATCCCAACATGGGATATTTTTTTCCTAACGGAATTACACTTTAGATCTTGTTTAGGATATCGAGATGTTAGATTGTCGTCCAGCTTCTACACCTATAGACCCCAACCTAAAGCTCACAGCCAAGATGGGTGATTTGATTCCTCATCCATCAGTTTATTAGAGATTGGTTGGTCGCCTCATTTATTTGACCAACACGAGGCTAGAATTAACATTTGCCACGAGTATGGTTAGCCAGTTTATGCATGATCCCCGCACAGCACACTTGGATGTTGTTTACCATATTTTGAGATATCTTAAGTCATGTGCAGGACTTAGGTTGTCTTATGCCTCAGGGAGTCAGACAGGCCTCTCATGCTTTAGTGATGCAGAATATGCAGGGTTTAAGACAGATAGATGATCCACTTCTGATTTTTGTACGTTTTACGGTTCTCAATTCATCTCATGGAAGAGCAAAAGGCAGGTTGTACTTTCTCACTCTTCTGTTGAGGTTGAATATTGTACGATGGCTCAGGGGATATGTGAACTCCTATGGCTTTGATCCATCTCGGAAGAATTGGGTTTTATGGAGAAAGGAGCATCGAAATTATTCGGTGATGATAAATCGTCCATTATGCTCTCATTAGATTCTGTACTTCATGAGAGAACAAAGCACGTAGAAGTTGATATTCATTTTCTTCGGAAAAAATAAGGTCTGGTGTCATTCGCCCTTTTTGTCCCATCTTCAGATCAGACTACAAATTTCTTCTCCAAATCAGTTCGGCCATCTCTACTTCAGTCTTTCATTACCAGGCTGGGCTTAGTTGACATATTCGCTCCGGCTTAGGGGGGGGGAGGGGGATGTTGGATTTCATGTTATTTTGTATTTTTTCTTTTATATTTGAGCCCGATATATGTTGGGCTTTGGGTGTTTTTAGTCTTTTTTACCTTCGTACCATGTATGTTGTAGAACTATCCATATCTTAGTACAAATACATTTATTTGGCCCTCATTTTGGAAAAGCCATTACATCACAAAATCCTTTTGTGCGGATACTCACTCAATGGAGTAATTCATGCACGCCCAAGATCCAAGATGGGAACAACCCTAGAGATATAAGAGAATATAATCTAGATGCAAAGTATAAGAAAGTAAAGAGAAAACAAATGCCAACAAGCAAGATGTACGTGGTTCACCAATATGGCTACGTCTACGGAGGATAGTTTCCTTTCTTTGATTCAATCTACAAGGGTTACAACTCTCACAAGCTCACTAATCCTCCCAATGTGTATACTAGAGCAAGAGCAATCAATGCTAATTAATGGTTGCTCTAAAACTAGGGTTTAAATCCCTAAGATGTTCTATTTATATGCGAAATATGTTTGTGGTGAAATCCCCAAAATACCCCCAACTAAATAAAGCATTTTCATAAAATCCAGGTCCTTTTGCTGCGGCGAACCATATCCTTCGCTAGTCGCACCTCCCAGAACAAACCGTGACAAAATCCCTAGAAGAACCCGCGTCCGACAAAACCCCTTTGCTATAGCGAAGCTTTTCTTTGCTAAAGCGAGTCTGCTGCTGCTGTTGTAATTCTGAGCCAATTCCCGCAACGGGGTCATATGTAATCTGAATATTAAGAAAGCATATGATCTTGTGAGTTGGGACTCCGTGCTGTATATGTTGAGTAGGATTGGGTTTTAGGATTGTTGGATAATATGAATTCATAGGTGCATATTTACGGTTAGATTTGAAGTATAGGTGAATGGTTAGCTGGAAGGTAATTTTCAGAGTTCTAGAGATCTCCATTAGGGAGATCCCTTCTCTTCATTTTTTCCATTTTGGTAATGGAGGCACTGAGTAAACCAATGGATTAGGGAGTGGAGGCCGAACTAATAAGTGTTTTTTTGGTGGGTGACGGGGGAACTGACCCGGTGATGATGACTCATCTTTGTTTACAGACAAAATCATTGTTTGTAGGGATGAGGAAGATAAGGTACGTACGCTTAGTCTGCTTTTCATATGCTTTGAGGCTGTATCATTTAGGCGAAATGTTAGGGTCGAAAATGAGTTCACTCCTAGCCATGTATTTGGGGTTGCCTCTAGGCCGCAGTTGAAATTATAGGCTATTTGGGAGGAGAAGGATAGGAGGAGACTTGTTGGGTAATAGGAGTTATCATTATAAGGGTTGTCTGATGCTAATTAGGAGTACTTTGTTGAGCATCCCCAGTTATTATATCTATTTTCCACATGGATCAGGAAGAAGCTACAGTAAATTACAAGAGATTTCCTTTAGAAGGATAACGAGGACACTTTCAAGCATTGTTTGATGCAGTAGGAGAATTTTTGCAAGCTGGTGAAGAAGGTTAAGCCGGTATCATTTCTTGGTTAAGTGATTGTACAAATTATCTTTAGAAATTGTGGAGGTATATGGTTGCTGCGAGATTCAGCCTTATTCAAAATGGGTGCTCTCACTTTACCTGGGTTTCCATATGGGATAGGGGTATGGAAATTTATTACTGGGGGTGGAATGATTACTTTGAGTATGTTTATTTTCGACTGGGCAGTGGGCAAAGGGAGAGGTTATGGCGAGATATTTGGTGTGGGGACCTTTTGCTAGCAGATGATATCCCTTGTTTGTTTCATATCGCTAGTGATAAGGAGGGCTCAGTGGCAAACCACATTTCTCGGGAGGGAGGGAGGGAGGTATGGAGTTCCAAATTCATGAGATCATTTCAGAATTGGGAGCTAGAGGAAGTTGACAGGTTCTTTGAGAGGCTAGGAAAGGCGAGGTTAGCACCGGGAGGAGCAAATGCATTGAGGTGGAAAGGTATTAACCTGGGCTTGTTCTCAGGGTCTTCTACTCAATGATGGAGGGGGTGGAGGGAGCAAGTTTCCATGAAGGCACGTGTGGTTCACTAGTCCTCTGCTCAAAGTCGCTTTCTTCTCTTGGACTACATCCAATCAAGCGGTTTTGACATCCCATGGTTTGCAGAGGAGGGACAAGCATATTGCCAGTAGGTGTTGGTTGTATAAGGCGGAGGAAGAGATAGTGGACCATCTTGTTCTACACTGTTAGGTGACGAGGATTTTGTAGGGTGTAGTTCTCTCTTTGTTTGGTCTTTCCACCCAACTTCCGTTGTACAGGGGATGACATCTTGGAGGCGTAAGGAGGTTGGAAAGAGGAAGAAAGACTTACGGGGAGTAGTTTCCCCAGAAAATTTTGGGTTTTATGGAGAGAAAAAATATATAAGGTTCTTTGAAGGTGTGGAGGCGTCGGCTAAGACTTGCTATATTGTATTGGGTTCACTTTATTAATGGCTCAAAGAGGATTATCCATCTTCAGTCATGTTTTTGATTGATTTTTTGGATGAGATTGAAAGAAGGGAATAGCCCCTTTTTTGTTGTCCAGTAGTGGGAATATTTTTTGTGTGCCCTTTGAGGATTACTTTTTGTCTTCTTTTTGTATACTCTCTGTATACAAGTTTCCTCCCCATGAAGCAGTTTTTATTAATACAATTTACTTATTATGACAAATATATGTACATATAGCATATGTTATTTCTTTTGACTTTGTGGACTCGGTGTGGGTGGGGTTGGGGTGGGGTGATGGGATGAGACCGGCACTCTCTCTATCTACAAATCAAACGACCAGTATAAGACAGTTCATCAAATAATGCTGGTTTTGTTAAACTTTGTCAATTATACCGTAATAAGCGTCATAACTGAGTTCATCCCCTAATTGACAATTGTGACCGACAATGAGCCTAACCTAATCTCAGGAACTTCTTCAATCTCCACCTCACTGTTACTCACTACTCTTCCTAACCTTTCGTACTATGCTCTGTTAATATTAAGTTCATTCACAAAACAGATATATACATTTGGTTATCATTAATGCATCAGAGGTTTTGATGATATTCCAAAGATCAAAATTGTACTAGAAAATTCACTCTCATTGGGTTATGCAGAGGCTAATCTGTGGCACAAGCAATTAATCAGATTACACTTGATACAACCATATCATGAGTGTTGTGCTCAGAGAATTCTGGTTCCTCCAACTCAACTTATTAAGGTCTTTCTTATGAGATATTTTTAAAGTTTGAAATGTGTTGGTCTTTCAAAATGAATATGCCTTGCTTGGATATGACTTCCAATCTCTATGAGAATATCATATCATATAGACATCTTTGTTCTACTCAGTTTTAAGACCTACCTGTACAGTGAGAGTTTTATGTTGCTCAAACTGAGTCAAATTCATGGCACAATGAAACAACATTGTATAGAAGTCTAGTTTCCTGTTTGTAGTCAACCTATCATCTCTCGAAATCTTGCCAATCTCGTATCATTTCTGATTCTCTTTTGAAATAGGTCAAGGAACATTTCCACATGAGCAGCTAATTTGTCCAGCCCCCAGGTTCGGTACTGTTGATTTGATAACAATTTATCCGGACACAGCAACATACTGTTGTGATACACAAAATCACTTTTAAAATTAGAGCCAATCATATAGTCTTTAATCGATATGATCTGTTGAATATACACGACAGACAGGTAGTTGCACACATAATAATCTGAACCGGGTCTATTTTTCTTCTTTATTAATATATGATAGGCCATTGACAACCACCTCAGGCATAAGCATATTACAATATCAACAATTTCAATTATTATGTATATTTATTAGGAGGCAGTACCATGTGCTACGAAGTAACATATGTGCTTCTATGGACCACATTTAGTTATTCTGTGAGACAAACTAAAATATTGGGTTTTCAATATATTAAATCAATAGGAAGCTCTCAGCATTTTCTAATCTGACGGTCAACTCTTCCTTATTAACTTTAAGGGGCCGTTTGCAAGGTTCCACAAGTTAGGGCTTTATGTTCCTCAACTATTATTTCTTGGTGATGAGTTGGGAGACAAAACCATGTTATTCTTCATATGCTATTGTCTCTCACTAGACTTCATCAAAGTGCCTCTTCACTACTCAGTCTGTGTTTAAAGGATCATTCACTTACCCATTCCATCTACATATATATGCATTCAACTGAGTTTACTACCACCATAAGTCCTCACAGACTCTACTGTCACAGCTTTCACTTGTTCCACAAGTCCTTTGACAACTTTTTTCTTATTTGTTCTTACTCTAAAAGAAGATATCCTTGCAGAATCATGGCTTTTCGTATGCCTCGTATTATTCATGCGAAACAAATTTTTCGACGACATTCATTTACAGATAACAACACAGTTTCGACGGCCTTACATGTCCGAAAGGGCTGTTTTGCAGTTGACGTTGGAGAGAGGGAAATGAAGCGATTTGTGATTCCGTTATCATTTTTAAACCATCCTTCTTTTCGTGACTTGTTAAATCAATCTGAGGAAGAATTTGGATTTGATCACCCAATGGGTGGTCTCACTATTCCTTGTAGTGAGGACATATTCATTCATGTAATTTCTCGCTTGAATAGATCCTGAGTTAGAATGTTAGCATATCTTAGAAAACACAATTTTGCAAGGAAGTTATCACATTTTTCATTTTCAAATTTTCTTCCATTCTTTCCCACACAGAAGCACCCGATGAGGGAATGTCTCCCGGTGTTATAAATTATATACAATTTTCGTACTTGTCTCACATTCTGAAATTCAGACGTGACTGCGTATCTTCTTTAAGATTTTTTTGTTTATCACTTCTATATTTTTGAAGTTGATTTTTTTTGTTTGTTTCGGTTCCCACTGTTGAGAAAACAGTTGGCAGTGAAATTTCTCCAATCAACTTTGATTAGAGTAAAGGATAAAACATTTGGCAATGCAGTTTAAGTTGCAGGTGAGCCACTAAATGATACAAAAAATGGTGTAACTGTATATATTTGTTGCAACATCATGGCCTGCCATTAGTGCATACAGCAAAAATTAATATAGCTTCCAGTACACTGAACTGGAATAAGGATATGTATAACCAAGCACTTGACACATGATCTTCAAGTCACACATCTTTCCTGGGATAAGGATATGTATAACCTATCATATTGTTGTCTAATATATCAAAGGGTACAGTTGAGTTATATTGTGAGAATACCTTAAATTCCAAATAGGAGTTTAAAAGTAGGATCAGTTGAAATCACCAGTTGTAATAATGATTGTAATCTACAGAGATGATCAGATGGGAGCCTCTATTTAATTAAGAAACATGATTCTTTTAGTTCTCTTTGTCAAAATTTAGGTCATTGAGTTTGAGGCTACTACTGTACCTCTAACATCTTAATAGTCAAGCCACAGAAAACATTCCCGAATAAAACTGAATGGCCCTTAAATAGGTCAAGAAAATCAATCTCGTTGGGTGCACAGTGCATATCAACTATGCTGAAATGCCTTTACTACATTAAATTCTTTTTATTCAGACTCAGGATTCCTGCACTTGGGCTAGTTGTATTTCTTTTCATTTTATCAAAAAAGTAAAATAGAAAAACGATACGTTTGTACTTCACAGCTGATGAAAAAAAACCGTTTGTGTCCAGAACGTTTATGCATGTTTGCATAAGGTCATGTTAAAATTAAATATTTCTGCGCCTCCAGTTGTACAATAGTTTTGTATCACTATTTTTTGTAAATAAGACACATGTTTTTATCCATCGGTTTATGATGCAGAAGCATAGGCAAGAGGGTTATTTTCGTCTTTGTAATATTATTTTGGCTTCGGTATGTAGAACCTTCTAGTGACGCCATGACTTATGCCACTCTTCCAGTTATGTCACCCACGGCCTCACTAGTTGGCCTAGAGCATTCCCTTAGGCCCATAAAAAGGAATTTTCTCGTGTTGTAGTCGTTGGTGCTATCCTTCTGAGAATAAAATAGATTTTAGGAGTGTTGTCCTAATTTTTAAACGTTGCGACTTTTTTGGTACCCCCAGGTTCGCTCTTGGGGAGCCATTCATGGAAGACGACGATTGGGAGTTGGGGTGGTGCTACCAAAGCGATTTCCACTTTCAACATTTATTGCTCATGTGGGCCGGGTATGAGTATGTCACAACCAAACTGTGACTTCACATATTCGTTTGGTCCTGACCACTTTGCATTACAAGGCTCGATTACTGATGACCGAATCTATGCATTACACGGTTGAGAGGAACCAACGATGTTATGTTTTACTCAAAGTTCATTGTTTCTATATACAATATGACGCTGCTTGGGGATCTTTACCCAAAGCTTGATTTCAACATACATAAAACGAGTTTACACATGAGAATCATCAAAATATAATTTAAACATAAACTTTGTTTACACTTGGACAAACCCAAGGACAGTTAAATCCTGTTAAGAGAAAGCTATACAGAAACCTCGATCACCATAAAGTGATAGTTAAACAATCAGAACAATAGAATTTTTTTTGAGTCTAAACAAGACCTATGGTTACAGATTTGGTTCCGATCAACCAAAGGTTTACTGTATATTTGTTCAGGATGGGCTGAGTGCTTCCTCTAATGCCTTGTTCAGTTCTGATCAGCCGAATATGTTGAAATTATTCAATCACAATGGAGCAATCAAAGTTACATTGGGAATGCGGTGGTTTTTTCGTTTAATTTTCTTGTCCACTCATGGTTTAAGGGATGGTTCTTAACACATATATTGTTTATACTGTTTATTCCTTACAATTCTAGGTGTTTACAACAATTTACAAGGATTACATTTAAGATATATGAAACAATGTTCTGGCTAGGGTTGCAAACTTTCAAATAACATGACAACGTGCTTAAAACTTTAGAAACATCAGTAGAAAACCTCATGAAGAAGCAGCAGCTTGGATAGGATAATGAAGGCTTGAAATGCTACTGCTATTACTGTCATCCCAAAAACCCCTTTTGTAGGTCTCATAGATTAGATCTTTAAGTCCACGGTGCTCATTTTTATTAATCTTCCATTGTGAATATGTTATGTAATTTCAATTGCCCGATATCATGTTCTGAATGAAGATTTAATCAGTTTATTAACTAACCCTCTACGATAAACCAATTATTGCGACTCTTTTTAACCCAGTGATGTCTTTCCCTTTTCCCTTTGATTAATGTATTCAAAAAAATAAAAACAGACATAGTCCTTTATTGACCAAGATATCTTATTTTGTTCGCAAAAAAAAGTGCAAAGGCAAATTACAAATCCATTTGGGTAGCATCTGAAATGTTCTGATCAATAATCTTTAGAAAGATGGAATATGTAGTAAAAAACAACAAGGATCGCCTGAAATGGTTATGCCTTCATCAAATCCAAATATGCAACTGAGAGTAGTTTTGTTTGAATTGTTACCCCTTTACTTAAGGCAGTTTTTGGTAATTTCAAATAAGGTGGGGATTGGGGATGGTTTGGATCCAAGCTGTTAAACTCATTTCTGGTTTGGGTGTTGTAACTATAATTTGTACGTGTTTCCTGCTGAAACATTAATTTAGATTCACTGATGATCAATGTTTATTACACTTAAGAGCCCCTTGCTACAAATGTGAGCTTTCTTAGATATGTTAATTAAATCTCACACCTCTAAAACTGGGAGTGCATAGTGACTAGTCTCTTACTTCATTTACAGTTTGTTATTCTTTGGTAGAAAAGATAAGTTTGTGCTTATCAGTAGATTTACATATTAATTGTTTCCTGTCATTCCAAGAGGTACACATTCACCCAGTAATTATTATTTTACATGTAATCTTAAGATGAAAGGCGACTTACCTCAACAAATTTTGTATCTAGTGGCCAGCTATTAAATCAACAGGAGGCTCTCTACTATCTTACCTCTTTAATTTCAGAGGGTCCCTTTGTTTTGTTCCATAAGGGGTAGGGCATGATGTTTCACCAAATTGGAAGACAGGACCAGGTGATCTTTCATATGCTATTTTCTCCATCTAGCCTGCACCAAATTCTCTCTTCAGCACTCAAATGTTATTTTGAAGTATCATGCAATTACCCATTACAACTATATATATATATATATATATATATATATATATATATGCATTCATACAACTGAGTTTACTACCACCACAAGTTCTCATAAACTCTAAACTCGCATCTTTTACTGATTCTACAAGTCTGATTCTTATTCTTCCCTATTCTTCCATTAGAAAGAAGCATCCTTATAGAATCATGGCTATTCTTGTGCCATGTATTATTTATGCTAAGAAAATTTTTCGACGATTAATATTGACAGATTAACAGACGTTGATGTCCCAAAGGGTTATATTGCAGTTTATGTTGGAGAGCAGCAAAAGAAGGGATTTATCATTCCAATATCATTCTTGAACCAACCTTCATTCCAAGACTTGCTAAGTCAAGCTGAGGAAGAGTTCGGGTTTGATCATCCGATGGGTGGTCTAACAATTCCCTGCAGAGAAAACATACTCATCGGCCTCATTTCTCGCTTGAGCAAATTGTGAGATAGGCAACAGTAGCATTTTTTAGAGAACACAATTTTTTAAAACGTAGTGACCGTTTCCCTGTACAGAATATCTCCTTTTCTTCTTCATTATTTACGAGCTTTGGAGACAAATCATGTCATCCCATATTATATTATTATTTTTACAGAAATTATAGGAGTTTCTCTTACATTCATTGTCATTTTCGGAGAAGAAAAAATAATATATTTGTTGATGTGTTTCTACATTGTGTTCCACGTCTGTAATCGAGCTCGGGTAACTACCCTAAATTTGATACAGCTCGAATCTCAATATTAAAGTGATTGTCAACATAGTAACTGATTTACAACTTTATTAAATTCATCCAAATGTGGGTTAAATTGTCCACCTTCAGGCATCTTTAAAGTAAATAACTTCTTAATTAATTGTACCTTGCTCATTGCAGGGGATTGCCCATTCATGCTAGACAGGGTCGTCTTGAGAGACAACTCCCACCTAGAATCCTTCATATCCCTTGGCTTTCCACCCAAAAGTATGCACATATATTTCTAGAACACCTAATTCTCCGTCTGCAACTTCCAGAATTCGAAGTTTGCAGCCTCAAACTTCCGGACTTTGGACGTCTTCTCCACTGATGCCAATACTCCTATTCGAATGGATATATCAAATATCCTGTTGAACGCGTGATGTACCCTTAATTCTCTAACTAAGGTTCTGGGACTAGTATTTGGAAATAATACATGAATCAATAAGAAACCCACAAGAACATACAAAATTGTAAATTAGGATGAATTTCCATCTACATCACAGAGTAATCTGAATTTCACTATCTCATTGAATGAGGGTTTACAATGGAGAGCTCTCACACACAAAACCTTCCAAAAAAGGGCTTCCTCCCAACAATACGAATCGTGTAGGACTATCTTTTGAAGAAAAAAAATCAAGGTATGTCATTCTGTGCCCCAGCCATGGGGGGCTGCCCCCTGGACCCCCTCAATGTCATTGTAGATCTTGACCCCCTCCGGGGTCCGCAAAGTGGCAACATATATAAGGATTATGTTTCGGGTTTCACAACTCAACATTAAGCTGTGGAGAAAGAGGCCGATGCTAATCCAGATCCATTCCCATGTTAAACTTGGAGTTTTTTCATAACAGCATCAGCAATGTCCCTTCTCTCTGATAGTTAATTTTTCATGAAAGTGAATGCCACAACTCCATGAAATAGCTCAAGGTCAAAACATTGGATACTCCCCTGGTTGTCCTCAGAATGCATGAATGCCACAATTCAATGACTCAGCAGCTTTGTCAAAACACTAAGTTACTATGCTGGGTAACTGAAGTTGAGGTTAGGTAAACTCTGATGCAATTCAAGTTTTCAAAGTCTTTTCTTATGAATCCGCATAAGTATAAATTTTGTGTCTTTTTAAATGGAAATGACGAAAATTACTGTATTTCTTCCAACCTGTATGAGGATATTATGTGATATACAAGTCTTTCCTTCACTCCATTTTTAAGGCCAACCTGTACTATGAATATCTTGTGACATTTCGTCTGATGATGGGCATGTCGCCCCAAGTTGATTTTCATACTAGATATTTTCTACCAATAATCTTTCGTATAGATCGGAAATATTTTTAAGGTTAGAATAGACAACATTTCATCATATAAATTTGACAAACCCTGATGAAGTGCTTTTGTTTGTAATACCTCAGGACACATTAATCGCAAATGTTAGGAGTATGGTTATGCACCATTTTTGTCACACGTGTATCAAATTTATATTGCTCATTGGCTAGGGATTCTGCTGAAATTGAGTCAAATCCTGGCGCCAAAGAAAAAACATCATATGACAGTCTATTTTTCTATTTCTAGTCAGGCCAAATTCAGATCATTTCTGATTCGCATGTATTTATGTCAAGGAGCCTTGCCACATGAGCAGCTAATTTATCCAGCCTCCAATGTTAGGTACTGATGCAACTCATAACACATGTAGTTCTGCTGGTTCATAATATGTATATTTGACTGACACAACAGCATATTGTTAATTGTGAATACGTGATATGCATTCTGCATATATGAACCAACCATATTAAACAGCTGCCAGCATACCTAACAATGTAAGTAGGTCCATTTTCAGCTCTATTAAAATGACAGGCCATGGCAAATCGTTTCAGAGATATCACAAAGCAAATACTATCAACTATTGTGTATATTTATTAGGAGGCATAACCATTCGCTCTCTACTGCACTGTCTTCTGACGGACCACAGTGCCACATTATCTTCGCTATTTACTTCATTTGAGATTGTTGGCCACATATCTTGTCCTCTATCACTTTCGGCCTCTCTATGTATGCATCTCTTTGAACATTAACCATACATTGCCTGAGCTTCTCATCTGTTACAAACTGTAATAGATCAACAACTTGCAAATATAATTTTCAAGAATAGTGGTTCACTAGAATCATGGGTATCAGATTACCGATAACATTTTCACCAAGCACATTCTTCGACTAGTTATTTCAATGTCAACAGGTATAGACGTACCTAGAGGCCATGTTGCAATCTAAGTTGGAGAAACTATAATGAAGCGACATGTAGTTTCATTGTCATATTTGAATCATCCCTCTTTCCAGAACTTGCTAAGCTAGGATGAAGAGTTTGGTTGATCATCCTATGGGTGGTCTTACAAACCCATGCAGAGAAGAAACATTTATGAATCTCACATGTAGTTTGATTGATACTGAGAAAAGAAGAGAAAGGTGCCCAAATGGCTAGCTCATAGGACATATACATTAACAACATTGACCCCCCCAAACCTATCTCTTGCTCCAATTTTGTATTAGGATGCGGAAGTGTAAAAGAATTATTATCTACAATAATAACAATAATAACAACATAATAGAAAATATTCAAGGGATCCTTATTTCTTTATCTAATCTCTCATTCTCAATTACGCAAAAGTGATACAAATGAGGACCTTCTAGATATTTATATATACTAAAGGTTCAAAAACGATAATAATAACAAGAAATTAATAAGAAATGGAAAAATGGCGAATAGGTTCCTATGCTCTTGCATAATTCTCTCCTACTTGAGAGAGCTCGTCCCCAGCGAAGAAAGTGTGTGCTAGGGCATCATCCACGGGCTCCCCTACTTGAGAGGGAAGTCGTCCTTTAAAGCGTCTCACATAACGACTCGCAAAATATTCTGTAATACCCCGTATTTTCAGAATAAAATATTACGACATAAATAAATTTAATAATTTCAGATTTATTTTGAGAATAAATTGAATTGGATGGATTTAAATTAAATGGGTAAAAATTTAAATTGAAAATAAATATATATTGATGATTTTATAAATACAAGACTCAATTTGGCGTAATGAGTTCACTAGTGAAAAATAAATCATACATTAACAAATTTATTGGTGCGTGTCATTTAAACACAATAAAAATGTCTAAGTGGAATGAAAATAATTGGGACACATTTTAGGAGGCTTTATGGGCTCGTTTAGATGTTTTAAACCTTTAGAAAATTGTTGCGGGGTATAGGTATATAAGTTGGGAGGTTATTGGGCTAGTTTGGATATGGTTTCGGGCCCATTTGTGGGTCTAAAAATAAGACTTTTGGCCTAACTCGGGATTTAGAGTAATATAAGTTAAGGAGTGAGGTTAAGCACATTTAACAAAACCTAAACCTAGCAGTCAGAGGATACCAAAATCAAGAGGAAAGATGAGACTAATGATCCAAAGGGAAGAACTCAAGAAGGGGATGCAAAGAGATTCAAGAACAAGTCATCAACCCAAATTAATTATGTAAGAATTCTCTTGCTTAGATTTAAATTTCCAAATTACTTCTTAAATAATCGAAGTTTTCTTCCATGTAGATTCTGAATTTCATAGGAAATTGATGGAAAAAATGATATAATTAAATCGCATGTATGTAGATAATATAAATTTGAGTTAGGTTAGTTGAATCCAGAAATTAAGATGAAGCTATGGTGATTTTAAATGATGAATCATTTCATTAGGAACTTGCTGAAATTTGTAGAGGTTGATTCATATGTAGAGAATAGGTATTTATGTTTAGAAATCTGGGACCCTTATTTAGGTTAGAACATGGTGGGGTTAATTAAATGAAATCTGATTTGTGTAGGTATGTAAAGGGGTTAAATTATAGGATTTTAGGACTGAAATCCATGTTAAATTATGAAAATAATTAACCTAATATGATAAACTAAACCCTAAAGACCTACTTTAATGTTTATGTAAAGGTATAGACCCTTGGGTTGGGAGATGAAGAAGAAATAAGAAATCTCGTATTAAGAAAACTATCAGATCTGGGTTGTTGTGAAAAATCGAATCAATTCGGCCTTGAAGCGAATCGATTCGATTTGATAGCGAATCGATTCGATTTGATAGCGAATCGAATCGTCTAAGAACCGAATCGATTCGACCCTAAGGACATGTTGAGTTTCAGCCAAAGTTAAATTCGAGACAATTTTAGGAAACCATACGAGTGGGTTAAACGATGTTTGGGTAAACGAGGAATTGATTAAAAATACGCTTATGGCATGAATATTTAATGGGGAACCATTACTGGTGGCTAAAGATCTTTAACGAGGAAAATTTAATAAATAATTAGATAGGTAATCGTAAAAGAATAATTATTTATGGGAAATCATTTGGGATATTTTGGGATAATTATAGGGTGATTGACTATACGTAGTATTAGAGTATAATATATACTTACATATTTTTATGAACATAGATATGTTCGTGGACGGTCCTATCGGTTGGGGTTACGCGCGGTCGGGACTGTAGCACACGTCGGCACAAGTGGGCTAGATGTTGCATAGGTCATTTTAGGTACTACGCATCAGCGCCATCTACGAGAGGTTGGTGTTGATGCTGGGATCCTTTGTCAGTGTTGGGTATGGGTCGTGAATTGGCGTACTGGAGACCGCCCCACTGATGTGCATTTTGTGTTGTCTGATTGGATAAGAGATTCCTTCAGACTTACCGATAGAGCACGAACGAGACACCACAGGTAGATGACTTTAAGTGTCACATATATGAAAGGACATATATATGACTATATAAATATAATGAGATTAATTCACGTGCTTAAGAATATAGACAATAAATCACAAACCCAATACTATGTAATGTGCTTATTAGATGTTTTGTTATTTTATAGGCAAACGGATTGGGATACCTCGAAAAAATAAGAATATAAACATAAATAATTATGGTTCAGGATGTTGGATATTACTTAATGCATTTTATACTATAGTGGCACAGTTAGTATTTATTATTTGGGGCTTGTTCTGTTATACGGGATATATCACACTTAGATGATGGGTGAGATATTTGACACAAGCGACTGACCATTAAGGTTACTTACTTTGAATTAACTGTATTTTTCCACTTTATATTTGGTTCTTGAACATCTATGGCTCTGACCCAAAATAAAATGTTTTCTCCACCTAGGTTGCATAGACAAGGATAACGGGATTGAAGAAATATCAGACTTGATGTTAAGAGCTATTTCTCGAAGATTCATTTTTTAATTCTAGTCTAGGTTGTGTCACACACCGCAAAATTCGACAGACGGGGTGGCCAGCCACCGCTGCCGAACTATGCCGGGCGTGAACTAAATAAATACCATTCTTAGCATGAGACATAAATAAACCAGTCCATAAGATAAATAATTGAATCAATCTCAAATTATCGTAAACAACTAAGCGATAAAAGATCCATCGCATGCTAACTCCGAATAAATCCAATCTCCAATAATGATTAAATAAAATATGGATAATAAAGATCTGAACAATCCAACAAAAATCATCTAAACAACTTTGGAACCGAATGGTCGAATAAAACTCAAATGAACTCTCATAATTAAATACGACTGAAAAGGAAAGTCTAACTAAACTATGCCATAAAATGAATAACTCCAGTTGCACCTCCAAATGATAACTTCGATAATCCTATGCAACTTCTCCAAATCTTATCCTGAAAAGTTAGTCAACGCACGAGGTCAGAGCCCCAAGCATGAATATACACTACTCCCCTCAAATAAAAATCCTTGAATCCAGACAATAGCATTATACGCAATAAATATCACAATAGAATATTTTAAATTAAACGGGATAATTAAACGCTATAAATATAAATTACTAACTACCCGTAGAGATACCCATTTATAAAGGCACACCAATATCATTTTAAATTTCCAAGTCCAACGAAGTTAATCACTTATTAACTTAACTCAACTTTTATTTTTGTTCTCACATTTTTTTTATTACGACGGTCTTCCTGTCCCGGGTGATAATCCACCAAAGTGTCACACTTTCCCTTGTCAATCACCCTCTGACCCGTTTAAACTGTCGACCTCGACATATGGAAAGGTTCCAAACACGACACGATATAAATTTCCCTCTGACCCGTTTAAACTGTTGGTCCCGACACATTATGTCACCACAAATTTTAATACCTATTTTTATCCTAGGCATTAATTCTCAATTTCTCAATTTCACAATTTGTAAATTACCCCCACCCTTTTATTTATTTGAGATCCTCAAAATACCCCTTAGTCCCATACCTAAGGGTCCCCAAGTTATCAATTCGTCCTACCCTATGTATAGGATGTATTTCTAACCTAAACCTCAACCTAGTCTTATGCCTAGGCTAGCATAACGACGATAAAGTATCAAAAATCAGCCCACCCTAATATGATAAGAATAGCGATAATCTACCCTCACTAGTCCCATACCTAGAAGGCATAAATCATCAAAATGCCTACCCACTACTCCTATACCTAAAAGGCATCCTAAAATATAGGGAGAGCAAAATACCCAACAACCGATCGTCACAAAGGCAATATAATAATACCAACAAGTCACACAAACAAACATAATTAATCAACGTGTAAAACTACACATGATAGTCCAATTCCATTAAATCTTAATTTAATTATCACAACATCAAAATATCCAATTAATCTCATTTAATTATTTAAAATTAAACATATCGTTATTTCATCATTTAAAACATCATAATTCCAATTTCATTATCTCAACACAATTTACATGAGTTATACGCCCCCAAATTCATTTATTACAAAAAAAGGATTTTTCTACATGCAACCTCTGCCCATAAAACCCAAAATTCACTCATCAATCCTACGTACCGAAAGAGTTATGAATATTATTGAGATTAAAAATTTTTATAAATATAATCCCATAGTTAGTGTCCACTTTCTCTAATTAAGTTACTAATTATTTTTAAGAAAACATGCAATTAAGTGTTTATGCGACACTTAAAAGGCATAATACTAAAGGAAAGGAATAGATTATTCATGCCTGAGATTAAGTTGAAGAAAAACTGGTAGCACGGTTGGATTCCTCTAGAAAAATTAGCGAAGAAGTGTTCTCGAACAAATTTGATTAAACCCCGATTAAGCCTCCCAAAACTTGTGACAAAAACTTGATTATGTTAGAGGTTGATGATTATAGTTGAGAGAAAAAAATATTTGGAAGTGTTCTCTGGTGAAAAACTTGAGAAAAAGTGATTATGAGAAGTTCCCCTAGGGATTATTAAGGTTATATAGTGATTAGGAGTCCTAATCCTAAACAAACTCTAATTCAAAATCTCCGACTTGCGCAAAAAATGGGGGAGTCGATCGATCGATTGACCAGGTCCGCAGGTTGTTCCCCCACAAAATGACTATAAGTAAAAAATAATTAAAAATCCATTTTAATTCGGATTCCAATTCCGTTTGAAAAAATATTTCAAATACAAAAACAAACATTTTAAATTATAAAATTTATAAAATCCAAAATTGCATTTTTCTCCGATTTCCAAAATTAATTTAAAAATTCCAATTTAAAAAAAAATGGGTTGTTACATACTTCCCCACTAACAAGGAATTTTTCCCTCGAAATTCAACGAAGCCTAACACTAAAAAATTAGGCCACACCAACAATCTCCAAAACTAAATCTCAACTACAAAAATCAACTTTAAATACCTCACATCTAACCTCGATGCCTAACACGATTTATCACGAAAATCTGTCACACCCCGCAAAATCCGACAAACGGGATGGCCATCCACCGCCGTCGAACTATGTCGGGCGTGTACTACATAAATACCATTCTTAGCATGAGACAGATATGAGACATAAATAAATCCGTCCATAAGATAAATAATTGAATCAATCTCAAATTGTCATAAACAACTAAGCGATAAAAGATCCATCACATGCTAACTCCGAATAAATCCAATCTCCAATAATGATTAAATAAAATATGAATAATAAAAATCTGAATAATCAAACATAAATCCTCTAAACAACTTTGGAACCGAATGGCCCAATAAAACTCAAATGAAGTCTCATAATTAAATACGACTGAAAAGGAAAGTCAAACTAAACTATGCCATAAAATGAATAACTCCAGCTCCACCTCCAAATGATAACTTCGATAATCCTATGCAGCTTCTCCAAATCTTATCCTGAAAAGTTAGTCAACGCACGAGGTCAGAGCCCATGCAAGAATACACACTACTCCCCTAAAATAGGATCCTTGAATCCAGACAGTAGCATTATACGCAATAAATATCACAATAGAATATTTTAAATTAAACGGGAAAATTAAACGCTATATATAAAAATTACTAACTACCCGAAGAGATCCCCATTAATAAAGGCGCACCAATATGATTTAAAATTCCCAAGTCCAACGAAGTTAATCTCTTATTAACTTAACTCAACTTTTATTTTTGTTCTCACTTTTTTTTATTATGACGGTCCTCCCGTCCCAGGTGGTAATCCACCAAAGTGTCACACTTCCCCTTGTCAATCGTCCTCTGACCCGTTTAAACTGTCGGCCCTCGCACATGGAAAGGTTCCACACACGACACGATATAAATTGCCCTCTACCCGTTTAAACTGTTGGTCCCGACACATTATGTCACCACAAATTTTAATACCTATTTTTATCCTAGGCATTAATTCTCAATTTCACAATTTGTAAATTACCCCCACCCTTTTATTTATTTGAGATCCTCAAAATACCCCTTAGTCCCATACCTAAGGGTCCCCAAGTTATCAATTCGTCCTAACCTATGTATAGGATGTATTTCTAACCTAAACCTCGACCTAGTCTCATGTCTAGGCTAGCATAACGACGATAAAGTATCAAAAATCCGCCCACTCCAATATGATAAGAATAGCGATAATCTACCCTCACTAGTCCCATACCTAGAAGGCGTAAATCATCAAAATGCCTACCCACTAGTCCTATACCTAAAAGGCATCCTAAAATATGGGGAGAGCAAAATACCCAACCACCCATCGTCACAAAGGCAATATATAATAATACCAATAAGTCACACAAACAAGCATAATTAATCAACGTGTAAAACTACACATGATAGTCCAATTCAATTAAATCTTAATTTAATTATCACAACATCAAAATACCCAATTAATCTCATTTAATTATTTTAAATTAAACATATCGCCATTTCATTATTTTAAACATCATAATTTCAATTTCATTATCTCAACACAATTTACATGAGTTATACGTCCCCAAATTTATTTATTACAAAACTAGGGTTTTTCTACATGCAACCTATGCCCATAAAATCCAAAATTCACTCATAATTCCTACGTACCCAAAGGGTTATGAATATTATTCAGATTAAAATATTTTATAAAAATAACTCCATAGTTAGTGTCCACTTTCTCTAATGAAGTTACTAATTATTTTAAAGAAAACATGCAATTAAGTGTTTATGCGACACTTAAAACGTATAAGACTAAAGGAAAGGAATAGATTATTCATGCCTGAGATTAAGTTGAAGAAAAACTGGTAGCACGGTTGGATTCATCTCGAAAAATTAGCGAAGAAGTCTTCTTGAACTAATTTGATTAAACCCCTATTAAACCTCCCAAAACTTGTGAAAAAAACTTGATTATGTTAGAGGTTGATGATTATAGTTGAGAGGAAAAATATTTGGAAGTGTTCTCTGGTGAAAAACTTGAGAAAAAGTGATTATGAGAAGTTCTCCTAGGGATTATTAATGTTATATAGTGATTAGGAGTCCTAATCCTAAACAAACTCTAATTCAAAATCTTCGACTTGCTTAAAAACTGGGGGAGTCGATCGATCGACTCCAGGCATCGATCGATCGATCGACTAGGTCCGCAGGCTTTTCCCCCACAAAATGCGTATAAGTAAAAAATAATTAAAAATCCATTTTAATTCCGATTCCAATTCCGTTTGAGAAAATATTTCAAATACAAAAACAAACATTTTAAATTATAAAATTTATAAAATCCAAAATTTCATTTTTCTCCGATTTCTAAAATTAATTTAAAAATTTCCATTTAAAAAAAATCGGGTTGTTACATACTTCCCCACTAACAAGGAATTTTGCCCTCGAAATTGAACGAAGCCTAACACTAAAAGATCAAGCCACACCAACAATCTCCAAAAATAAATCTCATCTACAAAAATCAACTTTAAATACCTCACATCTAAACTCGATGCCTAACACGATTTATCACAAAAATCTGTCACACCCCGCAAAATCCGACAAACGGGGTGGCCATCCACCGTCGCCGAACTATGTCGGGCGTGTACTACATAAATACCATTTTTAGCATGAGACAGATATGAGACATAAATAAATCAGTTCATAAGATAAATAATTGAATCAGTCTCAAATTATCATAAACAACTAAGCGATAAAAGATCCATCACATGCTAACTCCGAATAAATCCAATCTCCAATAATGATTAAATAAAATATGAATAATAAAAATCTGAATAATCCAATAGAAATTCTCTAAACAACTTTGGAACCGAATGACCCAATAAAACTCAAATGAAGTCTCATAATTAAATACGACTGAAAAGGAAAGTCTAACTAAACTATGCCATAAAATGAATAACTCTAGCTCCACCTCCAAATGATAACTTCGATAATCCTATGCAGCTTCTCCAAATATTATCCTGAAAAGTTAGTCAACGCATGAGGTAAGTTCCTCGAGCATGAATACACACTACTCCCCTAAAATAGGATCCTTGAATCCAGACAGTAGCATTATACGCAATAAATATCACAATAGAATATTTTAAATTAAACGGAATAATTAAACGCTATAAATATAAATTACTAACTACCCGTAGAGATCCCCATTTGTAAAGGCACACCAATATGATTTAAAATTTCCAAGTCCAACGAAGTTAATATCTTATTAACTTAACTCAACTTTTATTTTTGTTCTCACTTTTTTTTTATTATGACGGTCATCCCGTCCCAGGTGGTAATCCACCAAAGTGTCACACTTCCCCTTGTCAATCGTCTTCTGACTCGTTTAAACTGTCGGCACTGACACATGGTAAGGTTCCACACACGACACGATATAAATTTCCCTCTGACCCGTTTAAACTGTTGGTCTCGACACATTATGTTGCCACAAATTTTAATACCTGTTTTTATCTTAAGCATTATTAATTCTCAATTTCTCAATTTCACAATTTGTAAATTACCCCCACCCCTTTATTTATGTGAGATCCTCAAAATACCCCTTAGTCCCATACTTAAGGGTCCCCAAGTTAATAATATGTCCTACCCTATGTATAGGATAAATTTCTAACCTAAACCTCGACCTAGTTTCATGCCTAGGCTAGCATTACGACAATAAAATATCAAAAATTAGCCCACCCCAATATGATAAGAATCGCAATAATCTACCCTCACTAGTCCCATACCTAGAAGGAGTAAATCATCAAAATGCCTACCCACTAGTCTCATACCTAAAAGGCATCCTAAAATATAGGGAGAGCAAAATACCCAACAACCCATCGTCACAAATGTAGTATGATAATACCAACAAGTCACACAAACAAGCATACTTAATCAATGTGTAAAACTACACATGATAGTTCAATTCAATTAAATCTTAATTTAATTATCACAATGTTAAAATACCCAATTAATCTCATTTGATTATTTTAAATTAAATATACCACTATTTCATCATTTAAAACATCATAATTCCAATTTCATTATCTCAACACAATTTACATGAGTTATACTCCGCCAAATTAATTTATTACAAAACTAGGATTTTTCTACATGCAACCTATGCCCATAAAACCCAAAATCCACTCATCAATCCTACGTACCGAAAGAGTTATGAATATTATTTAGATTAAAAGATTTTATGAAAATAACCCCATAGTTAGTGTCCACTTTCTCTAATTAAGTTACTAATTATTTTTAAGAAAACATGTAATTAAGTGTTTAGGCGACACTTAAAACGCATAACACTAAGAGAAAGAAATAGAGTATTCATGCCTGAGATTAAGTTGAAGAATAACTGGTAGCACGATTGGATTCCTCTCGAAAAATTAGCGAAGAAGTGTTCTTGAACAAAATTGATTAAACCCTAATTAAGCCTCCCAAAACTTGTGACAAAAACTTGATTATGTTGGAGGTTGATGATTATAGTTGAGAGTAAAAATATTTGGAAGTGTTCTCTGGTGAAAAACTTGAGAAAAAGTGATTATGAGAAGTCCCCCTACGGATTATTAAGGTTATATAGTGATTAGGAGTCCTAATCCTAAATAAACTCTAATTAAGAATCTTCGACTTGCGCAAAAACTGGGGGAGTCGATCGATCGACTCAAAGCATCAATCGATCGATCGACCAGGTCGGCAGGCAGTTCCCCCACAAAATGCCTAAAAGTAAAAAGTAATTGAAAATCCATTTTAATTCCGATTCCAATCCCATTCGAAATTTGTTTTTCAAATACAAAAAGCAACATTTTAAATTATAAAATTCAAAATTTCTTTTCTCTCTGATTTTCAAAATTAATTTAAAATTTCCCATTTAAAAAAATTAGGGTTGTTACAGGTTGCTACTCTTTTGTGTCTTTATTTATTGGATTATTGTAAGGGTATAAGCACGGAGTCATTTTTATTATGAGTCGAGACAGTATTTGTTCATGTTGATTTTATTTTGTTGGATGTGGATGTTGGTTTTATTACGATTTACTGTTATTTAATTTAGTTTTAATTCAAATGTGATTCATTATATGAATGTTTATTATGGTCGATGTTGAGAATGATATAGACTGTATAACTAGCCCCATCTTTGACGTATCGTGCCTGGCCAGCCTTTACGTGACAAAATGAGGATTGTTACAGTTGGTAGCAGAGCACGATTATAGTGCCTGTAACACCCCGTATTTTTGAAGATTTAAATAATTATGTGATTGATAATTATTGTTGGATTAATTAAATTAAAATGTGAGAATTAATTATTAATCCGGATTAAAATTGAATATTTACTAGCATGGCGAGAAGTTAGTAATTAGTAATATTACTATGAGAATAAGTAATATGAAATGATGATTTTATATAACTTTCCATGAGAGAGAAATACGACAGTTTGGAATATTAAGTCGGAACACGCGTATGAGTCGTGTCAGGACTAATTAAGTGGAATAAAAAGGAAAATTATTTTAAGTAACTCTTATGATTATTTTGAGTGCGCCGTTGAGTCCGGAGGGGTCGAGATAGTCATAAAACTCTACCCGGGTATTCTATTTGGACTCCGGGATATTTTTAGGCCAAGCCGACACCCGGTAGGGGTAGTTTTGTAATTTGGATTTTTGGAGGAATTAAATGGACGAAAATTGGAGAAATAATATATCAGCTAATTGGGGAGAATTAGGGTTAGGTTACACCAAAATCAAGAGAGAGCCACAGTGGGTGAGGGAGAGCAAATTCCAAAGGAGGAGAGACAATTTACACCACCTTGCACAACCACCACCACCATCATATAGATCGGAACGCGAGGAGCGCATCCATACCAAAAACACCAATGAATCAGACCTTCGAAATCGAGGCAAGTGTTTATTACTTGCTTTTCTTTAGCAATAACCATGTTCATGTTAGTGTAGGGATGAAACACCAACATATTGTTCATAATATTGATGAAAATTGGAGATTGGATATACATGATTTTAATTTGAGATTAAATTAGGTTGAACCCTTCGTGTATGTAGATTTGAAATCACGTTTTAATGACTTTATGTGATGAACGAATCTGGGAATTTTACATTCTTGAATGAAATTGGAAGAACTAGGGTTTGTGTAATCAAATTGGGGATTTCATATTTCATTAACGATTTGTAATGATTTAATGATTCTAGGTTGTTAGAATTCATTTACAAATGTTAGGATTCGATTTGGGACTGACCGATTGGAGTTTGGGATGATATTTTAGAGGTTTTAGGGTTAAAAATTGTGAAAAACGAGGTTGTCTAAGGTTGAAGACGAAACAGCCCTGGTCGCGAGATGTCGCTCGAACGACTTTCGAGCGAGATTGGTTGTCGCGCGAAGTCGTTCGAGCGACACATGGAAGTCGTTCGAGCGAGATCCATTCTGGTTCGAGCAAGATTTCTAATTTTCAGAGAATTTTCTATTTTTCCCCTATTTGTGTAAATAGTCAATTTGAGTGAGAAAAATTAGTATTCGATGAACCCAAAATAGTGCAGAATTATTGGGAGTTGTTTAGGTGTAATGATTCAAATATTTGGAACGGTGAATTTTCTTGAAGATTGCGAGAGAGAGATAATCGTAATTATAAATGCGTCGAGAGTATTAAGTGATAAATACTTACAATATTAGTTCTAACGATATGGAACTTATAACAATAAAAAATTAGTGGTTACTTTTGGGACTTCTTATGATTTTGTATTAAGGATTTTCGGGTGACATATTATCCTTATATATATTACGAGAGAGGGAATATTGTGATTTAAAAATACATTCATAGTATTTAGTGATGGTAATACTACGTATGGAATATGACATTTGGTTGTGTGTATACCATTTGATTTGATGGGTTGTGTGTATGCGTACATTTGATATTATGTATATGACATACCTACCTGCTTGCTATCGCGCGGGGTTGTGTAGAAACAGTCTTATCCTGAGTGACCTTCGGGAGGATATTTGACTTGTATATCAGAACATAGGATTGTGAAGACTTATTTGTGAGTTGATAAGTCGCTGACTATGGGAGCGTAGGTATGTGCGTGACCCATAGGTATGTGAACTATGTTCGCCACCAATATGTATGATTTGTTTATATGGTTCGTGGGATATTTCTGAATCGATAGTCCTTATTTAAGTCTGAGATGTACCGGGACATGATAGCAGAGTACGCAATGCACTACATGTGTATCCTTGGGGTGCTGTGTTAATATATATATATATATATATATATACACTAGTGGTGGATATATATGTATACTTGTGTTATACTTACAATGTGATATTTGTAGGCTTTTAAGATTGTGTTAATACACATATATATAATAGTGAGGAATATATATGTATGCTTATGGTATATCTAAAATGAGATAATTGCAGATTATTAAGATAGTGAAATATTCCCTAACGTAAATAGTAAATACTTGACTTTAGTGTGATAACACTTATTTAAAATGATAAATGTCGAGATCAAATACGGGATACTACTACGAGGGGTGACTAGTAGGATAAGCCTTTTCCTAGTTAAGAGTGTGTCAGATGGCTAGGTTGGATTAGATGTGTGTTAGGCGTGCACACTAGTCGAGAGGTGAGAATCTCATGTGAGAGTTCGAACTAACATGCATATGATACTTGCTTTAATGCAGTTTTAAATACTTGTTAATAAATATTTTTAAAACATCGGGCTCTGACTCATCTCTTACATTTCTTCTCTATTTTTTATATATATATATGTATTAGTATAGGTTCCCATCCACAGGGACACCGGTTCTAGATACTTGGATGGTTTGCCGAGTTGCAGCTGTTGTGGAAGTTGCGGGTCATTTGAGATTAGACGCTTCTCTCATTTCATTCAGTTCCTAGTTCAGATATCTCGGTTCGGGCATGTGTCGCCCATTCTCATTAGCGGAGTTGTACATAGTTTACTTTGTTGTTCTTTTCAGTTGGATTGAGTATTTATTATCATTTGGTTTATGGCTTTGAACTAGAAGATTTTATCCAGTCTGAATTATTCAGTAATGGATTCAGTCAGCATTCAATTCTTGTATATGGTTTATAATTACATATTTAGAAATTTATTGAAATAATTGGTTTCAAGTTTAATTGGAAAATGTTTTGACACTAGCTTAATTAAATGTTAGGTAATTAATTGAATTTAAGTTTTCGACTGTGATGCTAAGAATGAACCAACCGAAAATTCTGTTATAAATTTTTATAAAGGACTAATCACCCGATATTTAATTGGGCGGGGTGTCACAGTGCCTTTAGGATCTGTACTTGATCTCAGTATGTTCTGCATTGAATTATTTGATGCATATAGCCCTATGTTTAGGAATCATTGTATTCTTTACGATCAGTTAATAATACAAATCTCATTTGTTTTCAGATGACAAACGGTAGGAGAGGCAGATCGAGACATGCCACAGTGCCAACTACAGAGGAGGGGTCCTAGCAGGAGACGCATCATCATCCACCACTAGCCCCACCTATGGTAAGACAAAAAGAGATCGCCACTATCATGGCTCAGACAGTGTCCACCGTAATGGCAGTTATCTTAAGGCATTTTCCACCACCACAACCTCAGCAGTAGCCACTACCACCACCAGAGTAGGTGCTTCTACCAGTCCAGACACTGGATTAATTTGGGACAGATCTAGGGAGGTCTTCACTAAGGGCTAACCACCAAAATTTGCTGGTAGTTTGGATATTTTAATGGCGAGTAGGTAGAGAGATATTCAACAACATTTACGGATGGTGGAGTGTATGCTAGTTCAGAGGCAGATGTTAGCCTCATTTCAACTTATAGGAGAAGCATTTCAGTGGTGGGAGTCTATCACTTCTAAAGAAGAGTGAGATAGGTTGACCATAGATAAGTTTTGGGAGAAATTTAAGGGGCACTACTTTCCTCAGGTGATGCAATCGGAGATGCAAAAGAAGTTCATGGACCTCAAGCAAGGGAGTCACACTATGGAAGAATACGAGGAAGAGTTTATCACTCTTTTTTATTTTGCTAAGGAGGAAGTGAGTACAGAGCATAGGAATATGAAGAACTTTGTGTCAGGGACAACCTAGCACATAGGATAGTCACTATTGGGGAATTCGACTTTCACTACATATAACGAGGTAATCAATGTTGCTTTACTGCATTTCCATGATCATAGGGAAGTCCAGAAAAATAAGGGGGAGAAGAAACCCCACTCAGATACGTCCAACCAGCAGGGTAAGGAGAATGGGAGTAACATCCAGTAGGCCCAACAATTTAGAGGTCCTCAACCTTCAAATTAGCATAAGAGATCTAGGGGTTCCGATGACAGAAACAAATATGGTCGATCGGTCCAGGGACAAGGGAAGAAAGATCAAGGCCAAAAGGAGATACATCTAGACAAGAATCAATTCCAGGGCAATTGCTATATTTGTGGTGAGAAGGGAAACTTTGCCAGGAAGTGCTCTCAGGGAAATCGGACAGCGCATGAGTTAGTGGGATAACGAGTACACCGAGAACCTCGGGAGGAGTGTCAACCACTACAGGTTCATCCAGTGGTGGTAGTGTCAGCCTTACTAGCTCCACCTCAGGGACAACAGTCGTTGCTGCAGTGCGGAAGCATGTATCACGTCACGCCAGGAGAAGGACCAGCGCCAGCATAGACATAAAATGATACAATCCCACATTTCTTTACCTTATAAGGCATACTTAGATTGGTACTAGTGCTCATTACTATATAGTATATACTATCTGGTTTGTACATTGGGGAGGGTAGACTTTGTTTTATCTAAGCGCTTTACTTTGTTTCACCCGCGAGTTGAGGGATAAGCACCTATAATGCCTCGTGTGAAAGGGTATAAGAATTGACCTCAGGAGGACTTAGAGTTACGGAAAACTTATTTTCATAAGTAACGTCAGATTACAATAATATCCTCAGGATGGATTGGCAAGAAGACCATAGGTTTTTTTTATTGATTTTACGAGACTATTTAAAGTTAATATTTGAATGTAGTGTGACAAGTTGGCATTAGTGTTCATTATTAGTGTGGGAAATTGATTAGGCATAAATTCTTCATATTTATCCCTTTAATTTAGAGGCTTTTATCATCTTGTGCGATGTAAATTGAATTGATTTATCTCATATAATTTCTACTGACATCTTCTATATAGTGCATCGAGTTTCATGTATCTCTCTTACATTTTGCATGTATTTTATACAAGTGAAGAAAAGAGAGAAGTTGAAGAGAAGTCAAAACCAAGAAAGAAAGAATAAAAGAAACGTCAAAGGGAAAAAGAGTACTTTTACATCTGGAATTCAGACATGGAACCTAACAGAAGTTGAAGACCTTGAGTCCTCAAACGCATAGGAAAAAACAACAACCAAATCCGAAGCCCAAGTGAAAAGTTATGAAGCTTCAAAGTTGAGAAGAAATCATGGAAGAAAATATAGAAATTTTTTGGCCCAAACCGGTTTCGAAATAGGTGAACCGGTTTTCTGTTGATGTCATATTTTTCCTTGCTACTGGAAATCCGAACCGATTCTCTCTAGTGAAGAAGAAAAATTCGAACCGGTTAGGCGTGACGGAATTTGGTTTTTATTTCTTAAAATTAGAGTTATGCATGGGGAAAATACTTTAAAAAAATGTGAGAGGTTTATGCTTGAGTAACGTCAGACATTAGAATTAATCCCTTACATGGTTTTTGAGAGCTTCTTGGAGGTAATAACCCTAGGTTTATCATTCTTCAACAATTGTTCATTATTTGACATTGAATTCAAGGTTTTACATCAATACTAGTATAGTTCCTCTATTACTTTCAATTTCTCTCATCTTTTTGGTTTATAATCATTTATTTTTTAGTTAGAAGTTTCTTTTACATGTTTGATCACACTTTTAGCCTAAGGATGAATTCATGCAAAGTAGATTTCATGTTTAGTCATATTTACACTATGTCCGATTAAGTTTTTAGAGGTTGGGGTACATATACCCAACATAGGTGACACATATGGATTTAAAAGTGAATAAAAAGTAATCCCTCATTCAAAGGCTTGAACTTTATCAAGAAAGGTTGTAAGTATTTTAATTCCATTTGCCCTAGGTAACTGGAATGTTTAAGAGTGTAATTGGCATTTTGATAATTTCTCATCCTCGTCAAATTCTATTTTTGATTTGATATTGTATGACATTTAGTCCTCATAGGTCGAATTATTAGAAATTATTTGGTCTTTTTGAATGAAGAATTAACTTTTTGAAGCTTTTATGTTCTGTGTAAACACCGACGGTTCGGAGGAGTGTACCCTAACTCCATTTTCTCTCATATAGTTAAAGTTTAACTTAGTTCATCTTGCATGCGTAGTTAGTTATTAATTTACTTCATATTCCATTAGTTGATAGGTATAATCACAAATCATCATCTTTTCCTTCTTTTTTGAGTCATTCGTAGGGTTAAGCATCTTTCCTATTCGTCGTCAGGCCTTACATCCTATTCCCTGTGTTCGATACCCATTTACCAGATTATTACTTGAGCGACCATCTTACACTTGAGTCAATATAAGCACGCACTACCGGGGATTAGGTAGACTTGTCAAAATTTTGACTCTAATTCTTAAAAAGCCAAAAAAATCATAAAATAAAAAATTAAAAAAAAAATCAGAAAATAAAAAGCAATTTTTTTAGCATCTCTCAAAGTACTTTTATGCAAAATCCACAAGAAACTCCTCAATCTACTCCCACTCGCATTCAAAAAAATCCTGTAGGAGAATACGACCCCGATAGCCCACATAATCCAAACGCTCCGCAATTTTGGGTTCTACCTCCTACACTACCTAACTCCATCATGAGTCACACTGCTAGGGCGACGAGTGAGGAATTTGAGTCATTTGGAGAGAGAGAGAGCCATGTCGGATAATGCTTGTTTTGGTACGGGTGAGAGTGAGATGCCATATCATTCCATGAGAGAGCTCTTATATCCTGAGCGAGGTGTCACTCCAGGATGCATTCTACTTCCATTCAATGCGGGACAATTTAACTTTCGTAATGGAATGACCAATATTCTTCCCACCTTCTATAGTATGGATTTGGAGAAACCTTATCCAAAAAATACCACTTAAGACGTTTAATAAAAAGTTAAATTGTTAAAATGGCTTCGAACTGTTTGTTGAAAAAATATTTTAATCAAAACAAAACTTAACACAAGATGTGTTTAAAAACTTATCAAAATAGTTTGAATCAGTGTCAACGAGTTATTTTAGATCTAGAGTTAATCAGTTTTGAAAAACAAAACTTAAACTATTAAATCAGCACAACCAAGATGAAGGTGATGAGAGTATAAGGAAGAACACATGTAGTTTTTAACGTGGTAAACCCCCCACCCAATTGGGGAAATATCCACGGTGACCTCTACGTCACAAAAAGAAAATCCACTAAAATCAAAGTAACAAACTACAATCTATTTAAGAATCAAACCAAACAAACACACCTAAACTAAGTTCAAAATCGTTAACAACTCCTCTGGATTAGATCTGACTTCTCTAAAGGTGGTTGTTATTGATGTTCTCTCGAGCTTTTGTAACTTTACTTGATTCCAGTCTTTACGTCGACTCAAACAAGTTCAAGATCATATAACCAACACTTTAAGTGTGGTAGAGTGAAAGTGTAGTGGTGATGTGCTCTCCTAACATATGAATGCAACACACTCACACTTAATACAGACAAGATGACTTAATTAAATTACAAAATCACTAGACATGCAAGATTTTCTAAAATCAATTTAGTCAAACCAAAATCAGACTTTAAACCTTTCAATTTATCCGTAGATTAAGAGGGAATCTTGTTGTGAAATATCCAAGATCCTAACACTTTCGGGTTTTGAAAATATTATCAAGAAAGTGAAAATCCCAATCATGATCTCAAAACTAGGTCTTAACCTAATGAATTGAGTAAAATGAAATCAGAAGAAATATTGTTGGTATAGGGTTTAAAAACATGAACTCAGTTTAAAATAACCAACAAATATGATTTCTCAAAATAAGAAATCAAAAGATAAATCTATCTATGTGATTTGTATCACTAAGATGAGATCTCAGGTTTTTATGTAGAGAAACTGAGAACCTCTACTAATGTGACTAAGTTGAAACAATGATCAAGAACTAGAGAGGAATATTTCTCAAACTACGATCTAAACACTCAACACTCAAGGTTTGTAAATCTTAGAAAAGTGTTTCTGAGTTTTGGATTTCACGAAGTTGGATTAGGGTTTCAACTCTCTCTATTTTCTTTTCTCTCTCTTCTCTCTCTTTTCTCTCAAACGAAGAAATAGCCAAAATCTTCAAATGCCTCACAAATGGCATCTATTTATACTAGGCATCAAATGATCTCAAATAAGGGTTTGAAATCAAAGGCTGAGATTAAAAGGATTTAAAGCGATGGAGATCTATTGGTTCACAGTTGGCGGTGGGAATGGACTACTCTAATTGGTTCAAAAACATTTCACTTGGATGAAGTCTAAGACATGCAGACCGTAGATAAAAACAATCCAATGGTTAGAAATTGGTTTTAAGTTTGTGAGGGAAAAGAAACACAAATCCACCCGCCTAGTGTGTAATACGTGTATGCTCTAGATTTAATATCACACGCGTGTTTTTGGTTTACCAAAGAATCTCATTTTCCACCACAATATTTTATGCGGCTTTTGGATTCTACCCAAGCTAGTTTTAAGAACAAGTTTTAATTACAAAACAACCCAAAAACTTGTAACACCCCAAGACTTTTGAGACTGAGAAATTTAATTTTGGGAAAATTAAATTTAATTAAATTGGAGAATTTTAAAATTTGGGAATTTAAGTCCAAAAATAGAGGACGTTTCAAAGTATTCCGGATGATATTTTTGAGGGTACCATCGATCCCGGAAGGGTCGAGATAGTCAAAATGACTGTCATTGGGTCTTATTTCGGCTCCGGAATGTTTTTAAGTTGTTTTGACTTGAATTGGAGTCAACGAGTCATTTAAAGTGTGTATTAACATTTAAAACTGGGATTTTGTTTTAAAAGGTTGGAGGCTTACGGATGAAGCCATTTATCATTTGAGAGAAAGAGAGAAGAGTCCTAGAGAGAGAAGAAGAAGAGGAAGAAGAAGAAAGGAAGAGAGAGAGAGAGGAAGAAAAGCTTGGAGATTTTCGGCCCTACCGCGACATCGAGGACGATTCAACCTCTACAAACCTGAGGCAAGTGTTTAATCTTGCTAAATAGCTATTTGTGTATTTCATTTCATAATTTGTGGGTTAAAGAAATGGATTTTTGGGTATTAATGTCAAAACCTAGATTTTAGGTTTAAATCTTGAAATCAATGATTAAATATGGATTTAATGGAATAGAAATGTTTGGGATCAACTTTGGGTTGACTTATGGGCTTAAAATCATCAATTGATGAAGGTTTAATTGTTAGAACTGAAAATTTAGGGTTTAGAATTCGTGGGTTTTGATGAAGAAGAAGAACCCTTCAAAAATTGCAGGTCCGAATCGATTCGCCCCCTCGAGCGAATCGATTCGGTTTGGTGAAATTGGCAGGTCTGCATTGACCGAATCGATTCGGACCCAAGCCGAATCGATTCGGCCTATTGCAGAAGCCCAGGTCTTTGGACCCGAATCGATTCGCCTTGGAGGCCGAATCGATTCGCTAGTCCGAATCGATTCGGAACAGGGCCGAATCGATTCGGAAACAGGGCATTTTGAGGTATTTTCTCCATAGTGATTTCAAACCCCTTTTTGGTTGGGTTTATTGATTTGGGGCCTTCTCTTATGATGAAAGAGATATGTTCTTGGAGACACATAAGGAGCTTCTCACACATTAGAATTTTGGGGACTCCTTAGGGTAATTTGGGAGAAATGTATCCATGTATGTAGTTGGAGTATGTATAGAGATTTTGGAGAAACCCTTTGGGATTGAGAATCCTAATTATAGATTAAAAGTAGGTATAGATGTGATGTGAGGCTAATAACTCTTAGAGAGATCTCAGACTAGGGTATTCACAAAAGTGATTGAACCATAGTCGAAATCGAGGGAAATGAGATTATCTGATGATTGAAAGAATGAGCTTGAGGCTGATAGACTATTAGTTATATGTATACCGATAGTCAAATGATTACTAGATTCTTTAATGTACTCTCAGATATAGATGAAATGTGTAGTGAAGGATTCCTACGCAAACTCTTGGGTGATAGCCCTAATGTTGAATATATATAGGTATAGATATATACATATGGTTTGGGAGACTATTCATCATAGGAAGATGATCGAATATGTTTCAAGTATGGGATTATATTCACGTATCGGGGTAAATTAAAGGAATTGTGGTGACGACTTGTATATTGAGGACTATGTATACTTATAGCCAGGTATATATATATATCTTATACATATGAACGAGAATTAGTTTATATATATAGATAAGGATATGTGAATATGTGTTGATATATATATATATCTGTATGTATATAGATATATGGATATCTTTATGTTGTGAAAATACATGGTATGGATATTTAAACCATATATGATGGTTTATTACTTGATCATATGATTGTATCATATGGATTATATATTATGAATGTAAATGATATATATACTTAATTGGTTAAGCATACCCCGCTCATGCTATCATTGGGAAGTTGCGCGCGTAGAGGGTGAGCATCCTGGCTAGAAAAGCAGGGTGTGGATATTCCCCAGGTCATAGTCGTCCCGTGTGTTATTATATGATATATATATTTATTTTGGGATGAGACGTGATGGGTATGTTTCGCCTCATTGCCGGTTTGGAGCTATGACCGCTTCCTGGGACGTCGTGTGCGTGAGTTTACCACGAGATGGGTGCCGTTTAGTCCCACCATGGTGGCCCCAGTTTTGCTACGTGAGCCGGGCACTGGGAAGATGATAGCATTGATGCAGTTTATCGGCGATATATATAGCTGGGTATATTATGTGCATGGCCTTGTACATCATATGTAGTATGTACACTTGGCTATTGGATTGATGATGATATATGTACGGTTAGAAATAAATACCTATATATATTTATATATATATATCCTATAGATGAAAGGATATGGACTTTTATGAAGTACATCTTAGATGATTGTGGTGTACTAGATTGATGGGGGTTGATGTATCACGCATAAGATATTATTCGGTTACATCATCCCAAGGATATTATTGGAGGTTCTTTTATTTTATTTTATTTGTTTTCTTTTTCTTTTCTTCTTTCTTTTTCTAGTAGTTATAGTTAGTAATAATGGTAGTATTAACTTGTATGTTGAGGATTATGGATCTCTAGGATCGACATTGCCCAGGAGTAGTGTAACGAGGTGGTTCCTTGTTTGGATTTCGCTTTGCGAGACACCTCACGCACGAAACGCAGTGCCATGTCGAGATTTGAGAGAAGTAATTCCATAGGTGGCATCTCGGATCTCTGGTCTTGACCTTGTCAGGAGTAGTGTAACGGGGCGGTTCCTTGTTTGGATTTCGCTTTGCGAGACTCCCCACGCACGAAACGTACTACAATTTTGGGATTAGAGAGAAGTCTTGCCAATATTCCATGTGCATGTTATTAAGTATATTAATTCTTACGTTTTTAGCCTATATAGGTATATATATATATATGTATGTATATGTATAGGGGTAATGTTTTAAGAATTATGATGATTATAATTCATAAGATTATTAATCGGAATTCATTAAGCCTATTATGGCATAATTGTTGCAATCATAATCTAAGAGGATTAGAAATGGGTGGATCCTTAGATTATGATGGGAAGGTAGCTCTCGTGGATATAGGCTAGGCCAGATATGTTAGGTTGTCCTAAAATCAATGGGGGTAATTTAACTAAAATTCGAGGACGCGAATAGGTGCGCGCTTTTAGATGAGAGGTGAGTTGGGGTTCCACGAGAGTGCGGTCTCGCTTATTTATGAAATTAAGTACACCGGTATTTATTATGCACGGTTAACGCACTTGCTAAATATTTTCACATTCGGGGCTCTGACCCGTTTTCTTTTCTCTCCTGCTTGTATATATATATGTATTTCCACAGGTATCCTACCGCATGGATGCCGGATGACTTTCTATCCAGAGTCTTGGGAGCCGTGACAGGTGCGGACTGTTGCGGGTTGTTTCATGTAGCCGCTTCCTACTTCTTTAAAATTCTAGGTAGGCTTCATGTTGTATATCGGGTTTGTATCATAGGGATATTTATATACATGTTTATATTTATTCCATTTCAGTTATTGTATTTGCTGTGACCCGACAGCTTATTCGGGTTTATTTATTTATGGCATATTCATGTATAGTGATTCCTTTCATTTCTTATAGTGCTTCTTGCATCTCTCTCTTATTATTTAGTAGTTTCATAGTGTTGGGTTATTGTATGTTGCAAGTTTTAATTTATATTAACATCTCGCTTATATGATATCGGGCAGTTAGTCCTATATTATATAGTACCGTTAGTTGATGTTGAGACTGGACCATCTGGAATTCCTAATTTAATATAGTATAGGGCTGGCCACCCGTTATTATTTTAGGCGGGTTGTTACAGATGGTATCAGAGCATCAGGTTCTAGAGTCCTTAGGATCTGTGCGAGCTTTATGCATTCTTCCGTTAACGTTCTTGACATAAAGCCCTACAAATAGGACTGTTGTGTTCATTGCGTTGTTTTCTTCTGTGAAGTATATTCACTTGATTGGCGTTTTGATAACAATTGCTCTTGTTTCATTTCAGACGTCGCCTAGATTTTGTCGTCTAGGAAAGGATAGGTTTAAAAGTACAATACCCGTAGCATATTTTGGGTACGCTTTGATCGGGGGTAGTTGTCTTCCCCGATTCTGGAGGAGTTATTGAGGAGATTTCTAGCAGTGGTTCGAGATGATTTATCGGCAGTTGAGTAAGAAAGGAAATTTACTCGAATGGCGAATCTTGGTCTTAGTAAGGAAAGTTCGAGGAGAGGCATATAGTGTAGTCTTTGGGAGGTTTGGATTTAGAAACCCGTCAACCTTCGCTAGGAAGGATTTTGAGGAAGATGTTTCTCTTGTGAAGAAATAGGCTTAGGGATAATGATTTTCCTGGAAGGGGTTTAGGACCCTGAGTTGAGATTCTAGGGTGAGGAGAAACCATTAGGTTATGGAATTGTAAGGTAGAATACCTTTCTTTGGGTTTAAGTTACGCTTTGTGCGATAGTGGGAACGTCGCGTGTGAGGTGTGATGAGTAGCTAGCCGCTATACCGCTAGGGGGTATGGAATTTTCCTAGGGAAGGAAGTGAGCAAGTGTGGCCCTGGTATGGCGTCTTGGGAGATGATACACCTTTTCGTAACGAAATAGTAGGGAAGTTTTAGAATCCCAATGAGGGAAGGATTTATTTTTATATAAAGGTGTTAATATGATGTATAGGAATTTCATGACTGAGAGGTTCAGAGTTTGGTAGATTTGTGAGGAGCGGATAGTTAGCTCATAGTTATGCTAGTTTTGAGAACTAGGTATTGGCTAGAGTATTGTATTAATTGAGGCCTTGTGTTTTAAACATAAGGTGTTTGTTTGGCGTGTCGAAAGACGCGGAAAATATTTATATCGTATTATTGTATAGGCCCTCGAGCAATATAAAAAATATGGAAATCTTTTTTTTTATATATAAAACCTTGTTCAACTAATATCAATCCCCGACCTAGCTACACAGTAGTGTATTGGGAGGGTTCCTTGTTTGGATTTCGCTTGCGAGACCTCCCCCGCACGAAGGTGGCTAGCGTCAGGAATTGAGGAGAGTTCAACCAGTGGAAATTTTCAAACTTTTATGTATTTAGTATATTGTTATAGATTATATTACCGAGGGTTATCTTACAATTTTGAGGCTAATGGAGCCTAATTAAAATTCTACGAGTGGAGACTCAGGTACGGGGTGTATGGGTGCCCTGAGTAGTTAGTTTGTTTTAAAGGCTATATGGTTCGACGTGAGAACTAGAAAGGATCGGCATAGTGATCTTGAGGATTGATGTAAGGACTAGATGATATCGATGTCCTAGGCTCATCTTAAATTTCGCAGACGAAATTTTTATAGGGGGGGAAGATTGTAACACCCCAAGACTTTTGAGACTGAGAAATTTAATTTTGGGAAAATTAAATTTAATTAAATTGGAGAATTTTAAAATTTGGGAATTTAAGTCCAAAAATAGAGGACGTTTCAAAGTATTCCGGATGATATTTTTGAGGGTACCATCGATCCCGGAAGGGTCGAGATAGTCAAAATGACTGTCATTGGGTCTTATTTCGGCTCCGGAATGTTTTTAAGTTGTTTTGACTTGAATTGGAGTCAACGAGTCATTTAAAGTGTGTATTAACATTTAAAACTGGGATTTTGTTTTAAAAGGTTGGAGGCTTACGGATGAAGCCATTTCTCATTTGAGAGAAAGAGAGAAGAGCCCTAGAGAGAGAAGAAGAAGAGGAAGAAGAAGAAAGGAAGAGAGAGAGAGGAAGAAAAGCTTGGAGATTTCCGGCCCTACCGCGACATCGAGGACGATTCAACCTCTACAAACCTGAGGCAAGTGTTTAATCTTGCTAAATAGCTATTTGTGTATTTCATTTCATAATTTGTGGGTTAAAGAAATGGATTTTTGGGTATTAATGTCAAAACCTAGATTTTAGTTTTAAATCTTGAAATCAATGATTAAATATGGATTTAATGGAATAGAAATGTTTTGGATCAACTTTGGGTTGACTTATGGGCTTAAAATCATAAATTGATGAAGGTTTAATTGTTAGAACTGAAAATTTAGGGTTTAGAATTCGTGGGTTTTGATGAAGAAGAAGAACCCTTCAAAAATTGCAGGTCCGAATCGATTCGCCCCCTCAAGCGAATCGATTCGGTTTAGTGAAATTGGCAGGTCTGCATTGACCGAATCGATTCGAACCCAAGCCGAATCGATTCGGCCTATTGCAGAAGCCCAGGTCTTTGGACCCGAATCGATTCGCCTTGGAGGCCGAATCGATTCGCTAGTCCGAATCGATTCGGAACAGGGCCGAATCGATTCAGAAACAGGGCATTTTGAGGTATTTTCTCCATAGTGATTTCAAACCCCTTTTTGGTTGGGTTTATTGATTTGGGGCCTTCTCTTATGATGAAAGAGATATGTTCTTGGAGACACATAAGGAGCATCTCATACATTAGAATTTTGGGGACTCCTTAGGGTAATTTGGGAGAAATGTATCCATGTATGTAGTTGGAGTATGTATAGAGATTTTGGGGAAACCCTTTGGGATTGAGAATCCTAATTATAGATTAAAAGTAGGTATAGATTTGATGTGAGGCTAAGAACTCTTAGAGAGATCTCAGACTAGGGTATTCACAAAAGTGATTGAACCATAGTCGAAATCGAGGGAAATGAGATTATCTGATGATTGAAAGAATGAGCTTGAGGCTGATAGACTATTAGTTATATGTATACCGATAGTCAAATGATTACTAGATTCTTTAATATACTCTCAGATATAGATGAAATGTGTAGTGAAGGATTCCTACGCAAACTCTTGGGTGATAGCCCTAATGTTGAATATATATAGGTATAGATATATACATATGGTTTGGGAGACTATTCATCATAGGAAGATGATCGAATATGTTTCAAGTATGGGATTATATTCACGTATCGGGGTAAATTAAAGGAATTGTGGTGACGGCTTGTATATTGAGGACTATGTATACTTATAGCCAGGTATATATATATATATCTTATACATATGAACGAGAATTAGTTTATATATATAGATAAGGATATGTGAATATGTGTTGATATATATATATATATCTGTATGTATATAGATATATGGATATCTTTATGTTGTGGACATACATGGTATGGATATTTAAACCATATATGATGGTTTATTACTTGATCATATGATTGGATCATATGGATTATATATTATGCATGTAAATGATATATATACTTAATTGGTTAAGCATACCCCGCTCATGCTATCATTGGGAAGTTACGCGCGTAGAGGGTGAGCATCCTGGCTAGAAAAGCAGGGTGTGGATATTCCCCAGGTCATAGTCGTCCCGTGTGTTATTATATGATATATATATTTATTTTGGGATGAGACGTGATGGGTATGTTTCGTCTCATTGCCGGTTTGGAGCTATGACCGCTTTCCGAGACGTCGTGTGCGTGAGTTTACCACGAGATGGGTGTCGTTTAGTCCCACCATGGTGGCCCCAGTTTTGCTACGTGAGCCGGGCACTGGGAAGATGATAGCATTGATGCAGTTTATCGGCGATATATATAGCCGGGTATATTATGTGCATGGCCTTGTACATCATATGTAGTATGTACACTTGGCTATTGGATTGATGATGATATATGTACGGTTAGAAATAAATACCTATATATATATCCTATAGATGAAAGGATATGGACTTTTATGAAGTACATCTTAGATGATTGTGGTGTACTAGATTGATGGGGGTTGATGTATCGCACATAAGGTATTATTCGGTTACATCATCCCAAGGATATTATTGGAGGTTCTTTTATTTTATTTTATTTGTTTTCTTTTTCTTTTCTTCTTTCTTTTTCTAGTAGTTATAGTTAGTAATAATGGTAGTATTAACTTGTATGTTGAGGATTATGGATCGCTAGGATCGACATTGCCCAGGAGTAGTGTAACGAGGTGGTTCCTTGTTTGGATTTCGCTTTGCGAGACACCTCACGCACGAAACGCAGTGCCATGTCGAGATTTGAGAGAAGTAATTCCATAGGTGGCATCTCGGATCTCTGGTCTTGACCTTGTCAGGAGTAGTGTAACGGGGCGGTTCCTTGTTTGGATTTCGCTTTGCGAGACTCCCCACGCACAAAACGTAGTACAATTTTGGGATTAGAGAGAAGTCTTGCCAATATTCCATGTGCATGTTATTAAGTATATTAATTCTTACGTTTTTAGCCTATATAGGTATATATATATGTATGTATATGTATAGGGGTAATGTTTTAAGAATTATGATGATTATAATTCATAAGATTATTAATCGGAATTCATTAAGCCTATTATGGCATAATTGTTGCAATCATAATCTAATAGGATTAGAAACGGGTGGATCCTTAGATTATGACGGGAAGGTAGCTCTCGTGGATATAGGCTAGGCCTGATAAGTTAGGTTGTCCTAAAATCAATGGGGGTAATTTAACTAAAATTCGAGGACGCGAATAGGTGCGCGCTTTTAGATGAGAGGTGAGTTGGGGTTCCACGAGAGTGCGATCTCGCTTATTTATGAAATTAAGTACACCGGTATTTATTATGCACGGTTAACGTACTTGCTAAATATTTTCACATTCGGTGCTCTGACCCATTTTCTTTTCTCTCCTGCTTGTATATATATATGTATTTCCACAGGTATCCTACCACATAGATGCCGGATGACTTTCTATCCAGAGTCTTGGGAGCCGTGACAGGTGCGGACTGTTGCGGGTTGTTTCATGTAGCCTCTTCCTACTTCTTTAAAATTCGAGGTAGGCTTCATGTTGTATATCGGGTTTGTATCATAGGGATATTTATATACATGTTTATATTTATTCCATTTCAGTTATTGTATTTGCTGTGACCCGACAGCTTATTCGGGTTTATTTATTTATGGCATATTCATGTATAGTGATTCCTTTCATTTCTTATAGTGCTTCTTGCATCTCTCTCTTATTCTTTAGTAGTTTCATAGTGTTGGGTTATTGTATGTTGCAAGTTTTAATTTATATTAACATCTCGCTTATATGATATCGGGTAGTTAGTCCTATATTATATAGTACTGTTAGTTGATGTTGAGACTGGACCATCTGGAATTCCTGATTTAATATTGTATAGGGCTGGCCACCCGTTATTATTTTAGGCGGGTTGTTACAAAACTTTACAAAGTTCAAATTTTAATATCCAAAAAATCATTTTAAAATTCTTTGAAAATTCTTAATAAATCCCCAAAAAATTTTAAAATTCATATTAGGGGATTTAACTGAAACTAGGTCATAATGAGTATGAAATACAAAATATATGCAGTCCTAATGTGTGGTGTATGTGAGATACAATCAAGAACTTATAGAGGAATGTCAAAGTTGATGAGAGAGTTCTGAGGCGTTTTGGTTTAACTAGGGATGGACACAATTTTGTCACTAATTCCAAACAAGATAAGATCCCTTATAATGCAGACTCAAATGAGTCAAAGATATTGGGTGCTTCAATCTCCCCCTTTTGAAATATGAGACAAAATATCCTTTGAGTCAACAAGGACTCGTACGGATACCAAAAAGAAATAAGAGAATCATATTCCTATGAAAATCTATCTACCCAATCTCCTAAAAATAAAAATTATATAACTCAACTATGTACAAACCATTACCCTATCAAAATCTGACGTAATAAGGAGGTACTAAAATCTACAAAAAGATACCTAAGATCAAGTTCAGTAGATAAGAATGTACAAAAGTGTCCAAGTGGACACAAAATTTCTCCCCTATTATGTCTCAAATGGACAAAGGGAAGCAAGAATCAAATAAGAGAGTTATAAGCAGGTAGGTATACAAATTATTCAGCTAAAACCATGCCAATATATTTACGTAAAGATTCAAAATGTTTAAAGTCCAAAGGTTTTGTAAACAAATCAGCCAATTGTAGATAAGTAGGTAGGTAATTAATCTCTAGTTATTTTGATTCAACTAATTCTCGTATGAAGTGATATCGAATTTTAATGTGGTTAGTGAGAGAATGTTGAATTGGGTTCTTAGAGATGTTGATCGCACTCTGGTTATCGCAATAGAGATGGAGTTTTTCTTCATTTATACCATAATCTCTCAGCATTAGTTGCAGCCAGAATAACTGGGCACAACAACTTCCAGTTGCAATATATTCAGATTCTGCAGTGGATAAAGAGGTGAAGTTCTATTTTTTGTTGTTCCCACTAACTAAGTTGTTACCGATCTAGTAACATGCGCCTTGTGTACTTTTACTATCGTCAGAACACCCAGCCCAATCAGCGTTAGTGTAACCAACTATAGTGCTCGATGTGTCATTAATGTACCACAACCCTAAATTGTGAGTGCCTTTTATCTATTTAAACATAACAAATGACTCTCTTTAGGATTATTCTGAGAATGGGCGCACACACACACATCGAATATGATATCTGGGCGCGAGGCAGTTAGGTAGAGAAAACTTCCTATCATACTACGGTATAAGGTAGAGTCAATGGATTTACCATTTTCATCTTTGGAAAGTTTGACCGAGGTACTCATAGGCGTTCTAGCTTCCTTAGCCGTATCTAGGACAAATTTTTTTATAATATCTAATGCATATTTAGATTATGAAACAAATAAACCTTCTGAGTTTTATTTAACTTGAAGACCTAAGAAAAATTTCAACTCCCCTATAAGTGACATTTGGAATTCTCTGTGCATAATGTCTGATAAAGACTTGGCTTCTAAAGGGGAAGTGGATCCAAAAATGATATTGTCAACATATACTTGAGCAATAGTAATGTTGTTGTCAAAATGTTTAACAAATAAGGTTTGATCATTTCCCCCTCTCCTAAATCCATTATCTAAAAGAAAGGTGGACAGACGCTCATACCAAACTCTAGGAGATTGTTTTAACCAATAAATAGCTTTCTTAAGGCGATAAACATGATCAAGATGATGTGGGTCAATAAACCCTTTGGGTTGTTCTACATAAGTCTCCTCAGTTAAAATACCATTTGGTAAAGTGTGAAATGTAAATGACAAGCTATAGAAAAAAGTAAATGAACAGATTCGAGTCGAGTAACAGGAGCAAATGTTTCCTCAAAATCTATTCCTTCAATCTGAGAGTAGCCCTGGGCAACTAATCTAGATTTATTTCTAATAATCATCCCAGATTTATCAGTCTTGTTTTTAAAAATCCAACGTGTGCCAATAACCCTTTTATTTTCAGGTCTGGGTACAAGATACCAAACATCATGAATGACAAATTTAAGAAGTTCTTATTGCATAGCAGTAATCCACAATGGGTCATTGAAGGCTTCATTTGCATTTTTGGGTTCAATAAGAGATAAAAAAACATTAAAAATGAGCAATGTTACGCAGTTGAGATCTTGTACGAACAGGTTCTATAAGATTACCAACGACGTTATCTATGGGATGGTCTTTAGAAACCCAGTTAGGTACTTCATGGGTCTCAGTTGGTAAAGAAACAATTATTTCAGGAGAGTCATAATTTAAAAATCTTTCAGAATTTTCTATAATAGCTGGTCTAGTAGTTTTACTTTCTACATAAGTGTCATTCACAATCATATTAATGGATTCCATCATGGTCTTAGTACGCAAGATGTAAATACGGTAGGCTCTACTGATAGGTGAATATCCTAGAAATATAGATTTATCTCCTCTTGTTTCAAACTTAGATAAGTGTTCTATGTCTTTACAGACATAACATGTATTGCTAAATGTCCTAAGATATTTAAGATTTGCCTTCTTGCCATACCAAAGTTCATAGGGGGTCTATTTAGAATTCTTCCATTCAAGTTTGAACTGACTCAACCCAAGGTAAACTCTATTGATAATGTGACATGAAGTACGAACTGACTCAACCCAAAAGTATATAGGTAGGTCTTTGGCATGTATTAGAACTCTTGCCATTTACTGAATAGTCCTATTTTATGCTCGGATATCCCATTTTATTCCGGTGTCTTAGGAGCACTAAAATCGTGTTTGTAACCATTATAGTCACAATATTCGATGAGACCTGAATCTATGAATTCTCCTCCTCTATAACTCCGGATTCTATCTACATGGGACTCCTTTTCATTTTTTATACAAAGTAAGATTTTTAAAAACGCTCAAAAAGTTTCAGATTTCTGTTTTAGAAAGGCAACCCAAGTGAATCTCGTGTAGTAGTCAACCATAACTAGAATGTAACTATTATCACAAAGACTAATAGTACGAGAAGGACTCATTAGGTACATATGGATGAGTTCTAAAGGTTTAGAGGACAGAATATATTTAACCCTTTTGTGATATGCTTTAACTTTTTTTCCTTCTTGACAGGGACCACAAACTATGTTCAAAATGGGTTTTATTTTAGGAACACCTCTAACAATTTCCTGAGAGGATAATTTACTAAGGCTGTCATAATTTATGTGATCCATTAAATTATGCCATAATTCATTGTCATCCATTATAGCAATGTTACAAGCCTCTGTACTAGGATTAATTGTGTAACAGTTATCTGGAGTATAAAGTCCTGTAATTATACACTCACCATTTTAATTTAAAATTTTGCAAGTGTTCTTCGAAAAGGTGACAGTATGATTAGAGTCAGAAAATTGTGAAATACTTAGTAGATTAGCCTTAAAACCTTTTACTAGTAAAACATCTTTAAGAATAGTTAATCCTTCTTCTTGGAGTGTTCCTTTGCTTATGATCTGGGCTGAAACACCATCTCCAAACAACACTTTGCCTCCGAAAAGTTTATTTTGTTTGAGAGTTTAGATTCATCCCCGGTCATATGCTTTGAACATCTAGAGTCTAAGTACCATCCAGACGCGATGTGTTCAGATTTCAGAGCGCTGATCACTATGTTACATTTCATCTAGTGTGCTAGATCATCCTTTCTTACCCAAATAGCTCTAGTTTTCAATTTTCGCTTATTAGCTCGTATTTCATAAAACTTGCGAGCTTTTACCTTTTGTCTAACAAATTTTGTGCAATTTTATTTTTGTTATAAACATTTTGAGCATTTGGTTGAGAAAAGACTCTAGGATTATTTCTTGACGTTTGTCTTTTAGTATTAGATATTGTCTTTCTCTTTCTATAGTTAGAGTTTCTGTCTGGTGGTTTAGGAAGGACATAATTGTTACGGCTTCTCCTAGAATAGTTAAAGTTATGATAGGTAAAGGAGGGATAAGTATTTTGGTGTAGGCGTTTGTAATAGCTTCTATCTAAGGAATGTCCGTCACAGTATGCGCAATAAAGATTGCTTGAAGTAGTTAAGTCTTTAGGAAAGTAGTTGAACATAGGTTTCCCTAAGTTATGACTTTTGGCATTAGTTCTAGAGGGAACAGTTTGAAATGAGGTCTCACACTTTCTATTAGGAGGACAAACATACTTAGCTTTAAGTTGATCATTATGCTTAGAGGTACTTCTCTCATCAAAGTTTAACTGCTGCTTGTTTTTATCAAAGTCACTTTTCAAAGATTAAAAGCCAGGAAAAATTTCCATAGGTCTTTTCCCACCAGTAACAAACTTTATGGTTTCAAAAGGTTTAGTTTGTTTAATATTTTTGGTACAAATGCCCATTCTGAATCTATCATCAGAATTGAACTTGCTATCAGCAAAACAGTCCTAAAAATAATTAGAATTGCTTTCAAATTTTGAGAATTTTTTGAAGACTGTTGATGCCTTTTGTTTTGTTGGTTCCAATTCTAATTATGATCCTTTATACTTCTTTTCCAAAACATTATTGGATTCAGTCAAGCCTTTTAATTTTTGTTCAAAAGGTTATATTTCCTCATCACGAGTTAAACTTTGAGATGACTCTTCAACATTTTGTTTAACTATTTGGTTTAAGGACTCTAATTTCTTGGAAAGATCTTTGACAAGTTTCTCTAATCTAGCGCTTTTCTTGAGAGTTTTAGTGTAAAGTGTGGGAATGTAAGGAAGATCCTCATTATCGGAGTCACTGAGTGAACTGTGTGTTGTGTCCCCAATTGATTAAATTTTAGGACTCACACAACCGTTGGAATTAATGATAAGACGATCACTTTGACTCACGCACAAACGATTTTCAGTACTACAATCATTCTCAAGCATTAAGGCAGACATATCAATAGAAGCAACATCAGTCATGGTATGATCAATTTCCTTATCGTTATTGTAGATTATCTTAGCAAAGAATGATATACAAGGGTCATAAGTGTTGGATGACTCAGGTTCTTCATTTTCGGAGTCATTTAAGTCATTCCAAGTCTTACATAGCTGAGCCTTATTATGTTTGGGGTATTTGTCTAAGTTAACCCTACAGTCACTAGCCGTGTGTCCTAATTTGCCACATCTATAACATTCAACATTTTTTTAGGTCTTTCTGAGGTCTCTTGTGGTCATCAGTATTTTGTTTGTCAAGTCTTCTCTGATGAGGCCTATTATTAGAAGTGTTGGAGTAATTAGGTTTCCCTTGTCTAGAAGCAACTTTGTTTCAAAAGTTTATAATTTTTTTGAATTGCTTAGACATGAGAGCAATCTAATTATCCAAGTTATCAAGTCATAGTCCTCATCAGAGTCAAGGTCAGGTCAGGTTTGATCAACTTAGATGAAAAAATAAGATTATAATTACCCTATTTTTTATTGGTGTGGATTAATTATTTCTTGAATTCTAGTTCCATTTCCACAGTTCTTAATTTACTACTAAGGAGTTCTGGAGTAAGGTTTTGATCATCCATTTCCTCAATATCATATCTTTTGTAATCAAACTTCTGTGGAAGTGATCTTAGAATTTTTGAAATAATTTCTTTTCTATAATAGGTTATACCATTTACATGTAGTTTAGTCACAATGTCAGTTAACCTAATGTAGAAACCATCAAAGGTTTCCGTCTTAGATATGATAAGAGAGTTATACTGTTGAATAAGCATTTGTGTTTTAGCAGCTTTAACTCTCATATCACCCTCATGAGCAGTTATAAGAGTATCCCATGCTTCCTTAGAAGTGTGCAGGATGAGATCCTCTTGAACTCATGTTCATTTATAGATATAAATATGGCATTCTTGGCTTTATTGTTACATAGAAAAATTTATTTCTCATATTTAGTGAATTCACTTAGTAACTTCCTGATTCTCATAATACTTCCTTCAGCTGTTAGTTTAGTAGGAAAAGTGTAGCCATTTTCTATAACTTCCCAGACTTCAGCTCCTAGAGTTCCTTGAATGAAAGCAATCATCTTTACCTTCCAGTAGGGAAAATTGGTTCCATCAAAGAGAGGGGTTCTAGATAGGTTACGTAGTCTCTCAAATTTCTCGTCCATACTTTTGTTTTGGAAAAATAATTTCAGAAACACAGGATCTAAAATATTTTAAAACATCCAAGATCTCTACCAATTGAAAAATGCCACTTAAGACGTTTAATACAAAGTTAAATTGTTAAAATGGATCCGAACTGTTTGTTGAAGAAACTATTTTAATCAAAACAAAACTTAACACAATATGTGTTTAAAAACTTATCAAAATATTTTGAATGAGTGTGAAAGAGTTATTTTAGATCTAGAGTTAACCAGTTTTGAAAAACAAAACTTAAACTATTAAATCAGCACAACCAAGAAGAAGGTGATGAGAGTATGAGGAAGAACACGAGTAGTTTTTAACGTGGTAAAACCCCACCCAATTGGGGAAACATCCACGGTAATCTCTACATCACAAAACAAAAATCCACTAAAATCAAAGTAACAAATTACAAGCTATTTAACAATAAAACCAAACAAACACGCCTAAACTAAGTTCAGAATCGTTACCAACTCCTCTGGATTAGATTTGACTTCTCTGAAGGTTGTTGTTGTTGATGTTCTCTTGAGATTTCATAACTTTATTTGATTCCAGTCTTTACGTCGACTCAAACAAGTTCAAGATCATATAACCAACACTTTAAGTGTGGTAAAGTGAAAGTGTAGTAGTGATGTGCTCTCCTAATATATGCATGAAACACACTCACACTTAATACAGACAAGTTGACTTAATCAAATTACAGAATCACTAGACATGTGGTTTTCTAAAATCAGTTTAGTCAAACCAAAATCAGACTTTAAACCTTTCAATTTATCCGTAGATAAAGAGGGAATCTTATTGTGAAATATCCAAGATCCTAACACTTTCGGGTTTTGAAAATATTATCAAGAAATTGCAAATCCCAATCAAGATCTCAAAACTAGGTCTTAAGCAGATAATTTGAGTAAAATGAAATCAGAAGAAATATTGTTGGTATAGGGTTTAAAAACATGAAATCAGTTTAAAAGAACCAACAAATATACTTTCTCGAAATAAGAAATCAAAATAGACATCTATCTACGTGATTTGTATCACTAAGATGAGATCTCTGGTTTCTATGTAGAGAAACATAGAACCTCTACTAACGTGACTAAGTTGGAACAATGATCAAGAACTAGAGAGGAATATTTCTCAAACTACGATCTAAACACTCCACACTTAAGGTTTGTAAATCTCAGAAAAGTGTTTCTGAGTTTTGGATTTGACGAAGTTGGATTAGGGTTTCAACTCTCTCGCTCTCTCTTTTCTTTTCTCTCTCTTCTCTATTTTTTCTCTCAAACGAGGAAATAGCCAAAATATTCAAATGCCTCACATATGGCATCTATTTATACTAGGCATCGAAGGAACTCGAACAAGGGTTTGAAATCAAAGGCTAAGATTAAAAGGATTTAAAGCGATGGAGATATAATGGTTCACAGTTGGCAGTGGGAATGGACTACTCTGATTGGTTAAAAAACATTTCACTTGGATGAATTCTAAGACATGCAGATCGTAGATAAAAACAATCCAATGGTTAGAAATTGTTTTTAAGTTTGTGAGGGCAAAGAAACACAAATCCACCCGCCTAGTGTGCATCACGTGTATGCTCTAGATTTAATATCATACGCATTTTTTGATTTACCAAAGAATCTCATTTTCCACCACAATATTTTCTACCGCTTTTGGATTCTACCCAAGCTAGTTTTAAGGAAAAGTTTTAATTACAAAACAACCCAAAAACTTTAAAAGTTCAAATTTTAATATCCAAAAAATCATTTTAAAATTCTTAGAAAATTCTTCGTAAATCCCAAAAATATTTAAAATTCATATTAGGGGATTTAACTCACACTAGGTCATAATGAGAATGAAATGCAATATGTATGCAGTCTTAGTGTGTGGTGTATGTGAGATAAAATCAAAAACTTGTAGAGGAATCTCAAAGTTGTTGAGAGAGTTCTGAGGATTTTTGGTTTAACTAGGGATGGACACAATTTTGTCACCATTTCCAAACTAGATAAGCTCCTATATAATGCAGACTCAAATGAGTCAAATATATAGGGTGATTCATTATCTCCTCATTCGTGAGTTCGAAGAGGCACGTGATACGTTTTGCGATCAAGCTTGTACTCAAGACGTCATTCGTCTTAAACTTTTTCCTTTCTCTTTAAAGGATAAAGCTAAGACCTGGCTATGGTCTTTATCACCGAACTCAATTGGATTATGGAGAGATATACTAGCCAAATTTATTTTAAAATTCTTCCCCCAACATAGAACGAATTCCATCAAAGCTCAAATTCAAACGTTTCAACAACTAGAAAATGAGCCATTTGATTGGTGTTGGGAACATTTCAACGAGTTAGTTAACACATGCCCACATCATGGTTTTGAGAAATATCATCTTATCTCTTTCTTCCACCAAGGGCTAAGTATATCTTCCAAACAACTTGTTGAGACTATGTGTGATGAGGAATTTTTTGGGTTAAATAATAACAATGAAGAGGCCCATCTTAGGTATGTCACAGACACTACTCAAGCGTGGGACACATCCGATCCTAATGCCCAAACCCGAACTCCACAAACATCCACAGTTCCTTCTGCATCTGGACTCTATCAATTGGAAAAGGAAGCCGAGTGGAAACTTCGAATAAGACAACTTGAAAGACGATTAGAAGACGTAGTCAAATCATGGGTAAGAAAAACACCGTATCCAATCGAGCACTGAGAGAGAGGGTGTGTGAAATTTATGTGGAGGGACATTTAATAGAAGAATGCCCGACTGTAATTTACTCTAAAGTTATGCTTCCAGAGAAAGTGGTAGAAATAGGAGATTTTAAGGATAATTGTAATGCTCCTCACGGGATTTCTTACAACCTTTCATAGAGGAACCATTCTGGGTTTAATTATGGGCAACAACATGCTGCGTTGAATCCTTATTCACACGTTTCACCTAATCACCACCGCCTTCCCATTTCCCACAAGCGCCACACATGAAAGCACCACCTCCTGCGCCGTATATCACCCCACCGAGGAGAAATCTGGAGGATACTTTCAATCAATTCATACAATCTCAAAATGCAACCAATGTTTAAAATGCCCGAATATTTGCTAACATAAACGCGAAGTTGCAATCTTCCCTAAGTATCCAAGATAAGGGAATTTTTTGGCCTAAGGTAACCTAGAGCGAACTACACTTCCAACGCTAATCAAGAGCAGTGTAGCGTGGTAACCACTCTACATAGTGGAAGAGTTGTTGACTTGTCACCTCCTCTACATGACGAGAAAAATGGCAATGAGATTTTTCCCTACACGAAAGAGGCCGAAGATGTCCCATTGAGAAAGAGTAGTAATGATGGCACAGTCAGGATCGAGGTGGTTGTGAAACCTTCCATTGATGCTCCATACCCTCAATGGTTAGTACCCCACTCCAAGGAGACATCTCATGATGATGTGTTAGACGTTCTTAAAAAGTAAAGATTAATTTGCTTTTTCTCGAGACCATAAAATAAATTGCCGTGTATGCTAAGTTTCTTAACGACTTACTCACAGTGATACGTAGGCTAAAGGTAAAGAAAAATGTCTTGTTAACACAAAACGTCAGTTCCGTCCCTTTAAGCGACCTTCCACCAAAATTTAAAGATCCGGGTGCACCGACCATTTCGGGCATCATGGGAAATAATCGAATTGAGAGAGCACTAATAGATTTTGGGGCGAGTGTTAACATTATCCCCTATTGCATCCATAAGAAATTAGACTTGGCGGACCTTAAGCCCACAACGATGACTCTTCAACTCGCTGATCGTTCTATAAATATACCTCGGGGGGTCGTTGATGATGTGATTGTCCAAGTTGACACTTTCTACTTCCTGGTGGATTTTGTCATTTGGGACGAGGAGCCATCAATTTTATCGAGTAATCATGTTCCTATCATCCTTGGTCGACCATTCTTAGCTATGGCTAATGCACTTTTTAATACATGCAATGGTCAAATACAACTCACGTTTGGGAAAATGACTCTAGAAACAAATATCTCCAATATCACCAAGACTGAGGGCGATGAGGGTTGATCGCGAGAGATGAATCTTGTGGAAGAAATCACATGAGAGAGCCATTAGGGGTATGCCATTTAACATCAAGTGAGTGCGATAATTCTGAGATTAAACTATAGGTTGAGAAGATGTGTTTACTGACTAATATAGAGAGATAGATAGATCACATAGTTGAGTGAAAGAGAGAGGATTTGGAGATTGAATGAGTGAGAGAGGACTTAAAAAGTAACCAAGAGAGCAAGGTAGGAGATACGAGCTTAGAAGATTGTGAAAAAGAATTCAGGTCGATCGATGAGATCCTCCTTGTTGAAGTCCAATCATTATTAGACTCATGTAGTCACGTTGAAGAGAGCGAAGTGAAGGATAGGATAGATGAGGCCCTTATACGTTACCATCCACCTGTGCCACTTGAGTCCTCGAATGAAATTGAGGAGAGGACTCGAGTCTCGATCGATTTAGAGCTCGACCCATGCATTACAGAAGTCAAGGGAGATCTAGGTTTAGTATGTCCTTCCAATTTTCATCGAGATGTTTTCTCCAAGTTAGGACAAGTATGTTGCCGTTTGATTTGGCACCATGAGGATCTCAATCACCCCAGTCATCACGAGACTGAAGGTGTCACCTTATCTATGGGGTTGGTCCCAACTTGTTCTAACTAGTGGGTTACGATGTGAGGACGGGGGAGACGAGGAGAGAATCTGACCCCGTACAGGGGCTCATATGAGTTTTTAGTGGAGAGAGAGAGAGGTCGTCTCACCCCCGATGCATATGGTTTTTTTAACCGTGTGTTGGAGTTATATATTATCTTTTCGCATTTAAAATATTTTCTTGTTTTATTTATCTCACTTATTATTCTTTTTCCTTAGATTTTACTCTTTTAGATTGAGGACAATGCAAAATTTTAAGTTGGGGGGGGGGTGACAAGTGCGTCTTTTAAAAACTTCACAAATTTTTAAAATGCCCCCCAAAATAGAAAATTTCAAATTTCCCCCCCAAAAAATTTGAAAAATTTGAAAAGGTCAAAAATATTTTTCTTCAAAATAAATAAAAATTGGAATTTAAAATCTTCGAAAATGTCACGATTTTTTTTCAAGATCTCAAATTGTAAAAAAAAATCAAGAGTACTAAGCTGAAATTGACCAAAGATGGAAATTGAACGAAAATTGATGACTTTACGAATAAGTGTGGAGGTTAACTAACCTGGTGAGATTTCGAGCCTATCATTTTTGTGAGTTTTTAAATCAATCCGAGTTAATAGTTAACTCAAAGTTCAATCTAGAATAAGTCGTTGATTATCTTTATTCCTTTGTTTTGATCGGTTACGGGAAACATGTGAGATGTTGTCTTGGATACGCGTTAAAATATCTCTAAACTAATTATATTCTCGAGACGCATATGATAAAATAATGAGTTATTCGGATAATGAAGTTAGTCCCTCGTTTGTTTGTCCAAAAATATTGGCCAAAAAAAATTGTGAAAATTTTTCCTTTGCAAGCCATTTTTACCCGAATAAATTTATCCATTTTCGTTTGATAACCCAAAAAACCCATTTAGCCCAGAGTTGTGAAATTCAAAAAATTCATCAATTAAGTCCAAATGGTGCAACAAAAAGGAGAAGGGAAATTAAAATAATGCTCAACAAAAATAACAAGAAAAATACAAAAAGAAGAGAAAAAATGAGCAAAAGTCCAAAAACGCACTAACGGACATTGTAAGAATATTTTCTAATTTTGAACTTTAAAACCATTCCCATATTACTCAATGCACCTTATAACCCAAGAAAGTCCTAACCGAGTTCGAATTTTAAAATTAATTACTGTGCGGAGAGCTAAAACATAAAACGATAAGATGAGAGATTAATTGTTATGGATAAGATACAATATTTCCCATTTTCCAATAACCGTATTCCTTTGAAGAGATCTTTTCACCTAAAATAATTCCATCATTCAAATCCATGTGCGTGAAATTGTGTCTATTACATTTACTCTTTATATCACGCATATTGAGAGAAATAGCCATATTTCGAGTGATTCGTTTGTGAGTGCATCTGTGAGAATTTGAATTAAAATGAATTTTTGGAAAAGTAACGTAATGATCAATCGGTGAAAATTAGCGGTGATTATTTTTAGGAATTTAAATTGTACAGTTTTTAGGTATTTTGAGCTTTTCTTTGAGTCGAAAATGAATTTTGTGGGTATATTCCCTGCAAACCCTCACGAAACATAACTCGTCCTAATAGGTTTAAAGGCTTGTTGCATATGCTACATGTAATCGTTTACCCGCATAAGAGGTATTATATCCTAATAACATATTGTCTAAGTGATTTGATCGTTCTTTAATTCTTTTACATTGCTCAGGATGATCAAAGTTCTAAGTTATGGGGGTTTGATTAGGCATAAATTCTTCATATTTATCCTTATAATTTAGAGGGTTTTATCATCTTATGCGATGTAAATTGAGTTAATTTATCTAATATCATTTCTATTGACATCTTCTATATTATGCATCGAGTTTCATGTATCTCTCTTACATTTTGTAGGTATTTTATACAAGTGAAGAAAAGAGAGAAGTCAAAACCAAGAAAGAAAGAAAAGAAAAAAGTCAAAGGATAAAATAGTAATTTTACATATGGAATTAAGATGAATAACCTCAATAAGTTAAAGACATTTATTCCATAAGCGCGTAGGAAGAAACGACATCCAAATCCGAATCCCGAGTGAAAAGTTATGAAGCTTCAAATTTGAGAAGAAATCATGTAAGAAAAGATAGAAATTTTCTGGTCCGAGCACGTTTGGAAATAGGTGAACAAGTTTGCTTTTGATGTTAAATTTCACCTCTCTACTGAAAATCTAAACCCGTTCTCTCTAGTGAAGAAGAAAAATACGAACCGGTTTGGTGTGACGTAATATGATTTTTTTTTATTTCTTAAAATTAGAGTTGTTCATGGGGCAAACACTTAAAAAAACGTGAGAGGTATATGCTAGAATAATGACAGACATTAGAATTAAGTTTTTACATGGTTTTTGAGAGCTTATTGGAGGTAAGAACCCTAGGTTTATCATTCTTCAACAATTTTTCATGATTTGACATTGAATTCAAGGGTTTACATCAATACAAGTATAGCTCCTCTATTGCTTTCAATTTCTCTCATCGTTTTGGTTTATGATAATTTATTTCTTGGTTAAAAGTTTCTTTTACATGTGTGATCACACTTTTAGCATAAGAATGAATTCATACAACATAGATTTCATATTTATTCGTATTTACACCATGTCCGACTAAGTTTTTAGCGGGTTGGGGTACATGAACTCAACCTAGGTGAAACATATGGATTTAAAAGTGAATAAGAAGTAATCCCTCATTCAAAGGTTTGAACTTTATCAAGATAAAGGCCGTAGGTCTTTTAATTCCTTTTTCCCTAGCTAACCGGAATGGATAAGAGTGCAACTGGCTTTTTGATAATTTTTCATCCTCGTCAAATACTATTTTTTATTTGATATTGTGCGGCATTTAGTACTCATATGTCGAATGCTTAGAGAGTATTTGGTGTCTCTTTGAATGAAGAATTATATTTTTGAAGCCTTTATGTTCTGTGTAAACACCGACGGTTCAGGGGAGGGTACCCTAAATCCATTTTCTCTCATATGATTAAAGTAGTTTAACTCAGTTCTTCTTGCATGCGTAGTTATTTATTAATTTAATTCATGTTGCATTAGTTGATAGGTATAATAAAAACTCATCATATTTTCCTTCTTTCTTGAATCATTCGTAGAGCTAAGCGTCTTTTCTATTTGTCAACGCATTCTGCATCCTGTTCCCCGTGATCGATACCCGTTTGCTGGATTATTACTTGAGCGACCAACTTACACTTGAGTCGATATAAGCACACAATAGAAACACTTTTAAAGTCGCATCATAAATATTAAGGGAATTGTGATACCTTGAATCTAAATATGGTTAAATGGGTGACGATAGGGTTTGGGGAGCCTTATAAATTGATTAATAAAATTATAGGCATATGTTATGGACTGAAAGATCCTAGGGATCCATAACTCTATGTAGCAGTGTATCAGAATGGTTCCTTGTTTTGATTTTGTTTGCGAGATGTCCCACGCACGAAAGTAGAAAATGTAGGGAGTTGAAAGATGTTGGATTCTAGGACATTTTGGTTATCGTTCTGGGCATTATCACTGATAGTACAAATACAACACCCTACCATGGATGGTACTCTGCACCGCACATGTTTATATGCCACGATCATTGTCAGCATAGGGTGCAACCCTACTCAGCACGGGGTACGACCGTACCAAATACATGGCCACACCACATACCACTTGCCGTTATGAAAAGGCCGCGGCCCTACTTAATACAAGGCGCAACACATACCACTTTCCATCATGAAAAGGCCGCAGAAGCTACCCACTACAGGGTGCGGCACCTTTGGCTCTTGCTTGCCTTACAGGCCGCATCCCTCTCCATTATAACAACTCCAGACCTTATATACGTCACGTGCTCAGGACGCGTGACACAACTCACATACCTCCTATTAATAAAGGTCCACACCTCAAGATATACCGATTCCACAGGCCCGGGGTAGATTCTGCAATACAGATTCTCTCTACACAACCTCAACATACAGCTTGGGGGTTACTCATCTACATCGCAGTCGCCTCTCCGGCACACCAGAATCTTCAATATTGCCATGTACTCTCCTTTATTCTCATACTTGTATGCTTCTTTAGGCACGATTATATTATACAATGCAACGCATATAATGAGAACGAAGCAACACAGTGGACGCATGCCTATTTTAAAGGCTGAACCACTCTATATCTTGTCTTCTCTCTATTTACTCGCTTTATTTACTTATTATATACTTTGCTCTTGATTTGCTGGTACGAGAATGACAAGTGGACGATTTCTCGTATCAATAATTTGGCGCCGTCTGTGGAAAACGAGATATTTCAATCTTGTTTCTTTGTGTTTCGAGTTCTTAAACACCTTATTTTATTCATGGGGATCGCCTGGATCATCATCCCATGAGTAAATTTCAGTTATTGAGCTCTATTTTATACTTGCACCCATAAATGGGTATTTTGTACCTTCAGATCTGCTCCCAAGTCTCCATTTTATGACCTTAGATCTATTTTACATACCCCTGTGATATCACCCCACTTAGATAAAGCTGTAAAGCTTGATGTGCTTTAGCCCCGTAAAGGTGGGCGATTAGGGAAGAGTTATGTTTACTCTTTTTTTGATGTTCTTTGCCTATGATCTAGGGTTTATCATTAGAATTGTGCCATTTTTTGCACCGAGAGGTTATTCTCTCATGGATAGACCCTAGTAGGTATGCTCTCCACGAGTTTTGGGAGAAAAACTCAGTTTTTGGGATTCAATTTTGGGATTGTCCCTTCACTGTCCAGTACGGGATGCGGCGTGGTAGTTCAACTACCTTACATGCCGTGTCCTCTACTGGTGCATTTTCATTACATAAGTTTCAAAACATTAAGGAACAGACTCAGGAGGTCTCCATCTCAACCTTGGTGAATATCATACAAAGGCCACGGTAGTGCACCTATGGGCCATACTGGTCGCGGCCTCAACAGCAATACCATGTAGCAGTGCAAATGCTGCATCCCCATTTCCTACTTGGTTACTCCAATATTTATGATATTACTCTCTTTTGATAGTTTTGTCTTAGATTATATATATACTTTTTAAAGACTAAAAAAAACAGAAATGGAGGGAGAATCCAGCCAGAGCACAAAAGTCAAAGATGAGATTATGTAGTTTTACAATCACCTCAACCACCTCTACGACAGTCATGACTCACTATAGACTCAGGTCAACTATTTGACTTAGAGGGTCCTAATGCTAGAGGCCGCAGCCTCACCCAATGTGGGCGCGGAACCCAGGAACTTTGCTTTAACAGCCTTTGCTACCGCGGTAGTAATGGAGGATCCGTCCGTGGAATCAGTCAGCAGGAGACAAAAAAGGAAATCCGAGAAGGTAGAAGGGAGCTCTAAGGATTACACACTATTGGCCTTCCCAATTGAAGACATCTTTGAGTCCATTAAGGAGGAAAAGCTGCTGAGGTGGCCAGAGAAGCTCAAAGCTCCACCCCATAAGAGGAACAAACCAAGTGGTGCAAGTTCCATCTGGACCATGGCCACGACACTGAGAAGTGCTATGCACTAAAGGATGAAATTAAAAGGATGATTGGGCAAGGGATGATCTGGAGGTTCCTCAAAGACGTTTAGGGGATGAAGTCTAGTCACACATACTGCATGCCCATCTTTCATTCTTATGTCTTATATTCCATCTGTCTCTACTTTATAATGACAATTCTTCTTATGATGTTTTAAATTAAACTTTGTATTGGCCTTACAAAGTCATATATATATATATATATATATATATATATATATATATATATATATATATATATATATATATATAGATGCATGAACTCATGATTCACTCTATAGTGCCATGTTTTGATTCTCATTTCCACAAAATGTCATCTTATAAAAGATCGTTTTGTCTTAAGCAGACCGCGATTGGAGATAATATGTTAGATCTGGAATAACAGATTATCTCGAAAGAATATTATTATTTCGGGATGCACCTACGGAGAAATTGCGCTCTTAATTATCTCATGAGTTCCCCTCACAATGTGCAACTATATCATATCATATGATGATCATATTCACGAAAGCATTTGAGGATTCAAGGAGCTTTTATTAGCCACAGGGGCTTATAATACCCGCTCCCTACTCTCAGGACAAGGCATTTAGCCATGGGGGCTTATAATACCCGTTATTAGTGTTTGGGATGCGTCATTAAGTCGGGAGACTTGTATTACCTAGTCAGGAATGTCTTTATGTATATATATATATATATATATATACACCTTTGGGTAGATTAATAACATAACCCAGCCTCGGGAGGCTTGAAAGTATCTCGTATATTAGCTGTTGGTGGCTTAATAACATAACCTAGCCTGGTGAGGCTTGAAAGTATCCCGTATATTAGCTGTGGGTGACTTAATAACATAACCCAGCCCGGGGAGGCTTGAGATTATACCGTATATTAGCTGTGGGTGGCTTAATAACATAACCCTGCCTAGGGAGGCTTGATAGTATCCCGTATATTAGTTGTGGGTGGCTTAATAACATAACCCAGCCTAGGGAGGCTTAAAAGTATCCCGTATATTAGCCGTGGGTGGCTTAATAACATAACCCAGCCTAGGGAGGCTTGAAAGTATCCCGTATAACATATCCCAGCCTGGGGGGTGATGATGCATGGGAGGTACATGACACCCCCCAAACACTATATATACTTGTCTTCCCCTACCTTGAGAAGGGCACCATAATTAGAACCTTAGCTGAACTCTGTCAAATTATACAGTAGAGAGAGAAAGCTTGAGAGATTGTATCCATGGCCATTAGTGCCCTATTTTAGTGACCTTATTCACTCACTTGCACAGTGGACGTATGCCTAATTGGCTAAACCACTTACATATTGGTGTTCATCCTCTTCTCCTCATCTCAATCTCTTATATTTAATATATACTTGATCTGCCATTGTTATCATCGATTTGATCTTAAAAACACCTTGAAGGGTGTACTATTTCCAGCATCATCATTTTTGCGCTGTCTGTGGGAACGAGAAGTTGTCTCGTCCTATTTTTCTGCTTAACCTCACTGGAGACTCTGGTGGTGAACCAGGCATCACCCCTTTTCGTGGAGCTGTTTCACCATTGAAAGAAGTTCTGTAAGGTATTAAGCTTATCTTCTTCACAAGCCCCTTAGTTTTAACATATGGCACCGAAGTTACTACAACCACCTCCGCCATCTGGTGCTGGAGGACCTAATTCAAGTCAGGCACCACCCCAGTCCGAAATGGCTGAGGTGGCTGCAGCCTTGAAGTCCTTGGCTGTAACGCAGCAAGCAATGAAGGAGAAATTTGCACAACTCAGTCAAAATATGATGAGGCCACCTGGGGTCTCACTGGAGATGATTACTCTGGCGGTTGCTCATCCCTATCCTGAAGCTAGAGGACCACCCAAGGCACCGTGAAAAGACCAACCTATACCTCAGCGGAGGAGGGACGTTGCTGACTCTAGGCATTTGCGTCTGGGGAGGCAAGGAAACCCTTGCCCTGAGGATAGGCATGATGATATGGAGGCAGAAGATGCATCAAAAGAGTGCTGGGAGCCATATGAGGTTTTGAACAACACTATACGTCCTATCCACCTAAGCCAAGGTAGTGGGGACAGAAGAGATGGTGGTGTCCAATAGAGAGGATCAGATTTTGATCGCTTGAGTAGAGGTTTGACCTTTGAAAGCCTCAACCTAGTCAATGACCTAAGGCAGAGGTTATCCAGGTCAAGAAGTGCGTCAGGGTCCCAAAGGGAATATGGGGAACATCGGCCTCATCATGGATGACCCCATCATAGCCGACCTCATGAGGGCTGAGACAGTGATCAAGAGGAGGTCAACAGCCGATGTTGCGCTATGGCTGGGGAACCCTCAGTCCACCCCTTGAAGGTGGCTGGGGATAACCTTGGCCAGGCCGACGTTGTGAGGCCATGGAATGATTCCATCCAACGCCTTGAGGAGAAGATAGGAGGCCTCATCAAAAGCTGAGACCCACTACAAAGAGGTTTCTTAGAGGGCTCCCCATTTGTGGCAATGATAGTGAACTTCCCAACCCCTGCCAAGTTCAAAACGACTACGGTGTCTCCTAAGTATGATGGTAGTACTAACCCTGTGCATCATATTGAGATGTACCAGTCTTCGGTGGACATTTATTCAATACCTGATGAGATCAAGTGACGGGCCTTCTCCGAAACTTTAACAGGAGTTGTACACATCTGGTTCACCTCTTTTCCAAAGAACTCGATTGGGAACTTTAAGGGCTTGGCTGAACGGTTCATTCACAACTTCTATTTTGGGGTAAGACCTCAAAAGAAAACCACTCATTTTCTGTACGTCAAGCAGGGAAAGAATGAGAGCCTAAGAGATTACATTGCTAGATTCAATAAAGAGAAATTGTAGGTTGAAGATTATGAAGAGAATATAGCCATGACAACCCTCATTAGAGGACTCCAGAAGGAGAAGTTGCTATGGAAACTTGCGAAAGACCCTCCCAAGTCTATGGAAGAGCTACTGGCAACTGCAGGGAAAGTCATGAACACCGAAGAGGCCATGTCTGCCAAGTATGAGGATGAGAATGGAAGTGGCAACGGGAAATTCCAAAGAAAGAAAAATTAAAAGAAGAGGTCAACTGACGACAAGTTTGCACGCTATACTCCTCGAACTGTGAGTTGTGAAGACATCCTCAATGAGATCAAGAATGACCAATCTTTGAGATGGCCAGATAAGCTGAAGGTTCCTCCGCATAAGAGGAACAAGAACTTGTGGTGTGAATTCCACCAAGACCACAACCATATGACAGAAAAGTGCTTCGCCTTAAAGGATGATATCGAGAAGATGTTAAAATTCGAGAAGTTGAGGAAACATGTTAATGGTAAGGCTCATAAGAGGGGAAGAGATGACCCTAAAAAGAAGAGAAATGATAAATTTAGAGATGATACCCCAGTAAGAAGAGACGATGACTCAGATGGGGATGATGATGATGATCCAGATGTACCACCAAAAGATGACAACACCCCGATGAAGAGGGTTTGAATGATCTCTTTTGGAGTTAGCACCATCTGTGGAGGACTTGCTGGAGGTGGCTCTAAAGTAGCTGACCGAAGAGGTCATGTGGCAGAGGCCAAGTCAGTGACCAAAGTAGAGGTTGTGAATCTCGCGTCTTCAGATGCAAAGTAGAAGAGGAAGAATGTAGATATGGATACTCTTATAGTGGTATTCTCTCGACTCGACTTCAAAGGTATCCTAGCCCAACATGATGACCCTTTGGTAATAACAACAAGAGTGCATGGATGTGAGGTGCAGAGAATCCTCGTAGATGGAGGAAGTTAAGCAGACGTGATATTATGGCCCTGTTTCAAAAGCCTAGGTCTTAGCAGAGCTAGGCTAGTACCTTATCACCATCCGTTGATGGGCTTCAGCGGGGAGAAGGTCCATCCGTTGGGCATGTATGAGATGGATGTACAAATTGGGGACGAGTGGACTAAGAGATTGACCCGGAAGATCAATTTTTCCGTTATGGATGAAAGCGTCTTCTCGGCATACAACCTCATCACAAGACGAGTTACCCTTAAGGAATTTGAAGTTGTGCCATCAACGGTCCACCAAATGCTAAAATTCCTGACCCCATATGGGGTAGGGGAAGTGCAGGGGGATCAGACGTCGGCGCGAGAATATTACTTCAACTCCGCTGAAGAGAGGGAGGCCCATAAGAGGGAAACAACCACATATAGCATTAATACACTCGATCCTAGAGATGAAATAAAGTTGAAGAAAAGAGAGGCCGCGAAAGAGGTAGAATCCATCATCCTCAATAAGGGCGAACCGAAAAAAACCGTCCGAGTTGGAAGGCCTTAAAATTGAAAATTAAGGAAGAGCTAATAAAATTCTTAAAGAAGAGGTAGAGTATCTTTGTTTGGAGCCACGCAGACATGCCTGGCATCAACCCGGAGGTTATGTGCCACAAACTCAATATTGTAGAAGATGCTAAGCCAATCAAATAAAGACGAAGAGTTTACTCCAGGGAAAAGTATGACGTCATCAGGGAAGAGGTAAGAAAGTTGGAAGAGACAGAATTCATCAGGGAGGTTATATACCCAGAGTGGTTATCAAATGCCGTCATTGTGCCCAAAGTCAATGGAAAAGGGAGGATATGCGTAGACTTCACCGACCTAAACAAGTCTTACCCAAAAGATAGTTATCCCTTACATCAGATTGATCAGATGGTAGATGCTACGGAAGGGCATGAGCTCATGAGCTTCATGGATGCATATTCGGGTTATAACCAGATCTTCATGGAAACTGAAGACTCAGAGAAGACAGCCTTCACACAAACAAGGGGACTTATTGCTATAAGGTCATGCCCTTCATCTTGAAGAATGCAGGGGCCGCGTATAAACGTCTTGTAAATAAGATGTTTAAAGATCAAATTATCAAGACCATGGAGGTATATATAAATGATATATTGACAAAGATCTTGAAGGCCTACACTCACGTGGCAGACATAAAGAGAACTTTCACACCATGGACTTTTATAGAATGAAACTCAATCCCGCAAAGTGTGCCTTCGGAGTAGGAGCTGGAAAATTTCTTAGATTTATTATTAATTAGAGGGGAATATAGGTCAATCCTGAGAAGATCAAGGTTTTTTCTTGATATGAAGACACCGAGAAGTATAAAAGACGTTCAAAGGCTCACTAGAAGAGTAGCTGAACTCAATAGATTTGTTTCCAAGGCTTCAGACAAGTGACTTCCATTTTAAGGTCCTTAGAATGTCCTTTAAATGGGATGAAGAGTGTGACAAGGCCTTTAAGCGGCTCAAGTCTTACCTCGGATCCCCCCTGCTCTTATCTCGACCCATCAAGTGGGAGAAGTTGTATGTTTATCTAGTAGTCTCAGAATCAACTATAAGTGCAGCCATAGTACGGGAAGACGTTGGGGTACAAATGCCTATATACTTCAATAGTAAGGCCCTTCAAGGATCTGGACAAAACTACCCTAGGATAGAGAAATTAGACTACGCTTTGATACAAGCTTCCAGGAAGACTAAACCCTATTTCCAAGCCCACTCTATGGTCATCCTCTCTGATTCCCCATTAAGGCAACTCCTTCACAGGCCTGAGAAGTCAGGCAGATTGATGACCTGGGCCATCAAATTGGGAGAGTATGACCTTATTTATCAACTAAGGGTGGCCATTAAAGGGCAGGCACTTGCAGATTTTGTTACTGAGTTCATATGGGAAGAGACTGAGGTTGGGAACAGTTCAGTGATCGCAGAGGGATCAAATAGTAATGTCTTTCGAGACTCGGAAGAGGTTATGTCCAGCAGAGCCAAAAATAGAATAGTTGAGAATGAGGAAGATAGGTACCTCTTCAAGCAAAGAATCCTGTCAGAGGGGAGATTCTCTTCAAATGAAGATGTTTTGTAACCACTTCGTTGATCGGTCTTCTTGTGAAAGTGGAAGCGCTGCAGGGCTGGTACTCTCAGCTCCAAATGGTACCAACATTGAATATGCAGTAAGGTTCAATTTCAAGGCATCAAACAACGAGTTAGAATATGAGGCCATGATAGCAGGTCTCTCCTTGGCAAAGACCCTTAGGGTTGGTCGACTCCTACTTCATAATGACTCGAGGTTAGTTATCAACCAAGTGTTTAGAGTTTATGAGGCCAAGGGTGAAAGGATGGCCAGATACCAAAAGAGGGTAAGAATGATGTTAGAAAGCTTCAAAGAGGTGAAGATGAAGAGAGTACCTCGACAAAATAATAGCCATGTAGATGCGCTAGTAAGGTTGGCCTCAACAATAAGGACAAGCATCAGAAAGATAGTACCAGTCAAGATCCTGCTCAAATCGACCATTAAGGAAAAAGAGGTTGCCAACTCTTGCCTCAACTTGAACCTGGGAGACTCATGGATGGACCCCCTTGTCAGATATATCAGAGAGGGAAAGATGCCAAAATTAAAGCTAGAAAAGAGGAAACTGAGGTACAGAGTTGCAAAGTTCTCAATAATAGGAGATATCCTATATAAGAAAGGATTTTTGTTACCTCTCCTTAGATGCGTTCATCCCACAGAGGTCCCCCACATCATACAGGAGGTACACGAGGGTTCTTGATCAAGTCACATAGGAGGAAGAGCTTTAGCTAAGAGGATAATTACGCAGGGATATTAGTGGCCGGTCTTGGCTAAGGACGCTATAGCCTACGTGAAGAGGTGTGATAAGTGCCAAAGATTCTCCACTATCCCCCATCAACCTCATCAACCTATGACGTTAATCGGTTCCCCTTGGCCATTCATAGTATGTGGGATTGACTTAGTAGGTCCCTTGCCAAGGGCTGCAAATAATTATTGATTTCTAATAATAGCGATTGAATACTTATCCAAGTGGGTGGAGGCTGAACCAATGATCACGATTACAGAGAAGAAGACCTTCCAATTCATCTAAAAGAGCATCATATGTAGACATGGCCTTCTAAACACCCTCATCTCGAACAAAGGAACCCAGTTCAAGAATTCTTCCTTAGAGAAGTATTGCGAGAGAGTTGGGATCAAGAAATTTTTCTCTTCTCCTAGCCGACCTCAGGCAAATGGTCAGACCGAGGTCACGTACAGAACAATCCTCAATTGGATTAAGTAAAGGTTGGAGGAAGCTAAGGGGAGATGGACTGAAGAGGTTTATATTATGTTATAGGCCTACAGAACAACGGCTAGGACACCTATGGGGAAGATCCCATTTATGTTAGCACATGGCTCAGAAGCCATCATACCAACAGAAGTAGGACTCCCCACTCATAGAGTTCAGATCTACGACCCCGAAAAGAACGGGGAAGAGGGAATACTTAACCTAGATTTGATTGAGGAGAGAAGGGAAGACATCGAGATTAGACAGGCAACCTACTAGTAGAGAACAACAAAATTCTACAATCAAAGGGTAAAATTGAGGCCCATAGCTGTAGGAGACCTGGTGCTGAAGAAGATGCCGCATAAGGTAAACAAACTTCAACCAAATTGGCATGGTCCTTACAAAGTGATCGAGGAGGTTGTACCCTGGACCTACAGGCTAAAAAAACCTTGAAGGGGAACCTTTCTCTAATCCATGGAATGCTGATCATTTGAAAAAGTATTACATATGATGTTGCAATGGTTTTTATGTAAATATATGATCTTATGAAGAGATTATTAATGAAAAGATCAGTTCTTGGGTCAATTCTTGGTTTATTATGCCTGTAAAAAAAATTATGGGGGTAACATCTTAGTTTGATGACCTCATACCTTTAACATCATTAATTTGGTGAAATTTATAGGGGTAACATCTTAGTTTGATGACCTCAGACCTTAAACATCATAACTTGGCGATAAGGTCTGAGGCAAAACATCATATTTGGATGACCTTGGACCTTAAACATCATTAATTTGGTGAAGTTTATGGGGGTAACATCTTAGTTTGATGACCTCAGACCTTAAACATCATTAATTTGGTGATAAGGTTTGAGGTGAAACATCATATTTGGATAACCTCAGACCTTAAACATCATTAATTTGGTGAAATTTATGGGGGTAACATCTTAGTTGGATGACCTCAGACCTTGAACATCATAACTTGGTGGCAAGGCCTGAGGTGAAACATCATATTTGGATGACCTCAGACCTTAAACATCATTAATTTGGTGAAATTTATGGGGGTAACATCATATTTTTATGACCTGAGACCTTTAACATCATTAATTTGGTGAAATTTATGGGGGTAACATCATAGTTTGATGACCTCAGACCTTAAACATCATTAATTTGGTGATAAGGTCTGAGGTGAAACATCATATTTGGATGACCTCAGACCTTAAACATTATTAATTTGGTGAAATTTATGGGGGTAACATCTTAGTTTGATGATCTCAAACCTTAAAACATCATAACTTGGTGATAAGGTCTGAGGTGAAACATCATATTTGGATGACTTAAGACCTTAAACATCATTAATTTGGTGAAATTTATGGGGGTAACATCTTAGTTTGATGACCTCAGACCTTTAACATCATTAATTTGGTGAAATTTATGGGGGTAAGATCTTAGTTTGATGACCTCAGACCTTAAACATCATAACTTGGCGACAAGGTATGAGGCAAAACATCATATTTGGATGACCTTGAACCTTAAACATCATTAATTTGGTGAAATTTATGGGGGTAACATCTTAGTTTGATGATCTCAGACCTTAAAACATCATATTTGGATGACCTTAGACCTTAAACATCATTAATTTGGTGAAATTTGTGGGGGTAACATCATAGTTTAGTGATGAAGACATCAATGCACGACATATAAAAATATTCAAGGTCAAAAGAAGCAAAGTTCTCCTCAGAGAATGATATAGCACATAAATTAGAATTACAAGTTAAAATGTAATAGAAAATGTTATCAGAGGTTACAGACCAATATGATCCAGTAACAAAAATTACAAATAAGAGCTTCACAAAATACGGCCTAAGTGTCTGCAATCTCAGGGTTAGTGGCCATGGCCCCACTTCCTAGGACGATTTTGGTCACTTCTATCCCATCATCTTAAGGATTAACGTCTTCAGTCCCTGTAGCTTCTGGTTGAGCAGTCTCTGCAGGCACAGCAACTCCTTCCTCCTCGACCTCTTGTAAGGCTTGAGAAAATCGAGGATCAGCGTAGTCCAGACCAATGAAGACTGAGGCTGCCAAGCTCCCTGACTCTTTATCTTTCGTTGCAACCCATTTTCTAGTGGCTTAACACCTCTTTCGAGGTATTAAAAGTTGAATCTTATGAATTGGTCAGAGACCTAATAGTCGGCTAACCACTTCTCAGAGGCATCCTCAAGGGCAGCCTTCACTACAAAATCAACATTTTATTGGAGGGTGTCGTCCTTAGCCTTCAGGGCAGAGGAGTAGTCTTTCTGGAGCTTTGCAATATCCTTTTACACCTACTTCACCTTGTTCTCAGACTCCTCCTACAAGGCAGTCTTTAGATTCTCCACTTCAGCATTTAGAGCGACCTCCACTTTTTGGGCCTCTCTTCCCTTTTTAATTAGGGGTAGCTTCCCCAGGTCCAGTCAACAAACCGGTGCATGGTGAGGACACCCTACAACACAAAATCAAATGCATAAGATCAAGATAATTAAAATCAAAGATGAGGTTACACTTGGAACAATATTTACCTAGATAGACCTGTGAAGGCAAGACTCGGCCAGCAGATGAGTATCGATAGAGCATAGGAAGAGCTTGTCAGCATCGATCATCACAGAGCCGATGATATCCATTACTTTTAGACTATGTCCTATGAGGATGTCACCAATCTTTAGTTGTTCTAGATGAGAAACCAGTACATCATTGAACGAGATGGGGATAGCGCGATCACTCTTTTAGGATTTGCTTTGCCTCTGATCCTCTAGGGGTAGTGGTGTAAGATTTCCTCTTTTTTGTAGCGTCGACTTTAGAAGTGCCGACATTCTTCTTAGATAGGGGAGGAGGGGGAGCATTGAGCCCAACTTTCTTCACCATATTAATAAAACTTGGCGCAAACATCTCCCAGAAGTCATCTGGGATCCCTTCGGGGCGTTCTATAAAAATAAAAAACATGTCTGAGTTAGTAAATCAGAAACGTCAAAATATCATAGGTACAACTTGGAAAAATAAACACTTACGAAGTTCGGCTAAAGGAATTCCCCCCAGGCCAGTCTTAGAGAGGTAGTAAGGGGACATCAGGTGGTCATACTTGACCAGCCGACTAAGATCCCCATAATCTTTAAGGTCCATGACCTTTTGAAGGTTATCCTGGCTTAGCCCAGGGTCATCTTTGGCAGCCAGTGACATTTTTCTCCACCTCAGAGGGGTCCTCGTCTCTATAGATGAAGAGGGGGCACAAGCACCAAATTCCCAGGCCCCAGAAATGAATAAGTATCATGGTTTCCAATTATGATTTGAGGTTTAGGTAACCAACAACATCTTCTTGACAAACTTCCTAGTTAGGAAGTGGTAGTATCTCAGATGGTTTCTGGCAGCGGAGGGCACGTAGCACCCTATGAAGACCCTGACAGGAAGGTCTGAACGATGAACTGCCTTCCATAAGACGATGGCTCCAATCATCACTCTCCAGGCATTGGGAGACAATTGGGAAGGGTCCAGGTCGATATGGGATAGTATGGCCCTAATTATTGGATGGATAGGGAGATGAAAGCCTAACTTAAACATCTGCTCATATACACAGATCTCCCCATCACGGCCACCAAAGGCCCTCTCATCCCTTAGAGGTCTCCTAAGTTTAATAGAAGGACCGACGGAATAAAGGTGCTTAAAAGCTAAAAGATCGAATTCATTGATAGTGCTCTCTATCTCAGCTGCCTTCGAGATGTCAGCGTCACTTCCATAGCCATCATCCTGATCCCTAGTGATGTTGGCCTGGGCACGCGTAGGAGCACCATTAAGGAACCTCTGAGCGAAGTCAGCCCCTGTGGTGGTCGATAGAGGAATATCATCTATTATCGGTGTGACAGTCACACTCGGCCCTACAACATCAACATCAGAAGAAGTTCGTGAAGAGCTAGAACCATTGTGGGATGAGGCGCGACTCTCGACCTCGGCCTTATCAGGGACTTGATCTTTACTAATGGAGAAATCCATTGCCTCCTGGAATGAGTTAACAAACATGGGGTTTGAGGGGGATGACTCAGACTCAGACATTGGAGTGGGTACTAATGGAGTCTCCACTGGCTCAGCTGGTTCTACTGGCTCAGGGTATATCACCCTCAAGGGGGTGGAAAGATAGGTCTGAGAGGGAATGCCTCAGACCTATGAGCTTTCTCTTGGGCTCGTTCTATTTGCCTAATCTTATCTAGAGTCTTCTTCATAAGAGAATGGAATTCCTCTAAGAGCTGATAAAGGGGTCTAAGCATATAAGTCAGACCTTACACTTGGGACAATAAATCAAAAAATAAACAAGTTGGAAACTTAACTAAGGATCAAATTGGGATTTTAAAGCAAGAACAGGGCCCACCGAAAAACTCAATAAGTCACCGAAAAACCCATACGATCACCTGAAAATGATAACAGTTGCCGAAAAATACAAGAAATGCAGAAATAAAGCTGTAAATGGTAGGAAAGGTGAAGACAGTACCTGAGGAAGTGCGAGATGAAGGATAAGAAGAGTAAGGGCAACGAAAATGCATAGGTCTGAGTGGCGATAAAACTCTTAGAGAGGAGAGAGAGGATACAGAATGCTCAGGCGGGAAAAGGATAAGAAATGGGAAAAATAAGAAGGAAATGAGGTTTAAAAACCCCAAACCCATATGCACGCACCCTAAGGCCCATCATTGTATTAGGGGCCTAAAAAGAAACCATCATGGCACTTACCCAACACGCTATCTACTGCAATACTTGACACTTGTCAAATAAATATTGATGCACCATGCAGAAAGGTCTCGGAGCTATATACCCCATAGTCACCCATTCACATAAGTAACTAAGGGCTAGGGGTGATTGATGTGCCCAAAATATACCTGAAAACTCGGATATACTAACCTCGAAAAAATGGTGGCCGAGGTAGTAAGGGGTCTAAATTGGCGATTGGCGATCTCGCCCAACATAAGGTCGGCTACGACCGACGTTATTAGTACCCACTACTAGGGAGAAGGTGAGGTCTACATGGATCATGTTATCAGTTATCCAACATGTCGTCCACAACCGACATGACGTCTGCATCATACATTAACCTCGGTTGGGTATCAGTCGAGGTCAGTAAAGATCACCACAGTCATCATGATCAACCTCGTCTAGGAATCAACCAACGTTCCAACTACGCCTACGTAAACTCAACCCAAGCTGACGTTACAACTCCTCTCTTCTTACCTTGGCTTTCTATTGGGCCGAGCTCATCGTGAATAACCTCGGATAAGGTAGTAGTCATATTTCCCCAACCTCATACTCTTCAAGGTCAAGGTTGTTCCTTCTAGGGACAAGGCCGAGCAATCACAAGCATATGAAAGGGAAGGAACACGTGGAAAAAATCAGTTATAACCGAATCAACCCCCTTACGTGAGGGAATATTTCATCATTATTCTCTACATATGACAAGGATATATGTCTTCATCAGATTGGCTAGATCAACATATACATGCTCATTGCATGCATGGGGGGTACATGACACCCCCCAAACACTATATATACTTGTTTTCTCCTACCTTGAGAAGGATCCGATCATTATAACCCTATCTAAACTCTGTCAAATTATACAGTAGAGAGAGAAAGCTTAAGCGATTGTATATATGGCCATTAGTGCCCTATTTTGGTGACCTTATTCACTCACTTGCACAGTGGACGTAGGCCTAATTGGCTGAACTACTTACATATTGGTGTCCATCCTCTTCTCTTCATCTCAATCTCTTATATTTAGTATATACTTGAGCTTCCATTGTTTTCACCGATTTGATTACAAACACCTTTAAGGGCGGTGCTATTTCCAGCATCATTAGAGGGCTTGAAAGTATCCAGTATATTAGCTATGGGTGGCTTAATAACATAACCCATCCTGGGGAGGCTTGATAATATCCCATTTATATACAGAAGGATGGTGTTAAAGAAGATAAAAAGCCATATTCCATGAGAGGCAATTGAAGCGACTAGAGGAAGGCCATGAAAGGCAATTGTTGTTTTCCTGTAATCACGAAGCATGTCAAAGCTACAGAATCTCCTAAGGGCTAAATATACGGCCGTGGTAATTAAATGAATCTGTTAAGCGACTAAGGCAAGCAGTATAGTTAACATGCCACATCCATTATCAAGAAGCGGTATTATAATGAGGACCCAATTATAAAGTTACAACCATAAAGCTACAAAAGATAGGTTCCAAACACTGAAAGGTGCTGCGGCCTATTAGAGAAAAACAACTCAGGTGTAGCCTCTATTTAGGAAGGGTCTATGACCACTTTCAAACATTCAAGATTATACGTAGCGAGGAAAAGGGGCGCAACCCATCTACATTACAGTGCCGCGGCCTTAAGTTATATTCTATTTTTGTTTCTAAATATGGCCTCGGCCCATGACCCATATGTTTGCAAGAAAATGCATAAATCAAGCAAGCAAAGATGTATAGAAAGAGCATTCATTCGAGTATCAAAGCAAGCAAAGAAAAGTAGAGGAAATTCAAAATCTACTAGAGCAGGCATAAATAATAAAATTGAACTTGACCGTAGCTTTGATAATATCGGTTCTAAGTTTACAAACAAGGGGGGACGCAACCACTATAAAGAGTTACAAAAAGTGACAAAGGTACGTAACCCATATATGTAAAAGTTCAAAAATTAGAAGGGACGCGAACCTATACGGATGAGAAGTTCAAATAATTTTGAAGATTACAGGCTCATGAGGTCGCATCGTCGTTGACATCCCCTTCCTCACCATCCGCGATTGTTTCAGTCTCTTCCTCCATGGACGTTGCCTCAGCCTCCGCCCTAAACCTGGATTTTTCTTCGATCATGGCCTTGAGCTTAGCTATGCATTTTTTATGCTCAACGTCACAAATTCCCTAGGTAAGAACCGTCTCCTTAGTCTCCGAGAAGTTCTTTATGATTTTGTGCCAGAGATTTTGGTAACTGCGAAGGTAGGCCCTATTATTTATGAGATAAAAATCTTTAGATCCCTTAAATGACTTCACCATGCAGTCGATGTCCAGTTGAAGGGCTTCACCGTGATCCACCTCTATTTTCTTCATTACCGCAACTTGGGCTTCTACATCACAAGAAACCTTGGCCTCCAGTTCCTCGTACTAATTTTGAAGGAGTCTGAGCTTATTATTGGAAGACTCAGCAACTTGGGCAGCTTTTGCGGCTTGCGCCTGACAGACCTTGAGAGATTCCGTGACCTGGTTAAAATTTGCCTCGGCTTCTTCTTTGGCCTTGACTTCTGCTTCCAAGTTCATTAAGCTGCCTGAAGTGCTGCGGCAGCAGATAACTTTCTAGCTTCAAAGGAAGAATTCTTCATATTCTCCAAATCAGTGGTGTGTACCCTCTTCGCTGCCTCCTTTAGTTTATAGAGGGACTCATACTTCCTCTTTTGGGCTACCATGACGTTCGCGGCCTAAAAAAAAAGTTAGAATCAAGGTATGGAATGAAAAATTAAAACTGAGAGAGCACTTCCACTTACCCTCAAAAGTCTATGGAGGAAACTATCCTCTAGATCATCATGATCTTCATCCACTAACCTGTCAAGGTTCGTAGCGTCAAGAACCCTCTTCATCCTTTGAGAGACCCTCGTAGTAGTGTCCCATGAGGACTCAGGGTCCGACTGTCTTAGCTGTGGCCACCACCGTCCTTTAGGACAAGCACCGACGTGACACTAGGGAGGCAATAAGTTGGCATTAATTGCAACTACAGGTGGTGGCGACGGAGAAGATGAATGGATAGGGGCGTAATAAGTGGACATCAAACCTACCGCGACCAAATTGGCACCGATATCATCATCAAACTCAGCTTGGGGTTGGGGGGCAGCAATGTCAGTTTTCTCCACGACCTGATTTTGGGTCGCAGTAGGAGGGTTTTGGTCGCTGGAATGGACCACGGTGGGAGCTTTGGTCCTGGGCCTCTTTCTTTTTCGATGCCTTGCAGCATTGTTGAGGATAATTGCATCCTCGTCCATCTCTTCCAGTTGGGTAGCCAAGAGTTCCCTGTCAACCTCCTCACCTGAAAGAGGAAAAGCAACAGTAAATATTTAAAGTTTTAAATGTAAGTTATTACGGAGTAAGAATGTTAATTAAGTTATTACCTTACGTAGCCATCTAATTAGGTATAGATTTATTTGGGAAGTAGACTTCTTCAAATACAGAGGCAAAAGTAACATGTGTACTGAATCTCTTATGCTCAGCGGGAACAACCGCGGCCTTAGCAACTCTCTTCTCTTGCCGCTTGCTCGATTGCAGGTTGTCGAGAACCGCATAAAATATTTCAAAGGTTAGTACACAGAATAATGAGCAATTATAAAGAAGGGACGCGACTATAATCCAAATACCTAGTTTGGAGGGACACCCCCATTGTTGCGGCATTCTAAACGACTTCTCCCTCTCGTTCTACTGAGGGTGAATCTCCCACCCTTCTCCGAAGATGTAGAAATACTTCCCCTTACAGTTCTTTACACTGGTCGGCCTCCTATAGTAAAGGGTCTCATCCCTTCCACGGACGAAGAAGTAGTAATAGCCAACAAACTTTATAGAGTTTTCCTTTCGGCGGTAAAAGTGGAAAAACTCCACGGGAGTAATGTCTTTCTTGAATTGATTCTCCCAAAGTACGATCGCGGTAAGGATGGCCCTCCAGCCATTGGGATCTAACTGGGCTGATGCTGGTTTCATTGTTTGAAAAATTCATCTGATGGGAACAGGAGTTGGAAGCCGCAGCCCGTAAATGAAAGCATGCAGTGGAAAGCAGACCCCATCGTCAGAAAGTACCGTGCACGGTCTTTGGTTCACGATAGGTGCTGAGCACATTAAGTTTTCTGGAAACTCGAAGGCCTCTTCTACCTTGTAAACCTAGTCTTGGGTTATAATGCTGTGGATATCAAGCGCAGCTAAAGCCCTCCCAGCCCTCCCAGAGGTGCCAGCTGGTTCATCCCTAACAATAGTTTCACCCTCAACCACGGTGTTACCTTCCACATTAAATGATCGGTTACTAGAGTTGGCTTCCTCTTCCATCGGCGTGGTCTCAGAATCCTTCCTAGAAGCATAGTTCACGGAGTCTGAGTCTAATACTATGCAGTTGGGGGCAATTATTCAATTGACAAGTCCCTATTGACTTCAATGGAGGCACGAAACAAAGTTCAGGAGGCGATCTCCAAAATGCTTTGCCTAAAACCCTCTCAAAAACTCATCTGTGTCAAAGCTCATACGACTGCAGCAGTACCTGAAAATCATAAGCCGCAGTTAGGTGCCACATCGAGTATGATATAGAGGCCTCTTAGAGGCCATAGCCGGTTCAATCAAATATCAAGACGAACACGAAATATTGAGGCCAAATGGGCAAGTGCGGATTTCAAATCCCTAAAGACAATTATCTCCGCGGCACATTGATTGAATAGGTTAAGCACCGCAAAATATAAATCTAATATCCTAAGGGGCCGCAACCATCCCCCCACAAGCCGCGGCTAGGGCTCAAATCAATTTGAAGGATTAAGGGCAACCCTAGATTACTAAGGGATACATTATCGTGCTGCGGCCACTCACTCTAACAGTTAAGTATCTAGTGTTTATTCATTTAAAGATCAAAGACCCAAAATATGAAGGGTTTATCCAAGAACATCAAGAATAGTTATTTGATTTTAATATGATTAGACACAAATGCGGTTTATATGATCTAAGCAGTGGAAGATTAAGGTCTCATTTTTTATTATGAAGGTCGATTCAAGGAATTCTAGAAAAAACTACAATGATTTATCATGCATATGTATTCGATACTTGGAAATTAACAAATTATTCAATCAAAACCCTAGGTTCCTGTCAAGCAATTGGGGTTTTTCTGAAACAAATACACCCAGAAAAATCTAACACGAAGTTCAGAAATGAGAAGTTCACATGTTCGACTATTAAAGAATAATTATGAACTACAAAAGATATTTAAAGAGGATGTTGGTTCGAAAATTACCTAGAAAGGAGGAAACCGGCGATGCTCAAACTTGAATAATCTCGAAACACCTTGGAACCACCACACTCAGCCTTGGAAAGTCGCCGAAAAGAGCAAAAGGACGTATGAATAGATTTCATCTCTCTAAATGCTCTCAAATATTTAGAAAACGTAATGAAGTTGTAATACCCCGTATTTTTGTGATATTTATTTTATGGGATTAATTAAATTAAATGCGTATTAAATTAGAAATTAATCCGGATTAAAAATACTAGCGAGATGCGAGTTGGTATTTGATTATATGTGCATATATGATTCTATATGAATTTTGAATTATGAAATTTGTGGTGAGACTGAAATACGGTAATTTGGAAATTTTGTTGAGACGCGTGTGACAGTCACATCATGGTATATAATTATGATAATTAAAAAGTGAATTTTATTTCTATTATCCGTATGGTCATTTTGAGTGCGCCAACGCGTCCGGAAGGGTCGAAATAGTCAGAAAACACTAGCTGGGGGTTTGGTTTGGGTCCCGGGGTATTTCTAGGCCATAACGGCAACGTATAAGGGTAGTTTGGTAATTTTGAATTTTGGGGAATTAAAACCTACGAAAATTGGGAATTAATATTTGATTTGGCATTAACCCACTAAGCCCACTAATACCCAAATAGGCTACGGAAGTTATTGAAACCTGTTCCAAAAGAATTTCTAAAGCACAAACCCTAGCCACCATTAACTTTGGAGAAGAAAGCTTGTCAAAAGAGAGAGGAGAGGAGAAATCTGCAGAGGAGAGAGATCCATCCATCAAATTCGTCATCAAATTAGATATACATATAAGACAAGTGATTTAATTCCAATTAATTTTAGAGAATGCTTCTTCCATGCGTAGGAATTTGTTAAAATTGTATTGTTCTTGGAGTATGATGAAAACCCATTTAATTGGATGTAGAGATTTATAAATCTATAGAGGAAATTGCATGTAGAACATTGATAGAATGATTAGTGGGATGATAATACATCTTTTACATTATAAAAACGGATTTAGTTATGTCTTTGAATGACTTGATTTTTCTAGGGTTCATGTTCTAGAGAATTTGGGAAAAATGGTGGAGATTTGATAAATTGATGTAGTTTAGGGTGATTTGAACCCATATAAACGTTGTAATACGGTCGTAACATGTTTAGGAAGGATTAGATACCTTGAAACATTGTTGGAATGACATTTAGAGGAGATTATAAGTGAAGAGAATTGGGGAAAAATGAAATAGGAATTTCTGGGCTCGAATCTGGCCACTCGTTAGAAGACCTACCCAGGTCGTTCGAACGAGCTCGTTCGAACGAGCTTCTAACGAGTTGACAGCCTGGGTTCTAACGAGAGTGATGTTCATTCGAAGACTTTCGTTCTAACGAGATCTCGTTAGAAGACCCAGTTCGTTCGAACGAACTCTCGTTCGAACAGCCTCGTTCGAACGAGACTTCGAACGAGTTAACAGTTTAGGCTTTTTAGCCTGTTTTGATCCCGAGTGTCCCGTAACCTTGTGTATACATAGAGATAACCTTCCCTTGATGATTAATTGATATATTTGGGATGTTTGGGATATAATGAGGAGTCAAACCTAGTAGTGTAGTTTGAACCTAAGGGAAAATATGAAGTAGGATGTGAGTGTCTATTACGATGTGAGCTATTGACGACCAAATTAATTATATTAACCGGGAACATATAAATGGTGTAATATTATATGTCAGTACGAGAAGAGATATGTACGAATATATTATGGTGATTACTAAGACGTGTGCATACTTAGTATATATGTATTGATTTTATGTGTATGACATACCTACCATACTTTCTATCACGGGAGGTTCGCGTTCGCTTAGGGCCCTCTAATCCTTGTGTTGCCCGGATTTAGACTGGTTACCTCGATGAACATAGGTCAGAGAAGGACTTATTGGGATGTTAATAAGTCTGCTGATCGTGGGAGCGCAGGTATGTGCGTGACGCATGTGATGTGACTGTGTTCGCCTCCATTATTTGTGATGTTGTTATCTGTGAACAATTCCTGAGAGATTAGGAATATGTGATCCTTATGTACGTGATGTACCGGGATGGATAGCAGAGTATGTGTGCACCGTAGCTAGTCTCGGGGTACTTGTATTGTATATTTATGACGTGAATAATATACACTTCATTAATGGGAACTTTCATGTTGTTATTGTGAACATAATTATGGTATTTTAGTGAGAGAACATAACGGGTTAACCGATAGTGAAATGTATTATATATTGGGAATCTGAGTTTAAGTAAAGCCCTCTATTTATTTGATAACGCTAGAATGTATTATGGGAATTGAATAGTAAGGGGTAGAACTTATTACGGTTCGGTTAGATATGGATTTCTTATAGATGGGTACGGTACATTAGGAGTGCACATGTAGTCGAGAGATGAGAATTTCATGTGAGTGCACGTCCTAACATGTACTTTGCATTTAATGTTTTAATGTTATTAAAACACTTGCTGTTTTCAAAATGATTTCCACTTTCGGGCTCTGACCCATTTTCTTTCAAATATTTTTTTGTAAAAACCATTTTAGGTGCCCAGCCACAAGGACACCATGCATAGGATTCTCATTCAGGTGACGAGCTGCAGCTGTTTGTGGAAGTTACAGGACTTTGCTTGTAGACGCTTCATCTACTTTGACTCTATATTCAGAAGTTATCAGTTGTAGGGAATGTCGCCCACTCTTTTAGAGACATTTCATTTATTTCAGTTATTCAGACGTTTGGCATGTAATTATTCAGGATTCAGACTTGTCTTATATTTTAGTTGTGGGACTGTTGTGAGGAGTTTTTCCTCCAGACTTATTATTATTAATTGTTGGTTATTTCATTACTTCGTATGGTGAATGGATTATGTTGTTCTTCCATCATTCTTTTATTGCATGTTAATCAGACTTAACTTAAAATTTGGCACTTACTTTTTAAATACTAGGTGGTTAGTAATTATTAAAATGTTTTCGACAGTGATGCTATTAACTGAACCAACTTGTCATTTTGAATTAATTTAATAAAGGAGTAGCTACCCGGTATTTAATTAGTGGGGGTGTCATAAGTGGTATCAGAGCATCAGGTTCTAGTGTCTTTTAGGATCTGTACGGCTTATTATATTTCCGCTAAGCTTCCTTTGATGTAGAGCCCTGTACTTTAGGACTGTTGTATTCTTTTGTATATGCTACGTTCTTCATCTATTCTAAGTTTATAACTGCGAATTTATAAAATTCATTCTTATTTCAGATGCCTCCACGACGTGCACGAAGGGTTCCCAGGGATGCGACGCCAGAACCACAGCCCGCACCAGCTCAGGGCACGATGAATGCCGTCGAGGTTGCAGCCATTGTGGCCCAGGCGGTAAATGCCGCACTGGCAGTAGTTTAGCAGACACCACCTCAGGCGCCGATAGCCGCGCCAGTTCAGGCACATGCATTCCCGTCTGCTTAGGAACGTGTACGTGATGCTTTTCAGAAAGCACACCCTCCGGAGTTCGCAAGTAGCTCCGATGTGGTAGTTTCGAGTCAGTGGATGAATGACATCCAGCGACACCTGAGGATGTATGAGTGCACAGATGTCCAGAAGCAGATACTAGCGACCTTTAAGCTAGTAGGGTCTGCACTGCAGTGGTAGGAGTCTATTACCACCGTAGAGGAGAGGGATACTCTCACTATTCAGGAGTTCTGGGTGAGGTTCGACCGCAAGTACTTTCCGTCAGCTGTTCACACGAAAATGAGGAGGAAGTTGATGAGCCTTCGATAGGAGGGTAAGACTGTGGCCGAGTATGAGGCCGAATTCACTGATCTTCTGAACATTGTTCCGGATGAGATACCGACGGAGGAAAAGAAGATACGGAAATTTACAGACGGGTTGACATGAAGGATTCGTCAGCACTTGTTAGGGAACCTCTCGTTAATTACTTATTCTGATGTGGTTAACGCTGCATTGCTCCATTGCCAGGATCACCGCTTTCACATGGCTGAGGGTAAACGATCGGGAGAGTCTAGCCATCAGGGCAGGACTGGAGGAAATGGTGCCAGTGGGGCACAATTTGTTCAGGGGCAGAGGCAGGGTGATCAAGGTACCCAGCTGGGGGATCACAAGAGGTTCAGGTCAGGAAATTTTAGGCACGGACAGGGAGGTTTTCGGCAGGACCATCAGGGTCCGAACGACCATCAGCACCAGTAGGGTCAGAATGGTCAACAACAGTTTCAGCAGGGCCAGCCGGGCTAGTGGAGGAACGGTAACGGCCATCAGGGCTGGGGGCAGCAGGGACAGAGAGGGGGGAACTTCCCGGGGAAGTGTTTCGTTTGTGGCAAGACTGGCCATAAATGCCAGGACTGACCTGATAAGGGCAGGGCCCCGCAGCAGCAGCAGGGTGCTCGACATGAGCCACAGAGGCCACTTTTTCCACCAGCCCTCCCAGCTCCAGCCCAGGTTCCAGCTCTTTCAGCCATTTCAGCAGTTCCTGTGCAGTAGGGACAGTTACAGTATGGACGTGTCTATAACGTCCACCAAGCAGCAGCTCCACAGGCACCACCCGCTATTGAGGGTATGTTTCCTATCCATGGTACTATGGGTCAGGTTTTATTTGATACGTGGGCAACACATTGCTTTATAGCTACACATTTTGCGAAAGCCTTTGGGTTGTTAGCTACGGCAGAGAGCACAGTGACGTGTGTAGACTCATCATTGGGGAGTGGGTCACTTATTTTCTTTATATGTCGGGGAGTGGGGGTAGAGATTGGTAGTCTGGTATTACCTGTAGATATGTTGGTATTAGATATGCATGTTCACGATGTGATTATCGGTATGGATTGACTCGCTGATTATAGAGCCATGATTGATTGCTTCGGTGGGAGCATTGTTTTTGCCATTCCGGGGCAAGAGATGTTTGTAGTGGCGATGCCTCGTCCAGAGGGAGGCTCGACCGCTCATTTGTATTACCTAGAGGAGGATACCTCTAAGGAGGTTGTGATTCCTTTATATTCGATCCCAGTTGTCAGGGAGTATTCTGATGTGTTCCAGGAGATACCATGCCTACCCCCCAGTCGAGAGATAGACTTTCTTATAGACTTATTACCAGGTATGAGACCTATAGCACGCATACCGTACCGTATGGCTCCAGCTGAGATGAGGGAGTTGCAGGATCAGATTGAGCAGTTGTTGGGTCATGGGTTTATACGGAGGAGTACTTCACCGTGGGGTGCCCCTGTGTTGTTCGTGAAGAAGGGAAATGGCTAACTGAGATTGTGTGTGGACTACCGAGAGTTGAATAAGGTCACGATACGGAATAAGTATCCGTTGCCTCAAATCGATGACTTATTCGACCAGTTGAGAGGAGCTTCTTTCTTCTCAAAGATTGATTTGAGATCGGGATACCATCAGTTGCGTATCAGGGAGGAGGATGTCTCGAAGACTGCGTTGTTGTCGAGATATGGTTCTTACGATTTTTGAGTTATGCCTTTTGGTTTGACCAACGCTCCAGCAGTGTTTATGGACTTGATGAATAGAGTGTTCAGGGATTTCCTAGATCAGTTTGTCATTGTCTTCATCAATGATATTCTGGTTTACTCCCAGACAGAGGAGGAGCACGCCGAGCATTTGAGGTAAGTTTTGCAGACACTATGTCAGAACGAGTTGTATGCAAAATATGAGAAATGCGGGTTTTGGCTGAAGGAGGTCCAGTTTTTAGGACATATTATTTCTGATCGGAGGATATCTGTTGATCCGGGGAAAGTATCCGCGGTGAGGGAGTGGGGACAGCCCACTACACCAATGGAGATCCGCAGTTTCTTGGGTCTAGCAGGATACTACAGGAGGTTCATTCGGGGATTTTCGAAGATAGAAGGTCCTTTGACACATCTGACTCGTAAGGGCGTGCCATTCATCTGGAGTGATGCCTGTCAGTTGGCATTTGATAAGTTGAAGGATAAGTTGACCTCAGCACCTGTGTTAGCATTACCGAGACCGGGAGTTTAATGTCTAGTATACACCGATGCGTCCTTACAAGGACTTGGAGGTGTATTAAAGCAGGAGAGTCAGGGCATAGCTTATGCTTCTCGTAAGCTAAAGCCTCACGAGAAGAATTACCCCACTCATGACTTGGAGTTGGCGGCAGTTGTATTTGCCCTTCGGATATGGAGACATTATCTTTTAGGGGAGAGGTTTCGGTTGTTCACAGACCACAAGTCTCTACAGTACCTACTCACGCAGAAGGAGTTGAATATGAGGCAGCGAAGGTGGCTTGAGTTTGTGAAGGACTACCAGTTTGATATCCAGTATCACCCGGGGAAGGCTAACGTGGTAGCAGACGCGTTGAGCCGTAGGCCAGCAGATAAAGTGGCAGAGGTGTGGAAGGCCAAGTGGAAGGAATTGGGACACCAGGATGCAGTGGCCCGATCGTTCATGTCTGTGATGACCGTTACACCGCAGATTGTCACGAAGGTAGTAAGGGCACAGGCAAATGACTCGTTCTGTCAGGAGCTGATAGTTCAATTATTAGCAGAGGGAGCTGATTCCGATACCGTTAGCTCAGACGGGGGATTACGCTTCAATGGGATATTGGTAGTTCCGTAAGGGGAGGAATTGCGGCACGAGGTGATGGTAGAGTCGCACGGCTCACGGTTCGCGGTACATCCCGGTGGGGACAAAATGTACCAAGACATGAGACGACAGTATTGGTGGAGCGGGATGAAGAGAGATATTGCTAAGTTTGTCTCTAAATGCGCTACTTGTCAGCTAGTAAAAGTGGATCATCAGAGACCGGCAGGACTGCTACAGTCGTTGGAGGTCCCAATGTGGATGTGGGAGAGCATATCCATGGACTTTATCACGGGGTTGCCTACGTCACAGAGAGGTCACGACTCCATTTGGGTGGTTGTGGACAGGTTGACCAAAGTCGCTCATTTTCTACCCGTAAGGACAGACTACACTGTGGGACAGTATGCCCAGCTCTTTATTTCAGAGATAGTGAGACTTCACGGTGTGCCCCTAAATATCGTGTCTGACCGAGACAAGATATTTATTTCACGATTTTGGGAGAGTTTTCAGGAGGCCATGGGCACGGAATTGCGGTTGAGTACGGCGTATCAACCGCAGAGCGATGGGCAAACCGAGCGTACAAACCAGATGTTGGAGGACATGCTACGTATGAGTATCATTGATTTTGGGGGTGGATGGGAGCAGTATCTTCCGCTGGTGGAGTTTGCTTACAACAACTCCTACCAAATCACCATAGGCATGGCTCCATTTGAGGCGTTGTACGGTAGACCTTGTTGTTCCCCAGCATGTTGGTTGGAGGTGGGGGACAACAAACTACTAGGGCCGGAAGTGATTCAGGATACTTCGACGAGGATAGAATTGATTCGGAGTCGCATTCGGGTAGCTCAGGATCGGGAGAAGAGCTATGCTGATGCGAAGAGGTTCTTCAGAGAGTTTCAAGTGGGGGACAAGGTTTTGCTCATAGTATCTCCTTTGAAGGGGATTATGCGTTTCGGGAAGCAAGGGAAGTTGGCACCGAGATATGTGGGACCATTTCCTATTATTGAGCGGATTGGACCGGTTACGTATAGACTTGGGTTACCGGAGCTTTTGCATCGGATTCACGATGTATTTCATAATTCCTCGCTAAGGAAATATCTTAGAGACAATTTGGCTCATTCTCATATTGCTTTGGAGGACATCGATCTCCAACCAGATAGCTCCTACGAGGAGGGGCCGATTGCTATTTTGGATCGAAGTGAACGGAAACTGCGGTCAAAGATACTTCCGTTAGTGCATGTTCATTGGCGACATCATAATATCGAGGAGTCCACATGGGAGCGCGAGGATGAGATGCGCGAACGTTATCCAGAGTTGTTCTTACCAGGTACTTTCTAGTTCCGAATTTCGGGACAAAATTCAGTTATTAGGGGGGAGTATGTAATACCCCGTATTTTTGTGATATTTATTTTATGGGATTAATTAAATTAAATGCATATTAAATTAGAAATTAATCCGGATTTAAAATACTAGCGAGATGCGAGTTGGTATTTGATTATATGTGCATATATGATTCTATATGAATTTTGAATTATGAAATTTGTCGTGAGATTGAAATACGACAACTTGGAAATTTTGTTGAGACGCGTGTGACAGTCACGTCATGGTATATAATTATGATAATTAAAAAGTGAATTTTATTTCTATTATCCGTATGGTCGTTTTTAGTGCCCCAACACGTCCGGAAGGGTCGAAATAGTCAGAAAACACTAGCTGGGGGTTTAGTTTGGGTCCCGGGGTATTTCTAGGCCATAACGGCAACGTATAAGGGTAGTTTGGTAATTTTGAATTTTGGGGAATTAAAACCTACGAAAATTGGGAATTAATATCTGATTTGGCATTAACCCACTAAGCCCACTAATACCCAAATAGGCTACGGAAGTTATTGAAACCTGTTCCAAAAGAATTTCTAAAGCACAAACCCTAGCCACCATTAACTTTGGAGAAGAAAGATTGTAGAGAGAGAGGAGAGGAGAAATCTGCAGAGGAGAGAGATCCATCCATCAAATTCGTCATCAAATCAGAGATACATATAAGGCAAGTGGTTTAATTCCAATTAATTTCAGAGAATGCTTCTTCCATGTGTAGGAATTGGTTAAAATTGTATTGTTCTTGGAGTATGATGAAAACCCATTTAATTGGATGTAGAGATTTATAAATCTATAGAGGAAATTGCATGTAGAACATTGATAGAATGATTAGTGGGATGATAATACATCTTTTACATTATAAAAATGGATTTAGTTATGTCCTTTAATGACTTGATTTTTCTAGGGTTCATGTTCTTGAGAATTTGGGAAAAATGGTGGAGATTTGATAAATTGATGTAGTTTAGGGTGATTTGAACCCATATAAACGTTGTAATATGGTCGTAACATGTTTAGGAAGGATTAGATACCTTGAAACATTGTTGGAATGACATTTAGAGGAGATTAGAAGTGAAGAGAATTGGGGAAAAATGAAATAGGAATTTCTGGGCTCGAATCTGGCCACTCGTTAGAAGACCTACCCAGGTCGTTCGAACGAGCTCGTTCGAACGAGCTTCTAACGAGTTGACAGCCTGGGTTCTAACGAGAGTGATGTTCATTCGAAGACTTTCGTTCGAACGAGATCTCGTTAGAAGACCCAGTTCGTTCGAACGAACTCTCGTTCGAATAGCCTCGTTCGAACGAGACTTCGAACGAGTTAACAGTTTAGGCTTTTTAGCCTGTTTTGATCCCGAGTGTCCCGTAACCTTGTGTATACATAGAGATAACCATACCTTTATGATTAATTGATATATTTGGGATGTTTGGGATATAATGAGGAGTCAAACCTAGTAGTGTAGTTTGAACCTAAGGGAAAATATGAAGTAGGACGTGAGTGTCTATTACGATGTGAGCTATTGACGACCAAATTAATTATATTAACCGGGAACATATAAATGGTGTAATATTATATGTCAGTACGAGAAGAGATATGTACCAATATATTATGGTGATTACTAAGACGTGTGCATACTTAGTATATATGTATTGATTTTATGTGTATGACATACCTACCATACTTGCTATCACGGGAGGTTCGCGTTCGCTTAGGGCCCTCTAATCCTTGTGTTGCCCGGATTTAGACTGGTTACCTCGATGAACATAGGTCAAAGAAGGACTTATTGGGATGTTAATAAGTCTGCTGATCGTGGGACCGCAGGTATGTGCGTGACCCATGTGATGTGACTGTGTTCGCCTCCATTATTTGTGATGTTGTTATGTGTGAACAATTCCTGAGAGATTAGGAATATGTGATCCTTATGTACGTGATGTACCGGGATGGATAGCAGAGTATGTGTGCACCGCAGCTAGTCTCGGGGTTCTTGTCTTGTATATTTATGACGTGAATAATATACACTTCATTAATGGGAACTTTCATGTTGTTATTGTGAACATAATTATGGTATTGTAGTGAGAGAACATAACGGGTTAACCGATAGTGAAATGTATTATATATTGGGAATCTGAGTTTAAGTAAAGCCCTCTATTTATTTGATAACGCTAGAATGTATTATGGGAATCGAATAGTAAGGGGTATAACTTATTATGGTTCGGTTAGATATGGATGTCTTATAGATGGGTACGGTACGTTAGGAGTGCACATGTAGTCGAGAGGTGAGAATTTCATGTGAGTGCACGTCCTAACATGTACTTTGCATTTAATGTTTTAATGTTATTAAAGCACTTGCTGTTTTCAAAATGATTTCCACTTTCGGGCTCTGACCCATTTGCTTTCAAATCTATTTTCGTAAAAACCATTTTAGGTGCCCAGCCACAAGGACACCATGCATAGTATTCTCATTCAGGTGACGAGCTGTAGCTGTTTGTGGAAGTTACAAGACTTTGCTTGTAGACGCTTCATCTACTTTGACTCTATATTCAGCAGTTATCAGTTGTAGGGCATGTCGCCCACTCTTTTAGAGACATTTCATTTATTTCAGTTATTCAGACGTTTGGCATGTAATTATTCAGGATTCAGACTTGTCTTATATTTTAGTTGTGGGACTGTTGTGAGGAGTTTTTCCTCCAGACTTATTATTATTAATCGTTGGTTATTTCATTACTTCGTATGGTGAATGGATTATGTTGTTCTTCCATCATTCTTTTATTGCATGTTAATCAGACTTAACTTAAAATTTGGCACTTACTTTTTAAATACTAGGTGGTTAGTAATTATTAAAATGTTTTCGACTGTGATGCTATTAACTGTACCAACTTGGCATTTTGAATTAATTTAATAAAGGAGTAGATACCCGATATTTAATTAGTCGGGGTGTCACTGAAGTCCACGGCCTGAACAATTTATATAAGAGAGCACGGAAGATGAATCGTCAGTTTCGATGTACCGCGGCACCTAATAAGACTGAACTAAGCTACAACCCCAATTGCAATCTCTTGGCACTACGACTTGGGGGCTTATTGATAGTACAAATACAAACCCTGTCGCAGATGGTACTCTGCATCGTACATGTTTATACGCCGCGATCATTATCAGGATATGGTGAAGCCCTACTCAACACGGGGTGCGGCCCTACCAAATACAGGGCAACACCACATACCGCTTGCCATTATGAAAAGGCCACGGCGCCCTACTTAATGTAGGGAGCGACACATACCACTTTCCATTATGAAAAGGTTGCAAAAGCTACCCACTACAGGGTACGGCACCTTTGGCTTTGGCCCTTTGCAGGATGCAACACTCACATTGCTTGCATTACAAGCCTCATCCATCTCTATTACAGCAACTCCAGACCTTATATACGTCACGTGCTCAGGACACGTGACACAACTCACATACCTCCTATAAATAAAGGTCCACACCTCAAGATAAACCGATTCCACAGGCCCGGGGTAGATTTTGTAATACATATTTTCTTTACACAACCTCAACATACATCTTGAGGGTTACTCATCTACATCGCAACCGCCTCTCCGACACACCGGAATCCTCAATATTGCCATGTACTCTCCTTTATTCTCATACTTGTACACCTCTTTAGTCACGATTATATTGTACAATGCAACGCATATAATGAGAACGGAGCAACAGAGTGGACGTAGGACTATTTTAGAGGCTGAACCACTCTATATCATGTCTTCTCTCTATTTACAAGCTTTATTTACTTATTATATACTTTACTCTTGATTTACTGGTACGAGAACGACAAGTGGACGATTTCTCGTATAAACAATCACACTAGTAATTTATTGGGATTTAGCGTATCCCTTAAGCAAGATGAGACCTTACTTGGCAATGCGCACAAATTGGAATTTACATGATTACCACACTCTTTTATTTTATTTTTATTTTCCCTTTTTAGTCTTAGACCGATGGATCTTAAAAACTAACTAAGTCATGCAGTAGTTTATCGGGAGGGTTCGTTGTTTGGATTTCGATTGCAAGACGTCTCAAATAAGACATTGGCAAAAGTCGGGTGTTGAGGTAAGTCGGATACTAAGATGATTAAATTCTTTTTGCATGTACATTTGTGGTTTTGTACTTGATGTATGGATATGCTTGGTATGTATGGTACAAATTGGATGTATATGTGTCATTCATCTTTGTTAATGATATGTGTGTGTAACATATGATGTGGAATATATGGACAACCGAGTTATGTTATGATAGGCATGGGTGAGCCTTTTCTTTTATCTCATGGAATATGGGTATGGACAAATTGGGTATAAAACTTGGGTTAATAACTCAAATTAAAATATAAGGTTACGCTTTAACGAATTCCGAGGACGAAATTCCACTATAAGGGTAGGAGAATGTAATACCATGTATTTTCATAATAAAATATTACGGCATAAATAAATTTAATAATTTCAAATTTATTTTGGGAATAAATTAAATCGGATGGATTTATATTAAATCGGTAAAAATTTAAATTGAAAATAAAAATTTATTCGTGAATATATAAATTCAAGACTCAGTTTGTCGTAATGAGTTCACCAGTGAAAAATAAATCATACGTTAATAAATTTATGGGTACGTGTCGTTTAAACACAATAAATATGTCAAAGTGGAATGAAAATAATTGTGACGCATTTTGGGTGGCTTTATGGGCTCGTTTAGGTGTTTTAAACCTTTAAAAATGGTCCCTACGTATAGGTATATAAGTTGTAAGGTTATTGGGATAGCTTGGATATGGGTTCGGGCCCATTTAGGGGTCTAATAATAGGACTTTTGGCCTAAATCGAGATTTACAGTAATTTAAGTTAAGGAGGGAGGTTAAGAAACTCACACATTTAACAAAACCTAAACCTAGCAGTCAGAGGATACCAAAATCAAGAGGGAATATGATACTAAAGATCCAAAGGGAAAAACTCAAGAAGGGGAGGCGGAGAAATTTAAGAACAAGTCATCAACCCAAATTAATCAGGCAAAATTTCTCTTGCTTAAATTTAAATGTCCAAATTAGTTCTTAAATCATCGAAGTTTTCTTCCATGTATATTCTGGACTTCATAGGGAATTGATGGCAAAATGAAATAATTCAACCGCATGTATGTAGAAAATACAAATCTGAGATAGGTTAGTTGAATCCAAAAATTAAAATGAAGCTAGGGTATTTTAAATGATGAATCATTGCATAACAAACTTGCTAAAATTTGTAGAGGTTGATTTATATGTTGAAAAAAGGTATCTATGTTTAGAAATCTGGAAATTTTGATATTTGGGACCCTTTTTTAGGTTAGAACATGGTTGGATTAATTAAATGAAATCTTATTTGTGTAGGTTTGTAAAGGGGTTAAATTGTGGGATTTGAGGACTCAAATCCATATTAAATTATGAAAATAATTAACCTAAGATGATAAAATAAACCCTAAAGACCCAATTTAATGGTTATGTAAAGGTATAGACCCTTGGGTTGGGATATGAAGAAGAAATAAGAAATCCGATATTAAGAAAACTATTAGATCTGGTCTGCTGTGACAAATCGATTCGATTCGCCTTGGAACGAATTGATTCAGTTTGGCATCGAATCGATTCGCCCCTGGGGACAGGTTCAGTTTCGTCCAGGGTTATATTTGGGACTTTTTAGGAAACCGTAGGAGTGGGTTAAATGGTGTTTGGGTAAGCGAGGATTGGATTAAAAATACGTTTATGGAACGGATATTAAATGGGGAACCATTATAGGTGGGTAAATATTTTAAAGAGGAAAATTTAATAAATAACTATATAGGTAATTGTAAAAGCGTAATTATTTATGAGAAATCAGTTGGGATATTTTGGTATAATTATAGGGTGATAGCCTATACATAGTATATGAGTATAATATATACTTACATTTTTGTATGAACATACATATGTTCATGGACAGTCCTATCGGGTGGGGTTGCGCACGTTCGGGATTGTAGCACACGTCGACACAAGAGGGCTAGACATTATGTAGGTCATTTTAGGTACTACGTAGCAGCGCCATCTACAAGAGGTTGGTGTTGATGCTGGGATCCTTTGTCAGTGTTGGGTATGGGTCGTGAATTGGCGTACTACGTAGAGACCGACCCACTAATGTGTATTTTGTGTTATCTGATTAGATAAGAGATTCCTTCAGACATACCGATAGAGCACAAACGAGACACTACGGGTAGATGCCTTTAAGTGCTGCATATATGAAAGGACATATGTATGACTATATAAACATAATGAGATTAATTCATATGCCTAAGAACATAGACAATAAATCACAAACCCAATACTATGTAATGTGCATATTATATGTTTTGTTATTTTATGGGGAAACGGACTGGGTTACCTTGGGAAAATAACAATATGAAGATAAATAATTATGGTTCAGGATGTTGGATATTACTTAATGCATTTTATACTATAGTGGTACAGTTAGTATTAATTATTCGGGGCTTGTTCGGTTATACGAGATATATCACACTTTGATGCGGGGTGAGATATTTGGCACAAGTGAGTGCCGATGGAGGTTACTCGCTTTTAATTAACTATATTTTTTCACTTTAAATTTGGTAAGTTAATTCTTACACATCTAGGGATCTGACCCAAAATAAAATGTCCCTCTCTTAAGGTTGCTTAGACAGGGATAACATGATTGAAGAAATATCAGACTTGCTGTCAAGAGCTGTTTCTTGAAGATTAATTGTTGATTTTATTCTAGGTTGCTACTCTTTCCTGTTTTTATTTGTTGGATTATTGTAACGGGATAAGCCCAGTGTTACCTTCCACATTAAATGGTCGGTTACTAGAGTTGGCTTTCTCTTCCATCGACGTGGTCTCAGAATCCTTCCTAGAAGCATAATCTGCAGAGAGTGAGTCTAATACTACGCAGTTGGGGAAATTCGTCAATTGACAAGGACCTATTGAGTTCAATGGGGGCACGGAAGGAAGTTCAGAAGGCGAGGCTCCAAAATTCTTTTCCCAAAAGCCTCTCAAAAACTCGTATGGGTCAAAACTCATACGACTGTAGCAGTACCTGAAATGCACAGGCCACACTTAGGTGCAACAGCCAGTATGATATAAAGGCCTCTTAGAGGCAACATGGAATATTGAGGCCAAATGGACAAGTATGGGCTTCACAGCCCTAAAATACAATTATCTTCGCGGAACATTGATTGAATAGGCTAAAGCACCATGAAATCTAAATCTAAGAGCTTAAGGGGATGCATCCATCAGTCAACAAGCCACGGCTAGGGCTCAAATCAGTTTGAAGAATTAAGGGCAGCCCTAGATTACTAAGGGATACATTATCATGCCGCGACCTCTCACTCTAACAGTTAAGTATCTAGTGTTTATTCGTTTAAAGATCGAAGACCCAGAATATGAAGAGTTTATCAAAGAACATCAAGAATAGTTATTTGATTTCAATATGATTAGACACAAATGCGGTTTATATGATCTAAGTAGTGGAAGATTAAGGGTTCATTTCGTATTATGAAGGTCGATTCAAGGAGTTCTAGCAACAATTACAATTATTTATCATGCATATATATTCGATACTTGGAAATTAGCAGATTATTCAATCAAAAACCTAGGTTCCTATCAAGCAATTGGGTTTTTTTCTGAAATAAATACACCCAGAAAAATCTGACACGAAGTTCAGAAATGAGAAGTTCACGTGTTCGACTATTAAAGAAGAATTACGAACTACAAAAGCTATTTAAAGAGGATGTTGGTTCAAAAATTACCTGGGAAGGAGGAAATCGATGATGCTCAACCTTGAATAATATCGAAACACCTTAGAACCACCATACTCAGCCATGGAAAGTTGTCGAAAAGAGCAAAAGGACGTATGAACAAAGTTCAGCTCTCACAATGCTCTCAAATATTTGGAAAACGTAATGAAGTCCACGGCCTGAACAATTTATATACGAGAGAGAGAAAGATGAATCGTCACCTTGGATGTACTGCGGCACCTAAGAAGACTGAACTAAGCCCCAGCCCTAATCGCAATCTCTTGGCACTATGACTTGGGGCTCATTGATAGTACAAATACAACACCATGCCGTGGATGGTACTCTAAACTGCACATTTTTATATGCCGCGGTCATTATTTGTATAGGATACAGCCCTACTCAACAAGGGGTGCGACCCTACCATATACATGGCAACACCACGTACCACTTGCAGTTATGAAAAGGCCGCGACCCTACTTAATACAGGGCGGGCACATACCACTTTCCATTATGAAAAGGCCACAAAAGCTACCCACTACAGGGTACGGCACCTTTGTCTTTGGACCTTTGCAGGATGCATCGCTCATATTGCTTGCCTTACAAGCTGCATCCCTCTCCATTACAACAACTCCAAACCTTATATACGTCACGTGCTTAGGACACGTGACACAACTCACATACCTCCTATAAATAAAGGTCCACACCTCGAGATAGAGCGATTCCACAGGCCCGATGTATATTCTGCAATTCAAATTCTCTCTACACAACCTCAACATACAGCTTGGGGGTTACTTATCTACATTGCAGCCGCTTCTCCGGCACACCAGAATACTCAATATTTCCTGTACTCTCCTTTATTTTCATACTTGTACGCATCTTTAGTCACGATTATATTGTACAATGCAACGCATATAATGAGAACGAAGCAACATAGTGGACGTAGGCCTATTTTAGAGGCTGAACCACTCTATATCTTGTCTTCTCTCTATTTACTCGTGTTATTTACTTATTATATTCTTTACTCTTGATTTGATGGTACGATAACGGTAAGTGGAAGATTTCTCGTATCAACAATCACACTAGTAATTTATCAGGATTTAGCATATCCCTTAAGCAAGATGAGAGTTTAATTGGCAATGGGCACAAATTGGAATTTACATGATTACCACACTCATTCATTTTTATTTTCCCTTTTTAGTCTTAGACTGATGGATCTAAATAACTAACTAAGTCGTACAGTAGTGTATCGGGAGGGTTCCTTGTTTGTATTTCGATTGCAAGACGTCTCAAGGACGACATTAGCAAAAGTCGGGTGTTGAGGTAAGTCGGATACTAAGATGATTATTTTCTTTTTGCATGTACATTTGTGGTTTTATACTTGATGTATGGATATGCTTGGTATGTATGGTACAAATTGGATGTATATGTGTCATTCATATTTATTAATGATGTGTGTGTGTGTGACATATGATGTGGAATATATGGACTACCGGGTTATGTTATGATAGGCATGGGTGAGCCTTTTCTTTTATCTCATGGAATATGGGTATGGTCTAATTGGGTATAAAACTTAGGTTAATAACTCGAATTAAAATATAAGGTTGCGCTTTAACGAATTCTGAGGACGGAATTCCATTATAAGGGGAGGAGGATGTAATACCCTGTATGTTCGTAATAAAATATTATGGCTTAAATAAATTTAATAATTTCAAATTTAATTTGGGAATAAATTAAATCAGATGGATTTATATTAAATCGGTAAAAATTTAAATTGAAAATAAAAATTTATTCGTGATTATATAAATACAAGACTCAATTTGTTGTAATGAGTTCACTAGTGAAAAATAAATCGTACGTTAATAAATTTATGGGTGCGTGTCGTTTAAACACAATAAAAATGTCAAAGTGGAATGGAAATAATTAGGACGCATTTTGGGTGGCTTTTTGGACTCCTTTAGGTGTTTTAAACCTTTAGAAATGGTCCCTGGGTATAGGTATATAAGCTGGAAGGTTATTGGGCTAGCTTGGATATGGGTTCGGGCTCATTTGGGGGTCTAATAATAGGACTTTTGGCCTAACTCGAGATTAACAGTAATTTAAGTTAAAGAGGGAGGTTAAAAGACTCCCACATTTAACAAAACCTAAACCTAGCAGTCAGAAGATACCAAAATCAAGAGGGAATATGATACTAAAGACCCAAAGGGAAAAACTCAAGAAGGGGAGGCTAAGAGATTTAAGAACAAGTCATCAACCCAAATTAATCAGGAAAAATTTCTCTTGCTTAAATTTAAATGTCCAAATTAGTTCTTAAATCATCGAAGTTTTCTTCCATGTATATTTTGGACTTCATAGGGAATTGAAGGCAAAATGATATAATTCAATCGCATGTATGTAGAAAATACAAATCTGAGATAGGTTAGGTGAATCCAGAAATTGAAATGAAGCTAAGGTATTTTAAATGATGAATCATCGCATTACGAACTTGCTGAAATTTGTAGAGGTTGATTTATATGTAGAAAAATGGTATTTATGTTTAGAAATCAGGAAACTTTGATATTTGGGACACTTTTTTAGGTTAGAACATGGTGGGAATAATTAAATGAAATCTAATTTGTGTAGGTATGTAAAGGGTTTAATTGTGGGATTTGAGGACTCAAATCCATATTAAATTATGCAAATAATTAACCTAAGATGATAAAATAAACCCTAAAGACCCAATTTAATGGTTATGTAAAGGTATAGACCCTTGGCTTGGGAGATGAAGAAGAAATAAGAAATCCCATATTGTGAAAACTATTATATCTGTTCTTCTGTGATAAATCGAATCGACTCGGCCATGGAGCGAATCGATTCAGTTTGGCATCGAATCGATTCGCCCCTGGGGACAGGTTGAGTTTCGACCAGGGTTAAATTTGGGACTTTTTGGGAAACTGTAGGAGTGGGTTAAACTGTGTTTGTGTAAACACGGATTTGATTAAAAGTACGTTTATGGAACGCATATTAAATGGGGAACCATTATAGGTGGGTAAATATTTTAAAGAGGAAAATTTAATAAATAATTAGATAGGTAATTGTAAAAGCGTAATTATTTATGAGCAATCAGTTGGGATATTTTTGTATAATTATAGGGTGATTTCCTACACATAGTATATGAGTATAATATATACTTACATTTTTGTATGAACATACCTATGTTTATGGATGGTCCTATCGGTTGGGGTTGCGCGCGTTCGGGACTTTAGCACACGTCGGCACAAGTGGGCTAGATGCTGTGTAGGTCATTTTAGGTACTACGTAGCAGCGCCATCTACGAGAGGTTGGTGTTGATGCTGGAATCCTTTGTCAGTGTTGGGTATGGGTCGTGAATTGGCGTACTGGGTAGAGACTGCCCCACTAATGTGTATTTTGTGTTATCTTATTGGATAAGATATTCCTCCAGACATACCAATAGAGCACGAACGAGACACTACAGGTAGATGCCTTTAAGTGCTGAATATATGAAAGGACATATGTATGACTATATAAATATAATGAGATTAATTCATGTGCCTAAAAACATTGACAATAAATCACAAACCCAATACTATGTAATGTGCATATTAGATGTTTTGTTATTTTATGGGAAAACGAACTAGGTTACCTCGGGAAAATAACAATATGAAGATAAATAATTATGGTTCAGGATGTTGGATATTACTTAATGCATTTTATACTATAGTGGCACAGTTAGTATTAATTATTCGGGGCTTGTTTGATTATACGAGATATATCACACTTTGATGAGGAGTGAGATATTTGGCACAAGCGAGTGCCGATGGTGGTTACTTACTTTTAATTAACTATATTTTTTCACTTTAAATTTGGTAAGTTAATTCTTTCACATCTGGGGCTCTGACCTAAAATAAAATGTCCCTCTCTTAAGGTTGCTTAGACAGGGATAACGAGACTGAAGAAATATCAAACTTGCTGTCAAGAGCTGTTTCTCGAAGATTCATTGTTGATTCTATTCTAGGTTGCTACTCTTTCCTGTTTTTTTTATTGGATTATTGTAAGGGCATAAGCCAAGAGTCATTTTTATTTTGAGTCGAGATAGTGTTTTACAATGTTGATTTTTATTTTGTTGGATGTGGATGTTGGTTTTATTATAATTTATTGTTATTTAATTTAGTTTTAATTCAAATGCAATTCATTAGATGAATGTTTATTATGGTCGATGCTAAGAATGATATAGACTGTATAACATGCCTCATCTTGGGCGTATCGTGCCTGGTCAGCCTTTACGTGAGAAAATGGGGATTTTTACATATCCTCGAAGAGAAATGACAAATTTATGACATGGAGGATGAATAAGAATGTGGACTCCAATCCGTCCAACTGAAGAGCTAACACAAGATCGATGCAGAAAGTGCCATTGCTGTGAAATTTCATCCAAATTCCTCATGATGAGCCTCCGTAGCATCAAAACATGTAAATAAGTCGTTGAACGCTCCTTATAAGTAACCCAAAAGGGGTCCACAAATCCCATACCAATCATGATCACCCCACGCAACATATACTCCTTAAAGAAAACAACCAACGAACCATCATCACAAAACTCATCATTGTGACCAAAAATTGAAAATAAATATCTCAAATCTAATATTTTCACCTCCCCATAGTGAGTGTGAGTCTCTTAACAATCTTCAACAGATAAATAAAAAAAATCACATAGAAATACCCATTATCTTCTATCCCAAAGATAGAAATGAAGTCCACAATCTCAAATGCCTCCAAATCCCTATGTCGAGTATGAGTGATCCACCCATCCTCCTCGAATATGGGAACCAAGTCACAGGGAAGGAATATATAGTCTCTATCAAGCATTGTCGGGGTCTTAACAACCTCAAAGACATCCTCGTAAAACATAACCAAATATATAGTATCATTGGTGTACGCAGGAATGACATCGGATATAGGAGGTACACCGGTGGACAAGTACTTGAAACATTGGACCAAATGTCTTGATCATGCACGTGTCCATTATTCACCTACCGTCTCCATCTAAAGATAGTCGACTCGACACATATTTAGGTGTTGGTGGTACATCTCATATTCCTCGATGGAATAAGCACTATACTCGAATGTGTGAAGCTTTTGATATAGATATGAATCCGTCGCGACCCAAGAATCTAGAAGACCTTATAGTTTCTTGATAATGGCACAACTTACCTTGTTAAAATTGGCACATGCATTCGTATCGAGCCCGTATTTGGTACCATCCAATGATAATTTGGAAGAAAGGTATTCTTCGGGTGTGGGAGGGAATAAATCGTAGGGTCTTAATAGATTTGGGGCAAATTTGTAATTTTTAGAAAATTTTGCATCTAAATAGTAATTTTTAGAAATTTGTAGGGGATTAGTGTGTTGAAGAGGTGAAAAAGTTTTATTAGGGTTTGTGATGTGGTGGGAGGTTATCGGGGTTGAATATGAATGTCTATTAGGGTTAGAGTTTTGGGGTAAATAGGGTTTGTAATCAATATTTTTTGCTGAATTTAACTAGGAATTGGATTTGAAATGATCTTGGATTGGGTGGAAGTAGGCCACGAATCTTGGTTGTGATTAAGGTACTTTTGAATTATCGCTAGTTCTTGATTTTATCGGGGTTGGTTCTTGAATATTTGGTGGATTTCTTGGGTTCTAGGTTGAATTTTTATGTCGAAATTGATTGGTACCACTCCAATCAGATCCAAAAAGGATTCCAGACAGATTTGTAGAGGGTCGGTGGCAGGGCAAATGGTCAGATCTTGCACCAAGGTCTTAAGGTAGCTTGGGTCGCAGCTAAGACGACTACATTTAACTTCCCTGTTACAAGTCTGTTAGGTCGGGGAAGAGTGCCTATTATTGACAATGGCTTCCTGAGAGCGGGGATTACCTCATCTGGTATCGGGCCACTACTGGAAGTGGTGAATATTGGAAGTGAATGACTCGTAGTAGGGTTTATCTTAGAGTTATCAGGATGAACCAAATTTTAATCCCAATCTTCTATGAACATTTCTGACCAAAAATAAACCATGCTCTGATACCAATTTGATATAATCTACGATGCGAAAGCATAAAAGAATTATTATCTACATAACAACAACAAGATAGAAAATATTCAAGGGATTCTTATTTCTCTCTCTAGTCTCTCATTCTTAATTGGGAAAAAGTTATACAAATGAGGACCTTCTAGCTATATGTACTAAAGGTACAAAAAGGATAGAATTAATAAGAAATTAATAAAACATACAAAAATGATGAATAGGTCCCTATGCTCTTGCATCACTATTTAATTGATGTATAATATTACTCCAAATCGAATAACGTGTTAGTTTCTCTTTTATTGAGTTTGGTTTCCTTTATTGTCATATATTCACTCGTCCATTAGCTCTTTTAATCCACTTTGCTCATTTTATGAATATAACAATATGTGAATGTTTTTTCACTCAATTGCCTAATAATATGTTTTTAACAAGGAATTACTCTAACATTAGCATATACTTGTGATTTACATCAAAGGACTTGTTAAATTATAGGCATAAACGGCCTTAATGGACCTAAATTATAAAGTTTGGCTCAAAATACCAAGGTAGCGACAACAACTTTGCGGCGCCGAAGGGGTTCACTCGTCGCGACTCAGGATTTTTGGTGGATATTTGAATTGAAATAGTTGACTCACAAAGGTGGTATTTTACTCAATGAATGGACCCAAATTTGCAATAATTGATTTTTAAATGTAGGTATTTTGGGGGTTTACCATAAATGTGTTTTCGCCTATAAAATGAACTTATGAGGGTTTAAACCCTAATATTTGGTTTCTCATTTGAGAGAGAGAGAGAGAAAAGGGGGGAGGGGGGAGAGAGCGAGAGATGTGAGGCCTCTTTTAATGATAATGATTCGGGTTGAGAGGTTAGGGATGATTTTTACTTTCACACATGGATATTGCTCAAAGGTGGAAGAAGAGTGAATGCTTGAGTGTTTCATGTGAAGGGTGTGCCAAATATGTATTGTGTGTGGGATTTTTAAATGGATTACATGGGGTGGAATACACCTGGTGGGTACACGGGAAACACTTAGGCAACACATGAGAGTATGATATTGAAAGGTTTCTTGGATTAGAACTTGGATTCACATTGGTGGAGAGTTGGTGTATAATGTCTCTTCGGGGTTTTGGTAGGAGAGTAGAGGGTATATGATTTATCCTTAGTATATTCTCTATCGTACTTATAATTTCTTCAAATATAATAAATCGGGCCTCTCCGGGGCTGTAGCCAAATTGGTAAAACATCTACATCTTGGTGTTCTTATTATGGTCTCTCTTGATTTACATATTTATGTGCTCGTATATTATTACCAATTTATCTTGATTGTATCCAAGTTCATGGTTAATTGGAGGTTACCCCAACAAATTGGATATTGGGGCATAACAACTGGAATTAAAGATCTTGGTGCACACAAGGTGTTTGTCATAGATACAAAATGATATTTTTGTGTCAAACCACTAGTTTTTGATTTTCTTGGGTGTATTCATGCAACCATGAAAGGCAGTTATTGTCTCACGTGGTTAGGAGGAGGGATTTAATGATAATGGATGGTCCACTCTTAGTGATTAGAGTGGAGATCATATTTTCAATGTAAGTTTCACCCCTAACTCCATTAGGATATAATTAACTAAATAGTTCACAAACCACATTTACTATTTATTTACTTATTTAGTAATATATATTGAAATAACTTCAAGGTTAAAATGCGGAATACTAAAAATCCAATCATTTTAAGGAGACATAATTTAAACAGAACTCACATACCATTTAACTTAATTACAACTAGTACAATGTATTAAACAAAACTATCAAGACCCTACTAATATTTACTCAGCCTCCTAGACCTGGTAGTGGCAGCTTCAAAACCTGAAAATGTAAACATATAAATCCATGAGTTTAAAAACTTAGTGAATGTACTACATTTCTATAGAGTAAAATTACTATTTTAACATCTCAACATATTAATATATATATCCATCTCTGTGCCAAATTAGGCCATATACATATCTGCAGTTAATAAACCCCACATCTCCTGCCCGTAGCACTACACCAAATCTGTCAAATTATCACGGTCATTGACCTTGACAAGTTGAACTTGTCAAGGTTAATGACCATGAAAATTCTGGGGGTGACAAATTTTGTTGTCACGGACTTGTCACGGTCATTGATCGTGATAAGTTTGTTAGACTTATCACGGTCATGTCACGGTCATTGACCTTGATAAGTTTTGTCATGGTTAAGGACCACGACAAACCCGTGACATTTAATAAAAAATTGTCACGGTTGTTGATCGTGACATGTTAGTGACAAGTTTTTTTTGTCATGGACTTGTCATAGTCAATAACCGTGATAGTTTTGGGCAGAATTAAAAAAAATCTGCTAGGTAGTATGGCCACTGCCACTGCCCAGCAGTATATTTGTACCTGTTATAGCAACGTTATAGTTGTTCAAAAATCATATATCCACATAAAATAGAGATAATGCAAATATACATTCAAAATAATATGCATCACGATATAATTCAAATGTAACACCTTAAAACAATTCAATTCAAATAATGACACTACATGTCTGGGGTAAGGTTAACTCTGAGGAGGTGAGTAGGCCATACGATATACGAATTGACAAACCCAACAATATATATCTTGCCGCATTGTTCGCACAACCACAAGGGGGATTTTTCCTTCCCGGGTATCACATGCATGATGAGCACATTGGACTCGATGTCTTAAAGAAAACGTCCATGAACTGGCATACCTTGGATGGTATTCCAGTCCCTCAACCCCCGCCCTCTCCGCTGGCCATCAAATATGTCTAGTAAAAACACACTCGACCAACCAAGTATCGACATCGATCAGTTGAAAGGATCCAAATAGGGGAGCGAATCATCAAAGTATGCACGTGTCAGCGATGAAGCTTCGAGGTCCACATCCTCATCATCTTGCACCTCATCCTTCTGCACCTCCTCCTCCACCACCTTCTCTTTACCTTTCCCCTTACAGTTTTCACCCAATGAATGCTTCATGAATGAGAACATATCTTGGACCGTCGCCTCCAAATGGAACAGCTTCGCGTCAAGCGAGTCCACCATTCGGGCCAACTCGGTTTTTCTCACCTCTGTTACCACCGAGCCCAGACGACATCATCATAATCAACATCATCATCCTCGCCTTAATACCTGAAGGATCCATTTGTTGTAAAAAAATGTTGTTATTAGTACAAATCAAAATGAATTATAGGAATACATGCAAATATCTACAATTACTACAAATCCAAATGAATTTTTACTATTTAACACCTGAATTCTGAATTCCAAAACAACATCATCTAGCTCATAATATGTACAATTACTAAAAATCTTTAACATCCCCACCCCCACCCCTACTGCCCACACACATGCACACTACACAAGAGTGAAAATTATAAAGTGAAAATCAATTAAAAGCATTAAAAATGGATTGATAAAGTACAAATTGGAGTATTTATTACAAATTGAAAAATTGTTTCAAATTCGAGTTATCATAAAAAATGGATTGATATTCGGTAGGAGAAGCCAAGTGATCCACACTACTGTTTAGACACTTTGGCACGTGTAGGACAATTGGCCACAACTCGTTGTTGATAAACTCCGAGTAAAACACTTGGTTAACCTTTTGAAATGCACAAACAAACGGCTCATCGCTCATGTGGTCGTTGCTTTTCAACTTAGACAAGTCAACCATGATCAAATTGGTGACAGGAACAAATTTACAAGCATTTTTATCCTCAACTCTTACCCAGTCACAGTAAAATACAACCTCTTTGAATCTTATATAATCCAATTAAAATATATTTCAAATTACACTATAGTAAGTCATTTTAGCTACAATGAGGTTTTTATCTTTTGCGCTCGCTCGAAATAAAGTAAGAGCCTTGTATGAAATGCCCTAGTTCTGTACATTTGTACTTTCCTCGTACACTTTTACGTCGAATATGTAATCACTCAATCGATAGTATTTGTACTCTTGTGCCACGAACAAGGGTCCAACGGCTAGACGAGCAAGCCTTGATGTCACATCACCCGTCTTTAATCTAGGGCCAAGGGGAAAATATTTCAACACTTTTGAGCTTGTGCCTTCCTTACCATTAGATTGGACATATCTAGGTTCATCGCAAACCGAACAATCACACCCCGCCTAATTAAATACCGGGTGATCACTCCTTTATTAAATTAAAACCAAGGTGAACAGTTGGTTCATTCTTAGCATCACTGTCGAAAAATAACTTTTACAATTTAAACACCCTAATTAATTAAACTAAGTGTCAAAACCATTTTTAGACATTACTTTCCAAATTTTATTTTATGTAAACCAACATTTAAAAGTTTACGAAATTCAATATTAAAGACTCATACCACAATTATCCTGGAACATATAATCCAAATAATTTAAACATTCAACAACTAAATCCCAACATTTAAAACTTAGAGTAAAACATCCAGACACTAATAAATCCCAAAGTCACAATACTAGAAATAAATGAATCACAATGTCCAATAAAATAACTAAATAATGGAAATGGGCGACACATGCCCAACTGAATAATATGCTAGGAATGGAATCAAATAAATGAAGTCGTCTAAGCAAGAGGCCTGCAACTCCCACCTAAGTTGCAGCGCGTTCCTTCCAAAGGATCCTATGCAAGATGCCCCTGTGATTGGGCACCCGTAATATATACATATATATACAATAGAGAAAAGAAAATGGAAACGGGTCAGAGCCCGATTGTAAAAATGATTTAAAATTTGTTTAGCAAGTATTTAAAATGTTTACTGGCCAATGCAACAATATATTAGTGCGGCACTCCATTGAGGAATTCTCACCACTCTTCTAACCTTTCACACTAACCTTTCCAACGGTTTAACTTATCTTATCTTAGTTTACTCGTAAGATTTAAACTGGCGATTCAACTGTTTAAGGAGTAAATTCCATTTAATAAAAAAAATCTCATTTTAACTTTATTCCCTAATAAAGTTTCCCACTATCATATAATACTTTTCAAAACAAGTATTTACAAATTGCAATCATTATTCATATCTTAATTACCATAAACACAGTAGGAAGTTCCTAATTTTAGAATTTAATATATATATTAAATACTCGTATAATATATATATATATATATATTCTAACAGCACCCCACATAAAAATTATGGTGCGGGCATACTCTGCTATCCAATCCCTGTCTCACTCGTACTAAGGGAAATACAAGTTCGAAACCACTCTCGAACTGTATTAACACATACACAAACAATATTGAGGCGAAGCATAGATTCCAAGTCTCTAAGAGGATAACACATACCCTCACGTCTCTTAGGATCGCCTGACCATCGATCAGATAGCCTGTACCAAGGATATCTATCTTCTAGGGCACGAGTCAATATCCCCCAAAAAGGCACATCGAGATAAGACTATCCCAATGCGGTAACCTCAGAGATAGCAAGTAGCACGGGCATGATTTTCACACGTATATTGTATATGCATAAACACAATCATATAAATATACTACTATTACCATATCTCTTTAGTTACCCTTCATCACCCATAATATAATATTTATCCATATTTCTCAATCTTTAGATATCACGTATAACGGTTCGTCTCTTACTTTAATTGAGGGATTAATCCAACTTACTACGTAACAGTCATGGACTCTATCCTCCCAAGTGTAGAATTCAGTAGGTACTCATCTATTTTTCCAACGTAACTATTTTATGCATCTCTCCCTTTAATATACAACCCAATCGTCCCTTATGTGTAAGCATCCCAAAAATGTAAATCTCGTCTTAGATTAACGGTCTCATAGTTATTAATAAGTCCTACTGGTATCCTTTACCTTCCAAAATATTTTAATAAGGATGTCCAAAGATTTTTACTCATTAAATTTGAATTCAACAATTTAAAAGGGGAGGGGTCGATCGATCGATGGCAGGCGCTCGATCGATCGATGTGTCGATCGATCGACACTCCTGGTTCGATCGATCGATCAAACAGGTATGGAGAATTCTGCAGATTAACAGTTACGGGTTCTAACATCCAACTTCAACCAAATCAAGATTTTTAACACCCAAACTCCCAGAAATTCGTACTACAAACATTAATAACCCAAACTAACAATCTTCTACATAAAGCATGTGAATTTTCATCAATAAACATGGATAAAAAGGGAAAAACTAATATAAACTTCATGAACCCTAAAATTTTCTTTAACTTTGTTCCAATCAGTTCTTTTTCCAGAATTTCTACTCCTAATACATCATAAATCCGTGGTTCAACCTCTACATACGAAGGGGATTTCAAAATTTCAATTTATATCATTACTACATGCAGTCTCCTATCTCCAACATGGGTTTTCTTCTATGAACTACATCCTATTCAATCCTAGACTAACATGAATGATACATTAAGGAATTTAAGCAAGATAAATACTTGCCTAGGAATTTCAGAGTTCTAATTTGTGAACGAATTTGGTGTGGTTGCGTTCTCCGTCGCGCGATCTACGCGTCGGTGGTGGTGGCGGTGCAACCGGGTGAATTTTCGGCCTAGAACACCTTGGCAAGCTCTCTCCTTTCCTCTCCTATGGCCATCACTTGTCTTTGGTTGTGTTAAACCTAAAAGACAACCATGGACATCTGATATAACCCTTCAAAATTCGTGGGTTTAATTTCCCAAAATTATAAAATGTCCAAAATGCCCTCCCGGGGCGTTAAATAAGCCTAAAGACACCCCGAGACCCAAACTAAACCCCTGGGTACACTTTTCTGACTATCTCGACCCTTCCGGACACTTTGGCCCACTCAAAAAGACCATACAAGAAACTTATAATTTATTCACTTTTATTAATCAATATTTAGTCCCGACAAGACACGGGCGCGTCCCGACTCAAATTTTCCAAAATTGTCATTTTATCCACTATTGACATTTAATAGAACCAATATTATATATTACTCTACTCATTAGTAATATTCAACAAGTTTCCCATAATTACTAACTCACATCACGTTAATAATTATAAAGTAATTAATTTTCGAATTTATATTAAATTAATAACTCACATTAAATTTAATAAATCCCCAAATTTATAAAGCATAAAAATACAGGGTATTACATACTTCCCTCCTAATAACTGAATTTCGTCCCGACATTCAGAAAATAAGGCATACTTGGTAAGAATAAATCTGTATATCTCTCGCGCATATCTTCCTCGTGCTCCCAAGTGGATTCCTCCACATTATGATGCTCCCACTGGACCCGTACAAGTGGAACTACCTTCGACCTTAATTTTCTCTCGCTATGGTCTAGGATAGCCACCAGTCTCTCTTCGTAAGATCTATCAAGCTGTAAGTATATCTCCTCTATCGCGATGTGGGTGTGAGCCATGTCATCCCGAAGATATCGTCTCAACGACGAGATGTGGAATACATCGTGAATGCGATGTAAATGCTTTGGCAGTCCCAATCTGTATGCTACCGGCCCAATCCTCTCGATAATGGGAAATGGTGCCACGTACCTCGGGGCCAATTTCTCTTTCTTGCCTAACCTCATCACTCCTTTAATAGGAGATACACGTAGTAATACTTGGTCCCCCACATTAAACTCTCAGAAGAACCGCTTTGCATAAGCGTAGCTCTTCTGCCTGTCCTGGGCTACCCGAATGCGACTCCTGATCATCTCAATCCTCGCGGAGGTTTCCTGAATCACCTATGGCCCTAGAAACTTGTTATCCCCCACCTCTAGCCAACAAGTTAGGGAACGACAAGGTCTACCATACAAAGCCTCGAATGGAGCCATGCCAATCGTGAACTGATAAGAGTTATTATAAGAGAACTCTACTAGTGGAAACCTCCTCCAAAATCAAGGACACACATGCGTAGCATATCCTCCAGCATCTGATTAGTACGCTCTGTTTGCCCATCTGTCTATGGGTGATAAGTTGAACTCAACCTCAACTTTGTACCCATAGTCTCCTGAAAGCTCTCCCAGAAACGTGACACGAAAATTTTGTCTCTATTTGACACAATATTCAGGGGCACCCCATGTAATTTGACAATCTCAGCAATGAAGAACTGAGCATACTGACCCGTGGTATAGTCTCTCCGCACCGGCAAAAAATGAGCCACCTTGGTCAAACGGTCTTCAATCACCCAGATAGAGTCGTGGCCCTGCTGTGATGTAGGCAACCCTATAATAAAGTCCATGGAAATACACTCCCACTTCCACGCGGGTATTTCCAATGGCTGAAGCAACCCTGACGGTCTCTGATGGTCCACCTTTACCAGCTGCCACGTAGAACATATAAACACGAACTCAGCAATGTCCTTCTTTATCCCACTCCACCAGTATTGCCGCCTCATATCCTGGTACATCTTATCTCCTCCAGGATGTACCGCAAATTGGGACCCGTGAGACTGGGTCATCACTTCATGACGTAATCCCGCTCCTTCTGGGACCACTAATCTCCCATTAAATCTCAAACCCCCATCAAAACTAACAGAATAGGACTCAGCACCCTCAGCTAAAAGTCGTACAATCTGCTCCGAGCAAAACGGGTCTGCGGTCTGTGCCTGTATCACCCTCGTAACAATCTCGGGTGTCACTGTCATGATAGATACGAAAGAATGTGCCACTGCATCCTGGTGACCCAACTCTTTCCACTTTGCTTTCCAGATGTCCGCTACATCATCTACCGGTCTACGACTCAATGTATCAGCAACTACGTTGGCCTTCCCCGGATGGTATTGTATGTTGAACTGATAGTCCTTCACAAAACTCTAACCATCTGTGCTGACGCATATTCAGCTCTCGCTGAGTGAACATGTACTGCAGTGACTTGTGGTCTCTGAACAAGCGAAACTTCTCCCCCAATAAATAGTGTCTCCATATTCTCAATGCAAAAACGACCGCTTCTAACTCCAGGTCGTGGGTGGGGTAATTCTTCTCATGCGGCTTAAGCTTGCGGGAGGCAAAAGATATAGCCTTCTCCTCCTGCTGAAGTACTCACCCAAGTCCCCATAAAGAGACATCGGTGTAGACCAGATACTCCACACCCGACTTAAGTAAAGCAAGGACTGGTGCTGAAGTAAGCTTGTCTTTCAGCTCGTCGAAAGCCAATTGACAAGCATCATCCCAAACACATGGTACCCCTTTACGAGTCAGGTTCGTGAATGGACCCGCTATTTTGGAGAATCCCTGAATGAATCTCCTGTAGTATGTGGCTAACCCCAAGAAACTATGCACTTCCATCGGTGTCGTTGGCTGTCCCCACTCCCTCACCGCTGACACTTTACTCGGGTCAACTGCTATCCCCTATTCAAAAAACAACATGTCCCAAGAACTACACTTCACGTAACCAGAACCCGTACTTCTCGTACTTAGCATATAGCTGATGCTCTCATAGAGTCTAAAGAATCTGCCTCACGTTCTCGGCATGCTCCTCCTCGGAGTGTGAATATATAAGAATGTCATCTATGAAAACAATGACGAACTGATCCAAGAACTCTCTGAACACTCGGTTCATCAAGTACATGAATACAACTGGAGAATTTGTGAGTCCGAATGGCATCACCCTGAACTCATAGGACCCATATCTCGTCAAGAAAGCAGTCTTTGAAACATCCTGCTCCCTAATACGTAGCTGATGGTACCCAGACCTCAGATCTATTTTCGAAAAGAAAGTTGCTCCCCTCAGCTGGTCGAACCGATCATCGATTCGAGGCAATGGATACTTGTTCCGTATCGTGACCTTGTTCAACTCCCGGTAGTCCACACATAGCCTCAGTGAACCATCTCTCTTCTTCACAAACAAAACTGGAGCGCCTCAAGGTGAGGTACTCCTTCAAATGAAGCCCTGACCTAACAGCTGCTCTATCTGGTCTCGTAACTCTTGCATATCTGTCGGAGCCATACGATATGGAGCGCGTGCTATAGGTCGAGTATTCGATAATAAATCTATGACAAAGTCTATCTCACGACTGGGGGGTAGGCCTGGTATCTCTAGAAATACATCGGAATACTCACAAACAACTGGGATCGAGTCTAAGGGAATCACAACCTCCTTAGAGGTATCCTCCTCTATGTAATATAAATGAGAGGTCGGGCCTCCTTCTGGGCGAGGCATCGCCACTACAAACATCTCTTGCCCCGAAATGTCAAAAATGATACTCCCACCGAAACAATCTATCATGGCTCTGTAAGCCGCGGGCCAATCCATACCGATAATGACATCGTGCTCATGTATATCTAAGACTAACATGTCTGTAGGTAATACCAAGCTATCAACCTCTACCCACACACACTGGAATATAAAGAAAATAAGCGAACCATTTCCCAGTGGTGAGTCTACACACATCACAGTGCTCTCTGCTGTGGCTAATAACCCTAAGGCCTTCACAAAATAGGTAGCTATAAAATAGTGCGTCGCCCTAGTATCAAATAAAACTCGACCCATAGTATCATGGATATGAAACATACCCTCAATTACGGGTGGTGCCTGTGGAGCTACTGCCTGGTGGACATTATAGACACGTCCATACTGTAACTGTCCCTGCTGTACAGGAGCTGCTGGAATGGATGGTACCTGAGCTGGTGCTGGGAGGGCGGCTGGAAAAATTAGCCTATGTGGCTCATTACGGGCACCCTACTGCTGTGGGGGCCTCTCTCCCTCTGGAAAATCCTGGCGCTTATGGCCATTCTTGCCGCACCCGAAACATCGGCCTTTGAAATTACCTCCCCTCTGACCCTGCTGACCACGACCCTGTTGGCCATTACCACCCCGCCACTGGACTTGTTGGCCCTGATGAAAATGCTGTTGGCCCTGCTACTGACGGTGTTGGCCTTGCTAGCCCTGCTGATTAGGCTGGCCCTGCCTATAACCCCCAAATCCCTGCCTGGAATCACCTGATCGGAAGCGCTTAGCAGGGTCCCCCTGATGGGAACTCTGCTTATGCTGATGAGTCTGTCCGTGGGATGTTGGTGCTCCACCAGTGCCACTTACCCCTGTCCTGTCCTGCCCTGCTGGCCGGACTCTCCTGCTCGCTTGCTTCCCTGCAGATGGAAGCGGTGATCCTGGAAGTGTAGTAAGGCAGTATTGAGTACATCTATGAAGGTACTCAGAGACAAATTCCCAATAAGATGCTGATGGATCCTCCAAGCTAACCCGTCCACAAACAACATTATCTTTTTACCCTCAGTAGGTGCCTCATCTGGAACTATGGTGAGAAGTCTCGTGAACTCCTCCTCATACTCAGCAACGGTAGAATATTTCTTCTTCAAGCTTAGTAATTTCTGCCTCATCTCAGTCTTCACGGAGGGTGGAAAGTACTTGCGGTTAAATCGCTCCCAGAATATCTGAATCAGAATAGCATCCCTCTCCTCCAAGGTGGTGGTGGATTCCCACCACTGCAAAGCGGCCCCACTAACTTGAAGGAAGCCAATAACTGTTTTTTCACGTCGGTGCACTCATACATACGCAGATGCCTCTGGATTTCTTCCTTTCATTGGCTGACGATAATGATATCTGAACTACCCGAGAACTCAGGGGATGCGCCTTCTGAAAGGCATCCCTAACCCGCTCCCATGCAGATGGAAGATGTGTAGGTATTGGCGCCACTGCCTGAATCTGGGGTGAAGCCTGCTGTACCACCTCTAGCGCGGCATTCACCGCCTGAGCAACAATAGCGGCTACCTCATTAGCATTCATCGTACCCTGAGCCGGAGCTGCTGACTGCTCGGCTTGGGCATGCCTATCCTTTGCTTCACATCTCAGAGGCATCTGAAACGTGAAGAAATTTATTAGTCTACAGTTATTATTAAATCTCAAATAGCTAAAGATGTAAACATAAGAGCAGGAACACAAAAATCCTAAAATAGGGTTCCATAGCAAAAATGTTAAGCTGAAAGCGAAATAATCTGTACAGATCCTAAAGACACTAGAACCTAATGCTCTGACACAACCTGTGACACCCCGCCTAATTAAATACCGGGCGATCACTCCTTTATTAAATTAAAATCAAGGTGAACAGTTGGTTCATTCTTAGCATCACTGTCAAAAAATAACTTTTCCAATTTAAACACCCTAATTAATTAAGCTAAGTGTCAAAACTATTTTTAGACATTACTTTCCAAATTTTATTTTATGTAAACCAACATTTAAAACTTTATGAAATTCAATATTAAAGAATCACACCACAATTATCCTGGAACATATAATCCAAATAATTTAAACTTTCAACAACTAAATCCCAACATTTAAAACGTAGAGTAAAACATCCAGACAGTAATAAATCCCAAAGTGACAATACTAGAAATAAATGAATCACAATGTCCAATAAAACAACTGAATAATGGAAATGGGCGACACATGCCCAACTGAATAAATATGTTAGGAGTGGAATCAAATTAATGAAGTCGTCTAAGCAAGAGGACTGCAACTCCCACCTAAGCTGCAGCGCGTTCCTTCCAAACACTAGAAGAAAAAGTTTTTTCCACGACATATGTTTTACGAGACTTTATAAAAATGTGTCGTGGAAAGTCGATAAAGACGACACTTTATAAAAATGTGTTGTAAAAAGTAGATAAACACGACATAATTTCGAAACGTGTCGTAAACATTTCAATTATAATAAATATCACGACATATAAAATAAGGGGGTTTTAGGAAAAGGTCCTCATAATGTTCAAAGTGTATAAAAATAGGACATTCTATATAATTTTATAAATTTAGTCCCTGTACTAAAAATACCATGAAAAATGGTGAAAAATAGTGCCGCTGGCGCGGACCAAAAAAATAAAGGTATTGTACCACAGGGACTAAATTTATAAATGTTATTGTACCACAGGGACTAGATTTAGAAACTTGAAAAGCATTTTCCTAAAATCTAAATATAGGAAGGAACATGACCTTTACTTTAATTGTCTATTAAAATAAATATGTTCTAATTTTTTTAAAGACGACACGTTATTGGGTGTCGTAAATTAGAAAAAAAAAAAAGGCGCGGGCGCTAGAATTTTCAGTCGCGTGTCAAAAAAAAATGTTGGATATTATCGTAACAACCCTCATCCACGATCCCATAAAAAACTCACGTATCTATCATGAAGGAGAGTCGTATGGAACTGCAACTTCGATGGAGGTTTAGAAGAAGAGCCCTATATAAATCTCCCTTGAACCAGAGTCTCCATTGAAGCAGAGCAGTATAGAAATCTAGGTATATAAATCTACGTACATAAATCTCCATTGAAACAGAGCGGAATCAGAGTCTCCATTGAAGCAAAGCGGTATAGAAATCTAGGTATATAACTCTTCGTACAAATCTCCATTGAAACAAAGCGGGGAAATCTCCATTGTAGCAGACCCACAGAGCTTCACCTCCATTAATGTAAGGTATTTTTTCTCTTTCCCGATCCAACTAGTATAGAAAACTTTCCAATTATTTAAATTTTCCATTATGTTCTTGTTTAGCTTATGTCAGTTCCAAATATATTGTGTTTAGAAAACACTGTGTTTCTATATTATGCGAACTTTTTAAAACGGCATTGGAAAGTACAAGAACGAAAAAATGTAAACATGATAAAGAATTTGACGCATACCTGTAAATGGAGATAATCATCCCACCCTGGATTTTGGGATATGAGTATTGGTTTTCTGAGCTCATTTTTTTATTCACTGCCCATTTTCTCTCTTTGTCAATCTAGGGATTTACCACAAAGACATTGACAAAGAGGACAAATATTACAGTTCACCCACTGACTAAATTTGATCACGCTGTCTAGTGTGTTATACAAATGCCATTTGATCATCACACCAAATTTCCTTATTTTCAATCTAGTGAGATACACTGTTTCAACCTCTAGTTGACCAAAAAAAATAAATGTTCTGATTTTTAGCTTTGAAGAAGGGGTAATGTATGTTTAGATGCTATGTCAAAAAAATATATCTTAGATGCTTATGTCAGATGCTTATGTCAGACCTCAAAGTCCATAGTATTGTTGGACGATTAAAATTGGTATGGCCTTTCTTTTTATAATGACAACCACATTAAGCTATGATGATATAAATTGTAATCTATTTATTTATTATTTCTATTTTGGTCAAGTTTTGGCTTGCGACTTTGTTAATTTTTGCTACAGACACGTAATCATGCACCGAATGATATTTCGATGCTATTTTTTTAGATGTGAAAGTCTGTTGCTCTTAGTTCCTGAAAATCAAATTTTGTGGATCCTAAACAACTTTTTTACTCTTTGACATTGGATATATAGTGTGAAATCTGACAACTTGTGTGTTATTCTTCTTTTCTTTCTTAATTGCGTTATGTGAGTTTTATTTTTTTATCGACATTTGGGTTAATTCTTTTTTTTCCCGGGCAAACTCATTAATAATAAATCTGATGTTTTCATTTGCAATATTTCATTATTCTATTTTGCAGGTGATTGTCTTAGGCAGTATTCAGATACTACAAATCAGATCCAATATAGGTATTTTTATCTTGCTTCATTTGTGTATAATTAAGTGTATATACCCACATTGATATTTCTGAACATATGTGTATACAACAGGTCAACTTGATTTAAGTGTATGAATCTGTATTGTTGAGTGTGGGTGATTATATTACTTCTATGCTTAAGAAAATCATGAATAAGACAAAAATGGCTATAGTTTGTAGCCCCGATGATCTAACTATATATTTATTTCAATCTACCTCTGTAGATAGTGAATAATCTAATCAGATTTAGTAAAATGTGACTAATGTAATGAGATCTTGTAGAATGACTATATTGAAAAAAATATGACATTTTATCCGTTTATTGTTGATATTTTACCTCTTTTTTAATATTAACGTTTGCTGGTGTAAACAGACTAGAAACTAGTAAGTGGGAAACTCAAGATGGAAAAAGATTGGTTGAGATTTCCAAGGTTTTTTTTTATTATTACTCGCATGCATATACGTTTACATATATTACAAAAACCTAAAGTATTTTTCTGAATGAACACTGTAGTGAAATTGAGAAGTGATTATGATTTCATGCCTTTTTTTATTATCTGTAGACATACCGAGGAGTACCAAGATGGCGTGTACAAATTTATTGAATCTTCCAAGAAAACTTCTAGAAATCCTGATATGATAATATGTCCCTGTAGAAAATGTAAAAACCTTTGTCAACAAGACCAGGAAGAACTATTTGAACACCTAGTCATTCATGGCTTTGATCCTACGTACAAGAAGTGGGTATTTCACGGAGAACATTCGACTTCTTCATACTCTAATGATATTGATATTGAATTGTCAGATTTACATAGGATGTATAAAGATGCTTATGTTCAAGATGCAATTTTTGCTGAAGATAGTTTTGAAAGCGACGATGAAAGTTTTAAACAAAAGTTAAAAGATGCCGAGACTCCTTTATATCCCGGGTGTACAAAGTATACAAAGACGTCGGCAATTACAACTTTATACAAGCATAAAGCTACACACGGACTATCTGATAAAGGATTTAATGAACTTCTTGAGTCTCTACATGAAATGTTGCCCGGGGATAACGTTCTTCCTAAGTCCTTGTATGCAGCGAAGAAGTTTCTAAAGGAATTTGATCTTGGCTATGAGAAGATAGATGCATGCATTAATGATTGTTGTTTATTTAGAAAAGAGTATGAACATTTGGATAAATGCCATAAATGTGGCTCCTCGCGGTGGAAAGTTGACGAACGCACAAAGAAGGTTAAGAAGGGAGTATCTGCAAAAGTATTACGGTACTTTCCAATAATCCCAAGATTTCGAAGGATGTTTTTATCAGCAGATAGAGCAGAGCAGTTACAGTGGCACTCAACTCACATAAGCAAAGATGGAAAGATGCGACATCTAGTTGATTCATTAGCATGGGACACAATTAATAAAAAGTGGCCTCATTTCGCATCTGATCCAAGAAATCTTAGGCTTGGACTTGCAGCGGATGGATTTAATCCCTTTAATAATCTTAGCTCGAGCTATAGTTGTTGGCCCGTAATTTTAACTGTGTACAATCTTCCCCCATGGTTATTCATGTTGCAGGAAAATTTGATGTTGACTTTGCTTATACTGGGGCCAAAGCAACCGGGAAATGACATAGATGTATATCTGCAACCACTTATAGATGACTTAATCAAGTTGTGGAATAATGGGGTGGAGATGTACGATGCATCTAGCCAATCTACGTTTAATTTGAAAGTTATTTTGATGTGGACAATAAATGACTTTCCCGCATATGGTAATTTAGCCGGATGTACCACAAAAGGGGAATTTCCATGTCCAGTTTGTGGTCCTAACACATCCTCACTACGGTTATCAAAGAGTATGAAATCGGTGTATATGTGCCATAGGCGTTTTCTCCCAATGAACCATCCGTGGAGGGTTACCAAAAAGAGTTGGTTTGACGGATTTGAAGAATTGAGGAGGCCACCAAAACCTTTGAATGCAGAGGAAATTTTAGATGCTTTGAAGGGTGTTGAAAATGATTTCGGTAAAGGGAAGAAGCGTAAGAGGAAGAAAGTGTTCTTGAAAAAGAAGTCAATATTTTTTGATTTACCATATTGGCATGTACGTATATTTTAACTCATAATCTAAGCCACTAACTTAATGCAATTCTATTAAAAGTTTTAGGACAATTATTTTTCATATTAATCCTCTCTCATTTTTTCTCTCTAGGCATTAGATTTACGTCACAATTTGGACGTGATGCACATCGAGAAGAATATAAGTGATAGCCTCATTTCCACATTGTTAGATGTAAAGGGAAAATCAAAAGATGGCCTCGAGTCTCGTAAAGATTTGCAAGAATTGGGCATTAGAAAGGAATTACATCCACAACCAAAAGGGAATAAATTTTACCTACCGGCAGCACCTTACACACTCTCAAAGAAAGAAAAGAAAGTTTTTTGTCAAAGACTATATGATTTGAAGTTACCTGATGGTTATAGCTCCAACATTAGTAGTTGTGTTTTAGTGGAAGAATGTAAGTTATTGGGATTGAAATCCTATGATTATCATGTTTTAATACAACAATTGTTGTCAGTTGCTATACGGGGACTACTACCAAAGGGGCCAAGACAAGTAATTTTTCGCTTATCTTCATTTTTTAATGAGTTATGTCAACGAGTGATCGATAAAAGGAGAATGGAAAAATTAGAGGAAGATATCGTATAGATTACACGCATGTTGGAGAGGTACTTTCCTCCCTCTTTTTTTGACATTATGGTTCACTTGCCAATTCACTTAGCTCGAGAAGCTCGATTATGTGGGCCCGTACAATTTCGATGGATGTACCCATTTGAGAGGTAATTTAGAATGTATTTAACTTTTATCTTATTAACAAGTTAGATATGTAGTAAATAGATGTTGTATTCGTATTCTTTTGCTATGGTTTTTCATTAGGTTTATGAAGGTACTCAAGGGTTATGTTAGGAACCGTGCACGACCTGAAGGATGCATAGCAGAAAATTATTTGGCTGATGAGTGTGTAAGGTTTTGTAGCATGTATCTAAAAAAAACAGCAGAAATAGGTGTTCCACAATCTCGAAATGAAGAGTTCGAAGATGAGACAATACTGGGAGGACGACCTATCTCAAAGGGGAAGCCAATAACATTGTCCGATGACTTGTTAAAAATTGCCCATCGTTCTGTGCTTTTTAATAATTTAGAAGTTGAGCCATATATAGAGTGAGTAAAATGATGCTCTCTATATATATTTATAACTTATGTTATCATTAATATTGTTATTAAAATTCCTCTACGTTCATATTAGAATGCATTTGAGCGAGCTAAAGCATTCCAATCGAAGTTTATCCCAAGATGAGACTATGCTACAAAAAAGACATATCGAGACATTCGCTTCGTGGTTTATGAACAAGGTAGACCAATTTTTACGTTGTGCATTGTAAGAGTCTAATGTTGTTATGTATATAAAAATTCATATAATTTTATTTATGATATTTTAAACAGATTAAGGTCCAAGCAAACACAACTGAAGTATCAACAATCCTAAAGTGGCTAGCGGTTGAGCCACGACGTTATGCTATGTCATATTCAGGCTACATAATAAATTGCAAACGATTTCATACATCCATGGTTGAAAAGTCCACCCAAGATAGTGGAGTTTTTTTCGAGGCATAGACTATTTGTAGATCTAGTGCAAGGGATACCACACACGTTGTTGCTAATGTTTCATATTATGGGATTATACGGGATATAATTTTGTTGGACTTTCACAAATTTCGAATGCCTATCTTTCAATGTGATTGGGCCAACATTTCGAATGGTGTTAAATTTGACGATGGATTCACTTTGGTTAACCTCCACCAAGGACAAAATCAACTAAAAAAAGATACTTTTGTTCTAGCATCACAAGCAAGACAAGTATTTTATTCGAGAGAAAGTGGAACATCAAATTGGTATGTGGTTCTCAAGGCACCGCCACGAGGTTTTCATGAGCTGGAGACGTATGATGAAAGTGCTTACACATCATATTCGCCGATTGATGTTTCAAAACTTGACAATAATGAGATAAATGACGATGAGCCTCATGTGAGGATAGATTGTGAGGGTGTTATTGTGTGATTGTTATTTATTTTAGCATGTAAACATTAAGTTTGTTTGATGAATATAAGTGTTGGTATGTTTATGGTGAATTTAACAATAGATAACTAACAGAGAATGTTTCTTTGTGCTGCATATATATTTCCTTTTCTATGCTAGTTTGCGTGTTTAACCTTATTCGCATCACATATAGTTTGTTCATTTATAGCTCTATGAATACACTCAAAATAGAGAGCTAACAAAAATCGGGCAATAGTCAAAATGATATCACATTCCAATCTCATCAATAAAAAAGTGTTAAATAAGTGAAAGAACTGTCAAAATTGATCTCCATGCAAAAGAACCGTAAAAAATGATCTAGATGTTGAGTTGTAGATCCCGATTTATGTTACCACTTTACAGGACCTGTTTTAGGCCAAGCCCTCATAAATGTGTTGAGAAGGCCTTTATACACTTAAATTTCTATTATATTTAAGTGAATTACATTTTTGTTCCCTAAATTTCGTAAAATTCGGTGCATTCCGTAGACATAAGTTGACACTACTAAACCGTGTAAAATTTAAAAGTCCTCGAGACATGGAAAACAATGCTGCAAAAGGAACAAGGCATGGCTTTTACACGTGTTGTAGCTGCTGGTTTTGACATGGATCACATGACGTCGTTGGTGTCATTTGCGAAATGCTGATACTCCATATAAGTTTCCCTTTGTTAAATTGTTAGTTTTGATCTCTGAATACGATATGGGTGTCTTGGATATGATATGAATACAACTGTCTATTTTGCATATTTTTATACTTAATGATGAGAATTTTATTGTGAATTTTAAAAATTTAATGTAGATTACAAGAAATACATATATCTCTTATTTTCTTTTCAACTGAATAGAGTTTAATTCTTGTAGTTCTATGTCGCATGTTATAATTTATTTCAGAATTATTTGAGCATGGCGCTCTATCTCCATTTGTGTTCCTCTTATTAAATGTAGTCCCACATAACTGAGATGTCCATCTTTTGGGATAAGTGATAACTCACCAAAACAAGCCCTATTAACTCCTATCAATAGCTGATGAGAAAATATACAGAGCTCTACTACGTGGCCCCTGTGAGAAATCATGTGGCACATTACCTTTGATAATTTTATATAGGGTCTGTGTGAAATTTTTCTTGAATCCTTCAAGTAATACAGGGCTAAATTATTACTGATTGACAACCTCTGTTTTGTTTTTCTTTCAGGAGTGTTATTGACGTAACATGGGAAATGGCACACAAGAGCGCTAAATAAAAAAAGTTTCGTTCTCTCACTAAAATATAAACTGCAGGTACATAGATTATTAACTCATTGTCTTGTTTCTCAGTGTCCGTATATTACTACACTTAATGGTACATTGTTATGTTTTTAAACTCTTGATGCTGCTACTACACTTAATGGTAACTGCTTTTATTGTCGATCAATATCCCTACACTTAATGGTAACTGCATGGATCAATCACGAGGACTTCAAGTCCAACTGTTGTCAATGAGATACTTGAGGACATAAAGTTCGTGTGGATAACTGTAAAACCCGATATAGATATAGCTGAGGGTGAAAAATGAGGCCTAAGGTTCTACTAAGTAGATAAATAATCTAGGCCTTATTATTCATAGGACATGAACTCATAGGCTTCTGCTATGAACTCCTTAAAATTGATGACTACAACAAATAATTCTGAGATGGTGTTTGTTCTAAGGGGTAGGGGGACCTCAGAGGAATCGATCCACATCCTTAGCGATGCCATTGAGGGCCAAAGGTAATGTAGGCGGATTTCTGTTTCAGATTACAGCGTGAATGGAGTGACGATTTCCTGGAGCTGCTGAAATGGAGATGTGGCAGGTTCCTGCAATATGCACCAAGTATTTTTACTAGTTGCACTGTAAAAAAAAACTTCGAGCCACCACCACAGCCTTCTTACCTTTTATGCTAATACCACTTCATGATAGAAGCTCAATACAACCCTTGGGGGTGCAAGGAAGGAGCAGAGGTTCTCTGCCTTTTATAGCGAGCTTGCCAATGTTGAGAGGATGAAAGCCATCTACGTCCTTTTTGAGGCTGATTTCACTTAAAATTTTCTCTTCGTTTATATGTTTTGGCAATAGAAGCCAGACTAGTATGCCGTGTACATCTGGATTTGAATTTAATTCATGGACCTTGCTGAGCAACTCAGGTTCAATCACTTGTTCCGGAGGTCTATACCGATGGATTTAATCCCAACTTCAGCTCGTAATCCACTAAAAAACTACACCCCTCTAATAAGTCGAGATCGATTTCTTCAACTGATTTATCAATCGCAATACTAATCCACTGATCAATGTGGGAACTAAAATCTTGGCCCAAGTGAATTCCTCATATACCTCTCTCCCTTTATTTGTTTTTAACACGAAACACGTACATAAAACTAGAACAAAATTATTGGTAATTGTATAAATCAAATCGATATACATTATAGCACAACACATAATCTGCTTAAATGTGTAATCTGCTTAAAATGTGTAATCTGCTTAATCAAATGCACATTCTTTCATGATCTTGGTAATAAGGGAGTTGTTACGGTCCTGATTCTTTTTGGTAAGACTTCCTTATCGATTTAAAAGATATCTGCGTTGATGATTCACAAGAACACCTGTGTGGTTCATTGACACTACTTGTAAGAAAAAATGAAAAACTGTAACTTCATATTTATCTGCAAATGAACACGTCATAGTTGAACCAAAAATCATAAGAAAAAATAATTAAAACCATAAATTTGAAACGCAATTAGAGAGAGGGGTTACATGGTATGTCTTGAAAGAAAAAAATAGTACTGGCAAAACACAAATTACTATCTGCAAAACCAATATAAACGTACGGCTAAATATTAACACCCCCAAAAAGTGGGTGAATGTGCGCATGTGTAAGAGATTGAAGGAGTTGCACATGTGAGCGAGAGGGGAGTAGGCAGAGTTGGAGGTGTATAGGTTTGCTACTATCCTTCCTCCAAGCGAGGGGGTTATTATGGTTGTGGGAGCATCAAAGCATACTGTTATAGCTGACATAGATGGATTTCATAGTGTTAAAATAAAATGTTGGTAAATGTTACAACTGATCACTGAATCATCTATGGTGTTGACCGGGCTTCATTTGTTAAGACTTTCTCAAAGATCGTTGAGAACCCAGAGAGCCTAATAATATAGATGATGATTCATATTGATGAAAAACATGATAGAGTGGATATTGCAGCTAAAAGGCCTAATTTTGAGTAGTGGATTTTTAAAAATATTTGATGCGTAAATATCTGTGAATGCAGAAAATACAAATGGTGTTTGCATTTTCTAGTGATAAACCTCATATATGCCCTCAATATCATAAATGCCATCAACTGTTGGAAGGTGATATTGTGAACAGGGTTCTGATTTCCTCAAATATTGAATTGAGGCTTGGGCAACCCCATCTCAGTAGAGTCAGACATTAGGAAATTAAATAGCACCATAGAGTAATTATAAACCCATAATATAAGGTAGTCAACCGTGTTATCATCTAACATATAATTAACTGTATTATTACATAAACCCAATACATGTAATTAAATGTAGACTATGTAGGAGACTTTCTTTCAATTAAATAGAAGTTGACAAAAACAAATATAGTGAAAATAGATTCTTAAAATATGGGAATCAACAAATCAACTTAGTAACTGTTTACCTGATTTAAGGCTCCCAATCATTGAGAAACAGTCACCTACTAAATGATGATTTGCACGTTATGGTTTTTGAAGAACATTTGAACATGATTGCGATCTAAAAAGCAGGAGAAACTTTAATTAAAATATTAGTAAGAACACTAAGTAGCTTTAATTAAACTACACAACAGGGTCCAATGCTCATATCTATCAAAAAATTACATGAAGCTTAAAATTGGACGTCTTAAAGCTGTAACACCCAAACATTGAAGAAAATACTAAAAACATTAGTTGAAACTGGGGCGAAGATGTCGAATGTAAAACCCCTTATTTTAAAACTCTAGAAACTATACTTAGTTAAAAGAATGAGAGATCAAAATTCTAGGGGTTTCAAAACCCCTATTCATGTAGCAACCGTATACGAACACCAAGCTTGATCTTGCGTGTGTAAATTATTGTTGATTAACAAATCAACTCAATATAGGTTAAGAATTGTATAGTTTATTAGTGGGATGACTGAAGTATGGGATTGATAGTAGTGTTGAATACCTACAACTAAATATTGACTATGAGCGTGGGAAGTCTCTTCACCTCCTACCAATCGCATAGATCATTTAGACAACAATATGTAAATCAAGAAAGAGTCATCTATAACCAAGTTAGTAGCCATTTAGACAACAATATATAACATGAATGCTTTGAGCTCAATCCTAAGATAAATGTAGAAGCTAAAGTAAACAATAGTAAAAAATAAAAGTTTTGGTGTAAAAACGTGATTCAATTCAACTCTAAAACCTGCAACCACTGTTACAAAAGCTATATCATATTCCAACTCTTGTTGTATCTTTTCATTATCTTCCTAACATGAGTAATCCTCCAGGAAAAATTATTGATGCAGTGACAACACAATGTTAACAAAATTGAAAGAGACAAATGGAAATGGCTTTTATCACCCCTATCAAGACCAATTACCACACATCAATATAATATTTACATGATCTTATTATTAAGGGTGAAAGCATACATATATTATAACAAAACTTTCAATGATCAATTTACACAATAAACTGGAAAACTACAATCATTGTATCATAAGTCACAATAACTGTATATGAAACACAAATTATTGAATTCGGGGAAACATCTCACATTAATATCATGATAGTAAACACAAAGACGTGAGTAAACATTGATCGGTGCTCGTTTAATTTGAGTTTTGTAATTGAATTTCCATCTTGTTTGCTAAATTATAGACATGAATCTAATACTTGATATATGAATGTAAAAATAATTTAGAATATCATAAAGCATAAAAACAAACTAAATGAGAAATCTGTCTAAAAATCATAATACACATATAACATACAAATATAAAGTATTATATATTTACTAAATCCTCAAATACAAATTATCTTGGATGACAAAATCAAAACTACTACAACCCTTCAAGGACACTATTCATATGATTCCTGAATTTCCTTTTGGATTCATCATGAGATCTCGAGTTATTACCAAACAGAACTTAGAATTGGGAAGTCAAAATGTACCTGTTCAATGAATCAATTCTTCAATTTCTTATTTGAATCAATTCTTCAAAACACATATAGAGGAAAATGCTTTACTGACAACTGAACAGCAGGCCCTTCCACTTTATCCTCCAAACCACGAAAGTCTAAACTAAATTTTCTCTAATTAAAACAAAAAAAATGAACTATCCCACACAATTTTCCAAACGACCCAAACCATGTCCATTAACTTACAAGTCATCCCAATAATGAAAACCTTATCATCAAAGCCCCTCTTGTCCATTCACAACCCCATTTACAGATTGAAAGAGTTTGTCCGTCATCATTGTCGTCATCACCGCTATCTAATTTGTCCACATGTTGTCACCGTCGTATGTGACATATAGTGTAGTCATGAAGAGATATCGAATTTCTATATGATAAAGAATCAAAACAAAAAAAGTCTACCTAGTCTAGTTTGCAACTTTTAAAAATGGTTAGCTTTCTTTGCACCACGATTTGGTTTTAAGTGAAAATTTTAATATATAAGGAAAGAAAATTGGAGGATACTGAAGTTAATACTTTTGCCAACTTGAATTGAATTTTACCTCTTTGTTTTGGAGACAATTAGAAAACAGAGAAATTTAGGACTCTAAGTTTATACTGGTTTCTAAATTTATTTTGACCACCTAAATGGTTGGTTTAAGTATCATTTTGTTCAAAATAATCGATGTTTGCTTAATGAACTTTGTTAATTATGTTATTGATGAAGTGTTAGTCACACTGATGCCTAAGCAGACTGGCCTATTCGTTGTACAAGATTTTAGGGTACTTGGAACAAAATGAGTATATAATATATGTTGATGATTGTGATAAAACTCATTAATCATTTTTGCAGCTCCCCTGCTATCAAACTCATTAACCATTTTTGTAGCTCCCCTGTTATCAAACAGGTGGAATTGTAGTTTGGCCTTTGCTTGCTTGTACTCAATATTAGTAACCTCAGTAAAATTTGATTTTGGTTGAGTTTCTTTCAGTAAAACATCATCTTTTGCCTCAATGGTAGCTTGAAAAATATTCTTGAAGGTATCTTTATTCCACAGAGATAAGGCCTGCTTTGTTTCCTTGAGTTTTTGCGAGAAAATTCTGAGAGGATCACCTGTACAATCCATACTCCAAGCTTTCTTGACTATGGACTGAAATTCATTGTGTTTAGACCAAAAATTTTGGAATCTAAAGCTTCTTTTGACAGCTTCATTCTTAAGAATAAGACTAAGAAGAAGTGGACTGTGGTCAGAGTTGGTTCTATTTAAATAAGCAACATTTGATAAAGAAAAAGTTTGGATCCATTGAAAGTTACACACAACTGTATCCAACCTGGCCCAAATTCGATTAAATCCTTCTCGATGATTACACCAAGTGTATTTGGATCCATTTTATGGAATTTCAGACAGGCCTGCTGCTCCCAAAGTGTTATTAAACTGTGTACAAGCCTCCAGGTCTATCCCATTACCCCCCAGTTTCTCTAGAGGATAAGTGACCACATTAAAATCTCCACCAACAATTATAGGAAGAGGGAAATTGCATTGACCATAGATATCCTCCCACAATTCTTGTTTGTCATCTTTGTTACATTTACCATACATAGCCATAAATTTAATGGGGCAAGGAAGAGAGTTTTCTTGAATTTTAAGAGCTATAGACTGCATAGAATTATTGTCAATAGAAATTTTCCATTGATGTTTCCAAAGAATCCAAATTTCAACTGTAGACTTCTAGTGAATAGATCCTTAGGTTTTCTGCATATCTGTCTTTGAGAACATTTGGTCTTATCCTGATTCTTAGGGTAATATTGGTTAAGTGGTGAATCTGGAAGACGGTATCAATAATTAATCAACTCTTCATACAACTTACTCTAGTTCCCGTATAATTCTAGAGGAACTGGTTTTATCCTAAGACTTAATCTTTAAGAATAATCCTTTTAAGACTTTGCCTGATTTAAAGAAAGAAATATGCCCTCGTGACCTATTCCCACACAATATTCTAGATATGCTTGAAAAATGCAGCACTCCCAAAATATATAGAGAACATGACAACCTTCTTCCCCCCCACTCCCCCCCCTTCCCCCCCCCCCCCTCCGAATCATCCCACGACCCCACCCCAAATGTTTAATCTCCAAAACAATCGGTGAAAAATTGGGGAGTAATGTGTCCGGGATGTAGCATTGCACTTATATCATCTTCAGTAACAGGACGGTTCAAAGCTTCATATTGAACTGCAGTCAAAGTTCTCTTCCTAACATTTTTATCTTTGAATTGATTCCATTAGGATATCTATGAGGACTCCTGAGAATCCGGCAGAAGAAAGTAATAGCTTGTCTATGGACTTTTTCTTCCTCTTCTATTGTGTTATCATTACAATCATGTATCTCTTTATTAGATTTGTGGCCATGCAGTGTGTGGAAATAACCAGTGTTTGTGTCCCCAAGATATACTCTGTTTGGACCGAGTTGTACTAATTTTTCTAATTTTTTGCTTGTCAAAAAGAGTGAATAGAAAAAAAAATCTACCTTTTGAGAATATGGCGGACATGTTTAAAGAGGTGAGTTATGAGTCCATTATCTCTTTAATTTAAACTTTGTAATAAATGTTATTGAAGTCCATATAATTTACACTACATTCCATGCATGTTGTGTGTATCCAAAACAGGTTGCTAGGGGTAAGAGATCAAAACGAACTACATGCAATGAGAATGAGGATGCAAGAATATCATGCGAAGTCTCTAACTCACATGCGGCGGAAGAAATTTATGCGGATGAAGTACCCAACATTGATTCTGTTGATAAGGGCATAAAAAAGAAGCGGGGGCCATCAAAATTGAATGTAATTGCAACTGGGATAAAAGACCGTAAAGATGTAGAATTCAATGAGTTTGGGCAACCAATTGGACTCTATTCCATCCAGCTTAGTTCTATGATTGGAATTTTAGCACGAGAATGCGTACCAGTAACACATAAAGGTTGGGATAAGGTGACAAGTGACATCAAGGATCAAATATGGGAGTTTGTTACTGTGAGTATTTTATTTCTCTACCCTTTGCACAATTATGTAATATTTTGAATGTAACTTTGTACATATTTAATTGTAACTAATTTAGTGTATTTTTTCTGTATGATGCAGCAAAAATATAACCTTGAAGAATGCCGAAAGGCCATTGTTTTAGGTCAGACGGGCAGAGCTTGGAAAGAATATAAGTCAAAATTGTCAACACAAATACGAGAAGAAGCTAAAAGAACAAATTCCACTCGCCATCTTACATTACTCAAGCCCCCTGGAATGAAGTCAAACGAATGGGATGAATTTGTTAAATCTCGTTTGTCACCTGAATTTGATGCAAGTGAATTTGACTATTTATTTTTTATTTTTATTAATAGACTAAAGTCCAATTTTAGTATTCTTGTATTTCTTGCAATTATATATGATTTCTTTTATTTTTATAGGAAACAAGTGAAAAGCATAAGGAGGCTAGAGCAAAGCAAATCCATTCACACACAACTAGTCGTAGAGGCTATGCAAGACTTAAGGAAAACATGGTATGTTTCCCCTTTGAAGTTGTATACTTCAGAAATAGCTTACATTATTTCGTAATCCTATCTTTCAAAATTTTGTAGAAAGCCGAAGACCCAAATAAAACTATACGCCGGGTTGATGTTTGGATAAGGGGACATAGGAGAGAAAATGGCGATCCAGTTAATCAAGTTGTTGGTGAAGCAATAGTTACGACTTAAACACTTACACAACACTTTACAATTTTTTTAAAAGCTACAATGTGTTTATTATTATTTTTTAATATGTTAAATTCTTGTATTTATTTTAGGAAAAGATGGAAAAAATTCCATCTCATGACTCAACATCGTTGAGAGATGATGCAGTGGTAAAGGTGCTTGGTCCTGAACGTCCGGGTCATGTCCGAGGTCTTGGATTTGGGGTGACTCCTACGAAGGTAGATGTGTCGTTACATAGTAATGCAAGGGTAACGACTCTTGAAAATCAAATTCAACAACTTTTGGAATGGAAGATGCACATGGAAAGTCGAATGACGCAAGGAAATGAACGAAATGTGGTATATTTTTAAAATTAAACATGATTCAATGCATATATTTTTTCCCTTATTTTGTTTTTATATACTTCACTTGCAATTTCTATAGGGTCAACATGAGGGTGGTGGGGATGCCATGCATAATCACACACATACTCTACAGGTTATTGTTAATGAATTATCTAAGTCTAAATTATTTTACTAGTTGCTTTAATAATTATTTTTTAATTGTTTTCTTTGTACTATTTATTAGTGCAATCGAGAAAGTTCATGTATACAAAGTGCTCCACAAAGAAATTCTCCCTGCAAATTGTTACATTGGTTGGGGACTGGAGAAGAAGTTGCAAGCGCAGAACTTGATTCTACAGACCCGAAGTCACTAGTGCACCACCAAATCCTTAGGCCTGATTGTTATAAAGTATGGGTTGTTGAAATTTTAGTGCCCAAAGTGCCAGTTTTTCGATACTCGGATGCATTTTCCATACTTGATGATGCAAAAGGAAGTACCATAGCATGGCCACATCGATACATTCATTTTGACTAGTTATGTGAGTGGAATAGTTATAGTTCTTGAATTTTATTCTAAGAATTTTTCTTTGACATTCTCTCGTATCTATTTCAGATAAACATAAGGAATTAAGTGGGTATGGTGTTTCTTCATTACTTTTCGTAAGTCAGCCAAGGCCTTAGACCGGAGCGCGTCCCTGCAGGTGAATCTCTCAGCTTCTGTTCTTTCTGTCCCTCCTCGGTGCCTCTTCCTGGCTACTCCACTCCAAGTCGGGATGGGTGCCACAAACACAGCTTGTACTGGCTAAACATCTCCTGTCTGAACCCTTGACCGATTCAAAAGACAAATGCATAAACCCACATTGAAGAAAGAGATGATCTGAACAGGGACTTATTTTTTGAAGATGTTGAAGACATTATGGGAGGAATGTTTTTGAAGAATGATATTAGTTATTTTTTTAAGGAAGATTGCATTTTAACTTGTTAGGCTATGCTCCTTTCATTATAATCCCATGCTTTTATATGACTTGTAACACCCAAGTATATATTCCTTCTAGTGTTTTGCGCACGACTTTGATATTATGATTATGAGTACATATTATGATTTCCTCTTAATTATATAAGTTTGTTTTAAATTTCAAGAATTGTGGAATGTCTAATTGTGATACAATCATATATGTGGATATGTTAATGTTAGTATAAGCAACATGCATTTGAGAAGCTAATTTTTATAAAAAAAATTATACACTTTTAACGACATATTTTATACATCGTAAAATGATATAACGACGCTTATATGTAGTCATGTACAATATTAATGACACCTACATTCAGTCGTAAAATAACATTAACGACACATAATAAGTAGTCGTGGAAGGTTTTTTTGGGTAATGACTTTTACGACTAGTAACTAGATGTCGTTAATATTTGTTTCAATGACACTTGGCAGATGTCGTGAAATAGTTTTATGACACAACAAAGGTGTCGTGGATATTTACGACTAGTAACTACGTGTCGTGGATATTTGTTTCAACGACACTTGAGGGGTGTCGTCAAATAGTTTTACGACACCACAAAGATGTCGATATAGAAGGTAACTTTCTACGACACCCCCCTTCAACGACTACACAAAATGTGTCGTGGAAGTAGTTTCACGACGCATTTCAGGTGTCGTGGAAAGTATTTTTTCTTGTAGTGAAAGGATCCTATACAAGACGCCCCTGTGGCTGGGCACCTGTAATATATACATATATATATACAAAAGAGAAAAGAAAATGGAAACGGGTCAGAGCCCGATTGTAAAAATGATTTAAAATTTGTTTAGCAAGTATTTAAAATGTTTACTAGCCAATGCAACAACATATTAGTGCAGCACTCCCTTGAGGAATTCTCACCTCTCTTCTAATGTGCACACCTATCGCACTAACCTTCCCAACGGTTTAACTTATCTTATCTTAGTTTACTCGTAAGATTTAAACTGGCGATTCAACTGTTTAAGGAGTAAATTCCATTTAATAACAAAACTCTCATTTTAACTTTATTCCCTAATAAAGTTGCCCACTATCATATTATACTTTTCAAAAAAAGTATTTCCAAATTGTAATCATTATTCATATCTTACTTACCATAAACACAGTAGGAAGTTCCCAATTACAAAATTTAATATATATATTAAATATATATATATATATATATATATATATATATATATATATATATATATATATATATATATATTCTAACAGCACCCCACATAAAAATTATGGTGCGGGCATACTCTGCTATCCAATCCCCATCTCACTCGTACTAAGGGAAATACAAGTTCGGAATCAATCTCGAACTGTATTAACACCTACATAAACAATATTGAGGCGAAGCATAGATTTCAAGTCTCTAAGAGGATAGAACATACCCTCACGTCTCTTAGGACCGTCTGACCATCGATCAGATAGCCTGTACTAAGGATATCTATCTTCTAGGGCACGAGTCAATATCCCCCATAAAGGCAAATCGAGATAAGACTGTCCCAGCGCGGTAACCTCAGGGATAGCAAGTAGCGCGGACATGATTTTCACACGTATATAGTATATGCATAAACACAGTCATATAAATATACTACTATTACCATATCTCTTTAGGTCACTTTCATCACCCATAATATAATATTTAGCCGTATTTCTCAATCTTTAGATATCACGTATAACGGTTCGTCTGTTACTTTAATCAAGGTATTAATCCAACTTGCTACATAACACTCATGGACTCTATCCTCCCAAGTGTAGAATTCAGTATGTACTCATCTATTTTTCCAACGTAACTATTTTACGCGTCTCTGCCTTTAATACACAACCCAATCGTCCCTTATGTGTAAGCATCCCAAAAATGTAAATCTCGTCTTAGATTAAAGGTCTAATAGTTATTAATAAGTCCTACTGGTCTCCTTTACCTTCAAAATTATTTTAATAAGGATATCCAAAGATTTTTACTCATTAAATTTGAATTCAACAATTTAAAAAGGGAAATATGAGTCTACCAGGAGGGGTCGATCGATCGATGGCAGGAGCTCGATCGATCGATGCGTCGATCAATCGACACTCCTGGTTCGATCGATCGATCAAACAGGTATGACGAATTCTGCAGATTAACAGTTATGGGTTCTAACATCCAAGTTCAACCAAATCAAGATTTTTAACACCCAAAATCCTAGAAATTCGTACTACAAACATTAATAACCCAAACTAACAATCTTCTACGTAACGCATGTGAATTTTCATCAATAACCATGGATAAAAAGGGAAAAACTTATATAAACTTGATGAACCCTAAGATTTTCTTTAACTTTGTTCTAATCAGTTCTTTTTCCAGAATTTCTACTCCTAATACATCATAAATCCGTGGTTGAACCTCTACATACAAAGGGGATTTCCAGATTTCCATTTATATCATTACTACATGCAATCTCCTATTTCCAACCTGGGTTTTCTTCTATGAAATACATCCTAATCAATCATAGACTAACATGAATGATGCATTAACGAATTTAAGCAAGATAAATACTTTCCTAGGAATTTTAGAGTTCTGATTTGTGAACGAATTTGGTGTGGTTGCGTTCCCCGTCGTGCGATCTACGCGTTGGTGGTGGTGGCGGTGCAACTGGTTGAATTTTCAGCCTAGAACACCTTGGCAAGCTCTCTCCTTTCCTCTCCTATGGCCGTCACTTGTCTTTGGTTGTGTTAAACCTGGAAGACAACCTTAGACATCTGATATAACCCTTGAAAATTCGTTGGTTTAATTGCCCAAAATTATAAAATGTCCAATATGCCCTCCCGGGGCGTTAAATAAGCCTAAAAACACCCCGAGACCCAAACCAAACCCCTGGGTACACTTTACTGACTATCTCGACCCTTACAGACACTTTGGCGCACTCAAAATGACCATACGAGCAACTTATAATTTATTCATTTTCATTAATCAATATTTAGTCTCGACGCGACACGGGCGCGTCCCGACTCAAATTTTCCAAAATTGTCATTTTATCCACTATTGACATTTAATAGAACCAATATTATATATTACTCTACTCATTAGTAATATTCAACAAGTTTCTCATAATTACTAACTCACATCACGCTAATAATTATAAAGTAATTAATTTCCAGATTTATATTAAATTAATAACTCACATTAAATTTAATAAATCCCCAAATTTATAAAGCATAAAAATACGGGGTATTACACGAACAACGATCGAGATTTTCATACTCCTTTTGGTATAGTATGCAGTCATACACACAAGCATGAATTGATTTATACTTCATTCCCAAACCTTTCAAACTGTTCTTCATAACATGATAGCTATTTAGAAGCATATTCTCCTTGGGTAGTAACCCCTTCACCCATTTCAAAATTCTTATCACGCTATTGCCAAACAAACCGTATTGCGTCTTCAAACTGTGAAAACCAACCATGGCTTGTAAAGTTGTGTGATCGTTCTCACAGCCAGAGTATAATGGTTGGGTCACCTTGAATTTTAAACTTTAGTAGTCATCATCAAGGTTTATCGTGATATCTTCACGAGCACTTGAACCTTGTACATCATCAGTAACCTCATTCTCCTGTGCTTCATAAACTCCGTATGCATCGTCAACTAAATCCTCTAACATATTTTGATCTACGTTGTCCCCTTCTACATCTATCCTACTTGTTGAAGGTTGTTGTGAAGGTTATTCGAGGACAAAAGGAACTTTTAATTCACCGTGAAAACTCCAAAATCGATAACTACCTTGCATACCCGATCTTAACAAATGTATTTCAACTGTTTTCCACTCAAACACCTTACCATTTTTACCCCTAGCACATGGAAACGAAAACTCTTCATCATTATGACATCTCTTTGCATATTTCACAAATTCATTAACACCTCTGCGAAATACATCCCCCATTCTATTTGTCTCACCCATCCACTCTTTGTATTTCGGATATCCCATCATAGCTACCACAACTAATCACATATTAAAGGTAAAAAGCGTATATTCATGGATTAGTATAGTATGTTTATATTCGATTTATAAACGTAGATTTATAAAGGTAAGAAGCGTAGACTTATAGTCGATTTATACAAGTATATTCATGGATTAGTATAGTATGTTTCATTTAATAATATCTTATTTATATTCAATTTTTAAATTTCAAATTCAAATTCAACTTATAATTGAAATTTCTATTTCCCCCCATCTCATTCACATTGTTATGATTTGAGAAAAATTTGGCAGCATATCCCCTTAGTTCTCCAAGTACACGGCGTAGAATGGCAAGTGTGAGTGTTATTTCAATTGATCAATTTAAATAACAGTCACACTTGTCAATCTAGTATGTACCCAGAGAACATTAGGGTACGACTGTAGAAATTCCCCCAAAACTAATAACTTTAAGCCACTAAGAATATTATTATATAGAAATTATACAGTACCAAACTGTCCAAATGGGACAATTTGAGAGATCTCATTACAGGGGTAATGACTCTTGAACGGGTCTAAGGGCTATTCAATGCATACGCATAAGAACTAGAAGGCTAGCATCTATGTGCACTATATGTAATTTCAAGTATGTTTCATTTAATTATCATAATATATATATATATATATATATATATATATATATATATATATATATATATATATATATATATATTTATTGTTCGTTATACAAAGTAATTTTCAAAAAAAGTTGAAAAATCCCACCCCTATATGGACAATAATCTAGTGGTCATGCCACTTTTAAAATTAACCAACACAACTAATTAGGCATAAATTCTTCCAAATTTATCCCTATAATTTAGTTACTTTTAGCACCTCAAACAACGTAATCAATTTGATTTTACCTCATAATATTTCTAGTGACTTATTCTAACGAGTACAGCGAATTTCTGGTAGTTCATACTGATTTTACAGGTATTTGATGTCAATAAAGAAAGAAAGAAACCAGAAGAATCGAGAAAGAAAAAAAGGAATGTCAAAAGGGAAAAGTCATAACTTTCACACCGGAACACTTGACGTAACTAAGAATGTGTCTCAGAAGTGCGTACTTTCTAGGATCAAGTGCAAGCCTTTCGCTCAAGTAATAATCCGATAAGTCGGGTATCGATCCTCAGGAAAACAAGACAACGGAGTTGTGACGATGTTCGACAGATGAAGGAATCCTAACTCTGACTCTAAAAAGAAAAAGGAAAAGATGATTGGTTTTGAGAATTTGATACAACTAAATGCAATTTTGAAATTATGAAAGAAATGCAACTATTCTAAATTACCTAAAATACTAACGATGAATGATTTAAAACTCGAACTATATGATGAAAAAACAGGGCGAGAATACAATCCCTCAACCCTAGTGTATTGATGGTATAAAACTAATCATAAATTTAAATGATTAATTAGACCCATAATTTAGTACTCCCAAGCATTACGTATATGAGGTTCAAGCCCACACCATACTTAATCAGAGGACGAGTAAATCGGTATTGCAATAGTTATATTTGAATTGCATTCTGAAGCATCCCGATTATCCTGAAGCAAACGAGATCCAAAGATCTACAATTGTCGCATTTTTACGCAATACTGTCATAACAAACCATTAAATTTAGATGACTAATTTTATACACATGCAACTAGCACATCAGGTTGAGTTCATGCATCCCAACCTTTAAAAACCTGGCCTAACATGATGAAATTAATGAAAACAATTACTAAATTGCAAGAAATCATGATTAAACTAAGGGAGAAGTGAAGAATGATGTTGAATGAAGATTAGACAGAAGAAATTAATCAACTAACTTACCAAAGCACTAAAAGCATCAACTAAAATTACTTGTAATCACAGAAATATGAATAAACTTCAATCTTGGAATTAAAATTGCAATAAATCTTCAAACTAGGGTTTTAACTCAAAAGGGAAAAATTAGATGATTTTTTCATCCTTTAAAATGATAATAAATCAGGTTTAAATACCCTACAATACTCCAAGAGTTTTATCTTAACCAGGACTCTCCATTATAGGAAGAGTAAGAAAACAAAACTTCAACATTCGGTCCGGTTCGGTATTATTTCGATTCGATCTGGCTTGGATCCGGATCTGTTCTTTTATTTCTTGGCCGGATCGATTCGGTACTGATCGGTTCGTTTATTTTTCATCATCTTTGATCCATCTTCGGTCCGGGGTTCACTTGAACTTTGCATTTTGGATCGGTCCAATTTCTCTTTGATTTTTTCTTCTATCTTTAATAGATCATAACTTTCACAGCGGGATTCCGATTGAGGTTCAGTTTCTTCCTATGTACTTGTAAACTTGATATATTCAACTTTTCTTTAGATGCCTCATCTGAATTCCAGGTAAAAATTTCAACCTTTCCCTTCTGACTTTCCTTCTTTTTTTTTCTTGATTCTTCCGGTTTCTTTCTTTCTTTATTTACATCAAATACTTGTAAAATCAGTACGAAATACCTGAAAGTCGGTGTACTCATTAGAATAAGTCAGTAGGAAGATTATGAGGAAAAATTAAATTGATTACGTTGTTTGAGGTGCTAAAAGTATCTAAATTAAAGGGATAAATTTGAAAGAATTTATGCCTAATCAAATCCCCCTAACTTAGAACTTTGCGCATCCCGAGCAATGTAAAAGAATCCTAGCGAAGCTCAACTCTTGAAAATAAATTTATTGGGATAGAATACCTTTTTCGCGGGCAAGCAATTGCATTTAACATATGCAACAAGCCTTTAAACCCCTAGGTCACCCTAGTAGGACGAGTGGTATCTCGTGAGGGTTTGCAACGAATATACCCACAAAATTCGACTCAAAGAAACTCAAAATACGCAAAAATTGTATAATTCAACCCTTCCTAGAAAATAATCATCATCAAGTCTTGTTCAAGAGTCTCAAATCATAGTGCGTGTGTGCGAAGCAAGAAATTTAACCCTAATTTCCACTAATTGACCATTACGTTACTTATCCAAAAATTCATTTTATTTCAAAATCTCATGGATTGATATCATAAACAAAACACTCGAAAATGTGTCTATTCTCTCGATATGCGTGATGTATAAGAGAAAATGTAATGGACGCAAAGTCACTCACACAACTCGAAAGATGAAAATATATGGTGAATAGATCTCATCATTAGAATACGGTCATTGGGAAACGGGAACATCGCCTCTTTTTCACACATTTAATCTCTTATATTATCTTTTTGTATCTTAGCTCTCCACGCGGTAACTAATTTCGCAATTTGGACTCGGTTAGGACTTTTTCGGGTAAAAGGTGTATTGGGTAAAATTGGAAAAGGTTAAGAATTTCGGAATTGGAAATTTTGCTTATGATGTCCGTTAGTGCTTTTCCGGGCTTTTGCTCATTTTCTTCTTCTTTTTCTATTTTTCACTCTTTTCTTTTCTTGTTATTTTTGTTAAGCATTTCTATTTTTTTTTCTTGCCCTTTCTTATGCACTTTTCGGACTTAAATTCTGCATTTTTCCATTTTTTACAATTCTGGGCTATTTGGGTTTTTTGGGTTGTCAAACGAAAAGGATAAATTATTCGTCTCAATTGGGTTACAAAGAATTGAGATCATCAAAGACTTATTTGGCGCTGAAAAGAACTTTGAGTTAACAACTCGGATTGATTTAAAAACTCAATAAGACCGATAGGCTCGAAATCTCACCGGGTTTGTTAATCTCTACATTTATTCGTTAAGTCGTCAATTTTCTCACAATTTCCATCTTTGGTCAATTTCGGCTTAGTGCATTGGGTTTTTACAATTTGAGACTTTAAACCGACTTTTAATGATATTTTTGAAAATTTTGAATTCCAATTTATATTTATTTTGAAGAAAAATATTTTTGGATTTTTTAAAATTTTATGATTTTTTTGAGATTTTTGGGCATTTTTTAAAATTTGTGAAGTTTTAGAAATACGCACTTGTGACCCCCCTAACTTAGACTTTTGCATTGTCCTCAAGCAAAAAGGACTAAAATCTAACTCAAAGAAAATGAAAAGTGAGGAAAATTAAAACAAACAAATATTTAAAATGCAAACTTTAATATAAAAGGACTGTGGTACAATAACACGAAGGAGTCATACAAGCATGTGACCTAGCCAAACAACTTAAAAACTGACACATAAACCAACAAAGCTTCATTGGGGTGGTGGGTGGGAAGAGTTGGGCGCGTCGAGGCCATAAGGGTCATAAAAGTAGGATGGAAATGGCCTGTTTAGATCCCCCTGGCGTCTGTACAAGTCTGCTCGAAAACAAAACTCCATACTTGTATCACATCGGTAGTCGGTTATGAAGTTATTGAATTTCATCTCGAGGGCCAACATTCGATTTGTGAGCTCTCCACCTGTCCATTCAAAATTTGGGTCTTCTTCTTCTTCGGTCGACTCTTCATCAACCCCTAATTCTCCCATTTCCACATTGGCACCTGCCTCTTCCTCTTCCTCACTCAAGGCATCATCGGCCTTGTCATCACTTCCATGCCTTGCCCGAAGGATGGCTAGCTGTTTGGCCCTTCGAGTGCGGGTTCCCTGTCCAAAGGGATCGGGGAGGCGAGTACGGTCTAGCGGAGCCTCAATGCCAGCATCTTTGAGAATGGAGGTAATCTGGCGTGCATATGGGAGTGGTGTTGCACCTTTCTCATCCATGGCTGCAAGGATAATGTCAGCGTATAGGGTGCGAGCCAGGTTAATTAAAGTGTTGGGATCGAAGAGATGGTATGTCAATGTGGCTTAACGGGGACGCATTCCGTAATCGTTGGATGTTTACAAAATGTTAACACACACAATTTGGAATGTGAGGTGTGTTTTCTCGTTAAGTCGGCCAACAGGAACAATCTCCCCCCTCCAAGCAATGCCAGGGGAAATTCGCTCCATAATCAGGTCATTGGCTACCGGGGAGACATTCCTTGGGTATATGTAGTCTTGAAGATCCGGAACATCATATTCGGCCAATTTGGCAGTGAGAGTGGCCAAAAATAAGGGAATGACGGTACCATCGACATAGGCTTGAGACTCTAATTGGCCCTTTCGAATAAGAGATCCATAAAAAGAGTGTACCTCGACGGCCCAAACCACCTCGTAGGGTTCATTAAGGAAACGACACCAACCCCTAGGAATGAAGAGGGCGGTGACGGAATTGGGCAGCCCTGCCCATTGGACAGCTCACTTCATGTGGAGTTTACGATCCGGACCAAAGAAATGGTTGCACCTGTGCTCCTCTTGGCGGGAGCGAAACTCACTATGGACGGAGGGTAAAATTTTGGTGGAGTCTTATTTGATGGGGACAGCTCATTGGGCCATTATGACAAGGAGAGGATGATGGAAAAATAGGTAGAGAGAAGAGAGAAGAGGTCGAGTTGAAGGTGTGGAGAAAAATGGAGGATCTGGGCGGGAATTTATAGGTGAAGTGTGTGGGTAGGGTGTGGAAATGGAGGGAAATGGTTTGGAGGGAAAAAGGGGTGGATTTGGGAGGGAAAATTAAGGGGAGGAGGTGGTTGGACGAATGTCTAGGGAAGGAAGTGGATTGGGGGGAAGGGGGTGTACCTAGGGAAGGGGGAAGGAATGTAGAAAATCGAATCGATCGGACTATTCCAGGACCGGACCAATTCGGTCCTTTTATATTTCAAGTTCTTTAATCACCGGATCGATCCGGATATAAAAGAAATGAACCAATCCGTTCCGGCTCAAAATTAAAAGAACCGATTTGGTTCTTGGATTGAGCAAGATTTCTCCCCCTAACTTGATTTCGATCGCTCTCCCCGAATGTTTTCGACATTCCACAATACTTCCTATCAATTTTGGACTCAACACCCTCTCGATACCTATGGAAACACAATTAAATTTAGTCTCCCAAAATATGTGCATGCTTCAACCTACTCACGTGACTCTCATATACTATACACAAGAATTCACCCCATTCACATCGGGGGTGCGACGACCTCACAGTAACAGCTCACTCAGCCCCGTAAAAGGGGTCCGACAACCAAATGGTGTCGACTTCTTCCACACATGCCTCTAGATATGTCTTTAGGCGTTGTCCATTTACATTGAATATATTTCCCCCTTTTAAATAGTCTAATTCAATAGATCCATGTTGGAAAACGTTTCTTACAACAAATGGGCTAGGCCATCGTGACCGCAACTTACCCGAAAAGAGATGAAGCCGAGAGTTACAGAGAAGCACTTTTTGTCCAGGAAGAAACTCTTTGCGTCGAATGATATTATAGTGAGTGAGTTTTATCCTTTCTTTGGAAATTTTTGTGTTCTCCTACGCATCATTGCGTATCTCTTCTAACTCATTTAATTGAAGCTTGCGAGCTTCACCGGCTTTATCCATGTCATTATTCAACTTCTTAATCGCCCAATACGCCTTGTGATCTAATTCCATGGGAATATGGCAAGGTTTTCCATACACAAAGCGGAATGGGGACATGCCGAGTGGATTTTTGTATGCGGTACGATAGGCCCATAGAGAATTTATCAATCTAAGTGACCAATCTTTTCAGGTAGGATTGATGGTCTTTTCGAGAATGTTCTTGATCTCCTGATTCGCTAGTTCGTCCTGCCCATTTGTTTATGGGTGATAGGTCATTCCAACTTTGTGAATGATGCCATACTTTCTCATGAGCTTCTAGAATGGCCTATTGCAAAAGTGCATGCCATTATCATTGATTATCTCTTTTGGAACGCCAAAACGGGAAAGTATGTGCTCCTGTAGGAACTTAATCACCACTTTATTGCCATTTGTCTTTGTAGCTATAGCTTCCACCCATTTTGAAACGTAAACGATCGCAACAAAGATGTATAGGAAACCAAAGGACGGGGGGAAAGGGCCCATGAAGTCAATACCCCAGCAGTCAAAGATCTCAATAATGAGTATCGGGGTTAATGGCATCATGTCTCGTCGGGTAATAGCTCCCATACTTTGGCACCTGGTGCAAGATTTACAATCATTACATCTTGGAATATTATGGGCCAATAGAGGCCGCATTGCTGAATTTTAGCGGTCGTCTTTTTCATCGAAAGGTGGCCTCCACAAGCTTTCGAATGACAAAATTGGATGACTTTCGGGAGCTCGTCATCCGGTACACAACGTCAGATGATTTGGTCGGCACAATATTTAAACAAGAAAGGATCATCATAGAAAAATATGCGCGACCAACTAATAAACCTGTTCTTATCTTGTGGTGTCCAATCGGGAGGGACGGATCCCATGACAAGATAGTTCACGATATCCGCAAACCAGGGCAAAGAAGAGGTAGAAAAGAGTTGCTCATCCAGAAAGTATTCGTCTATGGGTATTGGATAACTAGGCACGTCAGACGAAAGCCGTGATAAGTGGTCGACAAAGACATTTTCTACTCCTTTCTTATCTTTAATGGAGAGATTAAACTCTTATAGGAGTAGGATCCACCTTATGAGGCCCGACTTGACGTCTTTCTTCTCAAGTAGGTATTTTAACGCCGCGTGGTCGGTGAAGTAAGTGATGGGAGAACCGATAAGGTAGGACCGAAATTTTTCAAGAGCAAAGAATACCGCTAGCAACTCCTTCTCTATAGTGGAGTAATTGAGTTGTGGTCCGATAAGAGTCCGGATAGCGTAGTAGATGACATGAGCCTTACTGTCTTTTATTTGGCCCAAAACATCCCTTATCGCATAATCTCTAGCATCACACATAAGTTCGAATGGTAAGGACCAATCCAAAACTTGCATGATGGGAGAGGACACAAGCATGGTTTTCAATTTTTCAAAAGCGCAATGGCATGCTTCCGTCCACTCAAATGGGGTGTCCTTCATGAGTAGGTTTCTTAAAGGCCTAGCGATGGCACTAAAGTCCTTAATGAACCTTCAATAAAACCCCACGTGGCCCAAGAAGGAGCGCACGTCTTTGAGCAATTTTGGTGGGGGTAGATCGGCTAAGACATCTATCTTATCTCTATCAACTTCTATCCCCTTGGATGAAACTATGTGGCCAAGAACTATTCCCTCAGTGACCATAAAATGTCATTTCTCCCAATTTAGCACTAAGTTCTTTTCCACACACTGGGCAAGTACCTTTTCCAGGTTTTCTAGACAAAGATTGAAAGAGGTGCTAAAAATGCTAAAATCGTCCATGAACACTTCAAGTCCTCTCTCGACCATGTCGTTAAATAGGCTCAACATGCACCTTTGAAAGGTCGCGGGTGCATTACACAAGCCGAACGACATATGTTTATAGGCAAACGTACTAAAAGGGAAAGTGAAGGTTGTTTTCTCCTGGTCAAGTACATCTATCGCAATTTGGTTATATTCAAAATAACCATCAAGGAAGCAATAGTAAGGGTGGCCCGCTACTCTCTCAAGCATCTGATCAATAAATGGCAAGGGGAAATGGTATTTCCTAGTTCTCGCATTGAGTTTTCGGTAATCAATGTAAATGCACCACTCGGTGGTGGTATGTTGGGGGACTAGCTCTCCCTTAGCATTCTCAATCACTGTCATGCTCGACTTTTTTGGGACAACTTGAATAGGGCTCACCCAATTGCTATTTGAGATTGGATAGATAATCCCGGCATCCAATAGCTTAGTGATCTCGGTCCTCACCACTTCTTTCATATTAGGGTTTAGCCGTCTTTGCATTTCTATTGAGGGCTTGACATCCTCTTCGGGATGGATCTTGTGGGTGCAAATCAAAGGACTTATCCCTTTCAAATCAGCAATGCACCAACCAAAAGCACCTTGGTGCTTCCTCATAATCTTTAGTAATTTACCCTCCTGCTCTTCGTCTAGGCTAGAGGAGACAACAACAGGAAATGTCTCGTTCACTCATATGTATGCATATTTAATATGGAAGGGTAGTTTCTTCAATTCAAGGGTCGAGAATTTTTCGCTGGAGGGAACCATGCGTGTGTCCCTTGGCGGTAGCTCCTTGAATCGAGAAACCCAATTCACATCTCTCGCGTCCTCATCCGACGCTCTCTCAACTCCTCAACTTCCCTCTCGAATTCGGTGTACGTTCCCTCACTCTTGTGGCTCGATACTAAACAGGATCCTAGGGCATCTCCACAATAGTTCTCCTTAAAATACTCCTCTACGATCTCATCTATTAAGCTCACTCCATGAAGATCATCTTCTTCCCCTGTCTATTGGGATATATGGAAGATGTTAGTCTATAAAGTCATGTTCCCAAAGGTGAGTTGCATTCTCCCATTTCAAGTATTGATGATTGCATTAGATGTAGCTAAGAATGCCTGCCCAAGAATGATGGGAACATGATTGCTCGAGGTGAAGGAGGGCTCCGTGTCCCAAATAGCAAAGTCTATAGAGAAGTAAAAAGTGTCAACTTGGACGTTCACGTCCTCAACTATGCCTCTTAGGATCTTCACAGTTCGATCAACTAATTGGAGAGTGAACTTTGTGGGCTTGCGATCGCCCAGATCACGTTGCCTATAGATGGCGTAAGGGAGGATATTGACACTTGCTCCCAAATCAAGTACGAATTTTTCAATTTTATTTTCTCCAATGATGAAGGAAATGGTGGGTGAACCGGGATCTTTGAACTTGGGCGGGAGATCATTAAGTAGGATGGAACTCACGTTCTGTGCTAGAAAGACGTTTTTCTTACCTTCCTCTTCCTCTTTACTGTTAACAAGTGCTTGAGGACTTTCGCATAAGCTGGAATTTGCGTAATGGCATCGAGGAAAGGTAAATTTAACTTTACTTTCTTAAGCACGTCTAACACTTCATCATGGGGGTTTCCTTTGTGGGAAGGAACCAACCTTTAAGGAAAAGGTTCCGCGGTGGGTGGTTTCACTACTACATCGGGCTCACTAGTGTCTTCTTTATCACTCTCATTCAAGGAGACATCTTCGGCCTCTTTCGTGCCGGGCGATATCTCCTTGTCTTTGGTTACGTCGTGTGGGGGAGGTGATAAATCAATGACTCTCCCACACCGACGGCTGCACTACCGTGTTGCGACATATTTCTCTCACTCAAAGACTATGTGTCCTCACTTGGTATGCTCGGGACGCGCTCTAAAGTGTATCCTAAGAGAGAAAATGGAGTGTTATTTGCGATTGAATGTGACGGTGTGGGAGGTGGAACCCAGAATTGTGGAACATTAGGAGTGTGAGGGCTATCAGGGTCGTACGTAACTATTGGATTTTCGTGAATGTGGGTTGGAGTATTATGGGGAGTTGGAGTGAGTTCAGAATTTTGCATTAACTGGCTTATGAGAGATGATTATGAATATTTTCGTGCATTTTTTTTCAAATTTTTAGATGTTTTTGGATTTTTGGAAATTTTTGGTCAAAGTTATAGATTGACTCGATATATTCCTCAGTCTACCTAAATCCCCGGCAACGGTGCCGAAAAATTGACGCGATTAAGAATGTGTCTCAGAAGTGCGTACTCTCTAGGCTCAAGTGCAAGCCTTTCGCTCAAGTAACAATCCGATAAGTCGGGTATCGATCCTCAGGGAAATAGGACAATAGAGTTGTGACGATGTTGGACAGACGAAGGAATCTTAACTCTGACTCTAAAAAGAAAAATGAAAAGATGATTGGTTTTGAGAATTGACTACAACTAAATGCAATTTTGAAATTATGAGAGAAATGCAACTATTATAAATTACCTAAAATACCAACGATGAATGATTTAAAACTCGAACTATATGATGAAAAAAAAGGACGAGAATACAATCCCTCAACTTGTGACACCCCGCCTAATTAAATACTGGGTGATCAGTCCTTTATTAAATTATAATCAAGGTGAACGGTTGGTTCGTTCTTAGCATCACTGTCGTAAAAAAAACTTTTCCAATTAAACACCCTAAATACTTAAGCTAAGTGTCAAAACCATTTTAGACATTACTTTCCAAATTTATTTTAAAAACCAACATTTATTACTTTACATAATTCATAGTTAAAGAATCACACAACAAATATATTGGAACATATAATCCAAACAATTAAACATCCAACTAATTGATTCCAACATTTAAAATTTAAAGGAAAACATCCTGGCAATAATAAATCCCAAAGTGTAAATACTGGAAATCAACGAATCACAATATCTGATAAAGAAACTAAATAATGGAAAAGGGAGACACATGCCCAACTGGATAAAATAATGCTAGGAGTGGAATAAAATGAGGTCGCCTAAGCAAGAGGCATGTAACTCCCACCTAAGCTGCATCGCGTTCCTTCCAAAGGATCCTATGCAAGACGCCCCTGTGGCTGTGCACCTGAATATATACACATATACAAGAGAGAAAAGAAAATAGGAAACGGGTCAAAGCTCGATTGTAAAACATTTTAAAATTAGTTTAGCAATTATTTAAAATGCTTACCGACTAATGCAAACAACATATTAGTGCAACACTCCCTTGAGAAATTCTCACCTCTCTTCTAATGTGCACACCTATCGCACTAATACTCCAACAGTTTAACTTATTTTATCTTAAGTTACTCATAAGGTTTCAAGCCGAAGATTTCCAATGTTAAGGAGGTTAATCTTATTTAACAATACAATTCTCACATAAGCCTTTTTTGATAATAAAGTTCCTCAGTAATATATCATACTTTTCAAACACTTATTCCCAAGTTGAAATTATTATTCTTTTCTTACATACCATAGTCACAACAGGTAGTTCCCAAATTCTAGATTTAATATATATATATATATATATATATATATATATATATATATATATATATATATATATATATTCTAATAGCACCCCACAAAAAATCTATGGTGAGAGCATACTCTGCTATCCAGCCCCCGTATCACTCGTACTAAGGGAAATACTAGCTCGGAATCACACTCGAACTGTATTAACACAAAACACATACAAAGTGAGGCGAATCATAGTTCCATGTCACTAAGAGGTAAGCACATACCCTCACGTCTCTTAGGACCATCTGACTATCGATCCGATAGCCTGTACCAAGGATTCCTATGTTCTAGGGTACAAGTCAATATCCCCCATATAGGTCCCATCGAGATAAGACTGTCCCAGCGCGGTAACCTCAAGGATAGCAAGTAGCGCGAGCATGATTTTTACACGTATATAATATATGCATAAACAAAGTCATATATCTATACTACTATTCCCCTATCAAATTTAGGTACACTCTCACGACCCATAATTATGCTATTTATCCTTATTACCCATTATTTAGTTATGACGTATAACAGTTTGACTCTTATTTTAATTTGTGGGGGTTATTCCAACTTATTAAGTGACACTCGTGGATTCCTATCCTCCCAAGTGTAATTTCAGTAGGTACTCATTTATTTTACAACGTAACTTCCTTACGAGTATCACCCTTTAACACATATTCCCATTGTCCCTTATATGTAAAACATCCCCGTGAAATCTTAATCTCGTCTTACATTAAAGGTTCCATATTTTTAATAAGTCTTACTGGTCTTCTTTATATCACAAAATACTCTAACATTAATATCCAAGAATGTCTAATCATTTAAGTTCGAACAACCTACAAAAAGGGGAATGTGAGTTATGTAGGAGAGGTCGATCGATCTATGGCAGGTGTTCGATCGATCGATGCTCTAAGGTCGATCGATCGATCAAGCTGGTATGGCAAATCTGCAGAATTTCCAGTTACGAGTTCTCTCTTCCAACATCATCCAAAATGATATATTTGACTACCAAACTCCCAATAATTCATACTACACGTATTATAATCTCAAATAATTGATGTCCCACGTCAAGCATGCGGATTTTCATCATGAATAACTAATTAAAAGGGCAAAATCCATAAAAACATCAAGAACCCTAATATTTATTTTTTTGGTTTCTTCCCATCCTTTCACCAGATTTCATACTCTTTAATTACTGTAATTTCGTGGTTCAACCTCTACATATGAAATGGGGTTCCAGAATACATCTATTACTCATACATCATGCAAATTCAAATCTCCAGAATGGGTTTTTCTTTCACAAACACTAGTGCTAATCAATCATAGGCTAATAATATTGGGGCATTACCTGAAATAGAGAAAGATAGATACTTGCCTGAGAATTTTCTATTCATATTTGTGGAGATTTTGGTGTGGTTGTGATCCTCGTTGTATGATCTAACGTCTGGCGGCGACGGCGGTGGAACCGGTGGAGTTCTTGGCCTTAAACTCCTTGGAAAACCTCTCCTCTTCCTCTCCTATAGCCGTCTTTGGTTTATGGTGTTTCTAACCCTAGAAGATGACTGTTGTCATCTGATATACCCTTAGAATTTTCGTGGGTTTTCATGGCCAAAAATGTAAAATGTCCAAAACGCCCTCCCGGGGTGTTAATTAGGCCTTAAAGCGCCCCGAGATCCAAACTAAACCCCCGGGTACATTATTTTGACTATCTCGACCCTTCCGGAAACATTAGCTCACTCAAAATGACCACACGGGTGACTTATAATTTATTTATTTTTAATAGTCCAAATTTAATCCCGACACGACACAAGCGCGTCCCGATAAATTTCCAAAATTACCAAATTAGATTCTCGTGATAATTTTTTACTTATCATAAATACACCACTTACTTTACCCATAAGTAACTTATAACAAAATAATTACTAACTCTCATCATGCTAGTAAGTATTTAAATGATTTTTTGGATTATTATTAATTTAATGTCTGTAATTAAATTTAATAAATCCCCAAAATTAAAAGGCATAAAAATACGGGGTATTACATACTTCCCCCCTAATAACGGAATTTTGTCCCGAAATTCATAAAATAAGGTGTACCTGGTAAAAATAACTCTGGGTACTTCTCACGCATGTCCGCCTCATGCTCCCAAGTGGATTCCTCCACATTATGATGCTCCCACTGGACTCGAACAAGTGGGACTACGTTTGACCTCAGTGTTCTTTCGCTATGGTCTAGGATAGACACTGGCCTCTCCTCGTAAGAGATGTTAGGCTATAAGTCAATCTCTTCAATCGCAATATGGTTATGGGACATGTCATCCCCAAGGTATCGTCTCAACGACGAGATGTGGAATACATCGTGAATGCGATGTAAATGCTCTGGCAGTCCCAATATGTATGCTACCGACCCAATCCTCTCGATAGTGGGAAATGGTCTCACGTACCTCGGGGCCAATTTCCCTTTCTTCCCGAATCTCATCACTCCTTTCATAGGAGATACACGTAGTAATACTTGGTCCCCCACATTAAACTCTAGGAAGAACCGTTTTGTTTTGACGTAGCTTTTCTGCCTGTCCTGGGCTACTCGAATGCGACTCCTGATAATCTCAATCCTCACGGAGGTTTCCTGAATCAACTCTGGTTTGAGCAACTTGTTATCCCCCACCTCTAGCCAACACGTTGGGGAATGACAAGGCTTGCCATAGAAGTCCTCGAATGGAGCCATGCCAATCATGAACTGATAAGAGTTATTATAAGCGAACTCTACCAGTGGAAGATGTGGCTCCCAACCTCCTCCAAAATCAAGGACACACATGAGTAGCATATCCTTCAACATCTGATTAGTACGCTCTGTTTGTCCATCTGTCTGTGGGTGATAAGCTGAAATCAACCTCAACTCCGTACCCATGGCCTCCTGAAAGCTCTTCTAGAAACGTGACACGAAGATCTTATCTTTATCTGACACAATCTTTAGGGTCACCCCATGTAATCTAACAATATTAGCAATGAACAACTGAGCATACTTACCTGTGGTATAGTCTGTCTGCACCGGCAGAAAATGAGCCACCTTGGTCAAACGGTCCACAATCACCCAGATGGAGTCGTGGCACCGCTGTGATGTAGGCAACCCAGTAATAAAATCCATAGAAATACTCTCCCACTTCCACACGGGTATTTCCAATGGCTGAAGCAACCCCGATGGTTTCTGGTGATCCACCTTTACCAGCTGGTAGGTAAAACACTTGGACACGAACTCAGTGATGTCCTTTTTCATCCAACTCCACCATTATTTCTTCCTCATATCCTGGTACATCTTATCTTCCTAGGATGCACCACAAATCAGGACCCGTGAGACTCGATCATCACTATATGACGTAAGTCTGCTCCTTCTGGGACCACCAATCTCCCATTAAACCTCAAACCTCCATCAGAACTAATAGAATAGGACTCAGCACCCTCAGCTAAAAGTCGTACAATCTGCTCCTAGCAAAATGGGTTTGCGGTCTGTGCCTGTATTACCCTCGTAATAATCTCGGGTGTCACTGTCATGACAAATATGAAGGAATGGACTACTGCATCCTGGTGACCCAACTTTTTCCACTTTGCTTTCCAGATGTCTGCTACATCGTTTACCGGTCTACGGCTCAACACATCAGCAACTACATTGGCCTTCCCCGGATGGTACTGTATGTCGAACTGATAGTCTTTCACAAACTCTAATGACCCGCGCTGATGAATATTCAACTCTCGCTGAGTGAACACGTACTGCAGTGACTTGTGGTCTGTGAACAAGAAAAATTTCTCCCCCAATAAGTAGTGTCTCCATATCCTCAATGCAAAGACGACTGCTGCTAACTCTAGGTCGTGTGTGGGGTAATTCTTCTCGTACGGCTTAAGCTTGTGGGAGGAAAAAAATCTATAGCCTTCTCCTCCTGCTGAAGTACTACCCTAAGTCCCCGTAAAGATGCATCGGTGTAAACCATATACTCCATGCCCGACTTAGGTAAAGCAAGGACCAGTGCTGAAGTAAGCTTGTCTTTCAGCTCGTCGAAAGCCAATTGGCAAGCATCGTCCCAAATGTATGGTACCCCCTTGTGAGTCAGGTTCATCAATGGACCCGCTATTTTGGAGAACCCCCGAATGAATCTCCCGTAGTATCCAGCTAATCCCAATAAACTATGTACTTCCATCAGTGTCGTGGGTTGTCCCCACTCCCTCACCTCTGACGCTTTACTCGGGTCAAGTGATATCCCCTGTTCAGAAATAACATGCCCTAAGAACTACACTACCCGTAACCAGAACCCGCACTTCTCGTACTTAGCATACAACTGATGCTCTCGCAGAGTCTGAAGAACCTGCTTCAAGTGCTCGGCATGCTCTTACTCAGTGTGTGAATATATCAAGATGTAATCTATGAAGTCAATGACAAACTGATCCAAGAACTCTCTGAACACTCGGTTCATCAAGTCTATGAATACGGCTGGAGCATTTGTAAGTCCAAATGGCATCACTCTAAACTCATAGGACCCATATCTCATCAAGAAAGCAGTCTTTGACCTTAGCTGATGGTACCCTGACCTCAGATCTATCTTAGAAAAGAATGTTGCTCCCCTCAGCTGGTCGAACAGATCATTGATTCGAGGCAACGGATACTTGTTCCGTATCGTGACCTTGTTCAGCTCCCGGTAGTCCACACATATCCTTAGTGAACCATCTCTCTTTTTCACAAACAAAACTAGAGCGCCCCAAGGTGAGGTACTCCTACGAATGAAGCCCTGACCTAACAGCTGCTCAATTTGATCTCGTAACTCTCACATCTCCGCCGGAGCTATACGGTATGGAGCGCGTGCTATAAGTCGAGTATCCGGTAATAAATCTATGACAAAATCTATCTCTCAACTGGGGGGTAGGCCTGGAATCTCCTAAAATATATCAGAATACTCAAGAACAACTAGGATTGAGTCTAAGCGAATCACGACCTCCTTATAGGTATCCTCCTCTATGTAATACAAATGGGCGATCGAGCCTCCCTCTGGGTGAGGCATCACCACTACAAACATCTCTTGCCCCGGAATGGCAAAGACAATACTCCCACCGAAACAATCTATCATGGCTCTGTAAGCCGCGAGCCAATCCATACCAATAATAACGTCATGCTCACGCATATCTAAGACTAACATATCTGCTGGTAATACCAAGCTACCAATCTCTACTCCCACACCCCGGCATATAAAGAGAATTAGCGATCCATTTCCCAATTGTGAGTCTACACATGTTACAGTGCTCTCTGCTGTGGCTAATAACCCTAAGGCCTTCTCAAAATGGGTATCTATCAAACAGTGTGTCGCCCCAATATCAAATAAAACTTGACCCATAGTACCATGGATAGGAAACATACCCTCAATCGCGGGTGACGCCTGTGGGGCTGCTGCCTGGTGGACGTTATAGACACATCCGTACTGTAACTTCCCCTGCTGCACTGGAGCGGATGGAATGACAGGTAGGGCTTGTACCTGAGCTGGTGCTGGGAGGGCGGCTAGAAAAGTGGCCTCTGCGGATCATTACGGGCACCCTACTACTGTGGGGCCCTATCACCCTCTGGACAATCCTGGCGTCTGTGGACATTTTTACCAGACCCGAAGCATCGGCCCTTTAAATTTCCTCCCCTCTGTCCCTACTGACTACGGCCCTGCTGGCCGTTACCACACCGCCATTGGCCCTACTAGCCCTGCTGAAAACGCTGTTGGCCTTGATGGCCCTGCTGCTGATGATGTTGGACCTGTTGGCCCTACTGATTAGGCTGGCCCTGCCTAAATGCCCCAAATCCCTGCCTAGAATCACCTGATCGGAACTGCTTGGCAGGGTCCCCTTGATGGGAACTCTGCTCATGCTGATGAGTCTGCCCCTGAGATGTCGGTGCTCCACTAGCACCACTACCCCTTGTCCTGCCCTGCTGGCCGGACTCTCCTGATCGCTTGCTTCCCTGCAGATGGAAGCGGTGATCCTGGCAGTGTAGCAAAGCAGCATTTAGTACATCTGTCTAGGTACTCAGAGAAATATTTCCTATAAGGTGATGACGGATCCTCCAAGCTAACCCGTCCAAAAACAATAGTATTTTCTTTCCCTCAGTGGGTGCCTCATCTGGCACTATAGTGAGAAGTCTTATGAACTCCTCTTCATACTAAAAAACAGTCGAATTCTCCTACTTCAAACTCAGTTACTTCCTCCCCATCTCAGTCTGCACGACGGATGGAAAGTATTTGATGTCAAACCGCACCCAGAATGACTGAATAGTAATAGTATCCCTCTCCTCCAAGTTAGTAGTGGATTCCCACCAATACAAAGTGGCCCCCACCAGATTAAAGGAAGCCAACAGCTGTTTCTTCACATCCGTGCGCTCATACATGCACAGATGCCTTTGGATATCTTTCTTCCATTGGCTAGCTACAATAATATCTTAACCACCTGCAAACTCTGGGGGATGAGCCTTCTGAAAGGCATCCCTAACTCGCTCCCATGCAGATGGAAGTTGTGCTGGTACTGGCACCACTGCCTGAACTTGGGGTGGAGCCTGCTGTACTACCGCTAGTGCGGCATTTACCGACTGAGCAACGATAGCGGCTACCTCATTTGCGTTCATCGTTCCCTGAGACAGAGATACTGGTTGTTCGTCTTGGGCATGCCTATCCTTTGGTGCACATCTCAGAGGCATCTGAAACGTGAAGAAATTTATTAGTCTACAGTTATTATCAAATCTCAAATAGCTGAAGATGTAATCATAAAAGCAAGAATACAACAATCCTAAAATAGGGCTCTATAACAAGAATGCTAAGCTGAAAGCAAAATAAGCCGTACAGATCCTAATGACACTAGATCCTGATGCTCTGATACCACCTGTGGCACCCCGCCTAATTAAATACCGGCTGATCAGTCCTTTATTAAATTATAATCAAGGTGAACGATTGGTTCATTCTTAGCATCACTGTCGTAAAAATAACTCTTCCAATTAAACACCCTAAATAATTAAGCTAAGTGTCAAAACCATTTTAGACATTACTTTCCAAATTTTATTTTAAAAACCAACATTAAAATCTTAAAGGAAAACATCCTGACAATAATAAATCCCAAAGTGTAAATACTAGAAATAAACGAATCACAATATTCGATAAAGCAACTGAGTAATGGAAAAGGGAGACACATGCCAAACCGGATAAAATAATGCTAGGAGTGGAATAAAAAATGAGGTCATCTAAGCAAGAGGCCTGCAACTCCCACCTAAGCTGCAACCCGTTCCTTCCAAAGGATCCAATGCAAGACCCCCCTGTGGCTGGGCACCTGTAATATATACATATATACAAGAGAGAAAATAAAATAGGAAACGGGTCAGAGTCCAATTGTAAAATAGTTTAAAATTAGTTTAGCAAGTATTTAAAATGCTTACCGGCTAATGCAACCAACATATTAGTGCGGCACTCCCTTAAGAAATTCTCACCTCTCTTCTAATGTGCACACCTATCGCACTAATACTCCCAACAGTTTAACTTATTTTATCTTAAGTTACTCGTAAGGTTTCAAGCCGATGATTTCAAATGTTAAGGAGGTTAATCTTATTTAACAGTACAATTCTCACATAAGCCTTATTTGATAATAAAGTTCCTCAGTAATATATCATACTTTTCAAACACTTATTCTTAAGTTGAAATTATTATTCTTTTCTTACATACCATAGTCACAGCAGGTAGTTCCCAAATTCCAGATTTAAAAAAAAAATATATATATATATATATATATATATATATATATATATATATATATATATATATATATATATTCTAACAACATCACACATAAAATATATGGTGCGAGCATACTCTGCTATCCAGCCCCTGTATCACTCGTACTAAGGAAAATACTAGCTCAGAATCACTCTCGAACTTTATTAACACAAAACAAATACAAAATGAGGAAACGCATAGTTCCAAGTCACTAAGAGGTAAGCACATACCCTCACGTCTCTTAGGACCGTCAGACTATTGATCTAATAGCCTGTACAAAGGATTCCTATGTTTTAGGGTACAAGTCAATATCCCCCATAAAGGTCCCATCGAGATAAGACTGTCCCAGCTAGGTAACCTCAAGGATAGCAAGTAGCGCGGGTATGATTTTTATACGTATATAATATATGCATAAACATAGTCATATATCTATACTACTATTCCCATATCAAATTTAGGTACACTCTCATGACCCATAATTATGATATTTATCCTTATTACCCATTATTTAGTTATCACGTATAACAATTTGACTCTTATTTTAATTTGTGGGGTTATTCCAACTTATTAAGTGACACTCGTGGATTCCTATCCTCCCAAGTGTAATTTCAGTAGGTACTCATTTATTTTACAACGTAACTTACTTACGAGTCTCATCCTTTAACACATATTCCCATTGTCCCTTATATGTAAAACATCCCCGTGAAATGTTAATCTCGTCTTACATTAAAGGTTACATATTTTTAATAAGTCCTACTGGTCTTCTTTATATCCCAAAATGCTCTAACATTAATATCCAAGAATGTCTAATCATTTAAGTTCGAACAACCTATAAAAAGGGGAATGTGAGTTATGTAGGAGGGGCCGATCGATCTATGGTAGGTGTTCGATCGATCAAAGGATCGATCGATTGATGCTCTAAGGTCGATCGATCGATCAAGAAGGTATGGAAAATCTGCAGAATTTCCAGTTACGGGTTCTCTCTTCCAACATCATCCAAAACGATATATTTAACTACCAAACTCCTAATAATGCATACTACAAGTATTATAATCTCAAATAAGTGATTTCCTATGTCAAGCATGCGGATTTTCATCATGAATAACTAATTAAAAGGGCAAAATCCATAAAAACATCAAGAACCCTAATATTTCTTTTGTTTGGTTTCTTCCCATCCTTTTACCAGATTTCATACTCTTTAATTACCGTAATTTCGTGGTTCAACCTCTACATATGAAATGGGTTTCCAGAATACATCTATTACTCATACATCATGCAAATTCAAATCTCCAAAATGGATTTTTCTTTCACAAACACTAGTTCTAATCAATCCTAGGCTAATAATATTGGGGCATTAACTGAAATAGAGCAATATAGATACTTGCCTTAGAATTTTTGGTTCATATTTGTGGAGATGTTGGTGTGGTTGTGATCCTCATTGTACGATCTAACGTTTGGCGGTGACGGCAGTGCAATCGGTGGAGTTCTTGGCCTATAACTCCTTGAAAAACCTCTCCTCTTCCTCTCCTATAGCCGTCTTTGGTTTATGGTGTTTCTAACCCTAGAAGATAACTCTTGTCATCTGATATACCCATAGGATTTTCGTGGGTTTTCATGCCCAAAAATGTAAAATATCCAAAACGCCCTCCCGGGGTGTTAATTAGGCCTAAAAACCCCTCGAGACCCAAACTAAACCCCCGGGTACATTATTTTGACTATATTAGCCCTTCCGGACACATTGGCGCACTCAAAATGAGCATACGGATGATTTATAATTTATTTACTTTTAATAGTCCAAATTTAATCCCGACAAGACACAAGCGCGTCCCGATAAATTTCCAAAATTATCAAATTAGATTCTCGTGATAATTTTTTACTCATAAAAAATACACCACTTACTTTACACATAAGTAACTTATAACAAAATAATTACTAACTCTCATCACGCTAGTAAGTATTTAAATGATTTTCCGAACTATTATGAATATAATATCTCTAATTAAATTTAATAAATCCCCAAAATTAAAAGGCATAAAAATACGGGATATTACACAACCCTAGTGTATTGATGGTATGAAACTAATCGTAAATTTAAATGATTAATTAGACCCATAATTTAGTACTCCCAAGCGTTACATATATGAGGTTCAATCCCGCACCATACTTAATCAGAGGACGAGTAAATCGGTAGTGCGATAGTGTCATTCGAATTGCATTCTGAAGCATCTCGGTTACCCTGAAGCAAACGAGATATAAAGATCTAAAATTATTGCATTTTTACGCAATACGATCGTAATAAACCATTAAATTTAGAGGACTAATTTTATACACATGCAACTACCACATCAGGTTGAGGTCATGCATCCCAATCTTTAAAAACCTGGCCTAACATGATGAAATTAATGAAAATGATTGTTGAATTACAGGAAATCGTAATTAAACTAAGGGAGAAGTGAAGAATGATGTAGAATGAAGATTAGACAGAAGAAATTATTCAACTAACTTACCAAAGCACTAAAAACATCAACTAAAATTACTTGTTGATTAGGCACATATTCTTCACATTTATCCCCTTAATTTCGGTATTTTTATGATCCCGTGCAGTGTATCTAGCTTGGATTTGTCTCTTATTTATTCTACTAACCTTTTTTGGCAAGTATTTCATGTTTTGTGTATTTCTCATGTGTTTTACAAGTATTTCATGCAAGTTAGTGCGAAGGAGAGCTCAAAACAGTGAAAGAAACCAAGAAATGGAGAGTTGAAGGGCATTTTCGTAATTTTATAGCCTTATTCCGGAGGTGGGGCCAACTATAAAGTTGAATAGCTCTAAATTAAAAGAATACTGAAAAAAACGGAACCTCAATCCGAGCTACGGTGAAGAAGTTACGATGTTTTGAAGTTGTGCGATAATGAAGAGTCTGGATGTGCGGATTTCTGTAATTAATTATGCATTTAATGCAGTGCAACTCTTGGAAAACTTGTGCCACAAGCGAAATTTGATGCCAAATTCATGCAACTTGGTTCTATAAAAGACCAAGCTCTACCTCATTTTCAAAGGGAGTGGAATTCTAGAGAGAGGGAGTTGCTAGAGAGAGGCTAGGTTAGGAGTAGGTTAGAAGTGCTAGATTGAATTTTAGGGTTAGATTTTGAGAGCAAATTTTCTATTCCTTCAAGAGTTTTCATGAACCCTAGTTTGTAAGAAATTCTGGATTCCAATTCCATTTTTGTTGCTGAATTCAAGTAATATCTTTCCATTCTCTATTTTTATTATTTGCAAATTATTTCCCATGTCTTGTAGATCCATAATTTTGTGTGTGAATTTATTCTTGAACCAAATCATGAGTAGCTTAATTCCCAAGGGTTGGGGTACATGAACTCAATCCAAGGCAAATTATTTATGTAGAAAATGGAGGTTAAATTAAAATATTGATTGAATCGTGAAAGCACCGCTTTATATTTACCTTTGATTTCATATGGTGCGGGCTTGAACCTCATATACGTAATGCTTAGAATATATAAAGACTGGATTCATTCACCGCTTTATATCTATCTTTGATTTCATATGATGCGGTCTAGATCCCTCATATATGTAATGCTTAGAATGTATAAAGACCGGATCTAGTCAATAATTTTAATTTACAATTCTAGTATTCTATACGGTAATTTGTTAAGGATTGAGGGATTGTACCCTACCCTATTTTCTCCCATTTGTCTGATCTAATTTCTTTTGCACTTTTGAGTTTGTTTTGCTAAGTAATTTTTTAACAGAAATTTTCCCAATTTTTAATCATATTTTCGTTTCTTTTACGAAATCATTTCAAGATTTAATAATTTTTCTTATTACTATTTGGCAATCTCGATCCCTGTGGATACGATCCCGACTTACCGGGTTTATTACTTGAGCGACAGGCTTGCACTTGAGCCTAAATTGTACGCACTTTTGAGACAAATATTAAGTCGAATCAAGTTTTTGGCGCCGTTGCCGGGGATCCGAAATTGTTAAATTTTTAAGAAAGTTATTTTTATCTACAAGTGATTTCGAAAAAAAAAAAAATTTTGGAAAAATATGTGTGTCACATCCTTGAATTGCCCAATTTGAAATGTCTTATTTTAACTCTTTTGGTGGCTTTAATTGTTATGCTAATAGTGAGGAGGAGGAGGCACTCAAGACTTATGACCATTGGATCAATATCACTAAAGATGATTATATTAAATACAAGCCTAGTGCTGAGAAACTCCAAATTTATCAAAATCAATTACTTGAAGAAGAAAGACTTGAAAAAGAATATCGCGAAAAAAATCATTATTGGGAGCAAGAGTTAGATGCATTATTTGAACCCAATGAGGATTTTTTTCCGATAGTTTTGAAGATGAAGTAAGTTTTCAACCAAATGAGGAATTCGAGGTGCTAGAACCAAGAAAGCCTACTTTGGAAGAACTCTTACTTGATCTACAAAAGCAATCTAATGACCGTGTTGTTCTCGAGTCGAAAATTATAGCAACTTGCAAGGAGTTGAATGATTATTTGGACAACTTAGAAAAGATCGAGACTTGCGCTTCACCTAATACTTTTGAGAATGAAATCATTGAAATTGATCCAAGTTCTTTTGAATCTCAACCTATTATAAATATTGCAAAATCTACTGAAGTTGAGGATCATTTGTCTCCTTGTGTCCCCACTATTATCGAACCATTAAATCCATCACAAGAATTGGATGAATGTCTTAAGGATGTTGATCCGCTTCTTGTATGGGAATGTTATTTTGAGATGCTTCATCTTACGGGCCACACACTTAGACGTGTCACTCCACCAGATCCAATTGAAAATTTTGAGGGAAAAAATTTTGAGGACACCAAGCAAGAGAGAGAGCTAGAGGAGTTGAGCCTAGCAGAGTTTGAGCGCGAGTTTGGACAGGTAGATGCAAGCCTTAATGATGAAGTCCAATCTTTCTGGGCCTCAATTTCGTCATTTAGACGAAAGCGAGTGGGACAATAGAATTGATGAATTTATCCTTCCTAAACCTCCACCCATACCATTTGAGTCTTCGGAGGTACTTGAAGATACGACTCAAATATCGTCCGACTTAGAGACCAACACACGTGCTACGCAACAAGAGGATCATTTTCCGGTTTATGAGGACAAGCACTCTATGCTTAAATTGTTTTCTAATATGGATTGTTCCTTTTTGTGTGCCCCTCTCCCCATACTACTTGAAAAATCTTTGGAACGTGATTCTATATTTCTTGGATCCCAATGGGACTTGTTCTCTTATGCACCAAAATCCTTCATTATCCCCCTAAATTTTGTAATTGGCGATGGTTCATTTTTTAAACTTTTCACATGCCTTCCGTTTTTCAAACGGAATTCTTACTTTTCGGGAGGCATGCATCCTAATGAGGGTACACCATTAATCCCTCAAAGTCAAATTGTATTTTGGGTGGACCCCCAAATTTTTCGACTTTTAGTGTATGATTTATTAGCTGTTCAAATGTTAGGTTATAAATAGTTAGTTTTTTTTCTTTTTCTTTTTCTCTTTTATTATAGTCTAGTTTCGATAGTTAAAGTTTTTGTTATTATTTTTTCTATGCTTGGTTCTAACATGTTTTGTAGATTCAATGGACTCTCACTCATCAGGGATCACTCCATTTGGGTAATATCTTTCTTTTCCTCTCTTTATGTTGTGTTCTTGATTTGCATTGAGGACAATGCAACATTTAAGTTAGGGGGTGTGGAATAGTCTTCCCATTTATTATTTAGATTCATTGATTCGATCACATGTTCTTTCCAAGTGTGTTTTTTTTTTTAAATTTTCAAAAAAGAAAAAAAAATAGCCAAAAATATTTTTCTTCAAAATAAATAAAAAGTGGAATTTAAAATTTTCAAAAATATCACCTTTATTTTATTTAAAGTCTCAAATTGTTAACAATCAAAATGCACTAAGCCAAAAATGACCGAAGATGGAAATTGAAAGAAAATTGACGACTTTACGAATAAGTGTGGAGATTAATAAAACCCGGTGAGATTTCGAGGTTTTCATATTTATGAGTTTTTAAATCAATCCGAGTTTATGATTAAGTCAAAGTTTTTTTCAGCGTTTTAATAAGTCGTTGATGATCTCAATCCTTTGTTTTGATCGGTTATGGAAATGTGTGAAATGTTGTCTCGAAATTCGTGCTAAATATATCTCTAAACTTAACTAATCTCGAGATGCATATGGTAATGTGATTAGAAATTTGGACAATGAAGTAGGCCCTCATTTGTTACCCAAAAATATTAGCCATAAAAAGTTGTGAAAAATTATCCCTTTGCAACCTAAGTTGAGCCTAATAAAATATTTTCCTTTCGTTTGATAACCCGAAAAACCCAATTAGCCCGGAATTGTGAAAATTGAGAAAATTCATCAAATAAAGTCCAAATTGTGCAATAAAAAGGGGCAAGAAGGAAAAAATAGAAATGCTCAACAAAAAAAAAAATAGCAAGAAAAAAAAAGAAAAAAAAAAGAGAAAGAGAAAAATGAGCAAATGCCCGAAAAAGCACAAATGGACGTCATAAGGACATTTTCCAATTCCGAACATTCCATCCATTCCCATTTTTACCCTTTACACCTTTTAACCCCAAAAGTCCTAACCGAGTCCGAATGGTGAAATTAATTACTGCATGGAGAGCTAAGACATGAAAAGATAATATAAGAGATTAAAATGGTGTGAACTAGAGGTGATGTTTCCCGTTTCCTAATAACTGTATTCCGATGATGAGATCTTTTCACCATATATTTCCTTCTTTTCAATTTTGTATGCATGAATTTGTGTCCATTATATTTACTCTTTATATCATGCATACCGAGAGAAAATAGCCACAATCCGAGTGATTCGTTTGTGAGTGCATCCGTAAGAATTTGAATCAAAACGAATTTTCGGAAAGTAACGTAATGCTCAATCGATGGAAATTTGAGGTTTAATTTTTGGCTTCGCACACACACACTATGGTTTGAGACAGTTGAATATGAATTTATAGTGATTATTTTTCGAAAATTTTAAATTGTACAATTTTTAAGTATTTTGATCTTTATTTGAATCAATAAAGAATTTTGTGGGTGTATTCACTGCAAACCCTCACGAGACAAAACTCGTCCTACTAGGGTAACCTAGGGGTTTAAAGGCTTATTGCATACGCTAAATGCAATCGCTTGCCTGCGAAAGTGGAATTTTATTTTAATAAAAGAATTTTCAAGAGCAGAATTTTGGCTAATTTCATTTACATTGCTCGGGACGTGCAAAGTTCTAAGTTTGGGGGTATGATTAGGCACATATTCTTCACATTTATCCCCTTAATTTCGGTATTTTTATGATCCCGTGCAGTGTATCTAGCTTGGATTTGTCTCTTATTTATGCTACTAACCTTTTTTGGCAAGTATTTCGTGTTTTGTGTATTTCTCATGTGTTTTACAAGTATTTCATGCAAGTTAGTGCGAAGGAGAGCTCAAAACAGTGAAAGAAACCAAGAAATGGAGAGTTGAAGGGCATTTTCGTAATTTTATAGCCTTATTCTGGAGATGGGGCCAACTAGAAAGTTGAAGAGCTCTAAATTAAAAGAATACTGAAAAAAACGGAACCTCAATCCGAGCTACGATGAAGAAGTTACGATGTTTTGAAGTTGTGCGATAATGAAGAGTCTGGATGTGCGGATTTCTGTAATTAATTATGCATTTAATGCAGTGCAACTCTTGGAAAACTTGTGCCACAAGCGAAATTTGATGCCAAATTCATGCAACTTGGTTCTATAAAAGACCAAGCTCTACCTCATTTTCAAAGGGAGTGGAATTCTAGAGAGAGGGAGTTGCTAGAGAGAGGCTAGGTTAGGAGTAGGTTAGAAGTGCTAGATTGAATTTTAGGGTTAGATTTTGAGAGCAAATTTTCTATTCCTTCAAGAGTTTTCATGAACCCTAGTTTGTAAGAAATTCTGGATTCCAATTCCATTTTTGTTGCTGAATTCAAGTAATATCTTTCCATTCTCTATTTTTATTATTTGCAAATTATTTCCCATGTCTTGTAGATCCATAATTTTGTGTGTGAATTTATTCTTGAACCAAATCATGAGTAGCTAAATTCCCAAGGGTTGGGGTACATGAACTCAATCCAAGGCAAATTATTTATGTAGAAAATAGAGGTTAAATTAAAATATTGATTGAATCGTGAAAGCACCGCTTTATATTTACCTTTGATTTCGTATGGTGCGGGCTTGAACCTCATATACGTAATGCTTAGAATATATAAAGACTGGATTCATTCACCACTTTATATCTATCTTTGATTTCATATGATGCGGGCTAGATCCCTCATATATGTAATGCTTAGAATGTATAAAGACCGGATCTAGTCAATAATTTTAATTTACAATTCTAGTATTCTATACGGTAATTTGTTAAGGATTGAGGGATTGTACCCTACCCTATTTTCTCCCATTTGTCAGATCTAATTTCTTTTGCACTTTTGAGTTTGTTTTGCTAAGTAATTTTTTAACAGAAATTTTCCCAATTTTTAATCATATTTTCGTTTCTTTTACGAAATCATTTCAAGATTTAATAATTTTTCTTATTACTATTTGGCAATCTCGATCCCTGTGGATACGATCCCGACTTATCGGGTTTATTACTTGAGTGACAGGCTTGCACTTGAGCCTAGATTGTACGCACTTTTGAGACAAATATTAAGTCGCGTCACTTGTAATCACAGAAATCTGAACAAACTTCAATCTTGGAATAAAAACTGCAATAAATCTTCAAACTAGAGTTTTAACTGAAAAGGGAAAAATTAGATAATTTTTCCATCCTTTAAAATGATAATAAATCGGGTTCAAATACCCTATAAGACTCCAAGAGTTTTATCTTAACTAGGACTCTCCATTAGAGGAATAGTAAGAAAGCAAAACTTCGACATTCGAACCGATTCGGTATTCTTTTAGTTCGGTCCGGCTTGGATCCGGATCAGTTATTTTATTTCTTAGCCGGATCGATTTAGTACGGATCGGTTCATTTATTTTTCATCAGCTTCGATCCATCTTCGGTCCGGGGTTCACCGGAACTTTGCATTTCGGATCGGTCCGATCCGGATCGATGGATCGGACCGATCCGATTTCTCTTTGACTTTTTCTTCTATCTTTGATTGCTCATAACTTTCACATCGGGATTCCGATTGAGGTGACATTTCTTCCTATGTACTTGTAAACTTGATATCTTCAACTTTTCTTTAGATTCCTCATCCGAATTCCGGGGCAAAATTATAAATTTTCCCTTTTCACTTTCCTTCTTTCCTTTCTTGATTCTTCTGGTTTCTTTCTTTCTTTATTGACATCAAATACTTGTAAAATCAGTACGAAATACCACAAACTCGGTGTACTCATTAGAATAAGTCAGTAGAAAGATTATGAGGTAAAATCAAATTGATTACGTTGTTCGAGGTGCTAAAAGTAACTAAACTAAAGGGATAAATTTGGAAGAATTTATGCCTAATCACCAACATCGATCCACTATAATCCAATCGCAATGGAAATGACAAATGTGTATCCCGTACTCGTTCTAATTCATCTACTCAATTAATTCTTTTCATCAATTAAACTAACAATTAAAGTGTACAATTATTAATTTACTAATTTACAATGAGGGGCAATCCTACTTGTATATGAAAGGGGCACCAATTATTAATTTGCAAAAAAACATTAACAACCAATTAATATTAAATCAATCAATTCTTTTACAAGGGGCACTACAATATGAGGGGCAATATCTAATAAACAAATAAATATTTAATTACAAAAACACACACACACACACACATATACCCCCTACCCCCTGCCCTACCCCTAACCCCCGTTGCCCTTGCCCACTCCCCCCCCCCCCCCGGCTGCCCCTACCCACCACATGCACACACACACACACATATATACACACGCACATATACACACACACATACACACACACATACACAAGCACATTTACACACACATATATACACCCACGCACATATACATACATATATACATAAATGGAGTAGAAATAGAGAGAACCAAAGCTATAGAGAGAGAGAGAGAGAGCACCCGTTAGAGATAGAGAGACAAATGGAGGGAACAAAATCGGTGAGAAAAAAGAAGTGGGAGGGTTTTTTACTAACAGAATTGTCACGGACATGTCACGGTCATTGACCGTGACAGCTTTATAGGCTTGGCACGGCATTGACCGTGGCAAGCCGTTGTCACGGTCAATGACCATGATAAGGCTAAGCGCTTAAAAGGTTCCAATTTGATCATTTTGGTTTAGTGTAGGCAATAATCATATCCATAGGTTTTAATAACCTAACATCTCCTGAATTGCATAGAAACTCAATATATCTTGACTTTTATAAAGCCATAACATCTCAACATCTCAACATCTATTGAATTTTAATAAGTCATAACACCTCAACATCTCATAATTTTTAATAATCCATATCATCTTAATAGATAATACACACACCTCATATCCCTAATCAACTCAATAAGTACACTCACATTGGGTTATCAACTGTGTATTCACGTTTCCCTCGGGTGGAGCTGAACTGGATTGATTTGACCTTACACCTATTAATCCAACTAAATCAGTAATGAATATCAATCATAAGTATTATCTTAATATATATATATATATATATATATATATATATATATATATATATATATATATGACTATAAAAGAACAATATAATTCTACTTAAGTCATATTCCATGAAACATGTGTAAAGACGAAACAATAGTATATATGTTGATAAGGTTATGAACATTCAACCATAGAAAATACCTCGTAAGGAATTCATAACTAAAATCAAGTAAAAATAAAAGTATACTTATCAATGTATATATACATGAAACATGTACTCAAAATACCCTTGGGAAAGAGCATATAAAAACATTCTTTCATGGGGTATCGAGTATGGCCTCAAATTATTGTCCACATACTTAACCATTCCATATTCATAAATAGTACACATACATGTTTCCAATCCTATCAATATGAAAACATATATGAATATACTTTCCATTACAAGTGACGTTGTAATTTTTCAAGCTTACTAGAGCACGTTATGACCATTTCTTTATAACCTATTAAATCTGCCCCACAAGCTCCTTCATTGTTCCTTCAACTTCCAAGAATTTTCATAATTTTTCTCCATCATAAATTTCCATTATTTTCCACGCATTTTCAAGAAACATACTAGATAGTTCAAAATTAAAGTTTCATAATTTTTTGACTTGATTTTCTATGTCAAAAGCTTGACCAAATTCAGGGCATATGGAAATGAAGTATACAAACATCAACTATGTACCAACCTGCAACCATCACTAAGGGCCAAGCACATGGAGTTAAATTCTAATTTTTGGATATGATATGAATATATGAGTATATTTTCATATCCAATTATAATTTCTCAATTACAGTAAACACACAAAAATATATGCAAATTTGAATACAAAGGATTTCCATAACAAGCAAAACAAGCTACATACACCACTTATGTCACATGTGAACAAATACTTATTATCACAAAGGAGGATGGAATTTTAATCAATCATTCATGATTTATATACTTTGAAATAAGTATAATACGAGATTAAAACAATATTAATCACATAATTATACCTTGGAAACACTTTAAGGAGTTTGCTGGAATTTTTCCTAGCTTTTAATGTAACCCTTTCTTCCTTAAACTTCCACTTTCTCTTTCCTCAAGCTAAAATCTCTCCAAAACTGAACCTAGGATGTTATTTACTGAAGAAATAGGTTAGAAGAAGATTTTTAATTCGTCCAAGTCTGCATTCCATGCCAATTAATCAAATTAAACCATTTGGTTTACTAAATGGCAATTTACAACTTAAAACGAATGGACATATTTGGCCCTTATTCGTAAATTCGAGCTAGATTCTTACTCGGACATCCGTTTGATGATTTGTTTGTTTTCTAGAAAACCTAACTCATATATATACAACTATAGAGTTTTCACCATGGGTCAATTGTTACATTATAAAGGTCAAAACTAGTCTCCAACAGGGACATTTCTACCGAAAATAACAAAATCTTGTGTTTGTAAATACTTCGACATTTCATGATTTATGAAAGTATGATTATACTAACCATAATCAATTAACATTAGATATACTAATAAAATATTATTCATTTCACATAAGGTAAGCATGATTTAAATATAATATATCATAATTATAAACTGCCCCCTTAGAAAATGTCGTCCCCGAAATTTAATATGAATGTCACTTACCAAACAGATGTTGGGATAATATTTCTTCATGCTATCCTCCATTTCCCAAGTTGCTTCTTTAATTCCATGGCTCATCCACATAACGTTAACTAAGGGAATAACTTTATTCCTCAATACTTGATCCTTACGATCAAGAATTTCCACCGATTCCTCAATGTACGACAAGTCTTCTTTCAGTTCATTAGGTTGGGTTTTCGGTTGATGAGATGGATCTGCCAAATACTTATGAAGCATCGATACATGAAAAACATCATGTAAACGAGATAATTATGGAGGTAATGCTAATCTATATGCCAGGTCCCAGTTCTTTCCAACACTTCATATGGTCTAATGTATCTTGGACTTAGTTTCCCCATTTTTCCAAATCTCATGATGCCTTTCTATTGTGAAATACGTAGGAATACAAAATCTCCCTTTTAGAATTCTAATGGATACTTCCTCTTATCTGCATAAAATTTCTTCATGCTTTGCGCTATCTTTATCCATTCCCGAATCATTTTAATCTTTTCGATTGTCATATCTATCAATTCAGGACCCAAGATTTTCCTTTCACCTACTTCATCCCAACATAATGGCGCTCTGCATCTCCTCCCATATAAAGCTTCAAAAGGATCCATACCAATGGTGGACTGATAACTATTATTATACGCGAATTCCATCAGTGGAAAATGATCATCCTAACGACCTTTGAAGTCCAATACATAGGCTCATAACATGTCTTCTAAAATTTGAATCATCCTTTTTGATTGCCCATCGATTTGTGGTTGAAATGCAGTACTAAACTTCAAACTTATGCCCAAGGCATTCTGTAAATGAGGCCAAAATTTAGAAGTGAACGTTGGATCTCTATCTAATACTATTAACAATTGTGCCCCATGTAAATGGATAACCTCATCAACGTACATACGTGCATATTTTTGAATAGTGTAGGTCATCTTAACTGGAAGAAAATGAGCTGACTTTATCAATCGATCTACAGCCACCCAAATAGAATCATGCCCCTTTGGTGATCGTGGTAATCCTACAACAAAGTCCTTCGTTATATGTTCCCACTTCCAATCCGGAATAGGCAATGACTGTAATAATCCCGCCGACTTCTGATGCTCTACCTTCACTTGCTGGCATACTAAACATTTAGTGACAAATTCAGTAATCTCACATTTCATATTATTCCACTAGTAATACTCTTTAAAATCTTTGTACATTTTGGTACCTCTAGGATGCATAGAGTAACTAGAACTATGTGCGTCTTCTAATATATCCTTCTTCAAGGATGGATCATTCGGTACACAAATTCTATTTTTATAACACAACGATTCATCATTTTTAATTTCAAAGTCACTCTCTTTACCATCAAGGATTTCCCATTTTTTCTTCTCAAGGAATGGATCATTGATTTGCAAATTCCGAATGCGTTCTGCCAGTAAAGGTCTCACTGTAACGTGTGCAATTAATGCCCCCATTTTAGTTAAGTTCAACTCGACACCCATCAATCTTAATTCCATAATATTGCCAACCCGTGCACATTGAATACAAGATAACCTACCCAATGACTTTTTACTTAGAGCATCTACAACAACATTGGCCCTCTCGAGATGATGGTGAATGGTACAATCATAGTCTTTAATTAACTTCATACAACGTCTTTGTCTCAAATTTAAGTTTCTCTGCATAAATAAATACTTCAAACTTTAATGGTTAGTGAAAATATCACACATCTCTCCATATAAATGACGTCTCCATAATTTCAAGGCAAAAATAATAGCCATAAGTTTTAAATCGTGTGTAGGATAAGTACCTTCATGCATCTTTAACTGTCTAGATGCATAAGAAATTACCTTTCCATGTTGCATGAAAACATAATTCAAACCCTGATGTGAAGCGTCAGTATAAATAAAAAAACCTTCTCCACTGGATGGAGCAGTGAGAACTGGAGCTGATACTAGTCTATTTTTTAACTTTTCAAAGCTGTGCTGACATTCATCACTCCACACAAATTTCACTTCCTTTCAGGTTAATTTAGTAAATGGTAAGGATATATATGAAAACACCTTTCCGAATCTTCTATAATATCCAGCCAATCCTAGGAAACACCTTATCTCCGTTACATGTCTTGGTATTTACCATTGCACAATTGCCTCTACCTTCTTAGGGTCAACATAAATTCCATCTTCCTAAACAACATGGCCCAGAAATACTACCTGATTTAACCAAAACTCACATTTACTAAACTTAACAAACAATTAACTATCTTGAAAAACTTGCAATACAACTCTTAGATGCTTCTCATGTTCCTCTTGGCTAGGTGAGTATATTAAAACATCATCAATAAAGACAATCAAAAATGAATATATGAAAGGATGAAATACTCGATTCATTAAATCCATAAACACCGGAGGAGAATTTGTTAACCCAAATGGCATTACCAAAAATTCACAATGACCATAGCGAGAACGAAAAAGCTGTCTTAGAAATATCACAATCTCTCACCCTTAATTGATGATAAACCGATCTCACATCAATTTTTGAAAATACTTTAGAACCCTGTAGTTGATCAAACAAATCATCAATACGAGACAATGGATATTTATTTCAAATAGTTACCTTGTTCAACTGCCGTCTTTCTTCTTCACAAATAATATCGGAGCACTCCTGGGTCGAATAAAACCTCTGTCTAGCAAATCTTACAGTTGAACCTTTAAATCCTTTAGTTCCACAGGGTCCATTCTATATGGTGAAATAGAAACTGGAGTTGTACCAGACACTAAATAAATAGTAAGCTCTACCTCTCTAATAGGTGGAAACCCTGGTATTTCATCTGGGAACACATCTGCAAAATTCTTAACTACTGGGATATCTTCTAATTTTTTCAATTCCCTGTTTGTATCCACGATATATGCTAAAAAGCCTTGACAACCCTTACTTAACAATTTCCTCGCCCGAAGGGCGGAAATAATACAATTTGGAACCAAATTTCTTTCCCCAATAAATTTGAATTCTTCCTCCCCTGGCATATTAAATGTAACCTCCTTGCAAAAATAGTCAATCGATGCATAGTAGGAAGATAACCAGTCCATACCCAAGATAATATCAAAATATCGAATATCTAGTGGAATTAAATCAATGGTCAACTCCCTCTCCCCTCACATACAATACACAATTTTTATACACAAGGTCCACTAACATCACATCCCCCATAGGTGTAGAAATATATAAACCACAATATAGATAAGAACATGGTCTACCCAAATTCATGGTAAATGACAGTGCCACAAATGAATGAGTAGAACCTGGATCAATAAGCACGTAAGCATGTTTGTTCATGACAGAAAATGTACCTCACACCACCTATGGAGTCATAGCAAATATCCTTCCTAGAGCCCTAGAACCACTAGCCTGTCCCCTACCTCCTCCTCTCTCTATGACTCCAGGTGATGAACCTCGACTAGCAGTAGCTAATTGAGTCACTCCTATTATCATTGGACAGTTCTTTTTGGTATGACCAATTTGATGACAGTGATAACACTCTACACCCTTTAACTTAGAACAATCTGGACTAATATGTCCCTCAACTTTGCAAAAATAGCATGTAATAGTCTTAGGCTGCCCATTTGCATTCTCCTGCTGTCTATTCTGTTAACCCGTCAATCCTGCACCCCTAAAATTACTTGGTGTCCTATTCTGAACATAATTTCCAGTCCCTCTACTACGTTGAAATCTTTGACTCCCCTATTTTGAGTATTCTATATTGCCGTCCTGTTGCTGATATGGATCACATCTACTGCTCTTTCCCCTTTGTTCCCTATTCTTTATTACATCAATAACATCTCCTTCAACCATCATAGCTTTGTTAACTAAAAAAGTATAATCTACCATTTCAAGTGCAATGAGTCTATACTTAATAACCAAATTCAACCTATCCTGAAATCTGGTGCATTTGTCCTCCTCATTGTGTAAGAAACGTACTGAAAATCAAGACAAACATATAAATTTAGTTTCATACTCCCTGACCGACATATTCCCCTGAGTCAATAATAAAAATTATCTCTCCTTTTTCTTTCGATACATACGAGGATAATACTTTTCATATAAGACCTTAATAAAGGAATCCCAAGTAATTACCTCACCTCCCCCCGAAGTAAGAAATAAATGTTTGGAAGACTCCCATCAATAATTAGCTTCTCCCTTTAACATGAAAGTATCCAAAATTACCTTCTGCGCGCCAGGTACATTCATCACCCCAAATATAGTTTATGTCTCTTTAACCCAAGCCTCAACTTCTAAAGGATCTACAGAACCTGAAAATGCTGGGGGTTCAATTTGATAAATTTCTCGTACAGAGTATTCTTCTCCTCTCGTTGTATTTCCCTTTCTCTTATGGCCAAAGTCTACTCCTCTAAGTACTTAGCTTGTTGTTCTGCTATTTTCATCATAAACATGTTTTGTTGTTCTTCCATTAAAGTCATGGCACGAGCCATTCTCTACATATCGATAAGTTGTTTCGGTGCCTCCTCTACATTATTTAGATTTTGTTGTTTTAATGTATTGGAAGACTCCTCATCCACCCTCTCATGAACATTTTCTCCTTCCATATATTACTATCTGTTATAAACCACAATTACAGAAACAAGTATACAACATTATTTCTAACATAATTGTTAGTATTTCTCACAAGTTAATATAAATGACCCACACCACACTATTTTTGCCACTACCACATCTAGACTCTCTAACCCCAGAATATAAAAACCTAAAGCTCTGATACCAAGTTGTCACCTCCTAACTCCATTAGGATATAATTAACTAAACAGTTCACAAACCACATTAATTATTTATTTACTTATTTAGTAATACATATTGAAACAACTTCAAGGTTAAAATGCAAAATACTAAAAATCCAATCATCTTAGGAGACATAATTTAAACAGAACTCACATAACATTTAACTTAATTACAACTAGTACAATGTATAAAACAAAACTAACAAGACCCTACTACTATTTACTCAACTTCCTATACCTGGAAGTGGCAGCTTTAGAACTTGAAAATGTAAACATATAAAACCATGAGTTTAAAAACTCAGTGAATGTACTACATCTATATATAGTAAAAGTACTATTTTAACATCGCGACATTTCAATATATATCCGTCTATGTGCCAAATTATGCCATATACATATCTGGAGTTAATAAACCCCACATCTCCTGCCCGTAGGCAATAATCATATCCATATGTTTTAATAACCTAACATCTCCTGAATTGCATAGCAACTCAACATATCTTGACTTTTATAAAGCCATAACATCTCAACATCTCTTGACTTTTTATAAGTCATAACACCTCAGCATCTCATGACTTTTAATAATCCATATCATCTTAATAGATAATACACACACATCATATCCATAATCAACTCAATAAGTACACTCACATTGGGTTGTCAACTATGTATTCACGTTTCCCTCGGGTGGAGCTGAACTGGGTTGATTTGACCTTACACCTGTTAATCCAACTAAATCAGTACTGAATCTCAATCATAAGTATTATCTTAATATATATATATATGTAACTTTCAATGACTATAAAACAACAATATAATTCTACTCAAGTCATATTCCAAGAAACATGTGTAAAGACGAAACAATGGCATATATGTTGATAAGGTTATGAACATTCAACCATAGAAAATACCTCGTAAGGAATTCATAACTAAAATCAAGTAAACATAAAGGTATACTTTTCAATGTATATACACATGAAACATTTACTCAAAATACCCTTGGCAAAGAGAAGATAAAAACATTCTTTCATGGGGTATCCAGTATGGCCTCAAATTATTGTCCACCATACTTAACCATCCCATATTCATAAATAGTACACATACAGGTTTCCAATCTTATCAATATGAAAACATATCTGAATATACTTTCCATTACAAGGGACGGTGTAATTTGTTAAGCTTCCTAGAGGACGTTATGACCATTTCTTTACAACCTATTAAATATGCCCCACAAGCTCCTTTATTGTTCCTTCAACTTCCAAGAATTTTCAAAATTTTTCTCCAACATAAATTTCCATGATTTTCCTCCCATTTTCAAGAAACATACTAAATAGTTCAAAATTAAAGTTTCATAATTTTTTGACTTGATTTTCTATGTCAAAATCTTGACCAAATTTAGGGCATATGGAAATGAAGTATACAAACATCAACTATGTACCAACCTGCAACCATCACTAAGGCCCAACCACATGGAGTTAAATTCTAATTTTAGGATATGACATGAATACATGAGTATAGTTTCATATTAAAGTAGAATTTCTCAATTCCAGTAAGCACACAAAAATATATGCATGTTTGAATACAATGGATTTCAATAACAAGCAATACGAGCTACATACACCACTTATCTCACATGTGAACAAATACTTATTATCACAAAGGAGGATGGAATTTTAATCAATCATTCAAGATTTATATACTTTGAAATAAGTGTAATACAAGATTAAAACTATATTAATTACATAATTATACCTTGGAAACACTTTAAGAATTTTGTTGGAATTTTTCCTATCTTTTAATGTAACCCTTTCTTCCTTAAACTTCCTTCCTCAAGCTAAAAAAACCTCCAAAACTGAACCTAGGATGTTATTTACTGAATAAATAGGTTACAAGAAGAGTTTTAAGTCGGTTAAGACAGCCTCCCATGACAACCAATCAAATTACACCATTTGGTTTACTAAATGACAATTTACCACTTAAAGGGAATGGGAAAATTTGCTCCTTGTTTGTAAATTCAGGCTAGCTTCTTACTCGGACATCCGTTTGATGCTCCATTTATTTTGTCTCAAACCTAAGCCATATATCTACAACTATATAGTTTTCACCTTGGGCCAATTGTTACATTATAAGGGTCAAAACTAATCTCCAACAGGTACATTTCTACCAAAAATAACAAAATCTCGTGTTTGTAAATAATTCGACGTTTCATGATTTATGAAAGTAGGATTATACTAACCATAATCACTTAAAATTAGATATACTAATAAAACATTATTCATATCACATAAGGTAAGCATGATTTAAATATAATTTATCATAATTATATCTAGGTTGTCATAGTAAGTTGTGTAACATGGCTAATTAAAGAATAAGAGACGTGCACAGATGGAGAGAGGGGGTGATTATTATCCCATAATGCATTTGGTAATGGTGTGATAGTTGCTCACACGGTATATTGTTACTGTTTGATCTTCACCCAGAATAATATTGATTGTTGGAGATGTTGTCACAACAAGTCTACTATAATCGTATTTTTATATCATTTATTTTATAATTAGTTTCTTTATAATTTGATGTTTCATATGAAATTTAGTATGTCATTCAGTAGATTTACTTATTGCATATGTAGTGTTAAAAATTTAGTTGCATGTGGATTCGTGAGATATTATTATAGTAATTGACGAGCTCATAAAAATTTATTAAGTTAAATATTTAAGTGACATAGTATCATGAGGGGTTACGGAACAGTCACGAGACTAAGTGTCAGGGGTTTTCTTATTTGGATTATTCCTCCGATATCAGGTGCTACTGATCGTGAAGTGGGTTCTTATAATATTGATTCACAATTAATTAAAAAATAAATAAGATATAAAATTTAACAATGCATACCAACTATTAATAAATTTAATTAAATAATTGACTCGTAAAATATGTTCACTTATGGGGGGATTCATGGGACGTTTAGAAAGTTCAAATTAAGTTAAAAATAAACTATTAGGTTAGTGTATGGGTTATGCCAAGTTTTTGAGCTTTGGGGGACTTGTTTTGGGCCTTTTATGTTGATGCTAATTTGGATCATAAGCCTAATTACAAATTTCACTAATATAATAGACTAATTAACCTAACATAAAAACACATAACACACTTTAGATAAACCCAAATGCTAAGGAGAAAGCAGAATGAACCCTAGCTCTTACGATTTGGGGATATAGAGGATGATTTATATAATCATCCTTGAGGCAAGTTTACTTTATATATAATTATGATTATATTTTTGTTATAATGGTAATAATATATTGAAATATGTAAACATGATTATACAGCCTGATTTCCTTAATTCTTAAACTTAAATTCATGATTAGATTTAATTAAATTAAGAACCATATTTAAGTTATTATTGAACTCATAAAAATGATTAATGAATGAAAAAATTAATATATGAAGATTGTAATGTGTGACAGGAATCCATAGATCTATTATCTACATGTTGTAATATTTAAAAGCTATTGCATAAATGGATTAGAAAATGTAAGTTAATTTAGCCATTGTGATTGAAGAAGATGAAGTTATGTTTAGTTGGGTAATATATGAATTTGAGCCATTAGTCTTGTTAAAATCACTCGTAATCTTATTAAAACTTGTTATAAACCTTGATATATTGATTAAATACTTAAATGATGGGTTATTGTTGCCATTTAGAGGATTTAGGTTGATTTGAGTTGGGTTAGAGCCGCCATGGACAAAGTCGGAACAAACTTCAAAGTTATAGGGGAGGTGAATTGATTCTCCTATGGGAGAATCAATTACACCTTATGGGGAGAATAAATTCTTCCTGGGGAGAATCTATTTCTTTATGAATTTGGCCTAGTTTGGGTATTTAGGGACTTTTAGCTTGGGTTATGAATTGGTACAATCTCAGGGACTTTAAGACTAATTAATAAGAAAATATAATTAGTGGGTTTGAGGGAAGATACCTAATTTTAAGGACGTTGGGGTTTAGGTTAAATTTATAAAGCTGATTAATATTAAGCGATTGTGTAAATCATGAGATAAACGAGATTATTTTTATAGACCATGAAGTAGGGTTTGTTGTTAATTTATTTGGATTATGTGAACCAAATTTTATGGGACACTATGACGTTGACCGTGCATGGTATCCTAGTGATTGAGATGATCTCTACCTAGGTCCTTGTAAGGACAAATTTCTAATAGAGTTAATTTGTATGTATTTTGGATTAATTTCATTTGGACAAAACCATTTGAGTAATAACTTAAGTTGTTGATCCATCAATCATATGATGTTTTTTTAAGACCGTCGCATCCAAGTTGAAGCATCCACATCATCGTGATGTGTTTCATGCCAAGTTTTGTTTACATAGTCCATAAATATTCAATGGCATGAATGCGTATTTTTTTATCCTTGGATATTTATTAGGTGTTGTTTTTATAAAATGTTTGAGTCCATTTTTCATAAAAAGAATTTTAATAGAAAATGATTTTTTTTTATCAAAGTCATTCAAACGATATTTTTGGGTTATTTAAATGAAATCAAATAGTTCATTCAAACGAGTTTTTATGTTGGTTCAAATGATTTTGGGAAAATCTTTCAAACAACCTTCTAACGAGGTTCAAACAAGATTTTCTGTTAAGAAAAGAAATATCCTTCGAAGTTTGTTGGATGTCTGTTCAAATGAGATTCACAATGTCGTTCAAACGAGATCTAGTTTTGTTCAAATGAGATTGTGTACTTCGTTTGAATGAACTTAGCATTTTTACTCCAAAATCGTGTTTCCTTATTTTTCGTGTTTCCTAAATATATTAGGGATGACATCAGTTTTCTTTTTTTAAGGATTTCGAAACCAGTTTCCTAAGAGAAATAAAAAGCCTACAACATGACTTTGCTCAACTGGAGAGACACCATACATGCTTGATATTGGGAAATAAATTCAAAATGACATTGTGCAATTGGATTAATGAGTTACATTATGTTCTTTGGGCTTACAGAACAATGCCGAGAACAACAACTGGAGAGACACCATACATGCTTGCGTTTGGCACTAAAGCCATGGTACTAGCTAAGCTCGGCCTACCAACCCACAGGGTCCTGAATTTTGATTCTACGATCAGTGATTTAATGAGGTTATTGGATCTCGACATGTTGGACGAAGTACAAGAAGATGATGCTCTAAAAAATACAGCATATCAACACCGAACTGCTCACATTTATAATAAAAGGGTCAGGCTGACCAACTTAAAAGAGGGTGATTATGTTCATAAGAAAGTTATCCAGAAGAATAACAAGATTGAATCCAATTAACATGTCCCATATCGCATATTAGCTGTCATCCGACCAAGAACCTATCGGATAGAGACTTTGGATGGTGAGGAATTCAAAAATCCCTGGAATGTCGAGCACCTCCAAAAGTATTATCAGTAATTCAAAGGATTTCTATTATTGTATTTCTTTTGCTTTTATTTGAGTATCAATAAAATGTTGATTTTAGTCCCTTCAATTTGTTGATTTTTTTTTAGTACGGTGAAGATATACATCCCCCAAAATAAACATAACCCAATACATATATCTCTTTGTCTTCAGCTCCGACCAAGTCAAAACAGGATTCCAATCCTCAGCACGTGGTCAACAATAAAAATAATAACCGACCAAGTCAAAACAGGATTATAATCCTTAGTGCTTCATGTATGATTTTGTATAAACAAGCAAAGAACAAGAAGTTGGTAAAAGTTCATATAAAACTCAAACAGTTATAAACAAGTTTTACCCGACTAAGTTAAATGCAGGAAGGCATGTAAAAATTCCAAAATACTGGTATATAAACATATATTCCTTATACACTTGGTCACCACTGATAACTAATGCTAAATTTGGATTAATATATCTAAATGCATTAGTAGAATCATTGGCATTACAATCACAAGTTAACTGATTATTAAAATAATCATAAGTTAATAAAACAAACATATGGATTCTCAATCATATAAATTGTATTCCATTCAAATGAACACAAAATACATAGAATATCATTAAGCTGGACGCTTCCCTTCAGCTTTGGATGTCGGTTGCAGTCTTTCCATTCTAGCAGGAGGATCATCCAATGCATAGGGAGAGTTGATAAAGTTAAAGTCATCTAACATTTTTCTGTTACTAATCCTTAAGGCATTAATTAAATGTGAAGGATGGACTATTTCATGAACATCATAAAGATCATAATATCCCAAGTATTTAGTGATTAAACATTGAGATATGGTGTCAGGATGGATCCATGATTTATCCAACTTGAATGTAGGATTTTTATAATCTAGCAGACCAGGTTCATTCCAATACCACGGTATGCTGTCTCGATCATGCTTCAATAAAGTTAAACAATTGTTCCATCCCCACTTGTACCCATTATCATGACTCTTGGCAAGATGATCATCAATATGACCCAAAGCTTCACTGTAGCCCTCCATCCACACCTTGCAGGGATGTTTGTGAAATTGAAAGGTCAACCTTTCAACCTACTATTGAAGTTTCTTTAAAACATTATCCTTCACCTTCAACTGTGCGGATTGGTTAGTAAGAGTTTTATCTTTAACTTCCAGCTTTGAGGATAAGTCAATAGTAGCTTGGTTCTTTATTTTTAGCTGGGCAACCTGATCAGCTAAGGTTTTCTTAGTCCTAGACTCCATAACAGTTGGTTGTCTCGTTCTTGACCGTCTAGAGGATTTTCCAGGGTTGTATTTCTTAAATGTCTCAAGTTCCTCCACAAGCTTAGCATTCTCTTTCTCTAAAAAGGAAGCCCCCTCATAAACATTAATAGTAGAAGATTTCTTTGAAGTATCAAGCTCATTCTAGAGTCTATTGTTCTCTTCCTTCAGGAGCTTGGCAATTTCTTGAGCTTCATCTACATCTCTGTTCAGTAAGAATTCCCTTTTTCTGTAGGCAGAAGCATATTTCTCAAGTGTATCATCAAAACCCCATTCTTCGCTTAATGCCTTGTATTTGGCTTTATAGCTAGCGTGAAGTAACGCTTTGCTTTCATTATGATCTACTTGTAAATATTCAATCATCTCAAATTAAGCAACATTGTTTGCTATAACCTGATCAAGAAGATATTTTAGATGGGTATATGCATCCTTTGCTTGATCAAAAGCATCTGCACCGAGAAAGTTTGTTAATTCTTAATGTGTCAAATCCAAGTGGCTAACTTTGAATAGATTGTTACAGCGTTTGAGTAGGTTTAAATCAGTGGAAGCAATTTGTTCCATCTTGGCAATAAACTAAAAAGATAAAGTAACACTTGATCAACAATTAAAGAAGAAAAAATAGTAGCAAAGTGTCAAGTAATTGAAGAAAAAGTTTTTTCATTCATAAATACCAATGTTATAAGAACATCAGAATAAGACAAAAACAAAAAAAATAAAAAAAAGGTGAAAAATATAAAGACCATAAGCCGAAAAAGTCTACACCTTCTTCTTATCCATATCAGCCTCAGGATTTGTATCCTGGTTGATAGGAAGGGCAACTGAGCCAACAAGAGCTTTGTCTTGCTCGCCTGGAGGAGCAATGGATTCAATGGCTATAGAAGATTCCCTTGAACATGCATCATCATCAATCTCATCATCTAGATTGGGGGGGAGTCCGGATTGTGCCTCAGAAACATCTCTGAGTCTTCAGCAGTGCCAACTTTCTTCAAGAATTTCTTAAAGAATTTCTTTTTGGTGTAAGCTATCTGGACAAAAGTATCAGAGATGGCCTTATCCTAGCCCTTGTTAAAGGAATCCTCCCCAGTCTTCTTTCTCTTGGCCTTCTCAATAGAGAAGTCAGTAGATATCTTGACTACTTTATCTTCAGCAGTCTTTGCCCTGCGCTCAACTTAAGCAAAGGCAAAGGTGGCCACTGAAAAAGCACCATCAACCTTTTCCCTCGCTTCTTTGAAAACTTTGATCTTTTCCTCCCAAGCCTTCTGCTTTATCTCCAAAGCGTGTCGGTGTTCATTCAAATACTTCCTAAGACTTTCAAAGGCCTCCTCAAGTTCTCCCGAAGAAGAACGCAGATGATCATCCTTCTCCAACATTTGGTTGTAATCAACCAAGAACTACAAGAAAATAACTAAGGTAGTACAAATCAAGGAATATATGAACAATATCCGACCAACTTCAAAAATGACAACTTATTGTGACACCCCGCTTATTGAAATAAGAGGTGGCCAGCCCGATACTCCAATATATGTAGGAATCATAGATGGTCCATTCTTAGAATCACTGTCGTAACAATTAAAGTACGAGATAACCACCAGTTATTTTAAAAGAAATGGATGCCAATTAAAATTTTCAAGTTCGGTAAAAATAATTTCGATAATCCAATTTTTGAAAGAAGTTGGGTAAAATAGATAAGAGGCGGTTCAATAAACATATTAAAAAATAATAACCGAATAAGCTGTCGGTTAATAGAAAAATACAATGGTTACACCAAGTATTACAAATAAATATCACAATATATAAGCAAGTACAAATCTTGGGCAATACGCCCGAATGTTTGTCATATCATAACTAGAATATACAAAAGATAGATGCGTTTATACAAGAATCCTACAACATCCGCGAAATGCTGTAGGTCCCTGACACGGAGAAGGAAGGATCATATCGGGCGCCCTTGCGGCGGGGAACCTTATCATCAAAGATAACCACACAAGAAAAAGAAATATAAACGGGTTAGGGCTCGGTTTGATATGATATCCGTGCGAATAAAATGCATAACATTTATGAATATCTAACATCATGAATAAGCTTATCTCGCTCTTCACAAATAAGAATAATCATCACCTCTCATCTAAATGCACAACTTAGAGCAATGTTATTTACAATGATGAATATTCATTAATGCAAGATAATATAATTCAATTTAAACTTTATAAGATTTCTTTTGAGTTTTTCACAAAATAAATTCACAAGTCCATTTCTCATTAGGAAATTTATTCCCAAAACAATTTATTTCATGAAATGCTTCACCATTTATAAAATACCAGTTTCATAAGAATAGTTATAATCACAACATATAACGATTCCAAGACCATCCTTCCGGGAGTTACCCCACTGGATGCGCCTTTAAATAGCTATCATCTTCCAGGGCCTATCACCAAGACAACCTGGGCATCCTAAATCGCGTGACGTTTGGAAGCGGCGATATACCTTCAACAGTGAGTCATAAACATACCCGAAATTACCTCACTTCGAAAAATAACATCACAATATATAACAACCGGTCCTATGGCCGAGGACTATATTCTACCTGCATTCACTAGCCAGGGGACATCACCTCATGCGCGTAACTTCCCTTATGATAGCATTTAGAGAGTTATGTATATGCATTCCATTTTTCACAAGTTAAGCCAATTTAAAAAATCCACTTTTTTTCATTTTCAAAATCATTTATGCTTAAAGATATATGCCAATTTAAAATATGAATTTCTTATTCACGAAGTCATGTGTTATTAGCAACATATGCTAAAGGTACAATTATCCTCATACTAGTCTTCAAGATTTCAAAGCAATACCATAGGCCACCAAGGGTAATTTTCCTCAATACTAGTCTAGAAAAGTCCTAAAGCATATCACCCAACTCTCCCTTAGTCCTAAGCTATATCACTAGAGGAAAATGACACTAACTTTTATTGAATAACACCAGAATTAAGCCCAATTTACCCCCATACTAATCTAGGGTATTAATCCCCCAAATATAAACCCTTACTACTATTTATTAGTTCCCAAGAGAAGGTTCCAAAGCCTTAAACCATAAATAAAAGGACTAGAAACCATGTTGGAAAAACCCTATAAAACAGCAGGGTTTTCGAATCGATTCGCCTCGGGCCGAATCGATTATACCCTGGTAGAGAATCGATTCTCCCAAAAAGTGAATCAATTCGGATGAGAAAAGATAACTTCATGTCTCAGCCCGAATCGATTCGGTCTTAACCCGAATCGATTCAGCTCCTCAGGCCTGTAGCCCCCATTATTAGCGAGTCGATTCGCTGAGGGGGGCGAATCCATTCGCCCTGGTCAGATGGCCCAGTTTGGGCTCCCCAATTTCAATTCTTCCATCCAATCTTAACATCATCAACCAAAAATTTACTCACTTTATTCCTACACAATAACTAACTAATATCTCCAACTAAAATCAAATTTAAATAAAAGATTAAGGGTTTAAACACTTAAATCATAAAAAACTCATTAATGGTTAAATCTCAAAATACACAACTACATATACAAATTATCCACAATAAATCATGCATTTACAAGTTAGAAACTTGCCTCAAGTTTGTAGTCTCAGATTCTCTTCCCGTAGAAACGATTCCAAGCTCCAAATCTCCAATTATAGCTTTTATCTCCATTTTCTCCCAAGCTTTCTCTTCTCTCTAACTCTCTCTAAGTATAAAACATAAAATGAGCTCAAATGCTCTAGCAAGACTAAAATACCGAAATTATATTAAGTCTAACATTTAAATGTTACTACACAATTAAAATGACTCGTAACAACGTAATTAAGTCATAACCTGTCAAAAGTTACCGAAACCCAAATATACAATATGACACTTATTTTGACTATCACAACCATTTTCGGACTAACCGTACTCACAAAATTGGCATTCGGAATATCTTATAATATTTCATGTACCAACGTCATATTAATTCAATAATAATGATCCAATTGGAATATAAGTCATAACCGTCTCTTAAAGCACAACGACGTAATAAAACACAATATGATGCTCTTTATGATCACTTAACAGTAAATATGCAAAACTCAGTAAATATTATCTCCTAAATCACTTTAAATAATATTTACTCCAACTTTCATTATTTTATATAATTACCCCACAAGGAAAATTAATATAAAAATAATTACTCAAAAGTAGGGGTTATTACACACTCCCCCCCTTACAAGGGAATTTTCCCTCAAAATTCAGGCGTACCTTATAAAAAGACTAGGGGGTACTTTTCTCAAATATCGTTCTCTCATTCCCAAGTTAATTTATTGGCATTGTGGTGTCCCCACAGGACTTGGACCAAGGGTACCACGTTCGATCTGAGTCTATACTCTCCATGATCTAAAATAGTAACTGATTGTTCTTCATATGAACTATCGGGCATACCATTACAACAACGGGAAAAAAAATCTTCTTAACGCGGCGTAAGTTTGCCTTCCATCTCGAATCGCATTATACCCTTTAATAAAAATACCCGCGTTAAATTTGATTCCCTACCTCAAATTTTACAAGACTTCTATTCACGTCTGCATAGCCCTTATGACAATCTTCGGCAATTCGTATGCGATTTCGAATGAACTCAGTCTTCGAAAAGATATCTTGGATCATTTTAGATCCAAGAAGCTTATTGTCTTCTACTTCCAACCAACAAGCAGGTGATCTACTCGGTCGGCTATACAACAGCACATACGGTGCCATACCTATCATGGATTGGTACAAATTATTGTATACAAATTCGACCAGAAGAAGCTTTTGCTCCCATCCACTGTAAAAGTTAAGTATGCACATCGAAAGTATGTCCTCCTACATTTTATTGACTCTCCCCGTATGTCCATTTGTTTGCGGGTGGTAAAAGGTACTCAACTTTAGTCGGTCCCCATCTTTTCCTGGAAACTTCTTCAAAAATGGTATACGAAAATCTTGTCTCCGTCCGACACTATATTGATAGGTACTCCATAAGATTTCATAAATTCTGTAATAAAATCCATCCGTAATGTTAGGAAGTGTGGCAATATGGTCTAACGATCGATAATTACCTAAATAGAATCAAGGACCTTTTACGACGTCGGTAATCTAGTGACAAAATCCATGGATATACTCTCCCATTATTGCATCGGTATTTGTAATGGTTGCAATAATCCAATCGGTTGTCGGTGGTCCACACTATCCAATTGATCAGTGATGCCTTGGGAGAAAAACTCAGAAATGTCCCTTCCTTACTCTTCCACGGCTCTTATCACAATAGCAAGCGTAATGGTCAACACTGATATAAACGCCCTTGCTACAACATTCTCCTATCTAAGCTCTTTCCACTTGGCTTTCCATGCCTTCACTATTTACCCCATGGGTTTTCTGCTCAGCGTATCCGCTACCAAGTTTGCCTTTCCTTGGTGGTAATGAATACCAAATTGCTAGTCTTTTACGAACTCCAACCACTGACATTGTCGCACATTTTGATCTTTGTGAGAGAACAAATATTGTAACGATTTGTGGTCTGTGAAAAGACTGAATTTCTCGCCCAAGAAGTAGTGCCTCCATATCTTTTAGGCAAACACTACCGCGGCGAGCTCTAAGACATTCGTGGGATAATTATTATCACGAGGCTTAAGCTTGAAAGACTTATACGCAATGGCCCCATGCTCCTGTAGTAACACACCTCCCAATTCTTATAGAGGCGCGTCCGTAAAGACCAAATAGTCCACTCCCAATCTTGGCAATAGGAGTACAGGAGTAGAAGTCAACTTATCCTTTAGCTCCTCGAAAGTTAGGTCACAGACGTAACTCTCTCTCTAAAGATGGTCATCACCTTCTTTTCGGGCTGGTGCCCCAAGTTATTCGAGATTCCATACTCCTTAATCATGGAAACCCAATCCTTTTTAAATTTAACCCACTAATCTTCTCGTGGTTAACTCACTACAGCCTTCCTAAAATAGCACCACATGCCCCACTGGCCTTACTTCCTAATAACCCTAAGGTCGATGTGTTTCTTACGCACGTAGAATGATTACTATACTAACTATATCCCTAGTGTCCAAGATCTTTCTCAATTTCTAACATTCACTCGGTTTTATGCGTGGGACGTCTCGCAAAGTGAAATCTAAACAAGAAACCCTCTCGTTACACTACTACCTCGCATCATCGGTCATCAAGATATAACGGCATAAGTACCACAATTGAGATCGCTAAAAATCCTAGATCGTAACCCTACTAACGCGCTTCTACCTCTATGTCCTTTCGTTGCGGTGCAATGAAAATTCTAACTAATTGGTGCGCCTACTTTGCAAAGTGTTACAGACCTCCTTCTCATATATATATATATATATATATATATATATCCTTTAAATTTGCCTTCTAATCAAGGCCTGGATATAAGCCTCAACCCAACTTCCTTTTCCTTGTCTCATTCACATATATCTGGTGAGAGAAACATTTCCAGTGCTTTTGCACCGCACATTTACTTCCTATTAGCCCTTAATCAATCACGTGACTCCTAGCTAATTTCACCAAAATCAACATCCTAACATAAAGTAACATCTCTCCACTCCCAACGTCGTTAAGGTTCATGCGTGGAGTGTCTCACAAGATAAATCCAAATAAGGAACCCCTCCGATACACTACTTAACTTTATTGATCGTGGAGATATGTCAGCATAAAACAAGTAAAATAAAAATTCCTACATACCTTAGACCATCTCTATAAACTCTCAACCCGTATCCAAGTGAGATATTGCAGAACAACTAGTTCCACCCTGGAACCATAGATACGATATCCTCACAATCATAAGCATGATATCGCTCCAATTAAATATTTTATACTCGTATAACACATACAGAACGAGTAGTACAAACCAAACAAAATTTTAAAAATATCCACACCAGCTTTTACAGCGAATGAAAGAAAATAGAACCTCACTAACATGGAAAAAATATAGATATATCCTCTATAATAATATCAATACCGCCACAAAGCTCTAATTACACACCCGAATCTAGGGTTAATGAGATACTGAGACTCAATATTGCCACACAGAACACACTTCCCTTATCCGAGGTGAAACTCACAACAATATTCTTACCAATTACCCTGGATGCTCCAAATAATTCCCAAATACAGTACCCTTGTTTAATCTGTACCAAAAACTACTTCAATCAATTACCCATTTAGGCACCCTATTCTTGTCCTTTAACTCCTACCGGATAAAATCAAAGCGTGTGGTTCTACGTTCCACAACACAATCATTCCCCATATCTTTCCACCCTGACCATGTTAAAGTTTTCAGTATCTCAGACTCTATAGCCTCGATCCTGACAATCACCCTTATAGTTCCCTTAACTCCGCCAGTAAAGGAAAATATACTACCGACCTCAACTGCCTTATTTCAATGAATTCCCCGGGTGGAAGTCCACCAATGAGGTTTCACGAACATGACTTCTCCATAAGTGTTAACAACACTTACTAGTGAGCCCATCATTTCATTAAAGGACTCTTTTTTCCTTGTACCTACCTTACTTCGATGTAAGGTTTCCTTAACCATATATCTCTTCATTCACTGTCGGCCTTTGGCTGATCCTCTTGGGAATACTTGAAAAGCTTAATTCTTTATTTATGATATATCAAAGGAACTCGCTATTAAAACCATCCATAAGGTTCCTCTACGAGAAAAACATCCTGCTCCTTTAAATATGGGGACTACCATTCCTACCATTTCAATATTGCTCCAATGGGTGAAAAAATTTCCTCAAACTTTCACATCTGGGTATCCCTATACCCTGCTCTAAGCCAAAACTTTTGAGCCCAATACTTCCACTGAATGAAGTTACATTGCCTCCACATGACTTAGCTTCAACATATGATCCTTATCAAGGATGTTTCAAACATTTCCCCAATTTAACTTCACTGAGTAATCCAAGTTTAGTTCCACTCTCTTCTTGTAGCGGTACTTGGGAAATTATAGCTACTCTACTTTTCTAGTCATTGTACAAATCTAAGAAAATGCCATGAAGGGAGTGACCTCAAATCCAGGCCTCATCCCTGACTTCAGTTTACTGTTCTAACTAAGCCCCGTCTCCTGGTTCCCTCATAACGGACTTCCCCGATCGCCCTTCTTCAATTAGCACACGAATCTTAAACGACCGCGCAAAAGATTTACTAAAATCTTACATTATGGTAGGAGAATGAAATCTCACAAGAGGAATTAACAATCCTAACCCTAAGGATCTACATCAAATCAAAAGCAACGCTGAAGGCGTAGTACGCCCACACAGATTCCTAAGGACACTAGAACCTGACGCTCTAATACCATCTGTGACACCCCGCTTATTAAAATAAGAGGTGGCCAGCTCGACATTCTAATAAATATAGGAATCATATATGGTACATTCTTATCATCACTATCGTAACCATAAAAGTACGAGATAACCACCAGTTATTTTAAAAGAAATGGATGTCAATTTAAATTTTCAAGTTCGGTAAAAACAATTTCGACAATCCAATTCATAAAAGAAGGTGGGTAAAATAGATAAGAGACATTTCAATAACCACATTACAAAATAATAACCGAATAAGTTGTCGGTTAATAGACCAATACAATAGTTACACCAAGTATTATAAATAAATATCACAGTATATAAGCTAGTACAAATCTTGGGCAACACGCCCAAATGTTTGTCTGATCAAAACTAGAATATACAAAAGATAGATGCGTCTATACAAGAGGCTTACAACATCCGCAAAAATTATGTAGCTCCCTGACATGGAGAATGATGGATCATATTGGGCGCCCTTGCGATGGAGCACCTTATCATCAAAGAGAACTACATAAGAAAAAGAAATATAAATGGGTCAGGTCCTAGTTTGATATGATATCCGTGCGAATAAAATGCATAACAATTATGAATATCTAACATCATGAATAAGCTTATCTCGCTCTTCACAAATAAGAATAATCATCCGCTCTCATCTAAATGCACAACCTAGAGCAATGTAATTTACAATGATGAATATTCATTAATGCAAGAGAATATAATTCAATTTCAACTTAATAAGATTTCTTTTCAGTTTTTCACAATATAACTTCAAAAGTCCACTTCTCATTAGGAAATTTATTCCCAAAACAATTTATGTCATAAAATGCTTCACCATTTATAAAATACCAGTTTCATAAGAATAGTTATAATCACAACATATAACAATTCTAAGACCATCATTCTGGAAGTTACCCCACTCGATGTGCCCCTAAATAGATATCATCTTCCAGGACCTATCACCAAGACAACTTGGGCATCCTAAATCACGTGATGTTAGGAAGAGGCCATATACCTTCGACAGTGAGTCATAACCATACCCGGAATTACTTCACTTCAAAAAATAACATCACAATATATAACAACTGGTCCTATGGCCGAGGACTATATTCTACCTGCATTCACTAGCCATGGGACATCACCTTATGTGCGTAACTTCCCTTATGATAGCGTTTAGAGAGTTATGTATATGCATTCCATGATTCACAAGTTAAGCCAATTTAAAACATCCACTTTTTTTCATTTTCAAAATCATTTATGCTTAGCAATATGTGCTAATTTAAAATATGCATTTCTTATTCACGAAGTCATGTGTTATTAGCAACATAGGCTATAAGATACAATTATCCTCATACTAGTCTCCAATAGTTCAAAGCAATACCATAGGCTACCAAGCATAATTTTCCTCAATACTAGTATCCAAAAGTCCTAAAGCATATCACCTAACTCTCCCTTAGTCCTACACTAGCTCACTAGAGGAAAATAACACGAACTTCTATTGAATAACCCCCGATTTAAGCCCAATTTACCCCATACTAATCTAGGGTATTAATCCCCCCTGAATATAAACCCCTAATCCTCTTCATTACTTCCCAAGAGAAGTTTCCTACGCCTTAAACCTAAAAGAAAATGACTAGAAACCAAGTTGGAAAAACCCTATAAAATAGCCGATTTTCGAATGAATTCACATAGGGCCGAATCGATTCGCCCCTAGTAGCCAATCGATTCGCCCCAAAAGCGAATCGATTCGGCTGAGAAAAGCTAACTTCCTGTCTCAACCTGAATCGATCCGGTCTTAACCCGAATCGATTCGACCTTAACCCGAATCGATTCAGCTCCTCAGACACGTAGTCCCTATTATTAGAGAATCGATTTGCTGAGGGGGCGAATCGATTCGCCCTAGTTAGATGGACTAGTTTGGGCTACGGGTTGATATAAACCCTAAACCCCCAATTTTAATTCTTACATCGAATCTCAACATCACCAACCAAAAATTAACCCACTTCATTCCTACACAATAACTAACTAATATCTCCAAATCAAATCAATTTTAAATCAATGATTAAGGGTTTAAACACTAAAATTATAAAAAAACTCATTAATGGTTAAATCTTTAAAAACACAACTATGTATGCAAATTATTCACAATAAATAATACATTTGCAAGTTAGAAATTTGCCTTAAGCTTGTAGTCTTAGATTCTCTTCACGTTGCAACGATTCCAAGCTCCAAGTCTCCAATTCTTCTTTTTCTCTCCATTTTCTCCCAATCTCTCTCTTCTCTTTAACTCTCTCTAAGTTTAAAACATAACGTGAAGTCAAATGCTCTAGCAAGACTAAAATACCAAAATTATAATAAGTCTAACATTTAAATGTTACTACATAATTAAAATGACTTGTAACAACGTAAGTAAGTCATAACCGGAAAAAAGTGCCCGGAACAACAAAAATACAACATGGCACTTATTTTGACTATCAAAACCATTTTTGGACTAATTGTACTATCAAAATTGGTATCCAAAATATCGTACAATATTTCATGTTCCAACATCATATTAATTCATTAATATTGATCCAATTGGAATATAAGTCATAACCGTCGCTTAAAGCACAACAACGCAATAAAACATAATATGATGCTATTTACGATTACTTAACAGTAAATAGGAAAAACTCAGTAAATATATCTCTTAAAACACTTATAATAATATTTACTCCAACTTCCATTATTTTATATAATTACCCCACAAGGAAAATTAATATAAAAATAATTACACAAAAGTAAGGGTTATTACACTTACCAAGGCTAAACTTTGTGTATACCTCTCCGATGGTTTTGATCAGGGCATGGAAGTAGCAGCAGATCTATGATCTGGAAGGGTGCCAGCCTTGATCAACTTCGTAGACAAACTAGGACTAAAGGATATAGATGAGCCAGCAACAGATGGAACCACACCGACCAATCCATGTTGGTTGTCATCAATAACCTTATCAACTTTCTTATTAGTAGGACCTCTCCTTAGTATCTTGAGAGGAGACTCATCACCTTTTGTGGCTAGGTTCTTTTTGCCAACCTCAACTTTCTTAGCACCAGCTATAGATTCCTCTTCCAGAAGATTGGGAATTTTCCTCTTTCCCATGCTGATGGATAAGGGAAGATTAGAATTAAAAGAGGAGGAAGTTCCAACTTTAGTACCAACACCAACAAATTCAGTGGCCGAGGAAGTAGACACTAGGTCCCTCTTCAAATCAATTACGAATGAAGGGGCTGCAGCAGCTGGTCGAGCTATAAAAGAGGTGATTGGAGTGTTGTACTCTATCAATACAGAAGATAATCGCGGATGATCTTCTCCTATCCTTTGGTGCAGACCCCACAAGAATTTGAGTTCTTCCAAATTCCCTTCACCCTGCTTAGGGCACTTTCTCTTATGTTCTTTTGTAAAAAGCAATAAATAGTAGTAGTTAGAATATATCAAAATAGAAATCAGTAAAGAAAGACAAAGTATTGAAATAACAACCTATACCATTCCCTGACTTAGGGCACTTGGGAAGTGTTGGGGGATACTCTCGCTGAAACAATATCAAAATATTGGTAGAAATGAAGAAGAAAAGGATTTAGTGGAAAGGTAAAACCACACTCAGCAATAAATAAGGTTGGGACCCAATAAGCCTCAGCTAAAGAATATACATCTATAGGGTTAGGAGGTATTTCTATATCAACCCAAGAAGGAATTTTATGTTCTTCCCTAAATTCCTCTAAAGAATCAGCATCAACTATGTAAACCGTGGCTCAGAAGGAAGGAAATGAAGAAAAACAGAGAGAAATAAAGAGTTCTTACAGAAGATTAAAGATTCAACGAGAAATATGTAAGGAAAAAGTGAACGACAATAAACGATCGCGTAAAAACTTAAAAATGCCTGCTATGGTTCAAAAATTTGGGGTAAAGAAGATTCTAGAAAAGCCTCCCACCTTTTTATAGTTTGTCTAAAAAATAGTGAACGTAATAACTAAACGTACCAATGATTGACATTCCGGCGTCTTCGCAATGCAAAAGGAGAAAAATACCCATTTACCCTTTGGGGTTGGCTGAAATTTAAATTATTTACAAAAATGGGATCTTCAAACAGTGCTAGTGAAATTTTACAAGTGTGGGAGGCTGGTTGCCAACCAAGCATCATGAAATACTCCAAGATACTTCCACAATCAATTGATCCACACTTTTATACAAGCATCAAGCATGGAACATTGGATGCTTCTGTTGATGCCAAAAATTATCCATCTACGTGGACAAATCAGAAGTTAACACTTGTCATCCTGCGTGGCTAAAATCCTATGCAGCAGATAATAGCTCAGCAGTCATGCCGACCAACATAAGGAAGGCTGATCATCAAGATCAATTAAATGTCACCATACTAAGGGTCATATTATACGTGGTTTATACAACCAATCATCATATTTATTATATAAGGATGTAAATGCATAAATGTATAAAAGCATTTCATCCCTTGACAGTTCGACCCTTGACCTCCGAGTTACTATAAATACGTTGCATCCCTTTCATCAAGGATAAGGTAGAACGGATCCTAGGCTATTCTTATTGACAATAATACCTAGCTTTCTCTAACCTCTTAAATCAATACAGTAACAGTGGATGTAGGCTTTCTTACATAGCTGAACCACTTTGAAAACTCTTTTTCTCTCTCTCTATCTCTCATTTTATTTACCATTGTTATTATATATTTTTATCTGTGATTATAAAATTATATCAAGTTCAGTTTTTTACATTAACGACTGACTTGTTAAACTCGAGGGATCACTACTAAAGACGAAGGTTGAAGCTGAAGGAGGATTGCGGTTCTTGTGATTCTTGTGACGATCGTAGTTGAAGGAAGACGAAGGTTACTTATGATAGATTCGATTGAAAGGTTATACATTCATTTATAAACTTTATAAGTTACGATTTGTAAATTTCATAAAGTGTAAAAGTTTTTCCCGAAAGGGATTTTTCCTGAAACTTTGCCTTTGATATGCTTTATTTGTTTTATCGCATAGATTTATGTTTAAGATAAAAAGATAAAACTGATTAAGATAAAATTTGGAATATTTGTTTGTAACCATTTCATTTCCGCATTCACAAAGTGGTATTAGAGCCTTCCACTCTTACAAGTGGTGTCATAACATGTTTACCCCTTTTACAAATTGTTATCAGAGTGGGTTGCAATAAGTTATCGTGTTAGATCCTTCTCTAGTGATATTTTAGAGTGGTTGATTATTTATCTCTCTCTCATGTTAATTTATTTATTTTTCTCTCAATGGATTCCCATAGTTTTGACGACTTAAATCATTTGAATTTAATGTTTGATAAAAGAATTGAGATTCTTGAAAAAAAATCATTTTAGAGTTGCTATGAATCTTTTGCAAACTATTGAAACGCAAAGAGATTTCTTTCGTGAGAAGCTTGCTGACATGTATCGTGATTTTAAAAATTAAGAATTGTCCAAGAAAGAGAGTGATGATAGATTCCTATTTTTTGGGAAAAATTAGAAGACTAAAAAATTCTACGGTTGTGTATGTGCCATTAAGGATAATGATAATTTAGTAAATGATTTTAAGGCACGCGAGAAGACTCTTAGGGATAAGTTCACTGGCATTGAGGGGGAGTGAGATAACCTTATATGAATGATCGATAATTTGAAGAAGGAGTACCTAAAACTTGAAGAGTCAAATTCTTTGCTTGAGTTTATAATTTTAAAGTTAAAAGATAATTTAAAAGACTCGAGTAGTTTAATAATGATGGTATCGTCTCACATGTTTCTAATGCTTCCACTATCAAATTCAAGACCATTGTTTATTTTAGAGGGTCAACCACATCCAAAGACGTTATAAAAAGTCAACCCATAGGTAACATTCCTCGAGTTTACACATGTTCATACTGTGATAAAAATAGTCACCTTAGGGCATTTTGTTATGATCTTGGAAGAGGTCCTAGGAAATTGAAGTCTAGTAGACACTTGGTTCCCAACACCCAATGCATTAATTATACACCTATTTGGGCTAGGAAATCTGTTTTGCATGAGAGAGATGCTCGACTTATTGATTCTCATATGCTTGCACATGATTCTTCATTTGTTATATCTTATGGATGATTGCTTGAATGATTTTGTTTGTTATATTATAATTGGGCTTCATGACATATGTTTTCTAGTGTTATGAATTGTGTATCTTTTGTATTTCTATTTTTCTTTTATCAAGTCATATTGGAAAAATAAAAAAAGATTTTTATTTTGATAAAAAAATTAGAAAATACAAAAAGATTTTTGATTTTTTGTGTATTTTATTTTTACACATTTGGTGTGGCATATTGGTGTGTTTGAATCCAATTCACACTGTACTTTTCATGTGTCTAGGAAATTTGGTTATGACTTTAGATACTTAGATTGATCTTAACAATGTTTATGGAGTTTTCTCGAACTTGATTTTCTTTATGGATTAGACTTTATATATGCCTCTGCACACACATGCAAGAGCTTGTTGAATTTTAACTTCACTATGTGTATTTGAGCTATGTGAGGTATTCTCTCATCAATCATTTCATCTACATAGTTTGAGACATAGGAGATTTCTGCATGTAAGAACCGCTGCTCGTGAGAGTTCTTTTATTTCAAATTGAAAAAAAGTGAATGAGAAAGGGAAAGGGTTGCGAAACACAGGTTGTCTTTGCATGAAAGCCAGCGTTGACAAGAGCCCAATAAAAAATATATATAAAGGCAATAGAAACAAAAAATTGTCAAATAGGGGTCAACGTAGTTTATTTGATTGTTAGATCTTTCAAAAGAAAAATTCTTAAAAATTTATAATTGTTTATAATTTGAGAGAGATTTAGTTGAAGACCAACGAGTTTGCACAATGAATCATAATCATATTTATTTTGTCATGACATTATTGATTTGTAGAATCATCAATATTCAAGGCTTGTGTACATTATGCTTGTTTTGTTCATTAATATCAACTTTAATTTATCACTTGAGGCTAAGATTTAGTTTGATAAAGTTTTGCGGTCAATTATAAATTCTTGAACATATTTGAGTCTTTGGGTTATAATTCACTTGGATCTAGTTCACGCCCATTCATTCCATCCCACATGTTTAGACACAACGATAATATGCTAGTGTGTAAAGCTTATATGTTTCTTGTGGTCGTTTACACCAATATATGTGTGTCGGATTATCTTGGTATATTTTGCATATATTATATATATATGGTATTGTGTTGTATTAGTAAAATTTATATTTTTTTGAAAAAATGAAAAATTTCAAAAAACATATGGTTTTGGTGGCCTTTGAGATTATCATTACACATGCTTGATTTATATTTTTCATGATGATATCTTATCTTTTATGTGATGTTTAATATTTCATGATTATGTTTTACTCATTTTTCTATTACGGACAAAAAAGGGGGGAGAATAAATTACGGGGAGCTTTTATTTTTGTTTAAAACTAGATGCGTCACGGGGTATATATTTTTGTCTCATGTGTGTAGGTACTTAAATCAAAAATTCAAACACACTGGATGATGAAAAATTTTATGGAAGGGAAGAAGGAGAAGAATAAGAAGAAGATTAAAGACAAAGAAATGTATACCATTCTATTCTAGGGTTAGGAAGGGTGTGTAGTTACTTAAAGCAGAATTCAAACACACCGGATGATGACAAATTTTATGAAAGGGAAGAATAAGAATAATTTTCAATACAAAGAGACTTATACCATTCCATTCTAGGGTTAAGAAGGGTGTTAGCTTTATTTTTTCATTTATAGAGTTTTGTTGATATGATTTGGATTTCGATAGGATTGTTTATTTTTGTACTAGAATAGCCAAAGGGGGAGATTTTTAAGAGTAAAATTTCTGATATTGTTTATAGTGTAGGCCTTGTATTATTTTAGTTTAGTTTGGCATATCACGTTACAAACCATCACGTAGTGTCATGGCAAACTGACATCAACGCTCAAGACTTTCCGACATCCAATAAAGGTATAAATAAATTTAGTGTTTAAATTAATTCGCAAACTTTATTTTTGGGATGTTTATTTTTACTAAAAACGAACATGGGCTTTTTATTTAAAAAAGAAAAATATTTTTTTTTATATTAAACCTAGTTCAAACGAGATTTGATCTCATTCCAATGAAAAGGGTATTTCATTAGAAGGGTCGTTTGAAGTTTTTATCTAACGAGCATCGATCGAGGGCGTACTATTTTGACTCGTTAGAAGGTCATTTGAATTTTTTTTAAACGAGAATGCCTTCTCATTCTAACGAGACTTTGTTTCGTTCTAACGAGTGGCTTATCTCATTCAAACAAGCTTCATATTTGTTCGAATGAGTCACCGCCTTAAAATTTATGAACGTCTTATAAATACATGATTCATGTTTAGATTTTGTATGACTTTTGCTAGATTTTTTTTCAATATCTTTTACAATATTTCTTCTATGCTTAGTGTTCTAAAAAACTTTTAATTCACAAAATACATCCTGAAAATTATTCTTGTGAATTCGTTTAAACCCTAGATTGTTTTAGTATCTTTCATACACCTTTATGGAGAAGGCATCTCCATGTCGGACTTGTGAAACGCGAGGGGATCACTGCTGACGACGAAGGCTGAGGCTTAAGGAGGACTACAATTCTGATGACTTTTACGAGGGTCATAGTTAAAGGAAGATGAAGGTCATCTATGGGAGATTTGTCTAAAAGCTGTAGATTCATTTATATAATTTGTATGTTGCGATTTGTAAATTCTATAAAGTGAATAAAAGGTTTTGCTCGAAAGGGATATTTCCTGAAACTTAGCCTTTGTTGAATGTTTTATTTTCTTTATCTGTTTTATCACATAGATATATATTTAGGATTAAAAAATAAAATTGATTAAGATAAAATCTGGAATCACTGTTTGTGACCATCCTTATCTAGAACATTTATTTTTGCATTCACAATATAGTATTAGATCCTTCCACTCTTACAAGTGATGTGAGAGAACATTTACCCCTTTTATAGACTCGAAATTTGTATCGTGCAATTGAAATAAATCTAAGCAGACTCGATATAATGGTTGCTGAGTCACACGTGTATTACGAGACTATTGTTCATGAACGTTCACTAAAATGGATATAAAAGAGTTTCAAGCCTCTATTTTGGATTCCAAAAATTGTTATGTTCTCATGTCTATCTCTCCTCTATTGTTTGGGATTATTAGGTTCGTATTTCAGAGTGTTCTTAGTTTGATTAACCCGTTCATAGTTTGCATCAAACAAGTGACACCATTGTATTGTATCTTGAAGATAATTTTTATAATAAACTTTATTGTGTACTCATGATTTTTAATCGGAAGGGAAGAAATATTAACTAAAAGATAATGTTCCTAGAGCATTCCTTAAAGTAACTTGGCTTCAATTTTCCATTTTCCTTATATTAATTCCAAATGTTTTTGTCAATAATCTTCTTAAAAATAAAAGGAATTATGGCATAATCTATCCAAGTTATAAGTCAAGATTTAGTTCAACTCAATCATTTTGATGGAGAAATTTCACCTGTTGGAAAGAGAGAATCATGTTCTTTCTCACATTTCTGAAATAGAGTGCAAATAAGAGAAAAAAGGGTAAATACTAATTTTGTGAAAATTCAAGTCACTTTGCTCGATAATGTTGACTTAAAAAGAAGGAATTTAAGGGAAAATAAGTGACTAAGGAAGCCAACAATAACTATGCTAAAAATAAGAAATGGTCACGACAGGGTGGTCACAATTCGAAAATGTGACCAAGTGATATTGATCATGACTCAAGTTGTGACCCCTTATTGGGCTGATATATACCAAACTTTGGCCACAGCCATGGACCATGATCAACTTCCTCATAGTCATCGATCGTGACTCTTTACGAAGGAAAAAGGAAACCAATGGGGTCATGTTACTAGTCATGATCCAAAACTGTGACCATCATGGGTGTATTATGGTCACAGTCCATAATCGTGACCCCTATCTACAAAATCACTAAAATCCAAAATGGTCACACCTATGGGTCACGGTTCTAGATCGTGACCACTTTTTAGGACTAAACTAGGGGTCACTATCATGGACCATGACCATAATCATTGACCTTGTCCCCTTTTAGATATAAATGAACTTTATAGGACTTACTCCCTCATTTGCCTCTCTCTCTCTCTCTCTCTATATATATATATATATAATAAATCAGGAGGGTGTTTTCACTATTCACGCCATGTCATACAATAAAGGAGGGAAGTTTCATGCCACATCATATAAAACTCATGACATGGCAAAGGAGAAGGGTAATCTTATTTTCAGCTCAACAATGCATCACCCACAGGAGGTTTTTTTTAGCCATGTCACAAGTTTATATACAAAATCTATATAAACATGTTTTTGTATCTATATATATATAAACAGATTTCACGGGTCTCAAAAAATGAACTGACAAGCAAAGATTCAAGGGCTCGAAAAAATGGAATGGCAGTTCACGGGATTCAAAAAATTAATGCGTGGCTAGAGATGGTTCTCACTTTAATTTGAATTTACACTCCTCTCTCTCATCACAGTTCCTTCACTTCAATTCGGAGAGCATAGTTGGGGTTGGTTCCCACTGTTTGAGACTGACATTTCAATACCTCGAGACCTCCACACGTCATATCTCTTACCTACTCCCTCTTTTACACGCCAATTAACGTGCTTTAAAAGTTGATCCTTACACGCCTCTTAATCCTCACACAAGATCTCAACAAAATCTCCCAACAAAATCTCTTTTCTTCACTCCTCACACAAGATCAGTAGGTAAATATTTAAGAGCCGTGTCTGACCATCTCCGGCACAATCACTAAGAGCCCTGTAGCTCTTACTTTGACTTCTCCGGCATTGGATTTATGCCATCTCAGGCTACCAAATCAACTACTTCACTTTTTTCTCAGCTACCAAACACTCTATGCTTACCCATCGGTGTAGATTTCCCACCCAGTTGTTCTTACCCATCGCCGGAGATCTTAGAGATTTCTTCACGTAACTTCTGCATACATATTAACACTTTGAAGAATTAAATCTCACGGCTAAAAATGCTTCTATCGCTCTGACCATTTGTACCTGCTAAAAACACATGGTTCAAGGTCTTCACTTCCCCATAAAAGAATCTGACACATTTGAAGAAACAATACTCTCCCTCTCCCACTCGAACTCTAACTCCATCTAATCATCTCTCTCAGAAATCCCACATATTCCTCATCGTCATCAGACTGTGCTTGGTGGTGTTTCATTAACAGGAAAATATTATTTTTAATCAAAGGCTTTTTAGTTTCAATTTTTATTTTTGGTTTCTAAAAAATAAATTTATAAATGGATTAGTGTTTTTGTTTCGGTTGTTTTTTGGTAGAGAAATCTAGAAAAATCAAGAACTTCTCAGGTTTGACTCCATCCCCCCCCCCCCCCCCCCCCCCGCGTTTGTTTCCCTTTTTCATCGCGATAGTGATCATTTCCTTTTAATGCCTAAGAGACCACATCTCCGGAAAAAAAGTGATTTATTTTTAACGCCTGAACGATCACATTGCCTGAAAGACTACATCGCTAGCTGTCTCTGGCAAAAACTGATTTTTTGAACTATGTATCACTTTTTCACTATCCTTTTAGTTTAATGAATGTTTTGACCAGGGAAATGCTACAAATCAAAAACATCACATCGCTAGCTGTCCATTTAATCAAATGTTGTATTGTTGCATATATTTCTATTTTTTAATTTCACTTGACAATTAGTTTTGGTGGTGTATGTTTTGATTTCGGTTTCATATATAAAGTTACTGAATTACAAGATCTGTCCCGGCTGGTTTTTTTGAAGTGGTACTTTTGTTGGATTTTTTTTATCTAGAGATCTGCTTCGATTGGGGTTGCAAATCTGCTCCGGTTGATGATCCGATTGGGGTAGCATATATGGTCCCGTTGTAGTAGCTTCCTGGGTTTTATTTTTTTTTCTTTTAAATAGTGGATGGGTTCAATAATGGCTCAACTGTTACATGCCCAATATCCTTTGTCCAATATACAAATTACAGGCATCTTATGTTAGAAGGTGATAAATAAATGCCAAGAGGATACAAATCGCACGATTTTCTCAAATAAAACTAGAAAAACAGGAGAGTTCAGGAGTAGCAGATCTTCTTCCGTTGTGATCGAGTTGGTCTTTTTCGTGTTTATATGTATTTATTTTAAATTTCTGCTTTTTATTCTGATGGTGAGTTATTATTTTCATGTTGTGGGTTGAGTTATTCTAATGTCAAGGTATTAGGGCTCGATTCACCTGATGAAAGCTTTGTATTTTAAGTTTTTGGATTCAGGGATGTCAAAATTTGAAGGAGTGCGATAGGTATGTCAAACATTCAAATATTTTTTTTTTGGGTCCTTAATGTTTGGTTTATATTTTTATTTTTTTTTGTTTTACAAATATATGAAAGTCTTTGTACACTGGTGGAAATAAGATAATGCGTGTTTAGTTTTCGGTGGAAATCTGTGTTCAGTTTTTGTCGAGAATGGTGAGTTTTTCTCACAAACTAATGCGTGTTTAGTTTTTGGGGAGTGAATGGTGAGTTTTTCTCACATACACACAAGTAAGGTGGGTTTTTCAGTAAATAAAAAATGTTTCGAAAAGAGAAGACAAAAAAAAGCGTTTTAGTAATAAAATTTGGGACTAAAAAAATATATTTTTATTTTTATTAAATAAAAACTTGGATGAAAAAAGAACAAAATAATATTTTGTGTTGTGTCATTTTTATTCAAGTTATGTTACATTTTAACTGTGTCATATAGTAAATAACTTTTTTAGTTAATAAAAAAAGTTTCGAAAAGAGAACACAAAAAATAGTTTTTTAATTTAAAAAAATTGAGCAAAAATAAGAATAGAAAAATATATATTTTTATTTAAATAAAAACTTGGATGAAAAAAAAAGAACAAAAGAATATTTTCTGTTGTATTGCTTTTACTTGAGTTGTGTTGCATTTTAATCGAGTCATGTTTGTATTTGGTAATTAAAAAATGTTTTGTATCGTTTCATGTTATATCGTGTCACTTTATTTGTGATGTGTCGGTATTAAATCAAAAATATAAAAATTGCACGCATTTAATTGGATTGTGTTTGTATTTGGTACAAAAAAGTAGCACGAAACGAAATCTTATTTACCAAATACGAATACAAAAAAAGTGACACGACACGTAGTCTTATTTACTAAATACAAACACAAAAAAAGTGTTGAGACACGAAATCAACTTTTAGGTAGAATATGTAGTGTTACGAAAAGTGACATTAAGATGTTCATATGTAGTGTTACAAAGGTGTCGAATGAATAACGAACAATACTGGAGAGAGTATTTATCACCGTGCCATCAGCACGGGCATATATGTGAATAAGAAATGATGTTTTTATTCATGGGTTATCTCATTAACGTTAATAAACATGCCTAGATTAAGTGAAGGCAGGTGTGGATCTAGCAACTTTTATTAAGGTGGACGAAATATATAAATTTTAAAAAAAAATCTATTAATGTCGTTAGAAAATAGATTTTATCAAAAAATAGGGCAAACATTAATTTAAGCTTCAATTTTTATTACACAATCATTACAGGAATATAGATTATGGATGACTTTTTTTTAGGAAATCAAGCATATCTACAAGAATATTACTAATATCATGTAGGACCCTAATAATCGTTTTTTACCATTTTAATAAGAATTATCCAATTTTAGTTTACATTCTAAAAAATATAGTCATTAGGTGCGGATACATTCTATGAAAATGTTGAGACCTTTACGATCTTTTTAATTGAGTAAGTCCATTCAAGTTATGTATAATGTCTAGGGATGACAAGTATGCATATTCAAGTTATGTATAAAGACAATCTATAGTGAGTATGATTCAAGACAAATTGAATTTATATGAAATGTAAAATATTCTTGGAGAGAAACTTACTTTTACTTAATTATAATTATTTCAAATCACATGTATTTAAATTAATTTTTAGTAGACTTTTATTTTCACCGTGCCATCTTCAGCACGGGTACAAAATATCATGGGATCAAATTTGTCTTCGTGCCATCGGCACGGGTACACCCTATTATATATATATATCTGCATTATATGTATAAGAATGTATATGTATTTGTATGTTTGTGTATGTATGTTATCATGACAAGTTGCTAGTTTTGGTGTAGTGGTGTATGTATATGTATATGTATATCAGTGTATGTATGTGTACGTATATCACAATATATATGTGTGTGTATGTATATGTATACCAATGTATGTATATTTCTGTATGTATACTTTCCTATGTATATATATACAAAAATATACATATATATATAGTTTGAACACAAGATATAATTGGGGGTTTATATTGATTTTGATTTTGCTTTTGAGAAAGTGAGTCATTTAGATATATATATAAAAATAAATAAATTAGTTATAAAAAGGTTTTATGGAAAAAATCACTAATGCATTTTATGAATATGATATGTTGAGATACATATGATTGATATAAATCAGCCTTTAGTTGATACGGTTAATAGTTATAATAGGGTAAATTATTGATAATTACCATGCTAAATTTATGTAATTTAAAAAACTTATATTTCATATTATTGGATTTGTATTAGTCGAGGATAATTCCCATGATAAAACCATATATCTTGAAATTGATATAAAGAATATGTTATACTTGTACTCTTTTATTCACATGTTGAACATTCGTGTATAAATACATAATTCTTGTTGGTTAATGGGATATGATAATTAAATAACAATGAACTCATATGTTATTGTTTAATTAATGGAAACCTTTGTGATTTGAAGACTTAAAGTATGAATTGAAATTATATATATGTTACATGTATTTTAAATTGGACTAGAGACTTATATATTCTTATAAATGTGATTATTACCTTTATTGACAGTTCACAAACTATGAGCCCTTAGTCTTTTCCTATGAATTGGTAGGATTCAACTAGTAGTTGGATTGATATGGATTGGTGCAATTATAATAGTAGTTGGGCTGGTTGTTGAATAATATGGTTAATTATAAATTAGATTTATTTACATAGTCCTAATTTTACAGCATATGAGTATGAATGATCTAGTTAATTATTAAATACTAATTTTACTCTTTTCCTATGGGCCTGCTAAAGTTATTAACATTTTTTCAAGTTGAAATTATACTTTTGTTAACATTTTTCTTCTCGTTCCATGTGTGCATGTAATTAGAGAACAATTATTTAAAGTCATCTAATTTTAATTATTTTCTTTATTCAGGTATTTTTACTTATCTTATCTTTGATGAAAATTCTTATATATATTTATAACTTCTTGGTTGATTATTGTGATCGTGTTCACTCCTTCCTTAGCTAGCATATTAGTCGAAGGAATTTATCGTTGGATGAAACATATTAATTATAGGATAAATTGAATTCAGATGAATAAAATTGGACTTGTTATGTTTGATTGATTTATTTTAAGAAAATTAATTACTTGATGTTGATATAGTGAAAATGAAGGATATATTCACTTGAAGATCAATCCTTCAATTCCTTGAAAGATCGTGTATTATTTTATTTCTTATTAGTTTATATATCTTCTTGGTTAGATGTTGTGGTTGTGATCACCTCTTTCTTAAGTGGTTGATGTTTAGGTGAACACAAATTGGTGGGAGGTTTTTGTCATTGGTGAACACATAATAATCTTAAGATTAATTGAATTAAAATGAACTAAAACTGGACTTGTTTTGTTTTGATTTATTAATTGGAAAATATCAACTACTTGATGTTCATATTGTGCGGATGAAGGATATCAACACTTGAAGGATGATCCTTCAATTTCTTGAGAGTTCGTGTATTGTCTTATTTCATATTAGTGTATATATCCACTTAGTTAGTTGTTGTGGCCGTTTTCACCCATTCCTTAAAGGGTTGATGTTTGGGTGAACAAAAATTGGTGGAAGGGATTTATCATTTTGTGAACACATAGTAATTAGAGGATAAATTGAATAAAAATTGAACTAAAATAGAACTTGTAATTTTTGGTTGATTAACTGAAAAATATCAATTACTTGATGGACTCATAGTAATTTTAGGATTATTTAAACTAAAAATCATAGTATTTTTATATTTTCCCACATACAAAAACCTTTTATACATTTTCTTCTTCTCACTTACATTATAAAACACTATATATGTTCACACCACTCCTTTCATATATCTTCTAAGGATAAATGAGTCATGGTAATGATTATTTTCAACAGAGAATCGAAAGGTTACAATTGGCCTACACAGAAATCGTTTTACTAGTTCGCGTCGTAGAGAGGGAACTCTTATTTACCAGTATGGATTTAAAAAAATTGACTAGTCTAATTAACTTATAAATTATGGAGTTAATGTTTCACAACCGCACTTGTTCGATCGTATACTATTTCCTTTGCCAGAATGTTGGGATGAGGCAATAAATAATATATTTCTCATTCATAATCCTAACAGTGCATTATCATTAATGATATTATTAAAAAAGGAAGAAAAATATTCATCTATTGTGGATAAAATCCCATAAACAGAATCTCACAACATATGGACAATAAATGTGATCTTGCCAAAAGATTGAAGAAGAAAGGATTTTGAGTTCCTATTGTGAGCATTTATAAGTAAATCATAGATATATTTTCGCCCAGTTTTCCAATTATTCTTTAGACTAATTTTTAAAAATTAATCCCATGTGGATGAAAATCAGACACATTGAGAATATATTAAAAGCTCTTGCAGAGCTATATATATAAACTTGATCGTCGTGCATTATTCGTTAATTTTTTTATTTGTAGAAAATGTCGAAGAGTAACAAAGATACTCAACCAAATAAAGACTCCTACTCCATCTCAATTTTCTCATAATCCACTAACTCAATTATCGACACGTATTCTCAATACTCAAATACGCCATTGGTTAATTCTACTCCATTTACACATTCTTCTATTAGACTCCCTAAGGCCATATTAATCCAACTCCCCCAACTCCCATTACCGATGAATCCCAAATACAAGGCAAGAAGCACATTGGGTTCATCGTTAACGGGAATCCTACCGGTGATAAAAATAATAGCTCATTTTTTAAAGATCGCTATTTGAAGTTCAAAAATATTACTATGGGCATCGAGGGAGCACACAACTGGAAGAATGTTAATCATGCCATAAAGGATGACTCGTGGGACTCTATAAACAATTTATATTCCTAATGGGTTCAAAGAAAATTGTTATTTCGCGAATAGGAGAGAAATAACAAACATAGGAAGAAACTTTGGAAGCAATACTTCCCAATAGGTACATCAAGTTTTGAAATATTTTCACTGAAAGACAATTTTTTGCATAATGTTGAACTCCTTGCCAACTACTGGAACGACATCTGGAAGAGCGTGGCTAGGGAGGAAAAACTTATAGAGAGGGAGAAAAATAGAGAGAATTGGGAAAATGAATTTTATGTCCACAAACTTATGACCAAAGCATATAATGATTTAAAAGATAAATGGGTGGAGAGGACTAAGGTGACTCCTAAAGAAGTGACAACCTAATCGTGTCAATTAGTACTTGCGTAACTGACAAGATAAAAATACTAGTAAATTATTAAACAAATTGGCTCCGATATTGGTGATTTTGAATTTAATGATATATATGTTGTAATAAAATAATGTTGAAATTATTATCCTAAATATATTATTATACTACAACAGGGATAGATAGCATGAGGAGCAGTCACTTGTAGTGTAACTCGCATGACACTGACTCAGATTCCCTAGGTACTTGGAAAGGATAAAAATAGGAGAGAAAGAGGAGTGATATCCAAAATGTCAAGGACAAAATTTCTTCACACTACACCTATTATGGAAGAGAACAATTCACTGATGAGTCCCATGTCTAACCAGAAGTCGGATATGGGGAATGTGAATAAGCAAGTGTTAGGTCTTAATATGGACATGAACTCAGTTAACAATACATCAAAATAGCTGGTGAATGAAATTAATGGTTTGTGACAAATGTTTATTCATACATAGAGTATCTCTCAATTAATGATTCACACATTACCCTCTCCCATGACTCAAGGTTTCCCTACCAAATGCCTCCACCAACATTTCTGTAATTCCTCGCCCCAATAATTCGATTAGATTTTTATATGAATTATAATTGAGGAGGAGTTAATGAAAATTGTAGAAGAATTGTGGGTAAAATTGGAGAAAAATAAATATAATTAGTATTTAAGGAACTTCTACCCTTTCATTTGATTTAATGTGGTGCCTCTTGAAAGATTTTGGAAGTTGTGGGGGAAAATTTGTGAATAATATGGAAACTTAGGGATTCAAATGAGATCTTCTGTCTCACGAACGAGATACTTGTCTCGCTCAAATGAGATCCTAATCTCACTCGAATGACCGTAGAAGCACCCTATATCTTTGACTCACTGGAGTCTACATTATATAGGAGCTCATCTAGTTTGGAAATTGTGACAAAATTGTGTCTATATCTTGATGAACCAAAAACCCTTAGGACCTTCAAAGCTTTATTGATATACCTCTATAAGTTCATGAAGGTACAACACATACACCACACACTAGGACTCCATACATATACTGATTTATTCATGTGATGAGCATGTGTGAGTTAAATACCCTTAAAATATTTTTTCAATAATTTTTGGGATTTATTAAATATTTTCTAAGTATTTTAAATAATTTTTTGGAAATTAAAATTGGAACTTTATAAAGCTTTAGGGTTGATTTGTAATTATGTTTTATGCCTTAAAACTGTCTAGGGTGGAATTTAAAAGCAGTAGAAAATAATGTGGGTGAAACTGGAATTAATTAAGAACTTAAAAACACGCGTGTGAGAGTGAATCTACAGTTTACACGTGTTGCACACACATCGGTTAGATTTGTGTTTCTTATCACTCACATACCTGCGACTTATTTTGAACCCTTGGATCGTTTTAATCTATGGTCTTCATGTGATTGGGATTAATCCAAAGGATCTGTTTTTAACCAATCAGAGTTGGCAATTTCACCGCTTATTGAGAACCCTTAGATTTACATCGATTTAATTTCATTTAATCTCAGCCCTTGGTTTTAAGTCTTCGTTCCAGATCCTTCGATGAGTTGTATAAATATATGCCTTTGGTGAGGCAATTAGAGACTTTTGGTTATTCCTTGTTCGAGAGAAAAAAAGCGAGAGTATAGAGAAGAGAGAGAAATAAAACCATAATCAAACTTCGTCAAATCCAAACTACAAATACTTTTCTGAGAGTTAAATATTTGAGTGTTTAGTTCGTGTTTTGAGAATTTATTCACTCTTGTTCTTGATCATTCTTCCAACTTAGTCACATTGGTTGAGTTTTACAGTTTCTCTACATAGAAACTTGAGATCTCGTCTTTGTGATATGAATCACATAAATAGTTTTCTGTTTTGATTTCTTATTTCAAGAAATCTTTTTTGTTTGTTATTTTTATACTGATTTCATGTTTTCGAACCCTAAACCAACAATATTCGTTCTTATTTCATTTTACTCATACAATCAGACTTAGATCTAGATTTGAGATCTTTATTGGGGATTGCAATTTCTATCTTTACTATTTTCAAAACAAGAAAGTGTTGGGATCTTGGATATTTCACAACAATATTCCCTCTTGATCTGTGTTTGTTTTGAAAGGTTTAAAGTCTGTTATTTTCTTGACCAAATTGATTTTGGAAAATCTTGCATATCTAGTGATTTTGTAATTTGATAAATCATTATGTTTGTATTAATTGTGAGTGTGTTGCTTATATATGTTAAAGAGCACATCACCACTACACTTTCACTCTACCACACTTAAAGTGTTGGTTGAATGATCTTGAACTTGGTTGAGTCAACGTAAAGATGGAATCGAGTAAAGTTATGAAGCTTAAGAGAACATCAACAACAACAACCTTCAGAAAAGTCAGATCTAATCCAGAGGAGTTGGTAACGATTTGAACTTAGTTTAGGTGTGTTTGTGTGGTTTGATTGTTAAATAACTTGTAATTTGTTACTTTGTTTTAGTGAATTTTTGTTTTGTGATGTAGAGGTCACCGTGGATGATTCCCCAATTGGATGGGGTTTTACCACATTAAAATCACTTGTGTACACTTCTTTTACTCTCATCTCCTTCTTGAGGTTGTGTTGGTCTATTTTGTTTAATTTTTGCTTTTCAAAACTGGTAAACATATAACTAAAATTACTCGTTCATAATTGTTTTACACATCTTGTGTTTATATTTTGTTTTAAGAAAATAGTTTCTTCAACAAACAGTTCGAAGACATTTAGATAGTTTAATCTTGTATCAAACAAATTAAGTGGTAGTTTTTGAATTGGTATCAGAGCTTTGGTTTCTCAAAAGTTTTTAAGATCTTGTATTTATGAACTTATTTTATCAAAACAAATTATGGACGAGAAATTTGAGAGATTAGGTAACCTGTCCAGACCCCCTCTCTTTGATGGAACCAACTTCCCTTACTGGAAGGTAAGGATGGTGGCATTCATCCAAGGGACTTTGGGAGATTATGTCTGGGAAGTTATAGAAAATGGTTTCACTTTTCCTACTAATCTAGCCATTAAAGGAAATACTATGAGGATTAGGAAGTTACTAAGTGAATTCACTAGAGAAGCGAACTAGGTTTCACTTAATAACAATAAAGACAAAAATGATATATTTATGTCTATAAATGAACAAGAATTTAAGACAATATCATTTTGTTCTACCTCTAAAGAAGCTTTGGACATCCTAATGACTGATCATGAGGGTGACACTAGAGTTAAAGCTACTAAAACTCAAATGCTAATCCATCATTATAACTCTTTGATCATGACTCAGACTGAGTCATTTGATTACTTTTATATTAGACTGACAGACATTATGACCAAATTGCATGCAAATGGGATTGTTTATGATAGAAAGGAAATTATATCTAAAATTCTATGACCACTTCCACAAAAACTTGATAACAAAAGATATGCAATTGAGGAGATGGATGATGAAAATCTGACCCCTGAACTCCTTAGTTGCAAATTAAAAACAGTGGAAATGGAACTAGAATTTAAGAAATACTTAACCCAGTTTCAAAAGAGACAGTCTACTTCCAATCTTATTTTTTCATCTAAGTTGACCACACCTAAATTTAGTATACCCAACATTGACTTAGACTCTGACGAGGACCAAAATTTGGATACTTTGGCTACTCAGATTACCTTAATGTCTAAACAGTTTAAGAAAATTATGAGTTTTCAAAATAAAATAGCAAAAAGACAAGGCAAGCCTAATTATCGAAATCAATCTAATAACGGACCTCATGAGATAAGACAAGACAAACACCAATATGACAATCACAAGAGACCTGATAAAGACCTTAAGAATGTTGAATGCTATATATGTGGAAAGCTAGGACACATGGCTAGTGACTGTAGAGTTAACTTAGATAAAATTCACAAACATAATAGGTATCATTTAAGCAAGACTTGGGATGACTCAAGTGATTCTGAAAAAGATGAACCTGAGTCATCTACCAATTTTGACCCTTGCATGTTATTCTTTGCTAAGATAATCTATAATGATGACGAGGAATCTGATCATACCATGACTGATAGTATGCCTACTGGTGGATCTTCCTTATTGCTTAAGAATGTTGATAATGCCTCAAACATTGTGTGTGAGTCAAAGGGAACACGCTATTATTGATGCCAATCGGTGTGTGAGTCCTAAAAATGAATAGCTAGGGGACACTGCGCACTACACACTTAGTGACTCCGAAAATGATGACCTTCCTGACATTCGCACACTATATATAAAAACTCTTAAGAAAAGCACTAGGCTTGAAAAACTGTCAAAGATCTTACCCAGAAGATAGAGACCTTAAGTTTGATGATCCAACAAAATACAAAAGAGTATACCACCCAATGTCTAACTCATGAGAATGAAACCAAAAGTTTGAACAAAAACTAAAAGAGTTCTCTAACTCTAATGAAATTCTGGAGAACAAGTACAAAGGAACGTTGTTAGAATTGGAACAAATAAAAGAGAAAACATCCAAAGTCTTCAAAAAATTCGCAAAATTTGAAAATAATTAGAAGTGTTTTAAAGATTGTATTGCTGAAAGAAAAACCAATTCTGATGATAGAACTGGAATAGGATTTTGTCCCTAAGACGCAAACTAAAAATTTTAAAACCATAAAGTTTGTGTCTGCTGGGAAAAGGCCTATTGAAACTTATCAAGATTTTTAAGGTTTAAAAAATGAGTTTGATAAAAACCAACTGATGATAGACATTGGTGAATCAAGATACTCTAAGCATAATGATGATAAAAAGACCAAATATGTCTACCCTCCTATTCGATAAGAAGATTCAATATTTCTTCATGTGCCATCTAGAAATAATACTAAAACTCAAAACCTTGACAAACCCTTGAATAATACATTTCCCAAGGTTATGAGTTCAACATGCCATCTTTACTGCTCCTATTGTGATGTCTATGGACATTTCTTAGATGGTTACTATTCCAAACGTCGATATAATCCTGTCTATACCTCTCCTATTTATCGTAACTTCAACTATTCTAGGAGAATCCAAAATAATTATGTCCTTCCTTAACAGACAAACAAGAACTCTAACTATCGTAATAGAAGGAAAAGGACTAATACTAAAAGATAATCTATAAGAAGGAGTCCTAGATTCTATTCTAGACCAATTGCTCCAACTATTTATGACAACAATAAAATTGCTCAAAAATATTTTAAAGAAAAAGCAGAAGATCGTAAGTTTTATCAAATATGAACTAATAAGTGTAAATTGAAAACTAGAGCAATTTGGGTTAGAAAAGATGATATATTACTCTATTTAAAATGTAATATAGTGATCAGCACTTTTAGAGTTGAACATACTTCAACTGGATGGTATTTTGACTCATGATGTTCCAAACATATGACTGGGTATGATTCCAAACTCTCAAGCAAAACTAACTTCTTTGGAGGAAAAGTATTATTTGGAGATGGTGTATCAGCCTAGATCATTGGTAAAGGAACACTACATGAAGAAGGATTACCCATTATGGGGAATGTTCTCTTGGTAAAAAGGACTTAAAGGAAATTTGCTAAGTATATCGCAGTTTTGTGACCCCAACCATACTGTCACTTTTCAAAGAACAATTCTAAAATTTTAAATGAAAAAGGTGACTACATTATTACACGACTTCGTACTCCAGATAACTGTTACACAGTCAATCCAAGTATAGAGGTCTGTAACATTGCCAGAATGGATGATAATAAGATATGGCATAATAGGTTGGGTCACATTAACTATGATAACCTTGGCAAATTATGCTCCCAAGAGATAATTAGAGGTCTTCCCAAGATCAAACCAATTTTAATTGTCTATGGTCCTTGTCAAGAAGGAAAAATTCTCAACGCTCCCCATAAGAAAGTCAAAGAAGTTCCATCCACTAAACCTCTAGAACTCATCCATATGGACCTAATGAGTCCTTCTCCTACTGTTTGTCTTTGTGGAAACAACTACATTCTTATTATGGTTGATGATTTCTCTTGATTTACCTGGGTTACTTCCTAAATCATAAATCAGAAACCTTTCAAAAGTTTTTAAAAATCCTAGTTCGTATAGAAAATGAAAAGGACACCCAAGTAGATAGAATTCGTAGTGATAGAGGAGGAGAATTAGTAAATTCTAGTATCGTAGAATATTGTGACTATAATGTTTACAAACATGAATTTAGTTCTCTTAAGACACCTCAATAAAATGGGATAGCTGAGCGTAAAAATCGCACTCTTCAAGAAATGGCTTGAGTGATGATTCATGCTAAAAACCTACAAAAATACTTTTGAGTAGAATCCATTCGTATTGCTTGTCATATAATCTATCGCGTCTATCTAATGAAGAATACCAAATAAACATCCTATGATCTTTGGTATGGAAAAAAACCTAACCTAAAATACTTTAGAACCTTTGGTAGTACCTGTTATGTCTGTAAAGATAGAGAACATCTATCTAAATTTGAAACAAGAGGTGATAAAGCCATTTTTTAGGATACTCTCCAAATAGTAGAGCCTATTGTCTCTACAATCTTCATACCAAAACCATGATGGAATCCATTAATGTGGTTGCAAGTGACAGTAATGTAGAAAGTAAGACCGAAGAATAAATTATTGTGGATGAGTCCAAAAACATTTTAAATTATGACTCTCCAGAAATAGTTGAATCTTTACCAAATTAGACCCCCTAATGTAACTAATTAGGTTTCTAAAGATCATCCTTTAGATAGTGTAGTTGGTAATCCTACTGAGCCTATTCGTACAAGATCTCAACTTCGTAACATTGCTCATTTTGAATGTTTTGTGTCTCTTATTGAGCCCAAAAATGTAAATGAAGCCTTGAATGACACCTTGTGGATAAGTGCTATGTAGGAGGAACTTCTTCAATTTGTCATTCATGATGTCTGGAATCTTGTACCCAGGCCTGAAAATAAAAGGGTTATTAGCACACGTTGGATTTTTAAAAACAAGACTGACGAGTTTGGGATGATTATTAGGAATAAAGCTAGATAAGTTGCCCAAGGCTATTCTCAAATTGAAGGAATATATTTCGAGGAAACTTTTGCTCCTGCCACTCGCCTCGAATCTGTTCGCTTACTTTTTGCCATAGCATGTCATTTACATTTCACTTTATATCAAATCGATGTTAAGTTAGCCTTCCTTAACTGAATTTTAACTGAGGAGACCGATGTAGAACAACCCAAAGGGTTTATTGAACCTCATCACCCGAATTATGTTTATCATCTTAATAAAGCTCTTTATGGGTTAAAATAGGCTCCTAGAGCTTAGTATGAGCATCTATCCACCTTTCTTTTACATAATGATTTAGAAGATGAGGAAATGACCAAACCTTATTTGTCAAACATTTTGACAAAAACATTATTATTGCTCCAGTATATGTTAATGATATCATTTTTGGTTCTACTCCCCCTTTAGAAGTTAAATCCATCTATGACATTATGCACAAAGAATTCTAAATGTCACTTATGGGGGAGTTACAGTTCTTCTTAGGATTCCAAGTTAAACAGAATTTAGAAGGATTATTTCTATCGCAATCTAAATACGCTTTAGAGATTGTTAAGAAATTTGGCCTAGAATAGATAAAGTCGCTAGGACTCCTATGAGTACCACGGTCAAACTTTCCAAAGATGAGAATGGCAAATCTATTGATACCACATTGTATCGTAGTATGATATGAAGCTTACTTTATCTTACTACCTCTCGTCCTGACATCATGTACTCTGTCTGTGTGTGTATACGATATCAAAATAATCATAAAGAGAGTCACCTTTTGTGCGTTAAAAGAATTATCAAATACATCAAAGTCACTATAAACTTAGGACTTTGGTACACTAAAGACACCTCTAGCACTATAGTAGGTTACACCGATGCTGATTGGGACGGGTGTATCGATGATAGTAAGAGTACTTCAGGAGCGTTTTACTTCATCACTAACAACTTAATAGGATGGAGTAGTAAGAAACAAAACTCCACTTCCTTATCTACTGCAGAATCAGAATATATTGCAGCAGGAAGCTGTTGCTCTCAATTACTTTGGCTAAAACAAATGCTAACATATTATGGTATCACTGAAGATAAGTTACATATCTATTGTGAGAATCAATGTGCGATTAACATTTCTAAAAATCCTGTTCAACACTCTCGTACTAAAAATATTAAAATCAAATATCATTTTATACGCGAGTTAGTTGAATCTAAGGAGTTGGAAATTAATTATCTTCCTACTAAATTACAATTAGCTGGTCTATTCACTAAACCCTTAAATAATGTGCGTTTTGAATCTTTACGCAAGTCGATTGGCATGATTTTTATTGAATAATGTTATATGCCTCTTGACTATTTTTCTTTGCCCATTGTCCATTTGAGACAAAATGGGGGAGAAATTTGAGTCATTTTTTTATATTCTCAACAAAAAATCTTGATCTTAGTTATCTTATTTTCAAGAATCAATACGATCAGTTGCAACAGAATTTTGTTAGGGTATTGATTTGTATCTAGTTGAGTTATGTAATCTTATCTTTCTAGGATATTGCGTAGATAGAATTTTTTGTATATGAATAGGATTTTCTTATTTCTTTTGTATGCCTACGAGTCATCGTTGACTTAAAGGATATTTTGTCTCATATTTCCAAAGGGGGAGGTTGAAGCACCCTATATCTTTGACTCACTTGAGTCTACATTATATAGGAGCTCATCTACTTTGGAAATTGTGACAATATTATGTCTATCAATAGATGAACCAAAAATCCTCAGAACCTTCAATGCTTCATTGATATTCCTTTACAAGTTCATGACAATACAACATATACACCACACACTAGTATTGTATACATATAGTGATTTATTCATGTGATGACCACGTGTGAATTAAACCCCCTTAAAATGATTTTTCAATAATTTTTGGGATTAATTTAATATTTTTTAAGGATTTTAAATAATTTTTTGGAAATTAAAATTGGTACTTTATAAAGCTTTAGGGTTGATTTGTAATTATGTTTTATGCCTTAAAACTGTCTTGGGAAGAATTCAAAAGAGGCAGAAAATAATGTGGGTGAAACTCGAATTAATAGGAACTTAAAAAACCCGTGTGAGAGTGAATCTACAGCGTACACGTGTTGCACACACATCGGTTAGATTTTTGTTTCCTATCACTCACATAACTGTGACTATTTTTGAACCCTTGGATCATTTTAATCTACGATTTTGCATGTGATTGGGATTAATCCAAGTGATCAGTTTTTAACCAATCAGAGTTATCTATCTCATCGCTTATTGAGAACCCCTAGATTTACATCGATTTAACTTCATTTAATCTCATCCATTTGTAGACACCTCATTATGTTACCCCCTAACTCTCCTTAGGTCCCTAGTACCTCCACTCATCACCGCAGACCCAGGTCATGTCCCGAGCACTGACCTGGAAGCCATCGGGCAATCCCCGACTCGGTTTGACAAAAAGTCAAACTCTTCGTCTTGACTGAGACTCAATGAATCTTATAAGGGCACTGAATACCCTTTCCAACGGTCCACCCCGTGCACGATTCTGACTCACCATGCGGACGAACGATCCATTTGCGTCTGAAACCTGACCCAAAGGCCACCGGGTGCTCCCGGGATCTGTTTGACCTAAGTCAACTCTTCAGCTCAACTAAGGCTGAATGAATATTCCAAGGGCACTGAATACCCTTTCCAACGGTCCGTTCCGTGCGCAATTCTGACTTTCCCTGTGGACGAACGATCCGTCTGACTCCGAGAGGTCACCGAATGCTTCTCGATCCCGGTTGACCAAAGTCAACTCTCCAAACTGGGACAAACTCTATGTAATGTCGAAGTACATCTCCTAACCTTTCTAAGGGTCCACCCCGTGCATGATTCCGACTTACCATGCGGATGAACGATCCATTTGCGTCCTAACGATTCTCCGTCCAACGGACCGATAAACGCTTTCGAGTCACATTTGATCCAAAGTCAACTCTTGAACTCAAGAGAGGTCCAAAGGACTTTCGAAGGTCTCTAAAATTCCTTTCCAATGGTATGCCCCGTGCACGATTTTGACCATCGATTTGCCCTCGGCGGCCAATTTTTCGAAAAAGCCTGAAGCGCACTGCCAAATGGCAGGTCCCAGACCCTGCCTATCTGCACCTGCGATAGGTAGTGACATGGAAATGCGGATCGACAGACCCTTGGGCCTATAAAAGGAGGCCTTGGCCTCATTTGTAAAAGGATCTCAGATCAGAAGGAAATCACTCTCAGCAAGTCCCAGAAACCTCTCTCGAAGGCAGCGTGATTTCAACATCCAAATCCCTTTTTCCCTTTCACTTTTCATCATACCTTTCATCAAACTTGATGAATTAACCACTCTCCACCATCATCCAAGCGCAAGAGCTGCTTTTTAACGCTCAAGATCAAGCTCAAAGTCTCCAAGAAGGTCCATCTTTCTCACCTTTCTCTTCAAATCTTCTTGAATTTGCAATAACTTGTTTTATTACTTGAGCACTTTTATTATCTTATTTCACATATCCTAACATACCTTTTATCTAGTATTATTGCACATATCTTATTTTCATATAAATAAAAACCTAAAAACAAGAAAAAGAGGGTTTTCTCATAAATTCCAAAGAAGGATTCTCACACTTCTTCCACGCTTTTTTCACAACTAAAACACTTCTTCTACACACACACACACACACACACACACACACACACTTACAAATAAGAGATTTCTCCATTTGGATTTATGGGATAAACCCCACCCCTCATTTTTTATGCGAACTATGTGGACTTTGATGTCTCTATAGGCTACGTAGGCTTCTCGGGGTAAAACCCCAGACTTGAGTCCTTTTTTCACTTTTTCTCTTATTTTCTATCTTCTCTTTATTTCATTTTCTATTATATTCTATACACTTGTTCTTAGTAACGTATTACTCCATATGCGTTATCGTTCCATTATAACGATCAACGTAGGGGTAATCGCGTAAATCTTGTTTTCTACATTAATCTCACATTCCTACGGATGAATCGCTTTATCTTTTCCATGATACAAGTCGAGGATTCCTACCTCCATTCTATATATACACATTCATACATATCACGGGGGGGAAACATAAAGGAAAATAGAAAATATCCATGAGATACCTAAAGGGTGGAATGGGTGCCTAACACCTTCCCATTTCGTAACTAACCCTCTGAACCCTTCTCGAATCATTTTAGTTTCGCACGCACCAGTATGTCTTTGGATGCCATCCTTCGGGGTGGCTCCCCCTTTTTCTTTTGTCTGTTTTGAGTAAAATAGAATGGCGACTCTGAATCTCTCTACATTTTTCACACCTCAAAAAATCGACGTCGGTCGAAGCGCTCTCCCGAGAGGGGTATGCGTGGGACCCGAAGGATCCTTTTCCCTTCGCGGCGGGAATCGGGGATGGCCACAGTGGCTACTCTGCTGGGGACGATATATATTTTGAGGGCTTGACTTTATTTACATTGATGTTATATTTGTTTATATTTCCCCCCATATCCGCATGTTCCCCTTTCTCATGTGTATCCCATGCTTACTCTTATATTCACATACTTGTAGAAAATTCTTCATGTACCCTTCACACCACGTGCACCTAGGATCACATGTATATCCCCATGTTGCACGCATCACCCATCCATACTTGGTGTACCTTTTGGGGTACTTATACTTTGCTCCCTGTTTGGCATAATCAAGAAAAGCATTCTCATCATAAGATACAAATAAGAGAATCATGCATGATTCACGCGATATCACCAAAGAGCATTGCTATTGACCAAATTTCTCCCAGTAACTGGAGGGTCACTTCGTGATGGGAGCTGGTCCGGCAGGTCACAATTAGACTAAGCGATATGACTCTCACCTTCCATTGGCCAAGTACCTTCGACGTATATTGAACGGTTCCCCCGCATCGTACCGCTTGACCGAAGTCATGACGGGAGGTATATCGCAGCGAATTCATTCACTTACGCCGAGTATATCGAATTCGCTCTCACACGTACCATCCCCACGAGGTATATTGTGAGGCAATTCACGTACACTCAGGTATATCAAATGGCTTGTCCACACGTATCGATTGCCCGCAAGAGCAAGACGTATATCGTGGAAGTCACGCCAAAAGGGGGAACCCATGCCGATTCACCCAATCAACTGCATACTCGCATATATGTGTCAAACCTAGGACACACACTCTAGATTACCGGTTTCAACCCGAAACTCTGCCGAAATTTTGGGTCGATCTGCCCCCCAATTTTTGCACATTTTTTAAAATGGGACCCTGTCCGCGAGCCTGGTTACAAGTCCAAACGTAGCTTTGCATATATTAAGACCCCCACTTTTCCAGGCTCGGGTCCCGTCCGGCATTGCATTTAAGAGAATTAAATACAAGTGAGAACATAATAATAATAATCATACTAAGTTCCGTCTCCAAAAACATTTCTCCCTTTTTATCAAAAAAATCCAAAAACATTTCTCCCTTTTTATCCAAAATCCAAAAACATTTCTCCCTTATTTATTAAAAATCCAAAAACATTTCTCCCTTTTTATCAAAAAATCCAAAAATAGTTTCTCCCTTTTTTTCTCAAAAATAAATCTCATCCTACGCCTTCTCAGGTTGATCGCATGCCCTTGGACTCGCTCCTTATTGGCTTCGGTCTTCAGTCAAATCACCTCGGGGTTTCATCCGCTCCTCTACTACTTCTTTCGAGTCCGGAATCCATCTATCTTCCATGGAGAATGAAGATCAAGCACTAGTCATACAACCGGATCTGCCTACGATCCTAGCTTAGCTCATGACCATGATTGACAACCTCCAAGCCGAGGTCCGAGAAGTGCAACGAAACCAATTTCCTATTGCTCAAGAGCCCAAGGACCTATTCCCTCATTCTATGGGTCCACCCGAGCCTATCTGGGTCTCGAAAGAATATCAACACGCTCCACGTGCCCCTCCGGCTAATGGGCCACCGCCTGCCCAACTTCCAATGCCAAACATTGCCCAGCCTATGGCTAACCTGCCTGTGGTCGTTGATCCAAAAGAGGAGGAGTTGAAAAAAGTCAAAGAAGATCTCAAGATGCTCACTAAGAATTTTGATCAAGTCGGGATCTCTGGGAATTACATGGACTACACCCACATCTCTCCTTATCCTAAAGATAGGTTACTCGAGAAGTTCAAGATAACAAATATTGAGAATTTCGAGGGGAGTGGTCCCCCAATTATTCATCTTCACAGTTATCACCGTTCCATGACTCTCCTAGGGGCTTTCGAAGAAGTAATGGCCCAACTATTTCAGCAAACTTTGAAGGATAGTGCCCTCCGATGGTTTTTATCTCTCGAGGAATCAAAAATCTGTAGCTGGGAGGATGTAGCCCGTGAATTCATGTCGCAGTACAAATACAACGAAGAGATCGAGGTCACCCATCGTGATTTAGAGCTGCTCAAATAAAACTCTAGAGAATCAGTCAGTAACTTCATAACCCGATGGAGGGAAAAAACAGCTACCATGACCAATTGGCCATCTGAGGAAGAACAAGTCAACATAGTGAAGAAGAATTTCTTGCCCCATGTCCAAGTGACCATTGGAGGACAGTACTACCCCCACTTTTGAGCTCTCAGAGAGACAGGAGTAGAAATCAAGGAAGGTCTTTCCAAAACAGAAGTTGAACCAAAGAAGGTGTCCGGACAGTTCACCCCCAGAAAATATGACAAGCCTGCCAATGCTGCAGTCTCAACCATCAACAACATCTCTCAATCAACCACATCATGGGCACTAGAAAGTCTCCCTGCCCCCGTCCGAAGGGAATACACTTAGCTTCATGATGCCCTCTCCAAAGTTTACCAAGCCCTGTTAAGACAAAACCTTATAAAACCGGTGGATCCCCGTCTATTACCCAATCCACTTCCTAAAAATTTCAAGACTGATGCTCATTGCGCCTTTCACCAAACTTCCGGCCATACCACCGACCAATGCTTCCACCTTCGAAACATAATCCAAGATCTCATTGATCGGGGTACGATCGACCCACTAGCCAATCCTAAGCCAAACACTACTCACAATCCACTCCCAAATCACACCAATGCTATCTTCCTGGAAGAAAACCCATATTTTGATCCCTCAACTCAAATCACACCCCTATACCCTCCTAAACCTCTTCAAATTTACCTATATTTCCTCCTACACCCTACTAGCCCCGCTGATCAGGCACTGTCACTCCTTACTAGAGCATGAATCGCTGTCCGGACCCGTTCTGAAAGTGGAAGTATGGAATTATCAGAGGTATTGAATCAACCCCTAGAGTTCGGGCTGAAATTGCCTTCACAAATGATTATCGATTGCCAGAGGTTCAGTGCGCTATTTTTGGAAGCGCGGAAATGGGCCCGAGAGTCAGATAGTTGGGTGATACCAATCGATGAAGTAGGCTTAGATGATGTTGTCCAAATCATGGCGGAATCATTCAGGAAAACCAACAACATTTGTTATATCACCGAGTTATTTGGTGCTTTGAAGCTATAAGGGCACCTGGTCCCTTCATCGTTACACATCCACCCAAAATGGGAAGACCTATATGAAGAGGCCGTTAAAGTTATGGAATGCATTGACTTCATAAAGGAAAACAAAATTGTTGCCACCGGATGGGGGGAAGAGTTCAAAAATTCAAATGAAGAGCAAGATTCTAGAAGAACTGGCCCAGTAACTGACTTATGTGGGATGATATCGTTTTAAGAACCCATCGGAGAAATAAATAGGGGCAGAGCATCCTGAGATCGATGAAGAAATGGGATTCATGTTTTTCTCTTCTTCGGTAAATCACATGACCAGATCAGGGAGACATTATCAGGTTCCAAGCTCACTACCAGTAAATGACAAGCGGAAGGGCGTTGAAAACCTTCCTATGCTAGAAATGACCATCGACGAGAGCAAGATCCTCAATCAACTGAAGAAAAATCAAGCTAACATCACTCTATGGGGGCTTTTCATGTCTTCCCAGCTTCACATAAATGCTTTAATCAAGTTGCTCACAGGACCCATAGTTCCTCCTTCTACCACACTAGAAGAAGCGGTAAATTTGGTCAGATCCTTGACCTCCACCCGAATGTTGTCATTCTCTGAACAGGAAATCCCCAAAATTGGGCCAAATCACAATCATACACTCAATATCTCCATCGAAGTTATGGGTAAGGTTGTACCATTTCCCTCGTTGATAACAGATCCGCTTTGAATGTCTTCCCCCGAGAACCTTCAAATGTTTGGGTCTGAAAGAAAGTGACCTTGCTCCAACCTTCGTCGTCGTGCGTGCCTATCATAATACCCGTCGGGACGTAATGGGATCCATAAAACTTACAATAGGGGCTGGGCCTATAAATCCTATCGTCGAATTCCAAGTCATTGATATCCCGACCTGTTTCAACCTGTTGCTCGGACGACCCTGGATCCACAGTACAAAGGGTGTCTCTCCTCATTCCATCAGAAATTGAAGTTCTTCACCGATGGGAAAGTTATCACCATTTTAGGCGACGGTAAAAATACCGAAGATGCAAGGACCAGCAGTCCAATTCTCGAGATACAGCATGGGTAAAATGATATGCTCCTATCAGGATTCCGAGTTGAGCCACCCCTACACCCGGCAGGAGACGGTTTCAAAGAAAGGGTTTATCCAGAATATGACCCTCATGGTAATGTCAATATGATTCTGATGTTCAGAAACATGCACTTCAGGCCCAAATTAGGGCTAGGACAAAGGAAGCAGGGGATACTTGACCCCATCGAACTGAAGAAAGCTTTCCCTCGTTGTGGTTTGGGGTATCAACCGTCAAAACAAGAGCTTAAAATGATCCGCCAGTCTCGACCAAAGAGAAGATTAGACTGCATCTAGATTCTCCCACGTGACTCTCTGAATGGACGATTCATCAAAGAGGGCGAGGATTTCCCCTTTTACGGTTTTCCAGAACCATGGTACGACCGCACAGAAAAGAAAATAAAGCTTGGAATGGAGATCTTTTTCCAAGATAGTTACCCATGGGCTGGAAATTTCCGACACCGCGTACAATCGCTTATCAAAGAGACCAAAAAGACCGAGGAAAGTGATTTCAAAGATTCTTTCAACTTGCAGACATTGGGTCTAGCACTCTGCATGGTTCATTCAGGCACCACACTACTGGACCCCTCTCATCTTATTAAAGCTACTGATACACCTCTCCTCAACTGGCATGATGCGCCAGCTCTACCGCTTGAAATCTCACCTAACCCCAATGTTTACCATGTTTCATCTACTGTTGTCTACCCTTGCTCAAATGTAATCGAGACCTCTTTTGATGAGGTTCTCAATGCTATTTTTCCTATCAATGAAATAAACGAAGATTTTGAGTATCTTGCTGTGCCTTACATTAACTGCTTAGATTCTAATCAAACATTTGATGATGATGATTTTGCAAATGAACAATTCTTAACTAATCGAAATAAGGTTAATAATAAACAACATAACCGCGTTCAAGTTAATGAAGAAGATACTGTTGCTATTAATCTCGGTTCTAGTAGCCAACCGCGCGAGATTAGGATAGGGGCCACCCTTGGCGAGCATGAGCGCGCACAACTCGAAGAATTTCTAAAGGAGTTCGTGGATGTCTTCGCATGGTCCTACGATGATATGCCTGGTATCGATCCTGAAGTAGCACAACACAAGATCCCCACTCTCCCAGATTACAAGCCGATTAAGAAAAAATTGAGAAAGCTCCGCACCGAATGGTCGCTCAAGGTCAAAGAAGAGGTGGTCAAATAGTTGAACGTAGGTTTTATTCGAGTAATCGAATATCCCACGTGGCTAGCCAACATTGTACATGTGCCAAAATCAGGAGGAAAGGTTCGAATGTGTGTGGATTACCGAGATTTGAACAAAGCTTCTCCGAAGGTTAATTACTCGCTACCCAATATTGACATGATCGTGGACAACACAGCTAGTCATGCTCTTAAGTCATTCATCGACGGGTTTGCCGGATATAACCAAATCAAGATGCAACCCGACCACCAAGAAAAAACCGCATTCATCACCCCATGGGGAATTTTTTCTACACCGTTATGCCATTTGGTCTCAAGAATGCTGGGGCTACCTACTAGAGGGCCTCTACAACCATCCTGCACGATCTGATTCATAAGGAGGTCGAGGTTTACGTGGATGATATGATTATCAAGTCCAAAACTAGAGAAGGTCACGCTCCTACTCTCCGAAAGTTCTTTGAACAACTGCGGCAGTATCAGATGAGACTCAATCCATAGAAGTGCGTCTTTGGCATTACAAAAGGAAAACTCTTAGGATTCATGGTCAGTGAGAAGGGGATAGAAGAAGATCCCACCAAGCTGAAGGCCATACTTGAGATGCCACCCCCCCGAACAGAGAAAGAAGTCTGAGGTTTCCTTAGGAAATTACAATATATCAGCCGATTCCTCAGCCAGCTAACCTCCATCTGTGAACCAATCTTCAAGATCCTCCGAAAGGATTCAGCCAAGGTTTTGAACGAGGCCTGCTAATAAGCTTTTGACCTAATCAAATAATATCTGAACCAACCTCCAGTTCTCATGCCACCACACCCTGGTCTCCCTTTGCTCATATGCCTAATCGTAATCGACACTGCAGCTGGGGCTTTTCTAGCCCAATACCTTGAAGACTACCGCAAAGAAAGAGCCATCTATTATGCCAGTCACAAATTGGCTGGGTATGAGGTCAACTACATTGCTTTGGAAAAAGCATATGTCGCGCTTGTCTGGGTCACCCAAAAGTTAAGGCACTACATGCTCGCCTTCCCCATCAAACTTGTATCCCTAATGGATCCCATCAAATACCTTCTTGAGAAACTCGCCTTGTCTAGCCGAATGGACCGATGGTTGATGCTCCTAACTGAGTTTGATATTGTGTACGTCACACAGAAAGCCATTAAAGGAAGAGCCATCTCTGAATACCTCGCAGATTACCCCGTAGAAGAAGCTAATATTTGGATCTTCGAATTCCCATATGAGAATATCCTTTGCACAGCCCAAGACAACCTCCGATGGAAAATGTTCTTTGACGGCGCTGCCAACAAAAAGGGATTTGGCATTGGGATACTCCTGGTTGCCCCAGATGACTCTCATACTCCCATCGCCATCAAATTGGATTTCCTCTGCACAAATAACATGACGGAATACGAGGCATGCATGGTGGGCCTCAAGTTCACTCTCAAGAAAAGTATTCAATACCTTGACATATATGGGGATTCTGCCTTCATCATCGGTGAAGTGCTCAGAAATTGGAAAGTCAAGGACGAAAAGCTCCAACCATTTCATGCCCAATTAGAAGAGTTAGCCTCCCAATTCCAAGATATCACCTTCCATTACCTACCCTGAGCAAAGAATAACCTAGCTGATGCTCTCGCTACCTTGGCCTCCATGGTCGACATGCTCAAGGGAATAACAATGACCCCCTTCCTAGTTCAAAAGCAAGACAAACCAACCCACTGCTACCATATTGAGCTCATCACCACAAAAGATCCTGAGCTAGTCAACTACTTCTACTATGATATTTAGTGCCTACTCAGGTACAATAGGTATCCTGAGGGTTCCAACAAGAACGACCGAGCTACCCTTCGAAGGCTGGCCGCCCAGTACATCATATGTCATAAAGCACTACTCAAGAGGAATTTTTATGGAGCTCATTTGTACTATATCGCAGGGGCTGACATTGAAAAGATAATGCAAAAAATCCACAGCGGGGAATGTGGACCCCACATGAATGGTCACATGCTTGCCAAGAAGATCATCCGACAGGGCTATTACTGGACCACCATGGCCCAAGATTGCACCGCCTATGTTCGGAGATGCCCTAAATTCCAATAGTTCTCTAATATTCAACACGTTCCTTCGCGAGAATTATACAACATGACCTCTCCCTGGCCATTCTACACCTGGGGTATCGACATCATAGGGAAGGTTACGCCAAAGGCTTCAAACGGGAATGAGTTCATCCTAGTTGCCATTGATTACTTCACCAACTGGGTCGAAGATGAGTCATAAGCAGTATTAAATGCCAAGAAGGTGGACAACTTCATCAAGAACAATATCATCTGCAGATATGGGGTCCCTCATGATCTACTGTCAGATAACGGTTTGCAGTTCGAGGAAGAAGTCACAAAAATAATCATCGAGTATGGGATTTAGAGACACAAATCTTCTCCCTACCGACCTCATACCAATGGTGCAGTTGAAGCCGCCAATAAAAACCTCAAATCCATCATGAGCAAGATGACTGAAAGTTGTAGGGATTGGGCCAACCGGATCCCGTACGCCCTCTGGGGCTATCGAACCTCCATCCAAACCTCTACTGGGTCTACCCCTTACTCTATGGTCTACAGCATGGAAGTTGTCCTCCCTATAAAGTTGGAAATACCCTCGCTACATGTCATGCTCGAGAGTAAGGTTAGTGAAGAAGACTGGTGCCAAAGTCATCTTAATGAGCTCGCCCTCTTGGATGAAAGAAGATTAAAAGCTCTTTACCAGATACAGGGGTACCATCGCCGAATAGCGCATTCATTCAACAAGAGAGTCAAGGACCGCGACATCTGAGAGGGGGATTTAGCCCTCAAAGAGATAATAGAGCCCAACTGGAGCAGCCCTTATATTGTGAAAAAAATCTTGTCTGGCGGTGCCGTCATGCTCACTGACCTGGATGGGGAAGAGATGGCTTGTCCAGTCAATCTAGACCGTCTCAAGAAATTCTACCCCTAGTTCGAGATCTCGGTGCGCTATGACTCTTCTCATCCCCCTTATATTCTAAAAAAAAATCTTCACTTCCCTCTTCCCAAAACTACGTGGGCCTGGTCCTCTACAAAAACTATTTTAAAACTTTTCAAAAACCCCAGAGGTACGTAGGCACTTCATACATCTCACATGAGCACGACCCCTTCTTTTTCACAAAAATATATTCTTTTTTTACCTTGGAGAACGACAGTTAATTCTAAACATCTATTTGAACAAAAGGATTATGTATGCCTTAGCAACCAGTATAGATAATTCAAAATACAAAATTCATCGAAAGGCACAGCTGGATGATCAGAAACTTGTTTATTTCATTAATAAGAAATTACAGTATGGATTAAATAAGAAAAAGGAATGGATAACTCCCTTCCCCCTATTACCATAAAAAGCCAGATAAAAATCCCCCACATCTGTTACACAACTAAACTTTCCAAGAGTCCTACCCACAGCTACTAGAAGAGCCTTCATCCTCATCACCCACATCCTGAAGACCCCAAGTTTCCCCTTCCTGAATAGAGTATCGCAAACATTCCATGAATCGATGATCCTTGACCATCTTCGAAAAGACCACAACACCCCCTTCCATAGAGTCAGATAAAATAAACCACCTTTGACCAGTCTCTACTTCCAACATTTTGCTGACCACTTTCCTCCATAACCACTTCATATAATCTTTGGGGACATGGCAAACCTTCCCGACAGACTGAGAAGGACGGGTCGACGGATGCCGATTCTCCCACAGAGACCCAAGCAACAGACGCAGGCTCTCAGTTAAATCCTCTACTGGAAAAAAAATTGAGATCCGAGGGGGCACGACCTGTGCCCAGCCAAAATGGCGCAGAAGCCACTAAGGGAAATAAAAAGAGGTCTGTTTGAGACCAACCAGTCACACATATGAATGCTCTCCTAGCTCCAGAATTGGCTGCAACTGTCCCCACCAAGGCACTGACCAATATAGCCCACGAGCCCCATGCTCCACAAGCTAATTTTCCCAATTCTCAACATGTAGGCCCATGTTGATGAAGTAGTGCGAAAAGAAGTTAGGTACAGCCGACATGGGATACTCTGGAGGAGTCACCAAACGAAATCTTTCAAACAACCACATGAACAGCATCACAGGGCTCCCTCTCAAAAAGTCAGAACGACCTTCTCTCCAAGCATCCAGGCCATTCAGAATCTCCGCCAGTATTACCGCCGTAGGATTGCGATGGTATGACATCCATGAGATAATAGCTGCAAGTTGAGAGTCCACTTACACCTCCCCAGTCACCAATAACAATTTGGAAACAAGGCCCAGAATAACGGCTCCATCATAGCCAGCATCACCTACTTCCCGCAAATGCACGGACTGCAGCACTACCGAGAGAGAGATCTTTCCTCCAGCGATCTAGCCGCCAAAGGCGAGATATGAAGAAGCCCGGCTAACAAATCCCTGGGGGAGCAGGAAAATTCAGGTAAAGTCGTGACAACACTAGGATTCACACCCAGTATGGCAAAAAATTCCTCGTAGGTAGGACAAACTTCTTCCAACCCAAAGCGGAAAACATGGTCTTCGGGGTACCAGAATTTTACCGCCGCTATCAGCATATTCCTCTCAAAAGGTCGATTACACCACAAGGAGACTCGACGCATGTTGAAAGCATTGTAGTCGACATTATAAGATCACATTGCTTCTAAGGCTTCAAGATAATCCGTATACTCATCGCTACCAGGGAGAGCCATCTTGCAAGACTAAGAAATAGTAGGCAGGTGAGGATACGAAGGTGTGATGAGAACAGTCCACCCTTCTCCCTTTTTATACTTAAAAATCCTCACAAGAGACATAATCCCTGCAGAAATCGGAGGGAATCCTACCCCACAAGGTACCAAAGGCTGAAGAGGGTACCAATCAAATCTTTCAATTGATGGGACTGAACTGAACTGCCGATAGGCAGGTCAGGGTGCTTACCGATCGGCAACCCCCCCATTTTTGGAAATTCCCCTTTTTCCTCTTTTGTCAAATCAGAAAACTCAAATAAAAATTGATATTCTAAACAGAATTTCAAAATCCCTTTTCCTCCTTACATAATTTCCCTTATTAAACTAAAAACTTTCCTTCACAAACTTCCAAAAATATTCCTTTTTTTACGGTCTCAGTAGCAAAATAAAAGCGCATGTGCATGCATTCATTGATCACTAAAATAAAAGATAGTAAAAAAAACTACATTGCATTGCATATATCTATTTTCTGTGTTACATAATTTTACAGGAAATAGAAAGAAAATCCAATAATAATGGGACTCAGTCCGAACCCACATTCTCTCTCTCTCTCTCTCTCTCTCTCTCAAGAGCTTCCACCCCTACGATGCGCTCCCCTATGGCAAGACGACACGCCTACACTACCTGAGCCAGAGTCTTCCTTGGACGAGGCTGATGGCACCAAGTAAGAAGGAAGAGGGACAATATCCTGAATGTGGGCAGTCACCGATGATATCCAATCTCTAATGTCCCTCAGCCAAGTGGTCGACACCCAGATTTACAGCAAGGAAAAGGAAGAATCAGTGTCAAGCAAAAGAAATAAAAGGAGGAGAAGGACCGAAAGGTTTATTGCAGGACGAAGGACCTCCTCTGTCAAACCTAGCTCCTACCGATCCATCGCAAGAGGATGGTGCAGCATCAACACTATCCCTCCATCAGCCCGCCGGATGTTGTACGAAGGAGTGTGCAACCGCACGAAAGGGACCTCCGAGGTCGCCGCCGCCGCAGTTGCTGACGGACCACCACCACTATGGGAAGACCCCACCGCCCGACTCGAACCAGCGGGTGGGAAAGCCAAGGCATCATGTATTCTGGGCGCCATCAACCATCTCGTCACAAAGTCCATATAGTCATACGGCGCAGCCATATCAGTGTACAACGCATAGGACTCGCCGATCATCGTCATGATCATCTCATCCTTAAACATCCATTGCTCCCGCCTTATAGACGTAGGAGGCTGTGAAGGTGGCACCACCACCTCTTTTCCAGCAATCTGGCGAACCACTCTCTCCTCGAGATACCAGGAATGGCCAAACTCATGCGCCAACAAATGCTTCATCTGCGCGTTAACCCCAGTCATCCCCGTTTCCTGAATGGCTGTACCCCAAGGATAAAAGGTCACCTGGAAATCCCCAAGCAGGCATGAGTCAATATAAGATCAGAAGGTGCAAAAACCAAGACTGAAAAGGAAAGGACCTTACCCGACCACTGGTCAGGTCATTCAAGACCTGACGCACCGCCTCCAGGGAGAGAGATCCCTTCGACTGTCGATTGGCCTTACGCCATCGATACAGTCAGCAGAAGTCCCCAACAGTGTTGTCCTTCAAAGCAATCAGTGGGGTGTTGCACCCAATCACCTCATAGAACCACATCTGGATTCACAAATAAAAAGAGATGCATAAGGAAAATGTGAATGCATGAAAGGAAAATGCGAATGCATGAAATAAAAATGCGCAAAGTAAAGAATATCTCAAGGAGATATGTAGCTCCAATAAAAGTCTACCGACAGCACCGACTGAATGCATCCAAAGAAGAGTAAAGGGTCACCAAGGTCATACTCCCCCAATCATAAGAAGGGATGTTCGAAAACATCCTCAAGTACGACAGAAACCACAAATGGATGACGTCGCCGCTCGCCGCCACCATGAAACCTCCCAGCACCAACAAGATGAATAACCGAGCCATCTGCCTCACTTGCAGCCCGTCCTCCACGTCTACCACCCTGCTCAACAAAACATCCTTCAGCAAGGACAGCTCTAGATACTATCCTCCTCACATCACCAAGTGCCGCATATACCGCCTTTGGCCTCACCCGCGAGGAGCGATCCACCTCTATCTGCTCCTTATCACAATGCAGCCCCAACAGTTATTGCACATCTATGGGAGTCACCGCCATCTCCCCGAAGCCAAAATCGAAAGTGTGGGTAATGTCCCACCACCTCTCCCCCAAAGCGCACAAGACCGCTATCGAACGAGGCGTCTCATCCAACGCAGCCGCTGACCTCCCAAAACCTGATGATGATACCATCCAGCACACCATAGGTGGGAGATGCTCGCAAACATCCTTAAGCCCCGTCGTCCCGCGGGTACGCATGTTATTTAAGAAATATCAGACTGGCAAAAGGAAAAATCTCATCAAATGTCAAGAAAAAAGGAAAAATCACCCAAAAAGAAAGGAATGCCAAAGGTAAGGTTACTTACATAACCGTTGGGAATCACTCTCGAAGAGCGATGATGCGATGGCTCCCGCAGCAAGGTCCGTTCATCCGTAACCGACTCGAATGCATCAATGGAATTCTCGCTCCCCAAAGCAAGGGGCACCCTGTCCCTCCAATCCACATTCGCCCAGTCATCAATGGTTAACCACTCCCGGTTGACAGCGGTGCTCACAAAGGCGTCCATTTCTTGAAGATCGGAATGTTAGAACAATTCGAAGAGATAAATCGCAGAAAGAGAGAAGATAAGAAGCTGTGAAAAACGAAGGGGATTTTCCCCCTTTATATAGGATGCCAAGCGCCATGCCGATCGGCACCTCACCCTTCCATACCGATCGGCACTGACCCCTCACCTTCCCGAGGCAGCCCAAAAGTCCGTGCCACTGCCGAATGGCACCTCTCAGTCTATGCCGGCCGGCACCCCCCTTAAATTTCGTACAGAAATTCCTGAAAAAAGCCAGAAAACCCTGAAAAATCCTCAGAAAATTCCTAAAAATCCTTGGAGGGATTTAGAACGTTTTTATCAAGAAAATTTCACACTTCTTCTGGCGAAACCTCTTTTTTCCCCAAACGAAACCCTCAAAATGACCTCTCGAGCAATGCGCCCGGACCACCTAAACACTTCCTCAACAGAGTTTACAACCTCAAACCGATTATCTCCCCAACAATCAACTCCTCCGCTCAAATCAAGGACGCAATGCCTCCCCAGCCATCGGCTACCCAGTGAGAAATAATATCGCATGATATTTTTCCCCAGCGAAATTCAGAAGAATCACTCACCCCAGGAGATCTCTCCCAAAGGAAGATCCAAATATTCCCCAGCTCATTCATCATTCCCCAGTGGAACCTCAAATCCAATTCCTTTACCCAGTGGAAATCTTTTCTTTTCCCAAAGAAATGTAATCACTCTTGGGTCAGAATTGACCCTGGTCTTGGATCATCACCTCAGTTAGGTAAGAATTGACCTCGGTCCTCGGTCGTCGCCACTCTTGGGTCAGAATTGACCCCGATCTTGGATCGTCACCTGAGTTTGGTCAGAATTGACCTCGGTCCTCAGTCGTCACCACTCTTGGGTCAGAATTGACCTCGGTCTTGGATCGTCACTTGAGTTAGGTTAGAATTGACCTCGATCCTTGGTCGTCACCACTCTTGGGTCAGAATTGACGTCGATCTTGGATCGTCACCTGAGTTAGGTCAGAATTGACCTCGGTCCTCGATCATCACCACTCTTGGGTTAGAATTGACCTTGGTCTTGGATCATCACCTGAATTAGGTCATAATTGACCTTGGTCCTCGGTCGTCACCACTCTTGGATTAAAATTGACCCCGATCTTGGATTGTCACCTGAATTAGGTCAAAATTGACCTCGGTCCTCGGTCGTCACCACTCTTGGGTCAAAATTGACCCCGATCTTGGATCGTCACCTGAATTACATCATAATTGACCTCGATCCTCGGTCGTCACCACTCTTGGGTCAGAATTGACCCTGGTCTTGGATCGTCACCTCAATTAGGTCAGAATTGACCTCAGTCCTCAGTCGTTACCACTCTTGGGTCAGAATTGACCCTGGTCTTGGATCGTCACCTGAATTAGATCAGAATTGACCTCGGTCCTCGGTCGTCACCACTCTTAGGTTAGAATTGACCTCGGTCTTGGATCGTCACCTAAATTAGGTCAGAATTGACCTCAATCCTCGGTCGTCACCACTCTTGGGTCAGAATTGACCTCACCTGAGTTAGAACTGACCTCGACCCTATGAATTGGTCATCCTCTCTTCCTTAGGTCCTCAGAACTGACCTCGACCCTATGAATTGGTCATCCTATCTTCCTTAGGTTCTTAGAATCGACCTCGATCCTCTAATTTGGTCATCCCCAGCATGCTCCTTAGGTCCTCAGAATCGACCTCGACCCTCTGAATCGGTCATCAGGCGGTGTCTAATCGATGACTATCATTTGTTCCAAACTCACCCATCGAGGGGCTCTGTAGACACCTCATTCTGTTACCCCTAACTCTCCTTAGGTACCTAGGACCTCCATTCATCACCGCAGACCCAGGTCATGTCCCGAGCACTAAGTTGGAAGCCATCGGGCACTCCCCGGCTTGGTTTGACTAAAAGTCAAACTCTTTGTCTCGATTGAGACTCAATCAATCTTCTAAGGGAACCAAATACCCTTTCCAACGGTCTGCCCCGTGCGCGATTCTGACTCACCATCCGGACGAGCGATCCGTTTGCATCCAAAACCTGACCAAGAGGCCACCAGGCGCTCCCGAGATTTGCTTGACCTAAGTCAACTCTTCAGCTCAACTGAGGCTGAATGAATCTTTTAAGGGCACTAAATACCCTTTCCAACGGTCCATTCCGTGCACAATTCCGACTTTACCTGCGGACAAACGATCCGTCTAACTTCGAGAGGTCACCGAATGTTTCTCGAGACCGATTGACCAAAGTCAACTCTCCAAAACGGGTCAAACTCATTGGAATGTCGAAGTACATATCCTAACCTTTCTAACGGTCTACCCCGTGCACGATTTCGACTTACCATGCGGACGAATGATCCATTTGCGTCCGAACGATTCCCCGTCCAATGGACCGATAAACGCTTCCGAGCCACATTTGACCCAAAGTCAACTCCCGAACTCGAGAGCGGTCCAAATGCCTTTCAAAGGTTTCTGAAATAAATTTCCAACGGTATGCCCCATGCGCAATTCTGACCAATGGTTTGCCCTCGGCGGCTAATTTTCCAAAAAAGCCTGAAGCGCACTGCCAAATGGCAGGACTCAGACCTTGCCTATCGACACCTGCTGATAGGTAGTGCCATGGAAATGCCGATTGACGGACCCATGGGCCTATAAAAGGAGGCCTTGGCCTTATTTTCAAAAGGAGCTCATATCAGAAGGAAATCACTCTCAGCAAGTCCCTTAAACCTCTCTCGAAGGCAGCGTGATTTCAATTTCTAAATCCCTTTTTCCCTTCCACTTTTCATCATACCTTTCATCAAAATTGATGAATTAACCACTCTCCACCATCATCCAAGCGCAAGATCTGCTTTTCAACGTTCAAGATCAAGCTCAAAGTCTCCAAGAAGGTCCATCTTTCTCACCTTTCTCTTCAAATCTTCTTGAATTTGCAATAACTTGTTTTATTACTTAAGCCCTTTTATTATCTTATTTCACATATCCTAACATACCTTTTATCTAGTATTATTGCACATATCTTATTTTCATATAAATAAAAACCTAAAAACAAGAAAAAAGAGGGTTTTCTCATAAATTCCAAAGAGGGATTCTCACACTTCTTCCACACTTTTTCACAACTAAAACACTTCTTCTACACACACACACACACACACACACACACACACACACACACTTACAAATAAGAGATTTTTCCATTTGGATTTATGGGATAAACCCCAACCCTCATTTTTTATGCGAACTACGTGGACTTTGATGTCTTTATAGACTACGTAGGCTTCTTGGGGTAAAACCCGAGACTCGAGTCCTTTTTTCACTTTTTCTCTTATTTTCTATCTTCTCTTTATTTCATTTTCTATTATATTCTATACACTTGTTCTTAGTAACGTATTACTCCATATGCGTTATCGTTCCATTATAACGATCAACGTAGGGGTAATCGCGTAAATCTTATTTTCTACATTAATCTCACATTCCTACGGATAACTCGCTTTATCCTTTCCATGATACAAGTCGAGGATTCCTACCTCCATTCTATATATACACAGGCACACATATCACGGGGGGAAAACATAAAGGAAAATAGCAAATATCCATGAGAGACCGAAAGGGCGGAATGGGTGCCTAACACCTTCCCATTTCGTAACTAAGCCTCTGAACCATTCTCGAATCATTTTGGTTTCGCACGCACCAGTATGTCTTTGGATGCCATCCTTCGGGGTGGCTCCCCGTTTTTCTTTTGTCTGTTTTGAGTAAAATAGACTGGCGACTCTGAATCTCTCTACATTTTTCACACCTCACAAAATCGACGCCGACCGAAGCGCTCTCCCGAGAGGGTGATGCATGGGACTCGAAGGATCCTTTTCCCTCCGTGATGGGGATCGTGGATGACCACACCCTTGGTTTTAAGTCGCCATTCCAGATCCTTCGATGAGTTGTATAAATAGATGCCTTTTGTGAGGCAATTAGAGACTTTTGGTTATTCCTTGTTTGAGAGAAAAAAGAGAGAGTAGAGAGAAGAGAGAGAAAGGATTAGAGAGAGAGATCAAACCCTAATCAAACTTCGTCAAATACAAACTAGAAATACTTTTCTGAGAGTTAAACCTTTGAGTGTTTAGTTAGTGTTTTGATAAGTTATCCTCTCTTATTCTTGATCATTCTTCCAACTTAGTCACGTTGGTTGAGTTTTACAGTTTCTCTACATAGAAACTTGAGATCTCGTCTTTGTAATAGGAATCACATAGATAGTTTAATATTTTGATTTCTTATTTCGAGAAATATTTCTTGTTGGTTATTTTTAAACTGGTTTTATGTTTTGAAACCCTAAACAACTAATATTCATTCTGATTTCATTTTACTCAAACAATCAAACTTAGATCTAGATTTGAGATCTTGATTGGGGATTGCACTTTCTATCTTTGCTATTTTCAAAACAAGAAAGTGTTGGGATCTTGGATATTTTACAACAATATTACCTCTTGATCTGTGGTTGTTTTGAAATGTTTGAAGTTTTTTATTATCTTAACTAAACTAATTTTGGAAAATCTTGCATATCTAGTGATTATGTAATTTAATAAATCATTATGTATGTATTAAGTGTGAGTGTGATGCTTGCATACGTTAGAGAGAAAATCACCACTACACTTTCACTCCACCACACTTAAAGTGTTAGTTGAATGATCTTGGATATGGTTGAGTCGACGTAAAGCTAGAATCGAGTAAAGTTACGAAGATGAAGAGAGCATCAACAACAACAACCTTAAGAAAAGTCAGATCTAATCCAGAGGAGTTGGTAACGGTTATGATCTTATTTTTGGTGCGTTGTGTGGTTTGATTATTAAATAGCTTGTAATTTGTTACTCTGTTTTAGTGATTTTTTTTGTGACGTAGAGGTCACCGTGGATGTTTCCCCAATTGGGTGGGGTTTTATCACGTTAAAATCATTTGTGTACACTTGTTTTACTCTCATCTTCTTCTTGAGGTTTTGTTGGTCTATTTTGTTTAAGTTTTGTTTTTCAAAACTGGTACACCTATTACTGAAATTACTCGTTCATAACTATTTTATACATCTTGTGTTTATAATTTGTTTTAAGAAAAGAGTTTCTTCAACAAATAGTTCGAATCCATTTAGATAGTTTAATCTTGTATTAAACAACTCAATTGGTAGTTTTTCAACCGTCTTCGTCGTTCGAATGATGTCTGGTGTTTTTTGACCTTCCATTTATGTTGTCATCATTTGAACTGTTGATAAAAACCTCATGTCAGCTCTTGGAGCCTGACGGTGGGGATTTAATCAGATGAGGCACAACATTATTTTAGGATTTTTGAGTGTGTATAAGAGAGGTGTGGGGTGGGGAACCCACTATTATGTATTCCTTCCCTCTAAGGATATCATAGCTCCTTCCCATTTATTATATTGTCTTTCACCGTAAGGTTTTAAAAAATACACTCATACCACACCATACACATTTTTCGCATAATAAATGTATGGCTGTGTAATATAGAACTTGCTTTTGGGGGGTTTTGATGTTAGTGTGCATCTAAGTGTTGATTAGTAATCATCTTATCATTTTTATGAAAATGGGTTTAAAAACATCATTTAGAAATGTGTTTTGAAACAAAGAAAATTTCAGAATATATAACTGCAACATTTTTATGCAATAAAATGTGTTATATTGATGTTTTAAAGGAAAAAAAATGTGATTTTATGGAATAAAATGTATTAGGCTTGTTTGGGCCATTTTATGCGATTAAAGGATAGGGGTGCAACCGATAAAGTCGTACCGTACCATTTTGGTACGAAAAAAAATGGTATTGGTTTCATATTATGAAATACCAAAAACCGATTTTACCAAAACCGAAAATACAGCAAAAAAATGGTTGGTTTTGGTTTTTAGATATAAAAAATCGATTTACCGAATTTACCATACAAAAATTATCGTACCGAAATACCATACCGACCAAAATTGGCATGCAATTAACCAGAAATCATCCCTCTATAACCCGATTACAACACGATATCAAGGATTTCTAACCCAATTAGAACCCATTTAAACCCGCGTTGTCCCATGCTCTTTTTTTACACGGTCAACTCAACTAGTAAGTTATTAACATAACCTAACCTAAAGTAACCCACATCCACATCTGACATAATACAAAACCCTCTCTCTCTGGGCTCTTCCTCATGCCCACGCCCTACTCAACAAAACCCTCCCTAACACTGGTTCCGCTGCTCAACCGTTCTGGCTACGCCGTCACTGCTCAATCGTTAGTACACCACTGCTTCTCATCCATTTCGGTTAGTGATTTTAACCAACTGTTAGATTTTATTTTGAACAACTGCGAATATTTTATTTTAAACAACTGGTATTAACGATGCCTCCTCCTTCTTCACTACCAGATTTTCGATGCCTCCTCTTTCTATCTTCCTCTCCCTTCATTTTAGTACCATGGATGTAGAACAAATGGCATACCCGTATCAAACCCTCATCAAAACTAACCAAAGTAACTGTGAGAAAGAAGGCATTTTTTATGAAATGCCAAACATGTGTGTCCTTTGCTCTTGTATTATGTGTGTAAGGATTTGTGGAGGATATGTTTGTGTTCAGTCTTTCATAAAAATTATTTTTACATCATTTACTCTCATTTTTTGGAAAAAATCCTTTATTAATAAAAATTCATTTTCAATTATATCTATAACATAGTATAGTTTTTCAGTTTACAAAATAGTCATCAACGCATCACAAAAACTAACACAACATTGAACACAAACAGTCTAAACAAATAAAGAAAAATCAGTTCTAACCGTACTGTACCGGGAAAAAATATAATTGAAATAAAAATTACTGAAACCAAAAAAACCCGAAAATATCGAAAAACCGGTCGATTTGGTTTTGGCTTTTATTTTGATGTACCAGTCGGTAAATTGGTATGGTATGATTTTACCATTTAGATTGTGGTTTTAGTATTGGTAAGGGGTCATTACCGGTCGTATCGTACCGATTGCACCCCTATTAAAGGATGACTTCCTACATGAAAAATGAAAAAGATAAACTTTCATTTTAATGGGTATCTAAAGTGTGTGAAATTTATGTAAGAAGTAAAGTTGGTTTAATGTTTAATTGTATGAAAGTTAGGTTTACATGAATTGTGGTGTAAAAGTTAATAATGGAAGTTAAAGGGTTTTAATGTATGAATAGTAGCAAGTGGGTGTTAAGTTGAAAAATCCCATAGATAAAGTGTGTAATTTAGATATATAGAAAATGGGGCGTTAATGTGTAAAAGGGTGTTATTTTATATATTAAAGGTAATAAAGTGTTAAGTGCAAAAGTCGGGTAAAAGTGTCACATTAAACAAGTGTTAAAATGGCTAAACGTGTTTTAACTATTAAGTCAAAAACTTAATAACCATTTTGGGAAAAATGAAACTTGTTAAAGGATTAAATTACAAAACTGGCAACAAAAACGGTAAATTGATAATTTACTTAAAGTGGAACATTTTATGGAATAAAATGTCAATAAATGTTTTTACACTAGTACGGGTGAAATTGAGTTAAGTCCTAAAAGCATGAATGGTTTTGATATAAAATCAACGTGTTTATGAATAGACGGCTTAAAGGAGAAAGAAATAATTTTCCAAGAGTTACTAGAAAAATGGACGGTTAAGTTCGGGTTTTTGGCATTGGCCGGTAAATCAGAAATAATGTGGATGATGATACGCAAATATTGCATACTTTATCCTCCGAACGGACATATTTTATCCCCCTAGGGTATCTTATTCCCTATATTTATGCCCGTTAACCAGAAAACCTCGGATTTCTACGTGAACATGTTTTTCAAGGGTTAATTGAGCTTTTATAGGCAATTGGATGCTAGGTGTGAAGTTCGGATGCCTTCCGCTCGATTTTCGTACACGATCGCACGTTCAAGGGCAATTTAGTCATTTTACAGATTGGACACCTGGCGTAACATCTACACGGAAGTTGTATCACTCCTCTCTATCTTCTTGTGACCACGAATGGTGCGCGATTCTGAGTCCGTATGAAGAAGTTACGAATATTTTAGCGAATGAGAAAAGCTTGGAAACCAAAACAGCAATGTAATGTGCTTTCCTTGTTTAATCGATTGATCGATCAAAAGGATCGATCGATCGATCCTCATCGACAGTGGGATATTTGTTCACCATTGATCGATCGATCCCTTGTTACAAGGAGATATTTGAAAAACGTCAATAATGCCGTTTAACACAAGGTTAAACTGTATAAGCAACTCCGAATGTTTGTTGGAGAAACCCTTTTCTTTTGAAAATAAAAATTATAAACAAGATGTGTTTACAAAGAAACTTATGTACGAGAGTAATTAAGATTTTGTAATCAGTTTTTAAAACTAAGGCAGTTTCAAAAAAATTCATCACACTTATAGAATGAGATGAGTAGATGAAGATAATCAACACAATGATTTTAACGTGGTAAAACCTCTCCCAACAGAGGAAACATCCACGGTGACTTCTATGTCACAAAAGCAAAAATCCACTAATAACAAAAATCAGTTACAAATAATACAACATGCAAGCACACATATCAACCTATTCTAAGTTTAGGAATATACCCCCTTGGTGTCCTTCTAACTTCTCATAGATCTGATTTGTTGATGATGTTCTTCAGTTTGCTAACTTCCTTTGCTTTAGCTTCCTTACGTCGACTCAATGATCTCAGATCTTAAACACAACACTTCCAGTGTAGTAGTGTGTTAAGTGTTTGTGTAGTGATTCCTATTCACATGCATGAACTCACACACACTTAGATTTACAAACAGTCCTAGTAAATTACATATAGAGTCTATATGCAGTGATTTTAGTTTATTTCTTTCTCACAGAACTCGAATCCTTTTTGACCTTTAAATATAACCCAGATTCCACGGAGATCTTGCTTCAGAAATCGGTCAAGACCTTAATCAATCTCTTTTGAAAATATTTATGAGATTGAAAACCCTCCAAGTGCGAATCCAACTAGGTCAGAGTTAAGTTTTGTAAAAATAGAAACTATAAAACATTTTAAAACCAAATCAGAAATGATTTTCTTAAACCAAGTAGAAAATATGCAGATCTAGTGAAAAATGTAACATGCAGAGTATAGATCTAATGTTTCTATGGAAAAAGAAACAAGATCTTCACTCTAAAGTTTAAGTTGTGAACAAGATCAAAAGATCACGAGGTTACAGCAACGATATGAACAAACCACTCTCTCTCTCAAACACTCAAGTTGTGTTTGGGGTTGAATGTATACGAAGGTTTGTTTCTGAGTTGAAGTGTTTAAGGGTTAGGGTTTGGTTTTGGGCTAAATGTTTCCCTTTCTCTCTCTTCTCTCTATTCTTTTCTCTCTTCTCTCACTTCTCTCTTATTTTTTTCCCTCAGAAAGACGAATGCGTAAAAGTCTTCTAAGGCTGAGAAGATGAGGGTATATATAGGGCTGAGAGAAGGTTCTGGACGTTCGAGGGTAATCAAGGGCTGTGATCAAGTCTTCAAAGGTTTGACTTGATCCAAAGGTTATAAAACAGCGGTGGATTAAAATCATTCTGATTGGTTCATATGGATAGAACTGGGATTAACCAAGAACACATGCAGACCCTTGATTAGGAATGATCCAACGATCATCAAGCATCCATCCAGCCCTCTCACATAACAAACACAAATACATTCACCCGGAGGATGACAAGTGTTGGCCTGTGAGTGGCTCTCACACGCGCATCAAAATAATTACAAAACATCACCCTGAAGTCTCTAGCGCTTTGAGTTTCTACCCAACCAAACATTTTAATGAAAACAGAAGTTTCCAAAATAGAATATTAACCCCACAAATTATATTATCCCATTTTATTAATAAAAACCTTTATTAAAAAAAATGTTTAAAAAAAGTTTAAAAAGGTTTAAAAAATATTTAAAAAATCCCTAAAAATTATTAAATCTCCAATTCAAGGGGAATTAAACACACACTCAATTTTAAGCAATATGAACACGTGTATGCACTTCTAATTGTGTGTAGTGTGATTCATTTTATACCATCATGGATCATTGAAGAGGATTAGAGAGATAAGTTCTGAGGCTTTTTGGTTTCTAGGATGGACTACCAATTTTGTCAATATTTCCAAATTAGTTGAGCACTTATACAATGTAGACTTAAGCAAGTCAAAGGTATAAGGTGCTTCAATATTTTCCCATTTTCTTTTCTTTTTTCTTTTCTTTTCTAATTTAATTCCACTTAGTATAAATACAAAATTTTGTTGTAAGAACAGTGGTGAAGGATTTTATATAGTTTTAGAAGATAGTTTAGCTGAGGGCTTTAGTTTTTGGTTAGTTCTTCTTCAATTGTCTTTGGATTGACACCCTTTTTGGTATGTAAATTGACTATTCATTACCCTGTGTCCATTAATTTAACTTGTATTTTATTCTTTCTATCTTTGTTAATTAGGTTTACATGCTTTGTCAGTTAGTTTACATGCTTTGATTTACATGCTTTCCAGTAAAAAATTATTGCGTTTATTTACACGCTATCATTTATCGCATTTTTACCATGATTTCTAGCTAAGTTAAATTAGGTTGTGTTTGGATTGAACTCACTCGGGTTAACGTGATGTTTTGCTTGGTGATAGTGTTTACGGTTCTATTTCGGGTGTGTTGTCCTAGTTATTACGCCTACGAGATTTAACGGGACATATCATGTTTGTCCCGTGCTTACGATGGCGTCGTTGTCGGGGACTAGTTTGTTTTAGACTTTATTTGATTTAGTATTTCATAGTATTTTATTTCTATTTGTATTATTTGCTAATATTTTGCAGGACTTCCACATTTGAGCACTCAGAAACGCTCGAATTTCCTGCGCGCACCTACTTTGTGGAATTCGCCACTTGAGCCATTTTTGGGGTAATCATTTCTTATTCTAATTCTTTCGATAATCATTGTTATAATTCTCAAAATTCTCGCAAACCTATGACTCTCGGTGAGTACTTAGAATCCCAAAGTATAACAAATTCAAATATGACTTTGGGCGAGTATAAAGAAAGTCAAAATTTAGGTTATTGAATTTTGATGATGATGATGATGATGATAATGATTTTGGGCCTTTAGCTCCATTTAATAGGAATTTTGAAACGAATTGAAATAGTTTTCAAAATTCCTATAATAATGAGTTTTCATTTAAGTCCGATGGTAATTTTCAAAGTTTCCATTTTCATGCATCCTCACCTCAACCCATGACATTTGGTGAGGGCTTGCGTATGTATGAGAATGAGAAAATTGAAAATCGTTATCGGGAAGAAAATCGTTTGTGGGAACATGAATTGGATTTATTATTTGAGTCTGACGAAAATTTTGCTTCCAAGACTTTCGATGTCGAGGAATGTTTTGAACCAAATGATGTACTTATGCCTACTTTGGAACAAACCATTCTTGATTTTGCCCATTGCATAATAGATATTGAAATCGAGGATGACAATGACGTAATATCTATTTGTAATGAAATGATTTCTTCTTTGTCTCCCAAAGAAGAACATTTCATTGAAAATGATATTATTTCCTTCGAAACTCAATCTTCATACGATGATGATTCATCTCATGAGTTTGAATTTCTTTCATCCCCATTTGCATGCTCTATAATCACACCATCACAAGTACCCGATGATTCGGTTCCAAACTTTAATACTTTAAAATTTTTCGCTGATGAGGAGTACTTGCTCGAGTCGCCTTCCATGATCGCATTCGTGCCTTCGTGTGTGCCGCCTCCCATTACAATTTCAATATCATTGAGAGGATATTCATATTTTCTCGGTCCCCACTTGTTATTGTCACCCGTTCAATCCAAACCCCCATCGTCCATCCAAAAATTTTAATTGGCGATGGTTCCTTTCTTTCGCCTTATACATGCCTTTCGTTGTTCAAACAAAATTCATATTTTTTGGAAGGCATGCTTGTATGTGAGGGTACACTGGTTATCCTCCAAAGTCAAATCATTTTCACGGTGGACCCTTAGCTATTTAGACTTCTAGTGTATAGTTAGTGTGAAGCCTAAATAGTAGGTTGTATATAGTTAGCTTTTTATTCTTTCTTTCTTTTTATTTTTAGTCTAGTGTACTTAGTGAACTTTTTATTATTTGTTTTTATTATGCTCGGTACTAACTTGTTTTGTAGATTCATCGGACTCGCACTTTCCGGAGATCGCTCCATTTTGGGTAATATCTCTATTTTCCTTCTTAAACTTGATTCTTAATTAACATTGAGTACAATGCCAGATTTTAAGTTAAGGGGTGTGAGATATTCTATCCATTTCTTTATTTAGTCCATGGTTTTGCTCACATTTTAGTTACTTAGTATGCTTTTCTTAGAAAAAATTAAAAATTTCAAAAAGATTTTCTTTCTTTTTTCTCCTTTTTTGGGCATTTTCCCCTTGTTTTCGATGATAAATTTCAATAATTGCCCGATCCAATAGACAACCAAACGATGCATGTTATCAATTTTAGAAGTTATTTAGGCTTTAGTCTCACTTATTGATATTATGAATAACTTCATGAATCAAACTTTAATCCCCTGAGCACATGCACTTTTATTGCCTTATTGATTTTGTTTAAGATTTTTATAACCCGATAATATTTTGTTGCATTGTTTATACTTACACCGAGTAAGCTTTGTACCTTTCGTCGTTTGTGAGTGTATACACTATTATTTTCTCATTGAAAACGTTGAATTCATTGGTAATCTCACTATTCTTTCATTTGATCGTTCATTAATTGAGTTCATACTTGAAATGTGTTACTTGAGCATATTTTCATATATTATTTTGACTCGAGAATTGTGTAAACTTTTTGAAATGATCATAGGCATTCTTTGTTATATCACCCATATTAGCCTTGACCTCACCCTTATATGTTTACCCTCGTTAACACCTTTGAGCCTAAATATTAGCCTTTCATTTCATACCCCATTCCCATAACCAACTCTAAATTGGAGTTTTAGCCCATACATACACCTTACATAACTTTGTTTGGATTGTTACTTGGGATTGAATGTTGTTATGATGTCAGTTTCAATTTAGGCATATGAGAGTTTGATAAGTAAAGAGAAAAGAAACTAGTGAAAAAGTGAAGGAAAAAAGAAAGCAAAAAGCCAAAGAAAACATGAGAAAAAGAAGAAAAGAAAAGAAAGATAAAGTTGTAAATGTTGTATATATTTCAATAAGCTTTGATTACTCTCCCCGATGATATATCTAATGCCTTTTTGGAACTTGTTTTCCAATTTTGTTATTGCCCGCATTTTTCCATTATTTCATGTTTTCATTCTGAACACTTTAAATCCGTACATACATTCCTTCATTTCATACCCTAGCCTAACCTACATTATAACCCTATACAAGTCCTATGTGATCTTAGGTTGATGTAATTTAAAGGTTTGAATAGTTTTGATAATCTGTGAAAATGCATTTCGCCTATTTTAATGTGCGGTATCCTTTCATTGAGATTATAGTTTTTTAGTTTATATATAGCGTTCTTCATTTATGACATGTGTGCGGCCTAGTTTCCATTTACATTTACTCTTTATGCCTGCATGTTCCATGTGTTAGCTCCCTATTTTGAGTCAATTCACTTGATGAGCGTAATGCCCGTGAGGATTGAATGTATGCTTGCTTTAATGTTTATCCGATTTATATAAGTTTTTCACCAAATCACACTTTCCATGTGCTCGCTCCCCTCTCAAAATTTAAGTCTTGAATTCTATGAGGTTCATTCTATAATGTTAATGATTTGTACTTTTGTTTGAATTCATTCACTTTGCTAATAATGCGTATGAAATCATGTTCGCCATTTTTGGGCTTGTCGCATGTTAGTTTGGGAATATTTTGAGGAAACAATGTGATGTTTGTGGGTACCATCCCTAAAAATCCTCACAAGATGACACTCATCCACTAGGGTGACCTAGGGGATTAACGGCTTATTGCATACGCTAAATGCAATCGAATCGCCCGCAAAAGTAGCCTTATGTGTTTATACCATACTTTTGTTCTATCTCCTATTTTTGGTTTTCTTGTATTTCTTGTTGCATCCTATTTCATTGCTAGGGACTAGCAATGCGTAAGTTAGGGGGTGTAATGATACGTAAATATTGTGTATTTCATCCTCCGAACGGACGCATTTTATCCCCCTCAAGTATCTTATTCCCTATATTTATGCTCGTTAACAAGAAAACCTCGGATTTCTACGTTAACATGTTTTGTAGGGGCTAATTGAGCTTTTATAGGTAATTGGATGCTAAGTGTGAAGTTCGGATGCATTTCACTCGATTTCCATACACGATCGCACATTCAAGGTCAATTTATTCATTTCACAGATTGGGCACCTGGCCCAATGTCTACACGAAAGTTGTAGCCCTCCTCGCTAGATTCGCGTGGCCTTGAACCGAGCGTGATTCCGAGTTCGTATGAAGAAGTTACGGCAATTTTAGCGGAGGAGAAAATCTTGGAAACCAAAATAGCAATGCAGTGTGCTACCCCTGCTTAACCGATCGATCGATCCTCATCGACAATGGGAAATTTTTTCACCATCGATCAGTCGACCAAAGGGGTTGATCGATCGATCCCCTGTTTCCAGGAGATATTTTGCCATTTTCTTTTCTTTCTTCTTTTATTTTCTAATTTAATTCCACTTAGTATAAATACCAAATTTTTTTGTAATAACAGTAGTGAACGATTTTAGATAGTTTTAGAAGATAGTTGTAGGTTAGGGTTTGGGAGTTGAGAGCTCTTTTCTTCTTCCTCATATGGTGTGACAACATTTGGGTTTGTAATATTGTACTTTCATTTTCCCCTCCATTAATATATATTGTTTTCCTTTATTTCTTGATTTGATAATTAGGTTTACATGATTTATTAAATAGATTCACATGCTTTCTTTACTTGCTTTCTAGGTAGATTTACCGCGTTTATTTACCTCTTTATTTATCCCTTTTTTAACATGCTTTCTAGCTAATTTAAATTAGGTTGTGTTTGAATTAAACTCCCTTGAGTTAACGTGTTTCTTAGCTTAGGTGATAGGGTTTACAGGTCTATTTCGGGTGCGTTGTCCTAATTATTACGCCGAGGAGATTTGACAGGGTATATCATGTATGTCCCATGCTTACGACCTTTCGTGCATAATTTTCGAGATATTTGTTGGCGCCAAAATGTTATGAGGATTTTTTGCGGATTTAGGGGCGTGACAACCCTTGATTTAATTAACTTTCGAAATGAGACGCATTTGTAATAACTCGTCGACCCATGTAACTATTTTATACAAATTAACCCGGGTGAGGATATTCGACGTAACCTATAGGTTTACTCGCTTCGTTAATCTAGATTTATTTACCCTCGCCTAGTTAAACATTTCCCTTTTATTCATCTTTTCCTTTTTAGTTTGTAATTCACCTTTTACAATTTTATTTCAGAGTACTAAATCATACAAATTCTAGCATCTCGCCCCTGTGGATTTTCGACACCCGACTTACCACTGGGCTTGCCTCGCAAGTGTAGTCATAATTTAGGTTTGTTTGTATTGAGTAGGCGAAAAATAAAACAACGATTAGCATTTGACATGGGCTACTTTTCGCACTCGATCAGTGGACATGTGCAAAATTTTAAACACATTAATAAGGAACTTAGACAACACCGGGAGAAGCAAGAAGGTCCCGAAGCCCTTGGGTGAAAAGACCTAAACATTGGCCAGACCATATAGTGTGCACAGCCGGAGGGGAAGAGCCCGTCGAAGTATGCGGTATTATGAAGACTCTAAAAAGGATAATGAAATATGAAACATGATAAGTAAAGGGTTGCACGGTGAATGTATAAAGACAAATTAACTTGAACGTAACCATAAATGTTTCGGTTAATGTAACGTGGATAAGTAAATTGAGAATATTGACTAATGTCCATAAGAATGGCGAACTGGTTAAATAAGGTGGATTAATGAGTAATTAAGCTACCTAACGAGTATTGAATCCATAATATTGACTAATGTCCATACGGATGGCGTTTGAGTCGTATGAGGCTTTCATATTAAATAAACAATTCTAACATGATATGTTATGTGTTGAAAGGAAGTCTTATGTAGTGATAAAGCAACTCTGGTGACAATTAATGAACGTTGAGTAATAATCGTTTCAAAAGTAGGGGAAGGGTTTTCCTAACAATTGATAATAGTTTAACCATGTGCGTTAATGTGAAGAAATACTAGTTTTAAGCATAATGATACAAAATAACCATTTTTATAAGTACGGGAAGAATAAACGGTACCATATAACGTTTTTGAAAAAAAACGGTCTATTGCATTGAAATATGTATTTCTAAAGGTATATATATATATACACATATTTCCACTTGCATTTAGTTGTATAGGGTGAGTATTATGTTCTGTTGTTCGTTTCTATACTGCATTGTATGGTTCCCCCTAAGCATTCAACTCCCTCCTTCCTTTTGTTACAGCAAGTTGTATATGGTTTCGTATGTTAAGAGTGTTATACAAGTAAGCTTTCCATTTTATTTACGTTAGTAAGATCTGTATGCATTGGACTCCGAAAGTGTTTCCTACGAGTCCCTCACATAGTTGAATATGAAATTGGACGCCCATGCTAATAAGTGAAACTTTAAACAAATTAAAACTGGAATAGAAACATTATATAGGTTGTTTCATTTCACTTCACACCGAACGCTCTATTTGAACCGGTTTGACTACGGGTAACCCATAAATTCGGGTTGGGGCATTACAAATGGTATCATATCTCTAAGTTCAAGGTTCCTTTCGGGAGTGAAGTGGTGAGGTCGGTAGTTGATTGTTCAACGTCAATGCCAGTTTGGGCCAGTGACGCTAGTTTGGCGATGGTTTAGTTTGTATCCTTGGCGGTGAAGTAAAAGAGGTTAGAACAATTAGTAAGTTAATGCCAAGTGGAATAAGGTTAAGTCATTTGTTATAAATATCTATCACGCTTCGGATTAGATATGCTAGTAAATTATGGGTGTCCATGCAAGATGATAATGGTGACACCATGGTTCTTAGTGTGAGGTGTTGGTTCCAGTCTTTGATAGCGTAAGGTCTTTAGATAATTGATAGAATGAGATGACACCCATTGGGCAAGTGGCACCAATTTGTGTTTAATCAACTGAAGAAACTGATAGTTGTAAATTCATAATTGAGTAATGATGAATTATGATTTCAAAATGCGTAAAATCCTTGGGTACATCGCTTGAAAGCGATCAGTGTTATGAGATGAGTAGGAGAACTCGATCCTTGGGGTAATATAGTGATTTATGGTAAACATGTGAATTCATGTGGGTCAAAACTTAGGGATAGGTACATTTAGTCTTGGTTAAGTAGTATGTTATCCTTGTGGGTGAGCGTCTTAGTGGCTATTGGCCGATGAATGTATCTAATGAGCCGTGATTAGGGTTACGAGCCATTTATGATGAGAGGTCACAAAAAATGACAATAATGAGTTGTAGGGACAAGGGAATGGACCTTAGGTAGTCCTTCATAGGAGTGATTGAAAGAATAATACAACATTGGATGAATAATATCATTAGTGACACCGATAGTGTATACCAGGGATGTACGAATTATACCTCGTGTCATGTATCCTACCAAAAAGCCTTAATAGTAGTAGTAACATCGTGTAGTGTCCGTTGTGACTTTATGGGAAAGCCTGCCAATTTTCCCCCTTAAATTAAGTGATATGATTATAAGTGTTAGTTCCATGGTAAGTATGTATTGGGTCCTTTGGTTGTGGTCCTAGATTTAGTATATCTTAATTCATGTTCCATGACTTTAATGGGAGTTAAGATAGTCATGATGATTTGACGTAACGTAGGAGTGAACCTAGATATTCTTGGTGACTTGGTGTTAAGTTATATCGTTGTGATATTTTAGAATAGGAACTCTCGCGGCATCACTAGGGTGAGCCTTCGTTTGTGAAATACTCGACATCATGTGTCCTACCAAAAACTCTGGTGATATTAATTTACAGTTCAGTTATTATAACGTGGAATTGAGAGATAAGATCCCTTGTGGTGTTCGTAGGCATGAATCTTGGTGTTTATAGGCAGTACCCGATGTACCATATCCTACCAAAGTATATGGTTGTGTTAGTTGGTAGATTAACAAGTAGTATGATGTTTACATAGTGAGGCAATTTAGTTGTTGTGGCTTAACACTCAATGTGAATTATGTAGCCTAGTGAAGTTGACTTGGGGTTAGTAACATGGTTAGGCATGTGAAACTATATTAATATTCCTTAGATATGTATGTTAAGGTCTATCTAGTGAGATGTTAATACGAGTGGTAGACATTCCCTAGTAATAGTGAAATTGAGGTTGCGTAACATACATTAAAATGATAATAGTGTCTCTCCTTGAAACTTTTGGGAATCATTGTTGCATCAAGGTTTGTGTGGTGATATACATTTCATAGTGGTACATTCCAGGTTGTGTAGCGTGGGTGATGATATGACTTATGGTTTCTCGTGATAGATGTGTAGAATTTTTAAAGAGGTAACGGAGATTGATATCATCACCCATAAAGCTTTTGGTAATCATTGTTATATTGAAGTTTACATAGTAATGTTAAATAATTAATGATTGTAGAATGTTTAGTCATGTTGAGTTTTAGGAGTACATGGGGTTAGAGTTACGACTTTTGTTTATAAGAAAATGTTGGGATACGCCCTTCGAGGATAATGTTGAAAATAGGTTAATAAGTGATAGATTATGCACTTGGGAGACTTAGAACACGATTATGTTCATCATGGTTTTAGGGATAACCTTCGGAATGAAGTGCTGGAATTGAATACAACGCTTACGTGTGCTACCTGTATAGTTGGTATGACCTTAGTGAGGGAAATTATTAGGTCGGGGTCTCAGGCATGGGGAATGCTTGAAAGTTTGAAGTACCATTCGAATGGTTGTGATTTGGGATCATATATAAAGTCACTAAGAGTCATAGCAGTGTTCCGTAAGTTGAATGTTTGAAACTATATGGACATTATTTTTCACTTAATGAGGGTGATCCCGAAAACTGAAGTTAGATACCGCATATTAAAATTTTGGAAGCCTAAGTGTGATGGGTCGGTAACTAATGGTAAGTGTCAAGAAAAGTGACTTTGCCTTGATTTAGGACAGTTATGCGTACCGGTGATGGAATGGGCAACATTAGTCCTAATGATGGAAGCCTAGCATTTCAGTTTCTCAAAGAAATTTGTTTTATGTTCCGTTCATCCGGCAAGGATGGAGGATTCATGGTTAGAACTCATCATGGTTAATGATCCAAGTCAAGATATATGATAGGGGGAAGACTTTAGAAGACATCGATAAAGAGTTATAGACTTCAAGGGTACATTGTGGGTTTGTACGTCATGTGGCACGAGTCATTGTCAGAATTTTACTATTTCCTTTTAGCGTGAAATCCGCCTCGTTCATTGCATTCTTTGCATCTTCCTTGGCCCGATAAAGGAAGTTATTGATCGGTGGTAATTCGAGTATGGTAATGCATAATTCTAGTAGTGGTGCAGGTTAGGCCAATTAGGGCTGATGCATCATAGTATATAAGTGCACTTTTCTTCGAAAGCACCTTTACTCTACACCAGTTTGTGTGTATGCGTGGTTTCACACTATTGCATATAGTTTTCATATGTTACTCAATTGCTTTATGTTAACATGTTTCGTTAGTTGTCCTGTATAGCTAGCTACGATTTGTTCATGTGTCGTGAGGTCATGACTTGAGAATATTCTGAGAATTGGGACTTGATGTAACATTAGGTACTAACATTGCACTCGATTGAGGGTTGTTCAGATTGAAGATATGATCTCTTGGGTATAATTGTGTCATGATACTGGGATGACTCTAGATTAGTACAAGGATTTTGTAGGGGGTATCGGCCGGGTAGACTGATAAAGTGACTATCTTAAGGATCATTGATGTGTACAATGAGAAGTGCTGAGGTTGTATCAACTTAGGCTAGGTGTGATCTAAGATTTTTTTGAAGGAAGCATAGGTTATGAATCATAACATATAAACAATCATTGATGATGAGTTCAATAAGTGATAGTACCATATTTGGTGAGTATTGGCCATCTTAAAGTTTTATTTAGATAGACAGGTCAGGCATACTTGAGAATTAGCATTAAGACCTCAAAGTTCATCACGATCAAGCCAACGATAAGGATCGGTGAAAATTAAGTTTTAGTCTTAGATTGTAAGGTTGGGAATGCCCTAGGGCCGAAAACAAGTTTATAGTTAGCAGTGCTCCAAGCTTTGATAAGCCACGAATTCCGGGGATGAAATTACCTAAGGAGGGAAGTTTGTAATACCATGCACAATAATTCGATAAATTTTTTATATGAATTATAATTAGAGAGGAGTTAATGAAAATTGTATAAGAATTGTGGGGAAAATTGGAGAAAAATAAATAGAATTAGTATTTAAGGAACTTCTACCATTTCATTCGATTTAATGTGGTGCCTCTTCAAATATTTTGGAAGTTTGGGGGGAATTTTTTTGAATAATATGGAAACTTAGGGCTTCAAACGAGATCTTCTATCGCACGAACAAGATCCCTATATCGCTCGAGCGTCATACCTTAATCGCTCAAACGAGATCCTAGTCTCGCTCGAACGACCGTCTTTGTCGTTTGAACGATGTCTGATGTTTTCAGACCTACCATTTATGATGTCATCATTGGAACCGTAGATCATAAACCTCATGTTATCTCTTGGATCCTGACGGTGGGGATTTAATCATATGAGGCACAACATTATTTTGGGGATTTAAGTGTGTATAAGAGAGAGGCGTGCATGGGGAACCCACTGTTATTTCTTCATTCCCTCTATGGAGATCACAACTCCCTCCCATTTTTTATATTTTCTTCCACTGTAAGGTTTTAACAAATACACTCATAACACACAATACCTATTTTTCCCATAATTTTTAGTATGGTTGCATAATATAAAAGTTTCTTGTTGGGGGGTTTTGATGGGTATTTGAGGTAGTGTTCTTAAAGGAAGAAGATGGGTTATTGAGTATTTCTAGATTATTTTGGAGCATCCATTGGAGGTTGTATAGTGGAGGTTTTGTGACTCCTTTTAGGTCCACCTTTGGATCTGGGGGAGTCACTCATCTTCATCACCATCACCATCACCATCACCATCACCACCATCTTTGAAGGCTTTTCAGGTGGGAAAAACTAATTTTGAGCTAAGTTTAAAGTATTGTATAAATTCAGCATACTTATTTTACATATTGTAGATTAAATATGTGTAATATTGATGTTGGTGTGCATCTAAGTGTTGATTAGTGCGGTGACAAAAATCACAACACAAATAATAAGAGAGAAAAATCACCAAAAAACTAAGAACAACATGCAATCACAACACAAGAATATACGTGGTTCAAAAAATTTCCTACATACATGGAGAGGTCTACTGTTTTTATTAATCATCGCTCAAGAAGGTCTTTTTTTACATGCCCTTATGCCCCAGGACAAGGGGTACAATATATTGTGTTCATTGAAGGTGGTTGTATCCAATATGATAGACCCTGAATCCCTTAAATATCTGTATGAGATTGTTAGGGATAGACTCGACGACCTTATCTCGAGTTTAATTCCTAATCAAGGCTCATAATTTGGGTCGAACACTTGATTAGCCTTTATGGGCATGGTCGACTACTATTATGGGCTAATTCAAAATAGGTAACCGTAATTTCCCCAAAAATTTTGGGGCGACCGATTGGGTCAATAAATTTTAAAAAGGTACCACCTCCCTTGTGATGGCACTACTGCAGTCCATACGATTAGGAGGGGTGTGAATCATCATTTTACTGGATATTTGAGCGACAAATCTTCTTTGATCAGTGTGCTCTATCATTGAGGAGTTTAAACTCCAGTGTTGGACGAAATTTATCGTCACTTCAACTTCTTTTCTTCTATTACTTCCCAAGTTGTCTCTGGCTCCTCATCTTCCAAGCTGTTTCTTACTCTGCATCTTCTCAAATTCAAAGTTGTTTTAACATTTCCAGCTTGATCCTCCTTTTTCTTATTTTCTTTTCATCATTGCTTTTCATTTCACTGTAACTAGGGTTTTTTCATGGCGAAAATAGACAACAAATTTCTGACTGAATTTAAAAAGTTCTATAATATCCCCGGTTGGGTAGATATTGAGTGTGCCCCTGTTCCCCACAACGTTCATGATATTGAGGATGGACACTAGATACATGTCCTCTTATTATCTCAAGGGGGTTTGACATTTCCCCCAAATTATCTGTTTTTACAGTTTTTTTAATACTTTGACATAGATCATGCTCGATGCTCTCCAAATGTTTGGAAGATCATTAATGGAGTCCATAGAATAAATCAACTCTATGGCACCAATTTAGGGTTACCTAAAATCTGCGACTGTTACACTTTCTCGCAGAAGTGGGGGTCTCTTATATATGAAGGAGATGAGTCCAGATAGGGTATTGGTAGTAAATTTACCTAATTCCCACAAGGAATACTAGTCTGCAGGGTTCATTACTAGAAACTGGAAATTTCCTTCCCAAACAGAGGGCATAAGGTATAGGGGAGCTCAGATCCCTACCTATGGGGAGGAGTGCATAGGTTTTAACCATACCTTTTCAGTTATTACTTGCTTATTTACTTTAACGTGTTTTTCTTCTATTTTTTTCTTCTTTTTACCTTATTCAGTGAGGTCTAAAAACTAAAAACCTAATCTCCAACAGATTCGGTCTGTTGAGCTAGTAAAAGCCTGAGAAATAAGGGACCCCATAGCTGAGGGTGAACATCCTAGGGCTGTTTCTTTCTTATTGGAATTCAAGAATATTACTACAAGTTTTATTGCTCGCCCAGTGGATATCATTCCCCACCTTGATATCCCAGAAGAAGAAGAAGAAGAAGAACAAGAAGAACAAGAAGGTTCTCTTGAACCCATTGAGCTAGATGATGAGGAGGAGATCAGCTCAAAGACTGTTGTTGCTGAAGGTGGTAGAGGTGGTAGTGGTGAGGTAGGATCCATTGAAGAAAGATCCACTCAATAAGGATCCAGTGGGGAAGAGTCCAATGAGGTAGAATCCAGTACAGGAGAGGCCAGTAAGGAAGAGATGGCTCCTCCAAAAGGAAAGAACCTGATCCGAGATGATGATAATGATGATGATGATGTCCTATTGTCTAGTAAGCTAAAGTTTCAAAAGCAAAAGCCTGGGGATTTTACTAGTGGTTCCAAGATAGTAGCCCATGAGAAGGAGGTAGAGAATAAGAGAAAGGAATAAGAAGAAAAGAGAGATTGAGAAAGAAAGAGACAAGAGTAGAAGAGGAGAGAAGAGGGGAGGAAGAAAGAGGTTAAGAAGAAGAGAGAAAAGGAGAGGAGGAGATGAGAGAGGACAAAGAAGACAAAGATCTCTCTAGTGCTTATGGCTATTCCAGTTGAGGGCGCCTCTATGGTTTTGGCCCCTCACCTTGCCCCATTGATGCTGAGAAAATAGTGCCCATGGCAGACTGTGAGCTCTTATTGAGCATGGGCCCTGACTAGTTAGACCTCAAACATGATCAAGGGCTCTCTTTAGTAAGGATGCTTCTATTTCTCTAACTTGCAATTTCCTCTTACTCTGTTTGCTAACTTTTACCTTTCTTTACAGTTTGTGTCTGATTTCACTGTCCTATTGCGTAGCCGAGCTGAATTGTGAAGAAGGAGTTCTGAGCTCAAAGAGGGTTTGAAGTCTTCCTAGGAGGCCCAAAAGTCTTTTGAGAAAGATCTAATAGAAGCCAAAGAATAGTTTATTCAAAAGAATGATGATGCTAAAGAGTTCAAAGAGCTGCGTGAGGCTTATGAGTTAGTGGTTCAAGGAAAGTTGGTTGCCAAAGAGGAGAATAAGGTATTGACTGATGCAAATAAGGAGCTGGCAGAGAAGGTGGCGAAGCTGGAGGTAGAGGCGTCCACCGTTCGTGAGAGCGGCTATAATGAGGGATGGGAGGTAGCGTACAAAAATGATAATAGCCAGATCGATTACATCAGCTGAGTGAACTTTAAGAAACACCAGGATTGGGCATTGTTCACCACTGGAGTTGCTTCTAACTCCCCACTCTTCACTGAGCACCATCCCAATTTTAAACCCTTATAAATGAGGATGACCTTGTTGCTCGAGCTACTGTGGAACCTTCTTCTCCTGTTGTTGATGCTCCCTCTAACAACCCAGAAGTGAATCTTATTCCAATGGAGGGAGATGCATCTAGTGTTGTCACAAGCGAGGTTACTGGTACTCCTACTACTGATAAGGGAAAATAGCCAGCTTCCACCGAGAAGGTTGATGCTACTAATTAGACTTTTAGGCATTCTTTTTTACCTTTGTATATTTATTTTTCTTTTTTTATTATCTAATGTACTTTGTTCTTACTTTATGATGACTGAAAGAAATCTAACTTTTGCATCCAATAATTTATGTGTTATTCTATGTTCGCTGCTTGTAGCTTGTTGATCTTGATGACTATATTCCTGCCACTTCGCGTATGGCCTAAATCCTTGGTCTAAACATAATCGCCCAAGCTCGCGGAGATTTCATCCAAATTTACAAGTCCCTTAGGGAAAGAAATAAGGATTACAAGGATTAGTCCAAGGTGATTTCTAGGCTAAAGGACAGACTTGTGGAGACGGAGGAGGTTAGCGCTTCTACTCAGGAAGAAATTGACACCTTAAAAGCGAAGCTTCTGGATGCATCCAAGATCAACCAGGTGGGGGAGGTGATGCAGAGGGAGAATGACGCCCTAACAAGGGAGGTCACACTCCTTAAGGATAATGCTCTGAGAAGCGATCCCCAACTTATCCGAGGTTCCTCATCGTCGTCCACACCATGAGCTAGATCTAATGATGTCAACACCCAGAGGGAGATTGCTGAGCTAAAGAAGGATGTTCGGTGAGTATACGTAATCACTGCTAAACTTCAAAGAGACGTCATAAATTTACGTCATTATATTTTTTGAAAGGGTCCTCAACAGGTGTAGGCTGGCGGCTACGATCAAGGCTGGATAGATGCCCCCACAAAGTTGAAAGAGGTGGAGGAGTTGGCCCTTATTAGACCTCAGGGATTTGATGGTTCCCAAAAAATCTACCATGTGGTACAGGTATGATATCACTCCCCCAATCTTGTAGCCAAATCCTTTTCGAAGGGATGACCACTGGATCCCTATAGATGTTATTCCAAGGCAACTACTAGAGCCAAGCTCGGAAGGGGCTGCGGAGAGTTTTGTTCCTCATCCTGATGATGGTCAAAGAGTTCAAATAGCAGAATATCTTGCTCGCTGACCTGAACCTTCATAGATATTAGTTGATTCTTTACAGTTGTACATGTAATCATGTAACTTTTTAGTAAAAAATGTTACTGGATATTTATGTTTTAGGCATAGGCCGACTAAACATGCGTTGCTTGCTTTCCATTTATTAGTTAGTAAACTCTTAATTATTTTGAGCACTTCAGTCGACTAAATGTTATTTAGAGTTAAATTTCAATTGAGCATTCCCCCAGTCCAGTATGCCTGAGCCATACCATTCTGTCCAGTTTGCCTTTTAGGTCGTGTCATCACACTACCTTAGGATTAAGTAATGCAATGGTGAGAATGTACCTGATTAATGGGTAGTCCAGCCAAGAAGGATTTTGGAGCCAAGCTATGTTGGCGACCAACGTGAGTTGGCCATGTTGCCTAAGGATTCCCTCTAGGGCTCTATTTGTTTGTAGAGCAACCTAAGAGGCCAATTGCGCTCTTGTATAAAGGCCCAAATGAGGGTTACCTATTGACCCTACTAATTATGCTTTGGATGACTTGTGTTGCAATCATAATGGGATGGTTCATAAGGTCCTCTGACTGGAGTAAGTTAGCCAACTTACTGTAGTCCAAGGATTCTATTATACTTATAAAATGAGTGAGGTATGTAACTTGGAAAGGGATCATATTAAAGTATACTTGAGTCAACTAATGCATGTAGAATGCCAAGGCCAATCAAGTTTTATTAACCAAAATTAAAAACGAAGAGCAACATCAATTTGTAAATAAAAATTTGCCAAAACTAATGATGCATGGATAAAGAAAGTCTATAAGTAGAACTTCTTCAGATTGACCGCATTCCAAATCCTTGGTATCTTCCTGGCCTCTAGAGTTTCCAAGTGATAGGCTCCTTACAGGTCATCTCTTACTACTTTGAAGGGTCCTACCCAATTTGGTCCTAGTTTGCCATCTGATGGTTTCACTGCACTGTCAAGTACTTTCCTTAGGACATAGTCTCCTACCAGGAATTTCCTCAGATTGAATTTTTGATTATATTATTTGGCTAGTTGCTTCTGGTAGGATGCTAACTTAACTACAGCCAATTCTCGTCGTTCATCAGATAAGTTAAGTTCAGTTAATGCTTTATTATGGTGGCTTTGGTCGACCAGTGTAAACTGCGTGGTGATGAGTGCATTATTTTGTATATTTTATACCCAAATTTATACTTTTTTAGTCCCCTTTTAGTGTATTTAATAATTTCTTAGGACTATTTTATTAAAAGGAGGAAAAAATGCGAGAATAAGTGAATTCATATTGAAAATGGAAATTTTAAGTCAAAAATGGACACATCGATAATTTTATAATATTCTTGTGCTAATTTGTGAAAAAAGTTGCCTAGTGAAATTTTTGCAGATAATGATGGAATTTGGTGCAAATTGATGATCAATTCAAAAAAGGCACGAAAAAGCTGATTTTTACGGTCGTTCAAAAAAATGTTGTTTTTATTTTTAAAAAGTTGGAAATTTTTATTCTCCGATTTGGACGAAACTCGGCATGCGTGTTCAGGAAGAAAAGTTAAGAGTTTTCGAGTGGGGGGAAATTCCGTCCCTTATCACGATCCAAAGATTAAAGAGGTGGAGAGATAGCTACCAACACTATTCGGCCAATCAGAAAGAGTCCCACCACAACTCAAATACCTCACCACTTGTCTAATAAAAAGGACCCTTGGGCTCATAATTTCGGAGACAATTGGAGACAATTAGAGAGGACTTTCGTGGAGGATTTCGAGGAGCAACTTTGAGTGATTGTAATCAATTTGAGGGCCAAGTTTTTATCATTTTTTTAGAGGATTCAAGATTGCTGTGAGAGAACTATTTGTAAGTTTGGTTTATTAATGAAGATCTCTACTCATTCTTGCAATTTCTCTTTCATTATGGTAGCTTGATTCTTATATTAGGAGTAGGGTGAAGTTTATCATAGTTAACTAATATTGTCACGTTAATTTTATCGTTGTTTATTCCCTACTTGTTTTAATTGTTATTAAAGATTCGGTATTCATTTTAAAGCGACACGAGAGTGTGTTTTAGAACCTTCAAGATTGTTTTGTCAAATCATGTTTTGAGATTTAAAAATAGTAATTTTTGATGGATTATTCTTGCACTTTGATTGTTTTGATAGTCCATGCTTAAATACATTTGCGAATTTTAAAACTTGTATTTTCTAAGGGAATAGGGATTTTAGCCGTCTATTAGAGACGTTAAAAATATTTTGATCATAACCGTCACATTTTCCGAATTAAACACGGCGAGAGTCGGTTTAATTTGAGTTATAAAAGGGGAATGTCAACATTAAATTAGTGTGCAATATTAGTTACGTGATAAATGGACCCCGAATCCTAATTATTTCCTAATTGTTTACAAATCTCTTGCGTTACTCTCATTTATCGTAGTTGCTTTTATTTTGTATAATTTATAATTATTCTCTACCCCATTTGATCTAGTTGGACAGTTGTAATTCTTTTAATAACTAAAATTGACAAATCCTCGTGGGTTCGATCCGTACTTACACTCGCTATTCTATAATAGCCCGTGCACTTGGGGTATTTTATAAATTGACAACAAGTTTTTGGCGCCGTTGCCGGGGATTTGACAATTTTTTTCTTAAAAGAAGTTGTGACTTTCGGACTAGTTTGTTTTGCTTTTTTGCATTTTTTTAGTAAAAATTTCATAAAAAAATAAAATATAAAAAAAACTCTTAACAAGGCTAGAATTAAAAGCTACTCCAACGCGAACTTGTCAAATCGATTCCGTTTCACCTTGTCTAGGATTGGTGGTTTTTAATGAGTCTTCGTACCGACCACCTACCAGGAGGTGAAATCGAAATTTGAGGAGACAATCGAAATTCTCCCTTGTCAAAGGGTAGAAGCTATCCAAAATAAATAAATAAATTCATGTGTTGTAAATTGCAATGGGTGATCCTCATATTGTTATCCCGTCATCTTTCTCATATTCCTCAATGGATCCGTGGACGTGTTTTTACAAAATACTAAAAATCTTGATGACTACGTATTTCAATTTAATTCAGATGGGTCAGTAGTCATTTTAAAAATTAAAGAAGGTATGGATGAGACTCCAACCCCTGTAATTACTATCGGTCCACTAAAGTGTATCAATTGGAGAGAGGTGAACAAACGGTATAATGATGCTATTTCTAAAAATAACCTTGAATTAATTGGGGATAATCAATTTTGTGAGGAGAAAAAAATTGACAATCTTGACACGTGTAATACTTGTGATGATTTGGATGTTTGTCAAGATTTTTTTCCTAATTTAATTGAGCAGAATGCTGCTTCTTTTTATATGTGGAAAAATTTATTTGAGGATTCGTCATCCGATTTTACTAATACTTCAAATATTTATGACGATCCTCCTGTTTTTGATGAAGAAAGTGTATCACCCAGTAATAGATCTTCTTCCCACGTTTTTCATAAAATCTCACATTTAGTAGTAGAGTATGCATCCCCAATTTTACTTGACTATTTTCGAAAAAGGAATAATAAATATTTGGATCCTTATTGCAATTTATTACCTCCATGTGATGCATCGACATATGATTCAGGCGATTCAAATTTATTTATTATTGATGATGTCGGTACTCACCATTATGACCATAGATTTAAGATTGAAATTTGTGTTGTGCGGTCATGCTCTCAAATTTATGATATTTTGGTACTTAGTGCTATAAAGTTTATTAATTAGAATGACCCACAACTATTTCGATTATTAATTTATGGTGAGGATGGTAATTGTCATGTGTTTGTATATTATTTGTGCATTTTTTTTCTTTTTTAGTTAACATGTATCATATTTTTACTTCTTTACCTTATTTTCTTTGTCCACATTTTTATTTGCGCATACACTGAGGACAATGTAAAATTTAGGTTTGTGGGTAAGGATTATATTTTTTTTTAAAAAAATCTGAAAAATTTTCAAAAATTCAAAAAGATTTTCAATATAATTGAGTTTTGAAACGATTTCTTAATATAGAATTAATTCATGGATCTGTCATCTTATGAAAGTTTTACACATTAGCCATATAATATGATCGAAAATGGATATTGAGGCGAAAGTAATATGCTTAACGAATAAATGTGGAGATTTTAACCTGATGAGATTTTGTGCCATTCATCGTTTTCGAGAGATTTAAATCAATCCAAGTTAAAATTACTCAATCTTTCCTTCAGTGATAAATTCGTTGATGATCTCAAATTCTTGGTTTTGTTCGATTACTGAAAACAAAAAGCCAAAATGTGAATCTTAAGCACTATAAGTCTTAGTAAGTCGTCTTGAGACACAAATCAGATTAACGAAACTTGAGAAATGAGACTCGGCCATCGTTTGAAAGCCGAAAAATAAGCTTAAACTCCAACCTTTTTACAATATTCCATTGCAAACCCATTTGAGCCAAAAAAGAAAATAAGCCTTTTGTTGAAAACCCATTACCCTACCCAACTCCAACTGGGAGTTTAAAGCCTATAAAAACAAGCCATACCTATTTTCTGAGAATACTAGGGTAAAATTACGGTAGGAAAAAGACCAAAAGAAAATGAGGTTGCAAGAATGTGAGTTTGAAAAAAAATGTGAGCTTGAAAAGAAAAAGCGAAAAGACAAATTGAGGTTAGAATAAAAAGTGCTTAAAGTCAAAATACCGAAAAACCTCTATATTCTCAGAAATTTTGAACTCCAAAAACAGCCATTCTTTCTAGCCAAAATTCCAGCCTACAATACAACCAAAGAAAGTCCTAATCGATCTCAAGTGAAGTTAGTTAAAGTGTGGAGAGAAGATGAATAGGATCTATGGTGTGATTCAATGTTTTCAAAAAGTAATCGATTTTCTGTTCATGAGATCATATTCATCCATTCTATAAAAATCCATTTTTGATTATGTATATGTGAAATTTGTTCATATAAATTTACTCTTTTATTCACATATACCGAGAGAAAATAACCCATTTTCGAGTGTTCGATTGTGAGTGCATTCGGTGAGATTTTGAAATCAAAACGAACTTTCGGATAAGAAATGCAATGATCAAATCTTTTGAAATTGACGGTTATATTGGCTATGCACACACAGACACAATAAGTTGAGATTGAGAAATGAAGTTCTACTATATTTATGAAGTTTGCATTCAAACTTGGTTATATTACTTTTGTGTCTTTTGTATTGAATCAAGTTTTTGAATTTTGTGGGCATATTCACTGCAAACCCTCACGAGACAAAACTCGTCCACTAGGGTAACCTAGGGGTTTAACGTCTTGTTGCACATGCTAAGTGCAATCGTGATTCCTATGAAAGTGAGTTAAATTTTAATTTTTACTTTTGCTCGAGGACTAGCAAAGTTTAGGTTTGGGGGTATTTGATGAGTGCATTATTTTGTATATTTTATACCCAAATTTATACTTTGTTAGTCCACTTTTAGTGTTGTAATAACCCTCGCTTATGAGACCGTATTTTATAATAATTACTTAGTATAGTAATTAGAGACCGGTGTTGGGTTATGATTTGAATGTTAATTCAATGTGGAAAAGTTGATATTTATTATGAGGTTGCATACATATCATAATTTTGGGAAAATATTGCTATGTCATGCTTATTAATATTATCTGAATTTAAAATGATATTTGGCTTAATAATGAGACCGGAATCTAAATTGAATTTTAAAATGTCCAAATGATAATTTGGAGGTTGCAGTTGATTCCGGAATGTGTGAAATAGTCAAATAAGGTGCCATATTGTATTTTGTAGTTTTGGGCATTTTTGACTGGTTGTGCCTTAATTATGCTATTGGGTATTATTTTATCGCACTTTTAGTTAATTAAGTGGGGCATTTGCCTTAAGTCACGATTTAAGCCTATTAAGTCTTCTATTTCCCCAAAATCCCTTCCTAAACCTAAGAGAGAAAGAGAGAAGAGTGGAGAGAAAGCTTTGGAGATTGAGAGAGATTGGTACTACACCAAGGAATCTGCATATTTGCTGAATCAAGGCAAGTTTTTACTTGCTATTTGTGTCTTGAGATAGATGACTTTTTGTGATAATGGTGTATTGATTTTAGTTTAGTAAACCTAGGGTATTCTTATGTATATTTTGGGTTTTGATTCACTCTAAGATGATTCATGAGGTTTTAGATGATCAATAGCATCATTGATGTTCTTTTAGTGTTGGTATACAAGTTGGGTCTGAAGAAATTTGAGTTGAGGTAGAAAATGGAGTCCAAGACTCCATAGCCATTTCTTGGCAAAATCTCAAGCCCGAATCGATTCGGCCCCCTGGGCGAATCGATTCGGCTAGGGCCAGTGCTTAGGTCTAGTTGATCGAATCGATTCGGAATTGGTCCGAATCGATTCGGCAGTTATGCAGAAACCCAGATTTTTAGCCCGAATCGATTCGGCCCTCTGAGCGAATCGATTCGGCTATTATGCAGAATATCAAACTTTCTGGCCGAATCGATTCGGCCAAGGGGGCGAATCGATTCGGTAGCCCTGCATTTTCCAATTTTTTTATTTTTTCATTTTAACCCTTTTCTTTAGGATTATTGATTAGGGACCTTCTTAAATGAAGTAAACATAGGTTTTAGAGTACTAGTTGAGTTGGGTCGACACCCTAGACTCGAAAGGGTTCATCTAGGGTTCTTTCAAGGGGGAATTTAAGGTGATATTTAGGCATCACTTTTGTCTTGAAGTTTTATATCGGTCTATAATGTATTAAGGTCAATTTGGAGACTTTAGAATTCAACTTGAGTTACATTTTGACTTGATGGTTTATATTAAAGCCAACGGAGGCTTTGGGGATAACTTTGGAGTCTGAATTCCTTTTGGGGATGCTATGTCGGTACTACTTATACTTAGTCCGGAATTAGCTTATTCGGTTATATTAAAAATGGGAAATTGTTAAGGTAAATGATAATTTACTAAATCATGTAATGGAAATAAATAAAATGAATGTTACACACCTCTCTAAATACCATCTTAAGGGAAGTCCGCACGATAGGTGAAGCCCCCTGGCTAATGAATGTAGGGTCGATATAGTCCTAGGCCATGGGAGTGCTTATGGTTGTATATTTTTCTGTGCTGGTAGGAAGATTCCGGGTGTGGTCTTGGCTACCACGCAGGCTCATGGCCGCTTCCCGACGCTTTCAATAGGATCCCAGGTTGTCTTATGTTAGGCCCTGAAAGATGATGGTTATTTAGGGACGCACACAGTGGGGAAACCCGGACGGGCGGTCTTAGAATCGTTATATTTATATTATGACTATTCTAATTATCGAGTTGGACTCGATAGAACATTTATGCCATAAAGAGAAAAATTATGCCGCAAAGAGCATGTTATTGAGATTTGTGCCATATATAGAGCACATGATGATAATTATATTCCTGATAAGGAACGGAAAATGAAGATTGAAATTGAAATATGATTAAAGATGATAAAGGCTCATAAGCACTTTTAATTCTGTTTGATTATGAATCTCACTCTATGTAGTCCTTCACCAGTTTTAGTTCCTTATATGCCGGTAACATGCTAGATTATCATCCATGCTTAATTGTGCATCATTATCATACTTGTCATTTATCTATTGATCACATATACCCGGCCCTGACCGGTTTTCTGTTCTTGTTGTATCTCTATATGCATATGATCCGTTCAGGTGTTCCGCCGCACGGTCGCCAGTAATGACACTTCCTTCCCATTGTTTTGAGGAGCCGTGACACTGTGCGGGTTTCACAGGATTTTGTGTAGACGCCTCTGTTTATGTTTCTAGTTATGCTCAGTTCATTCGGGCTTGTTGCCCAAACAGTTGTAATTGTAAAATGAATTTATTATGTAACGCTTGGTACTATATGTATGTTGTATGGTTGGCTTTGACCGACGATTTATTCAGTCCCTTGTATCTTTCGGGATTTCTTATATGCGCTTGTGGGGGTTTCCACCCTCTATTTCTATTATGGGTTGTTGAAAATATTTTTCTTTTTAATTTTCAAATCAGAGTTTTTGATAACCCGTTTTTCTGGAATATAGAGTGGTTATTCCTTATACTTTGTATTTTCGTCGTGATGCTGAGGATGATATTATCCATGATTTCCTATTTTATCGGGGTATAGGGCTGGCCACCCTTTATTTCGGATAGCGGGTTGTCACAAGTGTATTTAATAATTTGTTACGACTATTTTATTAAAAGGAGGAAAAAATGCGAGAATAATTGAATTCATATTGAAAATGGAAATTTTAAGTAAAAAATGGGCACTTCGATAATTTTATAATATTCTTGTGCTAATTTGTGAAAAAAGTTGCCTAGTGAAATTTTTGCAGATAATGATGGAATTTGGTGCTAATTGATGATCAATTCAAAAAAGGCGCGAAAATGCTGAATTTTACGGTCGTTCGAAAAAATGCTGTTTTTATTTTAAAAAAGTTGGAAATTTTTATTCTCCGATTTGGACGAACCTCGGCATGCGTGTTCAGGAAGAAAAGATAAGAGTTTTCGAGTGGGGGGAAATTCCGTCCCTTATCACGATCCAAAGATTAAAGAGGTGGAGAGATAGATACCAACACTATTCGGCCAATCAGAAAGAGTCCCACCACAACTCAAATACCTCACCACTTGTCTAATAAAAAGGACCCTTGGGCTCATAATTTCGGAGACAATTGGAGACAATTAGAGAGGGCTTTCGTGGAGGATTTCGGGGAGCAACTTTGAGTGATTGTAATCAATTTGAGGGCCAAGTTTCTATCATTTTTTTAGAGGATTCAAGATTGTTGTGAGAGAACTATTTGTAAGTTTGGTTTATTAATGAAGATCTCTACTCATTCTTACAATTTCTCTTTCATTATGGTAGCTTGATTCTTATATTAGGAGTAGGGTGAAGTTTAACATAGTTAACTAATATTGTCACGTTAATTTTATCGTTGTTTATTCCCTACTTGTTTTAATAGTTATTAAAGATTCGGTATTCATTTTAAAGTGACACGAGAGTGTGTTTTAGAACCTTCAAGATTGTTTTGTCAAATCATGTTTTGAGATTTAAAAATAGTAATTTTTGACGGATTATGCTTGCACTTTGATTGTTTTTATAGTCCATGCTTAAATACATTTGCGAATTTTAAAACTTGTATTTTCTAAGGGAATAGGGATTTTAGCCATCTATTAGAGACGTTAAAAATATTTTGATCATAACCGTCACATTTTCCGAATTAAACACGGCGAGAGACGGTTTAATTTGAGTTATAAAAAGGGAATGGCAACATTTAATTAGTGTGCAATATTAGTTACGTGATAAATGGACCCCGAATCCTAATTATTTCCTAATTGTTTACAAATCTCTTGTGTTACTCTCATTTATCGTAGTTGTTTTTTTTTGTATAATTTATAATTATTCTCTACCCCATTTGATCTAGTTGGACAGTTGTAATTCTTTTAATAATTAAAATTGACAAATCCTCGTGGGTTCGACCCGTACTTACAATCGCTATTCTATAATAGCCCGTGCACTTGCGGTATTTTATAAATTGACAACAAGTTTTTGGCGCCATTGCCGGGGATTTGACAATTTTTTTCTTAAAAGAAGTTGAGACATTCGGACTAGTTTGTTTTGCTTTTTTGCATTTTTTAAGTAAAAATTTCATAAAAAAATAAAAAATAAAAAAATAAAAAAAACTCTTAACAAGGCTAGAATTAAAAGCTACTCCAACGCGAACTTGTCAAATCGATTCCGTTTCACCTTGTCTAGGATTGGTGGTTTTTAATGAGTCTTCGTACCGACCACCTACCTGGAGGTGAAATCGAAATTTGAGGAGACAATCGAAATTCTCCCTTGTCAAAGGGTAGAAGCTATCCAAAATAAATAAATAAATTCATGTGTTGTAAATTGCAATGGGTGATCCTCATATTGTTATCCCGTCATCTATCTCATATTCCTCAATGGATCCTGTGGACGTGTTTTCACAAAATAATGAAAATCTAGATGACTACGTATTTCAATTTAATTCAGATGGGTCAGCAGTCAGTTTAAAAATTAAAGAAGGTATGGATGAGACTCCAACCCCTGTAAATACTATCGATCCAGCAAAGTGTATCAATTGGAGAGAGGTGAACAAACGGTATAATGATGATATTTCTAAAAATAACCATTAATTAATTGGGGATAATCAATTTTGTGAGGAGAAAAAAATTGACAATCTTGACACGTGTAATACTTGTGATGATTTGGATGTTTTTCAAGATTTTTTTCCTAATTTAATTGAGCAGAATGCTGCTTCTTTTTATATGTGGAAAAATTTATTTGAGGATTCGTCATCCGATTTTATTGATACTTCAAGTATTTATGAAGATCCTCCTGTTTTTGATGAAGAAAGTGTATCACCCAGTGATAGATCTTCTTCCCACGTTTTTCATAAAATCTCACATTTAGGAGTAGAGTATGCAACCCCAATTTTACTTGACTATTTTCGAAAAAGGGATAATAAATATTTGGATCCTTATTGCAATTTATTACCTCCATGTGATGCATCGACATATGATTCAGGCGATTCAAATTTATTTATTATTGATGATGTCGGTACTCACCATTATGACCATAGATTTAAGATTGAAATTTGTGTTGTGCGGTCATGCTCTCAAATTTATGATATTTTGGTACTTAGTGTTATAAAGTTTATTAATTGGAATGACCCACAACTATTTCGATTATTAATTTATGGTGAGGATGGTAATTGTCATGTGTCTGTATATTATTTGTGCATTTTTTTTTCTTTTTTAGTTAACATGTATCATATTTTTACTTCTTTACTTTATTTTCTTTGTCCACATTTTTATTTGCGCATACATTGAGGACAATGTAAAATTTAGGTTTTGGGGTAAGGATGATATTTTTTAAAAAAAAAATCAGAAAAATTTTCAAAAATTCAAAAAGATTTTCAATATAATTGAGTTTTGAAACGATTTCTTAATATAGAATTAATTCATGGATCTCTCATCTTATGAAATTTTTACACATTAGCCATATAATATGATCGAAAATGGATATTGAGGCGAAAGTAATATGCTTAATGAATAAATGTGGAGATTTTAACCCGATGAGATTTTGTGCCATTCATCGTTTTCGAGAGATTTAAATCAATTCGAGTTAAAATTACTCAATCTTTCCTTCAGTGATAAATTCGTTGATGATCTCAAATTTTTTGTTTTGTTCGATTACTGAAATAAAAAAGTAAAAATGTGAATCTTATGCACTATAAGTCTTAGTAAGTCGTCATGAGACACAAATCAGATTAACGAAACTTGAGAAATGAGACTAGGCCATCGTTTGAAAGCCCAAAAATAAGCTTAAACTCCAACCTTTTTACAATATTCAGTTGCAAACCCATTTGAGCCAAAAAAGAAAATAAGCCTTTTGTTGAAAACCCATTACCCTACTCAACTCCAACTGGGAGTTTAAAGCCTATAAAAACAAGCCATACCTATTTTCTGAGAATACTAGGGTAAAATTACGGTAGGAAAAAGACCAAAAGAAAATGAAGTTGCAAGAATGTGAGTTTGAAAAAAAATGTGAGCTTGAAAAGAAAAAGCGAAATGACAAATTGTGGTTAGAAGAAAAAGTGCTTAAAGTCAAAATACCGAAAAACCTCTATATTCTCAGAAATTTTAAACTCCAAAAATAACCATTCTTTCTAGCCAAAATTCGAGCCTACAATACAACCAAAGAAAGTCCTAGTCGATCTCAAGTGAACTTAGTTAAAGTGTGGAGAGAAGATGAATAGGATCTATGGTGTGATTCAATGTTTTCAAAAAGTAATCGATTTTCTGTTCATGAGATCATATTCATCCATTGTATAGAAATCCATTTTTGATTATGTATATGTGAAATTTGTTCATATAAATTTACTCTTTTATTCACATATACCGAGAGAAAATAACCCATTTCCGAGTGTTCGATTGTGAGTGCTTTCTGTGAGATTTTGAAATCAAAATGAACTTTCGGATAAGAAATGCAATAATCAAATCTTTTGAAATTGACGGTTATATTGGCTATGCACACACAGACACAATAAGTTGAGATTGAGAAATGAAGTTCTACTATATTTAAGAAGTTTGCATTCAAACTTTGTTATATTACTTTTGTGTCTTTTGTATTGAATCAAGGTTTTGAATTTTGTGGGTATATTCACTGCAAACCCTCACGAGACAAAACTCGTCCACTAGGGTAACCTAGGGGTTTAACGGCTTGTTGCACATGCTAAGTGTAATCGTGATTCCTACGAAAGTGAGTTAAATTTTAATTTTTACTTTTGCTCGAGGACTAGCAAAGTTTAGGTTTGGGGGTATTTGATGAGTGCATTATTTTGTATATTTTATACCCAAATTTATACTTTGTTAGTCCCCTTTTAGTGTATTTAATAATTTCTTGGGACTATTTTATTAAAAGGAGGAAAAATGCGAGAATAATTGAATTCATATTGAAAATGGAAATTTTAAGTAAAAAATGGTCACTTCGATAATTTTATAATATTCTTGTGCTAATTTGTGAAAAAAGTTGCCTAGCGAAAGTTTTGCAAATAATGATGGAATTTGGTGCAAATTGATAATCAATTCAAAAAAGGCGCGAAAATGCTGATTTTTACGGTCGTTCGAAAAAATGTTGTTTTTATTATGAAAAAGTTGGAAATTTTTATTCTCCGATTTGGACGAAACTCGGCATGCGTGTTCAAGAAGAAAATATAAGAGTTTTCGAGTGGGGGGAAATTCCGTCCCTTATCACGATCCAAAGATTAAAGAGGTGGAGAGATAGCTACCAACACTATTCGGCCAATCAGAAAGAGTCCCACCACAACTCAAATACCTCACCACTTGTCCAATAAAAAGGACCCTTGGGCTCATAATTTCGGAGACAATTGGAGACAATTAGAGAGGACTTTCGTGGAGGATTTCGGGGAGCAACTTTGAGTGATTGTAATCAATTTGAGGGCCAAGTTTTTATCATTTTTTTAGAGGATTCAAGATTGCTGTGAGAGAACTATTTGTAAGTTTGGTTTATTAATGAAGATCTCTACTCATTCTTGCAATTTCTCTTTCATTATGGTAGCTTGATTCTTATATTAGGAGTAGGGTGAAGTTTATCATAGTTAACTAATATTGTCACGTTAATTTTATCGTTGTTTATTCCCTACTTGTTTTAATTGTTATTAAAGATTCGGTATTCATTTTAAAGCGACACGAGAGTGTGTTTTAGAACCTTCAAGATTGTTTTGTCAAATCATGTTTTGAGATTTAAAAATAGTAATTTTTGATGGATTATTCTTGCACTTTGATTGTTTTGATAGTCCATGCTTAAATACATTTGCGAATTTTAAAACTTGTATTTTCTAAGGGAATAGGGATTTTAGCCGTCTATTAGATTCGTTAAAATTATTTTGATCATAACCGTCACATTTTCCGAATTAAACACGGCGAGAGTCGGTTTAATTTGAGTTATAAAAAGGTATTGGCAACAATAAATTTGTGTGCAATATTAGTTACGTGATAAATGGACCCCGAATCCTAATTATTTCCTAATTGTTTACAAATCTCTTACGTTACTCTCATTTATCGTAGTTTCTTTTATTTTGTATAATTTATAATTATTCTCTACCCCATTTGATCTAGTTGAACAGTTGTAATTCTATTAATAATTAAAATTGACAAATCCTCGTGGGTTCGACCCGTACTTACACTCGCTATTCTATAATAGCCCGTGCACTTGCGGTATTTTATAAATTGGCAACAAGTTTTTGGCGCCGTTGCCGAGATTTGACAATTTTTTTCTTAAAAGAAGTTGTGACTTTCGGACTAGTTTGTTTTGCTTTTTTTAGTAAAAATTTCATAAAAAAATAAAAAAAATAAAAAAAAAAAAAAAAAAAAACTCTTAACAAGGCTAGAATTAAAAGCTACTCCAACGCAAACTTGTCAAATCGATTCCGTTTCACCTTGTCTAGGATTGGTGGTTTTTAATGAGTCTTCGTACCGACCACCTACCCGGAGGTGAAATCGAAATTTGAGGAGTAATCGAAATTCTCCCTTGTCAAAGGGTAAAAGCTATCCAAAATAAATAAATAAATTCATGTGTTGTAAATTGCAATGGGTGATCCTCATATTGTTATCCCGTCATCTTTCTCATATTCCTCAATGGATCCTGTGGACGTGTTTTTACAAAATACTGAAAATCTAGATGACTACGTATTTCAATTTAATTCAGATGGGTCAGTAGTCATTTTAAAAATTAAAGAAGGTATGGATGAGACTCCAACCCCTGTAATTACTATCGGTCCACCAAAGTGTATCAATTGGAGAGAGGTGAACAAACGGTATAATGATGCTATTTCTAAAAATAACCATGAATTAATTGGGGATAATCAATTTTGTGAGGAGAAAAAAATTGACAATCTTGACACGTGTAATACTTGTGATGATTTGAATGTTTGTCAAGATTTTTCTCCTAATTTAATTGAGCAGAATGCTGCTTCTTTTTATATGTGGAAAAATTTATTTGAGGATTCGTCATCCGATTTTACTGATACTTCAAGTATTTATGACGATCCTCCTGTTTTTGATGAAGAAAGTGTATCACCCAGTGATAGATCTTTTTCCCACGTTTTTCATAAAATCTCACATTTAGGAGTAGAGTATGCATCCCCAATTTTACTTGACTATTTTTCAAAAAGGGATAATAAATATTTGGATCCTTATTGCAATTTATTACCTCCATGTGATGCATCGACATATGATTCAGGCGATTCAAATTTATTTATTATTGATGATGTCGGTACTCACCATTATGACCATAGATTTAAGATTGAAATTTGTGTTGTGCGGTCATGCTCTCAAATTTATGATACATTGGTACTTAGTGCTATAAAGTTTATTAATTGGAATGACCCACAACTATTTCGATTATTAATTTATGGTGAGGATGGTAATTGTCATGTGTTTGTATATTATTTGTCCATTTTTTTTTCTTTTTTAGTTAACATGTATCATATTTTTACTTCTTTACTTTATTTTCTTTGTCCACATTTTTATTTGCGCATACATTGAGGACAATGTAAAATTTAGGTTTGGGGGTAAGGATGATATTTTTTTTTAAAAAAAATCAGAAAAATTTTCAAAAATTCAAAAAGATTTTCAATATAATTGAGTTTTGAAACGATTTCTTAATATAGAATTAATTCATGGATCTCTCATCTTATGAAATTTTTACACATTAGCCATATAATATGATCGAAAATGGATATTGAGGCGAAAGTAATATGCTTAACGAATAAATGTGGAGATTTTAACCCGATGAGATTTTGTGCCATTCATCGTTTTCAAGAGATTTAAATCAATCCAAGTTAAAATTACTCAATCTTTCCTTCAGTGATAAATTCGTTGATGATCTCAAATTCTTTGTTTTGTTCGATTACTGAAAACAAAAAGTCAAAATGTGAATCTTAAGCACTATAAGTCTTAGTAAGTCGTCTTGAGACACAAATCAGATTAACGAAACTTGAGAAATGAGACTAGGCCATCGTTTGAAATCCCAAAAATAAGCTTAAACTCCAACCTTTTTACAATATTCCGTTGCGAACCCATTTGAGCCAAAAAAGAAAATAAGCCTTTTGTTGAAAACCCATTACCCTACCCAACTCCAACTGGGAGGTTAAAGCCTACAAAAACAAGCCACACCTATTTTCTGAGAATACTAGGGTAAAATTACGGTAGGAAAAAGACCAAAAGAAAATGAGGTTGCAAGAATGTGAGTTTGAAAAAAAATGTGAGCTTGAAAAGAAAAAGCGAAAAGACAAATTGAGGTTAGAAGAAAAAGTTCTTAAAGTAAAAATACCGAAAAACCTCTATATTGTCAGAAATTTTAAACTCCAAAAATAGCCATTCTTTCTAGCCAAAATTCGAGCCTACAATACAACCAAAGAAAGTCCTAATCGATCTCAAGTGAAGTTAGTTAAAGTGTGGAGAGAAGATGAATAGGATCTATGGTGTGATTCAATGTTTTCAAAAAGTAATCGATTTTCTGTTCATGAGATCATATTCATCCATTGTATAAAAATCCATTTTTGATTATGTATATGTGAAATTTGTTCATATAAATTTACTCTTTTATTCACATATACCGAGAGAAAATAACCCATTTTCGAGTGTTCGATTGTGAGTGCATTCTGTGAGATTTTGAAATCAAAACGAACATTCGGATAAGAAATGCAACAATCAAATCTTTTGAAATTGACTGTTATATTGGCTATGCACACACAGACACAATAAGTTGAGATTGAGAAATGAAGTTCTACTATATTTATGAAGTTTGCATTCAAACTTGGTTATATTACTTTTGTGTCTTTTGTATTGAATCAAGTTTTTGAATTTTGTGGGTATATTCACTGCAAACCCTCACGAGACAAAACTTGTCCACTAGGGTAACCTAGGGGTTTAACGGCTTGTTGCACATGCTAAGTGCAATCGTGATTCCTACGAAAGTGAGTTAAATTTTAATTTTTACTTTTGCTCGAGGACTAGCAAAGTTTAGGTTTGGGGGTATTTGATGAGTGCATTATTTTGTATATTTTATACCCAAATTTATACTTTGTTAGTCCCCTTTTAGTGTATTTAATAATTTCTTGGGACTATTTTATTAAAAGGAGGAAAAAATGCGAGAATAATTGAATTCATATTGAAAATGGAAATTTTAAGTCAAAAATGGGCACTTCGATAATTTTATAATATTCTTGTGCAAATTTGTGTAAAAAGTTGCCTTATGAAATTTTTGCAAATAATGATGGAATTTGGTGCAAATTGATGATCAATTCAAAAAAGGCGCGAAAATGAGGATTTTTATGGTCGTTCGGAAAAATGCTGTTTTTATTTTAAAAAAGTTGGAAATTTTTATTCTCCGATTTGGACGAAACTCGGCATGCGTGTTCAGGAAGAAAAGATAAGAGTTTTAGAGTAGGGGGAAATTTCGTCCCTTATCACGATCCAAAGATTAAAGAGGTGGAGAGATAGCTACCAACACTATTCGGCCAATCAGAAAGAGTCCCACCACAACTCAAATACCTCACCACTTGTCCAATAAAAAGGACCCTTGGGCTCATAATTTCGGAGACAATTGGAGACAATTAGAGAGGACTTTCGTGGAGGATTTCGGGGAGCAACTTTGAGTGATTGTAATCAATTTGAGGGCCAAATTTTTATCATTTTTTTAGAGGATTCAAGATTGTTGTGAGAGAACTATTTGTAAGTTTGGTTTATTAATGAAGATCTCTACTCATTCTTGCAATTTCTCTTTCATTATGGTAGCTTGATTCTTATATTAGGAGTAGGGTGAAGTTTATCATAGTTAACTAATATTGTCACGTTAATTTTATCGTTATTTATTCCCTACTTGTTTTAATTGTTATTAAAGATTCGGTATTCATTTTAAAGCGACACAAGAGTGTGTTTTAGAACCTTCAAGATTGTTTTGTCAAATCATGTTTTGAGATTTAAAAATTGTAATTTTTGATGGATTATGCTTGCACTTTGATTGTTTTGATAGTCCATGCTTAAATACATTTGCGAATTGTAAAACTTGTATTTTCTAAGGGAATAGGGATTTTAGCCGTATATTAGAGACGTTAAAAATATTTTGATCATAACCGTCACATTTTCCGAATTAAATAAGGCGAGAGTCGGTTTAATTTGAGTTATAAAAAGGGAATGGCAACATTAAATTAGTGTGAAATATTAGTTACGTGATAAATGGACCCTGAATCCTAATTATTTCCTAATTGTTTACAAATCTCTTGCGTTACTCTCATTTATCGTAGTTGCTTTTATTTTGTATAATTTATAATTATTCTCTACCCCATTTGATCTAGTTGGACAGTTGTAATTCTTTTAATAATTAAAATTGACAAATCCTCGTGGGTTCGACCCGTACTTACACTCGCTATTCTATAATAGCCCGTGCACTTGCGGTATTTTATAAATTGACAACAAATTTTTGGCGCCGTTGCCGGGGATTTGACAATTTTTTTCCTAAAAGAAGTTGTGACTTTCGGACTAGTTTGTTTTGATTTTTTGCATTTTTTTAGTAAAAATTTCATAAAAAAATAAAAAATAAAAAAAACTCTTAACAAGGCTAGAATTAAAAGCTACTCCAACGCGAACTTGTCAAATCTATTCCATTTCACCTTGTCTAGGATTTGTGGTTTTTAATGAGTCTTCGTACCGACCACCTACCTGGAGGTGAAATCGAAATTTGAGGAGACAATCGAAATTCTCCCTTGTCAAAGGGTAGAAGCTATCCAAAATAAATAAATAAATAAATTCATGTGTTGTAAGTTGCAATGGGTGATCCTCATATTGTTATCCCGTCATCTTTCTCATATTCCTCAATGGATCCGTGGACGTGTTTTTACAAAATACTAAAAATCTTGATGACTACGTATTTCAATTTAATTCAGATGGGTCAGTAGTCATTTTAAAAATTAAAGAAGGTATGGATGAGACTCCAACCCCTGTAATTACTATCGTTCCACCAAAGTGTATCAATTGGAGAGAGGTGAACAAACGGTATAATGATGCTATTTCTAAAAATAACCATGAATTAATTGGGGATAATCAATTTTGTGAGGAGAAAAAAATTGACAATCTTGACACGTGTAATACTTGTGATGATTTGGATGTTTGTCAAGATTTTTCTCCTAATTTAATTGAGCATAATGCTGTTTCTTTTTATATGTGGAAGAATTTATTTGAGGATTCGTCATCCGATTTTACTGATACTTCAAGTATTTATGACGATCCTCATGTTTTTGATGAAGAAAGTCTATCACCCAGTGATAGATCTTCTTCCCACGTTTTTCATAAAATCTCACATTTAGGAGTAGAGTATGCATCCCCAATTTTACTTGACTATTTTCGAAAAAGGGATAATAAATATTTGGATCCTTATTGGAATTTATTACCTCCATGTGATGCATCGACATATGATTCAGGCGATTCAAATTTATTTATTATTGATGATGTCGGTACTCACCATTATGACCATAGATTTAAGATTGAAATTTGTGTTGTGCGGTCATGCTCTCAAATTTATGATATTTTGGTACTTAGTGCTATAAAGTTTATTAATTGGAATGACCCACAACTATTTCGATTATTAATTTATGGTGAGGATGGTAATTGTCATGTGTTTGTATATTATTTGTGCATTTTTTTTTTCTTTTTTAGTTAACATGTATCATATTTTTACTTCTTTACTTTATTTTCTTTGTCCACATTTTTATTTGCGCATACAATGAGGACAATGTAAATTTTAGGTTTGGGGGTAAGGATGATATTTTTTTTAAAAAAAATCCGAAAAATATTCAAAAATTCAAAAAGATTTTCAATATAATTGAGTTTTGAAACGATTTCTTAATATAAAATTAATTCATGGATCTCTCATCTTATGAAATTTTTACACATTAGCCATATAATATGATCGAAAATGGATATTGAGGCAAAAGTAATATGCTTAACGAATAAATGTGGAGATTTTAACCCGATGAGATTTTGTGCCATTCATCGTTTTCGAGAGATTTAAATCAATCCGAGTTAAAATTACTCAATCTTTCCTTCAGTGATAAATTCGTTGATAATCTCAAATTCTTTGTTTTGTTCGATTACTGAAAACAAAAAGTCAAAATGTGAATCTTAAGCACTATAAGCCTTAGTAAGTCATCTTGAGACACAAATCAGATTAACGAAACTTGAGAAATGAGACTAGGTCATCGTTTGAAAGCCCAAAAATAAGCTTAAACTCCAACCTTTTTAAAATATTCCGTTGCAAACCCATTTGAGCCAAAAAAGAAAATAAGCCTTTTGTTGAAAACCCATTACCCTACCCAACTCCAACTGGGAGTTTAAAGCCTATAAAAACAAGCCATACCTATTTTCTGAGAATACTAGGGTAAAATTACGGTAGGAAAAAGACCAAAAGAAAATGAGGTTGCAAGAATGTGAGTTTGAAAAAAAATCTGAGCTTGAAAAGAAAAAGCGAAAAGACAAATTGAGGTTAGAAGAAAAAGTGCGTAAAGTCAAAATACCGAAAAACCTCTATATTCTCAGAAATTTTGAACTCCAAAAACAACCATTCTTTCTAGCCAAAATTCGAGCCTACAATACAACCAAAGAAAGTCCTAATCGATCTCAATTGAAGTTAGTTAAAGTGTGGAGAGAAGATGAATAGGATCTATGGTGTGATTCAATGTTTTCAAAAAGTAATCGATTTTCTGTTCATGAGATAATTTTCATCCATTGTATAAAAATCCATTTTTGATTATGTATATGTGAAATTTGTTCATATAAATTTACTTTTTTATTCACATATACCGAGAGAAAATAACCCATTTCCGAGTGTTCGATTGTGAGTGCATTCTGTGAGATTTTGAAATCAAAACGAACTTTCGGATAAGAAATGCAACGATCAAATCTTTTGAAATTGACGGTTATATTGGCTATCCACACACAGACACAATAAGTTGAGATTGAGAAATGAAGTTCTACTATATTTATGAAGTTTGCATTCAAACTTGGTTATATTACTTTTGTGTCTTTTGTATTGAATCAAGTTTTTGAATTTTGTTGGTATATTCACTGCAAACCCTCACGAGACAAAACTCGTACACTAGGGTAACCTAGGGGTATAACGGCTTGTTGCACATTCTAAGTGCAATCGTGATTCCTACGAAAGTGAGTTAAGTTTTAATTTTTACTTTTGCTCGAGGACTACCAAAGTTTAGGTTTGGGGGTATTTGATGAGTGCATTATTTTGTATATTTTATACCCAAATTTATACTTTGTTAGTCCCCTTTTAGTGTATTTAATAATTTCTTAGGACTATTTTATTAAAAGGAGGAAAAAATGCGAGAATAATTGAATTCATATTGAAAATGGAAATTTTAAGTCAAAAATGGGCACTTCGATAATTTTATAATATTCTTGTGCTAATTTGTGAAAAAAGTTGCCTAGTGAAATTTTTTCAGATAATGATGGAATTTGGTGCAAATTGATGATCAATTCAAAAAAGGCGCGAAAATGCTGATTTTTACGGTCGTTCGAAAAAATGCTGTTTTTATTTTTAAAAAGTTGGAAATTTTTTTTCTCCGATTTGGACGAAACTCGGCATGCGTGTTCAGGAAGAAAAGATAAGAGTTTTCGAGTGGGGGGAAATTCCGTCCGTTATCACGATCGAAAGATTAAAGAGGTGGAGAGATAGCTAGCAACACTATTCGGCCAATCAGAAAGAGTCCCACCACAACTCAAATACCTCACCACTTGTCCAATAAAAAGGACCCTTGGGCTCATAATTTCGGAGACAATTGGAGACAATTAGAGAGGACTTTCGTGGAGGATTTCGGGGAGCAACTTTGAGTGATTGTAATCAATTTGAGGTCCAAGTTTTTATCATTTTTTTAGAGGATTCAAGATTGTTGAGAGAGAACTATTTGTAAGTTTGGTTTATTAATGAAGATCTCTACTCATTCTTGCAATTTCTCTTTCATTATGGTAGCTTGATTCTTATATTAGGAGTAGGGTGAAGTTTATCATAGTTAACTAATATTGTCACGTTAATTTTATCGTTGTTTATTCCCTACTTGTTTTAATTGTTATTAAAGATTCGGTATTCATTTTAAAGCGACACGAGAGTGTGTTTTAGAACCTTCAAGATTGTTTTGTCAAATCATGTTTTGAGATTTAAAAATAGTAATTTTTGATGGATTATGCTTGCACTTTGATTGTTTTGATAGTCCATGCTTAAATACATTTGCGAATTTTAAAACTCGTATTTTCTAAGGGAATAGGGATTTTAGCCGTCTATTAGCGACGTTAAAAATATTTTGATCGTAACTGTCACATTTTCCGAATTAAACACAACGAGAGTTGGTTTAATTTGAGTTATAAAAAGGGAATGGCAACATTAAATTAGTGTGAAATATTAGTTACGTGATAAATGGACCCCGAATCCTAATTATTTCCTAATTGTTTACAAATCTCTTGCGTTACTCTCATTTATCGCAGTTGCTTTTATTTTGTATAATTTATAATTATTCTCTACCCCATTTGATCTAGTTGGATAGTTGTAATTCTTTTAATAATTAAAATTGACAAATCCTCGTGGGTTCGACCCGTACTTACACTCGCTATTCTATAATAGCCCGTGCACTTGCGTTATTTTATAAATTGACACCAAGTTTTTGGCACCGTTGCCGGGGATTTGACATTTTTTTTCTTAAAAGAAGTTGTGACTTTCGGACTAGTTTGTTTTGCTTTTTTGCATTTTTTTAGTAAAAATTTCATATAAAAAAAAAAAAAAAAAAAACTCTTAACAAGGCTAGAATTAAAAGCTACTCCAACGCGAACTTGTCAAATCGATTCCGTTTCACCTTGTCTAGGATTGGTGGTTTTTAATGAGTCTTCGTACCGACCACCTACCTGGAGGTGAAATCGAAATTTGAGGAGACAATCGAAATTCTCCCTTGTCAAAGGATAGAAGCTATCCAAAATAAATAAATAAATTCATGTGTTGTAAATTGCAATGGGTGATCCTCATATTGTTATCCCTTCATCTTTCTCATATTCCTCAATGGATCCTGTGGACGTGTTTTTACAAAATACTAAAAATCTTGATGACTACGTATTTCAATTTAATTCAGATGGGTCAGTAGTCATTTTAAAAATTAAAGAAGGTATGGATGAGACTCCAACCCCTGTAATTACTATCGGTCCACCAAAGTGTATCAATTGGAGAGAGGTGAACAAACGGTATAATGATGCTATTTCTAAAAATAACCATGAATTAATTGGGGATAATCAATTTTGTGAGGAGAAAAAAATTGACAATCTTGACACGTGTAATACTTGTGATGATTTGGATGTTTGTCAAGATTTTTCTCCTAATTTTTCTCCTTAGTATCTTGAGAGGAGACTCATCACCTTTTGTGGCTGGGGGCTTTTTGCCAACCTCAACTTTCTTAGCACCAGCTATAGATTCCTCTTCCAGAAGATTGGGAATTTTCATCTTTCCCATGCTGACGGATACGGGAAGATCATAATTAAAAGAGGAGGAATTGCCAACTTTAGTACCAACACCAGCAAATTCAGTGGCCGAGGAAGTAGACACTAGGTCCCTCTTCAAATCAATTACGAATGAAGGGGCTGCAGCAGCTGGCCGAGCTATAAAAGAGGTGATTGGAGTGTTGTACTCTAGCAATACAGAAGATGATCGCGGATGATCTTCTCCTATCCTTTGGTGCAGACCCCCATAAGAATTTGAGTTCTTCCAAATTCCCTTCACCCTGCTTAGGGCACTTTCTCTTATGTTCTTCTGTAAAAAGCAATAAATAGTAGTAGTTAGCATATATCAAAATAAAATCAGTAAAGAAAGACAAAGTATTGAAATAACAACCTATCCCATTCCCTGACTTAGGGCACTTGGGAAGTGTTGGGGGATACTCTCGCTGAAACAATATCAAAATATTGGTAGAAATGAAGAAGAAAAGGATTTAGTGGAAAGGTAAAACCACACTCAGCAATAAATAAGGTTGGGACCCAATAAGCCTCAGCTAAAGAATATACATCTATAGGGTTAGGAGGTATTTCTATATCAACCCAAGAAGGAATTTTATGTTCTTCCCTAAATTCCTCTAAAGAATCAGCATCAACTATGTAAACCGTGGCTCAGTGTTTAGGCACATATTCTTCACATTTATCCCCTTAATTTCAGTATATTTATGATCCCGTGCAGTGTAAGTAGCTTGGATTTGTCTCAAATGTATTCTACTAACCTTTTTTGGCAAGTATTTCTTGTTTTATGTATTTCTCATGTGTTTTACAGGTATTTCACGCAAGTTAGTGCGAAGGAGAATGCAAAACAGTGAAAGAAACCTAGAAATGGAGAGTTGAAGGGCATTTTCGTAATTTTTCAGCCTTAGTACGGAGGTGGGGCCAACTAGAAAGTTGAAGAGCTCTAAATTACAAGAATACTGGAAAAAACGTCACCTCAATCCGAGCTACGGTGAAGAAGTTACGATGTTTTGAAGTTGCGCGATAATGAAGAGTCTCGATGTGCGGATTTCTGTCATTAATTATGCATTTAATGCAGTGCAACTCTTGGAAAACTTGTTCCACAAGCACTATTGGCTGTCAATTTCGAGATTTTGTGCTATAAAAGCCCATGACCTACATCATTTGAGAGGAGGCTAGAGAGAGGCTAGGGTTAGGAATTTTAGAGAGAGTTTTTAGATCAGATTTTTAGGTCAAATTTCCATTTCCTTCAAGATTTGCATGAACCCTAGTTTATATTCTGAATCTCAATTCCGTTTTTGTGCTGAATTCAAGTAATATCATTCTATTCTCTTTTGCTTTAATTTTTGCAAAGTTCTTACAATGTTCTGCAATTTCATAGTTTCATATGTGAATTTGTTTTTCAACCAAATCATGAGTAGCTAATTTCTCAAGGGTTGGGGTACATGAACTCAATCCTAATACAAATTATTTGTATGGAAAATAAGAAAATAAATGAAAATTTTGGTTGAATCGTGAATGAAAATCATATATGCATTGTCATATCTTTTAATCTCTCTTGCCCTAGGTACTTGGGATGTTTAAGAATGTTTTGTATGTATAATCTGTCGTTCACCGCCTTATATTGATCTTTGATTTCATATGATGCGGGCTTGACCCTCATATATGTAATGCTTAGTGATGATAAGGACTGGATTTAATCAAGAATTTTGATTTATAATTCTAGTATTCTAAAGGATAATTTGTTAAGGATTGAGGGATTGTACCCTACCCTAATTTTCTCTAAATTGTTAAACCCAAATTTTGCTGTTAATTTTCAATTGTTTTTCATAAGTAATGTTTTAGAAATTTTCTCAAAAATCAATCATCTTTTTATTTCTTTCAAGAAATCATTTCAAGGTTTGGTAATTTTTCTTGTTATTGTTTGGCAATTTTGATCCCTGTGGAGACGATCCCGACTTACCGGGTTATTACTTGAGCGACAAGGCTTGCACTTGAGCCTAGATAAATACGCACTTTTGAGACAAATATTAAGTCGCGTCAAGTTTTTGGCGCCGTTGCCGAGGATCTAAAATTGTTAAATTTTCAAGAAAGTTATTGTTATCTACAAGTGATTTCATAAAAAAAAAAAAATCATCCTTTCTCTTGTGTGTTTATATGCAGAATTCATCTCCCACCCAAATTCACGAAAATCCTATTGCCGAAGCCGGATCAGAGAATTCTGAGTCTTTGCCTTTTTGGGTTCCACCTCCTTCGCCTAATAATTCCATCACAAGTCGTTCGTTGAGTCAAACCTTGAGTGAGAATTCTGAACATTTCGGTAGAAATGTGTCGGATCATGGTAGTGTCGGTGTTGGTGCTGGAGAGGATGATGCACCCTATCTTCCCATGAAAGATCTTTTATTTCCGGAGAGAACTGCTACCCCTGGTTGCATTTTATTCCCAAATAATGCCGGTCAGTTCCACTTTCGGAATGGAATGATCCAAATTCTTCCTACATTTCATGGGATGGATTTGGAAAAACCATATCTCCATATTCGAGAATTCGAAGATACGTGTGAGACATTTGGAGACCAAACTTGTCCACAAGAAGTAATCCGGTTGAAGCTCTTTCCTTTTTCCTTAAAGGATAAAGCGAAAACTTGGTTATGGTCCCTGCCCCCAAATTCTGTTTTATCCTGGAGAGATAGGCAAAATAAGTTTATCTCAAAATTTTTCCACAACACAAAACCAATTCTGTTAAAGCCCAAATTCAAGCTTTTCGTCAAAATGAGAATGAGGCTTTTGATAAGTGTTGGGAGAGATATCAGGAGTTAGTTAATGCGTGCCCCCATCATGGTTTTGAAACGCATCATCTGATTTCATTTTTCCCTCAAGGCCTTACTGTAGCGTCTAAACAACTTGTTCAAACCATGTGTGAGAGACCTTTTTAGGAGTTAAGTACGAGCGATGCTGAGGCTCATTTGAAATATGTGGCAGAAACTACCCAAGCATGGGATACTTCTGATCCAAATAGTCAAAATAGAAATCGACAAGTGTCCAACTTGCCTGCTGCGTCCGGTATTTATCACGTGGACAAGGACACTTTGTTGGATCTAAAATTTGATCAATTGGAGAATAATTTTAGAGATATGCTAGATATGCGATTGAGAGATGTGTCTGGACCCGTACAAGCCGGGTTGGAGAAGGTATGTGCCATTTGTAATGCGGGTCATTCTACCGAAGGGTGTCCTACCATACCTGCATACAAGGCCATCTACACTGAACAGGTTGATGCAATAGGAGGTTATCGAGGAAATTATAATGCTCAGCAAGGGAATGCATATAATCAATCGTGGAGGAATCCCGGGTTCAATTATGGACAACTCCAAGGTGGGATGGTTCCTAACCCACAGATGACTCTACAACAACCCCCTCAATTTCAGCAAGTGGCAAATCCTATGCAAGTACCACCTCCTGGTCCTTATGTACCTCCACCTAGGAGATCTCTTGAGGATCCCAAAAAGAGAGAGATGCCAAATTTGAGCGAATGTTCGCTGAAATGCATACTAACATCTCTAGGTTGCAGTCTGCGGTGAATACTCAAGAAAAGGGTAAACTTCCAGCCCAAGGCCAAAGACCACCTCTTCAAGTTCAAACCACGGTTTGCTCCACATCATCAGATTTGCAAGAACAATGTCAAGTTGTTACTACTCTTCGTAGTGGCCGCGTAATTGATCTAGCACCTAAATTGCCAAAGGTGAATGATGATGGAGTGGAACCCGAGATTGTGGAGGAATCTGAAATTTTCGAGTCTGAAGAACCTTCCTTAGAAAAGTAATTGAAAGATGCGGAAGTTGAGCCTGATATTGAAATCAAGTTGCCTACTGCTGCTCCATTTCCTCAACGCTTAGAGTCACCCCAGAAAGGTGCTTCGCGTATCGAGGTGATGGATGTGTTGAAACAAGTAAAATTAAACTTGTCGTTCCTTGATGCTATTCAACAAATTCCAGCATATGCGAAGGTTATTAAAGATCTTTTGACTGTCAAGAGACGTCTTAAGGTGAAGAAAAATGTTTTCTTGGCACAAAATGTGAGCTCAGTTCTTCTCAATGATCTTCCACCCAAATTCAAAGATCCGGGTTCACCTACCATTTCGTGTATCATTGGAGAAATGAGAGTGGAAAGAGCATTGCTTGATTTAGGTGCGAGTGTAAACATCCTCCCATACTCCATCTATAAGAAGCTTGATTTAGGTGATTTAAAACCTACCCGAATCACTCTACAGTTAGCGGATAGAACAGTCAAAGTGCCTCGCGGGATTGTAGAAGACGTGATAGTTCAAGTGGATACGTTCTACTTCCCCGTTGATTTTGTTATTTGGGACACCGAGCCTGTTCCCCATATGAGAAATCATGTTCCAATTATATTGGGGCGACCGTTCTTAGCTACCGCTAATGCTTTGATCAATACACGGAATGGCCAAATGCAACTCACTTTTGGAAACATGACTCTCGAGAAAAATATTTTCAATGTCGCTAACCAAATGGGTGATGAGGATGAGATTCTTGAAGTGGATCTTATTGAAGAAGTGGTGGATGAAAATATTGAAAAAATCATAGGAGGAGATGCTCTGAAAGTGTGCTTAGGGCAAAGTGGTGCTCAAATGAGTGATTATACTGAGTTTGAGAGGGAGGTGGAAGAGTTGAAAATGTGGTTACAAGAGGAAGAGAGTTTTGAGAGTTTGAGAGCGGTTGACTGGATTTCTAGGTATGAAGAATTTCCTCCGAGGGAGACACCCATGGTCCCCTCTGAACATAGATTTCCTAGTCTTGAGTTGAAGAAACTACCTTCCCATGTCAAATATGCCTTTTTAGGTGAGAATGATACATTTCCTGTTGTTGTGTCTTCCCATCTAGAAAAAGGGCAAGAAGGTATGTTGTTAGATGTGTTGAGAAAGCATAGAAGTGCTTTTGGTTGGACCATAGCAGATTTGAAGGGTATAAGTCCTTTGATTTGTACCCATAAAATACATCTTGAGGAATAAGTGAAGCCCTCTCGTGAGATGCAAAGGCGGTTAAATCCAACCATGAAAGATGTTGTAAGAGCGGAAATAATTAAATTGCTAGATGCTGGAATTATATATCCCATTTCGGATAGTAAATGGGTGAGCCCAATTCAGGTCGTTCCAGAGAAATCGGGGATGCCTGTGGTTGAAAATGCTAAGGGAGAATTAATACCTCAACGCACCACCACCGGGTGGAGTGTTTGCATTGACTACCGAAAGCTCAATGCCGGAACTCGAAAGGATCATTTTCCCTTACCATTTATCGATCAAGTTATTGAACGAGTAGCGGGCCATACTTACTATTGTTTCCTAGATGGGTATTCCGGTTATAATCAGATTGAAGTGGATGTTCTTGATCAAGAGAAGACGACTTTTACATGTCCATTTGGTACGTTTGCCTATAAACGTATGCCATTTGGGTTATGTAATGCGCCGGCTACTTTTCAGAGGTGCATGTTAAGTCTCTTTAGCGACATGATTGAAAAAGGTCTTGAGGTGTTCATGGACGATTTCAGCGTTTTTGGTTCATCTTTTGACCATTGTTTAGCTAATCTTGAGAGAGTTCTATTCCGATGTGTGGAAAAAGACTTAGTCCTCAATTGGGAAAAATGCCATTTCATGGTTACCGAGGGTGTAGTCTTGGGCCACATCGTCTCATCTAGAGGAATTGAAGTTGATCGAGCAAAAATTGAACTAATATATGAGTTACCCCTGCCAAAATCACTTAAAGATGTGAGGTCCTTTCTAGGCCATGCTGGATTTTATAGGAGGTTTATCAAAGACTTTAGCGCCATCGCTAGACCTTTGAGTAATCTTCTCATGAAGGATGATCCATTTGAGTGGAATAAAGCATGTCAAGAAGCATTTGATAAACTCAAAAGCATGCTTATTTCTGCACCTATCATGCAAGCTCCGGATTTGTCGCTTCCCTTTGAGCTTATGTGTGATGCAAGTGATTACGCTATTGGGGCTATTCTTGGACAGAGGAAAGACAAGAAAGCTCATGTTATTTACTATGCTAGCCGAACATTATCTGGCCCTCAGCTTAATTACTCTACCGCAGAGAAAGAGTTACTAGCAGTCATTTTTGCTCTCGAAAAATTTCGCTCTTACATTGTTGGGTCGCCTATTGTTTGCTTCACTGATCATTCGGCATTGAAATATCTCTTGAGCAAGAAAGATGCCAAACCTCGTTTAATCAGGTGGATCCTACTCCTACAAGAGTTTAATCTCTCGATTCAAGATAAGAAAGGAGTAGAAAACGTCGTTGCTGACCATTTGTTACGACTCTCGTCCGACGTACCTATTGATCCCATTCCCATAGACGAGTATTTTCCGGATGAGAATCTATTTGCTACCTCTTCTCTCCCTTGGTTTGCGGATATTGCCAATTACCTTGTCACCGGAGTTGTTCCCTCTAGTTGGAATCCGCAAGAGAGAAGGAGGTTCATTACTTGGTCACGCATGTTCTTTTATGATGATCCATACTTGTTTAAGTATTGTGTTGACCAAATTATCTGGAGATGTGTACCCGATGAGGAAATCCAAGGGGTGATTCGATTCTGTCATTCGAAAGCATGTGGCGGTCATTTTTCAAAAAATAAAACTGCTGCGAAAATCCTTCAAAGTGGTCTTTATTGGCCCACAATCTTCCGGGATGTGAATGCTTTTTGTAAGACTTGAGATAGATGCCAAAGAATGGTAGCTATTACTCGCCGTGATATGATGCCATTATCCCCTATTTTAGTCTTGGAGTTGTTTGATTGTTGGGGAATTGACTTCATGGGGCCCTTTCCCCCTTCTTTTGGTTTTCTATACATTCTCGTCGCTGTAGATTATGTCTCAAAATGGGTAGAGGCCATAGCTACAAGGACGAATGACAGCAAGGTGGTGATCAAATTTATTCAAGAAAATATACTTTCTCGCTTTGGTATGCCTAAGGCCATAATTAGTGATAATGGAACTCATTTTTGCAATAGGCCGATGGATAAACTAATGCGAAAGTATGGAATTGTCCATAAGGTTAGCACCCCTTATCACCCCCAATCGAATGGCCAAGCCGAGCTTGCTAATAGGGAGATCAAGAATATCTTGGAGAAGACAATTGATCCTAATAGGAAAGACTGGTCTCTTAGGTTGACTGATGCTCTTTGGGCTTATAGAACCGCATACAAGAATCCCCTTGGGATGTCCCCATTTCGATTTGTGTATGGCAAACCTTGTCATCTTCCAGTTGAAATCGAACACAAAGCGTATTGGGCTATCAAAAGGGTGAACTTCAAAATGGATAAAGCCGGTGAAACACGTAAACTTCAGTTGAATGAGTTGGAAGAAATGCGCAATGATGCGTATGAAAGTGCCAAAATCTTCAAGGACCGAATGAAACGAGCTCATGACGGAATCATTCATAAGAAAGAGTTTCATTTGGGACATAAAGTACTTCTCTACAACTCGAGGTTGCACTTGTTTCCCGGAAAATTTCGGTCTCGATGGTCTGGTCCTTACATTGTGAAAGAAGTATTTCCCCATGGAGCCGTTGAGCTAAAGGATGAAAAAGGGGGAACCACTTTTAAAGTCAATGGGCATCGTCTCAAGCCTTATTTATAAGCCATGGTTAAAGAAGCCGACACAATCTGGCTGTCGGACCCCATTTATAGGGATTGAATGAACAAAAAGAGGTGAGGTCGTCGCACCCCCGACGCGTATGGGGTGATTTTTGTTGAATTTTTGAGTCATGTATAAGTGTTATATAGTATCTTGTTGCATTTAGAGTAATTAGTTCAAGTATTGTTATTTTTTTTGTATGCTTGGTTCTAACATGTTTTGTAGATTCAATGGACTCGCACTCATCAGGGATCGCTCCATTTGGGTAATATCTTTCTTTTCCTTTCTTTATGTTGTGTTCTTGATTCGCATTGAGGACAATGCAACATTTAAGTTAGGGGGTGTGGGATATTCTTCCCATTTATTGTTTAGATTCATTGATTCGATCACATGTTCTTTCCAAGTGTGTTTAAAAAAAAATAAAAAAAAAAAAAAGCCAAAAATATTTTTCTTCAAAATAAATAAAAATTGGTATTTAAATTTTCAAAAATATCACCTTTATTATATTTAAAGTCTCAAATTGTTAAATCTCAATTGCACCAAGCCAAAATTGACCAAAGATGGAAATTGAAAGAAAATTGACGACTTTACGAATAAGTGTGGAGATTGATCAAACCCGGTGAGATTTCGAGCCTTTCAAATTTTTATGAGTTTTTAAATCAATCCGAGTTTATGATTAACTCAAAGTTCTTTTCAACGTTTTAATAAGTCGTTGATGATCTCTATCCTTTGTTTTGATTGGTTATGGGAAATGTGTGAAATGTTGTCTCGAAATTCGTGCTAAATATATCTCTGAACTTAATTAATCTCGAGATGCATATGGTAATGTGATTAGCAATTTGGACAATGAAGTAGGCAATCGTTTGTTACCCAAAAATATTAGCCATAAAAAGTTGTGAAAAATTATCCCTTTGCAACCCAAGTTGAGCCGAATAAAATATTCCCTTTCGTTTGATAACCCGAAAAACCCAATTAACCCGGAATTGTGAAAAATTGAAAAAAAAAAATTATCAAATAAAGTCCAAAGTGTGCAACAAAAAGGGGCAAGAAAAAATAGATATGCTCAACAAGAAGAGAAGAAAAATAAAAGAAAAAAAGAGAAAAATGAGCAAATGCCCGAAAAAAGTACAAATGAACGTCATAAAAATATTTTCCAATTCCGAACATTCTATCCATTTATATTTTTACCCTTTACACCTTTTAACCCGAAAAAGTCCTAACCGAGTCCAAATTGCAAAATCAATTACTGCGTGGAGAGCTAAGACATGAAAAGATAATATGAGAGATTAAAATGGTGTGAATTAGAGGTGATGTTCCCATTTCCTAATAACCGTAATCCGATGATGAGATCTTTTCACCATAAATTTCCTTCTTTTCAATTTTGTATGCATGAATTTGTGTCAATTATATTTACTCTTTACATCATGCATACCGAGAGAAAATAGCCACAATTTGAGTGATTCGTTTGTGAGTGCATCCGTAAGAATTTGAATCAAAACGAATTTTCGAAAAGTAACATAATGCTCAAACGGTGGAAATTTGAGGTTTAATTTTTGGCTTTACACACACACACTATGGTTTGAGACAGTTGAATATGAGTTGATGGTGATTATTTTTCGAAAATTTTAAATTGTACAAGTTTTAAGTATTTTGATATTTATTTGAATCAATAAAGAATTTTGTAGGTAAATTCACTGCAAACCCTCACGAGACAAAACTCGTCCTACTAGGGTAACCTAGGGTTTTAAAGGCTTGTTGCATACGCTAAATGCAATCGTGTGCCTGCGAAAGTGGAATTTTATTTTAATAAAGGAATTTTCAAGAGTAGAATTTTGGCTAATTTCATTTACATTGCTCGGGACGCGCAAAGTTCTAAGTTAGGGGGTGTGTTTAGGCATATATTCTTCACATTTATCCCCTTAATTTCAGTATTTTTATGATCCCGTGTAGTGTAAGTAGCTTGGATTTGTCTCAAATGTATTCTACTAACCTTTTTTGGCAAGTATTTCTTGTTTTATGTATTTCTCATGTGTTTTACAGGTATTTCACGCAAGTTAGTGCGAAGGAGAACGCAAAACAGTGAAAGAAACCTAGAAATGGAGAGTTGAAGGGCATTTTCGTAATTTTGCAGCCTTAGTCCGGAGGTGGGGCCAACTAGAAAGTTGAAGAGCTCTAAATTACAAGAATACTGGAAAAAACGACACCTCAATCCGAGCTACGGTGAAGAAGTTACGACGTTTTAAAGTTGTGCGATAATGAAGAGTCTGGATGTGCAGATTTCTGTCATTAATTATGCATTTAATGCAGTGCAACTCTTGGAAAACTTGTTCCACAAGCACTATTGGCTGTCAATTTCGAGATTTTGTGCTATAAAAGCCCATGACCTACATCATTTGAGAGGAGGCTAGAGAGAGGCTAGGGTTAGGAATTTTAGAGAGAGTTTTTAGATCAGATTTTTAGGTCAAATTTCCATTTCCTTCAAGATTTGCATGAACCCTAGTTTATATTCTGAATCTCAATTCCGTTTTTGTGCTGAATTCAAGTAATATCATCCTATTCTCTTTTGCTTTAATTTTTGCAAAGTTCTTACAATGTTCTGCAATTTCATAGTTTCATATGTGAATTTGTTTTTCAACCAAATCATGAGTAGCTAATTTCTCAAGGGTTGGGGTACATGAACTCAATCCTAATACAAATTATTTGTATGGAAAATTAGAAAATAAATGAAAATTTTGGTTGAATCGTGAATGAAAATCATATATGCATTGTCATATCTTTTAATCTCTCTTGCCCTAGGTACTTGGGATGTTTAAGAATGCTTTGTATGTATAATTTGTCGTTCACCGCCTTATATTGATCTTTGATTTCATATGATGCGGGCTTGACCCTCATATATGTAATGCTTAGTGATGATAAGGACTGGATTTAATCAAGAATTTTGATTTATAATTCTAGTATTCTAAAGGATAATTTGTTAAGGATTGAGGGATTGTACCCTACCCTAATTTTCTCTAAATTGTTAAACCCAAATTTTGCTGTTAATTTTCAATTGTTTTTCATAAGTAAAGTTTTAGAAATTTTTTCAAAAATCAATCATCTTTTTATTTCTTTCAAGAAATCATTTCAAGGTTTGGTAATTTTTCTTGTTATTGTTTGGCAATTTTGATCCCTGTGGAGACGATCCCGACTTACCGGGTTATTACTTGAGCGACAAGGCTTGCACTTGAGCCTAGATAAATACGCACTTTTGAGACAAATATTAAGTCGCGTCACTCAGAAAGAAGGAAATGAAGAAAGACAGAGAGAAATAAAGAGTTCTTAGAGAAGATTAAAGATTCAATGAGAAATATGTATGGAAAAAGTGAACGACGACAAATGATCGCGTAAAAACTTAGAAATGGCTGCTATGGTTCAAAAATTTGGGGTAAAGAAGATTCTAGAAAAGCCTCCCACCTTTTTATAGGTTGTCTCAAAAATAATGAACGTAATAACTAAACGTACCAATGATTGACATTCCGGCGTCTGCGCAATGCAAAAGGAGAAAAATACCCATTTACCCTTTGGGGTTGGCTGAAATTTAAATTATTTACAAAAATGAGATCTTCAAACAGTGCTAGTGAAATTTTACAAGTGTGGGAGGCCGGTTGCCGACCAAGCATCATGAAATACTCCAAGATACTTCCACAATCAATTGATCCACACTTTTATACAAGCATCAAGCATGGAACATTGGATGCTTCTGTTGATGCCAAAAATTATCCATCTACGTGGACAAATTAGAAGTTAACACTTGTCATCCTGCGTGGCTAAAATCCTATGCAGCAGATAATAGCTCAGCAGTCATGCCGACCAACATAAGGAAGGCTGACCATCAAGATTAATTAAACGTCACCATACTAAAGGTCATATTATACGTGGTTTATACAACCAATCATCATATTTATTATATAAGGGTGTAAATGCTTAAATGTATAAAAGCATTTCATCCCTTGACAGTTCGACCCTTGACCTTCGAGTTACTATAAATACGTTGCATCCCTTTCATCAAGGATAAGGTAGAACGGATCCTAGGCTATTCTTATTGACAATAATACCTAGCTTTCTATAACCTCTTAAATCAATACAGTAACAGTGGACGTAGGCTTTCTTACATAGCTGAACCACTTTGAAAACTCTTTTTCTCTCTCTCTATCTCTCATTTTATTTACCATTGTTATTATATATTTTTATCTGTGATTATAAAATTAGATCAAGTTCAGTTTTTTACATTAACGGCTGACTTGTTAAACTCGAGGGATCACTACTAAAGATGAAGGTTGAAGCTGAAGGAGGATTGCGGTTCTTGTGATTCTTGTGACGATCGTAGTTGAAGGAAGACGAAGGTTACTTATGATAGATTCGATTGAAAGGTTATACATTCATTTATAAACTTTATAAGTTGCGATTTGTAAATTTCATAAAGTGTAAAAGTTTTTCCCGAAAGGTATTTTTCCTGAAACTTTGCCTTTGATTTGCTTTATTTGTTTTATCGCATAGATTTATGTTTAAGATAAAAAGATAAAACTGATTAAGATAAAATTTGGAATCTTTGTTTGTAACCATTTCATTTCCTCGTTCACAAAGTGGTATTAGAGCCTTCCACTCTTACAAGTGGTTTCATCGCATGTTTACCCCTTTTACAAATTGGTATCAGAGTGGGTTGCAATAAGTTATCGTGTTAGATCCTTCTCTAGTGATATTTTAGAGTGGTTGATTATTTATCTCTCTCTCATGTTAATTTATTTATTTTTCTCTCAATGGATTCCCATAGTTTTGACGACTTAAATCATTTGAATTTAATGTTTGATAAAAGAATTGAGATTCTTGAAAAAAAATCATTTTAGAGTTGCTATGGATCTTTTGCAAACTATTGAAACGCAAAGAGATTTCTTTCGTGAGAAGCTTGCTGACATGTATCGTGATTTTAAAAATTAAGAATTGTCCAAGAAAGAGAATGATGATAGATTCCTATTTTTTGGGAAAAATTAGAAGACTAAAAAATTCTACGGTTGTGTATGTGCCATTGAGGATAATGATAATTTAGTAAATGATTTTAAGGCACGCGAGAAGACTCTTAGGGATAAGTTCACTGGCATTGAGGGGGAGTGAGATAACCTTATAAGAATGATCGATAATTTGAAGAAGGAGTACCTAAAACTTGAAGAGTCAAATTCTTTACTTGAGTTTATAATTTTAATGTTAAAAGATAATTTAAAAGACTCGAGTAGTTTAATAGTGATGGTATCGTCTCACATGTTTCTAATGCTTCCACTATCAAATTCAAGACCATTGTTTATTTTAGAGGGTCAACCACATCCAAAGACGTTATAAATGGTCAACCCATAGGTAACATTCCTCGAGTTTACACATGTTCATACTGTGATAAAAATAGTCACCTTAGGGCATTTTGTTATGATCTTGGAAGAGGTCCTAGGAAATTGAAGTCTAGTAAACACTTGGTTCCCAACACCCAATGCATTAATTATACACCTATTTGGGCTAGGAAATCTGTTTTGCATGAGAGAGATGCTCGACTTATTGATTCTCATATGCTTGCACATGATTCTTCATTTGTTATATCTTATGGATGATTGCTTGAATGATTTTGTTTGTTATATTATAATTGGGCTTCATGACATATGTTTTCTAGTGTTATGAATTGTGTATCTTTTGTATTTCTATTTTTCTTTTATCGAGTCATATTGGAAAAATAAAAAAGATTTTTATTTTGATAAAAAAATTAGAAAATACAAAAATATTTTTGATTTTTTGTGTATTTTATTTTTACACATTTGGTGTGGCATATTGGTGTGTTTGAATCCAATTCACACTGCACTTTTCATGTGTCTAGGAAATTTGGTTATGACTTTAGATACTTAGATTGATCTTAACAATGTTTATGGAGTTTTATCGAACTTGATTTTCTTTATGTATTAGACTTTATATATGCCTCTGCACACACATGCAAGAGCTTGTTGAATTTTAACTTCACTATGTGTATTTGAGCTATGTGAGGTATTCTCTCATCAATCATTTCATCTACATAGTTTGAGACATAGGAGATTTCTGCATGTAAGAACCGCTGCCCGTGAGAGTTCTTTTATTTCAAATTGAAAAAAAGTGAGTGAGAAAGGGAAAGGGTTGCGAAACACAGGTTGTCTTTGCATGAAAGCCAGCGTTGGCAAGAGCCCAATAAAAAATATACATAAAGGCAATAGAAACAAAAAATTGTCAAATAGGGGTCAACGTAGTTTATTTGATTGTTAGATCTTTCAAAAGAAAAATTCTTAAAAATTTATAATTGTTTATAATTTGAGAGAGATTTAGTTGAAGACCAACGAGTTTGCACAATGAATCATAGTCATATTTATTTTGTCATGATATTATCGATTTGTAGAATCATCAATATTCAAGGCTTGTGTACATTGTGCTTGTTCTGTTCATTAATATCAACTTTATTTTATCACTTGAGGCTAAGGTTTAGTTTGATAAAGTTTTGCGGTCAATTATAAATTCTTGAACATATTTGAGTCTTTGGGTTATAATTCACTTAGATCTAGTTCACGCCCATTCATTCCATCCCACATGTTTAGACACAACGATAATATGCTAGTGTGTAAAGCTTATATGTTTCTTATGGTCGTTTACACCTATATATGTGTGTCGGATTATCTTGGTATATTTTGCATATATTATATATAAGGTATTGTGTTGTATTTGTAAAATTTATATTTTTTTGAAAAAATGAAAATTTTCAAAAAACATATGGTTTTGGTGGCCTTTGAGATTATCATTACACATGCTTGATTTATATTTTTCATGATGATATCTTATCTTTTATGTGATGCTTAATATTTCATGATTATGTTTTACTCATTTTTCTATTACGGACAAAAAAGGGGGGAGAACAAATTACGGGGAGCTTTTATTTTTGTTTAAAACTAGATGCGTCACGGGGTATATATTTTTGTCTCATGTGTGTAGGTACTTAAATCAAAAATTCAAACACACTGTATGATGAAAAAATTTATGGAAGGGAAGAAGGAGAAGAATAAGAAGAAGTTTAAAGACAAAGAAACGTATACCATTCTATTCTTGGGTTAGGAAGGGTGTGTAGTTACTTAAAGCAGAATTCAAACACACCGGATGATGACAAATTTTATGAAAGGGAAGAATAAGAATAATTTTCAATACAAAGAGACTTATACCATTCCATTCTAGGGTTAAGAAGGGTGTTAGCTTTATTTTTTCATTTATAGAGTTTTGTTGATATGATTTGGATTTCGATAGGATTGTTTATTTTTGTACTAGAATAGCCAAAGGGGGAGATTTTTAAGAGCAAAATTTCTGATATTGTTTATAGTGTAGGCCTTGTATAATTTTAGTTTAGTTTGGCATATCACGTTACAAACCATCACGTAGTGTCATGGCAAACTGACATCAACGCTCAAGACTTTCCGACATCCAATAAAGGTATAAATAAATTTAGTGTTTAAATTAATTCGCAGACTTTATTTTTGGGATGTTTATTTTTACTAAAAACGAACATGGGCTTTTTATTTAAAAAAGAAAAATATTTTTTTTATATTAAACCTCGTTCAAACGAGATTTGATCTCATTCCAATGAAAAGGGTATTTCATTAGAAGGGTCGTTTGAAGTTTTTATCTAACGAGCATCGATCGAGGGCGTACTATTTTGACTCGTTAGAAGGTCATTTGAATTTTTTTTAAACGAGAATGCCTTCTCATTCTAACGAGACTTTGTTTCGTTCTAACGAGTGGCTTATCTCATTCAAACAAGCTTCATATTTGTTCGAATGAGTCACCGCCTTAAAATTTGTGAACGTCTTATAAATACATGATTTATGTTTAGATTTTTTATGACTTTTGCTAGAATTTTTTTTCAATATCTTTTACAATATTTCTTCTATGCTTAGTGTTCTAAAAAACTTTTAATTCACAAAATACATCCTGAAAAGTATTCTTGTGAATTCGTTTAAACCCTAGACTATTTTAGTATCTTTCATACACCTTTATGGAGAAGGCATCTCCATGTCGGACTTGTGAAATGAGAGGGGATCACTGCTGACGACGAAGGCTGAGGCTTAAGGAGGACTACAATTCTTATGATTCTTACGAGGGTCATAGTTAAAGGAAGATGAAGGTCATCTATGGGAGATTTGTCTAAAAGCTGTAGATTCATTTATATAATTTGTAAGTTGCGATTTTTAAATTCTATAAAGTGAATAAAAGGTTTTGCTCGAAAGGGATATTTCCTGAAACTTAGCCTTTGTTGAATGTTTTATTTTCTTTATCTGTTTTATCACATAGATATATATTTAGGATAAAAAAATAAAATTGATTAAGATAAAATCTGGAATCACTGTTTGTGACCATCCTTATCTAGAACATTTATTTTCGCATTCACAATATAGTATTAGATCCTTCCACTCTTACAAGTGATGTGAGAGAACATTTACCCCTTTTATAGACTCCAAATTTGTATCGTGCAATTGAAATAAATCTAAGCAGACTCGATATAATGGTTGCTGAGTCACACGTGTATTACGAGACTATTGTTCATGAACGTTCACTAAAATGGATATAAAAGAGTTTAAAGCCTCTATTTTGGATTCCAAAAATTGTTATGTTCTCATCTCTATCTCTCCTCTATCGTTTGGGATTATTAGGTTCGTATTTTAGAGTGTTCTTAGTTTGATTAACCCGTTCATAGTTTGCATCAAACAAGTGACACCATTGTATTGTATCTTGAAGATAATTTTTATAATAAACTTTATTGTGTACTCATGATTTTTAATCGGAAGGGAAGAAATATTAACTAAAAGATAATGTTCCTAGAGCATTCCTTAAAGTAACTTAGCTTCAATTTTCCATTTTCCTTTTATTAATTCCAAATGTTTTTGTCAATAATCTTCTTAAAAATAAATGGAATTATGGCATAATCTATCCAAGTTATAAGTCAAGATTTAGTTCAACTCAATCATTTTGATGGAGAAATTTCACCTGTTGGAAAGAGAAAATCATGTTCTTTCTCACATTTCTGAAATAGAGTGAAAATAAGAGAAAAAAGGGTAAATACTAATTTTGTGAAAATTCAAGTCACTTTGCTCGATAATGTTGACTTAAAAAGAAGGAATTTAAGGGAAAAGAAGTGACTAAGGAAGCCAACAATAACTATGCTAAAAATAAGAAATGCTCACGACAGGGTGGTCACAATTCGAAAATGAGACCAAGTGATATTGATCATGACTCAAGTTATGACCCCTTATTGGGCTGATATATACCAAACTTTGGCCATAGCCATGGACCATGATCAACTTACTCACATTCATCAATCGTGACTCTTTACGAAGGAAAAAGGAAACCAATGGGGTCATGTTACTAGTCATGATCCAAAACTGTGACCATCATGGGTGTATTATGGTCACAATCCATAATCGTGACCCCTATCTACAAAATCGCTAAAATCCAAAATGGTCACACCTATGGGTCACGGTTCTAGATCGTGACCACTTTTTAGGACTAAACTAGGGGTCACTATCATGGACCATGACCATAATCATTGACCTTGTCCCCTTTTAGATATAAATGAACTTTATAGGACTTACTCCCTCATTTGCCTCTCTCTCTCTCTATATATATATATATATATATCTGCATTATATGTATAAGAATGTATATGTATTTGTATGTTTGTGTATGTATATGTACGTTTATGTGTATATATATGTATGTTTGTGTATGTATGTTATCATGACAAGTTGCTAGTTTTGGTGTAGTGGTGTATGTATATGTATATCAGTGTATGTATGTGTACGTATATCACAATATATATGTGTGTGTATGTATATGTATACCAATGTATGTATATTTCTGTATGTATACTTTTCTATGTATATATATACAAAAATATACATATATATAGTTTGAACACAAGATATAATTGGGGGCTTATATTGATTTTGATTTTGCTTTTGAGAAAGTGAGTCATTTAGATATATATATATAAAAATAAATAAATTAGTTATAAAAAGGTTTTATGGAAAAAATCACTAATGCATTTTATGAATATGATATGTACAGATACATATTATTGATATAAATCAACCTTTAGTTGATACGGTTAATAGTTATAATAGGGTAAATTATTGATAATTACCATGATAAATTTATGTAATTTAAAAAACTTATATTTCATATTATTGGATTTGTATTAGTCGAGGATAATTCCCATGATAAAACCATATATCTTGAAATTGATATAAAGAATATGTTATACTTGTACTCTTTTATTCACATGTTGAACATTCGTGTATAAATACATGATTCTTGTTGGTTAATGGGATATGATAATTAAATAACAATGAACTCATATGTTATTGTTTAATTAATGGAAACCTTTTTTATTTGAAGACTTAAAGTATGAATTGAAATTATATATATGTTACATGTATTTTAAATTAGACTAGAGACTTATATATTCTTATAAATGTGATTATTACCTTTATTGACAGTTCACAAACTATGAGCCCTTAGTCTTTTCTTATGAATTGGTAGGATTCAACTAGTAGTTGGATTGATATGGATTGGTGAAATTATAATAGTAGTTGGGTTGGTTGTTGAATAATATGGTTAATTATAAATTAAATACATTTACATAGCCCTAATTTTACATCATATGAGTATGAATGATCTAGTTAATTATTAAACACTGATTTTACTCTTTTCCTATGGGCCTGCTAAAGTTATTAACATTTTTCATATTGAAATTATACTTTTGTTAACATTTTTCTTCTCGTTCCATGTGTGCATGTAATTAGAGAACAATTATTTAAAGTCATCTAATTTTAATTATTTTCTTTATTTAGGTATTTTTACTTATCTTATCTTTGATGAAAATTCTTATATATATTTATAACTTCTTGGTTGATTATTGTGATCGTGTTCACTCCTTCCTTAGCTAGCATATTAGTGGAAGGAATTTATCGTTGGATGAAACATATTAATTATAGGATAAATTGAATTCAGATGAATAAAATTGGACTTGTTATGTTTGATTGATTTATTTTAAGAAAATTAATTACTTGATGTTGATATAGTGCAAATGAAGGATATATTCACTTGAAGATCAATCCTTCAATTCCTTGAAAGATGGTGTATTATTTTATTTCTTATTAGTTTATATATCTTCTTGGTTAGATGTTGTGGTTGTGATCACCTCTTTCTTAGGTGGTTGATGTTTAGGTGAACACAAATTGGTGGGAGGTTTTTGTCATTGGTGAACACATAATAATCTTAAGATTAATTGAATTAAAATGAACTAAAACTGGACTTGTTTTGTTTTGATTTATTAATTGGAAAATATCAACTACTTGATGTTCATATTGTGCGAATGAAGGATATCAACATTTGAAGGATGATCCTTCAATTTCTTGAGAGTTCGTGTATTGTCTTATTTCATATTAGTGTATATATCCACTTAGTTAGTTGTTGTGTCCGTTTTCACCCATTCCATAAAGGGTTGATGTTTGGGTGAACAAAAATTGGTGGAAGGGATTTATCATTTGGTGAACACATAGTAATTAGAGGATTAATTGAATAAAAATTGAACTAAAATAGAACTTGTAATTTTTGGTTGATTAACTGAAAAATATAAATTACTTGATGGACTCATAGTAATTTTAGGATTATTTAAACTAAAAATCATAGTATTTTTATATTTTCCCACATACAAAAACCTTTTATACATTTTTTCTTCTCACTTACATTATAAAACACTATATATGTTCACACCACTCCTTTCATATATCTTCTAAGGATAAATGAGTCATGGTAATGATTATTTTCAACAGAGAATCGAAAGGTTACAATTGGCCTACACACAAATCGTTTTACTAGTTCGCGTCGTAGAGAGGGAACTCTTATTTACCAGTATGGATTTAAAAAAATTGACTAGTCTAATTAACTTATAAATTATGGAGTTGATGTTTCACAACCGCACTTGTTCGATCGTATACTCTTTCCCTTGCCAGAATGTTGGGATGAGGCAATAAATAATATATTTCTCATTCATAATCCTGACAGTGCATTATCATTAATGATATTATTAAAAAAGGAAGAAAAATATTCATCTATTGTGGATAAAATCCCATAAACAGAATCTCACAACATATGGACAATAAATGTGATCGTGCCAAAAGATTGAAGAAGAAAGGATTTTGAGTTCCTATTGTGAGCATTTATAAGTAAATCATAGATATATTTTCGCCCAGTTTTCCAATTATTCTTTAGACTAATTTTTAAAAATTAATCCCATGTGGATGAAAATCAGACACATTGAGAATATATTAAAAGCTCTTGCAGAGCTATATATATAAACTTGATCGTCGTGCATTATTCGTTAATTTTTTTATTTGTAGAAAATGTCGAAGAGTAACAAAGATACTCAACCAAATAAAGACTCCTACTCCATCTCAATTTTCTCATAATCCACTAACTCAATTATCGACACGTATTCTTAATACTCAACTACGCCATTGGTTAATTCTACTCCATTTACACATTATTCTATCAGACTCCCTAAGGCCATATTAATCCAACTCCCCCAACTCCCATTACCGATGAATCCCAAATACAAGGCAAGAAGCACATTGGGTTCATCGTTAACGGGAATCCTACCGGTGATAAAAATAATAGCTCATTTTTTAAAGATCGCTATTTGAAGTTCGAAAATATTACTATGGGCATCGAGGGAGCACACAACTGGAAGAATGTTAATCATGCCATAGAGGATGACTCTTGGGACTCTATAAATAATTTACATTCCAAATGGGTTCAAATACAATTGTTATTTTGCGAGTAGGAGAGAAATAACAAACATAGGAAGAAACTTTGGAAGCAATACCTCCCAATAGGTACATCAAGTTTTGAAATATTTTCACTGAAAGACAATTTTTTGCATAATGTTGAACTCCTTGCCAACTACTGGAACGACATCTGGAAGAGAGTGGATAGGGAGGAAAAACTTATAGAGAGGGAGAAAAATAGAGAGAATAGGGAAAATGAATTTTATGTCCACAAACTTATGACCAAATCATATAATGATTTAAAAGATAAATGGGTGGAGAGGACTAAGGTGACTCCTAAAGAAGTGACAACCTAATCGTGTCAATTAGTACTTGCGTAAATGACAAGATAAAAATACTAGTAAATTATTAAACAAATTGGCTCTGATATTGGTGATTTTGAATTTAATGATATATATGTTGTAATAAAATAATGTTGAAATTATTATCCTAAATATATTATTATACTACAACAGGGATAGATAGCATGAGGAGAAGTCACTTGTAGTGTAACTCGCATGACACTGACTCAGGTTCCCTAGGTACTTGGGAAGGATAAAAATAGGAGAGAAAGATGAGTGATATCCAAAATTCCAAGGACGAAATTTCTTCACACTACACCTATTATGGAAGAGAACAATTCACTGATGAGTCACATGTCTAACCAGAAGTCGGATATGGGGAATGTGAATAAGCAAGTGTTAGGTCTTAATATGGACATGAACTCAGTTAACAATACATCAAAATAGATGGTGAATGAAATTAATGGTTTGTGACAAATGTTTAGTCATACATAGAGTATCTCTCAATTAATGATTCACACATTACCCTCTCCCATGACTCAAGGTTTCCCTACCAAATGCCTCCACCAACATTTCTATAATTCCTCGCCCCAATAACTCGATTAAATTTTTATATGAATTATAATTGAGGAGGACTTAATGAAAATTGTAGAAGAATTGTGGGTAAAATTGGAGAAAAATAAATATAATTAGTATTTAAGGAACTTCTACCCTTTCATTTGATTTAATGTGGTGCCTCTTGAAAGATTTTGGAAGTTGTGGGGGCAAATTTGTGAATAATATGGAAACTTAGGGATTCAAGTGAGATCTTCTGTCTCGCGAACGAGATACTTGTCTCGCTCAAATGAGATCCTAGTCTCACTCGAATGATCGTAGAATCACCCTATATCTTTGACTCACTGGAGTCTACATTATATAGGAGCTCATCTAGTTTGGAAATTGTGACAAAAATGTGTCTATATCCGGATGAACCAAAAACCCTTAGGACCTTCAAAGCTTTATTGATATACCTCTATAAGTTCATGCAGGTACAACACATACACCACACACTAGGACTCCATACATATACTGATTTATTCATGTGATGAGCATGTGTGAGTTAAATACCCTTAAAATATTTTTTCAAAAATTTTTGGGATTTATTAAATATTTTCTAAGTATTTTAAATAATTTTTTGGAAATTAAAATTGGAACTTTATAAAGCTTTAAGGTTGATTTGTAATTATGTTTTATGCCTTAAAACTGTCTCGGGTAGAATTTAAAAGCAGCAGAAAATAATGTGGGTGAAACTGGAATTAATTAAGAACTTAAAAACACGTGTGTGAGAGTGAATCTACAGTTTACACGTGTTGCACACACATCGGTTAGATTTGTGTTTCTTATCACTCACATACCTGCGACTTATTTTGAACCCTTGGATCATTTTAATCTATGGTCTTCATGTGATTGGGATTAATCCAAAGGATCTGTTTTTAACCAATCAGAGTTGGCAATTTCACCGCTTATTGAGAACCCTTAGATTTACATCGATTTAATTTCATTTAATCTCAGCCCTTTGTTTTAAGTCTTCGTTCCAGATCCTTCGATGAGTTGTATAAATATATGCCTTTCGTGAGGCAATTAGAGACTTTTGGTTATTCCTTGTTCGAGAGAAAAAAAGCGAGAGTATAGAGAAGAGAGAGAAATAAAACCATAATCAAACTTCGTCAAATCCAAACTACAAATACTTTTCTGAGAGTTAAATCTTTGAGTGTTTAGTTCGTGTTTTGAGAAGTTATTCACTCTTGTTCTTGATCATTCTTCCAACTTAGTCACATTGGTTGAGTTTTACAGTTTCTCAACATAGAAACTTGAGATCTCGTCTTTGTGATATCAATCACATAAATAGTTTACTGTTTTGATTTCTTATTTCAAGAAATCTTTTTTGTTTGTTATTTTTATACTGATTTCATGTTTTCAAACCCTAAACCAACAATATTCGTTCTGATTTCATTTTACTCAAACAATCAGACTTAGATCTAGATTTGAGATCTTTATTGGGGATCACAATTTCTATCTTTACTATTTTCAAAACAAGAAAGTGTTGGGATCTTGGATATTTCACAACAATATTCCCTCTTGATCTGTGTTTGTTTTGAAAGGTTTAAAGTCAGTTATTTTCTTGACCAAATTGATTTTGGAAAATCTTGCATATCTAGTGATTTTGTAATTTGATAAATCATTATGTTTGTATTAATTGTGAGTGTGTTGCTTGTACATGTTAAAGAGCACATCACCACTACACTTTCACTCTACCACACTTAAAGTGTTGGTTGAATGATCTTGAACTTGGTTGAGTCAACGTAAAGATGGAATCGAGTAAAGTTATGAAGCTTAAGAGAACATCAACAACAACAACCTTCAGAAAAGTCAGATCTAATCCAGAGGAGTTGGTAACGATTTGAACTTAGTTTAGGTGTGTTTGTGTGATTTGATTGTTAAATAACTTGTAATTTGTTACTCTGTTTTAGTGAATTTTTGTTTTGTGATGTAGAGGTCACCGTGGATGATTCCCTAATTGGATGGGGTTTTACCACATTAAAATCACTTGTGTACACTTCTTTTACTCTCATCTCCCTCTTGAGGTTGTGTTGGTCTATTTTGTTTAATTTTTGCTTTTCAAAACTGGTAAACCTACAACTAAAATTACTCGTTCATAACTTTTTTACACATCTTGTGTTTATATTTTGTTTTAAGAAAATAGTTAATTCAACAAACAGTTCGAAGACATTTAGATAGTTTAATCTTGTATCAAACAACTTAAGTGGTAGTTTTTGAGTTGGTATCAGAGCTTTGGTTTCTCAAAAGTTTTTAAGATCTTGTATTTATGAAATTATTTTCCCAAAAAAAATTATGGACGAGAAATTTGAGAGATTAGGTAACCTGTCCAGACCCCCTCTCTTTGATGGAACCAACTTCCCTTACTGGAAGGTAAGGATGGTGGAATTCATCCAAGGGACTTTGGGAGATGATGTCTGCGAAGTTATAGAAAATGGTTTCACTTTTCCTACTAATCTAGCCATTAAAGGAACTACTATGAGGATTAGGAAGTTACTAAGTGAATTCACTAGAGAAGAGAACTAGGTTTCACTTAATAACAATAAAGACAAAAATGATATATTTATGTCTATAAATGAACACGAATTTAAGACAATATCACTTTGTTCTACCTCTAAAGAAGCTTTGGACATCCTAATGACTGATCATGAGGGTGATACTAGAGTTAAAGCTACTAAAACTCAAATGCTAATCCAGCACTATAACTCTTTGATCATGACTCAGACTGAGTCATTTGATTACTTCTATATTAGACTGACAGACATTGTGACCAAATTGCATGCAAATGGGATTGTTTATGATAGAAAGGAAATTATATCTAAAATTCTATGACCACTTCCACAAAAAATTGATAACAAAAGCTATGCAATTGAGGAGATGGATGATGAAAATCTGACCCCTGAACTCCTTAGTTGCAAATTAAGAACTGTGGAAATGGAACTAGAATTTAAGAAATAATTAACCCAGTTTCAAAAGAGACAGTCTACTTCCAATCTTATTTTTTCATCTAAGTTGACCACACCTAAATTTAGTATACCCAACATTGACTTAGACTCTGACGAGGACCAAAATTTGGATACTTTGGCTACTCAGATTGCCTTAATGTCTAAACAGTTTAAGAAAATTATGAGTTTTCAAAATAAAATAGCAAAAAGACAAGGCAAGCCTAATTATCTAAATCAATCTAATAACGGACCTCATGAGATAAGACAAGACAAACAACAATATGACAATCACAAGAGACCTGAGTAAGACCTTAAGAATGTTGAATGCTATATATGTGGAAAGCTAGGACACATGGCTAGTGACTGTAGAGTTAACTTAGATAAAATTCACAAACATAATAGGGATCATTTAAGCAATACTTGGGATGACTCAAGTGATTCTGAAAAAGATAAACCTGAGTCATCTAACAATTTTGACCCTTGCATGTCATTCTTTGCTAAGATAATCTATAATGATGATGAGGAATCTGATCATACCATGACTGATAGTATGCCTACTGGTTGATCTTCCTTATTGCTTAAGAATGTTGATAATGCCTCAAACATTGTGTGTGAGTCAAAGGGAACGCGCTATTATTGATGCCAATCGGTGTGTGAGTCCTAAAAATGAATAGCTAGGGGACACTGCGCACTACACACTTAGTGACTCCGAAAATGATGACCTTCCTGACATTCACACACTGTATATAAAAACTCTCAAGAAAAGCACTAGGCTTGAAAAACTGTCAAAGATCTTACCCAGAAGATAGAGACCTTAAGTTTGATGATCCAACAAAACACAAAAGAGTATACCACCCAATGTCTAACTCATGATAATGAAACCAAAAGTTTTGAACAAAAACTAAAAGAGTTCTCTAACTCTAATGAAATTCTGGAGAACAAGTACAAAGGAATGTTATTAGAATTGGAACAAATAAAAGAGAAAACATCCAAAGTCTTCAAAAAATTCGCAAAATTTGAAAATAATTAGAAGTGTTTTAAAGATTGTGTTGCTGAAAGAAAAACCAATTCTGATGATAGAACTGGAATAGGATTTTTTCCCTAAGACGCAAACTAAAAATTTTAAAACCATAAAGTTTGTGTCTGCTGGCAAAAGGCCTATTGAAACTTATCAAGATTTTTAAGGTTTAAAAAATGAGTTTGATAAAAACCAACTGATGATAGACATTGGTGAATCAAGATACTCTAAGCATAATGATGATCAAAAGACCAAATATGTCTACCCTCCTATTCGAGAAGAAGATTCAATATTTCGTCATGTGCCATCTAGAAATAATACTAAAACTCAAAACCTTGACAAACCCTTGAATAATACATTTCCCAAGGTTATGAGTTCAACATGCCATCTTTACTGCTCCTATTGTGATGTCTATGGACATTTCTTAGATGGTTACTATTCCAAACGTCGATATAATCCTATCTATACCTCTCCTATTTATCGTAACTTCAACTATTCTAGGAGAAGCCAAAATAATTATGTCCTTCCTTAACAGACAAACAAGAACTCTAACTATCGTAATAGAAGGAAAATGACTAATACTAAAAGATAATCTATAAGAAGGAGTCCTAGATTCTATTCTAGACCAATTGCTCAAACTATTTATGACAACAATAAAATTGCTCAAAAATATTTTAAAGAAAAAGCAGAAGATCGCAAGTTTTATCAAATATGAACTAATAAGTGTAAATTGAAAACTAGAGAAATTTGGGTTAGAAAAGATGATATATTACTCTATTTAAAATGTAATATAGTGATCAGCACTTTTAGAGTTGAACATACTTCAACTGGATAGTATTTTGACTCATGATGTTCCAAACATATGACTGGGTATGATTCCAAACTCTCAAACAAAAACTAACTTCTTTGGAGGAAAAGTATTATTTGGAGATGGTGTATCAGCCTAGATCATTGGTAAAGGAACACTAAATGAAGAAGGATTACCCATTCTGGGGAATGTTCTCTTGGTAAAAAGGACTTAAAGGAAATTTGCTAAGTATATCGCAGTTCTGTGACCCCAACCATACTATCACTTTTCAAAGAACAATTCTAAAATTTTAAATGAAAAAGGTGACTACATTATTACACGACTTCGTACTCCAGATAACTGTTACACAGTCAATCCAAGTATAGAGGTCTGTAACATTGCCATAATGGATGATAATGAGATATGGCATAATAGGTTGGGTCACATTAACTATGATAACCTTGGCAAATTATGATCCCAAGAGATAATTAGAGGTCTTCCCAAGATCAAACCAATTTTAATTGTCTGTGGTCCTTGTCAAGAAGGAAAAATTCTCAACGCTCCCCATAAGAAAGTCAAAGAAGTTCCATCCACTAAACCTATATAACTCATCCATATGGACCTAATGAGTCCTTCTCGTACTGTTTGTCTTTGAGGAAACAACTACATTCTTATTATGGTTGATGATTTCACTTGATTTACTTGGGTTGCCTTCCTAAATCATAAATCAGAAACCTTTCAAAAGTTTTTAAAAATCCTAGTTCGTATAGAAAATGAAAAGGACACCCAAGTAGATAGAATTCGTAGTGATAGAGGAGGAGAATTAGTAAATTTTGGTATCATAGAATATTGTGACTATAATGTTTACAAACATGAATTTAGTTCTCTTAAGACACCTCAATAAAATGGGATAGCTGAGCGTAAAAATCGCACTCTTCAAGAAATGGCTTGAGTGATGATTCATGCTAAAAACCTACCAAAATACTTTTGGGTAGAATCCATTCGTATTGCTTGTCATATAATCTATGGCGTCTATCTAATGAATAATACCAAATAAACATCCTATGATCTTTGGTATGGAAAAAAACCTAACCTAAAATACTTTAGAACCTTTGGTAGTACCTGTTATGTCTGTAAAGATAGAGAACATCTATCTAAATTCGAAACTAGAGGTGATAAAGACATTTTTTAGGATACTCTCCAAATAGTAGAGCCTATTGTCTCTACAATCTTCATACCAAAACCATGATGGAATCCATTAATGTGGTTGCAAGTGACAGTAATGTAGAAAGTAAGACCGGAGAATAAATTATTGTGGATGAGTCCAAAAACATTTTAAATTATGACTCTCCAGAAATAGTTGAATCTTTACCAAATTAGACCCCCTAATGTAACTAATTGGGTTTCTAAAGATCATCCTTTAGATAGTGTAGTTGGTAATCCTACTGTGCCTATTCGTACAAGATCTCAACTTCGTAACATTGCTCATTTTCAATGTTTTGTGTCTCTTATTGAGCCCAAAAATGTAAATGAAGCCTTGAATGACACCTTGTGGATAAGTGCTATGTAGGAGGAGCTTCTTCAATTTGTCATTCATGATGTCTGGAATCTTGTACCCAGGCCTAAAAATAAAAGGGTTATTAGAACACGTTGGATTTTTAAAAACAAGACTCACGAGTTTGGGATGATTATTAGGAATAAATCTAGATAAGTTGCCCAGGGCTATTCTCAAATTGAAGGAATAGATTTCGAGGAAACTTTTGCTCCTGCCACTCGCCTCGAATCTGTTCGCTTACTTTTTACCATAGCATGTCGTTTACATTTCACTTTATATCAAATCGATGTTAAGTTAGCCTTCCTTAACTGAATTTTAACTGAGGAGACCGATGTAGAACAACCCAAAGGGTTTATTGAACCTCATCACCCAAATTATGTTTATCGTCCTAATAAAGCTCTTTATAGGTTAAAACAGGCTCCTAGAGCTTAGTATGAGCGTCTATCCACCTTTCTTTTACATAATGGATTTAGAAGATGAGGAAATGACCAAACCTTATTTGTCAAACATTTTGACAAAAACATTATTATTGCTCCAGTATATGTTAATGATATCATTTTTGGTTCTACTCCCCCTTTAGAAGTTAAATCCATCTTTGACATTATGCACAAAGAATTCTAAATGTCACTTATGGGGGAGTTACAGTTCTTCTTAGGATTCCAAGTTAAACAGAATTTAGAAGGATTATTTCTATCGCAATCTAAATACGCTTTAGAGATTGTTAAGAAATTTGGCCTAGAATAGATAAAGTCGCTAGGACTCCTATGAGTACCATGGTCAAACTTTCCAAAGATGAGAATGGCAAATCTATTGATACCACATTTTACCGTAGTATGATATGAATCTTACTTTATCTTACTACCTCTCGTCCTGACATCATGTACTCTGTCTGTGTGTGTATACGATATCAAAATAATCATGAAGAGAGTCATCTTTTGTGCGTTAAAAGAATTATCAAATACATCAAAGTCACTATAAACTTAGGACTTTTGTACACTAAAGACACCTCTAGAACTATAGTAGGTTACACCGATGCTGATTGGGATGGGTGTATCGATGATAGTAAGAGTACTTCAGGAGCGTGTTACTTCATCGCTAACAACTTAATAGGATGGAGTAGTAAGAAACAAAACTCCACTTCCTTATCTACTGCAAAATCAGAATATATTGCAGCAGGAAGCTGTTTCTCTCAATTACTTTGGCTAAAACAAATGCTAACATATTATGGTATCACTGAAGATAAGTTACATATCTATTGTGAGAATCAATGTGCGATTAACATTTCTAAAAATCCTGTTCAACACTCTCGTACTAAAAATATTAAAATCAAATCTCATTTTATACGCGAGTTAGTTGAATCTAAGGAGTTGGAAATTAATTATATTCCTACTAAATTACAATTAGCTGGTCTATTCACTAAACCCTTAAATAATGCGCGTTTTGAATCTTTACACAAGTCGATTGGCATGATTTTTATTGAATAATGTTATATGCATCCTGACTATTTTTCTTTGCCCATTGTCCATTTGAGACAAAATGGGGGAGAAATTTGAGTCATTTTTTTATATTCTCAACAAAAAATCTTGATCTTAGTTATCTTATTTTCAAGAATCATTACGATCAGTTGCAACAGAATTTTGTTAGGGTATTGATTTGTATCTAGTTGAGTTATGTAATCTTATCTTTCTAGGATATTGCGTAGATAGAATTTTTTGTATACGAATAGGATTTTCTTATTTATTTTGTATGCCTACGAGTCATCATTGACTTAAAGGAGATTTTGTCTCATATTTCCAAAGGGGGAGGTTGAAGCACCCTATATCTTTGACTCACTTGAGTCTACATTATATAGGAGCTCATCTACTTTGGAAATTGTGACAAAATTATGTCTATCAATAGATGAACCAAAAATCCTCAGAACCTTCAATGCTTCATTGATATTCCTTTACAAGTTCATGACAGTACAACATATACACCACACACTAGGATTGTATACATATAGTGATTTATTCATGTGATGACCACGTGTGAATTAAACCTCCTTAAAATGATTTTTCACTAATTTTTGGGATTAATTTAATATTTTTTAAGGATTTTAAATATTTTTTTGGAAATTAAAATTGGTACTTTATGAAGCTTTAGGGTTGATTTGTAGTTATGTTTTATGCCTTAAAACTGTCTTGGGAAGAATTCAAAAGAGGCAGAAAATAATGTGGGTGAAACTCGAATTAATAGGAACTTAAAAAAACCCGTGTGAGAGTGAATCTACAGCGTACACGTGTTGCACACACATCGGTTAGATTTTTGTTTCCTATCACTCACATAACTGTGACTTATTTTGAACCCTTGGATCATTTTAATCTACGATTTTGCATGTGATTGGGATTAATCCAAGTGATCAGTTTTTAACCAATCAGAGTTATCTATCTCATCGCTTATTGAGAACCCCTAGATTTACATCGATTTAACTTCATTTAATCTCATCCATTTGTAGACACCTCATTATGTTACCCCCTAACTCTCCTTAGGTCCCTAGTACCTCCACTCATCACCGCAGACCCAGGTCATGTCCCGAGCACTGACCTGGAAGCCATCGGGCACTCCCCGACTCGGTTTGACAAAAAGTCAAACTCGTCGTCTTGACTAAGACTCAATGAATCTTCTAAGGTCACTGAATACCCTTTCCAACGGTCCACCCCGTGCATGATTCTGACTCACCATGCGGACGAACGATCCGTTTGCGTCCGAAACCTGACCCAAAGGCCACCGGGAGCTCTCGGGCTCTGTTTGACCTAAGTCAACTCTTCAGCTCAACTAAGGCTGAATGAATCTTCCAAGGGCACTGAATACCCTTTCCAACGGTCCGTTCCGTGCGCAATTCTGACTTTCCCTGCGGACGAACGATCCGTCTGACTCCGAGAGGTCACCGAATGCTTCTCGATCCCGGTTGACCAAAGTCAACTCTCCAAACTGGGACAAACTCTTTGTAATGTCTAAGTACATCTCCTAACCTTTCTAAGGGTCCACCCCGTGCGTGATTCCGACTTACCATGCGGATGAACGATCCATTTATGTCTTAACAATTCTCCGTCCAACGGACCGACAAACGCTTTCGAGTCACATTTGATCCAAAGTCAACTCTTGAACTCGAGAGAGGTCCAAAGGACTTTTGAAGGTCTCTAAAATACCTTTCCAATGGTATGCCCCATGCACGATTTTTACCATCGGTTTGCCCTCGGCGGCCAATTTTTCGAAAAAGCTTGAAGCGCACTGCCAAATGGGAGGTCCCAGACCCTGCCTATCGGCACCTACCGATAGGTAGTGACATGGAAATGCCGATCGGTAGACCCCTGGGCCTATAAAAGGAGGCCTTGGCCTCATTTGTAAAAGGATCTCAGATCAGAAAGAAATCACTCTCAGCAAGTCCCAGAAACCTCTCTCGAAGGCAACGTGATTTCAACATCCAAATCCCTTTTTCCCTTTCATTTTTCATCATACCTTTCATCAAACTTGATGAATTAACCACTCTCCACCATCATCCAAGTGCAAGGGCTGATTTTTAACGCTCAATATCAAGCTCAAAGTCTCCAAGAAGGTCCATCTTTCTCACCTTTCTCTTCAAATCTTCTTGAATTTGCAATAACTTGTTTTATTACTTGAGCACTTTTATTATCTTATTTCACATATCCTAACATACCTTTTATCTAGTATTATTGCACATATCTTATTTTCATATAAATAAAAACCCAAAAACAAGAAAAAGAGGGTTTGCTCATAAATTCCAAAGAAGGATTCTCACACTTCTTCCACACTTTTTTCACAACTAAAACACTTCTTCTACACACACACACACACACACACACTTACAAATAAGAGATTTCTCCATTTGGATTTATGGGATAAACCCCACCCCTCATTTTTTATGCGAACTACGTGGACTTTGATGTCTTTATAGGCTACGTAGGCTTCTCGGGGTAAAACCCGAGACTTGAGTCCTTTTTTCACTTTTTCTCTTATTTTCTATCTTCTCTTTATTTCATTTTCTATTATACTCTATACACTTGTTCTTAGTAACGTATTATTCCATATGCGTTATCGTTCCATTATAACGATCAACGTAGGGGTAATCGCGTAAATCTTGTTTTCTACATTAATCTCACATTCCTACGGATGAATCGCTTTATCTTTTCCATGATACAAGTCGAGGATTCCTACCTCCATTCTATATATACACATTCACACATATCACGGGGGGAAAACATAAAGGAAAATAGAAAATATCCATGAGATACTTAAAGGGTGGAATGGGTGCCTAACACCTTCCCATTTCGTAACTAATCCTCTGAACCCTTCTCGAATCATTTTAGTTTCGCACGCACCAGTATGTCTTTGGATGCCATCCTTTGGGGTGGCTCCCCCTGTTTCTTTTGTCTGTTTTGATTAAAATAGAATGGTGAATCTGAATCTCTCTACATTTTTCACACCTCAAAAAATCGACGTCGGTCGAAGTGCTCTCCCGAGAGGGGTACGCGTGGGACCCGAAGGATCCTTTTCCCTTCGCGGCGGGAATCGGGGATGGCCACAGTGGCTACTCTGCTGGGGACGATATATATTTTGAGGGCTTGACTTTATTTACATTGATGCTATATTTCTTTATATTTCCCCCCATATCCGCATGTTCCCCTTTCTCATGTGTATCCCATGCTTACTCTTATATTCACACACTTGTAGAAAATTCTTCATGTACCCTTCACACCACATGCACCTAGGATCACATGTATATCCCCATGTTGCATGCATCATCCATCCATACTTGGTGTACCTTTTGGGGTACTTATACTTTGCTCCCTGTTTGGCATAATCAAGAAAAGCATTCTCATCATAAGATACATATAAGAGAATCATGCATGATTCACGCGATATCACCAAAGAGCATTGCTATTGACCAAATTTCTCCCAGTAACTGGAGGGTCACTTCGTGATGGGAGCTGGTCCGGTAGGTCACAATTAGACTAAGCGATATGACTCTCACCTTCCATTGGCCAAGTACCTTCGACGTATATTGAACGGTTCCCCCGCATCGTACCGCTTGACCGAAGTCATGACGGGAGGTATATCGCAGGGAATTCATTCACGTTCGCCGAGTATATCGAATTCTCTCTCACACGTACCATCCCCACGAGGTATATTGTGAGGCAATTCACGTACACTCAGGTATATCAAATGGCTTGTCCACACGTATCGATTGCCAGCAAGAGCAAGACGTATATCGTGGAAGTCACGCCAAAGTGGGGAACCCATGCCGATTCACCCAACCAACTGCATACTCGCATATAGGTGTCAAACCTAGGACACACACTCTAGATTACCGGTTTCAACCCGAAACTCTGCCGAAATTTTGGGTCGATCTGCCCCCCAATTTTCGCGCATTTTTTAAAATGGGACCTTGTCCGCGAGCCTGGTTACAAGTCCAAACGTAGCTTTGCATATATTAAGACCCCCACTTTTCTAGGCTCGGGTCCCGTCCGGCATTGCATTTAAGAGAATTAAATACAAGTGAGAACATAATAATAATAATCATACTAAGTTCCGTCTCCAAAAACATTTCTCCCTTTTTATCAAAAAAATCCAAAAACATTTCTCCCTTTTTATCAAAAATCCAAAAACATTTCTCCCTTATTTATTAAAAATCCAAAAACATTTCTCCTTTTTTATCAAAAAATCCAAAAATAGTTTCTCCCTTTTTTTCTCAAAAATAAATCTCATCCTACGCCTTCTCAGGTTGATCGCATGCCCTTGGACTCGCTCCTTATTGGCTTCGATCTTCAGTCAAATCACCTCGGGGTTTCATCCTCTCCTCTACTACTTCTTCCGGGTCCGGAATCCATCCATCTTCCATGGAGAATGCAGATCAAGCACTAGTCATACAACCGGATCTGCCTACGATCCTAGTTTAGCTCATGACCATGATTGACAACCTCCAAGCCAAGGTCCGAGAAGTAAAATGAAACCAATTTCCTATTGCTCAAGAGCCCAAGGCCCTATTCCCTCATGCTATGGGTCCACCCGAGCCTATCTGGGTCTCGAAAGAATATCAACACGCTCCGCGTGCCCCTTCGGCTAATGGGCCGCTCCCTGCCCACCTTCCAATGACAAACATTGCCCAGCCTATGGCTAACCTGCCTGTGGTTGTTGATCCAAAATAGGAGGAGTTGAAAAAAGTCAAAGAAGATCTCAAGATGCTCACTAAGAATTTTGATCAAGTCAGGATCTCTGGGAATTACATGGACTACACCCACATGTCTCCTTATCCTAAAGATAGGTTACCCGAGAAGTTCAAGATAACAAATATTGAGAATTTCAAGGGGAGTGGTCCCCCAATTATTCATCTTCACAGTTATCACCGTTCCATGACTCTCCTAGGGGCTTTCGAAGAAGTAATGGCCCAACTATTTCAGTAAACTTTGAAGGATAGTGCCCTCCGATGGTTTTTATCTCGTGAGGAATCCAAAATCCGTAGCTGGGAGGATGTAGCCCGAGAATTCATGTCGCTGTACAAATACAACGAAGAGATTGAGGTCACCCACCGTTATTTAGAGATGCTCAAACAAAACTCCAGAGAATCAGTCAGTAACTTCATAACCCGACGGAGGGAAAAAACAGCTACCATGACGAATTGGCCATCTGAGGAAGAACAAGTCAACATAGTGAAGAAGAATTCCTTGCCCCATGTCCAAGTGACCATGGGAGGACAGTACTACCCCCACTTTTGAGCTCTCAGAGAGGCAGGAGTAGAAATCAAGGAAGGTCTTGCCAAAACAGAAATTGAACCAAAGAAGGTGTCCGGACAGTTCACCCCCAGAAAATATGACAAGCCTGCCAATGCTACAGTCTCAACCATCAACAACATCTCTCAACCAACCACATCATAGTCACCAGAAAGTTGCCCTACCCCCGTTCGAAGGGAATACACTGAGCTTCATGCTTCCCTCTCCAAAGTTTACCAAGCCCTGTTAAGACAAAACATTATAAAACCCGTGGATCCCCGACCATTACCCAATCCACTTCCTAGAAATTTCAAGACTGATGCTCATTGCGCCTTTCACCAAACTTCCGGCCATACCACCGACCAATGCTTCCACCTTCGAAACATAATCCAAGATCTCATCGATCGGGGTACGATCGACCCACTAGCCAATCCTAAGCCAAACACTACTCACAATCCACTCCCAAATCACACCAATGCTATCTTCTTGGAAGAAAACCCAGATTTTGATCCCTCAACTCAAATCACACCCCTATACCCTCCTAAACCTCTTCAAATTTACCTATATTTCCTCCTACACCCTACTAGCCCCACTGATCAGGCACTGTCACTCCTTACTAGAGCATGAATCGCTGTCCGGACCCGTTCTGAAAGTGGAAGTATGGAATTATCAGAGGTACTGAATCAACCCCTAGAGTTCAGGCTGAAATTGCTTTCATAATTGATTATCGATTGCCAGAGGTTCAGTGCGCTATTTTTGGAAGCGCGGAAATGGGCCCGAGAGTCAGATAGTTGGGTGATACCAATCGATGAAGTAGGCTTAGATGATGTTGTCCAAATCATGGCGGAAGCATTCAGGAAAACCAACAACATTTGTTGTATCACCGAGTTATTTGGTGCTTTGAAGCTATAAGGGCACCTGGTCCCTTCACCGTTACACATCCCCACAAAATGGGAAGACCTATATGAAGAGGCCGTTGAAGTTATGGAATGCATTGACTTCATAAAGGAAAACAGAATTGTTTCCACCGGATGGGGTAAGAGTTCAAAAATTCAAATGAAGAGCAAGCTTTGAGAAGAACTGGCCCAGTAACTGACTTATGTGGGATGATATCGTTTGAAGAACTCATCGGAGAAATAAATAGGGGGCAGAGCATCCTGAGATCGATGAAGAAATGGGATTCATGTTTTTCTCTTCTTCGGTAAATCACATGACCAGATCAGGGAGACATTATCAGGTTCCAAGCTCACTACCAGCAAATGACAAGGGGAAGATCGTTGAAAACCTTCCTATGCTAGAAATGACCATCGACGAGAGCAAGATCCTCAATCAACTGAAGAAACCTCAAGCTAACATCACTCTATGGGGTCTTTTCATGTCTTCCCAGCTGCACATAAATGCTTTAATCAAGTTGCTCACAGGACCCATAGTTCCTCCTTCTACCACACTAGAAGAAGCGGTAAATTTGGTCAGATCCTTGACCTCCACCCGAATGTTGTCATTATCTGAACAGAAAATCCCCAAAATTGGGCCAAATCACAATCATACACTCAATATCTCCATCGAAGTTATGGGGAAGGTTGTACCATTTTCCCTCGTTGATAACAGATTCGCTTTGAATGTCTTCCTCCGAGAACCTTCAAATGTTTGGGTCTGAAAGAAAGTGACCTCGCTCCAACCTCCGTCGTCGTGCGTGCCTATGATAATACCCGTCGGGAGGTGATGGGATCCATAAAACTTACAATAGGGGCTGGGCCTATAAACCCTGCCGTCGAATTCCAAGTCATTGATATCCTGACATGTTTCAACCTGTTGCTCGGACGACCCTGGATCCACAGTATAAAGGGTGTCTCTCCTCATTCCATCAGAAATTGAAGTTCTTCACCGATGGGAAAGTTATCACCATTTTAGGTGATGGCAAAAATACCGAAGATGCAAGGACCAGCAGTCCAATTCTCGAGATATAGCATGGGTAAAATGATATGCTCCTATCAGGATTCCGAGTTGAGCCACCCCTACACCCGGCAGGGGACGGTTTCAAAGAAAGGGTTTATCCAGAATATGACCCTCATGGTAATGTCAATATGATTCAGATGTTCAGAAACATGCACTTCATGCCCGAACCGGGGCTAGGACAAAGGAAGCAGGGGATAATTGACCCCATCGAACTGAAGAAAGCTTTCCCTCCTTGTGGTTTGGGGTATCAACCGTCAAAACAAGAGCTCAAAATGATTTGCCAGTCTCGACCAAAGAGAAGATTAGACTGCATCCAGATTCTCCCAAGTGACTCCCTGAATGGACGAACATCAAAGAGGGAGAGGATTTCCCCTTTTACGGTTTTCCAGAACCATGGTACGACCGCACAAATAAGAAAATAAAGCTTGGAATGGAGATCTTTTTCCAAGATAGTTACCCATGGGCTGGAAATTTCCCACACTGCGTACAATCGCTTATCAAAGAGACCAAAAAGACCGAGGAAAGTGATTTCAAAGATTCTTTCAACTTGCAGACATTGGGTCTAGCACTCTGCATGGTTCATTCAGGCACCACACTACTGGACCCCTCTCATCTGATTAAAGCTGCTGATACACCTCTCCTCAACTGGCATGATGAGCCAGCTCTACCTCTTGAAATCTCACCTAACCCCAATGTTTACCATGTTTCATCTAGTGTTGTCTACCCTTGCTCAAATGTAATCGAGACCTCTTTTAATGAGGTTCTCAATGTTATTTTTCCTATCAATGAAATAAACGAAGATTTTGAGTATCTTGCTGTGCCTTACATTAACTGCTTAGATTCTAATCAAACATTTGATGATGATGATTTTGCAAATGAACAATTCTTAACTAATCTAAATAAGGTTAATAATAAACAACATAATCGCGTTCAAGTTAATAAAGAAGAGACTGTTGCTATTAATCTCGGTTCTAGTAGCCAACCGCGCGAGATTAGGATAGGGGCCACCCTTGACGAGCATGAGCGCGCACAACTCCAAGAATTGCTAAAGGAGTTCGTGGATGTCTTCGCATGGTCCTACGACGATATGCATGGTATCGATCCTAAAATAGCACAACACAAGATCCCCACTCTCCCAGATTACAAGCCGATTAAGAAAAAATTGAGAAAGCTCCGCACCGAATGGTCGCTCAAGGTCAAAGAAGAGGTGGTCAAACAGTTGAACGTAGGTTTTATTCAAGTAATCGAATATCCCACGTGGCTAGCCAACATTGTACCTGTGCCAAAATCAGGAGGAAAGGTTCGAATGTGTGTGGATTACCGAGATTTGAACAAAGCTTCTCCGAAGGTTAATTACTCGCTACCCAATATCGACATGATCGTGGACAACACAGCTAGTCATGCTCTTAAGTCATTCATCGATGGGTTTTCCGGATATAACCAAATCAAGATGCAACCCGACCACCAAGAAAAAACCGCATTCATCACCCCATGGGGAGCCTTTTGCTACACCGTTATGCCATTTGGTCTCAAGAATGCTGGGGCTACCTACCAGAGGGCCTCTACAACCATCCTGCACGATCTGATTCATAAGGAGGTCGAGGTTTACGTGGATGATATGATTATCAAGTCCAAAACTAGAGAAGGTCATGCTCCTGCTCTCCGAAAGTTCTTTAAACAACTACGGAAGTATCAGATGAGACTCAATCCACAGAAGTGCGTCTTCAGCATTACAAAAGGAAAACTCTTAGGATTCATGGTCAGTGAGAAGGGGATAGAAGAAGATCCCACCAAGCTGAAGGCCATACTTGAGATGCCACCCCCCCGAACAGAGAAAGAAGTCTGAGGTTTCCTTAGGAAATTACAATATATCAGCCGATTCCTCAGCCAGTTAACCTCCATCTGTGAACCAATCTTCAAGCTCCTCTGAAAGGATTCAACCAAGGTTTGGAACGAGGCCTGCCAATAAGCTTTTGACCGAATCAAATAATATCTGACCCAACCTCCAGTTCTCATGCCACCACACCCTGGTCTCCCTTTGCTCATATGCCTAATCGTAATCGACACTGCAGCTGGGGCTTTTCTAGCCCAATACCTTGAAGACTCCCGCAAAGAAAGATCCATCTATTATGCCAGTCACAAATTGGCTGGGTATGAGGTCAACTACATTGCTTTGGAAAAATCATATGTCGTGCTTGTCTGGGTCACCCAAAAGTTACGACACTACATGCTCGCCTTCCTCATCAAACTTGTATCCCTAATGGATCCCATCAAATACCTGCTTGAGAAACTCACCTTATTTAGCCGAATGGACCGATGGTTGATGCTCCTAACTAAGTTTGATATTGTGTACGTCACACAAAAAACCATTAAAGGAAGAGCCATCTCTGAATACCTCGCGGATTACCCCGTAGAAGAAGCTAATATCTGGATCTTCGAATTCCCATATGAGAATATCCTTTGCACAGCCCAAGACAACCTCCGATGGCAAATGTTCTTTGACGGCGCTGCCAACAAAAAGGGATTTGGCATTGGGATACTCCCGGTTGCCCCAGATGACTCTCATACTCCCATCGCCATCAAATTGGATTTCCTCTGCACAAATAACATGACGGAATACGAGGCATGCATGGTGGGCCTCAAGTTCACTCTCAAGAAAAGTATTCAATACCTTGACGTATATGGGGATTCTGCCCTCATCATCGGTGAAGTGCTCAGAAAGTGGAAAGTCAAGGACGAAAAGCTCCAACCCTTTCACGCCCAATTAGAAGAGTTAGCCTCCCAATTCCAAGATATCACCTTCCATTACCTACCCTGAGCAAAGAATAACCTAGCTGATGCTCTCGCTACCTTGGCCTCTATGGTCGACATGCTCAAGGGAATAACAATGACCCCCTTCCTAGTTCAAAAGCAAGACAAACCAACCCACTGCTACCATATTGAGCTCATCACCACAAAAGATCTTGAGCTAGTAAACTACTTCTACTATGATATTTAGTTCCTCCTCAGGTACGGTAGGTATCCCGAGGGTTCCAACAAGAACGATCGAGCTACCCTTCGAAGGCTGGCCGCCCAGTACATCATATGTCATAAAGCACTACTCAAGAGGAATTTTGATGGAGCTCATTTGTACTATATCGCAGGGGATGACTTTGAAAAGATAATGCAAAAAATCCACAGCGAGGAATGTGGGCCCCATATGAACGGTCACATGCTTGCCAAGAAGATCATCCGACAGGGCTATTACTGGACCACCATGGCCCAGGATTGCACCGCCTATGTTCGGAGATGCCCTAAATGCCAATAGTTCTCTAATATTCAACACTTGCCTTCGCGAGAATTATACAACTTGACCTCTCCCTGGCTATTCTACACCTGGGGTATCGACATCATAGGGAAGGTTATGCCAAAGGCTTCAAACGGGCATGAGTTCATCCTAGTTGCCATTGATTACTTCACCAACTGGGTCGAAACTGAATCATACGCAGTATTAAATGCCATGAAGGTGGACAACTTCATCAAGAACAATATCATCTGCAGATATGGGGTCCCTCACGATCTACTGTCAGATAAAGGTTTGCACTTCGAGGAAGAAGTCACAAAAATAATCAACGAGTATGGGATTTAGAGACACAAATCTTCTCCCTACCGACCTCAGACCAATGGTGCAGTTGAAGCCGCCAATAAAAACCTCAAATCCATCATGAGCAAGATGACCGAAAGTTGTAGGGATTGGGCCAACCGGATCCCGTACTCCCTCTGGGACTATCGAACCTCCATCCAAACCTCTACTGGGGCTACCCCTTACTCTCTGGTCTACAGCATGGAAGTTGTCCTCCCTGTGAAGCTGGAAATACCCTCGCTACATGTCATGCTCGAGAGTAAGGTTAGTGAAGAAGACTGGTGCCAAAGCCATCTTAATGAGCTTGCCCTCCTGGATGAAAGAAGATTAAAAGCTCTTTACCAGATACAGGTGTACCATCGCCGAATCGCGCGTTCATTCAACAAGAGAGTCAAGGACCGTGACATCTGAGAGGGGGATTTAGCCCTCAAGGAGATAATAGAGCCCAATTGGAGAAGCCCTTATATTGTGAAGAAAATCTTATCTGGCGGTGCCGTCATGCTCACTGACCTGGATGGGGAAGAGATGGCTCGTCCAGTCAATCTAGACCGTCTCAAGAAATTCTACCCCTAGTTCGAGATCTCGGCGCGCTATGACTCTTCTCATCCCTCTTATATTCTAAAAAAAATAATCTTCACTTCCCTCTTCCCAAAACTACGTGGGCCTGATCCTCTACAAAAACTATTTTAAAACTTTTCAAAAACCCCAGAGGTACGTAGGGAGTTCATACATCTCACATGAGCACGACCCCTTTTTTTTCATAAAAATATATTCTTTTCTTACCTTCGAGAACGGCAGTTAATTCTAAACATCTATTTGAACAAAATGATTATGTATGCCTTAGCGACCGGTATAGATAATTCAAAGTACAAAATTCATCGAAAGGCACAGCTGGATGATCAGAAACTTGTTTATTTCATTTATAAGAAATTACAGTATGGATTACATAATAAAAAGGAATGGATAACTCCCTTCCCCCTATTACCATAAAAATCCAGATAAAAATCCCCCACATCTGTTACACAACTAAACTCTCCAAGAGTCCTACCCACAGCTACTAGAAGAGCCTTCACCCTGATCACCCACATCCTTAAGACCCCAAGTTTCCCCTGCCTGAATAGAGTGTCGCAAACATTCCATGGATCGATGATCCTTAACCATCTTCGAAAAGACCACAACACCCCCTTCCATAGAGTCAGATAAAATAAACCACCTTTGACCAGTCTCTACTTCCAACATTTTGCTGACCACTTTCCTCCACAACCACTTCATATAATCTTTGGGGACATGGAAAACCTTCCCAACAGACTGAGAAGGACGGGTCGACGGATGCCAATTTTCCCACAGAGATCCAAGCAACAGACGCAGGCTCTCAGTTTAATCCTCTACTGGAAAAAAATTTGAGATCCGAGGGGGCACGACCTGTGCCCAGCCAAATTGGCGCAGAAGCCGCTAAGGGAAATAAAAAGAGGTCTGTTTGAGACCAACCAGTCACACATATGAATGCTCTCCTAGCTTCAGAATTTTCTGTAACTGTCCCCACCAAGGCACTGACCAATATAGCCCACGAGCCCCATGCTCCACAAGCTAATTTTCCCAATTCTCAACATGTAGGCCCATGTTGATTAAGTAGTGCGAAAAGAAGTTAGGTACAGCCGACATGGGATACTCTGGAGGAGTCGCCAAACGAAATCTTTCAAACAACCACATGAACAGCATCACAGGGCTCCCCCTCAAAAAGTCATAACGGCCTTCTCTCCAAGCATCCAGGCCATTCAGAATCTCCGCCAGTATTACCGTCGTAGGATTGCGATGGTATGACATCCATGAGATAATAGCTGCAAGTTGAGAGTCCACTTGCACCTCTCCAGTCACCAACAGCAATTTGGAAACAAGGCCCAGAATAACGGCTCCATCATAGCCAGCATCACCTACTTCCCGCAAATGCACGGACTGCAGCACTGCCGAGAGAGAGATCTTTCCTTCAGCGACCAGCGATCTAGCCGCCAAAGGCGAGATATGAAGAAGCCCGGCCAACAAATCCCTAGGGGAGCAGGAAAATTCAGGTAAAGTCGTGACAACACTGGGATTCACACCCAGTATGGCAAAAAATTCCTTGTAGGTAAGACAAACTTCTTCCAGCCCAAAGCGGAAAACATGGTCTTCGGGGTACCAGAATTTTACCGCCGCTATCAGCATATTCCACTCAAAAGGTCGATTACACCACAAGGAGACTCGACGCATGTTGAAAGCATTGTAGTCGACATTATAAGATCACATTGCTTCTAAGGCTTCAAGATAATTCGCAAACTCATCGCTACTAGGGAGAGCCATCTTGCAAGACTAAGAAATAGTAGGCAGATGAGGATACGAAGGTGTGATGAGAACAGTCCACCCTTCTCCCTTTTATACTTAAAAATCCTCACAAGAGACATAATCCCTGCAGAAATCGGAGGGAATCCTACCCCACAAGGTACCAAAGGCTGAAGAGGGTACAAATCAAATCTTTCAATTGATGGGACTAGACTGAACTACCGATAGGCAGGTCAGGGTGCTTACCGATCGGCAACCCACCCATTTTTGGAAATTCCCATTTTTCCTCTTTTGTCAAATCTAAAAACTCAAATAAAAATTGATATTCTAAATAGAATTTCAAAATCTCTTTTCCTCCTTACATGATTTCCCTTATTAAACTAAAAACTTTCCTTCACAAACTTCCAAAAATATTCCTTTTTTTACGGTCACAGTAGCAAAATAAAAGCGCATGTGCATGCATTCATTGATCTCTAAAATAAAAGATAGTAAAAAAAACTACATTGCATTGCATATATCTATTTTCTGTGTTACATCATTTTACAAGAAATAGAAAGAAAATCCAATAATAATGGGACTCAGTCCGAACCCACATTCTCTCTCTCTCTCTCTCTCTCTCTCTCTCAAGATCTTCTACCCCTGCGATGCGCTCCCCTATGGCGAGACGACGCGCCTCCACTACCCGAGCCAGAGTCTTCCCCGGACGAGGCTGACGGCACCAAGCAAGAAGGAAGAGGGACAGCATCCTGAATGTGGGCAGTCACCGATGATATCCAATCTCTAATGTCCCTCAGCCAAGTGGTCGACACCCAGATTTGCTGCAAGGAAAAGGAAGAATCAATGTCAAGCAAAAGAAATAAAAGGAGGAGAAGGACCGAAAGGTTTATTGCAGGACGAAGGACCTCCTCTGTCAAACCTAGCTCCTACGAATCCATCGCAAGAGGATGGTGTAGCATCAGCACTATCCCTCCATCAGCCCGTCGGATGTTGTACGAAGGAGTGTGCAACCGCACGAAATGGACCTCCGAGGTTGTCGCCGCCGCAGGTGCCGACGGACCACCACCACTATGGGAAGACCCCACCGCCCGACTCGAACCAGCGGGTGGGAAATCCAAGGCATCATGTATTCTGGGCGCCATCAACCATCTCATCACAAAGTCCATATAGTCATACGGCGCAGCCATGTCAGTGTACAACGCATAGGACTCGCCGATCATCGTCGCGATCATCTCATCCTCCAACATCCATATCTCCCGCCTCATAGACGTAGGAGGCTGTGAAGGTGGCACCACCACCTCTTTCCCAGCAATCTGGCGAACCACTCTCTCTTCGAGATACCAGGAATGGCCAAACTCAAGCGCAACAAATGCTTCATCTGCGCGTTAACCCCAGTCATCCCCGTTTCCTGAATGGCTGTACCCCAAGGATAAAAGGTCACCTGGAAATCCCCAAGCATGCATGAGTCAATATAAGATCAGAAGGTGCAAAAACCAAGACTGAAAAGGAAAGGACCTTACCCGACCACTAGTCAGGGCATTCAAGACCTGACGCACCATCTCCAAGGAGAGATATCCCTTCGACTGTCGGTTGGCCTTACGCCATCGATACAGTCAGCAGAAGTCCCCAACAGTGTCGTCCTTCAAAGCAATCAGTGGGGTGTTGCACCCAATCACCTCATAGAACCATGTCTGGATTCACAAATAAAAAGAGACGCATAAGGAAAATGTGAATGCATGAAAGGAAAATGCGAATGCATGAAATGAAAATCCGCAAAGTAAAGAATATCTCAAGGAGATATGTAGCTCCAGTAAAAGTCTACCGACAGCACCGGCTGAATGCATCCAAAGAAGAGTAAAGGGTCGCCAAGGTCAGACTCCCCCAATCGTAAGAAGGGATGTTCGAAAACATCCTCAAGTACGGCAGAAACCATAAATGGACGACGTCGCCGCTCGACGCCACCATGAAACCTCACAGCACCAACAAGATGACTAACCGAGCCATCTGCCTCACTTGCAGCCCGTCCTCCACGTCTACCACCCTGCTCAGCAAAACATCCTTCAGCAAGGACAGCTCTAGATACTATCCTCCTCACATCACCAAGTGCCGCATATACCGCCTTTGGCCTCACCCGCGAGGAGAGATCCACCTCTATCTGCTCCTTATCACAATCCAGCCCCAACAGTTATTGCACATCTATGGGAGTCACCGCCATCTCCCCGAAGCCAAAATCGAAAGTGTGGGTAGTGTCCCATCACCTCTCCCCCAAAGCGCACAAGACCGCTGTCGAACGAGGCGTCTCATCCAACGCAGTCGCTGACCTCCCAAAACCTGCTGATGATACCTTCCAATGCACCATAGGTGGGAGATGCTCGCAAACATCCTTAAGCCCCATCGTCCCGCGGGCACGCATGTTCTTTAAGAAATATCAGACTGGGAAAAGGAAAAATCTCATCAAAGGTCAAGAAAAAAGGAAAAATCACCCAAAAAGAAAGGAATGCCAAAGGTAAGGTTACTTACATAACTTTCGGGAATCACTCTCGAAGAGCAATGATGCGATGGCTCCAGCAGCAGGGTCCGTTCATCCGCAACCGGCTCGAATGCATCAAAGGCATTCTCGTTCCCCAAAGCAAGGGACACCCTGTCCCTCCAATCCACATTCGCACAGTCATCAACGGTTAACCACTCCCGGTTGACAGCAGTGCTCACAAAGGCGTCCATTTCTTGAAGATCGGAATGTTAGAACAATTCGAAGAGATAAATCGCAGAAAGAGACAAGATAAGAAGCTGTGAAAAACGAAGGGGATTTTCCCCCTTTATATGGGATGCCAAGCGCCATGCCAATCGGCACCTCACCCTTCCATACCAATCGGCACTGACCCTTCACCTTCCCGAGGCAGCCCAAAAGTCTGTGCCACTGCCAAATGGCACCTCTCAGTCTATACCGGTCGGTACCCCTCTTAAATTTCGTACAGAAATTCCTGAAAAATGCCAAAAAACCCTGAAAAATCCTTAGAAAATTCCTAAAAATCCTAGGAGGGATTTAGAACGTTTTCATTAAGAAAATTTTACACTTCTTCAGGTGAAACCTCTTTTTTCCCCAAACGAAACCCTCAAAATGACTTCTCGAGCAATGCGCCCGGACCACCTAAACACTTCCTCAGCAGAGTTTACAACCTCAAACCGATTATCTCCCCAACAATAAACTCCTCCGCTCAAATCAAGGACGCAATGCCTCCCCAGCCATCGGCTACCCAGTGAGAAATAATATCGCATGATATTTTTCCCCAGCGAAATTCAGAAGAATCACTCGCCCCAGGAGATCCCTCCCAAAGGAAGATCCAAATCTTCCCCAGCTCATTCATCATTCCCCAGTGGAACCTCAAATCCAATTCCTTTACCCAGTGGAACTCTTTTCTTTTCCCAAAGAAATGCAATCACTCTTGGGTCAGAATTGACCCTGGTCTTGGATCGTCACCTCAGTTATGTCAGAATTGACCTCGGTCCTCGGTCGTCACCACTCTTGGGTCAGAATTGACCTCGATCTTGGATCGTGACCTGAGTTAGGTCATAATTGACCTCGATCCTCGGTCGTCACCACTCCTGGGTCAGAATTGACCTCGGTCTTGGATCGTCACTTGAGTTAGGTTAGAATTGACCTCGATCCTTGGTCGTCACCACTCTTGGGTCGGAATTGACGTCGATCTTGGATCGTCACCTGAGTTAGGTCAGAATTGACCTCGGTCCTCGGTCATCACCACTCTTGGGTTAGAATTGACCTTGGTTTTGGATCGTCACCTGAATTAGGTCAGAATTGACCTTGGTCCTCGGTCGTCACCACTCTTGGATTAAAATTGACCCCGGTCTTGGATTGTCACCTGAATTAGGTCAGAATTGACCTCGGTCCTCGGTCGTCACCACTCTTGGGTCAAAATTTACCCCGATCTTGGATCGTCACCTGAATTACATCATAATTGACCTCGGTCCTCGGTCGTCACCACTCTTGGGTCAGAATTGATCCTGGTCTTGGATCGTCACCTGAATTTGGTCAGAATTGACCTCAGTCCTCAATCGTTACCACTCTTGGGTCAGAATTGACCCCGGCCTTGGATCGTCACCTGAATTAGATCAGAATTGACCTGGATCCTCGGTCGTCACCACTCTTTGGTCAGAATTGACCTCGGTCTTGGATCGTCACCTAAATTAGGTTAGAATTGACCTCAGTCCTCGGTCGTCACCACTCTTGGGTCAGAATTTACCTCAATCTTGGATCGTCACCTTAGTTAGAACTGACCTCGACCCTATGAATTGGTCATCCTCTCTTCCTTAGGTCCTCAGAACTGACCTCGACCCTATGAATTGGTCATCCTCTCTTCCTTAAGTCCTCAGAATCGACCTCGATCCTCAGATTTGGTCATCCCCAGCATGCTCCTTAGGTCCTCAGAATCGACCTCGACCCTTTGAATCGGTCATCAGGCGGTGTCTAATCGACGACTATCATTTGTTACAAACTCACCCATCGAGGGGCTTTGTAGACACCTCATTCTGTTACCCCCTAACTCTCCTTAGGTACCTAGGACCTCCATTCATCACCGCAGACCCAGGTCATGTCCCGAGCACTAAGTTGGAAGCCATCGGGCACTCCCCGGCTTGGCTTGAATAAAAGTCAAACTCTTTGTCTCGATTGAGACTCAATGAATCTTCGAAGGGAACCAAATACCCTTTCCAACAGTCTGCCCCATGCGCGATTCTGACTCACCATGCAGACGAACTATCCGTTTGCGTCCAAAACCTGACCAAGAGGCCACCAGGCACTCCCGAGATCTTCTTGACCTAAGTCAACTCTTCAGCTCAACTGAGGCTGAATGAATCTTCTAAGGGCACTAAATACCCTTTACAACGGTCCATTTCGTGCACAATTCCGACTTTCCCTGCGGACAAACGATCCGTCTAACTTCGAGAGGTCACCGAATGTTTCTCGAGCCCGGTTGACCAAAGTCAACTCTCCAAAATGGGTCAAACTCGTTGGAATGTCGAAGTACATATCCTAACCTTTCTAACGGTCTGCCCCGTGCACGATTTTGACTTACCATGCGGACGAATGATCCATTTGCGTCCGAACGATTCCCCGTCCAATGGACCGATAAACGCTTCCGAGCCACATTTGACCCAAAGTCAACTCCTGAACTCGAGAGCGGTCCAAATGACTTTCAAAGGTCTCTAAAATAAATTTCTAACGGTATGCCCCATGTAGAATTCTGACTAATGGTTTGCCCTCGGCGGCTAATTTTCCAAAAAAGCCTAAAGCGCACTGCCAAATGGCAGGACTCAGGCCCTGCCTATCGGCACCTGCTGATAGGTAGTGCCATGGAAATGCTGATTGATAGAACCATGGGCCTATAAAAGGAGGCATTGGCCTTATTTGCAAAAGGAGCTCATATCAGAAGGAAATCACTCTCAGCAAGTCCCAGAAACCTCTCTTGAAGGCAGCGTGATTTCAATTTCTAAATCCCTTTTTCCCTTCCACTTTTCATCATACCTTTCATCAAACTTGATGAATTAACCACTCTCCACCATCATCCAAGCACAAGATCTGCTGTTCAACGTTCAAGATCAAGCTCAAAGTCTCCAAGAAGGTCCATCTTTCTCACCTTTCTCTTCAAATCTTCTTGAATTTGCAATAACTTGTTTTATTACTTAAGACCTTTTATTATCTTATTTCACATATCCTAACATACCTTTTATCTAGTATTATTGCACATATCTTATTTTCATATAAATAAAAACCTAAAAACAAGAAAAAAGAGGGTTTTCTCATAAATTCCAAAGAGGGATTCTCACACTTCTTCCACACTTTTTTCACAACTAAAACACTTCTTCTACACACACACACACACACACACACACACACACACACACAATTACAAATAAGAGATTTATCCATTTGGATTTATGGGATAAACCCCAACCCTCATTTTTTATGCGAACTACGTGGACTTTGATGTCTTTATAGACTATGTAGGCTTCTCGGGGTAAAACCCGAGACTCGAGTCCTTTTTTCACTTTTTCTCTTATTTTCTATCTTCTTTTTATTTCATTTTCTATTATATTCTATACACTTGTTCTTAGTAACGTATTACTCCATATGCTTTATCATTCCATTACAACGATCAACGTAGGGGTAATCGCGTAAATCTTATTTTCTACATTAATCTCACATTCCTACGGATGACTCGCTTTATATTTTCCATGATACAAGTCGAGGATTTCTACCTCCATTATATATATACACAGGCACACATATCACGGGGGGAAAACATAAAGGAAAATAGAAAATATCCATGAGAGACCGAAAGGGCGGAATGGGTGCCTAACACCTTCCCATTTCGTAACTAAGCCTCTGAACCATTCTCGAATCATTTTGGTTTCGCACGCACCAGTATGTCTTTGGATGCCATCCTTCGGGGTGGTTCCCCGTTTTTCTTTTGTCTGTTTTGAGTAAAATAGACTGGCGACTCTGAATCTCTCTACATTTTTTACGCCTCACAAAATTGACGCCGACCGAAGCGCTCTCCCGAGAGGGGGATGCGTGGGACTCGAAGGATCCTTTTCCCTCCGTGATGGGGATCGTGGATGACCACACCCTTGGTTTTAAGTCGCCATTCCAGATCCTTCGATGAGTTGTATAAATAGATGCCTTTGGTGAGGCAATTAGAGACTTTTGGTTATTCCTTGTTTGAGAGAAAAAATAGAGAGTAGAGAGAAGAGAGATAAAGGATTATAGAGAGAGATAAAACCCTAATCAAACTTCGTCAAATCCAAACTAGAAATACTTTTCTGAGAGTTAAACCTTTGAGTGTTTAGTTAGTGTTTTGATAAGTTATCCTCTCTTATTCTTGATCATTCTTCCAACTTGGTCACGTTGGTTGAGTTTTACAGTTTCTCTACATAGAAACTTGAGATCTCGTCTTTGTAATAGGAATCACATAGATAGTTTAATCTTTTGATTTCTTATTTGGAGAAATATTTCTTGTTGGTTATTTTTAAACTAATTTTATGTTTTCAAACCCTAAACAACTAATATTCATTCTGATTTCATTTTACTCAAACAATCAAACTTAGATCTAGATTTGAGATCTTGATTGGGGATTGCACTTTCTATCTTTTCTATTTTCAAAACAAGAAAGTGTTGGGATCTTGGATATTTTACAACAAGATTACCTCTTGATCTGTGGTTGTTTTGAAATGTTTAAAGTTTGTTATTATCTTAACTAAACTAATTTTGGAAAATCTTGCATATCTAGTGATTATGTAATTTAATAAATCATTATGTCTATATTAAGTGTGAGTGTGATGCTTGCATACGTTAGAGAGCACATCACCACTACACTTTCACTCTACCACACTTAAAGTGTTAGTTGAATGATCTTGGATATGGTTGAGTCGACGTAAAGCTAGAATCGAATAAAGTTACGAAGATGAAGAGAGCATCAACAACAACAACCTTAAGAAAAGTCAGACCTAATCCAGAGGAGTTGGTAACGGTTATGATCTTATTTTTGGTGTGTTTGTGTGGTTTGATTATTAAATAGCTTGTAATTTGTTACTCTGTTTTAGTGATTTTTTTTGTGACGTAGAGGCCACCGTGGATGTTTTCCCAATTGGGTGGGGTTTTATCACGTTAAAATCACTTGTGTACACTTCTTTTACTCTCATCTTCTTCTTAAGGTTGTGTTGGTCTATTTTGTTTAAGTTTTGTTTTTCAAAACTGGTACACCTATTACTGAAATTACTCGTTCATAACTGTTTTATACATCTTGTGTTTATAATTTGTTTTAAGAAAAGAGTTTCTTCAACAAACAGTTCGAATCCATTTATATAGTTTAATCTTGTATTAAACAACTCAATTGGTAGTTTTTCAACCGTCTTCATCGTTCGAATGATGTTTGGTGTTTTTTGACCTTCCATTTATGTTGTCATCATTTGAACTGTTGATAAAAACCTCATGTCAGGTCTTGGAGCCTGACGGTGGGGATTTAATCAGATGAGGCACAACATTATTTTAGGACTTTTGAGTGTGTATAAGAGAGGTGTGGGGTGGGTGATGATGCTAAGATTTAGCACCACCGGGTAAGTGATAGTGAGCTCAAACAGTAGCAGCCATGGCAGCCATAGAGATGTATAAGTGTACAAATATGTAGAAGGGGATGAGTATAAGAGGAAATAACACAATAATGTATAGTGGTTCAGCCAATTTGGCCTACATCCACTGTGAGTGTGTGATCCACTAAGTATGGGCACTAATGGCCTTGGATACAATGCACATAACCCTCTCTCTCTCTCTCTCTACTGTGTGTACCAGAAGAGTTTTGGCTAGGGCTACAGTTAATTGATCGATCCCCTGTAGGGTTGTAGGTGACAAGTATATATAGGTCTTGGGGGGTGTAGTGTACCCCCCAAGTATGCATGGCGCATGTGAATAATGATCTAGCCAATCCCCTGTTGACACCTGTAGATGCCAAATGATGACATAATATTCCCTCACGTGAGGGTGTGATTTTGTTATAACGGTCTCCCACGTGTCATATGAGCCCCACGCGCACTGTTCCACGCATCTCCCAAACCACGCGCTGTCATGATATCACCCTCGGCCTATGAGCCGAGGCCGAGGGCAAAGTTTCTTCTGGGAGTGAGCCTGGCCCAATTCTGGCCTCGTACTGTCGGCCCCTCGTACTGTCGTCTGGGGCCCGGTAGAGGGTCGACCCCTCGTACTGTTGTCTGGAGCCTGGGTGGAAGGTCGGCCCCTTGTACTATCATCTGGAGCCTGGGTGGAGGGTCGGCCCCTCGTATTGTCGTCTGGAGCCTGGGCGAAGGGTCGTCAAGAGATTGGTGAAGGGTCGTCCCCTCGTATGGTCGTCTGTTTTGGAGGTAATCCTCTTCCAAGCCGAGGATATAAATGGGTATATCAATCACCCCCCAACCCTTAGCCATAGGTGCTGCTGAGATGGCTGAGGGATAGTGTTTTAAATGAGATGCATGTATGATCAGTTAGATGAGTGACACCTGGGAAGATACTCATTACTATTTTAGTTCCCAAGGTCATGGCAGCTGCGCAGTGCACTTGGGGCCTTGTGCCCTAATTATACCTTTCTTGGTAAACGGGTCCACTCATTACCAAAGTATTTAAGAGATTTTCAAACTCTCTCTCCTTCTTCTTCTTCTTCGCGCCCAAGCCTTTTCTCTCTCTAGAACCAGTTCCCATTACCATTTGCAGCCTCCAATTTGTCAGGTCTCAGCAGCGTTTTTTGCCCTCGTTATCAGGTACTCTCCTTTATTAAGCGCTTTCCTTTGCCTTCATTTCTGCTTGATTTTCTAGGGTTGTGGGGCTGCATTCTCTTTAGGTTGTGCCATAACCTTTTCCGGCGTCTTTTCTGATAACTGGTTCTTGGTTGTTCTTGAAAAAACCCATTGAGTTCCTTTGTTTAATCCGAAAGTCAAACCTGGTCAATTTAACACTTGTTTGTAGCTAAGTTAGGTGAGTTGGGTGTAATAGCTAAAGTGTAGAGTCTTCCCCTTAATGCTTAGGAGGCTTTATAACTTCGTATCTGAGTTCCCGTCTTTGAGAGAGAAGCTCTTTGCCGAGATCAGACGAGTAGAGGAAGAGGAAGAGAGGAGACGAGTGGCCGACCCTAATTGGGTACGACCCATCTTTCCCATTCCTCTTGCCACCAAAAGACCATCTAAGACCTCTGAGTCTTGTGGTTCGTCACCTCGTCCGGTCGAGACTCCCAACCCAAGTGAAATGGAAGAGAGAGCCTCCTCGCCAACTGGTGTTGTAACTTCTGATAGAAGGGACACATCTGACCTTAGTCCAGGCCGAGAGGTCGAGGGTACGGCCCCCTCTGAGGCTGTCCCTGTGACAACCCTATCCCCCAATGCGTTCCAAGTGGCTTTTCCTCAGGGTCCTCCTGTAGGTGATGAGGGGGAAGGGGATGAGGACGAGGATGACGATACGGATGACGAGGTTGATACCTCCCACGCCTCGTCCTTTATCTCCTCTGTTAGGGATAGAAACCTTCTGATATGGAGGCATCTTTATGGAGTGCCCTCCGGGGTAACTATGAGGGTTCCCTCTGAGACTGAGAGGGCTTTTGATTGTGAAGAGGGAGAAGTTGCAGTCTATGAACAAATGTTCAAGGTTGGAGTCAGGCTCCCTCTGCACCCTGCCATTGCCGATATCCTGTTTGCCCTCGGCGTTTCCCCCTCTCAACTTCCTCCTAACTCTTGGAGGACGATCTTGGGCTATATTTCCTTGTGGAAGAATTCCTTTACCGACGAGCCCTCGGTTGACCTATTTTTGGGATGCTACAACATCACCTCCTCGTCCAAGCAGCCTGGATATTATCACCTGGGGGCAAGGAGGTCTGAGAAGAAACTCCTCCATGTGGCACAAACTTCCAACCATGATTGGAAGAAGAGGTTTTTCTTTATCTCCGGGGAGTGGGAGCCCGTTGCCGATAGTCCGAGGGTCCCCAGGAAGTGGTCTAACCCCTCCATGAAGGCCAGGTCAGACCCTGGACTTAGTATGGAGGAGAAGGACATCGTAGATTATCTGAGAGGACGAGGGCGAGAGGGTGAGCTTGCCAAATTTGAAGACTTGATGACCCCTCGGTTCCTTAAAGAAGCTGGTCTGAGGGTCGGCCCTCTGACTGAACTATGTGAGTTATACTGAACATTTCTTATTATGCTTTTTGCCAAGTGTTTCCTCTTTAGATCTGCACTTTTCTAACGTATCTTCCTCTTATCAGATCGTCCTTCAGGTACACCAGACTATCTTTGGGAAATGACGGCTCCCAGCTTACTGTCTGGATTGGCCAAGAAGAAGGGGAAGGAGCCTCAGCAGGCTCCGAGGAAGACAAAGGACGCTGGGCCGACAGTGGTGGAGCCGACCACTGACAGTCATAAAAGGAAGGAGTCTGAGGTCCCTGTTGAGCATCGGCCTGATCCTCGGACAAGGGCCAGGGTCGAAGCCTCTGAGGGGACGGCCTCTTCGTCCAGTATCGGGGAATTTTAGTCTCAAAACCCGACACACTTGAGGGCCGACCCCTCGTCACTGATCACCAACTTAAGGGCAGTAAAGGACTCAATGTTCTCTGCTCCTTCGGCCTCTGACAATGAGTTCTTAGCGAAGATGCCTCCTGCTAAAGTGTACGACTATGGTCTGCACTCCCTTGCACAGGTATTGGTCTTGACCCACCTCTTTAATTTCATTCTTTCACTAACTGTTCCCTCGGTCCCTCTTGATATTTGTTCATTTTCGTGCAGTCTGTTTGTGCCCTCACCTCAGCCACCAAGTGGATGGCCGAGAATCAGGTGAAGTTCCATGAGGCTGAAATGGCTATTCAGCATGAGGCTGATCTTCAGTCTGAGCTTGACACTGCAAGGTCCGAGTTGGAAAGTTCCAGGACTGAACATGCAAGGATCCTGGATGAGCTGACAAGGCAGCACGACGAGGACATTAAGGCAAGGGACGAGGACATTAAGGCCAAGGACTTGCTGATAAAGGAGATGGATGAGGCCTTAATCAACATGGAGGTCAAGCACAAGACTGATCTCGAGGAAGATGTCAGAAAAGCCGAGGCCGATGCTGTTGAGGCCTACAAGGCTTCTGATGAGTTTCAGGGTTTTGGCCTTGAGTATCTGGAGAGGGGGATCAGGACGGCCTACCGATGGGTCGTCCTCAAATTCGATGATATCGTCTCCTCGGTTCGTCCTTCATTGGAGGCAGTTGGGTTGGACAACTCGCTGATCGCTGAATCTCTGTCCCAAGTAGAGTCCCAAGTTCAGGTTGAGGGCGTCAGCACTTCTGAAGATCGTCCAGCTCTGGTTATTGAGGAGACCATTCCTATAGATGTTGAGGCCCTGCCCTCCGATGTCGTCCCATAGGGTGGCTGCCTGTAGCCCATACCCTTTCAATGTATTTATCATTTTTGTGCTCTGTATTGTAAAACACTTGAATATTTTCTCTTTTATCAATACCATCGTCTCTCACAATGGCTGCACTGATGGCCGACTCTGAGACGGTGAGGTACACATAAAGTCGCTCACCCTGGACAGGTCGTGATAGCAGCAAGGGAGACCCTGAGTACGACTTTAGGTCCTTGAAAGCCTCATCACACTCTTCACTCCATTCGAAGGCCTTCCTAAGGATCTTGAAGAATGGCAAGCACTTGTCTGTGGCCCTGGACACGAACCTGTTCAAGGCAGTAACTCTCCCTATGAGCCTCTGAACGTCTTTAATGGACTTCGGGGTCCTCATCTCAATAAGGGCCTTTATCTTCTCAGGATTGGCCTCGATGCCTCTTTGATTGACAATGAACCCCAGGAACTTCCTTGCTCTGACCCCGAAGATAAACTTGGCCGGATTAAGCTTCATCTTGTATTTGTCCATCGTATTAAAGGTCCTCTCTAGGTCTGCCACATGATCCTCTGCCTTCAGACTCTTAGTCAGCATGTCGTCTACGTAGACCTCCATAGACTTCCCAATTTGATCTTCAAACATTTTGTTTATGGGGCGCTGGTATGTTGCCCCCGCATTCTTTAGGCCAAAGGGCATGACCCTGTAACAGTATGTCCCCTTGTCAGTGATGAAGGCGGTCCTCTCCGAGTCTTCAGGGTTCATGGAAATCTGGTTATACCCTGAGTAGGCATCCATGAAGCTCATGAGCTCATGGCCTGCGGTAGCATCTACCATCTGGTCGATGCGAGGGAGAGGGAAACTGTCTTTGGGACAGTTCTTGTTGAGGTCTGTGAAGTCCACGCACATTCTCCACTTGCCGCTGGCCTTTGGGACAATGACTGCATTGGACAGCCATTCAGGGTAGATGACCTCTCTGATAAATTCAGCATCTTCTAATTTTTTGACCTCGTCCCTGATGACCTCATATTTTTCTCTGGAGTAAATTCTCCTCTTCTGCTTCACCGGCTTCACTCCCTCTACCACATTGAGCTTGTGGCACATGACTTCAGGGTCAATCCCTGGCATATCTACATGACTCCAGGCAAAGACGCTTCGCCTTCTCCTCAATAATTTAATGAGGTCTTCCTTGATGTTGGGCTTCAGAGACGTGCCAACTTGGACGGTTTTTTCCGTGTCATCCTCATCGAGGATGATGGATTCTACCTCTTCCGCAGCCTCTCCTTTCTTCAGCTTCGTCTCATCTCTGGGGTCTAGGGTATCAATATTATAAGTGGTTGTAACCCTCTTGTGTGCCTCCCTCTCTTCAGCGGAGTTGTAGTAACATTCTCTCGCCATCGTCTGGTCTCCTTGAACTTCCCCCACCCCGTAAGGGGTTAGAAATTTGATCATCTGATGGACTGTAGACGGCACGGCTTTAAACCCCTTGAGGTCCACACGCCCCAGTATGATGTTGTAGGCCAAAAACACCTACTCATCCATCACAAAGAAACTGACCTTCTTAGTGAGCCATCTCGGCCACTCGTCCCCCATCCTCACATCAGCCTCATATACCCCAAGGGGGTGAACCTTTTCCCCACTGAACACAATCAATGGATGATGGTAGGGGACGAGTCTAGCACGGCTGAGACCCAAGGCTTTGAAGCATGGACAAAACATCACATATGCAGAACTACCCCCATCTACCAAGATCCTCGGCACTTCGCATCCGTGCACCCTAGTAGTGATGATGAGAGGGTCATCGTGTGGGGCCAAGAGATCTTTGAAGTCCATCCTTGAAAATCCCACTATCAGTGTGTCCATATCAACCTTCTTCCTTTTTTCTGACTTGACCTCCAGGGAAGTCGCGGGTACCGTCTTCGCCACTGCCTTGGCCTCAGCCACATGGGCCTTCCTGTCGGCGACCTCAGACCCTCCTCCTGCAAGACCTCCGAAGATCATTCCCACTCCGAGCGAGATCATATTAAGCCTCTTGACAGGCCCATGGTCGTCTCTCGGTGGGAGGTCAGGGTCGTCCTCATCATCAGAAGGGTCGTCCCCTCTTTTTTGAGGACCTTCTCTACATGCATCGCCTCGCTTCTTTCTAGGTTCGTCCCCTCGGCCCCTCTTGAAGGTGCCTTTGTTAACGTACTTTCTAAGCTTCCCTTCCTTCAGCATCTTCTCAATCTCGTCTTTCAGAGCAAAGCATTTGTCCGTTACGTGGTCGTGGTCTTGGTGAAACTCACACCACAGGTTCTTATTCCTCTTGCCGGGGGCTGCCCTCAGCTTCTCAGGCCACTTCAGGGATCGATCACTCTTAATCTCATTAAAAATTTGTTCACAGCTGACCGTCAGTGGGGTGTACCCCGCGAACTTGCCATCCGAGGACCTCTTCTTCCCCTCTTTGTTCTTCTTAGGGTATTTACTCCCACTAGCACCTCCTCTTTCGTCTTCATATTTTGCAGCCATCGCCTCTTCGCAGTTCATCACCTTTCCTGTTGTTAACAACAGTTCATCCATCGTCCTCGGAGGGTCTTCAGCAAGCTTCCATAACAGCCTCCCCTTTTGGAGTCCTCCATTCAGGGCTGTCACAGCTATGCTCTCCTCATAGTCTTCCACCTCCAGCTTCTCCTTATTGAATCTGGCTATATAGTCCCTCAGACTCTCACTCTTCCCCTGCTTGACATAGAGCAGGTGGGTGATCTTCTTCTGTGGCCTCACCCTAAAGCAGAAATTATGGATGAACAGGTCTGCCAACTGCTTAAAGTTTCCAATGGAATTTTTTAGAAGAGACGTGTACCAGATATGCGCAGCCCCTGTCAAGGTACTAGAGAAGGCACGGCACCTCATCTCATCTGAAATAGAGTATATGTCTACCGCCGACTAATACATCTCCACGTGGTGGACGGGGTTGGTGCTCCCGGCATACCTTGGGGTGACCACAGGTGGCTTGAACTTTGACGGCGTGGGGAAGTTGACTATCTTTGCCATGAAGGGTGAGCCTATGGTGTATCCCCTATGAAGAGGGTCTCGGCTCTTCAATATATCACCAATCTTATCCTCTAACCGCTGGATTGAGTCATTCCAGGGCCTCACAGGGTCGTCCTGGCCGATGTTATCCCCTGCCGCCTCTCCGAGGTGGACGGAGGGTTCTGCTGCAGCAGGCCTGTGTCGACTGTTCACTTCCCTTTGGCCGTCATCTCATCCCAGGGGTCGGCCGTCTGCTGCCTCCCCCTGGATCTCGCGTCGCTTCTTGGCCTGGACAACTGTTCCCGCAGGTCATTTATTGGGCCTAGCCTCTCAAAGGCCGACCCCCTGCTCAAGCGGTCAAAAGCAGAGCCTCTTGGGCGATCATCAGGGTTTGGTCTCCCGCACTTTCCCCTACTGTCCTGGAGGGGTCGCACAGTGTTGTTGGAGACCTCATAAGGTTCCTAGCACTCTATAGGAGCCTCCTCTTCCTCCAGATATCCATACCTATCCTCAGGGCAAGGGTTTTCTTACCTCCCCAGGCATAGACGCCGGGGGTCAGCAACATCCCTACGCCGCTGAGGGGGTGGCAGGTCTTTGCGTGGTGCCTGGGGTGGTCCCCTGGCCTCATGCTTCCCTGGAGCTGCTGTCGGAGTAATCATCTCAGGCGAAACCCCTGGTGCTCTTAGTATGTTCTGGCTTAGAGCTGTGAACTCCTCCTGCATCATCTGTTGGCTTGCTACCAGAGACTTTAGGGCTGCCGCCACATCATCCATCTCAGACTGAGGCGGCGGCTGACTGGAACTGGGTCTTCCCCCCTCATCCGGCGGGGGAAGTGGTGGCGGTGGCATCTCAGGTGCCAAGTGCTTGAGCTATGAAAAGTTGAACTGAAGAAAGTACTGGTGAGCTTGGGAACCTTAATGGGTCTCTTTCAATGGTGAAACACCTCCTCTCAGGGGGAGTGTTGGTTCACCACCAGAGTGCCCAGTGAGGTCAAGTTGTACAAAGGAAGAGATGTCTTCTCGTTCCCACAGACGGCGCCAAACTGATGATGCTAAGATTTAGCACCACCGGGTAAGTGATAGTGAGCTCAAACAGTAGCAGCCATGGCAGCCATAGAGATGTATAAGTGTACAAGTATGTAGAAGGGGATGAGTATAAGAGGAAATAAGACAATAATGTATAGTGGTTCAGCCAATTTGGCCTACATCCACTGTGAGTGTGTAATCCACTAAGTATGGGCACTAATGGCCTTGGATACAATGCACATAACCCTCTCTCTCTCTCTCTCTACTGTGTGTACCAGCAGAGTTTTGGCTAGGGCTACAGTTAATTGATCGATCCCCTGTAGGGTTGTAGGTGACAAGTATATATAGGTCTTGGGGGGTGTAGTGTACCCCCCAAGTATGCATGGCGCATGTGAATAATGATCTAGCCAATCCCCTGTTGACACCTGTAGATGCCAAATGATGACATAATATTCCCTCACGTGAGGGTGTGATTTTGTTATAACAGTCTGCCACGTGTCATATGAGCCCCACGCGCACTGTTCCACGCGTCTCCCAAACCACGCACTGTCATGATATCACCCTCGGCCTATGAGCCGAGGCCGAGGGCAAAGTTTCTTCTGGGAGTGAGCCTGGCCCAATTCTGTCCTCGTACTGTCGGCCCCTCGTACTGTCGTCTGGGGCCCGGTAGAGGGTCGGCCCCTTGTACTGTCATCTGGAGCCTGGGCGAAGGGTCGTCAAGAGATTGGTGAAGGGTCGTCCCCTCGCATGGTCGTTCGTTTTGGAGGTAATCCTCATCCAAGCCGAGGATATAAACGGGTATATCAGTGGGGAACCCACTATTTTGTATTCCTTCCCTCTAAGGATATCATAGCTCCTTCCCATTTATTATATTGTCTTTCACCGTAAGGTTTTAAAAAATACACTCATACCACACAATACGCATTTTTCCCATAATAAACGTATGGCTGCGTAATATAGAACTTGCTTTTGGGGGGTTTTTATGTTAGTGTGCATCTAAGTGTTGATTAGTAATCATCTTATCATTTTTATGAAAATGGGTTTAAAAACATCATTTAGAAAGGTGTTTTGAAGCAAAGAAAATTTCAGAATATATAACTGCAACTTTTTTATGCAATAAGATGTGTTATATTGATGTTTTAAAGGAAAAAAATGTGATCTTATGGAATAAAATGTATTAGGCTTGTTTGGGCCATTTTATGCGATTAAAGGGTAGGGGTGCAACCGATACAGTTTTTTACCGTACCGTACCATTTTGGTCCGAAAAAATGGTATTGGTTTCATATTATGAAATACCAAAAACCAATTTTACCAAAACCGAAAATACAGCAAAAAAATGGTTGGTTTTGGTTTTTAGATATAAAAAATCGATTTACCGAATTTACCATACAAAAATTATCGTACCGAAATACCATACCGACCAAAATTGGCATGCAATTAACCAGAAATCATCCCTCTATAACCCGATTACAACACGATATCAAGGATTTCTAACCCAATTAGAACCCATTTAAACCCGCGCTGTCCCATGCTCTTTTTTTACACGGTCAACTCAACTAGTAAGTTATTAACATAACCTAACCTAAAGTAACCCACATCCACATCTGACATAATACAAAACCCTCTCTCTCTAGACTCTTCCTCATGTCCACGCCCTACTCAACAAAACCCTCCCTAACACTGGTTCCGCTACTCAACCGTTCTGGCTACGCCGTCACTGCTCAATCGTTAGTACACCACTGCTTCTCATCCATTTCGGTTAGTGATTTTAACCAACTGTTAGATTTTATTTTGAACAACTGCGAATATTTTATTTTAAACAACTGGTATTAACGATGCCTCCTCCTTCTTCACTACCAGATTTTCGATGCCTCCTCTTTCTATCTTCCTCTCCCTTCTTTTTAGTACCATGGACGTAGAACAAATGGCATACCCGTATCAAACCCTCATCAAAACTAACCAAAGTAACGGTGAGAAAGAAGGCATTTTTTCTGAAATGCCAAACATTTGTGTCCTTTGCTCTTGTATTATGTGTGTAAGGATTTGTGGAGGATATGTTTGTGTTCAGTCTTTCATAAAAATTATTTTTACATCATTTACTCTCATTTGTTGGAAAAAATCCTTTATTAATAAACATTCATTTTCAATTATATTTATAACATAGTATAGTTTTTCAGTTTACAAAATAGTCATCAACACATCACCAAAACTAACACAACATTGAACACAAACAGTCTAAACAAATAAAGAAAAATCAGTTCTAACCGTACTGTACCGGGAAAAAATCAAATTGAAATCAAAATTACTGAAACCAAAAAAACCCAAAAATATCGAAAAACCGGTCGATTTGGTTTTGGCTTTTATTTTGATGTACCAGTCGGTAAATTGGTATGGTATGATTTTACCATTTAGATTGTGGTTTTGGTATTGGTAAGGGGTCATTACCGATCGTATCGTACCGGTTGCACCCCTATTAAAGGATGACTTCCTACATGAAAAATGAAAACGATAAACTTTCATTTTAATGGGTATCTAAAGTGTGTGAAATTTATGTAAGAAGTAAAGTTGGTTTAATGTTTAATTGTATGAAAGTGAGGTTTACATGAATTGTGGTGTAAAAGTTAATAATGGAAGCTAAAGGGTTTTAATGTGTGAATAGTAGCAAGTGGGTGTTAAGTTGAAAAATCCCATAGATAAAGTGTGTATTTTAGATATATAGAAAATGGGGCGTTAATGTGTAAAAGGGTGTTATTTTATATATTAAAGGTAATAAAGTGTTAAAGTGCAAAAGTCGGGTAAAAGTGTCACATTAAACAAGTGTTAAAATGGCTAAACGTGTTTTAACTATTAAGTCAAAAACTTAATAACCATTTTCGGAAAAATGAAACTTGTTAAAGGATTAAATTACAAAACTGGCAACAAAAACGGTAAATTGATAATTTACTTAAAGTGGAACATTTTATGGAATAAAATGTCAATAAATGTTTTTACACTAGTACGGGTGAAATTGAGTTAAGTCCTAAAAGCATGAATGGTTTTGATATAAAATCAACGTGTTTATGAATAGAGGGCTTAAAGGAGAAAGAAATAATTTTCCAAGAGTTACTAGAAAAATGGACGGTTAAGTCCGGGTTTTTGGCATTGGCCGGTAAATCAGAAATAATGTGGATGATGATACGCAAATATTGCGTACTTTATCCTCCGAACGGACATATTTTATCCCCCTAGGGTATCTTATTCCCTATATTTATGCCCGTTAACCAGAAAACCTCGGATTTCTACGTTAACATGTTTTTCTGGGGTTAATTGAGCTTTTATAGGCAATTGGATGCTAGGTGTGAAGTTCGGATGCCTTCCGCTCGATTTTCGTACACGATCGCACGTTCAAGGGCAATTTAGTCATTTCACATATTGGACACCTGGCGTAACATCTACACGGAAGTTGTATCACTCCTCTCTATCTTCTTGTGACCACGAATGGTGCATGATTCTGAGTCTGTATGAAGAAGTTACGAATATTTTAGCGAAGGAGAAAAGCTTGGAAACCAAAACAGCAAAGTAATGTGCTTTCCTTGTTTGATCGATCGATCGATCGATCTTCATCGACAGTGGGATATTTGTTCACCATTGATCGATCGATCCCTTGTTTCAAAGAGATATTTTCCCATTTTCTTTTCTTTTTTCTTTTCTTTTCTAATTTAATTCCACTTAGTATAAATACAAAATTTTGTTGTAAGAACAGTGGTGAAGGATTTTATATAGTTTTAGAAGATAGTTTAGCTGAGGGCTTTGGTTTTTGGTTAGTTCTTCTTCAATTGTCTTTGGATTGACACCCTTTTTGGTATGTAAGTTGACTATTCATTACGCTGCCCATTAATTTAACTTGTATTTTATTCTTTCTAGCTTTGTTAATTAGGTTTACATGCTTTGTTAATTAGTTTACATGCTTTGATTTACATGCTTTCTAGTAAAAAATTATCGCGTTTATTTACACGCTATCATTTATCGCATTTTTACCATGCTTTCTAACTAAGTTAAATTAGGTTGTGTTTGGATTGAACTCACTCGGGTTAACGTGATGTTTTGCTTGGTGATAGTGTTTACGGTTCTATTTCGGGTGTGTTGTCCTAGTTATTACGCCTACGAGATTTGACGGGGCATATCATGTTTGTCCCGTGCTTACGATGGCGTTGTTGTCGGGGACTAGTTTATTTTAGACTTTATTTGATTTAGGATTTCATAGTATTTTATTTCTATTTGTATTATTTGCTAATATTTTGCAGGACTTCCACATTTGAGCACTCAGAAACGCTCGAATTTCCTACGCGCACCTACTTTGTGGAATTCGCCACTTGAGCCATTTTTGGGGTAATCATTTCTTATTCTAATTCTTTCGGTAATCATTGTTATAATTCTCAAAATTCTCACAAACCTATGACTTTTGGTGAGTACTTAGAATCCCAAAGTATAACAAATTCAAATATGACTTTGGGCGAGTATAAAGAAAGTCAAAATTTAGGTTATTGGAATTTTGATGATGATGATGATGATGATAATGATTTTGGGCCTTTAGCTCCTTATAATAGGAATTTTGAAATGAATTGCAGTAGTTTTCAAAATTCCTATAATAATGAGTTTTCATTTAAGTCCGATGGTAATTTTTAAAGTTCCCATTTTCATGCATCCTCATCTCAACCCATGACATTTGGTGAGGGCTTGTGTATGTATGAGAATGAGAAAATTAAAAATCGTTATCGGGAAGAAAATCGTTTGTGGGAACATGAATTGGATTTATTATTTGAGTCTGACGAAAATTTTGCTTCCAAGACTTTTGAAGTCGAGGAATGTTTTGAACCAAATGATGTACTTGTGCCTACTTTGGAACAAACCATTCTTGATTTTTCCCATTGCGTAATAGATATTGAAATCGAGGATGACAATGACGTAATATCTATTTGCAATGAAATGATTTCTTCTTTGGCTCCCAAAGAAGAACATTTCATTGAAAATGATATTATTTCCTTCGAAACTCAATCTTCATACGATGATGATTCATCTCATGATTTTGAATTTCTTTCATCCCCATTTGCATGCTCTATAATCACACCGTCACAAGTACCCGATGATTAGGTTCCAAACTTTAATACTTTAAACTTTTTCGCTGATGAGGAGTACTTGCTCGAGTCGCCTTCCATGATCGCATTCGTGCCTTCGTGTGTGCCGCCTCCCATTCCAATTTCAAGATCATTGAGAGGATGTTCATCTTTTCTCGGTCCCCACTTGTTTTTGTCACCCGTTCAATCCAAACCCCCATCGTCCGTCCAAAAATTTTAATTGGCGATGGTTCCTTTCTTTCGCCTTATACATGCCTTTCGTTGTTCAAACAAAATTCATATTTTTTGGAAGGCATGCTTGTATGTGAGGGTACACTGGTGATCCTCCAAAGTCAAATCATTTTCACGGTGGACCCTTAGGTATTTAGACTTCTAGTGTATAGTTAGTGTGAAGCCTAAATAGTAGGTTGTATATAGTTAGCTTTTTATTCTTTCTTTCTTTTTATTTTTAGTCTAGTGTAATTAGTGAACTTTTTATTATTTGTTTTTGTTATGCTCGGTACTAACTTGTTTTGTAGATTAATTGAACTCTCACTTTCCGGAGATCGCTCCATTTTGGGTAATATCTCTATTTTCCTTCTTAAACTTGATTCTTAATTAACATTGAGGACAATGCCAGGTTTTAAGTTAGGGGGTGTGAGATATTCTATCCATTTCTTTATTTAGTCCATGGTTTTTCTCACATTTTAGTTACTTAGTATGCTTTTCTTAGAAAAAATTAAAAATTTCAAAAAGATTTTCTTTCTTTTTTCTCCTTTTTTGGGCATTTTTCCCTTGTTTTCGATGATAAATTTCAATAATTGCCCGATCCAATAGACAACCAAACGATGCATGTTATCGATTTTAGAATTTATTTAGACTTTAGTCTCACTTATTGATATTATGAATAACTTCATGAATCAAACTTTAATCTCCTGAGCACATGCACTTTTATTGCCTTATTGATTTGGTTTAAGATTTTTATAACTCGATAATATTTTGTTGCATTGTTTATACTTACACCGAGTAAGCTTTGTACCTTTCGTCGTTTGTGAGTGTATACACTATTCTTTTCTCATTGAAAACGTTGAATTCATTGGTAATCTCACAATTCTTTCATTTGATCGTTCATTAATTGAGCTCATACTTGAAATGTGTTACTTGAGCATATTTTCATATATTATTTTGACTCGAGAATTGTGTAAGATTTTTGAAATGATCATAGGCATTCTTTGTTATATCACCCATATTAGCCTTGACCTCACTCTTATATTTTTACCCTCGTTAACCCCTTTGAGCCTAAATATTAGCCTTTCATTTCATACCCCATTCCCATAACCAACTCTAAATTGGAGTTTTAGCCCATACATACACCTTACATACCTTTGTTTGGATTGTTACTTGGGATTGAATGTTGTTATGATGTCAGTTTCAATTTAGGCATATGAGAGTTTGATAAGTAAAGAGAAAAAGAAACTAGTGAAAAAGTGAAGGAAAAAAGAAAGCAAAAAGCCAAAGAAAACATGAGAAAAAGAAGAAAAGAAAAGAAAGAGAAAGTTGTAAATGTTGTATATATTTCAATAAGCTTTGATTACTCTCCTCGATGATATATCTAATGCCTTTTTGGAACTTGTTTTCCAATTTTGTTATTGCCCGCATTTTCCTATTATTTCATGTTTTCATTCCGAACACTTTAAATCCGTACATACATTCCTTCATTTCATACCCTAGCCTAACCTACATTATAACCCTATACAAGTCCTATGTGATCTTAGGTTGATGTAATTTAAAGGTTTGAATAGTTTTGATAATCTGTGAAAATGCATTTCGCCTATTTTAATGTGCGGTATCCTTTCATTGAGATTATAGTTTTTCAGTTTATATATAGCGTTCTTCATTTATGACATGTGTGCGGCCTAGTTTCCATTTACATTTACTCTTTATGCCTGCATGTTCCATGTGTTAGCTCCCTATTTTGAGTCAATTCACTTGATGAGCGTAATGCCCGTGAGGATTGAATGTATGCTTGCTTTAATGTTTATCCGATTTATATAAGTTTTTCGCCAAATCACACTTTCCATGTGCTCGCTCCCCTCTCACAATTTAAGGCTTCAATTCTATGAGGTGCATTCTATAATGTTAATGATTTGTACTTTTGTTTGAATTCATTCACTTTTCTAATAATGCGTATGAAATCATGTTCGCCATTTTTGGGCTTCTCGCATGTTAGTTTGGGAATATTTTGAGGAAACAATGTGATGTTTGTGGGTACCATCCCTAAAAACCCTCACAAGATGACACTCATCCACTAGGGTGACCTAGGGGTTTAACGGCTTATTGCATACGCTAAATGCAATCGAATCACCCGCAAAAGTAGCCTTATGTGTTTATACCATACTTTTGTTCTATCTCCTATTTTTGGTTTTCTTGTAGTTCTTGTTGCATCCTATTTCATTTCTAGGGACTAGTAATGTGTAAGTTAGGGGGTGTAATGATACACAAATATTGTGTATTTCATCCTCCGAACGAACGCATTTTATCCCCCTCAGGTATCTTATTCCCTATATTTATGCTCGTTAACAAGAAAACCTCGGATTTCTATGTTAACATGTTTTGTAGGGGTTAATTGAGCTTTTATAGGTAATTGGATGCTAAGTGTGAAGTTCGGATGCATTCCACTCGATTTACATACACGATCGGACATTCAAGGTCAATTTATTCATTTAACATATTGGGCACCTGGCCCAATGTCTACACGAAAGTTGTAGCCCTCCTCGCTAGATTCGCGTGGCCTTGAACGGAGCGTGATTCCGAGTTCGTATGAAGAAGTTACGGCAATTTTAGCGGAGGAGAAAATCTTGGAAAACAAAACAGCAATGCAGTGTGCTACCCCTGCTTAACCGATCGATCGATCAAAAGGATCGGTCGATCGATCCTCATCGACAGTGGGAATTTTTTTCACCATCGATCAGTCGACCAAAGGGGTTGATCGATCGATCCCCTATTTCCAGGAGATATTTTGCCATTTTCTTTTCTTTCTTCTTTTCTTTTCTAATTTAATTCCACTTAGTATAAATACCAAATTTTGTTGTAATAACAGTAGTGAACGATTTTAGATAGTTTTAGAAGATAGTTGTAGGTTAGGGTTTGGGAGTTGAGAGCTCTTTTATTCTTCCTCATATGGTGTGACAACATTTGGGTTTGTAAGATTGTACTTTCATTTTCCTCTCCATTAATATAGATTGTTTTCCTTTATTTCTTGATTTGATAATTAGGTTTACATGCTTTATTAAATAGATTCACATGCTTTCTTTACTTGCTTTCTAGGTAGATTTACCGCGTTTATTTACCTCTTTATTTATCCCTTTTTTAACATGCTTTCTAGCTAATTTAAATTAGGTTGTGTTTGAATTAAACTCCCTTGAGTTAACGTGTTTCTTAGCTTAGGTGATAGGGTTTACAGGTCTATTTCGGGTGCGTTGTCCTAGTTATTACGCCGAGGATATTTGACAGGGTATATCATGTATGTCCCGTGCTTACGACCTTTCGTGCATAATTTCCGGGATATTTGTTAGCGCCAAAATGTTATGAGGATTTTATGCGGATTTAGGGGCGTGACTACCCTTGATTTAATTAACTGTCGAAATGAGACGCATTTGTAATAACTCGTCGACCCATGTAACCATTTTATACAAATTAATCCGAGTGAGGGATATTCGACGTAACCTATAGGTTTACTCGCTTAGTTAATCTAGATTTATTTACCCTCGCCTAGTTAAACATTTCCCTTTTATTCATCTTTTCCTTTTTAGTTTGTAATTCACCTTTTACACTTTTATTTCAGAGTACTAAATCATATAAATTCTAGCATCTCGTCCCTGTGGATTTTCGACACCCGACTTACCACTGTGCTTGCCTCGCAAGTGTAGTCATAATTTAGGTTTGTTTGTATTGAGTAGGCGAAAAATAAAACAACGATTAGCATTTGACACGGGCTACTTTTCGCATGAGATCAGTGGACATGTACAAAATTTTAAACACATTAATAAAGGAACTTAGACAACACCGGGAGAAGCAAGAAGGTCCCGAAGCCCTTGGGTGAAAAGACCTAAACATTGGCCAGACCATATAGTGCGCACAGCCGGAGGGGAAGAGCCCGTCGAAGTATGAGGTATTATGAAGACTCTAAAAAGGATAATGAAATATGAAACATGATAAGTAAAGGGTTGCGCGGTGAATGTATAAAGACAAATTAACTTGAACGTAACCATAAATGTTTCGGTTAATGTAACGTGGATAAGTAAATTGAGAATATTGACTAATGTCCATAAGAATGGCGAACTGGTTAAATAAGGTGGATTAATGAGTAATTAAGCTACCTAACGAGTATTGAATCCATAATATTGACTAATGTCCATACGGATGGCGTGTGAGTCGTATGAGGCTTTCATATTAAATAAACAATTCTAACATGATATGTCCTGTGTTGAAAGGAAGTCTTAAGTAGTGATAAAGCAACTCTGGTGACAATTAATGAACGTTGAGTAATAATCGTTTCAAAAGTAGGGGAAGGGTTTTCCTAACAATTGATAATTGTTTAACCATGTGCGTTAATGTGAAGAAATACTAGTTTTAAGCATAATGATACAAAATAACCATTTTTATAAGTACGGGAAGAATAAATGGTACCATATAACGTTTTTGAAAAAAAACGATTTATTGCATTGAAATATGTATTTCTAAAGGTATATATATATATACACATATTTCCACTTGCATTTAGTTGTAGAGGGTGAGTATTATGTTCTGTTGTTCGTTTCTATACTGCATTGTATGGTTCCCCCTAAGCATTCAACTCCCTCCTTCCTTTTGTTACAGCAAGTTGTATATGGTTTCGTATGTTGAGAGTGTTATACAAGTAAGCTTTCCATTTTATTTACGTTAGTAAGATCGGTATGCATTGGACTCCGAAAGTGTTTCCTACGAGTCCCTCACATAGTTGAATATGAAATTGGACGCCCATGCTAATAAGTGAAACTTTAAACAAATTAAAACTGGAATAGAAACATTATATAGGTTGTTTCATTTCACTTCACACCGAACGCTCGATTTGAACCGGTTTGACTACGGGTAACCCATAAATTCTGGTTGGGGCATTACAAATGGTATCATATCTCTAAGTTCAAGGTTCCTTTCGGGAGTGAAGTGGTGAGGTCGGTAGTTGATTGTTCAACGTCAATGCCAGTTTGGGCCAGTGACGCTAGTTTGGCGACAGTTTAGTCTGTATCCTTAGCGGTGAAGTAAAAGAGGTTAGAACAATTAGTAAGTTAATGCCAAGTGGAATAAGGTTAAGTCATTTGTTATAAATATCTATCACGCTTCAGATTAGATATGCTAGTAAATTATGGGTGTCCATGCAAGATGATAATGGGTACACCATGGTTCTTAGTGTGAGGTGTTGGTTCCACTCTTTGATAACGTAGTGTCTTTAGATAATTGATAGAATGAGATGACACCCATTGGGCAAGTGGCACCAATTTGTGTTTAATCAACTGAAGAAACTGATAGTTGTAATTTCATAATTGAGTAATAATTAATTATGATTTCAAAATGCATAAAATCCTTGGGTACATTGCTTGAAAGCGATCAGTGTTATGAGATGAGTAGGAGAACTCGATCCTTGGGGTAATATAGTGATTTATGGTAAACATGTGAATTCATGTGGGTCAAAACTTAGGGATAGGTACATTTAGTCTTGGTTAAGTAGTATGTTATCCTTGTGGGTGAGCGTCTTAGTGGCTATTGGCCGATGAATGTATCTAATGAGCCGTGATTAGGGTTACGAGCCATTTATGATGAGAGGTCACAAAAGTGACAATAATGAGTTGTAGGGACAAGGGAATGGACCTTAGGTAGTCCTTCATAGGAGTGATTGAAAGAATAATACAACATTGGATGAATAATATCTTTAGTGACACCGATAGTGTATACCAGGGATGTACGAATTATACCTCGTGTCATGTATCCTACCAAAAAGCCTTAATAGTAGTAGTAACATCGTGTAGTGTCCGTTGTGACTTTATAGGAAAGCATGCCAATTTTCCCCCTTAAATTAAGTGATATGATTATAAGTGTTAGTTCCATGGTAAGTATGTATTGGGTCCTTTGGTTGTGGTCCTAGATTTAGTTTATCTTAATTCATGTTCCATGACTATAATGGGAGTTAAGATAGTCATGATGATTTGACGTAACGTAGGAGTGAACCTAGATATTCTTGGTGACTTGGTGTTAAGTTATATCATTGTGATATTTTAGAATAGGAACTCTCGCGGCGTCACTAGGGTGAGCCTTCGTTTTTGAAATACTCGACATCATGTGTCCTACCAAAAACTCTGGTGATATTAATTTACAGTTCAGTGATTATAACGTGGAATTGAGAGATAAGATCCCTTGTGGTGTTCGTAGGAATGAATCTTGGTGTTTATAGGCAGTACCCGATGTACCATATCCTACCAAAGTATATGGTTGTGTTAGTTGGTAGATTAACAAGTAGTATGATGTTTACATAGTGAGGCAATTTAGTTGTTGTGGCTTAACACTCAACGTGAATTATGTAGCCTAGTGAAGTTGACTTGGGGTTAGTAACATGGTTAGGCATGTGAAACCATATTAAGATTCCTTAGAGATGTATGTTAAGGTCTATCTAGTGAGATGTTAATACGAGTGGTAGACATTCCCTAGTAATAGTGAAATTGAGGTTGCGTAACATGCATTAAAATGATAATAGTATCTCTACTTGAAACTTTTGGGAATCATTGTTGCATCAAGGTTTGTGTGGTGATATACATTTCGTAGTGGTACATTCCAGGTTGTGTAGCGTGGGTGATGATATGACTTATGGTTTCTCGTGATAGATGTGTAGAATTTTTAAAGAGGTAACGGAGCTTGATATCATCACCCATAGAGCATTTGGTAATCATTGTTATATTGAAGTTTACATAGTAATGATAAATAATTAATGATTGTAGAATGTTTAGTCATGTTGAGTTTTAGGAGTACATGGGGTTAGAGTTACGACTTTTGTTTATAAGAAAATGTTGGGATACGCCCTTCGAGGATAATGTTGAAAATAGGTTAATAAGTGCTAGATTATGCACTTGGGAGACTTAGAACACGATTATGTTCATCATGGTTTTAGGTATAACCTTCGGAATGAAGTGCTGGAATTGAATACAACGCTTACGTGTGCTACCTGTATAGTTGGTATGATCTTACTAAGGGAAATTATTAGGTCGGGGTCTCAGGCATGGGGAATGCTTGAAAGTTTGAAGTACCATTCGAATGGTTGTGATTTGGGATCATATAGAAAGTCACTAAGAGTCATAGCAGTGTTCCGTAAGTTGAATGTTTGAAACTATATGGACATTATTTTTCACTTAATGAGGGTGATCCCGAAAACTGAAGTTAGCTACCGCATATTAAAATTTTGGAAGCCTAGGTGTGATGGGTCGGTAACTGATGGTAAGTGTCAAGAAAAGTGACTTTGCCTTGATTTAGGACAGTTATGCATACCGGTGATGGAATGGGCAACATTAGTCCTAATGATCGAAGCTTAGCATTTCAGTTTCTCGAAGAAATTTGTTTTATTTTCTGTTCATCCGGCAAGGATGGAAGATTCATGGTTAGAACTCGTCATGGTTAATGATCCAAGTCAAGATATATGATAGGGGGAAGACTTTAGAAGACATCGATAAAGAGTTATAGACTTCAAGGGTACGTTGTGTGTTTGTACGTCGTGTGGCATGAGTCATTGTCAGAATTTGACTATTTCCTTTTAGCGTGAAAGCCGCCTCGTTCATTGCATTCTTTGCGTATTCCTTGGCCCGATAAAGGAAGTTATTGATCGGTGGTAATTCGAGTATGGTAATGCATAATTCTAGTAGTGGTGCAGGTTAGGCCAATTATGGCTGATGCATCATAGTATATAAGTGCACTTTTCTTCGGAAGCACCTTTAATCTACACCAGTTTGTGTGTATGCGTGGTTTCACACTATTGCATATAGTTTTCATATGTTACTCAATTGCTTTATGTTAACATGTTTCGTTAGTTGTCCTGTATATCTAGCTACGATTTGTTCGTGTGTCTTGAGGTCATGACTTGAGAATATTCTGAGAATTGGGACTTGATGTAACATTAGGTACTAAAATTGCACTCGGTTGAGGGTTGTTCAGATTGAGGATATGATCTCTTGGGTATAATTGTGTCATGATACTGGGATGACTCTAGATTAGTACAAGGATTTTGTAGGGGGTATCGGCCGGGTAGACTGATAAAGTGACTATCTTAAGGATCATTGATGTGTACAATGAGAAGTGCTGAGGTTGTATCAACTTAGGCTAGGTGTGATCTAAGATTTTTTTGAAGGAAGCATAGGTTGTGAATCATAACATGTAAACAATCATTGATGATGAGTTCAATAAGTGATAGTACCATATTTGGTGAGTATTGGCCATCTTGAAGTTTTATTTAGATAGACAGGTCAGGCATACTTGAGAATTAGCATTAAGACCTCAGAGTTCATCACGATCAAGCCAACGATAAGGATCGGTGAAAATTAAGTTTTAGTCTTAGATTGTAAGGTTGGGAATACCCTAGGGCCGAAAATAAGTTTCTAGCTAGCAGTGCTCCAAGCTTTGATAAGCCAAGAATTTCGGGGATGAAATTACCTAAGGAGGGAAGTTTGTAATACCATGCACAATAATTCGATAAAATTTTTATATGAATTATAATTACAGAGGAGTTAATGAAAATTTTATAAGAATTGTGGGTAAAATTGGAGAAAAATAAATAGAATTAGTATTTAAGGATCTTCTACCATTTCATTCGATTTAATGTGGTGCCTCTTGAAATATTTTGGAAGTTTGGGGGGAATTTTTTTGAATAATATGGAAACTTAGGTCTTCAAACGAGATCTTCTATCGCACGAACAAGATCCCTATATCGCTCGAGCGTCATACCTTAATCGCTCAAATGAGATCCTAGTCTCGCTCGAACGACCGTCTTCGTCGTTTGAACGATGTCTGATGTTTTCAGATCTACCATTTATGATGTCATCATTGGAACCGTAGATCATAAACCTCATGTTATCTCTTGGATCCTGACGGTGGGGATTTAATCATATGAGGCACAACATTATTTGAGGGCTTTAAGTGTGTATAAGAGAGTGGCGTGCATGGGGAACCCACTGTTATTTCTTCATTTCCTCTATGGAGATCACAACTCCCTCCCATTTTTTATATTTTCTTCCACTGTAAGGTTTTAGCAAATACACTCATAACACACAATACCTATTTTTCCCAAAATTTTTAGTATGGTTGCATAATATAAAAGTTTCTTGTTGGGGGTTTTTGATGGGTATTTGAGGTAGTGTTCTTAAAGGAAGAAGATGGGTTATTGAGTATTTCTATATTATTTTGGAGCATCCATTGGAGGTTGTATAGTGGAGGTTTTGTGACTCCTTTTAGGTCCACCTTTGGATCTGGGGGAGTCACTCATCTTCATCACCATCACCATCACCATCACCACCATCTTTGAAGGCTTTTCAGGTGGGAAAAACTAATTTTGAGCTAAGTTTAAAGTATTGTATAAATTCAGCATACTTATTTTACATATTGTAGATTAAATATGTGTAAGATTGATGTTGGTGCGCATCTAAGTGTTGATTAGTGCGGTGACAAAAATCACAACACAAATAATAAGAGAGAAAAATCACCAAAAAACTAAGAACAACATGCAATCACAACACAAGAATATACGTGGTTCAAAAAATTTCCTACATACATGGAGAGGTCTATTGTTTTTATTAATCATCACTCAAGAAGGTCTTTTTTTACATGCCCTTATGCCCCGGGACAAGGGGTACAATATATTGTGTTCATTGAAGGTCGTTGTATCCAATATGATAGACCCTGAATCCCTTAAATATCTGTATGAGATTGTTAGGGATAGACTCGACGACCTTATCTCGAGTTTAAATCCTAATCAAGGCTCATAATTTGGGTCGAACACTTGATTAGCCTTTATGGGCATGGTCAGCTACTATTATGGGCTAATAAAAAATAGGTAACCGTAATTTCCCCAAAAATTTTGGGGCGACCGATTGGGTCAATAAATTTTAAAAAGGTACCACCTCCCTTGTGATGGCACTATTGCAGTCCATACGATTAGGAGGGGTGTGAATCATCATTTTACTGGATATTTGAGCGACAAATCTTCTTTGATCAGTGTTCTCTATCATTGAGGAGTTTAAACTCCAGTGTTGGATGAAATTTATCGTCACTTCAACTTATTTTCTTCTCTTACTTCCCAAGTTGTCTCTGGCTCCTCATCTTCCAAGCTGTTTCTTACTCTGCATCTTCTCAAATTAAAAGTTGTTTTAACATTTCCAGCTTGATCCTCCTTTTTCTTATTTTCTTTTCATCAATGCTTTTCATTTCACTGTAACTAGGGTTTTTTCATGGCGAAAATAGACAATAAATCTCTGACTGAATTTAAAAAGTTCTATAATATCCTCGGTTGGGTAGATATTGAGTGTGCCCCTGTTCCCCACAACGTTCATGATATTGAGGATGGACACTAGATACATGTCCTCTTGTTATCTCAAGGGGGTTTGACATTTCCCCCAAATTATCTGTTTTTACAGTTTTTTTAATACTTTGACATAGATCATGCTCGATGCTCTCCAAATGTTTGGAAGATCATTAATGGAGTCCATAGAATAAATCAACTCTATGGCACCAATTTAGGGTTACCTAAAATCTGTGACTGTTACACTTTCTCGTAGATGTGGGGGTCTCTTATATCTGAAGGTGATGAGTCCAGATAGGGTATTGGTAGTAAATTTACCTAATTCCCAGAAGGAATACTAGTCTGCAGGGTTCATTGCTAGAAACTGGAAATTTCCTTCCCAAACATAGGGCATAAGGTATAGGGGAGCTCAGATCCCTACCTATGGGGAGGAGTGCATAGGTTTTAACCAAACCTTTTCAGTTATTGCTTGCTTATTTACTTTAACGTGTTTTTCTTCTGTTATTTTCTTCTTTTTACCTTATTCAGCGAGGTCTAACAACTAAAAACCTAATCTCCAACAGATTCGGTCTGTTGAGCTAGTAAAAGCCTGAGAAATAAGGGACCCCATAGCTGAGGGTGAACATCCTAGGGTTGTTGCTTTCTTATTGGAATACAAGAATATTACTACAAGTTTTATTGCTCGCACAGTGGATAACATTCCCCACCTTGATATCCCAGAAGAAGAACAAGAAGAACAAGAAGAAGATGAACAACAAGAAGAAGAAGGTGCTCTTGAACCCATCGAGCTAGATGACGAGGAGGAGATCAGCTCAAAGACTGTTGTTACTGAAGGTGGTAGTGGTGAGGTAGGATCCATTGAAGAAAGATCCATTCAATAAGGATCCAGTGGGGAATAGTCCAATGAGGTAGAATCCAGTACAGGAGAGGACAGTAAGGAAGAGATGGCTCCTCCAAAAGGAAAGAACCTGATCCGAGATGATGATAATGATGATGATGATGTCCTATTGTCCAGTAAGCTAAAGTTTCATAAGCAAAAGCCTGGGGATTTTACTAGTGGTTCCAAGATAGTAGCCCATGAGAAGGAGGTAGAGAATAAGAGGAAGGAATAAGAAGAAAAGAGAGAGTGAGAAAGAAAGAGACAAGAGTAGAAGAGGAGAGAAGAGGGGAGGAAGAAAGAGGCTAAGAAGAAGAGAGAAAAGGAGAGGAGGAGATAAGAGAGGACAAAGAAGACACAGATCTCTCTAGTGCTTATGGCTATTCCAGTTGAGGGCGCCTCTATGGTTTTGGCCCCTCACCTTGCCCCATTGATGCTAAGAAAATAGTGCCCATGGCAGACTGTGAGCTCTTATTGAGCATGGGCCCTGACTAGTTAGACCTCAAACAAGCTCAAGGGCTCTCTTTAGTAAGGATGCTTCTATTTTCTCTATTTCTCTAACTCGCAATTTCCTCTTACTCTGTTTGCTAACTTTTATCTTTCTTTACAGTTTGTGTCTGGTTTCACTGTCCTATTGCGTAGCCGAGCTGAATTGTGAAGAAGGAATTCTGAGCTCAAAGAGGGTTTGAAGTCTTCCTAGGAGGCCCAAAAGTCTTTTGAGAAAGATCTAACAGAAGCCAAAGATTAGTTTATTCAAAAGAATGATGATGCTAAAGAGTTCAAAGAGCTGCGTGAGGCTTATGAGTTAGTGGTTCAAGGAAAGTTGGTTGCCAAAGAGGAGAATAAGGTATTGACTGATGCAAATAAGGAGCTGGCAGAGAAGGTGGCGAAGCTGGAGGCAGAGGCGTCCACTGTTCGGGAGAGCGGCTATAATGAGGGCTGGGAGGTAGCGTACGAAAATGATAATAGCCAGATCGATTACATCAGCTGAGTGAACTTCAAGAAACACCAGGATTGGGCATTGTTCACCACTGGAGTTGCTTCTAACTCCCCACTCTTCACTGAGCACCATCCTAATTTTAAACCCTTATAAATGAGGATGACATTGTTGCTCAAGCTACCGTGGAACCTTCTGCTCCTGTTGTTGATGCTCCCTCTAACAACCCAGAAGTGAATCTTATTCCAATGGAGGGAGGTGCATCTAGTGTTGTCACAAGCGAGGTTACTGGTACTCCTACTACTGACAAGGGAAAATAGCCAGCTTCCACCGAGAAGGTTGATGCTACTAATTAGACTTTTAGGCATTCTTTTTTACCTTTGTATATTTATTTTTCTTTTTTTATTATCTAATGTACTTTGTTCTTACTTTATGATGACTAAAAGAAATCTAACTTTTGCATCCACTAATTTATGTGTTATTCTATGTTCGCTGCTTGTAGCTTGTTGATCTTGATGACTATATTCCTGCCACTTCGCGTATGGACTAAATCCTTGGTCTGAACATAATCGCCCAAGCTCGCGGAGATTTCATCCAGATTTACAAGTCCCTTAGGGAAAGAAATAAGGATTACAAGGATTAGTCCAAGGTGATTTCTAGGCTAAAGGACAGACTTGTGGAGACGGAGGAGGTTAGCTCTTCTACTCAGGAAGAAATTGACACCTTAAAAGAGAAGCTTCTAGATGCATCCGAAATCAACCAGGTGGGGGAGGTGATGCAGAGGGAGAATGACGCCCTAACAAGGGAGGTCACATTCCTTAAGGATAATGCTATGAGAAGCGATCCCCAAATTATCCGAGGTTCCTCATCGTCGTCCACACCATGAGCTAGATCTAATGATGTCAACACCCAGAGGGAGATTGCTGAGCTAAAGAAGGATGTTCGGTGAGCATACGTAATCACTGCTAAACTTCAAAGAGACGTCATAAATTTATGTCATTATATATTTTGAAAGGGTCCTCAGCAGGTGTAGGCTGGCGGCTACGATCAAGGCTGGATAGATGCCCCCACAAAGTTGAAAGAGGTGGAGGAGTTGGCTCTTATTAGAGGGTGGCTAAGTGCCCTCAAGGATTTGATGGTTCCCCAAAACTCTACCATGTGGTACAGGTATGGGATCAATCCCCCAATCTTGTAGCCAAATCCTTTTCGAAGGGATGACCACTGGATCCCTATAGATGCTATTCCAAGGAAACTACTAGAGCCAAGCTCGGAAGGAGCTGCAGAGAGTTTTGTTCCTCATCCTGATGATGGTCAAAGAGTTCAAATAGCAGAATATCTTGCTCGCTGACCTGAACCTTCATAGATATTAGTTGATTCTTTACAGTTTTACATGTAATCATGTAACTTTTTAGTAAAAAATGTTACTGGATATTTATGTTTTAGCCATAGGCCGACTAAACATGCGTTGCTTGCTTTCCATTTATTAGTTAGTAAACTCTTAATTATTTTGAGCACTTCAGCCGACTAAATGTTATTTAGAGTTAAATTTCAATTGAGCATTCCCCCAGTCCAGTATGCCTTAGCCATACCATTCTGTCCAGTATGCCTTAGCCATACCATTCTGTCCAATTTGGTCCTAGTTTGCCATCTGATGGTTTCACAGCACTGTCAAGTACTTTCCTTAGGACATAGTCTCCTACCTGGAATTTCCTCAAATTGAATTTTCGATTATATTATTTGGCTAGTTGCTGCTGGTAGGATGCTAACTTAACTACAGCCAATTCTCGTTGTTCATCAGATAAGTCAAGTTCAGTTAATGCTTTATTATGGTGGCCTTAGTCGACCAGTGTAAACTGCATGGTGATGAGTGCATTATTTTGTATATTTTATACCCAAATTTATACTTTGTTAGTCCCCTTTTAGTGTATTTAATAATTTCTTATGACTATTTTAGTAAAAGGAGGAAAAAATGCGAGAATAATTGAATTCATATTGAAAATGGAAATTTTAAGTCAAAAATGGGCACTTCGATAATTTTATAATATTCTTGTGCTAATTTGTGAAAAAAGTTGCCTAGTGAAATTTTTGCATATAATGATGGAATTTGGTGCAAATTGATGATCAATTCAAAAAAGGCGCGAAAATGCAGATTTTTACGGTCGTTCGAAAAAATGCTGTTTTTATTTTAAAAAAGTTGGAAATTTTTATTCTCCGATTTGGACGAAACTCGGCATGCGTGTTCAGGAAGAAAAGATAAGAGTTTTCGAGTGGGGGGAAATTTCATCCCTTATCACGATCCAAATATTAAAGAGGTGGAGAGATAGCTACCAACACTATTCGGCCAATCAGAAAGAGTCCTACCACAACTCAAATACCTCACCACTTGTCCAATAAAAAGGACCCTTGGGGTCATAATTTCGGAGACAATTGGAGACAATTAGAGAGGACTTTCGTGGAGGATTTCGGGGAGCAACTTTGAGTGATTGTAATCAATTTGAGGGCCAAGTTTTTATCATTTTTTTAGAGGATTCAAGATTGTTGTGAGAGAACTATTTGTAAGTTTGGTTTATTAATGAAGATCTCTACTCATTCTTGCTATTTCTCTTTCATTATGGTAGCTTGATTCTTATATTAGGAGTAGGATGAAGTTTATCATAATTAACTAATATTGTCACGTTAATTTTATCGTTGTTTATTCCCTACTTGTTTTAATTGTTATTAAAGATTCGGTATTCATTTTAAAGCGACACGAGAGTGTGTTTTAGAACCTTCAAAATTGTTTTGTCAAATCATGTTTTGAGATTTAAAAATAGTAATTTTTGATGGATTATGCTTGCACTTTGATTGTTTTGATAGTCCATGCTTAAATACATTTGCGAATTTTAAAACTTGTATTTTCTAAGGGAATAGGGATTTTAGCCGTCTATTAGAGACGTTAAAAATATTTTGATCATAACCGTCACATTTTCGAATTAAACACGGCGAGAGTCGGTTTAATTTGAGTTATAAAAAGGGAATGACAACATTAAATTAGTGTGCAATATTAGTTACGTGATAAATGGACCCCGAATCCTAATTATTTCCTAATTGTTTACAAATCTCTTGCGTTACTCTCATTTATCGTAGTTGCTTTTATTTTGTATAATTTATAATTATTCTCTGCCCCATTTGATCTAGTTGGACAGTTGTAATTCTTTTAATAATTAAAATTGACAAATCCTCGTGGGTTCGACCCGTACTTACACTAGCTATTCTATAATAGCCCGTGCACTTGCGGTATTTTATAAATTGACAACAAGTTTTTGGCGCCGTTGCTGGGGATTTGACAATTTTTTTCTTAAAAGAAGTTGTGACTTTCGGACTAGTTTGTTTAGCTTTTTTGCATTTTTTAAGTAAAAATTTCATAAAAAAATAAAAAAAACTCTTAACAAGGCTAGAATTAAAAGCTACTCCAACGCGAACTTGTCAAATCGATTCCGTTTCACCTTGTCTGGGATTGGTGGTTTTTAATGAGTCTTCGTACCTGGAGGTGAAATCGAAATTTGAGGAGACAATCGAAATTGTCCCTTGTCAAAGGGTAGAAGCTATCCAAAATAAATAAATAAATTCATGTGTTGTAAATTGCAATGGGTGATCCTCATATTGTTATCCCGTCATCTTTCTCATATTCCTCAATGGATCCTGTGGACGTGTTTTTACAAAATACTGAAAATCTAGATGACTACGTATTTCAATTTAATTCAGATGGGTCAGTATTCATTTTAAAAATTAAAGAAGGTATGGATGAGACTCCAACCCCTATAATTACTATCGGTCCACCAAAGTGTATCAATTGGAGAGAAGTGAACAAACGGTATAATTATGCTATTTCAAAAAATAACCATGAATTAATTGGGGATAATCAATTTTGTGAGGAGAAAAAAATTGACAATCTTGACACGTGTAATACTTGTGATGATTTGGATGTTTGTCAAGATTTTTCTCCTAATTTAATTGAGCAGAATGCTGCTTCTTTTTAATGTGGAAAAATTTATTTGATCCGATTTTACTGATACTTCAAGTATTTATGACGATCCTCTTGTTTTTTATGAAGAAAGTGTATCACCTAGTGATAGATCTTCTTCCCACGTTTTTAATAAAATCTCACATTTAGGAGTAGAGTATGCATCCCCAATTTTACTTGACTATTTTCGAAAAAGGGATAAGAAATATTTGGATCCTTATTGCAATTTATTACCTCTATGTGATGCATCGACATATGATTAAGGCGATTCAAATTTATTTATTATTGATGATGTCGGTACTCACCATTATGACCATAGATTTAAGATTGAAATTTGTGTTGTGCGGTCATGCTCTCAAATTTATGATATTTTGGTACTTAGTGCTATAAAGTTTATTAATTGGAATGACCCACAACTATTTCGATTATTAATTTATGGTGAGGATGGTAATTGTCATGTGTTTGTATATTATTAGTGCATTTTTTTTTCTTTTTTAGTTAACATGTATCATATTTTTACTTCTTTACTTTATTTTCTTTGTCCACATTTTTATTTGCGCATACATTGAGGACAATGTAAAATTTAGGTTTGGGGGTAAGGATGATATTTTTTTAAAAAAAAATCAGAAAAATTTTCAAAAATTCAAAAAGGTTTTTCAATATAATTGAGTTTTGAAACGATTTCTTAACATAGAATTAATTCATGGATCTCTCATCTTATGATATTTTTACACATTAGCCATATAATATGATCGAAAATGGATATTGAGGCGAAAGTAATATGCTTAACAAATAAATGTAGAGATTTTAACCCGATGAGATTTTGTGACATTCATCTTTTTCGAGAGATTTAAATCAATCCGAGTTAAAATTACTCAATCTTTCCTTCAGTGATAAATTCGTTGATGATCCCAAATTCTTTGTTTTGTTCAATTACTGAAAACAAAAAGTCAAAATGTGAATCTTAAGAACTATAAGTCTTAGTAAGTCGTCTTGAGACACAAATCAGATTAACGAAACTTGAGAAATGAGACTAGGCCATCGTTTGAAAGCCCAAAAATAAGCTTAAACTCCAACCTTTTTACAATATTCCGTTGCAAACCCATTTGAGCCAAAAAAGAAAATAAGCCTTTTGTTGAAAACCCATTACCCTACCCAACTCCAACTGGGAGTTTAAAGCCTATAAAAACAAGCCATACCTATTTTCTGAGAATACTAGGGTAAAATTACAGTAGGAAAAAGACCAAAAGAAAATGAGGTTGCAAGAATGTGAGTTTGAAAAAAAATGTGAGCTTGAAAAGAAAAAGCGAAAAGACAAATTGAGGTTAGAAGAAAAAGTGCTTAAAGTCAAAATACCAAAAAACCTCTATATTCACAGAAATTTTGAACTCCAAAAACAGCCATTCTTTCCAGCCAAAATTCGAGCCTACAATACAATCAAAGAAAGTCCTAATCGATCTCAAGTGAAGTTAGTTAAAGTGTGGAGAGAAGATGAATAGGATCTATGGTGTGATTCAATGTTTTCAAAGAGTAATCGATTTTATTTTCATGATATCATATTCATCCATTGTATAAAAATCCATTTTTTATTATGTATATGTGAAATTTGTTCATATAAATTTACTCTTTTATTCAAATATACCGAGAGAAAATAACCCATTTCTGAGTGTTCGATTGTGAGTGCATTCGGTGAGATTTTGAAATCAAAACGAACTTTCGGATAAGAAATGCAACGATAAAATCTTTTGAAATTGGCGGTTATATTGGCTATGCACACACAGACATAATAAGTTGAGATTGAGAAATGAAATTCTACTATATTTATGAAGTTTGCATTCAAACTTGGTTATATTACTTTTGTGTCTTTTGTATTGAATCAAGTTTTTGAATTTTGTGGGTATATTCACTGCAAACCCTCACGAGACAAAAATCGTCCACTAGGGTAACCTAGGGGTTTAACGGCTTGTTGCACATGCTAAGTGCAATCGTGATTCCTACGAAAGTGAGTTAAATTTTAATTTTTACTTTTGCTCGAGGACTAGCAATGTTTAGGTTTGGGGGTATTTGATGAGTGCATTATTTTGTATATTTTATACCCAAATTTATACTTTGTTAGTCCCCTTTTAGTGTATTTAATAATTTCTTAGGACTATTTTATTAAAAGGAGGAAAAAATGCGAGAATAATTGAATTCATATTGAAAATGGAAATTTTAAGTCAAAAATAGGCACTTCGATAATTTTATAATATTCTTGTGCTAATTTGTGAAAAAAGTTGCCTAGTGAAATTTTGGCAGATAATGATGGAATTTGGTGCAAATTGATGATCAATTCAAAAAAGGCGCAAAAATGTTGATTTTTACGATCGTTCGAAAAAATGTTGTTTTTACACTGTTGGAAATTTTTATTCTCCGATTTGGACGAAACTCGGCATGCGTGTTCAGGAAGAACAGATAAGAGTTTTCGAGTGGGGGGAAATTCCGTCCCTTATCACGATCCAAAGATTAAAGAGGTGGAGAGATAGCTACCAACACTATTCGGCCAATAAGAAAGAGTCCCACCACAACTCAAATACCTCACCACTTGTCCAATAAAAAGGACCCTTGGGCTCATAATTTCGGAGACAATTGGAGACAATTAGAGAGGACTTTTGTGGAGGATTTCGAGGAGCAACTTTGAGTGATTGTAATCAATTTGAGGGCCAAGTTTTTATCATTTTTTTAGAGGATTCAAGATTGTTGTGAGAGAACTATTTGTAAGTTTGGTTTATTAATGAAGATCTCTACTCATTCTTGCAATTTCTCTTTCATTATGGTAGCTTGATTCTTATATTAGGAGTAGGGTGAAGTTTATCATAGTTAACTAATATTGTCACGTTAATTTTATCGTTGTTTATTCCCTACTTTTTTAATTGTTATTAAAGATTCGGTATTCATTTTAAAACGACACGAGAGTGTGTTTTAGAACCTTCAAGATTGTTTTGTCAAATCATGTTTTGAGATTTAAAAATAGTAATTTTTGATGGATTATGCTTGCACTTTGATTGTTTTGATAGTCCATGCTTAAATACATTTGCGAATTTTAAAACTTGTATTTTCTAAGGGAATAGGGATTTTAGCCGTCTATTAGAGACGTTAAAAATATTTTGATCATAACCGTCACATTTTTCGAATTAAACACGACGAAAGTCGGTTTAATTCGAGTTATAAAAAGGGAATGGCAACATTAAATTAGTGTGCAATATTAGTTACGTGATAAATGGACCCCGAATCCTAATTATTTCCTAATTGTTTACAAATCTCTTGCGTTACTCTCATTTATCGTAGTTGCTTTTATTTTGTATAATTTATAATTATTCTCTACCCCATTTGATCTAGTTCGACAGTTGTAATTCTTTTAATAATTAAAATTGACAAATCCTCGTGGGTTCGACCCGTACTTACACTCGCTATTCTATAATAGCCCGTGCACTTACGGTATTTTATAAATTGACAACAAGTTTTTGGAGCCGTTGCCGGGGATTTGACAATTTTTTTCTTAAAAGAAGTTGTGACTTTCGGACTAGTTTGTTTAGCTTTTTTGCATTTTTTTAGTAAAAATTTCATAAAAAAATAAAAAATAAAAAAATAAAAAAAACTCTTAACAAGGCTAGAATTAAAAGCTACTCCAACGCGAACTTGTCAAATCGATTTCGTTTCACCTTGTCTAGGATTGGTGGTTATTAATGAGTCTTCGTACCGACCACCTACCTGGAGGTGAAATCGAAATTTGAGGAGACCATCGAAATTCTCCCTTGTCAAAGGGTAGAAGCTATACAAAATAAATAAATAAATTCATGTGTTGTAAATTTCAATGGGTTATCGTCATATTGTTATCCCGTCATCTTTCTCATATTCCTCAATGGATCCTGTGGACGTGTTTTTACAAAATACTGAAAATCTAGATGACTACGTATTTCAATTTAATTCAGATGGGTCAGTAGTCATTTTCAAAATTAAAGAAGGTATGGATGAGACTCCAACCCCTGTAATTACAATCTGTCCACCAAAATGTATCAATTGGAGAGAGGTGAACAAATGGTATAATGATGCTATTTCTAAAAATAACCATGAATTAATTGGGGATAATCAATTTTGTGAGGAGAAAAAAATTGACAATCTTAACACGTGTAATACTTGTGATGATTTGGATGTTTGTCAAGATTTTTCTCCTAATTTAATTGAGCATAATGCTGCTTCTTTTTATATGTGGAAAAATTTATTTGAGGATTCGTCATCCGATTTTACTGATACTTCAAGTATTTATGACGATCCTCCTGTTTTTTATGAAGAAAGTGTATCACCCAGTGATAGATCTTCTTCCCACGTTTTTCATAAAATCTCACATTTAGGAGTAGAGTATGCATCCCCAATTTTACTTGACTATTTTCGAAAAAGGGATAATAAATATTTGGATCCTTATTGCAATTTATTACCTCCATGTGATGCATCGACATATGATTCAGGCGATTCAAATTTATTTATTATTGATGATGTCGGTACTCACCATTATGACCATAGATTTAAGATTGAAATTTGTGTTGTGCGGTCATGCTCTCAAATTTATGATATTTTGGTTCTTAGTGCTATAAAGTTTATTAATTGGAATGACCCACAACTATTTCGATTATTAATTTATGGTGAGGATGGTAATTGTCATGTGTTTGTATATTATTAGTGCATTTTTTTTTCTTTTTTAGTTAACATGTATCATATTTTTACTTCTTCACTTTATTTCCTTTGTCCACATTTTTATTTGCGCATACATTGAGGACAATGTAAAATTTAGGTTTGGGGTAAGGATGATATTTTTTTTTTTTAAAAAATCAGAAAAATTTTCAAAAATTCAAAAAGGTTTTTCAATATAATTGAGTTTTGAAACGATTTCTTAATATAGAATTAATTCATGGATCTCTCATCTTATGAAATTTTTACACATTAGCCATATAATATGATCGAAAATGGATATTGAGGCGAAAGTAATATGCTTAACGAATAAATGTGGAGATTTTAACCCGATGAGATTTTGAGCCATTCATCGTTTTCGAGAGATTTAAATCAATCCGAGTTAAAATTACTCAATCTTTCCTTCAGAGATAAATTCGTTGATGATCTCAAATTCTTTGTTTTGTTCGATTACTGAAAACAAAAAGTCAAAATGTGAATCTTAAGCACTATAAGTCTTAGTAAGTCATCTTGAGACACAAATCAGAGTAATGAAACTTGAGAAATGAGACTAACCATCGTTTGAAAGCCCAAAAATAAGCTTAAACTCCAACCTTTTTACAATATTCCGTTGCAAATCCATTTGAGCCGAAAAAGAAAATAAGCCTTTTGTTGAAAACCCATTACCCTACCCAACTCCCACTGGGAGTTTAAAGCCTATAAAAACAAGCCATACCTATTTTCTGAGAATACTAGGGTAAAATTACGGTAGGAAAAGGACCAAAAGAAAATGAGGTTGCAAGATCGTGAGTTTGAAAAAAAATGTGAGCTTGAAAAGAAAAGGCGAAAAGACAAATTGAGGTTATAAGAAAAAGTGCTTAAAGTCAAAATACCGAAAAACCTCTATATTCTTAGAAATTTTGAACTCCAAAAACAGCCATTCTTTCTAGCCAAAATTCGAGCCTACAATGCAACCAAAGAAAGTCCTAATCGATCTCAAGTGAAGTTAGCTAAAGTGTGGAGAGAAGATGAATAGGATCTATGGTGTGATTCAATGTTTTCAAAAAGTAATCGATTTTCTGTTCATGAGATCATATTAATCCATTGAATAAAAATCCATTTTTGATTATGTATATGTGAAATTTGTTCATATAAATTTACTCTTTTATTCACATATACCGAGAGAAAATAACCCATTTCCGAGTGTTTGATTGTGAGTGCATTCTGTGAGATTTTGAAATCAAAACGAACTTTCGGATAAGAAATGCAACGATCAAATCTTTTGAAATTGACGGTTATATTGGCTATGCACACACAGACACAATAAGTTGAGATTGAGAAATGAAGTTCTACTATATTTATGAAGTTTGCATTCAAACATGGTTATATTAATTTTGTGTCTTTTGTATTGAATCAAGTTTTTTAATTTTGTGGGTATATTCACTGCAAACTCTCACGAGACAAAACTCGTCCACTAGGGTAACCTAGGGGTTTAACGGCTTGTTGCACATGCTAAGTGCAATCGTGATTCCTACGAAAGTGAGTTAAATTTTAATTTTTACTTTTGCTCGAGGACTAGCAAAGTTTAGGTTTGGGGGTATTTGATGAGTGCATTATTTTGTATATTTTATACCCAAATTTATACTTTGTTAGTCCCCTTTTAGTGTATTTAATAATTTCTTAGGACTATTTTATTAAACGGAGGAAAAAATGCGAGAATAATTGAATTCATATTGAAAATGGAAATTTTAAGTCAAAAATGGGCACTTCGATAATTTTATAATATTCTTGTGCTAATTTGTGAAAAAAGTTGCCTAGTGAAATTTTTGCAGATAATGATGGAATTTGGTGCAAATTGATGATCAATTCAAAAAAGGCGCAAAAATGCTGATTTTTACGGTCGTTCGAAAAAATGCTGTTTTTACACTGTTGGAAATTTTTATTCTCCGATTTGGACGAAACTCGGCATGCGTGTTCAGGAAGAAAAGATAAGAGTTTTCGAGTGGGGGGAAATTCCGTCCCTTATCACGATCCAAAGATTAAAGAGGTGGAGAGATAGCTACCAACACTATTCGGCCAATCAGAAAGAGTCCCAGCACAACTCAAATACCTCACCACTTGTCCAATAAAAAGGACCCTTGGGCTCATAATTTCGGAGACAATTGGAGACAATTAGAGAGGACTTTAGTGGAGGATTTCGGGGAGCAACTTTGAGTGATTGTAATCAATTTGAGGGCCAAGTTTTTATCATTTTTTTAGAGGATTCAAGATTGTTGTGAGAGAACTATTTGTAAGTTTGGTTTATTAATGAAGATCTCTACTCATTCTTGCAATTTCTCTTTCATCATGGTAGCTTGATTCTTATATTAGGAGTAGGGTGAAGTTTATCATAGTTAACTAATATTGTCACGTTAATTTTATCGTTGTTTATTCCCTACTTGTTTTAATTGTTATTAAAGATTCAGTATTCATTTTAAAGCGACACGAGAGTGTGTTTTAGAACCTTCAAGATTGTTTTGTCAAATCATGTTTTGAGATTTAAAAATAGTAATTTTTGATGGATTATGATTGCACTTTTATTGTTTTGATTGTCCATGCTTAAATACATTTACGAATTTTAAAACTTTTATTTTCTTAGGGAATAGGGATTTTAGCCGTCTATTAGAGACGTTAAAAATATTTTGATCATAACCGTCACATTTTCCGAATTAAACATGGCGAGAGTCGGTTTAATTTGAGTTATAAAAAGGGAATGGCAACATTAAATTAGTGTGCAATATTAGTTACGTGATAAATGGACCCCGAATCCTAATTATTTCCTAATTGTTTACAAATCTCTTGCGTTACACTCATTTATCGTAGTTGCTTTTATTTTGTATAATTTATAATTATTCTCTACCCCTTTTGATCTAGTTGGACAGTTTTAATTCTTTTAATAATTAAAATTGACAAATCCTCGTGGGTTCGACCCGTACTTACACTCGCTATTCTATAATAGCCCGTGCACGTGCGGTATTTTATAAATTGACAACAAGTTTTTGGCGCCGTTGCCGGGGATTTGACAATTTTTTTCTTAAAAGAAGTTGTGACTTTCGGACTAGTTTTTTTTGCTTTTTTGCATTTTTTTAGTAAAAATTTCATAAAAAAATAAAAAATAAAAAAAACTCTTAACAAGGCTAGAATTAAAAGCTACTATAACGCGAACTTGTCAAATCGATCCCGTTTCACCTTGTCTAGGATTGGTGATTTTTAATGAGTCTTCGTACCGACCACCAACCTCGAGGTGAAATCGAAATTTGAGGAGACAATCGAAATTCTCCCTTGTCAAAGGGTAGAAGCTATCCAAAATAAATAAATAAATTCATGTGTTGAAAATTGCAATGGGTAATCCTCATATTGTTATCCCGTCATCTTTCTCATATTCCTCAATGGATCCTGTGGACGTGTTTTTACAAAATACTGAAAATCTAGATGACTACGTATTTCAATTTAATTCAGATGGGTCAGTAGTCATTTTAAAAATTAAAGAAGGTATGGATGAGACTCCAACCCCTGTAATTATTATCGGTCCACCAAAGTGTATCAATTGGAGAGAGGTGAACAAACGGTATAATGATGCTATTTCTAAAAATAACCATGAATTAATTGGGGATAATCAATTTTGTGAGGAGAAAAAAATTGACAATCTTGACACGTGTACTACTTGTGATGATTTGGATGTTTGTCAAGATTTTTCTCCTAATTTAATTGAGCAGAATGCTGCTTCTTTTTATATGTGGAAAAATTTATTTGAGGATTCGTCATCCGATTTTACTGATACTTCAAGTATTTATGACGATCCTCCTGTTTTTGATAAAGAAAGTGTATCACCCAGTGATAGATCTTCTTCCCACGGTTTTCATAAAATCTCACATTTAGGAGTAGAGTATGCATCCCCAATTTTACTTGACTATTTTCGATAAAGGGATAATAAATATTTGGATCCTTATTGCAATTTATTACCTCCATGTGATGTATCGACATATGATTCAGGCGATTCAAATTTATTTATTATTGATGATGTCGGTACTCACCATTATGACCATAGATTTAAGATTGAAATTTGTGTTGTGCGGTCATGCTCTCAAATTTATGATATTTTGGTACTTAGTGCTATAAAGTTTAGTAATTGGAATGACCCACAACTATTTCGATTATTAATTTATGGTGAGGATGGTAATTGTCATGTGTTTGTATATTAATTGTGCATTTTTTTTTCTTTTTTAGTTAACATGTATCATATTTTTACTTCTTTACTTTATTTCCTTTGTCCACATTTTTATTTGCGCATACATTGAGGACAATGTAAAATTTAGGTTTGGGGGTAAGGATGATATTTTTTTTTAAAAAAATCAGAAAAATTTTCAAAAATTCAAAAAGATTTTCAATATAATTGAGTTTTGAAACGATTTCTTAATATAGAATTAATTCATGGATCTCTCATCTTAAGAAATTTTTACACATTAGCCATATAATATGATCGAAAATGGATATTGAGGCGAAAGTAATATGCTTAACAAATAAATGTGGATATTTTAACCCGATGAAATTTTGTGCCATTCATCGTTTTTGAGAGATTTAAATCAATCCGAGTTAAAATTACTCAATCTTTCCTTCAGTGATAAATTCGTTGATGATCTCAAATTCTTTGTTTTGTTCGATTACAGAAAACAAAAAGTCAAAATGTGAATCTTAAGCACTATAAGTCTTAGTAAGTCGTCTTGAGACACAAATCAGATTAACGAAACTTGAGAAATGAGACTGGGACATCATTTGAAAGCCCAAAAATAAGCTTAAACTCCATCCTTTTTACAATATTCCATTGCAAACCCATTTGAGCCAAAAAAGAAAATAATCCTTTTGTTGAAAACCCATTACCCTACCCAACTCCAACTCCAACTGGGAGTTTAAAGCCTATAAAAACAAGTCATACCTATTTTCTAACAATACTAGGGTAAAATTACGATAGGAAAAAGACCAAAAGAAAATGAGGTTGCAAGAATGTGAGTTTGAAAAAAAATGTGAGCATGAAAAGAAAAAGCGAAAAGTCAAATTGAGGTTAGAAGAAAAAGTGCTTAAAGTCAAAATACCGAAAAACCTCTATATTCTCAGAAATTTGTACTTCAAAAACAACCATTCTTTCTAGCCAAAATTCGAGCGTACAATACAACCAAAGAAAGTCCTAATCGATCTCAAGTGAAGTTTGTTAAAGTGTGGAGTGAAGATGAATAGGATCTATGGTGTGATTCAATGTTTTCAAAAAGTAATCGATTCTCTGTTCATGAGATCATATTCATCCATTGTATAAAAATCCATTTAATTATGTATATGTGAAATTTGTTCATATAAATTTACTCTTTTATTCCCATATACCGAGAGAAAATAACCCATTTCCGAGTGTTCGATTGTGAGTGCATTCTGTGAGATTTTGAAATCAAAACGAACTTTCGGATAAGAAATGCAACGATCAAATCTTTTGAAATTGACGGTTATATTGGCTAGGCACACACAGACACAATAAGTTGAGATTGAGAAATGAAGTTCTACTATATTTATGAAGTTTACATTCAAACTTGGTTATATTACTTTTGTGTCTTTTGTATTGAATCAAGTTTTTTAATTTTGTGGGTATATTCACTGCAAACCCTCACGAGACAAAACTCGTCCACTAGGGTAACCTAGGGGTTTAACGGCTTGTTGCACATGCTAAGTGCAATCGTGATTCCTACAAAAGTGAGTTAAATTTTAATTTTTACTTTTGCTCGAGGACTAGCAAAGTTTAGGTTTGGGGGTATTTGATGAGTGCATTATTTTGTATATTTTATACCCAAATTTATACTTTGTTAGTCCCCTTTTAGTGTATTTAATAATTTCTTAGGACTATTTTATTAAAAGGAGGAAAAAATGCGAGAATAATTGAATTCATATTGAAAATGAAAATTTTAAGTCAAAAATGGGCACTTCGATAATTTTATAATATTCTTGTGCTAATTTGTGAAAAAATTTGCCTAGTGAAATTTTTGCAGATAATGATGGAATTTGGTACAAATTGATGATCAATTCAAAAAAGGCGCGAAAATGCAGATTTTTACGGTCGTTCGAAAAAATGCAGTTTTTACACTGTTGGAAATTTTTATTCTCCGATTTGGACGAAACTCGGCATGCGTGTTCAGGAAGAAAATATAAGAGTTTTCGAGTGGGAAGAAATTCCGTCCCTTATCACGATCCAAAGATTAAAGAGGTGGAGAGATAGCTACCAACACTATTCGGCCAATCAGAAAGAGTCCCAGCACAACTCAAATACCTCACCACTTGTCCAATAAAAAGGACCCTTGGGCTCATAATTTCGGAGACAATTAGAGAGGACTTTCGTGGAGGATTTCGGGGAGCAACTTTGAGTGATTGTAATCAATTTGAGGGCCAAGTTTTTATCATTTTTTTAGAGGATTCAAGATTGTTGTGAGAGAACTATTTGTAAGTTTGGTTTATTAATGAAGATCTTTACTCATTCTTGCAATTTCTCTTTCATTATGGTAGCTTGATTCTTATATTAGGAGTAGGGTGAAGTTTATCATAGTTAACTAATATTGTCACGTTAATTTTATCGTTGTTTATTCCCTACTTGTTTTAATTGTTATTAAAGATTCGGTATTCATTTTAAAGCGACACGAGAGTGTGTTTTAGAACCTTCAAGATTGTTTTGTCAAATCATGTTTTGAGATTTAAAAATAGTAATTTTTGATGGATTATGCTTGCACTTTGATTGTTTTTTTAGTCCATCCTTAAATACATTTGCGAATTTTAGAACTTGTATTTTCTAAGGAAATAGGGATTTTAGCCATCTATTAGAGGCGTTAAAAATATTTTGATCATAACCGTCACATTTTCCGAATTAAACACGGCGAGAGTCAGTATAATTTGAGTTATAAAAAGGGAATGGCAACATTAAATTAGTGTGCAATATTAGTTACGTGATAAATGGACTCCGAATCCTAATTATTTCCTAATTGTTTACAAATCTCTTGCGTTACTCTCATTTATCGTAGTTGCTTTTATTTTGTATAATTTATAATTATTCTCTACCCCATTTGATCTAGTTGGACAGTTGTAATTCTTTTAATAATTAAAATTGACAAATCCTCATGGGTTCGACCCGTACTTACACATGCTATTCTATAATAGCCCATGCACTTGCGGTATTTTATAAATTGACAACAAGTTTTTGGCGCCGTTGTCGGGGATTTGACATTTTTTTTCTTAAAAGAAGTTGACTTTCGGACTAGTTTGTTTTGCTTTTTTGCATTTTTTTATTAAAAATTTCATAAAAAAATAAAAAATAAAAATAAAAAAAATAAAAAAAATAAAAAAAACTCTTAACAAGGCTAGAATTAAAATCTACTCCAATGCGAACTTGTCAAATCGATTCCGTTTCACTTTGTCTAGGATTGGTGGTTTTTAATGAGTCTTCGTACCGACCACCTACCTGGAGGTGAAATCAAAATTTGACGAGACCATCGAAATTCTCCCTTGTCAAAGGGTAGAAGCTATCCAAAATAAATAAATAAATTCATGTGTTGTAAATTGCAATGGGTGATCCTCATATTGTTATCCCGTCATCTTTCTCATATTCCTCAATGGATCCTGTGGACGTGTTTTTACAAAATACTGAAAATCTAGATGACTACGTATTTCAATTTAATTCAGATGGGTCAGTAGTCATTTTAAAAATTAAAGAAGGTATGGATGAGACTCCAACCCCTGTAATTACTATCGGTCCACCAAAGTGTATCAATTGGAGAGAGGTGAACAAACGGTATAATGATGCTATTTCTAAATATAAGCATGAATTAATTGGGGATAATCAATTTTGTGAGGAGAAAAAAATTGAAAATCTTGACACGTGTAATACTTGTGACGATTTGGATGTTTGTCAAGATTTTTCTCCTAATTTAATTGAGCAGAATGCTGCTTCTTTTTATATGTGGAAAATTTTATTTGAGGATTCGTCATCCGATTTTACTGATACTTCAAGTATTTATGACGATCCTCCTGTTTTTGATGAAGAAAGTGTATCACCCAGTGATAGATCTTCTTCCCACGTTTTTCATAAAATCTCACATTTAGGAGTAGAGTATGCATCCCCAATTTTACTTGACTATTTTCGAAAAAGGGATAATAAATATTTGGATCCTTATTGCAATTTATTACCTCCATGTGATGCAACGACATATGATTCAGGCGATTCAAATTTATTTATATTTGATGATGTCGGTACTCACCATTATGACCATAGATTTAAGATTGAAATTTGTGTTGTGCGGTCATGCTCTCAAATTTATGATATTTTGTTACTTAGTGCTATAAAGTTTATTAATTGGAATGACCCACAACTATTTCGATTATTAATTTATGGTGAGGATGGTAATTGTCATGTGTTTGTATATTATTTGTGCATTTTTTTTCTTTTTTAGTTAACATGTATCATATTTTTACTTCTTTACTTTATTTCCTTTGTCCACATTTTTATTTGCGCATACATGGAGGACAATGTAAAATTTAGGTTTGGGGGTAAGGATGATATTTTTTTTCAAAAAAATCAGAAAAATTTTCAAAAATTCAAAAAGATTTCCAATATAATTGAGTTTTGAAACGATTTCTTAATATAGATTTAATTCTTGAATCTCTCATCTTATGAAATTTTTACACATTAGCCATATAATATGATCGAAAATGGATATTGAGGCGAAAGTAATATGCTTAACGAATAAATGTGGAGATTTTAACCCGATGAGATTTTGTGCCATTCATCGTTTTCGAGAGATTTAAATCAATCCGAGTTAAAATTACTCAATCTTTCCTTCAGTGATAAATTCGTTGATAATCTCAAATTCTTTGTTTTGTTCGATTACTGAAAACAAAAAGTCAAAATGTGAATCTTAAGCACTATAAGTCTTAGTAAGTCATCTTGAGACACAAATCAGATTAACGAAACTTGAGAAATGAGACTAGGCCATCGTTTGAAAGCCCAAAAATAAGCTTAAACTCCAACCTTTTTACAATATTCCGTTGCAAACCCATTTGAGCCAAAAAAGAAAATAAGCCTTTTGTTGAAAACCCATTACCCTACCCAACTCCAACTGGGAGTTTAAAGCCTATAAAAACAAGCCATACCTATTTTCTGAGAATACTAGGGTAAAATTACAGTAGGAAAAAGACCAAAAGAAAATGAGGTTGCAAGAATGTGAGTTTGAAAAAAAATGTGAGCTTGAAAAGAAAAAGCGAAAAGACAAATTGAGGTTAGAAGAAAAAGTGCTTAAAGTCAAAATACCGAAAAACCTCTATATTCACAGAAATTTTGAACTCCAAAAACAGCCATTCTTTCCAGACAAAATTCGAGCCTACAATACAACCAAAGAAAGTCCTAATCGATCTCAAGTGAAGTTAGTTAAAGTGTGGAGAGAAGATGAATAGGATCTATGGTGTGATTCAATGTTTTCAAAGAGTAATCGATTTTATGTTCATGATATCATATTCATCCATTGTATAAAAATCCATTTTTTATTATGTATATGTGAAATTTGTTCATATAAATTTACTCTTTTATTCAAATATACCGAGAGAAAATAACCCATTTCTGAGTGTTCGATTGTGAGTGCATTCGGTGAGATTTTGAAATCAAAACGAACTTTCGGATAAGAAATGCAACGATAAAATCTTTTGAAATTGGCGGTTATATTGGCTATGCACACACAGACACAATAAGTTGAGATTGAGAAATGAAGTTCTACTATATTTATGAAGTTTGCATTCAAACTTGGTTATATTACTTTTGTGTCTTTTGTATTGAATCAAGTTTTTGAATTTTGTGGGTATATTCACTGCAAACCCTCACGAGACAAAAATCGTCCACTAGGGTAACCTAGGGGTTTAACGGCTTGTTGCACATGCTAAGTGCAATCGTGATTCCTACGAAAGTGAGTTAAATTTTAATTTTTACTTTTGCTCGAGGACTAGCAATGTTTAGGTTTGGGGGTATTTGATGAGTGCATTATTTTGTATATTTTATACCCAAATTTATACTTTGTTAGTCCCCTTTTAGTGTATTTAATAATTTCTTAGGACTATTTTATTAAAAGGAGGAAAAAATGCGAGAATAATTGAATTCATATTGAAAATGGAAATTTTAAGTCAAAAATGGGCACTTCGATAATTTTATAATATTCTTGTGCTAATTTGTGAAAAAAGTTGCCTAGTGAAATTTTTGCAGATAATGATAGAATTTGGTGCAAATTGATGATCAATTCAAAAAAGGCGCGAAAATGCTGATTTTTGCTGTCGTTCGAAAAAATGTTGTTTTTACTCTGTTGGAAATTTTTATTCTCTGATTTGGACGAAACTCGACATGCGTGTTCAGGAAGAAAAGATAAGAGTTTTCGAGTGGGGGTAAATTCCGTCCCTTATCACGATCCAAAGATTAAAGAGGTGGAGAGATAGCTACCAACACTATTCGTCCAATCCGAAAGAGTCCCACCACAACTCAAATACCTCACCACTTGTCCAATAAAAAGGACCCTTGGGCTCATAATTTCGGAGACAATTGGAGACAATTAGAGAGGACTTTCGTGGAGGATTTCGGGGAGCAACTTTGAGTGATTGTAATCAATTTGAGGGCCAAATTTTTATCATTTTTTTAGAGGATTCAAGATTGTTGTGAAAGAACAATTTGTAAGTTTGGTTTATTAATGAAGATCTCTACTCATTCTTGCAATTTCTCTTTCATCATGGTAGCTTGATTCTTATATTAGGAGTAGGGTGAAGTTTATCATAGTTAACTAATATTGTCACGTTAATTTTATCGTTGTTTATTCCCTACTTGTTTTAATTGTTATTAAAGATTCGGTATTCATTTTAAAGCGACACGAGAGTGTGTTTTAGAACCTTCAAGATTGTTTTGTCAAATCATGTTTTGAGATTTAAAAATAGTAATTTTTGATGGATTATGCTTGCACTTTGATTGTTTTGATAGTCCATGCTTAAATACATTTGCAAATTTTAAAACTTGTATTTTCTAAGGGAATAGGGATTTTAGCCGTCTATTAGAGACGTTAAAAATATTTTGATCATAACCGTCACATTTTCCGAATTAAACACGGCGAGGGTCGGTTTAATTTGAGTTATAAAAAGGGAATGACAACATTAAATTAGTGTGCAATATTAGTTACGTGATAAATGGACCCCGAATCCTAATTATTTCCTAATTGTTTACAAATCCCTTGCGTTACTCTCATTTATCTTAGTTGCTTTTATTTTGTATCATTTATAATTATTCTCTACCCCATTTGATCTAGTTGGACAGTTGTAATTCTTTTAATAATTAAAATTGACAAATCCTCGTGGGTTCGAACCGTACTTACACTCGCTATTCTATAATAGCCCATGCACTTGCGGTATTTTATAAATTGACAACAAGTTTTTGGCACCGATGCCGGGGATTTGATCATTTTTTTCTTAAAAGAAGTTGTGACTTCCGGACTAGTTTGTTTTGCTTTTTTGCATTTTTTTAGTAAAAATTTCATGAAAAAATAAAAAATAAAAAAATAAAAAAAACTATTAACAAGGCTAGAATTAAAAGCTACTCTAACGCGAACTTGTCAAATCGATTCCGTTTCACCTTGTCTAGGATTGGTGGTTTTTCATGAGTCTTCGTACCGACCACCTACCTTGAGGTGAAATCGAAATTTGAGGAGACAATCAAAATTCTCCCTTATTAAAGGGTAGAAGCTATCCAAAATAAATAAATAAATTCATGTGTTGTAAATTGCAATGGGTAATCCTCATATTGTTATCCCGTCATCTTTCTCATATTCCTCAATGGATCCTGTGGACGTGTTTTTACAAAATACTGAAAATCTAGATGACTACGTATTTCAATTTAATTCAGATGGGTCAGTAATCATTTTAAAAATTAAAGAAGGTATGGATGAGACTCCAACCCCTGTAATTACTATCGGTCCACCAAAGTGTATCAATTGGAGAGAGGTGAACAAACGGTATAATGATGCTATTTCTAAAAATAACCATGAATTAATTGGGGATAATCAATTTTGTGAGGAGAAAAAAATTGACAATCTTGACACGTGTAATACTTGTGATGATTTGGATGTTTGTCAAGATTTTTCTCCTAATTTAATTGAGCAGAATGCAGCTTCTTTTTATATGTGGAAAAATTTATTTGAGGATTCGTCATCCGATTTTACTGATACTTCAAGTATTTATGACGATCCTCCTGTTTTTGATGAAGAAAGTGTATCACCCAGTGATAGATCTTCTTCCCACATTTTTCATAAGATCTCACATTCAGGAGTAGAGTATGCATCCCCAATTTTACTTGACTATTTTCGAAAAAGGGATAATAAATATTTAGATCCTTATTGCAATTTATTACCTCCATGTGATGCATCGACATATGATTCAGGCGATTCAAATTTATTTATTATTGATGATGTCGGTACTCACCATTATGACCATAGATTTAAGATTGAAATTTGTGTTGTGCGGTCATGCTCTCAAATTTATGATATTTTGGTACTTAGTGCTATAAAGTTTATTAATTGGAATGACCCACAACTATTTCGAATATTAATTTATGGTGAGGATGGTAATTGTCATGTGTTTGTATATTATTTGTGCATTTCTTTTTCTTTTTTAGTTAACATGTATCATATTTTTACTTCTTTACTTTATTTCCTTTGTCCACATTTTTATTTGAGCATATGTTGAGGACAATGTAAAATTTAGGTTTGGGGGTAAGGATGATATTTTTTTAAAAAATATCATAAAAATTTTCAAAAATTCAAAAAGGTTTTTCAATATAATTGAGTTTTGAAACGATTTCTTAATATAGGATTAATTCATGGATCTCTCATCTTATGATATTTTTACACATTAGCCATATAATATGATCGAAAATGGATATTGAGGCGAAAGTAATTTGCCTAACGAATAAATGTGGAGATTTTAACCCGATGAGATTTTGTGCCATTCATCGTTTTCGAGAGATTTAAATCAATCCGAGTTAAAATTACTCAATCTTTCCTTCAGTGATAAATTCGTTGATGATCTCAAATTCTTTATTTTGTTCGATTACTGAAAACAAAAAGTCAAAATGTGAATCTTAAGCACTATAAGTCTTAGTAAGTCGTCTTGAGACACAAATCAGATTAACGAAACTTGAGAAATGAGACTTGGCCATCGTTTGAAAGCCCAAAAATAAGCTTAAACTCCAACCTTTTTACAATATTCCGTTGCAAACCCATTTGAGCCAATAAAGAAAATAAGCCTTTTGTTGAAAACCCATTACCCTACCCAACTCCAACTGGGAGTTTAAAGCCTATAAAAACAAGCCATACCTATTTTCTGAGAATACTAGGGTAAAATTACGGTAGGAAAAAGACCAAAAGAAAATGAGGTTGCAAGAATGTGAGTTTGAAAAAAAATGTGAGCTTGAAAATAAAAAGCGAAAAGAGAAATTGAGGTTAGAAGAAAAAGTGCTTAAAGTCAAAATACCGAAAAACCTCTATATTCTCAGAAATTTTGAACTCCAAAAACAGCCATTCTTTCTAGCCAAAATTCGAGCCTACAATACAACCAAAGAAAGTCCTAATCGATCTCAAGTGAAGTTAGTTAAAGTGTGGAGAGAAGATGAAAAGGATCTATGGTGTGATTCAATGTTTTCAAAAAGTAATCGATATTGTGTTCATGAGATCATATTCATCCATTGTATAAAAATCCATTTTTGATTATGTATATGTGAAATTTGTTCATATAAATTTACTCTTATATTCACATATACCGAGAGAAAATAACCCATTTTCGAGTGTTCGATTGTGAGTGTATTCTGTGAGATTTTGAAATCAAAAAGAACTTTCGGATAAGAAGCGCAACGATCAAATCTTTTGAAATTGACGGTTATATGTGCTATGCACACACAGACACAATAAGTTGAGATTGAGAAATGAAGTTCTACTATATTTATGAAGTTTGCATTCAAACTTGGTTATATTACTTTTGTGTCTTTTGTATTGAATCAAGTTTTTTAATTTTGTGGGTATATTCACTGCAAACCCTCACGAGACAAAACTCGTCCACTAGGGTAACCTAGGGGTTTTACGGCTTGTTGCACATGCTAAGTGTAGTCGTGATTCCTACGAAAGTGATTTAAATTTTAATTTTTACTTTTGCTCGAGGACTAGCAAAGTTTAGGTTTGGGGGTATTTGATGAGTGCATTATTTTGTATATTTTATACCCAAATTTATACTTTGTTAGTCCCCTTTTAGTGTATTTAATAATTTCTTAGGACTATTTTATTAAAAGGAGGAAAAAATGGGAGAATAATTGAATTCATATTGAAAATGGAAATTTTAAGTCAAAAATGGGCACTTTGATAATTTTATAATATTCTTGTGCTAATTTGTGAAAAAAGTTGCCTAGTGAAATTTTTGCAGATAATGATGGAATTTGGTGCAAATTGATGATCAATTCCAAAAAGGCTCAAAAATGCTGATTTTTACGGTCGTTCGAAAAAATGTTGTTTTTACATTGCTGGAAATTTTTATTCTCCGGTTTGGACGAAACTCGACATGCGTGTTCAGGAAGAAAAGATAAGAGTTTTCGAGTGGGGGGAAATTTCGTCCCTTATCACGATCCAAAGATTAAAGAGGTGGAGAGATAGCTACCAACACTATTCGGCCAATCAGAAAGAGTCCCACCACAACTCAAATACCTCACCACTTGTCCAATAAAAAGGACCCTTGGGCTCATAATTTCGGAGACAATTGGAGACAATTAGAGAGGGCTTTCGTGGAGGATTTCGGGGAGCAACTTTGAGTGATTGTAATCAATTTGAGGGCCAAGTTTTTATCATTTTTTTAGAGGATTCAAGATTGTTGGGAGAGAACAAGTTGTGAGTTTGGTTTATTAATGAAGATCTCTACTCATTCTTGCAATTTCTCTTTCATTATGGTAGCTTGATTCTTATATTAGGATTAGGGTGAAGTTTATCATAGTTAACTAATATTGTCACGTTAATTTTATCGTTGTTTATTCCCTACTTGTTTTAATTGTTATTAAAGATTTGGTATTCATTTTAAAGCGACACGAGAGTGTGTTTTAGAACCTTCAAGATTGTTTTGTCGAATCATGTTTTGAGATTTAAAAATAGTAATTTTTGATGGATTATGCTTGCACTTTGATTGTTTTGATAGTCCATGCTTAAATACATTTGCGAGTTTTAAAACTTGTATTTTCTAAGGGAAAAGGGATTTTAGCCGTCTATTAGAGACGTTAAAAATATTTTGATCATAACCGTCACATTTTCCGAATTAAACACGGCGAGAGTCGGTTTAAATTGAGTTATAAAAAGGGAATGGCAACATTAAATTAGTGTGCAATATTAGTTACGTGATAAATGGACCCCGAATCCTAATTATTTCCTAATTGTTTACAAATCTCTTGCGTTACTCTCATTTATTGTAGTTGCTTTTATTTTGTATAATTTAAAATTATTCTCTACCCCATTTGATCTAGTTGGACAGTTGTAATTCTTTTAATAATTAAAATTGACAAATCCTCATGGGTTCGACCCGTACTTACACTCGCTATTCTATAATAGGCCGTGCACTTGCGGTATTTTATAAATTGACAACAAGTATTTGGCGCCGTTGCCGGGAATTTGACAAATTTTTTCTTAAAAGAAGTTGTGACTTTCGGACTAGTTTGTTTTGCTTTTTTGCATTTTTTTAGTAAAAATTTCATAAAAAAATAAAAAATTAAAAAAACTCTTAAGAAGGCTAGAATTAAAAGCTACTCTAACGCGAACTTGTCAAATCGATTCCGTTTCACCTTGTCTAGGATTGGTGGTTTTTAATGAGTCTTCGTACCGACCCCCTACCTGGAGGTGAAATCGAAATTTGAGGAGACAATCGAAATTCTCCCTTGTCAAAGGGTAGAAGCTATCCAAAATAAATAAATAAATTCATGAGTTGTAAATTGCAATGGGTGATCCTCATATTGTTATCCCGTCATCTTTCTCATATTCCTCAATGGATCCTGTGGAATGTTTTTACAAAATACTAAAAATCTAGATGACTACGTATTTCAATTTAATTCAGATGGGTCAGTACTCATTTTAAAAATTAAAGAAGGTATGGATGAGACTCCAACCCCTTTAATTACTATCGGCCCACCAAAGTGTATTAATTGGAGAGAGGTGAACAAATGGTATAATGATGCTATTTCTAAAAATAACCATGAATTAATTTTGGATAATCAATTTTGTGAGGAGAAAAAAATTGACATTCTTGACACGTGTAATACTTGTGATGATTTGGTTGTTTGTCAAAATTCTTCTCCTAATTTAATTGAGCAGAATGCTGCTTCTTTTTATTTGTGGAAAAATTTATTTGAGGATTCGTCATCCGATTTTACTGATACTTCAAGTATTTATGACGATCCTCCTGTTTTTGATGAAGAAAGTGTATCACCCAGTGATAGATCTTCTTCCCACATTTTTCATAAAATCTCACATTTAGGAGTAGAGTATGCATCCCCAATTTTACTTGACTATTTTCGAAAAAGGGATAATAAATATTTAGATCCTTATTGCAATTTATTACCTCCATGTGATGCATCGACATATGATTTAGGCGATTCATATTTATTTATTATTGATGATGTCGGTACTCACCATTATGACCATAGATTTAAGATTGAAATTTGTGTTGTGCGGTCATGCTGTCAAATTTATGATATTTTGGTACTTAGTGCTATAAAGTTTATTAATTGGAATGACCATAACTATTTCGATTATTAATTTATGGTGAGGATGGTAATTGTCATGTGTTTGTATATTATTTGTGCATTTTTTTTTCTTTTTTAGTTAACATGTATTATATTTTTACTTCTTTACTTTATTTCCTTTGTCCACATTTTTATTTGCGCATACATTGAGGACAATGTAAAATTTAGGTTTCGGGGTAAGGATGATATTTTTTTAAAAAAAACTCAGAAAAATTTTCAAAAATTCAAAAAGGTTTTTCAATATAATTGAGTTTTGAAACGATTTCTTAATATAGAATTAATTCATGGATCTCTCATCTTATGAAATTTTTACACATTAGCCATATAATATGATCGAAAATGGATATTGAGGCGAAAGTAATATGCTTAACGAATAAATGTAGAGATTTTAACCCGATGAGATTTTCTGCCATTCATCGTTTTCGAGAGATTTAAATCAATCCGAGTTAAAATTACTCAATCTTTCCTTCGGTGATAAATTGGTTGATGATCTCAAATTCTTTGTTTTGTTCGATTACTGAAAACAAAAAGTCAAAATGTGAATCTTAAGCACTATAAGTCTTAGTAAGTCGTCTTGAGACACAAATCAGATTAACGAAACTTGAGAAATCAGACTAGGCCATCGTTTGAAAGCCCAAAAATAAGCTTAAACTCTAACCTTTTTACAATATTCCGTTGCAAACCCATTTGAGCCAAAAAAAGAAAATAAGACCATTGTTGAAAACCCATTACCCTACCCAACTCCAACTGGGAGTTTAAAGCCTATAAAAACAAGCCATACCTATTTTCTGAGAATACTAGGGTAAAATTACGGTAGGAAAAAGACCAAAAGAAAATGAGGTTGCAAGAATGTGAGTTTGAAAAAAAATGTGAGCTTGAAAAGAAAAAGCGAAAAAACAAATTGAGGTTAGAAGAAAAAGTGCTTAAAGTCAAAATACAGAAAAACCTCTATATTCTCAGAAACTTTGAACTCCAAAAACAACCATTCTTTCTAGCCAAAATTCGAGCCTACAATACAACAAAAGAAAGTCCTAATCAATCTCAAGTGAAGTTAGTTAAAGTGTGGAGAGAAGATGAATAGGATCTATGGTGTGATTCAATGTTTTCAAAAAGTAATCGATTTTCTGTTCATGAGATCATATTCATCCATTGTATAAAAATCCATTTTTGATTATGTATATGTGAAATTTGTTCATATAAATTTACTCTTTTATTCACATATACCGAGAGAAAATAACCCATTTCCGATTGTTCGATTGTGAGTGCTTTCTGTGAGATTTTGAATTCAAAACGAACTTTCGGATAAGAAATGCAACGATCAAATCTTTTGAAATTGATGGTTGTATTGGCTATGCACACACAGACACAATAAGTTGAGATTGAGAAATGAAGTTCTACTATATTTATGAAGTTTACATTCAAACTTGGTTATATTACTTTTGTGTCTTTCGTATTGAATCAAGTTTTTGAATTTTGTGGGTATATTCACTGCAAACCCTCACGAGACAAAACTCGTCCACTAGGGTAACCTTGGGGTTTAACGACTTGTTGTACATGCTAAGTGCAATCGTGATTCGTACGAAAGTGAGTTAAATTTTAATTTTTACTTTTGCTCGAGGACTAGCAAAGTTTAGGTTTGGGGGTATTTGATGAGTGCATTATTTTGTATATTTTATACCCAAATTTATACTTTGTTAGTCCCCTTTTAGTGTATTTAATAATTTCTTAGGACTATTTTATTAAAAGGAGGAACAAATGCGAGAATAATTGAATTCATATTGAAAATGGAAATTTTAAGTCAAAAATGGGCACTTCGATAATTTTATAATATTCTTGTGCTAATTTGTGAAAAAAGTTGCCTAGTGAAATTTTTGCAGATAATGATGGAATTTGGTGCAAATTGATGATCAATTCAAAAAAGGCGCGAAAATGCTGATTTTTACGGTCGTCCGAAAAAATGCTATTTTTACACTGTTGGAAATTTTTATTCTCCGATTTGGACGAAACTTGGCATCCGTGTTCAGGAAGAAAAGATAAGAGTTTTCGTGTGGGGAGAAATTCCATCCCTTATCAAGATCCAAAGATTAAAGAGGTGGAGAGATAGCTACCAACACTATTCGGCCAATCAGAAAGAGTCCCACCACAACTCAAATACCTGACCACTTGTCCAATAAAAAGGACCCTTGGGCTCATAATTTCGGAGACAATTGGAGACAATTAGAGAGGACTTTCGTGGAGGATTTCGGGGAGCAACTTTGAGTGATTGTAATCAATTTGAGGGCCAAGTTTTTATCATTTTTTAGAGGATTCAAGATTGTTGTGAGAGAACAAGTTGTGAGTTTGGTTTATTAATGAAGATCTCTACTCATTCTTGCAATTTCTCTTTCATCATGGTAGCTTGATTCTTATATTAGGAGTAGGGTGAAGTTTATCATAGTTAACTAATATTGTCACGTTAATTTTATCGTTGTTTATTTCCTACTTGTTTTAATTGTTATTAAAGATTCGGTATTCATTTTAAAGCGACACGAGAGTGTGTTTTAGAACCTTCAAGATTGTTTTGTCAAATCATGTTTTGAGATTTAAAAATAGTAATTTTTGATGGATTATGATTGCACTTTTATTGTTTTGATAGTCCATGCTTAAATACATTTGCGAATTTTAAAACTTGTATTTTCTAAGGGAATAGGGATTTTAGCCGTCTATTAGAGACGTTAAAAATATTTTGATCATAACCGTCACATTTTCCGAATTAAATACGGTGAGAGTCGGTTTAATTTGAGTTATAAAAAGGGAATGGCAACATTAAATTAGTGTGCAATATTAGTTACGTGATAAATGGACCCCGAATCCTAATTATTTCCTAATTATTTACAAATCTCTTGCGTTACTCTCATTTCTCGTAGTTTCTTTTATTTTGTATAATTTATAATTATTCTCTACCCCATTTGATCTAGTTGGACAGTTGTAATTCTTTTAATAATTAAAATTGACAGATCCTCGTGGGTTCGACCCGTACTTACACTCGCTATTCCATAATAGCCCGTGCACTTGCGGTATTTTATAAATTGACAACAAGTTTTTGACGCCATTGTCGGGGATTTGACAATTTTTTTCTTAAAAGAAGTTGTGACTTTCGGACTAGTTTGTTTTGCTTTTTTGCATTTTTTTAGTAAAAATTTCATAAAAAAACAAAAAATAAAAAAAAACTCTTAACAAGGCTAGAATTAAAAGCTACTCCAACGCGAACTTGTCAAATCGATTCCGTTTCACCTTGTCTAGGATTGGTGGTTTTTAATGAGTCTTTATACCGACCACCTACCTGGAGGTGAAATCGAAATTTGAGGAGACAATCGAAATTCTCCCTTGTCAAAGGGTAGAAGCTATCCAAAATAAATAAATAAATTCATGTGTTGTAAATTGCAATGGGTGATCCTCATATTGTTATCCCGTCATCTTTCTCATATTCCTCAATGGATCCTGTGGACGTGTTTTTACAAAATACTGAAAATCTAGATGACTACGTATTTCAATTTAATTCAGATGGGTCAGTAGTCATTTTAAAAATTAAAGAAGGTATGGATGAGACTCCAACCCCTGTAATTACTATCGGTCCACCAAAGTGTATCAATTGGAGAGAGGTGAACAAACGGTATAATGATGCTATTTCTAAATATAAGCATGAATTAATTGGGGATAATCGATTTTGTGAGGAGAAAAAAATTGAAAATCTTGACACGTGTAATACTTGTGATGATTTGGATGTTTGTCAAGATTTTTCTCCTAATTTAATTGAGCAGAATGCTGCTTCTTTTTATATGTGGAAAATTTTATTTGAGGATTCGTCATCCGATTTTACTGATACTTCAAGTATTTATGACGATCCTCCTGTTTTTGATGAAGAAAGTGTATCACCCAGTGATAGATCTTCTTCCCACGTTTTTCATAAAATCTCACATTTAGGAGTAGAGTATGCATCCCCAATTTTACTTGACTATTTTCGAAAAAGGGATAATAAATATTTGGATCCTTATTGCAAGTTATTACCTCCATGTGATGCATCGACATTCGATTCAGGCGATTCAAATTTATTTATTATTGATGATGTCGGTACTCACCATTATGACCATAGATTTAAGATTTAAATTTGTGTTGTCCGGGCATGCTCTCAAATTTATGATATTTTGGTACTTAGTGCTATAAAGTTTATTAATTGGAATGACCCACAACTATTTCGATTATTAATTTATGGTGAGGATGGTAATTGTCATGTGTTTGTATATTATTTGTGCATTTTTTTTCTTTTTTAGTTAACAAGTATCATATTTTTACTTCTTTACTTTATTTCCTTTCTCAACTTTTTTATTTGCGCATACATTGAGGACAATGTAAAATTTATGTTTGGGGGTAAGGATGATATTTTTTTAAAAAAAATCAGAAAAATTTTCAAAAATTCAAAAAGATTTTCAATATAATTGAGTTTTGAAACGATTTCTTAATTTAGAATTAATTCATGGATCTCTCATCTTATGAAATTTTTACACATTAGCCATATAATATGATCAAAAATGGATATTGAGGCGAAAGTAATTTGCTTAACGAATAAATGTGGAGATTTTAACCCGATGAGATTTTGTGCCATTCATCGTTTTCGAGAGATTTAAATCAATCCGAGTTAAAATTACTCAATCTTTCCTTCAGTGATAAATTCGTTGATGATCTCAAATTCTTTGTTTTGTTCGATTACTGAAAACAAAAAGTCAAAATGTGAATATTAAGCACTATAAGTCTTAGTAAGTCGTCTTGAGACACAAATCAGATTAACGAAACTTGAGAAATGAGACTAGGCCATCGTTTGAAAGCCCAAAAATAAGCTTAAACTCCAACCTTTTTACAATATTCCGTTGCAAACCCATTTGAGCCAAAAAATAAAATAAGCCTTTTGTTGAAAACGCATTACCCTACCCAACTCCAACTGGGAGTTTAAAGCCTATAAAAACAAGCCATACCTATTTTCTGAGAATACTAGGGTAAAATTACGGTAGGAAAAAGACCAAAAGAAAATGAGGTTGCAAGAATGTGAGTTTGAAAAAAAAATGTGAGCTTGATAAGAAAAAGCGAAAAGACAAATTGAGCTTAGAAGAAAAAGTGCTTAAAGTCAAAATACAGAAAAACCTCTATATTCACAGAAATTTTGAACTCCAAAAACAGCCACTCTTTCTAGCCAAAATTCGAGCCTACAATACAACCCAAGAAAGTCCTAATCGATCTCAAGTGAAGTTAGTTAAAGTGTGGAGAGAAGATGAATAGGATCTATGGTGTGATTCAATGTTTTCAAAAAGTAATCGATTTTCTGTTCATGAGATCATATTCATCCATTGTATAAAAATCCATTTAAGATTATGTATATGTGAAATTTGTTCATATAAATTTACTCTTTTTATTCACATATACCGAGAGAAAATAACCGATTTCCGAGTGTTCGATTGTGAGTGCATTCTGTGAGATTTTGAAATCAAAATGAACATTCGGGTAAGAAATGCAACGATCAAATCTTTTGAAATTGACGGTTATATTGGCTATGCACACACAGACATAATAAGTTGAGATTGAGAAATGAAGTTCTACTATATTTATGAAGTTTGTATTCAAACTTGGTTATATTACTTTTGTGTCTTTTGTATTGACTCAAGTTTTTGAATTTTGTGGGTATATTCACTCCAAACCCTCACGAGACAAAACTCGTCAACTAGGGTAACCTAGGGGTTTAACGGCTTGTTGCACATGCTAAGTGCAATCGTGATTCCTATGAAAGTGAGTTAAATTTTAATTTATACTTTTGCTCGAGGACTAGCAAAGTTTAGGTTTGGGGGTATATGATGAGTGCATTATTTTGTATATTTTATACCCAAATTTATACTTTCTTAGTCCCCTTTTAGTGTATTTAATAATTTCTTAGGAATATTTTATTAAAAGGAGGAAAAAATGCGAGAATAATTGAATTCATATTGAAAATGGAAATTTTATGTCAAAAATGGGCACTTCGATAATTTTATAATATTCTTGTGCTAATTTGTGAAAAAAGTTGCCAAGTGAAATTTTTGCAGATAATGATGGAATTTGGTGCAAATTGATGATCAATTTAAAAAAGGCGCGAAAATGCTGATTTTTACGATCGTTCGAAAAAATGTTGTTTTTACACTGTTGGAAATTTTTATTCTCCGATTTGGACGAAACTCGGCATGCGTGTTCAGGAAGAAAAGATAATATTTTTCGAGTGGGGGGAAATTTCGTCCCTTATCATGATCCAAAGATTAAAGAGGTGGAGAGATAGCTACCAACACTATTCGGCCAATCAGAAAGAGTCCCACCATAACTCAAATACCTCACCACTTGTCCAATAAAAAGGACCCATTGTGCTCATAATTTCGGAGACAATTGGAGACAATTAGAGAGGACTTTCGTGGAGGATTTCGGGGAGCAACTTTGAGTGATTGTAATCAATTTGAGGGCCAAGTTTTTATCATTTTTTTAGAGGATTCAAGATTGTTGTGAGAGAACTATTTGTAAGTTTGGTTTATTAATGAAGATCTCTACTCATTCTTGCAAGTTCTCTTTCATTATGGTAGCTTGATTCTGATATTAGGAGTAGGGTGAAGTTTATCATAGTTAACTAATATTGTCACGTTAATTTTATCGTTGTTTATTCCCTACTTGTTTTAATTGTTATTAAAGATTCGGTATTCATTTTAAAGCGACACGAGAGTGTGTTTTAGAACCTTTAAGATTGTTTTGTCAAACCATGTTTTGAGATTTAAAAATAGTAATTTTTTATGGATTATGCTTGCTCTATGATTGTTTTGATAGTCCATGCTTAAATACATTTGCGAATTTTAAAACTTGTATTTTCTAAGGGAATAGGGATTTTAGCCGTCTATTAGAGACGTTAAAAATATTTTGATCATAACCGTCACATTTTCCGAATTAAACACGGCGAGTGTCGGTTTTATTTGAGTTATAAAAAGGGAATGGCAACATTAAATTAGTGTGCAATATTAGTTATGTGATAAATGGACCCCGAATCCTAATTATTTCCTAATTGTTTAAAAATCTCTTGTGTTACTCTCATTTATCGTAGTTGCTTTTATTTTGTATAATTTATAATTATTATCTACCCCATTTGATCCAGTTGGACAGTTGTAATTCTTTCAATAATTAAAATTGACAAATTCTCGTGGGTTCGACCCGTACTTACACTCGCTATTCTATAATAGGCCGTGCACTTGCGGTATTTTATAAATTGACAACAAGTTTTTGGCGCCGTTGCCGGGGATTTGACAATTTTTTTCTTAAAAGAAGTTGCGACTTTCGGACTAGTTTGTTTTGCTATTTTGCATTTTTTTAGTAAAAATTTCATAAAAAAATAAAAATTAAAAATTAAAAAAAAAAAAAAACACTTAACAAGGCTAGAATTAAAAGCTACTCCAACTAGAACTTGTCCAATCGATTCCGTTTCACCTTGTCTAGGATTGGTGATTTTTAATGAGTCTTCGTACCGACCACCTACTTGGAGGTGAAATCGAAATTTGAGGAGACAATCGAAATTCTCCCTTGTCAAAGGGTAGAAGCTATCCAAAATAAATAAATAAATTCATGTGTTGTAAATTGCAATGGGTGATCCTCATATTGTTATCCCGTCATCTTTCTCATATTCCTCAATGGATCCTGTGGACGTGATTTTACAAAATACTGAAAATCTATATGACTACGTATTTCAATTTAATTCAAATGGGTCAGTAGTCATTTTAAAAATTAAAGAAGGTATGGATGAGACTCCAACCCCTGTAATTACTATCGGTCCACCAAAGTGTATCAATTGGAGAGAGGTGAACAAACGGTATAATGATGCTATTTCTAAAAATAACCATGAATTAATTGGGGATAATCAATTTTGTGAGGAGAAAAAAGTTGACAATCTTGACACGTGTAATACTTGTGATGATTTGGATGTTTGTCAAGATTTTTCTCCTAATTTAATTTAGCAGAATGCTGCTTCTTTTTATATGTGGAAAAATTTATTTGAGGATTCGTCATCCGATTTTACTGATACTTCAAGTATTTATGACGATTCTCCTGTTTTTGATGAAGAAAGTGTATCACCCAGTGATAGATCTTCTTCCCACGTTTTTCATAAAATCTCACATTTAGGAGTAGAGTATGCATCCCCAATTTTACTTGACTATTTTCGAAAAAGGGATAATAAATATTTGGATCCTTATTGCAATTTATTACCTCCATGTGATGCATCGACATATGATTCAGGCGATTCAAATTTATTTATTATTGATGACGTCGGTACTCACCATTATGACCATAGATTTAAGATTGAAATTTGTGTTGTGCCGTCATGCTCTCAAATTTATGATATTTTGGTACTTAGTGCTATAAAATTTATTAATTGGAACGACCCACAACTATTTTGATTATTAATTTATGGTGTGGATAGTAATTGTCATGTGTTTGTATATTATTTGTGCATTTTTTTATTCTTTTTTAGTTAACATGTATCATATTTTTACTTCTTTACTTTATTTCCTTTGTCCACATTTTTATTTGCGCATACATTGAGAACAATGTAAAATTTAGGTTTGGGGGTAAGGATGATATTTTTTTTAAAAAAAATCAAAAAAATTTTCAAAAATTCAAAAAGATTTTCCATATAATTGAGTTTTGAAACGATTTCTTAATATAGAATTAATTCATGGATCTATCATCTTATGAAATTTTTACACATTAGCCATATAATATGATCGAAAATGGATATTGAGACGAAAGTAATATGCTTAACGAATAAATGTGGAGATTTTAACCCGATGACATTTTGTGCCATTCATCGTTTTCGAGAGATATTAATCAATCCGAGTTAAAATTACTCAATCTTTCCTTCAGTGATAAATTCGTTGATGATCTCAAATTCTTTGTTTTGTTCGATTACTGAAAACAAAAAGTCAAAATGTGAATCTTAAGCACTATAAGTCTTAGTAAGTCGTCTTGAGACACAAATCAGATTAACGAAACTTGAGAAATGAGACTAGGCCATCGTTTGAAAGCCCAAAAATAAGCTTAAACTCCAACCTTTTTACAATATTCCGTTGCAAACCCATTTGAGCCAAAAAAGAAAATAAGCCTTTTGTTGAAAACCCATTACCCTACCCAACTCCAACTGGGAGTTTAAAGCCTATAAAAACAAGCCATACCTATTTTCTGAGAATACTAGGGTAAAATTACGGTAGGAAAAAGACCAAACGAAAATGAGGTTGCAAGAATGTGAGTTTGAAAAAAAATGTGAGCTTGAAAAGAAAAAGCGAAAAGACAAATTGAGGTTAGAAGAAAAAGTGCTTAATGTCAAAATACCGAAAAACCTCAATATTCTCAGAAATTTTGAACTCCAAAAACAGCCATTCTTTCTAGCCAAAATTCGAGTCTACAATACAACCAAAGAAAGTCCTAATCGATCTCAAGTGAAGTTAGTTAAAGTGTGGAGAGAAGATGAATAGGAGCTACGGTGTGATTCAATGTTTTCAAAAAGTAATCGATTTTCGGTTCATGAGATCATATTCATCCATTGTATAAAAATCCATTTTTGATTATGTATAAGTGAAATTTGTTCATATAAATTTACTCTTTTATTCACATATACCGAGAGAAAATAACCCATTTCCGAGTGTTCGATTGTGAGTGCATTCTGTGAGATTTTGAAATCAAAATGAACTTTCGGATAAGAAATGCAACGATCAAATCTTTTGAAATTGACGGTTATATTGGCTATGCACACACAGACACAATATGTTGAGATTGAGAAATGAAGTTCTACTATATTTATGAAGTTTGCATTCAAACTTGGTTATATTACTTTTGTATCTTTTGTATTGACTCAGGTTTTTGAATTTTGTTGGTATATTCACTGCAAACCCTCACGAGACAAAACTCGTCCACTAGGGTAACCTAGGGGTTTAACAGCTTGTTGCACATGCTAAGTGCAATCGTGATTCCTACGAAAGTGAGTTAAATTTTAATTTTTACTTTTGCTCGAGGACTAGCAAAGTTCAGGTTTGGGGGTATTTGATGAGTGCATTATTTTGTATATTTTATACCCAAATTTATACTTTGTTAGTCCCCTTTTAGTGTATTTAATAATTTCTTAGGACTATTTTATTAAAAGGAGGAAAAAATGGGAGAATAATTGAATTCATATTGAAAATGGAAATTTCAATTCAAAAATGGGCACTTCGATAATTTTATAATATTCTTGTGCTAATTTGTGAAAAAAGTTTCCTAGTGAAATTTTTGCAGATAATGATGGAATTTGGTGCAAATTGATGATCAATTCAAAAAAGGCGCGAAAATGCTGATTTTTACGGTCGTTCGAAATAATACTGTTTTTATTTTTAAAAAGTTGGAAATTTTTATTCTCCGATTTGGACGAAACTCGGCATGCGTATTCAGGAAGAAAAGATAAGAGTTTTCGAGTGCGGGGAAATTCCGTCCCTTATCACGATCCAAAGATTAAAGAGGTGGAGAGATAGCTACTAACACTATTCGACCAATCAGAAAGAGTCCCACCACAACTCAAATACCTCACCACTTGTCCAATAAAAAGGACCCTTGGGCTCATAATTTCGGAGACAATTGGAGACAATTAGAGAGGACTTTCGTGGAGGATTTCGGGGAGCAACTTTGAGTGATTGTAATCAATTTGAGGGCCAAGTTTTTAACATTTTTTTAGAGGATTCAAGATTGTTGTGAGAGAACTATTTGTAAGTTTGGTTTATTAATGAAAACTGGCACTGGCATTAATTGAAGCAAGTAGAAGAATGAGACCATACTTCCAGGCCCATACCATCATTGTGTATACCGACATGCCGTTAAGACAAGCCCTTCACAAGCCAGAAAAATCAGGAAGATTGATGTACTGGGCAATAGAGCTCGGTGAATATGATATTGTGTATGAACCCAGATCATCGTTGAAAGGGCAAGCCGTGGCAGATTTTATAGCAGAGTTCACATACCCTGATACCCCCGAGGAGCAAAAGGTGCTTGCTGACCTACCTGTGGACGATACAGGATCAACAGACACAAATCCAAACCAACCAAGGTTGGTAAAAGGACTTGTGGATGTAGAAAAATCATCATATTCAAACCCCGACCAACTCCGGTTGGTAGAGGGGCGCGAACAAATGACCGACGAGGAACGAAGGATACCCGGGGATGATGAAAGAAAACAGATGATATTTCACCGAGGAACTCTAACAGATAAGAAATTTGAAGACGAGTTACATAAATGGAGATTATATGTAGATGGATCATCTTGCACGACTGGTTGTGGAGCAGGGATTGTTTTAAACTCTCCAGATGATATTGACATGGAGTATGCCTTGAGATTCCAATTCAAAGCTTCCAATAATGAGGGTATCTGGGACCGTTGTATACTTCATTCCCAGATAAAGGCGCATGTTGCCAATTTTTTATGACCAACCCATGCTCAAAATAATCCCTATTTGAGTCAGGGAGATTAACTACAAGAGCCCTATTCAAATACCTAGTTTTTAAATAATAAATATTATCTAGAACAGCCCATTTATAACAAAACATAATTTCAGGGATCCCAATACGAGTCCCATGAGTTAGATTTAATTTGTGCACCCCGTTAATTATTCTCCATGAATTGGGGGCTATTTTTGCAGGAACAAGGTCAAAATATTGACAAAACTCAAGACATAACGGGTTTGGTGGAAAGGAAAAACCGCATTCAGCAACAAAAAGACTGGGGAACCAATGTCCCTCAGCCAATCGAAAGTAATCTAAAGGCTCAGAAAGAACCTCTAGAGTTACCCACGAAGGAATGGAAAAATCAGAACGGAATTTCTCAACAGACTCCACAATATAAACCATATTGAATAAAAGAGATACAGAAGAAAGAAAGGAGATGTGTTGACAACGAACGGAAACAAGGATGAACGCACAAGAGAAGAAGAGAAGAGACAGCTTGAATGAAGAGAATGAAAAACGTAGACGACAGTATGGTTACCAAAGAAGTTTAAATACTTTGCATTAGGAAGCGGCGAAAGAAATGATTACCAAAAAGAAACTACTAAACTTCCAGCGGCTAAAAGGACAAAATTTGCACGAATATCAAAGCGCTTATCAAAAAGGCGGAAACTGCGAAATAAGAAGGAAATTTGAATACAATGTTCCTGAAACCCGGGAAGTACATTTAATATTGCCATATACCGAGAAAGAATGTTCCATACTCTTCAAAGTTCAAAATATGAAACATTGGGGGCTTCTGTTGATACCAAAATTAATGTGCTGATGTGGACGAAGAAGATGAAGACACGTGTCAATCTACATGGCACAATAGCAGCGAGGAAGATCATTTCCCTACCAACCGTGCTTCTTTCCGAGCAACGAGAATACACCGAGAAACTCTATCATACCGAGGAACTCTATCATCCCGAGATACTCTAAGCACTCCGAGGAACTCTTGATCAACAAGCAACTAAGGCGGTCCGAACTGCATCTCGGCCGTATCATTAATTACCAGACGGACAACTGTTCAACTATTCATTATATTCTTGACGCACACGCTGCATTAAATGTATTACCCTTTCATATGTATATCATTTAATGTATTGGACCTTTCATGTACAGCCTAAAGGCTATAAATACCTTGTATCATCCTCAATTCAAGGGGACCGGAATTTCTTGAGAGAACTTGTAATCAAGAATTCCACAAACACTCAGCAATAACATAACAGTGGACGTAGGCTTTATTCCTAGCCGAACCACTTTAAAAATATTTGTCTTATTTATTTATCTGTGATTAAATAATTAGAGCGATCTAGTTTTTTACATCAACAACATGGTAAGGAGTCCAACTTCTAGCATAATGACTGCTTCCATTCCATACACGATTCTAAAGGGAATTTCCCCAGTTCATCACCTAGGGGTCATGTAATAGGCCCAGAGGATATGGGGCAGCTCGTTCGTCCAAGCTCCTTTGGGCCGCTCCAAGCATTTTTTTAGTCCATCATCATTGTCTTATTAGAGGCCTCAGCTTGACCATTGCTCTGAGGATATGCTGCAGAGCTAAAATAATGCTTGATCCCATAATCGTTGCACAAACTTTAGAAAAAATCACTCTCGAACTAGGTTTCGTTGTCAGTAATGATGGTTCTGGGTATGCCAAAGTGGGTAATGATGTTCTTCCATATGAATCTCATCATGTTTATGTCCCGTATATTTTCTAGTGGTATTCTTCTATCCACTTTGTAAAATAGTCTGTGGCGACCAACAGATACTTTTGAATTAGTCCAAACCGAACTAAACAAAGGGACCTGAACTAGTCAATGACCTGAGGTCACTGGTGGGCTGGTGGACTATAGGTGAGTGTTTTTAGCATTTTTCACACTTTCGGACATAGAATACAACATCTTTCTTCATATATGTCCACCAATATCCTTCCTTTATTGCTCGAAAGTCTAGTGACATTCCTTCTGGATGAATTCCACAAATGCCCTCATGAAGTTCGTGCAGAACTTGCTTAACATCTTTTGGATGAACTCACTGGAGGTAAGGGAGAGTGAAGGATCTCTTATACAATTTCTCATTAGGAAATGAGTGAAAGCGAGAAGATTTGACTCTTATCTGATGTGCTGACCTCTTATCACTTAGTAGTGTATCACTCCATAAGTAGTCTATGATGGGGTCCATCCAACTTGGTGCTCTTTCTATATGAAGGACATGTTCGGATGCTTTCTCTGGTTCAGTAACTTGATCAATATTAGCCTGCGTGAGGAAGTCTATTTGGATCGTTCTTTTTAGGTAAGAGTCTATTGTAGAACTCATAACTACTAGGGCATCTACATGGTTATTTTGTCCCCTAGGGAACTTCTGAATGTTAACCCGATTAAAGTTGGCCATGAGTCTCTTTACAACAGTGAGGTAAGCGGCCATCCTTTCATATTTTTCACTGAAATCACCGTTTATCTGGTTGGATACTAGATGCGAATCACCAAAGACTTGAAGGTGCCTTCCCCCGGCACTTGTGCTTGGTACAGTCCAGCTATTAATGCCTCGTACTCTATTTCGTTGTTGAAGGCTTCAAATCTAATTCTGATACCCTACTCGAGCACCGTATTTTTGGGGGTTATCAGTACGATGTCTACCCCTACCCCCTTAAATTGGAGGCTCCATCAATGTATAGGGTCCAAATGTTATATCCCTATATGGTTTCCATTAGTCAACTAGTTCATGGATGATCGTCAGGTTGTTCTCCAATGAATTTAGCGATAAAATTGGCTAAAAACTGCCCCTTGACGGATGTTCTTAGTTAAAAGTAGATATCAAACCTTGCGAGCTCGACTGACCATTTTGACAGTCGTCCGAAAAGGTCAGCTTTCCTCAGAACATCTTTAAGAGGGTGTGAAGTTACCACGAAGATGGAATAAGCCTCGAAGTAGTGTTTTGGCTTCCTTCAGGCTATCACCAATGCATAGACGAGTTTATCTAATGGAAGATACCTTTGTTTGGCTTCCAAAAGTGTCTTTCTTACATAGTAGATTGGATGCTAGCTCCCTTTTATTTCATATACCAAGGTAAAGCTCACGACTTGGTCTGATACAGTAAGGTAAAGGTATAAAGGATAACCTTCTCTAGGAATTACCAACAAAGGAGGCCTATTGAGATAGGCTTTGAGCTATTCTAAGTCCCTATAGAAATCATCATTCCATGTCAGGCCCTTATTTCTTTTCAACAACTGAAAGAATGGATGACATTGTTATGAAGATTTAGAAATGAAAAGGTTAAGCACCACGAGTATTCCGGTAAGCTTCTGTACATCCATTATCATTTGAGGGGGCTGTATTTTGTTGATGGCGTCGATCTGGTCAGGGTTTTTCTCTATTCCTCTCTTGCTGACCATGTATCAAAAAAAAAATTCTGACTGGACACCCAATTGAGTTTCATTCGGTATTTCTTGAGGATGTCAAAATTCCTTGCCAGGTCAGAGAAGTGATCATCCTTAAGCTTGTTCTTGACGAGCTTGTCGTCAATGTAAACCTCTATATTCTTCCCCATTTGGTCCTTAAACATCTTTGTAACTAGACAATAATAAGTTTCTCCTGCATTCTTAAGGCCAAAATACATAACCTTGTAAGAATACAAACCGAAAATGGTTATGAAGGAGGTCTTATCTTGGTTCGGCACGTGAAGGGGGATGTAGTGGTATCCATAGCAGGCATCTAAAAATCTCATCCTCTCATGAGCTGATATGGCGTCGACTAGTTGATCAATCTTTAGGAGGGGGAAACTGTCTTTGGGACAGGCCCTGTTGAGGTCGATGAAGTCGATTCAAACTCTTCAATTTCCATTACTTTTAGGAACTACTAATGGGTTGGATAATCACTTGGGGAATTGAACCTCCTGTATGGAACCTGAATCCAGTAGCTTCCCGACCTCTTTCTTTATTGCTTTAGATTTCTCTAGAGTTATTCGGTGAGCTTTCTGTGGGATTATGGGTCAACGTACAATCGATGATAAGCAACGACATGATCTATCCGAGGCAGCTCGTAGGCTTCCTATGGAAAAACATCCAAGTTTCTCCGAAGGAGGGTAACTAACTCTTTCTTCTCACGATTGATTAATGAGGTACCATTCAAAAACTCTCTTAGTCGAGCTGCTTTCACCCCCCTCACTTATTGCAGGTCTTCAATGACCCATATCTGATGGATGGAGTTTGGTCTCCTCTACCTCGAGTTGACCATACCTTAGATATTATTTAGAGGGTGGAAACCCCTCCTGGGCATCCTCCTTATTCTTTCATCCATTAGTTTTCCTTTTCGCTTAGGGTGAATGTCCGCGATGAAGCATTTTCTAGCCACAACTTTGTCACCATGTATCTAGACCACTCCCTAATTTTTTATACACTTCAGTTTTTCATGGTACATCCTTCATTGCATGGATCCACCCTTTGCCAAGGATGGAGTGGTATAGAAATTCAATGTCAACTACTAGAAACGCGATTATTTTGTAAATGTTTCCTACCCTGACTGGTGGGATAATATTCCCCAAAGGAACTGTAATCTTTCTAACGAATCCAACCAACGAAACAGTGGCTTCCTTGAGGTTGGCTATGCTCAGCTTCAACTTTCTGAACAACTCTATGAACATCACTTTGGATGAGAAGCCCTGGTGGACGATCAACCTGTCGACGTCCTAGTTGCCTATTCTAAGTGTGATGACCAGCACATCATGACGAGGGGTTCTCACCCTAACTAAGTCTTTATTAGTAAACACTATGTGCGCATTATAGTCGACGTCCTGCATTCTTTGATGCTTTCCAGCCTAAGTTTTGGCTGGTCCGATCTGAAAGGCTTGCATAACTCCACTAAGCTTCTTAATTTCTATCTGAGTAGCATTTCCTTAAATTTTCTTAAGGTCTGACGCCCCATGGATTACCACAAACTCGTGGTCGATATCCTCTTTGATGACATTATTTGGCCTCTTCTCTCTATTTGATGCTACCTTTTCTACCTTCTTTTCCATGAATTCATTAAGATGCCCGTCTTGGGCCAACTCCTTGAGATGAGATTTGACAGTTTTACAATGCTCAGTTTTGTGGTCGCCCTCTTTGTGGAACACATACCTTAGTGTGTTATTTCTCTTGGAGGGGTCTCCTCCCATCTGCTTCATCCACTTAATAAATGGTTCATCTTTGATCTTGGAAAAAATCTTGTATATTGGCTGCTTGAAGATGGTAATCACGGCCTGAAACACCTTCAATGAGTCATTTTTGTTTCAATTCTTGCAGTTATTTTTCCTCCTAATCTTGTTCCCTTTCTTCTGAGGTTCATTCTTCTCCACTCCTCTGTGAGACTTTCCATGACCATTATCCCATGCATTAAGATAGGTTACATCCTTTACCTTGGCATATTTCTAAATAAAAACCATCAAGTCATCGATGGATATAGTCTCCTTCTTAGTTAAGGACTGGTGCAAGAGGCAGGAGCTCGATAAACAAATTTTAAAGGTCGCCACGATGACCTGCTCCGAGCAATCCTTAATTTTATTAAACACTTCCCAATTCCTCTTCAAATATTCTCTGAGATTCTCTTATGTCTTCTTCTTCATAGTAAGTAATGCATCCATCCTCTTTGGGTGGTAGCTACTTGTTATGAAACATACTGTAAACAGCTCAGCCAAAGATTAAAAAATTTTGAGGACCTGTGACGTAGTTTGTCAAACCATTTTTGGGCCACATCATGCAAGCTCGAAGGGAAGATTCAGCACATGAGTGCGTCATTGTGACTCCATAATGTCATGGCTTGCCGAACATAGTCGATGGGGTTAGTATTCCCATCGTAGATCTTGAACCCAAGGATCATAAACTTCTTTGTGCCTCTTCTTCCTCTATTGCCCTTAAAAATGGGACTTCATTTATGTTTTGAGAGCTGGCCTGACTAACTCTCGTGTATATCTAGCACCACGATGAGCTAGGTGCTTATCCATATCCCTTTGAGCCAAACTCCGTATCTCATGATTATGACGACCAGCACTCTTATAACGCCGAGCTTGTTGTAGTTGTTTTGAATGATTATCATCAGACATGCTCCTCTTCATCCTCTCTGAACCACGCCTGGGGCTCCTTCCTCGGCTATGAGACTTGCTCGCCTGAGGTCTAGGAGTTTGATCAGGGCGATGTTTGGTATTTCGATGGGGCTCTCTCTCCATTCTCTCTAGTCGCCTTTTTAGGTGAGCATTTTCATCTTCTTGTCGGTGCGTGGACTCCTCTTGTTCTTTGAGTCTAGCTTCATATGCATCTATTAATCTGAAAATTTGTGTGGACCTGGGTGGCCCCTGGCTTTCCTCAGAGACTTTCCTCTCTCGGTGGAGGCTAAGGTTTGAATGGAGAATTTCAGACCTTACCCTTGGGGCGATAGTCTACTGATGAATGTCACCTGCTTGAGGGACATTACTGCTATGATGAGACATCGCTAGTTATTGTTGATGAATGCTTTCGTAGGGATAACAGTTACTTCCCACAGACAATGCCAATTGTGGTGAAAAAAATCACAAACAAATACTAAGAGAGAATAATCACCAAAAAACTAAGAACAATATGCAATCACAATTCAAGAATATATGTGGTTCGATAAATTTCCTACGTCCATGCCCTATGCCCCGGGCCATGGGGTACAATATATTATGTTCATTGGAGGTGGTTGTAACCAACACGATAGACCCTGAATTTTTTGAATATCTCTCCGAGATTCTTGGGGATAGACTCGGTCTTATCTCGAGTGTAATTCCTAATCAAGGCTCATAATTTGGGTCGGACACTTGATTAGCCTTTATGGTTTGGTCGGCTACTCTTATGGTCTAATAAAAAAATAGGTACCCGCAATTAGTAATCATGTTATCATTTGTATGAAAATGGATTTAAAAAGGAAGATTTAGAAATGGGTTTTGAAACAAAGAAAATTTCATAATATATAACTTCAACATTTTTGTGCAATCAAATGTGTTATGTTTTAAAGGAAAAGAATGTGATTTTATGGAATAAAATGTATTAGGCTTGTTTGGGCCATTTTATGAGATTAAAGGATGACTTCCTAGATGGATAAATGAAGATAAATGAAAAGGAGAAACTTTCACTTTAATGGGTACTTAAAGTACATGAAACTTCTGTAGGAGGTAAAGTAGGTTTACTGTTTAATTGTATGAAGGTGAGGTTTACATGAATTGTGGTGTATAGGATAATTATGGAAGTAAAGTTTTTAAATGTGTGAATAGTAGCAAGTGGGTGCTAAATTGAAAAATCCCATAAATAAAGTGTGCATTTCAGATATATAAAAAATGGGGCTTTAATGTGTAAAAAGATGTTATTTTATATATTAAAGGTAATAAAGTGGCAATTCCAAAAGTTGGGTAAAAGTAGCACATTAAACAAGTGTTAAAATAGCTAAACGTCTGTTAACTAATAACTCGAAAATTAAATAAAAATGGCACTTGCTAAAGAATTAAATTGCAAAGTTGGCAACAAAAAGGGTAAATTGATAATTTACTTAAAGTGGAACATTTTATGGAATAAAACTTTAATAAATATTTTTACACTAATATGGCTGGAATTGAGTTAAGTCCTAAAAGCGTGAATGGTTTTCATTTGAAATCGACGTGTGTGTGAATAAAGGGCTTAAAGGAGAAATAAATAATTTTCTAAGTGTTAATGGAAAAACGGACGATTATGTTTAGGCTTTTGGCTTCGGCCTGTAAACAAGAAATGATGTGAACATGTTCAAAATGTTAACATATTAATAAAGGAACTCATACGACACCGGGATAAGCACGAAGGGCTCGGATCCCTTGGGTGAAAAATAATAAACACTAGCCAGAGCATATGGTGCGTATAACCAGCGGTGTAGAGCCCGTTGAAATATGAAGTATTTGCAAGACTCCATAAAGGATAATAAAATATGGAACATGACAAGTAAAAGGTTGTGCGAAGAATGTATAAATACAACCTAACTTAAACATAACCATAAATATTCCGGTTAATGTAATTTAGACCAGTAAATTGAGAATAATGACTAATGTGCATAACAATGGGGAACTGATAAAGTAAGGTGACTTAATGAGTAATTAAGCTACCTAATGACGATTGAATCCATAATAACACATGCATGTGTGTTGTATAAGGCTTTTATAGTATATAAACAATTCTAACACGATATGTGTATGTGTTGGAAGAAAGTCTTAAGTAGTGGTTACGCAACTCTAGTGTGAGTTAATGAGCGTTGAGTAATAAGCGTTTAAAAAGTAAGTGAGGGGTTTTCCTAACAATTGCTAATTATTTGACCGTGTGCGTTAATGGGAATAAATGCTAGTTTTAAGCATAATGATACAAAATAACCATTTTTGTAAGGACAAGGAGAACAAATGGTACCATATAACGTTTTTGAAATAAAACAGTTTAATGCATTGAAATATGTATTCTAAAGGTATATTTATAAATATATACGTATTTCCACATGCATGTAGTTGTTGAGGGTGAGTATTTTCTTCTGTTGTTCGTTTCTATACTGCATTGTATAGTTCACAGGGAGAATTTAGCTCATTCCCTCCTTTTGTTACGGAAGGTTGTATGTGGTTCCGTATGTTGAGAGTGTTGTACATGTAAGCTTTCTATTTTATTTACATTAGTAAATTTTATATGCAAATGTCGCTAACATAGTTGAATATGTAATTGGACTTGAATTCTTATAAGTGAAACTTGACACAAATTAAAACTGGAATAGAAACATATAGGTTGTTTCATTTCACTTCACACCTAATGCTCGATTCGGACCTGGTTGACTATGGGTAACCCATAAATCCGGGTCGGGGTATTATAATTCCCCTCTTATGCAGTGGTACCTAACGCATTATATTTTTTTAGCATCATCATCTTCCCATAACGATGACTATGTTGAGGAGTATTATATAAAGAACTTGAATAATGTCGAGTTCATTAGGTGGTGAATGATTATTTTTACGATTTTGGAAATAATTTTATGCGATCTATCTTTGAAAAAAGGTGAGGCTAAAATATTAGTGGATGAAGTCTACCCGAGGTGCGAACAAGAGGGTGTTTATGTTGACCATATGGGTAATGAGGCTCTAATTTCTAAGCCTAAGAATGCATTTATTGTCTGGCTAATTTAATTCTTCGTGAAGTTGGTATAATGAATAATATTTTATTTAATATTTTGGGACAAGTTTGTAATTATTTTAAATTTCCTTGGACATGTTGATCACTTTGTGAATAATGATAAATTAATTTGTTTTTTCTTGTATGAAATATGCATTGAGAGTTCTTGTATAAAATATGCCTTCATTTTAATATATTTATATAGGTCAATTTGATTTTAAAGAAATCTTTAATGGATTTCCCACAATACAAAGAGTGGATGGGAGAGAATGATAAAATACTTTGATAAGTATGTAAAGGGGTTTCATGAATTTTTAAAGTGTTCATGATGTTAAGTATTTGGAAGACATTGAGTTTCATTTACTAAGGTTGGTTATGTAACCAGACTATAAGATATGAACCTTCCATAGGAAAATAATGTACCTTATGTTCTAACAGAATTACTGAAATTCGATCGGGTGGAAGTGGTGAATGATTCACCATCACAACATATTTTAAATGACCTAATTGCCGATGCTTATGGAGGCCACCACCATTAAAAACCACCAGCCTATTGATTGGGGTAATGTTCATTATGACCAAGTTAATGAACAAGTTGATGCCGAATTACATGAATATCGAGAATACATATGGTTGAAAGACGATACGGCTATACCTTCTAATAGAAATTACGACGAAGATCACTTATTATTGTATGCCATGATCGGGTTAACACGATAAACTTGTTAAGATAAAGTTTTGGCTTTGGAAATTCTGTTACAACCGACATGATAACATGACACAAAAATATAAGTTAATGGGTTTAATCCTACTGGGTTTGGGTTAATATTAAGTTAACACGATAAATGTGGTAAGATAACGGTTTGGGTTTGGTAATTATGATACAACCGTCACAATAACACAATGTGAAATTACAAGTTGGTGGATTTAGTCCTATTACATGAAATTATAGGTTTACATGATAAACTTCTTAAGATAACGGTTAGGGTTTGGTAATTGTAATACACCCAATACAATAACGCATTAAAACCAAAACTCTTTGCTTATAAATTATGTTCAATACATTCTATAATATACATTTGTAACTTTGGGTAAGGAACAATTTATTGTTCGAATCCTATTACCTTTCACAATTAGAAATTTTTATAAGATTGTTAGCTCTAGTCAAGTGGACATGGACTTCGATTACAAAAAGACTACGTATGCTTTTGGGATACAAAGGAACGCTTCAAGGATATTAACAATATTAATTTTGGACTCATGTAATTAATTTTATGACTTGATAATTTTATTATGATTGCTTTTGGATTGATGTATTAGTTAGTTTTATAATGGAATTATATGACAGGTTTAGAACATATACATGATGTTTTTATGAAGCAATAAAATCAAATTTATTAATTTTTTTAAAATTTATTATCGGTCACGGTCCAATGGGTAAAAAGAGGTTCATTGTTAGGAACCGTGACCAGTTAATCTATGTTCACGGCAGTGGGTCACATTCATAAATTATGACCAAGCAATCAAAGATCACATAATGGGGTCACGGTTATGAACCTTGACCGTAAGATATACTTTCACTACATGGGGTCATGTTTCATGACCATGACTGGTTAAATAATGGTCATGGTTATGAACCGTGACCATGTCCCCAAGTTTAAGTTATGAAATGGGATTGTGACTCTTAGATTTGGTCATAGTTTTGGAATGAGACCCTAAAATAGCCACCATTAAACTTGTCATGGCCCAGGGATTATGACCAAAGATGTTTATCACAGTCCAAAATCGTGACATTTTTTGTTATCTATTGTAGTTAATGTTGAATATTTTATTTCAATGGTGTGTGAAGTGAATTTTGTGGATAATGAAAATGAGTGGTAGATAGACACTAACACAACCATCCATATTTGCAAAAATCATTCTGTCTTCAAAATATATCAAGAGATCGATGGAAAAGAAGTATACATGTCAAATAACCTACGCACTATAGTAATATTAAAGGGAATTTTGAATTGAAATTGACATGTACGAAGGTTGTTACTTTGATTGATGTACTTCATGTACCAGATATGTGAAAATAAACTTGTGAATGGAGACTTCCTCAGTAAGAGAGGTTTGAAAGTAGTGTATGAGTCAGACAAGTTCGTTTTATTCAAGAATGTTCAATTTATTAGTAAAGGGTACTCTTGTAATGACATGATCAAATTTAAGATAGTAAATGATATGACTTCTAAATATATGGTTGATTATATTTCTTTATGTCAGATTAGGTTAGGCCATGTTAATTATATAAGTATTAAAAATATGATTAATCTATGTGACACCCCGCCTAATAAAATACCGGGCGATCACTCCTTTATTAAATTAAATCAAGGTAAACAGTTGGTTCATTCTCAGCATCACTGTGGATAAAAATATTTTTTCCAATTTAACACCCTAAATAATTAAGCTAAGTGTCAAAACATTTTCCATACAAAACTTTCCAAATTTTAATTAAAGAAAAGATTTATTTTAATTTAAAACAACACTTCTACAATAAAGAATCACACCACAATAAACCAAATAACATAATACATTCGTCAATCGAATGTCAACAAATGGAACTAAAACCACAAATCCATCCTGAATAAATCCCATAGAACAATACTGGAAATAAAAGAAATACAAAATCCCAACAACAAATGAAATGATGAAAAGGGAGACACGTGCCCAATAAATGAGAATAATAGGAATGGAGTCAATAACAGAAGCCGTCTACTCAAGTGACCTGCAACTCCCACCTAAGCTGCAGCTCGTTCTTCTCAAGGGATCCTAAGCAAGACGCCCCTGTGGCTGGGCACCTGAAAATATACATATATATATACAAGAGAGAGAGAGAGAGAGGAAAAGAAACGGGTCAGGGCCCGAAAGTGTGTTTGATTTTAAAATACGTTAAGCAAGTATTTAAATTGATACAGGCCAATGCAAATCATATTAGTTCGACACTCTCTTGAGAAATTCTCACCTCTCTTCTAATGTGCACGCCTATCGTACTAACCTTCCCAAATAATTTAGTTTATCTTAACTTACTCATAAGTTTTCAAAACCGAATGATGACAATGTTTTAAAAAGGTTACTTTCAATTTGTAGCACTCCTGTCGTTTTAGCTTCATTAAATTATAAAGTTTCCCAGTGTCTTCTCATACTTTCACAAAACAAGTATTTATTATTGCGTCAACCACTATGTCCTACTTATCAAATTACAGTAGGCAGTTTAAAGTTTATAACCTCATATATATATATATTAACTACTCGTATAATATATATATATAACATCACCCCAACTAAACTATGGTGCGGGCATACTCTGCTATGCAATCCCCGTATCGCTCACACAAAGGGAAATACAAGTTCGGAATCACTCTCGAACTGTATTAACATATACCAAACAACGTTGAGGCGAAGCATAAATTCCAAGTCCAAGAGGTCAGTACATACCCACACGTCTCTTAGGACCATCCGACTATCAATCTGATAGCCCGTACCCCTTTTGCGAGTCAAATTCGTCAACGGACCCGCTATCTTGGAGAATCCCCGAATAAATCTCCGATAGTATCCGGCTAACCCCAAGAAACTACGTACCTCTGTCGCTGTCGTGGGCTATCCCCACTCCCTCACTGCTGATACCTTACTCGGGTCAACTGCTATCCCTTGCTCAGAAACAACATGGCCCAAGAACTGTACCTCTCGCAACCAGAATCCACACTTCTCGTACATAGCATACAACTGATGCTCTCGCAGAGTCTGAAGAACCTGCCTCAAGTGCTCGGCATGCTCCTCCTCGGAATGGGAATATATCAGGATGTCATCTATGGAGACAATGACAAACTGATCCAAGAACTCTCTGAACACTCGATTCATTAAGTCCATGAATACGGCTTGAGCATTAGTGAGGCCAAACGGCATCACTCTAAACTCGTAAGACCCATATCTCGCCAAGAATGCAGTCTTTGAAACATCCTGCTCCCTAATACGTAGCTGATGGTACCCCGACCTCAGATTTATCTTCGAAAAGAAATTCGCTCCCCTCAACTGGTCGAACAGATCATCAATTCGAGGCAACGGATACTTATTCCGTATCGTGACCTTGTTCAATTCCCGGTAGTCCACACACAACCTCAGTGAACCATCTCTCTTCTTCACAAACAAAACTGGAGCGCCCCAAGGTGAGGTACTTCTGCGAATGAAGCCCTGACCTAACAACTGCTCGATCTGATCTCGTAGCTCTCGCATCTCTGCCGGAGCCATACGGTATGGTGCGCATGCTATAGGTCTCGTATCTGGCAATAAGTCTATAACAAAGTCTATCTCTCGATTGGGGGGTAGGCATGGTATTTCCTGAAACACATCGGAATATTCCCTAACAACTGGGATCGAATCTAAAGGGATCACAACCTCCTTAGAGGTATCCTCCTCTATGTAATACAAATGAGCGGTCAAGCCTCCCTCTGGGCGAGGCATCGCCACTACAAACATCTCCTGCCCCGGAATAGCAAAAACAATGCTCCCACCGAAGCAATCAATCATGGCTCTATAAGCTGCGAGCCAATCCATACCGATAATCACATCGTGCTCATGCATGTCTAAAACTAACATGTTTGCAGGTAATACCAGACTACCGATCTCTATCCCCACTCCTCGGCATATAAAGAAAATAAGTGACCCACTCCCTAATGGTGAGTCTACACACGTCACTGTGCTCTCTACTGTGGCTAACAACCCTAAGGCCTTCGCAAAATGCGTAGCTATAAAACAATGTGTGGCCCCCGTATCAGATAAAACTCGACCCATAGTACCGTGGATAGGAAACGTATCCTCAATCGCGGGTGGTGCCAGTGGAGCTGCTACCTGGTGAACGTTATAGACACGTCCATACTGTAATTGCCCCTGCTGTACTGGAGCTGCTGGGATGGCTGGTAGGGCTGGCGCTTGGGCTGGAGCTTGGGCTGGAGCTTGAAGGGCAGGTGGAAAAAGTGGCCTCTGTGGCTCATTACGGGCTCCCTGCTGCTGTGGGGCCCTATCGCCTTCTGGGCAATCCTGACGCTTATGGCCGTGCTTACCGCACACAAAACACCGGCCTCTGAAATTACCTCCCCTCTGTCCCTGCTGACCACGGCCCTGCTGGCCATTACCTCCACGCCATTGGCCCTGTTGGCCCTAATGTGCACGCTGTTGGCCCTGCTGGCCCTGTTGCTGACCTTGCTGTCGGTGCTGACCCTACTGATTAGGCTGGCCCTGCCTATAACCCCCATTTCCCTACCTGGGATTACCCGAACGGAATCGCTTAGCAGGGTCCCCCTGATGGGAACTCTGCTCGTGCTGACGAGTCTGTCCATGAGATGGTGACCCACCGGCACCGTTACCCCCGGTCCTGCCCTGCTGGATGGACTCTCCTGCTCTCTTGCTTCCTTGAAGATGGAAGCGGTGATCCTGGCAATGTAGTAACGCTGCATTGAGTACATCAGTGAACGTACTCAGGGATAAGTTCCCAATAAGGTGCTGACGGATCGTCCAAGCTAACCCGTCGACAAACAACAAAATCTTCTTGCTCTCAGTAGGTGCCTCATCTGGCACAATGGTGAGAAGTCTCGTGAACTCCTCCTCATACTCTGCTACAGTAAGATTATCTTGCTTCAGATTTAGTAGTTTCCGCCTCATCTCAGTCTGCACTGCAGGTGGAAAGTACTTGCGGTCAAACCGCTCCCAGAACATCTGAATAGGGATCGTGTCCCTCTCCTCCAAAGTAGTAGTGGACTCCCACCACTGCAACGCGGCTCCCACCAGCTTAAAAGAAGCCAATAACTGCTTTTGTACCTCGGTGCACTCATACATGCGAAGATGCCGCTGGATGTCTTTCTTCCACTGTCTAACCGTGACAATGTCGGAGCTACCAGAGAACTCAGGGGGATGTGCTTTCTTAAAAGCTTACCGAACCCTCTCCCATGGATATGGAAGCTGTGCTGGTACTGGCGCCACTGCTTGAACCTGGGGTGGAGCTTGCTGAATCACTGCTATCGCGGCATTCACCGCCTGAGCAACTATGGCGGCTACTTCATTAGCATTCATTGTGCCTGGTGCCGGAGCTGCTGGCTGCTCAGCCTGGGCACGCCTATCTCTCGGAGCACATCTCGGAGGCATCTGAAACGTGAACAAAATTTATCAGTCTACAGTTATCATCGAATCTCAAATAGCTGAAGACTTAAACGTAAAAGCAGGAATACAACAATCCTAAAAATAGGGCTCTATAGCAAAAACGTTGAGCTGAAAGCGAAATAAGCCGTACAGATCCTAAGGACACTAGAACCTGATGCTCTGATACCACCTGTGACACCCCGCCTAATAAAATACCGGGCGATCACTCCTTTATTAAATTAAATCAAGGTAAACAGTTGGTTCATTCTCAACATCACTTTCGATAAAAATAATTTTTCCAATTTAACACCCTAAATAATTAAGCTAAGTGTCAAAACATTTTCCATACAAAACTTTCCAAATTTTAATTAAAGAAAAGATTAATTTTAATTTAAAACAACATTTCTACAATGTAGAATCACACCACAATAAACCAAATAACATAATACATTCGTCAATCGAATGTCAACAAATGGAACTAAAACCACAAATCCATCCTGAATAAATCCCATAGAACAATACTGGAAATAAAAGAAATACAAAATCCCAACAACAAATGAAATGATGAAAAGGGCGACACGTGCCCAATAAATGAGAATAATAGGAATGGAGTCAATAACAGAAGCCGTCTACTCAAGTGACCTGCAACTCCCACCTAAGCTGCAGCTCGTTCTTCTCAAGGGATCCTAAGCAAGACGCCCCTGTGGCTGGGCACCTGAAAATATACATATATATATACAAGAGAGAGAGAGAGAGGAAAAGAAACGGGTCAGGGCCCGAAAGTGTGTTTGATTTTAAAATACGTTAAGCAAGTATTTAAATTGATACAGGCCAATGCAAATCATATTAGTTCGACACTCTCTTGAGAAATTCTCACCTCTCTTCTAATGTGCATGCCTATCGTACTAACCTTCCCAAATAATTTAGTTTATCTTAACTTACTCATAAGTTTTCAAAACCGAACGATGACAATGTTTTAAAAAGGTTACTTTCAATTTGTAGCACTCCTCTCGTTTTAGCTTCATTAAATTATAAAGTTTCCCAGTGTCTTCTCATACTTTCACAAAACAAGTATTTATTATTGCGTCAACCACTATGTCCTACTTATCAAATTACAGTAGGAAGTTTAAAGTTTATAACCTCATATATATATTAACTACTCGTATAATATATATATATATAACATCACCCCAACTAAACTATGGTGCGGGCATACTCTGCTATCCAATCCCCGTATCGCTCACACAAAGGGAAATACAAGTTCAGAATCACTCTCGAACTGTATTAACATATACCAAACAACGTTGAGGCGAAGCATAGATTCCAAGTCCAAGAGGCCAGTACATACCCACACGTCTCTTAGGACCGTCCGGCTATCAATCTGATAGCCCGTACCTAGGATCTCTATCTTCTAGGGTACAAATCAATATCCCCCATAAAGCAACACAGGATAAGATCGTCCCAGCGCGGTAACCTCAGGGATAGCAAGTAGCGCGGGTACGTTTTTCACATGTATATAATATATGTACACACAATCATATAAATATACCCATTTCATCATATTAATATAGGTTCCTCCCGTAACCCATAGTCACAACATTTATCCTTAATTTCTCATTATTATGATTACGTATAAGGTTTCGTCTCTAACCTTAACTCGAAGGGTTTTCTCACTAGCTATGTGACACTCGTGGATTCTATCCATCCAAGTAGCAAAATCAGTAGGTAAACGTCTATTCACTATCATAAGTATTTGACGTAATCTCTCACTTGAATTACGTAGTTTCCTCATCCTTTAAATAATTGTCCCTAAAATACAATTATCATCTCATAATAAGGTTCTCAACACTTAATCATATGCCCTACTGGTCTCTCCTATATCCCAAAACATTTTATTCATAAAGCCCAAAAGCTATTTCACGGTGAATCATGTTCAATTAATTAAACAAGGGGAAATAAGAGTCTGCCAGGAGGGGTCGATCGATCGAGGTCTGGGGCTCAATCGACCGAACCTTCGATCCATCGAAGCTCTAGGCTCGATCGATCGATCAAGCAGGTCTGCGAAATCCTGCAGAAGTGCAGTTACGGGTTTTACCAAAATTCTTCACCCAAATCAATATTTTCCAACACTAATCGTCCCAAAACTCCTACTACAAACATAATCACATATTTCCATATGTTTTTAACGTTAAGCATGCGTATACCCATCATTAAACATGATTAAACAACCCAAAATCTCATTTAAACATCAAGAACCCTAATGTTTTCTTAACTTTTGTTCTAATCAGTTTTCTCCAGAATTTCCTTCTAACATAACATCAAAAATTCATGGGTTAATCATCTACTTCACATACTATTTCCAGAATATGGTTATAATGTTTTCTACATGCAAATTCCTATCAAAATTTGGGGTTTTCTTCCATTGATTACACTCCTAATCATTCCTACACTAATATGAATATTGCACCAACGAAAATACGCAAGTTAAACACTTGCCTGGGATTTCAGAGGTCTGGTTTCCTGTTGATATTGGTGTGGTTGCGTTCTCCTCCTCGCGATCTACGCGTTGGTGGTGACGGTGGTGCAAATGGTGGTGTTTTGGCCTTGAATCACATTGAGAGCTCTCTCCTCTCTACTCCAATGGCCGTTATAGGGTTCTGAATGTTCTAACCCTAAAAGGTTGACTTAAATGGCTGCTAAGGATGGCTGAAATTCGTGGGTTTAATTACCCTATTTTGTAAAATGACCAAAATGCCCTCCCGGGTCACTAATTAAGCCTAAAAAACATCCCGAGACCCAAACTAAACTCCCGGGTACACTTTTCTGACTATCTTGATCCTTTCGGACGCGTTGGCGCACTCAAAACGATTATATGAACAACTTATAAAATATTCACTTTTATAACTCAATAATTAGTCCCGACGCGACACGGGCGCGTCCCGACTAAAATTCTCAAAATTGTTATTTCATTCACTCGTGACTTATAATATAACCCATATCATATATTACTATGCTCATTATTAATATTTGACAATTTTATATAATTACTAACTCTCGTCACGTTAATAATTATAACATAATTAATTTCCGGATTCTTATTAAATAATTCACTCTCATTAAATTTAATAAAACCCCCAAATTAATATAGCATAAAAATACGGGGTATTAAAATCTAGTACTAATTTTAAATTGTAAAATTGACCAATATAATAAATGTTAAGTTTTTGTTTAATTCAATATAACTAGAAAGTCATTTAAATATGTTAAGCGGACATTCTAAATGCTTGATCTTATACTTAGTGATGTATGTGATATGAAGAGTAATGTCATTTTGGAGGAAATAGATATATCTTAACTTTTATTAATGATTACTCCAAATATGCATATACATATTTACTTAAGACTATAAATGAAGTATTCGAGAAATTTTTTATTTTTAAAGAGGAAGTTGAAACTCAACAAAATCAGAAAATCAAGGTCGGATTGTAAAAATAACTATGTGTGATAAAGATTCGAACAACTGCACAAATAATAATAACACGCTTATTTAATTAGATACAATTTAAAACCAAATAAAAACATCCCCTCAACATGCAACTACATGTGTGCCTGAATCAAACAAACATAAACATAAATATGCTAACTCACAGATTTTAGGAAAAATTTCAGAAGGGAAAAACTTTTTATTTCACTATAATTAATTCACAATTACAATCAAATCCGAAATAAGTTTACCTCAGCAAACCTACATAGACACTCAGCCTAAAGTCAGCAATGGATTTCACGTAGGAAACCCACATGAACTACAGTCCAATCTTTAGCAAAGATCCACATGCAACAAATCGCAATGACCTCAGTCTTCAGGTCTAGAGACGCACTCCACAAAGGTTGAACAATAGCAAAGTATGTTCTTGGGTTCCAAAATAATTCACCTAAACATTGGGATTTTTATGAATTGAAAAACAAGGGTTTAAAACCCTAAATGAAGAAGCCAAAAATGTTCTGTCAATTTGCACTATTTGCAGAATTAAAAATGAAAAGACTTCTTAACAAAATATGCCTCATTTAACGTGTATTTATACAAAACCTTAAGGTGGAAGATCGCTCGAACGAGATCACATCTCGTTTGAACGATGACACGTGTTGCTCGAACGAGCTTCGCGCGAGATAGCATGTCGTTTGAAGGTCATAGGCTGTCGTTCGAACGAGCCTTTAATTAATTATTTTTTCTTTTTCTTTTCCCAGAAAATGCATCACCTTAAAACTTCGAAAAATAATTTTGGAGAAAAATTTAAAAACTCCGCTCCACACTTAAAATTTTTTTGATGAAAAATATCCCAATATTCTAAGTGAAATGCTAAGGAATAAAAACACAACTTTTACAAAATTCATCTTACGGAGGCTTTATTGTTGAAGAAACTTAATATTCGGATCCGTCTTGATGCATATGTGAACTTGAACATTCTTCGATAGTTGTAGCGTTATACGATATACTAATTGATAATGGACATTTATAAAATTATGTCCTTACAAATCTCCCTTATGTCTGTGCTGGTGCAAAATAAAAACATCTGAATTATTAATACATAAATGCATATACAAATCTAACACCCTCCCATGAACCTAAAAATGAAAAGGTACTAAACATGTAGGAGTCAAAACTTTTCTTTAAAGTTTTCAACATCAAATCTTCAAATCTTAAAGCTTTTCTCATCAGGGTGTGCACAATAATGATCTTCAATCTTTGTACCTACACACATGACACAAAGAAAATATCTCATGCCGAATAGAGTTTGAAATGATACAAAAATACATCAATTATCATAATCAAATCTCCCCCATAATGCAAAAACTCCCCCATAATTTGTTCTCCCCCTTTTTATTTATCCGAAATAGACAAGGAAATAAATAAATAAAAATAAACATGGAGTTATCACGACCAATATGCATAGCAAATATGGATCAAACAATGCTCATGCAAATGGGCAAATAAAAAACCTTCACAAATTATTTTTGATTTTTCAAAATTTTCAATCAAAAATAATTTTACAATAATCACACACTATGAATTTACACTAAGACAACCAAATCATGGATATGGAAGGAATGGGTGTGAACATATTCAATAGGAAAATCAACGCAATCAAACATAGTATATATGCACGATGTATACGTGTACTCCTATCGAATGAATCTCAAAAACCATCCTTAGGTGTAGAAAATGTTGAATTTAAATGACATCGACTCAATCCATCAACACATCAAAGTCAGAAGTGATTCCCATACCAATAACGTCTAAAACAATTAATGCTTTTTCAAGACGCTGCCAGGACGTGCAAACCCATTTTTTATTTCTTTTCATCCAACTCCCTCATAAATAATACTCATTTATATTTTCTTTTGAGGTGGCCCCTTTATGGCATATTTATCTTTTCATTGCCTTTAAATTTTTTGGGCTCTTTTAAATGGTGGCTTTCACAACGAGTTAGTTTTGAACTCTCGAAGCCCTTTACCGTGAATCACTCATCATATTTTGTTACAATTAAATTCCTCACGATAAACGGTTTTTACATGCACTACTTCCATTGTCAAATTTTATCGCATATGGTTTGTTTTAAAGACAGGATTAAGATGACAACACTCCGACCAATATGTGATAAACAAGAACAATAATCAAATAAATTCATGCAAGTGTTCATTAAAGGAACTTATGAGTCAAATATGTAGGTAGTAACAAGTAATAATATCTCAATGACTCCAAATATTTTAAAGCACAAAATGAAATGATGAAGAATATCAAAACACTATCAAATCGTCACGTGGATATGGAATGAAATTATGACTGGGTCATCCTAAATGTCCATCCATAAATAGTATAAAACAAAATACAAAACTCTTTTTGATTTTTTCAAAAATTTTATCAAAATAAAATCTTTTTGTAGTTTTCAAAAATTTTCAAAAACAAGATTATAATACAAAAAGTACGCACATCATAACCTTAGCAAGAATATATCATTAAGCACAACTAGCGTATGATAAACATGCGAACACAATCATCTATATGATATAGAAAGATAAGAATTGTTTTCTAGCAACCAAGAACCAACTAGTCTAACATCTAGTGCCTCTAAAAGTGATTTCCTAACCCAAATAGGTGTGCAACGATAAATAGGGGTTTTGGGAACCATAGAAACACTAGACTTCAACTTCCTAGGAACATTTTGAAGATTAAAACAAAAACGCCTAAGGTAACCTTTCCTACCACAATGTGAACATGTGTAAATGGGTGGATCAACACCTATGGGTTGACCTTTTCTATCCTCCTTGGGATTTATTGACCCTCTAAAATAAATAATGGTCTTGGATTTAACATTTGAAAGATGTTAACATGACGAGCCACTATCACTGCTACAACACCACTCGAGTCTGTCATATCATTTTTTATCTCCAAATTTTTTTACTCAAGCAAAGAATTAGACTCTTCCCATTTTAGGGACTCCTTCTCTAAATTTTCAATAACTATGTGTGATAAATATTCGAACAACTACGCAAATTCCAATTACACACTTATTTAATTACAGAAAATTTTAAACCAAATAAAAAAAGCCCCTAAACATGCAACTACGTGTGTGCATGAGTCAAACCAATATAAACACAAATATGCTAACTCACAAATTTTAGGAAAAATTCCCCAAGGGAAAAACCTTTTATTTCACTATAATTAAATCGCAATTTACAATTACAATGAAGTATGTAATGAGTTTACCTCAAAAAACCTACATAGACACTCAACCTAGAGTCAACAATGGATTCCATGTAGCAAACCCACATGAACCGCATCCCAATCTTCAGCAAAGATCCACACATAGTGAACCTCAATTACCTCAGTCTTCAGATGTACATACGCACTCCACAAAGGTTGAACAATAACAAAATAAGTTCTTGGGTTCCAAAACAATTCACCTAAACATTGGGATTTTTGTGAATTGAAAAACAAGGGTTTGAATCCCTAAATGAAGGAGAAAAAAGTGTTCTAACGAGTTGCACTGTTTGGAGAATGAAAAATGAAAAGACTTCTTCACAAAATATGCACACTTATCCCTGAGAGTCTCCTCATGTGCCGAAACTCAACGAGTAAAATATTTTTATCCACTTTGGCACAAACACAAATCCTAGAATTTTTAAAATCCTCCAATTCTTTTTCTAAAACTAGGAATCTATCATCACTCTCCTTTTTGGAAAATTTTAATGCATTAAAGTCATATTCCAAAGAAACCAAATTTTCATGATAAAAATCTATTTGACTTTGAACCGTTCGCAAAAGATCCATCGCGGATTTAAAACGATAATTTTCTTTTTCCCAAAAATCAAATATTTTGGCAAACGTCAAATTCAAACTATTTAGATCATCCAAATTCTAATTCGTGTCATCAAGGGGACATCCGATTACATAAGTGCTCCATTGAAAAAAAATCCGATTTTTCACAAAAACAAATTTTTCAAAAAAAATCAATATCAACCACTTTTGCGAAAAAGAAGAATCACTCGATAACTTACAGAAACCCGTTGTGATACTAATTTGTAAAAATAACTATGTTTGATAAAGATTCTAACAACTGCAGAAATTTCAATTACACACTTATTTAATTAGGACAATTTTAAACCAAATAAAAACAGCCCCTAAACATGCAACTACGTGTGTGCATGAGTCAAACCAACATAAACACAAATATGCTAACTCACAGATTTCAGGAAAAATCTCCTAAGGGCAAAACCTTTTATTTCACTATAATTAAATTACAATTTACAATTACAATGAAATTTGCAATAAGTTTACCTCAGCAAACCTACATATATGAACTGCCGTCCAATCTTCAGCAAATATCCACACACAACGAACCTCAATGACCTCAGTCTTCAGGTGTAGAGACGCCACAAATGTTGAACAATAGCAAAGTATATTATTGGGTTCCAAAACAATTCACCTAAACATTGAGATTTTTGTGAATTGAAAAACAATGGTTTAAAGCCCTAAATGAAGAAGACAAAAGTGTTCTGTCGATTTGCATTATTTGAAGAATGAAAAATGAAAAGACTTCTTAACAAAATATGCCTCATTTAACGTGTATTTATACAAAACCTTAAGGCGACAGATCATTTAAAGGTGATCACATCTCGTTTGAATTATGACATGCGTCGCTCGAAGGAGCTTTGCGCGAAATGGCATGTCATCTGAACGACATAGGCTGTCGTATGATCGAGCCTTTAAATAAATATTTTTTCTTTTTCTTTTCCCAAAAAATGAAGCGCCATAAAACTTCAAAAAATAATTTTGACGAAAAACTTAAAAACTCCGCTCCAACACTTAGAATTTTTTTGATGAAAAATATCCCAATATTCTAAGTGAAATGCTAAGGAATAAAAAAACAACCTTTACCAAATTTATCTTGCGGAGGATTGATTATTGAAGAAACTTGATATTCATATCTGTCTTGATGCATATGTGAACTTGAACATTCTTCGACGCACTACACCAAAATGGGAGATTTGTGAGTGTTGTTGGCAGTCACAAATGACCTTTATAACTGCTATTTACCGTTATAATTTAGGGAGTGAAATAAGAAAAATTTAACTCCTAGCAGCAGTAACAAATTTTTATAACCCCTATGTGGGTTATGACTGTTGAACCCAATTTGTAACTGCTATTAGCGATTACGAATATAATATTTGTAACTGCTGTCAACAGTTACAAATCTTATATTTATAACTATTGTTACCAGTTACGAATCTTATATTTGTAATTGCTATTAGTGTTTAAAAAATTGATAGAAGTCACAAATTTGTGACTGCTATTAGCGATTACAAAAGTTAAATTTGTCAAATATGGTAAGAGTTGTTACAAATCTCTTATATTTTCACAAAATGATGAAATAAAAATCACGATAAAAAGTCCAAAAAAATCGACAAAATTTCATTTATATTTCTGACATTCCAATTATCTTGTACACATAAGACTTGTTTAAACCTAAATTTAACATCAAATAAACCCATCTTGGGCGTCTAATACAAAATGAACATAGAATAAGCTCTATCGAATGCGCTTCAGTTCATCAACTTCCATCTTTAAACCCCTTTCGACAAGCTCTCTCAAATGCGCTTCTTGTTCTGCATGAACATCACCAATGGCGAGATTCGTTCAATTAAGTTCATATTTGGTAGCACCTAACTCCCGGTGCAGAGCGATTCTCCCAAGAGCCTCCGAATATTATGACGCTGCATTTCAAGTTCTTCCTCTAATAAAATGGGATGATGTGGCATTGGTCGAGGTATAGTACCTCGAATAAGTGGTCCTTAAGCACGAAACCCAATCGAGTTGTCAAATGCCTCAACATGAAAGCGCTTTCTCCATGCTATCTCAAGTTACACTACTGGCCATAAAGAAATTGGTGAGATTCGAAACATTATTATCTAATTATGTTGAAATGTGAAATTGATCTCAACTTTTGAAAAAAAAATCCCAAGAATATATTAAGCTTCCGTATACATATAACTATCGTAAAATTAGTATCATTTAAAAAAATGGCATTAGTAGTTTCATTTCTACAAAAGATTCTCACGGATATTGGACAACCTAAAACGATGTATTGGACCGTCAGTGGCTACCAATTACCATGGCATGCTCATATATGACATTAACAACTTGAGGCATTAAGCAACTTATCCAAAGAATAAAAGGGATAATAAAAATAAGGGAGTTTTAGGAAAAGGTCCTTATAATGCTCAAAGTGTATAAAAATAGGAGACTCCATCTAATTTTATAAATTTAGTCTCCTTGTACTAAAAATACCATGAAAAATAGTGCCGCTAGCACGAAACAAAAAAATAAAGGCTATTGTACCATAGGGACTAGATTTATAAATGTTATTGTACCACAGGGATTAGATTTATAAACTTGAAAAGCACTGTCCTAAAAATTCAAATATAGGAAGGAACGTTACCTTTACCTTAATTCTCTATAAAAATAAAAAGCTAGAGGTTGAAGATACAATCGAGGGATGTTAATAACAAACTTGGCTACTAACAACAGATAAAATCATTTACAAAATATCATTTTCTTCTTGACTAATCACAAGAGATTATTAATAAATTCTGATTAAAGTTCAAGAACTAAATCAAAACCTACTAAAATAAAAATGTATACAAACATTGCATTTACAAAACTCATAAATAAAATCTCACCAATCAAATAACGGATTTACTTCAAAATTTAACGAAATAACCAAAATTCCTGAGATGGGGGCAACTAGAAATCACACTAAAACCATAAAATAATCAAAGCATCAAGACAAATGGTTACGATGCTAAAGAACACACACACACACACAGACATAGAAAATACCTTCTTTAATTACCTTTGTAGATTATGGGTCATCCGGTAATAATTCAACTTTTTTCCTTGCATATAAAGCTCTAGTTTCTCTGTTCAATGAGCATCAATCCAACTGATAAGAGTTAGTAGCAAAACGTTGGTCTTCCTTTAACAAGATTCAATTAATCAAAGCATTTGGTGGTTGCCTAGAAGGTTAGGATAACGTCGAATAACACGCAGTTTTAGTAGATACCTAACAACCTACTTCATGGTTGGGCGATCATAAGGCCAAACATCCACACACCTTTGGATATTTATATCAGAATCAGGGTACCAAATGTTAAAACATCAACTTTGTCCAACCACATACCTGTCATCAAATTATCAAGTATAACTTCCTCAAAAACTCATAAATGAATGACAATTAACACATTTTGTCCAAACATCCCCCTGTTAATTAACAGTGCATGAAAATAACATACTACTTATAGTTTTACAAAATGACGTAACCTTAGTAGCATTCCATGATGCAAGTTACGTTCATGTACCTGTGCAACATCATCAAGTATAACTTCATATTATTTCATGACATTCAACCTTGGCAACAACTTCAAGTGAAATTGCAAAGTTATTCTTTGAATTACTTTGAAATTTCAGGGATCAATTGTTTGATACATTATAAAATTAGAAAGTGCGTTGGTTCATGCCTCTTGATGAATATATTTAAAGACTTGAAAAATGACAAAAAAAATAAAATAAATAAATTTATAGTACAACTGAACACAAGTCAAAAAAATTACTAGGAAATAATTCATGACGAATCATAGGTAACCCGACGACATTAAGTATTTCCTTCTTTTGAATGTCACAACCTCCAAAATCATTCTAGGTAACATCAGGCTTCTCATACTGCCTACACAAAGAAATACTGGAAGAAGATTTAGGGGAAAGACATCAACACAGGGATTGGAGTGATGGTGCAAAGCCAAACTATTAGTATTGCAAGAGAAAATTAACTAAGTGAAATGACAACCAAACTACGAAAAATTTTCATACAAGATGTACTTATAACTCAATAAAATTGGAGAATGAATATTCTCCTGCAAAATAGAACATTTTGTATTTGCATGTATTGAATGACTAATGGATTAAATTATAGAAATTTTACGTATTCTTAGTAGGAGAGATATTTTAGAGCACCCACTATTTTATCTAATTCAGAGAATATGTTATCAGGAGCACGATCCTCAGATTATAGGAATACAAGTACACGAGATAATATCATATATAAAAATTAGAACCAAATAAGGATGGATGACATGAACTATCAAGTAAAACAACACATCGTAGGACCAATTTGATTACATACTACGTAAACGGGAAACCAGATTGGACTTTATGCTTTAAGAAAAATTGAGAAACCAAACGAGCATTGGCAAACAAATGTAATAATGTATTATGGGACTAATCAATAAGAGAACAACCCTCTTTTTCCATCACAAAATGGTAGCCTATTGCAAAATGTTTAGTGCATATACAAAGTACCAAATTAATAGTCATGTATAATGCATTAGTATTATCAATGAAGAGAACGTATGATTGATTCAAAACACCGCGATAAATATAATAAATGGATGTCATTGGATTTCAGTGATAGCAGCAACGAGAGCGTTGTATTTATACTTTTAACTAGATAGAACAGTAAATTGTTTTTTGTAGCATGGGAAATGAAATTTGCACTAAGAAATATACAGTAGCCAGTCGTGTAGCGATAAGTGCCAGTCCAACGTGTTCAAAAAGTCGTATAAGAGAATGTTGTACAATGGGAGAACATGCATAAATGATAGATAATATGTAATAAGACTCTTTTACTATCTTAAATCTGAAGATGTAGAAGAGTAGGGGCATGCATAAATGATAGATAATATGTAATAAGACTCTTTTACCTAGTCCATTGTAACAACCCGCGTAATTTTTGGGGTATTTTCGAAATTAAGAGGAAAAATAAATTTGAGAGAAAATTATTTTTATTACTCAAATATGTTGGTTATTATTTTTAAGGGCGAGAATTTCAAACGGTTTCGAAATTGAAATTAAAATGGAGATTTAATTGAATTTTTATTATTTAGAAGAGTCATCAAAATATAAAACTCTCTAAGAGTCCTCAAAACATAAAACTCTCTAGTAAAAATAATATTTTTTGAAATCCGACCGTCCGATCAAGCTGAATTTTTTACAGCCGTCCTGTCTCACCGTTTGCTACAACATACCAAAATTTCAAATGATTCCAACGGTCCGATCTTCCGGAATAAATATTTTAGTGTTTGTATCTAATTAGAACTCTTTTCTTAATCAAACTCTTAATCCTTTATATATCAACAAATTCGTGGCTTGGCTTTTCAAATCACTTTTTCTCAACCTTTTCAATCAGAAGACCTCTCCAAAATTACTCCCTTTTATCTACAAACCATAGCCCCAAGCTTATTCAAGATTTCAACCTCAGATTTGAAGGCTTATTTGGTGTTTTCTCGAGTTTGGGCTAGAACGAGATTTGATTATTTTCACGAGAAGAACGGGATGGTGTGATTAGATTTTGAGGCTGAAATTATGTGATGATTTTAAGGTATGGGATTTTACACAATCTGCTCCTGAAATCTCGCGAGTGTTTATTCCGTTGAATTCTTGTTAATTGAACTCATATTTTGAATTGTTAAATTCTTGGAAATCTGGAAAAATAATTGTTGGAATTATTTTCATTCATGAGGTATTATTCATGTTGTTTTGAGCACGCTGTCATGAGATTTTAATATGGCACTGATGTTGGGCACCCGCCAAGACTCCTTTTCCGGCTACTTGATAAGTATGGTGCGGTATGGTGAGGCCTGGTGACTCCGGTTAATGTGTTGTTGAGAAATTTATTGATAAAATGCTATTGAAATTTGCATTATTTGATTTGAGTATTCGTAGTCGTATTGTTGCGCTTTGTTCATCGCTAACATCTTTATTGAGCATATTAGTGTCATATTGTGTACTTTCCCATCTTTTTCTTAGTTGGCAGGTGAGCAGGGATTTGAGTGCTATGGACCAATTGAAATGATTTTAGCGAGGATTTTTTTGGGAAGAATTTTTAATACAAGAGATGAGAAGACTTGTATTTATTTTGATGTATAGAGCATTTGGAGATTTATTTTATTTTCGAGATAGTTAGATTGTTGTAATTATTTCGAGAGATTTGTTGTATTAATTTGAAGATGAGAATGGTGGTTTCTTGTTTTATTGTGGGATTTAGATGCTCTATACCTTGCTATTTGTGGATTAGTTTAGTTTTGTCGAATACTAGTGCTCCGTTCGCTCTCCCCGGGCGGGCGGGGTGTTACATCCATTTAGTCCACCTCCTCGATGAAGTGAAATTCTAGGGCTAAGATGCATTCCAAAAGAGAAATAAGAAGATTATGGAATTTTATTTAGGTGTGAGCATTGTATGTGTCATGATGAATCTACTCGTCATTTATTCAATGAATGTGAATTTCCAAAGTCTATTTGGAATTGTATTTATGGGATATTCAAAAATATGATTTGTGACAATGACATATTATCTCACTGGAAGGAAGCCTTACAGGTTAATTTTAGCCCTAAAATAAAACATATATGTATTGTTACCATATTAACATTCGTGGACCGCATTTGGAGAGCCAGAAATTTGGGAGTTCCAGCCCCCAAATCCCCAATATTTTTTTTATTAAATTTGACCCCATTGACTGCAATTTCTGGCTCTCTAGGACAAATTCAGCAACCTACTGGCCCATCCACATTAATTTATAGGCATAGTTTTTAAAATAAAGGCATAAAAAATAGAGGCACAACTAAACACTCAAAACTTAAAAACCGTGACGAACAATTTGTATGAAGTATAAACTGGAGACACCATATCATGCACTCTACGTCTTGGATCAGAGTAGGATTTAATAAAAGTGGTTGGAAATAATTGTGTGTGTGTGTGCTTTCGTGCGTGTCATCAAAACATAAAAATCATTTGAGCATCAGAATAACATTCTAAATGGGCAAGTCTAAACTATGTTCAGAAATAACAAATAAGTAAGTTGTATAGAAAATTTGTTATGAAGTCTAATTAAATCCATTATCAATGAAAGACACACACCTACTGTTTAGTTACAGTTACCTTACAAGAACAGTGATGTAATGTAACTATAATTAACGAATAAGAACAATACTGCAGATCACCTGTTATTCATCATATGTATCATCGCCTCCATTTTCAACATCAAGACCCATGTTACAGCACAATGATTGACCCAATGAAACCTTTTTACCCTCAAAATGTAACACCCGTTATATAATATACAATTAATTAAAAGTCCAATTAGATACCTCCTTCTCATAAATAATAGCATGCAATACGGATAACAAAGTGAACACTTCTCATTTGAAGGATTATCAACATTCATTGATCAAAATTTATAAAAATTCGAAAAAACAAATAGGTATACTGAAATTCAATTATATTGATAAAACCAGTACCTTCTAAAGCTCATTGTAGGGTGTCCAAAAAAATAAATCGGTATACTGAAATTCAATTATATTGAAATGTTGATTATGTCGGTTGGCCGAAATTGCATTAGTGTTGTGTGTCGGGTGGCCGATGTGCCACAACGTTTGAGAATTGGTTCGAAGACTTTCCTCGGTACATGGCATTGATAGATCATTGTGCAACATAATTTGTATATCGGATGGACTAAATTGCATTGATGGTGTGTGTCAGTTGGACACTGTGTAGCATCATTTGAGCATCGGTTGGCCGACTTTCCCTAGTGCATCATGTCTAATGAGCGATGCATAATATTGTTTGGGTGTCACTCAAATAGGTGTGCAACATCATTTGGATGTCGAAGGGTAGGAATGAAACATCGTTTTAACGTTTTCTGGTCAAAATATCATGGGTGTTGTCTCTCGGTTAAACAACATAGAGCATTTCTTAAGCGTCGATTGGAAGAGTCATTCAAACACACACACCCATCTCTTAAGTTTTGCTATCATTTTTACATTTCCAAGTGAAAGATTCATTCAACTCTAGGTAAGAAAAATTTGGAAGTCTTGATCATTTTATTTATTCTGTAGAACTTCAGTGATTTTTTGGAAGTTCCACAGAATAAATAAAATGATCAGGACTTCCAAATATTTCTTACCTAGAATTGAATGACTCTTGCAAAATTGACGCTATCATCGACTTGGTTGTTTGTATGTTCTTTCATGATGTGATTCTTTGTTGTATACTTTGTATGAAAATTTTTAAAAAATACAAAAATAGTAAGTTTGTTTTACCTTATGACATTTTCCATATTTACGCTTCTCATATCTGTCTATTTGGGGACATCATAAAAAGGGGGAGAATGAATTATGGGGGAGAATTTTTGTTGATTTATCAATGATTTCCTTAAGCTTAATTGATCTTTGATTTTCACATATCATTATATTTCAAAGTGTCGCGTGTCACGGGTATCTTCTTTATCTCATGTGTGTAGGTACAAAGTTGATAATTATTGGATTGCACACCCTGATGAGAAAAGCTTTGGGTGTTTTCTGAAGAGATGAAGATTTAAAGATGTTGAAGTTTGATTAGCGACATGTCATTTAGTATTATCGGGTTGAGGGTTTAATTGGGATATTATCTTGTATGTCATTTGATAGCATAATTCGGATTTTTTATGTACGTACGGGCATATACATAGGGGGACATTTATAAGCACATAATTTTATTAATGTCCGGGGTAGAATTTAGGAATTTTCTATTTGTCCTAGATCACAATTTGTATGTCTGATACCGCTACATTCGGTACGTGTACACGATCATCCATGATGGCCTTGATCTGAATCCATGCATTCATCATCTTCACACGTGCATCATGCCTCATGCGACGTGCTGCTCAACCTTTCCCATTACTCCACTTCGTATTATTGGTAAAATCATTTATTTAAGTTGTTTAGATTTGCATAAATATTTGGGAATTTTTTAGAAAATATTTTTTTTCGAAGTCAGATTTGTTTTTATCAAAAGCATAAATTTTTCTAAGTGTAGAAGCGGAGTGCCTCGATCGACGAGCTCATGCAAATGACATAACACTATAGTTCGTGCGAGATAGGCATGCCACGCGATCTCGTTCGAGCGAAACCTGTCATTCGTTCGAGCGACATGCTTATCTCATTTGAATGACATCACCGCCTCGATTTTTGTATAAATATCTGGTCACTTTCTACACATTTTCCAAGGCTTTGTCGCACTTGATTTATGCGATTAATAGCCCAAAAAACAGACTTCACCTTTTAAGGTTTTATGCCTTCTTTATTCACATAAACACTCCCATCTATGTATGTGAATCTTTAAACATTCAAGAGGAATGTTTTTACTCATCTGCAGTAATTTGTGGAAAAGTCGTTCTCTTCTTCATTACTACCCACCTGGAGTTCTTGCTGGAGATTCCAGCCGACGACATCGAAACCAACACCTGAGGGTATTTCATATGTCACTCTTATTTTCATTGTAATTCGTGTAATCGTTTCTTGCAAATTATAGTGAAAATAAAAAAAGTTTTTCCCTTTTGGGGGATTTTGTCCTCATTTGTGTGTTTTGTTTGTGATTGACAATTCTTGCATGATCATATTGATCTCAATCACACCTGGATGCATTTTCTTTTCTTATTTTCTCTACGCTATAGATCAAAAGTTAGAGTATTTCACTGAATAATGAAGTGTGATAGAGATAATCATATCAACACAAAATAAATCCAACAACTAATCGAAAATTGAGTATTACAGAAGGATCAAGTAAAAATTATTCAATTCAAGCAATTCAAACAAAGTACAAGAAATTGAAAAAATGCATATCCCTAAAACTAAGGCTACACGGGAATGTAAAAATAGAATCAAATGCCCTTTTAATAAACTCAAATACCTTAAAACATAAATAGAACTCTCAATATACAATATATACTAGGAATATTCAACAATATAAAACAGGGAAACACTTCAAAAACAAACCTATAATATTCAACAATATACAATATACAATATACCTTATGAATTTATTTTCCTTTTTTGTTCCATACCTCCTATAACCAATAAGGTTCATAACACTCTGTCATACTAGCATAGAGCAACCCCGAAAAATGAAATCAACCCCAAAAAATGAAATCGAAATAGCAAAATGAAATTGAAAACTCACAAATGAGAAGAGAGTACGTTGGTGAGTTCTTCAAGCGGCCAAATGAAAGAGAGAGGGGCAGGAGTTGTGCGAAGAGAGAGAAGAGGGAAATTAAAGTAGGTCAAAAATTTTGTGACCCCTAATAGCAGTCACAAATTGAGTCTTAGGCCAAAATTTGTGACTGTTACGAGCAGTTAAAAATTTATGATTGTCGATAGCAGTCACAAATTTAGTATTAGGCCAAAATTTCTGACTCCTCATAACAATTATAATTTTGTGATAGCTCATAAGATTCATAACTTAGGCCTACTAATAAATTTGTGACTGCTTATGACAGTTATAAATTTATGACTGCTTATAGGAGTCACAAATTAATTACATGGTAACATTTGTGACTCTCATTAGCGGTGACAAACTAATATTGACTCAATTTTTTTATTATCCATTAATTTTATCATCCTAATGGGAGTTAAAGATAATTTTATGACTGCTCCTGGGAGTGATAAGTTTTTAACCCCTATTAGCAATTATAAAAAGGCAGTCACAAAATTAACATTTTGGTGTAGTGACGGTTGTAGCGGTATACGACATACTAATTGATAACGGACATTTATAAAATTATGTCCTTACACTTATTATCCTATAAATATGGTGAATATTACCTAAATGAGTTCATAATATTTTGTAATATTCGTGGAATAATTCATCAAGTTATGCCATATACACCGCAACAAAATAAAATTGCAAAAAGGAAAAATAGGACATTTGTTGAAATGGTAAATGCAATTTTAATCAGTTTTGGGTTGTCGTTATCTATGCGGGCTGAAGCAATTTTATTTGCAGATTATATTCTAAATAGATCTCATTGAAAAATAAGGATACTAAACCATATGAGTTGTGATTTAATTGTAAGACTAATCTTATACATCTAAAAGTTTGGGGTTGTCTTTCTTATATACGAAAATCAAACCTAAGAGACTGGAATTTGGAAATAAGTCTTACAAATGTGTTTTTATTGAGTACTCTAAGAATAGTAAGACTTATAGATTTCTAAACCGTGAATTTAAAAAAATTATTGAGTCAATATATGGGAAATTATTTAAAAGTCTAACAAATTCAAGTACATTGAATCAAGGTTTGGAATATAATAATTCGACCACTGATGTCTCACTGTATATTACCCTCTCATAAAAAAATGCGTCCTTTGGAATCAACTGATGATGTTTCACTAAGGAGGAGTAAGAGACAAAGACATGAAAAGACATTTAAAACTAACTAAGAGTCAAAACATGAAAAGACACTTGAACCTAAATTTAAACAAAACCAAACTTTTTCTTAATGTGGAAGATGAGCAAACTATATTTCATGAAGTAGTAACATCAAGGGTTGATATATTTTGGAAAAAAATTAATCAATGATGTAACAAACTCAATTTTGTTAAATAAAACTTGGATTATTAAAGATCTTCCTTCTAGGAAAAAACTAATTGGGTGAAAATGGATTTTTAAAAGGAAATTAAATTTGGATGGTTCAATTCATAAGTTTAAAGAGAGATTAGTTGCTAAAGGTTGTGAAAAAAAACATGTATTAGATTATTTTGGCACATATGCAAATGTTGCACATATCACTTTCATTGGGCTTTTAATATCTCTCGCTTTATTCATAATTTAGTGATTCACCAAATGGATGTAAAAATGACTTTTCTAAATGGTTATTTAATAAAAGATATTTATATGGAACAACATGAAGGGTTTGATATGACTACGTAAGAAAAGAGAGTGTGTAAATTAGTAACATCTCTATGGCCTAAAACAAGCTTCCATGTAATGGCATGAAAATTTTGATAAAATAATAAGATATCATGTTTTTAAAGTAAATGCTTCCAACAAGTGTATCTATAATAGTTTTGAAAATGGTATTGGTTCCATTATTTTCTTATATATGGATGGCATGCTTATATTTGGGTCAAGTCTCAAATGTGTGGAAGAAACTAAAAGGTTTATATCATCTAACTCTGATGTGAATGATCCTGGGAAAGTTTATGTGATTCTATGAATAATAATAATGACAAAATACAATACATTAGCATTATCTCAACATCAATATATATAAAAGGTTCTTCAGAGATATAATCATTTTGATCTTGAGTCAGCACCCACACAGTGGATCCTAGTATCAAATTAATGAAAAATATTAAGTATACTATGGATCAACCTAAATATGTCAATGTCATTAGAATTCTTATGTATTCCATATATTGCACTAAACCAGACATTGCCTTTGCAGTAAACATACTATATAAATTTACAAGTAATCTAGGACAAGAGCATTGGAATGAATTTTTTAGAGTTCTTAGGTACATGGAAATAACTATTGATTATGGATTACATTATATAGAGTATCCATCTATATTAGAAGGATATAGTGATACTAGTTGGGACAACCTTGAATCAAAATAAAAATCCATTACTGGTTGGATATGTATGTTAAGAAGAGAAATTATTTCTTTGGGATACAAGAAACAAATATGTATGTCTGATTCAATAATGGAATCAAAATTCGTAGGCCTGATAGATTTAAGTAAAGAAGTGGAATAGCTCAGAAACTTATTACTTGATATTCCTTTATAGAAATAGTCAGCTCCTACTATTATGATTAATTAGGACAATCAGGTTACAATTTACAAGGTTTTAAGCAAAACTTGTAATGGTAATATTAAACTAAGACATCAAATTTTGAGGTGGTTACTCAAGGAAGGAGTAACTATGATCGACTATTTTGAAACGAATAAATATTTATTATATCCTCTCATTAAAGGTATTGTTAGAGAGATAATATTTACACCTAGAAACTAAAGGTACTAGGGTATATAAAATAAATAAGCTATATTTAATGGGAACCCAACTTATGTATTGAAAATATAGACATAGTTTAATGTGATACTAATAAGTTAAATGATAGTCATGGAACACTAGGAACTTATATGTAAATTTCTATTCCTATGTGCCTAGTGTTGGTTTTCTACATGACAGAGGATGAAGGTTACTTCTTAATTAATCATATAAATTTGAATCGTAGAATCATTCAAATTGATTTACATCTATGAATGTTAAAAGTGTGGTCACGTTCTATAGGACCAAAATCGATCCTAAAACACTCATGAAATTATGATAAGCACAAGTCCATAAACATGCATGCTAACCGAACACTCTTCAACACATAGATCAGTATATGTGATGGTTTTAGATCGTCTTGAAGGGTCCTTGGTTCAAGATGCATTTACCATGGTACCTTGATGAATATTTGAACTATTTTCATTAAGTGGAAGTTGAAGTCCGAAAGATACTTCTCATTTATTTACTAGATTTCAAAGATAATGCCAAAACAACTCTATTATTGTCCTTGTACTAACTTATTGTGTTCAATTTATGTGTATTTAAAAAAAAAAAAAATTGGGGTTGGGGGGGGGGGGGGGGGGGGGTATTGTAATTTTTCAAAATATTAATGGGTATTAATATTATGTAAATGGGTTTTTAGTTTGGGTGGGGGGTGTATTTTCTAAAGTACCACATAAAAACTTTACACAAAAGTGTAACGGTATATGATAAAAAGATAAAAGAAAACTATTTGTCTTATATTCAAAGAGGATATGACATGGTCCTTCATGGTGGTGTAAAGCACCACCATCGTGACATGCGGTACGCGTGACGTGCGCGAGGGATATTAGGAGGCTTGGGGAGTATTGGGTGCTTTAATGGAACACTTGACACTTCGCATTATTTATCGGAGTGTGGGAGCCTTTAGTTTTGTCAAAGTTAACCATATCAATGGTTGTGATGGAGCAATCAGATTAAAGGATCTTATAACCAAAACGGGTTGATCTGAATTTCTAGATCAACTAGTGGAAATTTGTAGGGATGTGTCTATTTGTATACAAAGATATGTAAAATCTGGAGCATGCAATTGATATAAATTCGAACAAACTTGATCCACTGGCTGCTGAGTCACACGCATGAAAAGAGATGATTGTTCATGAAAAATCACTAAAATGGCTATAAAAAGAGTTCTAGACTGATGTTTTGGACATCGAAACTTATTTTGTTCTCCTCTATTTGTAATACTTTTGCATTATCATTTTCTCATCTCAGATTATTATTGGTTTGATCAAACGTACATAGTTTACATCAACTAAGTGACACCATAGCATTGTATCATGAAAGAAATTTCTATAATAAACTCCGATGTGTACTTGCAGTTTTCAACCGGAATGGGAGGAAATATTTTTTAAAAGACAACACTCCTAGAACATGGCTTGTAGTAACTTGGATTTAATTTCGTATTTTCCTTTCATTAGTTTCCAATAAATTTGATAGGAGTCATAGTCATATGTTAGCTAATGTCATATGTACTTCAATGGACCAAAATTATTAGTCTTTTCACCATTCACTCCATTTGAGAAATTGACTATATATCTTGTTCTCTCTCTCTCTCTCTCTCTCTCTCTCTCTCTCTGTATATATATATATATATATATATATATATATATAACAATATATATTAACATTAACAATTAACTGCTAATGCTTCTCATCTTCTAGAGATTTCAATAGATCAATTGTCTAATATATTTTGAAGACTATAAGTTTACAATAATCATAAGTATCAGATTGCCAAAAAATGGTTTCACTAAACATATTCTCCAATGATTTATTTGAACTTCAATAGTTACATATGTACCCAAATTTGATATTTACATCTATGTTAGAGATGTGATAATTGGATCGATTTTATGAGTCCATGTGGTTTGTATAGTGAGTTTGAGTTTTAGTTAAATATTTTTTTCTGACAAAGGGATAAACATGAGCATTAATATTTTTTTATCTCCTTATTAGATTTGACTTCACCTGGGAATTAGGTTCCTACCCATTAACTACTTTAGTTCCCATATGTAGTAGATTCCATATGACTCATAACATACAAGTTGTCTGGATAATATTTGAAGTCTCATGGGTTTTATTAAGGATTTGGAGTCTACCATGCATGCCAAAGTCTATTCGAATAAATAGCTTTGTTTGCTTTTGTTTATATCCATCTAAGAAGTCCTGATACTGATGGATGTTGATTTTGACACCTTATGTATTAGAGAGCCAAGCCGTGGGTTTGTTCAGAGTCTAAAAAATATTTTGGTGAGTATAAATTTAATGGTTCACTTTTGTGTACAATTTATTATTTTCGAAACCAATTTTGGGTATTCCCTATTGAGGATTTGGGTAGAATTTAGGAATCTTGTAGTGTTGATATTAATATTTTGTGAGAGTCTTCATTGTTGTTTTTAAGAAAAGATGTTATTTTGTGTGAGGGGAAGAGATAAATAATTCATTCCAATTTTTTTTTGTATTTGGTGATACGAATAGCCATTTTCGTTGTATTTGTATTTTTTCTTCTTCTTTATTTTTTTATTTTGGTTGGTATTTTTGTGTGATTATTTATTGGTAAATGTATCCCTAGATGAAAATATGCACTTTCGCACAACGCGACATATTGTTCCATTATCATATTTGAATCATCCTTCGTTCCAAAACTCGCTAAGGCAAGATGAAGAAGTGTTTGGGTTTGGTCATCCTACAGGTGGTCTCACAATCCCATGAATAGAAAAAGCATTCATGAATATCACATTCAATTTGAATTGCTCTTGAGAAATAATAGAAAGATGCCAAAATGGATAGCCCCTAGGAAATATATAAACTAACTACATTGAAGCCATAAACTTACCTCAAGCTCAAATTTTATATTAGGAGAGCTTTTAAGTTAATGCATAATATTGTAGAAGTTTGGCTTTCTCTCTATATCTCTCTCTATCTATCTATTTCTCTCTCTTCATGGGTAAATAATTCTTGGATCCTTATACTTCAAAGCAAAGGGGTAACCTATTTACGTGGTAGGAGATACTTTGTCCCTCTCATGTGGGTTATTGGGATAAGACTTGGAGACTTAGTCTCCAATTCACATAAGGAGACTTGGACTCCAAGTTTTGTCTCCTTATCTAAGGAGAGTACAACTGTGGGTTTTGAGTAGAGAGATATGGTAATTCACCTTTTGAGTTCCAAAATAAATTATTATTGTGAGTGAAAATTAAGGGTTCACTTTTTATAAAATTGGTTAATTTGGAGACCAATTTTTGGGTATTCTCTATTGAGGATCTGGGTAGAATTTTAGGATACTTTTTATGGTGAGATTAATACTTATGAGTCTTAAATATTGTACGTGTATGTGTGTGTGTTGGGGGGGTATTTTGGGATAAGAGGTATTATTTGTGTGCGGGGAAGGAATAAAAGTCCTTTCATTTGTAATCTTCTTCTTTTTAGTAACATGGAGCACCTGTGGATGTAGCCGATTTTGATGAACCACGTATATTTTGTGTTTTTCGTGACTTTTTTATTTTGTTTATTTGGATTTCCATATTTTGGCGTGATTGGTTTATTGTTCATGGAACCCTATCTAAAATATACACCGCGCTTTCGCACAGTAAATTGTTATCAGGGCCTAGGTTGAAAACTAGGGCTATTTTAGTCTTGGCTTCCAAGATAAAGTATAATGTGGAGAAATTTCATGGGAAAAATAATTTTAGCCTTTGATAAGTGGAGGTGATGTAGATCCTTATCAAGAGGGCTTGATTCATGCTTTAAAGGGAAAATCGAACACAATGAAGGATGCCTAGTGTAAGAATATATATAAGGAGGTTGGTTCCACGAAACAGTTGTGTTTGTCTAAGGATATTGCATATAAAGTTGTGACAAAGACTTCCACTAAGATGAGTTGGAAAAAAGATCGAGAAGATTTATTTGGAAAAGTCTTATACAAATTGGATTCATTCTAAAAAGAGTTATATCGATTTATTATGGGCTGGAGTAATTCATTAAAAGAGCACCTCAATAAGTTTAATAAGCTTTTGTCAGAACTATTAAACATGGAGGTAAATATGGAGGAAGAGAACAAGGTTGTAGTTTTGTTGGCTTCTCTTCACGAGAGGTATGATCATTTGGTGACTACAATGATAGACGGGAAGAAATGCATTGTTTTGGATGAGGTCACATCAACCCTTCTCTCTAACAAAAATAGGAGGAAAATGGTTGAGGATAATGGTGATGCCGCATGCCTCGTCGTTAAAGGAAGACCGAAGAACTCTGGTTCGAGGAGCTTTAGGTGAAATCCAATGGGGTACAAGTCTCGGATTATTACTACTATCACGAGGTTAGGATCATTATTTATTCCCAAACTTAAGGAGAGGAATATGAAAGTTAAATATAAGTTTAAGACGCATCAGCAGCGGTGATGGATGCAATTGATTTGGATGATGTCCATGATTTTTCTCTCATGGAAACTTAAATTGGTGAGCCATTTAATGATGTTTGGGTTCTTGATTCAATTTATTAAATTCATACGTTTACCAATTGAGATTATTTCCCCTTCTCTATAGAGGCAATGTTGGTTCTGTTTTGATTACCAATGGGAGAGACATTAAAATTCTAAGAATTAGATCAATCAAAATCAAGACATATGATGGGTTGGTGAGAACTTCGTGTTATATGAGACATATTTTATGTCTTCAGGTGAACCTTATGTCGGTGGTTTGCTAGACTCCATTGGTTAAAATGTTGTAACATTAGGTAGAGGTATGAGGGTCATGACAAGTTCTCTTGTGGCATTAGGGGCACCCATGTGGAGAATTTTTATCTTCTCTAAGGGAATATGGTAGCAAGTGGAGCTATTATGGGGTCTTTTATTATAACGAGTAGAAATTTACATTTAAATCTTGTAATGAAGTATAAGTCAAGTAGGGCTTGCATTATGGGGGGATTGAAGATCTTTACTCTTATTCTAGTTCTGAGGGGACTACACAATATTTTGAGAGAGTGAAATCTACTTTGAGATTGCAATCGAAATTTCATTAGTTCTTAAAAGGAGGCAAACCTATGACGACATGCATTACATTAGCTTATGGTAGTTATAATGATATTGAGTTAGTACAATTTGGATCCACTAAGATGAGTGCGAGGCAAGAATTGAGCCATGATATTGATATGAGGGAAAGTCAGGGACGTCGTATTATCCAAAAGTAGGGAGGGGATGTTGGTGGAGGTTTCTAGGTGTGATGTCGAACCAAAGGATTCTAAGGATGCTATGAAACATTATGGGTTTAACAGAGATGATGGAGATGTTCTTGTAACTGCGCATGGTATGCATTAGTTGGAGGATGAGTTGGGGGTTAGGCTTGAGGGGCACTCAAACTTAGGCATAAATATTTAGTTTTTTAGTGATGGCGATTGTGTATTTTTGTGATAATCCTGACATTATAAGTTTTTCTGGGATTTCATTGGAAAAATTTTGATGTGTTTTGTGCAAGAGAATTTTTTGGAGGGGATCACGATCAATGATCATGGTGTCGCCCCAATAAAAATTGGATTCGCTGCAGTGAGGGTCATTCATGTCAGTGAAGTTTTATCAAAAAAATTCTTTAGAAAGGTGCGTGACTAGTGATGGTAGGCCTTTGCGTCAGCGACGAGGGTCATGAATAAAAAAGGTTGTTTGTTACTTCAGTGAACGAGTTCAGCAACTGGGTTTGGAAAAATTATTTGGTGCTTTAGTTTATCTCACCAAGGTGGATATTTGTAGAAGTTTGTCTTCATTGGTTTTTTTATCTCCCTCTCTCTCTCTCCTCGTGGGCAGATATTAGAGTCCGAGACTCCAAAGAATATTGATTACCTATTTTCTTGGCAGTAAATATTCTTTATCTTTCTCTCTCACATCGGTTATTGGGATAAGACTTTGAGACTTAGTCTCCTAGTCACATAAGGTGTAACACCCCGACCCAAATTTATGGGTTACCCGTGGGTCAACCCGATCTGACCAGAGAGTTAGATGTGAAGTGCAAGGGACCAAACTATATAATGTTGCTAATACATTCTTATTTTAATTACCATTTCACTTATTAGCATGCGATTCCAGTTTCAAGATAAACTACGTGAGGGACCCATGGGGAGCACCCCTAAGTCCAATTAAATAGAGCTACTAAGGTAAACATAAATAAAATATACTTACCTGTATAATGCCCTCAAAATACGAAACTGCTACCAACTTGTCGTAACAAAACGAGGGTGTGAGCTTATGCCCAATGATATTTATACAAGTAGTGTAGAAACGAACGACATAAAAGAATAATCACATGCTAAAACCACGTGCATGCGAAAAAATGTATATATCTACATACGTATACCTTTGAAAAATAAATTTTCCAAAGCATTACCTGTTTTACTTATGAAAATTTTACTTATCCATATTAATTTACCTTAATCTAATAAAGACATCCATTATTCATACTTAGCATTTCTCACTTTATTTGACTTATCTGGTTCAACACTTGAAACCACCACACTTAATTTATTCAAAACTATTCCTTTACCGGAATCACCATTTTTATTCATGCAAATATGTTTTAGTATTTTCATTGAAAAGCACCGTTTTGTGACACCCCGCCTAATAGAATACCGGGCAATCACTCCTATATCAAATTATAACAAGAGTCTCATACGGATCATTCTTAGCATCACTGTCGGAAACCAATTTAATTACTAATAACCTATTAGGCTGGCGTCAAAATTTTACTTAACTACTCTTTTTAAACAATTACTAAATTAAAACATCCACACAGTTTATATGAATGAAACTGAAATGAAATAAAATCACTGAACACTCGGTTCAAATATGATACAACCATATCGAATGTCACGCTAAAAGGCGATAAAAGAACAAATAAATACAGTTGGGTTATTAACCCGAATGTTTATACAATACATCCTATCTAGATTACAAGGATAGAAGCGTCTATCGAGAATCCTGCAAGCATCCACAGCTACTACAGCCTGACGTCTGACTCGAAAGAAGTGCTATCCAGGCGTCCCTATGTCTGGAAACCAATATATATATAATATAGTAAGAAAGGAAAAGTAGATAAACGAGTCAGATCCCGAGTTTGAAAAATATTTAGCAAGTGCATAAATGCCTTATTTTTAGAAAAAGGTTTTATCTCATATTTAAGTTTGGTATCGCACTCCCATGAGATACCCCTCACCTCTCTTCTATTAGTGCACACCTAACGCACCCTAATAAAATACCCTAGTCAAGCTATCTCGCCTAACTAGTCTAATTTAGCCATCTACTAGAAACATATACATCCTGAGTACTAAGTGCTAAACTTCCCTCCATTCTCAACGTTGCACTAAGTTCGTGCGTGGGGTGTCTTGTGAAGCGAAATCCAAATAAGGAACCCCCCCCCCCCCCCCCCCCGATACACCACTACTTGGCGGGGTTAGTGGTAGAGATCCATTAGGCCCGTAGTACAAAACTAAAGTATAAATATATACTTACATTCTTATATATATATATATATATCACATTCATTCTTATATACATCTTACAATATACATCCGGATAATATCTCCCGGACTCAGGTTTTCTTTATTTTTACAAAACTTCCTTTTCATTTAAAAACATTTTATTTCCCTTATTCTATCCAGGAAATATATTTAAAAGTCAATTCATTATCATGAATTTCTTTAACATATCATATAACTTTTTAAAAGCCAGTTTTATTATCATAAAAATGCTTTTCTGTTTCATAATATCCCATTTCCCTTCTTCCATCCAGGAAATGTATTTAAAGCGATTTTATTATCATAAAATGCTTTAACACCAATAATGTCCCACATTATTGAGACTAGTTATATTACATATCATATAACGTTTTCTAAGGCCGACCGTCTGGGTTTCCCCACTATGCGCACCCCTAAATGGCTATCATCTTCCAGGGCCTATCAATCAAGACAACCTGGGATCCTATAATGCAAGATGTCGAGAAGCGGCCATATGCTTGCGGGAGAGTCATAACCAAACCCAGAATTACCTCACCAGCGCAGAAAACATACAATAATCGCTCATATGGCCTAGGACTATATCCACGCTGCATTCATTAGCTAGGGGCTTCACCTTACGTGCGCAACTTCCCTTTTGATAGAATTTAGAGAGTTGTGTATACATAAATTATCATTTATGAAAATCATTTCTTTTTCCATTTGAAAACATTCATTTTGTTCATTTTCAAAAGTCATTTATATCATATTATATATATACTTTAATCACATAGTATATATATACCATAAATTCCTCCTCGAATATATATATATATATATATGGCCATAATTGCCAATCACATCTAGCGATGATTACTAATCCCAAAGATTCTCTCAAAGAATCATAATCATGCCCAAAGTATTTGTTCATATACGCATGATACTATACCCAAAGTATTTCCTCACTTTATGAATAATAAATACCTTATTCTCATCTAAGGATTTATTGAATATCTCCAATTATACTATTTCACACTAAGTGAACGGATAACTACATTCCCAATTCCATCCTAATAATCTCATATGATTTACTCAACCATAATCGATATAGTTATGTTTGCCTATACACATAGATATATAGGCCTAAATGCCCACTGATAGGGATTATTCTTTCCCGAACTTTAACTATGTTCGTTCCCCAGGTTATGCCCTACACCAACCCAAGGCATTCTCTTACGTCTAAAGGTTTCATTACCCTCAATATCGTAATTGAGGAATCCCAATATCACAACTGGAAACCCCATATAAAATTTCAAATCGAAATTTAACTCCCCAAACTCTTAAGGGGAGAAAACTGGCCATTCTAACCAAATCGAATCTCTTCGCCCAAATTACGAATCGATTCGGGTGGGCGAATCGATTCGGCCCCCAATCCGAAACGATTCGGAAAGTGTTCTGCAAACAGGTCCTTAATAGAGAATCGATTCAATCTAAATCCGAATCGATTCGTCCCACTGTAGAATTATAGATCCCCTTAGGTGAATCGATTCATCAGAGACCCGAATCGATTCGGCCTGTTCGAGGGGCACTGTTTGGGCGATTTTTTTCAATCTCCAATATACCCAAATATCAATCCAACCACCATTTAAATTATAACTCGGATTTATTCCAACAAACCCAAGGTTTTAATATATCCTCAAATTCTTTATAGGTCCTAACAATCCTTTTGAGAACCCCTAATATTTATCTCCAATAATTTCTAACCTTAATTTCTGACAAACGATTTCGATCTCGGATAGCTTTTCGTAGAAAAATCACTATAAATCCAAAAAAAATCATAAAAATACGTGGTTGGTGCTCACACGACCGTATCGAAAAGATCCACAATTTTTATTTTTTTACCAGGAGCCGAATCGATTCGTATCAAGGCCGAATTGATTCGGAAAGACGCAGGTCACTATTTATCGTCTTCTCCGAGATGGTTTCGGCCATTAAAGCTTCTCCCAAGCTTTTGACGCCTCACCCAACGTCCTACAACCTCAACCAACTACAAATACACATATATTAAGGGTTATAAACATCCTAGAACCCTAAACCACCAATTTATTTTGATTAATTTCTAAGTTTCTCCAATTACGAAATTATAGGGGTTTATTCATTTTAACTCCCGAAAACCTGTTTTATCCACGAAAACCCAACCCAAAATCTTTAGGGTTTGTCAATATCAAACTACGGTATGAGATTTATGAAAAAAGTAAATAAATCAAGTAAACACTTGCCTCGTGGATATAATCTGACGATCCCGAGTCGAATCCCGCGGAGGTTAGCCGGAATCTTCCATTTTCTCCTCTTTTCTATCCTCCTCTCTCTCTTCTCTCTCTTCCTTCTCTTTTCTTCTATTTTCTTCCCCTCTCCCTATTTATATAGAAAGAAAAAGGGTTTAACCCCTTAAAACCCCAAAAATGACTCGTTTACTCAATTACGAGTTCGTTTAACTCTAAAATTCTCCGAAACTAAATTTTGACAATCGAACACTCTTTTCCTGCTATCTCGGCCATTCCGAGACTCACGGCGCAGTCGAAATTTCCATCTGAGGTACTTGACCAAAAATCACTATTTTACCCCACACGACTTAATGTGGGTTCTCCAATTAAAATCTTACCTCGTGTCGCTTTACTCAACGGTGACATATAATTAAAATACCTCGACATATTTACTTAATCCCAAAAGTAAATATATCACCCATAGATAATCATCAAATCCTTAAAAATCCCAAAAATTACTATTCTGGGAAATTTCTCAAATTCTAATTTATACTCAATTAATGAATTTAATTGTCTCCCAAAAGGACGGGTTGTTACACGTTTTAACACGCGCATTCACCGTATTAGAAAACACTCATTTAATCTTTGAAAATTCTTTACAACACATTCTTGTGTTAAATATGGGTTTAACCATTAGGTTGCATAACCGCCTGATTGCCCACTTTCTTTGCCCTTTTTCCTTATCTTACAGACATTAGTAGTTTTACGCATTAACTTGTCCATTTTACCTTTACCGGAACTTTTATTACATTCATTCAAGTTAGGTTTTATTACCACATTTTACCATACAACCCATTTCTTGACATGTTCCAAAATTTTCTTATCTTTTCTCAGAATCTTTCTATATCGCATACTTTCACGGGCTCCACACCGCTGGATATGCACACCATATGCTTTGGCCAGTGATTTTGAGAGTTTTACCCAAGGGCTACGGTACCTTCTTTATTTATTCCAGTGTCATCTGAGTTTCTTTTAATGTGTTTTAACATTTTACAAATGTCCCAATTATTCTACTTATCCTTTTACCCGCCCGAAGACAAAACCCGAGACTTTACAGCCCCAATTTATGTTCCACTTTGAAAATTTACCATTTCATGTCGTTTACACTTTAACCTTTATCTTTATTCCAAAAATCATATTCATTTAGGGCCACTCTATGTAACAACCTTTCCAATATTTTTATTTCATAAAACTGTTCCACTTTAAGTAAAATTACCATTTTATGCATTTTTTCCCAAAATCACCCTTTACTCCATTTCCATAAGTGCTAATTTCACAAAAAACACTATGAAGTTATTTATAACAACTTCTTAAGTGTTTGTAACCCTTTCACACCTTTTTACACTTCGGGTAATATTGGAAACACTTTTACACCGCTAATTCTTATTTAGTTCCATAAGTGTTAATCAGTTACAACATTACTAAGTTACTAACTAACTTTTCCATGTTTACCCATTAAAACTTAATGAACACTTTTATCAATACTTTTCCAAAGACACATTTCTTTACTTCCTCATTCAAGGAATCCGTTGACCCTTATGACTACTCTTATAGGAAAATTGACATTTCTTTTTACTTAACATGTAGTTTTTTAACCTCATTATCATCATATCTTTTAGTCCCAATTATACATATTTTGAAGACTAAAATTCTAATTTTTATTATTTCCTGTTTAAAACTAACAAAAACTTCTCTAAACTTGTTTATAAATTTAATATCAAAGTACTACAAGTTTATATGCATGAGAAGATCGAGTTTAAACCCAAAAAATTCTACTACATGGTTCAAACATGTATTTCATCATGAAAAATCATTATACTTGCAAAAATGCATTTTAATGCATAAAGACATTTTTGTTCCTTCAATCTTAACCAATGTCTATTTTTATAAAACCTTCATTTTGCAAGAACTTGAAATATTATTATTTCACCAATTATTTCCCAAAGTAATAATTATTTCCAAATATTTTATTTCATAAAATGTTTAACACCAATATTTTTAGAAATGCCCATTTTCATACAAATTCCATCTTCAATCTTCCAAAACCTTGAAATATTTACTTATTCATTCATTTCAACAAAACATCATTTTCCAACAAAATCACATCATTTGCAAATATTTTATTTCATAAGATATTTTTCATCAAAATTACTAAAAAGTACACTATTTTCATAAACACCCACTTTTACTATTTCAAATCCTTGAAATAATTATCCATTGCTTATTTTAACAAAAATAATATTTTCCAACATTTTTATTCCATAAAAATGTTGATTGTCTTCTACACAACAATTATATCATTTAACTAATAACACCCTACTCAAATAGTCTAAATACAAGACTACCATGCAATAATAACATTCTTACACTACGAGTAAGGTTTACCCACCTCTAATGGCTTCAATGGTGGTGTTGGTATAGGAGGAGCAATCACCACCTTCAAAGGTGGCCTAATGAGGTTACCATATGCATCCTCTTAAGATCCAAAGTAAGACACACTTTAACTCCATTAAAATCCACCTTATTCTTCTCCACCCCCCCCCCCCCCCCCCCCAAATACTCTTCTCAAAATCCGTAGCTCTACTATATCAATGGTGGAAATGGGTATATTTGGTCCAAATGTGGAGAAATACATCTTGAAAGTGGTGTTTTATGGGTGGTCTATGGTGGAGGAGTGGTGGTTTGGTGGTGGAAGACCATCCACCCCTCTCTTTCTCTCTCTCACTCTCTTTCTCCTTCTTCCATTTCTCCAAACATATTATAACCCAATTACCACAAACAAACCCTTATAAATACCCCTTAAGTCCAACAATCGCATTTTACCCTTGCTGGATAGATCTGGTTTCGACAGCACATAAAATCAAGATTTAAGAACGTGACAGCATACAAGGGTAATCATATGTAAAAACTAGACCAACCTCGTTCGATCGACTTCCCTATGTCATTCAAACGACTTCCCTATACCATTCGAACAACCTATGTTATGATGTTCGATATATTGATCATTCGACCCTTCGCATGACCTGCTACTGTAAACCAGTAGCACGTCGTTAAAAGCCCTGCTCCTAACGACCCTTATGACGACACATCTCATGAACTGTGTACTGCTATTCGAATGACAACCCTATGTAGTTAAAAAGTGGGAAGAACGAGGTCTAGTTCATCATACATGAGAGAAGTGTCTCCGTGAGAAACAGAAGGTTGATAATCATGGGGAGCATAGCAAGAGGACTGATCGGGATAAGGTTCACTAGGTTGCCATGACGACTGTTGGAAATCGTAAGGACCCAAAACATGGGTTTGGGATTCATATTGGATGGAGGGGTGATCAAACCTCCATGTATAGCTTGGGTGCTCATACCCCTCGACATTGGATATGTCATGAAAATACGACGAGGATGGTTTTGAAACAGTGTCATATGGATACATGTGGGCCACAATGGGTTAGGATGTATAGGAAAGGTATGGACACTCATGGGATAAATTATCGATGTGAAAGTAATAGGTGCACAATGAAGCATTGCATGGGTTGACACTCATCACCGGAGGCGGTGGAATATGAGATGCATGAGTGGATGATGCAAGAGTATCAACGGGATGTGTGAGAGAGTTAAAGTCAATAAGTAAAGTATGGAGGTTGGACTCGGGCTCAACTTCAAACATGCTTCGATATAATGGGAAATGGACAAAGTATTCCCTTAAAGGCCGTTCTTCGGCCATGACTAGAGGAATATTTTAGGATTTTTAAAATATTTTTCAGAAGAAAATATAATATTTTTGTGATTTTTGAAAATAAGAAAAAGGAAAATATTTTTGGCATTTTGAATATTAAAAAAGAAAGAAAATCTTTTTGTGATTTTTTTGAAAATATTTTTAAAAAGGAGGAAAACATTTTTGGGATTTTTAGAAAGGGGGATAAAATGGACTCATTTTAAAACTCAGATTGGGCGGAGAAAAAAAAATAGACTACCAAAAGAGGTGAATTAGGCATGGACAGGCAAAGGAAAAATCATAACGAGCGTGTAGCCAATTGTTATATTCAATTGAGTGATGGAATAGTTAAATTTTAATTAATCCGAGGGCGAGAAAAACACAGAGCCTTACGTTGCCTTTGAAAAAATTGTGCTAATACTTTCTTCCCGAGAGAACAAATGGCTTGCTATTTAAGGCTCACCACACTGGATACTACAATAATCGACCGTCCGGTACAACGCTGGGGAAAGCACAAACCCGTTTTATTGGGCGACCTCACTTAAAACCCAGTTTCTCTAGACAATTATCTTAAAAAAGTATATTGAAGACTGACATGGATGGAAAGGACTCACTAGAGTATCATTGGAGTCTCTCGTTCCAAAGGGGTCATAATGAACACCGAATCCTACTCGGCTTTCTAGTTGATTGAATTTAAATAAGTGATGGCACGTGTAACAAGTAAATGGGATATAGTTATTGACTGGGTGATGAAATCCCAACTCGTTTCAATGACCGGGTCTAGGTCTTAGGTTCATTAATTCATCAAACCATTCAAATTAAGTACGATGCAAGAATTAAAAGCATTAAGAGAAAATAATCATATAAAAATGAGCTCTCTTATAGGAGATTCACGAGGGATGAAGAAATGTACCTCCAACGGGTTTTACACACATGGAGTGAAGATCGAGTTGAGTCGACGGGGTGAAGTTCACTTAACTTCAGTCGTCCCCGGGAGTACTACAGACAAAAAAAATAGAGGCTTCAAAATCCACTCCAAGGGCGCTCTATCTCTATTTTGTCATGTTTCCCTTTTTCCCTTTTTGTTTTTTATGAATAATTATTACAAATAAATCAGTGTTAAAATGCACCCAAATTATAGTATATAACTAAAGTTGACAGCGGAAGACGGTGATGACATTTTTCGCTTCCACAAGATGGCACGTGTATAGTTTTAATGACTCTTATTAATTAACAAATTAACATAACTCATTAAACCCTTTGTACTCAGATTTTCATTTCAAAACTTTTTACATTCTATAAATATATACAAATTTATGACTTAATTCCTCCAAAAATAATGGCTGCATCAACTGTTAGAATTCCTCCCAAATCATACACTACAACAACTATTAATTGTAGTGAAGGATTTAACTATATTTTTTCTTCTTTGTTTTCTATGAAGAACTTCATCCCCTTTTTTCTCTCTCCCCCCTTAATTGTTTTGGAAGGCAAAAGATTTTAGAATGACAAAGGTCCAAATCATTTCATAAACATCTAGAATGTATGTATTTATATATAAGTTATAGCTTCCGTCAGAAAATAAATATTTTCTCCATATAAAGGTCGAAGAAAGAGAGTTGTGTATTCCATTTGAGAATTATTAATACCATCAAAGCTATAACCCTTTTTATTACTACATTTATCCATTCAGTGATTAAAAAACTACTATTTTAACGGTTTCCAGGGTTTTACCTCTAATATGTTTTGTTTTTATTGGAGATTGTCTTGTTAATGTCGGCGATGTTCGTTCATCACATACTTCTTTTCTTAGAGGAGCTAGTGGCCTGGATTCATTGTCCAATCGATGATCTTCATCAGCCGATATTAGTGATCCAATTGATTCGTTCTTTTGGGAATAATTTGATCTGGGTTTATATTGATATAGTAGATCAATTGGGATTCACCTAATGGCGTCGAATTATTGGATCATGATGCAATTTCAATCGATGGACTTTTTTCTTTCAATGCTCATTTTGGATTGGGATAGGATGGATTCCATAAACGTTTATCCAGTTTGGAATGCATCCAATATGATTTGGATGCACGTATATTTGCATACAACTTTGTCAATACTGGGCTTTAGTGACGGGATTACAATCTATGCCAGTAGATGTGTTCAGTTATTGCAAAGCCTCAAGGGTCTTCATCGTGGTTGGGAGAATATTAAAGTCTAAATATTGCGATGATGATCTGGGTTATTTTCTTTGCATGTTTCATCAAAGGTGCACAAAGTGGATTAATTCTACAATAGGAGTTAATTTTTTCTAATTGTATTGTAAAATGACTCATTTCATAAAACTCATTGTTTGGGTTTTTACACCCACATTAAACACGATAATACATAAAACATGAATCAATACATGAATAACACGAGAAAAAAACGAATAACATGAGTCATAATTTGACATGACCATAATATGACATGACTTTTTCTCATAAAATGCCGTAAAAACACTACATATAACATTAATTTCACATCACTTTCATTTCGTAGTGTGTCGTGTCTAAAATAGTCACTTTAATTTTATATGTATAAGGTTGATGACTTTCTTAGTACAATTATGTGAAAAGTTTATTTTGGCCAAATGTTTAATAATGAGTCATAATTTGACATGACCATAATATGACATGACTTTGCCTCATGAAATCCCATAAAAACACTACATATAGCATTAATTTCACGTCACTTTCATTTGGTATCATGTCGTGTCTAAAATAGTCACTTAAATTTTTATATGTATAAGGCTGATGACTTTCTTACTATAATTATGTGAAAGGTTTATTTTGTCAAAATTTTTGATAAATTATTTTTTAATAAAATAATTTATATAACAAACTTTCTATGAAATTCAATGGTTTTTTTGCATGTCAACCCCACTACTCACTGCTAAATTATATAGATTTTAAATTGATTTATTGTTTATATTACTTTTGAGGAATCTTTTCCATAGAATCAATAGTTTCGTTACATATTTTTTAATCTCATTTTCTATTTTTTACTATCCCAAAGCTTGATAGGCATAATTATCACAAGGATAAAAAATGAGTGCATGGAAAAATTTTACCTTATGTTTTTTGATTGTGTAATGTAAACGATTATACTATAAAACGGCCACGCATCACGTGGCTTGCATACTAGTAAATTCAAAGCCTCAATAATCCTATTACAACCAATCTAATGAATAAGTAAAAAAAATAACAACTACACTGCATATGAATTATAGGTCTTCAACTTTGTCTCCTCGTCAAGAAAACGACAACGACGCCAATCGATCGAAAGAAATTTTGTGTGTATCATAGTGGAATAAAGTTTTTCGCTCAAAACCCAATTAATACCTACACAATGTGACAAAATGAATATAGAGGCAAGTGGTAAGTATGGGTATCAATCCAACTTTCAAGGTGAAACAAATAGTGTGAATACTTGTAATTCTATTTTTTTATTATAACTTTTTTATATGTATTTTTTTATTTTTAAAACAACTTCAATGGAGAATGAACTAATTAATGCTAAAAATCTGAAGTGATTAAATAACTAAAAATGACACATAATCAAGTGTGATAAATGTGAGAAGGTACAAGATATCGGATTACACAGCGTGGTCAATTATTTTAATTTCTTAATTTGTTGAATTGAAATATTTTGAGATAATATTAAATTCATAATCTAACTCTCGTTACAATTATATATTGATTAATATCTTTTATAGAAAATTAATTTAAAAAAGTCACACTACGAAAATCTAAGATTTATACTCTTTTCAATAAAATCTCCCGCTAAGATCGATTTATTAAAAATTATATGAATCGTCAAATTCCAACATCGAGTTAATATTCAAAGTTTAGGAAAACTATATCTCTAGTTTGATTCCAAAATCAAATATTAAAACTAAATTGATTTACTATCTTTTGATACATAAATTAATTTATGATAATTCAGAATCAATTTTCCTAGAAATATGAGAATCAATTCGATTAATTAATTTAATTAACATCCTACGTGATTTCACTTCACCCCTCGAACGGGGTGATTAGTAGAACATATTTAAATAAGCATGAACAATCACAATAACATCAATAGACATTAAAATAGAGAAAGAATACAATACACAAAATCTCCTTTTCGAATCACAGTCTTGGATTGCATCCCAATTTCTTCACAATCGACTCACCGGATTACATTAAAACAAACTATCCTACTTAATATTCTAAAACCAAACTAAATTATTTTTTGTATTTTTCTATTTTTTTTTATTTTTCTAAATTGGACAAAACTACACTGCTTTTCTCTACTATTCCATCTCGCCGTGAGAGTCTTTTTTAAATGAGATGTCCCTCCTCTTTTTTAATGACCCGCGAAGTAAGTTTTCTTAGGGAAGATTTTGTATGGATTTTTAAAGGCCAAGTCAAAGGAATTTGGGAGGGAAACATGTGGGTTTTGGAAGATAAGGGTGGAAGGGGTTTTATTCCAATTTTGAAGGAATGGAAGATGGGTTTTATCAGGTCTTATGGGTTAAAGGTCAACGGTTATAGGTTTGGGTCAAGATCTCGGATTCGTTATTAATGTATTTGCTAGGTTGGGTTTGAACGTGGATCTTGGGTTGATTTATTTGGGTATGGTTGTGAGGTGGGTCTCAGGTTTTTCTCCGGGTATGATATGGGCTTGAACGTCGTCGGCTTGGGAGTCGTCGTTTTGGGGATGTTTTTATGAATGGTGGTTTTCGACTGGGTTCAGAGTTTTGGAGCCAAAATTTGAAGCTCGTCGGAGTTGTTCATTGTTAGGAGGTCTAGGAAGAAGGTCTCTAGCAATGGGTTATTCCGGCTAGAGTTGAGGATGGATTTGAACTCAGTGAGGTTGGAGTTGAGTGCTCTAGATTTGGAGCAAATGTTGGCCGGAGTGGATTGACAAGAGCATATCCAATTTTGGTATTGAGAGGAGAGAGAGTGTGTGAGGTGGGATAAGAAGTTAGGTGTGTGAGTGTGTATTATAGGTAGGGTGTGTATGTGTGTCTTTAATTTGTACTAAAAAAATTAAAATAAAGTTAACTAAACATGTAAGAGTCAATTAAAAATATAAGTTTAATAAAAATAAACCCTATTAAAATTAAAAAGTAAAAAGTAAAATCCTGAAAAAATATATATTTACAAATAAATATAAAAAAAATATAAAATATACTAAAACTACATAAATTAAATTCCTAACATACAAATAAAAGAATAAAATAGTAAATCACAACACGATATTGTACGAGGAAAATTCTAAAAGGTAAAAACCTCGAACAATCCAGCCATACAAGTCCATTATGATATAGGCTGTTTTACAAGAACGACTTACACCTACACATGGACTCGATGCCTTCAAACCTTGATTCTCTTTATTGTAACTTGTAACCTTCGTCGTAGTCACCACTAAACATCTTCCAATAGCCACACAATACAGGATCTCCCCATGTCTTGATATCCCACCGATCTTACTTATCACGGGATTGGTCCAGCCATCGCACAACACAAAATACGCTCTCCACCGCTCGAAACACTCACAGTATGAAGAGTAAAATAGCTATGGTATAACACAAAGAAGATCTCAAAGAGACATGTATGTGAGATTCTTAGACCTCAAACTTAGGTGTAAAGTAGGGTTTGAAGGCTTTTGAATATTGATAGGAAAATATTCTTTTACTAAAAAACTCACTTAAAAATATTTCCAGCATGCTTAATTATAGAAAACGTGATTTTCGAGGCAACAAAAACTTGTTCGAACAAAAACAGTAGGCTCATTGGAACGAAGTACACAATCTCATTTAAATAACATTGTGAAACTTGTTTGAATAGACTTCAAATGACATTCGAACGAGATTCCACTGTAAAGTACAAAAATATCGTTTGACCCTCATTTGAACCTCGTTCGAACGATAAACCTATTTTCATTTGAACTAACATAAAACCTCATTCGAACGAGTTATGTAAATTCGATTGAACGACTAAGAAATTTTGTTCGAACGATTTTTTCGCACAAACTATATTTTTCTTTTAAAAGTTCTTTTATGAAAAATGCCTCAAAACTAATTTAAACAACATCTAAAAGTATCCAGGGATCAAACATAATATGCATTTGCACCTCATAGATACCCCTCGAATGTTGAAGATGAAACTCGACACGAAACCCAATGTGTGCTTAATGTCGCCTTAGCTTGGCCTCTGCGGTCTTCAATCATGCATAACAGGCTTGAATGACAAACTAAAACACACCTTAACCTATGACACAAACAGTTTTTTCCAAATACGGAATAAAGCCAAAACATACAAATTAACTATACTGGAAATTTGTCCTTATATATGTATTCTCTATTAAGGATTTGGCTAGAATTTTAGGAGCCTTTTGTGGTGAGATTATTATTTGTGAGTCTCCGATAATATGTGGGGTTTATTTTGTGAGAAGAGATATTATTTGTATTTGACGAAGGAACAAAGTCCTATCATTTGTAATTTTCTTCTATTTAGTGACAAAGATTGATTGTGAACGTATCCAATTTTGGTGAACCATTTAAATTTTCTGTTCTTCACCCCCCTTTCTATTTTTCATATTTGAATTGCTATATTTTTATGTGATTGGTCTGTTGATCACAGAGAATTAGTTGAAATGTACACGCGCTTTCGCACAACAAATATTAATGTAACTCTAAGGACATGTCAGTTTCTCTTTTATTGTCAACATTTTTTGTGTTAATGAATCACAATGACATTAGAATTATGTTATTGTATTTATGTTGTAGATGATGAAAGACAAATTTGATCAGTGCTTGAAATATCAAATTTAACATTGGTTCCAACCCCACTCACCAGTAGCAGCTTAAAACTTCCAACACCTAAACTGGATAGTTTTACAGTGTTTTTGTTTAAACCCACTATTTCTTTATAGAGCCCCTGACTAAGCATTGTTAATTTTATAATTAGTAAAATAGTAAAAAGACATTCATGTCCCTTTTAAAAGGCCTCCGCGACCTTAAGGGTCTGTTTGATAGCCTTAAAATTCCAAGGCAATTATACAAAAAGTTGGAAATTTTCAAAATTTTCCGACTTTTAGACCGTTTGATAGCCAAAATTTGTCTTGAAATTTGTTTTCCAGTTACAACACCCCTTAAGCACAATTTGTCACCTTTGGGTGGAATCCAATTCTTTGTGTGTGTGTGGGGGGGGGGGGGGGGGGGGTGGGGAGGGGTTGTTTGTCACCTTTGGACGGCAAATCACTCAAACCCAATTTTTTTATAACTATATATTATACATAAATTTGTAAATATATATATTTCATATATATATATATATATATATTTCGTAAATAATTTTTTTACATTTATATCTATTTTTCAACTTTTATGTTTGATAAAATTATGAAAAAATGATGATTTTCAAACTTCTATCAAACCGACACATGTTGGAAAATATTCATTTGGCTTGGACTTGTTTGTCCTAGAATCAAATGTCTTGAAATCATTTGCATTTTTCGAGTTTTATATCAAACGTGCGCTAAGATTTCCATCAGGGACTGAGACCGACTTACCTTCGTAAATAGTATGTAAGAACTCGAATAAACAAACAGTTTATCCCCCTAAACATGTAATCAGGGATAGCCACGAGTAAATAACATCTTACAATCATAAGAAATTGCATATTAATAGAACTCAATTAGACTATCCATTTAATGTGTGCCAAGCCAACCAATTCATTCAAGCATGTCCAGATCTTAATTGACTCGTCATTCAATCTCTTCTCCTATATACAAACTTTATGAATCAACCTAAAAAAATATGTACGTTGAAAAAGAAAACCTGTTAGGTATGGATATTAGATGTACTACTAACTCACATCAGTAATGTTTATGTTTATCAGTGTTTGGATCTGTGTCGGCTCTTTGTTTGGATCATTTTTTGAAGAAGGTTGGGATTGTTTTTTGTGTGCGATGGGTGGGTATAGATGTTGTCAAAGGGGAATGTGTATGAAATCGGTTTTAGAATGAAGTTTTGACTTTTTTTCTATTCACACTGTGGGTTTAATATAAATAGGGGTTGGATACACCGTGAGATAGATGTGTTAATTGTATTTCAAGTCACATTGTGGGTTTAATATAAATAGGGGTTGGATATAAAAGGGGGCATTTACACGCATGTTAGAAATTAAAGTAGTTGCTTATGTTTGTTTAAATTAATGGGTTAGTGCAGTTAGTGCAGTTAGTGCTGGATAAGTTAGTGGGTTAGTGCAGTTAGTGCAGTTAGTGCTGGATAAGTTAGTGGGTTAGTGCAGTTAGTGGGTTGCTATTTCTGTTTGTATAAAAAGGCTGTAATACTCTTTGATCAATGCAGAATTTTTCAGTACATTTTCATTTGTACTAACATCTGGTATCAGAGCCACCACAGGGCCTGATTGAAAAGGGAGAGAGATCATCTTGCAGCAGCATAAATGGCAACTGAGAAGAGCACAGATAACTTTATTCAACCTGCGATTCCAAAGTTTGATGGTCACTATGATCATTGGAGTCTTTTGATGGAAAATTTCTTGAGATCGAAGGAATATTTTGATCTTGTGGAAACCGGGTATGCAGAACCAGAACCAGAAGAGGAAATGACGGTTGCTCGGATAGCAAGGCTAGCTGCGTTGAAGCTGAAGGACCTGAAGGTCAAGAACTATCTATTTCAATCAATAGATAGGGCAATTTTGGAGACAATTCTCAAGAAGGATACAGCCAAACAGATTTGGGATTCGATGAAAAAGAAATACCAAGGAAGTTCAAAGGTGAAGCGTGCACAGCTTCAAGCTTTGAAGAGGGATTTTGAAGTTCTCCAAATGCAAAATGGAGACACTATCAATGACTATTTTGGCAGAGTTATGGGAATTGTCAACAAGATGAGGATTCATGGTGATCAACTAGAAGATGGAGCTGTGGTGGAGAAGATCTTACGATCTTTAACACCAAAATTCGACTATGTGGTTTGTTCAGTGGAAGAATCAAATGATATGGAAGAGATGACCATTGATGAATTGCAAAGTTCTCTGCTTGTGCATGAGCAAAGACTTAATCGGAGACTTGCAGTGGATGAAATGTAGGCTTTAAAGGTGTCTACACATGATGAAGGCTCTAGCTCTAGAGGAAGAGGTAAAGGAAGAGGTGGTAGAGGTCGTAGAAGAGGTGGAAGAGGCAATCATCATGGAGGTGGCAGCAGAGATAGTAGCAGATCATCTAAGAAAGATGAGGACCATCATGGCAAAGGAAAAGGGAAATTTGACAAGTCTAAGGTGGAGTGCTACAGGTGTGGAAATTTTGGGCACTTCAAGAATGAATGTTACACCAAATTGGACAAAGAGAAGGGAGAGAAGTCCAACTTTGCTGAGAAGAAAGAAGAAGAAACACTGCTGATGGCATTTCATGCTATGGAGGACATGGATTCAGAAATTTGGTATGTTGATTCTGGATGTAGCAATCACATGAGTGGCCGCAAGTCATCTTTTGTGAATTTGAATGAGAGCTTCAAATCAGTAGTGAAGTTTGGAAATGAGTCAAGTGTAGAAGTGATGGGAATAGGAGATGTGAAGATCAGAACAATGAATGATTTTGTAGAAACCATTGCAAATGTTTTCTACGTACCTGATTTGAAGGCAAACTTGCTGAGTACTGGACAGCTGCAAGAAAAGGGCTACACTATCACAATGAAGAATGGAGAATGTGAAATATATGATCCAAAAAGGGGTTCAATTGCAGTAGTGAAGATGACACAGAATAGACTCTTTCCCATGAAGATCAAAACTGTACAGAGTTGCTTGATGGCCAAGAAAGATGATGATGATTCATGGAGATGGCATAAAAGGTACGGACATTTGAACTTCAGTGGTTTAAGAACTCTATACAAGAAGAATATGGTGAATGGACTACCTGAGTTAGCCCATATTTCACAAGTATGTGATGAATGTACGATTGGCAAGCACAAGAGAGAAACATTTCCCTCTGGAAAATCAGTAAGGGCTCGAGAAGTCTTGGAGTTGGTGCACTCAGACTTATGTGGACCAATTTCACCAAAGTCAAATGGCAACAAGAGGTACTTCATTTCTTTTATTGATGACTTTAGCAGAAAGACTTGGATTTATTTCTTGCAAGAAAAATCAGAAGCTTTTAGTACATTCGAGAATTTTGTAGCTCTTGTTGAGACTGAAACTGGGAAGAAAATTAAAGCTTTGAGAACTGATAGAGGAGGAGAGTTTTGCTCCAATGAGTTCAACGAATTTTGTGATGAGAAGGGAATCAGAAGGCAACTAACAACAGCTTACACTCCTCAGCAAAATGGCGTGTCTGAAAGGAAGAACAGAACCATTTTAGATATGGTGAGAAGCCTGCTTGCAACTGGAAAAGTACCGAAGTCATTTTGGCCTGAAGCTGTCTTATGGTCAGTTCATATTCTCAACAGAAGTCCTACTTTTTCTGTTAAGAATATGACTCCTCAAGAAGCTTGGAGTGGAAGGAAGCCATCGGTCAATCACTTCAAAGTTTTTGGGTGCATAGCATATGCACATATCCCAGACCAAAAGAGAAAGAAGCTTGATGACAAAAGTGAGATGTGTGTGTTTCTTGGAGTAAGTGAATCCTCAAAGGCCTACAAACTGTACAATCCCGTGACAAAGAAGATTGTGGTGAGTAGAGATGTTATTTTCAAAGAAGATAGCACATGGAGTTGGGATGCACATAATGAAGGCAACAGCTCTCTGCAGAAGCAGATTCCTATGGATGATGAAATAAATGTAATCGGATCTGTGTCCACAAACAATGCATAATTGGCATTATCAACACCACATTCACCATAATTTGCCTCATAATCTATCATCCACACTGGCCTTTTTCTTGTGTTGTGTGTGTTTCTTGGAGTAAGTGAATCCTCAAAGGCCTACAAACTGTACAATCCCGTGACAAAGAAGATTGTGGTGAGTAGAGATGTTATTTTCAAAGAAGATAGCACATGGAGTTGGGATGCACATAATGAAGGCAGCAGCTCTCTGCAGAAGCAGATTCCTATGGATGATGAAATGAATGTAGATGAGGATGCACGGGGAGAACAAATGGAGGAAGATGTTCATAATGAAGTACAAGGTGATGAAGCAGCAGGTCAAGACTCAAGATACAATCTTCGAGATCACAACACAAGAAAAAGGCCAGCGTGGATGATAGATTATGAGGCAAATTATGGTGAATGTGGTGTTGATAATGCCAATTATGCATTGTTTGTGGACACAGATCCGATTACATTTGAGGAAGCTGTGAAAAATAGCAAGTGGAGGATAGCTATGGACAATGAAATTAAGTCCATTGAGAAGAACAAGACATGGGAGCTCACCGATTTGTCTGAGGGACAGAAATCCATTGGTGTCAAATGGGTTTATAAAACCAAGCTAAATGAAAAAGGTGAAGTTGACAAGTACAAAGCAAGATTGGTGGTGAAGGGATATAAACAAAAGGAAGGAATTGATTTCAAAGAGGTGTTTGCACCAGTAGCAAGGCATGACACAATCAGAATGGTGGTCTCCCTAGCTGCGCAGAATTCTTGGCCTATCTTTCAACTAGATGTGAAGTCTGCTTTCTTGCATGGAGACTTAGAGGAACAAGTTTTTGTGGAGCAACCACCAGGCTGTATGAAGAAAGGAAAAGAAAAGAAGGTTTACAAGTTGAAGAAAGCACTTTATGGCCTGAAACAGGCCCCAAGAGCCTGGTACAGCAGAATCGATTCTCATTTTGCAAAAATGGGATTTCAAAAGTGCCCACATGAACACACACTTTATGCCAAGGTTGGAGATGGAGGTAAACTGATTATAGTATGTTTATATGTTGATGATCTCATTTATACTGGAAATAATGCTGAATTGTTGAATGAATTTAAGTTGTCAATGATGAAAGAGTTTGAGATGAGTGACTTAGGGATGATGAAATATTTTCTTGGAATAGAAGTCAAGCAAATGACTCATGGCAAATTCATCTGCCAGAAGAAATATGCTCAGGAGGTTCTAGAAAGGTTCAAGATGGAGGACAGCAAGCCTTTTGCTACACCAACAGAGATTGGAGTGAAGTTAGCAAAGGATCCGAATGGCAAAGCTGTGGACAACACCTATTTCAAGCAGTTAGTAGGAAGCTTAATGTATCTAACCTCTACTAGACCTGATTTAATGCACGCTGTGAGCTTAATAAGCAGATACATGGAGAAACCAACTGAGATGCATCTCAATGCAGCTAGAAGGATTCTGAGGTATGTGAAAGGGACCTTAGATTATGGAGTATTTTACAAGAAAGGAGAAGTTGGACTGAAAGGCTACACAGACAGTGATTATGCTGGAGATATTGATGATAGAAAGAGCACGTCTGGTTATGTGTTCTTACTGAGTGGAGGAGCTATTTCTTGGCAGTCAAAGAAGCAACAAATTGTTACATTGTCCACTACAGAAGCTGAGTTTGTAGCAACCACTGCAAGTGCTTGTCAAGCAGTCTGGATGAAGAAAATGCTGAATTTCTTGGGAGAAGAACAGCAAGGTACTTCAGTTATTTATTGTGACAATATTTCAGCCATTAAGTTGTCTAGAAATCCAGTTATGCATGGCAGAAGTAAACACATCGATGTTAGATTCCATTTTCTAAGAGACCTGTGCCAAGATGGAGTTATAGAGTTGGAATATTGCAAGACTGGTGAGCAGATTGCTGACATCTTCACAAAACCATTGAAATAACCTTTATTTGAGAAGCTGAGAGCTATGCTGGGAATGTGTTCAGCTAAAGTGTTCAAAGAAGATGGATTCAAGTCCGTGTAATCTACTTAAACTAGTTCAGCAGAAATTAGTTTAAGGGAGGGAATGTTAGAAATTAAAGTAGTTGCTTATGTTTGTTTAAATTAGTGGGTTAGTGCAGTTAGTGCAGTTAGTGCAGTTAGTGCTGGATAAGTTAGTGGGTTAGTGCAGTTAGTGCAGTTAGTGCTGGATAAGTTAGTGGGTTAGTGCAGTTAGTGGGTTGCTATTTCTGTTTGTATAAAAAGGCTGTAATACTCTTTGATCAATGCAAAATTTTTCAGTACATTTTCATTTGTACTAACAACGCAGGTCCCACAAGCAATTTATTACTTTAAAATTTGGATAACTTTTTTTAAATACTCTTTTGTCCCTCAAATACTCATTTAATTAATACTATTTTATTTTTAAAAGTTCGCGCTAGCGGCATCCATCCCCACCCTATCCCACTACCGAAACTCCGGCAGCCCCTCACCGAAACTTTAGCAACCAATGCTGGAGATCCTACAATGTGGTGGGAGTGGGCGCCGCTAGCGTGAACTTTTAAAAATAAAAATATTGAATAAATGGGTATTCGGAGAATCCAATGTTTTAATTTTTTTATCACGATTTTAAAATAATAGAATTACTTGCAAGGACCCCTCTTTAAAAAATGGCTTATATAAAAACACCGTGTGTAGTTTTTTATCTGTATCTCAGTTGTTGGTGGTCACATTGTGTGTGCAAGGTAACGAGGTCTAAGATTAACCGGTTATGATAGGACGTAAACTAACTTATCTTATTTGATTCAAAATAAAGAAATACAAAAATTATTTGTCACTGATTTGGAAACTCAAAGCAGGTATTTTTATCACTGATTTGAGAAATAACTTTTATCTAGTAAACCTATCTTCATCAGAAGACTACCTAGAGGTAATTATAGGAAGACCATGGTTTCTTGAAGATCATTATTTGTCAGTGCAAAGGTGGCGGAAAACTTTTCGATCATCATTAGAAAATATAGCACACATGAGTTTATGGGTTCAAATACATGAACTCCCCACAGAGGTTCGGCATCCCCTCATAGGGATATTCTCTAACACATTGCGATGACGTTGGGAAAGCCTTTAAAAATTGACTTACACATGGAGTCATGGGACAGACTAGGTATGCACGTATCTGTGTGGAATTTAATATCGAAAAGCTATTGCCGAAAAAAATCAAAATTGGTCGAATTCTAAGTAGCATTGTTTTCGAGCTTAAAATGGATATATGTTTTCAATATGGTATTGTCAGACACACAAAAGAAATCCGTAAAAAAAAAAGACTCTAGTCGTGCATGAAAAAATATCGCAAGACCCGGGTAGGAATAAGAGCAGTGCAACTTGGTAGGTAGTCACGCATAGACCGCCTTACAAAAAAATGATTCATGATACTGGTAAAAATGGTACCGATTCTATTATTCATGGGACCTCAGTAGACAAGGGAGGCGTTAATGGATTAGGGCTGCATGGTAGGGCAATCGTCAAGAACAAGGAAGGGTACTTTGGTAATTTTCAGCATGAGAACCCACTGCATGTTACCACTCGAGTGTCTGGTCGAATAGTGGACCCCAAGGGAGCTATTGATGCCTTTGATTAGGCAGTAGCAGTTTAGGACAAAGAACCCACTGTGGGTTTGTCCAACGAAATCGTGCAAGCCCACGTGGAAGAGCATTCGGTAAATAATAACGGATCAGTTGGAAATTTTGGTTCGGGGTTTTCTGCAGATCAAAGTATACGTGGCAAAGAAAAGCCTTCAAACTCAACTCCTGTGCATGTGACTCAGCCCTTCACGTTGGTTTTAAATTCTATTACAACTCAGGATAAAAACTTTTCTCCAATTAATCTTCCAGACCAACTGAAGAATTCTAATGACCACCATGAACGGAGGTAGCCCCAATCTGGACTCTTCATAAATTTCCTCAAGCCCACCGGAGTCCTCACTCTCTGACTACTTTCTAAGACTACCACTGAGATCGATGTTGAGACCTCCAGTATTTCTGAACCTAACTTACCTCCCAATTTTGAATTTACCGCTCAAAAATCTTCCTCCATGTCTTCGGTCGACGAACCCCAACAGCACAAGCACAAAAAGTCACCAGAGCCCAAACCCCAGACCTCATCTAGACACTCAACGAGTAATCCAAAGAGGCCCAAACGACCTTCTCATTCAGTCCAACAGCGAAGTACCCCACCACTTTCACTATCAATTTCAGCGCCACAACATTCATTTAAACTAGGGCAGCATCGAGACCAGTTTCAAACAGAACTTGCATCGATATTTACCTTCCATGGACATCCGGTGCTAAACTAAGCCCAACTGCTGATCAACCCGCTCCTTCCAAATAAGTATGTGTACATACTCGCTATTACTTGATAGCATGCCCACAAGTGTAAAAGCAATGCAACATTTTATTCACTGCAAAGAGTGGTCTACATATGTGTCTTTCCACGAGTTGCTCCATAACAAATGGAGTAGGACGTTGGCGGGACCGGCGACTAGCTGCTTCCGCAAAAAATCTCATCTTTTTTGGCAAGCGACTAACTCATGGAAAAAGTCTATCTTTAGGAACATGGCCATAAAATTTCCAATTAATAATAACAACTTTCACACACGCAAAAGCTTCTCGAGCAACATCTAGATCCGACACTCCTCTTACTCGAAAAAGTGATTCAGGAGGACTTTGCCTATTGCCATGAGTAGAAAACATTTTATTGGAAAAATAAATATAAGCTTAAATGGAATGTCGAAGGAGGTAATAACACTAAATTTTTTCATGCATGTGTCTCTCATAGATGACATACTAACACCATTTAGGCTGTGTTCAACCCAAATTTAGGGTGGCGCAAAACTCCCATGGCTCTTTACACCCAGTTCCAAATATTTTATGAAACTCTCTTCCAAACAACTGACCCGCTGACGGTGTCAGGTGATTATATATTTCTTTAACTAATGGATGTTGATAAAGTTAACTTGATAGAGCTCCTAATGGAGCAAGAGATTTGGTCTACTCTTAATTGTATGGGCAAGAATAAAATCCCAAGACCAGACGGACTTAGGCAGGAATTCTATTTAATTTAATGGAAAGAGGTCGGCCCGACTTTATGCAACCTTATTTTTGAATTTTTTGCATATGGGCATATGCCACTTGTGATTAACCATACCTTGTTAATCTTTATTCCGAAGCGATATAACCCAAAACAAGTTTCCCATTTTCTGCCTATTGGTCTCTGCAATATGATTTATAAGATCATCTCATCCATCCTTGTGGCACGACTGCAGCTCATATTGCAGTCTCTGATATCCCCTAACCAAGCGGCCTTCGTGGCGAGGCGCGATATTCAAGATAGCATCCTTATTGCGCATGAGATGTTACATTCCATACGTAAATCGAAATCTAAAAAAATAAGTTATGATGTCAAAATCGATATGTTTAAAGCATATGACCAAATGGAATGGCCTTTTTTCGTTGGGTGTTACAACAACATAGGTTCCCAGATCATTGGATCACACTCATTTCTGCATGTAGTTCCATCATTTCTATTCAGACACTGATTAATGCCCATCTTGGGATAACGTTTAGGCCATCTCAAAGCCTTTGGCAAGGAGACCCTTTGTCTCTGATACTTTTTATTCTCGAACTATATGTCCTCCTGAGGAGAATTGAGCAGGAATACCGTTTGAAAACTATGATCGCCCTTCGATCTTCCTTGACTAGGCTCAGGATCCTGGGTCTGGCTTTTGCTGATGACTGCATATTCTTTCTTCAGCCAAGCCCTCACACAATTAGTCGTTTCAAGATGGTCCTCGAAGAATTTTCCACCTTCTCGGGGCAAGCTATTAACCGAGCAAAATCCATAATTACCTTCGACTCTAAAACCCCACACTTGGTCATACGGGCAATGTGGACCACGATAGGCTTTCACCGTAAACCAAGGGAAGAAAAATACCTCGGTCTCCCCCTTATCAATGGACGAGTCATGCGTAATCTCTTTCTAGATCTTATTGTGGATCTAGAAACCAGATTGCAGACATGGTATTCTCATTTTCTCTCATATGCAGGTAGAGATTCTCTCATTAATGCAGTATGCATGTCGCTTTCGGATTACACTATATCAACTTATCCACTTCCTAAGAATATTCTCAATACCCTCACTAAAAATATTAAATCATTCTTTTGGAATGCCCCATCGGTCCCAATGAAAACCCCTGCCATTCCTTAGTCGACCATTACCTTTCCTAAATAATATGGGGGGTTGGGTATTAAAAACCTACACACTCTCAATACAACATTCATGTTGAAGATTTTGTGGGAGTTTCCTATCCAAACAACCTTTGAGCCCGAGTTATAAAATATAAGATCTACCTGCAATCCTCATTGGGAGAAGTAAAATACCTCATCGAGCTTCCTAGTTTTGGATTCGAGTAGCACGGTTTATTCCCCTATTTTATTAGGGAATTAAATGGCGAATAGGGCATGGGAATATACCATTCGGTCAACACATTTGGGTTCTTCGGGAAACATTAGGGCAACAGTTTCCTACCCTTCCTTCGACCATTATTAACACCCCAATCTCGTATTTTATTCGTAATCACCAATGGAATCTAACTCTATTATCCCAATATTTTCCCTTCAATTTCTTTCTTGATATCCAAGTCATTTATATCCCGCCTATAGCATGCCGGGACAAGTCTTACTGGTGGCCGAGCAAGCTGGGTACATTTTTTATGAAAGACACTTGTCACTGGTTGAATAAGGCCGCGATACACACGTCGACTCTCTTATGGATGTGGCTTTGGACTTATAGACTCCCTCCTAAATTGACGATCTTTCTGTGGTTTCTCGTGCACCAGGCCTTGCCCACGTCTGATCATCTCAGATACTACCACAAAATCCCATCTCCTACATTCCATCCTTGCAACTTGATGAACTCCAATACCCATATTTCACCTTAATGTCCGATATTTTTCTGGTTTGCACACTTCAATAAAACACAAATTATTTGTCAATATCCCTCCTCAGGGAAACTGGCAGCGCGCTGCGAGACCTCATCACTTACCTATCAGGTAGTAAGACCTTTTTTCTCCCCCCGGGCCTTCTGGCTCGCTCGTAACGAAGCCCTCTTTCGACATAGGCCAATTAATCTCTACTCGTGCATTCGATATCTGACCAAACTGTTCAGTTTATCACCGCCCATAAGGTGTTTCCCCCATCCAGTGGTGGTTACTGGGAAGTTCCATATTGCCTGGTCATCTCCTGTGAAATCGCTCTTTAAGTGTAATACTGACGGAGCGAAATCTCGAATTACAGGACTTGCATCCATTGGAGAACTTATCTGAAACTATTAGGGCGATTTCCTCTTAGTATTTACATTCAATATTGGTTATGTGTCATCATTGACTATAGACCTTTGGGCCTTAAAAACGAGACTTAAATTATCTTTTTATGTAAGAATAATATGTATTGAAATAGAAACACACTGTCAAATTGCGTCCATGTGATTTCTTGGACCACGGACCAGCATCCAGCCCACGGGGATTTGACTCAGACCATCCATGAAGTCCTTCAGTGTTTCCACCATGTCACTCTATGTCTGTGTTTCTGTGAAACAAATGTACGTGTCGATGTTCTTGGTGCTATGTATGTGTCGCGTCCTTTCTGTTCTACGGTTTATATGTGTGTACCTAGTTTTTTTTATCTCCTTTTTTGAGTCAAGATTAGAGTCGAGTCACTACAGTCCAGTATGCAACAACGAACATCGCGTGTAAAATACATTTGTTTTGAATAAAGTTTTTGTTTTTTGGCAAAAAAAAATCCGGTAGAATAAAAAAAGTGAAACTGCAAGTGAAAGTGGTTTTGAATGTATTTTTATGACTTTCACTGCAGCGTCTTTTGTAGTTTAAAAAAGATTAGGGATAATGAGGTTCAGATTCATTTGACCTTCTTTGGGATTATCTATCAAGTTGGTTTATTTTGTTTTAAGTGTGACACAACTGTAGATCTTTATTGTCACATGCTGAAACATTAATGTGTATTATCTATTCTTCGTGTTTAGTGGAGTACACAATTCCTCATTATCACTAGTCTATGTGTTTATGATGCTTGCTAGAGAGAAATTTGGTATTCTTTTTTAGCTTTTCTATGTACCTTAAACTTAAAGGTAGATTGTAACAATAACAAAATAATTAAAGAAATAGGCAATAACATATTTATCCCCTGAAGTTAGGGGTAGTCTCATTTAGTTCCCTCATGTTTCAGTTTCCTCAATCAAGCCCTTCAAGCACCATATTATTTCAATTTCGTCCAAATTTTAACGAAAAGTTAACTTCTTTAACAGAATTGGCATGTGCCATTCACGTGATGGACTTAATTCGGACTAAATCAAACTTGAAGGGACATTTTTACAAAAATCAATATCTAATGTAAATTTTATGATATTTTTTTATGCTTTAAGTGCATTAATATATTTTTAATTTTATTACAATTAAAATAGAGTTATTGTTTAAATTTAAATTGATATTTGTAATTAATTAATATCTCTTGATCTATGTTGATCTTCAATTTTATTATTGCTGCTGCTGCTGCTACTACTACGACTAATAATAATAATAATAATAATAATAATAATAATAATAATAATAATAATAATAATAATAATTTTAATTGAAAAAATAATTTTATTTTAATTTTAATAAAATTAAAAATATATTAAGGCATTTAAAACATGAAAAAATAAGAAAAAAATGTTATAAAAATTACATTAGATAGCGATTTTTGTAAAACTGTCCTCTGAAGTTTGATTTAGTCTCAATTAAATCTCTCATGTGAGTAACACGTGTCAATTCCATCAGAAGAGTTAACTTCCAAATAAAATTTAGACGAAATTAAAACAATATGATACTTGAAGGGCTTAACTGGAATATCAGGAACCTAAGTGAGACTACCTCGGTACTTCAGGGGACAAATATGTTATTAATGTAACACCTCATATTTTTATGATATGAAATAAGTATGCGATTAATTATTATTATTATTGGATTAATTAAATTAAAAGGTGAAAAATTAATTGGTTAATTAATTAATTCAGATTAAAATAAATATTAACTAGCATGCCAAGGGTTAATACTTATTGATGAAAATTATGGAATATTACTGTGTAAATACGTAATACGGATATATGAAATTTATAAATTATCGAGAGTGGGAAATACGACAGTTTGGTACATTAAGTCAGGACACGCGTGTGAGTCGTGTCGGGACTAATTTAATGGATTAAAGAAGTCAATTATTTTAAGTAACTCGCATTGTAATTTTGAGTACGCCATTAAGTCCGAAAGAGTCGAGATAGTCAAAAAACTCTACACGGGTATTTTATTTGGACTCTGTGATGTTTTTAGGCCTAACCGACATCCCGTAGGGGTATTTTTGCCAACAGGAATTTTTGGGAAAATATTATGGACGAAAATTAGGAAATTAAATATAGATGTACGTGGGTTGGAGGGTAGTTATCAATTCTAAACCTACGAGAGAGAAAAGAGAGAGGCATAAAGGAAGGAAGAAGAAGCCATAGGAGTTCTTAGTGCATACCTCAAGAACACACACTAAAAATCTCACCAAAGCATAGATCGGGAGACGAGGAACGCACCCATACCAACATTACCAGGAGATCAGACCTTCAAAATTGAGGCAAGTATTTAATCCTTGCAAAATTGTAGTAGCAATCATGTTGATGATAGTATAGATATACATTATCCATTTATGATTCATAAAATTTGATGAAATTAGGGAAGTAAGGACTTTAATTAAAAATTTGGAATACAATTAGGTTAAATTCCTCATGTAAGTAGGTTAGAGATCACGAATTGATGATTAACTATAATGGACGAATCTGATTTTGAGTTCTTGTATAGAAATTGAAGAACTAGGGTTTATTTGATTAATTTGGGGATTCTCAAAATTTATCAAGGTTTATGTGTGATTAAATAATTCTAAGTTGTTGGATATCATCCCAACATGTTTAATTATTGGTTGAAAGTGATTGCTGTGAGTTTGGGACAAATCTGTAGAGGTTTTTGGTTAAAAAAAAGGTTGGAAAACGCAGCAGTTAGTAAAAGGGAGACGACGACATCTCGTTCGAACGAGACGCAGGGTCGTTCAAACAACTGGTTAATTCGTTCAAATGAAACAATCTCTAGATTGAACGACATGTCCCAGAAAATCTAGAAATTCCTATTTTCCCCCCAAATCGTGTTACACAGTTAGTTGAGTGGGTAAAACTTTCATTTACTGATATTAGCTTAGTGCAGAATTATTTGGGAAGCATTCCTAGGATAATACCTTAAGGATTGAATAGGTGAATTAACCTCGAAAATTTTGAAAGTCTGAATAATCGAGTTAATTGCATAATAAGTAGTAATGATAAGTATACTACGTGTAGAAAAATAAGTACGAATTGGGTGAATATCTGAATTTTAATAGGGCTTAGGGAATGCCTATTATTATATGATTATTATTATTGTGTGTATAACATTCCTACGCTGCTTGTTATCGGGAGAAAGTTATAGCGTAGTGGACAGTCTTATCCTGGGTGACCCAATGGGGGGATATTTGACTTGTACCAAGAGCATATGAACTTGGATACGTTCTATCTAAGATGTAGGATAGTTTCGACGACTAAATGGTAGCGTAGGTATCTGCCTGACCCATTTGTCTAGTGAGAATGTTCGCCTCCAATATTTGTGTTATGAAATTTATGGTTCGTGAGAGACGTCGAGCCACTTATCCTTTACGCAGTGAGCGATGCATCGGGAAACGATAGTAGAGTATGCATTGCGCCAAGTGGTCCTAACCAAGGGGTGAATGATTTGTATATATATATGTATAAAGATGATGTGACTATAAGTATATATGTATATGTTTGTTAATGATTCTAATGTGTAAAATTAGCAAACTTATAAATGTTGGTAAGCAAGGTATTTTCGGTGGATAAAAGCATTTTTATCAGAACAGTGAATGTAATATACGGTTAATTGGAATAAATGATCTTAATAGCGTATTGTATGGGCTATACGGGTTACTCCTTTGAGATATAATTAGAAGTATAAGCCTATGATCTAGATGGAAACATTATGGATAACTAGGTTAGGATAGACGTATGTTAGGCGTGCACAGTAGTGGAGAGGTGAGAATCTCATGTGAGAGTTTGAAACTAACATGCACATAATAATTGCATTATTGGAATTTTAAATACTTGCTAAAAAAAATATTTTCACAACTCGATCTCTGACCCGCTTCTTGCTATTCTTTTCTCTTTTGCTATATATATATATATATATATATATATATATATATATATGGGTTACCCGACTTAGACGAGTGGATCATTTCGCGAGCTGCAGCGGTTATGGGAGTTATAGTCCTTGCATTAGACACTTCTATCAGTTCTTTTGTTCATTTTTCGACATTTCTCTTAGGGCATGTTTCGCCCATCTTCAGTCATTTTATTAGAGATTGTACTTAGTTTACGATAGTAGTTTATTTCAGTTACACTTGCGAATTTTATGGTTTGTTGGTTTTAGACTTGGAACTGGAACATTTTATCTAGTTCGATTTATTTCAGTATTTGATTCGTATCCAGTATTTATTTTATTCTTGTGGAATGTGAGTAGTTTATATTTTAAAGAATGGAAAATTTATTAATAGATTAATTGAGCATAATTAAATGGGAAAATATTTTGACACTTTGCTTAATTATTTATTAGGTGATTAATAAAGAATTTTTGTTCCAATGATGATAAGAATGAACCAACCTGTCACTTCGATTTAATTCAATAAAAGATTGATCACCCGGTATTTAATTAGGATGGGTGTCACAATTAACCCTTAAATAAATAAACTAAGACGATTTTTCTTGAAATATCCTTAACTATTTTTAGCGAAAGCAATTACCTGACCTAGGCATTTTGTTGCAAGACCCCTATATTTCGATAAAAAGTCTCTAGAAGGGGATCTTTGCAAAAAAAATATAGTTTGGGGGGTTGCTTGTAGAAACATGAAACTTCAGTTATTTTTGCACTATCACCTAAACTTAATCCAATCTCAAACACCTCTCGAACTAGATGTTAGTGGTTCTGTTACACAAGAAAATTTGACTCCAATGCTAGTCATTCTGTTACACAATAAATTTTGGGTCTACAAATATATTAAACCATCATAGGCTCCAAACATGTTTTTTTTATCCCAGGAGTCAACTGTTAAATCCATAAGAGTTTCCCTAATAGATCTCTTCAATTTCAGAGGGGTCCCTTGCTAACTTCCATAAGTGGTAGACCATGGTGTTCGCCGACTATTAAATGATAATGAGTTGGTAGACAAAACCATGTGATCCTTTATGCTATTGCCTCCTGCTAGGCTGCTAGCCTTCATCAACGTGGCCTCTTCACCACTCAATCTTGATTTTCAAAGATCATCTACTTACATGTTACATATATATATATATATATATATATATATATATATATATATATGACATACGACTCTATTGTCACAACATTAATCTCATCTAATATATATGACATACAACTGAGTTTACTACAATAAGAAGTCCTCACATTCTCTATTGTCACAGCTTTAACCTCATTCCACAAGTCTTGTAAGATCTATTTTGTTCCTCATCTTTCTTTAGAAGAAGATATCCTTATCGAATCATGACTATTCGTATGCTTCGCGTTATACATGCAAAGAAAATTCTACGAGGGTGTTCATTTACAGAAAACCACACGGTGCCAGCAGTCGTAGATGTCCCAAAGGGTTATATTGCAGTTTACGTTGGGGTGCAGGAAATGAAGCGATATGTGATTCCGTTGTCATTCTTGAACCAGCCTTCATTCAGAGACCTGTTAAATCAAGCTGAAAAAGAATTTGGGTTTGATCATCCAATGGGTGGTCTCACCATTCTATGTAGAGAAGATATATTTTTTTTATCTCACTTCTCGCTTGAGTAGATTGTGAGTTACAATCCTAGAATACCTTAGAGAACACAATTTTGTAAAGAAATCATCATTTTCCATACAGAAAGAGGGAAACAATGTCTCCCGTCATGAGATTATTATGCATAAGTTTTTCCATATTCCGTCGCATTATAACTTTCAGAGGCAAAAGCGTATCTAATTTGAGATTATTGTTTCTTTCATTATTTATTGTTGAGGAAACAATTGGCAATGAATAATTCTTTAATTACTAACAGGGGCGGCCCTGAGCATGTGCAAAGTGAGCGATCACACAGGACCTCCCGTTGATCCATTTTTATTTTTATATATTGAGGCCCCATTTTTTTATATCAATACAAGTAAAAGGTCCTATTGTACAATTTTTGCACGGGGGCCTTGTCAATTTTTATCAATCTTAGGACCGGCCCTGATTACTAAAGTTAAAAAAAATGAAAAAATAGATGCGGTTTCATATGACAGTCGAGCCTCCAAATGAAAGAGGAGGAAAATGGTACAGTTATAGTATTTTCTTCAACATTATCACATGCACATAAATGAATTAATAATAAATACCGACCCAAACCTAGCAATAGACACGGATTTTGGAATCACTTGAGTTACGTTTGTAAAGAATACCACATGTTTTTAAAAAGACTTGCATGTTGAAACAACCAGTTGCAATAATAAGCCTCATACACTGAGGCCCCGTTTGGTTGTTCTAAAATTATAAATTGGATCATTAATAAATTTATCCATTTACAAATTGGCCCACTAATTGTGTTTGATTTCATTAATGAAATGATTAATTAACTATCACATTTTAGCTCATGTCCACAATCTGAAATTGGATCATTTCATTAAAAATGTGAAATGAATCCATTTGAAATAGGAGTCACATAAAGTGCATGTCCCCTCTCCCCCTCTCCCTCTCTCTTTCCCTCCCCCTCTCTCTTGATTTGTTTTTATCTTTTCTTCATAGAACCTTAACATTAATTTCAAATTAGCAAACATTGTGTAAAATTGGATTTCACTCATTTCAAATTCATTCATTTATGATTCACTAATTCACAATGAACCAATTTACATAATCAAACAATTTGCGCAACCAAACTGGCCTGAGAGGATGAACTAGAAACTTCTATAAATATGGAAACGTGAATTTTTGTAATAGATTAAAAGTCAACCGATGAAAGATAATTCCCATACACATATGTCAAGGAATTATTTTTTCAGATTTGTTATCAAATAGGTAGCCTTAAAGTTTGTGCAGAAGACTTATTCATTTATCTCGCTTCTCGCTTCGGCTGATAATGAATTCGCACGGATATCTTAGGAGGGAAATAATGTCTCGATGTATGAAAAATTTCAAGAGAGGAGCTGTTTTCCATTCCTCCCACATTCTCAACTCAGAGGCAAAATTTTATCATGGTTGACACTTTTGTTTCTATGGGTTCAAGTTACTTTCTACGAGTTTCAATGTCTATTGTTGACCAAACAATTGGAGATGATTTGTTATTTAAACACTATTTTAGGAACATGTTAATACATATGAGGATTCAATTTTATTTTCAGGTCTGAAACTGATTAAAAAAATGGTGAAAAAATATTCTATTTAACCTCTGAACTCAAACCGTTCAGTACCGAATCTAATATCACTTGTTGATTATTTGAACAAATATTGATTTATGTTGGAGTTTTATTATAGAAAGAAATAAATATATTAATTAATTTCTGCAAGGTACGTTCTTGGAATGCTTTCTTTTAGGCAAAATTTCTCCCAATCCGGTTGAGACAGAATCGCGAGTACGATATGGGTTTTATAGAATCTGCCTTCAGGATACAATGCAGTGTATGAATAGTTGTTTTATTCAAACTATGTACTATTTGATCAAACCGAGAACACTCTGAATTTGTAACTTGATAATGCCAAAATATAAAGGACGGAGAGAGGAGAAATTATCAATTTTCGGTGTCCAAAACAGAGGTCTGGAACTCTTTTTATAGCCATTTATGTGACTGTTCTTCAACGGTCACAGCTCTTCATGTAGCGACTCAGCAACCGTTGGATCGTTCCTGTATGGAACAGCTTCGATCTAACGGTTCAAATTAGGCGTCCCATCGTAAGCGAATGGATATACCCTACACGAAACGTTACGAGTTCATCTAACGGTTTAGATCAAGTCGTTTCGGATTTTAGACCCTTTGATCGAATCGTTTAATCACAACCGTTGATCTGTTTTACCTCGTCAAAACTTTAGGCTCCCATGCTCCAAGCAACGATGCGCACGTGTGAACTTCTAAGTGCGTGTCAAAGCGCTCTAAGTCACCCAATCGTACTTTCGCGCGCCGCGTGTCGCGATTGGTGATGATTAAGTAGCACCGTGATGCATAGGATCATAGCCTCTTATTTGACTTGTCAACTAAGAATCTTAGTTGTCGTTTAGTTGATATACCACTAATTTTTTTAGTATTCTTTCAATGTGGGACAATATGGGATTTTAAGCACTCCCATATCTTTCACACCCATTTGCTCATGTTTCTACCTTCTAAAATAAAACCCAAACTATGTTTAAAATAAAACACCAATAATATAATAAAATATTAACAAATAAAGATTAAAATAAAACATCAATTAATATAATAAAATTATTATATTATATTGAAATTTATCCAACATTCCCTCGCCAATTTCAATATACACAAGAGAGCAAAACAAAGAGACAATAAATAACTTTTGGCACTATCGCTAAAATCTAGTATAAAAATGAGAAGTGTCTTTCGGACTTGAACTTCCATATAGTGAAAATAATTCAAAGCTTCATCAAGGTGTTGTGGTCAACGTATCTTGAACAAAGGACCTTTTGAGACTAGCCGGAACTATCACACATACCGATTTCTGAGTTTATAAGCGTTCTTCAAGCATGCACTTTTATGGCCTTGTGCTAATCCTGATTTCACGAGCGCTTTAGGATCAATCTTGATTCCGTAGAAAGCGGACACACTTTCGACACTCATATAGGTAAATCAACTTTAGTGATTCTGTGAGTCACACTTATATGATTTATTAAGAAGTATACTTCATCCTACAACATGCAGAAAACCAACACTACGCACACAGGAATGGAACTTTTTGTATAAAATTCCTAGTGTTCCATAACTATAATTTAACTTGTTTGTACTACATTGAACTCTATCTATATTATCAAGATATGAGTTGGGTTACCATTAAATATAGTTGTGTTATTTAATAGACCTTAGTCCCATTCCTTTTGGGGTGATATATATACGTTTGTAGGCATCATTAACTTTATATACGTGGGACATATATAAAAATATTATTAAACTTCTCATGCCATTGCATAGGAGCTTGTTTAAGGCCATAAAGAGATTTAACCAATTTAAACACTTTCTTTTCTTGGCCAGGCAAGACAAACCCTTCAGGTTGTTCCATGTAAATCTCTTCTTTTAAATCACCATTTAAAAATGCAGTTTTAACATCCATTTGATGAATAACTAAATTGTGAATAGAAGCAAGAGATATCAATATCCTAATGGAACTGATTCGAGCAACAGGAGCATATGTATCAAAGTAATCAATTCCATGTTTTTGCTTATAGCCTTTAGCAACTAGTCTTGCCTTAAATTTATTTATAGAACCATCCGAGTTTAATTTTCTTTTAAATATCCATTTGCACCCAATAGGTTTAGCCCCGAGGGGAAGATCATAAATAAACCAAGTTTGATTTGAAAAAATTGAGTTCATTTCATCATTTATTGCTTCTTTCCGAAAGACAGCATCCCTAGATGTTACTGCTTCATGAAATGTGGTCGGTTCATCTTCTACATTAAGAACAAATTTCACATTTAGAAAGGTTATCAAATTTACAATCGAAGATTAAGCCGAGATTAGTCATATTTTTTATACTTTTATAATTCACATGACCTAATCTACTATGCCATAAAGAAATAGACTCAACCATATAAGCAGAACTAATATAATTGATTACATTAATTTTGATCATGTCGTTACAAGAGTACCCTTTGGCAATAAATTGGCCATTCTTAGACAAGACAAACTTATCAGACTCATACACTAGTTTGAAACCTCTCTTATTGAGAAGGTCCCGAGACACAAGATTTTTACACATATCAGGTACATGAAGTACATCAATTAGAGTAAGTGTCTTTCCATAAGTTAGCTTCAATTCCACTATGCCTTTTCCAACTACATTGGTGCGAAGATTATTTTCCATTTTCACTTCTTTTCCATCAATTTCTTGATATGTTTTGAATGAAGAGCGGTCTTTGCATACGTGGACCGTTGCGCCGGTATCCAGCCACCATCCGCTTTCATTATCAATTGAACTTTCTTCCCATACAGTAGCAATAAGATCTTCAACATTATTAGTTTCCTTCGACCCTTGTTTTTCCTTAAATGAGTTCTTTTTAAGACCACATTCTCAAGAATAATGACCCGCATTGTCACAAAAGAAACATTTGCCCTTCTTTTTCTTATTTTCACATTGGTTATTGAATTTTGAATCATTCTTTGCTTTAAATTTTGAGTCTTTGGTAATCTTAGATTTTTTATCCTCAAGCATATAAGCTTTCGAATGACCTTCACCTTGGTCATCCTTCTTTTCTCGAATACGAGTATCATCTTCAATACGATAGTGACGAAAAAGGGATTCCAGAGTATAAGTCCTTTCATCATGATTAATTTTCTTCTTAAAGTCATTCCAAGAGGATGGAAGTTTTGAAAGAATCACCCCTATTTGAAATTCATCTTGAAGATAAATTACAGCGGCTTTAAGGTCACCAATAATTTGTTGGAGTTCATGTGCTTGTGTAATGACAGACTTATCATTACTCATTATAAAATTCATATAGTTTGAAATCAGAAACTTACGGTTGCTCGCGTCCTCATTTTGATACTTTGTCACAAAAACCTTCCATAATTCCTTTACCGTCGGAATCATTCGATGAGCGCAATAAACAGTTTGAGACAAAGCATTAAGGATGTGTCCTCAACACATAAATTTGTCTTCTTTCCTCTTCACACGTTTTTGATTTATTTCTTCGGTGACTTCGGGTGTGGGCTCGGGAATTTATTCAAGGTTATCATCTAGAATGTATGCAAGTTTTAGTGATGTGAGGAAGAACATAACTTTCTCTTGCCAATGGGTGAATTTTCCTCCATCAAAACGGTCGAGACGGATTAAGTCTTGAGTCATGACTTGGATAGATTGCGCCACAGTTCCTTCCATTTGAATGGAGTAACAAGAAACAATTTTGCCTAAAACTGTTGGAATTTTATTATGGAAAGAAATAAATATATTAATTAATTTCTACAAGGCACGTTCTTAGAATGCTTTCTTTTAGGCAAAATATCTCCCAATCCGGTTGAGACAGAATCGCGAGTACACTATGGGTTTTATAGAATCTGCCTCCTGGATACAATGCAGTGTATGAACAGTTGTTTGATTCAAACTATGTACTATTTGATCAAATCGAGAACACTCTGAATTTATAACTAGATAATGCCAAAATATAGAGGACGGAGAAAGGAGAAATTAACAATTTTCGGTGTCCAAAACAGAGGTCAGGAACTCTTTTTATAGCCATTACTGTGACTATTCCTCAACAGTCATAGCTCTTCATGTAACAACTCAGCAACCGTTGGATCGTGCCTGTTTGGAATAGCTTCAATCTAACGGTTCAGATTAGGCATCCCATCGTAAGCGAATGGACATCCCCTACACGAAACGTTACGAGTTCATCTAACAATTTAGATCAAGTCGTTTCAGATTTTAAACCCTTTGATCGAATCGTTTAATCATAACCATTGATCTATTTTCCCTCATCAAAACTTTAAGCTCCCACGCTCCAAGAGACAATGCGCACGTGCGAAGTGCGCGTCAAAGCGCCCTAAGTCGCCCAATCGCCCTTTCGCGCGCCGCGTGTCGCGATTGATGGTGCTTAAGCACCACCGCAATGTGTAGGATCATAGCCTCTTATTTGACTTGTCAACTAAGAATCTCAGTTGTCCTTTAGTTGATATACCACTACTTTTTATAGTATTCTTCCAATGTGGGACAATGTGGGATTTTGAGCACTCCCATATCTTTCACACCCATTTGCTCATGTTCCTACCTTCTAAAATAAAACCTTAACTATGTTTAAAACAAAACACCAATAATATAATAAAATATTAACAACTGAAGATTAAAATAAAACATCTATTAATATAATAAAATTATTATATTATATTGAAATTTATCCAACATTCCCCCGCTAATTACAATATACACAAGAGAGCAAAACAAAGAGACAATAAATAACTTTGGCACTATCACTAAAATCTAGTACATAAATGAGAAGTGTCTTTTGGACTTGAACTTCCATATAGTGAAAATAATTCAAAACTTCATCAAGGTGTTGTGGTCAACGTATCTTGAACCAAGGACCTTTTGAGACTAGACAGAACTATCACACTTATCGATTTCTGAGTTTATAAGTGTTCATCTAGCATGCACTTTTATGGCCTTGTGCTAATCCTGATTTCACGAGCGCTTTAGGATCGGTCTTGATTCTATAGAAAGCGGCCACACTTTCGACACTCGTATAAGTAAATCGACTTTAGTGATTCTGCAAGTCACACTTATATGATTTATTAAGAAGTAACCTTCTTCCTCTAACATGCAAAAAACTAACACTAGGCACATAGGAATGGAACTTTTTGTATAAAATTCCTAGTGTTCCATAATAATAATTTAACTTGTTTTTACCACATTGAACTCTATCTATATTTTCAAGATATTGGTTGGATTCCCATTAAATATAGTTGTGTTATTTAATAGACCTTAGTCCTATTCCTTTTGAGGTGATATATATCATCTCCCTAACAAGACCTTTAGTCAGGGGATCTGCTAAATTCTAATTCGTTTTAATATAGTCGACTGTAACTACTCCTTCCTTGACTAATTTTCTTAAAATTTGATGCCTTAGACTAATGTGTATAGATTTTCCGTTGTAAGTTTTATTCGAAACTTTATAAATTGTGGCTTGGTTATCACAACTTATCATAATAGAAGGTGATCACTACACCAAAAACAGGATTCTGGCACAGTTTAAAACCGTGCCAGATCAAATCTGGCACGGTTTTGAACTGTGCCAGAATCAGGTGTTCCAAAATGGGAATATTTTTCTGGCACGGTTTAAAAGTGTGCCAGAATCAGCCAAACAGGAACACTTCTGGCACACTTTTAAACCGTGCCAGAATTTGATATTTCTGGCACACTTTTGGCACAGTTTTTATCTGTGCCAGATTCAGCAAAATAGGAACACTATTGGCACACTTTTAAACCATGCTAGACTTTGATATTTCTGGCACACTTTTGGCACAGTTTTTAACTGTGCCAGATTCAGCATAGTTTTAAAAAAATTAGCACAGCTTAAAACCGTGCCAAAATATGATACACTTTTGCCACGATTTTAAACTGTGCCAATTTTTTAATTAAAAAAAATATTTGAAAGCACAAAATTCACAAATTAATAATATTGCGCATTATTAATAAACTAATGTACATACAAACTTCAAAATATTACAAGTCTTCAACTGCTCACAGTCCCAAAAAAAATTGGGCAGAGTTTCCTCTATTCTCTGGACATTCCAAAACCTGTTAATACAAAACCTGCCTAACATAAAGCCCGCACGGCCACAAAATATAACAATTAACTTACAAAAGCCCTCATGGACAAAAAAGTCAATAAAAAAAACAACAAAACACCGTACGGTGATGACACAAAAAAATGGATTCATTAATAAACCCCTTGTTGTAAACCATTGAGTTCTTTGTGTTCCACGCGAATAAAAGCCAACGATAAACTGTTATCCTGCAAAAAAAAAAGAATACAAAAAAGATACGATATTAGTAACCCAATAATTTACAAAAAAAAAAATACTCAAAACAAAAAAATTACATGTATGAATGGAAATTATCGTCATACTCACAAACCGGGAGGCCCGGGACTACGCGGTCAGTTCCTACAAGTTACATTGGTCCCGTGCGAGGTGTTCGTGCCTCCTACGGGGTCGTTTGGGGGGTGGTTTGGGTTTTCACCCTTTAACGGCTTATTTTTAAGTTTAAGTGCTGATTTTTGCAAATTATCATCATACTCTCAAACCGAGAGACCCGGGACTACGCGATCAGTTCCTACAAGTTACATTGATCCCCTGCGAGGTGTTCGTGCCTCCTACCGGGTCGTTTGGGGGTTGGTTTGGGTTTTCACCATTTGACGGCATGTTTTTAACTAAAAGTGATATTTGTAAATTATCGTCATATTCACAAACCGGGAGATCCGGGACTACGCGGTCAGTTCCTACAAGTTACATTGGTCCCCTGCGAGGTGTTCGTGCCCCCAACGGGGTCGTTTGGGGGGTGGTTTCGGTTTTCACCGTTTAACGGCTTGTTTTTAAGTTTAAGTGCTGATTTTTGCAAATTATCGTCATACTCTCAAACCGAGAGACCCGGGACTACGCGATCAGTTACTACAAGTTACATTGGCCCCGTGCGAGGTGTTTGTGCCTCCTACGGGGTCGTTTGGGGGTTGGTTTGGATTTTCACCCTTTGACGGCATGTTTCTAACTAAGTGTGATTTTTGCAAATTATCGTCATATTCACAAACCGGGAGACCCGGAACTACGCGGTCAGTTCCTACAAGTTACATTGGTCCCGTGCGAGGTGTTCGTGCCCCCTACGGGGTCGTTTGGGAGGTGGTTTGGGTTTTCACCCTTTAACGGCTTGTTTTTAAGTTTAAGTGATGATTTTTGCAAATTAACATCATATTCACAAACAGGGACACCCGGGACTACACGGTCAGTTCCTACAAGTTACATTGGTTCCGTGCGAGGTGTTCGTGCCCCCAACGGGATCGTTTGGGGTGTGGTTTGGGTTTTCACCCTTTAACGGCTTGTTTTTAAGTTTAAGTGCTGATTTTTGCAAATTATCGTCATACTCTCAAACAGAGAGACCCGGGACTACGCGATCAGTTCCTACAAGTTACATTGGTCCCGTGCGAGGTGTTCGTGCCTCCTATGGGGTCGTTTGGGGGTTGGTTTGGGTTTTCACCTTTTGACGTCATGTTTTTAACTAAGTGTGATTTTTGCAAATTATCGTCATATTCACAAACCGGGAGACCCGGGACTACGCGGTCAGTTCCTACAAGTTGCATTGGTCCCGTGCGAGGTGTTCGTGCCCCCTACGGGGTCGTTTGGGGGGTGGTTTGGGTTTTCACCCTTTAACGGCTTGTTTTTAAGTTTAAGTGCTGATTTTTGCAAATTATCATCATACTCTCAAACCGAGAGACCCGGAACTACGCGATCAGTTCCTACAAGTTACATTGATCCCGTGCGAGGTGTTTGTGCCTCCTACGGGGTCGTTTGGGGGTTAATTTGGGTTTTCACCCTTTGACGGCATGTTTTTAACTAAGTGTGATATTTGTAAATTATCGTCATATTCACAAACCGGGAGATCCGGGACTACGCAGTCCATTCCTACAAGTTACATTGGTCCTGTGCGAGGTGTTCGTGCCCCCAACGGGGTCGTTTGGGGGGTGGTTTGGGTTTTCACCCTTTAACGGCTTGTTTTTAAGTTTAAGTGCTGATTTTTGCAAATTATCGTCGTACTCTCAAACCGAGAGACCCGAGACTACGCGATCAGTTCCTACAAGTTACATTGATCACGTGCGAGGTGTTCGTGCCTCCTACGGGGTCGTTTGGGGGTTGGTTTGGGTTTTCACCCTTTGACGGCATGTTTTTAACTAAGTGTGATATTTGTAAATTATCATCATATTCACAAACCGGGAGATCCGGGACTACGCGGTCAGTTCCTACAAGTTACATTGGTCCCGTGCGAGGTGTTCGTGCCCCCTACGAGATCGTTTAGGGGGTGGTTTGGGTTTTCACCCTTTAACGGCTTGTTTTTAAGTTTAAGTGCTGATTTCTGAAAATTATCGTGATACTCTCAAACCGAGAGACCCGGGACTACACGATCAGTTCCTACAAGTTACATTGATCCCGTGCGAGGTGTTCGTGCCTCCTACGGGGTCGTTTGGGGGTTGGTTTGGGTTTTCACCCTTTGACGGCATGTTTTTAACTAAGTGTGATATTTGTAAATTATCATCATATTCACAAACCGGGAGATCCGGGACTACGCGGGAAGTTCCTACAAGTTACATTGGTCCCGTGCGAGGTGTTCGTGCCCCCAACGGGGGTGGTTTGGGTTTTCACCCTTTAACGGCTTGTTTTTAAGTTTAAGTGCTGATTTTTGCAAATTATCATCATACTCTCAAACCGAGAGACCCGGGACTACGCGATCAGTTCCTACAAGTTACATTGGTCCCGTGTGAGGTGTTTGTGCCTCCTACGGGGTCGTTTGGGGGTTGGTTTGGGTTTTCACCCTTTGACGGCTTGTTTTTAACTAAGTGTGATTTTTGCAAATTATCGTCATATTCACAAACCGGGAGACCCGGGACACCCCAATCAGTTACTACAAGTTACATTGGTCCCGTACGAGGTGTTCGTGCCCCCAACGGGGTCGTTTGGGGGGTGGTTTGGGTTTTCACCGTTTAACGACTTGTTTTTAAGTTTAAGTGCTGATTTTTGCAAATTATCATCATATTCACAAACCGGAAGACCCGGGACTACGCGGTCAGTCCCTACAAGTTACATTGGTCCCGTACGAGGTGTTCGTGCCCTCAACGGGGTTGTTTGGGGTGTGGTTTGGGTTTTCACCCTTTAACGGCTTGTTTTTAAGTTTAAGTGCTGATTTCTGCAAATTATCGTCATACTCTCAAACCGAGAGACCCGGGACTACGCGATCAGTTCCTACAAGTTACATTGGTCCCGTGCGAGGTGTTCGTGCCTCCTACGGGGTCGTTTGGGGGTTGGTTTGGGTTTTCACCCTTTGATGACATGTTTTTAACTAAGTGTGATTTTTGCAAATTATCGTCATATTCACAAACCGGGAGACCCGGGACTACCCGATCAGTTACTACAAGTTACATTGGTCCCGTACGAGGTGTTCGTGCCCCCAACGGGGTCGTTTGGGGGTGGTTTGGGTTTTCACCCTTTAACGGCTTGTTTTTAAGTTTAAGTGCTGATTTTTGGAAATTATTGTCATACTCACAAACCGGGAGGCCCGGGACTACGCGGTCAGTTCCTACAAGTTACATTGGTCCCGTGCGACGTGTTCGTGCCTCCTACGGGGTCGTTTGGGGGGTGGTTTGGGTTTTCACCCTTTAACGGCTTGTTTTTAAGTTTAAGTGCTGATTTTTGCAAATTATCGTCATACTCTCAAACCGAGAGACCCGGGACTACGCGATCAGTTCCTACAAGTTACATTGGTCCCGTGCGAGGTGTTCGTGCCTCCTACGGGGTCGTTTGGGGGTTGGTTTGGGTTTTCACCCTTTGACGGCATGTTTTTAACTAAGTGTGATTTCTGCAAATTATCGTCATATTCACTAACCGGGAGACCCGGGACTACGCGGTCAGTTCCTACAAGTTACATTGGTCCCGTACGAGGTGTTCGTGCCCCCAACGGGGTCGTTTGGGAGGTGGTTTGGGTTTTCACCCTTTAACGGCTTGTTTTTAAGTTTAAGTGCTGATTTTTGCAAATTATCATCATACTCTCAAACCGAGAGACCCGGAACTACGCGATCAGTTCCTACAAGTTACATTGATCCCGTGCGAGGTGTTTGTGCCTCCTATGGGGTCGTTTGGGGGTTGGTTTGGGTTTTCACCCTTTGACGTCATGTTTTTAACTAAGTGTGATTTTTGCAAATTATCGTCATATTCACAAACCGGGAGACCCGGGACTACGCGGTCAGTTCCTACAAGTTGCATTGGTCCCGTGCGAGGTGTTCGTGCCCCCTACGGGGTCGTTTGGGGGGTGGTTTGGGTTTTCACCCTTTAACGACTTGTTTTTAAGTTTAAGTGCTGATTTTTGCAAATTATCATCATACTCTCAAACCGAGAGACCCGGAACTACGCGATCAGTTCCTACAAGTTACATTGGCCCCGTGCGAGGTGTGTGTGCCTCCTACGGGGTCATTTGGTGGTTGGTTTGGGTTTTCACCCTTTGACGACATGTTTTTAACTAAGTGTGATTTTTGCAAATTATCGTCATATTCACAAATCGGGAGACCCGGGACTACGCGGTCAGTTCCTACAAGTTACATTGGTCCCGTGCGAGGTGTTCGTACCCCCTACGGGGTCGTTTGGGGGGTGGTTTAGGTTTTCACCCTTTAATGGCTTGTTTTTAAGTTTAAGTGCTGATTTCTGAAAATTATCGTGATACTCTCAAACCGAGAGACCCGGGACTACGCGATCAGTTCCTACAAGTTACATTGATCCCGTGCGAGGTGTTCGTGCCTCCTACGGGGTCGTTTGGGGGTTGGTTTGGGTTTTCACCCTTTGACGGCATGTTTTTAACTAAGTGTGATATTTGTAAATTATCATCATATTCACAAACCGGGAGATCCGGGACTACGCGGGAAGTTCCTACAAGTTACATTGGTCCCGTGCGAGGTGTTCGTGCCCCCAACGGGGGTGGTTTGGGTTTTCACCCTTTAACGGCTTGTTTTTAAGTTTAAGTGCTGATTTTTGCAAATTATCATCATACTCTCAAACCGAGAGACCCGGGACTACGCGATCAGTTCCTACAAGTTACATTGGTCCCGTGTGAGGTGTTTGTGCCTCCTACGGGGTCGTTTGGGGGTTGGTTTGGGTTTTCACCCTTTGACGGCTTGTTTTTAACTAAGTGTGATTTTTGCAAATTATCGTCATATTCACAAACCGGGAGACCCGGGACACCCCAATCAGTTACTACAAGTTACATTGGTCCCGTACGAGGTGTTCGTGCCCCCAACGGGGTCGTTTGGGGGGTGGTTTGGGTTTTCACCGTTTAACGACTTGTTTTTAAGTTTAAGTGCTGATTATTGCAAATTATCATCATATTCACAAACCGGAAGACCCGGGACTACGCGGTCAGTCCCTACAAGTTACATTGGTCCCGTACGAGGTGTTCGTGCCCTCAACGGGGTTGTTTGGGGTGTGGTTTGGGTTTTCACCCTTTAACGGCTTGTTTTTAAGTTTAAGTGCTGGTTTCTGCAAATTATCGTCATACTCTCAAACCGAGAGACCCGGGACTACGCGATCAGTTCCTACAAGTTACATTGGTCCCGTGCGAGGTGTTCGTGCCTCCTACGGGGTCGTTTGGGGGTTGGTTTGGGTTTTCACCCTTTGACGGCATGTTTTTAACTAAGTGTGATTTTTGCAAATTATCGTCATATTCACAAACCGGGAGACCCGGGACTACCCGATCAGTTACTACAAGTTACATTGGTCCCGTACGAGGTGTTCGTGCCCCCAACGGGGTCGTTTGGGGGTGGTTTGGGTTTTCACCCTTTAACGGCTTGTTTTTAAGTTTAAGTGCTGATTTTTGGAAATTATTGTCATACTCACAAACCGGGAGGCCCGGGACTACGCGGTCAGTTCCTACAAGTTACATTGGTCCCGTGCGACGTGTTCGTGCCTCCTACGGGGTCGTTTGGGGGGTGGTTTGGGTTTTCACCCTTTAACGGCTTGTTTTTAAGTTTAAGTGCTGATTTTTGCAAATTATCGTCATACTCTCAAACCGAGAGACCCGGGACTACGCGATCAGTTCCTACAAGTTACATTGGTCCCGTGCGAGGTGTTCGTGCCTCCTACGGGGTCGTTTGGGGGTTGGTTTGGGTTTTCACCCTTTGACGGCATGTTTTTAACTAAGTGTGATTTCTGCAAATTATCGTCATATTCACTAACCGGGAGACCCGGGACTACGCGGTCAGTTCCTACAAGTTACATTGGTCCCGTACGAGGTGTTCGTGCCCCCAACGGGGTCGTTTGGGAGGTGGTTTGGGTTTTCACCCTTTAACGGCTTGTTTTTAAGTTTAAGTGCTGATTTTTGCAAATTATCATCATACTCTCAAACCGAGAGACCCGGAACTACGCGATCAGTTCCTACAAGTTACATTGATCCCGTGCGAGGTGTTTGTGCCTCCTATGGGGTCGTTTGGGGGTTGGTTTGGGTTTTCACCCTTTGACGTCATGTTTTTAACTAAGTGTGATTTTTGCAAATTATCGTCATATTCACAAACCGGGAGACCCGGGACTACGCGGTCAGTTCCTACAAGTTGCATTGGTCCCGTGCGAGGTGTTCGTGCCCCCTACGGGGTCGTTTGGGGGGTGGTTTGGGTTTTCACCCTTTAACGACTTGTTTTTAAGTTTAAGTGCTGATTTTTGCAAATTATCATCATACTCTCAAACCGAGAGACCCGAAACTACGCGATCAGTTCCTACAAGTTACATTGGCCCCGTGCGAGGTGTGTGTGCCTCCTACGGGGTCATTTGGTGGTTGGTTTGGGTTTTCACCCTTTGACGACATGTTTTTAACTAAGTGTGATTTTTGCAAATTATCGTCATATTCACAAATCGGGAGACCCGGGACTACGCGGTCAGTTCCTACAAGTTACATTGGTCCCGTGCGAGGTGTTCGTACCCCCTACGGGGTCGTTTGGGGGGTGGTTTAGGTTTTCACCCTTTAATGGCTTGTTTTTAAGTTTAAGTGCTGATTTTTGCAAATTATCATCATATTCACAAATCGGGAGACCCGGGACTACGCGGTCAGTTCCTACAAGTTACATTGGTCCCGTTCAAGGTGTTCGTGCCCCCAACGGGGTCGTTTGGGGTGTGGTTTGGGTTTTCACCCTTTAACGGCTTGTTTTTAAGTTTAAGTGCTGATTTTTGCAAATTATCGTCATACTCTCAAACCGAGAGATCGGGGACTACGCAATCAGTTCCTACAAGTTACATTGGTCCCGTGCGAGGTGTTCGTGCCTCCTACAGGGTCGTTTGGGGGTTGGTTTGGGTTGGGTTTTCACCCTTTGACGACATGTTTTTAACTAAGTGTGATTTTTGCAAATTATCGTCATATTCAAAAACTGGGAGACCCGGGACTACGCGGTTAGTTCCTACAAGTTACATTGGTCCCGTTCGAGGTGTTCGTACCCCCAACGGGGTCGTTTGGTGGTGGTTTGGGTTTTCACCCTTTAACGGCTTGTTTTTAAGTTCAAGTGATGATTTTTGCAAATTATCGTCATACTCTCAAACCGAAAGACCCGGGACTATGCGATCAGTTCCTACAAGTTACATTGGCCCCATGCGAGGTGTTTGTGCCTCCTACGGGGTCGTTTGGTGGTTGGTTTGGGTTTTCACCCTTTAACGGCATGTTTTTAACTAAGTGTGATTTTTGCAAATTATCATCATATTCACAAATCGGGAGACCCAGGACTACGCGGTCAGTTCCTACAAGTTACATTGGTCCCGTGCGAGGTGTTCGTACCCCCTACGGGGTCGTTTGGGGGGTGGTTTAGGTTTTCACCCTTTAATGGCTTGTTTTTAAGTTTAAGTGCTGATTTTTGCAAATTATCATCATATTCACAAATCGGGAGACCCGGGACTACGCGGTCAGTTCCTACAAGTTACATTGGTCCCGTGCAAGGTGTTCGTGCCCCCAACGGGGTCGTTTGGGGTGTGGTTTGGGTTTTCACCCTTTAACGGCTTGTTTTTAAGTTTAAGTGCTGATTTTTGCAAATTATCGTCATACTCTCAAACCGAGAGACCGGGGACTACGCAATCAGTTCCTATAAGTTACATTGGTCCCGTGCGAGGTGTTCGTGCCTCCTACAGGGTCGTTTGGGGGTTGGTTTGGGTTGGGTTTTCACCCTTTGACGACATGTTTTTAACTAAGTGTGATTTTTGCAAATTATCGTCATATTCACAAACTGGGAGACCCAGGACTACGCGGTCAGTTCCTACAAGTTACATTGGTCCCGTTCGAGGTGTTCGTGCCCCCAACGGGATCGTTTGGGGTGTGGTTTGGGTTTTCACCCTTTAACGGCTTGTTTTTAAGTTTAAGTGCTGATTTTTGCAAATTATCGTCATACTCTCAAACAGAGAGACCCGGGACTACGCGATCAGTTCCTACAAGTTACATTGGTCCCGTGCGAGGTGTTCGTGCCTCCTATGGGGTCGTTTGGGGGTTGGTTTGGGTTTTCACCTTTTGACGTCATGTTTTTAACTAAGTGTGATTTTTGCAAATTATCGTCATATTCACAAACCGGGAGACCCGGGACTACGCGGTCAGTTCCTACAAGTTGCATTGGTCCCGTGCGAGGTGTTCGTGCCCCCTACGGGGTCGTTTGTGGGGTGGTTTGGGTTTTCACCCTTTAACGGCTTGTTTTTAAGTTTAAGTGCTGATTTTTGCAAATTATCATCATACTCTCAAACCGAGAGACCCGGAACTACGCGATCAGTTCCTACAAGTTACATTGATCCCGTGCGAGGTGTTTGTGCCTCCTACGGGGTCGTTTGGGGGTTAATTTGGGTTTTCACCCTTTGACGGCATGTTTTTAACTAAGTGTGATATTTGTAAATTATCGTCATATTCACAAACCGGGAGGCCCGGGACTACGCGGTCAGTTCCTACAAGTTACATTGGTCCCGTGCGACGTGTTCGTGCCTCCTACGGGGTCGTTTGGGGGGTGGTTTGGGTTTTCACCCTTTAACGGCTTGTTTTTAAGTTTAAGTGCTGATTTTTGGAAATTATTGTCGTACTCACCAACCGGGAGACCCGGGACTACGCGGTCAGTTCCTACAAGTTACATTGGTCCCGTGCGAGGTGTTCGTGCCCCCAAAGGGTCGTTTGGGGAGTGGTTTGGATTTTCACCCTTTGACAGCTTGTTTTTAAGTTTAAGTGATGATTTTTGCAAATTATCGTCATACTCTCAAACCGGGAGACTCGGGACTACGCGGTCAGTTCCTACAAGTTACATTGGTCCCGTGCGAGGTGTTCGTGCCCCCAACGGGGTCGTTTGGGGGGTAGTTTGGGTTTTCACCCTTTGACGGCTTGTTTTTAAGTTCAAGTGATGATTTTTGCAAATTATCGTCATACTCTCAAATCGAGAGACCCGGGACTACGCGATCAGTTCCTACAAGTTACATTGGCCCCGTGCGAGGTGTTTGTGCCTCCTACGGGGTCGTTTGGTGGTTGGTTTGGGTTTTCACCCTTTGACGGCATGTTTTTAACTAAGTGTGATTTTTGCAAATTATCGTCATATTCACAAATCGGGAGACCCGGGACTACGCGGTCAGTTCCTACAAGTTACATTGGTCCCGTGCGAGGTGTTCGTACCCCCTACGGGGTCGTTTGGGGGGTGGTTTAGGTTTTCACCCTTTAATGGCTTTTTTTTAAGTTTAAGTGCTGATTTTTGCAAATAATCATCATATTCACAAATCGGGAGACCCGGGACTACGCGGTCTGTTCCTACAAGTTACATTGGTCCCGTGCAAGGTGTTCGTGCCCCCAACGGGGTCGTTTGGGTTTTCACCCTTTAACGGCTTGTTTTTAAGTTTAAGTGCTGATTTTTGCAAATTATCGTCATACTCTCAAACCGAGAGACCGGGGACTACACAATCAGTTCCTACAAGTTACATTGGTCCCGTGCGAGGTGTTCGTGCCTCCTACAGGGTCGTTTGGGGGCTGGTTTGGGTTGGGTTTTCATCCTTTGACGACATGTTTTTAACTAAGTGTGATTTTTGCAAATTATCGTCATATTCACAAACTGGGAGACCCAGGACTACGCGGTCAGTTCCTACAAGTTACATTGGTCCCGTTCGAGGTGTTCGTGCCCCCAACGGGGTCGTTTGGGGGTGGTTTGGGTTTTCACCCTTTAACGGCTTGTTTTTAAGTTCAAGTGATGATTTTTGGAAATTATTGTCGTACTCACCAACCGGGAGACCCGGGACTACGCGGTCAGTTCCTACAAGTTACATTGGTCCCGTACGAGGTGTTCGTGCCCCCAAAGGGTCGTTTGGGGAGTGGTTTGAATTTTCACCCTTTGACAGCTTGTTTTTAAGTTTAAGTGCTGATTTTTGCAAATTATCATCATACTCTCAAACCGGGAGACCCGGGACTGCGCGGTCAGTTCCTACAAGTTACATTGGTCCCGTGCGAGGTGTTCGTGCCCCCAACGGGGTCGTTTGGGGGGTAGTTTGGGTTTTCACCCTTTGACGGCTTGTTTTTAAGTTCAAGTGATGATTTTTGCAAATTATCGTCATACTCTCAAATCGAGAGACCCGGGACTACGTGGTCAGTTCCTACAAGTTACATTGGTCCCGTGCGAGGTGTTCGTGCCTCCTACGGCGTCGTTTGGCGGGTGGTTTCGGTTTTCACCCTTTAACGGCTTGGTTTTAAGTTTAAGTGCTGATTTTTGCAAATTATCATCATACTCTCAAACCAGGAGACCCGGGACTACGCGGTCAGTTCCTACAAGTTACATTGGTCCCGTGCGAGGTGTTCGTGCCCCCTACGGGGTCGTTTGGGGGGTGGTTTGGGTTTTCACCCTTTAACGGCCTGTTTTTAAGTTTAAGTACTGATTTTTGCAGATTATCATCATACTCACAAACCGGGAGACCCGGGACTATGCGATCAGTTCCTACACTTTACATTGGTCTCGTGCGATGTGTTCGTGCCCCCTACAGGGTCTTTTGGGGGGTGGTTTGGATTTTCACCCTTTGACAACTTGTTTTTAAGTTTAAGTGCTGATTTTTGCAAATTATCATCATAATCTCAAACCGGGAGACCCGGGACTATGCGGTCAGTTCTTACAAGTTACATTGGTCCCGTGCGAGGTGTCCGTGCCCCCAACGGGGTCGTTTGGGGGGTGGTTTGGGTTTTCACCCTTTGACGGCTTGTTTTCAAGTTCAAGTGATGATTTTTGTAAATTATAGTCATACTCTCAAATCGGGAGAGCCGGGACTACGCGGTCTGTTCCTACAAGTTACTTTGGTCCCGTGCGAGGTGTTTGTGCCTCCTACGGGGTCGTTTGGGGGTTGGTTTGGGTTTTCACCCTTTGACGGCATGTTTTTAACTATGTGTGATTTTTGCAAATTATCGTCATATTCACAAACCGGGAGACCCGGGACTACGCGGTCAGTTCCTACAAGTTACATTGGTCCCATACGAGGTGTTCGAGCCCCCTACGGGGTCGTTTGGGGGGTGGTTTGGGTTTTCACCCGTTAACGGCTTGTTTTTAAGTTTAAGTGCTGATTTTTTTAAATTATTGTCATACTCACCAACCGGGAGACCCGGGACTACGCGGTCAGTTCCTACAAGTTACATTGGTCCCGTGCGAGATGTTCGTGCCTCCAAAGGGTCGTTTGGGGAGTGGTTTGGATTTTCACCCTTTGACAGCTTGTTTTTAAGTTTAAGTGCTAATTTTTGCATATTATCATCATACTCTCAAACCGGGAAACTCGGGACTACGCGGTCAGTTCTTACAAGTTACATTGGTCCCGTGCGAGGTGTTCGTGCCCCCAACGGGGTCGTTTGGGGGGTAGTTTGGGTTTTCACCCTTTGACGGCTTGTTTTTAAGATCAAGTGATGATTTTTGCAAATTATCGTCATACTCTCAAATCGAGAGACCCGGGACTACGCGGTCAGTTCCTACAAGTTACATTGGTCCCGTGCGAGGTGTTCGTGCCTCCTACGGGGTCGTTTGGCGGGTGGTTTCGGTTTTCACCCTTTAACGGCTTGTTTTTAAGTTTAAGTGCTGATTTTTGCAAATTATCGTCATACTCTCAAACCAGGAGACCCGGGACTACGCGGTCAGTTCCTACAAGTTACATTGGTCCCGTGCGAGGTGTTCGTGCCCCCTACGGGGTCGTTTGGGGGGGTGGTTTGGGTTTTCACCCTTTAACGGCTTGTTTTTAAGTTTAAGTACTGATTTTTGCAGATTATCATCATACTCACAAACCGGGAGACCCAGGACTATGCGATCAGTTCCTACACTTTACATTGGTGTCGTGCGATGTGTTCGTGCCCCCTACAGGGTCTTTTGGGGGGTGGTTTCGATTTTCACCCTTTGACGACTTGTTTTTAAGTTTAAGTGCTGATTTTTGCAAATTATCATCATACTCTCAAACCGGGAGACCCGGGACTATGCGGTCAGTTCTTACAAGTTACATTGGTCCCGTGCGAGGTGTCCGTGCCCCCAACGGGGTCGTTTGGGGGATGGTTTGGGTTTTCACCCTTTGACGGCTTGTTTTTAAGTTCAAGTGATGATTTTTGTAAATTATAGTCATACTCTCAAACCGGGAGACCCGGGACTACGCGGTCTGTTCCTACAAGTTACATTGGTCCCGTGCGAGGTGTTCGTACCCCCTACGGGGTCGTTTGGGGGGTGGTTTAGGTTTTCACCCTTTAATGGCTTTTTTTTAAGTTTAAGTGCTGATTTTTGCAAATTATCATCATATTCACAAATCGGGAGACCCGGGACTACGCGGTCTGTTCCTACAAGTTACATTGGTCCCATACGAGGTGTTCGTGCCCCCTACGGGGTCGTTTGGGGGGTGGTTTGGGTTTTCACCCGTTAACGGCTTGTTTTTAAGTTTAAGTGCTGATTTTTTTAAATTATTGTCATACTCACCAACCGGGAGACCCGGGACTACGCGGTCAGTTCCTACAAGTTACATTGGTCCCGTGCGAGGTGTTCGTGCCCCCAAAGGGTCGTTTGGGGAGTGGTTTGGATTTTCACCCTTTGACAGCTTGTTTTTAAGTTTAAGTGCTGATTTTTGCAAATTATCGTCATACTCTCAAACCGGGAGACTCAGGACTACGCGGTCAGTTCCTACAAGTTACATTGGTCCCGTGCGAGGTGTTCGTGCCTCCTACGGGGTCGTTTGGGGGTTGGTTTGGGTTTTCACCCTTTGACGGCATGTTTTTAACTAAGTGTGATTTTTGCAAATTATCATCCTATTCACAAACTGGTAGACCCGGGACTACGCGGTCAGTTCCTACAAGTTACATTGGTCCCGTGCGAGGTGTTCGTGCCCCCAATGGGGTCGTTTGGGGGGTGGTTTGGGTTTTCACCCTTTAACGGCTTGTTTTTAAGTTTAAGTGTTGATTTTTGCAAATTATCGTCATATTCACAAAACGGGTTTCAAATATTGACTATTTGAGATTCTGAAATTGACTATTATATTGATTGTTCAAAACAATATCCTTTTCATTTGGTACTCTACCTCTAATATGATCTCTTCCTCACGTCTTTTTTCATTAGTTAATTTATTTATTGTTTTTACCTTTTTAAAGGTCGATTTTGTCACCCAATGGCTCGCACTATCGATTTCAGGTAACTGCATGAAGAATTTACGTCGTACACTCAAACCGGGAGCCCCGTGACTACGCGGTCGGTTCCTAGGAGTCGCATTGATCCCGTGCGAGGTGTTCGTGACTACGCGTGTCTCATTCTGGTATTTTTATTAGTTGTTTTACGTTTTCATTCACCAATGTTCAATTTTCAAATGTTGTATGCTAGCCTTAATCAATTTAGAACACTTACTTATTTCATAAAATTTCGACAGAGTTTCCTTTGTTTAGTCATGAAATCCAACTTATTTTAATATTAACATAAGCCCAACAACAACAACAAGAACAAAAGCCGCAGTTAAACCACCAATAAATCCCTTCCTCCAATTTAACATCTAAAAATAGTATATAAATCCATATAGCCCCTTCCTCCATGTCAACCACTTATTAAGGCCTTAAGACACACATCTTACACAACACACACACGCGCACACAACTAAATGAAGAATTTACTTTGGTAAAGGTGCACTACATTATAAAATCTTCTATCATCAATATAAAATACTTACCAAATTTATTCGAAACTTGAGATCCTCTGAATAAGGTCCCTCATTCTTGATCCTTGCGTATTTGTGCAAACAACTTGAGATCTTCCCTTTTCCAATCACTTCTTCGAGTTCCGCTTTGGCTTTCACCAGTGTGCTGATGCTGTATCAGTCCCGACACAAAGAGGTCCTGCAATACCAAAATTATATTTTAAAAAGATATATTAACCATTATGCAGGGAAAGTAGTCATTTTACAACATGTGACTTAATTTTCTGACTTGTGAAATGTTCTTGGTTTTTTGTTTTATTTACCAGTTTTTCAATTTTGGCATACATGAAGAATTAGTGAAAATGAGTAAGTAATTGAGAAAGGCCACAAACCAAGCACATGTGTTCGATGTGGGTCCTATCGATTTGTCGATTTATTCCGAGTCCTATTGTGAAATATTGAGTATTGTCCTCACCCTGGGCCCTATTCATTATACTAAATAATTGCGAGTGTACAAAATAAATAAGATGGTCATAAAGTCTATAAGCATGAACTATAATGTTACCATAGAAGTAGGATCTTACTTAAATTGGTATAGCATATAAATAAAGTAATTATGATTTAAACATGCTTAAAACATCAAAAACACAATATTAATTCAAGATTTAATGATAAAACCCAATTCTGTATCAAGAACCCTAAAAATTCAATCTTAATCAATTTGATCCCATTCTCTAAATATTTACGCATATATTCAAGGGGTTTATGAACGATTCATAGTAGAAGTCAATTCATATACATAATCTATCAATTTCAACTCACATTGAAATAAAAATAAACCAAACCAAAGAAAATTGACACCAATTACTACTTAATCACTACACAAATTGACATCAATAACTATATCTCATATAAACTAAGGTTGTGCAAGTAATGTAGATGGTAAAATCTTAAATTACCAAAGAAAGTGGGGTTTCCAAGGTTGTGCAAGTAATGTAAATGGTTAATTTTGGATCTTTTAGAGGTTTGATATCAAGGTTCAATGGATCTTTGGGGTCGGTTGTGCTCTTTCGCCAAGCCATTGAGGATAGTGGATTATTAGACTTAGGCTATAGGGGACAATATAAACTTGATGTAACAACAGAGATGAGGTAAGTTTGGTAATGGCCAGGCTAGTGTTAGAACCAAGCACTAAAAGCTTAGGATTCACTCCATTAAAGATGAATAGGGTAATACTTGGGAGAATAATCAAGACGTTATTAATCATATTGTGGGATTATTTAAGAAACAACTTACAGAAGACCAAACTACCATCTTTAGTAGTGTAACTTCAAACCTTATTCCTTCTCTCATTTCCACTCCAGAGCTAAGAATCTGAAAAATGTATGGGCACATTATGATTTAGAATTGCAGTTACGATGATTTCAAGCCATGAGATGAAAAATAGATTAAAAAACTAACACAAACTTGAACTTTTAAAAAATGTACTAAATTGAAAACATAACATTCTGAATAACATCCTTAAAGATACCGAAGGCGTTCAACAAAAGGTTTTAGGGACATTATCTTTTTCACCTTGATCCGAGGAAACACATTGCAATGTGGAACTGTGATGGAGAATACTTGGGAATGTTTTTTACTGTCCGTCTAGTATGCATAGCACAATATTGTCCCAACAAAATACATGTTAAATTACAGAACATCTTGTAGGTTAATAACAAGTGAAAGAATAAAATACATGTCAAATTAGTTAGAAATTACTTATCATGGGGCAAAAACTAAAAGATAAAATGGAATATTAGTAGCTCTAGAACCCCGAGCACCATTGTTAGGCTTTTGAAGTGCAAAAAAGGGTGCATAAGATTGGTAACTGCAAATAAAGCAAATAAATGTCAAAATAACCTATATAGGTACACTAACTCAGATCCGTGAATATCGATCTTTCAACACAAATAATAAATCAGATATTAGTGTTTCGTAATACCTGATTAAGGTTTGTGGGTTGTGTGAGGGTTGCTACGGAGGTCCGTTGCTCATGGCCTTAGCATTCGTTCAAAGAGATCCATTTGCGTCAAACCTAGACTCTTCTCTTCCGAATCTGTATGTCTAAATCATCTTCTGATCTTATGTCATTTCATTTAAGAACCTGCTATTGATTAAACATTTGATTATTTGAATAAAATGTAAGAAATTGTTGGAGGGTCATCATATACTATAGTAGATCATACGTACGATGCGGTGGTGGTAGGTGCAGGTGGTGACGGCCTCAGAGCAGCAATAGGGTTGCCTAAGTATGGATTTAACAAAACTTGTATTATTAAGCTCTTCTCAACTCATTCACACACAACTGCCGCTCAGGTACACTTTTGTTTTTCCTTACCTCATGCCTAAAAAATAAATACTACAAACTAATAACAACATTTATACTAATATTAAAGGAGGTAAAACAACATTTATACTAATGTTAGACGCGTTGTATATTTCCTGTATATAGGTTCGCACCCTTTGCGAGGTTTCTTAATGGCATTTAATTATCGAAAAAAAAGAGGTAAAACAACATTGTGATACTAAAAGGGGTAAAATAGCTGTGCCATTTATACTAATAATTACTATAAATCAATATTCACATTTATACTAATATTAGAAGGGGTAAAACGACACTAATCTCAGCAATATTTTTAGAACCTTACCAATCTCATAATATCAGCAATGTGTACATATATATATTAATAAAAAATGGGAGGATTTACCTGGGCTGGCTAGGGCTCTGTCGTTGCTATTTATCTGTATTTTTTCGCTCAGGTGGGTGGATGGTGGAGGATGTGGAGGATGGAGATGTGTGGATGGTGGAGGATGGAGAGGATGTAGATGGATCGGGACTGAGTGAGGATGGCGATGGTCGATGATGGTGGATGGCGAGGACGGCGGCGGTAGAGGACGGTGGATGGCGAGGATGGCGACGGTCGACGATGGTGGAGGATGGTGAAGGTCGGCGACGATGGTGGATGGGGAATTTGTTGATCGTGTGAGAGGGAGAGAGAGATAGAGAGAGCGGGGGCTGAGCGAACGAGAGAGGGAGAGAGCGGGAGGCTAAAAAATTAAGGGGGATAAATTTTGTTTTGGTTATTTATAGTTTAGTGAAGTGTACTCAATTTTGAAACACTTTAAAGCAGTGCCAAATTTTGGCACTGTTTTAAAGTGTGCCATATTGTCATTAAACCGTGCCAAAATCTGGCACGGTTTTAAACTGTGCCAGATTTTTAATATCAGGGTGTGCCAAATTGCTGTTTTTGGTGTAGTGGATGGCTCTTTACATAAATGAATATCATACAACACATTTCTAAGCCATTCTTCTTTATTACATGCATCTACTAGGGGTATAAATTCAAATTGCATTGTTGAATCTGATACACATGTTTGTTTCTTGGATCCCCAAGAGATTGATGCTCTTCCTAGCGTAAAAATCCAACCAGTAGTTGACTTGGATTTTGATTCAAGATTATTCCAACTTGAATCACTGTATCCTCTAAAACATATGGATATGCTACATAATGTAAGTCATAAACCATATTCCTCTTCAGGTATCAAAGCACCCTAGAAATTGCATTACAGTGCTCTTGTCCTGGATTACATGTAAATCTACATAATACACTGATTGCATAAGCAATGTTTGTCCTAGTGCAATTCATGGCATACATTAGCCTCCCAATTATACTAGCAAATATAAGTTGGTCCATAGCACGCCCAGCATTTTTCATTAATTTGATACTAGGATCCACTGGTGTAGCAACTGGCTTAAGTTTAAAATGATTATATCTTTTAAGAACTTTTTCTATATAATGAGATTGAGATAACGTTAAAGAATTATCCTTTCTCACAATTTTGATTCCTAAAATCACATCAGCTTCTCCAAGATCTTTCATATCAAATTTTGATGAAAGAAACCTTTTGGTTTCTTCAACATATTTGAGATTAGACCCAAATACTAACATGCCATCCACATATAAGCAAATAATAACACCAACACCATTTTCAAATTTGCTATACATACATTTGTCGTCATAATTAACTTTATATCCATGGGATATAACAATATTATTAAACTTCTCATGCCATTGCATAGGTGTTTGTTTAAGGCCGTAAAGAGATTTAACCAGTTTACAAACTTTCTTTTCATGGCCAGGCATAACAAACCCTTCAGGTTGTTCCATTTAAATCTCTTCTTCTAAATAACCATTTCAAAATGCAGCTTTAACATCCATTTGATGAATAACTAAATTGTGAATAGAAGCAAGAGATATCAATATCCTAATGGAACTGATTTGAGAAACAGGGGCATATGTATCAAAGTAATCAATTCCATGTTTTTGCTTATAGCCTTTAGCAACTAGTCTTGCGTTAAATTTATTTATAGAACCATCCGAATTTAATTTTCTTTTAAATATCCATTTGCACCCAATAGGTTTAGCCCCAGGGGGAATATCAGAAATAACCCCAGTTTGATTTGAAAAAATTGAGTTCATTTCATCATTTATTGCTTCTTTCCAAAAGACATCATCCCTAGATGTTACTGCTTCATGAAATGTGGTCTGTTCATCTTCTACATTAAGAACAAATTTCACATTTAGAAAGGTTATCAAATTTACAATCCGAGATTAAGCCGAGATTAGTCATATTTTTTATACTTTTATAATTCACATGACCTAATCTACTATGCCATAAAGAAATAGTCTCAACTATATAAGTAAAACAAATATCATTGATTACATTAATTTTGATCATGCCGTTACAAGAGTACCCTTTGCCAATAAATTGTCCATTCTTAGACAAGATAAACTTATCAGACTCATACACTAGTTTGAAACCTCTCTTATTGAGAAGGTCCCGAGACACAAGATTTTTACACATATCAGGTACATGACTACATCAATTAGAGTAAGTGTCTTTCCAGAAGTTAGCTTTAATTCCACTATTTCGTTTCCAACTACATTGGTGTGAAGATTATTTACCGTCTTCACTTCTTTTCCATTAATTTCTTGATATGTTTTGAATGTAGAGCGGTGTTTGCATATGTGGACCGTTGCGCCGGTATCCAGCCACCATCCACTTTCATTATCAATTAAATTTGCTTCACATACAGTAGCAATAAGATTTTCAACATTGTTGGTTTCCTTCGACCCTTATTTTTCCCTAAATGCCTTCTTTTTAAGACGACATTCTCGAGAATAATGGCCCGATTTGTCACAAAAGACACTACACCAAATCCTACGAATGGTCACGCCCAGTGGGTCACGGACCAATTTCGCGACCAGCTGGTCGCGGACTTGGGCCGTGACCCACTCAATATTTGGCGTGACCAATTTTATTACCACACTAAATTATCCATGCTCTGGAAGTGGTCACGGACTAAATCCCTGACCATAGTGGGTCACGGACTTGGGCCGTGACCAGGTCGTGACCAGCTTGGCACCAAAATTCCCTCCAAACTGGTCGCGGATGGGTCACGGACTTGGGCCGTGACCAAAGGCACGATGAAGCATAAAACACACACATTAAGGGTTATGGCTTAGGTCCATGACCATTTGTTGGTCTGGGTCACGGCTATAGGCCGTGACCATACATCATTCAAACACCAAGGCTTCTGGAAAATGGTCACGAATTATGGGTCACGGCCCTAAGTCGTGACCAAATCAAAATTGCCATTGTCCTGCAAGTAAGTAAAGGGTCGTGCGCATAGGTCACGGCTCTTGGCCGTGACCAATTTGAAATCGCCATTGTCCAAGTCAGTAATGGGTCACGGCTCTAGGCCGTGACCAGGTCGAAATCGCCAGCCTCATGGTCATTAATGGGTCACGCACATCGGGTCACGGCTCTAGGCCGTGACCATAGTATGGTCTTAAAAAGAAATATTTCCAGCTTCTCATTTATTACGTGCGACTTCGTTTGCTGTTAGGGTTCGTGCGATTTTGAGCTCCTGCGATTTCGGTTGGATTTCAGTTGGATTTGCATTTGGATTTAAGTTGGATTTGCATTTGGCTAATCGATTTCAGTTGGTATGTATTGATTCATTTGGATTTCGTGATTTCTATCTAAAGCCCTAATTTTTGTGTATGTATGTGTAGATTTATGTTTGTATGTGTGTATGTGTGTGTATGTATAGATTTATGTCGGAAAAAATATTAGGGTTTAGTAAACCTTAAATAGTATGTGTGTGTATTTATAGATTATGTCAATAAACCCTAGATTGTATGTGTGTGTATGTATAGATTATGTCAATAAACCCTAGATTGTATATGTGTGTATTTTTTTTCGACAAAATATGCTTGTCTTATTTTTTTTTTTGAGAAAATATAATTAAATGATTTTTTTGACATACGAGTCGCAAACACGTGTGCACATTACTATAGTGAGATATTGTTGGCTTGGTTGTTGGATACTATGTTGAATTTATTGAATTGATACTAGTGTCGATACATGTATATGTTATTAAATTTGTTGGGTGTGCTCTTGATTTGACTATGAAAAAGTATATCACATATCTTGCGATTAATGTGCATTTTTTGTCATACCTAGTGGGTCGCGGACTTGGGCCAACAAATAAATTGTGTATAGATTTATGTGTATATGTATGTTTATGTGTGTAATTATGAACAAATTTTTTATGTGTATATGTATGTAACTCTCATAACTTTCAAACCTAAACCTTAATAGCAGGACTCGTATTCATGCCCTCGTATACTTTTCTCAGGAAAAATGAGGCACGGTGATAAATACTGTCAACAAGAGTGGGAGAGGTTGCAATTAGACCGCAAACATAACTCTTTTATTAGCGTGCGTCATATAGAGGGTACTCCTATTTATAGGTACGGAAATAAAAAGATCGAACAATTTAACTACCTTATAAATCATGGATTTGATATCCAGCAAGATTACTTCTTCGATCGTATTTTATTTTTTCTACCAGAAAACTGGGATGACGTTATACAAAATATATTTCACACACGTAATCCTGACATATCCCTGACCTTGGTTACATTGTTGGAGAAGGCGGAAAAAAAACTCCACCCGTTATGGATACAACTGCGTACAGAGATAATTGACATAGACTGTGATGTCTCGCGCCACATGCACGTAAAATTGAATCTTGCCAACAAGTTGAGAAATAGGGGATTCCGAGTTCATGTCACTGACATCTACACATCAATCATAGATACCCTTCCTTCTAGTTAGCCACGTGCAAAAATTCATAGGTTCTTAAAAACTAATACCGAATGGATGGAGATCAAACACATTGAACTTATTCTAAAGTCTTACTTTGAAAAGGTATCTATCTATCTATATATATAAAACTAATTAATCTTGATTAATTAGTTATAATTTCATATTACTATAATTATTTAGTCACTTATATTTTTTAATTTTTGAAGATAATGTCGAGAGGAAACAACCCAAGGGTACCAAGTGCCGATGTGACACTACAACGAGGTTCACCATCTCGTGCAAAACCCGAATTCTCAACACCAATGGCTGAGAAATTCACAACTCCACCAATGGTTCACTCCTCACCAAGTCCAACTCCAAGTGCTCCTATGCCCCAATCCAGCACTCCCGTTGTTTTAACGCCCCCATCCAACACTCATGATGCCACCCGCTCAAATGAAAAGAAGCCTATTGGCTTCTCCCTTCTCGGGAATAACCCGGCGGGTGATAGGAATGACGTACTGAACTTTAAATCCCGGTGTTTGTCATTAGGAAAAATAAACGTGGTAGTCGGTGGACCAGACAATTGGAACCTTGTTGATCAAGTTGTCAAAGATGACATACATGACCAACTTTTCAAGCATTTCTCATTTCCTGACCGTTCCAAGAATAAGGTTCTATCTCGGGTTTCTGAAGGATTGAGGACATATAGGAGAAACCTTCGGAAGAAACATTTCCCGAAAGAGGCAACGAGCTCAGATATTTTGGCTTTGAAAGAGAAAGTGCCTCCCAATGTTGAAATGCCGGTGGATCAGTGGAATAAGTTTTTGGAGAATGAGGCGAAGGAAAAAAAGTTGGTCCAGAGGGAGCAAAACAAAAAAAATAGGGCACAAAAAACTGATATCCATAGGCTGGGATCCAAATCATATGAGGATTTGAAGAATGAATGGGAGAGTAGGACAACAGATGGTCCAGATGCCGGTAAAAACCAAAATCGGTCCAACTTATTCCTTCATGATCGACGGGACAAAGATAATAAATTCCCGCTGCACTTAGTTAAGACACTTGAATCAATAGAGGCCATCAGCAGTCAATCAGATTCGAGCCCTACCGATGACTTTGACCTTGAAAATGATGCCCTGACTAAGACCTTTGTAAATGACAAAAGGGGGAGGACGAGAGGTGTTGACTCACATATGCCAAAAATAAAACTTCAACACATTGCATCTCTTGTGGACGAGCTTTCTTCGGTCAAGAATTGTATCTAATCCCAAAAGGAGCACCAGTTGAAGATCGATGGGTATGTCCATGAGATTAAAAATTCCCTGGGATTATTGACAAATCAAATTAGTAACTTGTGAATCTTTGGGAAAGTTATAGGCCCCCAATGCCTCCTCAAGGTTACCCTTACCCTACTCCTACTCAAGGTTTCACACATCCTTACCCTCTCAAATGCCTCATCCTCCAACATTCCCCTCCCCTGCACCTTCGCTAATCACGGGGTTCGGATCATCGTCAACAACTCACAGTGACTGTGGCGAAGAGTATTATATCAAGGACATGAGAAATTCGAGATTTGTTGGCATGTGCATACTCATCTCCAGGGTTCCTGGAACTCTAGTACAACACCGACCTTTGCAGAAGGGTGAGGCTAAAATAATGGTCGATGAAATATACAACGGCTGCGGAGATGTACCTGTGTACGTTAACAGCGGGGATGGGATGGAATTGAGGAATTATGCAAAATCTTTTATTACTTGGCCACCTTATCTGTTGGCAAAGATTTAATAATATTTTCTTTCATTTCAGTTGTAATAATTTTTTTTTGTTTTAGTTGTAAGAATATTGGTTTTGCTTCAGTTGGAATGATATTTTTTTTGCTTCAGTTGTAAGAATATTGGTTTTGTTTTGTTTGGAATGATATTTTTTTTGTTTCAGTCGTAAGAATATTCTTTTTGTTTCAGTTGTAATAATATTTTTAACCTATTACCGCAGGACTGAAATTTGAAGATTATTATATGGATTTCCCACAATACAAAGAGTGGATGGGAGAGACTAACCGGATATCAATTAATCATGTAAAGGGCGTTTATGACTTTGTTAAATACGCTTCCAAAAATCTAAAAAGTGGGAAGAATCCGTGTCCGTGCACTCATTGTATTAACGAAAAATATAAGTCATTGGAAGTTGTTGAGTTGCATTTACTAAAGTGGAGAATCTGTCAAGACTATATAATATGGACATACCATGGTGAAAAAGTTATACCTTATGTTCCAAAAGAATTACCGGGAGCCGACCGTGTAACGGAACCTCAAGGAGTAGAAGTGGTACATGATTCACCAACACATCGTCCATTGACCGACTTAATTGATGATGCTTACGGACTCCACAACCAATAAAACCACCAACCTATGGATACAAATAATGTGCATTATGACCAAGTAAATGAACAAATTGATGCTGAACTACTAGGAGATCGGGAATACATACGGTTGAAATCCGATGCGGCTAGACCGTTGTATAAAGATTGCGATGAATATCACTCGGTATTATATGCAATGATTGGTTTGCATAATTTGAAGAGTCAATTTGGTTTGTCTGGAAACAGCGTAACCGGAATTCTTAAGTGGGTTAAAAAAATTCTCCCAAAAGAAAACATGTTACCAGAAAATTATCCTACCATGAAGAAGAGTTTGAAGGGTTTAGGTTTGAAATACAAATCTATTCATTCTTGCAAGTATGATTGCATATTGTACCGGAATGAGCACGAAGAGAAGGATGAATGTCCTGTATGCAGTGAGCCTAGATATATGGTTTGTGAGAATGAAAATGGCAAACATGCAAAAAATCGCAAGTGCTCGCAAGTACCACAAAAGGTTTTGAAGTATTTTCCACTTGGGCCACGGTTAAAACATTTTTTTACTGTACCGTGGATAGCGGAGGCCATGACATGGCATGCTCGATGCGAGGTGGGTGGGAATTTGATGCGTCATCCGGTTGATTCACTCATCTGACAAATTTCAAATGCACAACACCATGAATTTGCAAAGGAACCGCGCAACGTTTGTCTTGCAATCTCAGCCGATGGGTTTAACCCTTTCGGTAATTTAAGTACTAGTAAGAGTTATTGTCCAGTTCTTATGGCGCCTTTAAGTCTTCCTCCGACATTATGCATGAGAAAGGAGTTCACATTGTTATCTATGTTGATACCCGGGCCAAAGGCTCCCAGTGATGATATTGATATATTCCTAGCACCATTAATCGAAGAACTTAAAGAGTTGTGGGATAAAGGCATGGCGGCGTTCGATTCTCATAAGGGTGAAGAGTTCACACTTAAAGCAATGGTGATGTGGGAGATCCACGATCTTCCTTCTTACGAGACCTTGTCCGGTTGTAATGTTCATGGTTATTATGGATGTCCCATATGTGGGGAGTAAACTGAAGCCTGTTGGTTAAAACATAGTGGTAAGTTGAGTTACACGGGTCATCATAGATTTCTGCCGACCAATCACCCTTTTAGGAACGACAAGTCTAACTTTTTTCCTGTCGATCACGACCGAAGAACGACACCTATTCGACTTTCTGGTCAGCAAATTGAGGAGAAGGTGGTGGTTGAGACTACGGGGAATAGGTACGTAGGCAAACACCCTCAGTTTATAAACCTGAAGCGTAAAGCTAGGGAGGATCCGAACGACCCTAGTAAAGCGAAGCCATGGTCCAGGCGATCAATATTTTTTAATTTTCCGTAGTGGAAAGATCATCATGTAAGGCATATAATTGATGTGATGCACACAGATAAGAATGTTGCAGAACATTTGATAGGAACATGTCTGGGTGGATCTCATTCCAAAGATGGAGAGCGTGCCCGCCGAGATCTACAGGATATGAAAATAAAGAAGAGACTGTGGTTAAAAAATGATCCAACGATAGGAAGAATTTCTATCCCCCCGACTGCTTTCACTTTGACTACTAGTGAGAAGAAGATCTTCTTAGACATGTTGTTCAACTTGAAGACTCCAACCGGTTATTCTGGTAATTTACGTAGGGTAGTAAGTTACCAAGCAAATGACTTGAAACAGTGCAAGTCTCACGACTGGCACGTAATCATCCAATTAATCCCGTTGTTATTTCAGCATTGCTTCTCTGAACACAAAGATCTCCGTCGAGAAATTATGCAAATCAGTTTGTGTTTTACCCTACTTTGTGCAAAAGTGGTAAACAGAAGGCACATTAAAGTTGCGAAATCAACTTTAGCCGAGGCAGGTTGTGTATTAGAGAAATATTTTCCTCCGTCATTCTTCTATATCAGTATCCACCTGCTTATGCATTTATGCGATGAAGCTTTATTATGTGGTCCCGTGAGGTATCGTTGGATGTATCCTTTTGATCGCTTCATGAAAACCTTCAAAGATTAAGTAAAGAATACACGGTATATTGGAGGGTCAATTGCTGAAGAATACGTAACGGTGTAATCATCGCTATACGCTAGGGAACATATGCAAGAACAAGAGGTGAGGATGCTTAATCCTCGTGGAGAACAAGTGATAGAGGAACCTGATGAGTTTGAGGACGAATTATCGTTTGGGAACCCTAAAGAGGTGAAACTCACAAACCTACAATACGAGCAAGCAACTCGTCATGTCTTCGAATTGCAAGATGAAGTCCAAGACTGGAGAGAGTGAGTATCTACTTAATTCTTCTTCTTTGATTATATGTATTTTTTATTTTATGATCTAAACTCTATAATTTTTCGGTAGGAAGTACGAGAATGAAATTATCCAAAATCAAAGCAGAAATTGGATGACAACTGACTTTAGGGCATGGGTGTCAAAAGAGGTACTTTTCACATCTTATGTGTGCAGTTATTTATTCATGTGTGGTAAAAACATGCCCTAATACAAATTCATTAATAAATGCAGCTTCTAAAAAGAGGTGATGTCTCTTCCAGACTTGCATGCCTAGCAAAAGGTCCTAGTTTTCGTGCAAAAGAGTTTAAGAAATTCCGCACTAACGGTTTTGATTTCATTTCATATCCATACGAGGAAAAGCTTTTGATGCAAAATAGTGGAATATCAATTTCCGCCTTGACCACCTGTATCGCTAGCAAAAGTGATAAAAATCCAAAGAATACGGTGCTAACCTATTATGGGATAATTCAACAAATCCTAGAACTTGATTACTTGGATTTCACAGAAACCGTATTCTATTGTGATTGGGTAAAGGTGGAGGATACAACGAATGCTTACAAAGTTGATCCCGACTCCAAACTTATTATGGTAGATTTATCAAAGCTGAAGACTAAAGACCGCATAGTCGACGAGCCTTTTATTTGTGCCTTTCAAAATGTAAAGAAGGTATTCTACTGGAAGTGCATAAACGATGGCAATTGCTCTATTGTTGTGCATGCACCAAAGGGTATGACTACTGAAGTAGACGCATTAAAGGCTCCAAAAGAGTTCCAGTCAGCTCTTGATGACAACCCTAATTTGAAGGATCTTTTAGTTGATTTAGAGGAAGATTGAGTATCAAAATATTATTTTATCCTCATCAATCTTATTTGTATCCTATTATAATATTGACATTGTATTAGCACTTTACATTAATTTATGAATTTCATCTACTTTTAAGTTTAATGTCCCGCTATTTGTGCAAATGTTAGGTGATTTATCTGTTCTTTTGTTTAGAATAGATATGTTTTCATTTATTTATCTCTATCGTTTGTTTTTAGAGAGAGAAAACCCGAAACAGCCCCCGAACGGCCTCGTGAGGCCCCGTGGGTGGTACCACACCTTCCACGGGACCAATGTAACTCTTAGGGACAGTGAGTGACGAAAGAACTAGCCCTGGTTTTCTTCCTTTGGTTTTGAATTTGATTTTTTGGTTCTACCATTTTTTTAATTGAACATAACTGTTTGCAAAAAAATCATTATTTTTTCACTATCATAGGATACATTGATGCTGGGGTCGAACTACTATCAAACATAATCTGAAATTGCATCGCTGCTAGCATAGAGAAGGTTCTGATTGGCGTTGGGTGTAACAAAATATCCAGGTAATAGATAGACCTATGATGAACTTTATTTTAAGGTTAAATATGCATTGATTCAATTTTTTATTTATTTTGGGTTTGGATCCTATTTATGTCTAAACCCCATAATTTTAAGTTTTTTGTGCCCCCTATAGCTTGGGTATTGTTGGCGCATTTGTTTCTTATCACTTCCAGTGGGAGGGGAAGGGGGGGGGGGAGAACATAACTTTTGAACAAAGAATAGTTAGGGTGAACACTAGAAAAAGAAGTCATTATCCAACGAATTGCCACTTTCTAGGTTTAAGGCGCTCCCAGTTTGATTGTACGACGTAAATTTGCAAAAAATTAGACTTAAGCATAAAAACATGCCATCGAATGGTGAAAATGTAAAACAGTCTTAAAATGATCCCGTAAGAGTCATGAACCCCTCTCACGGGACTAATGTGACTCGTAAGAACCGACCGCGTAGTCACGGGGCTCCCGGTTTGAGTGTACGACGTAAATTTGTAAAAAAATAAACTTAAGCATAAAAATATGCCATCGAAGGGTGAAAATGTAAAACAGTCTTCAAACGGTCCCGTAAGAGTCACGAACCCCTCGCACGGGACTAATGTGACTCGTAAGAACCGACCGCGTAGTCACGGGGCTCCCGGTTTGAGTGTACGACGTAAATTTGTAAAAAAATAAACTTAAGCATAAAAACATGCCATCGAAGGGTGAAAATGTAAAACAGCCTTAAAACGGTCCCGTAAGAGTCACGAACCCCTCGTATGGGACTAATGTGACTCATAGGAACCGACCACGTAGTCACGGGGCTCCCGGTTTGAGTGTATGACGTAAATTTGCAAAAAGTTAGACTTAAGCATAAAAACATGCCATCGAAGGGTGAAAACGTAAAATAGCCATAAAACGGTTAGGTAAGAGTCACGAACACCTCGCACAGGATTAATGTAACTAATAAAAACTGACCGCGTAGTCACGGGGCTCCCGGTTAGAGTGTACGACCTAAATTTGCAAAAAAAATAGACTTGAGCATAAAAACATGCCATCGAAGGGTGAAAACGTACAACAAGCACAAAACGGTCCCGTAAGAGTCACGAACACCTCTCACGGGACCAATGTGACTCGTAGGAACCGATCGCGTATTAACGGGGCTTCCGGGTTGAGTGTACAATGCAAATTTGCAAAAAATTAGACTTGAGCATAAAAACATGCCATCGAAGGGTGAAAACCTAAAATAGCCACTAAACGGTCCGGTAAGAGTCATGAACACCTCGCACGGGACCAATGTGACTTGTAGGAACCGACGACATAGTCACGGGGCTCCCGGTTTCAGTATACGACGTAAATTTGCAAACAGTTAGACTTGCATGCCATCGAAGGGTGAAAACGTAAAACAACCTTAAAACGGTCCCGTAAGAGTCACGAACACCTCGTACGGGACTAATGTAACTCGTAGGAACCGATCACGTAGTCACGGCGCTCCCGATGTTCATTGTTGGGTTTATGAAATTTTGTTTTACCGACGTTATTTTTCGTTTAGATTTGGGTTTGTTTTACAGGTACTCGGTTGAACTCTCTTGAAGATGAAGGTGTGTATGTGGAGCTCTTACATTCTTGCTTCAAAGTTTCATGAAGGTGGGTATGTGTACCTCTTATCCTCTTCCACACATGAGGAATACCGTAAGGGACGAGAATATTACCTCCAAGATTTCTATTGAGGATAAAAAGACGATTAAAGATTACATATGAATGGTCACATGGTAGATCTATTTTTGTTTAGTTAAGTCGAGTTCATTAGCTGCATTTTTTTGTTTTAATATTTATATGTTCTAGGCAGCATTGGGATAGATTAAATGAAATGTGCTTATAGTATGAAAATTTTGTGGAAGTTTTACACAAAAATTTCATTATGGGCCAAATTCATGTAAAAGAATAAAGGAAGCTTCCCTTGCCTGTGCAAGATGAAATGCCATCTATCTTTGTTGCATACTTGGAAACACTTGAATGGAGTTTGGGATTTGTTGATCAGATGGTATTTAGTCAGATGCATATATGCAGTATGTATATCAGATGCATATATGCAGTGGATATATGCAGATGATGCATATATGCAAGCATATATGCAGTGCATATATGTAGATATGCAGTGCATAGATGCAAATTCAGTACGCATATATGCAGTGCAAGCATATATGCACTCCCATATATGCAGTGCATATATGCAAGCATATATGCAGTGCATATATGCAAATTCAGTATGCAATCTTACGTGCACTACCATATTCATTACACTTTTATTAGTATTAAGACCTATGCTATACACCTATCTTACGTGCACTACCATATTCCTTACACTTTTAGATTAACAACTACCATATTCCTTACACATTTGAAGGTGGGATTTAGTTTGTGATGCATGGTTGTTTTCACCCTTCGATGGCAATGCCCATGATTTATAACAGAATAAGCTGAGAGGAAGTCAAGATATTTGTTGCCTGCTGGATCCCATATAGATGATTCTTTTGCATGAGAAAATACTATGGGAATCGGGTGGTAATTGTGGGCACTGCGGTGGTTTTCTAAATTAATGAGGTATTGATAAGAGGAAGAGGAAAAGCTAATGCATAGATAGTGCACAGTTTTCTTGGATGCCATTGACAATAATGGATTATATTTCTCTTCTTCAACAATTTAAATTTACCGGTTTGTACCTTCATTCACAAAAAAAATATAATTTATTATTTATACATCACAAATGGAAATTGAACTGTGTATTGGAGACTGGAACATATCCCAATGTTTATCCTACCTGCATAAAAACTATAGTTCCCAAACTGTTTTGGTGTGTTGTGAATGTAATTTTTTGGCATGAAATGTTTGATCTATCCAATTTATGGTTTAACATCCCTATCTGTAGATTTTTGTCATTTCAGATTTTCCAAATTTAGATTTTGGGCAGAAGAAATTATGATTTCAGTTTATGATTCACCCAAAAAACATCTGTTCATTTTTGGTACTGTGTTATTAGCCTTTTTTAGTATGTTATTTCAGTTCACCTTATTCACATTCCAAATCACTTCATGATCTTTTTTTTAGTATGGAATTTATCTAATAGAAGTTTATGTTTCAGGAACATTTTGGGGTTCAGTTGCAAAATTATGCAACAATTGGACCTCCCACGGGATTCAAAGGCATGAACCATTATTTACTGATATTTGGTAACTTCTTAAACCTATGTTATTGGAAATGAATTTTTTTCCCTTTTCCTTTTGGATCAGGTCTTATCTCATGGTTGTTCCCTCAATGTTTTGACAACCAGATGCAAACAACAGCCATTCAGTGAGCTTAACAGCATGATACCACTGTAAAGGGAGAGTACAGTATCTGGAAAAAAGATATGGAAAATCATGTAATAACACTACCTTGAAACTTATGCGTGATCAAATAATATTGGAATTCTATGTTCCAATGGTACCTTTAAACTTACCCATCCATTATATACGTTATTTTATGTTCTTACTTTACCAATCCAGAGTCATCTAAAGTCAGAATATCCTACTAAATGTTCTTTTCTTCTCATAATGTCTACCGGTTCTATCGTACAGTTAGTCATCCATTATATACGTTAAATGTGTTTTGTAATTAAAGAGGGGTATTCATAATGCTCCTTTCACACTTGAGTATTTTGTTTTTAAATTTTGTTTTGTAGATATTAATATTTTCAACAGGGGCTCTTTTTTAAAGCTTTGTTGCATTGATTGTTGATATTGCAGTTCTTATGTTTTTTTACAGTAGCCACATGCGGTAAAAGAGCAACAAAATACAGTGCCTCTCTCAAATATTTATATTACACGAACTTTTGATTTCATATTATTAGTGTTTATAGTAACATTACCTTAGTTTTTGGATTGGTTGTAGTTTTTAGAATGATACAAAGTACAGTTAGTTTTCTTACCTTTTTATTTATGGAGTTATATTCATGTTTATTTAGTCGTGTGTGATTTGAGTTTGGATATCTTTCCACAGGCTTCAGATCTGAAGTGACTAAAGTGCAAGAACTCAACCCTTGATACTTGCATGGGTAATTTGAAGGTGATCGACAATTTCGTCAAGTTAGTAGAGCTGCCATGGGGTTCTTGATTTTACGATAATTTATTGAACTTATATCGAGTTTTGTTATTTTATTTATGTTCGCAGTAATTTTAAAATCTGAAAAGTTGCTAGGTACCTGGGACACTAATATCTTGAGCCGAATGGAGACAATGAAACAGGGTATGTACTATAATCTGTAACTGTAATTTGTGTAGATTTATTGAGTTACAAACAGGGTATGTGCGAAGGTTGTTTATAGCATCTTAAATCATTACTTTGTTTGAGAGTAGATACAATACATACATTTGAGCAGTTCGGTATGCATCAATTTTGTATATAAACATTAGTTTTTTATACAATATATACCATATAAACAACAGTGGTTCTCCCGTCTATCTTTATATAGATTACTGGTATATATTTTTTGTTTATATAGATTGTTGGTATAAAAAATGTAAACGCAAAACAATGTATTGAGAACACCTATCTACTATGCGGGGACTGATTTATTCAGGTTGTGATTTTACGTGGACGGAAAACACCTCTAAGTGGTATATAGCTTTATTTTTTCAGGATGTGGTTATATGTGGACTGATTTTACATTCACAACACTTAGAACATGTATATTTTAACCCTCTCTTTATTTATCTCAAGATTCCGCATGTCAAAGTTAGTATTTGGGGTCTGTTTAGGCCAATCCTTGAATAAAACAAAGCTATCTAACTAATAATTTGAAATGTCCAACGGGACCAATGTAACTCGTTAGAGGGTGAAAACTCGAAACAACCCCCCAACGGCCCCGTGGGTGGCACCAACACCTCCCACGGGACCAATGTAACTCGTAGGAACTGACCCCGCAGCCGTGGGTCTCCCGGTTTGAGAATACGATGATAATTTTCATATTTCTAGACTTAGGCTTAAAAACATAGCGTTAGAGGGTGAAAACTCGAAACAACCCCCGAACTGCCCCGTGGGTGGAACCAACACCTCCCACGGGACCAATGTAACTCGTAGGAACTTACCGCGCAACCGCGAGACTCCTGGTTTGACAATATGACGATAATTTGCATATGTCTAGACTCAAGCAAAACATGACTATAGAGGGTGAAAACTCGAAACAACCCCCGAACGGCCTCGTGGGTGGCACCAACACCTCCCACGGGACCAATGTAACTCGTAGGAACTGATCCCGCAGCCGCGGGTCTCCCGGTTTGAGAATACGACGATAATTTGCATATTTCTGGACTTAGGCTTAAAAACGTGGCGTTAGAGGGTGAAAATCCAAAATAGCCCCCAAACGGCCCCGTGGGTGGCACCATCACTTCCCACGAGACCAATGTAACTCGTAGGAACTTACCACGCAGCCTCGGTACTCCCAGTTTGTGAATACGATGGTAATTTGTATATTTCTAGACTTAGGCTTCAAAATATGGCATTAGAGGGTGAAAACCCAAAACAGCCCCCGAACGGCCCCGTGGGTGGCGCCAACACCTCCCACGGGACCAATGTTACTCGTAGGAACTGACTGCGCAGTCGCGAGACTCCCGCTTTGAGAATAGGATGATAATTTTCATATTTATAGATTTAAGCAAAACATGGCGTTAGAGGGTGAAAACTCGAAACAACCCCCGAACGGCCCCGTGGGTGGCACGAACACCTCCCACGGGACCAATGTAACTCGTAGGAACTGACCCCACAGCCGCGGGTCTCCCGGTTTGAGAATACGATGATAATTAGCATATTTCTAGACTTAGGCTTAAAAACATGACATTAGAGGGCGAAAACCCAAAACAGCCCCCGAACGGCCCCGTGGGTGGCATTAACACCTCCCACGGGACCAATGTAACTCGTAGGAACTGACCCCGCAGCCGCGGGTCTCCCGGTTTGAGAATACGATGATAATTTGCATATTTCTAGACTTAGGCTTAAAAACATGGCGTTAGAGGGTGAAAACTCGAAACAACCCCCGAACTGCCCCGTGGGTGGAACCAACACCTCCCACGGGACCAATGTAACTCGTAGGAACTTATTGCACAACCACGAGACTCCCGGTTTGAGAATACGATGATAATTTTCATATTTTTAGACTCAAGCAAAACATGGCGTTAAAGGGTGAAAACTCGAAACAACCCCAGAACGGCCCCGTGGGTGGCACCAACGCCTCCCATGGGACCAATGTAACACGTAGGAACTGACCCCACAGCCGCGGGTCTCTCGGTTTGAGAAGACGATGATAATTTGCATATTTCTAGAGTTAGGCTTAAAAACATGGCGTTAGAGGGTGAAAACCCAAAATAGCCCCTGAACGGCCCTGTGGGTGGCACCAACACCTCCGACGGGACCAATGTAACTCGTAGGAACTGACCCCGCAGCCGTGGGTCTCCCGGATTTGAGAATACGATGATAATTTGCATATTTCTAAACTTACGCTTAAAAATATGGCGTTAGATGGTGAAAACTCGAAACAACCCCCGAACAGCCCCGTGGGTGGCACCATCACCTCCCATGAGACCAATGTAACTCGTAGGAACTGACCACGCAGTCGCGGGACTCCCGGATTGAGAATACGACAGTAATTTGCATATTTCTAGGCTTAGGCTTAAAAACATGGCGTTAGAGGGTGAAAATCCAAAACAGCCCCCGAACGACGCCGTGGTTGGCGTAGACACCTGCCACGGGACCAATATAACTCGTAGGAACTGACCCCACAGCCGTGGGACTCCCGGTTTGAGAATACGATGATAATTTTCATATTTCTAGATTTAAGCAAAACATGGCGTTAGAGGGTGAAAGTTCGAAACAACCCCCGAACGGCCCCGTGGGTGGCACCAACACCTCCCACGAGACCAATGTAACTCGTAGGAACTGACCCCGCAGCCGCGGGTCTCCCGGTTTGAGAATACGATGATAATTTGTATATTTTTAGACTTAGGCTTAAAAACATGGCATTAGAGGGAGAAAACCCAAAATAGCCCCCCAAACGGCCTCGTGGGTGGGACCAACACCTCCCACGGGACCAATGTAACTCGTAGGAACTGACCCCGCAGCCGCGGGTCTCCCGGTTTGAGAATACGATGATAATTTGCTTATTTCTAGACTTAGGCTTAAAAACATGGCGTTAGAGGGTGAAAACTCGAAACAACCCCCGAACTGCCCAGTGGGTAGAACCAACACCTCCCACGGGACCAATGTAACTCGTAGGAACTTACCGCACAACCACGAGACTCCCGGTTTGAGAATACGATGATAATTTGCATATTTCTAGACTCAAGCAAAACATGACGTTTGAGGGTCAAAACTCGAAACAGCCCCAGAATAGCCCCGTGGGTGGCACCAATGCCTCCAACGGGACCAATGTAACTCATAGGAACTGACCCCGCAGCCCCGGGTCTCCCGGTTTGAGAATACGACGATAATTTGCATATTTCTAGAGTTAGGCTTAAAAACATGGCGTTAGAGGGTGAAAACCCAAAACAGCCCCCGAACGACCCCGTGGGTGGCACCAACACCTCCCACGGGACCAATGTAACTCGTAGGAACTTCCCCCGCAACCGTGGGTCTCCCGGTTTGAGAATACGATGATAATTTTGATATTTCTAAACTTACGCTTAAAAATATGGCGTTAGAGGGTGAAAACTCGAAACAACCCCCGAACGGCCCCGTGGGTGGCACCATCACCTCCCATGAGACCAATGTAACTCATAGGAACTGACCACATAGTCGCGGGACTCCCGGATTGAGAATACAACGGTAATTTGCATATTTCTAGGCTTAGGTTTAAAAACATGGCATTAGAGAGTGAAAATCCAAAACAGCCCCCGAACGGCGTCGTGGGTGGCGCCGACACCTCCCATGGGACCAACGTAACTCGTAGGAACTGACCCCACAGCCGCGAGACTCCCGATTTGAGAATACGATGATAATTTGTATATTTGTACTTGGTTACTTATAATTTTGACTCATATATGCAATTTTTCAGCTTGATTAAATTTTTTGTAAAACTACTTGGTTACTGATATTTTTTTTTATGTATCCTATCATTTGTAGGATTTTTGCACGCGGATCAAACGAAGGAGGCAATGGTCTACAACATGAAGATTGTTTATATGTTGTGGACAATCAGGATCTTGTGAGCCATGTGGGCTTTTATTGTTTAGTTTTATGGCCGTGCAGGCTTTTATAATTTGATTGTTGAATTTTATAGCCGTGTAGGCTTTATAATAAGTAGGTTTTACATTTACAGGTTTTAGAATGTCAAGAAAATAGAGGAAACTCTGCCCAATTTTTTTTTTGTCTGTTAATTATTAAGACGTGTAATATTTATAATTTTGTATATATATTTGTTTATTAACAATGTTCTCGATTCGCAATTTGTGATTTTTTTTATTGTTTTGCCAATAATAAATATTTGTAACACCTCGTACGCGTCAAACGTTACACGTAGCAACTGATGGTGCACTCGCAGGACCCCCAGTTTTAGGATTAGACCAAAAAAATATATTTTTTTAAAATTATAGTTAAATATGGTCATGGACTTTGTCCATGACCATTTTTTATTTTTTCGTCACGCATAAAAATGGTCGCGGCCAAAGTCCGCGACCATTTTTTAAATTTTTTTTTGTCACGGTTGTGGGTCGCGGACTTTAGCCGCGACCAATTTGTTACGGTTGTGGGTCACGGATTAAGATCGCGACCAATTTTTTTTATATTTTTATGTCACGGTAATGAGTCGCGGACTTTGGCCGCGACCAATTTGTCACAGTTGTGGGTCACGGATCAAGGTCGCGACCATTTTTTTTTTAATTTTTTTGTCATGGTCGTGGGTCGCGGACTTTGACTGCGACCAATTTGTCACGGTTATGGGTCACGGATAAGGGTCGCGACCCGTTACGACATGGGTCATGGCCTAAGTCCGCGACCATCTGCCGTGCCCCCTCTCGGTCGTGACCATTTTTTGGTCACGGACTTGGGCCGCGAGCCACAAAATTGGTCACGCCCAAAATGGTCACGACCCAAGTCCGCGACCCACAGCTTTGGTCAGGGATTTTGGCCGTGACCAATTGCCAGTTTTGGTGTAGTGAGAAACATTTTCGCTTCTTTTTCTTATTTGCACCTTGGTTTTTGAATTTTGAATCATTCTTTACTTTAAACTTTGAGTCTTTTGTAATCTTGTATTTTTAATCCTCAACCATATTGGCTTTTGAATGACCCTCACCTTGTTCATCCTTCTTTTTTCACATACGAGTATCATCTTCAATACGAAGGTAACGAAGAAGGTATTCCACAGTTTAAGTCTTTTCATCATGATTAATTTTCTTCTTAAAGACATTCCAAGAGGATGGAAGTTTTGAAACAATCACCCCTACTTGAAATTAATCTTTAAGATTAATTCCAGCGGCTTTAAGGTCACCAACAATTTATTGGAGTTCATGTGCTTGTGTAACGACAAATTTATCATTACTCATTCTAAAATTCATATAGTTTGAAATCAGAAACTTACGGTTGCTCGCTTCCTCGTTTTGATACTTTGTCTCCAAAGCCTTCCATAATTCCTTTGCCGTTGGAATCATTTAATGAGCGCTATAAACAGTTTGAGACAAAGTATTGAGGATGTGTTCTCGACACATAAATTCGTCTTATTTCCTCACACGTTTTTGCTTTATTTCTTCGGTGTTTTCGGGTGTGGGCTCGGGAATTTGTTCAAGGTTATCATCTAGAATGTGTGCAAGTTTTAGTGATGTGAGTAAGAACATAACTTTCTCTTGCCAACGGGTGAAAATCTGCCATCAAAACGGTCGAGACGGATTAAGTCTTGAGTCATGACTTGGATAGATTGTGCCACAGTTCCTTCCTTTTGAGTGGAGTAATAAGAAACAATTTTACCTAAAACTGTTGGAGTTTTATTATGGAAAGAAAGCAATATATTAATTAATTTCTTCAAGGCACGTTCTTGGAACGCTTTCTCTTAGGCAAAATTTATCCCTATCCGATTGAGACAGAATCGCGAGTACACTATGGGTTTTATAGAATCTGCCTTCGGGATACAATACCGTGTATGAACAGTTGTTATATTCAAATTATGTACTGTTTGATAAAACCGATAACACTCTAAATTTGTAACTTGATAATGCCAAAATATAGAGGGCGGAGAGAGGAGAAATTAGCAATTTTCGGTGTCCAAAACAGAGGCCTGGAACTCTTTTTATAGCCATTTCTATAACTGTTCTTCAACTATCACGGCTCTTCATGTAGAGGTTTAGCAACCATTGGATCGTGCCTGTTTGGAACTGCATCAATTTAACGGTTCAGATTAGGCGTCCCATCGTAAGCGAATGGACATCCCCTACACGAAACGCTAAGAGTTCATCTAACGATTTAGATCAAGTCATTTCGGATTTTAATCCCTTTGATTGAATCGTTTAATCACAACCGTTGATCTGTTTCACCTCGTCAAAACTTTAGGCTCCCACGCTCCAAGCGACGATGCGCACGTGCGAAGTGCAAAGTGGTCGTCAAAGCACACAATGCACCCTAAGTCGATCAAATGCCCTTTCACGCGCCGCGTGTCGCGATTGGTGGTGCTGAAGCACCACCGCGATGCATAGTCTCATAGCCTCTTATTTGACTTGTCAACTAAGAATCTTAGTTGTCCTTTAGTTGATATACCACTACTTTTTGTAGTGTTCTTCCAATGTGGGACAATATGGGATTTTGAGCACTTCCATATCTTTCACACCCATTTGCTCATGTTTCCACCTTCTAAAATAAAACCCAAACTATGTTTAAAATAAAACACCAATAATATAATAAAATATTAATAATTAAAGATTGGAATAAAACATTAATTAATACAATAAAATTATTATATTATATTCAAATTTATCCAACATTCCCTCGCCAATTTCAATATACACAAGAGAGCAAAACAAAGAGAAAATGAATAACTTTTGGCACTATCGCTAAAATCTAGTACATAAATGAGAAGTGTCTTTCGGACTTGAACTTTCATATAGTGAAAATAATTCAAAGCTTCATCAAGGTGCTGTGGTGAACGTACCTTGAACCAAGGACCTTTTGAGCCTAGTCGGAACTATCACACATACCGAATTCTGAGTTTATAAGTGTTCTTCTAGCATGTTATTTTATGGTCTTGTGCTAATCCTGATTTCACGAGCGCTTTAGGATCGGTCTTGATTCCAAAGAAAGCGGCCACACTTTCGACACTCGTATAGGTAAATCAACTTTAGTGATTCTGCGAGTCATACTTATATGATTTATTAAGAAGTAACCTTCATCCTCTAACATGCAGAAAACTAACACTAGGCACACATGAATGGAACTTTTTGTATAAAATTCCTAGTGTTCCATAACTATAATTTAACTTGTTTGTACCACATTGAACTCTATCTATATTTTCAAGATATGAGTTGAGTTCCCATTAAATATAGTTGTGTTATTTAATAGACCTTAGTCCCATTCCTTTTGAGGTGATATATATCATCTCCTTAACAAGACCTTTAGTCAGAGGATCTACTAAATTCTTGTTCGTTTTAATATAGTCGACTGTAAATACTCCTTCCTTGAGTAATTTTCTGATAATTTGATGCCTTTGACTAACGTGTCTAGATTTTCCGTTGTAAGTTTTGTTCAAAACTTTATAAATTGTGGCTTGGTTATCACAACTTATCATAATAGAAGGTGATGGCTTTTTCCATAAATGAATATCATACAACGCATTTCTAAGCCATTCTGCTTCTTTACATGCATCTGTTAGGGCTATAACTTCAGATTGCATTATTGAATCTGATACACATGTTTGTTTCTAGGATCCCCAAGAGATAGATTCTCCTCCTAGCGTAAAAATCCAACCAGTAGTTGACTTGGATTTTGATTGAAGATTATTCAAACTTGAATCACTATATCCTTCTAAAAAAATGAGTATCCTACATAATGTAAGCCATAATCCAAAGTCCTCTTCAGTTATCTAAGCACCCTAGAAATTGCATTCCAGTTCTCTTGTCCTGGATTACTTGTAAATCTACATAATACACTCACTGCATAAGCAATGTTTGGTCTAGTGCAATGCATGGCATACATTAGACTCCCAATAATACTAGCATATTTAAGTTGGTCCATAACACGCCCAACATTTTTCATTAATTTGATACTAGGATCCACTGGTGTTGCAGCTGGCTTAAGTTTGAAATGGTTATATATTTTAAGAACCTTTTCCATATAATGAGATTGAGATAACTCTAAAGAATTATCCTTTCTCATAATTTTGATTCCTAAAATCACATCAGCTTCTCCAAAATCTTTCATATCAAATTTTGATGAAAGAAAGCTATTGGTTTCTTCAACATATTTGAGATTAGACCCAAATATTATCATGTCATCCACATATAAGCAAATAATTACACCAACACCATTTTCAAATTTACTATATATACATTTGTCGGCATCATTAACTTTATATCCATGGGATATAACAATATTATTAAACTTCTCATGCCATTTCCTAGGAGCTTGTTTAAGGCCATAAAGAGATTTAACCAGTTTACACACTTTCCTTTCTTGGCCAGGCAAGGCAAACTCGTCGGGTTGTTCCATGTAAATTTCTTCTTCTAAATGACCATTTAAAAATGCAGTTTTAACATCTATTTGATGAATAACTAAATTATGAATAGAAGCAAGAGATATCAATATCCTAATGGAAGTGATTCGAGCAATAGGAGCATATGTATCAAAGTAATTAATTCCATATTTTTGTTTATAGCCTTTAGCAACTAGTCTTGCCTTAAATTTATTTATAGAACCATCCAGATTTAATTTTCTTTTAAATATCCATTTGCACCCAATAGGTTTAGCCCCGGGGGGAAGATCGGAAATAACCCAAGTTTGATTTGACAAAATTGAGTTCATTTCATCATTTATTTCTTCTTTCCAAAAGACAGCATCCCTAGATGTTACTGCTTCATAAAATGTGGTCTGGTCATCTTCTACATTAAGAACAAATTTTACATTTAGAAAGGTTATCAAATTTACAATCTGAGATTAAGACGAGATTAGTCAAATTTTTTATACTTTTATGATTCACATGACCTAATCTACTATGCCATAAAGAAACAGACTACCATATAAGCATAAAAAATATCATTGATTACATTAATTTTGATCATGTCGTTACAAGAGTACCCTTTGCTAATAAATTAGCCATTCTTAGACAAGACAAACTTATCAAACTTATACACTAGTTTGAAACCTCTCTTATTGAGAAGGTCCCTAGACACAAGATTTTTACACATATCAGGCACATGAACTACATCAATTAGATTAAGTGTCTTTCCAGAAGTTAGCTTCAATTCCACTATGCCTTTTCCAACTACATTGGTGCGAAGATTATTTTCCATCTTCACTTCTTTTCCATTAATTTCTTGATATGTTTTGAATGAAGAGCGGTCTTTGCATATGTGGACCGTTGCGCCGATATCCAGTCACCATCCACTTTCATTATCAATTGAATTTGCTTCGCATACAGTAGCAATAAGATTTTCAACATTTTTTGTTTCCTTCGACCCTTGTTTTTCCTTAAATGCCTTCTTTTTAAGACGACATTCTCGAGAATAATGGCCCGATTTGTCACAGAAGAAACATTTTCCCTTCTTTTTCTTATTTGCACCTTGGTTCTTAAATTTTGAATCATTCTTTGCTTTAAATTTTCAGTTTTTTGGTAATCTTGCATTTTTTTATCCTCATCCATATTGGCTTTTGAATAACCCTCACCTTATTCATCCTTCTTTTCTCGAATACGAGTATCATCTTCAATACGAAGGTGACGAAGAAGGGATTCCACAGTATAAGTCTTTTCATCATGATTAAATTTCTTCTTAAAGCCATTCCAAGAGGATGGAATTTTTGAAACAATCACCCCTACTTGAAATTCATCTTAAAGATTAATTCGAGCGGCTTTAAGGTCACCAACAATTTGTTGGAGTTCATGTGCCTATGTAACGATAGATTTATCATTACTCATTCTAAAATTCATATAGTTTGAAATCCGAAACTTATGGTTGCTTGCTTCCTCGTTTTGATACTTTGTCTCCAAAGCCTTCCATAATTCCTTTTCCGTCAGAATCATTTGATGAGCTCTATAAACAGTTTGAGACAAAGCATTGAGGATGTGTCCTCAACACATAAATATGTCTTCTTTCCTCTTCACACGTTTTTACTTTATTTCTTCGGTGTCTTCGGGTATGGGCTCGGGAATTCGTTCAAGGTTATCATCTAGAATGTGTGCAAGTTTTAGTGATGTGAGGAAGAACATAACTTTCTCTTACCAACGGGTGAAATTTTCGCCATCAAAACGGTCGAGACGGATTAAGTCTTGAGTCATGACTTGGATAGATTGTGGCACAGTTCCTTCCATTTGAGTGGAGTAATAAGAAAATATTTACCTAAAACTGTTGGAGTTTTATTATGGAAAGAAAGAAATATATTAATTAATTTCTTCAAGGCATGTTCTTGGAACGCTTTCTTTTAGGAAAAATATCTCCCAATCCGGTTGACCGCGAGTACACTATGGGTTTTATAGAATCTGCCTTCAGGATGTAATGCAGCGTATGAACAGTTGTTTGATTCAAACTATGTACTGTTTGATAAAACCAATAACACTCTGAATTTGTAACTTAATAATGCCAAAATATAGAGGAGGGAAAGAGGAGAAATTAGCAATTTTCGGTGTCCAAAACAGAGGCCCGAAACTCTTTTTATAGTCATTTTTTTATTGTTCTTCAACAGTCACAGCTCTTCATGCAACGACTCAGCAACCGTTAGATCGTTCCTGTTTGGAACAACTTCGACCTAACAGTTCGGATTAGGCGTGAGTGCGCGTCAAAGCTCGTAATGCGCCCTAAGTCGCCCAATCGCCATTTTGCGGGCCGCGTGTCGCGATTGGTGGTGCTTAAGCACCACTAGGATGCGTAGGATCATTGCCTCTTATTTGACTTGTCAACTAAGAATCTTAGTTGTCCTTTAGTTGATATACCACTACTTTTTGTAGTATTTTTTCAATGTGAGACAATATGGGATTGTGAGCACTCCCATATCTTTCACACCCATTTGCTCATGTTTTTGCCTTCTAAAATAAAATCCAAACTATGTTTAAAATAAAACACCAATAATATAATAAAATATTAACAACTAAAGATTAAAATAAAACATCAATTAATATAATAAAATTATTATATTATATTGAAATTTATCCAACAATTTCAAACTTCTTCAAGAAAGTCCCTTGGTGCCAAATGAAAAGTTAATTAATTAGTTAGATGATCCAGCATTTCGTGGGTACAATTTTGTGCCAAATACGTGTCCACAATTTGGTACCATCTTGTTTTAAGTCATAATTTCATACTATTTGAGGGGGGGAAATGTGTGGGATTTCTATATCAGTTTTCCAGGGGACTCCATAAGAGCATCTATAATGGAGAGACAAAATGTCAAGAAAATTTGTATTTTTACAAATCGGGATGTTTGCAGTGGTGAAGTTTAATAAGTAAATTCTGTTGTTCAGTTTGTAAGGGTTCCGTAAAGATACAAATTGGATGGAGAATTTGTAAAGGGTTCCTACGAACTTCTAAAGTTCATAAGAATTATTACGAACTTTAAAAATTCGTAGAAAGTATTATTACCATATCAAAAATCTAAATTTGGGTTCCTACGAACTATATTAATTCGTAAGAATTTCCTACGAACTAATATAGTTCGTAGAAACTTATATTACCTTTCACCAGTGGATAAACTCTCTGAGAAGGAAAGGCAACAAATCCCCTTTTAAAGTTTGCATATTACCTTTCGTTGGATCTTCACCAATACAGTTGCTCTAAGGTACCAATTTCCCAAAATACTCATTTTATATTGTTATCTTAAGATAATAAAATACTTGCCTCAAACATGTTTTTGATGGGAGGGTCCATCTATTAAATGAACATGAGGCTCTCTACTATTCTTCTCTCTATAATTTCTTACATGGGCCCTCTTGTGAGTTGTTCCCAAATTTTGTTGGGCATGCTGTTTATCAACATAATGTTTTAGCCTCAGCCTAAAAAACTTGTTGTTCAGTTGAGAGACCAAACCATGAGATCCCAAGTGCTATTGCCGCTCACCAGCCTAAGTCCGATCGTCTTTCCACCACTTGCTCTTCATTTGAAAGATCACCCACTTATCCATTGCATCTATATATACACATATTTCACTTACCACTAGCACCACTCCATCTGTTACTACAGCTTTGACGGATTCTACAAGTACTTCCATTAGAGAGAAGCATCCTTTTAGAATCATGGCTATTCGCATGCCTCAAATTACTGACGCTAAGAAAAATCTTCGACGATCATACCTTGCAGATTCAACAACCATTGATGTACCGAAGGGTTATATTGCAGTTTATGTTGGGGATCAGAAAAAGAAGCGATTTCTAATTCCAATATCATTCTTGAACCAACCTTCATTCCAAGACTTGCTAAGTCAAGCTGAAGAAGAGTTCGGATTTGATCATCCAATGGGTGGTCTAACATTCCCCTGCAATGAAGAAATATTCATCAGCCTCACTTCTTGCTTGAGTGAATTGTGCGATCGGAGAGACTAGCATATTTAGTGAATACATTTTGTAAAATGTAGTCACCATTTCCGTGTACAGAATATCTCCTTTTCTTGTTCAATTACAGTTACAATGTAATTGAACAAGTAAATGGAAATGATTTTCCTTAGTCTAACTGTGCTCACACAAAGCCTTAGGGGAAATGGCAGTGTTGCAGCATTCTACAGCTCTTTCCCTTTAAGTTAAACTGAGTTACCTGTTCTTTGCTTAAATTATGTGTTCTGATTATCGAAAGCAAACTTTTCACGAGGATTAACCCTTCCATTACCTTATAACTATCACCAAATTCAGTTTGTTACATTATTGTTCTTCCAAGTTATCATATTAAATAGTTTAACTACGTATAAGTGAAGATGCATGATCCCTTCTTGACCTAGCATCTTGGAGGATAAGGTTTGCTAAAACTACTAGCAACCCAATGCTCGTCTTTTCCATTGCATTATTGATATGTTCGAACTTCATTTGTGTGTTAATTGTAACGATGCTAAAACAAGTTTTTCCAGTATCCTACTAGAAACCATTGTGGAATTCTGATGATTATTTTAAATAACTATGACATGCTATTATACATTCATTTTTATGTTTAATTCGACTTTAACCACTCATTAGAACCCATGCCTACTAACTCTTGTTTTCATTATAGTTATTAGTTGTTTGTTCCTTAATATGTTCAGCCCAACAAGCATCGAATTCTCCATCAAATAATGTTTACTAATGAGTGTGGAAGCTAGGTCGAGGAAAGGGGTTACTGGGGTCATATGTAAGCTGAATATTGAGAAGGCATATGATCCTGTGAGTTGGAACTCCATGTTGTATATGTTGAGCAGGATTGGGTTTTGAGATCATTGGAGTATATGGGTTCAGAGGTGCATATCTACTGTTAGATTTTAAGTATTGCTGAATGGTTTCTCCGGAAGGTGTTTTTCAGAGTTCTAGAGGTCTCCACCACGGAGATCCCTTCTGTCCATTTTTAATGATTTTGGTAATGGAGGCATTGAGTAAACTTATGGATCGGGGAGTGGAGGCCGAACTAATAAGTGTTTTTTTTTGTGTGGGTGAGGGGGGAATTGACCTGGTGATGATCCTTCATCTTCGTTTGCAGATGACACAATCACTGTTTGTAGGGATGATGAGGAGCAGTGGCGGATCCAGAAATATGAGTAAGAGGGGGCCAAACAATGTATATCTATTTTTGTAGGGGCCAAATCTATAAAAATATAAAAAAAATTCTAAAATTTCAAAACTATAGGGTTAAAATTTGAAATTCTTTAAAGTTTGGGGGGGGGGGGGGGGGGGAGCAAGGCCACCCCTTGCCCCCCTGTATCCGCCTCTGATGAGGAGCCGGTTCGGATGCGTAGTCTGCTTTGATAGACTTTGAGGCTGTATCGGGTCTTAGCATCAATGTAGAAAAGTGTGAATTGATTCCAGTTGGAAGAGAACAGAGATTTGATCATACTCATCCACGTATTTGGGGTTGCCTCTAGGCCACAATTTAAATTATAGGGTATTTTGGGGGAGAGGGATAGGAGGAGATTTGTTGGGTAAGAGAAGCTATCATTCGAAGGTGGTTTGTTGCTAATTAGGAGCACTTTTTCGAGCATCCCCACTATTAAATATTGATTTTATTGTTTCCCCCCTCGGTCAGGAAGAGGCTAGAGAAAAATACAAGAGATTTCCTTTGGAAGGATAACGAGGAACCTTTCAAGTATTTCTTGGTGAAGTAAGAGGAGATTCCCAGGATGGTGAAGGAGGGTTGAACCGATATCATTTCTTGGGTAAGTGGTCGTGCAGGCTCTCTTTAGAGGAGAGTCGTTGTGGAGGTATATGGTGGTTGCGAGATTCATCCTTATTCCAGGATGGGTGTTTCTCTCACTTCACCCAGGTTTCCATATGGGGTAGGGGTATGGAAGTTTATTGGTGGGGGTGGAATGATTACTTTGAGTATGTTCATTTTCAGCTGGGCAGTGGACAAAGGGTGAGGTTCTGGAAAGATATTTGGTGTGGGGATGTTTTGTTGGCATGTGAATCAAGAATGCGGAAGCGTTACTATTACTCTACACACCAAATCAAACTAAAAAATAGTTTCTCCCTCTATATTCTGATTTTCAATATTCAAGTCTAATTACAAATGAAGCCCAATGACCTATTTATAGGAGAGATTAGCTTGCAAACCAAGCTAAGATCCAAAAAGACTAAAAAGGGCAACTAATAACTAAAATTGAATAATTAGCCCCAAACATATTTGGAAACTAATTAAAGACTAAAAATAAAATAACATGACAATAAACCCTAAACTAAAATAGAAAAAAGATAGTCTTCTCCTGAGAGCATAACCACGTGCCACGTGTCACTAATATACATCAGAGGATTTCCCTTGTTTGTTTCATATCGCTAGTGATAAGGAGGGCTCGGTGGTAAATTACATTTCTCTTGTGGGAGGGAGTCCCAAATTCTTGAAATCATTTCAGGAATGGGAGCTAGAGGAAGTTGACAGGTTCTTCGAGAGGCTAGGGAAGGTGGGTGGGGTTACCACCAGGAGGAATGAATATATTGAGGGAAGGGTAGTATCCAGGTCTTGTTCCCAGGGCCTACTACTCAGTGATGGGAGGGGGGGGGGGAGCAAGTTTCCATGAAGGCAGCACTAGTGCTCCGGTCAAAGTCGCTTTCTTCTTTTGAACTGCATCCAAACAATAAATTTTGACATCTGATGGTTTGTAGAGGAGGGACAAGCATATTGCTAGTAGGTGTTGGTTGTGTAAGGTGGACAAGGAGATAGTGGACAATCTTGTTCTACAATGTTGGGTGGTGAGGAGTTTGCGGGATGTAGTTCTCTCTTTGTTTGGTCATTCCTAGGACCTGACTTTGGGTGTGCAGGTGATGGCATCTTGTTTCGGAGTAGTAGAGAGGTTGGAAATAGAAAGAAAGACTTATCGGGAGTAGTTCACCCTGTTTTTTTGGGTTTTATGGGGAGAAAGGAATACAATGTGCTTTGAAGGTGTGGAGGCATCAGCTCAGTTGCGCTATATTGTATGGGGTTCACTTTGTTAATGGTTCAAAGAATTTTACCCATCTGCAGTCATGTTTTTGATTGAGTTTTTGGATGATATTGGGAGAAGGGAAGAGCCCATTTTTTGTTGTTCAAAAGTGGGGAATATTTTGTGTGCCTTTTGAGGATTCTTTTTTGTCTTCTTTTTGTATATTCTACATAGACGGGTTCCTTCCTCATCAAGCATTTTATATTAATACAGTGATCTTATCAAAACAAATACTTGTACGTATAACATATGTTATTTCTTTTAACTTTGTGGAGTCGGTGTTGGTGGGCGGGTGGGGTGGGGTGTGATGGGAAGAGAGCGGCTCTCTCTCTCTACGTACTAATAAAACGACGAGTAGATGACATTTCATCAAATAATACTGGTTTTGGTAAATCTTGTCAACTCTTCCTTAACAAGAGTCGTAACTGAAAACATCTCCTAATTGTCAATTGTGACCCCCAACGAGCCTAACCTCTAATCTCAAGAACATCTTCAATCTCCTCCGTCGCTCTTACCCACTACTCTTCCTAAGCTTATGTACTATGCTCTGTTTAAGCAATATCAAGTTCATTCACAGTACAGATATATACCGTACGTTGACTATCAATAATGTGTCAGAGGTTTGATGATATTTCAAAGATGAACACTGTACCAGAAAATGCACTGTCATCGGGTTATGCAGAGGCTAAGCTGTGGCGTGAGCAATTAGTCAGATTACACTCAATGCAACCATATCACGAGTGCTGTACTCTGAGAAATCTGGTTCCTCCAACTTAACTTATTAAGGCCTTTCTTCTGAGATATTTTTAAGTTTGAAATGTATTGTGTTTCAGAATGAAGATGCCTTCATTGGACATGACTTCCAATCTCTATGATGATATCATATCACATACGAGTCTTTGCTCCACTCAGTTTTAAGACCTACCTGTAGAATGAAAGTTTTATGTGAAAACTCTTCAAAATCATGGCACAATGAAAAACATTGAATAGTAGTCTTGTTTCCTCCTTCTAGTCAACCTATCATCTCTCCAAATAGGCCAATCTCAAATCATTTCTTATTCCCTTTTGAAACAGGTCAAGGAACAATGCCACATGAGCAGCTAATTTGTCCAGCTCCCAGGTTAGGTATTGTTCATTTGGTAACAAAGTTATCCAGACACAACAACATACTGTTGTGATATCCAAAATGAATTTGCAAATTAGAGCCAATCATATAGTCTTTAATCCATATGATCTGCTGAATGTACACTACAGATAGGTAGTCGCATACATAATAATCTGAACCGGGTCCATCTTTCTTCTCTATTAACATGATAGGCCATCGACAATCGCCTCAGGCATATAACAAAATAAACCATTTCAGTTTTATGTATATTTATTAGGAGGCATTACCATGTGCTACGAAGTGACGTATGTCCTTCGATGGAACGCATTTAGTTATTCTGTGAGACAAGAAAAAATTGGGTTTCCAATAAATTAAATGAACAGAAAGCTCTCAACATGTTTTTAATCGGAGGGGTCAACTCTACCTTGTTAACTTTGAGGAGTCCTTTGCTATGTTCCACAAGTGGTAGGGCATGATGTTCCTCAACTATTAATTCTTGGTGATGAGTTGGGAGACAACCATATTATTCTTCACATGCTATTGTCTCTCACTAGCCTTCAACAAAATGCCTCTTCACCACTCAATCCAGATATTAAGGGACCATAGACTTACCCATTCCACCTATATATATGCATTCTACTGAGTTTCCTACCACCATAAGTCCTCACAAACTCTACTGTCACTGGTTTCACTTGTTTCCACAAGTCCTTTCAATTATATTTTACTTGTGTCTTGAAAGAAGATATCCTTGCAGAATCATGGCCATTCGTATGCCGCGAATTATTCATGCGAAGAAAATTCTTCGACGAAATTCATTTACAGAAAGCAATACAGTTACAACAGCCTTAGATGTCCCAAAGGGCTGTTTTGCAGTTTATGTCGGAGAGCGGGAAATGAAGCGATTTGTGATTCCATTATCATTCTTGAACCAGCCTTCTTTCCGTGACTTATTAATTCAATCTGAGGAAGAATTTGGATTTGATCACCCAATGGGTGGTCTCACTATTCCCTGTAATGAGGACATATTCATTGATGTCATTTCTCACATCATGATTTAGAATGCTAGCATATCTTAGAGAACACAATTTTGCAAGGAAGTTATCAAATTTTTTTCATTCTTTCCTACACAGAAGCACTCGAGGAGGGAAACAATGTCTCCCAGTGTTATAAATTATATACGATTTTTGCAATTTTCTATCACATTCTGAAATTCAGACGTGACCGCGTATCTTATTTAGTATTTTTGTGTCTATGGCTTGTATACTCTTTCTACGATTTTCGAAGTGGATATTTTTTGTTTGTTTCAGTGTCCATTATTGAGAAAACAGTTGCCAGTGGTGTTTCTCCAATCAACTTCTCTTAGAATAAAGGGTAAAAGATTTGTAAATGCCGTTTCATTTGCAGGTGAGCCACCAAATGAAACCAAACATGGTATAACTGTATATATTTGTTGCAAAATCATGCACTGCCACTAGTGCATAAAACATTAATTAATATAGCTGTCTGTACATTGAACACCAACCCGAACCTAACTGTGGATACTTGATCTTCAAGTCACTCATATTTCCAAGAATAAGGATATCTATAATCTATCACATTGTCTTCTAATATTTCAAAGGGGACACAGTTGAGTAATCTGGTCACAACTCTTCCCTCGCACTGGCTGACATTCTATCCAGATGAGCTCCTCGCTACAGCAACTCGCGGAACATAGCCAACACCCGGCCCTCAGAAGCCCTCCAAACTAGGGGTGTAAGCGGTACGGTTTGGTTGGTAAATAGTAGATACCAATACCAAAACCAAACTCTAGTTGGTAAAACCAAACCGTACCAGTTTACCACCCGGTACACCAAAATCAATACCAAAACCAAACCGGTCGGTATTTCGGCTTTTTCGGTAATTTCGGTTTTTTCTGGTTTCGGTAAATTCTGGTTTTTTTGGTTTCTTCTGATTTTTTTGGTTTCGGTAAATTCTGATTTATTCTGGTTTTTGGTTTCGGTTTTTTCTGGTTTCGGTAAACAACATTAAAAGTCCCAAAAAATCAAAAACAAAACCAAGCAACATTTTTAAATATTAAAACCAAAACGAAAACAAACTTTTTCTGGTTTTGGTAAATTCGGTACGGTAATTTTGGTAAATTCGGCACGGTACGGTAATTTCGATACGGTTTTTTCTGGTTTCGGTAAATTCGGTACGGTATGGTAATTTCGGTACGGTTTTTCCTGGTTTCAGTAAATTCGGTACGGTAATTTTGGTAAATCGATTTTTTAAATATTAAAACCAAAACCAACCAACTTTTTTGCGGTAATTTCGGTTTCGGTAAGACTGGTTTCTGGTATTTTAATATATGAAACCAAAATCATTTTTTTTCGGACCAAAACGGTACGGTACGGTAAAAATCCGTACCGCTTCCACCCTACTCCAAACTGATACTAAACGCCCCAATTAGGCAGAAGATACCAACTCCATCTCAAAGCAACGTTTCAACCTGCATTGATCTTTCATAATCATATTATTCAGCCTCCATTCAACATCTGTTGTGGAAATAAAAAATTTAGCAGAGGACATTTTCTTAATGCAAGATTTGATAAAAGAGACCATAAAGATAATGTCCCACCACATGGTCTCGCAAAGTGGATATACTGAAAGCTTATGTTTCAGTTGCTTGGAGGTTCAGGTTGGATGTACTTGAGGTAATGAGTTTTCATGTTCATATGATGCATTGGACCTATTTACCCTCTCAGGAGTTGAAAAACAGATTTGGTTTAATAGGATAATTTATCTGGGGCTAAAACCTAATTAGGAGCTTCTGTTGAGAAAATTTTACTTCATAAAAAACTCTTATGAATCATGAATGTTTAATGATATTCCTATGATGAACACTAGTGGAAAATTCACTCTTACTTGGTTATGCAAAAACTAAGCTATTGAGTAAGAGAGCAATGCTAATTCAGAAATGGTTTTTCATAACATCAGCAATGTTCTTGATGCAGGAGCATAGGGACATGAGCATCCTTTTTGTTATTCTTTCTTATTTTTTAGCCTTTTTTTATCATTTGTATAAATAGCCTAAGGGTCTCCTTTTGTAACACTTTTGACATTTTGATAATGAGAACCCAGAGAGAGAAATTTAAACCCTTTCATGAATTCTTCCATTTGTTGTTATTGTTGTTGTTGTGTAGATTAATTTTTCACGCTTTAATTTACATCAAATTGGTATTAGAGCCTTGTTTTCTCTTAGATCGAACACGTTAATCGAAGATTGGAATTCGGATTGGTCTCACCAGGATGAATTACGACACCTCCACGAAACCCTAACCCCAGAAATAAGAAACCCTAATCTTCCCCATCCATCTATGACATCACTACCACCCGTACTCACCTCGAAACCCTGGAAAACTACCCCAACCTGGACAGACCAGATTCCCCCACTGGAAGAACCACCGAAATCCCACCGGCCCACCCAACTATCGTCGGTGAAGAGAAAAAACGATCGGACATCCCTGTTGCTGTCGGCCGGTCCCCTTACCACTGCGAACAAACCCGATCGCCTCTTATTTCTTGCCCAAAAACCACAAATGCATCTCCGGCCACTATTTCCCCCCAAGAAACCCTAAATACGAATTCCCTCACAAGACTAATTCAACCATAATACTTTTACACCTAATTTGATAAAGAATTCTCACCCTTCCCCGACCATTCAGATTTCTTACCCCAACCCTAAAAATCCCAAACCAACAACCATGGAATCAAATCCTCAATTAAACCCTATCTACAAAGGGTGGCATTCCTTAAGCATCTTTCCTATCCTATCCCACGTGCCTTTATCTTTCGCCCAATGTATTTGTTGGCTACGGGATTTATTTTTCCATAACCAAGCGGAACTTACGGGAGTTTTTACCTCCTATATGCACACCGTGATGATAACGATGCCGGTGGATCCCCAATCATCCCCACCAAGTGATGATACATGGATCCACTCGAGTATTTTCTTTATTCGTTGTACCATAAAGGGGAGACTATGTATTGTGATTATTAACAGAGGGGCTAGCGATAATATGGCGGCTCCAGAGATGGTGGATAAATTGAAACTCCAGATGGAGTCATTGAATACCCCGTATTGTATTGGGTGGTTGAGTAGTGGAGCCACACTTACCCCTAACCGACAATGCTGAGTAGTTTTTTTTCCATTAGGGACTACCATGATGAGATTTGTGCACCGTGGTCGATATGCAAGTATGCCATCTTTTTTTGGGGAGGCCATGGTAGTTCGATCATCATAGCATGCATGATGATTGAGCTAACACTTATTCATTTATGCACGAGGGGAGGGACTTTCTTCTCCATCTCATGAGGCCGTTATCGATGTCATGGCCCTCCGCCCTGGTAGTCTCACATGAGAAGTTAGCCACAGAGACCGCGGAGACGGGGTTATGCTACAGTATGTAAGTTATATTTTTATACATGATTCCCAAGATCTTTGAACAATATGATAATCATGTCAATACACATGTGAAAAGAGTAATCTTTATTTACCTCCTTTCAACGTCATGGATTTAGTCCCGCTATTGAATGTCTCTGTCGAGTGTCGTCGGTGGGATCTCCTTCACAATCTTTTAAAGAAGAATTTGGCTCCTCTCTCCTTGCCTATAAACCTTTAGGTTTGTGTTTTTCATTGATCTCTTGGATGCTATTTTGATGGAGGAAAGGCATCTATTTATAGATGGAGAGAGGGTTAGAATTCCAAAGGTTAATTAATCTAAACCGTCCATCAAGGTAGAGATTGAGTGAAATTTTAACTCCTTTTTATTCTTTATTCCGTGTGGAATACGAACCATTTATACATGATATAACATGTATTCTTTATTAAAAACGGATTAATAAAGATCACATTTCGGGGAAGGAAATAAACCAAGGTTAATTTAATAATCTCCTTACAGTCTCCCACTTAGTCGTTAGGTTAATCCATAAATGTTTTTAATTCAGAATCATAAGGTGTGCATGATATATTAAATCCTTTAATCATTGGTTTTCATAAGTGCCTTGGTTAGTCCAATAGTCAATGGAAGTCACAGCGGTCGCATATCATTATGTAACATGATTCCTTCCATGTACTACATCATTGACAACCTTCTTAACTAAGCCATAATTAGGAGTTTGCTTAATGGTCCCATAATGTCTTGAAGCAGATAATTTTTTATTATAATTCATCCAATAATAATATGTGTACAAAATGGAAAAAAAAATATAATTGATGTAGAAGTTTTATTAAGAGCTCAACAAATGTCAAATACAGGCATAATAATTTGTAGAAAAGAAATAACTAGGAACTATCTTCAAGAACCATGCTTTCAGTATGTCTCTGAAATGTCTTTGGAGGTAGTCCTTTTATAAAAATATCTACAACCATGAGATGTGTGCCTGTGTGTTCAATGATAGCATTTCCTCTTCTAACATCTTTCTTCAGTGAGAGATATTTAAGATCCCTGTGTTTGGATCCCTTAGATATCCTATAATGCTTGGAGAAAATATTAATATGTCATCAACATACACTACCAAAAAATTTGAACTTACTCCCATTGATCTTGAGGTATATACATGGATCAACAATGTTTTGTTTGAAATCGAAGTTCGTAATGATTTCATCAAACTTTAGACACCATTGCCTCAAATCTTGTTTCAGTCCATATAGTGGCCTTCGATTATGAAGTCTTCGGGTTGATGCATATAAATTTTCTCTTGTAAGTCTCCATTGAGAAAGGCTTTAAAACTTTAATTAACACATAGTAAGATTTGAATATTTTACGACATTAAAATAAGATTCTCCTGTGGGTAGTCATCACATATTTTAACTTAATACCATTAATGGTCGTAATATTCAACAGGCATGATTGAGTGATGTTATTGAATTAGGTATATGTGGATATTCTTGGTTCAAACATGTACAAACACTCATTAATTGTGTATTTAACATATATGATTATAGTATACCTGTGGGAAACTGACTGATATATGTTAAATAAACAGATTTAAGCATTATAATGGTAATAAATGGCTAATTTGGAACTTCTAAGCATTCCTTAATTATTTATTCAACATATGATTATAGTATAGGTGTAGGCAACTAATTCATATATGTTAAATAAATAGATTTAAACATTATAATGATAATAAATGGCTAATTTGGAATGAGTAATAATAAGTATCACTGTGGTGATACCTAACTTTAATAATGCAATTTCATTCACTTAATAAATTAATATGAATACTTATGCATATTTTATCATAAAATTCCAAAAGCCATAAATTTACATAATAGTAAAATTCTTGAATAGCAAAAGATGTACATTCTAGAATTTCATAAGTCTGGAATCCCAAAAGCTTAGAATGATTTATCACATGATTATAGTATACATGTGGGCAACTAATTGATATGTGTTAAATAAACAGATTCAGATTTTGAGAATTTGAAAAGACATAATTTCTAGAATTCCAAAAGGTTTTGAAAATTGCAAAAAAAATACATAATTTAAAGAATTCTAAAAGGCATGGTAGCACGAATTCTAAAAGTCATGGTAGCATGAATTCTAATAGCTGGTAGCATGAATTCCCAAAGTCATAATAAATGGAATTCTAATAGACATAATAACATGAATTCTAACAGTCACAGTAGTAAGAATTATAATAAACATAATTCTAAAAGACGTAATAGCAGGAATTCTAATAGACATAATTCTATTAGACATGAATTCTAATAGTCATAATAGCTGGAATTCTAACAGACATAATAGCTAGAATTCTAATAAACATAATTCTATTAGACATGAATTCTAATAGTCATGAAAACTAAAATCATAAGAATTCTAAGAGTCGTGAATACTAAAAATCACAAGAATTCTAAGAGACGTGAATAAGAATTCTAAGAGTCATGAATACTAATAGTCATAATTTCCAGCAAGTGGCCAAGCTATAATTTTCAATATATATATGTAGTGATTTATACCATAAAATATGGAAAAATAGTTTATTTTTCCCAAAATAAAAAATTTTGAGTTATCACTATAATAACATAAATAATAATTTGAGGATCACTCTCCAATTTGCATAATTGTAAAATCAAATTTTAAACGAGAGTTATAAGCGTTGACATTATTACCAAAAATGGCAAAAACGCATTTTTGAAGGTCTAAACGGCGTCAAAATACAAAACTGGGGTGGGGCCCATTATGATTAATGGGTTTCGTTTATTTCAACGTTTTCAGTCGACCATGTCAGTTGTTAAAAATTTCGATCAAGTTTTGTCCTTCCACATTCCATCATTATCTATTTGAATAGAAAATCATATGTTCTTAACATCAGCTCTGATACCACATGTAAGTTATCTTTTTATATATGATTCCTAAGATCTTTGAACAATATGATAATCACGTCAATAGACATGTGAAAAGAGTAATCTTTATTTACCTCCTTTCGACGTCATGAATTCAGTCCCGCTGTTGAACGTCTCCGTTGAGTGTCGTCGGTGTGATCGTCTTAGCAATCCTTTAAGGGAGAATTTGGCTTCACTCTCCTTGCCTATAAACCTTTAGGTATGTGTTTTTCATTGATCTCTTGGATACTCTTTTGATGGAGGAAAGAAATCTATTTATAGGTGGATAGAGGGCCAGAATTCCAAAGGTCAATTAATCTAAACCGACCATCAAGGTAGAGATTAAGAGGAATTTTAACTCCTTTTTATTCTTTATTTCATGTGGAATATGAACCATTTATACAAGATATAACATGTATTCTTTATTAAAAATGGATTAATAAAGACCACATTTCGGGGAAGGAAATAAACCAAAGGTTAATTTAATAATTTCCTTACACTTATCAGTCCCATTATCACCCCGGAGGTATCCGTTCCCCCACATGTCCAGAGTTTGTTGGATTCTTATTCTGATGTGTGTACATCCCCAGATGATCTTCCTCCTCTCCTAGATATATATGCTATAGATTTTGTTCCAGTGGGGCAGCTTCCCAACCTCCCCCATTATTACATATTGCCCACGGAGCACATGAAGTTACAGAGACAGGTCATGGAGCTATGTGATAAGAACTACATTCGGGAGAGTATGTCTCCTTGTGCGATAGCCGCCCTGTTAGAGACAAAGAAGGATGAGAGTTGGCGTATGTGTGTTGATAGCCGAGCTATTAATAAGATCACCGTGAAGTACATGTTTCATATCCCCAGATTAGAGGATATGCTAGACCAACTCCATGGCGCTAGTTTTTTTTTCAAGTTAGACTTAAATAGCGGCTACCACCAGATTCGCATGAAGCCAGTGGATGAGTGGAAGATTGCCTTCAAGATGAAGGACGGATTATATGAGTGGATGGTGATGCCTTTAGGCTTCTCCAATGCCCCATTTATCCTTATTAGGGTGATGACTCAGATCTTACACCCTTTCATGGGTAAATTTATGGTAGTTTATTTTGATGATATCCTGATTTATAGCCGATCAAAGGAGGAAAAACTTAACCATGTGGTTCAGCTATTGGAGGTCCTACGGGTCAAGAAATTCTTTCTTATATTGAAGAAATGCGCCTTTATGGTACCATTAACGACATTCTTAGGTTATGTGGTTTCAGGCGAAGGCGTTTTCAGGCAAAGGCGTTAGGGTGGATGACGCGAAGGTTCAAGCGATAGTGAATTGGCCCCATCCCACATAAGTATCCTAAGTCCATAACGTTTATGTCCTATTAGGGTTTTATCGGTGTTTTATAGCCTACTTCAACACTATTATGGCGCCTATCACGGATTTGATCAGTACTTCCCCGGGCACTGAGTTTCGGTGGACTGCAAAGGCGGATAAAGTCTTCATGCATGTCAAGGAGTTGATGACAATGATGCCTATTTTAGCACTACCTAATTTCAATCATTTATTTGAGTTGTCTTGCAATGCTTACATGACAGGATAAGTTCTATTTTTAAGCCAAAATGGGAAACCGATCGCCTTCTCTAGTTAGAAGCTAACAGGGGATGATCTCAATTATTCGATGTATGATCTCGATTTCTATGTGTTGCGCGAGAATAGTCCTATGTTAAGAAACCAAGACCATAAAATTCACTTCGAAATTTTATCAAACACTTGGTGTTCGAAAAACACCCAAGACCTTGTTCTTAATGAAAACTAAGTGTGCAAACTCAAAATAAATCCAACCAAACATGAACTAGTAGGATAACTAGAACATACAACCAATCAAAGCAAAGAAACAACAAAAATATAACGTGGTTCACCCAAAATAGGGTTATATCCATAATGGTATGATTTATTCTTTCCTTGATAAATAGAGGAACCACAAGCTTACACACTTACACTCTTTATCTCTTCAAGATAGTCACTCACAAACCAAGCATAAGAACTAATCTTTAAACAAGAAGCTGTCACTCACTTTTATCTTTGAAAAACTCATAAAATGTTCACTCTTACTGGAAAAACATCACTGTTGAAAACACAAAATATAGAATCCTATTTACAGTTTTTCCTCAAAGTGGAAATTTTGTAAATATCGAGAAAAAAATATTTTTCTTCCACAACAGCTGCGAACCAACAGGAAGCCACTGGAAAGTCAATATACACCACAAACTCCACCTTAGTGATCTGAATGATCGAACCAAAACCCTAAAATGTAAACCATTGACCCCGCTTAAATATAACCCGAAATCTACCAAGCTCAATGCCGCTCCACCTAACCTGGAGCCTCTCGTCGAACTTCAACAAAAAGTGATATTTAGATTTTTAATCAATTCCTAAACTTCTCCGTAGTCACAGGTTTAGTGAGGAAATCCTCTATGTTCTCATCCATGTGCATCTTCTCAATCAAAAACTCGTCGAAATTAACCCAATCCTGAACTCTATGATACCTCACAACAATATTCTTTGTGCGGGCATGATACACTTGATTGTTAGCCAAATGCATAGCACTTTGACTATCACAATGAAGACGAACACCCTCTTGCTTCATTCCTAATTCACTCACCAAACTCTTCAACCAAACTGCCTCCTTTGACGCTTTCGTAAGTGCCATATACTCGGCCTCCGTAATAGATAAAGCACTTATCGCTTGTAACATGGATCTCCAAGATACGGGTCTGCTAGCAATAGTGAATACATACCCCGATGTAGATCTTCGCTTATTAATATTCGCTGCATAATCTGAATTTACGTACCCCTGCAACAAACTTGGCCCCTTTCTTCTGCTGAAACACAATACCCATAGGTTTAGTTCCCTTCAAATACCAAAGAATCTATTTCATCGCTTTTCAATACTTTTTTTCTGAATTCGACATGTACTTACTAACCACACCCACGACTTGGGTGATATACGACCTCATGCAAACCATATCATACATTAGGCAACCCACAAAAAAAACATACGGCATTGAAGCCACCTCCTCTAACTCATCATCCGTAGAGGGACATTACTTTGCAGAAAAAGTTCAGTGTAGAAATGGACTTGGCATCCAACATGCCAAATTTCCCGATGACATGTGAAATATAATTTTTCTAAGATAACCATAACTGGCCAATTTTTCTATCCCGTCTAATCTCCATACTAATAATCTTTTGTGCTGCACCAAAATCCTTCATGTAAAACTCCTGGCTCAATTCCATCTTGAGCTTCGTTATCCGTGACTTATCCCGACACACAATGAGCATATCATCAACATAAACCATTAACAAAACAAACAAACCATCCTCAAGAACCTATAAATATGCACAATGGTCGTGATCACACCTCGTGTAACCAACCCATAACACGAAGACTTTGAACTGTAGGTACCATTGTCGTAGCGACTATTTAAGCCCATACAATGATTTCTTAAGCCATCACACATGATCTTCCTTTCCGACTTCCTTGAACACCTCCGGTTGCACCATGTAAATAAGCTCCTTTAAATCACCATGAAGATTTTTTTTTTCATATCCATTTTCTCTAATTACATATCGAATCAAGCTACCATTTCCAACAACACCCGTATCGAAGTATGCCTCACCACCGGGGAAAAGATCTCATCGTAGTTAATCCCCTCCTTTTGAGAAAACCCCTTTGCTACTATCCTTGCCTTGTACTTAGATTCTTCTATTTTGTTGGTTTCCTCTTTCTTCCTATACACCCACTTAGATCCAACGATGTGTCGCCCCTTGGGTTTAGTAACCAACTCCCACATGGAGTTCTTTCTTAGAGATTCCATCTCTTCCGACATAGCACCCATCCAAATCACTTTGACATCATAATTAAGGGCCTCTTTCTATGTCGTTAGATCACCCTCAATAGAAATTAGAGAGTAATTAGCCTCTTCCCAACCAAGCCTAGATGGTATCTTGATCTCCCTACGCACTCGGTTAAGTATTGTGGATGGCACTTACTCCACCCGTTGAGTGTCCTCCACCTCAACCAATTCCTCTTCCAAATCTTCCTCATTCGGCTCCACCTCAATAGTGTTATCACTCAATTGAGAATCACTTGAACTACTAGTAGATGAACCATCACTATCGGTGATTGATGATATCGAAAATACTAATGGAATCTCGATGGTTCTAACACCACCGTCATCAGCAACTTCGAGGAACTCCTTGGCCTTCAACATTGACATCTCATCAAACCTCACATCCCGGCTAACAACTAGCTTCCTCGTAGATGAATCCCAAAGAGTGAACTCCTTTAACCCTTTTCCATGGCCTAGAAAAATACACCGGCGAGTTCTCAGCTCATTTTTGGTCCTTTCGTCACTAGCAATGTGAGCATACCCTGGACATCTGAACATCCTCAAATATAGTCGAATTTGTGCCCCGACCATACTTCATACTGACACTTCAAACTAAGAGTCAAAATTGGTGATCGATTCACCAAATACACGACGTGATCAAGATCCTCTACCCAAAATGATTTCGACAACCCGACATAAAACCTCTTACAACTTGACCTTTTCATAAAGGTGTGGCTCATCCTCTCCGCCACCCCATTTTGTTGTGAAGTCTTCTTAATGGTAAAGTTCCTTATAATGTAGACATCTTTACAATACTTGATAAACCCATAATCTTTATACTCACCCCCATTGTCACTCCTCAAATACTTGACCTTCGCCTCTGTTTGATTGTGCACCATGGCTTTCCACTCATTGAACTTCTCAAAAACCTCTGATTTTTCCTTCAAGTAGTAGAACCACAATTTTCATGAATAATCATCTATGAAAGTTACAAAATATCTAAAGCCGCCTATGGAAATAACTTCCAAAGGCCCACACACGTCGGAATGAATATAGTCAAGAGTCCTTTTGCTTTTGTTTGTAAATATAGTGAATTTCACTCGAGTTTTCTTCCCCATAACATAATACTTGCAAAAATTGAGATTGCATCCATGAACCCCTTTCAACAACTTTCATCCATGAAGTTTTTTCATGCCCCGTTAGCTCATGTGATCAAGTCTCATGTGCCGTATTGTAGCTTGTCGATTCCCCTCTTCATGGAGACTGCCAATTCACCCACTTATGTATTTCCCTTTAATCTATAAAGATTGTTTGGTAGCTTTGTGCCACGCAAAATCACCATCAATCCCCTTTTCACCTTCAAATCCCCACCCTCAGCTTGAATCACACACCCCTTTTAATCGAGTGCACCTAAGGAAATCAAGTTCTTTTCAAGTGTCATAACATGCCTCACTTCACTTAAGGTTCGGATAACCCCATCCCACATCTTTATATGCACTGACCCAACTACGACTTTGAATGCATCATTGTTTCCCATGAGAATCTCACCACTAGTATTGGACTTGTAATCCTCAAACAATTACCGGTTCGGACACATGTGGTATGAACATTCAGAATCTAGAATCCAACCATCAATGTGATCGGCAGAAAAATAAGTAAGAATCTTTTTGCCTTCCTCTTGATTAGCAACATAGGTCACATCCTTAGGGGTGTCTCCTTTTTTATCATCTTTCTTCCACTCTGGACAATTCGTTTAAAGTGACCCTTTTATGGCACTTGAAACACTCAACCGTGCTAATGTCTTGAGATTGAGAACTTTAGAGCCCCGATTATTTGCATCCCGAGACTTCGACCTTCCTCTTCATCCACTACCACCAAGTTTGGCTACCAAGCCTTCACCTTGAGAAGATGAACTACCTCCACCGCTACCATTATCCTTCTTCATGGCCACGTGAGAAATGATTTCCTGCATTACATTATTGAACTTGAGAGTACTCTTCCTAAACATAAGTGTGGTGATGAAGTGCTTATATGAATTCGGCAACGAAGCAAGAAAAAACAACGCTCGATCCTCCTCACTAAATTAAAAATCAATCCGATTCAAATCATTGATCAAATTTATATGCCCATCATATCACACCCCGCCCCTATTTCTAACTTGAAGAGCATCTTCTTAAGAAATAATTTATTTGACAAAGACTTGACCAAATAAATCTCATCCAATTGACCCCACATGCTCTTGGCCGTATTTTCCGATATCACGTGATTGATCACCTCATCCATGATATACATTTCAATTGAAGAAATCGCAATTTGATCAATATCACTCCATTCGGCTTCGGTCATATCCACCAGATACTTCTCTATACCCAACAATATTATAACCAACAATTGTTGAACAAGAGCACCTCGCATCCTTCTTTTCCACAACATAAAATTAATTTTCTCATCAAAAGGTTTTATCTCAAATTTCATTGAGCCTCCGGATTCATAACTAGGATCCCACTTCTTAGAACCTCCACTTGTAGAAGTTTATTCAGGAGTACACAACACCTCTTCCTCCATTTGGAACAAATTCTAGAACTTATGCCAATATCACTCAAATTGATTCAAGTCTAACTAAAATACCGAGCAAACCAAGCAACCAAAGCTCCAATACCACTTGTTGTGCGAAAACAGTCATATGTTAAGCAACTAAGACCATAAACTCACTTTAGAATTTTACCAAACACTTGGTGTGAGAAAAACACCCAAGACCTTGTTCCTAATAAAAACTAAGTGTGAAAACTCAAAAAGAATCCAACCAAACATCAACAAGTAAGATAACTAGAACATGCAAACAATCAAAGCAAATAAACGACAATAATGTAACGTGGTTCACCCAAACTAGGGTTACATCCACAATGGTAGGATTTATTCTTTCTTTGATAAATGGAGGAACCACATGGTTACACACTCACACCCTTTATCTTTCTAAGAAATTCACTCACAAACCAAGCACAAGAACTAAGCTTTAAACAAGAAGCTCTCACTCAGTTTTCTCTTAAAAAACTCATAAAATGTTCACTCTCGTTGGAAATATAGCACTACTGGAAAAACAAAATATAAACTCCGATTTTGAGTTTTTCCTCAAAGTGGAAATTTTTTAAATATCAAGAAAACATTGTTTTTCTCCCAAAACAGTCATAAACTAACAGGAAACCACCAGATAGTCAATATACACCACATTATGTTGTAGTAAAAACGGTGAAGTTCTAGTCATCTTATCTCCTCCACAAAGATTTTTTCATCAAAATAGATTACGAAGCTCTATGTTTTCTACATCATTAGCGGCGTGTTAGTGACTGACACGCTAAATGGACTGCCTACCTCCAACGCTACACATTCCATTTGCAGTATAAGCCGGGAAAGGAGAATCAGGTGGCGAATGCCCTTAGCAGTAAGATGCATGCCTTAGAGACTCCTAGGAGTCAAGTTTTTGGGTTCGATGAGGTTCGTGATCTTTAACCGAATGATGTGGATTTAAATTAATTTTTTCAACCTGCTAGTAGGACAATGGTTCTTTGAGCGAGTATCTATTACATGATGGATTTCTATAGTAGGGTACGCCCTTTTGTATTTCATGTTCTTATTTACGGGACAAGATCATTTCTGAGTTCCACGGAGGAGGGCTGTCGGTCCATTTAGGATAGGTACATATCCACACGATGCTGATGGATCAATTTTATTAGCCGATGATGATGAGAGATGCCAACGGCTTCATTATGCATTGCTACACTTGTCAGACAGTTAAGGGCCAACACACTAATGCGAGTATGTATACTCTATTGCTGATTCCCGAGAGACCATGGCAGGATGTCTCGATGGACTTGATAATGGGGCTTCCCCGTACATTTAGTGGTCATGATTCCATCATTGTCATGGTGGATGGGTTTTCTAAGATGTCGTACTTCATCCCTTGTACTCGCACGAAAGATGTGTCCCATGTGGCTTCATTAAATTTTTGCATAATTGTCTGTCTACACGTGGTTTCATGTACCATCACCTTCGATGGGGATGTACGATTTATGGGACATTTTTGCCGTACATTATGTTGACTTTTACGGACGGAGTTGTAGTCCTCAATCGCTTTCCACCCCCAAACGGATGGCCTAACGAAAGTGGTCAATAGGAGCGTGGGTGAACTATTGAGATGCATGTCTTCTGAGCAGCCTCGTAGGTAGGACATAGTGATAGCTCTGGATGAGTTCGCCTTTAATAATGTTGATAACCATTATACTGGCCTTTATCCTTTCCAGATCGCACTGAAAGAGTCACCTACTATGCCTAGAACTTTCCCGATGACGCCTACTTTCCCTTCAACTGAGGAGTTTTCCCCGATGAGCACCGCCACTTTGTCTCTTTCCACCGGGTGATTAAGTCACGGTACCTCCACAAGGCGCAGCAACAGGGCAAGGGTAACAAGCTTCTTATGTGCTGATTTGGGACTTTTCCTATTATCCGAGCTTGTGGGCCTAATTCTTATGAGGTTGACCTCCCCGACGAGTTTCTCATGCACCGCACGTTCAAAGTGGTGAATCTTTCTCCTTTTCAAGGAACCCATGCCCAGCCGATTCCTATCCCATCGGCTAAATTCCACCCGATTTGCTCTCACATTGATCGCATTGGGGGAATTCTAGACTCGGAGCTTGTATCCTCATCTTCGAGAGAATATATCTATTAGTTGGTTCCTTGGATTGGCTGACCCGAGGCCTAGGACTCATGGATTATAGAGGTCACCCTGTAGCACATCGACCTAGATTTTTACCGTCAATATACGGAATATATGGAGTCTTTTCAAGGGACGGAGAATGATGCATGAGCATAGGAACATGAGCATTATTTTTATTATTTTTTCTTATTTGTTCCTTTTTTAGACTTTTTTTATCTTTATTATAAATAGCCTAAGAGCCTCCTTTTATAACACTTTTGACATTTTCATAATGAGAACCTAGAGAGAGAAATTGAGACGCATTCATGAATTCTTCTATTTATTATTGTTGTTGTGTAAATTAATTTTTCATGCTTCCACACCTTATTTTACATTAGTTCTTGTTCTTTGTTAGACCATTTTCTCTATTTTCAATGTAAAATAAATAAATTTTGGGTTCTCTAGAAATAAAAACACGCTGAACTCAATTTGTAGATGACATTTCCATTAGTGGTGTAGTAGGAAAATTGCGGCACGAGAATACAATTACATTTGTAATGCCAAACCACAACAACTTTTTAAATAAAAAAATGCAAAAAATATGGAATGACAGGTCTAGTGCCGCGGAGACAAATGGACATATATCTGGTTAAAATAGTCAAAGTTTAAAGATAGAAAATGGCAAAATGCTATAATTGAATATGTGTTGGAGTTGCAAGATATCACTGAATATAGAACATTGTATCCTCCTTCGGTTGTCATCTCAGCCTGTTGCTATATTGGGCAACTGCATTGAAGTTCAGATAACATTTGTTGCAATTCAACTTTTTAAGGTCTTTTCTTAGGAGATAAAGTATAAATTCTTTTTCTTATCGAGTGAAAAATCTCCTGATTAACATGATGTGTTCTATTTAATATGACTTTCAATCTGTGAAGATATCATATCTTATACAAGTCTTCGTTCAGCCAAATTTTAAGAACTCCCGTTTGACAAATGGTCTGATAATGTGCATGTGGCCTCAAGTTGGTTGTCATGCTAAACAAATATGCAAGCAGTTTTCTTTTTGTCTAGGATGAATGTTGTTTATAGGTTTAGGATAATTAATATGTTCTAAATGCCTACTTCACCATTAAGGTTTGACAATTCCTGAAGAAGTGATTTTTGTTCTAGCACCTTCAGTTTCATTATTCCCTATATGTAAATAAATGCATAAATTTTTCCCCTACAACCTGCAAGGCAGTAATTTTTATCACATGGGCAGCTAACTTATTTAGCCCATTATGTTGGTTACTGCCATAATTTATGTTATTTTTCTGGTGCATTTTGGTATATTTGACTACAAAATTCTTCAAATGATAGAATGACATATATAGTGTTAGTTGTGAATATCTTATATGCATTATGCCAAATTAAAATGGATAGTATAGCTACCGGCATATATAATAATTATAGGTATGTTCTGTGTTTTTACTCTATTAAAATGATTGGAAATAGAAAATCGTGAAAGAAATATTACGCAGTAGATGTAAGACCCTGCAATTTTATTAATTTTAATTGTGGAATTAATTGAATTAAATGTGAGAAGAATTAATTAATAATCAATCCGAAACAAAGTAAATATTAACTAGCAAGATAAGAGTTAGTATTTACTATTGGATTTAAATTGGCTTGCGTGTGTGAGTCGTGTCGAGAATAAATTAATAGAATAAAAATTAAAACATTTATACATCACCCAAATAATCATTTCGAGTGCGCCAACGTATCCGGAAGGGTCGAAATAGTTAGAAAAGTCTACTCGGGGGTTTAGTTTAGGTTTCGGGATAGGTTTAGGCCAAATCAACACCTCGAGGGGGGGGGGGGGGTATTTGTGTCTTTTGAAAAATTGGGGCTAATTAATGGACAAAAATTGGAGAAATATATATGCATGTACGTGGGAGAAGTTAGGGTCTTTATCTGCAAAAGAAAAGAGAGAGTCCAAGAGGAAGAAGGAGAAGATATTTCTAGGAGCTCCAAGACCAAACCCACCCATCTCTCAACAAGAGCACCATCAATGTGTAGATCCGGAAGAGAGTAACGCATCTATGCCACTTTCGTTCAACAATTCAGACCTTCCCAATAAGGAAAGTGGTTATCTTGCTTTAATTAGTGCCTATATTATACATGTTAGAGTAGAATTGATGATATACACATGATATGATGAAATATGGGTTGAAATTGAATTTTTAATCAAGCCTTTGGGTAGGAAATTGAATGTAGATGAATTACCATATGTAGAGGCTATGAATCTGGGTTCATACATGAAGAAAAAAGAATTTAATTTTGGGTTGTGGGTGGATAAACTTATTGATGATGTCAAACTAGGGCTTTTGACATTTGATTAAATTCCTTCACCCATATAGGAGATTTAATGAGGTTTAATGGTTAGAAGATGTTAGGGACCATATAAATGTATGTAAAATGGCTTTAGGACTATTAATTGTGAGTTGGGTAAAGTTTGATGTGAATTGGGTGAACAAAAATGGGCAAAAATGCAGGTTTCCTAAGGTAGAGGACTATCTGGGTAAAGGTCGTTCGAACGACCTGGGGAACTTAACAGGTCGTACGAACGACCTCGTTCGAACGAGAATTCAATGAGAATTCCAACAAAAATTCAGAGTTTAGTTCGTTCAAAGTTTGTTCGAACGAACTCATTTGAACGACGTACTAATAAGATTTCAGAGTGAAGTTCGTTCGAAGTTTCATTCGAACGGGATTCTAGGCACTTCGAACGAGATTTCAGATTTTTGAAAATTTAGGGGACGATATGCAATTTGGTGATAATAATTCGAGAATAATGAACGACTTAAGGTTTTATAGGGCAACCACATTTCTTGAGCTAGTAACATAAAGTATAGAAGTATATAAGTATAAGAGGGACTCCATAGTGATATCCATTATAAGTAATGCGATACGATAGAGAGAATAGTCGTAATTAGGAACATCGTGAATATTGTTAAGAATGACAATTCGTACAAATATGGAATATATAGGTGGTGTGATCCTATTAATTATATAGGTTGTGTGTACCTATTGTATGAATCCTTATGTGTATGACATACCTACCATAATTTCTATCACGGGAGGTCTTAGGAAGGGGACAATCTTATCTTGATGAGCCTTCAGGGGAATTTTAGATTGTTACCTCAGAACATAGGTCTGGGAAAGACTTATCTGTGGGTTGATAAGTTTGCAATCACGTGTGTGCATAGGTATTTACATAGCCCATGGGGATGGGAACTATGTTCGCCTCCATTGTGTGTGATATGTGTTGATACGATTCCAGAGTGATTCGAAATTCGTAGTCCTTATGTGCTAGATGTACCGGGACTGATAGCAGAGTATGTGTGCACCACAGGTTTAACCTTTTCGGGTGTTGTATTAATATATATATGATGATAGTGATATATATGTATATACATTTGAGATTATTCTACTGTGTTTCTTACTAGATGATAAAGTTTACGATACTTAATATTAATCAACAATGTGGGAACTTGAATGATTAATGTGTTATTCGAATCCGATTAAACTGACGTTATAATTATAAGAATGTATTATTGCGGTGTTATAATTGGGTACAATGGCTTAGGAAATTCATTAAAGGACTTGGGTTAAAATAGATAAGTGGGATAGCGTGACTAGTGTGGGTTAGGAGTCTGCTAGGCGTGCACATTAGTTAAGATGTGAGAATCTCAAGTGAGGGCATGAGGAACAAACATGGATATAATATTTACTGTTTAATGCATTTTAAACACTTGATGTTTTTAAACAATTTAAAACTCTGGCTCTGACGCGTTTTGTTCCAAATCTACTTTGTTTTTGTAAAAAGCTTTTAGGTGCCTAGCCACGGGGACGCAAAGTATAGGAGTTCCTACCAGTTGGCGTGCTGTAACAACTACCTCGGTACTAGACACCTCCACATCTATCCTTGATTCTTTCTGAGTTATTTACTTCAGTCGGGCATATTGCCTATCATATATTAAGATGTACTCAGAGATAGTAATTGTAGACTCTTATTTATATTTCAGTTGTGGGGATTTATTTCATTTATGACTTTTGTATTTGGGATTTATACTAGACGTGCTTACTCCAGACTCGGTTATTCATTTATGTCATTCTTATTTTCTATGAGATTGTATTAGATGGTGAATAGTCATATTAATTATTTTTGGTTGCATGTAAATTTTAAAACATAAAATTTGACACTTGACTTTTTAATTACTAGGTGGTTACTAATTAATAAAAATTTTCAACAGTGATACTAAGAATGAACCAACCGGATATTATATTTTTAATTTAATAAAGGACTAATCACCCGATATTTAATTAGGCGGGGTGTCACAGGTGGTATCGGAGCATCAGGTTCTAGAGTCTTTTAGGATCTGTGCGGCTTTTCACGTTTCAGCGTAGCGTTCTTTGATGTAGAGCCTTATCATAGGATTGTTGCATCACTCTATGTATGAGAATTATACTCTCCTACGATTAAGTACAGTTGATGCAATTCATATACGAGTTCGGATGGGCTTTGTACACCGAACAATAGGGGATGACCAGTAAAGGGCCGTTAGAAGGACTGTAGGAAAAGAGGTAGAGTAGGATCTATGGAGTATTCTAAGAATGGTGATCGTGATACAAGTCACCAAAATTATTATCTAAGAAGACGATAATAAGGGACACGCACTCGGAGAAATGACTTCCTAAACATTGTTACAGATAACAATAGTGCCACTTCAGACTCACCCAGACTAGTTAATAAATAAGGGAGTCCGGGGAACTCTTTCGAAGAGTCGCCTATAAGGATTTGAAGAAGAGATGAAGTGTGATGGACCAATATAAGGAGATAATACAAAGGCAATGGTGTAGGGTGGGGTGCAGTGACACTCAGAATTAAATTTCAGACAAAAGTTTTAGCTCATACGGAGCAGCACAGAGCGATGATAGCCAGTCGCTGCATATAAAGTAGTATATATGGAGTCAACGAGAGATTGAGCGCAGTTTGACTGTAAGATCTCCCATCTACTGTTCAAATAAAGATATGAATGGGATTACGAACTTATCATAAGCAGGTCAGGTAGAGACCGACCGTGAAAGATGAGTTAATATGGTTAACGAACTTCGTAGCCAAAGAAAGGGGATACGAAGAATATGAAGAGTCTGTAAATTGAGAATGAACTCATAAGTGGAATACCCAAGCATGAATGGGAGATATAGTTAAAATAACTAGTTTCAGTAACGTCAAAGCCATACGTTTATAAGATTACATCAACGCTTCTAGGAGAAGGGCACTAAAAAGATTAAAAATTTTAAAGAAAGAGTAACCCCAAATTTAATGGTACTAGGGAGGTACCACAAAAGGGTATACCCAGTAGGGGGACCATTTAAATGCTTAGATCATTTAAATTCTTACCATGTGATGGTAGATTCAGTCAGGGCTATTAAGGATATTAACTAGCCCCATAGGGCCAGAGGAGCCAAAGGGACAACGGGGGTAGCAATAGGGGCTATGATTGCTAGGTTCGATAGAATGACACATCGACATGAACAATGTGGACAGAAATGGATAATGGACACATGAAAGTACTCTTTAGGTGGTGAGTAAGACCATCGGTATTAAACTAACCCACATTGGTAAAGTGAGAACTGTCAGACTGGGGAGGTAAGGGAAGATGATGTCACTAGGGACATGTCCAAAAGTGAGAGAGTTTCTCTGTCAAGTTGTTACCGTTATGGAGTGACGGAATGCACAAATAGGAATCTCTCAAAGTGGGACATAAGGAAATCGCAAGATGAGATCTTGGATACGCAACCATTATAATTGAACAAGGGGTCATTTCCGGCATAAGGTTTATGCTCAGGGACCCATTAATCATACAAGGTAGGTGGAAAATGGAGATAGAATAATTGTGTTACCCTTATAAGTAAGGGATGATGTTCGGGTGACATAAGTAAGTCACAATAATTGATTAGTAACTCTACAATTCTAATGTTCGTCGAGTTTAGTGGGCGCGCTGGAGATAGTAGCCTTATTATGTATAAGACTACCATTGGGTAGCGAGACTTTTGTGCCAATTGCGGGGAGGAATAAGTGTGGATAGTAAGAGAATTTTATTATATATGTTACATAGAGATTTGCTACTTTTGGGTGTTATAATAGTAGAGCATATTATTATATTGTGTAATAACTAGTTACCAGAGTTTGAGCGATAGTAAATTATGTGACAAGACTATCGTACTCGTTATATCAGGGTGAAATAATTGGTTACCTGAAAGAGGGTTGAGCCTGTATATATATTGCATTGTATTGTAGACTTCGGGGAGTATGTTGTCTTGTTATATTCAATCACAGTGAGTGGGGACTTTTACTTATGTGATTAAGAGTATATTAAATTATTGTCGAGGAGAGTAATATAGATCATTAATTAAATAGCCCTGACAACTCAGTGATAATGATAGCTCCGTCATAGAGGTCATCTTAGAGACATGAGAGTGGACGAGTATACTTTTATTATCAACAAACAAAAATTATGGGGTACATGTTATGACTAAGGGCCTAATGGATCTCGATGACCATCAATGATAGATAGTAGTGTATCGGGGCGTTCGTTGTTTGGATTTTGCTTGCGAGACATCCCATGCATGAAACTTAGCGAACGGTGGCAGTTGGGAGATATTTTTCCTTTAGTACATGGGTTTAGTACTGTAGGTATTACACGTGTGTGTAGTTATAACTGTGAGTTAATTGTTGTGTCACGAATTAAGGTCGTTAGAGTCGTATTATGTTAGTATGCAAAAATGTTATTAATCGTTGACACCATGAGAAAACCGGTGGGACAACAAAGGATATAATTAAGTGGGAAATGTAGGGTGGCTTCGTATGACCTTACGATATAGTTATGCCAAATATGTGAGGCATAGTTTAAGATGAATGTAACATGTCTAGGATGGTTGTGCAGAAATGCACAAAGTATATGGTGTATGGGTGCCTTAGTTAAATGTATCTTCAATAACATTTACAGGGATGAGTCTTGGAAATGTGAGAATTCACATAGACGTATGGATATATTTGAAGTAGGAATAGAATGAGGAAAAGAGGAAGAGAAATTTCTTAGTGAGAAAGGGAATCATTAGAGACCAAAGAGTATAAGGATAAGGAATGTTATAGTGGTGTAAATGTAAGAAATGTATGATGTAGATTCTTAAGAATATTCAACAGTCGCCCGGTATAGAGGAGTAATATGATGAGAGAGACGTCATAACAAATTTAAAAGATATTGAAGCTGTCACGAGTAGTCGGGTAGGATTGAAAATATCTCCCATGAATAAATGAATCACTAGTTCAAATGGTAGTGTATAGACCATCAGACTAAAAAGTACCAATAATGAAGAGACATGTGGAATAACGTAATATTCTAAAAATGTGGAAAGAAGTGGAAATATATGTCTGATAAGCACTAATGACCAAAGGAGTTGACACATGGAGATGTTGGATATATTTTTTTCAGTAGAGGAAATACGTTGGCCGTGCGTAGAGAGGCTCATATTAGTGATAAAATGGAAGCAAAATTGCAATGTGTCGTATAAGCACCAAGGTAAACTGTTAGACTTAAATGATGGAATATTTTGACATGTGATGACTAAAGAAAATTAGTAACTAGAATGGAACAGTAAGGGTATACTATTCGACTGAAGGGTGCCATTAGTAGAGTGACATTGAGATAATGAAGATTTCATGGAGTGCCACTCGATAGTGTGTCCGATCGGGACAAGATTTTCAAGTCGCGATTTTGGGAGAGTTTCCGAGAGGCTATGTGTACTGAGTTGCAATTGAGTTCATCCGATCACCCACAGACGGATGGGCAGACAGAGCGCATAAATCAGATGCTAGGGGATATGTTGCGACTATGTATTCTAGATTTTGAGGGAGGTTGGGAGCAGTACCTTCCGATGGTAGAGTTTGCATATAAAAACTCTTATAAGTTTAGCATTGGTATGGACCCATTCGAGGCATTGTACGGTAGGCCTTGCCGTTATCCTTGTTATTGGTTATCTTTGGGGAATAACAAACTGCTCGGGCCAAAAGTGATTCAGGATACATCAGCCAGAATAGAGATGATCAGGAGTCACATACGGGTTGCTCAAGATAGACATAAGAGCTGCGTAGATGACAAGAGATTCTTCAGGTTGTTCAGTATAGGGGATCATGTATTATTACGAGTATCTCCTAGGAATAAGATAATGCGATCTGGGAAAAAGGGGAAGTTGGCGCCAAAGATATGAAGGGTCATTCAATATTATTCAGCGGATTGGGCTAATAGCCTACAGACTTAGGTTACTCGAGAACCTACATAGGATTCACGATGTGTTTCAAATATCTTCGCTGAGGAGACACTACAAGAAAAGTGACAATAAAGGACACCAGTATTAGGGACAACTTTAAAGCTGTCCTTTAAAAAAATATATAAGGGATAGTAAATTATAGCTGTCCTCTTAGATCTATTATAAAGGACGGGTAATTTTTTAAGCATCCTTTATAATAGTTTTAGGGACATCAAATATTTATTGTCCTTTATAAGTCCTCTAATAGGACAACGAATAGCTGTCCTTTTACAAAAAAAAATTCCCTTTTTTTCCCCTCATTCGCGAAATTATTTTTTCATTTTTTTCATTCCCTCTACTATCAAATAACAGACTCACCCGCTTCTTTCTCCTCTCCTCACACTATCAAAGCCAAACCCTATACCCAAACCCTATATCGTTAAACATTCGGAATCACCCGCTCTATTCTCTCACTCTCTATATGGCGCTCTCTTTGTCTCGTAAAACACGTGAAATCGTGAAACCTTCAGACAATTTTGTGAAACTTCGGACTCACCCTCTTCTCTATTCTCTCGCTCTCTCTATTGCACTCTCTCTCTCATAAAACTTGTCGAGTTCTCTCTTGAAGAATAAACTCTTGAACAATAAAGGAATGCGGGCTTGCTCATATAGAATTGATTTTTATTTGATTTTGTGTTTGACTTTAGAACTGATTTTGCTTTTTATTATAAAACTGATTTTATGTTTGATTATAGGCTGATTTTGTGTGCAAAGTCATTCAACTTCATAACTTATGAACTACATTAGAAATATGTTATGAATCATACATTTTAAATTTTGTGTGCCAAGCTCTTTCACTATCAAGCTGTTTCGGAAATCGATGTTTATAAGTCTGAGCCTTGGGAGTTTGCAGGTTTCTTTTTTACGATGTAGTTTTAGATTTATATATATGAATGTCTGAAAATTTGATGATGAAGATAAGATTTTTTAGAATAAGAAAATAGAGGCTTGTGTAATGATTTAGATTTAGAAGTAATCGTATGTATATTTGAAGTCTCTTAAATGTCTCTCTAAAGATATGTAGTCTCTTAAAAATTTACTGGGTAAACACGTTACTGATTTGCATCAATTTTACTGATACCCATATAACCTCCTGTATCAAATTTTCTTACGTGAAGAAAAATATTCAAATGGTTTTTCTAATACATCATATGATTTTCTACCGATTGTAAGGACCAGAGAATGGGGAATTTTAGTTTTAAAAAAAGTCTCAATCGGAGATGCTAGATCTTGATATATCCTTAATATTCATTCTCTGTGAGTTTGATTAATTTTTATCAACAATAAATGTGAAATCATTCCTTTCGACTTCACGTTCTACACCAACAAAATTGGTCCATCCATTTCAAACGTTCTTTAAAACTGGTGAAACCGTTTGATTTCTTCAAAATCATATAAGAATTCTAGCGTCTCCCAGTCTGGCTTAAATCAAATCCATAAAAAAGCCAATTTGGTTCGGAATAAAAAAATCTGGAGAATCCACCACCAAACAACACCAACAGGAAATACCAACATAAAGTGCTAATTCAGTTTGGCAAAAAAGGTCGATCGACGACCTCTCCTTCAACCACTTCTATAACCTAGTTTGGCAAGAACTGGCGAATAAAAAGACAAAATTCAGCATCAACTATTATTGGTCGGCGACAATCCAATAACAAGATCCGATCTTCATCGCCAGATCCATAAATTTCTCCTGGTCAGCATTCAAGGAAGTATCACCGGACCATTTTATTGGTCAGCAACTTCAACAGACCATTGTGTTTTGGTCGGTGGTCACTACACTCGAACCAAACCCTCTATCATGAAACCTTCAGACTCACCTGATCAAAACCAAACGCTATACCCAAACCCTCTATCGTGAAACCTTCGGACTCACCCGCTTCTCTGTTCTCTAACTATCTCTCTCTCTCTCTCTCTCTCGTAAAACATGTGAAACCGTGAAACCTTCAGACGGTTTCGTGAAACCTTCAAACTCACCCACTTCTTTGTTGTCTCACTCTCTATATCACGCTCTCTCTCTTGCAAAACTCGTAGGGTTATCTCCTTAAGAATAAACTCTTGAAGAATAACTCTTGAAGAATAAAGGTATGCGGGCTTGCTCATATATAATTGATTTTTTATTTTATTTTGTGTTTGATTTTAGAATTGATTTTGTTTGTTATTATAGAACCGATTTTATGTTTGATTATAGACTGATTTTGTGTGCAAAGATTTTGTGTTTGATTATAGACTGATTTTGTGTGCAAATTCATTCAACTTCATAACTTATAAACGACATTACAAATCAGTTATGAATCATACATTGTAAATTTTTTGTGCCAAGCCCTTTCGCTTTCAAGTTGTTTTAAAAATTGATGTTTATAAGTCTGAGCCTTAGGAGTTTGCAGGTTTCTTTTTTACGATGTAGTTTTAGATTTATATATATGTATGTCTGAAACTGTGATGATGAAGATAAGATTTTTTAGAATGAGAAAATAGAGGCTTGTGGAATGATTTAGATTTAGAAGTATTCGCTTGTATGTTTGTGTGTGTGTGTGTGGAATTGTAGTTGGAAGGGTAGAAATGAAATAAAGATGGGATTTATCACTGAAACTTTAGAATAAAATGGGAAATAAAGGTTTATGGAGAAATCTAGAATGCGCATGTGTGTTCTCATTAATGAATTGATTGCTGATGTGGATGTATGTGCATGCACACTGTGTGTGTAGTTAGAGGTGGGAGTGAAGAAGTGCAGTAAAGATCATATTTTGATTGTTATGACTATATGTATATTTGAACATATATGTATATACATGTAATTATACACTTTGATTTTGATAAGAAAAATCCATGTTTTCATTGTGTTTGTGTTCTATACAAAAAAAATCCATGCACAGATAATGTCTACACATTGATTTCATGAATTAAGCATCTCGACATTCAAAACTCCTTATCTCGATACCCAACGTGTGTTGTGATGCCAAAATTCCCCAACTACACGGACCAATAAGAAATGGACACCTGTCATCCTACGTGGCAATATTTATACTTGGTCGAAACCCAAGGACAGTTGGTCGACATACCAACCAACTCAAGGAATACCAACCAACTCAAGGAAGACCACCCACCCTTAGAAGACCAACAGTCATATTCATTGTACATAGATGTAAATGTCTGAATATATAAATACATTCCATCTTTTGGACTCCCATCACTATATATACATTCATTCCCTTAGCCAAAGGGACAGGTTGAACAATCTGAACTAACCAATTCTCTACACACCTCTCTCTCTCTACACCATATTGTGCTATTATAAAACCCTAGGAATAAAATAACAGTGGACGTAAGATTTCCTTATAGTCAAACCACTTTAAAAGTCTTTGTCTCTTATATGTTCGATGTGCTTGTTTATCTTCATTTCATCTTCAATCTCATCCTCATCATTTATTTGTTGTTGATGCCGATAAGATGGCTTGGGTCCATTTCTAGTCATCAACAGATTGAAGTCGTCAGTGGGAAATCGACACAAGAATTATTTTCATCTTGTTATAAAAAATGAAGATTATCATCGTCAAAAGCTAAGTTTTCTTTCTATATACATTTGTATAAATAGTTATATGTTCATATACACATTGCATATCAATATAAGATTTTGATATATTTTCATAAATCTCACACTCAATTTTTAATGAGTTGAAAATCTGCTTAAAATATTGATTTTAGACCCCTTCCTAAATGTCTCTCTAAAGATATGTAGTCTCTTAAAAATTTACTGGGTAAACACGTTACTGATATGCATCAATTTTACTGATACCCATATAATATCCTGTATCAAATTTCTGACCTGAAGAAAAATATTCAAATGGTTTTTGCCAATACATCATATGATTTTCTACCGATTGTAAGAACCGAAGAATGGGGAATTTTAGTATAGAAAAAAATCTCTATCGGAGATGCCAAATCTTGATATATCCTTAATATTCGTTCTCTATGAGTTCGATTAATTTTTATCAACAATAAATGTGAAATCATTCCTTTCGACTTCACGTTCTACACCAATAAAATTTGACCATCTATTTCAAATGTTCTTTAAAACTATTGAAACCATTTGACTTATTCAAAACCATATAAGAATCCAAGAGTCTCCCTGTCTGACTTAAATTAAATCTACAAAAAAGCCAATTTGGTTCGGAATCAAAAAATTCGGAGAATCCACCACCAAACAACACTAACAGGAAATACCAAAATGAAGTGCTAATTCAGTTTGAAAAAAAAGGCCGATCAATGACCTCTCCTTCGACTACTTCTATAACCTAGTTTGGCAAGAACTGCCAAATAAAAAGACAAAATTCAGCGTCAACTATTATTGATCGGCGATAATCCAATAAAAAGATCTGATCTTCATCGTCGGATCCATAAATTTCTCCTGGTCATCATTCAAGGAAGTATCACCGGACCATTTTATTGGTCGACAACTTCAACGGACCATTGTGTATTGGTCGGCGGTCACTACACTCAAACCAAACCCTCTATCATGAAACCTTTGGATTCACCCGATCAAAGCCAAACGCTATACCCAAACCCACTATTGTGAAAACTTTGGACTCACCCGCTTCTTTGTTCTCTCACTCTCTCTATCGCGCTCTCTCTCTCGTAAAACTCGACGGGTTCTCTCCTAAAGAATAAACTCTTGAAGAATAAAGGTATGCGGGCTTGCTCATATATAATTGATTTTTTATTTGATTTTGTGTTTGATTTTAGAATTGATTTTGTTTTTTATTATAGAACTGATTTTATGTTTGATTATAGACTGATTTTGTGTGCAAAGATTTTGTGTTTGATTATAGACTGATTTTGTGTGCAAAGTCATTCAACTTCATAACTTATGAACTACATTACAAATCAGTTATGAATCATACATTCAAAATTTTATGTGCCAAGCCCTTTCCCTTTCAAGTTGTTTCAAAAATTGATGTTTATAAGTCTGAGCCTTAGGGGTTTGCAGGTTTCTTTTTTACGATGTAGTTTTAGATTTATATGTATGTCTAAAACTATGATGATAAAGATAAGATTTTTTAGAATGAGGAAATAGAGGCTTGTGGAATGATTTAGATTTAGAAGTAATCGCATATATGGTTGTGTGTGTGTGTGGAATTGTAGTTGGAAGGGTAGAAATGAAATAAAGATGGGATTTATCACTGCAACTTTAGACTAAAATGAGAAATAAAGGTTTATAAAGAATTCTAGAAGTATAATTAATCGTCAAACCTGTGCATGTGTGTTCTCATTAATGAATTGATTGCTTATGTGCATATATGTGCGTGCACACTGTGTGTTTAGTTGGAGGTGGAAGTGAAGAAGTGCAGTAAAGATCATATTTTGATTGTTATGACTATATGTATACTTGTACATATATGTATATACATGTAATTATGCACTTTGATTTTGACAAAAAAAATTCATGTTTTCATTGTGTTTGTGTTCTATACAAAAAAAATCCATGCACAGATAATGTCTATACTTTGATTTTATGAATTAAGCATCTCGGCATTCAAAACTCCTTATCTCTATACCCAACGTGTGTAAGCATATCCCCGACGTGTCTGAACATGTCCCAAATAATAAAATTTTACTCTATTTTAACAAGTCAACATGTGTTTGGTCATGTTTAGAACACGATGTCCTACAATGACACTTAAAGCACTACTTGCTGAGTGTATATGTTTCTTAGTTGAAACCACTATGAAGGAGGCTCATCACTATAATATATAAAATCCTTACACATTTCTCAAACGATGTTTCCTTTAATATTAAGTCATAATAACTCTCTATATCTTGTATATGTATATGCATGCACACTTGTTATGTTTAAATTGTATATCTTGTATATGTATGCTAATATATTTTTGTTATTTATCGAATTGTATCTTAGGAGTTGATATGAATAAAAGTTGGATCGAATCACGTGATTGTAATTCAAAATAATACATAGATGGGGTTGAAAGGTTTATTAGCTTTGCATATAGGAATAAAAATATGCAATCTTCATATATCAAATGCCCATGTTGTAAATGTGTAAACCGAGTCTACCATAACCTTCGCACTGTGAAGGGTCACATAGAGATGCATGGTTTTGATAGGACTTATAAGGATTGGATTTATTACAGGGAGTTGGTCAATGCATTGGAGGACAATACATGTAATTTTTATAATGAGGTGTCACTTGATTATATATCATATGAATCGAGCTTGGGGGAAAATATGATTGCAATGGTTCAAGAAGGAAGGGGAGTTCTACAGACGCATGAAAATTCATGTAGTGATGGACATGTAGTAGAAGATGTGGTGCCTAAAGGACAACAACACCTGTCCTTATAAATATGTAATAATATATGGATTTAAAAGGACAGAACAAAAAGGACAACAATTGTTGTCCTAATTACTAAAAAAGGACAGCAGTTCTTATCCTTTTAGCCTTTTATGACGCCCATCTATTAGGATAGATCTTGTTATCCTTGTGACTATCCCAAATGCTATTAGGTACAACAAATGAGCTTTTGGGACAGTAAATTATCTATCCTTAATTGTTATTTCTCTACTAGTGAGATACCTTCAGAATGATTTGGCCCACACCCATATTGCTTTAGAGGAGATTGATTTGCTACCCGATAGTTCATATGAGGAGGGGCCAATTACTATCCTAGACAGTTGTGATAGGAAACTGAGGTCGAATGTGGTTCCATTAGTTCGTGTACAGTGACGACATCATGATATCGAGGAGTCGACTTGGGAGCGCGAGGATGATATGCGCGAGAGATACCCAGAGTCATTCTTACCAGGTATACCTTTTATTTTCAAATTTTGGGACGAAATTCCGTAATTAGGGGGGAAAGTATGTAATACCCCATAATTTTATTGATTTTAATTGTGGTATTAATTGAATTAAATGTGAGAAGAATTAATTAATAATTAATGCGAAACAAAATAAATATTAAGTAGCGAGATATTGGTTAGTATTTATTATTTGGAATTACATTAAATATTACTGAGCAAATAAAGTAATATATGATTTTGAATGTGATTGTGAATTTATGAAAATTTTCGCGGGAGAGAAATATGAGTATTATGGAATATAAGTCGGGATGCGCGTGCGAGCCGTGTCGGGACTAAATTAATAGAATAAAAAGTAAAACACTTATAAATCACCCAAGTGGTCATTTTCGAGTGTGCCAACGTGTTGGGAAGGTTCGAAATAGTTAGAAAAGTATACCAAGGGATTTAATTTGGGTTTCGGGATAGTTTTAGGCCAAATTGACACCCCAAAGGGGAATTTGGGTCTTTTGAAAAATTAGGGCTAATTAATGGACGAAAATTTGAGAAATATATTTGCATGACGCGGGAGAAGTTAGGTTATTTATCCGCAAAAGAAAAGAGAGAGTCCAAGAGGAAGAAGGAGAAGAGATTTCTAGGAGCTCCAAGACCAAACCCACCCATCTTTCACCAAGAACACCATCAACGTGTAGATCGGGAAGAGAGGAACGCATCTATACTACTTTCATTCAAGGATTTAGACGTTCCCAATATGGAAAGTGGTTATCTTGCTTTAATTAGTGCATATATTATACATGTTAGAGTAGAATTGATGATATATACAGAATATGATTAAATCTGGGTTGAAATTGAATTGTTAATCAAGATTTTGGGTTGGAAATTGAATGTAAATGAATTACCATATGTAGCGGCTATGAATCCGGGTTGATACATAAAGGAAAATGAATTTAATTTTGGGTTTTGGGTCAAAAAAATTATTGATGATGTAAAACTAGGGCTTTGGACATTTGATTAAATTCCTTCACCCATGTATGAGATTTAATGAGGCTCGATGGTTAAAAGATGAGAGAGACCATCTAAATGTATGTAAAAGGGTGTTAGGACCATTAATTGTGAGTGGGGTAAAGTTTGATGTGAATTGGGTGAACAAAAATGGGCAAAAATGTAAGTTTCCTAAGGTAGAAGACGAACTGGGTAAAGGTCGTTCGAATGACCTGGGGAATTGGAAAGTCATTCGAACGACCTCGTTCGAATAAGAATCCAATGAGAAATCCAATGAATCTGCTAAATTCAATATTAAATCCCTATTGGCTTGCCTAGTCTTCAAATAATATATGTTTTTTCCAACAGTAACCCATTTGTAACAAAACACCAACTCTCGGACCCCAATATGAGTCCCGTAAATTTCATTTAACCTATTAACACCATTTATAACCCTCCAAGTGTTTGGTGCCATCTTAGAAAAAGAACCACATCAAAGTATTGAGAAAATTGAAGAAAAATAGGGTTTAGTGGAAAAGTGATGTCACACTCAGCTACGAATAAGGCGGGGGATCCAGTGACCCTCAGGAAGAGAATACACAATTATGGGACCGTGGGCTATCTCTAAATCTACCCAAACTGTAATTTTTCTTTTTTCTCTAAACTCATCTAATGAACCCTTGTCTACAATGTGAACCATGGTGAAAATAGAGAAAAAGATGATAAAACAGAGAAAGATAGAGAAGGCATACCGGGGATCTAAGGTGACTGCAAAAATTAAAGAAAAAATAATGACAGCAAACGATCCTACAAAGAAAGCATGAAGATGAAGGAAAACTTTGAATTGAAGGAGGTTTAAGGTGAAAAGAAAGGAGGGAAGTTTTCTTCATATATAGGTTGCCTTGATAAATGATAAGGAAATGATTAACTGAGAAAACGATTTCATTACTGTCGGCTGCACACTTCCCAAAGGTTCAAAAGACGATCGTGCCCTTTGATGGTTGAAAAAGTTTGAATTATTTACAAAAATTCCATTATCAAACAGTACTAGTGAAAATTTTTACAAGTATGGGAGGTCGGCTGTCGACTAATTACTCAAAATAGTACACCGAGCAATTTCTTGGTCCGAATACTCCATACTTTCGATCAATTGTCAAGCATGGAGCACTGGGGGCTTTTGTTGTATGTAAAAATTACTCTCCTACATGGACCAATGATAAATGTACACTTTCCCTACTACTTGGCCAACCAACCACCATGCTTAGCATCAAAGATATTTAGTCGGATGGAAAGCCGACCAACTCCAGAACGCCAACCATCGGGAAACTCAAAAGTTACTTGGATGGGATGCCAACCAACACTGAATTGCAAGAGTTTCATTTATTGTACACAAATATAAATGCTTGGAAATATAGAGGTATTACATCTCTAGGGTTTTACACCATTCTAAATACGAAATATTCCCTCAGCTAAAGGGACAACTCGAATCACTCATATGCACACCATACTGAGCTATTGTTACCCTACGAAATAATATCAACAGTGGACGTAAGCTATTTTACAGCTGAACCATTCTAAAAATCTCTTCTCTTTTGTGTGTGATTTGATTAACCTACTATATTTTTATCTGTGATTATAAATCTGAATTAAGTCCATTTTTAGACATCAATACTAACAAATAACATTGACCCAAAAACATATCCTTCAAATTTGTATTAGGAGATAATCTCTTTGATTCTTTGATAAATATTGTATATTATTTCTCTGAATTCAATGAGATATCTGTTTCTTCTATAGAATTTGACGGTCTTCATTATCGTTTTGTTTTCATTCTGTTGAATATGTAATGTAATTGGAATTAAGTAGTCGCACTCAGGTTCGAGCTGAGCAACCATATAATATTTAGGCCTTATGTAAGACTCACCAATTATCTCTTTCATTCCACGGTGCTTGTTTTATTAATCTTAGAATATGGATATTTTCTGTTATTTTAAATGTCGATTACAGTGTTCTTAATGAATATTTTCTGCTTTTTAGACAATAACATTTGATGAACCAGATATCACGAGTCTTGTTGACCTAGTGATCTCCTTTTTTTCCTTTTCCCTTTGATTAATGTAAGCAAGAAAAAAAAAGCAGACAATCTTTTATTGACCTACTTATTTGTTTTGTTTGGAAAAAAAATGATAAGCAAATTACACATCCATTTGGGTAGCATCCGAAATGTGCTAATAAATAATCAGTAGAAATGTGGAGTATGTAGTGGAAAGGCACAAGGATCTCCTGAAATGGTCATGCCTCCTCCAATTCAAAAAATTCAACTAAGAAGGGGTTTGTTTGAATTATTACCTCTTTACTTAAGGAAGAGTTTGATAATTTCAATCAGATGGGGTTTGGGGATGGTTGGTCTCCAATAAGTTAGAATCATTTCTGGTTTAGATATTGTAACTATAGTTTATTCGTATCTGTTGCCGAGACATAAATCTTGATTCACTGATTTTCAATGTTTATTACCCTTAACAGTCCCATAATACTAATGTGGTGGTATGATGCTTACTATAAAGATAATTGTATGCTTTTGCAATATTTCTTGGATACGTTAATTATATCTCAAACATGTAATCCCTCCTGATCCGGCCAAATTCAGACCATTTTTTATTCGCATTTGTGTAAGTTGAGGAGCATTTTCACATGATCAACTAATTTATTGAGTCACCAATGTTCAGAAGTGTCGTAACTCGTAACACATGTAGCTCTGCCTGGTGGACAATGTGTATATTTGACAACAAATTCACTAAATGGCACAACAACATAGTATTAATTATGAATACGTGATATACATTATGCATATTAGAACCAACCATATTAACACCAACCTCACATGCAGTTTGAATTTCTCTTGAGAGAAGAAGAGAAAGGTTCCCATATGTCCAGCCCATACGACACATATACACTAACAACATTTACCCCAAAACCTACCTCTAACTCCAACTTTGTAATATGACATCTCTTTAATTTATATATAATATTACTCTAAATAGAATGACATGTTTCTCTTTTATTGATTTGGGTTGCATTCATTATAATATTCTCTCATTTTGTTGAATCAGTAAAAAGATTACCCCTTTCGTCCCAAATAAAGAGTCAACTATTTATTTTTGGGTCGTCCTAAATTAATAACCTACTTTCTATTTTTTAACATAATCAAGGATCCAAATTTCCCAATAGTGAACATGTATTGATCTGGGCCATTGATTGAAAATATCCTTAATTTATACAAAAAAAGAATAGGGACTTTTAATTTGGGACGGATGGAGTATAATTTAATAGTCGAATGTAGGATGTAGATGAATAACCATATGAGCATGTTTCGATACTTACCAATTAGTTCTTTTAAACCACGGCGCTCATTTAATTTAATTAAATTGTTGGAATGAGAGTAAAACAAAGGCCTAGCCCCAGGACAACGAAATTGAGTAAACCCGTAAAAGATTAAAAAGTTTACCCTCATTAACATCAATTGGTTTTAAGTGAGATGGTGATTTGAGATCTAACTAGTGGTATCAAAGCCAATGGTCATGGGTTCAACTCTTTTCCATGTCATTTGTTTGGGGGATTATGTTGGAATGACAGTACAACAAAAGCCTTGCCCTAAAACAACTAACTTGAGTGAACACATAAAAGATTAAAAGTTTACCCTCCTTAACACAAATTGGTTTTAAATGAGATGGTCACGTGATATCTGACTAGACTAACAATATGGATATGTTTTGTTACTTCGATTGTCCAATACTACATTCTTAATGAGGAGAATCAACCATTCATCACTTATTGTGGCTCTTGTTAAATACTAGGAATAAACTTCCTTAATGGACCTACTTATCTTATTTAGTTAAAAATAAAGTGATAGTAAAATCATAAGTGATTCGGGTAAAAATGGCAATGCAACTGTGACTGTTTTTTTTAATAATATTACGTGTTTAATTATATCATTATTTGGTAGTTTCATATAAGATAGGGTATGTTGAGGTTCCAATCAATTGAAATTTGGGTTATCTATCATTTTTTGGTTCATTTTGGTTCTAGTGTTGCAACTGAAGATCATTCTTGTCACATGCTTAAACATAAATGTGGATTATTTGGTTTTCATGTTTATTAAAGTTCATAGGTCCTCACTACCACGGATCCACTATGTATTTATGATGCTTGTTTAAGAAATATTTGGTATTCTTTTGGAATCTTATATGTACGAAACTTGTGAGATGATTTCAACAAAAAACAAAAAGTAAATTACATTAAATCCCCCTGAATTATAGCGGTTTTGTAGATGACCCCCTAATCTAAAAAAACCCACAAAGATCCTGATAAACTATTTGAATTTGACACCTAAAAAATAGGCATAAGAATGTAACAATTTGTATGCATAAAATCGTGTTTTTATTAATAGCTTTTCAATGATAATGCGTTAGGTGTTAAAATTCAATAGTCTAAGGGACTCTTTGTTGGGCTTTTTAGATTGGGGGCATCTGCAAAATCACTATAGTACAGGGGGTCAGTGTAATTTACCCCCAAAAAATAAAAAAAAATTAACTATACAGATTTTTCTTGAAATCTACTGAACTATTTTTAATGAAAGAACCCGTTGAGTTATGCCTTTCGTTACAAGACCCCCTACATGCCACTAAAATTTCTTAAAGGGGATTTTTGCAACAAACTACATAGTTTATGGGGTTATTTGGAACTAGGAATGTGTTAATTTTGATTTCTTATTTCACTCCGATATTAATTGTTCTGTTGTACATGAAAGTTAACATAAAACACACTCAAACAAGACACTCTCAAAAGGTCTATTATTTTTATTTTCGCAAATGGGGTGTACACTACGTATAGACAAAGGAGAATATTCCTTGAGGCCATATTCCTATCCACTAAAGGAGGATTTTAGAGCCCGTGTGATGTCATGAGTGATATCAAATGAGGATGGTTCCCCATAAAACATTGATAGTTGACCAAAGTCAAATGGGGCTCAAAAAGCGTGCAATCGTTATTCAATTGGGGTTTATAGAAGGACCGAAGGTCTTCTACTTTAAGGGAGTTTGTTTAGACCCTGTGGAGGAATGTGGGGGTTATAATGGGGTGTCTAAAAATCCCATCAATAGGCGATCTTAGAATAGCGAAGGTCGTCGGAATATAGACATCCATTGAAAGTTGTGAATGTGTAGTCCCTATGTGTCGGAACTCTAGTGGGGATTTGAAGTTGGGGAATTTAGGGAGACTAAAAGGCGAGTTTTGATCGAGGTGTAGGTAAGGGTCAGATTCTGAGGACCTAAGAGTAGCGTGCGATCAATACGGGGATCACAACCTGATTCAGAGGGTCAAAGACAATTTTGAGGACCTAAATAATATATGCGACCAAAATGGGAACCGCGGCTTAATTTTGAGGGACAAGATCAATTCTAAGGACCTAAAGAGCGTATGTGACAAATAGGGATCATGTCCTAATTATGGGGACCTAAAGGACGTGTGCGACCAATATGGGGACTGTGACCTGATTCTGAGGTCCAAGTTCAATTATACGGAAGAAAGAGTATGCGCAACCAATATGGGTATCACGACATGATTATTAGTGCCAAGGATAATTTTGGGGACCTAAAGAGTGTTTATGACTAACACGGGATCACGACCTAATTCTGAGGGTCAAGGTCAATTCTACTAAAGAATGTGTGCGACTAATATGGGGATCACGACCTGATTTTTATGGTCAAGGTCAACTTTGAGGACCTAAATAGTCTGTTCGACCAATGCAAGGGTCACGACTCGATTTTGAGGACTAAGGTTGAGTTTGAGGACCTAAATAGTGTATGCGACCAATATATGGATCGCAGCCTGATTCTGAGGGTTAGAGTCAATTATGAGAACCTAACGAGTGTATGATACCAATACGGGGATCTCGACCTAATTTTGAGTGCCAAGGTCAATTCGTATGACCTAAAGAGTGTATGTTAACAATAGGGGCATCGCAGCCTAATTATGAGGCTTTAGGTCTAATTATGAGGACCTAAAGGATGCGTGCAAACAATACGAGAATCATGACCTAATTCTGACGGTTAAGGTCAATTCTAAGGACCTAAGAGTGTTTACACCGTGGCCTGATTCTAGAGGTCAAGGTCAATTATGAGGACCTAAAGAGTGAGTGACAGTTTTAGAAGGGGTATGTGATGGTTAAAGAACTTTATTGGGAAGCTTTTAAAAAAATCGAGAGGTTTTGTGATTTTTTCTGCTTGCATAATTTTGTTTTTGATGATTTTTCTGAAAAATGTGCATTTTTTTTGCAAAATTTGAGATTTTATTACCTTTGGAATTTTGTGATTTTTTGAGGCATTATTAGAAATTTTTGTATAAAACATTAAAGGGGATGACTCTCGGTATAGGGTGGTATGTGCCTACTTGTAGGTGGCATGGATACAAAGGGTTTTGAGGGTTCCAAGGGATACCTAATGGCTGGCAAGCACAGGGGGTGTCGGTTAGTATGACCCATACCCTGATTTAAAGGGGGTGAGTGCATCCCTCATTCTTCATGCCAACTCTCTCTCTCTCTCGAAAAGATCTTTGCGTATGTTTTGTGAATTATTTTTTTGATGAAATGGCGAATGTTGTGTAAGTCGATGAATGGGCCAATATCGAGTGGTTCCATCTCGGGAGGATGTCCGTGGGAGGAGGGGGGGAAGAACGCGTATCATGACACCAAGACTATAACATATGAGGGGGTTCTTTGAGGGAGATACAAAAGTATTGTTCTTGTACTGTGCATAATCCTAATGGCTATGTAAGTTTATTTTATGATTTTATATTTTTTATTTGAATTGTTTATTAATTTATTATTTATTGTTATTTTTGGAGTCTTCTTTTTGAGAAACTTATTTGGTAGATGAGGATACTGTAAAAAAAGATTCACGCTCGGGGTCCGACTAGAGTGAAGGAGGTTTAGGACCACCTCCCTAATGAGGTGAAGATCGTGGTGGGTATTATGGGCTTTGATGATTTGGCAGGGGCCTTAGATGAGACATCCGATCTACAGAGGTGTTATGCGATCTGGGGGAGAGATGGTGGGACACCATCCACACCCTCCACTTTTGTGTGGGTGAGATTATGGTAACTCCGAAGGAAGTGTATCAGACTACGGGGTTGCTATGTGAGGGGACACAGATTATGGTGGACTGATCACTTTGTTTGACGAATGGGAGATTTGAGTGACCTTGAGTCCTCTTACGAGGGTGGCCTCGGGAGAGTCGGTGAAGGTGGACCTATTGAAAGATACCTTATTAGGTGGGTGATAAATGTAGCTGATGGTTAGTCGGTGCGACAGCGACATGCCTCTGCATTTTATTCCTGTTGAGCGATGACGTTCACATTTATTTCTCCCCATTTCTACGAGATATCTTTATGACTCATGGAAACTTTTTATGATTCTTTGGATGTTTTCCATCAGTGTTGTTAGCCGACTTTCACAGGGGCACCATATCTTCTAGGGATAACATTATGTTTATGATTTTTCAGCTTTATTTTTGCATTCTTTTTGTGATAGTTTTTCTATTTTTTTTTTAACTTTTTGTTATTTTGATAATTTTTAGGTATGGTTTCATGAGGTGATTGGGTATAACACCTAATTGATGTTGTTGAAACATGAGAAGGACGACTCATGGCCTAGGATGAGGAGGTGGAGGAAGGAGAATAGGGCCTAAAAGAACCTACCGACCCTTAGGGACATGAGAGTTTCTTTGAACTCTCTAACGAGCAATAATGTTAGTTTTTATTTTATTACTTATTTTTTTGGATTTTCTCTATGATTTTTATTTACTTTTAGGTTTCATGTTAATGAATGAATTGGTTTGGGTAGGTGGCATTATACCCTTGGACTTGACTGATGGAGGAGATGAGAGTTACCTATTTCCATGAGAAGATGCGACGGTTGTTGTCGCACGAGTTTGGGTACAACTGGTAACCCTCCTTGTACCACTAGTCGGGGGAAAATTATTCCATATTTCTTTATCTTCAGGCCGATCGTTGGTGTACGGGGGGGGGGGGGGGGGGGGTCATCTATATCCCAGCGGTGCTTAAATCTACGTGCCAATGGGATTTTAGAGACAACGGATTTTCTTGCATTGTGTCCCTAATATTGACTGTATAGAATCTTCTAGTGACAGGTGGAATGAGTACGAACACCCAAGTAGCTGTCATAGTTATGTGGATGCGTTGTCGCTATAATCTTACTACTAGTATTCTTGCGGAGATGATGGACGATCTTGAGAACATTAAAGAGGACCCTTATTCTTTGTTTGGGGTGGTTATTTAATGCTTTACATGTGGATAGCAAATAGGGCTCATTTGGATAAGCCTCATGAGTATCCTCTTACCAGTATCCCCAATTATTTCTTCGGCCTTTAATGGATTTTGGATAAATGGGTTGATTGGATGATGGAAAGTGGAGTTAATCACCTCCATTACATCTTAATTTGGTAGGGTGAGGTAAAACCCATTATTTAATTGGATAATTATCACTCTGATTGACTTGCGGGTCTCTGTAGTACTTCCTTATACCTATCGTAGTGAGTTTTGTGCTAAGTAAGTTGGGAGCACATTGTCCCTCCTCTCATAAGAAACTTCTCCTCTATTGAGGAGTTGACTGAATCGCTGAGGATATCTCTGGGGAGTTTATGGAAGCGTCGTAGGCCAACTCGTCATACGACCCTATCAGTAGGGGAGTATTCAATAGTGTCGAGTGACTACTTGTAATGGTTGTGGAAGGATTTAGTTTTCAATGTTTGTTTTGAGGAATCTGTCCCAAGATGGTGTTTTCCGAATTAGACATGGAAGAGGGCATCATGGTCCAGTCTAAGCTTTTCAAGGTATCCTGTCGCATTGAGAGCATGCGGGTGTGAACTCAAAATGGTGATTATTGGAGACCTTTGAAAGATAATGATGGGTGTGGTAATGACGATGATGAAGCGAGACCTTCTAGTAGTTGAGGAAGGCTTTTTGAAGATTTCTGGGGAGATGGTTAGTTTGGTTGTTAGGTGTTGGTTTATGGTAGTTTTATTTGGTGTAGTATTTTATGTTGGTTTTAGTGAAGGTATATGGGTATGTGGGTAAAAGTTTATTGTCTTGTTGTAATGGGTATTGTTTATATGGTTATTGGGCGACGATTTGGTTGTCTGGTTGGTACGGGTATTGTAATTATTTGTTAAAGACCATTGTTAATGTTTAATGTAAAAGCTTGTATTTATAATAAAAGTATTTGTAATAATCTTTAATTTTATTATATCTCGTTGTGACTTTGTGGAAGAATCATTTATATTTGAATTTTCTACGCTGATCCCTAAGGCATACATAATCCTTTTAGCTAATTCAAATGATGAGAGATAGTTATAGCTCTTGATGAGAGAAAATAAGATCATTTTCTAAAAGAGAAATGACCGCACCCAAAGTTACTTTATGGGATGCCTATGTACCTCTACGAGGGTAGATGTTGAAGTGTTCAAAAATACTTTGAGAGGATCGGGTCGTACATAGTTCTGATAAAAAAAAGAATTTGATTTTTTTTAAATATAATGGATGTGAGAATTGTGTAGCGTGGCGAGAGTCGGATTATAGATAGAACTTTTTGAGATGATCTAAGTTGAATTATCATGCCATCTCTTCAATGTCGAAATCAGTGAGCATAGCGGCACCACACGATAAGATCTTCTTCACAAATTATAGTCCACTCCAGTTGGGCTTGAATTTCTTTTTAGGGTCCCAAATAGGTTCTATAATTTCTTTGAGGGCGAGGTCGCCTTTTTTCACACCACAGTCTTTGATTTTCTTGTTGACTGATTGTGCTATGCATGATGATACCCTTGTATATGGTATAAAGATTTTAATCTCATGTCTTCTAAGATTGCTAGCTCTTCGTAATGACTTTGGTGCCAATCGACTTCTCTAACTTGGATTTTGAGCATGACTCATAGGGATTTTGAGCTCGATAACTACCTTCATGCCATAAACTAAGGAGTAAGGGTATCTCTAATAATCGGGATTTTCAAAACGGACCCTAGACACCTACTCTCAATGTTTTAATCCTTATAAAGTATTCAAATTCAAAAGTCTTCTAAGAAGAAAGAAACTACAATTGATGCTCTACAATTTTACTGATTGACTTAGACCCCCTGAAGTTTCACAGTAATTATAAAATAGACACCTAAAAACTTTAAAGTAGCATACCTTGACTTATATTTCACTCCTAAACCTCAACTTTATATCAAATTAATCCTTTAGACTTCAACAAATGTAAAATTATAATTTCAGCCCTTTAAACTTTCTAAAATTATAAAAATACCCCTATAATTTATGAAAAGTGTACTTTTAAGTCTATAAGTGTAACTACAAGACTAACCAAGGATCAAACACCAAATATTTATTAATTTATTAAAAACCCCTAGCCAAATAAGCTGCCGCCTAAGCACAAACGACTAAGAATCACATGTGTACACCATGCACACATGTGAGGAAAAAAATTCTAAGTTGAAAACTCTACCATAATAGTTCAAATCCACCTCTTTTTTCCACCAATGAACTGCCCTCCTATAATACTATAAATACCCCATGAAAATCTTAGTTAAAACTCACTCAAATGGAAGTTCCAACACTTGAAATTTTCACTCCAAATAGGCACTCTATGATTTTATGTACTATATTTAGTTCTTCTTGTTTTAATCATTTTCTTCATAGTACAATGTTAAAATAGCTAAAAACCGTAGGAAAATTTACGTAAAAACCAAACTCTTGGTGAAGAACATGAAGTTTCCACCATTAAAACTTAAGCTTCAATGGTCAACTTCCAAATATCAATCAAAACTTATGTTTAATGCATTGAATAGCTTCATTAGAACTTCAGGAACTCGAGTGTAATGATCAAAATCCATGAATGTGCCTATTAAGCTCGAATCAATTGAAAGTGTGTTTTGAACCAAAAAACTAAAAATTTAAAATTCTCCATATATAATCCATCTCAACCTCTGAAATAAAAAACAAACTACTTTTATACATAGAAAAAAACAAACCATGATCATAAGAATCCCTTCCATATCCTTAAAATCCACGAATGTTAAGTCAAAAGTTCAGAAAAACACACAGTTATGGAACTTGAGATATACTGCACCTCAGTCCACCAAACTTATATATTCAGATTCCTTATAAAAAAAATAGGTTGAGTTTGTTTCGAAATCATCTCAAATCATTTAGAAATGAAGGAGTTATTCAAGGTAAAAAATCAGAAACCCTAAAGTTAACTGTTGAGGACAAGTAGATGAACTTTTTTACAGAAAATATTGACCTAGCGCGCGAGGGCACGTGATCGACCAGAAATTTTTGAAAATTTTCCAATATTTTTTTTTATCAAAATGGTATAACGTCAGGCCATGTTTGGATTAACCTAGCCTGAGTTGTAGAAAAATGAGATTTTAACTTAAGAATATTTTTTTAAAATTGCAAATTGACCCCTCCTAACTTTTCCAAATTATGAATTTGATTCCTAAACTTTGTTTATGAATACTACAAAATATTTGAAGATAAAAAGTATCTTGCACTAAAGTTCAAAAGTGATCTTAAGTTCAGTATTTTAAAGTCCCAAAATATTTATAGTTAAACCCCCCAAACTTTAAAATATACGTTTTATATAAACTGACTGACCAACTCCTAAATACTTACATACCCAAACATTGTATACAGAAAATCAAGTACCATCTCCTCCCGATATCCTCTTGTGATATATAAAGTCGAACAATGTACCGAGCAAGTAGATTTTTCCCTACATTTTTAATAGTAAAATTTGCATATTTGGTATACTGCTATTGATATCACTACGTGATAGCTCCTATTTACTCTTAGTATGTGCTTGTTATCATACTTCCATACTACATATTGTATTACATATCATCGGTATTTAAATATGAACATCGGCATTTGAATATAACTATGGATACCTTCTCAACTAATAACTAGTAACATGTTCTTTATTGATTTAGTTTGTCCCTGCATTTTTGTGCCATTATATTATTAACATCAATATTAACTAGGAAGTAGACTGACATGTTATCCCATTGAACTTTTTTCTTAGCTTAAATCTCTCAGATGCTTCAGAGCCTAGATTTATTGCTAAATACATATGGGTGTCTCTTTAATTGTGTGCCTAGCCGGTTAATTTTCCCCAAAAGTTTTGGGTTGATTATTATTATTGCTTTCATTTTACTAATGGCTTAATGAACTGGTAAGTATGGTATTATGAGTTCAAGAATCTTAATGTTCTTTATAAACTGATAATTATGGGATTATCAGCTTTATTTCTTTAGCATTGTTAAACACTGATTATGTACACAGTCCAACTCTCATCTATACATATATTTTTTTATAGAACTAGTAGAACCGTCTTAGCATATTTTTGATAATTTCTTTTTTCTCCTAATGAACTCGGAGAAAGAGGATATTATCTCTTCCCTATTAGAGACAGATACTGGTCACCTATTTGTGTATGTGATTGTGTGGGCAGAGAATAAGCCAGATGGGAGCAAGGAGTGGCACTTTTTAATTTTTTACATCATAGTGTACTAAAGAAATATAACTCACCCATGCGGTGGTACAACCCTATGTAAACAACTTTAATATATGAATAAAGTTATATTATTCCGCCTTAACTTTAATTCATTTCTTTATGTGTACTTCTTATTCATTTATACCAAAAAGCAGTGTGTGGCAGTTAATGGGCATTATAATAGACGTGCGGTATCCCCAAAGAGCATAAGAAATCATGCCAGATTAATCTCTATAACTTTATGTCATCTTACTGATTATGGATTTGAGGCTCTCATTCATAGCCTCAACAACCCCATTCGTTTCTTGTGCATAAGGAGAATACTTGTGTCTATGAATACCATATTCTTAAACCACTTTTATGATTTTTCTTCAAAATGTAGGCCATTATCTAATACGAGCTCTCAAGGGATCCTGTAGCAACACATTAGATTCTTTCTAATGAACTTGGCCACTTTATTGGTATTCGACACTGCGTGAGACTCGACTTCATTCCATTTAGTGAAATAATAAATAACGACTAGTATGAACACATTCCCGTGGGATGCCTTAGGAGTGGCTTCCCTAATGATGTTGATGCCCTAAGTTGATGTGGGCTACGGAGAAGTCATGTTATATAACTCTTGGGAAGGTAAATGTTGGGTATTGGTAAATTACTAGCATTTGAGGCACCTCTTGACGTATGTTGCGTAATCCTGAACAATAGTGATTCAATAGTATCCTTGTTGAATGATCTTGTTGGAACTCATATGGCCATTCTTGTGGGATCCACACTCCTCACCGTGAATCTTATGCATAATCTCCTTAGTGTCAACTCCTACTATGCATTTCAAATGAGTACTGTTGAAGTCTCTTTTGAGCAAAGCTTTGTCACAAATTATGTATTGGGCTACGAGTTTCTAGAGGTTTATATGATCTTTCTTTTTAACCCCTTGAGGGTTTCGGTTATGTTTGAGGAGGCACCAAATATCGTAATACCACAGTCCTACATTGTCTTGCTCAGTGGTGAGGTCGATGTAGTAGTAGTGAGTTGTCCTATACTGCTTCTGAACTGACATAGGGGCAATCATTATTCCTTCAGGCATAACGATCATGGAGGCCAAAGTCCCGAGGTAATTATTATCGTCTAAAAATATTATAGGATTTATCTTAACTTTAGTGTACTAATTATAATAAGAAAAGAGATAAGAGATAATAACAACTGAGACACAAATCTGGAGAAAACATAAAAAGAGGAGAGAAACATAATGACACTAGGATGTAAGTGGTTTAACCAAAAAATAGCCTACGTTCGTTGTACAGTGTAGTTGAGATTAGATTATTGGACAATCTCCATTTATGAATACATATAATCCCTCAAGTTCTCTCTAGAATTTGGAAAAATAATAGTAGGGAAAGATGTCTTGGATCCCCATCCATGAGGATGTGGTGTGCAATTTATAGCTTGTTGGAGGAGTGAGACTAAAGAGGGACACATGTCATGGCTTTATATGAAAGGAAAGTACATGCTTTACATCAATGTGATGGGATAATAATGAGTTTGTTATGCACGCATAGGGTAGGATATTCACCTGTCTCCCACATGTGCACGTGATGTAACTTCTGCTGACATCATTCCATCATACAATGCATGTTTTCTTTAATGGAGTAAATTAATAGTGTTCATCAGCTGTGAACTAATGGTGTTAAATGGACTATAGGAACTGTCTGTATCACCTCATAACTCAGGGTCGACAAAATTCACAATTGAGCCGATCTCCTCTACTGAAGGGAGTGGGTCCATATGTTATATTCTGACTGGTCCATGAGGTGTCCCATATTTTTAGTATACTAAAATCCCCCAAGACTTTGATTAAGATTGGAGCTTGTAGAAAGTTCTCTGGAGTGTTTTGTCTTTTGAGAAGATGCTAGGTGAAATGAGTGAGTGATGTGTTAATTAAAGAATGTCATTGGCTTCCTTGATTCTGGTCAAATTTGGATCTTCTCGGCATGCACCGAGGAGATTGACTTGCAAAAATGTTTCCTTGGATTTGAACTTAACACGTGTCAAGCGGTCGAAATGGGGTCAGGTAAAATTATAATGCACGTGTCTGGAGGCATTGTTGTGTCAGTTTTCGAAGCGCCAAAGTGCCAGTTATATTCCCCAGGCGTGATGTCATTCCTTGATTTAATAGGGGTAATGATTACCACCTAAAAAAATATAAAAGACTTATTTTGCAGCATTTCAAAATTTCCAGAACATTTTCTTCGCACAAGAACTTTCTAGAGAGAAATTATCTTTATCATTCAAAACACTTGTTCTCCGACTAAACCTGCCTTGTTTATGCCATTTTCGGTTGCGTTCACTTAGTAAAACTACCTTCCAAAGATATTTTTTCCCCTTCTAGAATTAGTGGCTTTAGAGTCTCAGTTTTCCTTCAAAGTTTTAGGGTTTCAGGTATGTATTTCTGACTTCTGTATCTTTCTTAGTTCTTTTTTATGAAATTTCCTATATTTCACTACGGTTCCATCTTGTTGTTCCTTTTTTTATTTAGGTTTTGGGTGTTATTGGTGTTTGATTGAAGAATTGTACATCTTAGGTTCCATTGAGTTGGTTGGCCTAGGGTTTTAGAATTGGGGATTTTTTGGGGGTTCGCCCCAAAATTTGCTTTGTCAATGTAGAGACAGTTATACGCGTATACAGAAAAACCAAAAAGATAATAATAAATTGGAACGACTTATCTGGATGCTGAGGTGTGTGTTAGATTCACAGTCCTAAGACATAAATATCGCCCGCACGTCAATCAGTGATGCTTCGAGCCTCAGATAACTGTCCCCTGGATTCAACAGCACAATTCATCCGATTGAAGCACTCAATGGATGACTATAAAACCACAAGAGATTATGCCCAGAATTGGAGTATGAAGAAGGACGTTTCTGAGAGAGAGAGAGATTGAAAATTAATTAGAAACTGATCTACATGTCCCTTATATAAAGGGATGCAGAAACCACCCACTCCCCCCAAAAAGTGGGTGAACACTTCTCCCACTAAACCACTCCCAACGACTAATTAAGAAAAACATGTTTTAATTTTAATCATAAAATAATTTTTAATTAATTAAATAAAACGATTTTAATACTAATTAAAATTGAATTAAATAAAATTATTTAGTGATGAAATTAAAATTAACTGATTATTAGGACCCAAGCCCAAGTCCCCAAGTCCAAGTCCCATGTCTTGATATATAATATAATAATTATATATCTATTTAGGTATAAATACCATAAATCCTCTTAAATCCCCTTAGTGAGACTTGAACTCATGACCTCTCCTAAAGGGGACACAAAAGTTATCACTGGGCTACAAGGTCTTATTATGAGTATATCATTCACACCAATAGTTATACACACACACAAAAATCCCCCACATGAATGAGATACGAGAAAAAGGAATAAAGAAAGTTTTGGGCAATAAAAATGTCACTAATAGGCAGAGGTGTCTTTTGGACTTGAACCTTGCTTAGTGTATGTCCATTAGGCTTACAAACTATTTAGTGAATTACATATCTTGAACTGACTAGTTATTTTGGTAAACCAGTTGAATAGACTACACACATGACACTTTAATACACTTGTGGTTCACAACAGTTTTGCTCATTAAGGCCATGAGCTATATCCCAGTATCATAAGCGCTCTAGAGAATTCAACCACAATTCCCATAGGTAGCGGCCCCACTACCACAGTCACTTAGGTGAATCTATCAAGAATGTCCTGTCACATCCCGCTTGAAAATCCAAGCAATATATTCATTAAGAGTTTAACTCAACCTTTCTCATTACAGGTAACACTATTATTATTATTATTATTATTATTATTATTATTATTATTATTATTATTATTATTATTATTATTATTATTATTATTATTATTATTATTATTATTATTATTAACACCATAGGGATAAGATAATGATAAGTCTTTGTAGCGCTGACATATAATCATCCACGATTAGTTTTGCCATGGAACCTATATCCTAGGATCTCCATTCAGATAGGTTGGGTATCCATCATGATGATTTTACTCATTAGGCTTTAAGCCCACCCCCCTCGATGTTTTGTAAATGATATCTCTTGAAAACCCTTTGGTCAACGGATCTGCTAAATTATCATTTGACCTTACAAACTCAATGGTCATTATGCCATTAGATATGAGTTGTCTCACACTGTTATGCCTGCGACGAATATGTCTTGACTTTCTATTATAGGACTTGTTGCTTGCTTTTGCTATTGTCGGTTAGCAATCACAGTGTATAAGTACCGCAGGTATATGTTTAGGCCAAATTGGAATGCCTGCCAGAAATTTCCTCAGCCACTCGGCTTCTTCACCTGCTTTGTCTAAAGCTATGAATTCAGACTCCGTTGTTGATCTCGCAATGCATGTCTGTTTTGAGGATTTCCACGATACGACAGCCCCGCCTAATGTGAATACATATCCACTTGTAGGTTTGGATTCCTCTGAGTCTGAAACCCAATTAGCATCAGTATAACCTTCAATCACATCAAGATATTGTGACACCCCGACTAATTAAATACTGGCTAGCAACTCCTTTATTAAATTAATACAAAATGCCAAGTTGGTTCAGTTCATAGCATCACTGTCGAAAACGTTTTAACAATTACTAGACACCTAATATTTAAAAAGTGAGTTGTCAATTTTTAATTAAATCTGAATAACATGCAAAGAGAAGATTATGAACTGCTAACATAACCACCACAACATAATGACAATAGAATAACCATGAAATATTAATGAGTCTGCAGGGATACTCCTCCCAACAATCCAAATACAGGAATAAACAAATACTAAGTCTGCATCACTAAATTAATTACAACCCAAAATCTAAGATAAATGAATAGGAAAGTGTCTAAGAGAAATGGGGCGACATGCCCAACAGATGAGAAAAATCTGATAACATAGAGTCAAGAACGAAAGTGGAGGCGTCTACTGTCAAGGTCCTATAACTTCCACAGCAGCTACAGTACGTCACCTGAATGGAACTCCTATGCATGGTGTCCTTGTGACTGGGTACCTAAAAGGTTTTTACAAGAAAATATATTTGAAAGCAAACGGGTCAGAGCCTGATTGTGGAAAACAGTTTAAAATATAGCAAGTGTTTTAATGACATAAAACAATGAATGCAAAATACATGTTAGGACGTTCTCTCACATGACATACTCACCTCTCGACTATCTGTGCACTCCTAACGTATCCGAAATCGAATCTAGTTATGCCCGTATCTAACTGGTCCAATAGAAAATCTAACATTACTATATGATTCACGATTTAATTCCCGACATCTTATTATAAATCGAGTGTTTTACTCTTCTACACAGTTTCTCGTTTTAGTACTACTAATCACTAGAGATCTTCCATTTTATCTTTTACAAAACGTTGATATTATAGATACTCACATTTATACATCACAGTTCATTTCAATAACAGTATATTATTCTCATCATAAATACACAATATTAGCACCACGAGACTAAGCTGCGGTGCACACATACTCTGCTATCCAATCCTGGTACATCACGTACATAAGGACCACGCATTCCGAATCTCTTAGGAATTGTTCTCAAATAACAACAATCACACACAATGGAGGCGAACATAGTTCACATCACATGGTCCACACGCACACCTATGCTCCCATGATCAACAGACTTATTAAATTCTCAATAAGTCCTTCTCTGACCTATGTCCTCGAGGTACCAATCTAAATCCCCCCGTAGGCACACAAAGATTAGATTTCCCTAATTGAACGCAGACCTCCCATGATAGCAAGTATGGTAGGTATGTTATACACATAAAACCACATATACTAAGCATTCGCACATCTTAGATATCTCGTATTATTAATATAGGTATACATCTCATTCTTATACCGTCATTTAATGTTATACGATTACAAGTCCCCGATTTGTATATTAATGTTATCAACCCTTCTCACATCGTAATTAGGTACTCGTTTCCTACTCCACAAATGTCATCCGATTTAATATAAGGTTCTAAGTTCTACTCCTCAACGTACCCCAATTCTCACAATTATACCCACTAATCAATAAGGGAAGGTTAATACTCCTATTAAATTAGTCTACAGGACATTAGAAATGAAATCAGGCCAAAAAGGCCATTCTGCCAACTCGTTAGAAGTCTCGTTCGAACGAGGTCGTTCGAACGAGTGTCATTCGAATGAAAGGCTTAGAACGAACTACCAAATCGTTAGAAGGGATACTGTCATCTCGTTAGAATCTCGTTCAAACGACCTGAGCAGGTCTTCTAACGAGATTACTATTTTCGCCGAGAAATTTCCCCAATTCGTTTTTCTTCAATTTCTCTCCCTTAAGTCCATACTAAGATGATCCCAATTGAGTTTTAATGTGAATAAACTACTCCAAGTTATCCTAGGTCACTATTTAACATATATTTCGTGTCAAATGTTCCTAAATTATCATGAAATCATCAAACTTCCCAAATCTTGTCTCAAACCCTATAAATATGAACACAAAATTTAATATCTACAACTATTTCTTATAAATACATTTTTTATCATCAATATATATTTTGAATATGAAATATGTCCATAAACATTCTACATGCAATCCCTATTTAAATAGATCATGAATTCTATCTCCAATTTCATGGGTTTCATCAAACTTTCAATATAAGACATATGTTCAAATCTAAGCATGGAAGAAACATTCGCTTGAAATTATGTAATTAAACCACTTGCCTTAGATGTTCTGACTTGATGTTGAAGGATTGAAGGTTTATTCTCCTCTTCCTCTCTACAAATTTCTTCCAAAGATGGTGATGGTGGCTAGGGGTTTCTTTTGGAACCTCTTCAAACTCCCCCTATAACTCTTGTAGCCCTCTAACTTACCAAATGCTGAAAATGGGCTTAGTGGGTTCTTTTATAATATAAAAATAACCTCTAAAATTCGTGGGTTTTAATTCCTCTATTTTTAAAATTACCAAACTACCCTTTTGGGTTACCGGTATGCCCTAAAAATGCCTCGGGACCCAAACTAAACCACCGGCTAGTGTTTTCTGACTATTTCGATCCTTCCGGACACGTTGGCGCACTCAAAATGACCATTCGGTTGATAAAAATAAAATTCACTTTTTAATTCAATTAATTACGTTCCTGACGCGATTGACATGCGCGTCCCAACTAAATTTTCCAAATTTTCGTATTTCTACCTCGTGACAATTTAAATATCATCAATACTCATGTATTACCATACATACTCGAAAATAATAAATTTTTACATCATAATCAAATACCAACTCACATCTCGTTAGTATTTATACCCGGACTAATTTTTCAATTAATTATCAATTAATTTAATTAATCCTTTAAATAAAAATCAATAAAATTACGAGGTATTACATACTTCTCCCCTAATAACAGAATTTCGTCCCGAAATTCGAAACTAAAGAGTACTTGGTAAAAATAACTCTGAATAGCATTCGCGCATCTCATCCTCGCGCTCCCATGTGGACTCCTCGGCATTATGATGCCTCCACTGAACACGTACTAATGGTACTATCTTCGACCTCAGTTTCCGCTCGCTTCGGCCCAAAATATCAATCGGCCCCTCCTTGTAGGAACTATCGGGCTGGAGATCGATGTCCTCTAAAGCAATGTGAGTATGGGCCAAATCATCCCTAAGATAATTCCTTAGCAAGGAAATATGGAACACATCATGAATCCTATACAAGTGCTCGGGTAACTACAGTCTATACACAATTGGCCCAATACGCTCGATCATAGGAAATGGCCCCACGTATTTTGGTGCCAGTTTCCCCTTCTTCCCAAAATGCATGATCCCCTTCATTGGAGATACTCTGAGTAACACGTGGTCCCCCACCTTGAATTCTCTGAAGAACCTCTTGGCATCAGCATAGCTCTTCTGCCGGTCCTGAGCTACCCGAATGAGGCTCCGTATCATCTCTATCCTTGCTTAAGTGTCCTGAATCACTTTCGGTCCATGTAGTTTGTTATACCCCACCTATAACCAACATGCTGGGGAATGACAAGGTCTACCATACAACGCCTCAAATGGATCCATGCCAATGGTGAACTGGTAAGAGTAATTATAAGCAAACTCCACCAGTGGAAGGTACTGCTCCCAACCACCTCCAAAGTCTAGGATGCACATACGCAACATGTCCTCTAACATTTGATTTCTCCGCTCTGTTTGCCCATCAGTCTGCGGGTGATAAGACGTACTCAATCGCAACTCCGTACCCATGGCCTCCAAGAAACTCTCCCAAAATCGTGAAACAAATATCTTGTCTCGGTCAGACACGATATTTAGAGGCACCCCGTGAAGTCTCACTATTTCTATAATGAAAATCTCGGCATACCGTCCCGTAGTGTAATCTGTCCTTACGGGTAGAAAATGAGCAACTTTGGTCAACCGATCCACAATTACCCATATGGAGTTGTGACCCCTCTATGATGTAGGTAACCCCGTGATAAAGTCCATGGATATGCTCTCCCATATCCATGTCGAAACCTCTAATGGCTGTAGAAGTCCTGTCGGTTTCTGATGGTCCACCTTTACTAGCTGATAAGTGGAACATTTTGAAACGAACATGGCGATATCCCTCTTCATCCCGCTCCACCAGTACTGTCATCTCATGTCTTGGTACATCTTATCCCCACCAGGGTGTACCACGAACCATGAGCCGTACGAATTTTCCATTCCCTCGTGCCGTAAGTCTTCCCCTTTCGAAACAACCAGTCTTCCATTAAAGCGTAATCCCCCATATGAGCTAACGATATAGGACTTGGCTCCCTCTACTAGTAATCGAACTATCTGCTCTTGAAAGAACGAGTCATTTTCCTGGGCCTTTACTACTCTCGTAACAATCTACGGTGTAACAGTCATCATAGACATGAACGATAGGGCCACTGCATCCTAGTGTCCCAACTCCTTCCAATTAGCTTTCCACACGTCGGCCACCTCATCTACTGGCCTACGGCTCAACGCGTCTGCTACCACGTTAGCCTTCCCTGGGTGATACTGGATATCAAACTGATAATTCTTCACAAACTCTAGCCACCGACGCTGACGCATGTTCAGCTCCTTCTGCGTAAAGAGGTATTGTTGTGGTCTGTGAACAACTGAAATTTCTCCCCCAAGAGATAGTGTCTGCATATCCGAAGATCGAATACGACTGCCGCTAACTCCAATTCGTGGGTGGGGTAGTTCCTCTCGTGAGGCTTAAGCTTACGGGAAGCATAAGCTATGACCTGACTCTCCTGTTGCAGCACACTTCCAAGTACTTGTAAGGACGCATCGGTGTAAACTAAATACTCAACTCCCGGTCTGGGTAATGCTAACACAGGCGTTGAGGTCAACTTATCCTTCAGCTCATCAAATGCCAACTGACAGGCATTGCTCCGGATGAATGGCACACCCTTGCGAGTCAGATGTGTCAAAGGACCCACTATCTTTGAGAATCCCCGAATAAACCTCCTATAGTATCTTGTTAGGCCCAAGAAACTACGGATCTCAGTTGGGGTTATGGGCTGTCCCAACTCCCTCACCGCGGATACCTTCCCCGGATCAACAGATATCCCCCGGTCCGAAATGATATTCCCCAAAAACTAAACTTCCTTCAGTCAAAACCCACACTTCTCATATTTTGCGTAAAGCTCGTTCTGACGTAGCGTCTGCAAAACCTTCCTAAAATGCTCAGCGTGCTCCTCTTTTGTCTGGGATTAAATCAGGATGTCATAAATAAAGACGATGACGAACTGGTCTAGTAACTCTCTGAACACCCTATTCATCAAGTCCATAAACACGGCTAGAGTGTTGGTCAAGCCAAAAGGCATAACCCGAAATTCGTAGGAACCATACCTCGTCAAGAAAGCAGTCTTCGAGACGTCCTGTTCCCTAATACTCAACTGATGGTATCCCGATCGCAAATTAATCTTTGAGAAGAAGAAATCTCCTCTCAACTGGTCAAATAAGTCATCAATTCGGGGCAATAGATACTTATTCCGTATCGTGACTTTATTCAGCTCCCGGTAATCTACACATAATCTCAATGATCCATCCCTCTTATTTACGAACAACACAGGGGCACCCCACGACGAAGTACTCCTCCGGATAAACCCCTGTCCCAATAACTGCTCTATCTGATCCCGTAGCTCTCTCATCTTTACCGGAGCCATACGGTAAGGTGCGCGGGCAATTGGCCGAGTTCCCGGCGTCAAATCGATCATAAAATCTATCTCTATACTAGGCGGTAATTTCGGTATATCCTAAAATACATCAGCAAACTCCCTCACGACTGGAATCGAATCAAGTGGTATCACCACTTCCTTAGAGGTCTCCTCCTCTATATAGTACAAATGAGTGGATGATCCTCCCTCAGGGCGAGGCATCACCACTAAAAACATCTCCTTCCCAGGAATGGCAAAAATGATACTCCCACTGAAACAATCAATCATGGCTCGGTACGCAACTAGACAATCCATACCAACAATCGCATCATAATCAGTCATATCTAATACTAACATATCAGTGGTTAAAGTAAACCTCCCGATCTCTATACCCACACCTCTACAAATAAGGGATATTACAAAACCCTTAGTCAACGGTGAATCGACACACGTAATCGTTCTCTCTGCAGTGTCTAACAACCCCAAAGTGCGTGCAAATCTCATGGAAATGAAACAATGTGTGGCCCCCGTATCAAATAAAATACGCCCTATAGTCCCCTGAATTGAGAACATACCCTCAATAGCAGGTGGATCCTGTGGGACTGCGGTATGTTGGAGCTGATACACTCTCCCATACTGAAGTTGTCCCTACTGGACTGGGACCGTTGGAATGGGTGGTAATGCTTCCATCTGTGGTGGTGCTGGTAGGGCGGCGGGACACATAGGTCTCTGTGGCTCGTGTTGAGCACCCTGCTACTGCTGTGGGGCCCTGCCCCTATCAGGATAATCCTGGCATTTGTGACCAATCTTGCCACAAATGAAGAACTTCCACGAGAAGTTCCCCCCTCGCTATCCCTGCTTCCCACGGCCCTGATGTTCGTTACCATTCCTACCCTGACCATACTGGCCCTGCTGAAACTGTTGCTGCTGACCATTCTGGCCCTGCTGGCCATGTCTAAAACCTCCCTGACCATTCCTGAAACCCCCAGATCTGAATCTCTTAGGATCCCCCTGTTGGGAACCCTGATTGCCCTGCCTGTGTTGACCCTGAGCAGATTGTGCCCCACTATTTCCCCTGTCCTGCCCTGATGGCTGGACTCTCCTGATCTCTTACTCTCAGACATGTGGAAGCGGTGATCCTGGCAGTAAAGAAGTTCTGCATTAACCACATCAGAGTAAGTGGCCAATGAAAGATTCCCCAACAAGTGCTGACGGGTCCTCCAAGTCAATCCATCCATGAACTTTTGAATCTTCTTCTCATCGGTTTGAATTTCATCGGGAACAATGTTCAAGAGATTTGTGAACTCAACCTCATACTCGGCTACGGTCTTTCCCTCCTGTTTGAGGTTCATTAACTTCCTCCTCATCTGAGTGTGAATAGCTGATGAAAAATATTTGCGGTCGAACCGCACCCAGAACTCCTGAATAGAAAGGGCGTCCCTCTCCTCCGCGGTGGTAATGGAATACCACCACTGCAACCCTGATCCTACTAGCTTAAAAGTAGACATTATCTGCTTCTGAACATCCGTACACTCATACATCCTTAAATGCCTCTGAATGTCCTTCCTCCACTGACTGGACACAACAACGTCGGAGCTACCTCTAAACTCCGGAGGGTGTTCTTTCTGAAAAGCATCACGAACACGTTTCCAAGAAGATGGGAATGCATGAGCCTGAACTGGCGCAACTACCGGTGCCTGGGGTGGTGCCTTCTGTACAACTGCTAAGGCGACATTTACCGCTTGGGATAAAATAGCTGCAACCTCTGCGGCATTCATGGTGCCCAGAACTGGTGCAGGCTGTTGCTCGGGCTGAGCATCCCTAGGAACTCGCTGTGAACGTCGTGGAGGCATCTAAAATGAGAGTAAAGTCTTATAAGTTCCCAGTTATTAACTCAAAATAGCTGAAGAGCGAAACATACATAAAGGAATACAACAGTCCTAAAATATAGGGCTCTACATCAAAGAAAGCTCAGCAGAAACATAATGAGCCGTACAGATCCTAAGGACACTAGAACCTGATGCTCTGATACCACCTGTGACACCTCGACTAATTAAATATCGGGTAGATACTCCTTTATTAAATTAATACAAAATTCCAAGTTGGTTCAGTTCATAGCATCACTGTCGAAAACATTTTAACAATTACTAGCCACCTAATATTTAAAAAGTGAGTTGTCAGTTTTTAATTAAATCTCAATAACATGAAAAGAGAAGATTATGAACAGCTAACATAACCACCACAACATAATGACAATAGAATAACCATGAAATATTAATGAGTCTGGAGGGATACTCCTCCCAATAATCCTAATACATGAATAAACAAATACTAAGTCTGCATCACTAAATTAATTACAACCCAAAATCTGAGATAACTGAATAGGAAAGTGTCTAAGAGAAATGGGGAGCCATGCCCAACAGATGAGAAAAATTTGATAACATACAGTCAAGAACGAAAGTGGAGGCGTCTGCTATCAAGGTCTTGTAACTTCCACAACATCTACAGTACGTCACCTGAATGGAACTCCTATGCATGGTGTCCTTGTGACTGGGCACCTAAAAGGTTTTTACAAGAAAATATATTTGGAAGCAAACGGGTCAGAGCCCGATTGTGAAAAATAGTTTAAAATATAGCAATTGTTTTAATGACATAAAATAATGAATGCAAAATACATGTTAGGACGTGCTCTCACATGAGATACTCACCTCTCATCTATCTATGCACTCCTAACGTATTCGAAATCGAATCTAGTTATGCCCGTATCTAACTGGTCCAATATAAAATCTAACATTACCATATGATTCACGATTTAATTCCCGACATCTTATTTTAAACAGAGTGTTTTACTCTTCTACACAGTTTCCCGTTTTAATACTACTAATCACTAGAGATCTTCCATTTTATCTTTTACAAAACGTTGATATTATAGATACTCACATTTATACATCACAGTTCATTTAAATAACAATATATTATTCTCATCATAAATACACAATATTAGCACCCTGAGACTAAGCTGCGGTGCACACATACTCTGCTATCCAATCCCGGTACATCACATACATAAGGACCACGCATTCCGAATCTCTTTGGAATCGTTCTCAAATAACAACAATCACACACAATGGAGGTGAACATAGTTCACATCACATGGGCGACGCACATACCTACGCTTCCATGATCAGCAGACTTATTAACTTCTCAATAAGTCCTTCTCTGACCTATGTCCTCGAGGTACCAATCTAAATCCCCCCGTAGGCACACAAAGATTAGATTGCCCTAATTGAACGCAGACCTCCCATGATAGCAAGTATGGTAGGTATGTTATACACATAAAACCACATATACTAAGCATTCGCACATCTTAGATATCTCGTATTATTAATATAGGTATACATCTCGTTCTTATACCGCTATTTAATGTTATACGATTACAAGTCCTCGATTTGTATATTAACATTATCAACCCTTCTCACATCGTAATTAGGTACTCGTTTCCTACTCCACAAATGTCATCTGATTTTATTATAAGGTTCTAAGTTCTACTCCTCAACGTACCCCAATTCTCACAATTATACCCACTAATCAATAAGGGAAGGTTAATACTCCAATTAAATAAGTCTACGGGACATTAGAAATGAAATCAGGCCAAAAAGTCCATTCTCTCAACTCGTTAGAAGTATGGTTTGAACGAGTGTCGTTTGAACGAAAGGCTTTGAACGAACTACCAACTCGTTAGAAGGGATACTGTCATCTCATTAGAAGCTCGTTCGAACGACCTGGGCAGGTCTTCTATCGAGATTATAATTTTGGCCTAAAAATTTCCCCAATTGTTTTTTCTTCAATTTCTCTCCCTTAAGTCCATACTAAGATCATCTCGATTGAGTTTTAACGTGAATAAACTACTCCAAGTTATCCTAGGTCACTATTTAACATATATTTCGTGTCAAATCTTCCTAAATTAACATGAAATCATCAAACTTCCCAAATCTTGTCTCAAACCCTATAAATATGAACACAAAATTTAATATCTACAGCTATTTCTTATAAATACATTTTTTTATCATCAATATATATTTTGAATATGAAATATGTCCATAAACATTCTACATGCAATCCTTATTTAAATAGATCATGAATTCTATCTCCAATTTCATGGGTTTCATGAAACTTTCAATATAAGACATATGTTCAAATCTAAGCATGGAAGAAACATTCGCTTGAAATTATGTAATTAAAACACTTGCCTTATATGTTCTGACTTGATGTTGAAGGATTGAAGGTTGATTCTCCTCTTCCTCTCTACTGATTTCTTCCAAAGATGGTGATGGTGGCTAGGGGTTTCTTTTGGAACCTCTTCAAACTCCCCCTATAACTACCGTAGCCCTCTAACTTACCAAATTATGAAAATGGGCTTAGTGGGTTCTTTTCTAATATAAAAATAACCTCTAAAATTCGTGGGTTTTAATTCTCCTATTTTTAAAATTACCAAACTACCCTTTTTGGTTGCCGATATGGCCTAAAAATGCTCCGGAATCCAAACTAAACTCCCGGCTCGTGTTTTCTGACTATTTCGACCCTTCCGGACACATTGGCGCACTCAAAATTACCATTCGGTTGATAAAAATAAAATTCACTTTTTAATGTAATTAATTACGTTCCTGACGCGACTAACATGCGCGTCCCAACTAAATTTTCCAAATTTTCTTTTTTCTACCTCGTGACAATTTAAATATCATCAATACTCATGTATTACCATACATACTCGGAAATAATAAATTTTAACATCATAATCAAATACCAAATCACATCTCATTAGTATTTATACCCGGATTAATTTTTCAATTAATTGTCAATTAATTTAATTAATCCCTTAAATAAAAATCAATAAAATTACGGGGCATTACAGATATGAGACATAATATAAAGCATAATCCAAAGTAAATTTCTGGTATCTCAAAACTCTAATAAGTGCATTCCAGTGATCATTATTAGGATTATAAGTATATCTACTCAATCTCCCTATTGCATATGCAATATCAGGTCTGGTGCAGTTCATAATGTACATTAGGCTACCAATAATTCTTGAATATTCAAGTTGTGACACAGGTTCTCCTTTGTTTTTCTTTAGTTTACTATTTGGATCATAAGGAGTTCTAACAAGAGTAGATTCATATTGATTGAATTTTCTTAACACACTTTCTATATAATGTTCTTGTGATAATTTGATTCCCACAAAATCTCGTATTATTTTAATTCCCAAAATAAAATTTTCAACTCCCAAGTCTTTCATATCAAATTGTTCACATAACATCTTCTTAGTGGTTTTTATAATACTCATATGTGATCCAAATATTAACATATCATCAACGTATAGGCAAACAATCACGCAAGCATCTCTATGGCACTTAAAATACACACATTTATCAGATTCATTTATTTTAAATCCATCATTAATCATTACTTGATCAAATTTTTTATGCCACTGCCTAGGGGATTATTTTAGTCCATATAAGGATTTAACTAGCTTGCAAGCTTTGTTTTCTAATCCTTTTACAACAAATCCTTCCGGTTGATGCATATAAATTTTCTTTTCTAATTCCCCATTTAAAAAAGCAGTTTTAACATCCATTTGATGAATTTTCAGTTTATAGATGTATGCGAGGGAAATTAGAATTCTAATATAAGTAATTCGCGTAACCGGAGAATAAGTGTCAAAGAAATCGATTCCCTCCTTTTGTTTATATCCTTTGGCCACTAACCTAGCCTTATATTTTTCTATGGAACCATCAAGTTTCATTTTTCTTTTAAAAATCCATTTACACCCTACGATTTTACAATGTGGTGGCTAGCTAACCAAATCCCAAGTGTGATTTTGCATAATAGATTCCATTTCACTATTAAGAGCCTCTTTCCAAAATGGAGCTTCAGGAGAGATAAGAGCATCGTGATAAGATTGAGGATCCCCCTCGGACAAAAATGAAATATAATCAGGCCCAAAAGATTTATCTATTTTTCGTCTTTTACTTTCCCTAAGTTCCTGTATTTCCATATCATTCTCTTGTCTACTACTGGATGACATATAAATGTTAGAAGGAGCATCCTCAAGTCTAGTAGTGGGATTAAGTGGGAAAATATGTTCAAAAAATTCTGCATCACGAGATTCAATAATAGTATTTGTAGATACACTATCTACATCTGATTTAAACACAAGGAACCGATATGCACTACTGTTTTGAGCATTTCCTATAAATACACAATCAACAGTTTTAGGTCCGAGTTTAGTTCGTTTTGGTGGAGGCAGAACAACTTTTTCTAAACACCCCCACACTTTTAAGTATTTATATGAAGGCTTTCTTCCTTTCCATAATTCATAAGGAGATTTATCAGATTTCTTAGGGGGAACTTTGTTTAAAATATAACAAGCTGAAAGAACTGCTTCACCCCATAAATTGTGAGGAAGACCCGAGATGTTTAACATAGCATTTACCATATCCTTTAGCGTTTAATTTTTACGTTCCGCCACACCATTTTGTTGTGGAAAATATGGTGCCGTAGTTTTATGTATTATGCCATGTATTTTACAAAAATCATTAAAAGGGTCAGAATATTCTCCTCCTCTATCTCATCTCACAATTTTAATTTTTTGATTAAGTTGATTTTCAACTTCTGTTTTATATAGTTTGAATTTCTCAAGTGCTTCATCCTTAGATCTCAAAAGATACACATAACAGAATTTCATGTGGTCATCTATAAAGGTGATAAAATATTTTTCTCACCCCTTGTTTGAATTCCTTTTAAGTCACACAAATCGGTATGAATTAATCCAAAAATTTCAGTAGAGCGTTGTATACATTGAAAAGGTTTTCTTTTGAATTTTGATTCAACTCATATTTCACATTTGTGTTCGATATTTGCAGACAGTTTAGGAATATCTCCTAAATTCATTAATCTTCTAAGTGAAGAAAAATTAACATGTCCAAGTCTACTATGCCATAAATATAAGGAATCAGAGAGATAAGCAGAAGAATTAACTACATTAAAAACAGAGTCAACAGTTACATTTAATTTGAATAATCCCTCAAACATGTAACCCTTTCCCACAAACACCCCATTTTTAGATAAAACAAACTGATCCGATTCAAAAACCATTTTAAAACCCTTTTTACTCAACAGCGAGCCTGAGACCAAATTTTTCCTAATGTCGGGCATGTGTAACACCTCGTTCAATGTCAGGACTTTTTCAAAAGTGAATTTTAAACCCAACTTCCCTTTTCCAGCAACAGTAGCTACTGACAAATTGACCATGTAGAGCTTTTCATCACTTCCCCCCACCTCGTAGTGGGAAAAAACACTTATGTCTCCACAGATGTGTCGGGTGGCCCCAGTCTCCACCCACCAGTCCTTAATGTTGCTAACCAGGTGTGCCTGTGAAATAACAACAGAAAAATTATCAGTTTCAACAATTTAAGCTTGTGCACCCCTATTAGTTTTTTTTTGAAATTCTCATTGTTTTTCCATTTGAAGCAGTCTTGGGCTCGATGTCCAGGTTTACCATAAACAAAACAGTCTCTCCCGAATTTCTTAATCCCACCTTTAGGTTTCGTATCATTATTTGGTGCTTTTCCTTTTCCCTTAAATTTATGTTGGTACTTATTTGGCTTAAACTGATTTTTGGTCCCCCCACTACTTTCAGCAATGTTTTCTTTGGCAGCCATAGTCGTGGTAACGTCTCTTTTTTCCTTAACGCAATTATCCTCTTCAATTCTAAGTCTAACAGTGAGATCTTCCATAGTCATATCTTTACGTTTATGTTTAAGGACATTTCTAAATTCTTTCCAGGAAGGGGGAAGTTTCTCAATAACAGATGTGACTTGAAAACCCTCACTAATCGACATACACTCAACATGAATTTCATGAATAACGACTTGAAGTTCTTCTAATTGTGACAAAATAGATTTTTCGTCAACCATTTTAAAATCCAGAAAACGACTAACAACAAATTTCTTACCTCCAGCATCTTCAGTTTTATATTTCTTATCTAACATTAACCATAACTCTCTAGCAGTGGGGACATAAAAATAAATATCATACAGGGCATCATCCAAATTGTTCAGAATATGATTTTTGCACATAAAATCAGATTTTTCCCAAAGTTGATTAACATCAGTTTTTACAGGTTCGGTCTCTTCAGAATTATCTTCCTTAACTTCTAACGTGTGATCGAGTTCCAACAGGTTCAGATAAAATGGCATTTTTTGTTGCCAACATTTAAAATTCAAACCAACAAATTTTTCAGGCCTAGCAGAGGAGATAGTGGCAGGATCAAATTTTCCCATTGTACGAATATAAAATTTTATTTTTATCTTTGATTTTTATATGCGTATACGGGAAAACCAAAAAGATAATAATAAATTGGAACGAGTTATCTGGATGCTGAGGTGTGTGTTAGACACATAGTCCTAAGACAAAAATATCACCCGTACGTTAATCAGTGATGCTTCGAGCCTCAGATAACTGTCCCCAGGATTCAATAGCACAATTCATCCGATTGAATCACTCAATGGATGACTTTAAAACCACAAGAGATTATGCCAGAATTGGAGTATGAATAAGGACGTTTTTTAGAGAGAGAGATTTTGAAAAGTAATTAGAAACTAATCTGCAGATGCAGAAACCACCCACTCCCCCCAAAACATGGGTGACCACTTCTCCCACTAAACCACTCCCAACGGCTAATTAAAAAAAAATGTGTTTTAATTTTAATCATAAAATAATTTTTAATTAATTAAATAAAATGATTTTTAATACTAATTAAAATTGAATTAAATAAAATTATTTAATGACGAAATTAAAATTAGCTGATTATTAGTGTGACACTCCGCCTAATTAAATACCGGGCGATGACTCCTTTAGTAAATTAAAATCAAGGTGAACAGTTGGTTCATTCTTAGCATCACTGTCGAAAAATAACTTTTCCAATTTAAACACTCTAATTAATTAAGCTAAGTGTCAAAACTGTTTTTAGACATTACTTTCCAAATTTTATTTTTATGTAAACCAATATTTAAATCTTTACATAATTCAATATTAAGGAATCACACCACAATTATCCTGGAACATATAATCCAAATATTTTAAACATTCAACAACTAAATCCCAATATTTAAAAATTAAAGTAAAACATCCAGACAATAATAAATCCCAAAGTAACAATACTAGAAATCAATGAATCGCAATGTCCAATAAAACAACTGGATAATGGAAACAGGGGACACATGACCAACTGAATAAATATGATAAGAGTGGAATCAATTAAATGAAGTCGTCTAAGCAAGAGGCCTGTAACTCCCACCTAAGCTGCAACGCGTTTCTTTCAAAGGATCCTATCTAAGACGCCTCTCTGGCTGGGCACCTGTAATACATACATATATATACAAGAGAGAAAAGAAAATGAAAATGGGTCAGAGCCCGATTGTGAAAATGATTTAAAATTTGTTTAGCAAGTATTTAAAATGTTTACAGTCCAATGCAACAACATATTAGCGCGGCACTCCCTTGAGAAATTCTCACCTCTCTTCTAATGTGCACGCCTATCGCACTAACCTTCCCAACGGTTTAACTTATCTTAGGTTACTCATAAGATTTAGGTTGACAATTTCAACTGGTTAAGAAGTAAATTCCGTTTCACACCAAAGTTCTCATTAAGCTTTATTTACTAACAAAGTCTCTCAACAATATATTATACTTTTCAAAAACTTTTTCCCAAATTGAAATAATTATTCATCTCTTACTTACCATAAACACAGTAGGTAGTTTCCAAATTTCAGAATTTAATATATATATATTAAATATTCACATAATATATATATTCTAACAACACCCCACATAATAATTATGGTGCGGGCATACTCTGCTATCCAGTCCCCGTATCTCTCGTACTAAGGGAAATACAAGTTCGGAATCACTGTCGAACTGTATTAACACAAACAAAAACAATATTGAGGCGAAGCATAGTTTCCAAGTCCAAAAGGTCAGTACATACCCTCAAGTCTCTTAGGACCGTCCGACTATCGATCCGATAGCCCGTACCTAGGATTCCTATCTTCTAGGGTACGAGTCAATATCCCCAATGAAGGCCCATTCGAGATAAGACTGTCCCAGTGCGGTAACCTCAGGGATAGCAAGTAGCGCGAGCATGATTTTTAGACGTATATAATATATGCATACACACAGTCATATAAATATACTACTTTTACCATATCAAATTTAGGTTCATCTCATAACCCATAATCACGACATTTATCCTTATTTTCACATTATTAGTTATCGCGTATAACGGTTCGTCTCTAACTTTAATTTGAGGGATTATTCCAACTCACTACGTAACACTCATGGACTCTATCCCCCCCAAGTGTAAAATTCAGTAGGTACTCATTTATCTTCCACCGTAACTATCTTACGCGTCTCTCCCTTTAATACGTAATTCTATCGTCCCTTATATATAAACACCCCAAAAATGCAAATCTCGTCTTACATTAAAGGTCTCATAATTATTAATAAGTCATACTGGTCCTCTTTATCTCCCAAAATATTTTAATAAGGATATCCAAATATTCTTACTCATTTAATTTAAATTTAACTATTTACGAAGGGAAAATATGAGTCTGCCAGAAGGGTCGATCGATCGATGGCAGGGGCTCGATCGATCGAACCTTCGATCGATCAAGTAGGTATGGCGAATTCTGCAGGAAACCAGTTATGGGTTCTATCATCCAACCTCATCCAAATCCCGATTTTTCATTCCCAATCGCCCAAAAATTTGTACTACTAAGAGTATAAACCCATATTATACATCTTCTACGTAAAGCATGCTAATTTTCATCAATAACCATGGATCAATAGGCCAAAAACTCATATTAATCTCAAGAATACTAGAATTTCATTAACTTGGTTCTAATCAATCTTTTTCCAGAATGTCTACTTCTAATTCATCATAAATTCGTGATTAAACTTCTACATATGAAAGGGGTTTCCAGATTTCCATTTTTATCATTACTACATGCAATTTCCTATCTCCAACTTGGGTTTTCCTCCATAAAACTCATCCTAATCAACCCTAGACTAACATGAATGATGCATTAACGAAAATAAGCAAGATAAACACTTGCCTAGAATTTCAGAATTCTGATTTGTGGACAATTTTGGTGTGGTTGCATTCCCCGTCGCGCGATCTACGCGTTGGTGGTGGCGGTGCAATCGGATGATTTTTTGACCTTGCATTGCTTGGAAAGCTTTCTCCTTCCATATCCTATGGCCTTTCTAAAGTTTTGAGTCTCATAAACCTAAAGGAATATTCCAAATGGCTGATATAGCCTAATAATTTTCGTGGGTTTAATTACCCAAAAATGCAAAATGTCCAAAATGCCCTCCCGGGGTGTTAAATAGGCCTAAAAACGCCCCGAGACCGAAACTAAACCCCCGAGTACACTTTTCTGACTATCTCGACCCTTCCGGACACGTTGGCGCACTCAAAACGACCATACGGATAACTTAAAAATATTTCACTTTTATTAATCAACATTTATTCCCGACGCGACACAGGCGCGTCCCGACTTAAATTTCCAAAATTGTCATTCTATTCACTCGTGACATTTAATAGAACCAATATTATATATTACTTTGCTCATTAGTAATATTCAACAAATTTTCCATAATTACTAACTCTCATCACGTTAATAATTATAACATAATTAATTTCCGGATTTATATTAAATAATTAACTCACATTAAATTTAATAAATCCCCAAATTTATAAAGCATAAAAATACGGGGTATTACAATTAGGACCCAAGACCCAAGCCCAAGTCCCCAAGTCCAAAGTCCCAAGTCCCAAGTCTTGATATATAATATAATAATTATATATCTATTTAGGTATAAATACCCCAAATCCTCTTCAATCCCCTTAGTGGGACTTGAACTCATGACCTCCCCTAAAGGGGACACAAAAGTTATCACTAGACTATAAGGTCTTATTGTTAGTAAATCATTCACACCAATAGTTATACACACACAAAACAGAGATTAGCCCCAATCCTTAAGATTACTCCTTTATGGGTGACTAACCTTGGATTAACAGGTGGTTTGAACACCTTAAGGAATCAAATCAGCAATTTCCTAGTCTTTATGCCAGAAGATTCCCAACACCAATTCAAACCATTCATTTTGAGGAAAAGTCTACCCATCCCAAGTATACTCCCTAATTTCCTCGTCTGCTGGTTCTGCCACTAGCCCCAAACTGAGAGTACGGGTCACTAGAGTTTGTAGGTTATGTAGGTGACGAGGATATAGGCCACCCTTTTGGTGGTGTAATGTTAGTAAACACGATTTTAACCATTTCCATAGTAAATTTAGAGTATTCTACTAAAGAGTAGATGACAAAGAGTCCTAAGTTAGGACTCCTAACCTATCAACTTCCCCAATTATTGTGCCTCCTAGAGAGGAGGAAAACTCTAGAGATTCTTATGATACTGGTAATATAGAGGCTAAGTACCATGGTTGTGACATTACTGAAATTGGGCTTGATGATATGAAGGAACACTATTCTGTTCCCATTAGTATAAATGTTAGGCTGCCAAACTGTGATGAAAGGGTCAATGATTGGACACATCCGAATGCGATCTATTTTCCTATTTGGGATTTGCATGTTGGGGGTCTTATTATGGAGTATCTCCGACCCATATCCCCTTTAATATATATCGAATAATTTTGCGATTGATGGTGAATTGGAAGATCCATACAGGTCATGATATTAGTGGGGATATCATTAGGTCTATTTATGGGATTAAGGAAAATCCCAAGGCCCCCCCCGTCTATTATTTTTTTCTCTTAGGAAATCCCTGTTTGAAGTTTGGTAAGGTCGTCCAGGTGAGCAACCATACCTCGAAGACGAAATTTGTGTATTTGTCTGGTGTGAAGGAGTTCGACCCAAAGTAAGGGAACCAAACTTTTACAGTTCCCCAAGAGTGGGATGGCACCAAGAAAATCGGTACACATTTTGACCTCCTTGTAGCATTATTTTCGTTCTTTTGTATCTTTTAAATTGTTCTAACCTTTCACATGATCTTCTAGAGTTAAGAAAGTAGCTCGATTATTTGAAGTCTTGAAGGGGTTGGTGGAGGACTCTTGTACTGACAAACCTCTATATTTTGAGAAGATATTTACCTTTGACAACTTTGCTAAACTTGGTTATTAGGATCCAATAGACACTTCTTTTGCAAAAAAATTAGTGCAAGAAGAGGCACTAGCAGTAGAATATGAGATCGAGTCTCAGTAGGAGATTGCTAAAGCTATGAAGAACTTTACAGTTGGGTCGTGTTCCTATTTTTCATCTCATCATAACTTGTCTAACTGTTGAATCATTTTGTGCATATTCTACCCCAATTCCCTAGGCTTCGTAATTGAACACTCCTTTGGAATGGCACCTAAACAAGTTAACATATTGTCATGGATGGAATTCGTTAGAAAAAACTTGAGCTGCAGGCTCAGAAAAAGGCTGACGTCAAGGATATATCCAATAAGAAGACAAATTCTCAGAAGAGGGTTGAGGCTGAAGCCATGAAGAAAGATAAAAATGGCGTTATTGGTGTTGTTGATGTTATTTATACTAAAGCTAAGGGTAAGGGAAAGGTTGTTGCTTCACCAGATGTCCCGCCTGATGGTAACAAGAGGACTCTAGAGGGCCAACAACCCAAAATAAGTTTAAACATTAGAGGAACTATGTTCTAAGGAAGAGGGTGCATATTGACAAACAACCATCTCATCATGTGGTTAGAGGTGGGGGTCGTCTTCTCGCTATGGCAAAGTGGAAGAGATCACTTTTGACCCTGAGAACATGATCACGCACGAGCAGCTGAAGAGGGACCCAAACTCCATTTTTCATTAAGGGCCCGTTTGGTTGCGTAAATTATTTAATTTTATAAATTGATCATTTGAAATGAATTGATTGTTGATGTATTAATTTTAAATGGGTATAAATCTAATTTGTGGTGTGTTTGGAAAAGAAATATGGAGTTATTTACTTTTGATATATGTGTGTGTGTGTGTAGAGAGAGAGAGAGAGAGTAGTATGGTGAGAGTATTTTATGGGAGTGGTGCATTTAAGATTCATGGTGTGATTATAAATTGTGCAATTTCAAGCTTTTGGTGAAATTAACTAATTTAAGTTTTTGTGAATCAACATGAATTGGTTCATTTTTGAATTTTTTCATTCTTATAACCAAACACTAATAATAATGCAATTCATAAATGAGTCCATTTTAAATTGGCTAATGTATAATTTTGGGAACAACCAAACAGGCCCTAAATGAACAATGCCATTTATGTGGTCGGTTACCATTGGTATAATCTAGATTTAGAATTCCCCAGAGGTTTTGACCCTGATGCCCCGTGGAACCGGGTTCAACACTGGATGTTTGTAGTAAGTCCTCAAGAAAACTTGCGCTTGTCTTACTTTTATTATGTATTTTGTTCAGGCAATCTCAGTGCCTTCTTTTTCATAAATCGATGGGTGCCACCATATCAAGGGAGATAGATGTATCCTGCAAACGCACCTATGAGTAGGAGAAAAAGGGCAACACCAACTCCTTACACAATGCGAAGATTTAATGGAGGAGCTGAAAACGTCAAAGGATGACCATGATAAGGTTTTCCACGAACTTAGATAATGATGACCAACTTGTGGCCAGTGTTAAAGATCTGAGCACAGTTGAGGGAGAGAATATAGAGATAATGGAGAAAATCAGTACTGATTCCATAAAGTTCTAAATCTTGGAAGAGGCCCTTAGAAAGGCCAATGATGATATTACCCAAGCCAATGAACCCTTACCACAATTGGAAAGAGTGACAATAAGAAGTTCAAGGACTTTGCCGAGTACAGTTTGGCGAACGTGACGTTTTTCATTAATGGTTATGATGAGATAATAATTGGGTCATAAAACATTACCCCAATATAGATGATGTTGTGAACAAGTGTGAGGGTGATGATGACAAAGAGAGGGCTTTGGGAGCTGAAGAGGAAGAAATGGAGTTGGACGATCAGGATGACCAAGCTATTGAGGACTAGCCTACAGCTGAGACCGGTTAATTTGTTACAACTAATGCCCCCTCATTATTTCTAAAATTTACCAAGTGATTACTCAAGGACCTCCCATGGCTGAGGCTATCATTGGTGATGCTCCCCAAGCCGACCAAAATGATTCAGTTGCTTGAGTTATTTGCCTTATTACTTTTGTGAAGCTTTATTTTTTCCAGTGCTCAAGTGAACTTTTTGAACAATATTTTACAACTTTTGAAGAGTTGTGGTGATGTTTGAATGAGAATATTAATTCTCCATGAATAGATATCAACATGCAATTTAAATGTTCGCTTGTACCAAGTTATTTTTCTCGACCAAACTTTTAACCCTCACTTGTAGTTTTATGTGAAAATATTTTTGACATGTAAATGTGGTCGGATCCTATAGGCCTGTTAGCAGTTTAGTCTTATGATCTTGTGGTTGGAGCTCGTTGTTGTCAAATTAAAATCAACGCAAGTGCACGGACAATTATAAAATAGCGAGTGTAAGTACGGATTGAATTCACAGAGATTTATCAATTTTAACATTTAGAATAATTATAACTGTCCAACTAGATAAAACGGTTCAATGATGGGACGATAATGTTAAATTACGCTAATAGAAATAAAACGTGCTACTACGAAATATGACGTAAGTACTCAAGTAAATGAGAAACTAGGACTTTGGAACCATTTATCACATTTAACTAATACTACGCCTTAATTTAAATTCGTCATTTTTTGATTTTATAACTCAAACTAAACCGACTCTCATCGCGTTCAATTGAAATATAAAACGTTTAAGTTCATATAAAAATTTAACATCTTTAATTTTAGACGGCTAAAATTTCTGTTTCCTTAAAGAGTTCATTTTTAAATTTTAAAATGTAGTCTTTAAAAATGAGATATCAATTAATTTAATAAAATTATAACCCATCAAAAAGTACTCACACTTAAAATAAAAATATTTTTCAAACAAATCGAAGGTCTAAAACACACTCTCGTGCCGTTTTAAATGAATAACGATTTTTTGTGGAATTTAAAACACTTCGGGAAATAAAGAAGAAATTAAATTACATGCAATATTATTTAAAGATTTTAAACTTCACGTAGTCTTGGCAAATAAATTAATCTAGCATAATTGAAGACATAAGAAATTTGCAAGAATGAATAATAAAATTCATTAATAAGACACACATATAAGATATAATGTCTCGTAATTATACTTGAGAAATTTCTCCCTCAAAGATACAATTCTTGGTCCTCAAATACAAATAAAACTCTCAAAATATAACTACCAAAAATTGTGTCTAAAGTGTCTCTAATTGTTTTTGGAAAAGTGAGCCTAAAGATCATTTTTGTAGGTCAAAATAGTGAGCTATTTCAGTTGGGGTGAAACTCTTTTAATCGGTTGATTTTAGAACTATAATACTCTCAAAACCATCTATTAAAAGAGTAATCATAAAATTGGTATTTTACACAAATTGGGACTCTTTTTATTGGGTATTTTGAAGTTGATACAAATTTGATAAGGGTTGGAATTTTGGAAAAGAAGAAAAAAATCTGATTTGGGTTGCTTTTGAACTGATTGGGATACTCTAACAGCTTTCTCTGGTACGCCCCCACACGCGTTGGAATTTGAGGTTGCCTTAGGCTGCGTTTCAGTAAGTCCTAAACATGGGCTTAACTGCTTCAGCAGTTTTCTTACTAAAAAGAATAAGGTCCTGGAAATCGAACCTAGGACCAAAGGGTTGCTTTCTAGCATGACTTACCATCAAGATAGATAGTCTTTCAATGAATATATTGCACCATTAATTTATATACCAAACCATCTTCCAAAAATAATTTTCTTATACTTTGGCTCCAAGACTTTGTAATTCTTTCATTTCTTTCTAAACTCTTCATAAATTCACTAATTGACCTCGGATTTCCACCAAACTTCAAGGGTACATGTATAAATATAAAATAACTTATACCGATTCAAATTCATACCCTTAAAGTTTAGAAAATTATCAATATATCCTCAATTATATTTTAGACCCTGGAATTCATAACTTTTCCATTTTATCTCCGAATTCAACCAAGTTTCAGGAAAAGTTTTATACTGTCTAGATAAATATTTAAAAATTATTTTCAGTCCCATAAAGTTTATGAAATTATTGTTTCACCCCCTAGGTTACTGAAATTGCATTTTTAACTCAAAATTTATACAAAGTTGTATTTTTCTTTTAAATTATCAAAATGACTCTATAAGCTTATTATTTATGATACAACGGGTCTAACAAGGCCTAGATTTGGTAATAATTCATACAAAATTTGGAACTCATAAAATACTCCCAAACCTAAACTTTGCTAGTCCTCGAGAAAAATCAAAATTTAAAATTTAACTCACTTTCGTAGGAATCACGGTTTCACTTAGCATGTGAAACAAGCCATGAAGTCCATAGGTTATCATAGTAGAGGATTTTTGTCTCGTGAGGGTTTGCAGTGAATATATCGACAAAATTCAAAATTTTAACCTAATATAAAAGACACAAAATTAATATAACCATGTTTAAATGAAAACTTCAAAAATATAGTAGAACTTCAGTTTTCAATCACAACTTATCATGTGTGTGTATGTGCATAGACAATGTAAATATTCATTTTAAAATATTTGATCTTTACGTTTCTTATTCAAAAGTTCATTTTGATTTCAAAATCTCACGGGAAGCGCTCATAATCAAACACTCGAAAATAGACTATTTTCTATCGTTTTATGTGAATAGCGAGTAAATTTAAATGAATAAATGTGTCATATACAAAATGAAAGACGAACATTTTATAATGGATGAATATGATCTCGTGAACAGAAAATCGATTACTTTTTGAAAACTTTGAATCATACTATAGGTCATATTCATCTTCTCTCCACATTATAACTAAATTTAATTGATATCCATTATGACTTTCTTCGGTTGTATTGCAAGATCGTATTTTGGATAGAAAGAATGGCTTTGGGACTTTAAACATTTTCTGAGAATATAGTGGTTTTTGACACTTTGACTTTTAGACACTTTCTTTCCAAACTTTAATTTTCTTTTTTATTCTTTTTCTTTTCAAACTCATATCACTTTTTCTTTTCATTTCTTTTTCTTATTCTTTATTTCTTTCCCCCTTTTCATTCTTTTCTTTTCACACATCATTCCTCCAACCACTTTTTCTTTTGACCTTTTTCCTACCGTAATTTTACCCTAGTATTCTCTGAAAATAGGTATGGATTCTTTTTATGGGCTTTTAAATCCCAGTTCGACTTGGGTAGGATAATGAGTTTTCAATAAAAGACTTATTTTTCTTTTTGACTCAAATGGTCTTGCAACAAAATAATGTAAAAACTCAATTTAGGCTCAATTTTAGGCTTTCAAACGATGGACTAATCCCATTTCTCAAGTTCCATTAAGTTGATTTGTGTGTTAAGATGACTTACTAAGATTTCTAATCCTTAAGATTCAAAATTTTTACTTTTCTTTTCAATAATTGAATAAAATATATAATTTTTGATCATCAATGAAATTTTACTGAAGGAAGGTTTGAGTTAGTTTAACTCAGATTGATTTAAATCTTTCGAAAATGATGAATGGCATAAAATTTGACCGGGTTAAAATTTCCACATTTATCCGTTAAGAATATTAAATTTCGTCTCAATATCCATTTTTGATCATATTATATGGATAACGTGTTAAAAATTTCATAAGTTGAGAGATCCATCAATTAGTTATATATTAAGAAATCATTACAAAAGTTAATTATAATGGAAACTTTTTTGGACTTTTGAAAAATTTCTAATTTTTTTCAAAGCGGAGAAAAATGACCTCTATGCCCCCAAACCTAATTTCTACATTGCCCTCAATGCAAAAGATAAATATTAAAAAAAACCAAGAAGATATGAAATATATTATCGTAATAAGGGATTTTTTTCAACGCACATCTCCTGAACAAATGCAAAACACAATTATGATGCAACAACAATGGCCCAATTTTATGTTCACTATTAGCATATAGGATCTTATTGGAGAATGTCCTCTACAACCTAATTGCATAATTCCATATATGGCTTCAACCTTTGACCATTCACTTTGAAAATTTCACCACTTTTAAAATTCTCTATCTCAACTGCTCCATGTGGGCAAACTATCCTAACGAAAAACAGATCAGACCACCTATACCTCAACTTATCAGGAAAGGGATGCAACCTATAATTGTAAAAGAGAAATTTTTGTATGGGTTTGAATGACTTCTGTAAGATGGGATTGCCATGTAACATCTTTATTTTCTCTTTAAACAATTTTATGTTCTTGTTCGCATCATTCCTAATCTCTTCAAACTCATTGAGTTGGAGTTTTTAGACCTCAACCATAGTAGATAAGTAGTAATTGAAGGTCTTTATGGACCAATATGAGTTGTTCTCTAACTCAACCAGAAGGTGAGAGGCTTTTTAGTAGACAAGCCTATACAGGGAGATATAAAGTGGCATTTTGTAAGCCGTGCGATAAGCCCGCAGTGCATCTAACGACCTTAAGGACCATTCCTTTCGGTTTGGTTTTAACATATTCTCAATGATTTTCCTTATTTACCTATTGAAAACTTCTACTTGTCCACTAGTTTGGGGGTGATAATAACATCCTACTTTGTGCATGACCAAGTAATTTTTCATGAGACTCTTAAAGGATCGATTATAGAAATGGGTTCCCTAATTGCAAATGATGGCTCGAGGCATAGGAAATGGGAGAAAATGTTTTCTTAAATGAATTTAACCAACACGTGCCGATCATTCATCTTACATGTTATAGTTTCTACCCATTTAAAAAAGTATTTAGATATTTTCGTGGGGATTTAGGAACGGACCCGTAAAATCAATGTTCCAACAATAAAAAACTTCTATAATCAAAATGGGATTTAAGGGTGTCATGTTACCATGTGTGATCTTCCCTAACCTTTGTCAATGATCATAACTCCTACTGTAATCTTTTGATTCATGAAAAATGGAGGGCCAATATAATCCACATTAATTATAAAATCTTTGCAGCGGTATTCTTAGCACTGAAATAACCTCTACCGGCCTGGTCATGGTAGAAAGAGATTACGCTTTGAATATCATAATCAAAGATGTAGTTCTAAATGATTTTATCGGGAAAATAATTAAAGAGATATGGGTCATCCCAAAAGAAATTCTTGGCGTCCTTCAAAAATTTGGAACGATCATTTCTTAGGCCAGTGCAGGGGCATTTCACCCATCACCAGATAATTCAACAAACCATGGAAGCATAGAGACAAGATTCAGTAATCATTTAATGGAAACTGGTTATCAGATAATTCAATTTTTAACCAATACAAGTGATCTTCCACTACTTACTCACATTCATTCTTATCCCTAATTTCAAGTTAAAACTCTTGCAGTAATAGGATCCACCTAATGAGATGGGCCTTAGCATACTTTTAGACAAAAGGCATCATAAAGCCGAGTGATCAATAAAAATAACAACTTTGGATCCTATAAAGTAACACCTAACTTCTTGAGCGCAAAAATAATAGTGAGTAACTCTTTTTTGGTAGTGAAATAGTTCAATTGGGAATCATTAAGAGTCCTCCTGGCATAATAGATGATGTGAAGAAGTTTCTCTTTGTGTTTTCCTAGAACTGCACCTATGGCTTAGTCGAAAGCATCACATATGATTTCATAGGGATAACTCCAGTCGAGAGGGTCACATAATGGGTGCATAGGCCAATTCCTTATTTATCTTTTCAAAGGCTTGAAGGCACTCATTGGTAAAATCGAAGGGTGTATCATTGTCAAGAAATTTTCATAAGGGTCGAGTGATTTTGCTAAAATTCTTAAAAAATCTCAGGATGAAACTAACGTGTCGAAATAATGAACAAACTTCACGCACGGTTTTTTGGGGTGGGAGATTAGCAATGATATCAATTTTAGCTTTATCAACCTCGATACCCTTTTCAAAAATGATGTGACCTATCACTATGCCTTGTTTGACTATGAAGTGGAACTTTTCCCTATTAAGAAAGAGGCTATTTTTCTTACACCTCTTCATAATGAGGGTGAGGTAGTGAAGGAACTCTTCTAAACTAGACCTAAATATCGAGAAGTCTTCCATGAAGACTTCGAAACATCGCTCCACCATTTCCGAAAAAATACTCATCATGCACCTCTAAAAGGCAGCAAGCACATTTTATAACCTAAAGGGCGTGTGTCGAAAAGGAATATTACTAAATAGACAAGTGAAGGTGGTTTTCTCCTGATCCTCAGGAGCGATAGGACTTTAATTGTAGCGGTAATAACCGTCAAGAAAATAGTAATAGGGGTGTCTGACTAATCTCTCAAGAATTTGGTCTATTAAAGGAAGCGAAAAGTGATCCCTCCTTGTGATAGAGTTCAACTTCCTATAATCAATACACACACACCAATCTATTTGAATCCTAGTGGGTACTAATGCATTATCATCATTTTTTACCACCGTAACACCGAATTTCTTTGAGAGAACTTGAACGAGACTGACCCATTATCTATCAGAGATGGAGTAAATGATACTTTCATAAAAAAATTATCACCTCTGCTCGAAAGACCTCTTTCACATTGTACTCCACGGGAGGTTTTAGAATTATCTTCTAAGTGTATACTATGTATTCACACCGAGGGACTTATCCCCTTAACATTGGATATGGTCCATCTTGTGGCTTCCTTGTGCTCTTTGAGAACATGGGACAACTTACCTTCATATTCGTTGTCCAAGTCAAATGCGATGATAACAAGAAAGGTGTAAGAAGGTCCTAAGAAACTATATTCGAGCATTTTAGGAAGTGGCTTCAATACAAGGTCGAGAGATTTTTCAATCGAGGGAAGAATAGGTGATGTGGAGAGTGAGAGTGGATGAGGTTTAGATTTCCAACTTCCTACTTCCAATACGGGGAGAACTAGAGGAGGGTATTGATTATTCTCTTGACTATTGGATATCAAATTCGGACCCAAAAAGGCGATACATACCGCTAAAGGGTCATTATTATAAGTTTTCTCAAAAGTCTCTTGGATGATACTATCAATCATGTCGATGTCCATGGGTTCATATTCATCAAGTGGTTATTTGGAAAAATTAATCATGTTAAGGTCCATATTCATGTTCCCAAAGTATAGGTTCAATTGGACGCTACGACGCGTAATGACGACATCAGATGTGACGAGGAAAGGACGACCCAAAATAATAGGAATTTGTGCAATACGATTTTTCACTTATTGGGTGTTCAGAACGATGAAATCGATGGGAAATACAAAGTCTCCCACTTTAATTAGGGCTTCCTCAACTACACCGTTCAAAATTTTCACAGAACGATTGGCTAAGGATATGATGATCCTGGGCACCTTCAACTCCACCAAACTATGTTTCTCGTACACGATGTATGTGAGAAGGTTCACTCTTACTCTTGAATATAAAAGAGCTTTCTCAATGATGTGCTCCCCTATCTTGGTAGAGATCGTTAGAGTACCGAGATCTTTATACTTGATGGGAGTTGGATAAGAAATGATCGAGCTTGCTTTCTCTGAGAGAAAAACTTTCTTAGGTATGAGGTGCTTCTCTTGAAGGCACAAATGTCCTTTAAAAATTTGGCACAAGACATGACTTATTTTATAACATTAAGCAATGGGATATTGAGTTGTACTTACTTAAAGACTTCAAAATTTTTGTCAACTTTCCCTTTCATTACTTTTGGCACCTAACGTTGGGGAAACGAAGATTTTGGAAAATAAGTCTCTACAGATGGATCGAAATATAAGGGTGGGGATGAAGTGGGATCCATGGGTGGATATTCCATCTCCTTATTCTTCTTGAAATCACTTTCAGTGGGTGGTGCTACATTATTCTCTACTTCCTTACTGGAACTAATCGTGATGATGCCTTTAGCATGTTCTTGGGTGTGTGACGTGCTCATGTCATCTAGAATAATAAGTTTACCCCTAGGCATGTTAACCTTTGGATTCGGTTAGGGATGACCCGTGAATGTTCCTTTGTTCCTCTCACTCAATGATTTCTTTAGTTGGCTCATTTGAACCTCGAGTTTGGCAATCAACTGAGTGCTCGCGTTCATGCTTTTGTCGATGGATTGGAGGATATTTTTAACGCTTTGTTTGAATTGAAGGGTACTTTGGGCAAGAAGTTCATCGTATCCTCTAAAGATTAGATCTTTTGGGACGAGGGATACGATGGTCCAGGGGAAATCTTTTGGAAACCCAAGGGTTGGGTACTAGAAGACTGACCTCCACCTCCTTAGTACTGACATTTGGACCATGAAACATTAGGGTGGTCTCTCCACCCTTGATTGTACGAATTGGAATACATGTCATACTTTGTTCGACTTTAGTAGCGGGAATTTGCTTGCTCTGCTAAAACCTTGTTAGCTTGGAGAGTGGGGAAAGTTTCGACCAAATGATCAAACGCATCACAAAGTAGACACATGGATGGTTATGGGTGCGATAGGCCTTACTACTTTATTCATCTCTAAAGCTTTCAAACATCGAGCTAGGGTGGACACTTTGGCATTTAAATGGAAATATTGTTCGACATGGTGAGAACGGAACCCTCATCGTACTTAGTGAACCTAGATTCTCTACCTGATTCCCATCACTGGGACTTTTTTGCCATGGATTTGAGGAATAAACAAGCATCAACCTCACTTTTCATCGTAAAATCAAGATTACATAGTAACTCGAACATAGTTCGACTATTACAATCGAACCCTTCATAAAATAATTGGACTCAGCATCATATGTCAATACAATAGTACATCCCTCCAAATACTTCCCTATTACTTCTCCATGTTTTTGGCTAAATGTGCTGATGCCGTGACTTATCGACATTATCCTTTGGTTGTGAAATAGTTTTTATAAAAATGCAACACATATTTTATTACACATAGTTATGGATTTGGGTTCTAATGTGCTAAACCAACTCGTTTCTCTATTTTTCAACGAGAACGGGAACAATTTAAGTTTAACAATATCGTCGATGAATCATTGGTACTTAATGGTCCCATAATTTTCTTCAAACTCGACAAGGAAGGTAGGGATCGTCTTTTTCTATTCCCAAAAACATGGGAAACAATTGGATTTTTCTCGAATGAAATTAGAAATTGTTAGCGTTGTGCTCAGGTAGATTTATGCATGAAGGTTGACTAGATCCCATCGAAAAAAAGTTATCTTTAAGGTAACCTGATACAAACTCGTCTCCCATCTCGGTGAAAATAAAAAATTACCTAATAAGTATCGAGAAAGCTAGACTCCACACTAGACAAACAACTGGAATGATATCGACACTGACTTCGCATACAGTGAGCTCACTCAAATTTCTCTTTTTTTTTTCTTTTTATCCTTTTTAATTTTTTTGTTTGAATTTTGAAATATATATATATATATATATATATATATATATTACTTTTGAAAAAAGTAAAAGAAAATAATTTAACTCAAACCATGTAATTCCTAGCTAACATAAACGAAAATGAATTATCTAATTTAGGTGAGGAAAATTTCAATTTGTAAAATAGTCTTTTCGAGATTAATCGACGAAAATGAGGGTATCCAAGTTATTCTCCGTAATTAGACAATAACTACTCTTTGATAGGGAGAATTTAAAAGATGACCAACTGCGGTTATCGCCTCAAATGCCAATTTTACCTCCGGGTAGGTGGTTGGTTCGAAAACACCTAAAAAATCACCAATCCTAGAGAAGGCAAATGGAACCGATTTGACAAGTTCGTGTTTGACTAACTTTTAATTCTATCATTGTTAGGAGGTTTCCTATGAGCTAGGTGATATCCTAAGGCCAATGTCTACTTAATTTTAACTTAAATATGATGGTTGGGGATATGCAAATGTTTGGTTAATTAGTGATTTTCGAGCAAGGTAAGGGTGATGAAGTTCCCATCTTATCTTTTACATGGGTTTTTCCCTTAAGTCAGTTTAAAAAATGTGCTAATTTAAATGCGAAATTAAACCACGTAGGAGCACATAAAAATGTACTTTTGGCCTGAACTTTTTACGGTCTATTATTTATGACAAGTCGAAGTTTAAGTTAGCGTCGATCGAAGGGAAATGCCGCCTACATTTCAATCGTTCCCGAGAGTTCCTTGTTCTTGCGGCAAGGTTGCACAAGTATTCTTCACGTCTGTTCACAGTTGCACACTTTTTTTCAAAATTTTCTTCACTTTTTCCCTCTTTTACTTTTTTTGTATTTTTTAATGTGCTACTGAAAAACAACACAAAAAAACTACACCAAGCGTAAGATGTGACAAAAAAAACACGACACAAGCAATAGTGGTGTAGTTTACACTACAAAACACTGAAGCATACTTATCAAACAATTTTTATTTTTTATTATTTATATTCTTAAAATAACAAAATTACTACTGGAAATAAAAATTATTTTATTGAATTTTCAAAAAACATTTAGGGACTACTTACAAAAAAATAAAATATGAAAATTCATAGAAAAAATATTTTTTATTTTCGAATTTTTCAAATTTTATGTATTTTTGTGGGAATTTTCTAAGCAAATTGCAAAGAGTAAAAAAAATAGTCCGAAAGTTGCAATTTTTTATGAAAAAATGAACAAATCCCCGGCAATGGCGTCAAAAACTTATTGTCAAATTAAAATTACTGCAAGTGCTAGGGCTATTTTAGAATAACAAGTGTAAGTACGGGTTAAACCCACTGAGATTTGTCAATTTTAATATTTAAAATAATTGCAACTGTCCAACTAGACAAAACAGTTTAGAGATGGGCTAAAAATATAAAATTATACTAATACGATTAAAACGTGGAACTACGAAATATGAATTAAGTACTCAAGTAGATGAGATAACTAGGATTTCGAATCCATTTATCACATTTAACTAATACTACGCCTTAACTTAAATTTGGCACTTTTCAAATTTTTAACTCAAATTAAACCGGCTTTTATCATCTTTAATTCAAAAAACAACATGTTTAAGTTCATATACAAATTTAACATCTCGAATTTAGACGGCTAAAATCCGTATTCATTTAAAAAGTTCATTTTTAAATTTTAAAGTATAGTCTTTCGGCATGGGGTATCAATTAATTTAATAAACGTATAATCCATCAAAAAGTACTCACACTTCAAATAAAAAAATAATTTTTCAAACAAATTCGAAGGTTTAAAAACACTCTCATGCCTTTTTAAATGAATACCGAATTTTTGTAGCAATTAAAACACTTCGGGAAATAAAGACGAATTTAAATTACACGCAATATTATTTAAACACATTAAATTTCACCTAGTCCTAGCGAATAAATTAAGGCAGCGTAATTGAAGACATAAAAAAATTGCAAGAATGAATAATTACTTTCATTAATAAAATATACTTACAAATTATGATGTCTCAGTATTATTCTTGATAAATTTCTCCGACAAGATACAATTCTTGGACCTCAAATACAAACTAAACTCTCAAAATATAACTACAATTTTTTTTCTCTAAAGTGGTTCTCTAATTTTTTTTTTGAAAAAGTGAGTACAATTCTCCTTTTTATAGGCCAAAATAATTAGGTATTTGAGTTGGGGTGAAACTATTTTAATTGGTTGATTTTGGAACTATAATAATCCCTAAATCAACTATTAAAAGAATAATCACGAAATTGTTATTTGACACAAATTGGGACTCTTTTTATTGGGTATCTTGATGTTGATACCAATCTAATAATGGTTGTAATCTTAGAAAAGAAAAGAAAAAAAAATTATTTGGGTAGATTTTGGACTGATTGGGATGCGCTGACAATTTGTTATGGTGTGCGTTGTGCCTGATGTTTTGTTTAAGTAAGTGCCAAACACAATCTTAAATGCTTCAATAATTTTCTTACTAAAAAGAATTAGGTCATAGGAATCTACCCCAGGATGAAAGGGTTGCCTCCCATCGTGCCTTACCACTAAGATAGATAGCCTTTTAATGAATATACTGCACCATTAATTTATATGCCAAATTAGCTTTCAAAAAATCCTTTTTTTTTCATACTTTAGCCTCAAGACTTTGTAATTCTTTCATTTCTTCCCAAAATATTTATAAATTTACCAATTGACCTCAAATTGCCACCAAACATCAGAGGTACTTATAAAAATATAAAAAAACTTATATTAGGTCAAATTCAGCACCTTAAAGTTTATAAATTTAATAATTTACCCTTAATTGAGTTTTAGACTCTGGAATTCTTAACTTTTTTTTTATTATAACTCTGAATTCAACCAAATTTCTAGGAAAAATATATATTGCCTAGATAAATACGTATAAATTATTTATAGGCTTATAAAGTTTATGAAATTATGGTTTTGCCCCTTGGGGTTACTAAAATGACATTTTAACTTGAATTTTGTCCAAACTTTTATTTGTCTTTCAACTTATCAATATGACTATAAAAGCTCATTATTTATGATAAAACAGTACTAGAAAGGCCTAGATATGGACATAATTCATACAAAATTAGGCACTCATCAATCGTCAACCTGACCATGTCGACTCACTACCCTTTTGAATTAGGTTTGTACTGCCAGTAGTTTTGTCGTATGGTCATGTGGTCGGATCTTGTTGACCTGACTTGACTTACTAGATACCATTTTTTGACGAACAGGAGTTATCTTAATAGGGTCTTAATAAGTGAAAACTTACATCTTCCCTATCAATTATTTCCCAGGATCTACCACTGCTTCAGTTAACTAATAGGTCATTATGGATGGATCTTGTCGTCATGACCATATGATAACATTGGTTTCCCGAGTAAGTGAACTTCCTTATTATGACCTGTCAAAAAATAGGTCTTTGAAGAAGCGTACATGATCATAGTCTAGCTTGTTGTCTTATTCTTGAGATGTCTTAGACCTGATCTTTTTACACATCCTTATATTGATGAACTTGTAAATGATCATTTGCAGAAATAAAACATGATAAAGAGAGGAAAACAACAACTTTTTCATTAATCATTTAAAACTTTAAATACATGTAATTTAAAACAGTGATCATAAATGGAAATCTTCTTGTCTCTATCCATAATACTTCCTTAGATGCTCATAGTTCTAAGGTTTTGTAAATGGCTAACCTTTTAGGGTTTCCATTATGTACATTCCTGATTGGATCACCTCTAAAAATTTATACGATAGGTACCAATTATGTTCTAGATTACTTCCTTTCGTAATAACCTTCTTTAGGATTTAATCAATTTCTTTTAGGCTGCTAATCTTCATCATCTTATTATAGGATTGTGTAGTTCTCTTCTCATAGGATGCTACTCTAAAGGCTACTTTTTTTGTCACTACTTCAACTAGGTCCAGATCAAGCCTGCGCATGAAGTCACTTTTAGTGGAGTTAAAGTTTATAATCCCATGACTGGGTAATTCGATCTCAATGGGTACCACTACATCGGTGTCAAGTGACAATATAAATTGGGTTTCACCACTGGTTGTCCTCGGCATAGTTCTATAAGCCCATAGTACGCTCTGAAGCTCGTTAATCCAATTCCCTTAACCGTTATCGATCATTCTTTTCATTCGTTCAAGAAGTATCCTGTTGGTTACCTCTATTTTCCTTTCGCACTAGGGATGGTTAAAAGCATAATGAAACTTCTTAATCTTTGATCTATTATGAAGGTGTGTGAAACTTATTAAAAGCAGTAGTCCAAGAACTATTTATTGTCAAATTAAGTACCATGATCTATTATGAAGGTGTGTGGAATTTCGTTTCTACAGATGATATTTTCCATATGAAATGGAACACCTCATAGGTAATTTCCATCAGCAATTCAACTTCTACCCATTTCATAATGTAATCTACTTCCATGACCAGATAATGTAATCTCCATTTTATCTTTAATAGTTGGCCGACCAGATCCATACCCTATATCACAAAGGGCTAAGGAGAAATTATCGATGCTAGATCTGCCCTTGGGATCTTGTGTATGTTAGCATAATGCTGGCATTTATCATACCTTCTCGAATAGTTGTCATAATCCTCTTTCATATGGGCCATTAATATCCCTTACTTTCCACCCTCTTGACAAGTGATTGGCTTGTTGAGTGAGCTGCACATGAGCCTTTATGTACATCCTTTACTAGATTCAACACTAATAGGACTATAAAGCCCCTTTTTGAGCATAATTCCTCCCTGTATTAGATATTAACCTTCCTTGTAGCATAACCTCGGTGCTTCTTTATAATTGGTCGATAACTCACCAATCTCTAGATATGACTTAATGGGATCCATACAATATGGACCTAGGTTCAACGCCATCACATGTACACATTCTTCTTAAATCCTTACTTGCAGTAGTATTTCAATGGAACAAATATTCTTATCCATTCCCTAGTCTCATATGCTAGACGTCAAGTGAACCTGCTCAGGCATTTTATATCCTCATAATTTTGTCCATTTGCATAACTATGAATCTTGGGTGTACCCTTTTCACCTTTAATAGATATTTTGACATCGTATCTTATCTTTCCTCATAAATACCGAGCACCTGGTTAACCACCAATTGAGAATCACTATGGGTTGCCAATTTCTCGGCTGCCAGTGAAGATGCCAAGACTAAAATTCTAGTAAGTCTTCCTATTCCGCTTTATTATTTGAGGCTATAAAGTTAAACCTGAGTGCATAATCTACATCAGCCGCATTAGCTGTTGAAATAATTTATCCCATCACACTTCCATTGGCACATGATGAACCATCCACATATAGTTACAAAACTGGGGGCTCCTTCTCAAAACTCCCTTTGATAAGAGATGCATTTTAAAAATATTCTTCACCTATTCTAGATCTCCATATCTTTCTTCTTATTGGCCTAATGAATCTAAATTATCACTGCTTGGAGTTGGAGTAGCCTCTGATGATGCTAAGATTTAGCACCACCGGATAAGTGATAGTGAGCTCAAACAGTAGCAGCTATGGCAGCCATAAAGTTGTGTGAGTGTATAAGTATGTAGAAGGGGATGAGTATAAGAGGAGATAAGACAATGATGTATAGTGGTTCAGCCAATTTGTCCTACATCCACTGTGAGTGTGTGATCCCCCAAGTGTGGGCACTAATGGCCTTGGATACAATGCACATAACCCTCTCTCTCTCTCTCTCTCTCTACTGTGTGTACAAGCAGAGTTTTGGCTAGGGCTACAGTTAATGGATCGATCCCCTGTAGGGCTGTAGGTGACAAGTATATATAGGTCTTGGGGGGTGTAGTGTACCCCCCAAGTATGCATGGTGCATGTGAATGATGATCTAGCCAACCCCCTGTTGACACCTGTAGATGCCAAATGATGACATAATATTCCCTCATGTGAGGGTGTGATTTGGTTATAACGGTCTTCCACGTGCCATGTCAGCCTTACGCACACTGTTCCACGCGTCTCCCAAACCACGCGCTGTCATGATGTCACCCTCGGCCTATGAGCCGAGGCCGAAGGCAAAGTTTCTTCCAGAATTAAGCCTGGCCTAATTCTGGCCTCGTACTGTCGTACCCTCGGAGGGTTGTCTGGAGAGTGGTGAAGGGTCGGCCCCTCGTAGGGTCTTCTGGAACCTGGTGAAGGGTCGGCTCCTCATAGGGTCATCTGGAGCCTGGTGATGGGTCGGCCCCTCTGAGGGGTCGTATGGAGCCTGTAGGAGGGGTCGGCCCCTCGTAGGGTCGTCCGTTTAGAGGTTAGCATCAGCCAGGCCGAGGATATAAACGGGTATATCAACCTCTGTCTGATCTGTCTTCTCCTCCTTATAAGTGAATTCTATAATAAAATTATCCACTACTTGAACCTTAATTGTTATTTTCGAATCATATTGGACGTTGTATTCTCCCAGCTCTATGGCCCAATCCATCAACCTAGCAGACATTTTTTTCTTATAAATGACTTATCGAAGGGGGAGGTTAGTGTACATAATCATGGTATGATCTTGGAAATAAGGTTTCATCCTCTTATACGCTTTAATTAATAAGAGTGCTAATTTTTCCAAACTTGGGTACCGAATTTTAGCTCCATGGTAAACCTTGCCAGTGTAATATATAAGTTTTTGGACATTGGCTTCTAGTCATATCAGATCCGAGACCACCAGATAAAGGTAAATATTTTCACTAAGGATTGACCTAGACAATAATGAAGCACATCCTAGATATTTCTTCATCTCCAGGAAGGCTTCATCATACTAAGAATTCAATTAAACGTTTTTTTTAAGCATTTTAAAGAATGGTAAGCAACGATCAATTGCTCATGAAATAAACTTATTAAGCACAACCACTCATTTTTTAAGCTTAGGATCTCTTTCTTTTTTATAGGAGGATCTATATCGATTAATACCGGGATCATGTTAAGGTTGGCCTACATGTTCCCCTAGCTGACGATGAAATTGAGAAAGTTGCTTGCCCTTACACCAAATACACACTTTGTTGGGTTCAGTTTCATCTTGTACTTTTTTGCTGATCAAAAGTCGGGTCAAGGTCATGAACGTGATTAGAGACCTACTTGCTCTTCCGCAGTATAACATATACATAGACTTCCATATTTTTCTTGATCTGATGTTCAAATACTTTATCAACCAACCTTTGACACATTGCCCTTGCATTCATGAGCCCAAAAGGCATTATGTTGTAACATAATGTGCGTCAATTGGTAATAAAATAAGTTTTCTAGTGGTACTTTGGCTTCATTTTAATTTGGTTGTACCCCGATTAAGTGTCCATAAAATTGAGTAGCTCATTTCTATGGGTGGCATCGACTAGCTAGTCGATTTGAGGTAAAGGAAAGTGGTCCTTCGAACCAACCTTATTTAGATTGATGAAGTCAACACACATTTGCCACTTATTCTTCTTCTTTGCAGCCATCAACACATTAGAGATATTTCGATTACTTGACGTCTTCAATGAAATTTTCCTTTTTTGTTTCTCAACCTCCTCCTGAATTGCCCCATTCTTCACATTCGAGAACACATCATTTCTGCTTGATCGAATTGGCTTATTTAATAATGTTGAGCTTGTGGCCGAGGATAACTGGGTCAATCCTAGGAATGTCCTCATGGATCCAGGAAAAAACATCATTTCAACTTCTTCAGTAATTTGACAGTTCCTTCTGGAGAGTTAGATCTAAAGACGAGCTAATATGTGTTGTCTTTTTTAGATGCTCATCGTCATGAATAACCAACTCTACTTGCGTGACAATTTCACCAGTGACTAACTTATCTCTTTATCGAGGATTTAATATCTTGATGTGATAATTTTCTGTTAGATTATTCATTTCCTCTTGCTCTATTGAAGTATAATACCACTCTCAGGCTTCCACTTAGTTTCCTTATACAATCCCTACACCATAGCTTGTGGGGAATTTTAGACATTGATGAATAATTGAGGACACTTAGTTTCCTTCCAATTAATCTATGTTCACCTTGTGAGGTTGCTTTTTAGATGATTTCACCAAATTCACATTCCTGATATGAGAAAAGACCCTAGCCTCATTCAAGTATGCTTTTCTTTCTGATGGTTTGTCACCACCACTAGTGTCACCTCCTGCAATGAGCTGTCATCCCAACGAGATCATCCCAGCACTATATACTGGCTTTGGTGGCTTATTTAGGATATCGATATTGTCTTCATCATATGACTCAGGGCCAATCTTCTTCTCATCTTTGCCTTATCAAATAGACTTAGATATTTTCCTAGGGTTCTGGTTATCTTTGTCCTTATCTGCTCGACCTGACTTATCAATGAACTTTGACATCTTACCCTTTTAAATTAGAGTCTCGTTCTCATTTTTCGTAGATAAAGAACTGTTGGTGTTATGACCACGATCTTTGTGGAATTTAAAATATTTGATCTTATCTCGTCTCCTTACAGGTGCTTTTCATTTCTCAAGCCACTTGAGGTCACTACACCCTTGATTTTCATCGAGGATGTGGTGGACACCCACAATGAGCGGGGTATATTTATCAAGTCTCTTTGACTTATTAGATTTGTAAGACTTATTCAACTTTTCTTTCTTCTCCGAACTATCTCTAGTTGTAAGGACAAAATTTCCAATTAAGTTTGTTGTATGTTTATTTGACTTATTCCTGGAACAAAATGCATTTGAGTAAATGCTAGATTTTTATTATCACAATCCCATATAGACTATGACGTATTGAAGTTTATTAAATACTTTATGGCAAAACCTCAAAGATTTATCATTCTGGTTTATAGTGCATATTTACTCTACAAGTTTTATTTCATCCGAGATAACTTAGGTATGAATGCGTAATTTTAATGAGACTCGAAATTTATTTTAAAATGTTTAAGGATGTTATTTTATTAATATGGTTTTCAGATATCTTTAAAATTATTTGAAATGGTTTAGTGCATATCCTTGAATACATAAGAGAAGGATTGTCTAAAAGAAATTTGGATTCTAGGTCCAGATGTGGTAGAAAGAAGGGCTTAAGACGGATAAGGAATAGTAAGAGTTTAAAGACTGCCTTAGGCGTCTGCCGTTGTGCTCTGTCCCCTTGGCACATGTTCAATGTTGAAATATGCAAAGGTGTGTGCTAATTCGCTCGTTGCTATATGATAGGGTAAGATATCTAGTTTTCTAACCTCAGAGACGTCGTTTATTTGGTTAATTACCAACTTTAAGTTACCTCAAACACTTCATTTTATTATGATAAGGATGGATTACAGTAGTGTTTTATTAGAACTCTAATTCGCTGCATCACTCAAATGACCTTACCAGTCGTTCGAGTGATATGGCATTGTCATTCGAACGACATGTCCATATCGTTCGAGCGACATGCCAAATTCTCTTGAATGAGTCGTCGCCTGAAGAAAATTATAAAAGGCGTGTTTCTATTAGAATTTCGCAAGTTTGCATTCTGTAAAAACATTATATAACCAAAACGTCATTTCCACATGTTTTCTAAGGTTTTCTAAAGACAAATACATCCTTAGCGTTCCAAAGATCCGAGATTTCACTACTATATTCTATAGTGATATTTTTCGGCACCATTGGAGTTTATTCTACATAGAACTTTGTTGGGTTTTGCGGTGGAGAAGCAGAAGAGACATGTTCAACATCATAGACATTATAAGCCATATCGGTGGACACCGAGACATACGTGGATGCGTGTATTATGAACGAGCATTGTGGAAGAAGGATTTTCTATGTGGAAACTGTGAGAGGAGTGGTTGAAGATCAGAAGAGAGTCAAGTCTCATGGGTATCGAGTCATTGAGTAAGACTTGTGTCTGTTCCTTGTAATTCCACATCACAGTGATTGTCTGTCTTGGGCTTCCCGAGGGTTTTTTCCTTGTGTGGTTTCCTCGTATATCCAGCATTGTGAGCATTCTTTTCCTTATTTTGCTTGTTTTAATCACTAGATGCATATTTAGGATTAATCAAGATGAAATTTATTTAAGTTAAAATTGGTTCGCATTTTAGTTCGTATAAATTTTGAAAAATGTTTTTCAAAAAGAGAAAGTATTTCATCATCCTTCTAGAAAAGTCTGATTTGAAAAATAAGGGTCCTACATATTGGTAACAGAGTTAGAAATATATTTTTATTGTGTTGATCCCTTTTTGCTGTTAAGGATGAATTTTGGAAATTATGACCGTTCTTGTACTCTAATTTTTTATGGTACTAACTATGCTTATTAGAAGATACAAATGAGAAGTGACTTGAAGTACATAAATGAGTGTGTGTGGTTAGAAATCGAAAAGGGTTGGACAACACTAGTTACACGAGAGGGTCAGACCACTGGTTTAAAACTCGTTGAGTCATGGACTAGGCTTGCACTGTATAAATCTAAGGGTCTACCCGTTATTTCCTCACATGTCACACCTGAAGAGTATAATATAATCATGACTTGTGAAACATCAAAAGACTCTTAGGATACACTTTCACTCACTCACGAGGGCACGAGCATGGTTAGGGCATATAAGTTGCAAAACCTCACTACACAGTTTGAGACGATTAAGAAATTAGAGAATGAGATGTTTGATGAGTTCTACACTAGGTTGTCCACCATTTCCAATGTATCATTTAACCTAGGAGAGAAGATACCCAATAATCAAGTCGTAAAGAAAATCTTAAGTTCATTGCCTAAAATGTTTGATGCAAAAGTGACCGTTTTAAACTCACTTGGTATTCTAGAGTTGAAAAAAGTTGAAGAGATTGCAGGTGGCCTTCGAACCTATGATCTCGATATATTTACCTCGAATCAAGAGCCAAATAAAGAAAAAAGTCATTGCTTTGAAAGATCAAAAGGAGACTAAAGTTTCAAAAATGTCGCCTTGTTGGCAAAGAAGTTCAAAAAGTTTCTTAAATTTCACAAGCAATCGCAAATTGCTGAAAAGTTTCGAAAATTCAAGAACATCAAGGTAGATTCCACCCCTAAAGATAATAGTGAGAAATTTAATAGGTTTAAGTCAAATAGGTAATTTAGGTGTGAGGGGTATGTTCACAAGGTTGTCGAGTGTCCCACTAGACTTAAGAAAGATGTCAAGAAATCGATAACATATAATGCCACCTTAAGTCATAGTGAACCAGAAGAGGGAGAGAGGTTACCCATTGAGCGCGACTTTGTTTCATTCATGGCATGTCATGTGAGTAACGATGATAAATCTTCCCATGAAGATACTCATGTGCATGACACTTTCGAGGCCGTTGAGAGTAAATCCCAAGTGTGTGAGGGTGATGGGAGTGAGGAGGAGGATACTGATGTGAAAGAGTTGCCAGTAGCATTTAATGAGTTGTATGTTGAGGCGGTGAAAGTGGAAAAGTCTGACACCCCTCCCAATTAAATATAGGGTGATCAGTACTTTATAAAATTTAAAACAAAATGTTCGGTTGGTTCATTCTTAGCATCACTGTCGAAAACGTAATAACTTATTTAATCACCTAATATAATTAAGCTAAGTGTCAAAATATTTTTTCTTATTAATTAAAAACCATTTAATTACTAAACCAAGTAATTTAATATAAAACATCCACGCACAATTAATTAATACAAATACTGAATCAGAATCGCATGCTGAAATAAATAAGACTGGATAAAACATCCCAGTTCAAAACTCTAAACCAAGACAATAGTTGCCATCAATCCAAATGAAAATGAAAGAGATATAGACTAAACATAATCTCTGAAACTGTCTAAGGAAGGGGTGAAATATGCCCTAAAGAAAATTTCATAACGAATAGGAATGAAACAATCGAGGCGTCTAAACAAAGTCCTTCAGCTCCCACAATAGCTATAGCATTCCACGCAATCCGAAACTCTAAGCCTGATGTCCATGTGGCTGAGCACCTGATATAATACATATATATAGCAAGAGATAGAGAGAAGATGCAAGAAACGGGTCAGAGCCCGATGAGTAAAAATATTTATTTAAGCAAGTATTTAAAATTTGCAGTAAAGCAAGTATCAAGTACATGTTAGTTCGAACTCTCTCTTGAAATTCTCACCCCTCTTCTATTGTGCATGCCTAACGCGTATCTAAATTTTCTCCTTAGCTATACCTCCCAATATAAATAGTCTCAATCCATCCTAATAGTATTTACCCTCACTATTAGTAAGCCCGTATCGCCCATATAATACGTTATCCAATTAGCCTATGACGAAAAGCTAATGAATACATTTTTCGTTTTCATAATAATTTAGGTATTTGATTAGAATTTTCTTAACAAATTTTCGTGCCCATATTCATTTCTATACACATTAGATTGATTCACAACTCTCACACATATAAACATATAGTCACATCTGCCCTATATATATATATATATATATATATATATATATATATATATATATATAACATGATACTGCTGGGCTATATCCAATTAGTGCACCTAATCAACATACTGTACCCCCGGGTTATCACCCTTTAGTACACTTATTTAAATAATCTTATACCCCCCGGTTATCACCCATTATTACACTTACAATACATCTTTGTACCCCCGAGTTATCACCCATTAGTACACTTATAATAATAAGATTCTCACACCCCCGGGTTATCACCCATTGGTACCTTTAATAATAATAATACATAATAGGCATACACACATCCTATTATAATAAATAGGTATTTCCCTCACCTATATATATATATAACATGATACTGCACCGCCGGGCTATATCCCATTAGTGCACCTAATCAACATACTGTACCCCCGGGTTATCACCCTTTAGTACACTTATTTAAATAATCTTATACCCCCCGGTTATCACCCATTATTACACTTACAATACATCTTTGTACCCCCGAGTTATCACCCATTAGTACACTTATAATAATAAGATTCTCACACCCCCGGGTTATCGCCCATTGGTACCTTTAATAATAATAATACATAATAGGCATACACACATCCTATTATAATAAATAGGTATTTCCCTCACCTACATATATTCTTCTCTTACGCATTTTGATTTTAACATTCCGTAATAGTTATTGGGTTATTCTCCCTCTCGAAATCTCTACGGTATATTCTCTCCATACCTAATTCATTAAAGTATTTAGCTCCTCCTACTTCTTCCGAAATTCTGCCTTACTTAAGTTTATTATTAGAGAATATATTTCTCAATTTTGAACTAATAAACTCAAAACTGGGTCCTAAAAGAAATTATCAAAATTTCACTCTGTCGCTCGAACGAGGTGGCAAGTCGTTTGAACGACTACCACATGTCGCTCGAACTACTTCGCGCAAGATTGCAATCTCGCTCGAACGACTTCGCGCAAGATTTCGCTGTTCGTCTCCTACCCAGATTTTCCAATGTTTTCCACCATTTTTAATCTCAAATCTTCTCATTCAACACCCCAAACTCCAAATAAACAGTTCTACATCGAACCCCGTCAATAACATATGAATTCTAACATCCTAGAATCATCAATTCATTACGAATCATTCATAAAATGTGAAATCCCCAAATTAAATTTATCAAAACCCCAGTTCTTCCAATACATGTTCAAGAAGCCATAATTTCTAGATTTGTTCTATGTATAAATTCCTCAAAATGTGATTTCCAGTCTACATACATTAATGGTTTCAATCTAATAAATCACAAAATTAATTTACACCTTCAAATTCCTCAATTTCACTATTTTTATAACCTATAACATATTCCTAACGATTCTATACTAACATGAATATAATCAATACCGAAATACAGCAAGTTATAAACACTTGCCTTGAGTGATTAGTCTGATTTCTTGATGATGTTGGTATGGGTGTGTTCCCCTCATCCCGATCTACATGGTGGTGGTGGTGGTTGTGTAAGGTGATGTCGATTTGGCCCTCTTCTCTTGGCAAAATCTCTCCCTCACACTTCCTATGGCCATTCTTACTTTCTCCAGCTTTCTAACCCTAATGCAATTGTTTTGGCTGATAAATTAAGTCCTAATTTTTGTCCATTAATTAGGCCTAAAAATCCAATTTATCATAATGCCCTTTTGGGGTGCCGGTTAGGCCTAAAGTTGCCTCGGGAACCAAACTAAACACCTGAGTATATGATTTCGACCCTTTCGGACTCAACGGTACACTCGAAATCGTCATACAAGTTACTAAAAATAATTGATATATTTATTCCACCAATTTAGTCCCGACACGAATCACACGCGCGTCTGACTTAATTCACTAAACTGCCGCATTATTTTCTCTCGACAATTTACCAAAGTGTATAGTTCCATATTAGATATCTCACAATAATATTAAACTAATAAATATTAACCCTTAGCACGCTAGTTAATATTTATTTTTATTAGATTCAGATTAGTTAACAATTTAATTTTCACAAGTAAATTTAATTAATCCCTCTGTAATAAATAATCTCATAATTATTTAAATCATAAAAAATGTGGGGTATTACATACTTCCCCCCTAATAAAGGAATTTCGTCCCGAAATTCGGAAAATAAGGCATACCTAGTATGAATAAATATGGATATTTCTCACGCATATCCGCCTCACGCTCCCAAGTAGACTCCTCCACATTGTGATGCTGCCACTGCACCCGAACAAGTGAAACTACCTTTGGCCTTAGCCTCCTCTCACTATAATCTAGAATAGCTACCGGTCTCTCCTCATATGAACTATCTGGCTGTAGTTCAATCCCCTCAATTACAATATGAGTGTTTGCCAAATCATCTCGAAGGTATCGCCTCAGTGACGAAATGTGTAACACATCATGGATACGATGCAAGTGCTCCAGTAATCCCAATCTGTATGCCACTGGTCCGACACTCTCTATAATAGGAAATGGTCCATCATATCTTGGAGCCAACTTCCCTTTCTTCCCAAATCTCATTACCCCCTTCATCGGAGATACTCTCAACAAAACATGGTCCCCCATTGTGAAATCTCGGAAGAACCTTTTTGCATCGGTATAACTTTTTTGTCTGTCTTGGGCTACTCGTATGCGATTTCGAATCATTTCGATCCTGCTCGATGTATCCTGAATTATTTCTGGCCCGAGTAGTTTGTTGTCTCCCACCTCTAGCCAATAAAATTGGTAACGACAAGGTCTGCCATACAATGCTTCGAATGGGGCCATGCCAATCGTAAACTGATAGGAGTTGTTATAAGCAAACTCTTCCAGTGGAAGATACTTCTCCCAACCTACCCCGAAATCAAAGATACACATGCGTAACATGTGCTCGAGCATCTGATTAGTGCGTTCAGTTTTCCCATCGGTCTGCGGGTGATACGCTGTACTCAACCGCAACTCGGTACCTATAGCTTCCTGGAAGCTTTCCCAAAAATGAGATACAAATTTCCTGTCTCTATCTGACACGACGTTAAGAGGTACACCATGCAGTCTTACTATCTCTGCAATAAATATCTGAGCATAATGTCCCGCTGTGTAGTCGGTCCGATTTATAATAACCCATATAGAATCATGCCCCCTCTGTGAAGTGGGCAACTCAATGATAAAATCCATAGAAATACCTTCCCATTTCTAGTTCAGAATCTCTAATGGCTAAAGTAAACCTGGTGGTCTCTGATGGTCCACTTTCACTAGCTGACAAGTGGTACACTTAGATATGAATTCTGCGATATCCTTTTTCATCCCGCTCCACCAATACTGCCGCCTCATATCCTGGTACATTTTATCCCCACCGGGATGTATCGCAAATCGGGACCCATGCAACTCCGTCATTACTGCATATCAAAGGTCCTCCTCCTCTGGAACAACGAGCCTCCCATTGAAGCGCAAACCACCCTCAGAACTTACTGAATAAGACTCGACTCACCCGGCTAAAAACTGCCTAATCCGATCTTGACAGAACGAATCCGATGCCTATGCCTGTACTATTTACGTAATGATCTGAGGTGTAACTGTCATCGCAGACATGAATGACCCGGCCATAGCATCCTGATGTCCCAATTCCATCCATTTTGCTTTCCACACCTCGGTCGTCTCATCGACCAGCCTGCGGCTCAATGCATCAGCAACCATATTAGCCTTTCTCGGGTGATAATGTATTTTGAACTGATAATATTTTATAAACTCAAGACACCGACGTTGACGCATATTAAACTCCTTCTGCATGAACAAGTACTATAGTGACTTATGGTCTGTAAATAAACGAAACTGTTCTCCCAATAAGTAATGCCTCCAAATTCGAAGCGCAAATACAACTGCTGCCAGCTCTAAGTCGTGGGTGGGGTAATTCTTTTCATGAAGCTTAAGCTTTCGGGAAGAGAATTCTATGGATTTCTTCTCTTGATGGAGTACTCCCCCAAGCCCCTGTAATGATGCGTAAGTATAAACCAGGTATTCCACTCCCACTCTGGGAAGTGCTAGTACGGGTGCTGAAGTTAACTTGTCCTTCATCTCATAAAATGCCAACTGGTATGCATCGTCCCAAACAAACAGTACGCCCTTATGAGTTAAATTTGTCATAGGTCCCGCAATCTTCGAGAATCCCCAAATAAACCGTCTGTAGTATCCGACTAATCCTAAAAAACTCGGCACCTCCGTCAGTGTCGTGGACTGTCCCCACTCCCTCACCGCTGACACCTTACTAGGGTCTACATATATCCCTTTTTCTGATATAATGTGTCCTAAAAACTGTACCTCCCGCTGCCAAAACTCACACTTCTCGTATTTTGCATACAACTCATGCCCTCGTAGGGTCTATAGAACCATACGTAAATGCTCGACTTGTTCTTCTTCAGTGAGGGAATAAATCAGGATGTCATCTATGAAGATAATGACAAACTGATCTAAGAACTCTCTGAGTACTCTGTTCATTAAGCCCATAAATACTATTGGGGCATTGGTTATCCCAAATGGCATAACCCTGAATTCGTAAGATCCATACCTCGTCAGAAAAGCAGTATTGACAACGTCCTGCTCCCTGATGCGTAGTTGATGGTACCCGGATCTCAAATCTATCTTCGAGAAGTGGGCTGCTCCTCTCAGCTGATCAAACAAGTCATCGATCCAAGGAAATGGATACCTATTCCGTATCGTGACTTTGTTAAGCTCTCTATAATCAATACAAAGCCGTAGGGACCCATCCCTTTTCTTTACAAACAGAACTGGGGCACCCCAAGGCGAGGTACTCCTATGGATGAAGTCATGTCCCAACAACTGTTCTATCTGATCCTGTAGCTCCCTCATCTCTACCAGAGCCATACGGTAAGGTGCACGTGCTATCAGACGAGTGTCTGGTGCTAAGTCTATCACAAACTCGATCTCCCTACTCGGAGGCAACCTCGGTGTATCCTGAAATACATCAACAAACTCGCAGACGACCGAAATCGAATTGAGTGGAACCACAACCGCAGAGGTCTTATCCTCTATATAAAATAAGTGGGTCGATGACCCTCCCTCCGAGCGAGGCATCACCACTATAAACATCTCCTGGCCCGAAATGGTGAACACAATACTCCTACTGAAGCAATCAATCATGGACCTATACTCGACTAGCCAATCCATACCAATAATGGCGTCGTACTTGAACTTATCTAATACTAGCATATTAGCCGGTAAGATTATACTGAAAATCTCTATGCCTACTCCCCGGCATATAAAGAAAATCAATGACCTATTAACAAGTGGTGAGTCTACATAAGTTACTATACTCTCTGCCGTGCTTAACAACCCAATGGCCTTTGCAAAGCTAGTGGCTATAAAAGAGTGTGATGACCCCGTATCAAATAATATGCGACCCAAAGTACCATGGATAGAAAACTTACCCTCCACTGTGGGTGGTGCCTGTGGAATTGTGACTTGGTGGACATTATAGACACGTCCATACTACAACTGTCCCTGCTGCATCAAAATTGCAGGTAAAGCTGGAACTAGAGCGGTGCTGGTAGGGCGGTGGGAAAAATGGGTCTCTGAGGCCCCTGGTGAGCACCCTGTTGTCGAGGAACTCTGTCCCTATCCGGGCACTCCTGTTTCTTATGGTCAGTCTTGCCACAAGTATAACATTTCTCCATGAAGTTTCCTTCTCTCTGCCCCTGGTAGCCTCGGCCTAGTTGGCCGTTACCTCCTTACCTTGGCTATGCTGGCCTTGTTGTCCTCCCTGCTGTTGAACCTGCTACTGATTTTTTGGCTGGACCTGGTGGCCCTGTCTCCAACCCCCATGACCATGCCTGAACCCTCCAGAATGAAACCAGTTAGCAGACTCCCCCTACTAGGAACCCTGCCTCTGACTCTGCTCAACTGGTTCTCCACTGGCATTACCTCCCCCTGTATTTCACAACTGGTTGGGATCTACCCCTCGCTTCCTTCCCTTAGCATGAAAGCGATTGTGTTGACAATGCAATAAGGCTGCATTCAGAACATGGGTATATGAGTGTAGGGAAAGGTTACCCAATAAATGCTGTCGTATCTTCCAAGTCAAGCCATCCGTGAACATCTGAATGCGCTTCTCTTCAGTAGGCACCTCCTTCGGTACCATATTTTCCAATCGTAGGAACTCTTCCTCGTATTTCGTAACGGTCTTCCCTTCCTAGGTAAGGTCTAAATATTTTCATCTCATCTCAGTCTTGACGACGGAAGGAAAATACTTGCTGTCAAACCGCACCCAAAACTCATTGATAGTCATCAAATCTCGCTCCTCGGTAGTAGTAGTGGACTCCCACCAATGTAAGGCTTCCCCTCTCAGCTTGAAGGTAGCCAAAACTTGCCTTTGAACCTCTGTACAGTCGTACATGTGAAGATGCCGCTATATGTCCTTCTTCCACTGACTCGCGATAACCACATCTGAACTGCCCAAGAACTCTGGGGGACAAGACCTATGAAAGGACTCTCTAACTCTCTCCCATGAAGTGGGAAATGGATGCACTGGAACTGGCGCCACTGCCTGAACTTGGGGTGGGGCCTGCTGCACCACTGCTAAGGCTGCATTTACCGCTTGTACAACTATCGCGACAACTTCTGTTGCGTTTATTGTCCCCTGAGCCTGTATGGACGGCTGTTCTGGATGGGCCTGTCGGTCTCTTGGTGCACGTCGAGGAGGAATATGAGACGATACTGAATATTATTAGTACACAGTTTTTTCAAAATCTCAAATAGATGATGACGTAATCGCAAAATATAAGATCACAACAGTCCTGAAAATAGGGCTCTATATCAAAGGACGCAAAGCTAAAAACATAGTAAGCCGTACAGATCCTATTGTACACTAGAACCTGATGCTCTGATACCACCTGTGGCACCCCCCGCAATTAAATAACGGGTGATCAGTCCTTTATAAAATTTAAAATAGAATGTTCGGTTGGTTCATTCTTAGCATCACTATCGAAAATGCAATAACTTATTTAATCACCTAATATAATTAAGCTAAGTGTCAAAACATTTTTTCTTATTACTTAAAAACCATTTAATTACCAAACCAAGTAATTTAATATAAAACATCCACGCACAATTAATTAATACAAATACTGAATCAGAATTGCATGCTGAAATAAATAAGACTGGATAAAACATCCCAGTTCAAAACTCTAAACTTAGACAATAGTAGCCATCAATCCAAATGAAAATGAAAGAGATATATACTAAACATAATCTCTGAAACTGTCTAAGGAAGGGGTGAAACATGCCCTAAAGAAAATTTCATAACGAATAGGAATGAAACAATCGAGGCGTCTAAACAAAGTCCTTCAGCTCCCACAATAGCTATAGCATTCCACGCAATTCGAAACTCTAAGCCTGATGTCCCTGTGGCTGAGCACCTGGTATAATACATATATATAGCAAGAGATAGAGAGAAGATGCAAGAAACGGGTCAGAGCCCGATGAGTAAAAATATTTGTTTAAGCAAGTATTTAAAATTTGTAGTAAAGCAAGTATCAAGTACATTTTAGTTCGAACTCTCTCATGAGATTCTCACCCCTCTTCTATTGTGCACGCCTAACGTGTATCTAAATTTTCTCCTTAGCTATACCTCCCAATATAACTAGTCTGAATCCATCCTAATAGTATTTACCCTCACTATTAGTAAGCCCGTATCTCCCATACAATACGTTATCCAATTATCCTATGACGAAAAGCTAATTAATACATTTTTCATTTTCATAATAATGCAAGTATTCGATTACAATTTTCTTAACAAATTTTCATGCCCATATTCATTACTATACACATTAGATTGATTCACAACTCTCTTGCATATATACATATAGTCACATCTGCCCTATATATATATATATATATATATATATATATATATATATATATATATATATATATATATATATATATATATATATATATATATATATATATATGATGATACTACACCCCCGGGCTATATCCCATTAATGCACCTAATCAACATACTGTACCCTCGGGTTATCACCCTTTAGTACACTTATTTAAATAATCTTGTACCCCTGGGTTATCACCCATTAGTACACTTACAATACATTTTTGTACCCCCGGGTTATCACCCACTAATACACTTATAATAATAAGATTCTCACGCCCCCGGGTTATCACCCATTGGTACCTTTAATAATAATAATACATAATAGGCATACACACATCCTATTATAATAAATAGATATTTCCCTCACCTACATTGATTCTTCTCTTACGCATTTTGATTTCAACATTTCGTAATAGTTATTAGGTTATTCTCCCTCTCGAAATCTCTACGGTATATTCTCTTCGTACCTAATTCATTAAAGTATTTAGCTCCACATACTTCTTTCAAAATTCTGCCTTACTTAAGTTTATTGTTAGAGAATATATTTCTCATTTCTGAACTAATAAACTCAAAACTGGGTCCTAAACGAAATTATCAAAATTTCACCCCGTCGCTCGAATGAGGTGGCAAGTTGTTTGAATGACTGCCACATGTCGCTCGAACTACTTCGCGTGAGATTGCAATCTCGCTCGAACGACTTCGTGCGAGATTTCACTGTTCATCTCCTACCCAGATTTTCCAACGCTTTCCACCATTTTTAATCTCAAATCTTCTCATTCAACACCCCAAACTCCAAATAAACAGGTCTACATCGAGCCCCATCAATAACATATGAATTCTAACATCCTAGAATCATCAATTCATTAAAAATCATTCATAAAATGTGAAATCCCCAATTTAAATTTATCAAAACCCTAGTTCTTCCAATACATGTTCAAGAAGCCATAATTTTCAGATTTGTTTTATGTATAAATTCCTCAAATGATTTCCACTCTACATACATTAATGGTTTCAATCTAATAAATCACATAATTAATTTACACCTTCAAATTCCTCAATTTCACCATTTTTATAATCTATAACATATTCCTAACGATTCTATACTAACATGAATATAATCAATACCGAAATAAAGCAAGTTATTAACACTTGCCTTGAGTGAGTAGTCTGATTTCTTGATGATGTTGGTATGGGTGTGTTCCCCTCGTCCCAATCTACACGGTGGTGGTGGTGGTTGTGCAAGGTGATGTCGATTTGGCCCTCTTCTCTTGGCAAAAGCTCTCCCTCACACTTCCTATGGCTGTTCTTACTTTCTCCAGCTTTCTAACCCCGATGGAATTATTTTGGCTGATAAATTAAGTCCTAATTTTCGTCCATTAATTAGGCCTAAAAATCTAATTTACCATAATGCCCATTTGGGGTGCCGGTTAGGCCTAAAATTGCCCCGGGACCCAAACTAAGCACCCGAGTATACTATTTCAACCCTTACGGACTCAACGATACACTCGAAATCATCATACGAGTTACTAAAAACAATTGATATATTTAATCCACCAATTTAGTCCCGACATGACTCACACGCGCATCTGACTTATTTCACTAAACTGTCGTATTATTATCTCTCGACAATTTACCAAAGTATATAGTTCCATATTACATATCGCACAGTAATATTAAACTAATAAATATTAACCCTTAGCACACTAGTTATTATTTATTTTTATTAGATTCGGATTAGTTAACAATTTAATTCTCACATGTAAATTTAATTAATCCCTCTGTAATAAATAATCTCATAATTATTTAAATCATAAAAAATGTGGGGTATTACAAAAAGGAAAACTCTAGTACATTGAGAAAGGGAGAGATAGCCTTCATGGTTTGATGGAGGCATTGGAAAAGAAGGTGAGAGATTTTGAGGAGTCTAGGCGTGTGCTTGAGTCTAGGATTTGTGAGTTAAGGGAGAAGTTTAAAGACTCGAGTAAGGTTAAGTTTGACTTGGAAGCTTGGTCATAAAATTTGGATAGGATTTAGGCACCGTCCAAGTCAATAGAGATAGGTTTCGTACAAGCTATGATAATCACGTTGTTCCCATTCCCAAAGCCAATACCAATCATGTGAGAGAGAGGACTAGGAACGTAAGGAGAGGTCGATATTTGGTAATCATTCCCACCGTCTTTACACTTGCACACATTGCGGTAGGAAAGGTCTCCGTAGATTTTTTTCTATGACCTTAGGAATGCTCCTAGGAAGTTTAGGAATATAGTCATGTCGGTTTCCAAAACCCCTATGCGTCATGCCACACCTAATTGGGTTATGAAATCGGACTTAAGGGCTTTAGGACTAAAACTTTGTGCTTCTCATATGGTTTCAATTGATTCTTCCCATGCTAGATCTAATGGATGATTGTGTTTCCATATCTGTCACACGCTAGTCATTGCATCATGATTTATATCTTGCTAGTGTTATGACTTGTGTATCATTTTGTATTATATTTTTCATGTATTGAGTCGTATTTGAAAAATACAAAAAGATTTTATTTTTGATAAAACTTTTCCAAAATTACAAAAAAAAAATTGGTTTTAAATTTTTTTAAGAAAAATACATTATGATTTTGCTTTTATTTGAGTAAATTATTTTTTGGAAAACATAAAAAGATCTTCATTTTATTTTTGTGTCGTGAGTTTACATGTTTTAATGTGGTATATTGGTGTGCTTGGACCCGCTTCCTTTAATTATCCATGTGTCTAGGACATTTGGTCATAATTATTGATGCTTCAAATGATCTTAACCATTATATTATGGGGTTGTTTCGAAGTTGATATGCATTTTGATTCGACTTTGTTTATATGTCATTTTTGCACACATGCACGAGTTTATATGGATGTTTGACTACTCTTGCATATTTGAGTTTGGTGAGATGTTCTTATCTCAATTTTGTCATCTATGCGTAAGTAGACTTAAGGAGTAGGTGTGCATGTAAGAAACGTTTACCGTGAGGATTGGAATTAAAAAATGATGAGTGCTCACGGCAAAGGACTACGAGAGTGTAAAATTGACTCATCGTGAAAGCCACCGTTTAAAAGAGCCCAAAAGAAAATTAAAGGGAATAAAAAGAACCATATGCCAAAGTGGGACAAATTAGTTTATGTTCATACCCAAAGAAAAATATGTTATATATTTGAGGGGGTTTGGATGGATAAATTAATCAGTCATGTACAACGAATCCTAACGTTGAAAAATCGTATCATGACGTTATTGTTTGTAGAATCGTCAAAATTCCGGATTTGGGTGCATGGTGTTTGTTTAGTTCATTAAGCTCACACTTTAATTGTCACATATGACTAAGATAAATTTTGATGATTTATTGCTATCAATTATAGCTTTTTGATCGTTTTGATGTGTTGGAATTGTGATTCATCTGTTATAGTTCACGCCCATACATTCCATGTTCATTTTTGAGCACATCAGTACTATGTTAGCATGTAACTCATATTCTTTTTGTTATTTTCCCTACTGTTTTACTATTGTTTTGAAATTTTCCACCACTTCCAGTAAGTTTTTTTGAGAAATTTGTTTGCTGGGCAAAATTGTTTAATTTTTAGAACTAGATGTGAGAGTTTGATTTTCTCGTTCGAGCAAGAAATAAATGTTGCGTGAAGCCATGTCACGAGAAGCCGTTGTCATTTGAACGACAAGGATGTCTCGTTCGAGCGACACTCTGGAATTTTTTTATTTCTCTTTCAGTACCCTGGTTTATATTGTTATTTTTTTTTGTACGGATGGTTTGCTTCTAGAAGGTTTGTTGTATATAGATTATCATTGATTATATTTTACAACATTGTGTTTGTTTAGTCACACCTGTTTAGATTGTTGATTCCTATTGTGTGATTACTATTTGATAGCTATGGATTTGATATTGTTGATTATTATTAGTTGATTGTTTCATTGATATCTAGATACATGCTAGATATGTTTATCCTTTCACCAGATTATCTATTCGAGACAAAAATAGGGATATATGCATGTAATGTTGGGGAAGAGTTTGTTTGATGAGTATATAAATATGTTTCATAACTTATTGGTATCATATTTTGATCATATGTTTTCATGGTTATATTGATTGGTTTACACAAATTGGTGTCATATTGTTTTGCATCAGTACAAATTGGAATCCTAATTTAAATGATTGTTTACATATTAATATCATGTCTTGCTCACATAAAAAATGATTTGGATTTGATTTTACATATTGGTTTATGTAATTTGTTCCTCCATACTTCACTTCGTATTTGTCGGTTTCATGTGTGTATGTATGCTTAAAGAGATTCAAGATTTTAGGTCTACATCAAATTCAGACAGTTCATGCTTTCCGGATCATCATTTACTAGTCTTGTCCTGTAATTTTTTATTTTGGGTTTTATGGGATGGGATTTGGGTGTCATATGGCTTGACGGCCCGACTTAAGCATTTTAGTGTTGGTTTTGTACCGGAATAATCAAAGGGGGATTTTTGTTAAGACAAAATTTCTAATTGAGTTCGTTGTATGTTTATTTGACTTATTCCTGGAACAAAACACGTTCGAGTCATAGGTATATTTTCATTTTCACGATCTCACACACACTAGGATGCATTGAAGTTTATTGAAGATGTTAAGACAAAGCTTCAAAGATTTATCATGCCAGTTTATGGTGCATATTTCATCTTCAAGTTTAATTTCATTCCAAGATTACTCAGGTATGAATGCGTAATTTCAATGGGACTTAGAATTTATTTTAAAATGTTTAAGGATGTTTTTTAATTAAATAAATGGTTTTAAAATGTTTTTAAAAGTGTTTGAAATGGTTTACACTTCGTTTTTTTTCTGATAAGGAAGGATTAGAGTACTGTTTTATTGTAACTCTAATTCTCTATGTCGCTCAAACGACCTTACTAATTGTTTGAGCGAGATGGCATTGTTGTTCGAACGACATTTCCATCTTTTTCGAGCGACATGTCAAATTCTCTTGAACTTGTTGTCACCTCAAGAAAATTATAAAAGGCATGTTTCCATAAGAATTTTATAAGTTTGCATTATTTAAAAATTGTATACAACCACAATGTTGTTTGCACATGCTTTCTAAGGTTTTCTAAAGCCAAATACATCCTTAGAGCATCAACAATCTTAGATTTTACTACTATATGCTATAGTGATCTTTGTTAGAACCATTGGAGTTTGTTCAACATAGATCTTTGTTGAATTTTATGGTGGAAAAGCTGAAGAGCCGTGTTAAATATTGTAGACGTTACAAGCCATATCGATGGACACCGAGACATATGTCGACACGTGTGTTGTGGATGAGCATAGTGGAAGAAGGACTTTCCGCATGGGCACTGTGAGAGGAGTGGCTGAAGATCAAAAGATCGTCAAGTTTCGTGGGGATCAAGTGGTTCAGTAAGACTTGTGTATGTTCCTTGTAATTCCATATCATAATGATTGTGTGGCTTGGGTCGTCCAAGGTTTTTTGCCGTTGTAGTTTCCTCATACATCTGGTGTTGTTAGCATTCTTTTCCTTACTTTACTTGCTTTAATCATTGTATGCATGTTTAGGATTAATGAAGATAAAATTTGGTTAAGTTATAATTGGTTCACATTTCGGTGTGTATAAAATTTGAAAAAGGTTTTTCAAAAAGGGAAAGTATCTCATCATTCTTATAGTAAAGTCTGATTTGAAAAACAAGGGGGCTACACCAGTGTTAAACTTGGCATGACTAGATTTTTCATCTCCATGACCTCTTCTACATTCATTATCATCCTTGCCTTAGCTAAGAGCTTGGCCATCGTGCTCATCGATTCCTTTGTAAGAGCCTAGTAAAGCTTTACTGGCAACAATCCATTCATTATTGCTGTGATAGCAATCTTCTCATCATAGTCAATAACCTCCATATTTTCCATATTAGATTGGGTAATGTATTCCCTTGTCGTTTCATCTATCTTTTAGTGGATGCCTAATAATTGAGTTACAAATTAGCCTAGTTTAGTACTAAAGCAAAGGTTACTGATAAACAAATTTGCCATTTCCTTGAAGTTTGTGAACTGTCCCTAAGGAGCCCGTTGTACCATATCTGAGGGGGAAAGCCTCTATAATGCATCCTATCGGGAATGGAATAGATATAAGATGCAATTTGGTATTGTTCCACATGCAGTAATGGAGCATATTTCCCATTATACTTGGGAGGCATGCTTGGTGGCTTAAATTTTTCAGGTGTGGGGTAGCTAACTGATATGCCCCAAGTGTGACCTCGTCTCAGCGACACTAACCTCGGCCGATAATGTATCCAACATTGGAAAACCCTTGGATCAGTGATAGCAACTCTCAGCCATATAAGGATCGGCCCAGGCCGACACTACCACCAATCTCTCCAAAGGACACTGCACATATCATAAGGGTCAGCAGCACTCCAGTACACCTAGGAATAGAAACCTCGTCCAGATGTAGGCCGAGCTCGCAAGAAGCCTTACTTCTACCAAGGTCAACATCATCAAGATATTAGTTAATGCTCCAAGCACATGCCAGCTCAACCTCGTCCCAGGCCGACCCCTATCCATTGTCTCGGCTGAACTTAAGCCGAGACCTTCACGGCTCATCTCGGATTGAATGAGCCACTAGACTTATCAACCTCGGCTTCTCCCAGCCGAGGTCATGACCAAGCATGATAGCCGAGCAGCTATTGACATGGATAAGGACACGTGGACACAAATCAGTTATAACAAATCATTCCCCACACGTGGGGAGAATATTTCATCATCATTCTCTACATGTGACAGTGACAGATGCCTTCTCCATATTGGCTAGATCAACACGCACATGCTCATTGTATGCATGGGGGCACATTATACCCCCTAGGGACTATATATAGAGGTCATCCTCTAACTTGTAAAGGATTCGAAGTTAGAAACCCTAGCTGAAACTCTGTTCAAATACACAGTAGAGAGAGAAAGCTTGAGAGTTTGTATCTATGGCCTTTAGAGACCTCATACAGTGATATTAATCACACACTTGTATAGTGGATGTAGGCCTTATTGGCTGAACCACTTATATTCTGGTGATATTCCTCTTCTCCTCACCTCCTTCTACTATATGCCTTTATGCTGCCATTGTTAACATTGAATTGAGCTTACAAACACCTTGAAGGGTGGTGCTATTTCCAACATCATCATTTTGACGCCGTCTGTGGGAACGAGAAGATATCTCTTCCTCTTCTTCAGCTTAACCTCACCGAAGACTCTGGTGATGAACCAGGCATCACCCTTCACATAGAGCTGTTTCACCATTGAAAGAGGTCCTTTAAGGTATTAAGCTCACCTGATATTTAAGCTCTTCACTAAACAACACATGTCACAAGAGTTACCACCACCTCTTCCGCCAACTGGAGGTGGGGGTCCTAGTTCCAGTCAGGCGTCGCCCCAGTCTGAAATGGCGGAGGTAGCTACAGCCTTGGGGTCTTTGGCTGGAACACAACAAGCTATGAAGGAACCATGGTAGTACGAGTAGGGTCTGCGTAGGGAGAACACTGATTTACTTTTAACGACAAACACGGTTATTGCCATCAGAAGACTTTGGTTAGGCAATAAAACGCACCCTCTCGAACGCATCTTTCGGAGTCAACACACCCCCAGATCGACCCACAAAATAGGATTCATCCTTATGATAGGGGCATAAAAAGAAGTTCCATCCTAATCAAAGGGGAAATGAGAGGCTTTGATAAGCCTACGAATTTGCACAGCTCAACCAAACTATGATGAGGCCACCTAGAGTCTCACCGGATATGATCACTCCATGTTTAGCCTCATCCTGATGCCAGGGGACCACCCCAGGCACCAATGAAGGACCAGCCTGCACACCCTAGCGGAGAAGGGACATTGCTGATCATAGGCACTTACGCCTGGGGAGGCAAGGAAACCCTTGCCCAGAGGACAGGTATGACAACCTAGAGGCGGAAGAGGCCCCAGAAGATTATTGGGAGCCATATGAGGTTTCGAACAATACGGTTCATCCTCTTCAGCAGAGCCGAGGATGTGCTGGCCGAAGAGCTGAAGAGGCCCAACAGCGAGGATCAGCTTTTGATCGATTGAGCAGAGGGTTAGCCTTTGAGAGGTTGGGTCCAATGAATGACCTAAGACAGAGATTGTCAAAATCGAGGAGCACAGCAGGATCTCAGAGAGGAAACAGACAGGGTCAGCCAGACTAAGGCCAACACTGTGATAGAAGGGGTAGGGACGGAGAAGAGTTCAACAGCCGCCGTTGTGTTGTTGTAGGGGAACCCTCAGTTCACCCCTTGGAGGCGGTCGGGGACAACCTTAGCCAAGACGAGGGTAGAAGACCGTGGAATGACTCTATCCAGCACCTTGAGGAGAAGATAGGAGACCTCATCAAAAGTAGGGACCCATTACAAAGGGGTTACTCAGAGGGCTCTCCATTTGTGTCTAGGATAGTGAGCTTCCAAACTCCCGCTAAATTCAAACCTCTCATGGTGTCTCCAAAGTATGATGGAAGCACCAACCCTGTACATCACATCAAGATGTATCAGTCGACAACATACATCTACTCGATACCCGATGAGATGAAGTGTAGGGCCTTCTCTAGGACCTTAACAGGGGCAGCACACAGCTGGTTTACCTATCTTCCGAAGAACTCAATTGAGAACTTCAAAGGCTTGGCTGAAAGATTCATCCACAACTTCTGCTTTGGGGTGAGACCTCAAAAGAAGACTACACACCTGCTGTATGTCAAGCAGGCCAAGGACGAGAGCCTAAGAGACTACATCGCCAGGTTTAACAAAGAGAAGCTGGAGGTCGAAGATTGTGAAGAAAATATAGTCATGACCGCCCTCACAGGGGGCCTTCAGAAAGGGAAGCTGTTGTGGAAACTCGCGGAAGACCCTCCTAGGTCTATGGCGAAGCTACTGGCAACTGGGGGAAAAGTCATGAATGCAGAAGAGGCAATGGCCGCCAAATATGAGGATGAGAATCGCGGTAGTAGTGGGAAGTCCCAAAGAAAGAAAGATGGAAAGAAGAGGTCGGGTGATGACAAGTTCACTCACTATACCCCTCTAACTGTGAGCTGTGAGCACATCCTCAATGAGATCAGGAATGACAGGACTCTGAGATGGACAGTGAAACTGAAGGCCCCACCACATAAGAGGAACAAAAACTTGTGGTGCGAGTTCCACCAGGACCATGACCACGTTGCAGACAAATGCTTCGCCTTGAAGGATGAGATTGAAAAGATGTTAAAATCTAGAAAGTTGAGGAAGTATGTGGATGGTAAGGCTCCTAAAGGGGGAAGAGATGACCCTAAGAAAAGGAGAAATGACAGATGCCATGACAATGCCCCAGTCAGAAGAGACGATGATTCAGAAGGTGATGATGAAGACAATCCGGATCTTCCGCTAAAAGATGACAACAACCCGGTGAAGAGGGTTGGTATGATCTCATTTTGTGTTAACACCATATGCGGAGGATTTGTAGGAGGTGGCTCTGAAGTAGCTGATAGGAAGGCTTATGTGGCAGAGGCCAAGTCAGTGGCCAATCTTGAAGTTGTAAACCTAACGTCTTTCGATACAGTGCAAAAGAGGAAAAAAATGGACATGGACACCCTTGTAGTTGGGTTCTCCAGACTCGACTTCAAAGGTATCTTAGCCCCCCATGATGACCCTTTGGTAATAACAATGAGGGTGCATGGGTGTGAGGTGCAGAGGATCCTCGTAAACAGGGGGGAGCTCGGGAGACGTGATGTTTTGGCCTTGCTTCAAGAGCCTAGGTCTTAGTAGAGCAAGGTTGGTACACTATCATTACCCCTTGATAGGCTTCAGTGGCGAAAAGGTACACCCCTTGGGCATGTATGAGATGGACGTACGGATGGGTGATGAGTGGACTAAGAGGTTGACTAGGAAGATAAATTTATTCGTGATGGACGAAAATGTATTCTCAGCCTATAACCTCATCATAGGAAGAGTGGCCCTAAAAGAGTTTGAAGTTGTGCCGTTGACGGTCCATCAGATGCTAAAATTCCCGACTCCCTATGGGGTAGGGGAAGTGCAAGGTGACCAGACCATAGCGCAAGAATGTTACTTCAACTCGGTCAAATAGAGAGAGAGGCCCATAAGAAGACAACCACCACTTATAACATTGATATGCTTGACCCAAGAGATGAGACAAAAATTGAATAAGGGAGAGGCTGCGGAAGAGGTAGAATCCATCATCCTCAATGAGGAAGAGCCGAAAAAAACCATCCAGGTGGGCAAAGCTCTAAAGACAGAAATCAATGAAGAGTTGATAAACTTCCTCAGGAGGACGCAGAGTGTCTTCGCATGGAGTCATGTAGATATGCCCGACATCGACCCTGAGGTTATGAGTCACAAGCTCAACGTAACCAAAGATGCGAGGCCTATCAAACAGAGACGAAGAGTCTACTCCAGGGAGAAGTACGATGTCATCTGGAAAGAGGTCAAAAAATTAGAAGAGGCGAAGTTTATAAGAGAAGTCACATATCCGGAGTGGTTATCAAATGCAGTCATCGTGCCCAAAGCCAATGGGAAGTGGAGAATGTGTGTTGATTTCACTGACCTAAACAGGTCTTGTCCAAAAGACAGCTATCCCTTACCTCGGATAGACTAGATGGTGGATGCTACAGCAGGACATGAGCTTCATGGACGCGTATTCAGGCTAGAACTAGATCTTCATGGATGCTGAAGACTCAGAGAAGATAACCTTCATTATCGAAAAAGGGACGTACTGCTACAAAGTGATGCCCTTCGGTCTGAAAAATGCAGGGGCAACATAACAACGTCTTGTGAATAAGATGTTCGAAGAGCAAATAGGTAAGACTATGGAAGTGTATGTAGACGATATGCTAATGAAGAGCTTGAAAGCTTTCACTCATATAGCAGATCTCGAGAAGGCCTTCGATATTATGGACTCATACAGAATGAAACTCAACCCTGTGAAGTGTGTCTTCGGAGTAGGAGATGGGAAATTCCTAGTATTTATCGTCAACCAGAGAGGGATTGAAGCGAACCCTAAGAAAATCAAGTATTTGCTTGACATGAAGACACTGAGGAGTATCAAAGATGTCCAAAGACTTACGAATAGAGTGGCTGCACTTAATAGATTTGTTTCTAGGGCAATGGAGAAGTGCCTTCCATTCTTTAAGGTGCTGAGAAAGGCCTTCCAATGGGATGAAGAGTGCGAAAAAGCTTTCAACCAGCTCAAGTCTTACTTGAGGTCTCCCTTATTGCTATCTCGGCCTGTAGCAGGAGAGAAATTGTATGTGTATCTGGCAGTCTCCGAATCAGCCATCAGTGCAGCCATAATACGGGAAGACGCTGGGATCCAAAGGCCTGTGTATTTCAACAGTAAGGCCCTTCAAGGGGCTGAGCAAAATTACCCTCGCATGGAAAAGTTAGATTACGCCCTGATACATGCTTCGACGAAGATGGAGCCTTACTTCCAAGCCCACTCCATGGTTTTCCTCACCGAATCCCCACTAAGATACGTCCTACATAAACCTTAGAAGTCCGGGATATTGATGACCTAGGTCATTGAGTTGGGGGAGTATGATCTTACCTACCAACCTAGGACAGCCATCAAAGGACTAGCTCTCGCAGACTTTGTTACTGAGTTCACATGGGAAGAGGCCGAGGCAGAGAATAACCTAGAGGGTGTGGAAAAGATAAATCATGGTATCTCCCGAGATCAAGAAGAGACGAAACCAAACGTCTTCCGGGATCAGGAAGAGGTCGCATCCAATAAGGCCAGGAGCAGAGTCACAAAGAACCAGGAAGATCGGTACCTTTTCAAATAAGGAGTCATGTCAGAAGGGGCCTTTTCATCAGATACAGACATTTGGAGTCTCTTTATTAATAATTCCTCATGTGACAGTGGAAGCAGTGCAGGGCTGATACTTTCATCTCCAGATGGTGCCAACATCAAATACGCTTTGAAATTTAACTTCCAGGCCTCTAATAATGAGTCCGAGTATGAGGCCATGATAGCAGGTCTCTCATTGGCAAAGACTCTTCATGTAAGGTGACTCCTACTCCACAGCGACTCAAGGTTAGTTGTCAATCAAGTATTGGGGTCTATGAGGCCAAAGATGAAAGGATGGCCAAGTATTTGAAGAGGGAGAGAACGATGTTAGAATATTTCGAAGAGATAAAACTGAAGAGAGTACCTCGATAAAGTAATAGCCATGCAGACGCGTTGGCAAGGTTGGCCTCGGCGATGAAGACAGACATCAGAAGGACAGTTCCGGTAGAGATCTTGGGGAAGGCGACCATCGAGGAAGAAGAGGTATGTAACCCATGTCACAATTTGAACCTAGGAGACTCGTGGATAGACCCCCTCGTCAGATATATCAGAGTGGGAGAGCTACCTGAGTCCAAGCTAGAGAGGATGAAATTGAGATATAGGGCCGCCAAGTTCTCGATGATAGGAGACGTCTTGTACAAGAAGGGATTTCTATTACCTATACTCAGATGTGTGCATCCTACGAAAGTTCCCCGGGTCTTACAGGAAGTTCATGAGGGTTCTTGCTCTAGAGACATAGGGGGAAGGTCCTTGGCCAAAAGAATCATCACACAGGGGTACTAGTGGCCAACCTTGGCCCAAGATGCTACAGCTCACGTGAAGAGGTGAGATAAATGTCAAAGATTCGCCACTATTCCTCACCAACCTCATCAACCTATGACGGCAATCACCTCTCTATGTCCATTCGCAGTATGGGGGATTGACTTAGTGGGACCCCTACCAAGAGCTGCCAATAGTTATCGATTCTTGATAGTTGCCATTGACTACTTCTCAAAGTGGGTAGAGGCAAAGCCGATAATAACAATCACAGAGCAAAAGACCTTCGAATTTATTTAGAGGAACATTATATGCAAATACGGTCTCCCAAACACTCTCATCTCGGACAATGGGACCCAGTTCAAGAACTCCTCTTTAGAAAAGTACTGCCTAAGAGTTGGGATAAAGCAGTTTTTCTCATCTCCTGGCTGACCTCAGGCAAACGGTCAGACCGAGGTCACGAATAGAACAATTCTCGATGGAATCAAGAAGAGGTTAGAAGATGCGAAGGGAAGATGGACTGAGGAGCTCTACATTGTGTTATGGGCCTACAGGACCATAACAAGGACACCTACAGGAAAAACCCCGTTTATGCTTGAACATGGTTCCAAGGCCGTCATACCAATAAAGGTGGGGATCCCTACTCACAGGGTTCAGACCTATGACCCTGATAAAAATGGGGAGGAGAGAAGGCTAGACCTAGATCTAATTGAAAAAAGAAAAGAAGACGCAGAGGTCAGGCAAGAAGCCTACCAACAGAGGGCAGTGGAATTCTATAATCAGAGGGTGAAGTCAAGACCCATCGCAGTGGGAGACTTAGTGCTAAAGAAGACCTTACAGAAAATAAACAAGATCCATCCAAACTGGCACGGTCCCTACAAAGTGACAGAAGAGGTCGTGCCCCGCACTTACAGGCTAGAAAATCTAGAAGGGGAACCTTTCGCTAATCCATTGAATGCTGATCACCTAAAGAAGTATTACATATGATGTTGCAAAGAGTTTTATGTAATGAAGTTTTATATACCATCTTATTATGAAGAGGTTATTAATAAAAGATCAGTTCCCATGACAATTCTTGCCACATTGTGCACTTATGTCAGAAATTATGAGGGTAACATCTTAGGTGATGACCTTAGACCCTTACAACATCATTAAGTGGTGACACGGTCCGAGCTCAGACACCATAATGGGAAGACCTCAGACCCTTAACATCATTAATATGGTGAGATTAATTATGAGGATAACATCTTAGGTGATGACCTCAGACCCTCATTACACCATTCAGTGGTGACGAGGTCTGAGCTCAAACACCATAATGGGATGACCTCAGACCCTTAACATCATTAATTTGATAAGATTAATTATGAGGATAACATCTTAGGTGATGACCTCAGACCCTCATAACACCATACAGTGGTGACAAGGTCTGAGCTCAGACACCATAATAGGATGACCTCAGACCATTAACATCATTAATTTGGTGAGATTAATTATGAGGATAACATCTTAGGTGATGACCTCAGACCCTCATAACACCATTCAGTGGTGAAAAGGTCTGAGCTCAGACACCATAATGGGATGACTTCAGACCCTTAACATCATTAATATGGTGATATTAATTATGCGGATAACATCTTAGGTGATGACCTCAGACCCTCATAACACCATTCAGTGGTGACGAGGTCTGAGCTCAGACACCATAATGGGATGACCTCAGACCCTTAACATCATTAATTTGGTGAGATTAATTATGAGGATAACATCTTAGGTGATGACCTCAGACCCTCATAACATCATTCAGTGGCGACGAGGTCTGAGCTCAGACACCATAATGGGATGACCTCAGACCCTTAACATCATTAATTTGGTGAGATTAATTACGAGGATAACATCTTAGGTGATGACCTCAGACCCTCATAACACCATTCAGTGGTGACGAGGTCTGAGCTCAAACACCATAATGGGATGACCTCATACCTTTAACATCATTAATATGGTGAGATTAATTATGAGGATAACATCTTAGGTGATGACCTCAGACCCTCATAACACCATTCAGTGGTGACGAGGTCTGAGCTCAGACACCATAATGGGATGACCTCAGACCCTTAACATCATTAATTTGGTGAGATTAATTATGAGGATAACATCTTAGGTGATGAACTCAGACCCTCATAACATCATTCAGTGGTGATGAGGTCTGAGCTCAGACACCATAATGGGATGACCTCAGACCCTTAACATCATTAATTTGGTGAGATTAATTACGAGGATAATATCTTAGGTGATGACCTCAGACCCTCATAACACCATTCAGTGGTGACGAGGTCTGAGCTCAGACACCATAATGGGATGACCTCAGACCCTTAACATCATTAATTTGGTGAGATTTATTATGAGGATAATATATTAGGTGATAACCTCAGACCCTCGTAACATCATTCAGTGGTGACGAGGTCTGAGCTCAGACACCATAATGGGATGACCTCAGACCCTTAACACCATTAATTTGGTGAGATTAATTATTAGGATAACATCTTGGGCGATGACCTCAGACCTTCATAACACCATTCAGTGGTGACGAGGTCTGAGATCAGACACCATAATGGGATGACCTTAGACCCTTAACATCATTAATTTGGTGAGATTAATTATGAGGATAACATCTTAGGCGATGACCTCAGACCTTCATAACACCATTCAGTGGTGACGAGGTTTGAGATCAGACATCATAATGGGATGACCTCGGGCCCTTAACATCATTAATTTAGTGAGATCAATTATGAGGATATGAGCTCTGACCCTTATAACATTATTCAGTGGTGACTAGGTCTGAGGTGACACTACTAATCGAGTTTAAACAGACTATTGCAATGAGACTTCAAGAGTTAAAATATCACATGACAAACATTCAATAAAGTAAATGAAGAAGATGATCCTCCTCAGAGATTGACATATTCAGGGATTATAAATATTCAGAGGTTACAAGATTCAAAAAATGAGAACCATGTTCATTCAAAAATTACAAATGTTCAGGGATTACAAATAAGCTTTATAATTGAATTCAAGGGTTTGAGGGGGGGAATGCTGGTGTCTTCGGCCTGGTTAAGCAGGACGACATGGGTCACCTCGGCAATGCCATCATTGTGGTCCCTCCAACCTCTGTGTTGTCCAACATTGCAGTCTCGGTAGGCACGAAAACCTCCTCCTCAACCTCCTAAAGGGACTGGGAAAGCTGAGGATTAGCAAAGCCAAGGCCTAAGAAATCAGAGGCTTTCAAAGTGCCAGCGTCCTTCTCCTTGGCATCTGCCCACTTGGTAGTAGCTTTGATAACTCTCTTGAGGTATTCAAAGCCAAAGCTCATAAACTCATCAGAAGTTTTGTATTCCGCTATTATCCCCTCATAGGCATCATCGAGGGTTGCCTTCACAGTTGAGTTGACCTTCTGCTGCAGAACGTCGTCCTTGGCCTTCAGAGCCACAACATGATCCTTCTTAAGCTGAGAGATATCCTTCTCCAGCCCCTTCACCTTCTTCTCAAACTCACCCAACTCAGACTTCAGGCGGTCAATTTCTGCATTCAGAGTGATTTGCACCTTCTCGACCTCTTGACCCTTCTGGATGAGGGGCAACTTCCTCAGAGTCCTGTTGGAGAGGTGGTACCAGGCCCTGCAAATTTTGTGATCATGAATAAGTTGGAGACAAATCAGAGGTTACACTTGGAAATTACAAAGAAATATGAGTTCATACCTGAATGGATCTCTGGATGCCGAACTCAATCAGCAAGGGAGTATCCAGTGACCGAAAGAAACTCTTATCAACCTCGGTCATTGTAGAGCCAAAGGCATACAGGGCCTGCAGACTGGAGCTAACGATGTTGTCAGTAATCTTCAATTTCTCTAGACGAGCCGATAAGGCTTCTGCTGAAGAGATTGGGATGGCCGAATCAACGCTCTTTTTTTTCTGCCTCTGGTCCTCAGGGACATGTTCAGTAGGAGCCCTCTTCTTTGTGGATTGGGGCTTTGATGCAGAGGGAGCTGGAGGAGGAGCATTAAGACCTGCCTTCTTTGCGAGCCTCGTCAAGCTAGGTGCAGCTATTTCCCAAAGCTCGTCTGAGATATCCTTTGGGCGCTCTGCAAAATTGAAAGGTCTGAGTTAGAAGATCGGACACGAATAAACTCAAAGGATCAACTTGGAATAAAAAATGCTTACCGAACTCGTAAGAGGACTTCCACCTAGGCTGGTCTCAGAGAAGTAGTGGGGGGTCATCAAGTGTTCGAATTTTACGAGCAGACCATGCATCACCTAATCTTGAAGGTCATTCACCTTCTGAAGATTCTGCAGGCTCAGACCAGGGTCGGCCCTCGCAGACATTGTGACCTTACCCCATCTCAGGGCATCCTCGGCTCTAGCAAGGACGAGGGAACACATGGACCAAATTCCCATGGTCCAGAAGCAAAAAAGTATCGAGTCTTCCAGTTGTGGTTGAAAGTCTGAGTTATTTGGAGCATCTTTTTGTCAGGTTTTTGAGCTACAGAATGATAGTAGCTCGGATGATTTTTTGCAGAGGAGGGAACATAACAACCAACAAAGACCTGAACTGGAAGGTCTGAGTGGTGGACAACCCTCCACAAGACTATGGCCCCTATTATAACCCTCCAAGCGTTAGGGGACAGTTGGTAAGGGGCCAAATTGATAAAGGCAAGGATGGACCTAATAATGGGATGAATGGGCAAACAAAACCCTAACTTGAACATTTGCTCGTACAAGCAGATATCACCATCTCGACCATGGTAATCCCTATCTTCCCTCAGAGGTCTTCTAAGCTTTATGGAGGGAATGATAGAGTACCGATATCTAAAGCAAAGAAGATCTACCTCAGTAACGGTACTCTCGATCTCGGCCGCCTCAGAGATGTCGACTTCGCTTTCAGCCCCATCATCATCATCTAGCTCAACGTCAGTCGGAGCAGACATTGATGGGTTTCTTGGGAACCTCTGAGCGAATTCAGCCCCGATGACGGCCGATAGAGGAATGGCATCAAGTATGGGTGGAATAGCCACACTCGGATCGACAATCTCAACCTCTGAGGAAGAGGACGAGGTGCTTGAATTATTATGGGATGAGGCCGAGATAGAGACCTCGGCTTGATCAGGGTCCTGATCTTGCCGAGTTGTGAAGTCCATGGCCTCCTGGAAGGAATCCATAGACATAGGGTCTGAGGTCGAAGACTCAAACTCAGACATCGGCACTGGTTCGGTAGGGACCTCTGTTTGGCTAAATAACTCTAATGGATCAGGATATATCACCTTCAGGGGTGGTGGAAAGATGGGCCTCAGAGGGAATTCTTGTGATCTACGAGCCTCCTCCTGTGCTCTCTCTATTTGCCTAATTTTTTCTAAAGTCTTCTCTCTGAGAGAAGGGAACTCCTCAAGAAGTTGATAGAGGGGTCTGAGCATCAAAGGAAGACATTACACTTGATCAAGTGACAAATAAGATTGGCTAAAGAAATAAAGCAATTTAAAGATCAAACTGCCCAAATTTAGCACGAACAGTTCACCTGAAACTATGGAGTCCTCACCGAAAAACTCAGAAACTCGTCGAAAAACACAAATAGAAGAGAAAAAGCAGAGAAAATGAAGACAAATGAAGGGAAGAATATACCTGAAGATGAAACGATTAGGGAAAGCGAAGAAAACGCGAGGAAATCACCACCAAGGACTTCTGAAGCGAAATCGTGACGAAAATGCCCTTTAGTGAGAGAAACTGCTGGAGTGAAGTCATGCCAGGAAAGAGAATTGAGTAAGTAGGGAAAAATGAGGGTTCAAACCCTTAAATATGTAGGCACGTCTTCCAAGGCCCATCATTTCCTTGGGATACCCAAAGGGCAACTGACAACACATGCTTGCCAGGCAAGCCACACTTCAGCATTGGACAAGTGTCAAACGAACAATGGCTCATAAGAAAAAGGCCTCGGAGGTTTAGAGATCCCATAGTCACCTGCTCTCACATGTAACTAAGGGTTGGGGGTGATTGATATGCCCCAAGTGTGACCTCGGCTCAGCGACACCAACCTCGGCCGAGAATGTAGCCGACGTTGGAAAAGCCTTGGATCTGTGATAGCAACTCTCAGCCATATAAGGGTCGGCCCAAGCCGACACTACCACCAATCTCTCCAAAGGACACTGCACGTATCATAAGGGTCAGCAACACTCCAATACACTTGGGAATGGCAACCTCGACCAGATGTATGACGAGCTCTCAAGAAGCCTTACTTATACCAAGGTCAACATCATCAAGATATTAGTTAATGCTCCAAGCACATGCCAGCTCAACCTCGGCCCAGACCGACCCCTATCCATTATCTCGGCTGAACTTAAGTCGAGATCTTCGTGGCTCATCTCGTATTGAACGAGCAAATAGACTTATCAACCTCGGCTTCTCCCATGCCGAGGTCATGACCAAGCATGATAGCTGAGCACCTCTTGACATGGATAAGGACACGTGGACACAAATCAGTTATAACAAATCATTCCCCACACGTGGGAAGAATATTTCATCATCATTCTCTACATGTGACAGTGACAGATGCCTTCTCCATATTGCCTAGATCAACATGCATATTCTCATTCCATGCATGGGGGCACATTACACCCCCTAGGGACTATATATAGAGGTCATCCTCTACCTTGTAAAGGATCCGAAGTTAGCAACCCTAACTGAAACTCTATTCAAATACACAGTAGAGAGAGAAATCTTGAGATTTTGTATCTATGGCCATTATATCCCTCATACAGTGATATTAATCACACACTTGTACAGTGGACGTAGTCCTTATTTGCTGAACCACTTATATTCTGGTGATCTTCCTCTTCTCCTAACCTCCTTCTACTATATGCCTTTATGCTTCCATTGTTAACATTGAATTGAGCTTACAAACACCTTGAAGGGTGGTGCTATTTACAGCAGAAAATGGTGACCCCTACACATAACATCTCTCCATAAGTTTTTTAGTCTTGATGAAATCACCCAGTCGATCTTCAAGATGTTAGATGGACCCTTCCATGGATAGTCATCCTAATCTACTTTGGTCTTATAGGCTCGCCTATGACTCTTGATTGATATCTCTACCCTCTTTTTCACATGCTCGTATTTAAATGACCCCATAATGAGGTGTCTAGAATAAACCGAGCAGTTTACATCTTTATTTTCAATCCTTTTTAACTCTTCCTTGTTCTCCCTTGGACCCCCGCACAACTGATCTCGTGCAACAACTGGTCCCAAGTGGTCAAAGGTTGAACCCTTATCGAGTTTTTCAAAGGCACTGTACATTCAACAATGAAGCTTTAGTCATCCTCGTATCTTATTAATCTGATAGTGGATGTAACTTTGGGCCTATAAGTTATGTCCTCTCGTCTAAACCCTGTATACCTGGACCTGCTCCTTTCATCATTAAACCTAGATCCAGACCCTTCAATTATGAATCTGGATTTGTTCCTTTTATCTCAACAACCCAAATTAAACCTCCTAGTATTTTCCATAACCCGACCACGGTGAGACGACCTCCTGTCTTTGTATGGAGCTAGGGATATCATATTGTATCTCCTATCATCATTTCTGCCAACAACGGGGGTGATTGGATTTACAAATAGCATTTATCGTCCGATTAAAATACTATACGCCAACTGGCTCATAGTTTTTGCATAGCCTATTGGGTTCTAGCCAAACTTTGCAATATCCCTTGTAGATCTCCTGTACTGACTAGTGTTTGGGGTGGAACCTCCAGTGTCAACTTACTACTTTTTGAGTTTTCCACCATAGTTATAGAAAATTGAATAAAACAGATTACCGTAATAAGAAAATAGAGTATGGAAATAACAGCGATGGAAGTGCAGGAAATTTGTTGCAAAATATATATTAAAGAGGAAAAACACATATAGAAAATGAAATCCAAGGAAGAGAAGATCAAATGGAAATTTCTAATCCAAGAACTCTAATCTTGTGAAACCCACATAATTAGATTGCAATCCGTGAGTTCACAAAAACTGGGTATCTGGAGTTTTAGCAAATAACGATGGTAGAAAAGAATAGATGGGCAGTTGATTCACACAGATGACACCAATTTGTTGTCGTTTAAAACTAGTACATGATTTATCTTAGCCTAATTTCACTAATTATAAATAGATAATAGATAAGAGACAATAACAATTGAGATGCTAATATAAAGAATATAGTAAATGAGGAAAGGAAGATAACGACACCAAGATGTAACTGATTCGACCAAAAATAGCCTATGCCCACTGTGCAGTGTAGTTGAGATTAGATTACTGGACAATCTCCATTGATGAATACATATAATATCTCAAGTTCTCACTAGAATTTGGCAGTATAACAGTAGGAAAAAATTATCTCGGATCCCCACATATGAGGATGTGGTGTGCTATTTATAGGCTATTAGATGAGTGAGGTGTGACACCTCGCCTAATTAACCCCGGGTGACCAGTCCTAAATTAAGTTAGAACAGGTTTCTCAGTTGGATCATCCTTAGCATCACAGTCGTCTTTTTAATTACTAACCACCTAAGTGAGAAAAATTAGACCGATGTCAAGTTTTATCTTTCATTAACTTAAATGAAATCTCATGCGGAAAATAAAATAACACAATTAATCACAATTAACTAAAACAACCATACACAATTAAATGACTAACCGAATAAACCATTGGCCCAAAATCAAACAAATATAAAATAAAGACAAGTAATCAATCTCAACAAGTCTGACATAAACTAAATGAACTGTGAGGAATATGCTAAAAATAACTGATAGAAGTGTATACACTAGAATGAAAGAATGAGGCTCCTATCAAAACTCCCGCAACATCCACATATGCTGCAGCAATGGATTTTCTGAAATAGTGACAAGCCTGGCGTCCCTGTGGCTAGACACCTAAAAGGTTTTAAAAAAATTTATAGCAAGGGTTAGTACCCAAAAACATTTAAAAAAACATTTAGCAAATGATTAACTTGCAGTAATAAATAAATATGCATGCTCTCCATATTTTAGTTAGTGCCTCACTCCCTTGAGGATATCCTCACCCCTCCTCTAATGTGCACTGATAAAGCCTTAATTAAATTTACCTAGGTCTTAATCTCCTGACCCGATCACTTATGTAACCCCTTGCAATTAACCTACTTTAACCGAGTATGCCCTAGATCATGATTTTTAAGTTATTATAAACATCAACTTAATTAAATCATTTCCCTTTTTAATTCCATATAATACTCACACCTGTTATACACATAATAAATCATAAACTTTGTATTAATTATCCCATATATAATTATTTACGTAATTATATATTTAGTCATATTGCAGTATTCACAAACATACTCAAATAATGTTTAATAATAGTATTTTCTCTGAGTAAAGTCTCACCGGGTATAAATTCTCTAAAGTGCTATCCCACTAGGTGAAATCACATAACCTAGTTACCCCAAGTCAGAATTTCTCACTAAATTGGTTAATACATATATATTGGAGGTGGTCATATTCCTTCCCTGAAAGTGAGATGCCCCTCACCCATATAACGGACGCTATGACCTGGGATTATACTCGCCCTACTCCTCAAGCTAGGGGATTCATCCACTACGCGCAACCTCCCCTTATAGCACTAGAGTATATAATAATAATATCTATCACTGATATTAAAGCACACACCATATATATATATATATATATATATATATATATATATATATATATATATATATATATATATATATATATATATATATATATATATCCCGGCTATACCGTGTACTAAGTCCGTAACACAAGCCTATTCCAATTTATTATGAGTTTGTGGCCCAACTCGAATTATTAATTAATTTACACATTAATTTCTTTTGGTATCACCCTAACCAATATATCCGAACTTAGTTTCGTGGCCCGAATAAACATCACCCGAGTCTCAATCCCCGACTCTAAATTATTTAGCCTTTACCTAAATAAAATTTATATCTCAGTATTACTCAACCGATATTGCCGGACTTGTTCAATATATCCATATTTAATCATTTCGAACAAACTTTCCAAAATTCAACCTTAGTGTGTCACACCTAATTTCTCCAAATCCCAACAAATTTTTAAATTATGATGTCACACTAAGCCGCCTTCAAATTATAATAAATTTTATTCACTATCAATTAGATTTAAACCCATGTGTTAATTACTACAAATTAAGGCATGGAATAATTTTTATTAAATTTCCCTATATATTACAAACTCGGCGAACTGTTAAAGTTTCCGGACCATCGATCGATCGATGGTCCCCCTTCGATCGATCGATCGATCGAGCAGGTCCTCGTCTTCCCCGATTTGGCTGTTTCAGCCATGGATGCCCACCTCCAAACCCTAGTTTCTTCTACACTGAAAACTAAGCTTTATCTTCGACAATAAACATCCAATACCTTATATGGAACCTCTATAAAGTCCAACAACATCAATAAATTCACTTTCTCTACTGTTTTCATGGATTGGGGTAAAATTTCATTCAGTCTTTAACCCATTTAAACATCAATCCCTTATCACCAAATTCGGCTCTAATTCATCCAGTTTACGCATCTTACCAGATATAAACACACAATCCAGATTATATATGATCCTCTAATCCATTTATAAATCAGATTCATGATTTACAAAACCCCATGTTTCTACCCCTTTAAGTCCCAAAACGAATTTCTTTGATTACACACATCACGTGAATATGAATTGAAATATACTTTACATGCTACAGCAAGTTAACCACTTGCCTTAGGGTTCGTAGAGTCTGAATTTGGATCTGTGAGTTCTCAAGGTCGAAGATGACTCCTTTATGTCTCTCCCGTGATCCCCAAATTTGACTTTGGCTACTGTTAGGATTTCCTAACCCTCTAAGTCTTTTCTCCAAATTAATTGAGACGTTCCCTTATTTATTTTGTTTATTTAATTAACCTTAATCCCGTTTTTGTCTAACGGGCCAAGCCCAAGTGACCCAAATGCCCCCGTGTGGGCCCAGCTATGTTTAAAAATGTCCCGTGACCCGTTTACTACCCCCGGGTAGACTATTCCGACTATCTCGGCCCAGTCAGACTCAATCGTACACTCAGAATTGACATCCGAAGTGATTTATAAAAATACTTATTTCGCACCCAAATTAGTCTATACCGACTCCCGACTGAAATAAGCACATATCCCATCATTAATACTCGAAATGACGTAAATACAACATTACTATTTACTTAGTAAATAAGTTTCCCTAAATATTAACCATTCACTTCCCGATTAGTATTTAAAAAAAATTCCCTAATTAATTCAATTAAAATTACGACTCACAAGTAATTTTCAATTCCTAAATTAATTAAATATTTAATGCATGAAAAATACGGGGTGTTACATGAGGCTAGAGAGGGACACATGTGATTCCTTTATAATCCATATAGGTACACACTTTATACAACAGTGGGGAGGATAATCATGAGTTTGTTACGTGAACATGGGGGATGATATTTGTATATCCACCAAATGTGCACATGTTGTAACTGCTGGTGACATCATCCAATCATGCAGTGCATTCATGCTTTAACGGAGGGAATTAATAGTGTTAATCAGTCGTGAAAAAATAGTGTTAAGTGAACCACTGGAATTGTCTGGCTGACCTCATAACTTGGGGCTGACCAGATTTATAACTGAGCCAACGTCTTCTTTTGTAGTGAGTGGGTCCATGTGTTATCTTTTGACTGGTCCATAAAGTGTTCCATATTTATTGTATAACAATAATATAAGGTGATATATTTTAATTGTGAATCAAGTTCTTCAAGATGAGGTGAAAGGGAAATAGTTTCTCATCCTTAACTTTCCATTTTCATAGGAGTTGTTAATGATGAGAGTCAAATATTTGTAAACGAGGTATTGTATTCCTTTCAATTTTAAGGCACATGGCCCATGCCTAATATTTTGTCATGTTGTTGGTGAAAGGGAATCCTATCTTGATGGTTATGGGAGTGAGAGAGTCATCAGGTGCGATTGAAAGTATCCTAATTCCACATCCCTTCTTATTGGTAGCTCCATCAAAGAAAATTTTCTACCACAGTTCCTAGCAAGTAGCACAGAGAATATTTCCGTCTCAGAATTTAGAGATCCACGTGTGGACTTATTCCACGGGATGTTCTGCTAAGGAATCATAATTGGAACTCCTTTTGACGGCCTTTTGTGTCACGTAAGTGATGTAAAATTGAGCAAGAAATAGTAACCATCGATCCATGATGATTAAAAAGGAACATTTCTCTAGTAAATACTTCATGGGATCCATCTAGGACACTAACTTGATAGGGAAATCCAACATAAAGTGTTGAAGTTTATAAGTGAACAAACTAAGGCGATGCATGCCCTTTCTATTGTTTTGTAATTCACCTCATACACTATCAATTTTTACTAATGTAGTAGATGGATCTCTCTTTGCATGACTACTCAACGCATTAAGCTAGTATAGCCCAAATTATAGCATCGGTGACCGTACAAGAGGGGGGTAAATTAGGCTACAGTATAAGCACTGATGGTTGGGTAAGGTACTTTTTGATTTTGTTGAAGGCTTCATGGAACACATCCTTTTAGACTTTGGTTTAATCTATTTAAAGGATTTTAAAAATGGGTTCGTAAGTGGAAGTGAGAGAGATAATGAATCTTCTGATGCACTTGAGGTTTCTTAATAAACTACATAGCTCTTTCTTAGTTTGAGGCGATAACATTTCGAGGATTGCCTTTAGCTTGGTAGGGTCCACTTTGATTCCCTTCTCACTGACCATAAAGACTAAGAGGTTATCTTCATAACATAGACGACACATTTTTGAGGATTTAGGTACATATAATATTATCGTAGTCGTTCAAAGAATTTTCCCAGGACATGGATGTGACTCCCTTCGGTTTTGGGCTGGATGATCAGATCGTCAACATAACCCTCGACCTCCTTATGGATGAGATCTTACATGATAGTTATGATTTCTCTTTGATACGTATCCTTGAAATTTTTAAGACTTAAATTCATGATAGTGGAGCAAACGGTTCACCGAGAAGTAGTGCAAGCAATCTTCTCTTAGCAATTGGTAAATGCATATGCGTACTTTCCCTCTAGATTTTAGCACAGAAACTATGTTGGCAACCCAAGTTGAATATCTTCTACGCGGATAAAGCCCACATTAAATTAATTAACCACTTTATCTTTCACTTTAAGGTACCATTACATTCAGAGCTTACTTATATTTTGTTTGATGGGCTTACATTCAAGATATATAGGGATTTCGTTTATAGAATTTCTAGTTCATTGCTAGTAATGCCAATATAAAACCATGCAAGGACATCTACGAACTCCTTCAAGATCCGTTCGAATTGTGATTGTTTTTCTCGTTGAGGGTTGATCATATCCTAATCTCGCGTGGAGTGCTACTAAAAACAAGATTATTGATTCATCATTTCTTTGAATGAAGTTATGTTGTTTTATTTTTTCCTGATTGAGATTAGATAAAAATTATTTTATTCATTAAGTCGTATTTGTTGATTGTTTTATTATTAGAATCAATGCGATTAATATAAGGTACGATAAAGTACTTAAAATATTCATCCATTTCATTGAATTTTTTTTAAAAATCGTAATGAGTACCTCCTTAAAGGAGTCCTCGTTTATATTTGTATCAGATATAGAGACGGTACAAACAGGTTCACTCTCAAGGTCATAGATATTAGGGTTATTTATTGGTAAGAATGGTGTAGACACCACATTCTATTACCCCTCTAGGTCTCCCCTTAGGTCCCTAGAACTTACCCATCTCACTATAAATCCGACATCGCACAACGAGTACCGATCTAGAGCCCACCGGGTACCCCCAGGCCCCATTTGACTCCGGGCATCTCTATCGTCAGAGTGAAAGCTCTTTGAATCATTCAAGGGACATGAATAACCTTTCCAACGGTCCACCCTGTGTGCGAATAAGCATAATGGTTAAGACGAACGAACCATTTTGAAGCACCTTATACTTTTGACTCACTTGAGTCTGTATTGTATAAGTGTTCATTTTGTTTGGAAATTGTGACAAAACTGTGTCTATCCTAGAAACCAAACAACATCACAGTTTGGTTTTCTATTTTATTTCTCTTACTTGATTCAACTAGATACTTTTAAACAACACTCACACACATTAGAATTTCATTCATACATTTCATATTGCATATAAGTGTGTATATATGTTTAGTGTGTTTAAATCCCTAAAATTGATTTTTAATATTTTTTGGGAATTTTATAAACTTTTAAAATAATGTTTTTAATAATTAAAATTTGGTTTTAAAAATTTTTGGGTTCATTTTGCAATTATGGATTGTTGGTTATATTGACTGAAAGTTCCCTTGGGTAGAATCCGAAAGCGGCAGAGACTTCAGGGTGCGTTTCTAACTATTTTTGGACGCGCATTTGTTAACCAATTTTTGCCCAACATCTGTTGCATTCTCATTAGTTGAATTTGTGTTTCTTCAGAGTAAACCAACAAATGTTAACAGCCATTAGATCATTTTAATCAACGATCTGCATGCGCTCTTACATAATCCATGTGAACCTCATTTGAGCCAATCAGGAGAGTAATAATCAGCATGTATCTTTAACCCTTGGATCAAAGTCAATAAGCCTTGACTCAATCTGAGCCATTGGTTTTGAACCAAATTCTCGAATCTTCTCACCCCCTATATAAGGAGCCCTACTCTCAGCCATATTATACTTTTGCCATTTCGTCCTTTCCAGAGAGAGAAATAGAGTAGAGAGAGAAGAGAGAAAATAGAGCAAAAAGAGAGAAACCAGAGAAAAGAGAGAAAGAGTTAGAAACCCTAACCCTATATCATCCAACTCCTTTTTCAAACCCTAACCTCCTTTCAAAACCAGTATATACCAAACACAACCTTGACTGTTTGAGAGTTTGAGAGTTGGTTTGATTAGTTGTTTGATGCTGTAAAGTCTTCGTTCTTAGATCTTGTGTCCAACTTAATTATTTCACTTAGATCTAAGTTTCTGCTTCATAGAAATATTAGATCTGAGCATTTTATGTTAAATTTCACTTAGATCAACATATTTTGTTTACTGTCTTGAGAAATTCGTTGTTGATTATTTTTCTATAAATGTTTTTATCTACAAAATCAATAATAACATTTTCTGTTTCTAGTTCTTGTAAAACAAAACCCTCGACCTAGTTGGAATAGCACTTATTGATTTTCAATCTCAAAAATATTTTCAAAACTTGAGATTGATTAAGATCATGATACGTCTTCCGAGAAAGATAGCCGTGGATTCTGGGATTATAATAAAGGTCAAATAAGGTTATGTTTTCTAAGAAGAGAGAAATAGAAAATCACAGCATATAGATCTTATATGTAATTTGATAGGACTGTTTGTATAAAATAAGTGTGTGTGTGTGCATGCGTGTGTTAAAAATCACCTCCACAAACACTATCACCCTACCACACTAAAAGTGTTGGTAATAAGATCTCAAGAATAAGAGTCGACGTAAAGAACTTGAACAAATTGGAAGTTAACAAACTGTGAGAACAACATCAACAAATAGAACTGCAGAGAAGTTATAAGGACACCAGTGGGTACATTCCTTAACTTGTATAGGTCTGATTTGTATGCATGTTTATTATATAGTTTGTAACTGTTATAATCTGTTTTAGTGGAATTTTTGGTTACTCTGTAGAGCGAGTCGTGGATGTTTCCTCAGTTGGGTGAGGTTTTACTACGTAAAAAATCCCTTGTCCTTAATCTTTCTACATCTCCTCATCTAATTCTTGGTTGTGATGAGTTTAAAGTTTTTAAACTGATTTATTAAACCTGTTAACAAATCATGAAAAGATCTTGTACATATTTTTGTTAAACACATCTTGTGATTAATTAAGATTTGGTTTTAAGAAAAGAGTTTCTTCAAAAAATAGTTCGGGGTTGCTTAAATAGTTTATTTTATATTATACTGCTTTAGTAACAGATTTTCAATTGGTATCAGAGATTTGTAAACTTCTTTTAAAAGAACCTGTGTTTCTGAAATTGTTTTTTGAAAATAAAACATGGACGAGAAAAATGAAGGATTTGGTAACTTGACCAGACCTCTTATCTTTGATGGAACCAATTTTTCTTACTGGAAAGTAAGGATGATTGCTTTCATTCAAGGGACTTTGGGAGATGATGTTTGGGACATTGTTGAAAATGGATACATTTTTCCTACTAAACCAGCCACTGAAGGAAGTAATGAGAGGGTTAAGAAAGTGTTAAGTGAGTTCACACAAGAAGAGAAGCAAGTTTCTCGCAACAAAAACAAAGGAAAGAATGCCATATTTATGTCCATAAATGAACATGAGTTCAAAAGAATCTCATCCTGTACCACTTCTGAGGAAGCTTCAGACACTTTGGTTATTTCTCATGAAGGTGACACTAGAGTTAAGGCTGCTAAAACACAAATGCTCATTCAAAAGTATAACTCTTTAATTATGTCTGAATCTGAGTCATTTGATGACTTCTATATGAACTTAACTAACATTGTGACCAAACTTCATGCTAATGGGATAACGTACGATAGACATGAAATTGTATCTAAAATTCTTAGATCATTACAACTGAAATTTGACAACAAAAGATATGCTATTGAGGAAATGAGTAACCAAAATCTCACTCCTGAATTACTCAGTAGTAAACTAAGAACTGTGGAAATGGAATTAGAATTTAAGAAACAATTGACCCAATCCCATAGGAAACAGACTAGTTCCAATCTGAGTTTTTCTTCTAAGTTGATTAAGCCTGAGCTTAACACCCTTAATTATGACTCTGATGAGGAATGTGACATAGAGAATTTGGACAATCAGATTGCCTTAATGTCGAAACTGTTTAAGAAAATTATCAAGTTTAGAAACAACATGGAAAACAAACAAGAAAAGTCCAATTATCCAACTCACTGTAATCACAAACCTTATGAGAAAAGTCAAGACAAACATCACAAGGACTTTCACACTAGACCTAACAGAGACGTTAAGAAAACTGAATGCTTTAGATGTGGAAAATTAGGATACATTGCACAAGATTGTAGAGTTAACTTGAACACTCAAAATAAACACACTACGGCCAACATTTGTAAGACATTGGATGATTTAAGTGACTCTAAAAATGAGGAACCCGAGTCATGATGTTTTTTATCCTTGTATGTCTTTCTTTGCCAAGATTATCTTTAATGATGATATGCATGTGCTTGTTAGTGAGGATGAATCCAGTAATTCTACTTCTGTTGTTGTGAATCATGTTGTTACTAGTTTAGACGCTTTAATTACTTAGAACATTGCTATTTCTACCATGGGGTGTGTGAGTCAAAGGGAAAGAGATAATGACGATGTCAATGGGTGTGTGAGTCCAAGAATTGAAGCCTTAGGGGTCACTTCACACACTACACTTAGTGACTCGAATAATTAAGACCTCCCTGATATTCACACACTTTATGCGAAAACTCTCAAGAAAAGCACTAGACTAGAGAAGATTGTGAAAGATCTAACTAAGAAACTAGAAGATTTAAGGCTGATGGTTAAAATTAATGCTGAGGAGTATACTACCCAATGCCTTACTCATGAAAGTGAAATCAAAATGTTTGATAAAAAACTGAAGAATTTAACTGAAACAAATGAAACTCTGGAGAAAAAATACAAAGGGACATTGTTAGAATTGGAACAAACTAAAGAAAAGATAGCAACTATTTTCAAAAAATTTACAAAATTTGAAAATAACTCAAACTGTTTTGATGGATTTCTTGCTGAATCAAAAACCAATTATGATGATCGAACTCAAATAGGGTTTTTCCCCAATTTAAAGACACAAAAAAAATCTTTTGAACCTATCAAGTTTGTGTCAGGAGGTAAAAGACATATTGAAACCTTACCAAACTTTCATTCTCTGAAAACTGAGTTTGACTCAAAACATCAAAATTTTGATATTGGGGAATCAAGTTACTCTAAACATAAAAGTTCAGCAAAGGCTAAATATGTTTGCCCCTCCATTATGAAGAGTGAATCTACATTCAAAACTATTATATCTAGGAATATGGTTCAACCTCAAAATTTATTAAAGCCTATGCTTAGAGATTTTTCTAAGGAGACTCCAATTTTGAGCAACCTTTATTGCTCCTATTGTGATGTATACGGTCATTCTTTTGATAGATGCTATGCTAGAAGACTAGTTAAACCTGTTTGTAATCCTGATATCTATCAAAACTTTAACTATTCTAGGAGAAGCCGTAACAATTATGTTCTGCCTAGCCAACCAGACAAAAACTCTAACTATAGGAAGCGAAAGAACAAACCTAAAATAACATTCCCTAGAAGGATTCCTAAACACTTTCCTAAACCAAATGTTTATGTGTTTCATAAAATTCAAAATCACGTGCAAAAAAATTTTCAACAAAAATCGAATGCTCGCAAATTTTATCAATTGAGAGCAAATAAGCGCAAAATGAAAACAAGAGCAATTTGGATTAGAAAGGAGGATTTATTACCCCAGATGAAGTGTAATATTGTTATTACTTCTTTAAAAGATGAACACGCATCTTCTGGTTGGTACTTAGATTCTGGATGTTCCAAACACAAGACTAGTGATGATACAAAACCCTTAAACAAAACCAGCTTTGCTGGAGGAAAAGTTATTTTTGGTGATGGAGTATCATCTCAGATAATAGGTAAAGGAACACTCCAAGAGAAAGGACTTCCTGTTCTTGAAAATGTTCTTCTAGTCAAAGGTCTTAAGGCCAATCTACTTAGTATATTGCAATTTTGTGACTCAGATCATACTGTTACCTTTTCAAAGAACAATTGAAAAATTTTAAATGAAAAGGGTGAATGCATAATTACAGGATTCAGGACTCCTGACAATTATTATACTGTCATGTATAATTCTGAAGTCTGTAATGTTTCCAGAATGGATGACAATGAGATATGGCATAATAGGATGGGTCACATAAATTACGATAATCTTAGTACATTGACTTCTTAAGAAATAGTTAGGGGACTTCCAAAATTCAAACCCATTTCTAATTTTGTCTGTGGTTCCTATTAGGAAGGAAAAATTGTTAAGTCACCTCATAATAAAGTCAAAGATATCCTTACCTCTAACCCCTTAGATCTCATCCATATGGACCTAATGGGTCCCTCCCAAACTGTTACTCTATGTGGACACATTTACATTCTTGTTATGGTTGATGACTTCACTAGATTTACGTGGGTAGCCTTCTTAAAATAATAGTCTGACACTTTTCAAACTTTCTTAAAAATACTTCTTCAGATTGAAAATGAGAAGGACACTCAAGTAAATAGGATTCGCAGTGATAGAGGTGGAGAATTCAAAGACACTGGTATATTAGAGTACTGTGACTATAATGGTTACAAACATGAGTTTAGTGCTCCTAAGACTCCTAAATAAAATGGTATCGTCGAGAGAAAGAATCGTACTCTTAAAGAGATGGCACGTGTTATTTTCATGCCAAGAATTTGCCTAAATATATTTGGGTAGAATCTATTCCTACTGCCTGTCACATTATCAATAGGGTCTATCTTAGAAAGAATTCTAAACAAACTCCTTACGATCTTTGGTATAAGAAAAATCCCAATCTTAAGTACCTTAGAACCTTTGGTAGTACTTGTTATGTCTGCAAAGACAGAGAACACTTGTCCAAATTTGAGAGCCGGGGATATAAAGCTATTTTTCTAGGATACTCGCCTAACAGTAGAGCCTACCGTGTTTATAATCTTCACACTAAAATCATGATGGAATCCATAAATGTAATTGTAAGTGACACTACTGTAGAGAGTAAGACTGGTGAATCAACTATTGTGGAAGAGCCTACAAATATTTTAGAAAATGACTCTCCAGAAATAGATGATTCATTACCAATTGAGACACCTGAAGTACCTAACTGGGTTTCTAAAGACCATCCCATAAATAAAGTTGTTGGTAATCCTAGTGAGCCTGTGCGTACAAGATCTCAATTAATAAATTATGCTCATTATGCATGTTTTGTTTCCCTTTTAGAACCAAAGAATGTAAATGAGGCATTGAATGACTCTCATTGGATTTCTGCTATACAGGAAGAACTTCTTCAATTTTTCATTCATGATGTTTGGTATCTTGTACCTAGGCTTACACACAAAAAGGTTATTGGCACACGTTGGATATTTAAAAATAAATCTGATGATAGTGGGATAATCATTAGATACAAACCTAGATTAGTTGCTCAAGGATATTCTCAAATTGAAGGAATAGATTTTAACAAAACTTTTTCTCCTGTTACTCGTTTAGAATCTGTTCGCCTTCTGTTTGCCATAGCTTTCCACTTGCAGTTTACACTTTACCAAATGGATGTCAAATCTGCATTCCTTAATGGAATATTGACTGAGGAGACCTATGTAGAACAACCAAAAGGGTTCATTGACCCTCAATATCCAAATCATGTTTTTCGTCTTAAAAAGGCTTTGTATGGCCTAAAATAAGCGCCTAGAGCCTGATATGAGCGCCTTTCCAATTTTCTCTTAGATAAAGGTTTTAAGAGAGGTGGAAATGATCAGACTCTATTTGTCAAACATTTTGACAAACACATCATTATAGCTGAAGTTTATGTTAACGATATTATCTTTGGATTAACTTCTCCCTCAGAAGTGAAATCCTTTTCTGAAATTATGCATAAAGAGTTTCAAATGTCTCTTATGGGGGAGTTGCAATTTTTCTTAGGTCTTGAAGTCAAACAAAATTCAGAAGGATTATTTCTCTCGCAATCTAAATACGCTTTAGAGATAGTAAAAAAATTCGGCCTTGAAAGTGCTAAAGATGCTAAAACTCCTATGAGTACTAGGGTCAAACTATCTAAAGATGAAACTGGAAAATCTATAGATCCAACTCTATATCGTAGTATGATAGGAACCTTGCTATACCTTACTTCCTATTGTCCTAATATAATGTATGTTGTTTGTGTATGTGCTCGTTATTAAAACAAATCTAAAGAGAGCCATCTTTCTTCTATTAAAAGAATTATTAAATATGTAAAAGGCACTCTGAACCTAAGACTTTGGTACACTAGTGATACACCTAGCACTATAATTGGGTACATTGATGCTGATTGGGCTGGGTGTACTGATGATAGTAAAAGTACATCAGGATCATGTTATTATATAGGTAATAATTTGGTAGGATGGAGTAGTGAGAAACAAAACTGCACATCGCTCTCAACAGCTGAATCTGAATACATAGCAGCTGGAAGCTGTTGTGCTCAATTAATTTGGCTTAAACAAATGCTAAGTGATTATGGTATTCAATAAAACCAATTGCATCTCTATTGTGAAAATAAAAGCGAGATCAATATCTCTAAAAATCATGTTCAACACTCGCGAACCCAACACATAAAAATACAGCATCACTTTATACGCAAATTGGTTGAAACTAAGGAAATAAAAATTAATTATCTTCCTACTGATTTGTAATTCGCCGATATGTTTACCAAACTTTTAGATTACAATAGATTTATTTCTTCGCGTAAATCAATAGGTATGGTGTGTGCTGATTAATCTATTTGGTCTCTATACATTTTTTTCCTTTGTCTATTTGAGACAAAATGGGGGAGAAATTTGAGTCTAATGAATCTTTTTTCATATTCTAAACAGCTGGATCTTAGTGATTCATTGCAGGATTCGGTACAGTTATTCTCAACAGTTGTAATAGGGTATTCAATTGTAATTACTTGAGTTATGTACTTTTGTTTTCTAGGAAATGGGTAGATAGAATTCTTATAGGAATAGGTTTTACTTATTTTTTGTTACCCTACGAGTCCTAGATGACTCAAAGGAGATTTTGCCTCATATTTGGGGAGATTGAATCACCTTATACTTTTGACTCACTTGAGTCTGTATTGTATAAGTGTTCATCTAGTTTGTAAATTATGACAAAATTGTGTCTATCCTAGAAACCAAAGAACATCAGAGTTTGGTTTGCTATTTTATTCCTCTTGCTTGATTGAAGTAGATACTTTTACCAACACTCAAACACATTAGAATTACATTCATACATTTCATATTTCATGTAAGTGTGTATATATGTTGAGTGTGTTTAAATCCCTAAAATTGATTTTTAATATTTTTTGGGAATTTTATAAACTCTTAAAATAAGGTTTTCATTAATTAAAATTTGGTTTTAAAAATTTTTGGGTTCATTCTGAAATTATGGATTGTTGGTTATATTGACTGAAAGTTCCATTAGGTAGAATTCGAAAGCGACAGAGACTTCAGGGTGCGTTTATAATTATTTTTGGACGCGCGTTTGTTAACCTCTTTTTGCCCAACATCTGTTGCATTCTCTTTGGTTGAATTTGTGATTCTTCAAAGAGAGTAAACCAGCAAATGTTAACTGCCCTTACATCACTTTAATCAACGATCTCCATGCGCTCTTACATAATCCATGTGAACTCATTTGAGCCAATCAGGAGAGTTATAATCACCACGTATTTTTAACCCTTGGATCAAAGTCAATAAACCTTGACTCAATCTGATCCATTGGTTTTGAACCAAATTCTTGAATCTTCTCAGCCCCCTATATAAGGAGCCCTACTCTTAGCGATATTAGACTTTTTCAATTTCATCTTTTCCAGAGAGAGAAATAGAGTAGAGAGAGAAGAGAGAGAAGAGAGAGAAAATAATGAAACCATAGAAGAGAGAGAAAGAGTTAGAAACCCTAACCCTAAATCGTCCAACACCTTTTTGAAACCCTAACCTCATTTCAAAACCAGTATATATCAAACACAACCTTGACTGTTTGAGAGTTTGAGAGCTGGTTTGATTAGTTGTTTGATGATGTAACCTCTTCGTTCTTAGTTCTTGTGTCCAGCTTAAGCATTTCACTTAGATCTAAGTTTCTGCTTCATAGAAATATTACATCTGAGCATTTTATGTTACATTTCACTTATATCGTCATATTTTGTTTGTTGTCTCGAGAAATCTATTGTTGATTATTTTTTTGTAAATGTTTTTATCTACAAAATCAACAATAACACTTTCTGTTTCTAGTTCTTGTAAAATAAACCCTTCGACCTAGTTGGAATCACACTTGGTGATTTTCAATCTCAAAAATATTTTCAAAACTTGAGATTGATTAAGATCTTGTTACGTATTCTGAGAAAGATAGTGGTGGATTCTGGGATTATAGTAAAGGTCAAATAAGGTTAAGTTTTCTAAGAAGAGAGAAATAGAAAATCACAGCATATAGATCTTATATGTAATTTGATAGGACTGTTTGTATAAAATAAGTGCGTATGTGCATGCATGTATTAGAAAACACCTCCACAAACACTATCACCATGCCACACTAAAAGTGTAGGTAACAAGATCTCAAGAACAAGAGTCGACAAAAAGAACTTGAACAAATTGGAAGTTAGCAAAGTGGGAGAACAACATCAACAAACAGAACTGTAGAGAAGTTATAAGGACACCAGTGGGTACATTCCTAAACTTGTATAAGTCTGATTTGTATGCATGTTTGTTATATAGTTTGTAACTGTTATATAGTTTTACCTTCATTCCTCAGAATTAATTACAATAATTACTAAGAGTTTTCCCATTTTTTAAATCTACAAAGATGTTACATTAACTCACACTTGTACTTATATAAAAATAGTTCATTTCAATATTTCAGAATATCAATCTCATCATATATATACAATAATGGCACCCCTAGACTAAGCTATGGTGCACACATACTCTTCTATCAAATCCCGGTAAATCACATACATAAGGATCACGTATTTCGAATCTATCAGGAACCGTTTTGACAAGTAACAAACACACATAATGGAGGCGAACATAGTTCACATCACATGGGTCACGCACATACCTACGCTCCCATAATCAGCAGACTTATTAACTCCTCAATAAGTCATTCTCTGACCTATGTCCTCGAGGCACTAATCTAAATCCCATCATAGGAACACAAAGATTAGATGGCCCTGATCGAACACCGACCTCCCGTGATAGCAAGTATGGTAGGTATGTTATACAGAGATAACCACAAATACTAATTATTCACACATATTAGATATCTTATAATATTAATATAGGTATATTTTATATTCCTATACCGTCATTAATGTAGTACACTTACAAGTCCCAGAATAATATACATCAATAGATGATCAACTCTTCTCACGTCACAAATTCAAGTACTTATTGCCTAACCCATAGATGTCATCCGACTTATTACAAAATTCTAAGTTTTAATCCTCAACGTACTCCAATCTCGCACTATACCCACTAGTCAAAAAGGGGAGGTTAACACTCAATTAAATAAGTCTACTGGAAGTTCGAAATAAAATCAGACCTAAAAAGGGCATTCTGTCAACTCGTTAAAAATCTCGTTCGAACGAGGTAGTTCGAACGAGTGTCATTTGAACAAAGGGCTTCGAATGAAATCGTTAGAAGGGGTACTATTATCTTGTTAGAAGTCTCATTCGAATGAGGTCATTCGAACGACCTGTGCAGGTCTTCTAACGAGATGGCAGAAACGCCTCAAAATTTCCCAACTTAGTTTTTCTTCATTTTTCTCTTCTCTAAATCCATCCTGAGATCATCCCAATAATGTTTTAATGTTTTTAAACTATTCTAAGTCACCCTAGGTCACTCCTTAACATGTTTTTGGGGTCAATTCCTAATAATCAACATGCAATAATCATAAATCCCCAATTCTTGCCCCAAACCCTATGAACATGAACTCTGAATTTAATTGACTAGCAAGACTTCTTATTAATTCGTTTTTAAATCATCAAAAGTTACATTTTTGCGTATTGAATTTGTCTATAATCATTCTACATGCAATCCCTATCCAAAATCATGAGTTTCACAACAATCCCATTGGGTTTTTCATCAAAACTATCAAGGCATATACAATTCCTACACTAAACATGAAGGAAATATTCATTGAAGTTAATAACATCAAATCACTTCCCTTAAATCCGATGTTCTGGTTCGTTGTTGATGATCAACGGTTGGTTCTGTGTTCTTTTCGGTCACAAATTCCTTTCAAAATGCTGGTGATGGAGTAGGGTTTGGTTAGGAACCTCTTTTAACCTCTCTCTAACTCCTCTCAAAACTCCCGTAGCCCACTCTCTTGTCTTTGGTTGCTAATGGCATTAGTGGCCGCACTAATTATTAATAAATAACCATCAAAATTCGTGGGTTTTAATTCCAAAATTTTTAAATTTACCAAATTACCCTTCTAGGTTGCCGGTTTGGCCTAAAAGTGCACCGGAACCCAAACCAAACTCTCGGCTAGTGTTTCCTGACTATTTCGACCCTTTCGGACATGTTCATGCACTCAAAATGATCATTCGGTTGATAAAAATATAAATTAATTTTTAATATAATTAAATTCATTCCTAACACGACTGACACGCGCGTCCCGACTTAATTTCCCAATTCGTCGTATTTCTCCCTCGTGACAATTTTAATATTTTCAATACTCATATTTTACCATATATACTCCGAAATATTCAATTTTAAAATCATACTCAAATACCAACACACGTATCGCTAGTATTTACATCCGTCTTAATTCCCAATTAATTCTCATTTAATTCAATTAATCCCTTAAATAAAAATCAATAAAATTACAGGGTATTACATACTTCCCCCCTAATAACAGAATTTCATCCCGAAATTCGGAACTAAAGAATACTTGGTAAAAATAGCTCTGGATAACGTTCGCACATCTCATCCTCCTGCTCCCATGTGGACTCCTCGTCGTTATGATGCCGCCACTACACGCGTACTAATGGTACTATCTTCGACCTCAGTTTCCTCTCACTGTTGTCCAGAATAGCAATCGGCCCCTCCTCATAAGAACTATCAGGCTGAAGATCGATGTCCTCTAAAGCAGTGTGGATATGGGCCAAATCTTCCCCAAGAAATTTCCTCAGCGAGGAAATATGGAACACATCATGAATCCTATGCAAGTGCTCTGGTAACCTAAGTCTATACGCAACTCGCCCAATCCGCTTGATGATAGGAAATGGCCCCACATATCTTGGTGCCAGTTTCCCTTTCTTCCCAAAATGCATATTCCCTTTCATAGGAGATACTCTGAGTAGCACCTGGTACCCCACCTTGAACTCTCTGAAGAACCTCTTGGCATCGGCATAACTCTTTTGTCGGTCTTGAGCTACCCGAATACGGCTCCGTATCATCTCTATCCTTGCCGAAGTATCCTGAATTAATTTCGTCCCAAGGAATTTGTTATCCCCCACCTCTAAACAACATACTGGGGAACGACAACGTTTACCATACAATGCCTCGAATGGAGCCATGCCAATGGTGAACTGGTAGGATTTATTATAATAAAACTCGACCAGTGGAAGGTACTTTTCCCAACCACCTCCAAAGTCTAAGATGCACATACGCAACATGTCCTACAACATCTGATTCGTTCTCTCGATTTGCCCATTTGTCTACGGGTGGTACGCCGTACTCAGCCGCAAATTCGTACCCATTGCCCCTTGGAAACTCTCCTAAGATCGTGAAACAAATATCTTGTCTCGGTCAGACACGATATTAAGAGGCATCCCGTGAAGTCTCGCTATCTCCACTATGAAAATCTGGGCATACTGTCCCGTAGTGTAGTCTTTCGGGCTGGTAGAAAATGAGAAACTTTGGTCAGTCTATCCATGATTACCCATATAGAGTCGTGACCACTCTGCGAAGTAGGTAACCCCGTGATAAAGTCCATGGATATGATCTCCCATTTCCACATCGCAACCTCTAACGGCTGTAGAAGTCCAACGAGTTTCTGATGGTCCACCTTTACTAGCTGACAAGTGGCTCATTTAGAAATGAACACGTCAATATCTCTTTTCATCCCGCTCCACCATTACTGTCTTCTCATGTGTTGGTACATATTATCCCCACTAGGGTGTATCGCGAACTGCGAGTCGTGAGACTCTGTTATTACCTCATGTTGTAGGTCTTCCCCTTTCGGAATGACCAGTCTCCTATTGAAGCATAATCCCCCGTCTAAACTAATGATATACGATTCGTCTCCCTCTGCTAGTAGTCGAACTATATGCTCCTGACAAAATGAGTTTTTTGCCTGGGCCTTTATCACTCTCGTAATAATCTGAGGTGTAACAATCATCACAGACATGAATGATTGGGCCACTGCATCCTGGTTTCCCAACTCGTTCCACTTAGCTTTCCACACCTCGGCCACCTCATTTACTGGCCTACAGCTCAACGCCTCTGCTACCACATTATCCTTCCCTAGGTGATATTAGATATCAAACTGATAATCCTTTATAAACTCAAGCCCTCGACGTTGACGCATATTCAGTTCCTTCTGTGTGAAGAGGTATTATAGAGACTTATGGTCCATGAACAAATGGAACTTCTCCCCCAGGAGGTAGTGTCTCCAAATCCGAAGAGTGAATACGACTACCGCTAACTCCAAGTCGTGGGTGGGGTAATTCTTCTCGTGAGGCTTAAGCTTACGGGAATCATAAGTTATATAACTTGACTCTCCTGCTGCAGTACACCTCCAAGTCCTTGTAAGGATGCATCGGTGTAGACTAGATACTCAACTCCCCGTCTGGGCAATGCTAACACAGGAGCTGAGGTCAACTTGTCCTTCAACTCATCGAATGCCAACTGACGGGCATCGCTCCAGATGAAAGGCACACCTTTGCGAGTCAGATGTATCAAAGGACCCGCTATCTTTGAGAAACCCCGAATAAACCTCTTATAGTATCCTATTAGGCCCAAGAAACTATGGATCTCAATCGGTGTCGTGGGTTATCCCCACTCCCTCAACGTGGATACCTTCCCTGAATCAACATATATCCCCCTGTCTGAAATGATATGCGCCCAAAACTGTACCTTCTTCAGCCAAAACCCACACTTCTTGTACTTTGCATATAGCTTGTTCTGACGGAGCGTCTGCAAAACCTGCCTTAAATGCTCAGCTTGTTCCTCCTATGTCTGGGAGTAAACTAGAATGTCATCAATAAAGATAATGACGAACTGGTCTAGGAACTCTCTAAATACCCTATTCATCATGTCCATAAACACGGCTGGGGCATTGGTCAAGACAAAAGGCATAACCCAAAACTCATAGGAACCATATCTCGTCAAGAAAGAAGTTTTCAAGATGTCATGTTCTCTGATATGCAACTGATGGTATCCTAATCGCAAGTTAATCTTTGAGAAGAAGGAAGCTCCTCTTAGCTGGTCGAATAAGTTATCTATTCGGGGTAACAAATACTCATTACGTATCGTGACTTTATTAAACTCCCGATAGTCTACACATAACCTCAACGATCCATCCCTCTTCTTTACGAACAGCACAGGAGAACCCCAAGATGAAGTACTCCTTCGGATAAACCCCTGACCCAACAGCTGCTCTATCTGATACCTTAACTCTCTCATTTCCGCTGGAGCCATACGGTAAGGTGCGCGGGCAATTGGCCGACTGCCCGATGTCAAATCGATAACAAAATCTATCTCTCTACTAGGAGGTAATCCAGCTATATCCTGAAATACATCAGCAAACTCCCTAACAACTGGAATCGAATCAAGTGGTATTACCGCCTCCTTAGAGGTCTCCTCCTCTATATAGTACAAGTGAGTGGACGATCCTCCCTTAGTGTGAGGCATCGCCACTAAAAACATCTCCTGTCCGGGTATGGAAAAAATAATACTCCTGCTAAAACTGTCAATCATGGATCGAAATGCAACTAGCCAATCCATACCAACGATCGTAGCGTACTCAGTCATCTCTAATACTAACATATCAGTAGGTAAAGTAAACCTCCCGATCTCTATACCCACACCTCTATAAATAAGAGAAATCAAGGAACCCCTACTTAACGGTGAATCTAAGCATGTAATCGTGCTCTATATAGTGTCTAACAACCCCAAAGTGCGTGAAAATCTCGTGGAAATGAAATAGTGTGTGGCCCCCGTATCAAATAAAATACGCCCCATAGTTCCCTGAATAGAGAACATACCCTTAATAGCAAGTGGATCCTATGGGACTGCGGCCTGCTGGAGTTGATAAACTCTCCCGTACTGAAGCTGTCCCTGCTGGGATGGGTGGTAAGGCTGGCATCAATGATGGTGCTGGAAGGGCAGCGGGAAACATAGGTCTCTAGGGCTCATGTCGAGCACCCTACTACTGATATAGTGCGGATCTTCCCCTATCAGGACATTCCTGGCGCTTGTGGCCAATCATTCCACAAGTGAAACATTTCCTCAGAAAATTCCCCCTTCTCTGACCCTGTTGCCCACGGCCCTGGTGCCCGTTGCCATTCCTCCCCTGGCCGTACTGGCCCTGATGAAACTACTGATGTTGGCCATGATGGCCGTGCTGACCCTGATGACCGTGCTGACCCTACTAGCCCTGATGGAAACCTCCCTAACCATTTTGGAAACCCCCAGATTGAAATCTCTTAGAATCCCCCTACTGGGAACTTTGATCACCCTGCTTGTGCTGACCTTGAGCTGACTGTGCCCCGCCGACAGCATTTCCTCCTGTCCTGCCCTAATGGCTGGACTCTCCTGATCGCTTACCCTCTGACAAGTGAAAGCGATGGTCCTAGCAGTGAAGCAGTGCTCTGTTAACCACATCAAAATAAGTGTCCAACGATAGATTACCCAATAAGTGCTGACGGATCCTCCAAGTCAACCAATCCATGAACTTCTGTATCTTTTTCTACTCTATCGGAATCTCATCGAGAACGATGTTCAAGAGATTAGTAAACTCTGCCTTATATTCTGCCACTGTTTCCCCTCCTGCTTGAGGTTCATTAACTTCCTCCTCATCTTGGTGTTAACGGCTGATGGAAAATACTTGCGGTCGAACAACACCCAGAACTCCTGAAGAGAAAGGATATCTCTCTCCTCCGCGATGGTAATGGACTCCCACCACTGCAATGCTGACCCTACTAGCTTAAAAGTAGCCAGTATCTGCCTCTGTACATTCGTATACTCATACATCCTCAAGTGTGTCTGGATGTTTTTCTTCCACTGACTGGACATAACGATGTCGGAGCAACCTGCAAACTCCGAAGGGTGTGCTTTCTAAAAAGCATCACGAACACGTTCCAAAGCAGATGGGAATGCATGATCTTGTACTGGCGCTACTTCCGGCGCCTGAGGCGATGCCTACTGCACAACTTCTAGAGAGGCTTTTACCACCTGGGCTACAATAGCGATAACCTCCGCGGCATTCATGGAGCCATGAATTGGTGCAGGCTGTGGCTCGGGCTGAGCATCCCTGGGAACTCGTTGTGCACGTCGTGGAGGCATCTAAAATGAGAGTAAAGTATTATAATTTCCCAATTATTATCTCAAAATAGTTGAAGAGTGAAACATACAAAATAAAGTTCAACAATCCTAAAATATAGGTCTCTATATCAAAGAAAGCTACGCGAAAACATAACAAGCTGTACAGATCCTAAGGACACTAGAACCTGATGCTCTGATACCACCTGTGACACCCCGACTAATTAAATATCGGGTAGCTACTCCTTTATTCAAATTAATACAAAATGCCAAGTTGGTTCAGTTCATTGTATCACTATCAAAAGTCGTTTTAACAATTTTTAGCCACCTAATATTTAAAAAGTTAGTTGTCAATTTTAATTAAATCCGATAAACATACAACCAATTTAAATTATTAAATACTAATAGAACAACCCCAACATAGTCATAATAGAATAATCATGGAATAACAATGAATCTGGAGGAGTACTCCTCTCAATAATTCGAATACTGAATACAACCAAATACAAAATTTGAATCACTAATTAATTTGATCCAATACTGAAATAAAACTGAATAAATAAGATGTTTCTAAGAGAAAAAAGGGCGACATGCCCTACAGATAAGTGAGTTTGAAATGGAATCAAAATGAAAAGTGGAGGTGTCTCTAATCAAGGTCCTGTAACTTCCACAGCAGCTACAACACGTCCCTGGAATGGAATTCCTAAGTTTGATGTCCTTGTGGCTGGGCACCTAAAAGATTTTTACAAGAAAATAGATTTGAAAGAAAACGGGTCAGAGCTCGATTGTGAAAACATTTTAAAATACAACAAGTGTTTAATATCATTAAAAAATGAATATAAAATACATGATAGCGTGTGGACTCACATGATTTCCTCACCTCTCAACTAATTGTGCACTCCTACGTACCCATACCCATTCTAGTTATTCCATTAACTAACTAGTCTAATTCAATATCTTATTTTTAATATACTAATCATGGTTTAATTCCCAACGTCTTAATATAAACTGAGAGTTTTACCTTCATTCCTCAGAATTAATTACAATAATTACTAAGCGTTTTCCCATTTTTTAACTCTACAAAGATGTTACATTAATTCACACTTGTACTTATATAAATAGTTCATTTCAATATTTTAGTATATCAATCTCGTCATAAATATAAAATAATGGCACCCCTAGACTAAGCTGCGGTGCACACATACTCTGCTATCAAATCTTGGTACATCACATACATAAGGATCACGTATTCCGAATCTCTCAGGAACCGTTTTGACAAGTAAAAAACACACATAATGGAGGCAAACATAGTTCACATCACATGGGTCACGCACATACCTACGCTCCCATGATCAACAGACTTATTAACTCCTTAATAAGTCATTCTCTGACCTATGTCCTCGAGGTACCAATCTAAATCCCCCCGTAGGAACACAAAGATTAGATGACCCTGATCAAACGCCGACCTCCCATGACAGCAAGTATGGTAGGTATGTTATACACAGATAATCACATATACTAAGCATTCACACATCTTAGATATCTTATAATATTAATAGAGGTATATTTTACATTTCTATACCATCATTAATGTAGTACACTTACAAGTCCCCGAATAATATACATCAATAGGTAATAAATGCTTCTCACGTCGCAAATTCAAGTACATATTTCCTAACCCATAGATGTCATAAGATTTATTACAAAATTCTAAGTTTTAATCCTCAACGTACTCCAATCTCACACTATACCCACTAGTCAACAAGGGGAGGTTAACACTTAATTAAATAAGTCTACTGGAAGTTCGAAATAAAATCAGGCCTAAAAAGGCAATTCTGTCAACTCGTTGGAAATCTCGTTCGAACGAGGTAGTTCTAACGAGTGTCGTTCGAACAAAGGGATTCGAATGAACTCGTTAGAAGGGGTACTTTTATCTCGTTATAAGTCTCGTTCGAATGACTTGGGCATGTCTTTTAATGAGATGGCAGGGAGCGCCCAGAAATTTCCCAACTTCATTTTTCTCTTCTATAAATCCATCCTAAGATCATCCCAATAACGTTTTAATGTTTTTAAACTATTCTAATTCACCCTAGGTCACTCCTTAACATATTTTTGGGGTCAATTCTTAATAATCAACATGCAATAATCATAAATCCCAAATTCTTGCCCCAAACCCTATGAACATGAACTCATAATTTAATTGACTACCAAGACTTCTGATTAATCCGTTTTTAAATCATCAAAAGTTACATTTTTGCGTATTGAATTCGTTCCTAATCATTCTACACGCAATCCCTATCCAAAATCATGAGTTTCACAACAATCCCATTGGGTTTTTCATCAAAACTATCAAGGCATATACAATTCCTACACTAAACATGGAGGAAATATTCATTGAACTTAATAACATCAAATCACTTGCCTTAAATCCGATGTTCTGGTTCATTGTTGATGATCAAGGGTTGGTTCTCTCTTCTTTTAGGTCACAAATTCCTTTCAAAATGCTGGTGATGGAGGAGGGTTTGGTTAGGAACCTCTTTTAACCTCTCTCTAACTCCTCTCAAAACTCTCGTAGCCCACTCTCTTATCTTTGGTTGCTAATGGACTTAGTGGCCTCACTAATTATTAATAAATAACCAACAAAATTCGTGGGTTTTAATTCCTAAATTTTTAAAATTACCCAATTACCCTTCTAGGTTGCCGGCTTGGCCTAAAAGTGCCCTGGAACCCAAACCAAACTTCCGTCTAGTGTTTTCTGACTACTTCAACCCTTTCGGACGCGTTGGCGCACTCAAAATGATCATTCAGTTGATAAAAATATAAATTACTTTTTAATCTAATTAAATTCATTCCTGACGCGACTAACACACGCGTCCCAACTTAATTTCTCAATTTGTCATATTTCTGCCTCGTGACAATTTTAATATTTTCAATACTCATATTTTACCATATATACTCATAAATATTCAATTTTAACATCATACTCAAATACCAACACACGCCTCGCTAGTATTTACATACGGATTAATTCCCAATTAATTCTCATTTAATTCAATTAATCCCTTAAATAAAAATCAATAAAATTACGGGGTCTTACAAGTTTCTTCAAAAAACAGTTCAGAGTTAATTAAAAAGTTTAATTTTATATTAAACGGCTTTAGTAACAGATTTTCACATTTTACTACTAAAGATCGATTCGGAGGCCGTCGGGCACTCTCGGGCCTAGATTTGACCCCAATCAGCTTCATTGTTAGAGAAAAAGTTTTTGAATCTTCCAAGGGAACTAAAATCCCTTTCCAACGGACCACCCCATGCACGAAATGACATAACTCTTCGAAATAATGATCAGTTTAACTTGAAATTCTATTCGGAGGCCACCGGGCGCTCCCGAGCTATGTTTTACCAAAGTACACTCTTTAGCTCAAATGTGACTAAATGAATATCCGAAGGTCACCCAATACCCTTTCTAACGGTCCGCCCTATACGCGATTCTGGCTGACGGTACTCTGAGAGGTCCCCGGGCAGTTTTGAGGCCGAGTTGACTAAGGTCGACCTTTCGAACCGAGAAAAACTCGTTCTAATGTCAAAGTAAATCTCCTAAAATTTCCAACGGTCTGCCCCTGCATGATTCTGACTTAACATGTGGATGAACGATCTATTTCCGTCCGATGATCTCGCGTGCAAAAGACCGAAGTGTATTTTCGAGCCACATTTGACCCAAAGTCAACTCCTGGGCTTGAGAGCGTCCCAAGGTACTCTTAAAGGTTTCTGAAATACCTTTATAACGGTATTCCCTATTGGAGATTCGAATTAACGGTTTAAGTTCTATGACCATTTTTCCAAGAAAATCTGCACGGAATTGCGAATTGGTAGGTCCAAATTCCTGCATATCGGTACAGTGCCTGGGATCAATTTCCGATACTCACCCCCTGGGGTGGGCCTATCGGTACCCCCTGAACATATATATAGGGGCCATTACCTCACTCCAGGGGGACATAATAGATCCAGCATCATCATTAATCTCAACAACATTCTCTCAAAATTAGCAAAGTCCCTCATGTGATGTTCCATCCAAGCTTACATTCCCATCATTTTCATACCTAATTTGGCAAATATCATTCTATCTCATCAACATTCATCAACACTCAAGGGAGTTCATCTAGGATCAAAGATCAAGCTTGAAAGAAGGTCCATATCCTTCATTCTCTCTTTAAATTCCTAGTTTTTGCATAATAAACATTAGATTCCCAATCTAGTTCTTACTTTAGTTTATAAACATTAATATCTACACTTTTTATTAGTATATCGCACATACTTTATTTTCTACAAAAATCACAAAAACAAATAAAATAGGGTTATACCTGTAAATTCCGAATGGAATTATCCATCACACTTTTTCCAAAACCTAAAAAAATACATTTTCTACACATACACATATAATAAAATTCCGTTCGGATCTATGGGATAAACCCCACCCCTATGCTACAAGTGAACTACGTGGACTTTGATGGCTTTATAGGCAATGTAGGCATCTCATATTAAAGTCCAAGACTCGAGTCCAATTTTCGAATTTTCTCTATTTCCCAAATTCCCTAATTTTTTAAAATCTCTCATTTTCATATTTATATATATATCATGCATGTTTGCATTTCATCCAACACATATTGATGTTTCCTAATAATGATCAATATCGTGATGAACGCACAAATCATACTTTATAAAAATGTTATTTTGGGAACATTCCTATGGATGAACTCACTCTAGCTTGTCCATGGTATGAGTTGAATAATTCGAATATCCATTATATAAACATGAACACACACTTCACAGGGATATATACGAAAATAATAACACTAGCCCATGAGAGATCGAAAGGGAGGGGTGGGTACCTAACACCTTCTCATTCCGTAACTTATCCCCCGAACCTTCGAACTATTGGTTTCGTATGCATCAGCTTATCCTAGATGTCGCTCTCTCAAAGTGACAACATGTCTTTTGCCTATTTTGTGCAAAATAGGTTGAAGACTATATTTATCACAAACTCGATCTCCCTACTCGGAGGCAACCTCGGTGTATCCTGAAATACATCAGCAAACTCGCAGACGACCGAAATCGAATCGAGTGGAACCACGACTGCAGAGGTCTCATCCTCTATATAAAATAAGTGGGTGGACAACCCTCCCTCCGAGCGAGGAATCACCACTAAGAACATCTCCTGGCCCGAAATGGCGAACACAATACTCATACTGAAGCAATCAATCATGGCCCTATACTCGACTAGCCAATCCATACCAATAATGGCATCGTACTCGAACATATCTAATACTAGCATATCAGCCGGTAAGATTATACTGAAAATCTCTATGCCTACTCCCCGGCATATAAAGAAAATCAATGACCTATTACCAAGTGGTGAGTATACACAAGTTACTGTACTCTCTGCCGTGCTTAACAACCCGATGGCCTTTGCAAAGCTAGTGGCTATAAAAGAGTGTGATGACCCCGTATCAAATAATATGCGACCCAAAGTACCATGGATAGAAAACTTACCCTCCACTGTGGGTGGTGCCTGTGGAACTGTGACCTGGTGGACGTTATAGACACGTCCATACTACAACTGTCCCTGCTGCATCGGAATTGCAGGTAAAGCTAGAACTGGAGCCGGTGCTAGTAGGGCGGCGAGAAAAATGGTTCTCTGGGGCCCCTGGTGAGCACCCTGCTGTTGAGGAACTCTGTCCCTATCCGGGCACTTCTGCTCCTTATGGTCAGTCTTGCCACTAGTATAACATTTCCCCATGAAGTTTCCTCATCTCTGCCCCTGGTAGCCTCGGCCTAGTTGGCCGTTACCTTCTTACCTTGGCCCTGCTGGCCTTGTTGTCCTCCCTGCTGTTGACCCTGCTACTGATTTTTTGGTTGGACCTGGTGGCCCTGTCTCCAACCCCCATGACCATGCCTGAACCCTCCAAAACGGAACCACTTAGTAGACTCCCCCTGCTGGGAACCCTGCCTCTGACTCTACTCAACTAGTTCTCCACTGGCATTACCTCCCCCTGTCTTTCCCAACTGGTTGGGATCTCCCCCTCTCTTGCTTCCCTTAGCATTAAAGCGATTGTATTGACAATGCAATAAGGCTGCATTCAGAACGTGGGTATATGCGTGTAGGGAAAGGTTACCCAATAAATGCTGTTGTATCTTCCAAGTCAAGCCATCCGTGAACATCTGAATGTGCTTCTCTTCAGTAGGCACCTCCTTTGGTACCATATTTTCCAATCGTGTGAACTCTTCCTCATATTCCGCAATGGTCTTCCCTTCCTGGGTGAGGTCTAAAAGTTTTCGTCTCATCTCAATCTTGACGACGAAAGGAAAATACTTGCGGTCAAACCGCACCCAAAACTCATTGATAGTCATCAAATCTCGCTCCTCGGTAGTAGTAGTGGACTCCCACAATTATAAGGCTTCCCCTCTCAGTTTGAAGGTAGCCAAAACTTGCCTTTGAACCTCTGTGAACTCATACATGCGAAGATGCTGCTATATGTCCTTCTTCCACTGACTCGCGATAACCACATCCGAACTGCCCAAGAACTCTGGGGGACAAGCCCTCTGAAAGGACTCTCTAACTCTCTCCCATGCAGTGGGAAATGGATGCACTGGAACTGGTGCCACTGCCTGAACTTAGGGTGGGGCCTGCTGCACCACCGCTAAGGATGCATTTACCGCTTGTACAACTATCGCGACAACTTCTGTTGCGTTCATTGTCCCCTGAGCCTGTATGGACGGTTGTTCTGGCTGGGCCTGTCGGTCTCTTGGTGCATGTCGAGGAGGCATCTGAGACGAGAAAGAATATTATTAGTACACATTTTTTTCAAAATCTCAAATAGATGATGATGTAATCGCAAAATATGAGATCACAACAATCCTGAAAATAGGGCTCTATATCAAAGGACGCAAAGCTAAAAACATAGTAAGCCGTATAGATCCTATTGTACACTAGATCCTGATGCTCTGATACCACCTGTGGCACCCCGCCCAATTAAATATCAGGTGATTAGTCCTATATAAAATTTAAAACAGAATGTTCGGTTGGTTCATTCTTAGCATCACTATCGAAAACGCAATAACTTATTTAATCACCTAATATAATTAAGCTAAGTGTCAAAACATTTTTTCTTATTAATTAAAAACCATTTAATTACCAAACGAAGTAATTTAATATAAAACATCCATGCACAATTAATTAATACAAATACTGAATCAGAATCGCATGCTGAAATAAATAATACTGGATAAAACATCCCAGTTCAAAACTCTAAACCAAGACAATAGTAGCCATCAATCCAAATGAAAATGAAAGAGAAATAGAGTAAACATAATCTCTGAAACTGTCTAAGGAAGGGGCGACACATGCCCTAAAGAAAATGTCATAATGAATAGTAATGAAACAATCAAGGCATCTAAACAAAGTCCTTCAGCTCCCACAACAACTATAGCATTCCACGCAATCTGAGACTCTAAGCCTGATGTCCCTATGGCTGAGCACCTGATATAATACATATATATAGCAAGAGAGAGAGAGAAGATGAAAGAAACAGGTCAGAGCCCGATGTGTAAAAATATTTGTTTAAGCAAGTATTTAAAATTTGTAGTAAAGCAAGTATCAAGTACATGTTAGTTCGAACTCTCTCTTGAGATTCTCACCCCTCTTCTATTGTGCACACCTAACGCGTATCTAAATTTTCTCCTTAGCTATAACTCCCAATATAACTAGTTTGAATCCATCCTAATAGTATTTACCCTCACTATTAGTAAGCCTGTATCGCCCATACAATACGTTATCCAATTAGACTATGACTAAAAGCTAATTAATACATTTTTCGTTTTCATAATAATTGAAGTATCCGATTAGAATTTTCTTAACAAATTTTCATGCCCATATTCATTACTATACACATTAGATTGATTCACAACTCTCATGCATATATACATATAGTCACATCTGCCCTATATATATATATATAACATGATACTGCACCCCCGGGCTATATCTCATTAGTGCACCTAATCAACATACTCTACCCTCGGGTTATCACCCCTTAGTACACTTATTTAAATAATCTTGTACCCCCGGGTTATCACCCATTAGTACACTTACAAAACATTTTTGTACCCCTGGGTTATCACACATTAGTATACTTATAATAATAAGATTCTCACACCCCCGGGTTATCACCCATTGTTGCCTTTAATAATAATAATACATAATAGGCATACACACATCCTATTATAATAAATAGGTATTTCCCTCACCTACATAGATTCTTCTCTTACGCATTTTGATTTCAACATTTCGTAATAGTTATTGGGTTATTCTCCCTCTCGAAATCTCTACGGTATATTCTCTTCATACCAAATTCATTAAAGTATTTAGCTCCTCATACTTCTTTCGAAATTCTGCCTTACTTAAGTTTATTGTTAGAGAATATATTTCTCATTTCTGAACTAATAAACTCAAAACTGGGTCCTAAAAGAAATTATCAAAATTTCACTCTGTCGCTCGAATGAGGTGGCAAGTTGTTTGAATGACTGCCACATGTCGCTCGAACTACTTCGCGCGAGATTGCAATCTCGCTCGAACGACTTCGAGCGACTTCGTGCGAGATTTCACTGTTCATCTCCTACCCAGATTTTCCAACGCTTTCCACCATTTTTAATCTCAAATCTTCTCATTCAACACCCCAAACTCCAAATAAATAGTTCTACATCGAACCCCGTCAATAACATATGAATTCTAACATCCTAGAATCATCAATTCATTACAAATCATTTATAAAATGTAAAATCCCCAATTTAAATTTATCAAAACCCTAATTCTTCCAATACATGTTCAAGAAGCCATAACTTTCAGATTTGTTTTATGTATAAATTCCTCAAATGATTTCCACTTTACATACATTAATGGTTTCAATCTAATAAATCACAGAATTAATTTACACCTTCAAATTCCTCAATTTCACCATTTTTATAATCTATAACATATTCCTAACGATTCTATACTAACATGAATATAATCAATACCGAAATACAGCAAGTTATAAACACTTGCCTTGAGTGAGGAGTCTGATTTCTTGATGATGTTGGTATGGGTGTGTTCCCCTCGTCCCGATCTACACGGTGGTGGTGGTGGTTGTGCAAGGTGATGTCGATTTGGCCCTATTCTCTTGGCAAAAGCTCTCCCTCACACTTCCTATGGCCGTTCTTACTTTCTCCAGCTTTCTAACCCTAATGGAATTGTTTTGGCTGATAAATTAAGTCCTAATTTTCGTCCATTAATTAGGCCTAAAAATCTAATTTACCATAATGCCCTTTTGGGGTGCCGGTTAGGCCTAAAATTGCCCCGGGACCCAAACTAAGCACCTGAGTATACTATTTCGACCCTTCCGGACTCAACGGTACACTCGAAATCATCATACGAGCTACTAAAAATAATTGCTATATTTAATCCACCAATCTAGTCCCGACATGACTCACACGCGCGTCTGACTTATTTCACTAAACTGTCGTATTATTATCTCTCGACAATTTACCAAAGTATATAGTTCCATATTACATATCGCACAGTAATATTAAACTAATAAATATTAACCCTTAGCAAACTAGTTAATATTTATTTTTATTAGATTCGGATTAGTTAACAATTTATTTCTCACATGTAAATTTAATTAATCCCTCTGTAATAAATAATCTCATAATTATTTAAATCATAAAAAATGTGGGGTATTACAAAAATGAAAACTCTAGTACATTGAGAAAGAGAGAGATAGCCTTCGTGGTTTGATGGAGGCATTGAAAAAGAAGGTGAAAGATTTTGAGGAGTCTAGGCGTGTGCTTGAGTCTAGGATTTGTGAGTTAAGGGAGAAGTTTAAAGACTCGAGTAAGGTTAAGTTTGAGTTGGAAGCTTGGTCAGAAAATTTAGATAGGATTTAGGCACCGTCCAAGTCAATAGAGATAGGTTTCGTACAAGCTATGATAATCACGTTGTATTATATCTTTCTAGTGTTATGACTTGTGTATCATTTTGTATTATATTTTTCATGTATTGAGTCGTATTTGAAAAATACAAAAAGATTTTATTTTTAATAAAACTTTTCCAAAAATACAAAAAAAAAATTGGTTTTAAATTTTTTTGAGAAAAATACATTATGATTTTGCTTTTATTTGAGTAAATTATTTTTTGGAAAACATAAAAATATCTTCAGTTTATTTTTGTGTCGTGAGTTTACATGTTTTAATGTGGCATATTGGTGTGCTTGGACCCGCTTCCTTTAATTATCCATGTGTCTAGGACATTTGGTCATAATTATTGATGCTTCAAATGATCTTAACCATTGTATTATGGGGTTGTTTCGAAGTTGATATGAATTTTGATTCGACTTTGTTTATATGCCATCTTTGCACACATGCACGATTTTATATGGATGTTTGACTACTCTTGCATATTTGAGTTTGGTGAGACGTTCTTATCTCAATTTTGTCATCTATGCGTAAGTAGACTTAAGGAGGAGGTGTGCATGTAAGAAACGTTTACCGTGAGGATTGGAATTAAAAAAAGATGAGTGCTCACGGCAAAGGACTACGAGAGTGTAAAATTGACTCATCGTGAAAGCCACCGTTTAAAATAGCCCAAAAGAAAATTAAAGGGAATAAAAAGAACCATATGCCAAAGTGGGACAAATTAGTTTATGTTCATACCCAAAGAAAAATATGTTTTATATTTGAGGGGGTTTGGATGGATAAATTAATCAGGCATGTACAACGAATCCTAACGTTGAAAAATCGTATCATGACGTTATTGTTTGTAGAATCGTCAAAATTTCAGATTTGGGTGCATGGTGTTTGTTTAGTTCATTAAGCTCACACTTTAATTGTCACATATGACTAAGATAAAGTTTGATGATTTATTGCTATCAATTAGATCTTTTTGATCATTTTGATGTATTGGAATTGTGATTCATCTGTTATAGTTCACGCCCATACATTCCATGTTCATTTTTAGCACATCGGTACTATGTTAGCATGTAACTCATATTCTTTTTGTTATTTTCCCTACTGTTTTATTATTGTTTTGAAATTTTCTACCACTTCCAGTAAGTTTTTTTGAGAAATTTGTTTCCTGGGAAAAACTGTTTAATTTTTATAACTAGATGTGAGAGTTTGATTTTCTCGTTCGAGCAAGAAATAAATGTTGCGCGAAGCCATGTCACGAGAAGCCTTTGTCATTTGAACGACAAGGATGTCTCATTCGAGTGACACTCAGGAATTTTTTTATTTCCCTTTCAGTACCCTGGTTTATATTGTTATTTTTTTGTACGGATGGTTTGCTTCTAGAAGGTTTGTTGTATATAGATTATTATTGATTTTATTTTACAGCATTGTGTTTGTTTAGTCACACCTGTTTAGATTATTGATTCCTATTGTGTGATTACTATTTGATAGCTATGGATTTGATATTGTTGATCATTATTAGTTGATTGTTTCATTGATATCTAGATACATGCTAGATATGTTTATCCTTTCACCAGATTATTTATTCGAGACAAAAATAGGGAGATATGCATGTAATGTTGGGGAAGAGTTTGTTTGATGAGTATATAAATATGTTTCATAACTTATTGGTATCATATTTTGATCATATGTTTTCATGGTTATATTGATTGGTTTACACAAATTGGTGTCATATTGTTTTCCATCAGTACAAATTGGAATCCTAATTTAAATGATTGTTTACATATTAATATCATGTCTTGCTCACATAAAAAATGATTTGGATTTGATTTTACATATTGGTTTATGTAATTTGTTCCTCCATACTTCACTTCGTATTTGTCTGTTTCATGTGTGTAGGTATGCTTAAAGAGATTCAAGATTTTAGGTCTACATCACATTCAGAGAGTTCATGCTTTCCAGACCATCATTTACTAGTCTTGTCCTGTAATTTTTGATTTTGGGTTTTATGGGATGGGATTTGGGTGTCATATGGCTTGACGGCCCGACTTAAGCATTTTAGTGTTGGTTTTGTACCGGAATAGTCAAAGGGGGAGATTTGTTAAGACAAAATTTCTAATTGAGTTCGTTGTATGTTTATTTGACTTATTCCTGGAATAAAACACGTTCGAGTCATAGGTACATTTTCATTTTCATGATCCCACACACACTAGGATGCATTGAAGTTTATTGAAGACGTTACGACAAAGCTTCAAAGATTTATCATGCCAGTTTATGGTGCATATTTCGTCTTCAAGTTTAATTTCATTCCAAGATTACTCAGGTATGAGTGCGTAATTTCAATAGGGCTTGGAGTTTGTTTTAAAATGTTTAAGGATGTTTTTTTAATTAAATAAATGGTTTTAAAATGTTTTTAAAAGTGTTTGAAATGGTTTAAACTTTGAAATGGTGTTGTTAGCATTATTTTTCTTACTTTACTTGCTTTAATCACTGTATGCATGTTTAGGATTAATCAAGATAAAATTTGGTTAAGTTATAATTGGTTCACATTTCGGTGTGTATAAAATTTGAAAAAGGTTTTTAAAAAAGGGAAAGTATCTCATCATTCTTATAGTAAAGTCTAATTTGAAAAACAAGGGGGCTACACTAGTGTTAAACTTGGGATGACTAGATTTTTCATCTCCATGACCTCTTCTACATTCATTATCTTTCTTGCCTTAGCTAAGATCTTGGCCATCGTGCTCGTCGGTTCCTTTGTAAGAGCCTAGTAAAGTTTTATTGGCAACAATCCATTCATTATTGCTGTGATAGCAATCTTCTCATCGTAGTCAATAACCTCCATATTTTCCATATTAGATTGGGTAATGAATTACCTTGTTGTTTCATCTAGCTTTTAGTGGATGCCTAATAATTGAGTTACAAATTTTCCTAGTTTAGTACTAAAGCAAAGGTTACTGATAAACAAATTTGCCAGTTCGTTGAAGTTTGTGAACTGTCCCTAAGGAGCCCGTTGTTCCATATCTGAGGGGGAAAGCCTCTATAATGCATCCTATCAGGAATGGAATAGATATAAGATGCAATTTGGTATTGTTCCACATGGAGTAATGGATCATATTTCCCATTATACTTGGGAGGCATGCTTGGTGGCTTAAATTTTCCAGGTGTGGGGTAGCTAACTGATATGCCCTAAGTGTAACCTCGGCTCAGCGACACCAACCTCGGTCGAGAATGTAGCCAACATTGGAAAAGCCTTGGATCCGTGATAGCAACTCTCAGCCATATAAGGGTCGGCCCAGGCCGACACTACCACCAATCTCTCCAAAGGACACTGCACGTATCATAAGGGTCAGCAGCACTCCAGTACACCTGGGAATGGCAACCTCGTCCAGATGTAGGCCGAGCTCGCAAGAAGCCTTACTTCTACCAAGGTCAACATCATCAAGATATTACTTAATTCTCCAAGCACATACCAGCTCAACCTCGGCCCAGGCCGACCCCTATCCATTGTCTCGGCTGAACATAAGCCGAGACCTTCACGGCTCATCTCGAATTGAACGAGCAACTAGACTTATTAACCTCGGCTTATCCCAGCCGAGGTCATGACCGAGCATGATAGCCGAGCACCTATTGACATGGATAAGGACACATGGACGCAAATAAGTTATAACAAATCATTCCCCACACGTGGGGAGAATATTTCATCATCATTCTCTACATGTGACAGTGACAGAGGCCTTCTCCATATTGGCTAGATCAACACGCACATGCTCATTGCATGCATGGGGGGCACATTACACCCCCTAGGGACTATATATAGAGGTCATCCTCTACCTTGTAAAGTATCCGAAGTTAGAAACCCTAGCTGAAACTCTGTTCAAATACACAGTAGAGAGAGAAAGCTTGAGAGTTTGTATCTATGGCCATTAGAGACCTCATACAGTGATATTAATCACACACTTGTAAAGTGGACGTAGGCCTTATTGGCTGAACCACTTATATTCTGGTGATCTTCCTCTTCTCCTCACCTCCTTCTACTATATGGCTTTATGCTCCCATTGTTAACATTGAATTGAGCTTACAAACACCTTGAAGGGTGGTGTTATTTCCAGCATCATCATTTTGGCGCCATCTGTGGGAACGAGAAGATATCTCTTCCTCTTCTTCAGCTTAACCTCACCGAAGACTCTGGTGGTGAACCAGGCATCACCCATCGCGTAGAGCTGTTTCACCATTGAAAGAGGTCCTTTATGGTATTAAGCTCACCTGATACTTAAGCTCTTCACTAAACAACACATGTCACCAGAGTTACCGCCGCCTCTTCCGCCAACCGGAGGTGGGGGTCCTAGTTCCTGTCAGCCGTCGCCCCAGTTCGAAATGGCGGAGGTAGCAGCAGCCATGAGGTCTTTAGCTGCAACACAACAAGCTATGCAAGAACCATGATAATACGAGTAGGGTCTGCGTAGGGAGAACACCGGTTTACTTTTAACGGCAAACGTGGTTATTGCCATCAGAAGACTTTGGTTGGTAAATAAAACGTACCCTCTCGAACGCATCTTTCGGAGTCAATACCAACCCAGATCAACCCACAAAACAGGATTCATCCTTATGAGAGGGGCATAAAAAGCAGTTCCATCCTAATCAAAGGGGAAAGGAGAGGCTTTGATAAGCCTACGAATTTGCACAGCTCAGCCAAACTATGATGAGGCCACCTGGAGTCTCATCGGATATGATCACTCCGTGTTCAGCCTCATCCTGACACCAGGGGACCACCCCAGGCACCAATGAAGGACCAGCCTGCACACCCCAGCGGAGTAGGGACGTTGCTGACCATAGGCACTTACGCCTGGGGAGGCAAGGAAACCCTTGCCCAGAGGACAGGTATGACGATCTAGAGGCGGAAGAGTCCCCAGAAGATTGTTGGGAGACATATGAGGATTCAAACAATATGGTTCATCCTCTTCAACAGAGCTGAGGATGTGCTGGCTGAAGAGCTGAAGAGGCCCAACAGCGAGGATCAGCTTTTGATCGATTGAGCAGAGGGTCAGCCTTTGAGAGGTTGGGTCCAATGAATAACCTAAAACAGAGATTGTCGAGATCGAGGAGCACAATAGGCTCTCAGAGAGGAAACAGACAGGGTCGGCCAGACCAAGGCCAACACTGTGAAAGAAGGGGCAGGGACCAAGAAGAGCATTGTGTTGTGGTAGGGGAACCCTCAGTTCACCCCTTAGAGGCGACCGGGGACAACCTCGGCTAAGAGGATGGTAGAAGACCGTGGAATGACTCTATCCAGCGCCTTGAGGAGAAGATAGGAGACCTCATCAAAAGTAGGGACCCATTACAAAGGGGTTACTCAGAGGACTCTCCATTTGTGGCTAGGATAGTGAGATTCCCAACTCCCGCTAAATTCAAACCTCCCGTGGTGTCTCGCAAGTATGATGGCAGCACCAACCCAGTACATCACATTGAGATGTATCAATCGACAGCAGACATCTACTTGATACCCGATGAGATGAAGTGTAGGGCCTTCTCTGGGACCTTAACAGGGGCAACACACAGCTGGTTTACCTCTCTTCCGAAGAACACAATTGAGAACTTCAAAGGCTTGGCTGAACGATTCATCCACAACTTCTACTTTGGGGTGAGACCTCAAAAGAAGACTACACACCTGCTGTATGCCAAGCAGGCCAAAGATGAGAGCCTAAGAGACTACATCACCAGGTTAAACAAAGAGAAGCTGGAGGTCAAAGATTATGAAGAGAATATAGCCATGACAACCCTCATTGGGGGGCCTTCAGAAAGGGAAGCTGTTGTGGAAACTCGCAAAGGACCCTCCTAGGTCTATGGTGGAGCTACTGGCAACTGCGGGAAAAGTCATGAATGCAAAAGAGTCAATGGCCGCCAAATATGAGGATGAGAATCGCGGTAGTAGTGGGAGTCCCAAAGAAAGAAAGATGGAAAGAAGAGGTCGGGTGATGACAAGTTCGCTCACTATACCCCTCTAACTGTGAGCACATCCTCAACGAGATCAAGAATAACAGGACTCTGAGATGGCTAGAGAAACTGAAGGCCCCACCACATAAGAGGAACAAAAACTTGTGGTGCGAGTTCCACCAGGACCATGGCCACGTTGCAGAAAGATGCTTCACCTTGAAGGATGAGATTGAAAAGATGTTAAAATCTGGAAAGTTGAGGAAGTATGTTGACGGTAAGGCTCCTAAAGGGGTTAGAGATGACCCTAAGAAAAGGAGTAATGACAGATGCCATGACAATGCCCCAGCCAGAAGAGACGATGATTCAGAAGGTGATGATGAAGACGATCCGGATCTTCCTCCAAAAAATGACAACAACCCGGTGAAGAGGGTTGGTATGATATCACTTTATGTTGACACCATATGCAGAGGATTTACAGGAGGTGGCTCTGAAGTAGCTGATAAGAAGGCTCACTTGGCAGAGGCCAAATCAGTGGCCAAGCTTGAAGTTGTAAACCTAACGTCTTCCGATACAGTGCAAAAGAGGAAAAGAGTGGACATGGACACCCTTGTAGTTGGGTTCTCCAGACTCGACTTCAAAGGTATCTTATCCCCCCATGATGACCCTTTGGTAATAACAATGAGGGTGCATGGGTGTGAGGTGTAGAGGATCCTCGTAGACGGGGGGAGCTCAGGAGACGTGATGTTTTGGCCTTGCTTCAAGAGCCTAGGTCTTAGTAGAGAAAGGTTGGTACCCTATCATGACCCCTTGATAGGCTTCAGTCGCGAAAAGGTCCACCCCTTGGGCATGTATGAGATGGATGTACGGATGGGTGATGAGTGGCCAAAGAGGTTGACCAGGAAGATAATTTTTTTCGTGATGGACGAAAACGTATTCTCGGCCTATAACCTCATCATAGGAAGAGTGGCCCTACAAGAGTTTGAAGTTGTGCCGTCAACGATCCATCAGATGCTAAAATTCTCGACTCCCTATGGGGTAGGGGAAGTGAAAGGTGACCAGACCAAAGCGCGAGAATGTTACTTCAACTCGGCCAAAGAGAGAGAGGCCCATAAGAGGACAACCACCACTTATAGCATTGATATGCTTGACCCAAGAGATGAGACAAAATTGAATAAGGGAGAGGCCGCGAAAGAGGTAGAATCCATCATCCTTAATGAGGACGAGCCGAAAAAAACATCCAGGTCGACAAAGCCCTAAAGACAGAAATCAAGGAAGTGCAGATAAACTTCCTCAGGAGGAGGCAGAGTGTCTTCACATGGAGTCACGCAGACATGCCCGGCATCGACCCTGAGGTTATGAGTCACAAGATCAACGTAACCAAAGATGCCACGCCTATCAAACAGAGACGAAGAGTCTACTCCAGGGAGAAGTACGACGTTATTCGAGAAGAGGTCAAAAAATTAGAAGAGGCGGAGTTTATAAGAGAAGTCACCTATCCGGAGTGGTTATCAAATGTAGTCATCGTGCCCAAGGCCAATGGGAAGTGGAGAATGTGTGTTGATTTCACTGATCTGAACAGGTCTTGTCCAAAAGACAGCTATCCCTTACCTCAGATAGACCAGATGGTGGATGCTACAGCAGGACATGAGCTCATGAGCTTCATGGACGCGTATTCAGGCTACAACCAGATCTTCATGGATGCTGAAGACTCGGAGAAGACATCCTTCATTACCGAAAAATGGACGTACTGCTACAAAGTGATGCCCTTAGGTCTAACAAATGCAGGGGCAAAATAACAACGTCTTGTGAATAAGATGTTCGAAGACCAAATAGGTAAGACTATGGAAGTGTATGTAGACGATATGCTAACGAAGAGCTTGAAAGCTTGCACTCACATAGCAGACCTTGAGAAGAGTTTCGATGTTATGGACTCATATAGAATGAAACTCAACCCAGCGAAGTGTTTCTTCGGAGTAGGAGCTGGGAAGTTCCTGGGATTCATCGTTAACATGAGAGGAATTGAAGCGAACCATGAGAAAATCAAGGCATTACTTGACATGAAGACTCCTAGGAGTATCAAGGATGTCCAAAGACTCACGGGGAGACTGGCTTCCCTTAACAGGTTTGTTTCTAGGGCAACGGACAAGTGTCTTCCATTCTTCAAAGTTCTAAGAAAGGCCTTCCAATGGGACGAAGAGTGTGAAAAAGCCTTTAACCAACTCGACCCGTCGCAGGAGAAAAGTTGTATGTGTATCTGGCAGTTTCTGAATCATCCATCACTGCAACCATAATACGGGAAGACGATGGGATCCAAAGGCCTGTGTATTTTAACAATAAAGCCCTTCAAGGGGCTGAACAAAATTACCCTCGCATGGAAAAGTTGGCCTATGCCCTGATACATGGTTCAAGAAAAATTAAGCCTTACTTCCAAGCTCACTCCATGGTAGTCCTCACTGACTCCTCGCTAAGACAGGTCCTGCATAAACCTAAGAAATCCGGGAGGTTGATTACATGGGCCATCGAGTTGGGGGAGTACGATCTTTCCTACCAACCTAGGACAGCCATCAAAGGGAAAGCCCTCAAAGATTTCATTGCTGAGTTCACATGGGAAGAGGCCGAGGCAGAGAAAGGCCTGGGGGGCATGGAAGAGACAAACTGCAGTGTCTTCCGAAATCAGGAAGAGACGACACCAAATGTCTTCCGAAAGTAGGAAGAGACGACACTAAGTGTCATCCGAGATCTGGAAGAGGTCGCATCCAAAAAAGTTATGAGCAGAATTGTGGAGGACGAGGAGGATCGATATCTCTTCAAACAAGGAGTCATGACATAAGGAGCCTTTTCATCAGATACAAACATCTGGAGCCTCTTTATTGATGGATCTTCCTGTGATAATGGAAGTGGTTCGGGGTTGATACTCTCGGATCCAGATGGTGCGAACATTGAATACGCTCTGAGGTTCAACTTCCAGGCCTCAAACAATGAGTCCGAGTATGAGGCCATGATATCAGGTCTCTTATTAGCAATAACTCTTCGCATAAAGCGACTCCTACTCCAAAGTGACTCAAGGTTGGTTGTCAATCAAGTACTGGGGATCTATGAGGTCAAAGATGAAAGGATGGCCAAGTACTTGGAGAGGGTAAGAACGATGTTAGAATATTTTGAAGAGGCAAAACTGAAGAGAGTTCCTCGACAAAGTAATAGTCACGTAGATGCATTGGCAAGGCTAGCCTCGATAATGAACCTATGAGACTCATGGATCTACCCCCTCGTCAGGTATATTAGAGGGGGAGAGCTACCTGAGTCCAAGCTAGAGAGGAAAAAATTGAGATATAGGGATGCCAAGTTCTCAATGATAGGAGACGTCTTGTATAAAAAAGGATTTCTATTGCCTCTCCTCAGATGTGTGTATCCCACGGAAGTTCCCCGGGTCTTACAGGAGGTTCATGAGGGTTATTGCTCTAGCCACATAGGGGGAAGACCCTTAGCCAAGAGAATCATCACACAGGGGTACTGGTGGCCAACTTTGTCTAAGGACGCCGCAGCTTATGTAAAGAGGTGTGATACATGTCAAAGATTCGCCATTATTCCTCATCAGCCCCATCAGCCTATGACGTCAATCACCTCTCCATGGCCATTTGCAGTATGGGGGATTGACTTAGTAGGACCCCTACCAAGAGCTGCCAATAATTATAGATTCTTGATAGTTGCCATAGACTACTTCTCAAAGTGGGTGGAGGCAGAGCCAATGATAAAGATCACAAAACAGAAGACTTTCCAATTTATTTAGAGGAACATCATATACAGATACGGCCTTCCAAACACTCTCATCTCGGACAATGGGACCCAGTTCAAGAACTCCTCTTTAGAAAGGTATTGCTTAAGAGTTGGGATAAAGCAGTTCTTCTCATCTCCTGGCCGACCTCAAGCAAATGGTCAGACCGAGGTCACAAACAGAACTATCCTGGATGGAATCAAGAAGAGGTTAGAAGTTGCAAAGGGAAGATGGACTGAAGAGGTCTATGTTGTGTTATGGGCCTACAAAACCACGACTAGGAAACCAACAGGAGAAACCCCGTTCATGTTGGCACATGGCTCAGAGGCTGTCATACCAACAGAAGTAGGACTACCAACTCATAGGGTTCAGACCTATGACCCCAATAAAAATGGGGAAGAGAGGAGGTTAGACTTAGACCTGATCAAAGAAATAAGAGAGGATGCAGAGGTCAGATAAGCAGCCTACCAACATAGGGCAGTAAAATTCTACAACCAGAGGGTGAAGTCAAGACCTATTACAGTGGGAAACCTAGTGCTAAAGAAGACCTTACAGAAAGCAAACAAACTCCACCCAAACTGGCACGGCCCCTACAAAGTGACAGAAAAGGTTTTGCCTGGCACTTACAGGCTAGAAAACCTAGAAGGAGAACCTTTCACTAATCCATGGAATGCTGATCACCTAAAGAAATATTACATATGATGTTGTATGAAGTTGTGTAATTGTACCATCTTATTATGAAGAGGTTATTAATAAAGATCAGTTACCATGATAGTTCTTGCTTCATTCTTAGGTCAGAGATTAATTATGGGGATAACATCTTAGGTGATGACCTCAGACCCTCATAACACCATTCAGTGGTGACGAGGTCTGAGCTCAGACACCATAATGGGATGACCTCAGACCCTTAACATCATTTAATTTGGTGAGATTAATTATGGGGATAACATCTTAGGTGATGACCTCAGACCCTCATAACACCATTCAGTCGTGACGAGGTCTGAGCTCAGACACCATAATGGGATGACCTCAGACCCTTAACATCATTTAATTTGGTGAGATTAATTATGGGGATAACATCTTAGGTGATGACCTCAGACCCTCATAACACCATTCAGTCGTGACGAGGTCTGAGCTCAGACACCATAATGGGATGACCTCAGACCCTTAACATCATTAATTTGGTGAGATTAATTATGGGGATAACAACTTAGGTGATGACCTCAGACCCTCATAACACCATTCAGTGGTGACGAGGTCTGAGCTCAGAAACCCTAATGGGATGACCTCAGACCCTTAACATCATTAATTTGGTGAGATTAATTATGAGGATAACATCTTAGGTGATGACCTTAGACCCTCATAACACCATTCTGTGGTGAGGAGGTCTGAGCTCAGACACCATAATGGGATGACCTCAAACCTTTAACATCATTAATTTTGTGAGATTAATTATGAGGATAAAATCTTAGGTGATGACCTCAGACCTTCATAACACCATTCAGTGGTGACGAGGTCTGAGATCAGACACCATACGGGATAAACTTAGACCTTTAACATCATTAATTTGGTGAGATTAATTATGGGGATAACATCTGAGGTCAGACCATTGATTAAGTTTAAACAAGATATCATTGCAACAAGACTAAGAGTGAAAACATCACATGACATTCAATAAAAGTAAGTGAGGATGATCCTCCTCAGACGTTGATACATTCAGAAATAATAGATGATCAAGGATTACAGAACAAGTTTCAAAATGTTATGGGTTACAAACAATGTTCAAAAATTATCAAAGGGTTTGAGGGGGGAATGTTGATATCCTCTACTTGGTTAGGCTGGACAACATTGGTCATCTCGGCCACGTCATCATGATGGTCTACCCCTTCAACCTCAGTGCCATACAATGTGGCAGTCTCGGCAGGCGCGGCAGCCTCCTCCTCCACCTCTTGAAGGGCCTAGCAAAACTGGGGATCGGCAAAGACGAGGCCTACGAAATCTGAGGCTTTCAAAGTACCATCCTCCCTCTCCTTGACATCAGCCCACTTAATAGTGGCTTTGATACCTCTTTCAATGTATTCAAAGCCGAAGCTCATAAACTCGTCAGAGGACTTATAGTCAGAGATTATCTTCTAAGAGGCATCATCGAGGGCTGCCCTAACAGCTGAGTTGACCTTCTGCTGCAAAACATCATCCTTAGCCTTCAGAGCTGCAGTATGATCCTTACCAAGCTGAGAGATGTCCTTCTCCAGCCCCCTCACCTTCTTCTCAGAATCCTTCAGCTCAGATTTGAGGCGGTCAATCTCCGCGTTCAGAGTGCTCTGGACCTTCTCAGCCTCTCGACCCTTTTGGATGAGGGAAAATTTCCTCAGAGTCCAGTTGGATAAGTGGTGCATAGCTGTCAGGCCCTACATATTTTGTGATTATGAATGAGCTGAAGAACAATCAGATGTTGCACTTGGGGTGAAGAACAATTATAAATATCAAGTCATACCTGAATGGATCTGTGAATGCCGAACTCAACTAGCAATGGGGTGTCCAGTGACTTGAAGAAGCGTTTGTCAGCCTCGATCATTGCAGAGCCGAAGGCATCGAGGGCCTGAAGATTGTGGCCGATTATGCTGTCAATTATTTTTAACTAATCTAGAAGAGCCGACAGGGCATCAGCTGAAGAGATGGGGATGGCAGTGTCAGCATTCTTCTTCTTCGGCCTCTGATCCTCAGGGGCATGACCTTCTGGAGCCCTCTTCTTTGTGGCTTGGGGCTTAGAGGCAGAAGAAGCTGGGGGAGGAGCGTTAAGGCCTACTTTCTTGGCAAGCCTCGTCAAGATGGGTGCAGCCATTTCCCAAAGTTCTTTCGAAATATCATGTGGTCGCTCTGCAAAAAATTAGTAGATCTGAGTTAGATAATCAGACATAAATAAACTTAGAGGTTCAACTTGAAACAAAAATCCTTACCAATCTCGGCAAGGGGACTTCCACCTAGACCTATCCCAGAGAGGTACTGGGGAGTCATCAAGTGTTCGAACTTAACAAACAGACCGTGTGCCCCCCTATCTCGAAGGGCTTTCACCTTCTCTAGGTTTTATAGACTCAGGTCAGGGTCGTCCCTCACAGACATTGTGACTTTACCCCACCTCATGGGCATCCTCGGCTCTAGAATAGATGAGGGAACACATGGGCTAAATTCCCATGGCCCAGAAGCAAAGACATACCAAGGCTTCCAGTTATGGTTGGAAGTCTGAGTTATTTGAAGCATTTTCTTCTCACGCTTCCGAGCTACAAAATGGTAGTAGCTCGGATGATTTTTGGCCGAGGAAGGGACATAACAACCTACGAAGACCTGAACTAGAACGTCTGAGTGGTGGATAGCCTTCCATAAGACTATGGCCCCTATTATGACTCTCCAGGCATGAGGGGATAATTGAGAGGGGGACAAATTGATATAGGAAAGGATGGATTTGATAATGGGGTGAATGGGCAGACGAAAACCCAACTTGAACATCTGCTCATATAGGCAGATCTTGCCATCTCGGCCATTATAATCCCTCTCCTCCCTCAGAGGTCTCCTAAGCTTTATTGAGGGACTGATAGAATACAAATATCTGAAGAAGAGAAGGTCTACTACAGTAATAGTACTCTCGATCTCGGCCGCCTCAGAGATGTCGACATCGCTCTCAACCTCATTATCATCATCCAACTCAACGTCGGTCAGAGAAGATGTTGATGGGTTACCCGGGAACCTCTGAGCAAACTCTACCCCGGTGACGGTCGATAGAGGGATGGAGTCAAGTATGGGTGGTATAGCCACACTTGGCTCAAAAATTTCAACCTCTGAGGAAGAGGCTGAGGTACTTGAGCTATTATGGGATGAGGCTCGGTTGGAGACCTCGGCCTGATCAGGGGCCTGATCAGGCCAAGGTGTGAAGTCCATGGCCTCCTGGAAGGAATCCACAGACATGGGGTGTGAGGTAGAAGATTCAGACTCAATCATCGGTATGGGATCAACAGGAACCTCTGTCTGAGTGAAAAACTCTGGGGGGGTCAGGATATATCACCTTCAGAGGTGGTGGAAAGATGGGTCTAATGGGAAATTCTTATGACCTACGAGCCTCCTCCTGTGCTCTTTCTATTTGTCTAATCTTTTATAAAGTCTTCTCTCTAAGGGAGGGGAACTCCTCAAGAAGCTGATATAAGGGTCTGAGCATCAGGGGCTGACACTACACTTGGGAGACTTCCTAAAACTACAAACAAGATTGGCTAGTGAAGTAAAGCAGTAAAAGATCAAACTACCTAAATGTGGCAAGAATTGATCGCCTAAAATAATGGTGGTCTCACCGAAAAACTCAGAAACTAGCCGAAAAATGCGAAAATAAGGAGACTTGCAGGAAAAATGAAGGAAAAAGTATAGAGAAGGTTACCTGAGGATGAAATAGTAAGGAGGAGACTAGAAGCGCGATAAACCACCTTCCAAAAGCCTCAGCAAAGATCTTTCTAGAGAGAGAAGGCTGCAGGAACGAGTTTGGCTGGAAACGAGAGAAGTGAAGAAGAAAGAAGGGAAATAGGGTTCAAAACCCTTAAATATATAGGCACAATTCCCAAGGCCCATCATTGCCTTATGAGCCCCAAAAGGCGGCTAACAGCACACGCCCACCAAGCAAGCATACTTCAGCATTGGACAAGTGTCAAACAAATATTGGCTCCTAATAGACAGGCCTCTGAGGTGTGATAATCCCCTAGTCACCTGCTCCCACATATGACTAAGGGATGGGGGTGATTGATTTGCCCCAAGTGTGACCTCGGCCCAGAGACACCAACCTCGGCCTAGATTATGGCCAACGTTGTACATGTCTTGGACACGCGATATCAACCCTCGGCCATATCAAGGTCGACCCAGGCCGACACTACCATGAGCTTCTCCAAGGGACATCACAAGGATCAATAGCATTCTCGTATACCTTGGAATGGCAACCTCGACCAGACATAGGCCGAGCTCGCAGGAAGCCACTAGCAACCTCATCAAGACATTAGTCGATACTCCAAACACTCCAGCTCAACCTCGTCTCAGGCCTACCTTATCCATTGTCTCAGCTGGGATTAGGTCGAGACCTCCATGGAATACTCGGACTGAACGAGTACCTAGACATACCAACCTCGGCCTCTCCTAGGCTGAGGTCATACACCAGGCGCGATAGCTGAGCATCTGTTGACATTTGGATAAGGGCATGTGGACACAAATCAGTTATAACAAGATTATTCCCCACATGTGGGGAGAATATTGCATCGTCATTCTCTACATGTGACGGTGACAGATGGCTTTCCCATATTGGTGAGGCAACCACACACATGCACATTACATGCATGGGGGTACATTACACCCCCCGGGTACTATATATAGAGGTCATCCGCTACCTTACAAGGCATCCAAAAATAAAACCCTAGCTGAAACTCTGTCTTAATACACAGTAGAGAGAGAAAGCTTGAGAGATTGTATCCATAGCCATTACTGCCTTATTAAAGTGAGGTTATTCACACACACACAGTGGACGTAGGCCAATTTAGGCTGAACCACTTATGTCCTGGTGCTCTATCCTCTTCTCCTCATCTCATTCACTTGCATTTTACATAACTATGCTGCCATTGTTGTTCTTAGATTGAGCTTTAAAACACCTTATCTGGTGGTGCTAATTCCAGCATCATCAGCTATAATAAGCTATAACATCTCTTGGCTGTTTATAAGCTATAACATCTCTTGGTTGTTGATAAGCCATAACATCTCTTCAAAACACATTTAATAAATATCCAAAATCAACTTAATAATTATACATATCATATCCATAATCAAATCACTAACAACACATATCATATTGTATATTCAACTTAGTAGGTATAACATATCATATTCAAGTCAGTAACCAGACACATCATATCCATATTCAACTCAGTGACTACACATATCAAATCCATATCCAACTCAGTAAGTATCACATATCATATCTATAGTCAACTCAGTAAACATATCCATATTTGACTCAGCAACCACACCAATCATATCTATATTCAACTCATTAACTACACATATCATATCCATATTCAACACGGTAAGTATCACATATCTTATCTATAGTCAAATCAGTAAACATATCCAAATTTGACTCAGAAACCACACCTATCATATCTATATTCAACTCATTAACAACACATATCATATCCATATTCGATTGAGTAAGTATCACATATCATATTTATAGTCAAGTCAGAAAGTGCCACATATCATATATATAGTCAACTCAATAACCATATCCATATTCAAGTCAGTAACCACACACATCATATCCATATTCAACTCAATGACTACACATATCATATCCATATCCAACTCAGTAAGTATCACAAATCATATCTATAGTTAGCTAAGAAACATATCCATATTCGACTCAGCAACCACACCTATCATATCCATATTCAACTTAGTAACTACACATATCTTATCCATATTCAACACGGTAAGTATCACATATCATGTGTACTCAACTCGTAAGTATAACATATCATATTGATAATCAACTCGGTATACACAATATATCCAATTCATAAACATGTATAAATACATCTTACCAGTGAGTACACTCACTGTGGCCACTTCATGTTTTTTCCCTTGCCTTTGTCTAGCACTTATTCAACTGGTTCTTCTCACCTTTTACATATAAAGTATTAAAATATTACTATCATTATAATGATATTAACAATCCAAATAATAACTTAACCTTAACCGAATTCATTAGCATCATATCATCCCATTCTAATCATTTATCATAAATGAAGTCTCATCCAATTTCATGTTAAAATATTTAACATATCCAATCCATAGCCCAAACATACTTTAATTTCTTCTTGTTAATCCAATTCTTATCATATTAGGTTCCCAATATAAAAGGCAACACATCTTTTCAAGTTTCCTAGAGAAAGATGTGTCCATTTCTTTATTACAAAGAAAATCTGCCCTATAGGCTCCTTTATTATTTAGTCAACTTCCACGAATTTTCATAATTTTTCTACACCATAACTTCTAGTGATATTTCACTCAACATCCATAAACATATCTAAAAATACAACGTTAAAGTTTCATAATTTTTAAGGTTCATTTTCCATGTCAAGCAAAGCATAGAACACTTGGTATGCATACTTACACCTTTGGGGAGATTTGATATATGAACTTCAAACTATCACTAAAGATTCATTTCTTGGTATTTTCACATACTTTTTGGATATGTTATACATATATGAGTCTATTTTCATATCCAAATTGAATTATTCAATTCCAATAAATATACAAAAAGTTATAAGAGTTTGAATACACAAGGTTTCTAATCGAAACAATATACATGATTTACACGTTCCACTTTGCTTAAACTCGCATCTATTCATACATATAAACCAATACATGAAAGTTCCATAAAAAATATATTATTTATACTTTTTCAATCAATCACACAAGAAAATTAACAAGATTTACAAATGAAATTACCTTATGGACACTTCAGTAATTTCCCACGGATTTTTCTCTCATTTTTCCTCATCTTTCTCTTCTTAACTTTCCAATTCTCTCTTCCTCTCAAGACAAAATATTTAATGGCTGAAATATGCTGATGGAATAGATTATTTCAAGCCTTCAAAGTAGGCAAAACCCCACCTCCTTCCTCCACCAATCAAAACCCACCATTTGTTAACCTAATAAGACGAAATATCATTTAACGAATGGACAAATTTGCCCCTGCTTCGTAATTCCAGCATAACTTCTCGCTCGGACCTCCGTTAAACACACCTTTTTTTTTTATTACAACCATAAATCACATGTATACATTTATATAGTTTTTACCTTAAGTCAATTGTTACATTATAAGGGTCAAAACTATCCTTCAACCCGAACATTTTTATCAAAAACTTCACAAATTTGTGTTTGTGACTAATTTAATATTTCATAGGCTATTAAGGTAGGATTAGACTAAAGACAATAACTTAACATTATATATTCTAATAACACATTGTCCTCATCCCATACAGTAAGCATGATTTAAGCATGGTTTATCATAATCATATTTGGGTCATCACAGGGTTGGGCACTGGTAACCCATAAATCTGGGTCGGGTAATTACAAATGGTATCTGAGATTTAGGTTCAAGGTTCCTTTCAGGAGTGACGTGGTGAGGTCAATATTGGGTCTTTTGATTTCGGTGTTGGTTTTTTGTCGGTCACGCTAGATTAGTGACGGTTTAAGTTCGTATTCTCGACAGTAAAGTCAAGGTGATGTGCACGATGGTTAATTCATTGGCAAGTGTCATGCGACCAAGTTAGTTTACATTAATCGCTTTCGCGCTTTTGATTATACATATTAGTAATTTTTGAGTGTTTGTACAAGCGAATAGCGGTGACACTGCGTTTTAATATGAGGTTCATGTGTGTCAACCCTTGATGATGTGAGAGGCTAATTAAAATGAAAATGGTAAATAATGTCCACTAGATTCGGAACATGAATTTTGTAAAGCCAACTTCGAAGATTAGGTCACTAGAGTGTCATGCCTAGGCAATATTGGTTGTGATGATAATGCATTGAGTTTCGGGGTGCGATACTTTTGGATAGATAATGATGATGATGATGATGATGATATAATTAGGCAATTTAAATCCTTGGGGTTAAATCACATCGCAGGATAATTAGTGATTTGATAGATGTGAGGAACTATGTTGGTAAACACTTGGGGATGTGTACTTGGCCTGAGTCTGTAACATATTACGATTGTAAGTAAGTGTCCATGTGATTGTTGATTGAAGGTTGTACCTCGTAAGGTATGATGAGAGTTACAGTAAAATTGCAGTAAGTATGGTATGCATGCAATAATGATAGTTAAGGAGGCTTAGGAGTGAACTATAAATAGTCTTCCATGTTAGGGTTTTAGGAGTTATGATGTAATTATGAGGAATACGATCCCAAATGATGTCGGTGATACAGACCTGGAGATTTATAAGTTGTAAGAAATGTCCTATATCCTGCCAGAATCTTTATTAGTTCCATCCTGTGATTTGGTACGTGGCTTATGCCCACAACTATTTGTAAGGAAGATAAGATTATTATCTATGTGGCAGGGCCCATTTTAGTGGCTTAAGTAATGGCTAGATACGAGTCAATCCTAGTATGAGTGTGGCTTAAGGGCATCTTCGAGTGTCCATAGGACTAGTTGTGTGTGGCATCATTGGGAATAGAAATTGACTTATTGTGCGTCTTAAGATATTCAATAGTTAAGGTGCGCCACATGTAGAGGCTCATAGACTGCTGTCTTTGTGATCAACTAGTAATCCCTATGCGGGTATTGAGAAGTTTGTAGATAGTACTTGTAGGGTTTTGAAGAATTTTACATGGAGTATGTTTGGTGTCCTTACATAACCATTTAAGTCTGTTACGAAGAAGGACTAGTGTCGTGGTGATGATCGTAGTGAAAGTCACGTAATGACCTGTGGTTGTTATCCAAGGTATAAACGAAGTCGAATAGTGTATAAGTCGGGTGCTATCATCTGAATTAGTACAGGTGGGTGGTTTAACCTTCTAAGATAAATTTAAATCTTGTGTTGTGAGTGGCCCTAATGCTCGGGTGTCATAGAATGACTAGTGTAGGTGGTGGGACACTTTCTTTTGAGGAGTACTAGGAAATGTATTCGGGCTTAGATTGATGATGTCATATACAGACTTAAAAATGGCACCCTATAAAGGGGGATATCAAAGCATGATTAGAATGTTTGAATGTGTCAAAAGTATAAGTTAGGATAACCCTAGAAAGTTAGGGATTAGTTATTGTCACGTCTTGCCAAGCCAGCACAAATTAGAAGATGTAGCCATACGTAGTACTTACTACCCTTGGAATGACAATGATGATCGGTTTGGTCATTACGTGAATTAATTTTGGGTTGAACTCGGAGACTAGCTTAGTGAAAACCTTGTGTATTTGAATTTTAATTACAAGGTGAATGTTTCGATGAACACGATTCTTCCTAAGGATACAATGGGATGCGATCACGGTATGAAAATGTCCTAGGTGTTTTGGGTTGGTCATGACATCACTAAATATGTGGATAAGGTCAGATGAATAAAGGCATTAGGCATTCACCAATCTAAGGGGTTCGTGTGTGTCAAGGATGTGAGGGGGAGAGACTTATTCCTATGTAGGGAAGTCTGGTGTTTGACTTCCCAGAGGAAAAATATTCCTATGTTTCTTTCTTCATTTAAGGATGAATGGTTGCGATTCAATTCTTCACGGTTGGCGACTTGAGCCAGTGTATGTGGCTAGGTCGATACAAGTGAGAATGTCTAGGAGGAGTCATAAACTTCAAAGAAGACAATGTAGGCTCACTTTTCGTAAACCCGAGTATGATGAATATGGATGGTATTTTTTTGGAACTATTGTTTGTTCCTTTGTTTCTTTTGTGTGTCCCTTTCGGTTCTAGTAATCGAGGATTGGCATTTCCATGAATGTGGTAGCTCGAATTTGTACCATGTCATGGTATGATAAGGTCGGCCCTAGTAGAGTGAAGGTGGACCTAGCATGGTCAATGCACCTATGTAACTATCTGAGGTATCTTTGCTATTGCACAAAGTTCTTTGTACAGGTGGGTGCGCTTTCGCCCGCACAATTTTCTCATGGCATTCTCTTTCCTTAGGATCAACTACCTTATAACTGGTCGATATGTCAGTTAGTGGATCTTATTTTAAAGATCGTGATGATGACTTGAGTAAATTATAGAATGTTAGAACTCGAGAAAACATGGCATAGTGTTAATTTTCCACACTGAGTGGATTGGTCTGATGCTCAAATGAGTCCTCCAAAGTTATATGTCAAAAGTAATATCGAGGTCATCAGAGTGATGCATCAAATGGCATCATACGAGTGCGCGATGATGATTTGGTCGATGTATCACTTCTCGAAGTGAGTAATTAGCGATGTAAGGTTAGTATCGAGCTCAGACGAAAATGTGTAGTCGCGATGACCCAAGAATTAGTGGGAACACAACACATATGGGCCTAAGATTTCGAATGGTTCTTGGTGATGAATTCAATTCTTGGTTATATTATGGTCAACATTTGGGTGAATGTTAATCACTAGAGAGAATTAATCAACAGAGGCGTCTATATGCTTGGTTATTACCAAAGTTAGTCCTATAACTTTATTGAGCGTGATCATCAAGTGAGTGGAGGCTCGAAGATGGTTATATAATGTTGATGAATGGCATGGGGGTGAGCATTAGAACATGTTATATGTTGAACCTTTAGCGATGACCCATGTGTAAGAGTGTATGCGGTGATTTTGGTTATTGAGGACTTCGATAAATTAGTCAAATCCAATGAACTTGAGGAATTGGCGGCTCGATAACTTCGGAGACGAAATCTCATAAGGAGGGAAGAATGTAATACCTGTGCCTAATATTTTATTATTTTTCCCCTGAAAATTAAATTAATATGAATCCCTTGGGACTTGGAAATTTTGTATGGCCTTTTATTGCTATAATTGTTTATTCATTGTGCCTTGGTGTAAATTGTTGGAAGTTATTGGGTGAAATTGTATATTTAAGGAACCTGGAAAGATCAAGTGACTTGAAGGTAGTTAGAATGAGGTCCTCATTTTGTCCGAATGAGAATCGAAGCTCATTAAAAGATGGGTTCAAACGGGGTTCTAACGAGATGCCATTGTATTGAATTCATTAGAAGGCCGTTCGAACAAGGTCCCTTTTCTCGTTCGAGTGAGGTCTCATTTTCATTCGAATGAGGTTGCCCAAAAATTTTAAATCGGGTGCCCTTGTGTACTTTCATGTTTTGAGCCATTGGATTAATGACATGTCAGGTTTCAGTGAACCCAGATTGGACAAAAAAGGGATTTTGTGTTGGGCCTTGGTTTTATGAGGGTTTTGTGAGTTTATTTTGGGAGAGAAAAAGAGAGAGGTGGGGAGGTTCTTCCCCACCAAAAACCCACCAAATTTCCTCTCTCTCTCTCTCTCTCTATATATATATATATATATATATATATATTATTTCATGGGTATTCTATCCCCTTAAAGCCTATCCCAGCATTGTTACACCATATTCCCACCTTGTTCCACCATATATTACTATTATTCAACCATATATAAACCCAATACACCCATTTCCACCGTTGTTGGGAAAAGCTACAAATTTTGGAGGTGTTGTTGGGGGTTTTAAAGAAGAAGAAGAAGAAGAATAAGTGAAACTTTATGGGTTTCGAAGGGAGTTTACTTGGAGCTTTCTTGAAGACAAGCTTTGTGGAGCTAGGCAACCTCCTTAAGGCCACTCAAGGAAGTTGGGGTTGCCATCATCATCTTCTTCATTTTACAATTTTTAGCTCAATTTGAGGTTGAAAAACTCTACTCTTAGTTTAAGACTCTATTTTGCATATTAGTAGTCTTTTTGCTAGAATTGAAGAGTTGGATGATTTATAATATAAGAATAATATCTCTTATGTTTTTTTAAATGGGTTTAAAAAATGGATTTTAATGGTTTTGAGTAAATTGATTTATTTCAAGATAACTTGGTATTAAACATTTTTAGGGAATACAAATGTTGAAAGAATATTTATTTCAGTGGGAACAATTTATGCATAACTGTTTTCAGTTTTCTTGTGAAAAATTGGGATTTTTGTACGAATGGATATTTCATTTAATTTTTGAAGAAACAAAGGTGTATTTTCCCTTGAGAATTTGTTTGTGCAATATTATGATATTTATAGAGTAAATTATATGTTTGACTATTTAAGTAGGATTTTTGGACTTAAAATTCATATTCCCATATATATAAACTTGTTTTATTTTTATGTTAAACATATAATTTTTTTTAATGAAGGTTTATTTGGGTTTAAACATGAAATAAGGAAATTAGAAATTTTAACCCTTAAAGTGTGTGAAGAAGGTGTTGGGAATGTGATAAGTGTATGATATTGATACTACAAGTACTAATGAAGAGAAATGGTATTTTCTTATAAAGTAGTCTTTAAATAAATAATTTCTTAAAGAAAGAAAGTGGTGAAATAAAAGGATTCCCAACATGAGAAGTATATTACTCTAAATGTGTTAAATAAGTTTTAATGAGTCAAAATCACTTAAGAAGTTAATGTGGGTAACTTAATGGTGTTTTGAGAAATAACACTTGGGAAAATAGAGGAAATAACAAGTTTGAAAACAAATGGGTAAAATGGTAATTTTTTGTAAAATGGAATATTTTCATGAAAAAAAATGTTGGAAAAGGTTTTACACAAAATGGTCCTAAATGAACATGATTTGGGGATAAAATTAATGTTAGAGTAAAAGGGCTCAGAAATGAGGATTTTTAAAGTGTAACACGAATTGTGGTGAAAACTCGGGTTTGGCTTTGGGCAGGAAAAGGAAAAAGAGGAATAATATGGACATTTGAAAAAAATTAAAACACCTTAATAAGAACTCGGATGACACAGAGATAATTAAGGAGGGCCCAGAGCTCTGGGGTGTAAGACACAAAATCATTGGTCAGAGCATAGGATAGCATAGTTGACGATGTGAAGCCCGTAAAGTATGCAGATATTGAAAGATTTCGAGAAAAGATAGTTAAAATGGAACACATCAAGAAATGGGTTGTGGTGAATATATAAAAATTCAACCTAAATTGAATGAGCTAATAAATATTCCAGTAAAGGGTAAAAATGATAAGTAATGTGAAAACTGATTAATGTCCATAAGGTAAAGGAATGGTAAAGTGAAGTAATTAAATGGGTGGTTAAGTAACCTAAAGAGATTTAACACAAGGATGCGTTTATGAAATATTTTCAAAGTAAAATAAGTATTTTCTAACGGGGTATTTGCGTGTGTTGAAAGGGTGATTTTTAAAGAAAATACTAACGTGAATTGGTATAAATAAAGGGGTAATTTGGGAAAAATAAATGAATTTCCTTAAGCGAAGTTCTGTTATTTTAAGTATTTAACTGGGTTTGTTAAATCGGGAAATAAAGGTCAAGTCGTGTAAAAAGTGATTTATTTTACAAGATTAAGGTAAATTAATCGGGATAAATAACATTTTTGGAATAAAAACAGTTTCATGCATATAAGTATGTGTATACACACACACACACACACATATATATGGTAGTTTCATGTGCACGTAGATATAACGTATTAAAGTCTTATTATGTCGTTCAATCCTATATTGCATTGTTGTAATTTTTCAATGGGTATTCGACTCATTCCCTCGTCTTTGTTATGGCAGGTTGGGTGAAGCTCCATATCTTGAGAGCGTTGTAGAGGTAAGTATCCCTTTTATTTTATGATATTATGTAATACCCCATCTTACAAAATTGGTATTTAAAGTTATTTGATGTGTTTTGTCCAAAGAAAATTTTGATGAATAAATAACCCAAGTGTAACATGTTAAGTAATACATAAGGTATCGTATTATATAAGTGGTTTAAACGAGAAAAATATCACGATGCATGTGTCGTATGAATGCGTATTTAATGTTGAAAAGTATTAAATAGGATGCTTGTTAAGTTTGATGGAAAAATATCAAGGAACGGATATGACACTAACAAGTTTAATATGATGCGACATTTAAATGGTATGAAAATCAAAGTATTGCATTATGGATTAAACGATAAAGTTGTATGTTTCATGGTTTTATGTTTATATAATTACTTTAAGTACTTTGGTTAAGTTTCACGTGATTCTGACATGCAACAAGCGCTACATGAGCCTGGGTACAAATTGACTGATGGTGCGCGTAACTGCGAAAGTCCAGTTTTGCGTGAACTGTTATAGAAAATTGGTAAGTCAAAAAAGTATTCCAACCATATATTTAGACTCATGAAAATATAAGGAATATTACCATGCAAAGAAAAATAAAAAATATGTATTTTGTACAGAAGTCCCGATTCTTGTACGGTTCGTGTAGGACGTTTCAAAAGGTCAAAAAAATATTGTGAATATATTTTTTAACTCTAAAAAATACAAGGAAGAAGGTCCAAGGGTTTAAAATTGTAAAAACAAAATATTTACAGAGAGAAAGTGACGCAAATCAGCATTTTGGGGTTGATTTGGGGTGGGTCTTGAGTGTGAATATGCCGAGGTTGCTTGCATTGTATTGTTCCTTTACCTCTTCATTTGCAGACTTTGGTTAGTGTTGTTTCACCCTTTAGGCCGCCTAAAACCTTACATTTAGGGTTAATACTTCCCATTTACTCTTTAAATATTATAAGAAAGAGTGAGAAGGATTTATGTTGTGGCATCAGTGGGTTATCTGATTTTCACTTCACCCTCTCACTAGAAACACTCTCAAGAGTCATAATTCTATTCTCAAATTCGTAGCTCATCTTTTCCTCATAAATTCCATAACCCAAACTCCATGAAAATGGGTTGAAATTCCATTGGAGCTTCACTTGGAAGGTGGACAGCATATTGGGGGTTTAAAAGGTGGGATTTCGGAGAAAGAAACAGGTCTTTCATGGTGTTAAATAACAAGGGTTGGATGAACTCTTGGAAGGGTCACTCTTGAATCTTGGAGGTTTCATTTTTTACTCCCCTTAAGGCCACCATTGAAGGTGGGACAGTCACCCATCTTCTCTACTTATTTCAAGACCATTTATCTAGGATTTTCTAGCTTTGAAATATGTTTAGAACTTAGTATATTTTTAGCTTGTTGTTTTATATATTTTAGACTTGAAATACGTAAATTAAGGGTTAAATTCATTAATGGGTTTTTAGTTGCATTATTAGTATTTGGTATGATAATAGTTAGTTCAAATTAGGTTTTAAATGGAATTTAAAAATCAATCATTTTGAAAAAAATATAATTTAAGCAGTTTATGAAATTAAATGTATTTAAGTGATGTTTCAAAAGTACATAACGTGACTTCATGTCTTGAAATACATTGGGTTTGTGTAAGACATTTTTATGAAATAAAAGTAGGGTTTTATTCCTCAAAAGTGGAAGAATAAGATCAACTTTTAGTTAAATGGTTTTAAAAGTGTTGGAAATTTATGAACACTATTCATTGACATTTTATGACAAAAAATATGTTATAAGTGGATTTTAATGAAGGAAATTTGATTTCTATGTAAGGTAATATTCTAAGTGTAAGGACAATTTGTCCATCATTTATTAGTTATGTCATACGCCGTCACACCGTTGAAGAATATTCAAGCCCGAATCTACGTCAACGGATCCGAATATCAAAAAGAAGAAGGAATCAGATTTCTGCAGAGCCGGACCGATCCGCCCAGAATAAAAGAACCAATTCGCCTGCGAACCGGTCCGCCTCATACTCGGACCGGTCCGCCTACTAAAAATCCAGAATACCCCGGACTGCTAGCGAATCGAAGATGCCTAAAATAAAAAGAACCGGTCCGCCTACCCGGACCGATCCGTCTCAGACCCGGACCGGTCCGCCTGGGATAAACACAAAACAGATCGTGTTTAGATTTTCAAGGCCTAGGACTTATTATTTAATCCCACTACGGGGAGTTGGTTTAGTGAGACTTCCACACGATTTTCAGAGTACAAAAAACTCTAAGTCTTCACCTGTTGAGTCCCAAGACTCCAGTTTTTGTTGATTCACACAACCTCTCATACATTTGTGAATCTGTTTGTAACCCTAGAACAAAACCAGTTGCTGTTCAACGCTTGTGGAGAAGACCGTTCTTCTTCTTCATTGCAGCCCTCCTGGAAAGGGATATTTCCATCTGCCGACTACAGAATCCGACACCTGAGGGTAATTCTTAGTCACTTGTATTTCATTGTAATCCGAATTGTACAGTTACAATATTATAATGAAAATAAATGGTTTTTCCCCTTTGGTGGATTTTTCCTCCATTGTGTGTGTTTGATTAATATTCATGATCTACTTCTTGATTCAATCACACCGAGTTGCATGTTTAAGGTTTATTTGGGTTAAACTGAATTTAATTATATAATTTCTTATTTGAGCGCACGCGCATACTCTTCTCAAATTGGTATCAGAGCAGTTTACGCTAATCTATCGCATATTCCTATTTTTCGCAAAATCTTTTCTAAGATATCATTTTTCTGAAAAAATTGATTTTTGAAAAAGTGTGTGTTCAAATGGAGAAATAATATAATAAATTACCGGTTTTTTACGGGACAAATTATGCTTATTGGAAATCCCGAATGAGGTCGGCTTTAAAAGCCATAGATGAAAGGGTTTGGATTTTAGTTGAAAGAGGGTGGACACCTCCCTCCGTCACTGTGGAAAACGTGACTAATTTAAAACCTGTCACCTCTTGGACTGAAGATGAATTTATATGGTCTTCTTTTAACTCTAATGATTTGAGTGCTATTTCCGGTTCCATCACTCCCGATGAGTTCCGATGTATCATGACGTGCACCACGTCAAAAGAGGCATGGGATGTTTTACAACTCACCCATGAAGGAACAAATGCTGTGAAAGAGTCTAAATTGCAAAATTTGACAACTCAATTTGAAACCATCACCATGCATGAGACTGAATGTTTTGATGATTTCTATGCTAGACTTTCTGACATTATTAATGCTAGCTTTAATCTTGGTGAACATATTCCTAATGCTAGAGTTGTTAAAAAGATTCTTCGTTCTTTGCCTAAGAGTTTTATCCCTAAAGTCACTGTGCTAAATTATATGGGCAATTTAAATACGCTAAAATTGGAAGAACTTGTAGGAGATTTGCAAACTTATGAAATTGATATGTTCCCTAAAACTGCTAGGTCTAAAGATAAGGGAATTTCACTTAATGCCAGAGAGAAAAAGAGTGAGGAGTCGGCTAGAAAGAGGGAAGAGTCTTCTAGAAAGAGAGAGACTGACACGTCAGATTCAGAGTGTGATTTTGACTTAGATGACTTGGCTCTTTTTGCAAAAAATTTCAAAAGGATTCTCAAATTTAAGAAAAATGGCAATTTAAAAGATAAAAAGAAATTTGAGAAAAATAAGTTTGAAAAGAAAAATGAAAAAGATTCCTGAAATCCTCCTAAGAAAGAAAGTGAGAGATGCTTTGAGTGCGATGGTAAGGGTCATAGAGCCTTTGAGTGTGCCACTCATCTGAATAGAGAGAAAGGGAAAGTTGTCCTTAATGCTACTCTTAGCGACGACAGTGAGGTCGAGACGGTGGATTCAGGAGATGAGTCACCGTATGAGTGTAACTTCATCGCATTCATGGCCATTCAAGTGAGCACTCCTTATTCTCTTCACGACGATGAGGATGATGCTTCATAGGGACACCTCAATAGTGAGATCGATGTGAGTGAGGTGGAGGATGAATCAATAGAAAGTGAGAGTGATATTCAACGCGCCTACGCTGAGTTATATTCTGAGTCTTTTAAAACTAAAAAACGTAACAAAGCTCTAGTTCTTAAGATCACCGGCTTAGAGGAAGATTTAAGAAAGGGGAGAGAGAGAGAGAGTGCTCCAGCTTCACATCCCTGAGAGAGAGAGAATCTTCCTGTGTCGAGAAAGAGAGTCTGTTTAGAGAGAGATAGAGAGTGTGTGTGTTTTTGAGAAAGATAGAGGGGACTTGACTAAACAAGTGGATAGTCTTACGAGTGAGATCCATTCCTTCATGGAGACTCAAAAGAAACTTGAAGCCTTTGTTGCCCAGCTGACTCATGATCTTGCGAAAGCACGGGAAGTCAAGGTACAAATCGACGACAGATCAGGGAAAATGGGAAAGATGCTCCTCGGCCCCGCTTTAGGTTTTGGTGATAGGCAAGGAATTGGTTATGATGGTGGCTCCATCTCTCAAATTGCACCTGGACCAGTTCCTGAGTTTACTACTACTCCTTATGGTCATCGTCAAAAAACTCGAAGGAGAGTTCGATTGTGAAAAGGAAACCAAGGTCCGCCTTTGACTATGTTCTTTTGTACCTATTACAAAATAAAAGGACACCTTAGGGAGTTTTACTATTGCATTGGTTGGACACGATGTACTACAGCTCCACGTCAGCATACTGATGATTTTACCAGTCTAAGAGAGCGAGTTGAGATTTTAGCTTCCACCTCTCAGAGTTTGATGGAGGAATTCCGACGGATGCCTTTGCCGTCAGTTAATGCTTCTCACATTCCAGCTAAAACAAACAACAAAAAAGGCAAACAAAAGGTCTCCACTTCTTGGGTACCTAAGAAAGATAAAAAGGCCTTTATTGTTCATATTGCTCTCAAAGACATAATACCTCACAGTGGTATTTTGACAGTGGGTGCTCTAGACATATGACAAGTGATGCCTCATTTTTTACATCTCTTGAGGACCATCGGGATAGCAGAGTCACCTTTGGAGATGGGAGCAAGTCTAGCATTATAGGACGAGGTACTATCGAGTTACCTCGTTTTCCTAAGCTAGAAAATGTTTTGTACGTCAAAAGTTTGAAAGCAAACCTTCTCAGCATTAGCCAGCTGTACGACCCTGACTTTGCAGTAAAGTTTGACCGGGACACTTGTAAGGTCTATAATCAAGCCGATAAACTATTAGTGCAAGGGGTGAGGACAAAGGATAATTGCTATTGGACTGAGCCCACATCCTCACTTGTCTGCAACAGCGTCACGATCACTCTTATGGATCTGTGGAACCAACGTCTAGGTCACATAAATATTAGATATCTCACTCGCTTAGCTAGAAAGGACCTAGTACGTGGCTTACCATCTCTTGGAAGGCCAACTTTGACGATTTGTGGACTCTATCAAATGGGAAAAAAAATTTCATTGTCCCCATAGGAAGTTGCATTCCATTACCACCTCTCGTGTTCTTGAGCTTATACACATGGACCTTATGGGTCCCACTCGTACCGAGAGTCTGGGTGGTAAGAGGTATATCCTAGTGATGGTAGGCGATTTCTCCAGGTACTTCACTGTAGGTTTTCTGAGAGAGAAATCCGATGCTGTATAGTTTTTAACGACCAAGTGCTGTGTCTTACAAAATCAACACAGAGTCACTATTAACAGAATACGTAGTGACAACGGCACTGAATTTAAGGAAGCAAAGGTAGATTTGTATTGTGATAGCCTTGGGATCAAACATGAGTTTTCTGCTGTGAAGACTCCTCGGCAAAATGGGATTGTTGAGAGAAATAATAGAATGATCTAGGAAATGGCTAGATCTATGCTTCTAGGTCATAAAGTTTCTAGGAGATTTTGGGCACAGGCAGTGTCTACTGCTTGCCACACAATGAATAGGGTCTATCTACGTCCACACACACTTCAGACACCTTATGAGTTTTGGACTGGCAAGAAGCCCAACCTGGCATATTTTCGTGTTTTTAGGAGTAAATGCTACATCCTACGAGATAGAGAGCAATTAGGAAAGTTTTACTCCTGGAGCGACGAGGGAATATTTCTAGGATATTCATTGACTAGTAGAGCATACCGGGTTTTTAACTTGAAGAGCTCTAAGGTTATGGAATCAATAAACGTCACCGTGCAAGGTGACGAACCTCCGACGGTTATTGATTCTAACCTTCAGTGTGAGGATGAGGACTTTTCTGACAGTGATTTACTTGTCCCCCTCTCACACTCTGTGGACCCTACTCCTGTGCTAGGGGATACACATGCTTGGGTTCGCAAGAGTCATGACCCTTCTTCCATTGTTGGTGATCCCACTCTTGGGGTCAAGACTAGTGATCAGCTAGAGAACGTCGTTAGCCACTTTTGCTACACGTCCAACGTCGAGCCCAAAAATCATAAAGAAACACTCAAGGATGAACACTGGATATCTGCTATGCAGGAAGAGTTGCTTCAGTTTAAAAAGAATAATGTCTGGGAACTTGTCCCCCGACCTAGTGAGACTAATGTGATAGGTACCCGGTGGATTTTTAAGAATAAAATGGATGAAAATGGTACCATAATTCGAAACAAGGCTAGGTTGGTTGCTCAAGGATACACACAGATAGAGTGTGTAGACTTTGGGGAGACATTTTCTCCTGTTTGAAGACCCTAAGCACCCTCACCGTCCGTCTACTACTCGCCATCGCATGTCATCTTCGCTTCAAGTTATATCAGATGGATGTCAAGAGTGCATTTCTGAATGGCATTCTATAGGAGGAGGTTTATGTGGAACAACCAAAAGGGTTTGAAGACCCTAAGCACCCTCAACGTGTTTATTATCTAAGGAAAGCGTTGTATGGTTTGAAGCAAGCACCCCGTGCTTGGTACGAGAGGCTTACTTCTTATCTCTTAGCTAGTGGATTCAATAGAGGGGGAGTAAATATGACATTGTTCATCAGGAGAGATGATGGTGCTATTTTGGTTGCCCAGATCTATGTGGACGACATAGTCTTTGGATCCACATACTCCCAGCATGCTCACCACTTTGAGGAGGATATGAAAAGTGAGTTTGAGATGAGCATGGTTGGTGAGCTTACATTCTTCCTTGGTCTCCAGGTTCGTCAGCTAGAGGATGGGATGTTCATCTTCCAATCCAAGTATGCTAGAGACCTAGTGAAGAAATTTTGTTTAGACTCCGCTAAGCATGCACGTACACCTATGAGTACCACTACCAAGCTTAGTAAGGACACTTCGGGCAAGGACGTAGAGCAAACCTTATATCGAAACATGATAGGTAGCCTTCTCTACTTGACTGCCAATCATTCGGATATAGCCTTTAGTGTTGGAGTCTATGCGCTATATCAGGCGTCCCGGAAAGAGTCACACTTACTTTCTCTAAAATGTATTATTAAATACGTAAGTGGGACTCTCTCATACGGTATTTGGTATTCCTTTGATACTGATGACCGTTTCTCCGCCTATTCAGATGCCGATTGGGCCGGGGATGTAGATGGTTGTAGGAGCACTTCTGGTGGGTGTTTCTATTTTGGTTCTGCTCTTGTCTCCTGGGCGAGCAAGAAGCAAAATTCCATCTCTTTGTCCACTGCGGAGGCTGAGTACATAGCTGTCGGGAGTTGTTGCACATAACTCTTGTGGATGAAGCAAATGCTGGAGGATTATGGGATTTCACAAGACACCATGACCATTTCCTGTGACAACACGAGCGCGATACACATATCCCGCAATCCAGTCCAGTATTCGTGCACCAATCACATCAGGATACGTGAGCACTTTATACGACAGCTAGTTGAGGAGAAAGTCGTATCCCTGAGTTTCGTTCCCACCGACCGACAGTTAGCCGACATTTTCACGAAACCTTTAGATGCCCTTAGATTTGAGACTCTTAGGAAGTATTTTGGGATTTGCACAGTTGACTGAGGGGTTGGTCTATGTCTAGAATAGGATGTTTATTTTTTCATGTTCATATCATATGTTTCCTATTGCTAGTATGTTTTATATGTATCATTCTTTTGTTGTACAGCTATTTATTTTGTTTGAAAAATCCAAAAAGATTCTTTTTTGTTTTTGTATATTAATATCTCAAGAAAAAAACACAAAAAGATTTTTGTATTTTTTATGCACCTTTTATGGATGAACATTTAAGATAGCCAAGTCACACCTTCATTCCATTTATCCATGTGACTATTTGATAGAGATTTGAGACGCTACATCATTTCATCCATGTGCTTTACATAGTATGGAGTCTTTGAGATGTAATTAGTGATATTTTCCTACATGTTTGACTCATATCTCCTTTATTACACACATGCACAGCTATATTTGATTATTGCACTTATCTATCACATATTGGCTTCATTGTTTCCATCTCAATTTTGTCTATAGAACTTACAATATGCGATAAAACTTTACAAGATTGGAATGCATGTAAAAACCGTTGTGGTGAGACTGACTGCTTGTTTAAGAATGGGGAAGGGCTGCAAAAGGTAATTATCTCATCTTTGCGTAAAAGCCACCATTCACAAGGACATAAAAATGGAGGAATTTTATTATCCGGGGTCCAAAGAGGTTAAAAGAGCCCAAACAATTTAAAGGCAATAAAAATCACTTCATGCCAAATATGGGACACTTAGGTTTCACCATCAATTCTCCAAAGTTTGAGAATTTAGAATACCTCTATTCAAAATATATATCTTAGGGAGTTTGGTTGAAGAATATAAACGGGTCTTCACTTCCTTGAAAGTCCTGAAAAATCATAAAAAATTTTGGACGTTATTGGTGTAGAAATCATTTTTAGCTTTGATTTGTTGATTGGAATGAGTCAATGTCTTATATTGTCATTATTTTACACCAAAGGAAGCATTTGACTTCATTCGCTAAGAATATCCAATATTCATCGTGCACATATGTCATGTTTGTATGCATTGATTTTCCTATCAAATTTGATCACACCCATTCATTAACGCTATCATCGACTTGGTTGCTTGTGTTTATTCATGGTGTGATTTTGTTTAAAAAAATTTTGAAAAATTCAAAAAATAGTTGTGTATTTCCTTGTGACACCCTGTCATTGCTTGTTTGCATTATTTCTCTCATTTGTCTATTTGGGGACATCATAAAAAGGGGGAGAATGAATTATCTTATTATGGGGGAGTTTTTGATCTTTTGAGTTCTCTCATAACTTACTATATATTTTTATCTCATTTCCAACTCGATACATCACTTGGTATTTTCTTTGTCTCATGTGTGTAGGTACTACATTGATGATCAGTGAAATACACACCCTGATGAGAAAAGCGTTGAAGATTCCTGAAGAGTTGAAGAACAAACGATGAAGTCTTATTCAATTGTACCTTTTCAGTTTTGGGTTCATGGAAGGGTAGATTTGTATAGGCAATTTCATACTTGATAATTCGGATGTTTTTATGTTAGTACCAGCATAGACATAGGGGGAGATTTGTAAGGAAAATTTGTCCATCATTTATTAGTTATGTCATACGTCGTTACATCGTTGAAGAATATTCAAGGCTGAATCTACGTCAATGGATCCGAATATCAAAAAGAAGAAGGAATCAGATTTGTGCAGAGCCGGACCGGTCCACCCAGAATAAAAGAATCGATCCGTGTGCGAACCGGTCCGCCTCATACCCGAATCGGTTCGCCTACTGAAAAGCCAGAATACCTCGGACTGCTAGCGACCCGACGATGCCTAAAATAAAAAGAACTGGTCCGCCTACCCGGACCGATCCTCCTCAGACCCGGACCGGTCAACCTGGGATAAACACAAAACAGATCGAGTTTAGATTTCAAAGCCCAGGACTTCTTATTTAATCCCACTACGGGGAGATGGTTTAGTGAGACTTCCACACGATTTTCAGAGTACAAAAACCTCTAAGTCTTCACCTGTTGATTCCCAAGACTCCAGTTTTTGTTGATTCACACAACCTCTCATACATTTGTGAATCTTTTTGTAACACTAGAACACAACCAGTTGCTGTTCAACCCTTGTGGAGAATACCATTCTTCTTCTTCATTGTAGCCCTCCTAGAAAGGGATATTTCCAGCCGCCGACTACAGAATCCGACACCTGAGGGTAATTCTTAGTCACTTGTATTTTCATTGTAATTCGAATTGTACAGTTACAATATTATAATGAAAATAAATGGTTTTGCCCCTTTGGGGGATTTTTCCTCAATTGTGTGTGTTTGATTAATCTTCATGATCTACTTCTTGATTCAATCACACCTAGTTGCATGTTTAAGGTTTATTTGGGTTAAACTGAATTTAATTATATAATTTCTTATTTAAGTGCACGCGTATACTCTTCTCACTAAGTTTGTTCATGTCATTTTGTAAAATGAATATATGTTTTCCTACATCAATTAAGAAGTTTTATATGCAAAGAAATGCTTTCACTTTAAATGGGTATTTTAAAGTGTATAAACTCATGTTATAAAGTACTATGGGTTAAATGTAGAAATATGCAAAATGTAAGGGTCTTCTAAAAAATATTATGGTTAAAAATTAATAAATGAAAGATAGGGGTTCAAAGGTGCAATTAGTAACAAAGTGGATGTTAAAATGTGAAAACCCAAGAATAAAGTATGTTTATCAAATATGTGGAAAATGAGGCTTTAATGTATAAAATATATGAACTTATATATTAAAGGTGGGTAAAGTGTAAAAATGTGAAAGAGGATTAAAATATGTTAATGAACAAGTGATTTAATGGTTAAATGGTATTAAGTCTTGAAATTGAAATTTAAGCTACTCTTTAAAAAAATGTCACTTGTTAAATGACTAAATTGTGAGTTTGGAAAAAATGGTAAATTGATAATTTAGTGCAAGTGGAACATTTTTATGAATTATAAATGTTGGTGAACATTTTTACACTAATATGAGTGAAATCGAATTAATTCCTAAAAACGTGAATGATTTTTGGTATAAAATCCACGTGGGTGTAAATAAAGGACTTAAAGGAGAAAGTGTTAATTTTCCAAGTGTAATTGGAAAAGTGGACACTTAATCCCGGGATTTGACTTGGGCTCATAAATGTTGATTAATGTGAACATTGGGATAATGTTGAACATATTGAAAATATAGTGGAATATTTGGATGATGCCTGAGAAAAAATTAAGCGGGGCATGACATCCCTAGTGGTGAAAGACCTGAAAGTAATTGCAGTAGCATATGGGTACGAAGACCGGTGGTGAGAGGCCACGAAGTCCGTATTTATTGGCTAAATCCCAAAGATAATTATAGAGTTAGGGACATGATAAGAAATTGGTTATAAGTCAGAAATCACCTAAATTGTGACAGAAATTTTTATTTCGATTAATATATTGTGAGCAACTAAATAGAGAATAATGACAAATGTCCATAAGGAAAGTGAAATGGTTAAATAAGGTGACTTAATAGGTAATTTAGCTACCTAATGAGATGTAAACCCATAATAACACAAGTGTTCTTGTTATATAAGGCTTTCAATGTTATTGGATATTTTCTAACATGATATGCGCATGTGTTGAAAGAAAATCTTAAGTAATGATTAAAAACTCGGGTGTGAGTTAATAAACATTGGGTAATAATCGTGCTGAAAGTAAATGAAAGTTTTTCTAACAAATTGCCAACTGTTTAACGATGGAAGTTAATGCGAAAGAATATTATTTCAAAACTATAATACAAAATGAGTCTTTTGTAAGGACAAGGAGGATAAACAGTATCAAATAACATTTTTGGAGTAAAACAGTTTAATACATTGGGACATGTATCTTCAAAGGTATATATGTAGATATGTATGTATGTTCACATGCATGTAGTTGTAGTGTGTGAGTGTTCTTTCTGACGTTCGTTTCTATACTACATTTGTATATGTTCCCACTCAGCATTTGACTGAGATCGCTCCTTTTTGTTATGGCAAGTTGTATATTGCTTGATATTTTAATAATGTTGTACAAGTAGTAGTTATTTGAACTTACGATTACTATCCCTGTGTACTTCAACTCGGATTCACTTCCTTTGGGTCCTATCACGTAGCTTGATGAAAGATGGAATCACATTCTAACAAAGTAACATTGAATGATAATAAAACTGGATTAGAAACATTATTTTGGATGTTTAATTTCACTTCACAAATAATGTACTAATAGGATTAAGTTAATCCTTTACTAACCCTTAAATTTGGGTTAGGGCGTTACAACTTGTTATCAAAGATTTAGGTTCAATGTTACTTTTGGGTGTCATGTGGTGAGGTCGATAGTGGGTCTTTTTACATTGATCTTGGTTTGGGACAGTCATGCTAAATTAGTGACGGTTTTGGTTCGTATCCTGGGTGATGAAGTCAAGGATGTTAGAAAGATGTGCAACTCTTTATGAGATGGTAATAGTTAAGTTTGTAGCCATTCTTATTCCACCGCATTTTGATGTTGATATGTTAGTAAGTCATGGGTGTTAGTGTAAGTGATTAAGTAGTGACACTATAGTCTCACTACACCAAAATAGTTGACTTGTTACGGTCTTTGACCGTGGAATGTCCAAGTTGCCAAGGTCTTTGACCCTGATATGTTTGGAGGTTACAATTGTCTTTATCACGGACTTGTCGCAGTCATAGACCTTGATAAGTTCATTAGACTTGTCACAGTCTTTGGCCTTGACAAGTTTTGTCAGGTTCAAAGACCGTGACAAGCTATGACAAAACCAAAAAGGTTATAATGGTCAACGACCATGATAATTCTAGGTAGAAATTTTAAGAAAAAACTACAGGGCAGTATGTCCACTTCCACTACCCTCCAGTATATTTGTACAAGTTATAGTAAAATTGTACCTGTCCATACATCATATATCCAAATAAAATAGAAATAATGTACCAAATCATGGCATATATCTATATCCAAATAAGATAGAAATGAAAATATCCATATCCAAACCAACATGTACAAAAAAAATACAATCCAATATCCAAATATAAAAGATAGAAATAATGTCATGAAGAAGCGTCTTGAGCAGGTCGGAGGAGGAAGTAAGGCCGCATAACACATGAACTGAGGCACTCCTTAATATTGTCAATGTCGTATTGTACACGCAACCACAAAGGTGAGTTATCCTTTTATTCCACCACATGTGTGATGCACACTCTTGCCTCAATGGCTTGGAGGGGACGTCCATGAACCAGTATACCCGGGCTGAAGCTCGGGTCCCTTAACCCCCTCTCAATCAGCTCCCCATAATATATGTCGAGTGGAAACACGCTCGGCCAATCGATTTTTAACATAGGCCGCTCGACTGGGTCACAATGGGAAATGGATCATCATATGGCGTTGAGTCCATGCGTATCGGCGATGAAGTTGTGACATCCTCGTCCTTGTTTACCTCTACCTCCTTCTCCTTTCCGTTGACCTTGCCCAACTTATGATTCATGAAGGCGTACATATATAGGACCGTTGTCTCCAACCTTGATAGCTTATCTTCATGGATGTCCAACTTATTTTCTAGCCCGGTGTTGCTCGTCTCCATTTCGATGATCCTTGACTTCCCCACCCACGAGCTCAACCATGGTCCTTTCCTTGCGATATGTCCCAAGCACTTGGCTAAGTGCGTCCTTAGCCAAAGATTCTTTGTTGGAATCAGAATGCGACTCATGCACTTCTTAAGCTTTACCTAAAAAAATGAAAAGTACCCAATTATTTAATTAAGTAATTAAAAAAATTATAACGTAATTAAAAAAATTAATAATTTATAACTTACAATGGTGGATGCGATGCTCGGGGCCACCTCTTTATCCTTGCCCTTTTTCGTCCGAATTTCCACATAGGCATCGAGCCCATGTGACGTACCCCCAGGGCTACTCCGCGTGTCATGAAATAAAATAATACAAAATTTGTAAGTAATGCACAATAATGCTTAATTAGAATAACACAAAACTAAAACTAAAGAAAAATAAAAACTAACCATCATGTGCTCCACCTAGGCGTAAGACGTCTGCCCAGAGTAGTGTACGTCCAAATTTTTTTCCCGGTTGTCCCTCCCTGATCGGCGAGATGCCAATTGCTACTCATCGATCTCATTATCGACAAACGTTTGCCACTCTGCCAATGAGATGGGCTTTTTCGGGGGGATGGTGTCACGTACTCTCTGAATGGACTCACGGGTCTTCCCAAAGTACTGTCTCTGCATATTTTTCTTCCACGTCTTATATTAATCCCTCAATTGTTCCAACGTGGAGTCACAGAGATCTGAGGGTAGGCCGAATTATTCTTTTTAAACAAATACAAACCAAAAAGAAAGTAAATGTTAGCTAAATATAAATATAAATATAAATATAAATATAAATATAAATATAAATATAAATATAAATATAAATATAAATATAAATATAAATATAAATATAAATATAAATATAAATATAAATATAAATATAAATATAAATATAAATACAAATACAAATACACTACATGTAGTGCCTTCCATATGTTCATCTTGAGGTCAATAAACACGGCCCTCCAATCTGTGTACCCCGGGCCAATGATCTCCTTTACTAACTCTACCGTTCTAGACAATAATTCCATCTTTTTCTCGATGACTGAGGAGCCCCATTTTAGGGGCCTACTGACTGAAGAGCCCTCGTCGCCTCTGCTACTACGCTTGGATGAAGTCATTTTCTGCAAAAATATGTTATTATTTGTACAAATATGTATATGCACTTTGAATTAATGCTCAAATTCAATAATAACAATATATACCAGTACCAAATTCAATTTACACACACGCACACCGCGTCCCCCCTAACCCACCCCCCCCCCCCACCCCCCACCCCCACACCCACACTCCCGGATCATGGATTTTGAATTAATGCTCAAATATTAATAACAATACATACCAATACCAATATAAATTTATATCAATTTCAATTTATACCAATACCAGTTTATATCAACACCAAATTCAATTTACACACATGCACACTCCCCCCCCCCCCCCCCCCCCCCCACACACACACACACTCTCGGGTCATAAACTTTGAATTAATGCTCAAATCCGATAATAACAAAACATACCAATACCAATATCAATTCCAATTTATATCAATACTAATACCAATTTCAATTTACACACACGCACCCCCCCCCCCCCCCCCCCCCCCACACACACACCCAATCACACACACTCCTAAGTCATGGACTTCGAATTAATGCTCAAATCCAATAATACCAATACATACCAATACTAATATCAATTTCAATTTATACAAATACCAAATTCAATTTACACACACACTCCTTGGTCATGGACTTTGAATTAATGCTTAAATTAATTAAAATCATAATTAACATATTCACTTGGTTATTACAAGCATTAAATTTAAATAATCAAGTACAAATGAATAAAAAGCATTAAATTGTCATCCGGTAATAATAATGCACTAGAATAATACATCCAATGGTCATTACAAATAATTTCAATACTTATTACAAATCTAAAAATTGTTTCAAATTCAGGTTATCATAAAAAAATGGGTTGATATGATAAGAGCAGCCAAGTCATCCACACTACTACTTAGACGCTTTGGTGCATGTAAAAAGATTGACCACGACTCATTGTTGATATACTTTGAGTAAATCACTTGCTTAACCTTTTGAAAAGCACAAACAAATGTCTCATGGCTCACGTGTTTGTTGCTCTTCAAATTGGTCAAGTCAACCATGATCAAATTGGTTCCACGATCAACTTTACAAGCATTTTTATCCTCAACTCTTACCCAATAACAAACAAATACAACCTCTCTGAAGCTAGCATAGCACAATTCAAGTAGAGTTCAAATTACACCATAGTAAGTCATTTCAACTTCAATGAGATTTTTATCTTTCGCGTTCGCTCTAAAGAAAGTAAGAGCCTTGTATGAAATGCCCAAGTTCTGTACAATTGTATTTTCCTTGTACACCCTTACACCGAATACGTAATCATTCAATCGACACTTTTTGTAATCTTATTCCATGAACAAGGGTTCAGTGGCCAGATGAGCAAGCCTATATGTCAAATCATCCATCTTTAGGAGCTGAGAATATAGATAAATTGATTAGTTTACTTGTAAAACTTTCTTGTAATGTGACATTTAATAATAGCCATTTTCATTATATTTACCTCGTCTGACAACCACAACCTAACTTCTCTATCTGATTATGCCATTATTTTTCATATTTTATTGTTCTCATAGGCTTCATATTTTCTGCATAGATCACGACTAACGTATTACAAAATTACTCATGTAAAAATTAAAATAATGTAAAAGTTGCAATAATTTAAACTTACCTTTTATATTATTTGACATCTTCATGTGTGTCAAATAGATAAATATATACTTGTTCATGTTGCAAACACATTAATTTCACTCGTTTGCCCATCACATGACCACCCTCATCAACGAACTCATCATTGTCATCCACGTTGATTGCGTCAGGCATATATTCCCAAGTGTAGATTGATAACTCCACGGTGATGTATTCCTCCACAATTAATCCTTCAATTTAAAGTGTATTCTTCACGTAATCTTTGAAAATTTTCATCAATTTTTCAAACGGATACATCCACCGATATCTAACTAGGCCGTAAAGAAGTGCCTCGTCGCATAGGTGTGCCAACAAGTGAACACGTATGTCAGAGAAAGATGGGGGAAATTACTTCTCCAAGACACAAATAGCTTCATTCACTACCAATTTTACGACCACTATGTGATCTCAATTGACTACTTTCTCACATAAAAGTTATAAGAGAATACTAATTTGCATAATAGCCCTCTACAAATCCTTGTTCTTGGAGAAACAGTGCTTAAACATTAGAGGAAACAATTGCATGATCACATGCCAATCATGGGACTTACACTTATGTAAATCATGGGTCACATAACTCATAATCCTTTACAAGTTGGATAAAAAATTAGATGTAACTTTCAAATTATATATTGTGTCTAAAATCACCTTCCTTTCCTCACTTGTCAAAGTAAACACTAGGAGCAATTATTGTCCTTCCCCTACTATCTTTTGTCAACCATAGTTGAGGCTTAAGTTTCAATGGTTTAAGGTCTTTTCCTGCATTTTCTCCATACTTATAATGAATCCCTCAAGGTATGTTCCCATAATAAGTTCATCGATGTTTTTCTCTGCGTGCATCACATCCAATACATAATAAATATAATTGACCTCCTAGACCATGAGCGGGGGGTAAAAACCTTTCTCAAATCTAAACTTATGAGAAGGGGTAAAAACCTCTGATCGCAATGGTATATATTTTTTGAGATAGCGAGGATATGAAGATATCCCGTCTTCTCTCCACAAATAGTATACCCCAAATAACCATTTATTACACAACTAGATAATGTCCCATAAGATGGAAAATTTTGAATTTCCCACATCAACATAGCTTTCAACATAAACTTTTCTTTTCTAAAAGTGTTAAATACTTGCACACCCTCTTACCACAACTCATTTAATTCTTCTACTAAAGGAGCGAGGTAGACATCAATGTCCTCACTTGGTGCCTTTGGCCTAGGTATCAACAAAGACAACATCAAAAATTCAAGTCTCATACACATTGAAGGAGGGAGGTTGAGTGGGGCTAGGATCGGTGGACATACACTCTGATTGGCGCTTAGATTTCCAAAAGGATTGAAACCATTTGTTGATATTGCCAAACGAATGTTACGTTATTCTCGAGCAAAATCGAGATATTTAAAATCAACCTCTTCCAAGTTGTAGAATCCATATGATGACGTATGAGATTATTCGATGCTTCTGCCCTAGCATGTCAAGTCATTGCCTCCTCTATCCCATGGTATTATGAAAACATTCTTTAATCTAAGCCCAACAGGAAAATATTTTAGCACTTTTTGACGCACATTTGAACTTGTGCCTTCCTTGCTAATAGATTGGACATATCTAGGTTCATCACATACCGGACATTAATCTAGATTTTCATCTCCTTTTGGTATAGTATGCAGTTATACACACAAAAATTTTGTTTATACTTCATTCCCAAATCTTTCAAACCATTTTTCAGAGTAGGATAACTGTTTGGAAGCATATTCTGCTTGGGGAGCAATCCCTTTACCTAATTAAAAATTCCTATCACGCTATTTCCATACAAATCATACTAAGTCTTCAAACTATGAAAACCAACCATGTCATGTAAAGGCTTTTTATATTTCTCACAACTAGGGTATAAATGCTGGCTCGCCTTAAATTTTAAAATTTGGTAGTCATCGTCAAGGTTTATCCCGATGTCTTCATGAGCACCTGAACCTTGTACATTTCCAGTGACCTCATTTCCTTCCACTTCATGAACTCCATAGGTGTCATCAGCTAAATCCTCTAGCATATTATGATGTACATTTTCATCCTCCCCTTTTACATCTATCCTACTTGTTGAAGGTTGTTTTGAATGTTTCTCAGGGTCAAAAGGAAGTTTCTATTCCCCATGAAAATCACAAATTCGATAACTATCTTGCATACCCCATCGTAAAAAATGTAGTTAAACTATTTTCCACTCAAACACCTTACCATTCTTACACCTAGCACACGAACACGGAAACTCTTCATTATTATGATATCTCTTTGAATATTTCACAAATTCATTAGCACCCCTGCGAAACACATCCCCAAATCTATGTGTCTCACCCATCCACTCTTTGTATTTAGGATATCCCATCATAGCTACTCGAAACAATAACCTATTATGGGTAAGAAGAGTATATTCATGGATTAGAATAAATAAAAGTGTAAATATATAGTTCCCCTTAGTATAATTAATCACATATTTAATGCGTACGCATAAGAACTAGAAGGCTAGTTTCTATGCGTAAATTTATTCGTGCATTCAAATTCAAATTCAAATTCAAATTCAAATTCAAATTCAAATTCAAATTCAATTTTAATTTTAATTTAAAATTGAAATTAAAATTCAATTTACAATATTAATTTGTATTTCCTCTATCTCCTCTAAATGGTGAGTGGTACTATCCCTTCCAAGATCGCATATTTCTGTAATATACTTAACAGCTCATTCTCATTGGTCAAATTTAAGGAAAATCCGGTAGCATATCCCCATAGTTATCCAAGTACACATCATAAATTCGCAAGTGTGAGTGTTATTTCAATTTATCAATTGAAATAACACTTAATATCGCATCATCTAGTACGTACCCAAATAACATTAAGATAAGACTACAGAACTTCCCCCAAAAGTAACAAGTTTAAGCCACTAAGAATATTATTATACAGAAACTATGCAGTCTCAAACTGTCCAAACGGAACAATTCGAGAGATCTCATTATAGGAGTAATGACTCTCGGACGGGTCTAAGGGAAATTGAATGCGTACGCATAAGAACTAGAAGTCTAGAATTTATGCACACAATATGTAATTTAAAGTATGTTTCCTTTAATTATGTTTTATCACAATTCGAGAGATTTCATTTAATTATTTATATGCCCGTTTATATCCTCGGCCTTGCTGAGGATTACCTCCAAACGGATGACCCCTCAGGGGCCGACCCTTCATCAGGCTCAAGACGACCACTCAGAGTGGCCGACCTTTCATCATGTTCCAGACGACCCTACGAGGGGCGGACCCCTCCAACGGACTCCATACGACCCCTGAGAGGGGTCAACCCTACTAGAGGCCGACAGTACGAGGCCAGAATTGGGCCAGACTCACTACCGGAAGAAACTTTGCCCTCGGCCTCGGCTCATAGGCCGAGGGTGATATCATCACAGTGCGTGGTTTTGGGAGATGCGTGGAACAGTGCGCGTGAGGTTGACATGGCACAGGGGAGACCATTATAACAAAATCACACCCTCACGTGAGGGAATATTATGTCATCATTTGGCATCTACAGGTGTCCACAGGGGACTGGCTAGATCATGATTCACATGCACCATGCATACTTGGGGGGTACACTACACCCCCCCCAAGACCTATATATACTTGTCACCTACACCCCTACAGGGTATCGATCCATTTTTACTACAACCCTAGATAAAACTCTGCTTGTACACACAGTAGAGAGAGAGAGGGGGTTATGTGCATTGTGTCCAAGGCCATTAGTGCCCATACTTAGTGGATCAGACACTCACAGTGGATGTAGGCCAAATTGGCTGAACCACTATATATCATTGTCTTATTTTATCTTATACTTATCCCCTTCTACATACTTATACACTTATACATCTCTATGGCTTCCATAGCTGCTACTGTTTGAGCTCACTATCACTTATCCGGTGGTGCTAAATCTTAGCATCATCAGTTTGGTGCCGTCTGTGGGAATCGAGAAGACATCTCTTCCTTTGTACAGCTTGACCTCACTGGGCACTCTGGTGGTGAACCAACACTCCTCCTGAGAGGAGGTGTTTCACTATTGAAAAAGACCCACTAAGGTCCCAAGCTCACGAGTCTTTTCTTCAGTTCAACTTCTCATAGCTCAAGCACATGGCACCTGAGATGCCACCACCACCACTTCCCCCACCAGATGAGGGGGGAAGACCCAGTTCCAGCCAGCCGCCACCTCAGTCTGAGATGGCTGATGTAGAGGCAGCCTTAAAGTCCCTGGCAGTAAGCCAGTGGATGATGGAGGAGCAGTTCACAACTCTAAGCCAGAACATACTAAGGGCACCAGGAGTTTCACCTGAGATGATTAGTCCGGCAGCAGCTCCAGGACAGCATGAGGCCAGGGGACCACCCCAGGCACCACGCAAAGACCTTCCACCCCCTCAGCGACGTAGGGATGTTCCTGACCCCCGGCGTCTACGCCTGGGGAGGCAAGGAAACCCTTGCCCTGAGGATAGGTATGACGATCCGGAGGTGTAGGAGGCCCCTATAGAGTACTGGGAACCCTATGAGGTCTCCAACAATACTGTACGACCTCTCCAGGACAGTAGAGGAAAGTGCGGGAGACCAAACACTGCTGATCGCCCGAGGAGCTTTGCTTTTGATCGCTTGAGCAGGGGGTCGGTCTTTGAGAGGCTAGGCCCAGTAAATGACCTTCGGGAACAGTTTTCCAGGCCAAGAAGTGCTGCGAGATCCAGGAGGGATACAGCAGATGGCCGACCCCGAGGACGAGATGACAGCCAAAGGGAAGTGAACAGCCGACACAGGCCTGCTGCAGCAGAACCCTCCGTCCACCTCGGAGAGGTAGCAGGGGATAACATCGGCCAGGCCGACCCTGTGAGGCCCTGGAATGACTCAATCCAGCGGTTAGAGGATAAGATCGGTGATATACTGAAGAGCCGAGACCCTCTTCAGAGTGAGTACACCATAGGCTCACCCTTTGTGGCAAAGATAGTCAACTTCCCCACGCCGTCAAAGTTCAAGCCACCCGTGGTCACCCCAAGGTATGACGGGAGCACCAACCCCGTCCACCATGTGGAGATGTATCAGTCAGAAGCAGACATATACTCTATCTCATATGAGATGATTTGTCGTGCCTTCTCTGGTACCTTGACTGGGGCTACGCATGTCTGGTACACGTCTCTTCCAAAAAATTCCATTGGAAACTTTAAGTAGTTGGCAGACCTGTTCATCCATAATTTCTGCTTTGGGGTGAGGCCACAAAAGAAGACCACCCACTTGCTCTATGTTAAGCAGGGGAAGAGTGAGAGTCTGAGGGACTATATAGCCAGATTCAATAAGGAGAAGCTGGAGGTGGAAGATTATGAGGGGAGCATAGCTATGACAGCCCTGATTGGAGGACTCCAAAAGGGGAAGCTGTTATGGAAGCTTGCTGAAGACCCTCCGAGGATGATGGCCGAACTGTTGTCAACAGCAGGAAAGGTGATGAACGCTGAAGAGGCGATGGCTGTAAAATATGAAGACGAAAGAGGTTCTAGTGGGAGTAAATACCCTAAGAAGAACAAAGAGGGGAAGAAGAGGTCCACGGATGACAAGTTCGCTGGTTACACCCCTCTGACGGTCAGCTGTGAACAGATTCTCAATGAGATAAAGAGTGATCGGTCGCTGAAATGTCCTGAGAAGCTGAGGGCAGCCCCCAGCAAGAGGAATAAGAACCTGTGGTGTGAATTTCACCAAGACCACGGCCACATAATAGACAAATTCTTTTCTCTGAAAGATCAGATTGAGAAGATGCTGAAGGAAGGGAAGCTCAGAAAGTACGTCAATAAAGGCGCCTTCAAGAGGGGCCTAGGGGACGACCCCAGAAAGAATCGAGGCGATGCATGTAGAGAAGGTCCTCAAAAAAGAGGGGACGACCCTTCTGATGATGAGGACGACCCTGACCTCCCGCCGAGAGACGACCACGGCCCTGTCCAGAGGCTTAATATGATCTCGCTCGGAGTGGGAATGATCTCCGGGGGTCTTGCAGGAGGAGGGTCTGAGGTCGCCGATAGGAAGGCCCATGTGGCTGACGCCAAGGCAGTGACGAAGACGGTACACGCAACCTCCCTGGAGGTCAAGTCAGAAAAGAGGAAGAAGGTTGATATGGACACACTGGTAGTAGGGTTTTCAAGAATGGACTTCAAAGGCCTCTTAGCCCCACATGATGACCCTCTCGTCATCACTACCAGGGTGCACGGCTGCGAGGTGCCAAGGATGTTGGTAGATGGAGGTAGCTCTGCAGACGTGATGTTTTGGCCATGCTTCAAAGCCTTGGGTCTCAGCCATGCTAGACTCGTCCCCTACCATCATCCACTGATTGGGTTCATTGGGGAAAAGGTTCATCCCCTTGGGGTATATGAGGCCGATGTGAGGATGGGGGACGAGTGGCATAGATGGCTCACCAAGAAGGTCAGTTTCTTTGTGATGGATGAGCAGGTGTTTTGGGCCTACAACATTGTGTGGCCCTCAAGGGGTTTGAAGCTGTGCCATCTACGGTCCATCAGATGATCAAATTTCCTACCCCTTACGGGGTGGGGGAAGTTCAGGGAGACCAGACGACAGCGAGAGAATGTTACTACAACTCCGCTGAAGAAAGGGAGACACTCAAGAGAGGTACTACCACTTACAATATTGATACCTTATACCCCATGGATGAGACGAAACTAAAGAAATGAGAGTCCGCGGAAGAGGTAGAATCCATCATCCTCGATGAGGGTGACCAAAAAAAAACTGTCCAAGTCAGCAAGTCTCTGAGGCCCAATATCAAGGAAGACCTCATTAAACTGTTGAGGAGAAGGCGAAGCGTCTTCGCCTGGAGTCATGTAGATATGCCATGGATTGACCCTGAAATCATGTGTCACAAGCTCAATGTGGTAGAGGGAGTGAAGCCGATGAGGCAGAAGAGGAGAATTTACTCCAGAGAAAAATACGAGCTCATCAGGGACGAGGTCAAAAAATTGGAAGATGCTGAATTTATCAGAGAGGTCATCTACCCTGAATGGCTGTCTAATGCAGTCATTGTCCCAAAGGCCAATGGCAAGTGGAGAATGTGCATGGACTTCACAGACCTCAACAAGCATTGTCCTAAAGACAGCTTCCCTCTCCCCCGCATCGACCAGATGGTAGACGCTACCGCAGGCCATGAGCTCATGAGCTTCATGGATGCCTACTCAGGGTATAACTAGATTTTCATGAACCCTGAAGACTCAGAGAGGACCACCTTCATCACTGACAAGGGGACATACTACTACATGGTCATGCCCTTTGGCCTAAAAAATACGGGGGCAACGTACCAGCGCCTCGTAAACAAAATGTTTGAAGACCAAATTGGGAAATCTATGGAGGTCTACGTAGACGACATGCTGACTAAGAGTATGAAGGAAGAGGATCATGTGGCAGACCTGGAGAGGACCTTTAATACGATGGACAAGTACCAGATGAAGCTTAATCCGGCCAAGTGTGTCTTCGGGGTCAGAGCAGGGAAGTTCTTGGGGTTCATTGTCAACCAAAGAGGCATCGAGGCCAATCCTAAGAAGATAAAGGCCCTTATTGAAATGAAGACCCTGAAGTCCATTAAAGACGTTCAGAGGCTCACTGGGAGAGTTGCTGCCTTGAACAGGTTCGTGTCTAGGGCCACAGAGTTTGCCATTCTTCAAGATCCTTAGGAAGGCCTTCGAATGGAGTGAAGAGTGTGATGAGGCTTTCAGGGACCTAAAGTCATACTTAGGGTCTCCCTTGCTGCTATCACGACCCGTGCAGGGTGAACGACTTTAAGTGTACCTCGCCGTCTCAGAGTCGGCTATTAGTGCAGCCATTGTGAGAGATGAAGACGGGATACAGAAGCCTGTGTATTTTAACAGCAAAGCACTCCAGGGGGCAGAGCAAAGATACCCGAGGATGGATAAGTTGGCCTATGCCTTGATCCATGCCTCGAGGAAGATGAAGCCGTACTTCCAGTCCCATACAATGGTCATCTTCACCGACTCTCCTCTTAGGCAGGTCCTACACAAGCCAGAAAAATCAGGTAGGTTGATAGCCTGGGCTATAGAGCTGGGGGAGTTTGATATTGTGTATCAGCCTAGGACGGCCATTAAGGGGCAGGCATTGGCAGACTTCGTGGCTGAGTTCACTTGGGAAGATGATGAGGCCGAGGGTGAGACCCTCGAGAAGACGGATACAGAAGACAAACCCGCAGACACACCCGCAGATAGGGCTGAAACGAGCACCGCTAGAAGGAAAGCGACTAAAAATGAAGAAGGAAGGTACATCTTTAGACAGGGGTCCCTCTCTGAGGGAAATTTTTCAGAGGGAAAGTCTCTGTGGAGCCTCTTCGTTGACGGGTCCTCCTGTGACATCGGAAGTGGGGCTGGACTGATACTATCAGCACCCGATGGCACAGACGTTGAATACGCCCTGAGGTTCAACTTTAAAGCCTCCAACAACAAGGATGAATATGAGGCCTTAGTAGCAGGCCTCTCCTTGGCCAAGTCTCTTAGTGTCGGCCAGATTTTGGTCCATAGTGATTCAAGGCTAGTAGTGAATCAGATACTAGGAGCCTACGAGGCTAAGGACGAGAGGATGGATAGGTACCTTGAGAAGGTGAGGTCATTACTAAAGGGCTTCAGAGAAGTGAAATTAAGGAGGGTACCTAGGCTCGACAATGGTTGTGATGATGCCCTTGCTAGGTTGGTCTTGGCAACAAGAACAGACATCAGGAGGACGGTCCCAGTTGAAATTTTACTTCGGCCAACTATTGAGGACGCTGAGGGAACACTCAGTAATTGACTAAATGTTTCTCAAGAAGCTTCGTGGATGGACCCCCTGATCATATACATTAAAGAGGGTGAGATGCCAGAAGCAAGGCAGGAAAGGAAGAAGCTGAGGTACAGGGTTGCAAAATTCACTGTCATCGGAGACACCTTATACAAAAAAGGGTTTTTGCTCCCCTTACTTAGGTGTGTGCATCCCTCAGAAGTCCCTTCCATTTTGCAAGATGTGCACGAAGGATCGTGCTCAAGCCACATCGGGGGCAGATCGTTAGCGAAAAGGGTGATCACCCAGGGGTACTAGTGGCCGACCTTGGGGAAAGATGAAGTGGAATATGTAAAAAAGTGCGACAAATGTCAAAGATTTGCCACCATCCCTCACCAGCCCCATCAGCCTCTTACTTCCATTACATCCCCATGGCCATTTGCAGTGTGGGGGATCGACCTAGTAGGACCCTTGCCTAGGGCCATCAATAACTATCGATTCCTCATCGTAGCCATTGACTATTTTTCAAAATGGGTGGAAGCGGAGCCGATGGTGACGATCACAGAGCAGAAGACCTTCCAGTTCATCTGGAAAAATATTATATGCAGATATGGTCTCCCCAACACCCTCATATCGGATAACGGGACTCAGTTCAAGAATGCCTCTCTACAGAACTACTGTAAAGGGTGAGTATTAAGCAATTTTTCTCCACACCTGGCCGACTTCAGGCCAATGGGCAAACAGAAGTTACAAATAGGACAATCCTAGATGGAATCAAGAAGAGGCTTGAGGAGGCAAAAGGAAGATGGGTCGAGGAGTTATATGTCGTGCTATGGGCATACAGGACGACAATGAGGACCTCTACCGGAGAGACCCCATTCATGCTAGCTTATGGATCAGAAGTCGTCATCCCCACCGAGATTGAGTTTCTTACCCATAGAGTCCAGATGTATAACCCCCAGAAAAATGCAGAGGAGAGGAGACTCGACTTGGACCTGATTGAGGAAAGAAGGGAGGACGTTGAGATACGGCAGGCCGCCTACCAGCAGAGGACCACAAGGTTCTACAGTCAGAGGGTGAAATAGAAGCCTATCGCAGTGGGGGACTTGGTCCTCAAGAAAACTTGGCAAAAGAGAAACAAGCTCTATCCCAATTGGCATGGCCCATATAGGGTCATCGATGAAGTCATCCCTGGGACCTACAGACTAGAAAACCTAGAGGGGGAACCTTTTTCCAACCCCTGGAATGCCGATCATTTGAAGAAATACTATCAGTAGTGTTATAAGGTCTTAATAGACCATAATTGTAATAAGAGTTTCTCCAACATAACACTTTGAAAATTAATGAGAAATATCAGTGTTTTCCCTCATCCTGTGGTTATCAGTTCTAGCACGCACGGAAACATCTACAGAGAACCACCCTCGGCTATAATGGGGACCGGTGGAGGGGACGACCCCACCACTGTCCTCAAGAAAGACGAGGGAAGAGTTAAAAACCATTAAATTGGTAAGTTGATCCCTCGTCTATAATGGGGACCAGTGGAGGGGACGACCCCACCACTGTCCACAAGAAAGACGAGGGAAGACAAAATCCATTAAATTGGTAAGTTGATCCCTCGGCTATAATGGGGACCAGTGGAGGGGACGACCCCACCACTGTCCCCAAGAAAGACAAGGGAAGACTTTAAAATCCATTAAATTGGTAAGTTGATCCCTCGGCTATAATGGGGACCAGTGGAGTGGACGACCCCACCACTGTCCACAAGAAAGACGAGGGAAGACTAAAAATCCATTAAATTGATAAGTTGATCCCTCGGCTATAATGGAAACCAGTGGAGGGGACGACCCCACCACTGTCCTCAAGAAAGACGAGGAAATACTTTATTAAAACCATTAATTTGATAAGTTGATCCCTCGGCTATAATGGGGACCAGTGGAGGGGACGACCCCACCACTGTCCTCAAGAAAGACGAGGAAATACTTTATTAAAACCATTAATTTGGTAAGTTGATCCCTCGGCTATAATGGGGACCAATGGAGGGGACGACCCCACCACTGTCCTCAAGAAAGACGAGGGAAGACTTAAAAACCATTAAATTGGTAAGTTGATCCCTCGCCTATAATGGGGACCAGTGGAGGGGATGACCCCACCACTGTCCTCAAGAAAGACGAGGGAAAACTTTGTAAAAAACCATTAATTTTGTGATTAACCCTCAGCTATAATGGGGACCAGTGGAGGGGACGACCCCACCACTGTCCTCAAGAAAGACGAGGGAAGACTATAATGAGGGCCAACGCAGGGGTTCACCCCTTGTTCACCCTCAAGAAAGACGAGGGAAAGGTTGGTGGCTAACAAAAATAGCAAATCATGAAAGAAACTGATATAGAAGACAGTAAAGGAGACGATATGATATTAATGAAAGTGTGATACAAGATATCCAAGTGTTTTACAAAAGAGAGTACAAAAATAATAACTACATTATGAGGGTATGGGCTACAGACAGCCACCCTAAGGGACAATATCAGAGGGCAGAGCCTCAACATCCACCAAACGGGTCTCTTCAACAACCATAACCGGCTAATTCTCAGATGTGCCGACCCCCTCAGCCTGCACTTGGGATTCTACTTGGGACAGAGCATCGGCGATCAGAGGGTCATCCAATCCAACTGCCTCAATCGAAGGGAGGACCGAGGGGATGACATCGCCAAATCTGAGGAAGACCCATCGACAGGCCGTCCTGATCCCCCTCTCCAGATATTCAAGACCGAGTCCCTGAAACTCGTCAGAAACCTTGTAAGCCTCAACAGCATCGGCGTTGGCTTTTTTGATAGCTTCTTCGAGATCAGTCTTATGCTTGACCTCCATGTTGAGTAAAGCCTCATCTTTCTCCTTTATTAGCAAGTCCTTGGCCTGCTGGTCGGCATCATGCTGCCTCGTCAGCTCATCTAGGACCATGACATGCTCAGTCCTAGCACTCTCCAGTTCAGCCCTCGCAAACTCGAGCTCTGTCTGCAAGTCAGTCTCATGCTGAATGGCCCTCTCAGCTTCATGAAACTTCTGTTGGTTCTCAGCCATCCACTTAGTGGCTGAGGTGAAGGCACAAACATACTGCGCAAAAAATAAATAGATGTCAAGAGGGGCCAAGGGAACAGTTAGTGAGAATGAAATTAAAATAGGTGGGTCAAGACCAATACCTGTGCAAGGGCATGCAGACCGTAGTCATACACTTTGGTTGGGGGCATCTTTGATAAGAAGTCGTAGTCAGCAGCCGAGGGTGCAGAAAACATTGAGGCCTTGGCTGCCCTCAAGTTTGTAAAGAGCGACGAGAGCTCAACCCTCAGATGCGCCAGGTTTTGAAACCAGAAGGCCCCCATACTGGACGAAGAGGTCGTCCCCTCAGTGGCTTCAACCATGGCCCTCGTCCGAGATTCTGGCCGAGGGTCAAGAGGGGCTTCAGGATCCTTTCTTTTATGACTATCGGTGGTCGGCTCCACCACCGTCGGCCTAGCGGCCTTTGTCTTCCTCGGAGCCTGCTGAGGCTCCTTCCCTTTCTTCTTGGCCAATCCAGATAATAAGCTGGGAGCAGTCATTTCCCAAAGAGAGTCTAACGTACCTACAGGACGACCTGATAAGAGGACGACAGGTTAGAAAAATGCAGATCTAAAGAGAAAACACTTCAAAAATAAGTGAAGAATGGAAAATGTTCAGTATAACTCACATAGTTCTGTCAGAGGGCCGACCCCGAGACCAGCTTCTTTGAGGAACCGAGGGGTCATTAGGTCTTCGAATTTTTCAAGTTCACCCTCTCTCCCTCGTCCTCTCAGGTAATCAACAATGTCCTTCTCCTCCAGGCTAAGTCCAGGGTCTGATCTGGCCTTTATGGAGGGGTTAGACCATTTCCTGAGGACCCTCGGACCATCAGCGACAGGCTCCCACTCCCCAGAGATAAAGAAAACCTCTTTTTCCAATCATATTTGGAAGTTTGTGCCACATGGAGGAGTTTCTTCTCAGACCTCCTTGACCCCAGGTGATAATATCCAGGCTATTTGGACGAGGAGGTGATGTTGTAGCAGCCCAAAAATAGGTCAGCCGAGGGCTTGTCGGTGAAGGCATTCCTCCATAAGGAGATATAGCCCACTATCGTCCTCCAAGAGTTGGGGGGAAGTTGACAGGGAGCAACACCAAGGGCAGATAGGATATCTACGATGGCAGTATGCAGAGGGAATCTGACTCCAACTTTGAACATTTGTTCATAAACTGCAACCTCTCCCTCGCCACAATAAAAAACCCTCTCATCCTCAGAAGTAACCCTCATAGTCACGCTGGGGGGCACTCCATAGGCATGCCTCCATATCAGGAGGTCGCGATCCCTAACAGAGTAGATAAAGGACGAGGCATGGGAGGTATCAACTTCGTCATCTGTATCATTGTCCTCGTCCTCAGTCCCCTCCCCCTCGGCCTCGTCATCTACCGGAGGGCCCTGGGGGAAAGCCACTTGGAAGGCATGGGGAGAAAGGGTTGTTACAGGAACCGCCTCGGAGGGGACCGTACCGTCGGCCTCTCGGCCTGGGCTTAGATCAGATGTCTCCCGCCTACCAGAAGTTCTAGCGCCAGTTGGCGAGGATACTCTCTCGTCCATCGCACTTGAATGACTCTCGGCTGGACGAGCGGACGACCCACAAGACTCAGACGGTTCAAATGGTTTTATGGTGGCAAGAGGAATGGGAAAGATGGGTCGTACCCAATTAGGATCGGCCCCTCGTCTCCTCTCTTCCTCTTCCTCTACTCATCTGATCTCTGCAAAAAGATTTTCTCTCAAACCTGGGAATTCAGACGCTAAACTGTAAAGCTTCCTAAGCATTAAAAGGGAAGACCCTACACTTGGAGGAATTTGAGGAACTTCACTACAAACAAATTTGCAGTTGACCGAATTAGACTTTCGGATTAAAAAGGGAATTGATGATTTTCACTCAAGAACACTCAAGAACATCCAAGAAACAGTTACCGGAGAAGACAGCGGAAAAAGCTATGGGATAACCCAAAGAAAATGCAGCCCCACAAACCTAAAAAGCAAATAGAAATAAAGGCAAAAGAGAGCGTTGGGTGAAAGAGATTACCTGATAAAGAGAGCAAGAACGTTGCTAGGCTTGAAGGATTGAAGGCTGCAGAAAATGGCGATGAAAACTGATAAAATTCTAGAGAGAGAAGGCTTGGGCGCGAAGAAGAAGAAGAAGGAGAGAGAGTTTGAAAATCTCTTAAATACCTTAGCAATGAGTGGGCCCATTGACCAAGGCAGGACACAGCCCACGAGGAAGGCATCATTACGGTGCAAGGACCCAAGCAAAGTGTGGAACCGCCATGCCTTGGAAACTGGTATAGCAATGAGTGTTTGCCCAGGTGTCACTCACCTAACCGATCATACATGCATCTCATTTAAAACACTATCCCTTAGCCATCTCAACAACTCCTATGGCTAAGGGCTGGTGGGTGATTGATATACCCGTTTATATCCTCGGCCTGGCTGAGGATTACCTCCAAACGGATGACCCCTCAGGGGCCGACCCTTCATCAGGCTCAAGACGACCACTCAGAGGGGCCAACCCTTCATCATGTTCCAGACGACCCTACGAGGGGCGGACCCTTCCAACGGACTCCATACGACTCCTCAGAGGGGCCGACCCTTCACCACTCTCCAGACGACCCTACGAGGGGCCGACAGTACGAGGCCAGAATTGGGCCAGACTCACTACCGGAAGAAACTCTGCCCTCGGCCTCGGCTCATAGGCCGAGGGTGACATCATCACAGTGCGTGGTTTTGGGAGACGTGTGGAACAGTGCGCGTGAGGCTGACATGGCACAGGGGAGACCGTTATAACAAAATCACACCCTCACATGAGGGAATATTATGTCATCAGGTATCCACAGGGGACTAGCTAGATCATGATTCACATGCACCATGCATACTTGGGGGGTACACTACACCCCCCCAAGACCTTTATATACTTGTCACCTACACCCCTACAGGGGATCGATCCATTTTTACTGCAACCCTAGCTAAAACTCTGCTTGTACACACAATAGAGAGAGAGAGAGGGTTATGTGCATTGTGTCCAAGGCCATAGTGCCCATATTTAGTGGATCACACACTCACAGTGGATGTAGGCCAAATTGGCTGAACCACTATACATCATTGTCTTATTTCCTCTTATACTTATCCCCTTCTACATACTTATACACTTATGCATCTCTATGGCTGCCATAGCTGCTACTGTTTGAGCTCACTATCACTTATCCGGTGGTGCTAAATCTTAGCATCATCAATTATGTAATTTAAAGGATGTTTCATTTAATTTAAAGTACGCATAAGAACTAAGACTTATAGCAATTTATATCAATATCAATATCAATACAATTCAAATTCGATTTCAATCTACACCAATCTATACTAATATCAATACCAATTCAAATTTAATTTCAATTTATAGAAACGGATACTATACAATTACAATGTTTACAAATTAAAAAAGGTTATTAATGTTTAGAGAATTTCATATGTTTTAATCCATTTCATAAGGATCTAAGGGGATGGTAACACTATATGACTTCTCATGAAATATGATACTACATTAAATGCATGTTAATGCTATTAAAGGTTTTAGTTGCCACTACTGCCCATCATTAAACTTCGTGCGTGGGTTGTCTAACCGAACTAAAATCCCAACAAGGACCCCCCCCCCCCCGGGCGCGATACCCCTTCATTTAAATAAGGTAGTTTTTAAGACAATTTAACAGGATTTAATATGAAATAATAAGGCAAGAATTTAAATATCTATGTGTGAAATTAATCCAACTTGTCCAACTCAAGCGTCAAACAACAAAACCAAAAACCAAACCAAATATAAAAATGTATCCCGTACTCCTTATCTCGTCTACATGAAAAAAATATTAACAATTACAAATTTCTCAAGTAAGGGTTCATACTGTGTTCTTGCACAAAGAGGAACACATAATTATTTTACAAGGATGTGTACGTCATAAGGAGGTTAATCAATATATTTCAAATGTTCCCAATCATTTATAATACTATTACATGGCATAAATAAGGTCCGCGTGTCAAATATTGAAACCCCACACACACTAATACACACACCCACACACATACCTCTCCACACACTACCCCCTCCCCCAGACACACACCCCTTTACCCCCCTTCCCCCCACCCCCACCCCCATTGCTGCGTGCCTGCCCCCACCCACTGCCCCTACCCCACACACCTACACACACATGCACACACACACACACACACACACACACACACACACACACACACACACACACATATATATATATATATATATACACACACACACACACACACACACATGTACATAGGAGAGAGAGAGAGAGAGAGAGAGAGAGAGAGAGAGAGAGAGAGAGAAATGGTGGGAACCGAAACTGGTGGGGAAAAAAGAGGCGGTTGGGTTTTTAGTAAACAAAGTTGTCATGGACTTGTCAAGGTCTTTGACCGTGACAACTCTGTGACAACAGTACTTGTCACGGTCAATAACCGTGACAAGCCGTTATCAAGGACTTGTCACGGTCATTGAACGTGACAAAAAATGTGTGATATTTTGTCACGATCAATGACTGTGACAAAGATTGTCGTTTCAAAGGTGAAATTTTTTCCTTTTTAGTGTAGTGTCTTTTATGAGGTAGATCATGTGGACAATTGATGATTAAAGAAGCCTTCGTGGTGTTAGAAACGTCTAGAAAAAATTTCGATGCATCTTAGATTCAAAGCTTCTAAGTCCATCTATGGTTTTAGGTGACCAAGTAGTACTCCTATAAGAAAAGTTTCTATAAAAATTACAATGCCTAAGTGACTTGATTATGATTTGGGTTTAGATAATCATACTGATTCAGGGTAATTTAAGAATGAATCTATATAGTCCTTGGGACTTAGTGTTAGAAATGGTTATATAGAATTATGGTATTAGAAAATTGAGGTGGTATTGAAAAACAGGATCTCTTGTGTCATCAAAGGTGTTGGCCTAAAGTTTTATAGGTAGTACCCAATGCCCCGTATCCCATAAAAAGTTTTATAGTGGTGCTAGCTTGTGATCTAGGAAATGAGTGAAATGGCTATGTAGTGAGACAAGTTAGTTGTCATGGTTGAGTGTTCAACAAGGTTAAGTTATATTACATAATGATTTTGATCTCAGGTTATAATTATGAACATGAATGAGAATCCGTACTAACAATGCCTTGGATATATGTGTTAAGTATTAGCTAATGAGTTATTAGTACAGTGATAGATACTATCTAGTAATGGTGAACTTTAGATTGTGCTTCGTATATTACAATATCAAGGATGTATCTCTTTAAACTTTGGGGATTTCTTATGATTTGAAGGGAATAGATTTACAGCTGGTGTAACACATAGTAATTGAGTTTGTGTTTGGCCCTCGAAAAAAAATTAACGGACATGATCAGGTGTTATGCTTGGTAAGATTTTGTCGTGATCACTCATATTCTAGAATGTGCATGATCATTGAAGATGATTGAATTGGTGTCGTTTACATGAAACATTGGGAATTTTTTTATGTGGATGCATATGTTGTTGATGTTTGTAGTACAATTTCATCGCTTCATTTTATGGAGATACTTTGGAGTTAGTGCTATGTCTTGTTGATAAGCTTGCATTAAGATATGACCCTTCTCAATATTATCGAAAATAAGTTGATATGTGCTAGGTTTTACACTTGGGTATTTTAGAACGTGATGATGGTCATTATGATTTTAGAGATAGCACCCGGGATGGAGTGTTAAGCTTGATTATAACACCTACATATGCTACTTTTGTGGTTGGTTTGACTCTACTGAGGAGAATCATAAGGTATTAGGCATGGATAATTCTTAAAAAAATTGAGGTGTCATTATAACTCGTCCGATAGTTATGATTTGGGATCACATAGGACGTTGTTAATTATTATTATAGTGATGGTCCGAAGGGTAAGATTATGTGAGTGTTGTGTTTCGCGAGATGAGAAAGATCTGGAGGTTTGAAAGCTAGCAATCCCATGTGGAGATTGTGGAGACTTGAGTATGTAGGTCAGTGACTAACATTAAGAAATAAGAAACGTAACTTTTCTTTGATATGAAGGATACAAAAAGTAACCTCGGCCTTAAGGAGGTAATTCTATAATTTTACATTCCCAGGTGAAATGGTTCCCAAGTCGTTGTCTTTGAAAATGGGTAGTCGTGATTAGTAATTCAATACAGGGCGCGTGACATGGGTAAGACTTTAGCACACATATAGGTCGGTGAAATTTTAGACTTCAAGTGTACGTTGTGGTTCTTCCTTCACGTGGCATGGTTCATTACCCGAATTCAATTATTTTATTCTGGAGTGGTAATCGCGTAATCCATTTCATCTTATTTTGTCTTTTTTGATCTCGGTGATGGGAAGTTGTTATTGTGTCAGTTATGGGTCTGTATTCAGGTGTGGCATTGCGTAAGCTCAGTAGTGATTCGAGATAGGCCAGGTTGAGGTTGATGCCTCATGGTACAAGAGTACACTCTTCATCAAAAGAACCTTTGTTTTACATCGATTAGTGTGTACGCATGGTCTTGTGGTTTGTTGCATGTAGTTTGCTGCATGTAGCTTTCGTTTAACACAGTCGCTAGTTAACCGGTATAGTTGGTTACGATTTATATAGTGGATTTGAGGTCATGACTCTAAGATATTAATATTAGAACTTTATGGAACATTAAATGCTAGTTTTTTGCTTCGTAATGACTTTGCAGATTCAGAATGTAGCCTCTCATGCGTATTTGGGTTGTTATACCTCGGATGACTCTAGCTTAATGCGTAGTTTCGTAGGAGGCATCGGTCGGATGGACCATTGGGATTACATGGATGTCTCAAAATCACTAATGCGAATGTTTATTAATGTTGAGGATGTATCTTCCTAGGCTAGGAAATATCCAAATCGTTTGATGAAACTTAGGCTTGTAAAACCCGGTGTTCGAAATAATTCATGATAAAGAGTTCTTTGGGGTGTGAGCATGATATTGCCAACTATCAACTACTTTGAAGTATTTTTTAGATGGACATGTTAGTCATTCTTAGGACTTAGCAATAATATCTTTGTATCCACTGCGATTGTATCAAATTAATGGTATTAAATCGTTGGGTTAGACTATAGTGTTAAAGACATCTAGGATTGGAATTATATTGTTGGATGAATGATTTGTGAGTTTTATGATCATAAAATTCGAGGAAGAAATTTCCTAAGGAGGGAAGAATGTAATACCCGCGCTATAAAATAGGTATTTAATGTTATTTGAAGTGTTCTGTCCAAAGGAAAATTCGAGGAATAAATAGCCCAAGTGTAACACGTCAAGTAATACGTAAGGTGGCGTATTACGTAAATGGTTTAAACAAGAAAAATCCCATGATTCATGTATCTCATGAATGCATATTTAATCTTTAATAGTATTATCTAGGATGCTCGTTAAGTTTGAGGGGCAAATATTAAGGAACGGATGTGACATGGACAAGGTTAATACAATGCAAAATTTAAATGGTACGAAAAGAAAAGTATCACAATATGGACTAAACGAGAAATTTTTATGTTTCATGGTTCACATGAGTTTATAATGACTTTAAATAATTACTTTAAGTACTTCGTTTAATTTTCATGCGATTCGGACAAGCAACGAGCGCTACACGAGCCTGGGTACAAATTGTGTGACGGCGAAACTCCAATTTTGCGTGAACTATTTTCGACAATTGGTAAGTAAAAAAATAATTCAACCATATATTTAGACTCATAAAAATATAAGGAATATTATCATGGAGAGAAAAATAAAAATAATATATTTTTGTACGGAGGTCTAGATTCTAGTACGTATCATATAGGATGTTTTGAAAGGTCAAAAAAATATTGCGAAGAAGTTCTAAGGGTTTAGAATTTCAAAAAAAAAAAAAAAAATATATATATATATATAGAGAGAGAGAGAGAGAGAGAGTGATGAAAATCAGCATTTTGGCATTGATTTTGGGTTGGTCTTGAGTGTCACATATGCCAAGCTTGTTTGCATTGTATTATCCCTTTCACACTTCATTTGCAGACTTTCATTAGAATTCTTTCACCCTTTTAGACCACCTAAAATCTAACATTTAGGGTCAATACTTCCCATTTACTCTTTAAAGATTATAGGAAAGAGGGAGAAGGGTTCATATTGGGGAAGTAATGGGTTATCAGATTATCACTTTCCCCTCTCACTAAAAACACTCTCAAGAGTCATATTTCTATTCTCAAATTCGCAGCTCATCTTTTCCTCACAATTTCCCTACCCAAAGTCCATGAAAATGGGTTAAACGTCCATTAAAGCTTCACTTGGAAGGTGGGACAACATGTTAGGGGTTTAAAAATGGGTATTTGGGGGAAATAACGAGGACTTTCAAGGTGTTAAAGAAGAAGGGTGGGATGAAGCTTGGAAGGTTCACTCTTGAAGCTTCGAGGTTTCATTTGTGAATCCCCTTGAGGCTAACTTTGAAGGTGGGGAGTCACCCACCTTCTCTAATTTTTTCAAGACCATTTAGGTGGGATTTTCTAACTTTGAAATATGTTTAGAACTTAGTATATTTTCAGCTTGTTGTCTTACATATTTTAGACTGGAAATATATAGGTTAAGGGTTAAATTCATTAATGGATTGTTAGTTGCATTATTAAAATTTGGTATGATAATGGTTAGTTTAAATGAGGTTTTAAATGATATTTGAAAACCAATAAATTTCAAAAATATGATTGAAGAAATATATGAGAAAAAATGTATTTAAGTGAGGTTTCAAGAGTTGATAATGTGACTTCATGTCTTAGAATACGTTAGGTTTGTGTAAGCCATTTTTATGAATTAAAAGTAGGGTTTTAATCCTCAAAATGATGAAGTAGAAGAAGAAGATAATTTTTTACTTAAATAGGTCTAAAAGTGTTGAAAATTTATAAACACTATTCATGGACATTTCATGAAATAAAATGTGTTAGAAGTGGGTTTTAATGAAGGAAATTTGATTTCTATATAACGTAATATTCTAAGTTTGTTCATGTAATTTTGTAAAATGAATATATGCTTTCCTAATTCAAATAAGAAGTTTATATGCAAAGAAATGCTTTCACTTTAAATGGGTATTTTCAAGTGTATAAACTCATAATAGAAAGCAGTACGGGTTTAATGTAGAAATATGAAAAAAGTAAGCGTCTTCCAGAAATAATTATGGGTTAAAAATTATTAAATGAAAGATAGGGGTTCAAAGGTGTAATTAGTAAGAAATTAGATGTTGAAATGTGAAAACCCAAGAATAAAGTATGTTTATTAAATATGTGAAAAATGAGGCTTTATTGTGTAAAATGTATGAACTTACATATTAAAGGTGGGTAAAGTGTAAAAATATGAAAGTTGAGTAAACTATACTAATGAACAAGGGTTTTAATTGTTAAATGTGTTTAAGTGTTGAATTGCAAATTTAAACTACTTTTTGGAAAAATGGCACTTGTTAAAGGACTAAATTGTGAGTTTGGCAAAAAAAGGGTAAATTGATAATTTACATAAAGTGGAACATTTTTATAAATTAAAAATGATGGAGAATGTTTTTACTAGTATGGGTGAATCAAATTAATTCCTAAAAACATGAATGATTTTTTGTATAAAATCAACATGGGTGTGAATAAAGGACTTAAAGGTGAAAGTGATAATCTTCCAAGTTTAAATGGAAAGACGGACACTTAAGCTCAGGCTTTGGGTTCGTCCCATAAACGTTGATTAATGCGAACATTGGGATAATATTGAACACATTGACAAGATAATGGAATATTCAGATGATACAGAAGAAATCATAAAGCAGGGCATGATGTCCCTAATAGTGAAAGACCCCAAAGTAACTGCAGCAGCGTATAGCGGTGGAGACCAGTGGTGAGAGGGAACAAAGTCCGTGTTTGTTAGGTAAATCACAAAGATAACGATGAAATCAGGGACATTATGAGAAATGGATTATAAGTAAAAAAATAACCTAACTTGTGAGAGAAATTAATGTTCCAATTAATATATTGTGGGCAAGTATATTGAGAATAATGACAAATGTCCATAAGCAAAGTGAAATGGCTAAGAAAGTTGACATAATGGGTAATTAAGCTACCCATCGAGGTGAAAACCCATAATAAAACAAGTGTGTGTGTGTTTGTTATATAAGGCTTTCAATGTTATTCGATATTTTCTAACATGATGTGCGTGTGTGTTGAAAGAAAGTTTTAAGTAATGATTAGCAACTCGGGTATGAGTTAATGACCGTTGGGTAATCAACGTTTTGGAAGTAAATGAAATATTTTTTTTCTAAAAAATTTCCAATTGTTTAACGGTGGAAGTTAATGGGAAAGAATATCATTTCTAAGCCTAGAACACAAAACGCGTCTTTTGTAAGGACAAGGAAGATAAACGGTGTCAAATAACATTTTTGATATGAAATCGTTTAATACATTGGGACATGTATTTTCAAAGGTATATATGTAGATATATACGTATGTTCACATGCATGTAGTTGTAGCATGTGAGTTCTCTTTCTATCGTTCGTTTCTATACTGCATTTGTATACGTTCCCACTAAGCATTTGGCTCACATCCCTCCTTTTTGTTATGGCACGTTAGATGTTGTTCCATATTTTGGGAGCGTTATACACGTAAGTAATTATTTGCACTTACGATTATTAAATCTATTTACTTGTCATCGGGGAACTTCCATTAGGTCATATCACTTAGTTTGATGAAAGATTGAAACACAAGCTAACAAGAGGAACGTTAAATGATAATAAAGATAGGTTAGAAACATAATTTAGGACGTTTCATTGCACTTCAAAATTAACATACGAACCGAATCCGATTAATCCTTTATTGACCCTTAAATTCGGGTTTGGGAGTGTAAGGACATAAATTTCCAATTGAGTCCATTTATTATTTTGACTTAATTCCGTGAACAAAACTGTGTTTGTAATATGTCGTAGGGATATTTTATTTTGTCACGATCCCACTTGGCCTATGACGTATTGAAGAAAATTGAAGACGTTGCGATAAATATTCAAAGATTTTATCATGCTGAAGTTTAATTGGTGCAAGTTTAATCGTCTTCAAAGTTAATTGCATTACGAGATCAATCATGTATGAATGCGTATAATTAATGGTGCTTGAAATTGTTTTTATAAAAGATAAGGATGTAATTTTATAAAGAAAAATATTTTAAAATGTTTTTAAAAGTGTTTTAAGTGTTTACACTGCGTTTTAATTCTGATATACTCGAAATAGAGTTTGACTTATTTGGATCTCCTTTAAAAGAGACATTTTGAACTAAAAGTCAAACGGACACGTCAGCTCGTTCAAACGATATGAGGATCTCGCTCAAACGAGATGCCTAAGTCCCCCGAACGACGTGGCATTGTGGTTCGAATGACACTCTTTTTGAGGCAGTGCTTAATTATTATTTAAAGCGTGTTTGTGTCATAGTTTCGTAAATGTGCATTCTGGAAAACATTATTCGAACCAGAAACTTGTTTGCACATATTTTTCTAAGGTTTCAAAGCTTAAACAATTCCTTAGAAGTTTTCAAAGATCCGAGTTATCATTCTTATATGTTTACGTGATCTTACTGCACCAAAGAAGGTTTGTTCTATCATTGCCATCAAAGGGTTTAGCGGTGAAGAAAAGAGAAGGACATCTTGTTTGACATCGTAGACAAATCAAAGCCAATCGGTAGACACCGAGACATACGTGGACGCGTGAGTTGTGTACAAGTATGGTGAAAGAAGGAATTTCTAAGTGGGAACTGTGAGAGGAGTGGTTGAAGATCAGAAGATCGTCAAGACCCATGGGTATCAAGTCGTTGAGTGAGTCTTTGTATGTTCATTGTAAATCCGCATTCGTAGTGATTGCCTGGCTTTGGTCGTCCGAGGTTATTTTCCCGTTTTGGGTTTTTTACTCGTACATTCGACGTTGTGAGTATTCTTTTCTTTATTTTACTTGCTTTAATCACTAGATGCATGTTTAAGATTAATCAATATAAAATTGGTTTAAAGTAAGAATTGGGTTTTTCACAACTTAGTTTGGTGCATAATTAAAAGTTGGATAATTTTCAGAGAAAATTTAGTTTTGTTTGAAACACACATATTGGGAACCCTTTCAAATTGGTATCAGAGATACAAAACATATTTTATTTGTTTTGTGATCCCGTTTGTTTTCAAAGATGAGTTGTGGATATAATGAATTTTCTTGAACTCCTGATTTTGTTGGCACTAATTACACTTATTGGAAGATGAGAATGAGATGTGCATTAAAATCTATTGATGAGCTTGTGTGTCTAGAATTTGAGAAAGGTTGGACACCACCTGTCACTATTGTAGGTGAGGTCACTAGTTTAAAGCATGTTGAGTCTTGGACCAAAACTGAACGAAGAATTGCACAATATAATTCTAAGGGTCTTCACGTTATTGCTTCACATATCACACATGAAGAATATATTAGAATTATGACTTTCGAAACATCTAAAGAGGCTTGAGATATTTTGGAACTCACTCACGAGGGCACTAGCACAGTTAGGGCATCAAAACTTCAAAATATCACTACAGAGTTTGAGACCATTAGGATTTTAGAGAGTGAGACCTTTGATGAGTTTTATGCTAGGTTGTCCAATATTGTCAACTCGTCGTTTAACCTAGGTGAGAAAATTCCCAACAACCGTGTCATTAAGAAAATCCTTAGGTCGTTGCGTAGTAGGTTTGATGCGAAAGTGACCATTTTAAACTCCTTAGGTAGGTTAGATTCGATGAAACGAGAAGAGATTGTAGGTGACTTACAAACCTATGGAATCGATATGATTACCTCCAAGAAAGTACCTAAGGAAGAAAAGGGTATTTCTTTGAAAACCCGGAAGGAGGAAATTAAAGTTTCGAATTCCGATTCCTATTCTAATTTTTAGGATGTTGATTTGTTGGCAAAGAAATTTAAAAAATATATTAAGTTTCAAAAGCAATCGAAAAATGCCAAGAAATTTGAAAAATTCGAGAGCAACAAAGTAGATCCCACCTCTAAGGATAAGTTTTAAAAGCTCAAGAGAGATGAGTCGGATAAGTGTTTTGGGGGTGAGGGGTGCGGTCACAAATTTAAGGAGTGTCCCATTAGACATAAGAAACAGGGCAAGCAACCCATTGTCTATAGTGCCACCTTAAGTGATAGTGTTCCGGAAGAAGGAGAGAGTTACCCCACTGATCCTAACTTTGTTGCGTTTATAGTATGTCATGTGAGCAATGACGATTCTCATGTGCATGACACTTCCGAGGAGGTTTTGAGTGAATCCCATGTTAGTGTGGGAGAAAAGAGTGACGAGGAGGTGGTAGATGTGAAAGAGTTGCAAAATGTGTTTAATGAGTTGTATGCCAAAACGGTGAAGGTGGAAAAGGCTAACTTTAAATTCCAAGTTAAGTTGAATGAGCATGCCATAGAAAATAATGATAGTTTGATTGAGTATCTTAGGGAACGAGAGAATAAGTTTAGGGAGAAATTAAAGTTTGTGGAGAAAGAGATAGATAATCTCTGTGGTTTGTTGGAGTCCTTGAAAAAGGAGATTTTAGAGTTTAAAGAGTCTAGGCGTTTGCTCGAGTCTAGGATTTAAGAGTTGGAGGAGAGATTGAGTGACTCGTCTAGAGTCAATTTTGATTTGGAGGATAGGTCGGAGAATTTAGATAAGATCATAGGCACCGTCCAAATGGAGGGAGATAGGGGAGGTATAGGTTTTGGTGAGAAAGTTATTCCCATTCCCCCCGCACGCATGAGAAACACTAGGAAGGTTAGAAAAGGTCCGCATATAGGTAATCATTCCCGCCACCGCTACACTTGCACATTTTGTGGTAGGAAAGGTCACCTTAGGCGTTATTGCTATGACCTTAGACAAGATCCTAGGACGTTTAGGAATAAAGTTCCCCTGGTTCCCAAAACCCCCATGCGTCGTTTTACACCTACTTAGGAAATCATATTTAGTGGCTTTAGGAATTAAAGTTCATGATTCTCATTTGGGTGCACTTGATTCTTCCCATGCTAAATCTAAAGGATGATAGTGTTTCCATGTTTGTCATATGCTAGTTTGCTTCATGATATATTCATTGCTAGTATTATGACATGTGTATCATTTTGTTATAGTTTTCATTTGTTTGAGTTCTATTGAAAAATACAAAAAGATTTTGTTTTTAGAAAAAAAAATTTGAAAATCCAAAAAGATTTTGTTTTTGAGAAAACTTTTGAAAACCCAAAAATATTTTTCTTTTATTTAAGTCAAAATATGAAAAGCCAAAAATATTTTCGATTTTTGTTTTTGAGTTTACATGCTTGATGTGGCATATTGGTGCGCTTGGACCCCCCCCCCCTCCCCCATCGTTTTATTATCCATGTTGCTAGGACATTTAGTCATTATTATCAATGCTTAGAATGATCTTAACCTTTGTTTATATGGGGTTGTTTCAAAGTTGATATGCATTTTGATTCGACTTTGTATATATGCCAACATTGCACACATGCACGAGCTTATATGGATGTTTGAGATCTTTTGCATATTTGAACTTATGAGGCGTTCTTATCTCAATCTTGTCATCTATTCATAATTAGACTTAAGGATAAGTGTGCATGTAAGAACCATTTATCGTGAGGATTTAAATTGGTAAAACTGTTGAGTGATTTACGGGAAAGGGCTGCGAGAGTTCAAAATTGACTCATCGTGAAAGCCACCATTTAAAAGAGCCCAAAATAAAATGCAATATGCTAGGAAAAGGGACAAACTAGCTTAGTTCATTCTAAAGAAAATATGATATTATTGAGCGAGTTTGGATGGATTAAAAATTTAAACGGGTTTGCACAACTAATCCTAATGTTGAAACATTGCAATTTGATGCTATTGTTTGTAGAATCGTCAAAATTCTGGATTTGTGTGCATGTAGTATGTTTACTTCATTCAGCTCACACTTTAAATGTCATATGGATATGATAAAGTTTAATCATTTATTGCTATCAATTAGAGCTTCTTGATCTTTTCGATGTGTTGGAATTGTGACTCATTTGTTGTAGTTTCACGACCACTCATTCCATGCCCATGTTTGAGAACATCGATACTATGTTTTCATGTAACTCACATTATTAGTTTTTATGAGTTTTTGTGTTTTGTGCTAAAAGCCTACTATTTTAACACTATTTTGCTTCTGTCAGGCCCTTTCCTGAAATTTTATTTTGTGGAATTTTTTTCACTGGGCAATAATTTATAATATTTCTGCGAATCTGAGAAATTTTGATAGGTCGCGAGAAGTCGTTCAAATGACATCTCTATGTCGCACGAACGGCAATTGTACTTCGTTCGAGCGACGTCCTCTACTCGTTTGAGCGATGTCCCTGGCTGGTTCGAACGAGAGGCTATTTTATGACTTCTGATTGGTTTGCAGTCCTCTGGTTTAAATTGGTATTGTTTTTTGTACTGCTGGAAGTGTTCTTGGACTGATTGGTTTATATGCAGGATTTATTGGTTCTAAATTGGTTTTTGCATATGAGTTCGTTTATCACACCTGTTTAGTTTGATATATCTTTTGTGTGATTCCTTGGTTTACTAACTACTGATTTGTCATTACTTGATCATATTTAGCTGGTTGTTTCTGTAATACCCCGTATTTTTATGATATTTATTTATGGGATTAATTGAATTAAATGTGTATTAATTGGAAATTAATCCGGATAAAAATACTAGTGAGATGCGAGTTGGTATTTGATTTTAATGAGTATATATGACTATATATGAATATTGAATTATGAAATTGTCGTGAGATTGAAATACAGCAATTTGGAAATTTTGTTGGGACGCGTGTGACAGTCGCGTCAGGAATATAATTATTTTAATTAAAAAGTGAATTTTAGTTCTATTAACCGTATGGTCATTTTGAGTGCACCAACGCGTCCGGAAGGGTCGAAATAGTCAGAAAACACTAGCCGGGGGTTTAGTTTGGGTCCCGGGGCATTTTTAGGCCATACCGGTAACATAAAAGGGTAGTTTGGTAATTTTGGGATTTTGGGAATTAAAACCCACGAAAATTAGGAATAAAAAAATCTGATTTGGACTTTACCCACTAAACCCACTAACTACACCTTATGACTTAATGGGCTACGGGGGTTATTAGAATGAGTTTTGAAAGAGCTTCCTAGGGCAACCTTAACCACCATTGTCATCCTTGGAGAAAAGCTAGTAGAGAGAGAAAGAAAGAAAAATTTTGCACAGAGAGAGAGAACAAATCAACCTTCATCAATCCAACACCAAACTCAGAGAATGCTTCTTCCATGTGTAGGAAATTCATATAATTATATTGTTTTTGGGAGATTTATAAAAATCCATGAAATTGGAAGTTATAAATTCAAATTTTAATGTAGGATTGCACGTAGAATTGGTATTGGATGATCGAACTAAGAGAATGACTACTTTTAATATTGCAAATATGGATTTAACTATAACTATGGAAGACTTTAAATTTCTAGGGTTCATGTTCTTGAAAATTGGGGAAAATTGGTTATATTGAGGATTTAGATGTGGTTTGGGATGATTAGACCCCATGTAAATGTAGTTATATGAATTTAATATGTTTAGGGATGATTAGAAACCTTAAAACCTTGTTGGAATGACATTTAGATGAGATTAGAGGTGAAGAAAAGTTGAAAAAACGTAATAGGAATTTTCTGGGCTCAAACTATCACCTCGTTAGAAGACCTGCCCAGGTCGTCCGAACGAGCTCGTTCGAACGAGCTTCTAACGAGTTGACAGTTTGCCTTCTAACGAGAGGGATGTTCGTTCGATGCCTTTCGTTCAAACGAGATCTCTTTAGATGCCAGTTCGTTCGAACGAACTCTCGTTCGAACCAGCCTCGTTCGAACGAGACTTCTAACAAGCTGACAGTTTAGGCCTTTTTGGCCTATTTTGATTTCGCGCGTCCCGTAACCTTGTTTAATTGTAGAGACAACATTCCCTCGATGATAAATTGATATAGTTGGGTTATTTGGGATATATTGAGGAGTAAAACATAGAAGTGTTATTTGAATTGAATGGAAATTGTGGAATAGGACGTGAGTGACTATTACGATGCGAGAATTATTGACGGCTTAAATAATTGAATTAACCGGGAACATATGAATTGTGTAACACTATAAGTTGGTACGAGAATGAGAAGTGTAACACAAATAAATTACGGTGATTACTAAGAAGTGTGTATACTTAGTATATGTATATGATTTTATGTGTATGACATACCTACCATACTTACTATCACGGGAGGTTTACGTTCGTTTAGGGCCATCTACTCCTTGTGTTTCCCGGATTTAGATTGGTACCTCGAGAACATAGGTCAGAGAAGGAATTATTGGGATGTTAATAAGTCTGTTGATCGTGGGAGCATAGGTATGTGCGTGACCCATGTGATGTGACTGTGTTCGCCTCCATTGTTTGTGATTTGCTATTATCTGAGAACGATTCCTGAGAGATTCGGAATGCGTGATCCTTACGTACGTGATGTACCGGGATGGATAGCAGAGTATGTGTGCACCACAACTTAGTCTCGGGTGCTTGTACTGTATATTTATGGCGTGACTAATATACACTTAAATTAATGAGAACTTTCATGTTGGTATTGTGAGTATAAATATAGAAACGCTTTGAGTAACTATAAAGGGATAACCTGTAATGAATTGTATTGCTAATAATCGAGAATCCGAGTTTAAGTAAATCCCTCTATTTAATTGAGAACTCTATAATGCATAATGAGAATCGAGTAGTAAGGGGTAGAACTTATTACGGTTTGGTTAGATATGTATGTTACTTAGATGGGTACGGTACGTTAGGAGTGCACAAAATTAGTCGAGAGGTGAGTATTTCATGTGAGTGCACGTCCTAACATGTATTTTTCATTCATTGTTTTAATGTCATTAAAGCACTTGCTATTTTTAAAATACTCTCCACTTTCGGGCTCTGACCCGTTTGCTTTCAAATCTATTTTTATAAAAACCATTTTAGGTGCCCAGCCACAAGGACACCATGCATAGGATTTTCATTCAGGTGACGAGCTGTAGCTGTTTGTGGAAGTTACAGGACTTTGCTAGTAGACGCTTCATCTACCTTGACTCTATATTCAGATTTCATCAGTTGTAGGGCATGTCGCCCGTTTCTATTAGAAACATTTCATATTTCATATTTTCAGACTTTTGGCATGTAATTAATTCAGGATACATTGTTTTACTTAGTTCAGTTGTGGGATTGTTGTGAGGAGTTTTCCACCGGACTTATTATTTTGTCGGTTATTCTATTGCTTCGTTATGGTGAAAGGTTGTTATTCTTTCATTATCCTCGTATTGCATGTTAATCAGAGTTAACTTAAAATTTGGCAACTCACTTTTTAAATACTAGGTGGTTAGTAATCATTAAAATGTTTTCGACAGTGATGCTATTAATTGAACCAACTTGGCATTTTGTATTAATTTAATAAAGGAGTAGCTACCCAGTATTTAATTAGTCGGGGTGTCACAGTTTCATGATTATCTAGCGATTTCACATTGATTCACATTGGTATATTCTCATGTTAGATATTTTGATTGGTTTATCTTTTCACCGGATTGTCTATTCGACACAAAAAGGTGGAGAAATGTATGTGATGTAGGGGTGGCAATGTTAGAAATGACACGAAAAAACGACACGGAATGACACGAAATTGACACGATATTTCGTGTTCGTGTCGTGTTCGTGTCGTGTTTTTTTGACACGAAGTCGTGTCGTGTCGTGTTCGTGTCTTAATTATGAGTCGTGTCGTGTTATCGTGTTTTTTAAGCCAAAAATTTAAGAAATTATGGTTGTCGTGTCGTGTCGTGTTATTTTTTATTCGGGTCGTGTTCGTGTCAGCTAAAAAAAATATGAATTCGTGTCGTGTCGTGTTCGTGTTCGAAAAAACCTTGTCGTGTCGTGTCGTGTCGGGTCAAAACACGACCCACTGACCCAAATTGCCACCCCTAATGTGATGTAGGGGGTGATTTGAGCATGTTTTGGTTTACATATGTTTACAAATTGGTATCTCACATTAGTAGTGTAACAACCCGCATAATTTTGGGGGTATTTTCGAAATAAAGAGAAAAAATAAATTTTGAGATAAAATTATTTTTATTGCTCAAATATGTTGGTTATTATTTTTAAAGGCAAGAATTTCAAACGGTTTCAAAATCAAAATTAAAATGGAGTTTCAATTGAATTTTTATTATATAGAAGAGTCCTCAAAATATAAAACTCTCTTAGAGTCCTCAAAATATAAAACTCTCTTAGAGTCCTTAAAACATAAAACTCTATAGCAAAAAAAAAATTAAAAATATTGAATGGTCCGATCGAGCTGAATTTTTTTTGACAACTTTCTCTCATCTTTAGCTAATTCTCTGTCAAATTTTATCCAATTTCAACGGTCCGATCGGACGGAATAATATTTTTAGTGTTCGTATCGGATTAGAACTCTTTTCTTAATCAAATTCTTAATCCTATATATATCAACAAATTCGTGGTTTGGCTTTTCAATTCACCTTTTCTCAAACTTTTCAATCATAAGACCTCTCCAAAATTACTCCCTTTCATATACAAACCATAGCCCCAAACTTATTCAAGATTTTAACCTTAGATTAGAAGGCTTATTTGTTGTTTTCTCGAGTATGTGCTAGAACGAGATTTGATTATTTTCACGAGAAGAACGTGTTATTTTGATTAGATTTTGAGGCTAAAATTATGTGATGATTCATGTTGGTTCTTTTTGGTGGTTTAAGGTATGGGGTTTTACACAATATGCTCCTTAATCTCGCGAGTGTTTCTCTCTTTTGTTTCATGTGATTATGGACTCATATTTGAATTGTTAAATTCTTTTGGAAATCTGAAAATATTTGTTGGAATCTGATTTCGATTGATGTGGTATTATATTTGGTGTTGAGCATGTTGTCATGAGATTTTAACATGGCACTGAGGTTGGGCACCCGCCAATATTCCTTTTTCCAGATATGCTAAAAAAATGCATAGGTGCGGTACGGTGGTGAGGCCTGGTGACCCGGTTAATGTGTTGTTGAGAAATTATATTGATATAACTGCTTATGAGATTCACTTTGATTTGAATATTCGTATTCGTATTATTACGTTTTATTCACCGCTAATATTTGTTGAACATCTTTCCTGTCGTATTGTGTACTTCCCAATATTTTCTTTTAGTGACAGGTTAGCGCGGATTTTGGGGCGCTATGGAGATTGATTTTAGCGAGGATTATTTTGGGAAGATTTTTAATACAAGATGAGAAGATTGCATTTATTTTGATGTATAGAGCACTTGGAGATTTATTTGTTTTCGAGATAGTTATATTGTTGTAATTATTTCGAGAGAATTGTTGTATTTATTTGAAGAGATTGAGATTAGTTGATTCTCGTATATTTTGTATTGTGGGATTTTTAGATGCTCTGTACCTTGTTATTTATGGATTTAGTTATTTTTATCGTTGAGTGGCGCTTCGCTCGCTCTCCCCGGGTGGGAGGGGTGTTACAGAATGTACACATTGGTATCAATTTTGTTGCTCAAATTGTTTAACAAATTATTTTTTTATGGTTTATTCGTATTGGTATCTATTGTTGTTTGGTATCATTTGGATATATATACTGGTTTTATTTGTTCCTCCATACTCCACTGGGTATTTGTTTGTCTGTTTCATGTGTGTTGGTATGCTTCAGTGATTTGAGATTTCAAGTCTACATCACATTCATACAGTTCCTGCTTGTTGGTGCTACATATACTAGTCTGTGTCCTGTATTTTTAAGCATCGTACGGCTTGACGGCCTGGTTAGGTATTTCACTAGTTTAGTTTTTTCCCGGAATAGTCAAAGGGGGAGATTTATAAGGATATAAATTTCATTTGAGTCCATGTATTGTTTTGACTTAATTCTGTGAACAAAACTGTATTTGTAATATGTCATAGGGAGATTTTATTTTATCACGATCCCACTTGGTCTATGACGTCTTGAAGAAAATTGAAGACTTTGCGGCAAAGCTTCAAAGATTTTATCATGCTGAAGTTTAATTGGTGCAACTTTAATCGTCTTTAAAGTTAATTGCATTCTGAGATCACTCAGGTTTGAATGCGTGTAATTATTGGTGCTCGGAATTGTTTTTACAAGATATAAGGATGTAATTTTATACAGAAAAATATTTTAAAATGTTTTTAAAAGTGTTGTAAATATTTACACTACGTTTTAATTATGATATACTCGAAATAGAGTTTGACTTATTTGGATCTCCTTTAAAAGAGACATTTTCAACTAAAAGCCAAACTAACACATCAGCTCGCTCGAACGAGATGCCTAAGTCGCACGAACGGCGTGGCATTGTCCTTCTAATGACACTCTTTTCGAAGCGGCCCTTAATTGTTATTTAAAGCGTGTTTGGGTCAGAGTTTCGTAAGTGTGCATTCTAGAAAACAGTATTCGAACCGGAAACTTGTTTGCACATATTTTTCTAAGGTTTCAAAGATTAAACAAATCCTTAGAAGTTTGCAAAGATATGAGTTATCATTCTTATATGTTTACGTGATCTTGCTGCACCAAAGTGGGTTTGTTCTATCATTGAAAATCAAAGGGTTTTGCGGTGAAGAAAAGAGAAGGACTTCTTGTTCGACATTGTAGACTAATCAAAGCCAATCGGTGGACACTGAGACATACGTGGATGTGTGTGTTGTGGATAGGTATCGTGGAAGAAGGAATTTCTGCGTGGGCACTATGAGAGGAGTGGTTGAAGATCAGAAGAGCGTCAAGACCCGTGGGGATCGAGTCGTTGATTGAGTCTTTGTATGTTCATTATAAATCTACGTTCATAGTGATTTCCTGGCTTGGGCCGTCTGAGGTTGTTTTCCCATTTTGGGTTTTTTTCTCGTACATCCGGCGTTGTGAGTATTCTTTACTTTATTTTACTTGCTTTAATCACTAGATGCATGTTTAGGATTAATTAAGATAAAATTGGTTTAAAGTAAGAATTAGGTTTTTCACAACTTGGTTTGGTGCATAATTAAAAGGTGGATAATTTTCGGAGAAAAATTGGTTTTGTTTGAAACACGCATATTAGGAACCCTTTCAGGGAGTTACATTATAGCTCTGTATGCTTGGATTATGGAGTCGCTTCCCACGGGCCCCTCGCGTAGCTTGATTTAATTGGGAATTTCGCGCTAAACAAGTGAAATATTAATTCAATAAAACTGGACTAACAACATTATGTAGGTTGTTTCATTACACTTCACACCTGACGCTTGGGTTAGATTGGGTTGGCCATAAGTAACCCATAAATTTGGGCCGAGGCATTACAGAATGGGATGGTGTTATGCACCCATTCCTCCCTTTCGATCTCTCATGGGAAAAAATATTCTCCCTCTCCTAAAGTGTGTGAACATGAGTAAAATGTGTCGTGTGTGCAAAGTAAGACTGTACATGAATTTGCAATTTTTGTGTTTGTATGGGAGGCTGAAATCATCGTATCCATATCAAGGAAAATATAAGAACGAACCATTCTAAAGAGAGAAACTAACTCAAAATTGTGAAAACAACTAAAATGTGATTGGTGTACCAAATCTTAGCGCCACTATAGAAAAGTGAGCATGCATGTCACATAATCGCTAAAAGTGGTATATGTAAAGAAACTAACTATATGAGTATAATGAACTAATTATATGGGTGAAAAAACAAAATGTGAATATAAACATAACAGAGAATGAATAAATAGGACACGAATTCCAAAAGTGATTTTGGGATGCCTACGTAGCCAAAAATGGCATCAAAGCCCATGTAGTTCGCAGAGGAATAAGGTGGGGTCTAACCCATAGTCCAAATATAGATTTGATCTCTTATTTTTATGTAAAAGTGTGCATGATGTGTTGAAATGGTAATGAAAAGTGAGATTACCCTAAATTAGAAATTATGGTATAAACCCATTTTCGGGGTTTATTTATTTATAAAAATATGTTTGAATCTATATATAATAAAAAGGGTGTGATTAGTAGTTAAAGCAAGGAAAATCAATGAAGATTTTGTTAATATAATAAAGTATATGAAATGGAAACTAGTTGGAAATAATGGAATGAGAAAGTTTTAGACTTCAAAGCTATTTGAATTATTTTCTGGGGGGACTTTGTAGGATGATTTTTGAATGAGGGTAGTGCTGGAGCAGTGGTGGCTAATGGTGAGGTTAGGATGATGTATGAGAATGTACAAGTAGTGTTATGAAAATTATGTGAATAAAGTTGTCAGACTTATTTCGAGGTTGAAGTTCTAGGAGTATGTGATCAGCGTTTCCATAATTGGAAACCCTAAAGGAGCAAAAGACCAAGCAACCCCCAGAGGATGTCTTTTAGCACAGGCCTTTCCCTGCTTGTTGTGGAAACCCCTATTTGAAATAAGGTGTGTCTCATTTTATCCCATCCGGTAAATTACCCTAAACCTGGCCCACTAAAATCCTAAATAGAAGGTACTCCAAAGGGAAGCCAAAAAGACCAAGCCCTCATAAATAAAACTTACAATGATCTATTTTGAAGAATAACAAATTGGAAAAAAAATCATATTGGGTGAAAAGTTCTACTGTGTGATAATTGATTAAATTCAATTCGCAAGTTTCCAAGTAACCCTTATTTAATTAGAGTCCCTAAACATGCATCTAAGGTGCTTGTGTCAACCCACAAATAAATAAAGCATGTGACACAAAAAATATGTTGAGACACGGATTTCAGGAAAAAAAACCTTTCGGGTAAAACCTTTATTTCACTATGAATATATAAATCGCAACATACAATTACATAAAGAAATCTACAATGGATCAACGCACAACCAATCCACAAATACACACAGTCTTGAACTCAGCAAGAGAATACACGCAACACCCTCTAAGGACTCGCATCCCAAACAACAAAGGAAGAACCGCAGCACTCCTCAATGACACGCAGCCATAACACTTTGTACAGACTCCATCAGTAATGACACGCAACGCTCAGTTGCAAAGATCTCACCACAAAGGTTGAACAATAGCAAAGCTTGTGTTCTAGGGTTCCAAAAGATTCACAAAAGTAATTGGGATTTTTGTGTGTGAATCAAAAAGATGTTTGGCACATCAAAAAATGAAGTCTTGTTGTGTTTGTATTCTTAGAAACATTTTCTCAAAGACATGAAAAAATACTCCACCAAAATAGTGGAATTTATAGGAAATATGAGTCGGTGGTAAAAACACTTACGGAACTGTTCGATTTTATCCCAGGTGGACCGGTCCGGTATGGGGGCGGATCAGTCCAACCTAGGATCGGTTCATTTTTCAAATAGGCCTCTTCGGTTCGCATTCGATCCGGGGTTCACTGGTGCAAAGCGGATCGGTCCGGTATAGAGGCGGATCGGTCCGGTATAGAGGCGGATCGGTCCGGAGGCAGATCGGTTCATTTAAAATATGGGCGGGCCGGTCTTATATTTACAAAAAATCATTTTATAAAAATTTCCCAATACTAAGTATGAACTTTAAGGTACTTAAAAACAAAACTTTACCAAGTTCATTCTCACAGAGGATATCATGTTGAAGACGCTTTGATATTCGGATCGGTTGTTGTAGATGCAATCTTGAATTTCTTCAACGGTGTAACGGCGTAGGATATACATATTGACAATGGACAAAAATGTCCTTACACTAGGTCCTTTAACCATTCGGTTAAAGTCTCACAGTCCCTTTAACTATTTGGTTGAAGGGACCTTTAACTGTTCAGTTAGAGGTCCCTCTAGTAATGATTACTAAATCAAATCAAATATCTTTCCAATCATCCATGTGTCACCCCACACTGGATCAACCATCCGCAACCTTTGATCAAATGTTCAAAGGCCCTTGATTAGACCCTATAAATATAGGTCACCACTAACCTTATAAATCACAACAAAACTAAACACTGATTCATTTTTTCTAACTTTTTCAATTCTGAGTGCCCCAGATACAGGCGCTCATTCTAAAAATTTCCTAAAGAAGATCGTACTTAGGAAAATTCTCTTCAGTCCTGAAAGAGGTTCGTACTTCTGAAAAGTGTCCTCCAAAAGAAAATGAGAGTAACACCTCTGTGCGAATTTCGCAAAAGTCAGCAGTTCAATACGAAACTCTTCCCGACTAGATGAAGTTCTGCTCACCTTGGGCAACTCAAGTGAGGACACCCTCCCAGGAAACTTTCGGTTCACATTACAAGGGTAAGGAAACTCTTCCCAAATATCGTGTCAAATACCCCATATATATATATAAAGTATCCATATTAATATTTTAAAGCATGGTTTTTATCCGAGCACCTATGTTAATTGACTTAACTTGCTCATATTTTAAATAAATGGTAATAAAATGCCACAACAACTAAATACACACATGAAAATATACTTTTCAAAACCCTCCTTAAGAAAGTGTGAGTGAGTCGACTCAATCTGAAACTTTTCACAAGCCAAAGTCCAAAAGCCGGCTCGACATCACCATGAATATGTGTTTTCATAACAAATAATTTTTAAACTTCGGTTGTTGATTAATGTATTTTCAACATATAAATATATCAATCCAACACAATGAAAATGCTATTTTAAGGACTAGTCTCCATAAATACTGTAATGTTGTATATTGTATACTCGGTAACCCGTCGCCTACAGCCGTAAACATATCCCGCTTGTTAGAACTACATTGTCATTGATACCAAGTCTCATTCGGTGTGTAGACGCTATACTGAACTAAACTCATGAAGACCAAGCCTTATAATATGTCTCTCAGCATATTATTTATTCAGGACGCAACCATCCCTAGTCTAAACACCTCTCCCCCCATAGCTAAGGATGTCTAGAATATGACATTTCTAGAATTACATATCTAAATTGGTACGAAGGTTCAATAACACCTGCGAGTTACTGATTTCCCAACAGGTGATTTCTTTGTTAGTAACTTCAGGTCGACTCCTATTCTCAACCTGTAGTACCCCGACTCGATGTTGTATTGATGTTTTAAATTATAACTCGTAATCATGATAATTAGTAATAAAAGAAAGAAGTTTATGACCTAAAAAGTCTTACCCTTTTCATTTAAATTAGTGCCTCCAATATAGATTAAAAAGAAACATAAATCGAAGGGACGAGTTGCTGGAATGCGGAAGCTAGAGCGTGGTCCTTTATTTTTGTCTCACTCGAATGACATACAGAGTTATGCTAATGATGAGATTATATTATTCAAACGATGAGCTGGTTCGTTCTAATGACGAGCTATAGACCTGCCCAAAAAGTGTTTTCATCTTTCCAGCCGTCAATCAATGTCTTGGGTCAGTCCGTGGAAACCTAACGATTGGATAAGTTAGGATGTTTAATTAGTAGACTTGGGCTATTGGTTTTATATTAGAGCAAGAGAAATGTGGGGTGTGGTATTTTGTACAACATGCCTGCTTTGGTGCTACCATCATACCAATCACAGGATAAATTGAGTTGTTGAATTACAAGATTTCTAAAACCTGATCTAGGAACTTTCCTGAGGATAAGGTTTCCTTATTTTGGTAAATATCTCATTTATTTGGATCATAAGGGAGTAAATCGTGTAGTGTAAGGGGAAAACTCGATCAGATTTTTAAACTATCTCCCTCTCTAGGTTTAAGCTCCCATGGGAGAACACCTTCTGCCCAAGAATATTCTTACCCACTTCTACCAAACCATGATTATTTAACACCACTAGAGACCACAACCTAACTCCCAAAAACTTGTAAAAACCCTAGGACATCTTGGTAGATGGAAAAAATGACATTCTTGATGTGTTTTGTTGGCTATTAGTTATGGGTTCCTTGGCGGATGAAGAGAACTTCCATACAGATTGAAAATGGATTCATGGAGACAAGTTTAAGAGGACTTTTAGAGACCCCTTGAGGCCACCATTGGAGGTGCGGGTCCTCCATCTTCAACACCATCTCCACCATGTTATAGCTCATTAAGGTGGGATAAACTAACTTTGATCCAAGGTTAATGTGCACTATAAATTCATCATGTTATTTACACATGTTAGATTAAATGCATGTAGGGAGTATATTAGCTTGCATCCTAGTGTTGATTATTAACCACGTTAGCATTTATATGAAATGGGTATTCAAAAGGGATGGTTGAAATGGGTCTTGAAAACATAGAAAATTTCAGAATATAAATAATGGGCATTTTTATGGAATAAAAATTGTTAAAATGCTATTTTTGTATATTTATAGTAAAAGAAACAATGGGCATTTTTATGGAATAAAAATGCATTAAAATGCTATTTTTGTATATTTCCAATAAAAGAAATAATGGGCATTTTTATGGAATAAAAATGTATTAAAATGCTATTTTTGTATATTTCTAGTAAAAGATAAATATGGACATTTTTAAGGAGTAAGAATGTGGAATGACGTTAAATTTGTCAAAATATTTATGAAATAAATATTTCTATGTTTCTTGCAAAATGGAGACTTTAGGTACAAATGGACATTTGTTAAGTTTAAAGAAATTAATCAAATGTCTTTTTTACTTGAAAAGTATGTTTGTGATAAAGAATATAAAATTCTATAAGAAAATGTACGTTTAACCCATTTGATAGGATTTTTGGTATTTAAAGTCCACTTTTAATGCATATAAACTTGTAGTATTTTGATAATAAATATGTGAGCAAGTTTAAATAAAGTCTTATTGCGTTTAAACATGAAATAAGACAAATGAAAATTTTTGTCTTTAAAAAATGTGTGGAAATACGAAATTAACATGTAAAAAGTGTTATTTATATATTAAAGGTGTAAAAGTGTCAAGTGTGAAAAGTGAGTAAAAGTGTGATGTTGAACAAGTGTTAAATATTAAGTTGGAAACTTACTAACAATTTTGAGAAATAACATTTGTTAAAGGACTAAATTATATGTTTGGTAAATAAAGCGGTAAGATGGTAATTTACTTAAAATGGACATTTTTATGGAATAAAACCATCAAAGAACGTCGTTACACTAGTACGGGTGAAAAAGAATTAACCCCTACAGCATGAATGATTCCATATTAATCATTTGTGTGTGAATAAGGGACTTAAAGTGGAAAGAAACAATTTTCCAAGTGTTAATAGAAAAATGGACGGTTAAGTCCATTTTTTGGCTCCGGTCGGGTAAAAGTAACAAGGTGGAATAATGTGAACATGTGTAAAATGTTAAACACATTAATAAGAACTCGGATGCAACTTAGAAATAAGAAAGAAGCGCCCGGGGCCCTCCTATACCAAAATAATTGGCCAAAGCATATGGTGCACATAGCCGGAGGTATGGAGGCAATGGAAGTATGTGGTATAGGAAGATTCTGAGAAAAAGATTAAGGAAATATGAAACATGTCAAGAAGTGGATTGTGTAGTAAAATGTGTTAATACAAGGTAACTTGAATAAATTTTCCGGTAAAGGTTAAATGGACAAGTAAATGCGTAAATGTATTAACATCCATAAGATAAGGTAGAAAGGGTAAAGAAAGTGGGTAAATGTGTGATTAAGTAACCAAATTGTTAAACCCATAATTTTCATAAGTATGTATTGAAAGGGTTTTCAAATGACAAATAAGTATTTTCTAACATGGTGAAAGCGTGTGTTGAAATGGAACTTTTCAATGAAAATACTAAGGTATATTTAAATGAATAGAAATGGGTGATTCAGGTAAAGGAATGGGTTGGTATAAAATCAAGAGTAATGGCTTTAATGTTGAATAGAATGTGTTAAATAAAGTGAGAATTGCTAAGTATGAATAAAGGAAGTCTTTACAAGATTAAGGTAAATTAATCTAGATGAGTAAGGTTTGGGGGAGTAATACGGTTAATGCATTGGAATATGTATTTTTTAAGTGTGTGTATATATATATATATATATATATATATATATATTCGCATGCATGTGATTATAGCGTGTGGGTATTCCTTTCTATCGTTCATTTATATACTACTTATATAAATCTCATTGGGCATAAGCTCACATCGCCACTTTGTTACGACGGGTTCAAAGTGGTTTCATATTTTGATGGCGTTATACAGTTTAGTATATTTTATTTATTTTACATTAGTAGCTTTGTCTACTGGGAATTTAAGGTGATCCCCATGGGCCCCACATGTAGTTTATCGTTAAATAGGAATCGCATGCTAAACAAGTTAAATGTTAATTAAAATAAAACTGGAATAGCAACATTATGTAGGTTCTTCTATTGCACTTCACACCTAATGCTCGGGTCGGATCGGTTGACTCACGCGTAACCCATAAATCTGCGTCAAGGCGTTACAAATGGTGTTAGAGCTCTAGGTTCAAGGTTCCTTTTAGGAATGATGTGGTGAGGTCGTTGTTATATCTTTCGACGTCGATGTTGGTTTGGGTCGATCATGCCAGGTTGATGACGATTTAGTTTGTGTTCTCGATGACAAGGTTAAAGAGATTAGCACGAAAAGTAAGTTGGTTCCAAGTGGCATACGATCAGGTTAATTGCTATGAATCGCTTTCGCAATTCTGATTAAATATGTTAATAATTTACATGTGTTCAGGCATGTAAATAGTGTTAGCTCCGGGGGTTTTAGTGTGAGGTGTTTGTGTTCCAACCTTTGTTGACGTAGAGTATTTGGAGATTTGATAGAATGATATGACGCCCATTAGGAAATGGGCACCAAATTTCATATAATCAACGGTGGAGATGAATAGTTTGAGTGTCATAACTATGTAATGGGGAATCAGGATTTTAATTTATATGTAGCCTTAGGTGAAACACATATGAGGGGTCAATATCCATGTTATATTTGGCAAATTCGATCCATGGGGTAATTCCGTGACTGATGGTAAAACTCTATGAACATATAAAATTATGTGGTAGAAGTCTAGAGGATAACTCAGCGTTAATTGATAGAATGTTATCTTGATGGTTGAATGCCTTTGTGAAAGTTTATCTATGAACATGTTTATAAGTGTTAGCTACGCGGTGAGAAAGTATTAGGTCCCCTAGTTGTGGGCTTGGGTTTCGTATATCCCTATTTATATGAACCTTAACTATAAAGTGGGATTATATAATCTTGATGGTTGACGTAACCTATGAGTGAACCTAGATAATTGTGGTGACTTAGTATTAAGTAAATAAGTTGTGATGTTTTAGAATGGGACCTCCTGAGACATCGTTCGGGTGAGCCTCCTCTTAGGCAATACTCGAAGTCTGGTGTCCTACCAAGATTTGGAAGGAATAAACTTATAGTTTAGCGATTACAGTGTGGCATTGAGTAATAGGATCCTCCATGTTGTTCGGCCTTGGAGTTTTTAGGCAATACCCGATATCCTGTACCCTACCAAAATATATAGTTATTTTAATTAGTGGATTAGCACGCAATACAAGGTTTTCATTGTAAGGAAATTCAGTTATAATGATTAAACACTCATTAGGGATTAAAAGATGTGGTCTTGGGAAAATTTGTTGAAAATTCCCATGGAGATATATACTAAGGTTTACCTCATGAGATGCCAATGCAAGTGGTAGTCATTCCCTAGTAATAGCAAATCTGAGGTTGTGTATCGTGCATTACAACAATGATAATATCTCTTATCGAGACCTCTAAGAATCATCTTGCATTGATATTCTTGTGTCAATATACACTTCATAGTGGTAGATTCCAGGTTGTGTAACATATGTCATGTTATGACTCGTGGTTTCTTGTAATAGATGTGTAAGATGTTTAGAGAAATAGTTGAGTTTGATGTCATTTACCATAAGGCATTGGGAATCGTTATTGTATTAAATTTTACTTAAGTGATGATAGACCATTGATGATCGTAGTACGATTATATCAGGTTGATTTGTTGCAATGCATTGGAGTTAGTTCTACGGCTTTCATTTATAAATATGTGTCATGATATGACCTTTGAGTATAATTCAAAAATACGTTGATCAGTGATAGGTGATTCACCTGGGAGACTTAGATCCAGATGATGTTGGTCATGGATTTTAGAGATAACACTCGGAATGAAGTGTTAGACTTGATTATAGCACCTATGTGTGATACCTATATGGAGAGTAACAACTTTGTTGGAGGAAATCATTAGGTATGAGTGGTTCTTGAAAGTTAAAATGACATTACAATGATTATGATTTGTGATCAAGTAGGTGGTGCTAAGGGTGGTAACAATGATCCATGAAGTTGAACGTTCGAAATTATGTGAGCATTGTATTTCACTTGATGAGAGTGATATCAAAAACTGAAGTTATCTATCGTGTATTAAAATTTGGCATGCCTAGATGAAATAGGTTGGTAACTAATGATAAGGGTAAAAAAAAGTAACTTCGCCTTGATTTAGAATAGTTATGTTGACCAGCTATGGATATGTAGCATTAGTCCTAAGGAACGAAGTCTAGCATTTCAGCTTCCCGAAGAAATTTATTTTGTATTCAGTCCACTCGACATGGATAGATTATTCTTGGGTAGGACTGTTAAGGATTAAGAGGAAAATCCAAGACACGTGGTGAGGCTAAGGTTATACAAGTAACGGTAGGAGTCATAGACTTTAAGCGTATGATGTGGGTTCTTACTTCGTGTGGTTCGATTCGTTGTCAAAATTAGATTATCTCCCTTTAGTATTACAATTCATCCTGGATATGAGGAATTTTTAATAAGTTTTGATTCGGGTGTGGCACTGCATAATCTCAGTAGTGATGCAAGATAGGTTGGTTGTGGCCGATGCGTCACGGTATGTGAGTGCGCTCGTTTTCAGATACACCTTTATTCCATATGAGTCTGTGTGTACGCGTGGTCTTACATTCTTGCCTTAGGTTAACATATTTGATAGTTAGTCGATATAACTAGTTACGAATTACTTGTGTGTCCCAAGGTTGTAACTTAAGAATATTATGAATATTGGAACCTGATAAAACATTAGATGGTAGCGTCGCACTTGGTTCAGAATTTTAGTAATTTAGGAGATGATCGCTTGTATATGCTCGTATTGTGAGACTCGGGGTGTCCTTAGGTCAGCATAAGGATCTCGTAGGAAATACCGATCAGATAGAGTTATGCAGTAAGGTGATTGTCTCCGAAATCATTGATATATGTAACGAGGAGTGATGAGATTGCATTAGCCTAGTCTAGGCATTATCCGAGATTTGTTTAAAGAATGTAGGCTGCAAATCCTAACATAAGAATGGACCATATGTATCAATTCATTAGTGATGTTTCGATATTTGGCCAGTAGTTATCATCTCGAGGTTTTCTTTGGGTAGACACGTTAAGCATGATTGAGGATGGGTAATCAGACCTCAGGATTCGTCGGGATTAGATTAACAATGATGGTGGATTAAAATTGGATGTTTGGGTTCAGACAATAGTGATGAGGATGCATAGGATTGGAGATGGGTTATAGGTAACCGGATTATAGGTTATGATAAACCAAGAATTTCAAGGATGAAATTCCCTAAGGAGGGAACTTTGTAGTACCGCGACTCAATGTTGTATTTATCTTTTAAATTGTAATCCAAAATCATGATAATTAGTAATAAAATAAAGAAGATTATGTCCTAAAAACTCTTACCCTTTTCATTTAAATTAGTGCCTCCTATATAGATTAAAAAGAAGCATAAATTGAAGGGATGAATTACTGGAATGTAGAAGCTAGAGTGTGAGCCTTTATTTCTATCTCGCCTAAACAACGAGCTTATGTCGTTCAAATGACGAGCTGGTTCATTCGAAAGGCGAGCAATAGACTTGTTCGAAAAGTTCTTTCATCTTCCTAGCCGTCGATCAATGTCTTGGATCAGTCCATGGAAGACTAATAATTAGAAGATTTAGGTGGTTTAATGAGTAGACTTGGTCTATTGGTTTTATATTAGAGGAAGAGAAAAGTGGGGCGTGGTATTGCGTACAACAGACCTGCTTTGGTGCTGCCAACATTCCAATCACAGGATCAACTGAGCTATCGAATTATAATATTTTCAAGACCTGATATTGGAACGATTATGAGGATAATGTTTCCTTTTTTTGGTAAACATCTCATTTATTTGGATTATAAGGGAGGAAATCGTGTAGTGTGATGGGGAAACTCGATCAGATTTTTAGACTCTCTTCGACTCTAGCTTTAAGCTCCCGTGGGTGAACACCTTTTGCCCCATAATATTCTTACCATTTTCCTACCATACCATGCTCATTTACCACCATTAGAGATCTCAACCTAAATCCCAAAAACTTGTATAAACCCTAGGACACCTCGTTAGATGGAAAAGATGACATTCTTAGTGTTTTTTTGTTGGGTATTATAAGAGGGTTCCTTGGAGGCTGAAGAGAACTTCTATGAAGATGGATAATGGATTCATGGAGACAAATTTAGGAGGGTTTTAAAGACCCCCTTGAGGACACCTTTAGAGGTTGGGGTTCCTCCCTCCTAAACACCATCTCCACCATGTTAGATGTCATTAAGGTGGGATAAAGTAACTTTGATCCAAGCTTAATGTGTACGATAAATTAAGCATGTTATTCATATATGTTAGATTAAATACATATTTGGAGGATATTATCTTGCAATCTATTTGTGACACCCCCGACTAATTAAATACCGGGTAGCTACTCCTTTATTAAATTAATTCAAAATGCCAAGTTGGCTCAGTTAATAGCATCACTGTCGAAAACATTTTAATATTACTAACCACCTAGTATTTAAAAAGCAAGTTGCTAAATTTTAATTTAAGTCTGATTAACATGCAACAAATGTAATGAAGAAATAAACAACACCATTCCCCATACTGAAGTAAAATGAATAACCATCACATAACAGTAAATAAAGTCTGGAGGAAAAACTCCTCACTACAATCCCACAACTGAAATAAATAAACTAAAACAATACATGCTAAAGTCTGAAAACTGAAATGTAAAAGATGTCTCTAAAGAAATGGGAAACATGCCCTACAACTGATAGATGGTGACTCTGGAATCCAAAAGATAGAAGCGTCTACATGCAAATCCCTGTAGCTTCCACAAGCAGCTACAGCTCGTCACCTGAATGAGTATCCTATGCTTGGTGTCCTTGTGGCTGGGCACCTAAAATGGTTTTACAAAGAAAAAGAGATTTGAAAAGCAAACGGGTCAGAGCCCGAATGTGGAGTTATATTTTAAAAACCTGCAAGTTCTTTAAAAACATTTAAAACATTAAATGCAAAGTACATGTTAGGATGTACACTCTCATGATATCCTCACCTCTCGTCTAACTGTGCACTCCTAACGTAAGTACCCATCTAATGACCCCTACTACTAGCTAACTGACAACATAACTAGCTAGACTGCCAAAGGTTCTACCCATATTACTCGGTTCCATTTAACATAACAACGCTCGTAATTAAATAGAGGTTTAACGTAAACTCGGTTACTAAATATGCCATTGATATAACTATCAGTTAACTCATTATACATCTCGAAACAATACCATAATATGTTCAAAAAATTAACAGGAGGATTTCCATTAATTAAATGTATATTATTCACATCATAAATATATGATACAAGCACCCTGCAATCTAGGCTATGGTGCACACATACTCTGCTATCCACCCCGGTACATCACGTACATAAGGATCACACATTCCGAATCTCTCAGGAATAGTTCAGATAACACAAATCACAAATAGTGGAGGCGAACACAGTCACCATCACGTGGGTTACGCACATACCTATGCTCCCACGGTCAGCGGACTTATTAATATCACAATAAGTCTTTCTATGACCTATGTTCATCAAGGTACCAGTCTATATACCCCCCGTAGGCACACAAGGATTAGAGGGTCCTAAGCGAACGCAAACCTCCCGTGATAGCAAGTATGGTAGGTATGTCATACACACAATCCATATACCAATACTAAGTAAACACACATCCTAGTAATACCATATTTTAATCGTAGAACTATTCTCATTCTCGTACTAACTCGTAATTATCACTATATATGCTATACCGGTTTATAATCATACGTGCCATAATTAATTCTCACGTCGTAGTGGACACTCACGTCTCGACCCAAACCGTCCATGTACTACAACTCTCGTATGTAAATTTCTCCTCATAAATACCCAAATGTCCCAATCCTATCATTACTACATCTACGGAATGATATCTATATCCTCGAATCAGTTTACGGAACTCCAAAAGTCAAAACATTCCAAAATGGCCCAAACTGCCAGCTCGTTGGAAGTCTCGTTCGAACGAGTGTTCGAACGAGTTTGGACTGTCATCTCGTTAGAAGTCTCGCTCGAACGAGGTTGTTCGAACGAGATCCCAGTTCGTTCGAACGAACTGTCCCTTCTAACGATATCTCGTTCGAACGAGATATCGAACGAAATCCCTACTCGTTAGTAACGACTGGTCAACTCGTTAGAAGCTCGTTCGAACGAGTTCGTTCGAAAGACCTGGGGCTGCTTCTAACGACTGACCAGTTTCGGCCCAGAATTTTCCCAATTCATTTTCCATCCATTTTTACTCCTCAAACCTCTTATAAAATTCGTTACTACAATATATTGAGTTCTCTAATCATCCTCAAACATGCCAAGGTGCTATACTAACATCATTAAAGGGGTTTAATACATTCTAAACATCATTAAATCAAAAAATTTCTTCATAAATTCCCAATTTTCTTCAAGAACATAAACCCTAGGTTCTTCTCATCAAAATTTCCCAGATTTTAATCCGTTTATACATCACATAGATATGAAATCTCTGAATTAAATCTTCAAACAATGTTTCTACATGCAAACCTATCCCAAAATTAAACAACAATCTTCCAATTTCATGGGTTTTCTTTTAACTGTTATATAAGATTGACTAACAATGTTTCTAACATGGAAAAAGCATTCACTGCATAAGGAATGTAATTTAAATCACTTGCCTTGGTTTGATTCCGGATTTGGTGTTGATTTGACGAAGAATTTCTGAAGAATTTCTTCTCTCCAAGCTTCCTCTCTAATGGTGGCTTAAGGTGGCTAGGGTTTGATTTGGGGAAACTTAGAAAACCTAAATGACAACCTACGTAGCCTTCTGGGTTAATATGGGTTGGTTAATGGGCTTAATGGGTTTAATCCACATCAGATTTACATCTCTAATTTTCGTCACTTTTAATTCCTAAAAAATGTAAAATTACCAAAATACCCTTTAAGTTGCCGGTATGGCCTAAAAATACCCCGGGACCCAAACTATACCCCCGGCTAGTGTTTTCTGACTATCTCGACCCTTCCGGACGCGTTGGCGCACTCAAAATGACCATACGAATTATAGATTTTAAATTCACTTTTATTAACAAAATATTATACCGTGACGCGGCGGTCCCACGCGTCTCAACAAAATTTCTAAAATGCCGTATATAAATCCCACGACAAATTTTATAATACCAAGTTCATATATAATCATATATGCACATAATCAAATACCAATTCGCATCACATTAGTATTTATAACCCGAATTAATTTCTAATTAATACGCATTTAATTAATTAATCCTTAAAATAAATATAGCCAAAAGTACGGGGTATTACATACTCCCCCCCAAATAACTGAATTTCGTCCCGAAATTCGAAAGTAGAAAGTACCTGCTAAAAATAGCTCTGGATAACGTTCGCGCATCTCATCCTCGCGTTCCCATGTGGACTCCTCGACATTGTGATGTCGCCACTGTACACGCACTAACGGGACTATCTTTGACCGCAGTTTCCTCTCGCTTCGGTCCAAAATAGCAATTGGCCCCTCCTCGTAGGAGCTATCCGGCTGGAGATCGATGTCCTCCACAGCAATGTGAGAATGGGCCAAATTATCTCTAAGGTATTTCCTCAGCGAGGAAATATGGAACACGTCGTGGATCCGATGCAAGTGCTCCGGTAGTCCAAGTCTGTACGCAACCGGTCCGATCCGCTCAATAATAGGAAACGGCCCCACATACCTCGGTGCCAACTTCCCCTTCTTCCCGAAACGCATAATCCCCTTCATCGGAGATACCCTGAGTAAAACCTGGTCCCCCACTTGGAACTCCCTGAAAAACCTCTTCGCATCAGCATAACTCTTTTGCCTGTCTTGAGCTACCCGAATGCGACTCCGAATCAACTCAATCCTTGCCGAAGTATCCTGAATTACTTCCGGCCCAAGTAGTTTGTTGTCTCCCACCTCTAACCAACATGCTGGGGAACGACAAGGCCTACCGTACAATGCCTCAAACGGATCCATGCCAATCGTGAACTGATAGGAGTTGTTGTAAGCAAACTCCACCAGTGGAAGGTACTGCTCCCATCCACTCCCGAAGTCAAAAATGCACATGCGTAGCATGTCCTCCAACATCTGATTGGTGCGCTCTGTCTGCCCATCGGTCTACGGATGATAAGCCGTACTCAACCGCAATTCCGTGCCCATGGCCTCCTGGAAACTCTCCCAAAACCTCGAAACAAATATCTTGTCTCTGTCAGACACGATATTTAGGGGCACACCGTGAAGTCTCACAATCTCTGAAATGAAGAGCTGGGAATATTGTCCCGTAGTGTAGTCAGTCCTTACGGGTAAGAAGTGAGTGACCTTGGACAACCTGTCCACAATTACCCAAACGGAGTCGTGACCCCTCTGCGACGTAGGCAACCCCGTGATAAAGTCCATGGATATGCTCTCCCACATCCACACCGGGACCTCCAATGGCTGTAGCAATCCTGCCGGTCTCTGATGATCCACTTTTACGAACTGACAAGTGGTGCATTTCAAGACAAACTCAGCGATATCTCTCTTCATACCGCTCCACCAATACTGTCGTCTCATGTCTTGGTACATTTTGTCCCCTTCGGGATGTACCGCGAACCGTGAGCCGTGCGACTCTGCCATCACCTCGTGACGCAATTCTTCCCCTTTCGGAACTACTAATCTCCCATTGAAGCGTAATCCCCCGTCTGAGCTAACGGTATAGGATTCGGCTCCCTCTGCTAGTAATCGAACTATCTACTCCTGACAGAACGAGTCATTATCCTGTGCCCGTACTACTTTCGTGACAATTTGCGGTGTAACGGTCATCACAGACATGAAAGATCGGGCCACTGCATCCTGGTGTCCCAATTCCTTCCACTTAGCTTTCCACACCTCTGCCACCTCATCTGTTGGTCTGCGGCTCAACGCGTCTGCTACCACGTTAGCCTTACCCGGGTGGTACTGGATGTCGAACTGGTAGTCCTTCACAAATTCAAGCCACCTACGCTGCCGCATATTCAATTCCTTCTGCGTGAACAGATACTGTAGTGACTTGTGGTCCGTGAACAGCTGAAACTTCTCCCCCAAAAGATAGTGCCTCCAAATCCGTAGGGCAAATACCACTGCTGCCAACTGCAAATCATGTGTGGGGTAATTCTTCTCATGAGGCTTTAGCTTACGGGAAGCATAAGCTATGGCCTGTCTCTCCTGCTGCAATACACCTCCCAGTCCTTGCAAAGACGCATCGGTGTAAACCAAATACTCAACTCCCGGTCTCGGCAATGCTAACACAGGTGTTGAGGTCAACTTGTCCTTCAATTCATCGAACGCCAACTGACAGGCATCACTCCAAATGAACGACACACCTTTACGAGTAAGATGTGTCAAAGGACCTGCTATCTCCGAGAAACCCCGAATAAACCTCCTGTAGTATCCTGCTAAACCCAAGAAACTATGAATCTCCGTTGGCGTCGTGGGCTGTCCCCACTCCCTCACCGCTGACACCTTCCCCAGATCGAAAGATATTCCCTCGTCGGAAATAATGTGACCCAAGAACTGGACTTCCTTCAGCCAAAACCCGTACTTCTCATACTTTGCATACAGCTCGTTCTGAAGAAGCGTCTGCAAAACCTGCCTCAAATGCTCGGCACGCTCCTCCTCTGTCTGAGAGTAAACCAGAATATCATCAATGAAGACAATGACAAACTGGTCTAGGAAATCCCTGAACACTCTGTTCATCAAGTCCATAAACACTGTTGGAGCGTTGGTCAAGCCGAAAGGCATAACCCGAAACTCGTAAGAACCATATCTCAACAAGAATGCGGTCTTAGAGACATCCTCCTCCCTGATACGCAACTGATGGTATCCCGATCTCAAGTCAATCTTCGAGAAGAAAGAAGCTCCTCTCAACTGGTTGAATAAGTCATCGATTCGAGGCAACGGATACTTATTCCGTATCGTGACCTTATTCAACTCTCGGTAGTCCACACACAATCTCAGTGAACCATCCCTCTTCTTCACAAACAAAACTGGAGCGGCCCAAGGTGAGGTACTCCTGCGAATAAAGCCCTGCCCTAACAGCTGCTCTATCTGATCCCGTAGCTCTCGCATCTCCGTTGGAGCCATACGGTACGGTGCACGTGCTATAGGTCTCGTACCCGGTAGCAAATCTATAACGAAGTCTATCTCTCGACTGGGTGGTAAGCCTGGTATCTCCTGAAACACATCCGAATACTCCCTGACAACCGGGATCGAATCCAAAGGAATCACAACCTCCTTAGAGGTATCCTCCTCAATGTAATACAGATGAGCGGTCGATCCTCCCTCTGGGCGAGGCATCGCCACTATAAATATCTCTTGCCCCGGAATGGCAAAAACAATGCTCCCGCTGAAGCAATCAATCATGGCCCTATATGCTACGAGCCAATCCATACCGATGATCACATCGTGAACATGCATGTCTAGCACTAACATGTCTGCAGGCAATACCAAACCACCAATCTCTACCCCCACTCCCCGGCATATAAAGAAAATAAGTGACCCACTCCCTAATGGTGAGTCGACACACGTCACTGTGCTCTCTGCCGTAGCTAACAATCCTAAAGCTTTCGCGAAGTGTGTAGCTATAAAACAGTGTGTAGCACCCGTATCAAATAACACCCGACCCATAGTGCCATGGATAGGAAACATACCCTCGATTGCGGGCGGTGCCTGTGGAACTGCAGCCTGGTGAACGTTGTAGACACGTCCATACTGTAGCTGCCCCTACTGAGCTGGGACTGCCGGAATGGGTGGCAGTGCTGCCATCTGTGGCGGTGCGGGAAGAGCGGCGGGAAACATAGGTCTCTGTGGCTCCTGGCGAGCACCCTGCTGCTGCTGCTGTGGGGCCCTGCCCCTATCAGGACAATCCTGCTTCTTATGGCCAGTCTTTCCATAAGTAAAGCACTTCCCTAGGAAGTTCCCTCCCCTCTGCCCCTGCTGTCCCCGGCCCTGGTGGCCGTTACCGTTCCTCCCTTGGCCCTGATGAAACTGCTGCCCATTCTGCCCCTGTTGGCCCTGATGGCCGTTTGGACCCTGATGGCCCTGACGGAAACCTCCCTGTTCCTGCCTGTAGTTCCCTGACCAGAACCTCTTATTATCCCCCTGCTGGGTACCCTGGTCATTCTGTCTCTGCCCCTGACCAGATTGTGCCCCGCTGGCACCATGTCCTCCAGTCCTGCCCTGATGGCTAGACTCCCCCGACCGCTTGCCCTCGGCCATATGAAAACGGTGGTCCTGGAAGTGCAACAATGTTGCGTTAACCACATCAGAATACGTGGCCAACAATAGGTTCCCTAGCAGATGCTGACGGATCCTCCAATTCAACCCGTCGGTGAACTTCTCTATCTTCTTCTTCTCTGTTGGAATCTCGTCTGGAACGATATTCAACAGGTTAGTGAACTCGGCCTCATACTCGGCCACTGTCTTGCCCTCCTGATTCAAACTCATCAGCTTCCTCCTCATCTCTGTATGAACTGCGGATGGAAAGTACTTGCGGTCGAACCGCACCCAGAACTCCTGAATCGTGAGGGTATCCCTCTCCTCCGCGGTGGTAATAGACTCCCACCACTGTAGTGCAGATCCCACTAGCTTGAAAGTAGCTAGCACCTGTGTCTGAACATCAGTACACTCATGCATCCTCAAATGCCTCTATATGTCTTTCCTCCATTGGCTCGAGACTACCACATTTGAGCTACCTGCAAACTCTGGCGGATGCGCTTTTTGAAAGGTGTCACGTACACGCTCCCAAGCAGACGGGAATGCATTAACCTGTACTGGCGCGACAACCGGCGCCTAAGGTGGTGCCTGCTGAATCACGGCAATCGCGGCATTCACCGCTTGAGCTACTATAGCTGCAACCTCAGCGGCGTTCAACATGCCCTGAACTGGAGCGGGCTGGGGTTCGGGCACTGCATTCCTGGGAACTCGTCGTGCACGTCGTGGAGGCATCTGAAATAAGAACAAAGTTTATAAGTTCACGGTTATAAACTCAATATAGCTGAAGAACGAAGCATACACAAAAAGAGTACAACAGTCCTAAAATATAGGGCTCTATATCAAAGAAAACGTAGCGGAAACATAATAGTCGTACAGATCCTAAAGGACACTAGAACCTGATGCTCTGATACCACCTGTGACACCCCGACTAATTAAATACCGGGTAGCTACTCCTTTATTAAATTAATTCAAAATGCCAAGTTGGCTCAGTTAATAGCATCACTGTCGAAAACATTTTAATATTACTAACCACCTAGTATTTAAAAAGAAAGTTGCCAAATTTTAATTTAAGTCTGATTAACATGCAACAAATGTAATGAAGAAATAAACAACACCATTCCCCATACTGAAGTAAAATGAATAACCATCACATAACAGTAAATAAAGTCTGGAGGAAAAACTCCTCACTACAATCCCACAACTGAAATAAATAAACTGAAACAATACATGCTAAAGTCTGAAAACTGAAATGTAAAAGATGTCTCTAAAGAAATGGGCAACATGCCCTACAACTGATAGATGGTGACTCTGGAATCCAAAAGATAGAAGCGTCTACATGCAAATCCCTGTAGCTTCCACAAGCAGCTACAGCTCGTCACCTGAATGAGTATCCTATGCTTGGTGTCCTTGTGGCTGGGCACCTAAAATGGTTTTACAAAGAAAAAGAGATTTGAAAAGCAAGCGGGTCAGAGCCCAAATGTGGAGTTATATTTTAAAAACCTGCAAGTGCTTTAAAAACATTTAAAACATTAAATGCAAAGTACATGTTAGGACGTACACTCGCACGATATCCTCAACTCTCGTCTAACTGTGCACTCCTAACGTAAGTACCCATCTAATGACCCATACTACTAGCTAACTGACAACATAACTAGCTAGACTGCCAAAGGTTCTACCCATATTACTCGGTTCCATTTAACATAACAACGCTCGTAATTAAATAAAGGTTTAACGTAAACTCGGTTACTAAATATGCCATTGATATAACTATTAGTTAACTCATTATACATTTCGAAACAATACCATAATATGTTCACAAAATTAACAGGAGGATTTCCATTAATTAAATGTATATTATTCACATCATAAATATACGATACAAGCACCCCGCAATCTAGGCTATGGTGCACACATACTCTGCTATCCACCCCGGTACATCACGTACATAAGGATCACACATTCCGAATCTCTCAGGAATAGTTCAGATAACACAAATCACAAATAGTGGAGGCGAACACAGTCACCATCACGTGGGTCACGCACATACCTACGCTCCCACGGTCAGCGGACTTATTAATATCACAATAAGTCTTTCTATGACCTATGTTCATCAAGGTACCAGTCTATATCCCCCCCGTAGGCACACAAGGATTAGAGGGTTTAAGCGAACGCAAACCTCCCGTGATAGCAAGTATGGTAGGTATGTCATACACACAATCCATATACCAATACTAAGTAAACACACATATTAGTAATACCATATTTTAATCGTAGTACTATTATCATTCTCGTACTAACTCGTAATTATCACTATATATGCTATACCGGTTTATAATCATACGTTCCATAATTAACTCTCACGTCGTAGTGGACACTCACGTCTCGACCCAAACCGTCCATGTACTACAACTCTCGTATGTAAATTTCTCCTCATAAATACCCAAATGTCCCAATCCTATCATTACTACATCTACGGAATGATATCTATATCCTCGAATCAGTTTACGGAACTCCAAAAGTAAAAAAATTCCAAAATGGCCCAAACTGGCAGCTCGTTAGAAGTCTCGTTCGAACGAGTGTTCGAACGAGTTTGGACTGTCATCTCGTTAGAAGTCTCGTTCGAACGAGGTTGTTCGAACGAGATCCCAGTTCGTTCGAATGAACTGTCCCTTCTAATGATATCTCGTTCGAACGAGATATCGAACGAAATCCCTACTCGTTAGTAACGACTGGTCAACTCGTTAGAAGCTCGTTCGAACGAGTTCGTTCGAACGACCTGGGGCTGCTTCTAACGACTGACCAGTTTCGGCCCAAAATTTTCCCAATTCGTTTTCCATCCATTTTTACTCCTCAAACCTCTTATAAAATTCGTTACTACAATATATTGAGTTCTCTAATCATCCTCAAATATGCCAAGGTGCTATACTAACATCATTAAAGGGGTTTAATACCTTCTAAACATCATTAAATCACAAAATTTCTTCATAAATTCCCAATTTTCTTCAAGAACATAAACCTTAGGTTCTTCTCATCAAAATTTCCCAGATTTTAATCCGTTTATACATCACATAGATATGAAATCTCTGAATTAAATCTTCAAACAATGTTTCTACATGCAAACCTATCCCAAAATTAAACAACAATCTTCCAATTTCATGGGTTTTCTTTTAACTCTTATATAAGATTGATTAACAATGTTTCTAACATGGAAAAAGCATTCACTGCATAAGGAATGTAATTTAAATCACTTGCCTTGGTTTGATTCCGGATTTGGTGTTGATTTGATGAAGAATTTCTGCAGAATTTCTTCTCTCCAAGCTTCCTCTCTAATGGTGGCTTAAGGTGGCTAGGGTTTGATTTGGGGAAACTTAGAAAACCTAAATGACAACCTACGTAGCCTTCTAGGTTAATATGGGTTGGTTAATGGGCTTAATGGGTTTAATCCACATCAGATTTACATCTCTAATTTTCGTCACTTTTAATTCCTAAAAAATGTAAAATTACCAAAATACCCTTTAAGTTGTCGGTATGGCCTAAAAATACCCCGGGACCCAAACTATACCCCTGGCTAGTGTTTTCGGACTATCTCGACCCTTCCGGACGCGTTGGCGCACTCAAAATAACCATACGGATTATATATTTTAAATTCACTTTTATTAACAAAATATTATACCGTGACGCGACGGTCCCACGCGTCTCAACAAAATTTCTAAAATGCCGTATATAAATCCCACGACAAATTTTATAATACCAAGTTCATATATAATCATATATGCACATAATCAAATACCAATTCGCATCACATTAGTATTTATAACCCGGATTAATTTCCAATTAATACGCATTTAATTAATTAATCCTCAAAATAAATATAGCCAAAAGTACGGGGTATTACACTATTATTGATTATTAACCATCTTAGCATCTATATGAAATGGGTATTAAAAAGGGATGGTTCAAATGGGTCTTAAAAACAAAGAAAATTTCAGAATATAAATAACTAACATTTTTATAAAATAAAATGTGTTAAAATGCTATTTTTGTATATTTGTAGCAAACAAATGGGCATTTTTATGGAATAAAAATGTGTTAAAAATGCTATTTTTGTATATTTCTAGTAAAGGAAATAATGGGGATTTTTATGGAATAAAAATGTTTTAAAATGTTATTTTTTGTGTATTTATAGTAAAATAAATAGTGGACATTTTTATGGAATAAGAATGTCAAATGACGTTAATTTTGTCAAAATATTTATGAAATAAATATTTTGAGGTTTCCTGCACAATGGAGATTTTAGGCACAAATGGACATTTTTTGAATTTAAAGAAATTAATAAAATGTCTTTAGTACTTGAAAAGTATGTTTGTGGTAAATAATATAAAGTTCTAGATGAAAATGTATGTTTAACTCATTTGATAGGATTTTTAGTATTTAAGGTGCTATGCATATAAACTTGTAGTATTTTGATAATAAATATGTGAACAAGTTTAAAGAAAGTCTTATTGGGTTTAAACATGAAATAAGACAAATGGAAATTTTGGTCTTCAAAGAATGTGTGAAAATAAAAGCTTAGCATGTAAAAAGTGTTATTTATATATTAAAGGTGCAAAAGTGTCAAGTGTGATGCTGAATAAATGTGAAAATGGCTGAAGTGTTTGAATTATTATGTTGGAAAATTAATAACCATTTTGAGAAATAACACTTGTCAAAGGACTAAATTATAAGTTTGGTAAATAAAGGCGTAAGTTGGTAATTTACTTAAAGTGGAAAAAATTTATGGAATAAAGTTGTCAAAGAACGTTTTTACACTAGTATGGGTGAAAATGAATTAAGCCCTAAAGCATGAATGATTTTAGTATAAATCATGTGTGTGTGTGAATACGAAACTTAAAGGAGAAAGAAATAATTTACCAAGTGTTAATGGAAAAATAGATAATCAAGTCCGGGTTTTGGCTCCAGCCGGTAAAAGTAAAAAGGTGGAATAATGTGAACATGCGTAAAATATTAAACACATTAATAAGGACTCGAATGCAATCAATAAATAAGTAATAAGGGCCCGGAGCCCTTCGGTGAAAATCCCTAAATCACTGGCCAGAGCATATGGTGCGCATAGTTGACGGTGTGGACCTTATGGAAGTATGCGGTATTGAAAGATTCTGAGGAAGGATTAAAGAAATATGAAATATGTCAAGAAATGAGTTGTGTTGTAAAATGTGTTAATACAACCTAACATGAATAAATGTTTCGGTAAAGGTGAAATGGACAAGTAAACACATAAATCTATTAATGTGTATAAAATTAGGTAAAAAAAGGTCAAATAAGTGGGTAAATGGGTGATTAAGTAACCAAGTTGTTAAACCCATAATTTTCATAAGTATATATTGAAAGGGTTTTCAAATGACAAACAAGTATTTTCTAACACGGTGAATAGGTGTGTTGAAATGGCACTTTTCAATGCAAATACTAAGGTATATTTAAATGAATAGAAATGGGTGATACCAGTAAATGAATGGGTTGGAATAAAGTCAGGTGTAGTAGCTTTAAGTGTTGAATTGGATGTGTTAAATAAAGTGATAATTGCTAAGTTTGAATAAAGGAAGTCTTTACAAGGTTAAGGTAAATTAGTCTACATGAGTAAGGTTTTCGTGAGTAAAACGGTTAATTCATTCGAATATGTATTTTTCAAAGGTGTATACATATATGTAGATACATCTATATTTCCTCATGCATGTTATTTTAGCGTGTGAGTATTACTTTCTACCATTCGTTTCTATACTACTTGTATAAATCCCATTAGACATAAGCTCACATCCTCACTTTGTTATGACAGGTTGGGAGCGGTTCCATATTTTAAGGGTGTTATAAAAGTTAGTGTATTTTATTTCTCGCTAGTAGCTCTATCTGCTTAGACTTCGGGATGCTCCCCATGGGTCCCACACGTAGTTTATCTTGAAACCGAAACCTCATGCTAAACAAGTGGAATGTTAATTAAAATAAGACAGAACTAGCAACATTATGTAGATTGTTTCATTTCACTTCACACTTAACGCTCGAGCTGGACTGGGTTAACTAACAGGTAACCCATAAATACAAGTGGGGGAATTACAGAACCTCCACTTAAGATACCCGTTTTTCGTACATATAGATTCAATCTCTCCCCAGTCATGCCCTACACTGGCACATTCATCACACTGGAACACATGAACACTGAACTACTTAACCTTTGATCTCATGCCTACATGATTGAATAGGCATAACATCGAGTCCTACTCATGAGAACAAGGCATCATAATATGTCTCCTGATATGTTGTCCCCCCTAAGATGCACCCATCTCTCACACTTCACCCATTATCTCTTATATACAACAAACAAGGTTATAAAACTATCTCAAAGATGCGATCTCTTGTGCACTTCCACACAAGCATGAAAATACATATGCCTACTAAACACAACCGAGCTACGTACTCTTTGATCCCAAGTCTTCTTGGGTACGTAGGTGCAATATCGAGTTCTTCTCATGAGCACGGTCCTAAAAAATGAATCTCTCGATATTATTTTACAACAGAGACTCTCTCATTTATCATATGTCCATTCCATATCCCCTCAAACCTCGAAAGAGACATCAAACTATCTCAAATCTGATCTCTCTCAAACACTTACATGCATACTAACATTTATCAATTACACATGCATAGAGTTATAAACAAGAGCCCTTGTATACCTACATCAGTTGTGGTGATGTTCCTACACCTCTCACTTGTACCATTTCATACATAAGCATCTATCTATGTTTAAGGGATTCACAACCTAAGCTCTTTAAACTAGATCTAAAAAATAACGAAAAAGTAATGAATTAATCTTAAGAGCGATAAAAAGAAAATAATTAAGGACGCATAAAGAACAAATGGGGTGCTTAATACCTTCCCCAGTCATAACTTGGTTTTTAAACCCATATAACAAGAATATATGGACCAATCGTAGACTTAAACCTGCCTTAGGATTAGACTGAAAAGTTTAACTGAAACCTTTTGTTTATTTTTTTATAAAACAGACTTGCAATTTGAACAACTGACAAAACCCCTCATTTATCGTAACACACATAGTTTTAGGCCTAAAACCAGGGGTGTGATACTCAAATTGGATATGATATCAAACAACTTCTAGGGGCAAAGTCATTATACCGATATCGAACCGACAGCCCGACCTCAAGGGCACGTGATGTAGAAGCACCCCTGGGCATCCACTATTCAAATAAGAGTTCCCCTGAGTGCATCACCGCTCAGGGATAGTAATTCCATGCCTACTGATGGGGTGGAAAAATTTAGTGGCGAAGGAAGATCCCATCTACCTGTAGGCATGTGAGGTGCCTGGCCGATTGGTAAGTCGAATTGCTTCTTTTGTGATAAAAATTAAACTGTAGGTCCGATTTGTGCATAGTTGGGCTCGTTGGAAATAGGATTCAAATCTTTATGAAAGTATGTGAGATATTGTCAGTTTTGAGAGTTTAAAAAAGTCAAAATAGGCTCAGAGAGTGTTCCATTATTCTCTAATTATAGTTTGTAGAAGGACATGGGTCCTGAACTTGTAGGGACATTGTTTGGACCCTATAGAGGAATGTGTGTTGGAGGGGGGGGGGGGGGTAGAATGGGTTGTCCACATTAATTTTTATAAATTACATGATGAAATATTTAGGAAATGTCCACGAAACTATGTGGAATATAATTACTATTTTATATCAGTTTATGTAATTTATATTTCAACTCCCTGTTTCTCTCAATAATGCGAGACAAGTAGTAATATTCTAATAATATGCTTGTGAGCATTAGTGCTTAGATTATAAGACTTCATTAAATGAAGTCTAGTACTTTACATAGAATATTGTTCATGATAGGAATTTTTCTCTCCAGATGACAGAGGTTCCTTCTACTTCTACCCTCCATGGAAAACATCATCCGGGAAGCCCCCAGTTGCATGTTGAGGAGACTAGTTCATAGATAAAAATGAATTGTTGATGATGTAGCATGCCCAAAAACAAGGATCATTCCCAATTACTTGTGAGGGCCCCCTAATTTTTATTTGTAATTTCAATTTATCGTTTGACGAATTGTATGGATTTTGCCCAATATGGACCTAGTGAACGAAAAAATACATTTCATTTCCCTTACGTTGTGTGGATATTATAATTGTGCATGTATTTCATAAAACTTCTTTAGTTCTCTTAGGGCCTGTTCGTTTTGCAACTATAATTCTATTTTCTGTGTCTAAATACATTTCTGATAAAAATCTTCGTTTGGCAACCTGTTTTTAAACACAGAATTATAATATTTCTATGTTATAATCAAGTTTTTCAAAAAACAGGTTTAGGGTGTTTTATAAGTTATGTTTTTTATTTTTCTACTCAAAGTTATTCATTCTTAATATTTTAAAGCAGTTATACCTTAATATATAATATACATACATAATACATTAGTATGTGTGTAATTCTTATAAATAAAAAATATATATGTACTTGTACACAAAATTACCAATGGAATAATATAAGGTTAAATAATATTATCAATAGATACATTATACTTATATATAGTTTTATGCATGTATTATTAATGTATGGAATAATATAAAATATACATATAGTACATATGTATTAAAAAATATTATCAATTTATGTATGTATATAATTCTATAGTGAATTATACATGCAATATCATTATATATACCTAAAAATACATGATATTAAATGTACGTGTATATAATTTATGATGTATGTATGTATGTGTATGTATGTATGTATGTATGCATGTATGTCATACATATATACATAAACATACATACATACATCATAAATTATATACACGTACATTTAATATCATGTATTTTTAGGTATATTTAATGAGGTATGTTGGGGAGTTTAACTATACACACACACACACACACACACACACACACACACACACTCATATGTATGATATAAATATACATGTTTGTCAATTTTGTCAAATTTTCAAAAAACTATATTTAAAAACAAGTTTACCAAAACGCTCGCCAATAATTATAAACACAAAAAACTGAATTTTAAAACTCTATTTAAAAACAGCGTTTAAATCGAGTTTTCTGAATAGAGAACCAAACAGAACCTTAATGTCTCTTTTAACTCGATCACTATCTTTTAGTCTTCTTCTGAAGCAAGTTACTTGGTGCTAGCCTTGGTCGATAAATCGAATGATTATATTGGCTTTGTTTTGGGGGAATATTCTTTTAACCGATTCCAAATTTTCCTTTGTTACTCTTCTCCATGTTTTTTTCTCAACGAATTTTGATCATGTTAAAATACTTGTTGAGTATCGCTCAGAGCTAGATGAGACACTTGGTGTGGGATATTTGTTGGAAATATGAAAATTTATTTATTCTTTAGGAAATGGAAAATATCCATACTTGGCCAAAGATATGAAGATCAATAGAGATCTAAATGAGAGGTATTAGAGGGTAAGATGGTAGTTCGATAGGGGTCCTTGACAAGTGTCGTTAGATGGTTACGATGAAGACATGCTCAATTCCCTTATTAATTTTGAGGATATCAAGGAGTAAGCCCATAGACATGGGTAACTGAATGCACTTCATATCTTGAAGGTACCCAAAGTTTTTAAACTTTAGTATTAGCATGCCTGGGATAATCCATATTATAATAAGCCTACTTTGGTTATTAAGATTATTGGGCACTAGAATTTCTTATTCAAATGATCTGGGAGGATTCGGAGGAGTGTGATAGTGAAGCTAATGATTTTCTCCATCGTCGAACATATCTTGGCGCTTCGCACTATGCATCATACATTTTTTTAGACTTATTTTATAAAGTATATACGTAACATTCACCCTTTTTAAATGTTTAAATTTCAGTTTCCTTTTATTTGTGTTTCTTATATGAACATTTCACTACCTATATATTTTTTCTCAGGTCCTATGATTACCTTTAGGAAGGTGTCATCACACACATCCTTAAACATAGCAATAGTTGTTGAAAATAATATCTATGTGTCGTTCATCCCTCATTAGTGAATTTTTGTTGACCCAGTTTCCTAAGTTCATATGTTCCTAGGGATCCCTCGTAGATATTTTCTTGTTCATCGGTCATCTCATCATATAATTCAATAAAAAATATTTTTCAGAACAAAACTTGTTTTTAAAATAACTACGCCCAAAGGCGAACACCTGTTTACTACTTGTAACAATTGCAAAACCAAAACTAAAACAAAACAAAGATAAAACAACAACGTAAATTATCTACAATTAGACTGGTTAGACTAAACCTAAACTACACTGAGGTAAAGACATTGTATGATAATGAGATTAAAAGTTAATTTTCTTCAAATTGGTTATGTTTAGGCTTGGAGGTCCTATTTTCCTCCATTATTTCCAAGTGACAGGCTCCGTTGATATCAACCATTATAACTCTTAATGGGACCTCTCGATTGGGGCCCAGCTTTCAATTACAAGTGTTCCTCAGAACATAAACTATTTGATTAAGAACAAAGTCCCCAAGATTGAACTCATTTCGCTTTATGTGACGATTGTACAACTTAAAGAATTATTATTGTTACGACTCTAGTTTAATGAGTGCTTGATTTTTCCTTTCTTCAAGGAGGTCTAGCTCCAACCTGATCTTGGATGCATTCATCCCTAGATCAAAAAATAAAATATTCCTAGTCTAGTGATCGACTTTAGGGGGATCACTACATCCATTTAGTAGCTAAGGGCAAAGGGAATTTCCTCGGTTATCCTCCTCGGGGTTGTTCGATATGCCCAAAGGATGTGTGGGAGCTTATTAACAAAATCCCCCTTAGAATTTTAAATTTACTTACGGATTCAATTAAATAATGGTTTGTTTTAGAACTTAGCTTTTTTGTTGTTCTAACAATATGAGATTGAGCTATAGTAATATCGTATCTCATAATCGTTGAGGAATTACTAGAATGGTCAATTTTTGAATTGGGTACCATTATTGATTGTGATGGTACTTGGAATCCCACTCTAGGGTAATGACGATTCTTGAGATAAACCATGTCATGTAGATGCCTTTGATAATTTATAATGGGTCGTCTTCTATATATTTAGGTTGCATTTATTTCTTCTTCTGAAATTCGAAGCCTTGAAAATTTATTAATTTTAATTCTAAATGAAGGTATTTAAACAGATTTAGATTCAGAGGTAATTTTTCCTCTTAACCATTCAAAGGTAAAAATAGTTGTTAGCCTCTTAATCATTTAAAAAACACTATTTTGGTACCTTTCAAGTCTAAATTGTTGAGATTCAGACTTAAGACGCAAAAAGAAACAACGTCTTAGTGAAATAGTCCATGTGATTAAACGTGTAGAGTGGTCCGGTTATATGGTCAAAGGTAGAATCTATAAATTAGGTCACAAACAAGACAAGTTCAATTTTATCTTGATTAATTAGGTGAAACTCAGCTTGCAAGCTATTGAATCTAAATCGAACACAACAAACAGAAACTCGAGATATGAGGAAAAAACCCTTTGGGGAAAAATCTTTTTATCACTGTTACCACTAAGGTATTACAAATGACACAGAAAAAGTTATGGACTTAGACTCCAACAAGTATCACAGTTATGTCTCCTTACTTATTGATAATATAAATGAGTGAAGATACAACAAAGCCCCACAACAAGCTCCACTTGCCTCGGTATCCATCAATCAGCCTCAGAAGACTTATTTCCTATCTTCAGCAGTGAAGAGTCAACTCCCCAGGGATTTGAACATGTGATGTGTTCTTCAAGTTTTGATAAAGTGATCACAAAACATCCAAAGAGTTTAGATTTGTAAAACCAAAGTGTTTGATAATAAAATATGTGGAAAAGGTCTTGTAAAGAAGTGCCAGTTCAGATCTCTTAAATAGGGAGAAAAATCATCAAGAGATAAACTTGAAAAGATTATGTTTGAAAATAAGTAAAAAATAATTTTTCACAGGCTCGTTCAAATAAACTGCTCCTCATTCGAATAATCTATGAAAACTCGTTCGAACGACATGGAACGAGATTTCAAATAACATTCCAACATGATGAGAAAAAATAGCTCATTTGAACTTTCTTTCAAACAGCTGATATTTAACGAGTTGAGAAAACTCGTCAAATGAGCCTTAATATCTCGTTTTAACGAGATGCCTTAAAATGTTTTTGTTTAAAAAAACTTTTGAAAATATTTATGTTTCAAACACTTGTAAAATACCCCTGAATATAATGTTTACACAAAATTAACCTCATATACCTTCTCCGTATGTTGTAATAATGAAATTAACTCTTTGATCTTTGATTGTCGCATTCGGTCACTAACTTGTCTTCAACTAAAACCTTGAGAATTTACATAATGGTGTAGTGGGGTGTAACGAAATATGACAAACTATAAACATAATGAGCAGCCATAATTTTTTCTCCTACAAAGCTCCCCCTTTGTCCATTTCGGTACAAAACATAAAATCAAAAAGATAACCCCTAAGACGAGTTCAACTAATTCCCCTCACAAGATCGAAAATGAAAAAACACTTACAACTTTGTTTCCACTGAAAATCTTAAACCTGGAGTCCATGATTTCACTAATGTGGAAAAATACCTACACACATGAAGCAAAGAAAATACTGTGACGCATGGAGTTTAAACAAAAATAAAACTCCCCCTTAATTTATTCTCCCCCCTTTTGTCCATAATAGACAAAGGATTATAAGCTAAACCTAAAAAATTTTCATCACGAGTATACACATTTGAAATGTCATCACAAAGTATAGACAATAAAGAATATGCGATGTAACCTCAACAAACCCAAAGATGTTATTATAATTTTTGAGTATAAAAATAAACATATAAATAGAAATAAACACACCATGGATTAGTATGAAAACATATGAATCATGGAAATGGAGTGAAGGTGTGTGAACTTCATAAGTAGTGACGATGCACAAAGTCAAAGAGGCACTCCTAAAGAAAGAACTCAATTCAACCTTTGGTGTATAAAATATTGAAAAAAGTGAAATTGAATTAAATCATACAAAATGCCCCAAATTTCAATCCTTCTCAAATAAATAATGCCAAACTATTTAATATTTTTTAAGAAATTTTTTTGTACAAACCTATTGATATTGAACTTATAACTCCCTCAAAATCTCACATTTTGTAAGGATCAATTTTTGATTGAGTTAATTTGTATATATTGGCTTAATTCCGGATAAAACATGTTGAGTCATATGTTAGGGTTTGTATATTGACCTTTCAAGACTATGACGAGTTTGATTGAATACGTAGTAGTAAAGGTTCAGAGATTTCATTATCGTGTTGTGTTTTGTGCCAAGTTTAGTCTTCATATTTCCTAGGATCTCTCGGGTATGAATGCATATTGATACGACGCAAATATTGCGTATTTCACCCGTTAACCTACGCCTTATTAGCCCCCTTGGGTATCTTAATCCCTATACTTATGCTCGTTAACCAAACAACCTCGAATTTCTATGTTAACATGTTTTGCAGGGGTTAATTGAGCTTTTGTAGGTATTTGGATGCTTAGTATGAAGTTCGGACGCTTTCCGGAAATGTTTCGTCGACTTTTGCAGCTTCGGGGGCATTTTAGTAATTCCAGCATTCGGGTTTGAATCCCGAGCTCTTCACGGAAGTTGAAGCCCTTTGACTTCTCTTCGCGTGGCCGCCGACGGTGCATGATTCCGAGTTGTATCGATGGAGTTATGGCATTTTTAGGATGGTTTTTACTTCAAATTCACACTCAAGGTCACATTCAAGGGCATTTTAGTCATTTCATATTTTGGTTTTTTATCCTAATGTCTTCTTGGATGTTGTATTCCTTTGAGTTATCTTCGCGTAGCCTCCGACCGTGCCTCATTCCGAGGTATAACGAAGAAATGACGGCATTTTCCGTAAAACAGGACAAAGCTGCAGAATTCAGACCTGTAGGTTGCGAATCGATTCGGCCCAAAACCGAATCTATTCGGAATGCTGCAGAATTGCAGATTCGAACTTCCCCTATTTCCGAATCGATTCGGACCATTTCCGAATCGATTCGACCCTCCAGATTTTTGGTTTTCTTCCCTTTTATTACAAGTTTGCCATAGGATATTTGATATATAACACTTTCTCTTCATTTGGAAGTGATATATCTTCATTTTTAGCTTAGTTTAGGGTTTGGGTTTGGAGAGGTTTTCTTCATTTCTCTTTGGGATGATAACCATTTGGGGTTTGTAAGTTTAACTTTTCATTTCCTTTACCATTAATATAGTTGTTCTAGTTTATTTCCATTGTTGTTGTTTAATTTCATGCTTAGATAATTAGTTTTAGTTATTTATTCCTTGCTTAATTAGTTTATAGCTTTGTTAATTAGTTTCATTTATGTCTTTCCCTTAGATAAATAGGGTCGGGATTTCGTTTCCGCCATTAATGGGCGTCGAGCTCCGAAAGTTAGGTTTTGGATAAAATTGCATTTAATTGAAATCGCGTGTATTAAAGTCGGATTATTATGCGTTTAACTTTCTTTGTCACGCAACGTTAGTGTTTATAGCGACAATCCGAATTTAATCCGCGTGTGACCATTTTTGATTAAATGTTTAATCTCGCAACTTTGGGTTAAATTCCTTCTTGCGTGATGTTTATGCTTAATTGTAAATGCTCGATTAAATGTTTTTCGAACCGTAATTCTAATTAGTAGTTGTTTAGCCCGTGTGGTGGAATGCGATCCCGATCCTCGCTTTACATTTGTGTAGCGTAACTTATTCTTTTGTTTTGTCACCATAAACACCCTATCACCTTTTTTTTATTTATTTTACACTTTTATTCCTGAAGTATTTAAAACAATTAAAGTCTAAAATTTAATCACTCCCTGTGGATTTTTTACGACACCCGACTTACCGCTGTACTTGCTTGTCAAGTGTAGTAGTAGCTTAGGTTTTCTTTGTATCGCGGCGGCGAAACACACGACGATTGTGAACCTACACGCGCACACTTTTACCGCCCGATCAAAATGGCACCGTTGACGGGGAGTGTGTTTTAGATTGTAATTGTTTTATTATTTCGTAGTATTTTTCCGTTTGTATTTGTATTCTTTGTTTTAACCTTTTTTTCCAGGATTTGCATACTTTGAGCGCTAAGAAACTTTGATTCGCTGTTGCTCACGTTCTTGACCGGATTCTCCATCTACAAACAACGAGGTAATCATGTCATACTATTATAGTTATTACGGTTATTCTAACGATTCATACTTTGGGGATAGTTTTCAAGTTTTCCATTTTCAAGATTTTCTTGAAAATGAAAGACTTGAAAACATTTATCGCAATGAAAATCGTTATTGGGAGCTTCAGTTGGATTCATTATTCGAATCCAATGACGATTCTTATTTCATTACTTTCGAAGACGAGTTTCAACCAAATGAGGAGTCCGAGGCTCTTGAGCCGAGGAAGCCTACTTTGGAAGAGACTTTGCTTCTTTATTCCCAAGGTTTGGAAAGCCTAAATGATGCTGGAATAAGACTAGGCGCACTTTGCGATGAGATGAATTCTTATGCACAAAACAACGAGGAGGTGGAAACTTGTGTTTCACCTCAATTTTTCAAAGAATTTCTCATCGAGTGTGCATCTTTCTCCTCTGAAATTCAATCTCCTTCCGATGATGAGTCGATTGAGATTGAATTTGTTTCATCACCATATACGTTTTCCGTCATTGAACCATTAGAATTACCGGTTGATTCCTATGAGTCGGTAGAAACTATTAAAACTTCTACACTGTTTGCCGACGAGGACTCTTTGCCGACTTTGTTTGCTACGATGGAACCTATCCCCGTGTGTGCACCATCTCCCATTCCATTTGAAAAACCTTTGGGAGATGAATTGATTTTTCTTGGTCCTCTAGTGTTCTTATCCCCCTTGTTATTCAAATCCCCCATCGTCCGCCCAAAATTTCAAATTGGCGATGGTTCATTTTTTTCACCACCCACATGCCTTCCGTTGTTCAAACGGAATTCATATCTTTCGGGAGGCATGTTCTCTTTGGAGGGTCCACCGTTGATCTTTCAAAGTCAAATACCTTTTTGGGTGGACCCTCAACTATTTAGACTTCTAGTGTATAGTTAGTGTGAAGCCTAAATAGTAGGTTGTAAATAGTTAGCTTTTTAATTTTCTTTCTTTCCTATTTTTCTTTCCTTTTTATTTAGTCTAGTGTAATTAGTAAACTTTTTGTTATTTGTTTTTGCTATGCTCGGTACTAACTTGTTTTGTAAATTTTCTTTTGGACTCGCGCTTATGGAGATCGCTCCAATTTTGGGTAATATCGTTATTTTCCTCTCTTTGTGTTTTGTTCTTAATGCGCATTGAGGATAATGCAACATTTAAGTTAGGGGGTGTAGGATATTCTATCCATTTCATGTGTAGTCCATTGATTTGCTCACATTTAGTTACTAAGTATGCCTTTTTGTGAAAAATTTGAAAATTTTCAAAAATGTTTTCTTTCTTTTTTCTCCTTTGTTGGGCATTTTGCCTTATTTCCAGTGATAAATTTTAATAATTGCCCGATCCGATTGACAACTCAATGATGCATGTTCTCGATTTTAGAAGTTATTAGACTTTAGTCCTCAAATCATTGATTTTGTGAATAACTTCATGAATTAAACTTTATCCCATGAGCATATGCACTTTCCTTGTCATATTGATTTGGTTTAAGATTTTATAACTCGGTAATCTTTTTTTGCATTGTATATACTTACACCGAGTAAGCTTTGTACCTTTCGTCGTTTGTGAGTGTTATACACTATTCTTTTATCTTTGAAAATGTTGAATTCCTTGGTAATCTCACTATTCTTTCACTTGATCGTTCATTAATTGAGTTCATACTTGAAATGTATTACTTGATCATGATTTTCATATATTGTTTTGACTTGAGAATTGCGTAAACTTTGTGAAATTATCATAGGCAATCTTTGTTATATCACCCATATTAGCCTTGACCTCACGATATATGTTTCCCTAGTCAACCCCTTTGAGCCTAAATACTAGCCTTTCATTTCATTACCCAAAATCCCATAACCAACTCCAAATTGGAGTTTTAATCCATACATACACCTTACATACCTTTGTTTGGAATGATACTTGGGATTAAATGATGTTATTGTTGTGTAATTGCAATTTTAGGCATATGAGAGTTTGAAAAGTAAAGAAAAGTGATGTGAAAAAAGTGAAGAAAAAGAGAAAGCAAAAGGCAAAAGAAAACAAAAGAGAAAAATGAGAAAAAGAAGAAAAGAAAAGAAAAGAGAAAGTTGTATATGTTGTGTATATAGTTCAATAAGGTTTGATTACTCTCCCCGATGATATATCTAATGCCGTTTTGGAACTTGTTTTTCCAATTTTGTTATTGCCCGCATTTTTCCATTATCCCGAGTTTTCATCCCGAACACTTTGAATCCGTACATACATTCCTTTGTTTCGCACCCTAGCCATACCTACATCATAACCCTATTAAAGTCTTATGTGATCATAGGTTGATGTAATTCAAAAGTTTAAATAGTTTTGATAATCTGTGAAAATGCATTTTGCCTCTTTTAGTGAGTGGTATCTTTCATTGAGATTGCAAGTTTTTCATTTCCTATATAGCGTTCCTCATTTGTGACATGTGCGCGGCCTAGTTTCCATTTACATTTACTCTTTATGCCCGCATGTCCCGTGTATTACCTCCATTTTCATAGTGAATTCATTTGTTGAGCGTAATGACCGTGAGGATTGAATGTATGCTTGCTTTGATTAATATCCGGTTTATATAAGTTTTTCACCAAATCACACTATGCATGTGCTTTCCCCCCTCCCACTTTTAAAGTTTCAATTCTATGAGGTGCATTCAACTTGTTAATAACAACGGACTTTATCTTGAATTCGTTCAATATGCTAATAACATGTTTGAAATCTTTTTCGTTGTTGTTGAGTTTGTCGCATGTTTGGTTGGGCATATTTTGAGGAAACCATATGATGTTTGTGGGTTTCATCCCTGAAAACCCTCACGAGACGACACTCGTCCACTAGGGTAACCTAGGGGTTTAACGGCTTATTGCATACGCTAAATGCAATCGAATCGCCCGCGAAAGTGGCCTTATGCTTTTATACCATACTTTTGTACTTCTCCTGCTTTTGGTTTTCTTGTAGTTCTTGTTGTTTCCTATTTCATTGCTAGGGACTAGTAATGTGTAAGTTAGGGGGTGTGATACGACGCAAATATTGCGTATTTCACCCGTTAACCTACGCCTTATTATCCCCCTTGGGTATCTTAATCCCTATACTTATGCTCGTTAACCAAACAACCTCGAATTTATATGTTAACATGTTTTGCAGGGGTTAATTGAGCTTTTGTAGGTATTTGGATGCTTAGTATGAAGTTCGGACGCTTTCCGGAAATGTTTCGTCGACTTTTGCAGCTTCGGGGGCATTTTAGTAATTCCAGCATTCGGGTTTGAATCCCGAGATCTTCATGGAAGTTGAAGCCCTTTGATTTCTCTTCGCGTGGCCGCCGACGGTGCATGATTCCGAGTTGTATCGATGGAGTTATGGCATTTTAGGATGGTTTTTACTTCAAATTCACACTCAAGGTCACATTCAAGGGCATTTTAGTCATTTCATATTTTGGTTTTTTATCCTAATGTCTTCTTTGATGTTGTATTCCTTTGAGTTATCTTCGCGTAGCCTCCGACCGTGCCTCATTCCGAGCTATAACGAAGAAATGGCGGCATTTTCCGTAAAACAGGACAAAGCTGCAGAATTCAGACCTGTAGGTTGCGAATCGATTCGGCCCAAAACCGAATCGATTCGGAATGCTGCAGAATTGCAGATTCGAAATTCCCCTATTTCCGAATCGATTCGGACCATTTCCGAATCGATTCGACCCTCCAGATTTTTGGTTTTCTTCCCTTTTATTACAAGTTTGCCATAGGATATTTGATATATAACACTTTCTCTTCATTTGGAAGTGATATATCTTCATTTCTCTTTGGGATGATAACCATTTGGGGTTTGTAAGTTTAACTTTTCATTTCCTTTACCATTAATATAGTTGTTCTAGTTTATTTCCATTGTTGTTGTTTAATTTCATGCTTAGATAATTAGTTTTAGTTATTTATTCCTTGCTTAATTAGTTTATAGCTTTGTTAATTAGTTTCATTTATGTCTTTCCCTTAGATAAATAGGGTCGGGATTTCGTTTCCGCCATTAATGGGCGTCGAGCTCCGAAAGTTAGGTTTTGGATAAAATTGCATTTAATTGAAATCGCGTGTATTAAAGTCGGATTATTATGCGTTTAACTTTCTTTGTCACGCAACGTTAGTGTTTATAGCGACAATCCGAATTTAATCCGCGTGTGACCATTTTTGATTAAATGTTTAATCTCGCAACTTTGGGTGAAATTCCTTCTTGCGTGATGTTTATGCTTAATTGTAAATGCTCGATTAAATGTTTTTCGAACCGTAATTCTAATTAGTAGTTGTTTAGCCCGTGTGGTGGAATGCGATCCCGATCCTCGCTTTACTTTTGTGTAGCGTAACTTATTCTTTTGTTTTGTCACCATAAACACCCTATCACCTTTTTTTATTTATTTTACACTTTTATTCCTGAAGTATTTAAAACAATTAAAGTCTAAAATTTAATCACTCCCTGTGGATTTTTTACGACACCCGACTTACCGCTGTACTTGCTTGTCAAGTGTAGTAGTAGCTTAGGTTTTCTTTGTATCGCGGCGGCGAAACATACGACGATTGTGCACTTACACGCGCACACTTTTACCGCCCGATCACATATCCATATTGATCCTTCGAATTTTATTTTGGATTTTTGTTTCTACCAAAATATTTGGGGTTGTTTTTAATATATTTCAAAAGAAAAACATTTTTTAAGTCATTCAAACGACTTTATAAGTTTCATTCGAACAAGTTTAGCAGGTCGTTCAAATAAACTTCAAACAAACATCGCACGACATTTTTCTGTTTACAGAACTAACATCGTTCAAAGCTAGTTCAAATGAGATTGATTGTTCATTCGAATAATATTGTGTTTTCATTCGAACAAACCCATGGTTTTGTTCGAACAAGTTTTCTCGAAAATGAACTTTAAAGGAACATCACAATTAGAGTATAAGTTGATGAATCATTTCAATGAACTCTTAAATAAATAATAAAACATGTTTTGATAAGGAATTTAGACATTTTATTCTATGGAGCACATTGAGTATACCATACTCTTACAATCTCCCCCTTTGTCAAATTTCGAGACAATATGAAACAAAAAAAATATTAGCAAATGAAAGAAATCTATCATCTCACTACTCATTTGGCTAATGGCAAATAAAAAATAGAAAATTACATTGTTTTTGCAAGTAAATAATCACTACAATAGACTCAACCATATCAATAAGTGCATGAACATCATATATGTTATACCCAAAATATGTCAACCTATAAACATATGACACGTGCCAGGGAGCCCACACAGACAAAATGAAGATCATGGCCGCAGAGTGCAAGGTGTAAAGACATGCAACGGACCTATGTACCAGAAGTAGCTACCAAAACAGTCCAAAATAAGGCTAATTATAAGCCAGAGCCTCTTACCCCAACACTAGCGTGGCATCTGCCATAGACATTGACACATCAGAAACTACTTGTCATCTGTCTAACCTGTAGAAATATTCCATATGAACAATACATATCCACAAATCATGTGTAGTGCACTCTCTCCTCTCTTTCTATAGATCTGGGAGCATACTCGGGTCATCTACTGTAATCACCTGATACACACAAGGTTGAGGGCTCTCCTTAAGCTACATTATAGGGTCGCATCCCCTTTAACACAGAATTTGTATACGATTCATTTACCTTTTATCTCTCCTCTCGTAAGCCTTTATGGACTTCTAAACTTGTATTACTACATGTATATAATGAGAATCGGGCTCCAAAGTGGACGTGGGATCATTTTTATAGCCTAACCAATCTAAATCTTTTGGTTACCATTATTCATCGATCATTTACTCTATTTCTATAATTTAACTATTGTGTGTGGCTTTGATAGTAAGGTACGCTCTAGTAAATCCATTTTTTGAGGTGTCTATGGGAATGGCGTGTTTTACCAAGTTCCTCATAAGTCGAATCTATTATGCCTTATTCCAGCTATAGGGATCTCCGGATCTACATCCCATGGGTGAAACTTTGGTTATTTGACCCATATCTACATATAAACCCTTTAAGGCTATATTCACATTTCCATATCTATTTTTAAGCCTATTTTATGGTTTTTGGGCTCACCCACTTACCCCGATGATGTTTCCATGTGTAAATATCACCAAAAAACTTGACAGGCCATGACTGGTAACTAGGGATGTGCCTATATCCATCTTTCTCTACACTTTTAGGAACTTTTTCCATGTTTTGACCTATATGGTAGGGATTTGCTACTAAAATTATATTATTTCGCACATAAGGATTTTTTATGCCTTGGATCGACACACCAAGGAAGTTTTAGTCCAATTTTTACATTGCAAAAACATGTTTTGGTCACATTTAGGATAGAATTTACTTTTGTACCTTATTGGATGCGGCCTGGCATGTTGATGTGCTGCAGGTCACGTCATCCAATTAACAGCTCACGCTAATTTTTCTATGATTGGCATGTTTAGAATTTATGATTAAATAATTATTTTATATTAGATCCACGATACTGTAAAATCCTTAAAATCCCCTGCAATAGGTCTATTGGTTTCCGAGTCAGGCCAAATCGCATAAGTCTAGGTAATTTGATTGAAAGCCAATGATTCAACGAGCAAAATTCAAGAAGGCGATTGTCCCAAGGATCACAAAACCGCTCACGATAGGTTAAGATTCTTTTACTAACTTTTCAATTAGTGTTTTACCCAGAGGGCATGTACTCGTCCAATGTCGACTCGATACGACCATCCAAGGGAAGACCATGTTCGATTATATTAGTCATAGTGGAAAATTTCCTCGCGAAGGAAAAAGTTCATGATCTCAACCCCTATCGACTATGGTGGCAACGACCACAAAGACAAAGGTTGATCACCTTTGTTATTACCTTCTCAATATTTGAATCGTCTTAGTCAATGGTTTTGGGATATCTCTCTCTATTCAGTTCATCTAAGAGAATATTTTCTAAAGAACTAATGACCTAGAGATGAATAATGGAAGTCAGCGCAAGATCAAATCCTCAGTAAACTAAAGATGTAGCCAACTTGATAAGACGTATCAACTATCTGTATGAAGATCAGGCCTCCCTATAGGGACACATTAACCTTCTTGAATAGATAATTATAATGATCAAGTCCACAATCTTTACAAGAATGCTAAGAGATAAGGAACCCAGGTCTAAGATAGTGTCTGTTGCACTGGAATAGAAGTTTGTGATAGTTTCAGTGGAAAAAAAGATAAATTCGAAAGACTACTCAAAAAATATATATGAGGAGTTCACCCCTTCAAACTATAACCTTGGTGATATTTCAACCAATATCAAAGGGGAAAACTTCCTCAAATGGACAGAAAAGTTAAAATATCTAACTCATAAAAGGGATAGCAGCAAATGGTGCGAGTTCTAGTAGGATTATGGCCACACAACTGATAAGTGTGTGTGCCAGCAAAATGAGGTCGGAAGGTTCATTTAGCAAGGAATGTTGCAGTAGTTCATACACACCGCAATCTGTAAATGAATAAAGGCCGTAGTCGCAGATTTTTTTGAATCTTGAGTTCAAAAAATGCCTAGTTTTTTCTCTTGCAAATAATTTCAAAGATACATCTTCTTTGCTATTTTTTTATTCCTTACTTATATATATTAATGAAAATTTTGTACTTTACTTTAATGTCTTCATAAATTCCCCCCCCCCCCCCCATAGGTTCAACAAGAGACCTAGAAATTATCACCCCCTATGGTAGCCCCCAGGAGAATAGTACTACCAGGCCACAAAATAAGTCGTGGCAAGGGAGGAAGGAGAGGCCAAGTAGACTTCTAAGGAAGATATCTTATCCGGTAATATAAAAGGTCTAGCAAACTTCAAGGAAGATAGCTTAACCAAAAATTAGGAAAGAGCAAAGCCTAAGACAAGAAATTAGACTTAGTCCGCACTAAGATCCAAACTTGTAAGTACCTTGTGCCATTATCTGGTCGGATCCTCTACAATGGAAATTACCCAATTGGAGTGAGTCTTTTATTAAAGACTCGAGATAGACTTCGAATAGCATAATATAGGCTTAGGTGGCATCTAATACCCCAATACAACCTTGGGAGGCTTCTAATACCCCAAAATAACTTTTAGTGACTTTTAGTAATCCGATATAGCCTTGGGTGGCTTATTATAACCCAAGATAGCCTTTAATGTCTTATAATTCAAGAAAGCCTTAGGTGTCTTATAATACCCCAAGAATATCCCAAGACAGCCTTGAATGGCTTATAATTCAAGAAAGCCTTGGGTGGCTTATAATACCCCAAGATAGCCTTGAGTGGCTTATAATTCAAGAAAGCCTTGGGTTAATTATAATACTCCAATATAGCCTTGGGTAAATTATAATACCCCAATATAGCAAGGGGTGTCTTCTAATATTACCCTGGAAGATCAAATAATTCAAAAGGCTAAAACTAGCTTGATGGCAATAGCCTTGCAAAATAACCTAAATCCTTGAGGGTATAGATCTAGGGTCTGTGGAATATCTATAGAATTCCTTGAATCTATCCATGGAGGTTCTACCTAAATTCACACAATTCAAAGAAGATAATCATACAGATTAAGTCCCAAGGAAGCATCCTAAAATCTACTATATTAGTACATCTGCGAACTAAAATTTAGCAGTTAAATACATAAAACTAATAGTAAGTCTGCGTATACATGTCATATAAGTTTCAAGACATGCAATAAAGAATAAAAAAGTGGGGAAACATGCGTCATGACTACAACTGTCTAAGAAAGTATAATGTTTATTGCTGAAGAAAATCAATTGAAAGGTTTACAATTATATGGTTCGAAAAGAGGACCTACAAAGATTAAACTCAGGATTTCTCATTCATCTTCTTCATCATAATTATATCCCTCCACTTCTATCAGTCTCTTTAGACTCCTCAATAGCAACCACTGCAACATCCCCCCTTTGATTTTTGGGATGATCATCTAAACCTTAAGTTCTTCCACACAGAGTATGTACTGAGCATTCATAAACCTCTAGGAATATATGTTATCCTTGGCATTAGGGTAGTTTTTGGCAACCCTATGCCTCATATCTTTATAATAGAATATGTATGACTTATATTGAAGGAGAAAGAAGTTTTGATAAGTCCTGAAACGGGCCATAATGTCCTCAGAAGCCTTCTTTAAGGCCGCAGCATGACCATCGACCATCTTCTGCAAAGTTACAGCATGATTATCATCCATCTTCTCAAATTCCTCAACATGGCCTTAGACCAGGCCTTGGGTCTTAAAATCAAGCTAGCTAAATGTGTCTTCATTAGTTGCAGCCTACCTTGTAGGCTTCAAAACATTTGGCCTCCGATACCTTGAGTGCCTTCGCGGCCTCTTTAAAATTGAGCTTTTCCTCCTACTTTGATTTCTCATTAGCCACAACCTTATCAGAAGTATCAAGGCTCTAGTCCTGAAAGGTAGCAGTTGTGGACTTATTTCCATCCTCAAATCAGGAGGCCTTGGCACTTTTCAACTAAGATTATGATAAGATTTTAGTGGCCTCATAATGTTTCTAGAGCCCCTTATACATGGATCTTTGGCTCAGGGTTGTCTCAATATCCTGGAAAAAATAAAAATAAAAGTGTTATCATAAATAAATGAAAGCTTTTCATAGAAGTAAAAAGTACAAATTGAGCAATTCACCCTGAGGAGGCAGTAGAGTATTTGTTCCTCTAGATCCTTCATATCCTTATTGATAAGGCATTTAAGGTATTTAAGGTCTTAAATTTTCATCATTAAGGGCAACGAAGTGGTTTAGTATCCTAAAGAGACTTGAAATTTTCATGCTTCAAATGAGGCCACGGCCGGGAACCACCAGCCCTTTTTTCCTTACTCTGTGGAGTGGGTATACTGGCATTAACCATGACAGTCATCCATGAAGGGGACGTTGAGACTTACATATGTGTGGAACTAATTTCTCAATGGTATTTACCCCTATTTGGGGAAGCTAGACCAGTTCAGAGGTGTTGGACGTACCATGATCTGATAACATAACGGTAGGATGGTCCATAGAAGCAGCCTTCATATGTGTTCCAGTAGCAACAGTAGCAGCATTTAAGGAAACATATTTATCATTTTGCCTCTTTCTTTTATTGCCTTTATCCTTCTATGGTGCCTAGTTTAGAGCTTGTCCTTAAGCTCATCCAGTTGTGAGAGGATCAAGTCATGAATAATCTCCATGGAAGTCTCACCCTCCGTAGTTGTGCTTGTGTAGCAAAGCATTAGTTACAAAATAAAATTATGTGTCAAGTAAAATTGATGTCAATCCAGTACCTACCATATCTTGCCTTAGTGGTATAATGTGGGTTATGTAGTAACCATGATCAAATGAGGTCCGTAGAGTCACCACCTCAGGTAAGTATTTTTGCTTGTCAGAAATTGAGACTGCAGTCTCAATTATCTTCCTCTATCATTCAAAAGTGCTAAAACCTGCACTAACTATAGGAGGTTAGAATATTGACTTTGCAGCACACAATTTAAATCATGTAAAAATTAAAGGTTGTGGACATATATTAGAGGTTGCGATAAGAAATTAAAGGCTACGACAGAGTTAAAAGTTACCTTCCCTATGGGGATGACCCTAAGAGCGCGAAAGTTAGTGAGCCTTCTCCCTTTTATTAGAGTCATCAGGGTGAACTTCTCAAGTTATTCCAGAAATGTAGAAGCATTTACATTTCTAGTTTTCTGTACTAAAAGTTTGCCCCCTTATCAAGTATTCTTTCTAACTCCACAAATCCATATAGTAGTAACATGGATTCTCCATTGAGTTTTATTTGGTTCTGTAAAAATCAAAGAACTCTATGGTAGTGATGCCTCTCTCTAACTTCTTCTGCCAGATAACCAAAAAATCTAGGATATCACTCAATCCATTGGTATCAACTTAGATTAGGTCCAAATTCATCACCTTTAATTTTTTTTTAATTGCTACTGGAAATGGAAGCCGCAACCCTAGAAGAAAGGCATGTAGGGGAAGCATACTCCATCGTTTGTAATCGCGAAACATGCCCTTGTGTTTGTGGAGGGAAGCGTGCAAATTTTCCCTAATGAAAATTCATAGTCCTCAGCAAGCTAGGCTAACCAATCATCGTTCGTAATACAAGGATGGTTAATGGCCGTAGAATCCTTGAGAGAATATATGCCACGACTGGAAGGTCCAACCTCAGTGTTCCTTTCTTCAGCATAATGGGCCTCACTAGTTAATTCTACAGTAGGCCTCTCAATAATTTCCTAATTATTTATAGATCAAGTGTCCTCCTCAACTCTATGACTACCTTCAGCAGCCTTCATAGATCCCCAATAATCAGAAGATTACATAGAGTCAAAATTAATACATACAGGTGGAACACTCCTTCAGCTTACACATCTCACCATTTTTAATGGTTTGATGTGCAACACCGTGGGACGAGGAATACTAAAGTGTCTTTTTTATAAATCTTCCAAATACTCCTAAGTATTCCACTGCATAAAGCCACGACAAGGACATGTAAAAGCATGGGGGGGTCCATGGTTAAAGGGTTGCATCCATTATGATTAAAACATAGGGTACACATTTAAGAAAAAGATAAAGGACTATTTTATGGAGACCGTGGCATTAGAGAAATTATATCCGAATGCAAAGTTGAGAAGGGTCAAGAATTATACAAGGTGTCAGGTCCAGGGCCATAGTTATTTGAAAAAGAGCTCAGCGAGAAGAATAAGGCCAAAACTATCTATCTATCCTAGGGAACAATTATCCACGGCCTATGAGACAAATAGGAGAGACTCAAATTATTGAATCCCCTAGGATCAAAACTTCTACAAACTAGTATTTTTGCCAAGAACATCCACGAATAGCCATTTGTGTTCCTAGCCTAAAACCAAGCCTATAAATGGTTTTAAACCCTAACCAAACCTCAAATAAAATAAACCTATTTCCTATATCAAATCAAAGAAAAAAATCAAACCAACATTCATTTCAGTTTAAAAATACAAATAATTTAGGCAAACCAAAAGTCACGAACCCAGTTCAATCGCAATTCAAAGCCCTAGCGAAAAAGTTTATTATTTCAAACCAAATCGATTGGTGTTTTACAAAATTAGGAAGATAGATCTAAAGAAAATAAGTTCATAAAGAAAATAGTGTAAGAATAGAAGAAGGTCTAGGATTAAACTAACCTGGAGAGAAGAAAATGGCCGAAAAAGCTATTGAAGAAGAAAATATATTTCCCTGAAAATCACCTGCTTGAAATGATCTCAGAAGTGGGGTAAGGTAATGAGCCATAGCCTCACCTCATTTATATAAGAGAGAATGGGAAGTATAAACACCATTAATATACTGTCACGACCTTAGTAATAAAGGACAAATTTAGTCTAAATCAAACATGAACACGACCTCTAAATGGATATCCATGGATATAAATAATTCCCCACCACCAAATCACTTACCCATTGGAACTGAGGCATGTGGGATTCTATTATACCCAAAATATATCAACCTATAAACATATAACATGTGGAAGGGAGACCACATAGGCAGAATAAAGACTATGTCTGTGAAGTGCAAGGGGAATTGTACTCATGACCGCAAACTTATATATAGAGAGGCTGTGGACATATATAGAAGAAGTAGCAGCCAAAATAGGCCAAAATCATGCCAATGATAGACCACAGTCTCTTACCCCAACATGGGTATAACACCTACCTCATATGTTAACACATCAACAACTAGTGGACAATTGCACATCTTCTAGAAAGATTTCATCTGAACAATACTTATTTATAAATCATGTGTACCATGAGCATAACCTCCTCATTTGGGATGATATTTTTATATAGTGGAGATTTGGCAAAATCTATTATCTTTCTTTCTTCATCTAAGAATATACTCCGGTCACCTACTATGAAAACTCTTAAATAGACAAACAAAATAAATCCTAAAAAAAAAAAACAAAGTATATCCACTTCTTATTCTTTAAAGTCTTCAATACACACAAATTCATAACACTATTATGAATAACTTTCAAGGCATAATCAGCATTCTGAAGTTGAGAATCAAAGTTGTGAAGGAAGTCATCGTAGTAGGAAGAACTCGTTGAACTAAAGAAAGAAAACTGATTCATTGATACCTTAAAGACTGGTTAACTAGAATTCAGTTGAGTAGATAATCAAGAAACAGTAGAATACAACTCATTTTTAGTTAAATGGAATGTAAGTGAACATAATGTAAGGGTAGGATGAGGAGTCAGTTAGGGACAATTTGCGGTAGTGTGGGTGTCCACTATAGTTTCCAAGATGAGCAATACACTAATAATATGATTTTATGGTCAATGCAGACTTACGATTTTCATTGACTTTGTCTGGAAGAATAGTAACCCGAAACTCTAAAACCAATCACATGATCAAATGACCGAAGGCCAAAGTGCGAGCTTTCATATCGTTCTTAGTGTGAGTAAAGATCGAGTCAAGATTAAAACACATAAACGCATATTAACACCCGATCTAATAGCATACAATAACTGTTCATGTTGGGTAATATGTCGTGGGGGTGGTATGAGGGTAAAACACAAGAAGAGAAAACCATATTCATTATGTAAAAATCCTTAACAATAAATGAATAAGGAAAATTGAACCCAATCCCAGAGTAACAATGCTTTTCACCCAAGAAAGTGATCGTCTCCAAATGAGATGTTCCACTAAACGACATGTAACAAAAATTTGAGGAAATATTATACCGTGGCATTTAAGTGGTTGCTTATCCATTTGGTAGAAATGGTAATATCTACTCCCCTCACTTCAGTAGGTAAAACCCTAAAGGAAAATTAATCCTTACCATACACAAGCGTTGAATTAAATTCTTTAACCGTGTTGGGGTAACAAGGCCTGATTTGAGAAAAAACTCCAATCTAATCCCCTATCTCCAAGAATTTGTATAAATGAGAATTAGTTTAGGTAGCCAAATCAATACATCTCTCGTATTGCACATAATCTACAGAGAAGAGGTCATCAAATCTGGAATGGAAAGAGGAAGTCGAGGCATGTGAGTGATATTTTAAAGACAACACGAATAAACTAAAAAACACACAAACCAAGACATGAAGCACAAAAACATTATAACAAAAAGAATAATTATAAGATAAATCGAGCATCGTACACTACAATATGATGAAGAGTCTTATGAATAATAAGATGTGTTGATTTTTGAAAATAGATTAACTCCAATTTTGTAAACATAGATAAAAATAAGAGAACTAACTCAAAGTACACACACAAGAGACAAAGGTTTTAGATTGGTTCAACTATAAAATAGCCTATGTCCACTGTTGTTGTTATTTAGTAGGGATTATAATAGTTCAGTAGGGTGTGTATATAAGTGATTCGAGTTGTCCCTTGAGCTAAGGGATTAGTTTGTATTTATAGGGGTGTAAAACCCTAGAGATAGAGCACCTTAATATTGCCAGGCATTTACATCTGTGTAAAATAAGTAAAACTCTTGGATTTCGTTGTTGGTTGACATTCCCATTCGAATAGGTATTGTTATTCCTGTTGGTTGGCTTTCTAGAGTTGGTCAGCATTCCAGCCGACTAGGGGTCTACGAAGCCGATCAAGTTGGTAGGTTGACCACACTGGATGACAGATGTATGTTCTTTATTAGTCCATGTGGGAGTATAATTTTTACATACAACCGAACACTCCAATGCTCCAAGCTTGATGCTTGCGTAAAGGTATGGAGCATTTAGACCAGGAAGTTGCTCAACATACTTGTTTGAGTGTTTAGTCGACGGTCGACCTCCCCCACTGGAAAAATTTCCACTGGAGTTGCTTGAGGATGGAATTTTTGTGAATAATCCAAAATTTATCGAACCGCCAAAGGGCATAAAGGTATTTTCCTAACTTTGGAGTTGTGTAGACGTCATAATGTCAATCGTTTGTACATTTAATCATTATTTTTGCCTTTTTCAAGGTAAGCTATAAAAAAAAGTTTTTGACAATTGTTGTACAATAAATTTTCAAACTTCGAATTTCTTTGTGTCACCAAGATTTCCTTCTACCCCAATTTTCACCGTTCTTACTTTTTTAATAGTTTTCTCTGTAAGCCTTCTTTTATCATCTTCTTTGATTTCAATCTTTATTTTGAACATGGTTTATATTATTCATGGGTATTCTTTAGAAGAATTTCAAAAGGAAAGAGGAATCCCTGATTGGGTCGATTTAGAGATGGTGGTTCTTTTAATTAATGTTTTATCATTGGTCGAAGGTCATTGAATTCCATCTTTGTTTATAGTTGAGTGTGGTATTACTTTTACCCCTAAATCCCTTTTCCTTGAGTTTTGTCAACACTTTGATGTTGTCCCTACTAAGGTAGCCCCCAATACATGGAGAATAGTGAATGGGATTTATAGGCTTAACCAAATCCATGGGATCCATATTGGCATTCTTGAGTTGATGTTCTTCTATAAATGGGACACTACCAATGACAATACTAACTACTTGAACACCAAATTTGCAAAAAGGGCCTTAGTATTCAATCTACCATATTCTAATACAGACTACATTTACTATGGTGTAGTGGTCAAGAATTCGCAATATGCTTCTATTTAAAAGGGGGATGAGTATAATAGACCCAGATTCCCCCAAGAAGGGCTAGGAATAGGTTGTAGAATTTTTTCCTTTTCCTTCCAGTTACTTATTTGATGATATGTTGACTAATCTTTTTGTCTTATTTTTATGCAGTGGAGAGGGATATTAAACTTAAAGAGTTTGAACTTTTGTGTGGCATTCATAAGAGGATTGGTGAAGAACACATAAGATTAGCCTCATATTTGTTGAATTATAAGAGTTATGTCACTTCATTCGTTGTCCATCCCAGTACTACAGTACCTTCAGCCCTTGTTAATTTAGAGGAAGAACCAATTCCCACTTCCTCGACTAAAGAATCTGCTGGAGTTGAGAAGGATTTTGAGACTACCTCTTTTTTACAATCCTTAGATATTTTTATTATTCCTACTTCCCACTTAGTTGTCATGGGTAAGAGAAAACTCCCCAATTTGAGGATTGGGCCCTTGTCTCCTACTACCAAGAAAGACATAGAGAAGACTATCAAAGTTGTTGATATCCAAAAGTCTAAGGTGATTGAAAAGGTGTTTAATGCTACTGAGAAGATGCCTCAGGTTATCGATACTAAGGAAGCTGAAACTACTTTACGTTAATACAAGAGGTTGAAAATAGGTTATCCTAAAAAAATAGGCCCAAAAAACTACTATCGATCAACAGGAGTAGGTTAAGAAAATTCAAGCTGATTTGGAGGTTACTAGTTTATCCTCTATGGCTGTCAATTCTGCTCTGGCCAGAAGTTTGATAAAAGTTGGGACTCTTTCAGTTGATAGGGAAGATTCCATTCCTAAGCGGCGATCAATATTCACAGAAAGATCTTTCTAGAATTTTTCTTTGGTAACCATTCCCCCTTCATTTGTTGTCTTTAGTGTCTTAGTTCTGTTCTTCGGATTTGATATTTTCCTTTTTACAATTTTTGTTGGATTTTAACCAGATGATGTATTCCTGTGTTTTAACTTAGTCGGTTAAAGCTTCTCGTGTTTATACATGAAGTTTTATGGACTTCTTGTTCGTGACTTTTTCGAGACGAAGTCATACATGAAGTAATGATCATTAGAGATTAAGTGTATTAGGAATGTATATAGGTATTCCTATGTTTAACTTAAATGGGAAACATGAATGTTGGTTAAGTTGTTGGTGCATCTCGAATTTGATAAGTTTAACCTGATTAAGTATTTCTTATCTTTTTGTCAGTAAGATCGAAAGACCAAGAGAGAGGAAAATTTTGAATATTGTGTTGAGTTCTGTTTTTGTTAGGGATGTATATCACGGTACTCTGAAAAAAATAAAAACAATATAAGCAAAATTGAACTGAAATCAAGATTTTTATTGAGCTTGAATACAAAGGGTACATAAAGCCTTCATTTTACTAGTAGTTAGGCGGCATTCCAAGGATTCTTGAATTCCTCCCCAATAAGAGTCTCTAATAAAAAAGTTCCTGATCGAACGACTACCAAAATGCGATAAGTACCGTTCCAGTTTTCTTTCGACTTATTTCCTTTCTGAATGAATTTCATGAGTATATAATCCCCTTCATTCAAGTTGGTCGACCTAACCCTCTTAATATAAAAATAAACATTTCTTTATTGATAAGAAACAACCCTGAGTGAAACGTCTTCTCTGACTTCCACCAGATCCAAGTCTAACCTTCTCATGAGATCACTTTGGGGGAATTGAAGTTCAACACTCTATGAGTTGGTACGACTATCTCGGCTAATACAATGTCTTATATTCCCAAAAGCAAGCATATAAGGTATTTCTCCAGTGATTGTTCTCGGTGTGGTTCTATATGGCTAAAGAACAGAGTGAAACTCATTAATCTAGTTTCCCTTGGTAGCATCAAGTCTTTTTATCAATTCTTCAAGAAAAGTTTTATTTATTACTTTTGTTTGAGTATTTCATTTTGGATGTCCGGGAGTAGAGTGAAGTTTTTGGATCATAGATTGAACACAATATGCTTCAAGCTCATCATTATCAAACTTGGTGACATGGTTTGTAATAAAGGCATAAGGCATGACATACCTACATATGATGTGCTTCCATATAAACTGAAATACCTTCTCATACGATATCTCTCTCAATGGATCTGCTTCCACCCATTTTATGAAATAATCTACAGCTACCACTAATTATTTAAACCTGCCTTTGATGGTCGGCAATGGGCCAACCAAATTAATTCCCCAAATGGGGAAAGTCCAAGGAGAAGTGATTAATGTTAAGTCACCCCTAGGTTTTTTATGAATAGTTATAAACCTCTGACATTTATCACATTTTTTGGAGAAGGTTCTACAATATCCTTTTATGGTAAGCCAATAATATCCATCAATACTAATTCGTCAGACTAACGACAGACTAGTTGAATGATCTCCATAAGACCCTTCATGCACCTCCATAATAAACTCAGTTAATTCCAGGGGATGGACACACAGCAATAAAGAAATAGTATATCCTCTTTTGTATAGGACTCCTCTCTTCAACACATACCCAGTTGCTTTGTATCTTAGTTTCCTTACATCTTTTAGATCAGTTGGTAGGACCCCTTTTCAATGTAATCATCGATTGGATCCGTCCATGATGGTCCCAAGTCTACAACAATTAAATTGATCATAATAAACTCCTCTATGCTCCTGGACGCCAAGATTTCTATTGGGATGCTTGTCCTGAGCTCTATCCTGATTGCCGAGGCCAGCCAAGTAAGTGTGTCTTCTCAAGCATTCTCTATCCTTTGTATTCTAGACATCTGGATTACTGGGAATTTGGGGATTACTTCCATAGATTTAGCTGTGTATCTAACCATTAAATATCCCTTGACTCCATATATCTGAATCACTTAGTTGATGATTAATTGAGAATCACTGTGTGCCATTACCTGGTCGAAAACTAATGATAAGGATAATTCAAGGCCTGTGATACATGCCTCATACTCGATTTCATTATTTGAGGTCTAAAACTGAAACTTAAAAGAATATTCAACATCAATGTTTTCAGAAGTGTTAAGTAAAATACCATCTCCACTGCTTGCTGCACATGAAGACCCATCCACGTATAGTTTCCATAATTGAATATCTTTATCAAAGCTTTTTGTAGATAGAAATCCTTTCTAGAATATATTATTGCTCTCTTCTGTATATTTTTGGGCCATCTCATGAACAATTGATGATTAAGGTTGATCGGCTACAACCATGGCTTGCTTTGAAGCTTAGATCTCTTTCGAAGAAGTCTACTCGATAGGCAAGTTTGGTCAGTTATTGACCTTTAGATATCTAAATTCCACATTGAAATCTGATATATCTTGCCCTTCAATGATAATCTTGGCTTATAGATGATTTTTTATTCTCCAAGTTCCACTACCCAACACATCAGACTGCCTAATTTGTCTAGTTTGTGAAGTTCTTACCGAAGAGGTAACTCGGTGTATACGACTATAGTATGCGCTTGAAAGTAAGGCTTCATTCGTATTGAGGAATCAATAAGAGCTAAGGCTAATTTTTTCAGGTATGGATACCTGATATCCGCCCCTATGAATACCTTTCTGGTGTAGTAGATTGGTTTTTGGACTCCATTTTCTAGTCCGATTAGTGTCGAGCAAACTGCGAATTTAGAAACAATTGAATATAAGTATAACTTTTCACCCAAAATTAGTAGGGATAGTAATGGTGGAGATCTCAAATACTTCTTTAGCTCTTGAAATTCTTTTCTCACTCCTCGTTCCACTCAAAGGTATATCGGAATACCTTAAGGAATGGTAAGCATTTTTCTGTTGCTCTAGAAACAAACCGATTAAGGGCAGACACTGTTCCAGTAAGTTTTTTAACATGTTTTTTGCAGATTAGGGATTGCATCCAAATCAAAGATTTGATTTTAACAGGGTTAGCTTCTATTCCTCTCTAGTTTACTATAAAACCAAGGAAGATTCCTTCTTTCACACCAAATACACATTTGTCCTTTATAGTTTGTCAAACATTTGACTAAGGTCTTTGATGTGATCTGAAGATTTTTTACTTTCGATGAGCATGTCATCTACGTATACCTCCATGTTCTTCCTAATATGTTCTTTGAACACTTTATTTACCAATATTTGGTATGTTGCTCCAGCATTTTTAAGCTCGAAAGGCATAACATTGTAGCAGTAGGTACCTCGGCTAGTAATTAAAGAAATTCTCTCTTTATCTTCTGACTTCATTTTTATCTAGTTGTAACCAAAATAAGAATTAATAAAACTTAACAATTCATAACTTGCTATGGCATATACCCGTTGATCAATTCTGGGCAAAGGAAACTGGTCCTTCGGGCATGCCTTATTGAGATCAGTGAAGTCTACATACATATGCCATTTATGATTCTTCTTCTTGATCATTACTATATTTTCTAACCACTCTGGATACTTGACATCTTCAATTAACTGGTCTTTTTACACTTCTCAAGGCTAAAAACCCTACGTTTTTATTTGATCGTCTTGGCATCCTTGCTGATATTGAGTTTATGACAGAGGAAATTGGGATCAATATCGGGCATATCTTTATGAATCCAAGAAGATACGCTTTTGCACTTTCTAAGGAAGGTAATTAATTCCTTTTTGAGGGATGGTGCTAATGTGGAGCCAATTTGAGAAGTCCTTTATGTCTTTTCATCATAAAAAATTTTACTTTCAGTAATTTCTATTACTTACCCTTTGACCAGTTTTATTTCATCCTTGGGATCTAAGGTATCAACTTGGTAAGTGGTGGTTTTTTTCTTCACATCAGTCAATTCTTTCTACTCGGTTGAGGTAGAATATCATTCCCTTGCCACTTTCTGATCACCCTTTACTATGTCGACTTTAAAGTGGGTAGGGACCATTAGATATTGGTGGAAAGTGGATGTAAAACTTCAAATTTCATCAAACTAACTCTGTCGATAATCATCTTATAGGTTGAGTGGACATTCTTACTAAGAAAAAAGAAATGTGTCTCCTCTATTTGGATTACTGGCCAAGTGTCTATTAACACCTCCAACTTAACTGTTCCTAAGGGATAGATGTTTTCCCTCGAGAAAACAATTAGGGGTCTGTGTCATGGTTCCATTTGTCTTGCCTTCAATCCCAGACTTTTGAAGAATTATGGAACGTGATATCTTCATAACTTCCATTATTTGTCAAAATTCTTTCAATTATGGCTTCCTGGATTCTAAATGTATTGATAAAAGGGTCTTCATGGGGATATAATACTACAGATAGGTCATTTTTGGAGAAGCATATGATAATCTTATCTTTATTCACCTTCCTGGGCCAATCATCCTCATCATTCAAGTTGATGTGTCAAATGTAGGAGCAAGCTTGAGCTTCATTCAGGTAAGATTTTCTCTCGGTGACTTCATCTCCTCCTCCAACGTCCCCACCTACGATGACATGATAATCAAAATAACCAAAGCTTATCATATCTTCCTCAATTTTTTATTGTTTGGGTTTCTTTAGTAGGTCTAGATCATATTCGTAATAATCCTCATGACCTAACTTCTTACCATCTCTAGCCTTGCAGGGGGATTCCGACCTTCCTCTAGGTTTTTTTCCTTCAGTCAGATCAATGAGCATATTTCTTAAGAGAATGAGGGATTCAATGTCATTCTTCAATGCAATGCAATTATCAGTTGTGTGCCCATGATCTTTATGGAATTCATAATATTTTTTCTTGTGTCTCTTATTGGGTAATGCTCACATCTTCCCAGTCCATTTAACATCTTTATTATTTCTAATCTCCTCCTGTATGTGATGCATACCAACTTCTAGTGGAGTATAAGCTTCATATTTTTTGGGTTTCTCTTCCTTCTTATGCTTTTGCTCCTTGTTTTCTGTAGTCTTGGTCATCGGGGTTTACTTATAGCCATAACTTCCTCAGCATTCATATTTTTTCCAACCTTGGACATGAGCTCCATCATGGTTTTAGCTGGATCTTTTTCCAATGCAAAATACAACTTATCTAGAAGTAGCCCACTTATCAAGGCTATGATGGTTGTCTTTTCCCCCTAATTAACCACCTCTAACTTCTCATTATTGAAGCGAGTGATGTATTCCATGGTGGTTTCTCCTCCTCGCTTTTGAATATTTAGAAGATGTGATACCCATGTAACTGGCTTAGCCCCAAAGCAAAATTTTTTGTTGAATAGCTCGACGAGATGATTAAAGGTGGTGATTTATCCTTAGGGAAAGTTTTTATATCATATCTGGGTTGAGCCAGTGATGGTTCTTGAAATAGCTTTGCATCTCATTTCATTTGGAACAAAATATATATCGAATGCAGCTTAATATTGCTCAATGTGTAAAATAGGGAAAGTATTAGCATCATATTTAGGGGTGACCATTGGTGTCTTAAGCTTATACGGAGTAGGGAAATCCATAATTGCCTGGATGAAAGGAGACCCCTTGATGAAATTTCACTGTAGTGGATTCTTTTCTTTGGCCATTTCCCCCAATAGATCTTCTAATAATTGGAATGACCCTCTCCATTAAGGATTTTCTGGATTAGATCTATTGGAAGCATCTCGGACATCTCTACTATGAATTTGTGCTGATCTTTCTTCCTGAAAAGTCTGCTTGGCACGCACAGATCCTCAGGTGCTTATTCTAGACCTGACTGATCCTTCACGGTGTTCGGTGTGATGTTCTCGTGATCTTTATAGTTCTTTATGATGACATCCATTTGATTAGGGACACAAGCAATAAAAAGTCGAAGCCCCGCTTAACCTTTCTATGGCACTTGGACATTCAGGGGTGAGAGAGTGGCAATCATAGTAATCTGTAGATCTGATTGATGAACTGGGCCTAAGGTGATAAGATATATCCCACGAAGACCTAGAATAACTATTTTGATTATTCCATGGAGGAGGGGTGGCATATCTCTTCTATGAGATGGAACAGTAGTATGTCTAGATGGAGCAGTAGACCTGGCTTGTACTGATTGAGCCAATTGCCTCATAGTTTCTTGCATCACTTCTTGTGCCTCGGAAATATTTATCAGAATTCCGTTTAGGTCTACGGTGTTAGGAGGAACATTGACTCTACCAGTATTACTGCTTTTTGGAATTTTATTTATTTTTTGAAATTCTTCAAGATGAATAAATAAATTGGTTTGGCAGAAAACGATGACAGAAAATTTTTCTCATAGACGGTGCCAATTTATTGATGTATAGAAATGGATTAACTCTAATTTGATAATTATAGAGTGGGGTTAAAAAAGTTAACCACCAATACTCAAATAAAATCACCCCACAGATTTGATTATAAATTGATTTATGATTTATGAAGTTTTATTACAATTCAGACCCTATATAGGCTGAGATATTATTACGCGCGATTTAATATACCTCATATATCGTGAGTTTGACAAATTGAACCAAACAATACTCTAGTAATGATTTAAATCAATTAAATGAGATAACACCACATATATTGTGACAAGTGGCACCATAAATATTGGACACTTGGCTACATAGAAAACATGATATGTATCAAGACCACTTGGGCACTTTTTGCTATAAAAATAGGGTTTCCCCTCTTTTAGTGGGATGATGGTCTTAGGGGAAAGGTAAGGAGAAAAATTCTAACTCTTCTTCCCCACAAACCTCTTGATCTCCGTCACGAGTTTGATGGTGGCGAGCATATTTTCAAGGTTTTATCACAATTTTTACGTATTTTACACGATATATGGGCGTTTGAAGGTGGTTGACCGATTTTTCCACCCCCCGCGCACCAAAACCACCCAAGAACTGACTTTTTTGGGGCATCATACGGACCCTCGAACTATTAAGACTTTGATTTCTCAAAAACACAAATACGTAGATGCAACGACGTTGATCAAGTCTAAAACACGCTCACCATTTTGCCTCCCCAAATCTACACTGGCATCTTATAATAATCACAGATAAAAATACGAGAAGTAACTCAAACTACACACACAAGAGACAAAGGTTTTAGATTGGTTTTATGTAAAATAGACTACATCCACTACTATTGTTATTTAGAACGGTTTACAATAGTTCAGTAAGGTGTGTATATAAGTTATTCGAGTTGTCCCTTAAGCTAAGGGATTAGTTCATATTTATAGGGGTGTAAAACCCTGGAGATGGAGCACCTTTATATTGCGAGGTGTTTACATCTGTGTACAATAAGTAAAACTCTTGGATTTCAGTGTTGTTGACATTCCCATCCGAATAACTATTGTTATTCCTGTTAATTAGCCTTTCGGCATTCCAGTCGACTAGGAGTCTACAAAGCCGATCAAGTAGGTGAGTTGGCCACGCTGGATAACATGTGTATGATTTAGCATTTAGAATGATCAAACAAGATTCAAAATATCATACATTGATTTATGGTTATGTCAAATATTCTACACAAAGAATGATTTAGCATTCAAGAATTAACTTCCAATTAAATCCAAATAAAAGATAGAGTGACTGTAACACCCCGCATTTTCATGCATTAAATATTTAATTAATTCGGGAATTGAAAATTACTTGTGAGTCGTAATTTAATTGAATTAATTAAGGAAAATTTTATTTAAATATTAATCGAGGAGTAAAGGGTTAATATTTACGGGAAGTTATTTACTAAGTGATAGTAATTATTTATTTAAGTCATTTCGAGTATTAATGACAGGGTATGCACTTATCTCAATCGGGAGTCGGTATAGACTAAAGGGGTGGGGGATAAACATTTTTATAAATTAATTTGGATGTCAATTCTGAGTGTACGGTTGAGTCCGGATGGGCCGAGATAGTCGGAAAAATGTACCCGGGGTAGTAAATGGGTCACGGGACGTTTTTAGACATAGTCGGGCCCACACGGGGGCATTTGGGTCACTTGGGCTTGGCCCATTAGGCAAAAAACGGGAATAGGTAAATTAAGGAATTTGGAGGAATGATAAAATGGCTGATAGATTTTTAGAAAAAGGGTAAGTGGATTAAGGAACCCTAATAGCAGTTAAAGGCAATTTTGGGATCACTAGAGAGCCAACAAGGATCATCTTCAACCTTGGAATTCATCTCCGAATCAGACACTACGAAACCTAAGGCAAGTGGATAACTTGAAATAGTATTAAATCTGTTTTGAAATTCATATTCATGTGATGTGTTAGATCAAAAATTCATTTTGGGTGTTCATGGCATAAACATGAGGCTTTGGAAAGTAATAATCTGATTTACGAATTTGAATGATAATTCTGGTAGAAATCTGATATTATAAAGTGATATATATCTGGTAGGATGATATCTGGATAATTAGAAACGAATTTGGTGAAGAGATTTGGGATGTAAATGGCTTAAGGGTTAAAGATGAAATTTTCCCCAAATCCAGAAATTATAGTTAATGGACGAATTAATGATATTGGTGGACATTCTGGAGGTCCCTAATACGGTTTCTAACATGTATTAATGCTAAGAGGGCTTGAGGTTACTGGTAGAAGGAATTAGGGTTTGAGAATTTTCGTCCATGGCTGATTCTATCTTCGCGAAGAAGACGAAGACCTGTTCGATCGATCGATCGAAGGTCTGGGGTCGATCGATCGAAGGCGGCAGATTTAGGCAATTCTGCCCAGTTATGTGTATAAAAGAAAAAATTTATATAATAAATCCTTATGTAATTAATTATGGGGAAATTAATACATGAGTTTAAACCTAATTAATCACGAGTAAAGTTAATTAGGATTTGAGGAAATTTTTGGGTGACACGTCATGATTATAAATTCGAGAGTCGGGAATTTAGACTCAAGTCAGGTTATTTCGGGCTACGAGAGTAAGTCCAACTTTATGGTGGGGGCGACACCAAAGGTGACTAAATTAATAAATGTGCAAATTAATTAATAATTAGGGTTGGACCATAAACTCTTGATAAATTAAATAGTCTTGTGTTACGAATTTAGTACATGGTGTAGCCGGGACGATTTATATTTATATATATATACGGTGTGTGATAGTATATATATATAGTGTGTGCATTAATATCAGAGATCGAATATTACTATTATATACTCTAGTGCTATAGGGGGAGGTTGCGCGTAGTGGATGAATCCCCTAGCTTGAGGAGTAGGGCGAGTATAATCCCAGGTCATAGCGTCCGTTATATGGGTGAGGGGCATCTCACTTTCAGGAAAGGAATATGACCGCCTCCAATTCGTATGTTAAACTAAGTTAGTGAGCGAATCTAACTTGGATAACTAGGTTACGTGAATACACCTAGTGAGATAGCACTTGGGAAAACTTATATTTTTTTAATATTCTTATTCGGCCGAAAGTTTGTATTAAATGTTATTTCAGTATGTTTGTGAATACTGTAACATGATTAAATATATAATTAGGTAAATAATTATATAGGGTATAATTAATACATAGTGAAAAATGTAATAGAGGTATAACAGGTGTGAATGTTATATGAAATTAAAAGGAATAATGATTCAATTAAGTTGACGTTTATAATAACTTAAAAATCATGAATTTAGGCATACTCGGTTAGAGTAGGTAACATTCAAGGATTAAAAATAAGCATTGAGTCAGGAGCGTAGGACCTAGTAAATTAAATGGAAGCGTTAGTAGTGCACGTTAGAGGAGGGGTGAGGAAGTCCTCAAGAGAGTGCGACACTAACTAAAATATGAAGAGTATGCATATTTATTTATTACTGCAAGTTAATCATTTGTTAAATATTTTCAAATGGTTTTGGGTACTAACCCTTGCTATAAAATTTTTAAAAACCTTTTAGGTGTCCAACCACAAGGGCGCCAAGCTTGACTCTATTCCAGGTATCCTTTGCTGCAGCACATGTGGATGTTGCGGGGTTTTGATAGACGCCTCCTTCTTCCATTCTTGTAGAGACTCTCTAGTAGTTATCTGAGCTTGTCGCTCACAGTTCATTTATCAGTAGTAGACTTGTTGAGATGTTTTTCTGATATTTACTTGTATTGGATATTTGGACCGATGGTTTATTCGGTTAGGTATTTTATTTGTGGATGGTTACTTTAATTAAATGTGATTGTGTATTGTTGTATGTTCCGCATGAGTTATAATTTAATTAATTGAAAGATAAAAATTGGCACCAGTCTATTTTTGTCACTTAGGTGGTTAGTAATTTAAAAAGACGACAATGATGCTAAGAACGGACCAACTGAGAAACCTTTTCTAACTTGATTTAGGACTGATCACCAGGGATTAATTAGGCGGGGTGTCACAGTGACTCAAATACATAACTCGCTATAAAAAAAGTGAATAATTCGAGCATTAACTTGTAAAATCAAGAATATATACTAATGTTTGAACTCACTTTTAAAATTTTGCCTTTTCGCAAGAAAGAAAAATCCTCATTTTTCCTCGAAAACAAATAAAATTTTCAACAAGCACTTTTTTCTACCTCAAATAGTTACTTATTATTAAAATATTTTTGCGTCTCATATCCTTGATGTTTCTCAATTTTTGGATAGACAAAATCTTTGAAAAATCTCTTTTTGAGACGGCTTTCTCTCATTCATTGTAATACCCCATAATTTAGTGGTATTTATTAACAGTATAATATTAAATTTTGGGAAATTCTAATTGATTACTGGAAAGAAAATTAAATTTGATATAATTTTAAGTAATAAAAATGAAGTTTTATATAGTTATTGGAGAGTGAAATGTAACAAGATTGAAGTTACGAAAATTGTTGTAATTATTGAATTTATTTGATGAATTATTGAATTTATTATGAATTATAGAATTTCTTTTGACAATTAATAAAATATATGGGCATAATTATAAATAAATAATAGTATGGGCTTTAATCTTAATTATAAAAAGTATATGGGAGGTTTAGTACAAAAGATATTATGGTTTAAGATAGAGGGTGTTTTGTTAATAAGGTAGTTACTTAGAAAAGGGTTATGGTTAGACTTGTTAAAGAAAGAAGGGGAAAAGAAAGGTGTAATCAAATAAAAAAATATAAAAATAAAGAAAAAAATTAAATTAAAAGGGGAGTATTTTTCAAACAAAAATTTGGAGGCGGCGCTTCTTCGTTCTGAAAATAGACACTCATATCATTTTTTACTGCAGGTCAGTACAAGAAAAACCCTACTGCATTCCCATTTCAGTACACAACTCGGCCCAATAACCTAATCCCTTTCCCACCCATATTCCACCATTTCAATCCTAAAAATTTGCCCTATAATTGCTAAAAAAATTGTATTTTTCTGAGGTACTTTTTGGACAAACATTTTCTCTACTTTGGGGAGAATTGGAGGACTTTTTCAACACAAATTCAAAGGGACTTGTTCTACAAAGTTGTTCTACAATTATCTTATATTTCTTTTGTGAATTTTATTCAAAAGTCAAGTTGATATTCTATTCCTCCCCTTTTATGAATTTAATTATTAATTTCTACCTCGGCCTAATTCTAATAACTAAAATAAATTAGAGATAATTTGGTTGTTGCAATTCTTATCGAAAAAAATTGACAATTCATGTGTATAACAACTATTTAGATAATAATTTGATGAGGTTATCGAATTTTCATCAGAATTCCATATTAATGCTACTTAATATTTTATTAATCTTTGAAAAAAATTAGAATTCTCATGTTAAACCTAAATAATAAAATTTTTGATGTCCTTTTTAATTGTTTAAATCTCAAATTATAAATTTTTAATTAGATGAATTAAAATTGGGTTATCTTGGTGTTAACATGAATAAACTGTGATTTGAAATTCATCTTATAAGTAGAATTTGGAAGTTTGTGTATAATGAACATGTACATGCTATGAAAGATTTATAATCTCTTTTTTGATGGTCAAGTATGTAGAATTTTCCCACTTGATTATTACTAAGAATTCATTAATATAATCTTCATGTTAGTACCAAATCCCTGCTCTTGACTTTAGTAAATCATTTTTGTTATAATATTACTTATGTTACAAACACAATTTTTCAATGCCATAAATTTTAAGGACAACCCTTGAAATAAAAGACTATTCAAACATATGTAAATCGCTCGCCCAATTAGTTAATCTTAGACTTTTTGGATGATTGATACCTCATCCCATCCCCTTTGAAATAATATAATATTAATAAGGGATTTAAAAGAATTTGAGAATTCAAAGATAAAGTGTAAAATACGTTAAAATCAATTAATGACGTGAAAGGCTAATGAGTTGGATTGTATCGAGAGTGGATATGCATTATTCTTCTTTGTATGATCCTAGACATGGGGTCATGATTATTTGTACATGAGGGAAGTGGTATTCCATATCATGGGGCTTGGTGACCTCAAAGGAGATCGGGGACCAGACATGATTATGATAATTTTATTTGTGATGCTTTGGGGTATCTATGGTGGAGGTTGGATTATTAGCGATGTTTTGGGTGTTTATGGTGGAGGTTATACTTTCTTTATAATGGGAATTTAATTATGTTTTTCTTTGCATGGGGTCTAGTTAGCTCCAGGGGGCGTGGGATACTAGGTTATCACACTGAAAAAGGTAAATAACAGCTAAAAGATCTGATACCAATTTGAAAGTGCTAGGGTGGTCACAAATAAACACGAATTCAATATTTTTATATTTTTTCCAATTTTAATGGTTGAACTAAATTCTCCCAATTAAACTTAGCTCCAATTAAACCTTTCTGGTGAAAACCAATTTATCAAATTTTATCATTTTACCATAAACATGAATCTAGGTGATAGGAGATAAATTAAATAAATCAAACCACAAGACGTCGATGTATGAGGAAATCACAAAGGGAAAAAACCTTGGATGGCCTAACCAGACAATCACTATGATATGGTTTTACAAACAATAGGCAGTAGAATTACACAATGACTCGATCCCCTATAATTCTTAATCATTTTTTATCTTCGACCACTCCTCCACAGTGCAACGCATGATTCTACCTATGCCAAGTCGATAACACACGACTACATGTGTACCTCGGTATCCACCCATCTAGCTCGATAACCATCTATGACTCAGAATACAGAATCTACCGCTTCTTCACCGTGATCATTACGTACGGAGTTCACCATACGAAAGCAATTTCTTTCAAAGTGAAAGAAATAAAATAGGTTCCCAAAATAGATCTTAAAGAATATGAGTTATGAATCTTGGATCTTGTAAACAAAAGGGTAAAATTTTGAGAGTTGAAACTTTTGAAAGAAGGTATTCTTTTCATTTTCGTCAAAAGTCTCTCTCTAACAAAAAACTGAGTTTGAAGAAATCAAGGCGATGCGTCGTTTGAATGATTTGAAGTTTTCGTTCTAACGAGATGTAAATCTCATTCGAATGACTATTCATGTCGCTTATAAAGACAAAACAAAAACCATCACAATAAGCTTCATTTGATGCACGTTTGATCACATGCTTGGAACAATCTTGCAATGTCGTTTGAATGGCATGAAGATGTCATTTGAACGATCTAAACGAATTTTAAAATGCCTCTTATAGTAAACTCATAAAACATATTTTCAAAAAAAAATTAAGTTCCAAATGATTTTAAAAAATAGAACACCCTTATAAAAATTTCCAAGGACTCATACGTTCGTACATGCGAAACCCTCGGTATATGTGAAGACAAATGTGGCACGGTGAACATGACTTAGAATATGCACTCTTTACAAATTTTCCACTACGTCTTGATCAAATAACGTTATAGGCTTATGGGATCATCGACTCAAAGTCTATCCTATGACTCAAACGTTTTGTCTGGAATTATTCCAACTACATACAAATTGACTCGATTAAAAATTTGTCCTTTCAAATCTCCCCCTTTGGCTCTTCTGGGATAAAACCAAAACAAAAATCCTATGGGCCATCAAGATCTCCAAAAAGACACATTCCCTAAACCCCAAAAGGAAAAAGTATAGACACTCGATAGACACACAAACATGAGTAGCTTTACTTCCCTTGAAAAACTTTGTCGCTTTTATGTAAGCCTGTAATCCTGCACACTTAAACACACCTTCAAATAAGTATTATTCGTAAATGAATGAACATCGAACATTCTTTAAATAATCTCAACATAGGTAAGACGTCTCCCCCTAAGATCAAGATATCCTAATCATATAAAGGAAAGATACAATCTCTCCCCCTTTTATTCGGGAATAGACAAAGTAAGATTGCATAAATAAATACATCCCAAAACCAAATCTCTCCCTAAATATGTGATCATAAGATACTAATACTAAGGAAAAAGATATGAGAATATATCATGCAACAATGTAAAGTGTAGCAATCATGCAACATGGTAAATCAAGCACTAATAATTCAAAAGATCAAGCAAGTGATAAATATGGACTAAATGTAAACCGTAAAGACTCAAAACCCAATTACATATACAATATATGCAAAATATATCAAATAAAATCTGACACACATATATAGTTATATACAACCACAAAACATGACACAAAACACATAAGCTTTACACACTAGCATAGTATCTATGTGTCCAAACATGTGTGATGGAATGAATAGGTGTGAATTAGTAATAAAAGAATTACAACCCAAACACTTAAATATATGTATGAAGTTCTAATTGACCATAAAACTTTATCAAACTAAGCCTTAGCCTCAAGTGACAAATAAAGTTGAACTTAATGAATAGAACAAGCACAATGCACACAAGCCTAGAATATTAATTATTCTACAAATTAATAGCGTCGTGACAAAATAAGCACAACTAGGTATCATTGTGCAAACCCGTTGATCTTAAACTAAACACCCTCAAAAGATAAACATGATCATATTTTATATTTTATTATTTTGAAGTGATTGGTTTTTTCAAGATCAAACAAACTAAACTATTTGGACACTTTTGGCATATTTTCTTTTTATTGTATTAATTTTTTCTTGGGATCTTTTTAAATGGTTTCATTCACGATGAGTAAACATCTCTCTGATATCCCTTTCCCTTGCACACTCATATTTTTTTCAATGATAAATAAACTCTCACTCGCAACGGTTCTTACATGCACAACTCCCCCCCAGGTCTAATATGCGCATAGATGACTAGATTGATAAGAGAACGTCTCACCAAACTCAAATGTGCATGAGAAGTCAAGCATTCAAATAAGCCTATGCGTGTGTGCAATTGCATATGCATAGTCGAATCTATCTGAAAATCAACATCGAAACAACCCCATTTAATAAATGGTTAAGACCAATCTAAGAATCAAAAATCATGACCAAATGTCCTAGCCACGTGAAAATATGAAGTGAAGGGTGTCCAAGCACACCAATATGCCATACCAAGTGTAAACTCAAAACACAACAACCAAAAATCGCTTTGGGTTTTTTAAAAATATTTTTCTAAAATAAAATATTTTTGTATTTTAAAAAAAATATATATGAAACCAAAGTTTTTTTGTATTTTTCCAATATGACTCAATAAAAGAAAAATATAATACAAAAGATTAACATGCCATAACACTAGAAGGGATATACCATGAAGCAAACCTAGCATATGACAAACAAGCTTGCATGATCAACTATAAGATGTAACATGGAGAGAATCACCTACAAGCAAACCAAAGTCATGAAGTCCAATTCGTAAAGCCTCTAAGTCCGATTTCCTAACCCCAAGTACGTATGTAACGACGCATGGGAGTTTTGGGAATCAAAAATAATTTATTCTTAAACTTCCTAGTATCATTCTTAAAGACATATCAATAACGTCTAAGATGACCCTTCCTACAGCAATGAGTTCAAGTGTAAATACAGCGAGAAGTTTTACCTAAATGTTGACCTCACCTAACATTCTGTGACACCCCGCCTAATAAAATACCGGGTGATCAGTCCTATACCAAATTAAAACAGGAATCCCAGTTGGATCATCCTTAGCATCACTGTCGAAAACTTTTTAAAACTTACTAACCACCTAGTATTCCAAAAACTGGTGCCAATTTTAACTTTTTGATTTAACAAAACAGTACATGCGGAATTAAAATATAAACCATTCACACAACTGAATGAAAGTAAATAGAATAATAATTACACAACTTGCCGAATAAATCACCGGCCACCAAATAAATAATTTGAATACAAATGTCCAACACCTGAATAAATTACACCTGAAAACTGTACCGAGAAGTCTAGGATACAAGCCCTAAATAAAACTGAGACTGATAAAAGATTCCTACTCTAGGAATGAATGAATGATGCGTCTAATTCAAACTCCTGCTAGCATCCACATATGCCGCAGCTCCGTGCCCCTGGAATAGAATATCAATCTTGGCGTCCCTGTGGCTGGACACCTAAAAGGTTTTGAAAATAGTTTTATAGAAAGGGTTAGAACCCAAAACATTTTGAAAATATTTAGCAAGTGAATTAACTGCAGTAATTTAAAATGCATGAATGCGCTTCATATTTAAGTTAGTGTCGCACTCCCTTGTGGACATTCTCACCCCTCCACTAATATGCACACCTATCGGTTACCTTAACCCCACCTAGTTGTACTACCCCATGCAACTAGTCCTGGTATAACCTTCCCTTGCCATACTACTCTAACCCGAGTATAATAATTTCTTGAATTATAAGTTATTTCACAATTAACTTAATTAATTCCTCCTAATTAATAGCATATAACCATCTCACAAGTTATATAAATTACATACATCACACACTGTATTATTTCCACCAATGATTAACTTAATTAATTTCTCATTAATTAACAGCATATAACTGTAACCCGCGTTATATAAGATAAATACATCACGCACTATATTATCACCTACATATAATATTTACTACCATATTATACGTACCTTTACTAACATCCACACATATATCATACGCGTATCCATCCTTCCGAGTATACCCTCACTGGATGATTCACTCTAAAATACTATCTCACTAGGTGTGCTCACAAAACCTAGTTTCCCCAAGTTAGAATCGCTCACCAACTTGGACCAAAATATAAACGAAGTGGAGGCGGTCATATTCCTTCCCTGAAAGTGATATAAATCCCCCACCCATATATACCGGACGCTATGACCTGGGGATATACTCGCCCTACTCCTCAAGCTAGGGGATTCACCCACATCACGCAACCTCCCTTGATACCATTAGAGTATATAAATTAAATAAATATCTAATCACTGATATTTAGTATCACGCATAATAAATACACGTATATATATACTATCACGACACCGTATATATATAATATAAACTCCGGCTCTACCATGTACTCCAAGTCCCGTACACTGCCTGAAATTTCCTGAGTCTGTAGCCCGACTCAATATTGTTAATTTTCTCACTTAATAATGTATCCTCTTCCCGAGTCTATGGTCCGACTCTAATATAATTAATTCACACCTAAATTAATATAATACTTTCCCCGAGTCTATCACCCGACCCTAATTAAATTAATTGACACACATATTAATTTAATACCTCCCCGAGTCTATCGTCCGACTCTAATTTAATTAATTTACCCATTAATTAATCAACAAAAATCCGAGTCTGTGGTCCGACTCTAATATAATTAATTTACACAATAATTAATTAAATCCTACCCGAGTCCACAATCCGACTCTAATTAAATTAATTAATACACTTATTAATTTAATACTACCCGAGTCTACCATCCGACTCTATCTAAATTAATTACTCATTTATTAATTTAATAACTTGGTGTCACCCAACTATTATCCCCGGACTCATTTATTTGGCCCGTATCTTAATATTTCCCGAGTCTATGTTCCGACTCCAAACTAATTACTGTCTCTCAATAATTAATTTAATGCCTTGATGTCACTTAACCAACATACCCGGACTCGCTCACTTGGTCTAATTTACATCTCATAATTTCTTTCCCACATTTTTCGCCCACAATGTGTCACACATTTATTTCCATAATTTTCCCAATTATATTTACCTATAATTATCAATATGCCCGGACTCGCCCACTTGGTCCATAATTAAATATCTCACTTAAATTCCTTTACTAATGTAGTGCCACCCAACTACATTATCCGAATATTATTCCTCGGCCCACTATCCATAATTATGAATTATTTCTCCAAATTCGTTCGTCTCATGACACACCGTTCACACCCTCCTAAACCCAATTATATCACCCTATAATTGTTAAGGAAACATATATCCCATATAAATATTATCACCAATTAAAAATAAGGGAATTAAATCTTAAATTAAACCCTTATATAAACAAACTGGCCGAACTGTCAAATTCCTGGGACCCTCGATCGATCGAGCCCCTGGGTCGATCGATCGATCGAGCAGGTGGTTGTCTTCCTCGGCTTGCTGTTTCAGCCATGGCCGAATTTCCAAGGTTTTTCCTCTCCATTTTTCCAACCTTAAATAACGATTTTTAACCAATCAATTACTCCCAAAACAAGTCTCAATCATCTAAAACTGTTTTACCCTTTTTGATTCATACGATATGTCACTATAATTAAAGATGGGTTTTCCCATTAAAATCCATCAATCTTGTTCTACAACCAATTTCCAAATTTAGATTTTTCCCCAGTTTATATTTCGAATTCTTATTCTATACTCAGATATGTTCAACACAACAATTTTTACTATGAATCTCATTCAATAGTTTCATGAACAAAAACCCTATTTTGTACCCATTTACACCCAAAAACGAATTTTGGATTACACATCACTGTGATATGAATTGATTATCATGCTTTAGGAATCAAAACAGTTAATCACTTGCCTCAAAGTGTTTGTAGTGTGTGATCCATTGTTGTTGACCCTCAATTTGGCTCCAAAAAGCTCCAATTGCTCTTGCTAAGCTTTCCCCCAATTTCCCTCTCAAGCCCTAGGCTTAGAATTGTGATGGATACTGATTTTCTAATCTCCCCATTAGGTTAAAAACCATTAATCCCGTTTTTCACCTAATGGGCTTAATTAAAGTGGCCCAACTCACCCCGTGTGGGCCCGGCTATGCCCAAAAATATCCCGAGACCCAATTACTACCCCCGGGTACTCTTTTCTGACTATCTCGACCCATCCGGACGCAACCGCGCAGTCAGAATTGACATCCGAATTAATTTATAAAAATCCTTATCTCACACCCCATTTAGTCTATACCGACTCCCGGCTGGGATAAGTGCATACCTTGACATTAATACCCGAAATGATGTAATTAAATTGTTACTATTCACTTAGTAAATAAATGTCCCTAAACATTAACCATCCACTCCCCGATTAATATTTAAATATATATATATATTGCCATAGTTAATTCAATTAAAATTACCACACACAAGTAATTTAAAATTCCCGAATTAATTAAATATTAAATGTACAAAAATACGGGGTGTTACATACTTCCCCCCTTACAAAGGAATTTCGCCCTCGAAATTAAGATAAACCTAGTGTTCCGATATTCACATCTTTCTCACCAGTCATGTGCCTCCAAGCCTGCTATATCTATCCCATCTGTTTCTAACCACGTTGCACAAGTATGCATTTAAAATTTACCCAGGGCGCCCCCATACACCCTATTCCCGTGCTTTACAGCACAAAATTTGCCTTAATTAACCCGAGTGCCCATACACCCTATCCCCGTGCCCTACTACACGGAAGTTACCCGACTGTACTAGTCGTAACCCGTAATATAACTTCGAACCCGTAGTTATATCACATCGAACCCGACTGTACAGGTCTTCCCATTGGCCTGAGGTCGGCCCGGGGTAGAGAAGAATTATTTGATACTCACCTTTTCACAGTACTTCTGTAGAGAGGTATTCTTGAACTGAGTCCCGTTATCCGAGATGAGGGTGTTAGGGAGACCATATCTGCATATAACATTTTTCCAGATGAACTAGAAGGTCTTCTGCTCTGTAATTGTGACCATCGGTTTGGCGTCCACCCATTTTGAGAAAGAGTCAATCGCTACGATGAGGAACCGATAGTTATTGACTGCTCTTGGTAAGGGTCCTACGAGGTCGATCTCCCATACTGCAAATGGCCATGGGGATGTAATGGAGGTAAGAGGCTGATGGGGTTGGTGAGGAATGGTGGCAAATCTCTGGCATGTATCGCACTTTTTTACATATGTCGCGTTGTCTTTCCCCAAGGTTGGCCACCAGTACCCTTAGGTGATCACCCTCTTCGCCAAGGATTCTCCCCCAATGTGGCTTGAGCAAGATCCTTCGTGCACATCTTGCAAAATGGAGGGGACTTCTGAGGGAATGCACACACCTACGTAAGGGGAGCAACAACCCCTTTTTGTACAATGTGTCTCCGATGACAGTGAATTTTGCAGCCCTGTATCTCAGCTTCTTCCTTTCTTTCCTTGCTTCTGACATCTCTCCCTCTTTAATGTATCTGATCAGAGGGTCCATCCATGAAGCTTCCTGCGAAACATTTAGGCAATTGCTAAGTGTTCCCTCGGCGTATTTAATAGTTGACCGAAGCAAAATTTCAACTGGGACCGTCCTCCTGATGTCTATCCTAGTTGCCAAGGCCAACCTATCAAGGGCGTCAGCTCGACCATTATCGAGCCTAGGTATCCTCTTTAACCTTACTTCTCTGAAGCCCTTCAGTAACGACTTCACCTTTTCAAGGTACCTAGCCATCCTCTCGTCCTTGGCCTCGTAGGCTCCAAGTATCTTATTCACTACTAGCCTCGAATCACTATGAACCAAAATTTGGCTGACACTAAGAGATCTGGCCAAGGAGAGGCCTGCTATCAACGCCTCATATTCGGCCTCGTTATTGGAGGCCTTAAAGTTGAACCTCAGGGGGTACTCAATGTCTATGCCGTCGAGTGCTGATACTATTAATCCAGCTCCACTCCCGCTTTCGCAAGAGGACCCATCGATGAAGAGACTCCACACGGTATGTTTTTCTGAGAAACTTCCCTCGGTGAGTGACCCCTGTCTATAGAGATATCTTCCCTCTTCGTTTTCAGCCACTTTCCTTCTAGCGGTGCTTGTCTCAGCCTTATCTACAGGTGTGTCGGTGAGCTCACCTTGTCGGGTATCTATCATGGCTTCATCATCTTCCCAAGTAAACTCGGCCATGAAGTCTGCCAATGCTTGCCCCTTAATGGTCGTCCTAGGCTGATACACTATGTCAAACTCCCCCAGCTCTATAGTCCAGGACATTAACCTCCCTGATTTTTTAGGCTTGTACAAAACCTGCCTAAGGGGAGAGTTAGTGAGGATGGCCATTGTATAGGACTGGAAGTATGGCTTATTCTTTCTAGATGCATGGATCAAGGCATAGGCCAACTTCTCTATCCTTGGATATCTTTGCTCTGCCCCCTGGAGTGCCTTGCTGTTAAAATACACGGGCTTCTGTACCCCGTCTTTGTCTCTCATAATGGCTGCACTGATGGATAACTATGAGATGGCGAGGTACACAAAAAGTCGTTCACCCTGCACGGGTCGTGACAACAGCAAGGGAGACCCCATGTATGATTTTAACTCCTTGAAAGCCTTATCACACTCTTCACTCCATTCGAAGGCTTTTCTGAGAATTTTAAAGAATGGTAGACACTTGTCTGTGGCCCTAGACACGAACCTGTTTAAGGCAGCAACTCTCCCTGTGAGTCTTTGAACGTCTTTAATGGACTTGGGGGTCTTCATCTCAACAAGGGCCTTTATCTTTTCAGGATTGGCCTCGATGCCTCTTTGGTTGACAATGAACCCCAAGAACTTCCTTGCTCTGACCCCGAAGACACACTTGGCCGGATTGAGCTTTATCTGGTATTTGTCCATCGTATTAAAGGTCCTCTCTAGGTCTGCCACATGATCCTCTGCCTTCAAACTCTTAGTCAGCATGTCATCTACATAGACCTCCATAGACTTCCCAATTTGGTCTTCAAACATTTTATTTACAAGGCGATGGTACGTCGCCCCCGCATTTTTTAGGTCAAAGGGTATGACCCTATAACAGTATGTCCCCTTGTCAGTAATGAAGGTTGTCTTCTCCGAGTCTTCAGGGTTCATGAAGATCTGGTTGTACCATTAATAAGCATCCATAAAGCTCATGAGCTCATGGCCTTCGGTAGCGTCTACCATCTGGTCAATGCGGGGGAGAGGGAAGTTGTCTTTGGGACAGTGTTTGTTGACATCGGTGAAGTCCACACACATTCTCCACTGCCCGTTGGCCTTTGGGATAATGACTGCATTGGAGAGCCATTCAGGGTAGATGACCTCTCTAATAAATTCAGCGTCTTCTAATTTTTTGACCTCATCCCTTATGACCTCATACTTTTCTCTAGAGTAAATTCTCCTCTTCTGCTTTACCGACTTTGCTCCCTCTACCACATTGAGCTTGTGGCCCATGATTTCAGGGTCGATCCCCGGCATATCTACATGACTCCACACAAGGACGCTTCGTCTTCTCCTTAACAGTTTAATGAGGTCTTTCTTGATATTGGGCTTCAGAGACTTGTTGACTCGTATGGTTTTTTTCGGGTCATCCTTATCGAGGATGATGGATTCTACCTCTTTCGCGGCCTCTCCTTTATTTAGCTTCGTCTCATCGCTGGGGTCTAGGGTATCAATATTGTAAGTGGTTATATCCCTCTTGTGTGCCTCTCTTTCTTCAGCGGATTTGTAGTAACATTCTCGCGCTGTCGTCTGGTCTCCCTGAACTTCCCCCACCCTGTAAGGGGTAGGAAATTTAATCATCTGATGGACCAAAGATGGCACAGCTTCAAACCCCTTGAGGTCCACACGCCCCAGTATGATGTTGTAGGCTGAAAACACATGTTCATCCATCATAAAGAAACTGACCTTCTTGGTAATCCATTTCGGCCACTCGTCCCCCATCCTGACATCGGCCTCATACACTCCAAGGGGATGAACCTTTTCCCCACTGAACCCAATCAATAGATGATGGTATGGGACGAGTCTAGCACGACTGAGACCTAAGGCTTTGAAGCATGGCCAAAACATCACATCTGCAGAGCTACCCCCGTCGACTAGGATCCTTGGCACCTCGCACCCGTGCACCCTGGTAGTGATGACGAGAGGGTCATCATGTGGGGCTAAGAGGCCTTTGAAGTCCATTCTTAAAAATCCCACTATCAGAGTGTCCATGTCGACCTTCTTCCTCTTTTCTGACTTAGCCTCCAGAAAGGTTTAGTGTACCGTCTTCGTCACTGCCTTGGCCTCATCCACATGGGCTTTCCTGTCAGCGACCTCTGACCCTCCTCCTTCTAGACTCCCGGAGATCATTCCCACTTCGAGCGATATTATATTAAGCCTCTTGATAGGGCCTTGATCGTCTCTCGGCGGGAGGTCAGGGCCGTTTTCATCATCAGAAAGGTCGTCCCCTCTTTTTTGAGGACCTTCTTTACATGCATCACCTCGCTTTTTTCTGGGGTCGTCCCCTCAGCCCCTCTTGAAGGCACCTTTGTTGACGTACTTTTTGAGCTTCCCTTCTTTCAGCATCTTCTCAATCCCATCTTTCAAAGCAAAGCATTTGTCTGTTATGTGGTCGTGGTCTTGGTGAAATTCGCACCAAAAGTTCTTGTTCCTCTTGTTGGGGGCTACCCTCAACTTCTCAGGACACTTCAGGGATCCATCACTCTTTATTTCATTGAGAATATGTTCACAGCTGACCGTTAGTGGGGTGTAACCAGCGAACTTATCGTCCGTAGACCTCTTCTTCCCCTCTTTGTTCTTCATAGGGTATTTACCCCCACTAGCGCCTCCTTTTTCGTCTTTGTATTTTGCGGCCATCGCCTCTTCGGCGTTCATCACCTTTCCTGATGTTAACAGTAATTCAGCCATCGTCCTCGGGGGGTCTTCAGTAAGCTTCCATAACAGCTTCCCCTTTTGGAGTCCTCCAATCAGGGTTGTCATAGTTATGCTCTCCTCATAGTCTTCCACCTCCAGCTTCTCTTTATTTAATCTGGCTATGTAGTCCCTTAGACTCTCATTCTTCCCCTGCTTAACATAGAGTAGGTGGGTGGTCTTCTTCTGTGGCCTCATCCCAAAGCAAAAGTTATGGATGAACCGGTCTACCAACTGCTTAAAGTTTTCAATGGAATTCTTTAGAAGAGACGTGTACCAGACATGTGTAGCCCCAGTCAGGGTACCAGAGAAGGCACGACACCTCATCTCATCTGAGATAGAGTATATGTCTGCTGCTGATTGATACATCTCAACATGGTGGACAGGTTTGGTTCTCCCGTCATATCTTGGGGTGACCACAGGTGGCTTGAACTTTGATGGCGTAGGGAAGTTGACTATCTTCGCCATAAAGAGTGAGCCTATGGTGTATCCCCTCTGAAGAGGGTCCCGGCTTTTCAGTATATCGCCAATCTTATCCTCCAATTGCTGGATCGAGTCATTCCAGGGCCTCGTAGGGTCGGCCTGGCCGATATTATCCCTTGTCGCCTCTTTGAGATGGACGAAGGGTCCTACCGCGGCTGGCCTGTGTCGGCTGTTTACTCCCCCTAGCCGTCGTCCCGTCCCAGGGGCCAGCCCCCGTGGGGTCGGTCATCTGCTGCCTCCCTTCTGGACCTCATGGCACTCCTTGACGTGGATAATTTTTCCTGCATGTCATTCACTGGGCCCAGCCTCTCAAAGGCCGACCCCCTGTTTAGGCGATCGAAAGAAGAGCCTCTCGGGCGATCGTCAGGGTTTTCCTTTTGAACTTCCCTCTGCTCTCCTAGAGAGGTCTTACAGTATTATTGGAGACCTCATATGGTTCCCAGCATTCTATGGGGCCTCCTCACCCTCTAGATCGTCATACCTGTCCTCAGGGCAAGGGTTTCCTTGCCTCCCCAGGCGTAGACGCCGGGGGTCAGTAACATCCCTATGCCACTGAGGGGGTGGCAGGTCTTTGCGTGGTGCTTGGGGTGGTCCTCTGACCTCATGCTGTCCTAGAACTTCTACCGGAGTAATCATTTCAGGTGAGACCCTTGGTGGTCTTAGTATATTCAGGCTCAGAGCCATGAACTGCTCCTGTATGATCCGCTGGCTCGCTGCCAGAGACTTCAAGGCTGCTGCCACATCAGTCATCTCAGACTGAGGTGGCGGCTGACTGGAACTGGGTTTCCCCCATCATTCGGTGGGGGAAGTGGTGGTGGTGGCATCTCCGGTGCCATGAGTTTGAGCTATGAAGAGCTGAATTGATGAAGGTTTGTAAGCTTGAGAACCTTAATGGGTCTCTTTCAATGGTGAAACATCTTTACACGGGGAGAACTGGCTCACCACCAGAGTGCCCAGTGAGGTCAAGTTGTATTTAAGGAAGAGATATCTTCTCGTTCCCACAGACGGCGCCAAACTGATGATGCTGAAATTTAGCACCACCAGATAAGTGATGATGAACTCAAACTGTAAGTAACCATGGCAGTCATAAATATGTAAGGGTATAAGTGTGTAAGTGTGTAGAAGGAGATGAGTATAAGAGGAATAAGATAATGATGTATAGTGGCTCAGCCAGTTAGGCCTACATCCACTGTGAGTGTGTGATCCACTAAGTATGGGCACTAATGGCCTTGGATACAATGCACATAAGCTCACTTTCTCTCTCTACTGTGTGTATAAGCAGATCTTTTGCTAGGGTTATGATTATCCATCCATCGATTGATCTCTTCCTCCCCTTATAAGGTTGTAGGTGACAAGTATATATAGGTCTTGGGGGGTGTAGTATACCCCCCAAGTATGCATGGTGCATGTGAATGATGATTTAGCCAATCTCCTGTTAACACCTGTAGATGCCAAATGATGACATAATATTCCCTCATGTTAGGGGGTGATTCGGTTGTAACGGTCTCCCACGTGTCCTGTGAGCCTCACGCGCACTGTCCCACGCGTCTCCCAAACCACGCGTGTAAGGACACAAATTTCCAATTGAGTCCACATATAGTTTTGGCTCAATTCTGGACAAAAACATTTATTCATAGGATAATATTTAAATTGTAATATTCTCAAGCCTACAAAGTGTTTGTTGAAGACGTAGCGGCAAAGAGTATAAAGCTTCATCAAAATGCCGATTTGTGTGCCTCATTTCTACGTCATCAATCATAGTTCCATGCTCCCAAGGTATGAATGCAATTATATATATATAGGAGGTTGGAACAAGTTTATTGGGTGTTAGGTTTATAAAAAACTGCATTTTTTGGGCTAAAAATGAATTTTTCAAACTTTCTGGTCGTTCGTTAGATATGTCGTTCGAACGAGTTTTTTCGTTCGAACCAGATGTCGTTCGAATGAGTTTTGCCAACGAGTTCCCACTAAGGCATACTGGTCCGTCGTTAGAAATGTCGTTCGAACGAGATTGCCGTTCTAACAAGATTTCCAACGAGCTTCTAACGAGTCCATACTGGAGCGTCGTTAGAAGACTCGTTCGAACTAGATTTCGTTCCAACGAAATGTCGTTCGAATGAGCTGTCAGGCGGGAACAGTTATTGGCAGTTTTGCACCCACTTCCCCACTTGGTTTTTAACCAACTTTCACAGACTTTAATAGGTGCGGGAATGACATTTTCCAACTCAACATTTCCATAACTTTTCCAAAATATTTCTATCTCTTAGAGAGTGTTTGAGAGCAAAAATGGTTTAGGAAAATGTTCATGTTTTGAGTGTTATTTTTCAAAGAGAAAATCCTTCACACTCTAGTTTACACCCAATTGTGTTTAGTCTACGTTCTTATTTACATATCAAATTGCTTGGAGTTTTAGCACCGGTTTATCTCTTCCGTTTCAAAGAGAAGTTTTTGGTTTGCTTCTACATCCATCAAAGAAGAAGACATTTTGTTGTGATTCTACCCACTTGGAGAAAGGCTCCTTGCTCGGGTGACGGTGACCATAGAAAGCCCTATCGGTGGATTCCGAGACCGCGGTGGTGTTCCGAGGTTATCCGCTAGGAAGAGGTGTCTACAAGAAGAAGCATCGAGGCTTGAGAGGGATTGAGTCAGTCGTTGTAAGTCTACCTGTCTTGTAATTGTAATTCCGTATCTAGTGGATTTGTGGCTAGGGCCGTCCGAGGTTGTTTCCCGTCTTGGGTTTTTCCTCATACATCGCGGCGTAGTGTGATTTGTTTATTTTATCTTGCTTTAATAACGTAGAACGCATGCTTAGAATAATTCGAGATAAAATTCGGTTTAAATCATCACACTCATTTAATTTGGTGCTAAATTAAATATTGGCTAAATTTGGTTTATTCAAGTCCGTTGCTAAAATTGGTTTCGCCTAACTTTGGTTAATTGTTAATTATGACTTAGGCAAATTCTAGGGCTTGAATTATTAATTTGGTTTAAGTGAATATATTAATTGATTAATTTTACTTCACTTGGTTGTAATTTTAATTCATTTAAAGGAATTATATTTGGCATTTGTTTGTTTTAGTTGAACCATCACCTTTACGCTTCCGCATTTATTTAAGAAGGAAATTATATTTTAATTGAGATAATTATCCTATGCACGGGGTTCCAGCTTCTTTCAACGCGCTGTGATGATGTCACCCTCGGCCTGTAACACGAGGTCGAGGGAAAAGTTCCTTCTGGCAATGAGTCTGGCCCAATTTAGGCCTCGTACTTTTGGCCCCTCGGAGGGTCGTCTGAGCCTGATGAAGAGTCGGCCCCTCGAAGGGTCGTTTGGAGTCTGATGAAGGGTCGGCCCCTCGAAGGGTCGTCTGGAGCCTGATGAAGGGCCGGCCCCTCGAAGGGTCGTTCGGGCCTGATGGAGGGTGAGACAATCTTGGGCTCATCTCGTTGGAGGGTGCCCTCAGCCTGGCCGAGGATATATATGGGCATATCACCTGGGGGTACTAGTCGGGTATCGGGGAATTTTTGGGCTTAACCACGACCATACGGGAGAATTTTAGTCTTTTTGCATACGCGGGTAAGGAGACCTACGAATGTACAAACTCTATATCAGATTATAAGAGTTAGAGTCTAGGGCTAGAGGAGAGAAACACACAAAATCCATTAGAGAGAAGAGATAAATAATTCTCAAAGCCTAAGGAAGAATTAGTGAAGGATTCAAAGGGTTCTTCCACCACAAACTAGTTCGAGAGGAAGATTGGAGGAGAAAGACAATCAATCACCAACAACAATCACGAAATTAGATCATCTCTGAATAAGGCAAGTGGTTATTTGCAAATTAAATTGAGTTATAATATCCATGTGTAGGATTTATGAATAATATGATTTGAAGAATATTCTTGGAAAAAAATAATTGAATAAAATTCATCATGGTTAGGTGTTTGGATGTAGAATGATTTAGACCTGGAGATAATTTGAAATCGTAGAAGACTTGATGTTTAAAATGAATTTAATATAGATTTATGATTTAAAATATGGGAAGAACATATTTTTAGGGTTCTTGAATAATTAGAATATTTGAATTACTCTTGACTAAATTATGAAGATTTATGACGTATAAATCATTGGAAATCATCCTAGAGTATGTAGGAATGGTTTGGTATCATTGGTTGCAAGTTTAAAGGATTATCATGGGAGTTAGATAATTGAATATGGTGAAAAATGCATGAAGAAGAAGAAGTAGAACTGCGTTTGTCACTACTCGATCGATCGATCGATCGAGTCTTGAATGTTGGTCGATAGATGGAGTCGATCGATCGACCTATGAATGTCAATTGATCGACCCAGGCTGATTTTGAGTTCTTTTGTTGGTTGAGTTCTATTTGATAGCCGATGCTTGAGGAGAACCTTAGTGATAATATTATACCTATGTAAGGACTTAAAGTGTACCAGTAGGTGTATAGTGGGGGTCCGTTTTAATCATTGAGTGCAAGATTTTAAGAGATGGATTGACGAGGATAAATCTATCAAGTAGTGCATCGGGAATTTGGGATTTGAGTTACGAAAAGAGTAAACTCCACTTCAAGGAGTATACCAGTAGGTTAGAGTTAGCTTAACTACTGAAATGAATGGAGGGGTAACCAGGACCCTTAGAGTTGTGTGAATATTCAATTAAAATGCGATAGTGAGATAAATCGTAAATTAAAGGTGGAGTGAATACCTAAAGTATATTTGATTATACTAAGGTCAAGGTAGGATTCCTAACTTGTATAATCTAAAGAGTACGGTGAATATTCGAGATAAATATTACGTACGAGCATGATTATTAGGTTGTGTTTATACCTACTGAATTATATAGATACTTAGGTGGAGAGAATACCTAAGGTATATTTCCCTACATTAGGGTGGAGGTAGGATTCCGAACTAATATATGGAAATAATGATTTTGGGTCTTGATGAAAGAGTTCTGAACCAATTTATATATAACATTTCATTATTTGGGTCGAGGTGATTTTTTTGAACCACTACCTGAAATGAACTTGGGGTTGAGGTGACATTCCGAACCAAACTCTTACTTGGTGTCGATAGACCATTCTGAACTAAGAGTCCTTGATGTGTGTTAAGAGGACGTATTAGTAATGAATCCATTTATAAGTATATATTGTGTGTGAAATGCATATTGTATTAATAATCTACTTATGCGAGTTAGTAGATAATGAGATGCCGTGATTACATCTAAAAGAACATTAAGTAGGAAAACTTAATTATAAATCAGTTAAAGATAAAAAAGTGTGAATAGTTATCTGAGTATATAAAGCATGAGATATGGATACTATTACATACTAAATGGGCAGTATGGGAACTTAGTCATGTAGATAATTTCAATTGGATACTATAGTCTAGTTAGCTTAGATAGTACAGGTAGGTGGTCTAAGTATAAGACGTTAGGCGTTCACTAGATTAGGGGGTAACTCAAGAGAGTGTGCGCAAATATTAATATGTGTAACCAATAACTCATTTTACTGTGATAAACACTGGCTAAATATTTTCAAAATGTTTTGAGTACTAACTCTTGATATCAAAATAGTTTCAAAACCCTTTTAGGTTTCCAACCACAGGGACGCTAGACTTGAGAATTCAGTCCAGGGACTCGTAACTGCAGCTTTGTGGAGGTTAGCATGACTTTGTATAGATGACTCATTTATTCATATTTAGTGTAGGATCTCCTTTTTAGTACTCTCTATCGGGACATGTTGTCCATTTTCATTATTTTCAATTATTCGGGATTGGATTATATTGGTTTATTTAGCAGTTATGGAGTTTTAGCCGAATGTTGACTCAGCAAGACTTTATTCATTATATATTGTGAGATGGTTTGAATTCTAGTATATTGCGAATATTTAATTATTATTTTCCGCATGCGTTATCTTATCGAGTTAACGAAAGATAAAATTTAACACCGGTCTAATTTCACTTAGGTGATTAGTAATTAAAAAGTTTTCGACAGTGATGCTAAGAATAAACCAACTGTAAATATGTTTTGATTTAATTTTGGACTGATCAACCGGGATTTAATTAGATGGAGTGTCACAAATGGTATCATAGCATCAGGTTCTAGTATCCATAGGATCTGTACGGCTTACTGCGTTTACAGCATATCGTTTTATTGTCATAGAGCCCTATCTTAGTATTGTTGTATTCATCTATGTACGTGGCTTACGTTCTCCTGGTATTAAGTAGATGATGTAATTCATACAGGAGTTTGATTGGACATAGTACATTGAACTCTTTGGGATGACCAGCGAAGGCATTTAAAGGACTGCATGAGGGAGGGCCTCGATATGAGTCATGAAGTATTCAGGAATGGCAATCTAGTGGGAAATAAATACCTGAGGACAAGAAATCTCCGCGAAGTAGAAGAGGCTGTTCGCAAATCAAGGATGACTAAGGCAATGATTCGGGTGCGGTTCCCCGATAATTTCACATTAGATGCCACGTTTCATCCATCACAGACTATCCAAAGCTTAGTTGATCTTCTAATGAAAGCACTGTAATGCCCAATGTAGTCATTTTTCTATGCGTAACATGTAATTTTATTTCATCTGTTTGGATTTTTGTTTTTGATTTTGGTTTATGAAAATTTTCATTATGATTTTTCTTAAATTACTACTATGATAATTTTGTTTTATGGTTGGTTGATGAAGGTTTACGAAAGGTAGTTTAAGTGGAGCATGCTGCTTTGTGGAAGTTGTTTTGGTGGTCAGGGACCATCTTATTTCATGTTTTAGGTGATCGAAACAGAGAAAATTACTCTATGAAATTCAAGAAAGTTAAAACAGGATTTATAAAGAGGTTCGAAGTTTGTTAGAGGGGAGAACCTATACTAGGTTAACATTTATTCCATCCCGAAGCTGCCAGAATTAGGGGTGTTTCTACTGCCGAAATTTCTGAAGGGGAGCTCAGAGTATCGGGAGAAGTTTTTGATGGATGTGAGGTGTTTCTATTGCCAAAATTTCTATGCTGTACTATGCAAATTTCGTGGGGTAAAATTTCTGTTTGTGTTATGGTAAAGTACTCTTGGTCCCGCTATGTTATGTTTTATGTGTTTCAAGAAGGAAATGAACAATTTTTTATATTTTGGGAAACTCACGAATTAGAGGAATGTCTCTCTATTTCATTTTTGATATATTTTGATATTAAAATACTCAATTATGGATGATATTTTGATGAGAATTGCATTAGATTCCAAAACAATGCTCAACCCAATTAATGAACCTCCCACTCTTCTAAAAAATAAGGGTCTCAAACTCTTTCGATGGGCTATGACGACTTGAACTGGGTTATAAACTATTCACTTACTCTATTGTTTAATTTTTTGATAGGTGATACGATAATGTTACTACTGATTATGAATTTCTTCATGGGAATCTAGATTGTTTCCTGTATTTGGTAAGCTAGATTGTGCCATTTATAGTATAAGAGTACCTTTTTGGACTCTTGAAGTATACAATTGAATCGAGTTCATTTACTTTGAACTCTTGAAGTATAAAATGTAATTGTTTATATTACTTTTTTTTAGACGTAACTATTTTTCAAATATTTTTTTGTGGTTTTGCAGTTGACAATGGTGGTTTTGCGTATTCTGTATTTAGTATGAAGTCATCTCTTTCCGTTAAATGAGCCATTTATCGAAATCGACTGGAACCACTTGATCTATTAGTAATGTAGGAGTGTTTTTATTTCTTAAGTAGGGTGGATACTACTATAAATAAATGAAACTCTCCCTAAATTTTATTTATTTATTGTTGCATTTTTTGTATATCGACAAGTTGAGTTACATTGATTGATTATGATATTTGTATGAGGTTCAAGATGGACTATTACTATTGTTGTTGGAATTTTTTAAACAGGGTCAACAGTACAATAAACAAAGGCAATCTTATCAAAAATTTCTAAATTGTTTACACATTTGCGTTGTAAATAAATTGTATGACTTAAATCTATACTTTCAAAATTTACACTTCTAACATATAAAATATTTATTATTTACATCATACACAACTTTATGATTTTTAAAATTATCAGTGTGCCTTCACGCATGGGCATACCCTAGTGTGTGTATATGTGTGTGTGTGTGTCTGTGTGTGTGTGTGTGTGTGTGTGTGTGTAGATATATATAAAAGCAGAACAACAACCGAATTTGTTAAACATAAAAAATGAACCCCGATTTGGGGTTTCTGGCCATCGTCGGCCAGCACCATGGCAGGGGGTGGTCGACTGTTCATACCACGCACACAGACACACAAAAGCTTAGAGCTTCATTCCCATGGCAACAAAAGAGAGAAAAAAATATATGAAGAAAAAGCAAGGGTCTGGGTTGGTCAGCGGTGTGGTCAGGGGAGGAGGAGGTCGGCGGTGGAACAGGGGTTCGGGGAGAGGGAAATCGGTGATGAGGAAGAACGAGTGGTAGCGAGGCAAAAGGTTTGGGGGATATTTTTATCATAGGTTTTGTGGAGAGGGAGCGTAGGAAATCGTTGGGTGTGGTTATTTTATAGATTTAGATAGGGTACGGTCACCTTAAGATAATTATTCAACTCAGTGTATTTGGTACTCGCGTATAATTTTTAATGAGTATAAATTATTATACTTATTGAGATTTCAACGAACTATAAATTAGTATTGGGACATATATGATACGTTAACATATTTTTTTTTTTTTGCATTGAAAGTAGTTTTGGATTATGCTAGTTTATACACGCAATTAATTAGAATAATAATTTAAAAATTATTCGTTTTAATCTCATTCTACTGTCCGTTTATATGGAAAATAATGATTTCAATACGCAAATAAATGTGACAACCTATTTTCATGTTATAGAACATACGTACGGGTCACAAGCGTCGCGAAAATTATTAATGGTCCTTAAAACATCATTTTGACACATAATTAAATTTAAATTAAAATAAAAACCATGGTATTACAACTATACTTGTGGGAGTCAAGGCATGATATGACCTTGGGCGCTTGCATATACCGCTTGGGTAAGGACGAGTACAGTTCCCTTATTGGTTGCATTTTTCAAGGTGGTATAACTTTTGTGAGATTTTGGTTCAACCTTAGTGAACCGGAGGTAGTGAAGTTTCTTGAGTACCGTCTCGAGTATGGACGGAGACAAAATTAAACCATATTAAAACCTATGTTTGCAAAGTTTCTTTAAATTTTCTCTCTTAATTATATATGTTTATTATTTGATTTCTTTCTTTTATTTTAATTGTTTAACCATATTACAATGAATTTCAAAAGAAAGTTAAGAAAGATTTGAAATTGAGATTAATTTCATAAATACCCAATTGAACCCTTTCTTGGGTATATTTTCGAGCTAACAATCAGTATCTTATTTTGAGTTTAAAAAGTAAAAATAATGTCTAGACTTTCACAAATAATTTTGGAAAGAAATGATCTACCAATATTTACTAAAGATGATTTCAAACTATGGAGGGATAGAACTTCTTATATTATCCAATCGATTCACTCTTATGCTTGAAAAATTATTTGTGATACGAAATCACCATTTTTGGATACATTAAGTAACGAGGAGAAAAATGAATTAAATGTTGAAACTAGGATACTTCTACGCTTTTCTCTAGGTAAAGTAGAACATTAAAAGGAAGTTAGTGATATTTGGAATATTCTCGCAAAAGAATATTTAGAAGAATCCACTCCGACTAATAAGGAAGAAGAAAAAATCGAGATAAAAACTCCATATTCAGCCACTCCATCAACTATCACAACATATGCACCAATTCCTCAAACTCAAGAAAAGGAAGAAGGAAATGAAAGGTTTTGTACCTTATTTCAACCAAAAGAAGAAAACGTATTTTAGGAGTAATTAAGTTCCTCATCCGAAGAATAAATGGAAACTCCATCACGCCCATAACAAGAATCAACAGATTATGAGGTAAAATATACTATTTTCGAATTAAAAAAGATCTTATAAAAAGAATGCTATGCTTGCTTTGAAAATTTTAAATTAACTTTGTTAAATGAAAATGTATTTAACCCCTTAATTAATATTTAGTTATCCTAATTGTAATTAGTGTACATATTAATTTAATATAATATATTAATTTTGATGATTCCAAACAAACTTTTACTTTGTGACTATGTAAATATTACTTAATACCTTCTTTTATTTATATACTATTTATATACGTTTATGTCTTGTTTATATATTTACTATATATGAATATAAATTAATACATTTACTGTTCAACAAGATATTAATACAAACCTTTTTGTTAGTTGATTAGGAGTTTTAGATCTCTTGCGGATCCGTAGAATTAAAGCTTTACAAGCTTTGATTTTGGAAATTGTTTATAGTAGAGTTGTTGGTAATTTTTTATCGGCCTTAACTGTGTATATTTTTTGGTTACTTTATGTTAAAAGTCTTATTGTCCCATCCATGTACAACTAAAGCCAGGTGCCTTGGACAGTTCTGATATGTGTGTTATCTCTTTATACAGTGGAGATTAGATTTTCTCAGTCCCATCCGTTCTTTCATTTGGATTTTGAGACAACTGATTTAGGAAGTTCTGTCCCGTTACTAACATATGATATTAAGAATAAATTTAGGGAGATTCAGTAAAAAAATTTCATTTTGAAATTTACTGCACTAAAAGTTTATACTTTATTATTGTGGGTCTCGTCAGGACATTAAAATGTGCATTAAAAATTTGTACCCATTTTTATCTTATGTGTGGGTTTTAAAATTGAGTCCCAAAAGTGGATCCCTATCAACACTCTAATATTAAATACATTAGGTTTTTAAAAGATGCTTGCTTTCAAACTTTGGTATGTATATTTACATATATAATGTTCATCCCTTCCATGAACTTTAAAGAACCTATATATCATTCTTATATGTCCCGTTAATAATACTTTTGTTCGTAGTTTGAAAATTAAGAGATGTATCTGTTTTAGATCATTTATATATATATAGATAGTTCTTTTTTTATCATATAAATGAAATCCCTTGGACCCCATGCTAGTGTAAGGACCTTCCATAACTACCTGCTTCTTTGTAAATCATATTCAAACTGGTTTGGCAGAACAAAAGTTCAGTGCACCTTGGAATTTCTGGTCTTACCTAGAGCTGTGCGTTGATTATATCATAAATTGAAAGCATTTTTTTATCCTCTATGAGCACTATATATATATATATATAAACGTTTAATTATATTTTAACAAATATTTGAATGTCTTTAAAACTGAATACATATATTTGATATATAACGTTATAATATTTATAAAGATTCTTTTGGCCACAGTTCTTTTTATTAAATAAACTTCCTTTTGGTTGATAGCCTAATTTTTTTTAACATGTATTTTTTATATAGTTATTATATGTCCAATCTCATTTCTTATATAAAATATTTGGGAGATAGCTTGCATCTTTTTCGCCTTGAAAAGGCAAGCACACTTGTCTTGACAGTAGTCTTATCTTGACACCATTTTCATATGTGAGTCCAGTTAGCTTTGACAATAGTGATATATCATATATGATGAAGACATTTCTTACCTTCACTTTGTATAACATTTAAACCTTATCCTTTAATTTACACCACATATTTTATCATGCAGAAGATGTTATCTCTTATATTAAGATTCATTTTATACTTGTGTCTACTAACCTCTCTCTCTCTCTCTCTTTCTTTCTCTCTCTCTATCTGTCTACCATATTTTTCTCAGACAAAAAATAAGGGTTGATCAGATACGATTTCACTTCAAGATATTAACCATTTAATACTCTCTCAAGATTGATCAAGATACTCCCCAACGTTTATATTCTTATTCCATATTGGTCTCCAACGGTTATTTATTTTATTTTATTTTTGAACCTACAAAAAGAAGAGAGATATCTGTTGAAGAGAGAACTTAACATAGAAAAGATACAAAAAAATAAAAGAAGAGAGTAACAAGATTTTTACACTTAGCTTACACAAGTTCAAGAGAGCAACTAGAATTTATATTTAACTCATCCACTCATTCAAGAAATGCAACTGAAGTTGACACTCAAATGTAAGATAGCAACAAACACGTATACAGCTATTTTTTGAAGAGGAAAACAAGAGCAAAAGAAATATTATTCTTCTAAGAAGAAATCTTTGAAGAATAAATTCAGACTCATTTATATTTTGAAGAGTTTCAAACACTGTACATCAAAATCTACTCCATTTGTTGTAAAGATTTGAAGCTTGGATTTTTAGCTTCGAAAGTTGTACCAGTATCCAGTTTTGCTGCTCGGGAGTAAAGTTGTTGTTTGATCTTACTATTCAAGTGGATAAGGAATAGTGAAGCGCAAAGGAATCGAAAGCTTTTAGCGCATGAACATCGATCGGGATTTGGTCGAACCACGTTAAAATTACGGTGTCATTTAATTTCCACATTTTATTTACATATTTTATTTGTGCTTGCTTGAATTTATATATTGCACTTACACTTGCAAATAATTAAATTCCAAAAATTGATAAATTATTTTTAAGATTAAAATAATTATTTTTTAACTAAATATTTAATTTCAGAATATTTTTTAATATTAATTACAAAAAATGTTTATAAATTTATTGGGTATTATAATCTTGAAATATAATGTGTTTAATTAATTGGTAGCATTTAACTAATATTAATTAGGCTATAATTTAAGATATATTATTTGGATTAAGTGTTTTCAATTAAATATTTACTTAAATTTTAATTTGACGGAAAAAGTTTCCTACAGTCAATTCACCCCCCCCCCCCCCACCCCCACCCCACCCCACCCTTGAGTATAATTTGGGCAACAATTATTATCACTGCAGTGCTCTAATTATTTTTGAATTTAATAATCCTAGAGTTAAAGATCATGACAAACTTTTAGTATTTATTTTAAATATTGCATTTTATTTATTTATTATTTGTATGCTTAAATGTTTGATGCCTTGTATCTATTCATTCCTTTGTTTTGTGAGAAGAAAATAGACAAATTGTCAATCTTGTATTTCAAGTTTTTTTTTAGCAACTACTTCAATGAATGGATGGATGTTGATGTAACAACCCGCTTCAGATAATAATGGGTGGCCAGCCCTATACTACATTAAATCAGGAGTCTCAGATGGCCCAGTCTCAACACCAACTGATAATACTAAAATAAATAAGGAAAACCACCCGAGATCATAAAAGCGAGATGTTAAAATTAAATAAAACATACTACGAATAACAAACCAACACTATAGAACTACTAATAAAGGTGGAATGCACAAGTATGATGAAGAAGGAAAGTGCTAGAATAAAATTTAAATGAATACATACAAGGAAGTAAATCAGAATAAGCTGTCGGGTCACAGACAGTACAACAACTGAAATAAAAATATATGAATCATGACAAATGACTCTTGGGTATAAACCCGATATACAACATGAATCCTACCTAGATTTACAAGAAGTAGGAAGTGACTACAATTCAAATTCCGCAACAGTCCGCACCTGTTATGGCTCCCACGACTCTGGATAGAAGGGCATCCGGCATCATGCGATAGGATACATGTAGTAATATATATATATATATATATATATATATGAGAGAAATATAAACGGGTCTGAGCCCGAGGTGTAAAAATGTTTAGCAAGTGTGTTAACCGTGCATAATAAATATCAATGCATTATTTCATAATTAAAGTGGAGTCCCATTCTTGTGAAACCCCAACTCACCTCTCATCTAACAGCGCGCACCTATTCGCATCCTGAAATCTTAGGTAAGTTACCCCATCCATAAGGACAACCTAACTTTTAATAATACCCTGGAATCCTTCTCATTCTAATTACACTCAATTATTCTACACACATTTATGCTATACTAGGCTTAATTAATTCCAATTTATAACTTAAATAGTTATCCATATTATTACTTCACATATTGATATTTAGATTTCAAATTAAGAGTTTATTCTCTAAATAACATGCACAATTAAATAAGGACAAAACTTCTCTCTAATATCAACATTGCACTGCATTTTGTGCGTGAGGCGTCTCGCAAAGAGAAATTCAAACAAGGACCCCCCCCCCCCCCGATACACTACTCCTTGACAACGTCGATCCTAGAGATCCATTATGTCATCTACACAAATCTACTACTACTATTTGGATTACTAGCTAAGAGTAACCCCAAAATCTCCACTCAATCCTTGGGTTGATATAACCGAATTCTTCCTTAAGTGAGATACATCAACCCCCAACAATCAAGTACACCATAATCTCCCAAGATGTACACCATAGAACTTTTATATCCTTTCACCTATAGGATATATATATATATATATATACAAGCCTTCATTCCCATTGCCAAGTGTACATACTACATATAATGTACAATGACCATACACATAATATAACCAGCTATATATATTGCCAATATACTATACCATGCTATCATCTTCCAGGGCATCACTCATATACCATCCTGGGGACCCCGGTCGGACTCAATATCACCAACATCGAGGCCAACACACACACGACGTCCGGAAAGCGGTCATAGTTCCTAACCGAAAATGAGACGAAACATACCCACCACGTCTCATCCCAAAAAAAATGTAAATCACATAATTACACAATGGACGCTATGCCATGGGGAATATCCACACTCTGCTCCTCGAGCCAAGGTGCTCACCCTCATCGTGCAACTTCCCAATTATAGCATGTGCGGGGTATGCTTCACCACATAAGTATATATATCATTCACATGCACAATATATATACATCCATACAATTACATCATATAACTAAACCTTCATATACGGTTTAGATATTCACCACACAAGTATACCCATATATTCATATCTATCTAGATATATATATATAAATACATATATACATATTATCTCTCATTTTATGTATAAAACTTATAAGCTCGACTATTAGCATCCATATTCCTCAATATACTAGCCATTGCTCCAATCATAGTAGCCTAATTCGTTATATGAATACGATCTTTCACTTGAAGGATATTCATCCATTTCTCTTATGATATAAATAATCTTCCAACATAGATATATCTCCAACATTAAGGTTATCACCAAAGATTTAGTGTAGGTGACAATTACTACACATCACATCTATATTCGAAAGTACCTCAATATCTCTAGTACAAATTTTAACTATTGGTATGCACCTAACTAATAGTCTAGAAACCTCAAGCTTAAACTTAAATTCATTTTATGATTCCATCTATCATTGAAATCCTCTTTTATGAACTACTAAGATGATCCAAAAATCAATATCCCCAAGTCTCGACTTGCTAAGTTTCATGCGTGGAGTGTCTCGCAAGCGAAATCCAAACAAGGAACCCCTCCGATACACTATTGTCAGTTTGTCGAGAGAAGGAATTTGTCAACTCAAGACCCCTAGTGGTACAAGAATCATCTAACTCCAAAAAAAATACACTTATCTCTAGACTCAACGGTTCATCACACAACAAATAATCCAACTTCGCCTATTCAATACAGATGCCACTATTCATCAATCATGCCTCGATACTCAACTCATAATCTACTAACAGATGGTACTGAAAGCTCAAAAGCCAACTCTACTCCGAGTTGTCAATAACACTTGCCTTGCACTTATATTGATGGTGAGTCAACCAATATGGCAAACCTTATTATCCATTAAGGCTGCACATGTGCATAAGCATACAAATTATATGCACTTACAAATATTGTTCCAACTTTCCAAGTCTGGACTTAGGTAAATAATATCAGCAAGGTCCATACTCTCTTGAACAAGATAACATCGATAAAGTTGCATTCTAGGCGATCAAGGATCCCTCACCTAAAGTTTTCGAACTAACCCGAGATGCAATATTGCCCCTTGCCTCCTTTCTCATGGTTTGGTCTCTATAACCCAAGGCAATAAACCCTCGCTAGATTTGACTTACTGCTCTTTTTAAAAAAAACACACGTAAGGAATTAAACCTATCCGACATGATTTTCATTGGACTGTGAGTATATTGGAATTTTCTCACCGAACAAGAAATGAACTTGGTTCTTCAAACCACGAATAAGGCTTGTACATTTTCCAAGCAACGAGGTAAGACCAAAAATTCCCACTAATCATACCAAATCAGAATATCGGATTTGGCACACTCACCATCTGGATACTCATCTTCCAGTACACCAAGGCTACCTGATCCTTATGAAGAACGGTGTGATATCCAACATGTCAAAGGTCATAAATATAAGGTAGCGGGTACCTTCACGTACCGTGACCCCAATTAACACTCACTAATCCACACATAACTGAAATAAAAATTAAATATATTACGAACCCATTCGCGGGTGTTTGCCTAAGAGTACACACCATCCTTACAAAACTTCTCAACAACGGTCGAAACACTCTCTTGTTGTCTCCCTACAGTGGAGGTTATGACAACCATTTCAGTGAATGGGTCAAACATTTGAAACCCAAAAATGTCTCAATCCTTGCCATTAATGACGATCCTCAGTTAGTAATACTATCATCAGTCAATCGAAAACTGACCGAGCTACACACGACTTTACCATTATCAAAAGACCATCAAGACCATTCTATGCCTATTCACTAGTCTAGACATCGCCAAAATCGAACATCTTACACTTGATTTCAGAATGCATCCTTAATCACACACGATCTAAGTAAACATCATGTCACTAACTACTCACTCGTGCTCTAATTCACATTAATACATAACGAGGGCTACAACATAGCCACATTACCATATCTGATGGATTCAAAATCAAGCACCACCATTATCAAGGTGCAACAAATTAGTACGCCCAATCACCGGGTGATAACATAAAACCTAACTCATGGATATATCACCAACTCAAATGATCACACTCACATAAAATGAAACACCTATTGAACACTCCCTCGTGATGTTCTCACTCAATAACTCGTCCCTTAGAGATTCGCTACTCATCGTAGGGTTCACAACTAGTAACTCCATCTCAAGTCCATCCCTTAACACACCCATATTCACGTTCCTCTCTCGACAACTTTTAACAAATATACCGATGCTATAAAGCAAGATAACCACATATTATCGAACACCCATTCTAATCTAGGGATTTACGAAGAACACTGAACTCCAATCATTGCCAAATACGGAAACAAAACTACCTAAAAAAATTCTGGACTTCTCCAATGTCAATCCTCGTATGACCTTGCGATACGAACTTCCTCATCCCTAGTGTCCATAGCCAAGATATCATAACATTACTGATACATTCTCATGAACTTGTTCGGGATAACTCGTCGAAACATTCCACTCTGAACAAATGAGTACCCAACCCACTAATATATCTTATGCCTGACCGAACACACACCTAATCGTCCTTAAATTGATTCCATTACAGATTTTATACGATCAGAACACTAAAAACCACTATGCCATCCCAATGCCACATTTATCGCTTGTGTGGACAACATGTAGGTTTACACACCTACCAAACTTCCCTGATACCAACACAATATTTCAAGGATAATCACTTATCCATTCCATATTCAGACTCATAAATCTCCCATTGGACATCATCAAATGGATTAATCTAGTTCGTTCTTTTCACAAGTATGATAACACTCTTGCGTACGCCAAAATTGGACCCCTCAGGTCATCCTTTGATGGTGTGGGACATACACCGATTTGGATTAGTCCTCTCTCAAATCACAACCCTTCCTTTACATGTTCATAAGTAATAATATACTTTTATTATCACCAGACTTACTTCGTTAACCATTCACTTATTAATATGTCATCGAATGCCTCAACAGTCTGTCCATTATGGATGGAGCGCGATAATTTCTTCTCAGGAAAATGTCACAACAACAACTGAACCACATCATTTTGAGGTGTGCCATATCTAAAGCTCTACCCTTCGACAATGGAAACAACTTCAGACAACTACACGCGCAAGTGGTACCAATAACTCAGTGGTACTACAAGGTGGGCTATAACTTATACCAACTTCTTTACATCCATAAGAGCGACGATATTCAAAGTTGATAATGCACAGCAAATATACGGGTGTTTCCTCCCCCTAAAGCACCAAAAGTCAACTCAATCATTGAGTTCAAGATCGATTTTCTCGCCTACTGGTGGGCGATGAAACTACGATAGTTGCACGTGAATTGCGATCTCTTAAAATTCTTAGACCCTTTTCCCTCCCAGAGTCCACGTCTCATCAAATCACCATCTTAAAAGATAGTAAGTGAACACTTATCCTAATTTTTTTTTATTCAAGTGGAGCACTAGTCATAATTACAACAAGTACTCACAAACAGACCTCACGCGTACTATCTTATGGTCGATCGAAGATTCACCTCATGCGTGGGACGTCTCACGAATGAAATCCAAACAAGGAACCCTCCTTATACACAAGGCTAGCTCCGAATCACCGTCAAAATCATAGCGTGAAGATCTTCCAAGTCATCGAATACAATACCTAATCGTAAGGCTCTACGTATCAAGGAAACGATGCGCGGAAAACGTAACGGACACCCTCAGATCCCTAAAGGCTCTAAAACCGTGCTCTGATACCAACTGTGACAACCCTACTTTTTATATCTAATTCGGTTAGCTACGCCCAATTAAATTAAAGCGGAGCGTCAATATGTTGGCATCAGCAACAAAATTTAAGTAAATGCATTCAAGTAAACATGTACACTCTCCTATGTGTAACCAAATCATATAATAACAACTATAACAAGTGAAACCAACTCATAACTATTAACTGTAATAATCCATCAGTAATCTCAAACTGAAAATATAAAATGCCAATACATGCGGCCCAACACGAAACGGGAAAGAATAATACAAAAAATCTCTCAAATACCAAGTATAAACAACGTGATATTAATCTCTGATACCACGCTCAAGAAAAGGTAAACAAGCGACATAAATTAAAATAGAATAACTCCACAGCTACATGAATCCTAAGATTGATATGATCTCATCAAGCTCCATAGTCTATTGTCCATCGGGACAAGGACCTGTCATATATTATATATATAGGAGAGGAGCAAGAAGCAAGATAGACGAATGTCAAAGCAAGAAAACAAGCTATAAGATTATAAGATGTACTTATAATGAAAGCACACTAGTCATTACTCGACTCCAGTAATTAAGTTGTTCAATTACCCAACCAATGCTCCTATGTCGTGACTACCCAACCCAAACTCGAGTAACGTGTAGTCTCATATCGTATCATGATTAATCATTATTAATCTCATTTCAATATTTAATGTATCAAAATATTTCCTTCAAGTATAATATCATATACATCGATTCGGGATATTACTTTAAGACACAAGCATAATATCTCACACAACAAGTCATATCTGGTCACTATCATTACCCGGGGGAACAAGTCGTAACACTAGGCCTACACACGAATATTCCCCAATATTACGTGGCAAGGGCAATCAAACTAAGTCCTAAATCACATGGTGTTTCGAGGTCTTTCTCTCCGACCCGCATTATAACCATGTGTTCGGTTCCGGTGGTTTATCTCCGACACGGCACTCGAGCGGAACCTAACCGGATCAATCACAAAAAAAATAGCATTCAACATGTGCCTACGTCGACCGGAGAACTAGTCTAGTTTATACTCGATAATATACATATAAAACAATTTCACGCTTATGTATATATACAATCGTGTCAAGTCTCTTACTCGAGTTATACCATAGTCATTATTTACAATATAACATAATTTCCATCATTAATTTACTAATTCAACATCAAACCATTTCAAGGTTATATATCCCTAATAACCATTAGTATGTGATCAAGTTAGGATATTAGGCACAACACCATAATTATCTTACTAACAACATGAAAAACATTATCACTCTTATTTCAATAACATGCTGCCCAGAATTTAAAATGCAGATTCGAGGCTCTTCCGATTCGTTTTTGAAAAAACTTAAAACTACAAAGTTGTTCGGAACGTCATTTTCTACAAGGACACACGAGCATGCTACCATAGCCGGCTTAAAACAGACCCGAAACTAACATATAATATTCGCCCCTGTTTTCGACAACTTTCTGCCCAGAATTTTAAAATGTCGATTTGAGGCTTTTCCGGTCCGTTTTTGGGAAAACTTAAAACTACAAAGTTGTTCGGAACGTGATTTTCTACAAGGACAAGCGAGCACGCTACCGTAGCCTGCATAAAACAGACCCGAAATTAACATATACAGTTTGGACCTGTTCACGATAATTTTCTGCGCAGAATTTTAAAGCGCATATTCGAGGATCTTCCGATCCGTTTTTGAAAAAACTTAAAACTACAAAGTTGTCCAGAATATGATTTTATACTAGATAATGCGGACGAAACATCCATTTTCGAAACTAAAATGGCTCAAAACAGTTTTTAATATGACGATTTACTCAATTTCATAGATTTCTCAAATTCAAGAGTTTGTTCAACAATTCAATCCCTATAATGATGTTATTGCATTTGAATCTACATGGAGGATGATCCTAATACATTGCATATCATTTTTAACATCAATTTTATATTAATTTAGGGATCCAAATACATGTTCATGTGTAATTTCATTATAGATACATATTATACACATATAGGTTATTAACTTGCCTTGGATTGTATGGAGAAATTGAATCCTCTTGAAATCCTCTTAGCTTTCTTCTCTTCTTACTCTTTCTCTCTCTACCAAACCCTAGCCCCAATTTGTGAAATGATAAAATGAAGACTTCTTCTCTTATTTTCTATTTATACCTAGGGTTAGTTTATTTACAAAAATGCCATTGCCCCCAAATTTAATCCTCTCGATCCTTTTACGCATTAATTCGCTTCTAATATTTAAGTCGCACATTTGTATCTCAATGAATTCATTTTGATTTTCATTTCCAAACATTTCGAATATATATACTGACATAGTTTTGTTTCCAAACATTTCGAATATATATACTGACAGTTTTTTTTTTTCTTTTCAATTTCAATTCAATAAAAAATGCGGGGTATTACACAGACTTAAAAATATTTCGGAACCGAAATAAAACCTAATGATAGTCATTTTGACTATCTCGACCCATCTGAAACCAATGGTACACTCAAAATCCTCATCCGACAACTTTAAAACGTCCTCAATTTTTGGTCTTCAATTCTAAATTCTAAAATTCTTCGATATAAATAAATTTTATTTCTCTCAAAATTTAATTTCTCAGCCCCAAAATCTTGGGGTGTTACACTCTTCCCCCCTTACAAGAATTTCACCCGCGAAATTTAAGTTATGCCTAGGAGCTCAATCTCATCTAGTCCTTACATCTACCTTGTAGATCACTATACCGATCCTTCCCAGATCTCACATTGAACCATATAGATTTTAAGAAAAAAAAATCAAACGAACTACCCAGGGCGCCCATACAACTCGTACCCGAGCTCAACTCGTACCATAATAACTCGGCACCACTAGCCTCAAATTATAATATAACTCTCAACAAATTAATCTATAACAACATATTAAGTATATAAAAGTGTGAAATTCCCAATGGTTGAACTCTTCTCAATTCCTGACATTAGCTACCTTCATGTGGGGGAGGTCTCGCAAGAGAAATCCAAACAAGGAACCCTCCCAATACACTACTGTGTAGCTATGTTGGGGATTGAGATCAGTTGAACCAGGGTTAAGTTTTTATAAGATATTTTCGAGTTATAAATATTACTCGAAGGCCTATATAGTAATATAATATAAAACAATTCCATGTCTTTCGACATGCCAAACAAATACCTTATGCTTTCGACACAAGGTCCCAACAAACACAATACTCTAACCAATACCTAGTTCTCAAAATTAGCACAACTATGAGCTAAATTCTCCGCTCAAAATAAATCTAATGAACGATGAACCTCTCAGTTATACAATTTCTTTACATTACATCAACATATTTCCACAAGATAAGTTCTTCCCTCATTGGAACATTAGAATTACCCTTTCTAGCCTAAGTAGAAAACAATAACCTTAACAATTCACACTCCCGAAAATCAATAGAGAAACTCTCTACTAGCTCATCACAAGACGGTTTAATATCTCAAAAGATGTCGTACCAAGCCTACATTTGCTCAATCCCTCTTCACAAAAGGCAATACTTCCAATGTTGGGACCACTCCACACACCTCACATCGGTACAAGTCACCCGCACCAGGTCTCCCTACAAATGTTGAAGAATTTCTCAATCTAACCTCCCAAGGGCTCCCATTTTCTCTCCTCATCAGTACTTACCTTATCGATCACAAAATTCTCCTTCTTATCTCTGCCTGAATCATGAAAAGAAATATCTCAAATCAAAGTGTACCCAAAATTTGTTATGGGTATTACATCTCTCATCTTTCCCCTTCCTAACCGATTTATTCCCGGCGACGTCTGAGACGAAAACAACTGTGTCAGAACGTCATTCAAATGAGTACACCTCGCAGAAGAAGATAAATGTAGTGAATAAAAAATCCTACTAGTAGGGATTTATGTCAAAAACGTCAACGGAAGAACGCAGAAAACCCGCATAGATCCTAAAGACTCTAGAACCTGATGCTCGGATACCATCTGTAACAACCCGCTTAAAATAATAACGGGTGGCCAGCCCTATACTACATTAAATCAGGAGTCTCAGATGGCTCAGTCTCAACACCAACTTACAATAAATAAGGCTAACTACCCGAGATCATAAAAGCGAGATGTTAAAATTAAATAAAACGTACTACGAACAACAAACCAACACTATTGAACTACTAATAAAGGTGGAATGCACAAGTATGATGAAGAAGGAAAGTGCTAGAATAAAATTTAAATGAATACATACAAGGAAATAAACCCGAATAAGCTGTCGGGTCACAGGCAGTACAACAACTGAAATAAAAAGATATGAATCACTATAAATGACTCTTGGGTATAAAACTGATATACAACGTGAATCCTACCTAGATTTACAAGAAGTGCAAAGCGACTACAATCCAAATCCCGCAATAGCCCGCACCTGTTACGGCTCCCACGACTCTGGATAGAAGGGCATCCGACATCCATGCGGTAGGATACCTGTATATATATATATATATATATGGAGGAGAGAAATATAAATGGGTCAGAGCCCGAGGTGTAAAAATGTTTAGCAAGTGTGTTAACCGTGCATAATAAATATCAATGCATTATTTCATAATTAAAGTGGAGTCGCACTCTCGTGAAACCCCAACTCACCTCTTATCTAACAGCGCGCACTTATTCGCGTCCTGAAATCTTAGGTAAGTTACCCCACCCATAAGGACAACCTAACTTTTTATAATACCCTGGAATCCTTCTCATTCTAATTACACTCAATTATTCTACGCACATTTATGCTATACTAGGTTTAATTAATTCCAATTTATAACTTAAACAGTTATCCATTTTATTACTTCACATATTAATATTTAGATTTCAAATTAAGAGTTTATTCTCTAAATAACATGCACAATTAAATAAGGACAAAACTTCTCTTTAATCTCAACATTACACTGCGTTTTGTGCGTGGGGCGTCTCGCAAAGCGAAATCCAAACAAGGAACCCCCTTGATACACTACTCCTTGACAACGTCGATCCTAGAGATCCATTATGTCATCTACACAAATCTACTACTACTATTTGGATTACTAGCTAAGAGTAACCCCAAAATCTCCACTCAATCCTTGGGTTGATATAACCGAATTCTTCATTAAGTGCGATACATCAACCCTCAACAATCAAGTACACCATAATCTCCCAAGATGTACACCATAGAACTTTTATATCCTTTCACCTATAGGATATATATATACAAGCATTCATTCCCATAGCCAAGTGTACATACTACATATAATGTACAATGACCATACACATAATATAACCAGCTATATATATCTCCAATATACTATACCATGCTATCATCTTCTAGGGAATCACTCATATACCATCCTGGGGACCACGGTTGGACTCAATATCACCGACATCGGGGCCAACACACACACACGACGTCCGGGAAGCGGTAATAGTTCCTAATTGAAAAAGAGATGAAACATACCCACCACGCCTCATCCCCCAAAAAATGTAAACACATAATAACACAATGGGTGCTATGGCATGGAGAATATCCACACTTTTCTCCTCGATCCAGGGTGTTCACCCTCATCGCGCAACTTCCCAATGATAGCATGTGCGGGGTATTCTTCACCACATAAGTAAATATATCATTCACATGCACAATATATATACATCCATACGATTACATCATATAACAAAATCTTCATATATGGTTTAGATATTCACCACACAAGTATACCCATATATTCATATCTATCTAGATATATATATACATACATATATACATACTATCTCTCATTTTATGTATAAATCTTATAAGCTCGACTATTAGCATCCATATTCCTCAATATACTAGCCATCACTCCAATCATAATGGCCTAATTTTTTATATGAATACGATATTTCACTTGAAGGATATTCATCCATTTCTCTTATGATATAAATAATCTTCCAACATAGATATATCTCCAACATTAAGGTTATCACCAAAGATTTAGTGTAGGTGACAATTACTACACATCACATCTATATTCGAAAGTACCTCAATATCTCTAGTATAAATTTTGACTATTGTTATGCACGTAACTAATAGTCTAGAAACCTCAAGCTTAAACTTAAATTCATTTTATGATTCCATCTATCATTGGAATCCCCTTTTATTAATCACACTCCATTCTAGTTGATAGTATGATCCCATCACTCTCAATTCTAACTAAAGTTCAATTATCCCTATGAACCCTTAACATTTATGATATATTCCCTAAATTCATCATCAGTAAGGATACGCGATCACTCTATCTCTCTCGTTGGTCCCCAGTCTAAATCTCAATAGAATCTTATTACCATAAGGATTTGGCACTAACCTCAACCTACGATTGTAACACCTCGCCCGCCCGGGGAGAGAGAACGGAGCGCTAATGCGATAAAATTTAACTAAATCCGCAATATAATACGGTATAGAGCATCTAAATCCCACAACAACAAAAGAGAAACTACAAATCTCAATCTCTTAAAATTAAATACTAAATCTCTCGAACTACATACAACAACTAACTCGAAAATAAAATACAAATCTCCAAAGCTCTATACATCAAAATAATGCAAATCTTTCCCAACCAATCCTCGCTAAAATCAATCTCCACAGTGCCCCAAAATCCGCGCTAACCTGCCACTAAAAGAAAATATGGAGAAGTACACAATACGACAGGAATTATGCTCAACAAATACGGATTAGCAACGAATAAAACGTAACAACACGAGTACGAATATTCAAATCAAAATGCAAATCTCAAAGCATTTATCAATATAATTTCTCAACAACACTTCAATGGGTAACTAGGCCTCACCCCATTCGCATATGCTTTATCAAGCCATAGCCGAGAATAGGTATTTTGGCGGGTACTCAACATCCGTGCCATATTAAAATCTCATGACAACGTGCTCATCAACAATATAATGATACCACATGAATCAAAATAATTTCAATAATTATTTTCCAGATTTCAATGAATTTAACAATTCAAATATGAGTTCAATTAAACAAGAATTCAAAGAGAATGACACTCGCGAGATTTAAGGAGCATATTGTGTAAAACCCCATACCTCAAACCATGATGAGAAACCAACGATCACATCCTCAAGATCAACACAAAATATCTACGAAAGCTCCTCCAAGAACCTCCAACAAAATAGCCCCAAGAACACCTCTAATCTAAGGTTGGAACTCACAAATCTCAAGGGATAAAATATATATAAAAAGAAAAGGAATATAAAATATATTTGCTGCCAAAAGTATGTTAAAAGGCTTGCCCATGACTTCCTTTTATAATGCAAAGAAATGAAGAGTTGGAATCCAAAAGACTCCTTTAAATAAGGCAAAGAAATGAAGAGTTGAAAGTCAAAACAACTCCAAGAGTTAAAAACATTTTAAAATCCGTTTTAACTCCGATTTCGAAACCGTTTGAAATTGTCGCCTTTAAAAATAATAACCAACATATTTGAGCAATAAAAATAATTTTATCAAAAACTTTATTTTCCTCCATTTTCCAATAATTAATTAAAATATCCCAAAATTACGCGGGTTATTACAACGATTTCGAGCCATGCCCTCACCACTCTCTCTCAAAGAGTTCTAAACCGCACGTCGTATGTAAGCTCACTTATGACCTCAAAATAGAACTACCGTTCATAAAGAAATTCCCATACTACACCAATACAATAATCTATAATACATATGTATATAAGTCCCCAAAATGACTCGATACGTACCCACGATCTCATCATGCGAGAAACTCCAAATAAATCTCCAAAACATATTTCTTACATCATATAAGCATGTCCAAAATCAATAAACCCAACCAAAAAGTGTTAGAAATCATTCTAGAGAAAATTTACAATGCATCCCTGTTTCTGAATTGATTCGCCCTGGCCCGAATCGATTTGGTATCAAGGGCGAATCGATTCGCTCCAACTGCGAATCAATTTGGTCCAAAGGACCTGGGAGACTGTCCCAGGCCGAATCGATTCGCCTTGGGTCTGAATCGATTCGATCACAAAGACCTGGGACTCTGTAACATTCTGAATCGGTTCAGAAAGATGCCAAATCGATTCGACCTGTTCAGCAGGCTACTAAATGATCATTTTTCTACATAAACCTAATTTCCCAAAATCCCAAATCAGTAATTTCTAACTATAAATTTGTAACCCAATAATGTTTCCAACATCAAACACATCCTATAATATCACCTTACCAATTTATACCCCTTAAACCCATGTGTAACATCAATTTCAAGATTTAACCCAAAATCTAGGTTTTGATAAATATACCCAAAATCCATTTCTTTTGCCCACAAGTTATGAAATGAAATACCCAAATGAAATATTTAGCAAGATTAAACACTTACCTCGAAATTGTAGAGGTTAGATCGTCCTCGTGATCGCGGTTGGGACGGAATCTCCAAGCTTTTTCTCCTTTATCTCTTCCTTTCTTCTTCTTTTCTCTTTATCTCTTTCTCTCAGATGAGAAGGCTTGATCCGTTAGCCTTTAAATCCCTTAAAATAATAAACCTAGTTTTAAATGTTAATACGCACTTTAAATGACTCATTTTCTCCAATTTGAGTCAAACAGACTCAAAAATATTCCGAAACTGAAATAAAACCCAATAATGTTGTTCGGGTGTAAAGTTGTAGGAATTAATGAGAAGGTGTAAAGTTGTTCGGGTCTTTTGTTTTGTTGTTTTCTTGAATGTAACCTTGAACTATGTTTTCCTTTATCATGATGAATAAAATTTGAACTTCAGTTGTTCGTCTTGATTTTATCTCTTACTTGCTCTATTCGCACCCTTATTGATTTTTTGTTTCATTTTGTCTTTGCTAGTTTGTGGCCAAGATGGAAAATTTATCAGCTCATGATTCAGAGTTGATGAATAAATGTAATGACTATTTCAAAGCTGGTCATGTAGATTTTACTAAAGCTCAAATCATTGATATCCTTAGTTCAGATGCTTCTGAGCGAGCCTTTGATGCTTATCAGTACCTAAACTGTCTACTTGATCGTGCTATAGCTAATAATGTGGCCTACTATGAGATGATTGAAGATCTTCACGGAACGATCGAGGGGCTTCAACAGCAATACAAAGAATCTTAAACACTTTTACATCAAGGCAAAAAGAAAAACTACCATCAATTGAGTGTTTACAAGGGATATAACAAGTTCATTTCTGCTCATGAGAAAAAGGAAAGTGTGTTGAAGCTTAAAATTGAAGAGCACAGACATATTGCCAAGTTACTGGAGCAGGAGAACACCGTTTTTCAAGAGGAAATAAGACAACTCAAATCTGCTGCTTCTTTTTCTTCTAGAGCCTTGGTCCCCGTTAATGATGATGGTTTTTCATGTTTAGAAGTAGAAAGTGTTAACTTAAGGGATGAGTTAGAAACTTTGAAACGAGCAGGATCTTCCACATCTGCTCATGGCAGAGAAAGATCTTCTTCTCGTGGACGAGCAAGGGCTTATTGAGTTACCATTAAAGAAATGAGAACTCAGTCGGCTTTAGAGAACCAAGCCATTCAGTTGATGGCGAAGAACCAAGCCTTGGCAGAAATATCTAAAAAGATTTTGAATTTTACCGAGCAACTCTTTAATCAAAGTTCTGCTCTAAAAAGTAAAGAAATTTTGGTGAAGAAGCTCCACGAGAAACTTGAGAGATTGACTTATCAATTTCATAAGCAGCCCAGGGAATTTTGGATGGCTGGGTATAATGAAGCTCTGTATCAGCTTGATGCTCATTTGCAGTAGTCGAACAACGATGGATACAAGCAGGGGTGGTTAAATGCCTTATGTGTCCTGAAGGTGGAGCAAGGTCATTTCCTGTGGGATTATTATGATCCTGGAGTTCTTAATTTTCATGTGCCTCCCTTCAAGCTTGATCTTGATTGGATTCCATCCCTGCTATTCCTCGAATTTTGATATCCAAGTATCTCGGTGATTACAGCCTTCATTCAAATTTTGAGATATGTCGTCTTGAACACATGCTTGATCGACCATCCATAATGTATGTATGCGAGATCTAAACTTTATAATTTTCCCTTATGCCTTAGATGATCTTCCAGCTGGGATGGAACCTGTTTCAAAAGCAGAGGGAAAGAAGCCCATAGAATCGGGCATTTTTATGTAATGAATCTAATTTCACATGTGTAATCTGCTGGGTTTTAGTGAAGAAATTTTTAGTCTTTTGACATTTCATTTTCTTCGAAACAATTTGTAGAATGTCCTTGTTTATTCATTAGTGAATATATGTATATCCTATTTTGTTTTTGGAACTTGTCCCATTTGTTGTTTGATTATAGTGACTTGTCACTCTTTGGGCCTAAGCAATGGAATGATTTTCATTCCATGTTCCTGCTTAGTTGTAGTAATCTCGTATGGATTACCTTATTGCCTAGACATTGGATGCCCCGGGAGGTCATCCAACTTCTTGTCTAGTGTGGTACCAACCAATCGGAGTTGGTGGTTATTGATTTACCGACCAACCGGAGTTGGTGGTATTGAGTTGCTGGCCAACCGGAGTTTGTGATATTGAGTTCCCGACTAACCAGAGTTGGTGGTTATTGATTTACCGGCCAACCAGAGTTGGTGGTAATTGGATTACCGACCAATCGGAGTTGGTGGTAATGAGTTCCCGACCAACCGAAGTTGGTGGTATTGAGTTTCCGACCAACCGGAGTTGGTGGTATGTTGCTCTGAATTAGGGTTTATGTAGTGTGTAGCACTAATATTCCAAAAAATTTCAACAAAGAAGGAAAAATGGGTGAAACATCACTTTATTCATATTGAAGAAACTGTATTACATAGGATTTTTAATTACTAATGGTACTTACGCAGCTGTTTTGCATTCCATGCATTCTTGAATTCTTCTTCCTGTAAAGTTTCAATTCTGTATGTCCCTGGACGAACAACTGCAGTTAAGGTCCATGCCAGTTGGCTTCCAGTTTGTTATGCCTTTGGATCACTTTCTTCAACACATAATCCCTTTCTTTCAAATCACACTTCTTCACCCTTTTATTATAGAACAAAGTTGTTCGTTGTTGATATGTTGCATTCCTGATTGTTGCTTCTTCCTTGACTGATTCGAGCATATCTAGGTCTAATATTCTTATTAAGTCACTTATAGGGGATTTGAAAATAAGCACCCTATGTGTGGGTAGACCCAATTTAGCAGGTATGACAGCCTCACTCCCGAATGTCAACATGTATGGAGACTCCCTAGTTGTTATTCGTGGTGTAGTGTGATAGGCCCACAACACAGAGTGTAGCTTGTTGATCCAATTTCCCTTTGCATCATCCAACCATTTTTTTAAACCATTCAATAGGGTTTTGTTCGTCACTTCAGTTTGCCCATTGCTTTGGGAATAGCCTGGCGCAGAGTGGATCTTCAATACGTTAGATTGATGACAATAGGCAACATCATTATCAAATTGGGTTTCGTGGTCGGTTATGAATGCATGGGGAAGACCATATTTGTAAATAATATTCTTCCAAGTAAACTGATAGAACTTGTCATATATCATATCAATAAGAGGCTCAACTTCCACCCATTTAGTAAAATAATTCACTGCAACCACGAGGTATTTGAATCTTCCCCTAGTCGTTGGAAGTGGTCCGACCAAGTCTATTCCCCACATGGCAAATGGCCAAGGGGACGTAATGGGTGTTAACAATGCTTGGGGCATTCTTTGAATGGAAGAGAAACATTGGCATTTATCACACTTCTTAGCATAAGCTGCACAATCAGCTCTCATCGTTGGCCAGTAGTACCTCTGTGTCGTTATCCTCTACAAAAGTGTCCGACCTGCTATATGGGCTCTACAGGACCCTTCATGAACCTCTCCAATAAGTCCTTAACTTCGGAGGGATGGACATATCTCTGAAGGGCTACTATAACTCCTCTTCTATACAAAATGCCATCGGTCAATACATAACGAGCAACTTTAAACTTCAGTTTCTTAGCTGCAAGTTTATCAGTTGGCAAAGTGCCTTCTTTGATATAAGCCCTGATGGGGTCCATCCAAGATGGTCCCAAGTCAAGAGCAATGAAATTCATCATTAAATCTTCGTCTATGCTCCGACCATCTAGGACTTCTATTGGGATTATTCTTCGTAGCTCGATGCGTGTGGCTGATGTTAGCCGAGCTAGGGCGTCGGCTCTTGTATTCTCCAATCTTGATATTCTGGTCAACTGAACTGCAATAAAAGTCGAGATAACCTCCATAACTTTTGCATGATACTTGACCATTAGTTCTCCCTTCGCTGCATATAATTCGAGAATTTAATTTATGATTAGCTGTGAATCACTGAACACCACGACCTTCTTTGACTTCATGGTTTTGGCTAAACTTAGCCCCACGATCATAGCTTCATATTCAGCCTCATTATTAGAATCCTTAAATTAAAAATGTAGAGCATACTCCATATCAATTTCATCAGGACTGTTTAAAATAATTCCTGCTCCACTGCTAGTGGCACGTGAAGAACCATCCACAAACAGATTCCACACAGGTACATCATTATCAAACTCTTGATCAGACAGAGTTCCTCGGTGGAATATTTGATGCTTCCTTTTGTCGTTCCGCGGCTCTTCTCGTTGCTTAATTATCCTCTCTTGATCGTCCACAAATGGAAGTTGTTCGGGGGTTAAATTTGATGATCCCATAACATCTACGGGTTGGTCTGTGTTAAACTCCTGTTCTTTGAGGGTATCAGAATGAGTAAACTCTGCGATAAAATCAGCCACTGCCTACCCCTTGAGCGACGATTTAGGCTCATAAACTATGCCATATTCACCAAGTTCTATTGTCCAATACATCAATCTTCCTGATTTCTCTGATTTATGCGGAGCTTGTCTTAATGGCATATTAGTATACACTATTATAGTATGATCTTAGAAGTATGGCTTCATCCTTCTGCTCGCTTCGATTAGTGCCAGTGCTAACTTCTCCAACCTTGGATATCTGATCTTTGCTTCTTGAAAAGCCTTATTGGTGTAATAAACCGATTTTTGTACTCTGTCTTCCACTCTTATTAATACAGAGATGACTGCATTCTCTCAAACTGCCAGATACAAGTATAGTTTTTCTCCCATCACTGATCTCGATAATAATGGAGGTGTTCCCGTATATTTTTTTCAATGCTTAAAAGGCCTTCTCGCATTCGTTATTCCACTCAAATGTTTTTCGAAGTGTTTTAAAGAATGGGAGGCATCTGTCTGTTGCTCGTGAAACCAATTTGTTGAGTGCTGCGACTCGCCCCGTGAGGCTTTGCACTTCATTTTTTGTAGTTTGAGATCGCAGTTCCAATAAGGCTTTGATCTTTTCAGGGTTCGCCTCGATTCCTCATTGGTTAATAATATATTCGAGAAACATGCCTTCTCGCACCCCAAATATGCATTTGTGGGATTCAACTTCATTTGATATTTCTCTAATTGATCAAAAGTTTGACCTGGGTCAACTAAACGATCAGCAGCTTTCTTACTCTTCGTCAGCATATCGTCGACATAAACCTCCATGTTATGACTGATTTGCTCTACGAACACCTTATTCATCAGCCACTGATATGTTGCACCTGCATTTTTATATCCGAAAGGCATAACATTATAGCAATAAGTTCCCCTTTGGGTGATAAATGAGGTACTTTCCCTGTCCTCAGGCTTCATTTTAATCTGGTTGTAACCAAAATAAGCATCCATAAAACTCAACAATTCATGCCCTGATGTAGCATCAACCAGTTGATCGATTCGGGGCAAAGGAAAATGATCCTTTGGGCATGCCTTATTAAGATCAGTGAAGTCCACACACGTCCTCCACTTGTTATTTTTCTTTTTCACTATCACCACATTTTTTAGCCAATCAGGATATTTGACATCCTCAATAAAAAAGGCTTTTTGTAATTTTTCTACTTCTTCCTTTATAGTTTGGTTCTTTTCAGGGCTGAACACTCTTCTTCGCTGCTTTACTGGCTTAATTTCCTTATTCACGTTGAGCTCGTGACACAGGAAATTCGGGCCTATTCCTGGCATGTCCTCATGACTCCATGCAAAATTCTATTTTTGCGCCTTAGAAATGCTATCAGTTCCTTTTTTATCGATTCATCCAATGACACACCAATTTGGGTTGTTGTTCTGGGTGTTCATCGTCCAGAATGATATTTTCTGTAGCTTCCATGACATGGCCCTTCACGAGCCGAGGCTCGTCTCTAGGGTCCAATGTTTTAATCTCTGCATCTTCTATTTAATCCACTTGATAGGTAATAGTCTTCTTCCTAGATTCTTCACGTTCCTCCTGTTCGGCAGATGAATAGTAGCATTCCTGAGCTACTTTTTGGTCGCCTTTTACCACTCCCACTCCAAAGTTTGTTGGCAATTTTAAAAATTGATGTACAGTAGATGGTACTGCTTCAAAATTCTTTAGACCTACCCTTCCCATGATGATATTGTAAGATGATTGGACATTTTTATCCATTATAAAGAAGCATACTCTTTCTGTTCGACAAGCTGGCCAAGTACCAATAAGCATATCCAACTTGATCGTCCCAAGTGGAAAAAAAATTTTGCCAGTAAAACCGAGGAGGGGCCTATGATAGGGATCCAACTGGGCTAACTTCAGGTTCAAACTATCAAAGCATCGGTAAAACATGATGTATGTAGAGCTACCATTGTCCACCGGTACCCGTGAAATCACCAATTCCTTCATTCTCATCTTGATTACCAAGGGGTCATCACGAGGATATAGCACACCTGCTAGGTCATTCTTGGAGAAACTGATGACCAGTTTATCCTTATTCACCTTCCTTGGGCGATCATCTTCAGCCAAATTTATGCGATGTATGTACGAGCAAGCTTGAGCCTCATTGAGGTAAGCTTTCTTTTCGCAGTTAGATCTCCACCTCCTACATCTCCACCTGTAATGACATTACATTCAAATGACCCAAAATGGATTGAAAATACCTCGCGTTTTGGATATCTTTGTCTTTTGGGGAGATTGGGGTCATCCTCTGGATCTTCTTCATAATCTCTCTTCTTGTCTTCTTTTGGTCGACGAGGAGATTTAGATCTTTGCCTTCCTCGGTCTCTTATATTTCCACCATTTTGGCGATTAACATACTTGGTCAATTTTCCTCACCTGATAAGTGCTTCAATTTCATTCCGGAGAGCTATGCAATGTTTGGTCGTATGACCATGGTCTTTGTGAAATTCACAATATTTGGACTTGGCTCTTTTGTCAGGATATGCCTTCATTTTCCCTAGCCAGGCTTGCTCCTCGATGTTCTTAATCTCCTCCAAAATGTGATTTATGTATACCTTCAAGGGAGTATAATTTTCATACTTCCTCATCTGCTCCAACGCTTATTTGACTTTTGACTGATTCTTACCACCATTGTTCTTTTGATCCTTCTTTTCGTTTTTACAGCTTCAACCTTAATCTCCTTGGTGTCAGTATTTTTCTTCGCAGCCATGGCTTCCTCAGCATTTATGATCTTGGCTGCTTTGGCCATCAGTTCTGCCATAGTCCTATGTGGATCTTTAGCTAAAGTATAATACAACTTATCTGGTAACAATCCACTCGTCAGAGCAATAATTGTTGTTTTCTCCTCGTAATCACTTACCTCAAGCTTCTCGTTATTGAAACGAGTAATGTATCCCCTAGTACTTTCTTCTGGCTTCTGCCTAACACTCAGCAAGTGTGCTACTCGTTTGACTGGTTTTGCTCCAAAATAGAAATTCCCTATGAACAGCTCTTCCAATTGAAGGAAAGTCGCAATCTTCCCCCGAGGAAGGTTGTTGTACTGATTAGGCACATATTCTTCATATTTATCCCCTTAAATTCGGTATTTTTATGATCCCGTGTAGTATAAATATCTTTGATTTGTCTCGTATTTATGCTACTAACCTCCTTTGGCAAGTATTCAGTGTTTTGTGTATTTCTCATGTGCTTTATAGGTATTTCATGCAAGTTAGTGCGAAGGAGAACTCAAAACAGTGAAAGAAAGCAAGAAATGTGAAGTTCAAGGGAATTTTCGTAATTTTTAAGCCTTATTCCGTAGGGCGGTCCAATTGGAAAGTTGAAGATATTCTAATTACAAGAACATTGGAAAAAACGGCACCTCAATCCGAGCTACGGTGAAGAAGTTATGAGGTTTTGAAGTTGCGAGATAATGAAGAATCGTTTTCATAAATGAAGAGTCATTTTCAGAACTGAAGAGTCAAAACTCTTGAAATTTTTTGTTTAATTCATTTTTATTGGTTGTAAAACATGGGGAGGCAAGGGAAGAGTCAAATTTAGGTATTATAAAAGGGCAAACCCTATTAGGAAGTGGGAGGAGTTAGTTTTATCAAGTTATAGGAGGCTAGTAGTTAATTTTTAGAGGATTCTTGTAACCAAGAACCCTAGTTTTGAAGTTTGGCTACTATTCAAGATTCAAAGTTCTATTCAAGATTCATCATTCATCCATTTTCAAGTAATTTAAATTTATTGTCTTTACTTCTTTCCTAGTTAGTTTAATTAATTATTGCTTTCTAGTTTTCCAATCCCAATTCAAGTCATGTTCTCAATTTTCTAGATTTAGTTATGAATTCATGCACTTTCACTTTTAAGTTTTCTTTTATTTTAATCATGTTAAGCTACGTTTTTAAGGGTGGGGATGCATGAACCCAAACCTATGTGGTATGCATAGATAAAAAATTTGTCGTCTAATTAAATAAGTGATTAGATCGTGTTGTATTGTTTCACAACCATTGTAGAACTTTTGACCTCGTTTTCCCTAGGTAACAGGGGTGCTTAAGGATGCAACGTGTGTGAACTATTGCAACACTGCTTTACTCATTCGTTGATTATGTATGATGCGGGCTTGAACCTCATATATGTAATGCATTGGAGTACTAAAGACTGGGTCTGATCAATTATCTAATTTATGACTAATTTTGTACTAGCATACACACTAGGGATTGGGGGAGTGTACTCTTAAACCATTTCTTCATTCATATTAATTCCTTCTTAGTTAGTTAATTTCTCATGCATAGGTTAATTTAATTGAATCTAGTTAATTCATAGATAAAATCCATAAAACTCAATCATCTTTTTCTTTTCTTTTATTTTAACATCAACTTTAGGATTAAACTACCTTACCTTTGTCGTCAGGTTCACACGTCCTAATTCCCAGTGGATTCGATACCCAGACTCGCCACTATACTCCTTAAGAAGTGTAGTTACAACTTACAAGTTTAGTTTTTTTGTATTGAGGTTAGAAGCCAATAACAACGACCAGCGTATTACAGGGACGCTCGGTTTACACCTCTATCAAAATGGCACCGTTGTCGGGGAGTTAGGTAGACTTTAGGTTAGGTTGGTTAATCCCGAATTTGATAAAAAAAATAACAAAAAAATATGAAAAAAAATTCAGAAAAATGTGTGTCATGTTTTTGAATTGCCCACTGTGAAATGTCTTATTTTAACTCTTTTGGTGGCTTTAATTATTATGCTAATTGTGAGGAGGAGAATGAACTCACGATTTATGAACATTGGATCAATATCACTAAAGATGAGTCTCATAAATACAATCCCAATGCTAAGGCCATCTAAATTTATGAAAATGAAAGGCTTGAAGAAGAAAGGCGTGAAAGAGAATATAAGGAACAAAATTGTTTTGGGGAGCAAGAGTTGGATGCATTATTCGAATCCAATGACGATTTTTCTTCCGATATTTTTGAGACTAAATAAAGTTTTCAACCAAATGAGGAATCCAATGAAGAATCACTTGAGCTTGAATTTATGTCCTCACCATTCTCATTCACTATTATCGAACCACTAAATCCATCACAAGAACTGGATGAATGTCTTGAGGATGTTGATCCTATTTTTATATGGGAATGTTTATTTTAGATGCTTCATCTTACGGGACATACACTTAGACGTGTCACTCCACCAGATCCAGTTGAAAATTTTGGGGGAGAAGATTTTGAGGACAAGGACTTTATGCTTGAATTGTTTTCTAAGATGGACTCTTTCTGTTTGTGTGATCCGCTTCCCATACTACTTGAAAAATATTTGGAACGTGATTCTATTTTTCATGGATCTCAATGGTACTTGTCCCCCTGTGCACTCAAATCCCTCATTATCCCCCTAAAAAATTTAATTGGTGATGGTTCATTTTTTTCACCTTACACATGCCTTCCGTTATTCAAACGGAATTCTTATTTTTCGGGAGGCATGCATCCTAATGAGGATACACTGATTACCCCTCAAAGTCATATTGTATATTTGGTGGACCCTCAAATTTTTCGACTTCTAGTGTATAACTTATTAGAATTTCAAATCGTAGGTTGTACATAATTAGCTTTTTATTTTTCCTTTTCTTTTTTTATATAGTTTAGAGTACTTAGTTAAAGTTTTTGTTATTCTTTTTTGTTATGCTTGGTTCTAACATGTTTTGTAGATTCAATGGAATCGCACTCATCGGGGATCGCTCCATTTGGGTAATATCTTTCTTTCCCTCTCTTTATATTGTATTCTTGCTTCGCATTGAGGACAATGTAACATTTAAGTTAGAGGGTGTGGGATATTCTTCCCGTTTATTGTTTTGATTCATTGATTCGATCACATGTTCTTTCCAAGTGTGTTTTTTTTAGAAAATTTAAAAAAAATATTTGAAAAAAACCAAAAATATTTTTCTTCAAAATAAATAAAAATTAGAATTTAAATTTTTCAAAAATATCACCTTTATTCTATTTAAAGTCTCAAATTGTTAACAATCAATTGCACTAAGCCAAAAATTGACCGAAGATGGAAATTGAAAGAAAATTGACGACTTAACGAATAAGTGTGGAGATTGATCAAACCCGGTGATATTTCGAGCCTTTCAATTTTTTACGAGTTTATAAATCAATCCGAGTTTATGATTAACTCAAAGTTCTTTTCAGCGTTTTAATAAGTCATTGATGATCTCAATCCTTTGTTTTGATCGGTTATGGAAAATGTGTGAAATGTTGTCTCGAAATTCGTACTAAATATATCTCTAAACTTAATTAATCTCGAGATGCATATGGTAATGTGATTAGCAATTTGGACAATGAAGTAGGCCCTCTTTTGTTTAACCCAATAATATTAGTCATAATAAAGTTGTGAAAAATTATCCCTTTGCAACCCACTTTGATCCTAATATAATATTTCACTTTCGTTTGATAACTCCAAAAACCCAATTGACTCGGAATTGTGCAAAATTAGAAATTCATCAAGTAAGTCCAAAGTGTGTAATAAAAAAGGGGAAAGAAAAAAATGAAAAGAGAAAAATGAGCAAATGCCCGAAAAAGCACAAATGGACGTCATCAGGACATTTTCCAATTTCGAACAATCCGTCTATTCTCATTTTTACCCTCTACACTTTTTAACCCAAAAAGTCCTAACCGAGTCCGAATTGTAAAATTAATTACTGCATGGAGAGCTAAGACATGAAAAGATAATAAAAGAGATTAAAATGGTGTAATTAAGAGATGATGTTTCCCGTTTCCTAATAACTGTATTCCGATAATGAGATCTTTACACCATATATTTCCTTCTTTTCAATTTTGTATGCGTGAATTTGTGTCCATTATATTAACTCTTTATATCATGCATACTAAGAGAAAACAATCAAAATCTGAGTGATTCATTTGTGAGTGCATTCGTAAGAATTTGAATCAAAATGAATTTTCGGAAAGTAACGTAACGCTCAATCGGTGAAAATTTGAGGTTGAATTTTTGGCTTTGCACACACACACTATGGTTTGAGACAATTGAATATGAATTTATGGTGATTATTTTTCCAATAGTTAAAATTGTACAATTTTTTAGTATTTTGACATTTATTTGAATCAATAAAGAATTTTGTGGGTATATTCACTGCCAACCCTCACGAGACAAAACTCGTCCTACTAGGGTAAGATAGGGGTTTAATGGCTTGTTGCATATGTTCAATGCAATCGCTTGCATGAGAAAGTGTAATTTTATTTTAATAAAGGAATTTTCAAGAGTGGAATTTTCGTTAGATTCATTTACATTGCTCGGGACGCGCAAAGTTCTAAGTTAGGGGGTGTGATTAGGCATATATTCTTCATATTTATCCCCTTAATTTCGGTATTTTAATGATCCCGTGCAGTGTAAATAGCTTGGATTTATCTTGTATTTATGCTGCTAACCTCCTTTGGCAAGTATTCCGTGTTTTGTGTATTTCTCATGTGCTTTATAGGCATTTCATGCAAGTTAGTACGAAGAACTCAAAATAGTGAAAGAAAGCAAGAAATGTGAAGTTTAAGGGAATTTTTGTAATTTTGTAGCCTTATTCCGGAGGTTGGTCCAATTGGAAAGTTGAATATATTCAAATTATAAGAACACTGGAAAAAACGGCACCTCAATCCGAGCTACGGTGAAGAAGTTACGAGGTTTTGAAGTTGCGAGATAATGAAGAGTCATTTTCAGAAATGAAGAGTCATTTTTAGAACTGAAGAGTCAAAACTCTTGAAATTTCTTGTTTAATTGATTTTTATTAGTTGTAAAACGTGGGGAGGCAAGGGAAGAGTCAATTTTAGGTATTATAAAAGGGCAAACCTTATTAGGAAGTGGGAGGAGTTATTTTTATCAAGTTGTAGGAGGCGTAGTTAATTTTTAGAGGATTCTTGTAACCAAGAACCCTAGTTTTGAAGTTTGGCTACTATTCAAGATTCATCATTCATCCATTTTCCAGTAATTTTAATTTATTGCCTTTACTGCTTTCCTAGTTAGTTTAATTAATTGTTGCTTTCTAGTTTTCCAATCCCAATTCAAGTCATGTTCTCAATTTTCTAGATTTAGTTATGAATTCCTGCACTTTCACTTTTAAGTTTTCTTTTATTTTAATCATGTTAAGCTACGTTTTTAAGGGTGGGGATGCATGAACCCAACCCGATGTGGTATGCATAGATATAAAATTTGTCGTCTAATTAAATAAGTGATTAGATCGTGTTGTATTGTTTCACAACCATTGAAGAACTTTTGACCTCGTTTGCCCTAGGTAACTGGGGTGCTTAAGGATGCAACGTGCGTGAACTATTGCAACACTGCTTTACTCATTCGTTGATTATGTATGATGCGTCTTGAACCTCATATATGTAATGCTTTGGAGTACTAAAGACTAGGTCTGATCAATTATCTAATTTATGACTAATTTTGTACTAGCATACACACTATGGATTGGGGGAGTGTATTCTTAACCCATTTCTTCATTCATATTAATTCCTTCTTAGTTAGTTAATTTTGCATGCATTGGTTAATTTAATTTAATTGCCTGTATGAATGGTGTCCCTTGAATGAAAGTTCTTTGTAGAGGATTCTTGGCCTTAGCCATTTCCCCTAATATGTCCTCCAACCTTTAAATAGATCCATGCATCGTTTCCTACCTCGGGCCTATTTATTCGAGCAACTGATCGCATTGAATTTTCCTCTTGGTATCTTTCAATATGGGTTGGTGGTCATGATTGGGCAGAGCCTTCCCTTAGGTCGGATGGTCATTAAGAGTTCCTCGTCGCAATCCTAGGAGGACTTCTATTCCTCCTAGGGCCCAATCGATCAAAAGGAGAGACCCTACTCAACCTTTCTAAAGCGCTAGTCCTTTCTGGTGTTAGAGAGATGTTCCTTTGAGAGTCTGTAGCTCATACTGATAAGGTTCGGCCAGGTTGATACGAAGGATCAGTAGATCTCTCAGTACGATATGAGTCAGTACGTCTAGATTGAGAGACTTTCGGGAATAGGGTTCGTCTAGTTCTTAAAGATGGAAAATGGGTAGTTCTTTCAACACTTCGTTGTCCTGAATTTATTGTCATTCCACCTCGAACAGTTTGTATAAGTTGACGCATGGTTTCTTGCATGGTCGTTTGGCCTTGGGCTAAATTAGCCATTAAACCAGCCAGATCTTGAATATTTGGGAGAGTAGAAGGGTTTGGAGGGACCCTAGTGTTTCAATTACTGGATTTCGGATTATCAGCCATAGATGATGAATTATTTTGGTGAAAAACGCTAAGTACAGTCATTTTCCACAGACGGCGCCAATCTGTTGATGTAAAAAACTAGATTATCTCAATTAATCAATCACAGATAAAGAAATTAATAAGATAAAAGATTTTTAAAGTGGTTCAGCCTGATGAAAATGGCTTACGTCCACTGTTTTTGAATTGCTGACTGTTTGTTTGGAATATCGATAATAGTTTTACCAAGAGATCCAAAAGCCCCTCCTTATGAGGAGGTTTCAATGTATTTATAGCCTTGAGGCTGTACATATGGAAGGATAATGCGTTGTTATCTAGTAGACATATACATCTGTACGTTAATAATGTGCATTTAATGCGTAGGTGTCTTTTGATTCTCTTGATTTGGATGCCCTGCACTCTAAGTAGCTCGGACCGCCTGAGTTGCTTGGTACGCTTAAGTTGCTCGGACTGCCTGAGTTGTTCGGTACGCTTAAGTTTCTCGGGGCACCTAAGTTGCTCGTCTAAAGTATTTATATTTGTCATGTAGGGTGACACGAGTCTTCAAGTAATTAGTCCACGTTAGCAAACTAAATTTGGTATCAACAGGGGGTGTAATGTACCCCCCAAGCATGCAATGAGCATGTGTGTGATGATATAGCCAATCTAATGAAGCCATATGTCACTGTCACATGTAGAGAATGATGATTAAATATTCCCTCACGGGAGGGGATTGATTCGGTTACAACTGATTTTGACCATACGTGTCTAACCTTGCATACGCTTATAAATGCTCAGCCTTATCATTGACTGGTGTAACCTCGGCCTTAACAAGTATAAGGTTGATGGAATTAGATGTGGTTGCTTTGTATCTCTGACCTCTGCCATGAGGGCTGTCCGAAGATAGGTATGAGAGAGTTGTAACATCGGCTGGGGCCGACGATGATGTTAGTAGATGATTGAGACCATGGGACATGCTGATTGCGGCTAGTAGAGCAACTTCGGCAGGAGACGATGATGATGTTGGTAGTTTATTGAGCCCATGTTGACCAGCCGAAGTTGGTGTATGGGGTTTCTGCAACGTTGACTACATTCGACCATGTGGGAGACAATATTACTAATTGGTTGTCATAAGCTTCTGGTCACCACGACTGTCAGACTGGCTGAGGTTAGGTTCTCCGAGTAAGAGGGTGCACTTTGGGCATATTAATCACCAATAGCCCTTAGTCTTTTATATAATTAGACGATTGAGGGGTATGTGGCTTACGCAGAGTCCGGATTTCTCTTTGCACTAATACTTCCTTACCACATGTCACATTCTGAAGTGGGTAGCGTGCTTATCAAGGCATGATGATTATGCTTTATCCTTTAGGTTCCCTAGGGCAATGGTGTTCCGTCGAAGTTTGCGCATGCATCATTATATAGGTTTAAAACTTCTTTACTCTTTCCATCTTCTCTTTCTTCATTTCTTTTTTCTCGCTTGATCTCTCTCTGCAACTACGTATTCACATCTCCATTGTTGGCTGCTATTTGAAGGTCTCCCTATATTATAATCCTCTTCTCCCCTATTTTTCCATTAGTCAGGTATCATTTTCACCTTTCTTTTCCATTTTTAGCCCTTATTATTCATTTTTGAATTTTTCGATGAGGTCTTGCGTATTTCGAAGAGTGGTTTCCACCATTGTTGGTGGTTGTAGGGCTAGGACCTTAGTGATTTTAAGTGTTTTAAGGGCATTAGTAGGTAGCTCAGAGGTTACTTATCCATAAAATCCTTTATTTGGATCTCCGATGAACCTCCGTTCACCTTCTCCAACGACCAGGTTTTTTATTGCTCTTGCTGTTCTTTTTTTGAAAACCTTTAAAATTCCTAATTTGATCCTTCATTTAGGTTGAATTAAATTGCTTGCCTATTTGTGGTTATGGTTTTGAATCACAAGTGTTATATCATCTCCTTTATGCTCATCCCCTTGTACCAACTCATAGAAGAGTTCCCATCTCTTCATGATAAGACCTTTGAGAAAATTAGGCAGATAGAATTAGACCAAGAGGAAGCTCGTCGAGCTGAGCCATTTCCTATTAGACCCATATTTCCTCCACCTTTGAAGGTTATTTACCCTGAGCCAGCCGAGCCTGCTGTGCCTGAAGAGGTTGTTGTGGACCCAACACCAACGTCTGAGTCTGATTCGTTCTCCTCATACCCTATGTCTGTAGACTATTTCCAAGAGGTTATGGATTGCTCTCCTGCATAGGGTGAGGTCCCTGAAGAAGATGAGGTATCGAGTCACGCCTCGTCTCACCACGGCTCTAGTACCTCTCGCCAATCTTCAGATGTTGAAATCATTGGTCCAAGTGTGTCCATTCCATAACCAATTAATGTAATTCCTCTGTCGGCTGCCACCTCTATTGATTTTCTCAAAGGTTTCCTGGCGGTGTCCCTGTACCTTCTCAGGACGATGATGCTTAGGATGATGATGATGATGGTCAGGAGAGTGATATAGATACGCCTAAGGCGGACGAGATTGAGAGATCCATTAGTGAGTATGACCTTCTAGCTTTTAGGAACCTCTATTCGATTAACTCTTCCATCACCCTTAGGAAACCTCTGAGGAATGAGAGGGCATTTGACGACCGAGATGGAAAGATCTACGTCTATGAGCAGATGTTCAAGTTGGGATTTCATCTTCCTATTCATCCTTCTATCAGAGCCATACTATCCCATATAAATCTATCCCCTTCACAATTATCCCCTAACGCCTAGAGGGTTATGATTGGGGCCATCATCCTTTAGAGGGTTGTCTACCACTCAGACCTACCAGTTAGGGTTTTTCATAGGATGTTACATCCCTTCCTCTGCTAAAAACCACCCTAACTATTACCAATTCTTAGCTAGGATGTTAGAGAAGAAAATGTTATTGGTTACCTAGACCTCAAACCACAACTAGAATCCTCGGTATTTCTTTACCTTCGGGGAATGGGAATTTGGTCCACATGAGGCCAATGGAATGTCGGTTCCAAGGACCCCTCTGAGATGGGGGAACGTCTTACTTTCTGTAAAAGTTGACCTTGGGCTTAGCGAGGATAATCTTTAAAAAGTTGAGGATCTTCACGATCAGGGGGAGCAGGGTATTCTAGTAAAATATGAGAATCTAATGACCCCCTACTACTTCTCTCAAATAGTCCTGGGGGTGGTCCTTTGATAGAGCATCGTAAGTCTTATTTTCATAAGTTATAGCTCATACTTTTTATATTTCTGACTTACTAACTCAGATACTTATTTTTATAGAGCGCCCTGAAGGCATTTCAAACGACCTTTGGGAAATGTTTTTTCTAAGTCTGGCGAAGCTGATGCAGACGAGAAGTGGCAAAAATGTGCCCCCTGCTACCACCCATAGGAACGTCATCGCATCCCAGGCCGATGTTACCAATAAAAGGAAGACCACGGCCGACCCGACACATCAGAGGTCGAGCCAGACTCAGAAAGGGGATCATGATATCCCCATTTCCACAGACGATGCCCTAACAGCTCATCTTGTTCATCTGAAGATCAGTGAAAGTCTCATTAGCCATAGTCTAAAGGTCACTGATTTTATCGACATTGTGATGACTGAAGAGGATAAGCGTTTCTTACACTCCTTAGATGTCCCTTTATTGGAGGAGTTTTCCCTTTATAAATCAATTCAAGTATTAGTTTCTCAAACTGTAACCTCGAATATTTTACATATTATATCTCATGTGCTTATACATCTGACCTTCTACTGTAGGGTATCTTATCCATTCACTATTTTATTTATTGGACCCTAAAGAAGCTTCCCCTCATAGTTAAGGGTCTAGAGGATCAGAAGGTCCAAGCCTCTTTGAATGCAGAGGTTGAACGTCTGAAGGAAGAGATGAAGGAGGTTGACAAGCTAAAGGAGGTAGTCAATCAAAGAGACCACGTCATATCCAAGCTTCATAAGGATCATGAAATAGCCCTAAAGGCTAAAGATGATGCCCTTCAAGATAAGATGGGTGCTGCAGTTAAGGATGCTTTAGAAGATTCTACAGAGAAGATCGTCAAAGCCTATAAGGTCTCAGATGAATTTGTGAGTTTTGGCTTTTAATACCTTAAAAGAGTTATCAAGGCAACTAGCCAATGGGCAGCCTCTAAGGAAAAAGAGTCGGGAAGTCTGATTGCCTCAGACTTTGAAGGTCTAGGCTTTGGTGACCCCCACTTTGCTCAGGCGCTGAGACTGCTTCCTTAGAAATCACTGAGACTGAAGATGCTAATCCTCAGGATAACAGGGCTGAGGTGACCAATGTCGACCATGATGACACGACTGTAACTGCAGAGGCTTAAGTCTTTTTTTTGTGAAGATTTAAAAGTTGTAATTTTGATTTCCTTTCTATACGCCTTGGCTTTTGTGAACTTTGATGGCCTCTTGGAACATCTGATTTGTAACTCTTAAATGTTGTTCATTGATAGACCATTAATCTCATCTTCTTTGGGTTATATTACTTTTTTCAATGTTATGCTTGAATGTCTTACCTCTTCCCTGTTTAAAAGGTCTTAGGTCAGCATATAATTATGTTCACCCTCATAATTTTCACCAAATTAATGATGTCTAAGGTCCGAGGTCACCATATAATGATGTTTACCCTCATAATTTTCACTAAACTAATGATGTTTAAGGTCTGAGGTCACTATATAATGATTTTTACCCTTATATTTTCACTAAAGTAATGATGTTTGAGGTCCGAGGTCACTATATTATGATGTTTCACCTCATATTTTCACAAACTTCATGATGTTTAAGGTCTGAGGTCAGCATATAATGATGTTTACCTTCGTAAATTTCACCAAATTAATGATGTTTAAGTTCTAAGGTCACCATATATTGATATTTACCCTCATAAATTTCACCAAATTAATGATGTTTAAGCGTATAACAAAAGTGTCAGCACAATATTGCTCTTTTCATTAACATCCTCTTCCTCTTCATATAATGATACATGTATTACAAATAAATAACTGTAACATCATATGTAATATTTCTTCAAGTCGTCTGCGTTCCAAGGATTGGAGAAAGGTTCCCCTTCGAGATTTTCTAGCCGGTAGGTACCAAGCACAACATCATCAACTACTCTGTAAGGACCAGGTCAGTTTGGGTGGAGCTTATTTGCCTTCTGCAATGCCTTCTTTAGGACTAGGTCTCCCATAGCTATAGGCCTTGATTTGACCTTTTGGTTGTAGAACCTCACAGTTCTCTACTGGTAGGCTTCCTGTCTAATCTTCGCGTCTTCTCTTCTTTCTTCAATCAAATACAGATCAACTTTTCTCTCTTCTCCATTCCTTTGAGGATCATAGGTTCGAACTCTGTGGGTGGGTATTCCTACTTCTGTAGGGATGATAGCTTCTGAACCATGTGCTAGCATAAAAAAGGTCTCTCCCATTCTTATCCTTGTTGTCATCCTGTAGGCCCATAACACAGCGTATATCTCCTCTGTCCATCTCTTTTTGGCCTATTCCAACATTTTCTTTATCCTATCAAGGATTGTTCGGTTCGTGACCTTAGTCTGCCCATTTGCTTGGGGCCGGCTAGGAGAAGAGAAGAACTGCTTGATCCCCACCCTTTCACATTATTCTTCTAAGGAAGCATTCTTGAATTGGGTTCCATTATCTGAGATGAGGGTATTTGGAAGACCATACATGCATATGATGTTCTTCCAGATAAACTGGAAGGTCTTCTGTTCTGTAATTGTGATCATTGGCTCAGACTCTACCCATTTTGAGAAGTAATCAATTTCCACTACTAAGAATCAATAGTTATTCACAACTCTTGGCAAGGGTCCTACCAAGTCAATACCCCATACTGAAAATGGCCAAGGTGAGCTGATTGACGTCATAGGTTGATGAGTTTGATGGGGGTGGTGGAGAATCTCTGTCACTTGTCACATTTCTTCACATAAGAAGCTACAACTTTGGCCAAGGTCGGCCACCAGTACCCCTCAGTAATTATCCTCTTAGTTAGTGGCCTCCCTCCTATATGACTTGAACAAAAGCCCTCATGTACATCTTGCAAAATGTGAAGAACCTCTTAAGGGTGGATACATCTGAGGAGAGGGAGTAGGAACCCCTTCTTATACAAGACATCTCCTATAATTGAGAACTTATCAGCCCTGAACCTCAGCTTTCTCCTTTCCAACTTTGATTCTGGCAGCTCTCCCTATCTGATGTATCTGATAAGTGGGTCCATCCATGAGGCTCCCATATTCAAATTGAGGAAAGTTCTGGCAACCTCTTCTTCTTTAATGGTTGGCTTGACTAGAATCTCAATTGGTACTATTCTTCTTATGTTTATCCTTGTTGTTGAGGCCAACCTTGCTAGTGCATCGGCTCGACTGTTGTCTTGCTGAGGTATCCTCTTCATCTTCACTTCTTTGAAGCTTTCTAGCGTCATTCTCACCCTCTTCAGTTACTTGGCCGTCCTTTCATCTTTGGCCTCATACACTCCCAGGATTTGATTGATAACTAACCTTGAGTCACTGTGGACTACAAGTCGACCAACACTAAGGTCTTTTGTCAAGGAGAGACCTAGTATCAATCCCTCATACTCTGACTCATTGATCGAAGCTTTGAAGTTGAACCTTAACGCATATTTAATGTCGTTACCATCTGGTGCTGACACTATCAGCCCTTCTCTGCTTCTACTTTCACAAGATGACCCATCAATGAAGAGGTTCCAAACATCTTTATTTGAAGAGAAGCTCCCCTCTGACAGGGTCCCTTGCTTGAAGAGGTACCTGTCTTCCTCATTCTCAATCACACTTTTTCTGGGCCTACTTAACCCAACCTCATCCAGATCTTGGAAGACATGTTTGTTTGGTTCATCAGCAGTCCTCTAACTAATTTCAATCTCAACCTCTTCCTAGGTAAACTCTGCTAAAAATTTTGTAAGTGCCTGTCCCTTGATGGAAACCCTGAGTTGGTAAACAATGTCATACTCCCCCAACTCGTTGGACCAGGTCATCAACCTATCTCACTTCTCAGTCTTATGGAGGACCTGTCTGAGTGGGGGAATCAGTGAGGACAACCATAGAGTGGGCTTGGAAGTATGGCTTCATTTTCCTAGAAGCGTGTATCAGAGCATAAGTTAATTTTTCCATTCAAGGGTACTTCTCTTCAGAACCTTTAAGAGATTTACTGTTTAAGTATATTAGCCTATGAACTCCGTCATCTTCTCTTACTATGGTTTTACTAATGGTTGATTCTGAAACTGCTAGATATACATACAACCTTTCCCCCATAATGGGCCGAGACAGGAGTAGAGGGGATCCGAGGTAGGACTTGATCTCCTTAAAATCCTTGTCGCATTCCTCATCCTATTCGAAGGACTTTCTAAGCACTTTGAAAAAAGGAAGACACTTGTCTGTAGCTCTTGAGATGAACCTGTTCAGCGCAGTAACTCTTTCGGTTAACCTCTGAACATCTTTTATGGTTCTGGGTGTCTTCATTTCCAGCAGGGCCTTGATCTTCTTAGGGTTAACCTCTATCCCCCTTTGATTGATGATGAATCCCAAAAACTTTCCTGCTCCTACCCCGAAGACACACTTGGTTGGGTTGAGCTTCATCCATGGTATTAAAAGTTTTTTCAAGGTCGGCTACGTGAGTGTTGGCCTTCAGGCTCTTCATCAACATGTCATTCACATACACTTCCATGGACCTGACTATTTGATCCTCAGACATCTTATTTAACAGACGTTGGTAAGTAGTCCCACTACACCAAAATTGGCGATTGGTCACGACCAAAATCCCTGACCAAAACTGTGGGTCGCGAACTTGGTCCATGACCATTTCGGGCGTGACCATTTTCGTGGGTCGCGGCCCAAGTCCTTGACCAAAAAATGGTCACGGCCGAGAGGGGTCACGGCAGATGGTCGCAGACTTTGGCCGTGACGAGTCGCGGCCCTCAACCGTGAACCACAACCGTGACAAATTGGTCGCGGTCAAAGTCCACGACCCACATCCGTGACAAAAAAAAAAAAAAAAAAATTGTGGCAGCCCTAATCCGTGACCCACAACCGTGACAAATTGGTCGCGGTCCTAATCCGTGACCCATAACCGTGACAAAAAATTGATCGCAGCCCGAGTCTGTGACCCACAACTGTGACAAAAAAAATAAAAAAAATGGTCGCGGCCCAAGTTCATGACCCATAACCGTGACAAAAAAAATTAAAAAAAATGGTCTTGGACTTTGGCCGGGACCATTTTTATACGCGACAAAAAAAATAAAAATGGTCATGGACAAAGTACATGACCATATTTATCTATAATTTAAAAAAAATGTATTTTTTTTGTCCAATCCTAAAATTGGGGGCCCTGTGAGTGCACCATCGGTTGCTACGAGGTGTTACAAATATTTATTATAGGCAAAACAATAAAAAAAATCACAAATTGCGAATTGAGAACGTTGTTAATAAACAAATATATATACAAACTTAAAAATATTACACGTCTTAATAATTCACAGACCAAAAAAAAAATTGGGCAGAGTTTACTCTATTTTCTTAACATTCCAAACCCTGTAAATGAAAAACCTGCTTATTATAAAGCCCGCACGGCTATAAAACTCAACAATCAAATTATAAAAGCCCGCACGGCCATAAAACTAAACAATAAAAGCCTGCATGGCTATAACACATAAAAAACATTATCCTGAATGTCCACAACATATAAACAATCTTCATGTTGTAAACCATTGCCTCCTTCATTTGTTCCACGTGCAAAAATCCTACAAATGATAGGATACAAAAAACAAAAATATCAGTAACCAAGTAGTTTTACAAAAAATTTAATCAACCTGAAAAATTGCATATATGAGTTCAAATTATCAACATATCAATGTTTTTAAGCCTAAGTCTAGAAATATGGAAATTACCGTCGTATTCTCAAATCGAAAGTCTTGCGGCTGCGTGGTCAGTTCCTACGAGTTACATTGGTTCCGTGGGAGGTGTTGGTGCCACCCACGGGGTCGTTCGGGGGTTGTTTCGAATTTTCACCCTCTAATGCCATGTTTTTAAGCCTAAGTCTAAAAATATTAAAATTACCGTCGTATTCTCAAAGCGGGAGTCCCGCCGCTGCGGGGTCAGTTCCTACGAGTTACATTGGTCCCGTGGGAGGTGTTGGTGCCACCCACGGGCCGTTCGGGGGTTGTTTCGAGTTTTCACCCTCGAATGTCATGTTTTTAAGCCTAAGTCTAGAAATATGCAAATTATCACTGTACTCTCATACCGGGAGTCCCGTGGCTGCGTGGTCAGTTCCTACGAGTTACATTGGTCATGTGGGAGGTGTTGGTGCCACCCACGAAGCCATTCGGGGGTTGTTTCGAGTTTTCACCCTCTAACGCCATGTTTTTAAGCGTAAGTCTATAAATATACAAATTACCGACGTATTCTCAAACCGGAACTCCCGCGGCTGCGCGGACAGTTTCTACGAGTTACATTGGTCCCGTGGGAGGTGTTGGCGCCTCCCACGGGGAGGGTCGGAAGCTATTTTGGACTTTCCCCCACTAACGCCCTCTTTTTATGCCTAATTCTAGAAATATGCAAATTATCGTCTTATTCTCAAAACGAGACTCCCGCGGCTGCGCAGTCAGTTCCTACGAGTTACATTGGTCCCGTGGGAGGTGTTGGTGCCACCCACGGGACCGTTCGGGGGCTGTTTCGAGTTTTCACCCTCTAACGCCATGTTTTGCCTAAGTCTAGAAATATGCAAATTACCATCGTATTCTCAAATCGGAACTCCCACGACTGCGCGAACAGTTTCTACGAGTTACATTGGTCCCGTGGGAGGTGTTGGGGCCTCCCACGGGGCCGTTCGGGGGCTGTTTCGAATTTTCCCCCACTAATGCCTCTTTTTATACCTAATTCTATAAATATGAAAATTATCATCGTATCCTCAAACCGGGACTCCCGCGGCTGCGCGGTCAGTTCCTACGAGTTACATTGGTCCCGTGGTAGGTGTTGGTGCCACCCACGGGACCATTCGGGGGCTGTTTCGGGTTTTCACCCTCTAACGCCATGTTTTGCCTAAGTCTAGAAATATGAAAATTACCGTCGTATTCTCAAACCGGAACTCCCGCGGCTACGCGAACAGTTTCTACGAGTTACATTGGTCCCGTGGGAGGTGTTGGCGCCTCCCACGGGGCCGTTCAGGGGCTGTTTCGGATTTTCCCCCACTAACGCCCTCTTTTTATGCCTAATCCTAGAAATATGTAAATTATCGTCGTATTCTCAAACCGGGAGTTCCGTGATCGTGTGGTCAGTTTGTACGAGTTACATTGGTCCCGTGCTAGTTGTTGGTGCCACTCACGGGGCCGTTTGGGGGGCTGTTTCGGGTTTTCCCGCACTAACGCCCTGTTTTTATGCTTAAGTGTGGAAATATGCAAACTATCGTCATATTCTCAAACCGGAACTCCCGCCGCTGCGGGGTCAGTTCCTACGAGTTATATTGGTCCCGTGGGAGGTGTTGGTTCCACCCATGGGGACGTTCGGGGGCTGTTTCGAGTTTTCACCCTCTAACGCCATGTTTTTAAGCCTAAGTCTAGAAATATACAAATTACCATCGTATTCTCAAATCGGAACTCCCACGGCTGCGCGAACAGTTTCTACGAGTTACATTAGTCCCGTGGGAGGTGTTGGTGCCTCCCACGGGGAGGGTCGGAAGCTGTTTCGGATTTTCCCCCACTAACGCCCTCTTTTTATGCCTAATCCTAGAAATATGCAAATTATCGTCGTATTCTCAAACAGGGACTCCCGCGGCTGCGTGGTCAGTTCCTACGAGTTACATTGGTCCCGTGGGAGGTGTTGGTGCCACCCACGGGACCGTTCGGGGGCTGTTTCGGGTTTTCACCCTCTAACGCCATGTTTTGCCTAAGTCTAGAAATATGCAAATTACCGTCGTATTCTCAAACCGGAACTCCCACGACTGCGCGAACAGTTTCTACGAGTTACATTGGTCCCGTGGGAGGTGTTGGGGCCTCCCACGGGGCCGTTCGGGGGCTGTTTCGAATTTTCCCCCACTAATGCCTCTTTTTATGCCTAATTCTATAAATATGAAAATTATCATCGTATCCTCAAACCGGGACTCCCGCGGCTGCGCGGTCAGTTCCTACGAGTTACATTGGTCCCGTGGTAGGTGTTGGTGCCACCCACGGGACCATTCGGGGGCTGTTTCGGGTTTTCACCCTCTAACGCCATGTTTTGCCTAAGTCTAGAAATATGAAAATTACCGTCGTATTCTCAAACCGGAACTCCCGCGGCTACGCGAACAGTTTCTACGAGTTACATTGGTCCCGTGGGAGGTGTTGGCGCCTCCCACGGGGCCGTTCAGGGGCTGTTTCGGATTTTCCCCCACTAACGCCCTCTTTTTATGCCTAATCCTAGAAATATGTAAATTATCGTTGTATTCTCAAACCGGGAGTCCCGTGATCGTGTGGTCAGTTTGTACGAGTTACATTGGTCCCGTGCTAGTTGTTGGTGCCACTCACGGGGCCGTTTGGGGGTTGTTTCGGGTTTTCCCGCACTAACGCCCTGTTTTTATGCTTAAGTGTGGAAATATGCAAACTATCGTCATATTCTCAAACCGGAACTCCCGCCGCTGCGGGGTCAGTTCCTACGAGTTATATTGGTCCCGTGGGAGGTGTTGGTTCCACCCATGGGGACGTTCGGGGGCTGTTTCGAGTTTTCACCCTCTAACGCCATGTTTTTAAGCCTAAGTCTAGAAATATACAAATTACCATCGTATTCTCAAATCGGAACTCCCACGGCTGCGCGAACAGTTTCTACGAGTTACATTAGTCCCGTGGGAGGTGTTGGTGCCTCCCACGGGGAGGGTCGGAAGCTGTTTCGGATTTTCACCCACTAACGCCCTCTTTTTATGCCTAATCCTAGAAATATGCAAATTATCGTCGTATTCTCAAACAGGGACTCCCGCGGCTGCGTGGTCAGTTCCTACGAGTTACATTGGTCCCGTGGGAGGTGTTGGTGCCACCCACGGGACCGTTCGGGGGCTGTTTCGGGTTTTCACCCTCTAACGCCATGTTTTGCCTAAGTCTAGAAATATGCAAATTACCGTCGTATTCTCAAACCGGAACTCCCACGACTGCGCGAACAGTTTCTACGAGTTACATTGGTCCCGTGGGAGGTGTTGGGGCCTCCCACGGGGCCGTTCGGGGGCTGTTTCGAATTTTCCCCCACTAATGCCTCTTTTTATGCCTAATTCTATAAATATGAAAATTATCATCGTATCCTCAAACCGGGACTCCCGCGGCTGCGCGGTCAGTTCCTACGAGTTACATTGGTCCCGTGGTAGGTGTTGGTGCCACCCACGGGGCCATTCGGGGGCTGTTTCGGGTTTTCACCCTCTAACGCCATGTTTTGCCTAAGTCTAGAAATATGAAAATTACCGTCGTATTCTCAAACCGGAACTCCCGCGGTTGCGCGAATAGTTTCTATGAGTTACATTGATCCCGTGGGAGGTGTTGGCGCCTCCCACGGGGCCGTTCGGGGGCTGTTTCGGATTTTCCCCCACTAACGCCCTCTTTTTATGCTTAATCTAGAAAAATACAAATTATCATTGTATTCTCAAACTGAGACTCCCGCGGCTGCGCGGTTAGTTCCTACGAGTTACATTGGTCCCATGGGAGGTGTTGGTGCCACCCACGGGACCGTTCGGGGGTTGTTTCAGATTTTCACCCTATAATGCCATATTTTGCCTAAGTCTAGAAATATGCAAATTACCGTGGTATTCTCAAACCAAAACTCCCGCGGCTGCGCAGACAGTTTCTATGAGTTACATTGGTCCCGTGGGAGGTGTTGGCGCCTCCCACGGGGCCGTTCGGGGGCTGTTTCGGATTTTCCCCCACTAATGCCCTCTTTTTATGCCTAATTCTAGAAATATACAAATTATCGTCGTATTCTCAAACCGGGAGTCCCGTGATCGCGTGGTCAGTTTGTACGAGTTACATTGGTCCCGTGCTAGGTGTTGGTGCCACTCACAGGGCCGTTCGGGGGGCTGTTTCGGGTTTTCCCGCATTAACGCCTTATTTTTATGCTTAAGTGTAGAAATATGCAAACTATCGTCGTATTCTTAAACTGGCAGTCCCGTAATCGCGCGATCAGTTCGTACGAGTTACATTGGTCCTATGCGAGGTGTTGGTGCCTCTCACGGGGCCATTCGGGTGCTGTTTCGAGTTTTAGCCATCTAATGCCATTTTTTAAGTCTAAGTCTATATTTTCAAATTAGCGTCGTGTTCTCAAATCGGGATATAGTTTGTTTAGAGGTTTTGGCCGTTCAGGTGTGTGTTTGTTTAGAGGCTCAACTCACACGAGGGATATAGTTCAGGGGGTATTCATGTACTTAATAAATCAAATGATGATAACCTTACATACTAACTGATTTAGAGTGTACAATGCATGCCACTATAATGTCTCTTTCTTCCAACTGCTATCCTAAAAGAGAACCCCAAGTTGTATACCTACATTACCAAAGAATACAGAGACCTCAATGGAAATTACCTTAATAGGAATTACCTGAATAGTGTGATATGAGTCATAAACAATAATTTGATAACATCATTCCACGAATACAAAATGTAAAATTGAAAAATAAATGAAAACCAATCCAAGTAGGCAATATGTAAACCTCGATCTGCTTGCTTTCAATTTGTAAACCAATCCATAGAGAATGCATATATGCTAATGCATATATGTTTGCATATATGCAGATGCATATGTGCATATATGCAAGCATATATGCAGCTGCATATATGCATATATGCAGATATATGATGCATATATGCAGATATATGCTGCATATATGCCGTCAGATTTTTAAAACCATACATATAACGTGTTTTTATAAAACATGAATATGCAACTGCATATATGCCGCATATATGCCCATATATGCAACTGCATATATGCCATATATGCAGCATATATGCAGATATATGTTGCATATGCGCATATGCATATATGCTGTCGAATTTTTAAAACCATACATATAACGTGTTTTCATAAAACATGAACAAATGAATATCGATCCACGTTGTTTAATTTAATAAAATAAAAGGCAAATTTATATCTATAGCGGGAGTTGTCTGACCCCAGATGTTGACAAAAGATGTCGTTCCAGGATAGGTGCAAAACATTGGAAATATACCTATTAGTTAACAGACGCTTTCTTAAGCTTAAGTCTAGATATTTTCAAATTATCAACGTATTCTCAAACCGGGAGTCCCGCGATCGTGCGATCAATTCCTACGAGTTACATTGGTCCCGTGCAAGCTGTTGGTGCCACTCACGGGGCCGTTCAGGGGCTGTTTCAAGTTTTCACCCACTAACGCCATGTTTTTAAGCCTAAGACTAGAAATATGCAAATTATCGTCGTACTCTCAAACCGGAGGTCCCGTGATCACGCGGTCAGTTCTTACAAGTTACATTGGTCCCGTGGGAGGTGTTGTTGCCACCCACGGGGCCTCACGGGGGCTATTTCGGGTTTTCGCCCTCTAATGCCAAACGATAGAGATAAAAAAATGAAAACATATCCATTCTAAACAAAAGAACTGATAAATCACCTACCATTTGCAAAAATAGCAAGACATTACACTTAAAAGTAGATGAAATTCATAAATTAATGTAAAGTTCTAATACAATTTCAATATCATAATAGGATACAAATAAGATTGATGAGGATAAAATAATATTTTGATACTCAATCTTCCTCTAAATCAACTAAAAGATCCTTCAAATTAGGGTTGTCATCAAGAGCTGACTGGAACTCTTTTGGAGCATTTAATGCGTCTACTTCAGTAGTCATACCCTTTGGTGCATGCACAATAATAGACCGATTTCCATCGTTTATGCACTTTGAGTAGAATACCTTCTTTACATTCTGAATGGCACAAATAAAAGGCTCGTCGACTATGCGGTCTTTAGTCTTGAGCTTTGATAAATCTACCATAATAAGTTTGGAGTCGGGATCAACTTTGCAAGCATTCGTTGTATCCTCCACCTTTGCCCAATCACAATAGAATACGGTTTCTGTGACATCCAAGTAGTCAAGTTCTAGGATTTGTTGAATTATCCCATAATAGGTTAGCACCGTATTCTTTGGATTTTTATCACTTTTGCTAGCGATACAGGTGGTCAAGGTAGAAATTGATATTCCACTGTTTTGTGTCAAATGCTTTTCCTCGTATGGATATGAAATGAAATCAAAACCGTTGGTGCGGAATTTCTTAAACTCTTTCACACGAAAACTAGGACCTTTTGCTAGGCGTGCAAGTCTGGAAGAGACATCACCTCTTTTTAGAAGCTGCATTTATTAATGAATTTGTATTAGGGCATATTTTTACCACACATGAATAAATAACCGCACACATAAGATGTGAAAAGTACCTCTTTTGACACCCATGCCCTAAAGTCAGTTGTCGTCCAATTTCTCCTTTGATTTTGGATAATTTCTTTCTCGTACTTCCTATCGAAAAATTATAGAGTTTAGATCATAAAATAAAAAATACATATAATCAAAGAAGAAGAATTCAGTAGATACTCACGCTCTCCAGTCTTGGACTTCATCTTGCGATTCGAAGACATGACGAGTTGCTTGCTCGTATTGTAGGTTTGGGAGTTTCACCTCTTTAGGGTTCCCAAACGATAATTCGTCCTCAAACTCATCAGGTTCCTCTATCACTCATTCTCCATAAGGATTAAACCTCCTCACCTCTTGCTCTGGCATATGTTCCCTAGCGTATAGCGATGATTCCACCATTACGTATTCTTCAGCAATTGACCCTCCAATATACCGTGTATTCTTTACATAATCTTTGAAGGTTTTCATCAAGCGCTCAAAAGGATACATCCAACGATACCTCACGGGACCACATAATAAAGCTTCATTGCATAAATTCACAAGCAGGTGGATACTTATCTCGAAGAATGACGGAGGAAAATACTTCTCTAATACACAAACTGCCTCGGCTAAAGTTGATTTCGCAGCTTCAATGTTCCTTTTGTTTACCACTTTTGCACAAAGTAGGGTAAAACACAAACTTATTTGCATAATTGCCCGACGGAGATCTTTGTGTTCAGAGAAGCAATGCCAAAATAACAATGGGATTAATTGGATGATTACGTGCCAATCGTGAGACTTGCACTATTTCAAGCCATTTGCTTGGTAGCTTACTACCCTACGTAAATTACCAGAATAACCGGTTGGAGTCTTCAAGTTGAACAACGTGTCTAAGAGGATCTTCTTCTCACTAGTAGTCAAAGTGAAAGCAGTCGGGGGGATATAAATTCTTCCCGTCGTTGGATCATTTTTTAACCACAGTCTCTTCTTTATTTTTATATCCTGTAGATCTCGGCGGGCACGCTCTCCATCTTTGGAATGAGATCCACCCAGGCATGTTCCTATCAAATGTTCTGCAACATTTTTCTCTGTGTGCATCACATCAATTATATGCCTTACACGATGATCTTTCCAATATGGAAAATCAAAAAATATTGATCACCTGGACCATGGCTTCGCTTTACTAGGGTCGTTCGGATCCTCCCAAGCTTTACGCTTCAGGTTTACAAACTGGGGGTGTTTGCCTACGTACCTATTCCCCGCAGTCACAGCCACCGCCTTCTCCTCAATTTGCTGACCAGAAAGTCGAATAGGTGCCGTTCTGCGCTCGTGACCGACAGGCAAAAAGTTAAACTTGTCGTTCCTAAAAGGGTGATTAGTCGGCAGAAATCTACGATGAGCCGTGTAACTCAACTTACCACTATGTTTTAACCAACAAGCTTCAGTTTCCGCCCCACATATGGGACATCCATAATAACCATGAACATTACAACCGGACAAGGTCCCATAAGCAGGAAGATCGTGGATCTCCCACATCACCATTGCTTTAAGTGTGAACTCTTCACCCTTATGAGAATCGAACGTCGTCGCGCCTTTATCCCACAACTCTTTAGGTTCTTTGATTAATGGTGCTAATAATATATCAATATCATCACTGGGAGCCTTCGGACCGGGTATCAACAAAGATAATAATGTGAACTCCTTTCTCATGCACAATATCGGAGGAAGACTTAAAGGCGCCATAAGAAACTGGCCAATAACTCTGACTAGTACTTAAATTACCAAAAGGGTCAAACCATCGGTTGAGATTGCAAGACGAACATTTCGCGGTTCCTTTACAAATTCATGGTGTTGTGCATTTGAAATTTTCCAGATGAGTGAATCAACCGGACGACGCATCAATTCTCACCCACCTCGCATCGAGCATGCCATGTCATGGCCTCCGCTATCCACGGTACAGTAAAAAAACGTTTCAACCGTGGCCCAAGTGGAAAATACTTCAAAACCTTTCGTGGGACTTCCGAGCACTTGCGATTTTTTGCATGTTTGTCATTTCCATTCTCACAAACCATATATCTAGGCTCACTTCATACAGGACATTCATCCTTCCCTTTGTGCTCGTTCCGGTACAATATGCAATCATACTTGCAAGCATGAATAGATTTGTATTTTAAACCTAAACCCTTCAAACTCTTCTTCATGGTAGGATAATTGTCTGGTAACATGTTCTCTTTTGGGAGAATTTCTTTAACCCACTTAAGAATTCTTGTTACGCTGTTTCCAGACAAACTAAATTGACACTTCAAATTATGCAAACCAATCATTGCATATAATATCGAGTATTCTTCATCGCAACCTTTATACAACGGTCTAGCCGCACCGACTTTCAACCGTATGTATTCTCGATCTCCTAGTAGTTCAACATCAATTTTTTCATTTACTTGGTCATAATGCGCATTATTTGTATCCATAGGTTGGTGGTTTTTTTGGTTGTGGAGTCCGTAAGCATCATCAATTAAGTCGGTCAATGGACGATGTGTTGGTGAATCATGTACCACTTCTACTCCTTGAGGTTCCGTTACACGGTCGGGTGTCGGTAATTCTTCTAGAACATAAGATACAACTTTTTCACCATGGTATGTCCATATTATATAGTCTTGACAGAGTCCCCACTTTAGCAAATGCAACTCAACAACTTCCAATGACTTATATTTTCCGTTAATACAATGAGTGCACGGACACGGAATCTTCTCACTTTTAAGATTTTTGGAAGCGTATTTAACAAATTCATAAAAGCCCTTTACATGATTATTTGATATCCGATTAGTCTCTCTCATCCACTATTTGTATTGTGGGAAATCCATGTAATAATCTTCAAATTTCAGTCCTGTGGTATTAGGTTAAAAATATTATTATAACTGAAATAAAAAGAATATTCTTACGACTGAAACAAAAAAAAAATCATTCCAAACAAAACAAAACCAATATTCTTACGACTGAAACAAAAAAAATATCATTCCAACTGAAGCAAAACCAATAATCTTACAACTAAAACAAAAAAAAATTATTACAACGAAAATGAAAGAAAATATTATTAAATCTTGGCCAACAGATAAAATGGCCAAGTAGTATAAGATTTTGCATAATTCCTCAATTCCAACCCATCCCCGCTGTTAACGTACACAGGTACATCTCCGCAGCCGTTCTATATTTCATCGACCATTATTTTAGCCTTACCCTTCTCCAAAGGTCGGTGATGTACTAGAGTTCCAGGAACCCTGGAGATGAGTATGCACACACCAATAAACCTCGAATTGCTCATGTCCTTGATATAGTACTCTTCGCCAAAGTCACCATGAGTTATTGACGATGATCCGAGCCCCGTGATTGGCGGAGGTGCAGGGGAGGGGAATGTTGGAGGATGAGGCATTTGAGAGGGGAATGTTGGAGGGGAAGGATGTGTGAAACCTTGAGTAGGAGTAGGGTAAGAGTAACCTTGAGGAGGTATTGGGGGCCTATAACTTTCAAAAAGGTTCACAAGTTTCCCAATTTGATTTGACAATAATCCCAGAGAATTTTTAATCTCATGGACATCCCCATAGTTCTTTAAGTGGTGCTCCTTTTGGGATGAGATCAAATTCTTGACCTAAGAAAGCTCGTCCACAAGAGGTGCAATGTCTTGAAGTTTTATTTTTGGCATATGTGAGCCAACACCTCTCGTCCTCCCCCTTTTGTCCTTTCCAAAGGTCTTAGTCAGGGCATCATTTTTAAGGTCAAGGTCATCAATAGGGCTCGAATCGGATTGACTGTTGATGGCCTATATTGATTCCAGTGTCTTAGCCAAGTGCAGCGGGAATTTATTATCTTTGTCCCGTCGATCATGAAGGAATAAGTTGGACCGATTTGGGTTTTTACCGGCATCTGGATCATCTTTTGTCCTACTCTCCCATTCATTCTTCAAAGCCTCATATGATTTGGATCCCAGCCTATGGATATCAGTTTTTTGTGCCCTATTTTTTTATTTTGATCCCTCTGGACCAACTTTTTTTCCTTCGCCTCATTCTCCAAAAACTTATTCCACTGATCCAACGGCATTTCAACATTGGTAGGCACTCACTCTTTCAAAGCCAAAATATCTGAGCTCGCTGCCTCTTTCGAGAAATGTTTCTTCCGAAGGTTTCTCCTGTATGTCCTCAATCCTTCAGCAACCCGAGATAGAACCTTATTCTTGGAACGATCAGGAAATGAGAAATTCTTACAAAGTTGGTCATGTATGTCATCTTTGACAGCTTGATCAACAAGGTTCCAATTATCTGGTCCATCGACTCCCACGTTCATTTTTCCCAGCGACAAGCAGCGGGCTTTAAAGTTCAGTACGTCATTCCTATCACCCGTCGGGTTATTCCCGAGAAGGGAGAATCCAATAGGCTTCTTTTCATTTGAGCGGGAGGCATCAGGATTGTTGGATGGGGGCGTTAAAGCAACGGGAGTGGTGGATTGCGGCATAGGAGCACTTGGAGTTGAACTTGGTGAGGAGTGAACCATTGGTGGAGTTGTGAATTGCTCAGCCATTGGTGTTGAGAATCCAGGTTCTGCACGAGATGGTGAACCTCGTTGTGGTGTCACCTCGGCACTTGGTACCCTTGGGTTGTTTCCTCTCGACATTATCTACAAAAATTAAAAAATATAAGTGACTAAATAATTATAGTAATATGAAAGTAAAACTAATTAATCAAGCTTAATTAGTTATATATATATATAGATAGATAGATAGATACCTTTTCAAAGTAAGACTTTTGAATAAGTTCAATGTGTCTGATCTCCATCCATTCGGTATTAGTTTTTAAGAACCTATGAATTTTTGCACGTGGCCAACTAGAAGGAAGGGTATCTATTATTGATGTGTAGATGTCAGTGACATGAACTCGGAATCCCCTATTTCTCAACTTGTTTGCAAGATTCAATTTTACGTTCATGTGGAGCGAGACATCACAATCTATCTCAATGCTCTCTGTACGTAGTTGTATCCATAACGGGTGGGTTTTTTTTTCCGCCGTCTCCAACAACGTAACCAAGGTCAGGGCTATGTCGGGATTATGTGTGTGAAATATATTTTGTATAACATCATCCCAGTTTTCTGGTAGAGAAAATAGAATACGATCGAACAAGTAATCTTGTTGGATATTAAATCCACGATTTACAAGGTAGTTAAATTGTTCGATCTTTTTATTTTCGTAACTATAAATAGGAGTACCCTCTATATGACGCACACTAATAAAAGAGTTATGTGTGAGGTCTAATTGCAACCTCTCCCACTCTTGTTGACAGTAATTATCACCGTGCCTCATTTTTCCTGAGAAAAGTATACGAGGGCATGAATACGAGTCTTGCTATTAAGGTTTAGGTTTGAAAGTTAATCTAGGGTTTATTGGCATAATTTATACATACACACACATACAATCTACGGTTTATTGACATAATCTATACATACACACACATACTATTTAGGGTTTACAAACCATAATATTTTTTTTCCATAAATCTATATATACACACACATAACAATCTATACATACACACACATATAATCTATACATACACACACATATAATATAGGGTTTATTGATAAAAAAACAATTTATTTGTTCATAGTTACACACATAAACATACATATACAAATAAATCTATACACAATTTATTTGTTGGCCCAAGTAAATTTAATAACATGTACATTTATCGACACTAGTATCAATTCAATAAATTCAACATAGTATCCAACAACCAAGCCAACAATATCTCACTACAGTAACGTGCACACGTGTTTTCGACTCGTATGTCAAAAAAATCCTTTAATTATATTTTCTCAAAAAAACAAGACAAGCATATTTTGTAAAAACAAAAATACACACATATACAATCTAGGGTTTATTGACATAATCTATACATACACACACATACAATCTAGGGTTTATCGACATAATCTATACATACACACACATACTATTTAAGGTATACTAAACCCTAATATTTTTTTTGACATAAATCTATACATACACACACATACAATCTATACATACACACATACAAACATAAATCTACACATACATACACAAAAATTAGGGCTTCAGATAGAAATCATGAAATCCAAATGAATCAATACATACCAACTGAAATCGATTAGCCAAATGCAAATCCAACCGAAATCGCAGGAGCTCGAAATCGTACGAACCCTAACAGCAAACGAAGTCGCACGTAACAAATGAGAAGTTGGGAATATTTCTTTTTAAGACCAGACTATGGTCACGGCCTAGAGCCATGACCCCATATGCGCGACCCATTAATGAAGTTGAGGACCTCGCGATTTCGACCTGGTCACGGCCTATAGCTGTAACCCATTACTGACTTGGGCAATGGTGACTTCGATCTGGTCACGGCCTAGAGTCGTGACCCATGTGCGCAACCCTTTTCCAACAGCCTTGGTGTTTGAATGACGTATGGTCACGGCCCATAGCTATGACCCAGACCAATAAATGGTCACGACCCCCAGTCGTGACCCTTAATGTGTGTATTTTCTGCTTCGTCACGCCTTTGGTCACGGCCAAAGTTCGTGACCCATCTGCGACCAGTTTGAAGGGAATTTTGGCGCCAAGCTGGTCACGACCTGGTCACGGCCAAAGTACGTGACCCACTTTGGAGGGAATTTTGGTGGCAAACTGGTCACGACCTGGTCACAGCCGTAGTCCATGACCCACGGTGGTCAGGGATTTAGTTTGTGACCACTTCTCGAGCATGGATAATTCAGTGTGGTAATAAAATTGGTCACGCCAAATATTGAGTGGATCACGGCCCAAGTTCGCGACTAGCTGGTCGCGGATTTGGTCCGTGACCCACGAGGCGTGACCATTTGCAGGATTTGGTGTAGTGTCCCTGCATTCTTCAGCCTAAAGGGCATGACCTTGTAGCAATAGGTCCCCTTATCTGTGATGAACGTTGTCTTTTCGGAGTCTTTTGGGTTCATAAAGATCTTATTATACCCGATATAGGTATCCATGAATCTCATGAGCTCATGTCCAGTTGTGGCATCCACCATTTGATCAATACGAGGTAGGGTAAACTATCTTTCGAACAAGACTTATTCAAATCAGTGAAGTCTACTCACATCCTCCATTTCCCATTTGCCTTTGGTACTATGACTATGTTGGACAACCACTAGGGGTATGTGACCTCCCTGATGAACTTGGCTTCTTCAAGCTTTCTGACCTCTTCTCTGATGATGTCATACTTCTCTCTTGAGTATACTCTTCTTTTTTTCTTGAAGGGTTTAGCGTCTTCCATAACATTGAGTTTGTGTCACATGACCTCAAGGTCGATACCTGGCATGTCTGCATGACTCCAGGCAAAAATGCTTTTTCTCTTCCTCAAAAACTTTACCAGCTCTTCCTTGATCTCGGGTCTTAGGGCTTTCACATTTGGACGATTTTTCCCGACTCTTCCTCATTGAGGACAATGGATTCTACCTCTTCCGCAGCCTCTCTGTTCTTGAGCTTTGTCTCATCTCTAGGATCAAGTGTGTCGATGTTGTAAGTGGTTGTTGCCTTCTTATGAGCCTCTCTCACTTCTACAGAGTTGAAGTAGCATTCACGTGCCAATGTTTAGTCACCTTACACTTCCCTTACTCAATAGGGAGTCGGGAATTTTAGCATTTGGTGGACCGTTGAAGGCACGACCTCAAATTACTTGAGGGCTACTCTTCCTATGATGAGGGTATAAGCTAAGAAGACATTCTCATCCATCACAAAGAAATTTATTTTTCTTGTCAACCTCTTAGATTAGTCACCTCCCATTCTTACATTCATCTCATACATTCCCAATGGATGAACCTTTTCTCCACTGAAATCGATCAAGGGGTAATGGTAAGGGATAATCCTATCTCTGCTGAGGCCCAAGCTTTTAAAACAGGGCCAGAACCTTACATTTGCTAAACTTCACCCATCAACGAGGATTCTCTGCACCTCACATCCATGCACCCTTGTGGTGATTACCACAGGGTCATCGTGCGGAGCTAAGATACCTTTGAAATCAAGTCGTGAGAATCCAACTATGAGAGTATCCATATCTACCTTCTTTCTTTTTTCGTGTTTAACCTGTGAAGATGCCAAATTCACAGTTTTTACTTTGGTCACTGACTTGGCTTGTGCCACGTGAGCTTCACGATCGACTACCTCTGAGCCACCCTCTACTAGTCCTCCACAGATGGTGTTTACACCAGAAGATATCATTCCAACCCTCTTCACTGGGACATTGTCGTCTTTTGGTGGGAGGTCTGGGTCATCATCATCATCATCTGAGTCCTAATCTCTTCTAGTAGGGGAATCTTCTCGACACCTATCATTTTTCTTATTCTTAGGGTTGTCTCTTCCTCCCTTAGAAGCTCTTCCATCCACATACTTCTTGAGCTTTCCAAACTTCAACATCTTCTCAATCTTATCCTTCATGGTAAAGAACTTATCGATCAGATGATCATGGTCTTGGTGGAACTCGCATCACAGATTCTTGCTCCTCTTATGCGGAGGAGCCTTCAGCTACTTCGGCCATCTCAGGGACCTGTCATTCTTTATTTGATTAAGGATGTGTTCGCAGCTCACAGTTAGAGGAGTGTAGTGTGAAAACTTGTCGTCTGTAGCCCTTTTCTTTCCGTCCTTCTTCTTTTGGAATTTCCCTTTATTACTTCCATTCTCATCCTCATACTTTTCAGCCATTGCTTCTTTAGTGTTCATGACCCTACCAGTTGTTACTAACAACTCAGCCATAGACTTAAGAGTGTCTTCAACAAGCTTCCAAAGTAACTTTCCCTTTTAAACTCCTCTTACAAGGGTTGTCATAGCTATGTTCTCTTCGTAATCTTCAACCTCCAATTTTTCCTTGTTAAATCTTGTAATGTAGTCTCTGAGGCTCTCATTCTTGCCTTATTTTACGTAGAGTAGATGGGTTGTCTTCTTTTAAGGTCTTACCCCAAAATAAAGATTGTGTATGAACCGCTTAGCCAAACCCTTAAAGTTCTCCATATAATTTTTTGGAAGGGAAGTGAACATAATATGCACAGCTCCCGTCAAAGTGCTTGAAAATGCTCAGCACCTCATCTCATCAGGGATTGAATAAATGTCTGCTACAGACTGATACATCTCAATATGATGTATCACGTTGGTACTTCCATCATACTTGGGAGACACCATTGGTGGCTTGAATTTGGCAGGAGTTGGAAGTTTCACAATTCTTGCCACAAATGGGGAGCCCTCGGAGAATCCTCTTTGCAGTGGGTCTCGGCTTTTTATGTCTTCTCTCCTAGCTGTTGAATGGAGTCATTCCATGGTTTAGTAACGTCATCATGGACGAGGTTATCCCCATCCACCTCCAAGAGGTGAACTGAGGGTTCCCCAACTGCAACACAATGTAGGCCGTTAACCTCTTGGCCACAGTCTCGACCAATGAGGGGTTGTCCATGGCAAGGTCGATGTTCACTATCTTCCCTCTTTAAGCCAACTGCACTTATCGACTTAGATAACCTCTGCCTCAGATCATTTAACTGGGCCGAGCCTTTCAAAGGTCAACCATCTAGTCAAGCGATCAAAAGTTGATCCTCTTTATTGGGCATCACCAACCTCGGCCCTTATCGCTTCGCAACCTCGGCTCTATTGTATAGAACGTAATGTGTTGTCTGAAACCCTATATGTTTCCCAGCAGTCTGCTAGATCATCTTCTGCTTCAATTTTATCATACCTATCCTTAGGGCAAGGGTTCCCTTGCCTCTCTAGACATAAACATCTAGGGTTAGCAACTTCCCTCCTTCGATGAGGTGTAGGTTGGTCCTTTCGCGGTGCCTGGGTGGTCCACTGGCCTCAAGATGTGGTTGAACAGCCAGCGAAGTATTCATTTCCGATGAGAACCCAAGTGGCCTCATCATATTTTGGCTTAGCTGGGAAAACTTCTCATTCATTGCTTGCTGCGTTGCGGCCAAGGACCTCAAGGCTGCTGCCACCTCAGCCATCTCAAACTGGGGAGGTGCTTGGTTGGAACAGGGTCCTCCAACACCAGATGGTGGAGGAGGTGGTGGTAACTCCGGTACCATATGTTAGGACTAAAGAGCTTGCAATAAAAATATTAGAGAGCTTAAATACCTTAAAGGACCTCTTTTAATGGTGAAATAGCTTCACACGAAGGGTGAGGCCTGGTTCACCACCTGAGTCTCCGGTGTGGTTAAGCTAGAAAAATGGAAGAGATGAATCTTCTCTTTCCCACAGACGGCACTAAAATGATGATGCTGAAAACAGCACCACCAGATAAGGTGTTAACAAGCTCAAGCATGTGATGACAATGGCTGCACAAGAGTATACATATAGTAGGAGATGAGGAGAAGGGGATGAACACAACAATATAAGTGGTTGGCAAAGGCCTACGTCCACTGTGCAGGTGAGTGTAAATATCATTATAGAAAAGGGCTCTAATGGCCTTAGTAATACAATCACTCTACTACTTCTCTCTCTACTGTAAATGCAACAGAGTTTGGCTATGGTTTATATTTTTGGATATCTTTCAAGGTAGGAGAATACAAGTATATATAGTGTTTGGTGGGGTGTAATGTACCCCTCAAGCATGCAATAAACATGTGTGTGATGATCTAGCCAATCTAATGAAGCCATCTATCACTTTCACATGTAGAGAATTATGATGAAATATTCCCTCATGTGAGGGGATTGATTCGGTTACAACTGATTTTTTCCACACGTTCCCAAACTTTCATACGCTTATAAATGCTCGACTTTGTACTTGACTGGTGCAACCTCGACCTTAACAAGTACGAGGTTGATGGAGTCAGATGTGGTTGCTTTGTATCGATGACCTCTGCTAGGAGGGCTATCTGAGGTTGGGTATGAGAGAGCTATAACGTTGGCTGGGGCCGACGATGACGTTAGTAGATGATTGAGACCATGAGACATACTGATTACTACTAGTGGCGGAACATCGGCTAGGGACGATGATGATCTTGGTAGCTGATTGAGTCCATGAGGCCCTATTGACCCCGGCTGTTGACCAGCGGAGGTTGGTGTATGGGGTTTCTACAACGTCGGCTACATCCGACCCTATGGGAGATGATATTACTGATTGGTTGTCATAGGCTTCTAGTCACCTCGGCTTTGATACTGGTCGAGGTTAGTTCCACTGAGTAAGAGGGTGCACTTTGGGCATATCAGTTATGGTATTAAATTAGGCTTATAAATCTTTCGATAAATTAGTAAAAAAGATCTGTGTAGATATTTTTATTTAATCATGAGAAAAATTAGTTGACTGGTGCGTTGAGCTCTAATGATTTTTTTATTTCTTTCAGTTGATTAGTGAAATGATGATCTCCGTTGTTTGTCAACTTCCGTGATTTTTTAAATTTCATGGTATTTATATATGCCCCTTGTGACTTATGGTTAAATCCCATGCATAAATTATGTTTTTTAGGGGGAGCTTCGTCTTTTACCCTTGATACTTTATATATATATATATATATATATATATATAATGTCAAAGGGGGGAAAATATTTTTGAATTAGTATTTGTGCTTAATCCATTCATTTTATGGATCATTGTGAATCATTGTTTGATATCATCAAAAAGGAGAAAATTGTTAAACAAAAATGTATTTAACCCCTTAATTAATATTTAATTATCCTAATTGTAATTAGTGTACATTTTACTTTAATATAATATATTAATTTTGATTATTCTGAACAAACTTTTACTTTGTGATTATGAAAATATTTCTCAATATATATATTTTGTTTTATTTGTATACTATTAGTAGTAATGAAACTTTTAGTATAGTTATCATTTTATATATTTCTTTTATTACTTGTCATTATATTCATTTAGTTGTGCAATATATATTTAGTTATATATTTATATATAGAGAAAGGAAGACACACCTACATCATGATGTATATATCACATCATACATCACACCTAGTTCTTGATCCAAAGAAACTTTGTTTTTCCAAATTTTTTATTTTTGTCTTGAAATTAATCATCCAATCAACTCATATTCCACAAATTTGGTCAAAATACACTTTGCAACTATTTTGAACCAATCCACAAAAAACTGCTAGCGCAAACCCTTATAAATAAGGTATTTAAGCAGTTTTTTTGTTGATTTTTTAAAAAAAGCTACGAAATGTATTTTGAGCTAATTTTTTTAACATAGGTTTAATGGAAGGTTAATTTCAAAAGAAAATCAAGAAATGTGAAAAAAAAAAGTTTTTTAGGGCTTACAACTAGGTGTGATGTATGGATGATGTATAGAGCATGATGTAGGTGGGCCTTCTTTTATATATATATATATATATATATATATATATATATATAATACCGTGTTTTCTTTATATATTATTTATATACGTTTATGTTCTATATATATATATATATATATATACTATATATGAGTAAGATTCTAAAAAACACGATTCGTGACCGAGCCATAGAGGCCAAGCCTTAAGCCTTAGAAACCTAGACGGCCCTTAGGTATAAAAAGGCTTTTAGGAATATTTCAATATATTTTAGCATTTTTAACTATAACAAGTCTATTAAAAATACTAAAATGGTACATACCTTAAAATATGTCTAAATATATGCAAACTAAAATACTAGCTTTTTAAAATAGTAACAGATGTTGTATCTGTTTTGGATCATTTATATATATAAATAGTTCTTTTTTCATCATATGAATGAAATCCCTTGGACCTAGGGGTGTGTTTCGACTGGATTGGATAGGAATAGGGGTGTTCGAAAAAAAATTCAAAATTCGCGGAGTTTTAAAATCCTTTCCAAAATCGAAAAAATCAATTTCGAAAAATCAATTTCTTTTCCACGCCGCCGACTTCAGAATATTCGAAATTTTTGAATTTTTTTTGTTTGGAAAAAACTAGGAAAATTGAAAATATCAGTTTTATCTTTTTCGGATAATATCGAAAATACAAAATTATACATTTTATCTTTTTTATTTCACTTTTTTGGGGGGTGGGGTTTGTCTTACTTTCATACAAATGTCAATTTCAAGTAATATTGAGTATTGATGCTAGGCTTAAAAGTTGAACCTCATAAGACCAGATGAGTAGTGTACATTACTATGAGAAAAATAAGCAAAGAATAACACCAATGTTAGCAAGAAAACAAGGAAAACACTATGATTCCACGAACATCCCAATCTTAAATTGCAATTATTTACAGAGTTATACAGATACAGCAAGATGTAGGAAATATACGATCACTATACAATGTTTCAATTAAAAAATATGGATGAAATCATTAATGTAAAGTTAAGTCAATTGAAGACTCATATATGATTAACAAATAGAGCTACAAAATTGTATTTAATAGATGGAAGAGGAATGAGACCTTACCTGACTGAGTGAGAGGAATGAGAAATGAAAAGATACAGTAATGAGAGTGGTGTGAAAGTGGTGTGGTCTTTCTAATTAGGTTATAAATGATAAAAGAAGTGGGCAAACGAACCTTTATATAGGTAAAAATAAAAGGTTGAGATTATTTTAAATTAACGGGTGGGATTGTTTTAAATGAAGGGTGGGATTATTAGGAAATGTGATGAGTAACAATTATTAAAATGAAAAAAAATATTATTATTTCGAAAAATATTTTGGATAAATCGAATCGGCGTGATATCGAAATTTTCGGAACGAAATATCAGAAAGTTGGAAATTTATATATGATTTCCAATTCCATTCCAATTTATATCGAAAAAGTCAGAAATCGAAAAAATTCGGATCGAAAAAATTAAAATGGTGCCAAAATAGAAAAAGAGAGAAACTAGATTTTTAAACTCAACTTACGCAAGTTCAAGAGAGAAATGAAGATTTATATTTAGCTCATGCACTCATTCAAGAAAAGCAACTGAAATTGACACTCAAATTTGAGATTGTAACAAACACTTATTCAGTTCTTTTTTGAAGAAGAAAATAAGAGCACAAGAAATATTATGCTTCTACAAGAAGAAATTAAGACTCGTTTATATTTTAAAGAGTGTTAAACACTCTACATCAAATTCTACTCCATTTGTTGTAAAGATTTGAAGCTTAGATTTTTAGCTTCAAAAGTTGCACTAGTAGTCGGTTTTGCTGCTTGGGTGTAAAGTGGTGGTTTGATCATACCGTTCAAGTGCATCAAGATTAGTGAAGAGCAAAGGAATCAGAAGCTCTTGGCGTATGGACGTAGGTCGGGATTTGACCGAACCACATTACAATTACGATGTCATTTAATTTTCGTATTTTATTTCCATATTTTATTTGTGCTTCTTAAATTCATATATTTTGCACTTACACATGCAAATAATTTAATTTCAAAAATTGATAAATTATTTTTAAGATTAAAATAATTATTTTTGAATTAAATATTTAATTTTAGAATATTAATTAAGAAAAGTATTTATAAATTTATTGGGTGTTATAATCTTAGAATATAACTTGTGAAAAAATTTCCCACCCGAGGATGAAGGAAACATTTCTTGAGATGCGCCCATGAAACAATCTCCATACGCACACATAAACATACTCTGATTTCATGAAAGTTTTTCTAATAACATATATCTAATCAAATCAAGAAAAACTTTATTATCTAACTAATCAGATTTTAATACATGCGGAAATTAAAATCAATTAAATCTGATTTAATTAAAAGTTAAATTAATAACAAAATGATTTATTAAGTTACAATCCAATATATAAAATATGAAGAATTATTCCAATTCAAGAAATTAAATCATATAACAATTTTAATTCTAAATCATACAAAGAATAAGATGAGGATAAGAAGATAACAAGTATGATTTTTTAACGTGTTAAAAACCCAAACTAGGGAAAACATCCACGACTCCCTCTACGGAGTAAAACAAAATTTCACTAAAAAGAATTATCGGTTACAATCTATATAACAAACTAAACACACAAACAGACCTATACAAGTTTAGGAATGTACCCTCTCGTATCCTTCTAACTTCTCTGCAGTTCTGATTGTTGTAGTTGTTCTCTCAACTTCATAACTCTGTCATTCTTATTTAGCAAATTCCAACTCAGTCAAAAAACTGATCTCTCAATAACATACTAGTTGTGCAAAACGTGTAAGTGAATATATTCTAAATGCAACAATGCAAGAACTTAATTCAAATCATAAGCATATAAGTTTTCTTCAAAAACTTAACAAAAATATATTTGTAATCAAGCAATTAAGTTTTCTATAAAAACTTAAGAAAAATTCATTTTCAATTAAGACCAATTAAGTTTTCTACAAAAACTTACAAAATAAATTTTCAATCAAAAATCTTATAAACATTCTTTATGAGAAATACATAAAACACTTATCATGAACACACAACAAGATTATTCAATCATTTAACATGTGTTCTCAATCTCTCAAAAATATAACATTCAATTTTATGAGGAAAGTGTTTTTCAAATTATTTCACAAATATGAGAAAACAGATCTTTAAAAAAGATTTTCAATAAACATGCAACATCCAGAGAAATTCTGATTTAAACATCATATAGCATCTGATCACATAATCAGAATATTTAGATCATAAAAATATTCAATAAAATTCGGATCTAAAAATCTAAGGAATTCTAGTTTTTGTAAAAAATTATTTCAGCATGAAAGCACATAAATTCTCTCTACAATAACATAATATTTCAATCTCTAACATATGAGATTATGTGCAAGATCATTGAGAATTTAAAAACAAAAACAGAATAAAGATGAAGTAGAATGAACACAATGTGTGTAAAATAATACTTTCTTCTCTCTTAGATATCTCTCTCTAATTCTCAATATTTTTCTCTAAAAATATTAAACCCTCTTGTGTTTCTCACTTTATAAAATATGACTGAAAAAGTCTCTCAAAAAATCTTACTCCAATAAACTCTCAAATGAAGTTTATATAGGTGAGAAAACATTATTCTAGAAACTATAAAATTAAGGGTTCAGATTAAAAGATATTAATCTAGGATTGTGATTAATTAGAGTTAAAATAGATTTTAACAACTTAACAAATTAAACAACTTAAACTGATGCCACTAACTCAGTCGGTTATAAAAGATTCAAGAACCTAAAACCACTAAAGATACAATCCAGTCTGGTATAGGGTTTTAGTTGTAACAAACTCTTCCAACGGATATAATCTGGACAGGTGGCACAGTCTCCAAACAAACTCTCCTAATAACCAACGGTTAAAACAGGTACTAGTAGGAAATAGGATATCCCTTTAACACGCCAATAGCTAAGTGACATAGCAGGTGTCTAAATCGCATGCATGGGTCAAGTAAAAAAGAACGAAACAGCCAAGGCTTCTACAAGCTGGTATAGGTGACAACGACCAAGTCCAAAAAGGTTTTAAAATGTTTAAAAAATTAAACTAGATCTCCTAGGTATCAGTCCATATGGTCATAGCAGGTAAAGGTTTAGACAGAGTAAACCTCAGTCAATTAAAGCCTAAGGTTCAAATCAAAATCTCATAAGGTACAACCTATATGAGATAATAGGACGAGATATTAGGATAGCCGAAGTGAGGTATGAGACTACCTAGTCTCTTAGTTGTACCAAAGGTCAAATAAACTTAAGTTGGAAGGTCTAAGTCATGACTAATGGTACGCTGTCTAGCTGGTACAAAGGGTCAAGTCCAGGTCGTCTCCGAAAAGGAGATTTCGGTGAAAAGCTATACTCAGTCAAAATAAGTTCCTGATAAAATCGTGTACGGCCAAAGGAACCAAGGCAATTCCAAATCCTTAGAAATAGGAGTACTGCTCCTATTCATCATATCACCGCCTAAAGCCACAGAAGCCATAAGTCTTAATCATATCAAAACGCTAAAGTCTATAGTTCTAAGATAATAGGAAGAAAACAGTCTTGGACTCATTAAATGAGTATGGCCGAAGGTAGCTATAGCAGGTAATATCAGTATGGTCAAATCTCTATGAATAAATAGGACGAAATCTGCATTAGGACTATAGCTCCTATAAGGTCAAAATCGTGTACAGCAAAGTGGGTAGCAACATCTCATATCTTGGTCAAAGTAACATTAATTGGTCAAATCACTTCCAAAAGGACAAGCAGGTAATAGCTTTGAACCTAATGACCACATCTACCAAATCAAATGGCAAAGCATAAAAAGATGAAATATTAAAGAACCTACCTTTACACTAACAGGTGGCTTGTAAAATATATGCTCCTAACCAAACAGCTAATGTCCTAAGGTATAATAAAGTTTGTAAAACCAATCCATACATGCATATCCAACTTATAAGCTATTAAACATAGCCACGCTTCCATACTCGTAAATTGATTTTCGAAAATTATTTTTCAAATCGAAAAATTAATTTTATTAATGAATTCTGAAAATCATTTTAAAAATAAGAAATTTATTTTAAAAATTATTTTTACCAAAAATAATTTAATTTCACCTTTAAAAAAATATTTACACAATTAATCACATTAACACAATTAATATATGCATGAGTGCCTAATGTGTCAAGTGCAAATGTGCAATATACGTGAATACCTTTACTCGGATATGTTGTTGTGTAGAGTGGAGGCATGTTGAGTCGTCGAGTAACGTTATAAGATGTACCAAGGAGAAGGCTCGAACTAAAAAATATGTTTTGACACAATATCCAAATTAGTTGAATCGCCTAAATAATGTAGACTCAAGTAAGTCAAATATTTAGGGTGTTTCAACTTGTTTAATTAATTGATAGTATTCAATAAATATTCATTGGTTTATAATATAAGATTTATTAATTTGAAATTTGGATTAAGTGTTTTAAATTAAATATTATCTAGAATTTTAATTTGATTAAAAAAATTTGCTAAACTCAATTCTCCCCCCCCCCCCCCCCCCCCCCCCGAGTATGATCTGGGCAACAAGCTTTATAGTTAAACCATGTTTGGATACATAAAATCCCTTGATGCAATAATTTTCATTTCAAACGAGAACGCTGCCAAAGAAAATGATAAACTCATTCTTGAGAATAAAATTTTAAAAAAGGATATTGAGGTTTTGAAAATTGATATAGGACAATATAACCCCGGTTTATAAAGGAAAAATGACTATGTGTTGAGAATTATTTGGGGGAATACTGATCATAATAGTCAAAGCCTAACTCGTTCCCTTGAAAAACAAAAACAAGGGCCTAACAAAAAATATATTGGTTATGAGAAAGAAAATGAGGATACGAATGGAGAAACAAGAATTTTGAAAACCCAATATATTACATAAATATCACATTACATAAAGGAATACAAAACTTTTGAAAAATGTCACAGTTGTTTAAAAATGTAAAAGAATCAATTTTTGCATTATTTGTAAAAATAATGATCACACATATGTTGATTACAAATTTGTTCATCGGATGTTGATTACCCATATTGTGGTAAAAATAATCATATTTTTTATGTTTGTATAATAAGGAAAAGAAAAAATTAATGAATGTAGGAAAATGATATCATCATACTCCTTCACTAACAAACAAAGACCCCAAACTGAAAGGTTAGAAAAATGTAATGTTTGTTTGTCATATTTTATAGGTACTTTAAGAATGACAAAAAGTCCTTATGCCCAAGAAATGTAAGAAATAACTTGGAAATGTGACAGATGGAATGTATAGAGAAGATACACCATGGTGGTAAAGAAAGAAGACAAATAGTGATGTGAGATCAAATGTTTGGCAAGTTCCTAAGGATCTAAAGAAATCTAAAATTGGGTATCATTTAACCTCAATTGTCAAATGCCTATTTATTTTTCCTTATAACTAAAACTAAAGAACATGGTGCATGAAATATTTAGAAAACACTACACCTCAAGCTCAATTTAACAATCACAATAACAAATATGTAATATAAACTTGTTTGATCAAATAGATCATTAAAAGCTTCATCACGTCTCAACTTATAACCATATGTTTGGAATATATCAACAATTTGAAAATGGTGAATATGAATTTATACTTTTAATCTCAATAACTTGAAAGTTAAAAGATACAAATAAATTAGACGAAATATTTGGGAAAGATTGTTGAAAAAGTAAAGTTTGTTATGAGAGTATATTTCTAGAAAATATTGGAAAATGATTTGAAGAAAATGATTGGATATTGAATGGATGTTGAAAGATAATGAAGATTCTTATCTTTAAGAAATGTGTGTTGGAAAAGAAATTGAGTTTGGAAATGCCTTGGAGTGAGAGAAAAGTGATGATAAGAGAAAAAAATATTTTAAGAATAAATGAAAAGATATAGTTTCACAAAAACTCTCAAGCTGACAAACGAATAAAATATGAGTAGATTTTGCACATTTGGTCTATCACAATAAATGAGTTTATGATAAATTGTCACATTATCCCAACACACATCGGAGACTAAATGAAGATATTGGTATATATAATTGATCTCAGATGACTTTCGCATAACAAACTCTATGTGATTTACATTTTACAAACATTAGAAATAATATTGAGATTTTTGGATTCACCAAAGTCTTTTTTAACTCATTCATACTTTTCAAAAAGTCACATTCATATGAAAACCAAATGTTTGAAGAAAAAAATTAGTCTAGAAAAAAAGATTTAAAGTTTCCTTTTCACAAAGAGTTATGATGGATACATAACAAAGTAAAACATTAATGTTATGCCTTCCATGAAACAAAACGGGAGATATAAATAAGTTTTGGATATAACAACCATGAAAAAGTTATAAACTTTGAAAACTCGAAAAGTCAGGAAGATTTCATACAACAAAACTTGTTTCAAAATTTATGAAAGATTGGAGGAGAAAAACTACTTTGAAAACAATATAAAGTTATTAAGAAAATAAAACTTTGGAAATCTATCGAAGAATCCTAAAATTCCATTGGCCTTTAACTCTGGTTAAATTTAAATACTTTGAAGGATTAGTTTATTATATCTCACACTCCTCACTATACCACCTTCACACCTAATCCTTGAGGTTTTATTTGATTAATTTATGTTAACATATGACTATGATTCGAAATCCTCAATATGCGATACATACAATTGAAGAATGTCAGCACAAATAAAATGATATATGTGACACATGATACTCGGGTAGATCATGTTAAATGATTGTGCCTTGACGTAATACTTCAATTATTTCTATAATATTCTTGAATTGAAATGCTTACACCGACATCGGTGCACAAATTTTATTGAAATGTATTAGGGATATAAGCTTGATATGATCATTACATGATTTACCTCATTGGAATTAATTATTGCATTTACATGTCCATGCCCCGTGAAGAATATGATCCATTATTTCGTATAAGCTTATCTTAATTTTTAAAACTTATGTAAAAAATATGCTATTATTAAACCATCTTTATAAAAAGTAACAAGATGATCAACACCATACTAGGTTTCTTAATTTAAAAAATAAAATGGAAAGATTATGACCGTGTAAACAAGTGGCAATGCCATATGGAGGATTCTCATGGAAACACCCTAAAAGTATGGAGGATATACCCTCAAAAAGAGAAAGGGAGATGTGAGAAGGTTTGGAAACAAGTACACACATAATTAACACTACTAAAACTACCTCATATATACTCATTTGATATGAATTATGTATTATCAGTCGATGCAACTTATAACTTGTTATTCATTTTTTATGCAAGATTCACTCCTACTTAAAAATCATCTTGAAAATATGATGTTATACCTTTTGAATGAAATATAATGCTTCCCAACATTTACACACTAACTCTATTTTCTAGTAAATGACTAGAGAGTCATCATAAAAGAAAAATGCAAAATATCATTACGAGAATCTATTGGTATTCCAAACTCCCTGAGTCTCCTTAAAATATTGAGATTTTCTTGGGAACAAAAATATACTTTTCAATATATGCCTTTTAATTTCACTCCTTCGGAGTTCCTTTTTGCTAATGACAAAGGGAGAGAGAAATGAAATGAAAAAAAGAAAGAAAAATGAAAAGTTACAACAAATGTGGAGAAAAATATTTATCAAAACCAAGTCTAGAAAAGGGGCAAACTTAAAATATTTTCTCAAACTATATTAATTGAATTATAATCATAAAAAATGGGAAGATTTTAAAAGAAAATGTATTTTCAAGTGTAAAGATTTTGTCTAAAAATGATCCAATTAATATATGACATCATTTCACTATCTTCTTTATAATGTTCTTGAAATGAAAACATGAACTCAAGACATGATGAGACATATCTCTAGGATTAAATCAAGTAAGCAACGAGATTATTAAGAGAATGGTCACCCAACGAAGATACATGTAAGAAAAAAATACGTATGATAATGTAAGAAATAACTAAGTTATCAAGAATAGTGATACATGTGATCAAACAAAACATGCAATCATGCAAGTAATAACCAAATTATGAAAAATAATCAAAATACGTCTCCACATCAAAGAAATATCATGATTCACAATCATACATAACAAGCAAGTCTACCAAATATCAATCATGGCATGAGAATAAGAAAGAATGTATTATAAATCATAAAATGAAAAGAAGAGAGTATGCACCATAGATCATAGAATTAAATGATGCAAGCATACACCATAGATCATAGCATGAGAATAAACAAGCATTCACCATAACAAACTTAAGATCATCATATTGTCACACCCCGCTAAATTCTGGCGTCGGTCGCCAGTAAAACTAAGCCGAACACGAGTAAATAAAAAACCATTCTCAGCATGACATGGATACGAGACATAAATAAATCAATCCACATGATAAATAATTGAATCAATCCCAAATGATAATAGTACTATAAAAATCATCACATGTTAAACTGCAATTACATCAAATCTCCAAAATATGAATTAATTTAAAATCTAAATAATCAACTGAATGTAAATACCCCAACTGAAATCTTTAAACATCTTTGGAACCGAATGGACCAAAAAAACCCAAATGAAGTCTCATAATGAAATACGACGGAAAGGAGAGTCTAAACTAAAAAAAATCATTAAATAAAAGCATTTCAATCTTCACCTCCAAACGTTATCCGATAATTCCTATGCAGATACTCCAGCACTACTACCTGAAAATGTTAGTCAATGCACGAGGTCAGATCCCCAAGCATGAATACACACTACTCCCCTCAAATAGAGCCCGTGAACCCAGACAATAGCATTATACGCAATAAATATCACAATACAGTATTTTAATTAATATAAGATAATTAACTGCAAAAAAGGTAAATTACTAACCACCCCCAAAGATTCTTATAAAATCACACCAATATCATTTTAAATATCCCACAACCCCAAATTGTTAATTTAATTAAATTAACCCAAATTACCATTATTCTCACTTTTTACTATGGCAGTCCTCCCGCCCCGGGTGGTAATTTCCACCAAAGTTTAACACTTCCCCATGTAAAAATGACCGCCGATCCGTTTAAACTGGCGATCCCGCAATTTGACAAGGTTCCATGCATGACACGACATAAAACGTCGATTGACCCATTTAAACTGTCGGCCCTCGCTATTTATGTCACCCATATTTTAATACCCGTCTTATTATCTTAGTTATTAATTCTCGATCATCAATTTCATAATTATAAAATCACCCCACCCTTTTTAACGATGTGAGATCCTCAAAATGCCCCTTAGTCCCATACCTAAGGGTAACCAAGTATACATAAGTCCTATCCTACATATAGGATGAATCACCAAGAGAAAACCCATCATAGTCTCATGCCTAGGCTAGAGAAAATGGCGATATAACGTAAAAATATTTCCCACCCCGAAATATAAAATCCCCACGAATTTACTAGTCCCATACCTAGCTAGTATAAATTTTAACCAAGGCCTACCCACTAGTCCCATACCTAGTAAGCATCCTAAACTAGGGTTGAGTTATATACTATCCCATTAGCCCCTCGTCCACGTAATGGAAAATGTGAATAAAATATATCACACAAAACACAATTCAATATGCACAACATAGCAATTTAATCACAAGGTTCCCAATTTAGTTTAATTGAATAAATAACATCGTCGTCATTTTCAACATAAATATTTACGTTCAATAATGTTATATTATTTAACATGCGACAATATTCAATGCGTCATAATCGTTCTCTTTTATAAGTCATTAAATTTATAAGAGCGAGCGCGTCCCAATAACCATATAAATAATCCCATGAAAACTCTACATGAGAATCTACACCCAAAATCATAAAAATCCAAAAATCTAACCTACGCACCCAAGGGTTTCAAAGATTAAATCATATTCAAAATTTTAGTAAAAATAGTCCCAAAATTTAAGTGTACACTTTCTCTAATTAAGTTACTAATTGATTTTAATCAAAAACACATGATTAATGGTTTAGGCGACACTTAAAATGCATAATACTAAAGGAAAGGAATAGAGTATTCATGGCTGAATAAAAGTTGGTTTAGAAATATGATCTTGAATGTGTATTACTCTAAATAAAATGAGAAATATTCGTTCTTTACGCTTCTTGAGAAAACCTGATTAATCTTAACAAAACTTGCGTTAAAAGTTACGTAGAATGGGGCTAGGGTTTGGAGGTTGAAGAAGATAAAGAAGATGAGAGGTCTATGATTTTTGAGATGGCTAAAATGTGTTTTAAAAGACCTAAACTCATCTCTTTATGTTTATATAACAAAAAGAATTAGAGTCCTAGTAAGATAAAAACAGTAAAAAAATATTTCGAATTATTGGACCGTTGGAATTGCCTGAAATTTTGGGGCGTAGTAGCTGAAGATGAGAGGAAGCTGCACAAAAAATTTTAGTTCGATCGGACGGTCGAATATTTTTATATATTTTTTTCTAGAGAGTTTTTTGTTTTGAGGACTCTTAGAGAGTTTTATGTTTTGAGGACTCTTCTAAACGGACCAAGAATTATATATACTCATATTAGGTGTCTTGTAATCTAGATTTTCGAATTTCAAATATAAAAAGAAACATATTTAATTATAAAAATAATTAAATCCAAATTTTTATTTTTTCTCTAATCTCCAAATTAATTAAATAATTAATTAATAAAAAATACAGGCTATTACATACTTCTCTACTAACAAAGGAATTCCGTGCTCGATATTAGACGAAGCATAAACATCAAATGTAAATCACGAAACATAAAATAAGGCTCACATACGCCTTCTCGTTGAATGCCAAACTTGGGCACCCATATACTGAATCCTACGCACACCTACCCCAAGAACAACAAAACAATATAAGACATACCTCAGCAAATCACCACTCGATTCAATCTCTGATAATCTTCGCAACACATAAATCCTCAAATCAAATAACATCATTGCATTGATATAAGACATACCCAAAATTTATTCTAATGATCTTTCAAATAATTAACGTCTCCAAAATCAACTCTAAGGATCCTCACATCTGTGGCCATCCCCGGATATATCCCCTAGTGGCAGGAGAGGATCCCTCTAGGTTCCGCGCGTCCCTTTCGATAGCGCTTCGGTCGGCGTCAGTGAATGAGGTGAAATTGTAGAGAGATAGAGTCGCCAGTCTATTTTACTCAAAACAGAAAAAGGAAAAGGGAGCCATCCCGAAGGACAGCATCCAAATACATACTGATACATACGAAACCAAAATGATTCGAAAGGGGTCCGGAGGCAAAGTTACGAAATGGGAAGGTGTTAGGTGTAACAACCCGTCCTTTTTGGGGATAATTAAATTCCATAATTGGGTATAAATTGGAAATTTGAGGAATTTCTCGAAATAGTGATTTTTGGGATTTTCAAGGATTAGATGATTTTCGATGGGTGTTGTAATTACTTTTGGGATTAAATATGTCGAAGTATTTTAATTATATGTCACTATTGAGTAAAGAGAGAAAAGGTAAGATTTTAGTTGGAAAACTCGCAATGAGATACAATGGGTTAAAATAGTGAATTCCGATCAAGTACCTCGGACGAAAATTTCGACTGCGCAGTGAGTCTCAGAATGGCCGAGATAGTCAGAAAAGAGTGTTTGATGGTCGAAATTGAGTTTCGGAAATTTTTAAATGAATAGGGACTCGCAATTGAGTAAACGAGTCATTTTTGGGTTTTAAGGGGTATAAACCCTTTTCTCCCTATATAAGGAGGGTGAGGGGGAGAGAATAGAAAGAAAAGAGATAAGAGAGAGAGGACGGAAGAAAAAGAAGATAAAAGGGAGATTTCGGGCCAAACTCCGCCGGACTCGACTCGGGATCGTCGGATTTTATCCACAAGGCAAGTGTTTACTTGCTTTATTTACTTTTGAGCATAAATCTCATATCGTAGTTTTCTAATAACAAACTCTAAAGATTTTGGGTTGGGTTTTCGGGAGTTAAAAAGAATAAACCCCAATAACTTTTCAAGTTGAGAAACTTAGGATTCAATCGAAATTAGTTGTTGGCTTTGGGTTTTAGGATGTTTGGAACCCTTGTTATATGTGTAGATGTTGTTGGTTGAGGTTGTAGGACGTTAGAGATGGAGATAAAAATTTAGGAGAAGCTTTAATGGCCGAAACAGCTTCTCGAAGAAGAAGCTGCCTCCCATGATCGATCGATCGAGGGTAGAGGATTGATCGATCGAACTATCGATCGATCGACAACCAGGGGTCGATGAAACCATCGATCGATCGACGACCAGGGGTCGATCGATCGACCCTTCAGGAAGTTTGATAATTTTTCCTAGGGTTAATTGGATGGGATGAATTCCAATTTTAATTGATTCTAGATTATTTAAGAAAAGAAATAAGTAATCTTTTAAGAGTAAATAGTCATCCAATGGAGGGAATCTATGGGAACCAAGTGAGTGTTTTATGTGTGTGACACTAAAACTATATTTTTGAGGAAAATATAATAATTGAGAAATTAGGAGGTTGGGGTTCCTACAATAGGGTGGGGACCTCTAAATGATTGTTTGGACAAGATATAGTCCTTTGGCTTGTGGGAAGGAAATCCACAACCTATTTAATTCAAGGGTATTCAAGGATGAATATCAATTAGGATAGTTTTAGTGGCTATTTTGGCCTATATCATTATACATGAGGGATAACATAATTATGTTGATGATGGTTGAGGGAATCCTATGAGATTCTTAGGATGAATTGGAGAATATACTTATTTAGTTAATGTAAATTGGTATATTTGGAGATATCAACTAAACCCTTAGATGGAAATAAGGTATTTATTACTTATCAAGTGAGGGAATACTTTTGATATGGTATCGTGAGTATGTGAATGTATGAATATGATTCTTTGAGAGAATCATTGGGATTATTGGTCATCGCTATGTGTGATTGGTAATTATGGCCGTTTATATATATTCAAGGAGGAATGTATAGTGTATATACTATGTAATTAAGGTATATATAAGATATGATACGGATATGTGTGTGTGTGTGTGTGTGTGTATATATATATATATATATATATATATATATATAGGGAGAGGTTCACAAGTGGACCAAAAGAATGGACTTTTTAATGGACTTAACAAAAAAGACTAATAAGTCTCGTTAGTGGGTGCCGCTGGCGCGGACCAATTACACCAAGGAATTAAAATTAGTGGGTTATTAGTCTTTTTTGTTAAGTCCATTAAAAAGTCCATTCTTTTGGTCCACTTGTGATCCTCTTCCTATATATATATATATATATGTGTGTGTGTGTGTGTGTGTGTGTGTGTGTGTGTGTGTGTGTGTGTGTGTGTGTGTGTGTGTGGGTACCCGAAATCATGATCGTGGACCTGGACGAGTAGCCCAATTTCGGCGCCCCAAAGTCCAGACCCCTTATTTGATTGTGATCCGGTCTCTTCCCACGTTCCTATTAAGGGAGTTATAGGGAGAGATGGAAGACGTGGGGAAATCCAAAACCCCCACTCACCTAAATGTACATATATATTGAACCCTAGGTCCGGGGCAAAGGGACAAGTGGTATTCTCTGTAATCACTCTCCGGAGTATATAGAAATAACACCGACTGCACCACCGTGGACGTAGGCACATCTTTGTTGAACCACGTACATCCCTTGTTGTGTGATTGCCTTTCCCTTATTTATTTGTGTTGCACAATAATTGTCACCACAATTGGTGTCGTCTGTGGGAAGCGTTTATCTTCCCTGAGGAAAGCCCACACCAAAAAAGGAGTTTAAAATGTCCGGTCACAGCAGCAATGCCCCCCAGGCAGGGGATATTCAAGAACCACCTTCTCTTCGCATGATTAGGTCTGAAGTTCGACGTGCACATCAGAGGGCTCGCTTAGAAAGTACAGCCTCAGAAGAAAGCCAAGGACTAGCGAGGTCCACGCAGATATCCAGGTTGATTGATGCATACGAGGCAAGGCTCCATGAGCAGAGAGAGTCTTCTCGCAGGCACGAGGCATAGAACGCTCGCTTGAAAAGAAGACTGGAGAGAGAGCTTCAGCATGATAATAGGAGACGTCCATACTGCACTCCTAGCCCTCAGTCGAGCAAGTCTTGAAGTCGAGGAAGGATCCCTAAGCGAGAATCTCAAAAGGTTGAGGGAGGAGAATCAGACGACGACCTCCCCGAGCAGCTGCGAAGAGCTCGCCGTTACCAGAGCCCTACTCACAGCAATGAGAACATAAGAAATCTGGTCCACAGGGAGATAAACCAACATCCTGCCCACCGCGGTACCAGATCAACCCGAGAACTCGTTAGACGAGCTCTCAAAACCCAGATGAAGTCACCTTTTACGAGGGAAATTAAAGAAGAAGAATCCCCCAAGAAATTTTCCATTCCAAGGTTCAAGATTTATGACAGTAAGACTGATCCCATTGATCACGTCAGGCAGTACCGACAGGCCATGACCCAATGGAATCACTGGGTCGCGCTAATGTGTAGAATGTTTCCCTCGAGCCTGCATAACGTAGCGCAGAAGTGGTTCGAAAGGCTCCCTCACCGATCCATTAGGAGTTTCAAGTACCTGGCCGAGCTCTTTAGGACCCGATTCATTATTAGTAGCTCCCATCCCAAAAGTATGGATGCTTTGCTAACAATGAAGAAAATGCCTCAAGATACCCTCCGAGACTACGCAAAAAGGTACTGGGAATTATTCAATGAGGTCGAGGATTGTTCGCAGCAAGTGGTAGTGGCCTCTTTCAAAATTGGGCTACCCAGTTCTTCCCTTCTATACAAGTCCCTGACGAATAAGGGGGCTATAACTATTGATGACCTAATGGCTCGCATCAAGAAGTACGCTAAGGTGGAGGATATCACCCGCCTCAGTACTGAAGAAAACGATCGAGCTAAACTCACTACCAAGGGCAGCGATAAAGCTGAGAATCAGAAGAAAGGAGGAAAGAACGGGGGAAAGTGTCTCCAAGAACGGAGGGAACAATGATGCGTCGAACGCATTTTAGGCGGTCAACACCGTCTTCAAAGAACCAATTTACAAAATTCTCGCGAAGATCAAAGACGAGCCATTCATCAAGTGGCCCAGGAAGATGGGAGGAGATCCCTTGAAGAGGAACAATGCGCTATGATGCGCTTTTCACAAATAGGAAGGACATAAAACTGAGCATTGCAAAGCTCTTAAGTCTCACCTCGAAGAACTGGCCCAGTCCGAGCATTTGAACGAATTTGTGGAGAAAAAGGCAGAGAAAGTGGCTGCCAATTGAGAGGCAAGGCATGACAACGTGCTCGAAGATGACGCTGGACATGAGTTCGCGATAATTCACGGAGCATCTGATGCCAAGCAGATCCAAGGAAATATAGCTTGAATGGAGATGAAGAAACTTACAGCGATAATGCAGGCTTTTCAGATCGATCCAGAAAAGTCACAGTCAGGAAAGCGCCGACGAGCAGATGACGTCAACTATAACAAGCATATTGTTTTTACAGATGAAGATCTGGTGGGAGTGAGAACCCCACATCACGATGCTCTGATCATTACCCTCAGGATAGCTAACTTTGACGTCGAAAAGTTGATCATCGACCAAGGAAGCTCGTCCGAAGTAATGTATCTCGACCTATTCAGAAAATTAAAGTTAAGCATCGCTGACCTAAAGGAAGCTACTGTATCTTTAATTGGTTTCGCTGGAAAAATAGCTATACCCTTGGGAAAGATTATACTACCGGTGCACGCTGGAAACGTCTCTAAGATGATCGAGTTTTTAGTAGTTGACATCGACTCGCCATACCAGGCCATCCTCGGTAGGGGATGGCTTCATGCGATGAAGTCAGTCTCCTCGACCTACCATCAGAAACTCAAGTATGCAACTGAGCGAGGAGTAATGGAGATCTACGGTGATTAAGCAATGGAGAGAAGGTGCTTTATAGCAGCCATCCGACCAAAGCCAGAGAAGAAGGTCGATCAACCCAGCGAGAAAGTTGAAGAAGGTCTGACACCTTTTAAATAGCAATTAAAGTACGGAAGACCTGGAGTAAAGGAGATCAGGCTCCCGCCCTCTGAGCGGGTCGTCGAGGACCTAGTAGAATTTATGGCTGGAGATGGCGACAGTAATAGAATATTCTTTATTGGAGCATCTCTCACGACCAAGAATAGAAGGAATTGACAACTCTACTGAGACGCAACATAGATATTTTCGCATGGGAGCCATACGAGCTGCCTGGAATCGATCCTAATTTGGTCTGCCATTAGATGCACGTCGATCCTGCCTTCAAACCAATCACACAGAAGGCACGGCAAACTGCACCCGAGAAGGCTAAACCGGTAGAGAAGGAGGTCGAAAAACTGCTAGATACAGGATCCATACGGGAAGTGCAATTCCCCAAGTAGTTATCCAACCCAGTAGTAGTTCCAAAAAGCAACGGAAAGTGGAGAGTCTGCATCGACTTCACTGACCTCAACAAAGCGTGCCCTAAAGATAATTTCCCCCTCCTAAAAATAGACCAACTAGTGGATACCACTGTAGTTCACGAACGAATGAGTTTTCTAGACGCATACTCAGGGTATCATCAGATCCCCTTGTATGCCCCTGACCAGGACAAGACAGCGTTCATCACGACAGTTGGATTATACTACTACAAGGTTATGCCCTTTGGGCTCAAAAATGTAGGGGCAACCTATCAGCGATTGGTCACCAAGATGTTCAAGGACCAGATGGGAAACACCATGGAGGTCTACATCGATGACATGATCGTTAAAATTAAGAGGAAAGAAAATCACCTCTCAGACCTGTCAAACACCTTTGAAATCCTCAGGAAGTACCGAATGAAACTTAATGCAAGCAAGCGTTCTTTCAGTGTCCAATCAGGAAAATTTCTTGGGTACTTGGTCAGTAAGAGAGGCATTGAGGCTAACCCAGACCAAATCGATGATATTAACAGGGTACAACCACCTCGAATAATTCAGGACGTACAGAAGCTCGCTGGTATGCTCGTGCCTTAAATCGCTTCATCTCTAAATCCTCCGAGAAATACAAGCCTTTCTTCCATCTTCTGAAGGGGAATAAAGCAGTAGAATGGAGCCCAAATTGTTCGCGAGCACTAGTCGAGATCAAAGCTTACTTAAGCTCTCCACCAATGCTCATTATACCACGGCAAACAGATTCTCTGTACCTCTACCTCTCCGTTTCCAACCACACTGTCAGTTCTGCGTTAATATACGAGGTTGCAGGAATCCAACACCCTGTTTATTACGCGAGAAAGACCCTACTCGACACCGAGCAAAGGTACCTACAGTTGGAGAAGCTCGCCTACGCACTAGTAGTGGCCTCGAGGAAGCTGAAGCACTATTTTGAAGCCCACACTATCATCGTCCTTACATCGCACCCCCTTAAGGCAGTCCTGAGGAAAGTGGATTTGTCGGGCAGGCTGTTTAAATGGTCAGTCGAGCTCGAGCGATTTGACATCCAATTTCAACCAAGGACCGCAATCAAGGGACAGATCCTTGCTGATTTTATAGCCGAATTCACTGGCGACGTAACTTCCAACCGACCTCAACTACTAAGGAAAAAGGAGAACCAAGCGATAGTGGGAACCTAGAAACTGTTTGTTGATGGAGCCTCCAATTGACAGGGGGCAGGGGTAGGCATTGTCCTCGTTACCCCAAAAAATACAATCCTTGAACAATGAATCTGGCTTGGATTTGCAGCCTCCAACAACGAAGCAGAATACGAAGCCATAATAGCCAGCCTCCAGAAGGCACACACTTTGGGAGCAAAGCATTTACTGGTGTTCGGCGATTCCCAATTAGTCTCCAATCAGATAAGTGGAGATTACAATGCAAAAGATGAAAGAATGGCAGCTTACCTCGCCTTAGTTAAAAAATTAATGGCGAGCTTCGAAGAGATCAATGTCCAGCAGTTTCCCAGAGGGCAAAATAGCCATGCTGATGCCCTAGCATCCCTGAGTTCAGCAATCGACTCCGACCTAAAAAGAACCATCCCCATCGATTTCCTCACTCACCCGAGAATCCACGATAGCAGGATACCAGGCGGGAAATAGGTACTCCAGGGGGGATCAGCTCCCAGCTGGATGGACCCCTTAAGGGAATATTTGAAGGATGGCACGCTCCTGAATGACAAGAAGACTGCCCACCAGATAAGAGTCAAAGATGCTCGCTTTCACTTATCCCTAGAGGGAAACCTGTATAAGAGATCCTTCTTCGATCCCTACCTCCAATGCATTCACCCAGGGAATGTCGAGCAAGTGCTACATGAGATTCACGAAGGAGTCTGTGGAAGCCATATCGGAGGAAGGTCTCTAGCTTTTCAAGCAATAAAGGAGGGCTATTGGTGTCCATATATGCAAAGGGACTCTGCGATGTATGTACGTAAGTGCCTTAAGTGCCAACTTCACGCTCCTATGGTCCACCAGCCTTCTAGCGACCTAAAGTCAATGTCCAACCCATGGCCATTCACCCAATGGGTAATTGACATCGTGGGACCACTACCCATCGCTACCGGCAACCGTAAATATCTATTGGTTGTAACTGACTACTTCACCAAATGGATCGAGGCGGAACCCCTGGTGAACATCTGAGACGCATATATGATAAGGTTCATATAGTGAAATATAATCACTCGCTTTGGTGTCCCCAGAACCATCATCACCGACAATGGAACACAGTTTGAAAGCGGATCCTTTTAGTGTTTCTGTAACGAACACGGTATCAGTCACCACTTCAGTTCGGTGGCCTACCCTTAGAGTAATGGCCAAGCTAAGGCTTCCAATAGGACTGTGATCGACGGATTAAAGAAGCGATTGGAGAAAGCCAAAGGTACATGGGTAAATGAATTACCACACATTCTATGGGCTTACCGAACCACTCCACGGCGAGAAATAGGGGAAACCCCATTTTCGCTAACATATGGGATGGAAGAAGTCATCCCACTAGAAGTTGGTTTGCCGACAATGAGGTCCAACCTTGTCGACCAGGGCCATGATGATGCAGCATTTCTCGCTGAGCTCGACCTAGTCGACGAGCATAGAGAGATAGCCTTAGTAAAACTAGCGGGCTATCAGCAACAGCTCGCGAGGCATTACAGCAAAAGGGTTAACCCAAGGACATTCCGAGTTGGGGACTACGTTCTAAGGAAATTCCTGGGCAGTGCAGTAAAACCATCAGACGAAAAGCTAGGCCCAAACTGGGAAGGACCCTTTAAGATAACAAAAGACGATCTGCAGGGCGCCTATCACTTGGAAACGATGGAAGGTAGAGAAATACCACGAGCATGGAACACAGCCAATCTCAAGAGATTCTATTTTTAGATCTTTCTTTTATTCTTTTATTATGGAACTAGAAGTTCATTTCCCTTAGCATTAATGAAAGTTATTTAAATGATTGCATTCTAGTAAGTGACAGCTATATGAGCTTTATCGCACATCTTTTCCAAATGACAGGCACATTGATCACTACACCATAGCAGGGGAGTATCCCTCCTCAGGTCATCATTATGAAACACGGGGGACCTCTTAGCATTGCCCCTGTCAATATATGAAGTCCTGTAGGGGATCCTTAGCTAATATGGTCAAATTTTATACGGGTCATCAAACCTTCATTGGTTGAATAAAATCATGATCGTATGAAGCATCCAACACCAGGTGTGTCCTCGCCAATTGCCACACTTAGGCCTAAAGGAGTGTGACGACACGACCAAAAAGGTAAAGTGATGAACAATGGTATCCCGATTTTATACTGGACTGGGAGGACACTTGCGTAACAACACAAACTTAGAAGATTATAAAGCAGCAAGAATATGAAGAATATAATACACTTGTTTAGTCGGCAAATTCGCCCAAAACATAAACTTTATATTAATTCATCATTTTTACAACAATGGTGATACATATTTAGTCGGCGAGCTCGCCCAAAGCATTTACACTATCAAAAATACAAAAAGCAACAACTGGCAAAATCTCAATGGGGGTGAGGCCTCTGAGTGAGATAATCATCCACTCGAGCTCTTCGTCTGTCAACAGGAGCAGGAGCTAACTCTTCCTCAACCTTATTCGCATTCGACTCCAATAATTACCGAGGGATGGCATCGATGGGGATCCATAGATCATCCCTCCGAAAGGGGTTAGGCATCAGGGTAGAGGGAGAAATCTCATGGCGATACCAGAGCAACGAGTTCCTCGGGAGTTACAGCTCCTTCAAGGCACTCAACCACCCCCTGAAAAAAGAAAGCTATTCGAACTCTGACAACCTTGTTGGAGCATCTGACCAACCCTGGTCGTAGCTATCAGCCCACACTTGTCGAGGAACTTTTTTGAATAAGTGCCTCAACCGAGTAACGTCCCTCTGGAGCCCAGCAGCAATCACATTCTCCCGTTGAACATCGTCACGGGTCTCCTCCATTTCTCTTGTTGAACCCCTGGTGTTCTTGCGAGCTCGTGGAACGATTGGAAGAGAAGGACCCTGTAATGCAGGAGGCACATCACTCTGACCAGGTCTAGCTTGCGATGATGAGGAACCCTGCAATAATGTTAGAGAAGTGCTCAGTGTATGCTCCCTAAGTCGTGAGACCTCTCTCCTCAGAGCCTCATTCTCCTGTCGGAGAACTTCCCCAACTTGGTTGACATCTTCTTGGACTGAGGCACCAATGTCCTCTAGCTCTTGAAGCTTGTCCTTCAGCTTGGCAATGAGCTCTGTTTGCTTTATAAATCGCTTTTTCCTCAGTCGCAGAGACTTGTAGATCCTAATAAAAGTGTGACGAACTTCGGAGCTCACATTGGGCCCCAACATCCTTCCCAATTGGGAAGTAGCAGGAATGTAATCATCAATATCAATCAACTACAAGCAATAAAAAGACAAGGGAGAGAAGGAGACAAATCAGTGCGATGAGAAAAAGGAGCCTTTTCATTAATAAAAGTTGAAATTACACCGAACAGCAAAAAGAAAGTTTACAGACAGAAAAAGCAAAAATACAAAGAAATCCTAGAAGATAGCTAGTTAGAAACCTCAGGTTGCCCAAAGGTCGATGGTTGTTTCCCTTTGTCGGCATCAGGAGTAGCACCACCCTCACTAGGAGTAATATTTGTCGCCACAATGAGAGAAACATCAGCAGGGGCCGTTTGGGGGACAAGGTTAGTGACTTCGATAGCTGGGGTAGGGGTTCATCTATAACTGGCCTCGGCCCTGGGTCGTGTTCATCAAATAAAGGAGATGCAACATCCACTCCGGCAGCTATGAGGTCTTTGTTCCAGCCCTTCTTAAAGTTCAGACGACTAATATAGCCTATCTGAACTTTAGCATCCTCGTAGGCTGCAATCCAACCAGAATTATATGAGTCTTCCTTGGCAGTGACCACCTCAGACTCCTTCTTCTTCAGCTCCTAAGAGAGCACTCTGTTCTCCTCCACGACGGCCTGCTTGCACGATCAAACCAGGTCCTAGGCTTGTCGCAGCTCATTCAAATCTTTAACTGCTGCGTCCTTCTCCCGGTTAGCTATAGTAAGAGCCAGGTCGGATGATATCCAAGCAGCGTCGACAGCTTTGAAACCATCCTCGAGCTCCGTACCTTTTAGCTTCAAGGCAGCATTTTCTTTCTCCAGCTCACTATTTTTCTTCACCAGCTCATCGTGTGAATGATATAGCACTGTAAAGTCAGTCACAAACTGCAAGAAGAAGAAAATATTAAAAGAAAGAAGTGATGGAATACGTAAAAACATGGGAGAAAAGAAAAAATATTACCAAAGCTAGCCTCTGGCTAGCCTGAAGGGCTAATTGCTCAGACCCCAGCACCCTTTGGCTATCAGCAGGGAGAACTGCCCTCTCGAGCAGTGTGGGGGGCAACTGAGGGGAAATTACGGCTGAAGCTCCCTCAGGCAGGGCAAATATCGGGACCAAGTCTTGCCCAACCTTTGTCCTAGCCTCCATCTTCCTCCTCTCTTCCTACTTCTCCTTCTCCATCCTTCTCCTCTCCTTCGACCTCTTCTTCTCCTCTACCTTCTTCCTCTCCTCCTTCTTCTTTATTTCTCTCTCTCTTACTTGCTCTTCTTCTTTCCTCTTCTTCTCCTGCTCCTGAGCAAAAGAGCGAGAACCCATAGCCACAGACCCAGAGCTAGACTTCTACTTTTTCGACCTCTGTGCGAGAAGCATATGGTCTTCATCATCGTTGTCCCGAATTAAGTTCTTCCTTGGAGGAGCCATTTCCTCATTTGAGCTACTAGATGTGATCAATGACTCTCGAGCTTTAGAGACCTCCCCACGATCAGAGAAAACTGCTAATTTCTAACAAGGAAACCTTCTTGCCAATAGTCCTTAAGGGAATCAGGTAGATTTACTACCAATACCCTGTCAGGGATCCTAGATTTCAGATAGAGGGCACCAGAGATTGTTCGAGAAAAGGAATAGCAAAAACGGACCTCGGCGAGCCCTAACCTAGTACCATACAACTGATTTATCATATGTACGCCATTAACTATTTTCCACACATTGGGCGATCATTGCGCAGGAACAATATTAAAATAGCCAAAGAAATGCAAGAACAAATCATTGGGAGGAAAAGTGAGTCCCCCCTGGGAAAGAAACAAAACATGGATCCAGTGGGCGTCATCTATCTCTCTAATATTTCTAGGAGAGGAAGCGCAGCACTCAATATCTACCCACTCAGGGATGTTATAAAACTTCCTAAATTTAGAGACCGATCTATTCCCAATCTTCGCCATTGGAAAACCCTAGAAAACTACAAACTTAAAGAGAAAGTACAAAGAAAAGGCATAGGAAACTTATAAAATAGAAGATCAATTCAAACAATGAAGAAGCACGGGCCCAAACAATAAGGAAACAGTGAGAATGGAGATTGAGAGAAGAAGGTACGAAGTGCTAGAGCTCACGGGGAATGGAAGAGTGCTGGAAAGATTGAAACGACGATAGAAAAGTGGCTATTCCAGAATACCTTTAAATTTTGCTAATCATAGTGCGCAAAATACGAAGTGGATGCCGCTAAAATCAACTTCACAACCTTCGAAGAGTTGCACAATGAACAAAAAAGCCATTATGGCTAATCATTTAAATTTATTTTGCCCAAAACATGGCCCAACAAACTTAGGGGAAATTGTGGGTACCCAAAATCATGATCGTGGGCCTGGACGAGTAGCCCAATTTCGGCGGCCCAAAGTCCAGACCCCTTATTTGATTGTGATCGGTCTCTTCCCACATTCCCATTAAGGGAGGTTATATGGAGAGATGGAAGACGTGGGTAAATCCAACACCCCCACTCACCTAAATGTACATATATATATTGAACCCTAGGTCCAGGGCAAAGGGACAAGTGGTATTCTCTGTAATCACTCTCCGAGGTATATAGAAATAACACCGACTTCACCACCGTGGACGTAGGCACATCTTTGCTGAACCACGTACATCCCTTGTTGTGTGATTGCCATTTTACATTCCTTGTTCTTATTTGGTGCTTGCCTTTCCCTTATTTATTTGTGTTGCACAATAATTGTCACCACAATATATATATATATATATATGTGTGTGTGTGTGTGTGTGTGTGTGTGTGTGTGTGTGTGTGATGGTATATATATGTGTAAAGCATACCCTCTCTAATACTATCATTAGGAAATTGCGTGATGAGGGTGAGCACCCTGGCTCGAGGAGCAGGGTGTGCATATTCTCCAGGTCATAGCGTCCATTGTGATATTGTGTGATTTTTATTAGGGGTGAGACGTGGTGGGTATGTTTCGTCTCATTATCGGGGAGGAACTATGACCGCTTCCCAGATGTTGTGTGCATGTGTTGGTCGCGATGTCAGTGATATTAAGTCTGACCGTTGGTCCCCAGGATGGTATATGAGTGATGCCCTGGAAGATGATAGCATTGAGAGACCGCATCCTCGAGTTATAGCTCGTTGGGATGGTTGTTGATGATGCTGGGAATCAGCACCACCAGGTGAGGTGTTTTGCAAGCTCAATATAGATGAAACAATGGCAACATAGCAGTATAAAGAAGATAAGAATGAGGTGAGGATATGAGGAGATTAACACCGGAATATGGGTGGTTCAGCCTGTTCTGGCCTACGTCCACAGTGAGCGTGTGAGTAATATCACTGACAGATGGTACTAATGACCATGGGTACAATTCCCTCAAGCTCTCTCTCTCTACTGTATATTTTGACAGGGTTTCTGCTAGGGTTGCATGAATGAGATCCCTTTTCAAGGTAGGGGATGACCCCTATATATAGTGCCTAGGGGGTGTAATGTACCCCCCATGCATGCAGTGAGCATGTGTGTGATATCCTCACCAATGGGGGAATGCCACCTGTCCTAGTCACATGTAAGCAATGATAATGAAATATTATCCCCCATGTGGAGAATAATCTTGTTACAACTGATTTGTGTCCAGGTGTCCTTATCCAAATGTCAACAGATGCTCGGCAGTCATGTTGGTGAATGACCTCGGCCCAAGAGAGGCCGAGCTGTAAAGGTTGGATGTCCGCTCAATCCGCGAAGTGTCACGAGGAGTCTCGGCCTGATGTCAGCCGAGACATATGTTTGGGTCGTCCAGAGCCGAGGTTGGGCTTGCAGCATGCTGAAGATTATTAATACCTCTGGTAGTCTCGGCCCAAGCCGAGGTAGGAGCCGTAAGGGGCTTCTTGTCCTCTCGGCCTATTGATGGCCGAGGTTTCTATTCCCGGGTGCTTTAGGATGCTGTTGATGTCTGCGACGTGCGTAGTGTCCTTGGGGAGGTCAATGTAGTAGTGTCGGCCGGGGCCGAGGTAGTCCTAGCCGAGGGATGATATTGTGGGTCCTTAACCCTCATTGGGCCGATCAAGGTCTCGGCCATTATCTCGGCCGAGGTAGGCATCCCTGGCTGAGGTTATACTTGGGCATATCAATCACCCCCCAGCCCTTAGTCATTTGCAAGAGCAGGTGGCTAGGGGATTCTTGCCTCCGAGGCCTGTTCACCCCAAGGCCAACACCTGCGTGACACCTGTCCCAAGCCAAGGCGTGCCCACTTGGTTGGCATCTGCTGTCAGTTGTCCCTTGGGCTTCCCAAGGCAATGATGAGCCTTGGGAATCGTGCTCAAGTATTTAAAGGTTAAAAACATTTCTTCCTCATTTCTCTCCTTCGCGCCCTATTTTCTGCAACTCTCTCTCTCTTCGAAGCTCCCTCGTTCTAGCGCTTGTTCTGCAGGGGAATACCTTGTTTCTTGCACGACTTCCTCTATTTCATTCATCAACTCACCCTCAGGTACCTCCCCCTCTCCATCTCCTTCATTTTGGCATTTTAACTTGAATTTTCTGGTTAGGGTTTGAATTTTCCGGTGGTCATATGAGTTTTCCAGTGAGGGTTTGAATTTTCCAGTGAGCTAGGTTTTCTGCAAAAGTTCTTTGGTTTGATCTTTGGTCCCCTTAATCTTTCAAGCCAAACTCGTTTGTAGTTTTTAGGATTTTTCCTCAAGTTTAGGGTCTGCCAAAGTTTTGGGTCGTCCCCCGATGCTCAGACCCCTGTATCAACTTCTTGAAGACTTCCCAACTCTTAGAGAAAAGACCTTAGAGAAAATTAGGCAAATAGAGAGAGCTCAGGAAGAAGCTCGTAGGTCACAGGAGTTCCCTGTCAGACCTCTCTTTCCTCCACCTCTCAAGGTGGTATACCCTCGTCCACCTGAGAATTTCTATCAGACAGACGCCTCTGCCAATAACTTGTCGATGTCTGAGTCTGAGTCTTCCACCTCCGACCCGATGTCTATGGACTCTTTCCAAGAGGCCATGGACTTCACTCCTCAGGATGGTCAGGACCCTGACCAGGCCGAGGTTTCCAGCCGGGCCTCGTCCCAAAATGGCACAAGTACCTCAAGTTCTTCTTCAGAGGTTGAGCTTGTTGGGCCAAGTGTGGTTGTGCCTCCCATTCTAAATGCCATCCCACTGTCGTCCGTTACTGGGGCCGAGTTTGCTCAAAGGTTCCCTGGTCACCCGTCTACGTCTGCTCCAGCCGACGTTGAGTCTGACGACGATGAGGATGCCGAAAGTGATGTTGACACATCTGAGGCGGCCGAGTATGAAAGAACAGTTACTGAGGTGGATCTATTGCACTTTAGGTACTTATACTCCATTAGTCCCTCTATCCACTTGAGGAGACCTCTGAGGGAAGAGAGGGCCTACCATGGTCAAGATGGAGAGATCTGCTTGTACGAGCAGATGTTCAAGTTAGGTTTTCGTCTTCCCTTTCACCCTGTCATCAGGTCCATCCTTTCCTTCATTAACTTGGCCCCCTCACAGCTCTCTCCCAATGCTTGGAGAGTTATCATAGGGGCCATTATCTTGTGGAGGGCGGTCCACCACTCTGACCTCCCAGTTCAGGTCTTTGCTGGCTGTTACGTCCCCACCTCGGCCAAGAATCATCCAAGCTACTATCACTTCATGGCTCGGAGGCCTGAGAAAAAGATGCTCTTGGTCACTCAGACCTCCAATCATAATTGGAAACCTCGGTACTTTTTTGCCTCAGGGCTGTGGGAATTTGATCCTTCCATTCCCTCTTCCATTTATGAGCCGAGAATACCCCTTAAATGGGGAAATGTCACCATGTCTGCTAGGGCCGACCCTGGACTAAGTGTTCAAAATGGCAAAAAGGTGAAGGCCCTGCAAGACCAAGGGGCCCATGGGATGTTTGTCAAGTTCGAGCATCTGTTGACCCCCCAGTACCTCTCGGGGACGAGCTTAGGTGGAAGTCCCCTAGCTGAATTTGGTAAGGATTTTTATTTTTATTTAAAGTCTAACCTCTGATTATAATTACTTTATTTATGAGTCTTATCTTTTCATTTTTGCAGAAAGACCACCAGGCATTTCAGACGAGTTGTGGGAGATGGCAGCTCCAAGCCTGGCTAGACTTGTCAAGAAGACCGGTTTGAATGCTCCTCCACCTGCTCCCTCAACATCCAAGTCCAAGAAGAGGGCCCCTGAGGTCCATCCCCCTGAGGATCAGAGGCCGAGCTCCAGGCAAAGGAGGACTCCAGACGCTGCAATTCCTATCACAGCCGATACCTTAGCTGCTCGTTTGGACCAGCTGAAGCTTTCTGAGAGCGTGGTCGGCAACAGCAGGCAGGCCATGGACGCCCTTGCCAACGTGATGACTGATGCCGACAAGCGCTTTTACAGGGCCATGGACACTCATATGATGGTTGAGTTCGGCCTCCACAGAGCCGTCCAGGTATGGCTCGTTCATTTTGCCAAGTGCGACCTCTGAATTTATTTCCCTCTAACCTCTTCATTGTCTGTGCAGAGTGTGACTGCCATGTACCAGTTATCTAATTGGGCCTTGAGGAAATTGCCTCTGATCCAGAAGGGTCAAGAGGCTGAACAGGTGGAGAGCACCCTGAAGGCCGAGGTCGACCGTCTGAGGACGGAGTTGCAAAATGCTGAGACCAAGGCGCAAAATTCTGAAAACAAGGCCCAAGTCCTAGAAAAGGATATCTCTGCACTCATCCAGAGCCACACCAAGTCCTTGAAGGACAAGGATGATGCCCTGTAGAGGAAGGTTAATGCTGCTGTGAAGGCCTCTCTTGCAGATGCCTCTGAGAAAATAATTGTTGATTACAAGGTCTCCGCAGAGTTTGTAGGTTTTGGTCTTGAATACCTTGAAAGGGGTATCAAGGCCACCACCAAATGGGCCGAGGTCAGGGAGGCCGAGGTTGGCACCATAAAGGCCTCCGACTTTGTGGGCCTCGGCCTTGCCGACACTCAGTTTGCCCAGGCCTTACAAGAGATAGAGGACGAGGCTGTTGCCCCTAGTCAGACTGTTACTCTGGAAGGGACTGATCTCGGGGGGACTGACCCTGCAAATGAAGTGGCTGAGGTGACCAATGCCGAGCAGGCAAATCCAGCCGAGACATCGAATGTTTCTCCCTCAGATGTTTGACTTGGCCTTGTATTTTGCATTTTTTTGTTTTGACTTGTAATCTTGCATTTGTAATTTCTCAGACATGTAAATATTATGCAATTTCTTTCATTGAACGCCAATGTCTTCCTTCATCTTGATCTCTGAATGTATTTGAATGCCATGCAATCTCTGAAGTCATTATTTAATATGATGCCATAACCATTACTTAAGAGTCTGAGGTCCTCTAACCAAGGTGTTTGTGGTTAGCCTCATAATAAATCACCAAATTAATGATTGTTAAGGGTTTGGGGTCCTCTAACCTAGGTGTCTGAGCTCAGACCTCGTCACCACCGCGTGATGTTATGAGGGTCTGAGGTCACCACCTGGGCCGAGGTTAGCCTCATAATAAATCACCAAATTAATGATGTTAAGGGTCTAAGGTCCTCTAACCTAGGTGCCTGAGGTTAGCCTCATAATAAATCACCAAATTAATGGTGTTAAGGGTCTGAGGTCCTCTAACCTAGGTGTCTAAGGTTAGCCTCATAATAAATCACCAAATTAATGATGTTAAGGGTCTGAGGTCCTCTAACCTAGGTGTCTGAGCTCAGACCTCATCACCAATGAGTGATGTTATGAGGGTCTGAGGTCATCACCTGGGTCGAGGTTAGCCTCATAATAAATCACCAAATTAATGGTGTTAAGGGTCTGAGGTCCTCTAACCTAGGTGTCTAAGCTCAGACCTCGTCACCACCGAGTGATGTTATGAGGGTCTGATGTCACCACCTGGGCTGAGGTTAGCCTCATAATAAATCACCAAATTAATGATGTTAAGGGTCTGAGGTCCTTTAACCTAGGTGTCTGAGCTCAGACCTCGTCACCACCGAGTGATGTTATGAGGGTCTGAAGTCATCACCTGGGTCGAGGTTAGCCTCATAATAAATCACCAAATGATGTTAAGGGTCTGAGGTCCTCTAACCTAGGTGTCTGAGCTCAGACCTCGTCACCAATGAGTGATTGTATGAGGGTCTGAGGTCTGAGGTCATCACTTGGGCCGAGGTTAGCCTCATAATAAATCACCAAATGATGTTAAGGGTCTGAGGTCCTCTAACCTAGGTGTCTGAGCTCAGACCTCATCACCAATGAATGATGTTATGAGGGTCTGAGGTCATCACCTGGGCCGAGGTTAGCCTCATAATAAATCACCAAATTAATGATGTTAAGGATGGAACGAGAATTTGTCATGGAAACTGATCTTTATTAACAACCTCTTCTCAATAAGATGGTACATTTACAATTTACAAATTGGATTCAACATCATATGAAATATCTCTTTAGGTGGTCAGCATTCCATGGGTTGGTGAAGGGTTCTCCCTCTAGGTTTTCTAGCCTATACGTGCCAGGCACAACCTCTTCCGTTACTCTGTAGGGGCCATGCCAGTTCGGGTGTAGCTTGTTTGTTTTCTGTAGGGTCTTCTTAAGCACTAGGTCTCCTACCGCAATGGGTCTTGATTTCACCCTTTTCTTGTAGAATTTTGCTGCTCTCTGTTGGTATGCTTCTTTCCTGACCTCTGCGGCTTCCCTTCTTTCTTCAATTAGGTCCAGGTCTAACCTCCTCCTTTCCTCGTTACTGTCAGGATCGTAGGTCTGAACCCGATGAGTTAGTAGGCCTATCTCCGTTGGTATGACAGCTTCTGAACCGTGTGCCAGCATGAATGGGGTTTCTCCCGTGGGTGTCCTAGTTGTGGTCCTGTAAGCCCATAGCACAGCGTAAACCTCTTCTATCCATCTCCCCTTCGCGTCTTCTAACCTCTTCTTGATTCCGTCCAAGATAGTCATGTTTGTGACCTCAGTCTGGCCATTAGCCTGAGGTCGACCAGGAGATGAGAAGAATTGTTTAATCCCCACACTTTGGCAATACTTCTCTAAGGAGGAGTTCTTGAACTGGGTCCCATTATCTGAGATGAGCGTGTTTGGGAGTCCATACCTACATATGATGTTCTTCCAGATGAACTGAAAGGTCTTCTGCTCCGTAATCGTTATCATTGGTTCGGCCTCTACCCATTTTAAAAAGTAGTCAATGGCAACTATCAAGAATCTATAGTTGTTTACTGCTCTTGGCAAAGGTCCTACTAAGTCAATTCCCCATACCGCAAAAGGCCACGAAGAAGATATTGATGTCATAGGCTGATGGGGTTGGTGGGGGATAGTGGCAAACCTTTGACATTTGTCGCACTTCTTCACATAGTCAGCAGCGTCCCTAGATAAGGTTGGCCACCACTATCCTTGAGTGATGATCCTTTTGGATAAGGGTCTTCCCCCTATGTGGCTAGAGCAGGAGCCTTCATGAACCTCCTGTAAGATCCGAGGTACCTCCACGGGATGCACACATCTGAGGAGGGGCAAAAGAAACCCCTTTTTATACAAGACGTCTCCTATCAATGAGAACTTTGCAGCCCTGTATTTCAACATTTTTCTTTCCATCTTAGACTCAGGTATCTCCCCCTCTCTTAGGTATCTGACAATCGGGTCAATCCACGAGTCTCCCAGGTTTACACTGTGGCAAAGGTTACATACCTCGTCCTCCTCGATACTTGCCTTTCCTAAGATTTCAATTGGGATGGTTCTTCCCAAGTCCGTCTTTATTGCTGAGGCTAGCCTTGCCAATGCATCAGAGTGATTATTGCTCAATCTAGGCACTCTCTTCAGTTTGGCCTCTTCAAAGTACTCCAGCAACCCTCTTACTTTCTTTAGGTATTTGGCCATCCTTTCATCCTTGGCCTCGTATGCCCCCAGCACTTGATTAACAACCAACCTTGAGTCGCTATGGAGTAGGAGCCGCTTTACTCGAAGAGCTGTTGCCAACAAGAGACCTGCTATCATGGCATCATACTCAGACTCGTTGTTGGAGGCCTTAAAGTTGAATCTCAAGGCATACTCAATGTTGGCGCCATCTGGAGCCGAGAGTACTAGCCTCGCGCCGCTTCCATGGTCACAAGAAGAGCAATCAACGAAGAGGCTCCACACGTCCGCATCGGATGAGAAGACCCCTTCACTCATAACCCCCTTTTTGAAGAGGTACCGATCCTCTTCGTTCTCTTCCACTCTTCCCCGGGTTTTTCCTGGTATAAACTCTTCTCAGCCTTGGAAGACGTTTGGTTCTGCCTCTTCCGAATTTCAGAAGACACTACGGTTTGTCTCTTCGCCATCATCCAAGCCTTTCTCTGTCTCGGCCTCTTCCGAACCTCTGTCTGCCTCTTCCCAGGTGAACTCTGCGACAAAGTTCGCGAGGGCCTGCCCCTTGATGGCTGTCATGGGCTGGTAGGTAAGGTCATACTCTCCTAGCTTGATGGCCCAGGTCATCAGTCTTCCGGACTTCTCAGGCTTGTGCAAGACTTGCCGCAGTGGTGAGTCGGTGAGGACTGTCATGGAGTGAGCTTGAAAGTAAGTCTTCATCTTCCTAGAGGCGTGTATCAGGGCATAAGCCAATTTCTCCATGCGGGGATAGTTTTATTCAGACCCTTGAAGGGCCTTACTATTGAAATACACAGGTCTCTGAATCCCATCCTCTTCCCGTATGATGGCCGCGCTAATGGCCGACTCAGAGACTGCCAGGTACACAAACAACCTTTCCCCGCGATAGGCCGGAACAGCAGCAAGGGAGACCCCAAGTAGAACTTCAATTGATCAAAAGCTTTTTCACACTCTTCATCCCACTGGAAGGCCTTTCTCAGGACTTTAAAGAACGGAAGGCACTTGTCTGTGGCTCTGGAAACAAACCTGTTAAGGGCCGCCACCCTTCCAGTGAGTCTCTGAACATCCTCGATACTCCTAGGAGTCTTCATGTCGAGTAATGCTTTGATTTTTTCTGGGTTTGCTTCAATTCCACTCTGATTAACGATGAACCCCAGGAACTTCTCGGCTCCTACCCCGAAGACACATTTTGCTAGGTTGAGCTTCATCATGTAGGAGTCCATGACATCAAAGGTCTTCTTAAGGTCCGCTATGTGAGTATATGCTTTCAGGATCTTCGTTAGCATACCGTCCACGTATACCTGCATGGTCTTACCTATCTGCTCCTCGAACATCTTATTGACAAGACGTTGATAGGTCACACCCGCATTTTTTAAACCAAAGGGCATCACCTTGTAACAGTACGTCCCCTTGTCAATGATGAAGGCTGTCTTCTCAGAGTCCTCGGTATCCATGAAGATTTGGTTATAACATGAATAAGCATCCATGAAACTCATAATCTCGTGCCCTGCTGTTGCATCCACCATCTGGTCTATCCTAGGCAAGGGATAGCTGTCCTTCGAGCAAGACCTGTTCAGGTCTGTGAAATCTACACACATCCGCCACTTTCCATTAGCCTTAGGCACGATGACTGCATTTGAGAGCCACTCTGGATAAGTAACCTCTCTTATGAACTCGGCCTCTTCCAACTTCTTCACCTCTTCCCTGATGACCTCATACTTCTCTCCGGAGTAGATCCTTCGCCTCTGTTTAATAGGTCTAGCATCTCCATCCACGTTGAGCTTGTGGGTCATGATCCCAGGGTTGATGCCAGGCATGTCTGCATGACTCCACGCGAAGACGCTCTGCCTCCTCCTAAGGAAGTTTATCAGCTCTTCCTTGATCCCTTGCTCCAGGGCCTTGCTGACCTGGATGTTTTTTTCCGGCTCGTCCTCATTGAGGACGATGGATTCTACCTCTTCCGCGGCCTCACCCTTCTTTAATTTTGTTTCATCTCTGGGATCAAGTGTGTCAATGCTGTAAGTGACGGTTGCTCTCTTATGGGCCTCTCGCTCTTCGGCCGAGTTGAAATAACACTCCCGCACCGTAGTCTGGTCCCCTTGCACTTCCCCTACCCCATAAGGAGTCGGGAATTTTAGCATCTGGTGGACCGTTGATGGCACGGCTTCAAACTCTTTGAGGGCCACTCTTCCGATGATGAGGTTGTAGGCCGAGAAGACATTCTCGTCCATCACAAAAAAGTTTATCTTCTTAGTCATCCTCTTAGGCCACTCATCTCCCATCCATATATCCATTTTATACATGCCCAATGGGTGCACCTTCTCACCACTGGAGCCTATCAATGGGTGATGGTAAGGCACCAGCCTTGCCCTGCTAAGACCCAAGCTCTTAAAACAAGGCCAGAACATTACATCTGCTGAGCTTCCCCCATCTATGAGGATTCTCCCTACATCGCACCCATGCACCCTTGTTATGATGACCAGAGGGTCATCATGGGGGGCTAAGATGCCCTTGAAGTCAAGTCTGGAGAATCCCATCACTAGGGTGTCCATGTCTACCTTCTTTCTCTTCTGTACTGCATCAGAAGAGGTCAGATTCACAACCTCAGTCTTGACCACTGACTTCGCCTCCGCTACATGAGCCTTCCTATCGGCTACCTCAGAGCCACCTCCCGCTAATCCCCCACATATGGTGTTAACACCAAAGGAGATCATTCTTACCCTCTTCACTGGGGTGTTGTCATCCTTAGGTGGGAGATCCGGGTCATCGCCATCGTCACCCTCTGAATCATCATGCCTTCTAGTCGGGACATAGCCGCGACATCTGTCATCTCTTCTCTTTCTAGGGTCTTCTCTTCCACCCTTTGGGGCCTTGCCATCCACATACTTTCTCAGCTTCCCGAATTTCAGCATCTTCTCGATCTCGTCCTTCAGAGCGAAGCATTTTTCTGTGACATGTCCGTGATCCTGATGGAACTCACACCAGAGGTTTTTATTCCTCTTATGTGGCGGGGCCTTCAGTTTTTCTAGCAACCTCAGAGCCCGGTCAGTCTTGATTTCATTAAGGATGTGCTCACAGCTCACAGTCAGAGGAGTGTAATGAGCGAACTTATCGTCTGCTGACCTCTTCTTCCCCTCTTTCTTACCCTGGGACCTCCCAGTGCTACCACGGTTCTCCTCCTTATATTTGGAGGCCATTGCCTCTTTCGCATTCATCACTTTCCCTGCGGTGGACAACAGCTCTGCCATAGACTTGGGGGGGTCCTCCGCCAGCTTCCACAATAGCTTCCCCTTCTGGAGGCCTCCTATCATGGCGGTCATGGCTATGCTCTCTTCGTAATCCTCTACCTCCAATTTCTCCTTGTTAAATCTTGCTATATAGTCTCTTAGGCTTTAACCCTTAGCCTGTTTGACATACAAGAGGTGGGTGGTCTTCTTCTGAGGTCTTACCCCAAATCAGAAGTTGTGGATGAACTGCTCTTCTAGGCCCTTGAAGTTTTCAATCGAGTTCTTTGGAAGAGAGGTGAACCAACTATGAGCTTCCCCTGTTAAAGTACTTGAGAAGGCCCTACACTTCATCTCATCAGGGATTGAGTAAATATCTGTCGCCGACTGATACATCTCGATATGGTGCACTGGGTTAGTGCTGCCATCATACTTAGGCGTCACCGTAGGAGGCTTGAACTTAGCTGGGGTTGGGAATCCCACTATCCTAGCTACAAACGGGGAGCCCTCCGAGTAGTCCCTCTATAGTGGGTCCTTGCTCTTTATGAGGTCCCCTATCTTTTCCTCGAGACGTTGGATTGAGTCATTCCAGGGTCTTCTCTCTTCATCTAGGCCGAGGTTATCCCCTGCCACCTCCCTACGATGGACAGAGGGTTCCCCAGCCACAACACGCTGACTATTGACTTCTTCCTGCTCCCTGGCTCTTCTCTCCACGGGTCGGCCTTGATCTGGCCGAGCCTGCCTATTCCCTCTTTGAGAGCCTGCCGCGCTCCTTGACCTCGATAGCCTCTGCCTCAGATCATTGACTGGGCCAAGCCTCTCAAAGGTCGACCCTCTGCTCAATCTGTTAAAGGCCGACCCTCTCTGCTGGGCCTCATCTCTTCCACGGCCGACACATCCTTGGCTCTGCCTATCAAAGGCCGACCCCCTGTGTTGGGCCTCATCTCTTTTTCGGCCGACACATCCTTGACTCTGCCTAAGGGGTCGTACGGTGTTATCTGACACCTCATACGGCTCCCAGCAATCTTCCGGGGCCTCCTCAGCTTCTAGGTCATCATACATGTCCTCTGGGCAAGGGTTTCCCTGCCTCCCCAGGCGCAAGCGGCTAGGGTCAGCAACGTCCCTCCTCTGCTGGGGTGCAGGTTGGTCCTTCATGGGCGCCTGGGGTGGTCCCCTGGCATCAGGATGGGGTTGAACTGCCGCCGGAGTTATCATGTCCGGGGAGACTCCCGGTGGCCTCATCATCATGGTTTGGCTGAGCTGGGCAAATTTTTCCTTCATGGCTTGTTGTGTTGTAGCTAAAGATTTCAAAGCTGCTGCCACCTCAGCCATTTCGGACTGGGGAGGAGCCTGACTGGAGCTAGCCCCTCCACCTCCGGGCGGTGGAAGAGTTGGTGGTAATTCGGGTGCCATGTGTTGATAATAACGAGCTTGAACAGCAAGTGAGCTTAATACCTTAAAGGACCTCTTTCAATGGTGAAACAGCTCCACACAAGGGGTGGTTCCTGGTTCACCACTAGAGTCTCCGGTGAGGTAAAGCAGAAAAAGAGGAAGAGATAGCCTCTCGATTTCCCACAGACGGCGCCAAAATGATGATGCTGGGAATCAGCACAACCAGGTGAGGTGTTTTGCAAGCTCAATATAGATGCAACAATGGCAACATAGCAGTATAAAGAAGATAAGAATGAGGTGAGGATATGAGGAGATTAACACCGGAATATGGGTGGTTCAGCCTGTTCTGGCCTACGTCCACAGTGAGCGTGTGAGTAATATCACTGACAGATGGTACTAATGACCATGGGTACAATTCCCTCAAGCTCTCTCTCTCTACTGTATATTTTGATAGGGTTTCTGCTAGGGTTGCATGAATGAGATCCCTTTGCAAGGTAGGGGATGACCCCTATATATAGTGCCTAGGGGGTGTAATGTATTCCCCATGCATGCAGTGAGCATGTGTGTGATATCCTCACCAATGGGGGAATGCCACCTGTCCTAGTCACATGTAAGCAATGATAATGAAATATTCTCCCCCATGTGGAGAATAATCTTGTTACAACTGATTTGTGTCCAGGTGTCCTTATCCAAATGTCAACAGATGCTCGGCAGTCATGTTGGTGAATGACCTCGGCCCAAGAGAGGCCGAGCTATAAAGGTTGGATGTCCGCTCAATCCGCGAAGTGTCACGAGGAGTCTCGGCCTGATGTCAGCCGAGACATAAGTTTGGGTTGGCCAGAGCCGAGGTTGGTCTTGAAGCATGCTGATGATTATTAATACCTCTGGTAGTCTCGGCCCAAGCCGAGGTAGGAGACGTAACGGGCTTCTTGTCCTCTCGGCCTACTGATGGCCGAGGTTTCTATTCCCGGGTGCTTTAGGATGCTGTTGATGTCTGCGACGTGCGTAGTATCCTTGGGGAGGCCAATGTAGTAGTGTCGGCCGGGGCCGAGGTAGTCCTGGCCGAGGGATGATATTGTGGGTCCTTAACCCTCATTGGGCCGATCAAGGTCTCGGCCATTATCTCGGTCGAGGTAGGCATCCCTGGCTGAGGTTATACTTGGGCATATCGGTTTTTATGCTTGTGTGTATGGTATATTACTTGTGCATGAAAACAAGGTAATATATATATATATATATATATATATATATATATATATATATATATATATATATATATATATATATATATATATATATATATATGAGAGTAAAGAAATCTCAGTCCGGGAGATAGATCCGGATGTGTATTATACAGATGAATATAAAGTAAACCTCAGTCCGGGAGATAGATCTGGATGTATATTGTAAGATGTATATTAGAGTAAGTATGTTATGTATATCATTATATAGTATGTATATATGTTGTGAACTGAGGGTCTAATGGATCTCGACGATCGACCTTGTCGCGTAGTAGTGTATAGGGGGGTTCCTTGTTTGAATTTTTCTCTGCGAGACACCCCACGCACGAACATGGCATAGTGTTGAGACTGGGGAGAAGTTTAGCCCTTAGTACTTGAAATAACTAGGGTGGTTAGAAGATGGGTGACTGACTAGTTAGGCGGGGTAGCTTCACTAGGGTATTTTGTTAGGATGCGCTAGGTGTGCACTATTAGAAGAGAGGTGAGGGGTATCTCATGGGAGTGCGATACCAAATTTAATAATGAGATAAAATACATTTTTAAAAATAAAGCATTCATGCACTAGTTAGAATCTCATGGGAGTGCGATTCTGCGGGCCGATGCCAATTCTGAGGGCTTGAAGATGAGGGTGACTGATTCTGCGGGTCGAAGCCAATTCTAAGGGGTTGAAGATGAGGGTGACCAATTATGCTGGTCGAAGACAAGTCTGAGGGATTGAAGATGAGGGTGATCGATTCTACGGGTCGAAGCCAATTCTGCGGGCTTGAAGAAACATGCTGGTGATGGTCTTAAAGGAAGTGATGACCAAAGCAATGATGGGCGTGACCAATTCTGTGGGTCGAAGCCAATTATGTGGGCTTAAGGATGAGATGACCAATTCTGCGGGTCGAAGCCAATTCTGCAGGCTTAAGGTGAGATGACCAATTCTGCGCGTCGAAGACAATTCTGTGGGCTTAAGGTGAGATGGCCAATTCTGCGGGCGAAGCCAATTCTGAGGGCTTTATGTGAGATGACCAATTATGTGGGTCGAAGTCAATTCTGCGGGCTTAAGTTGAGATGACCAATTCTGTGGGCTTAAGGATGAGATGACAAATTCTCCGGGTCGAAGCCAATTATGCGGGCTTAAGGTGAAATGACCAATTATGTGGGTCGAAGCCAATTATGCGATCTTTAGGTGAGATGACCAATTATGCGGGTTGAAGCCAATTCTACGAGCTTAAGTTAAAATGACCAATTCTGTGGGTTGAAGCCAATTCTGCGGGCTTAAGGTGAAATGACCAATTCTGCGGGTCAAAGCCAATTCTACGGGTTTAAGTTGAGATGACCTTGGGGAACTCTATTAGGAAAATTACCTCGTGATTTTGATTTGAGCTGGGGAGCCAATTGCCGGGGAAATCCTTGTGTCTTTTAGAGACTTTACCTCAGGAACAGCCAATCGGATGCTGGGGAAGAGATTAGGTGGTCCAAGGTTTAGACGTATTTCTTGGGGAGATTGAAGACGTTTAGGAAATAGGATATGATCATGAAGTTTTGGATATTTTGGAGGTCCTCTGGGGACGTTTTCGGGGAGAGGTTCTCTTGTCTTTTGAGCATTTCGCTGGGGAAATAGGGGTTCCACTTGAGGAAGTGTGAAATTTTCTTAGTGAAAATGCTCTAAATCCTTTCTGGAATTTTTAGGAAATTTTTGAGGATTTTTCAGGGTTTTCTGGTATTTTTTGGGAATTTTTGTATGAAAATTTAAGGGAGGTGACGGTCGGCATGGTGTGGAGGGTGCCATTAGATAGTGGCACGGACTTTTGGGCTCCCTCGAGAAGGCAAAGGGTCAGTGTCAATCAGTAGGTGGGGGTCAATTTCGATCGGCATGACCCTTGGCATACTATATAAAGGGGGAGAATTCCCCTCATTTTCCACAACTTCTAGCCTTCTCTCTTTCTATGATTTTCTTCTATGAATTGTTCTAGCATTTCAATCTTTAAAAAATGGCCGCTTTTATGAGCACTGCAGTACACCGGTAATGGTTGGTTGTTGATGACTAGGAAAATGTGGAGTGGAGGGCCAGGGAACCTCTTGCTTTGGGGAGCGAGAACTCCTTTGACGCATTCGATCCAATTGCGGATGAACGGATCTTGCTGCGGGAGCCCTCGTGTCATCGCTCTTCGAGGGTGGTGAACCCTTGCGGTTATGTAAGTAAAATGACTTTTGGCATTCTCTCTTTTATTGGTTTTCCTTTTTTCTTGGATTCTGACAACTTTTTTCTCTTTTGGCAGTCTGATGTTTCTATGTCGAATATGCGTGTCCATGGGACGACGGGGCTTAAGGATATCTGGGAGCATCTTCCACCTGTGGTGCGTTGGGTGGTATCCTCAACAGGATTTAGGAGGTTAGCGTCTGTGCTAGATGAGATGCCTCATTCGATGGCAGTCTTATGCGCTCTGGGGGAGAGGTGGTGGGACACCACCCACACCTTTCATTTTGACTTTAGGGAGATGACAGTGACTCTCATAGATGTGCAGCAGCTGCTGGGGCTGGATTGTGATGGAGAGCAGATAGAGGTGGATCGCTCTTTGCGGGTGAGGCAGTAAGCGGTGCGCGTGGTGCTTGGTGACATGGGGAGGATAGTGTCTGGGGACTCCATTCATCTGTCATTGCTGAAGGACGTTTCATTGGGTAGAGTGATTGAAGTGGAGGATGGGCTACAGGTGAGGCAGATGGCCCGATTGTTCATTTTGCTGGTGTTGGGGGGATTTTTAGCGGCGTCGAGTGGCGACGTTGTCCACTTATGGTTTTTACCATACCCGAGAATGTTTTCAAGCGTCCCTCTCTATGATTGGGCGAGCTTGACTTTGGCAACCCTTTATTTTTCCTTGGATGCATTCAGCCAGTGTTACCGGCAGTCTTTCACAGGAGCCATGTATCTTCTTGAGGTATTCTTTAATTTTGTGCATTTTTCTTTCATGCATTCGCATTTTCCTTATGCATCTCATTTGCTTGCGAATTTTTGTCTTTAGCAAACATGGTTCTATGAGTTAATCGGGTGTAATTCCTAGTTGATTGCTTTGAAGGACGATACCGTTGGGGATTTTTATCAGTTGCATCGATGGCACAAGGCCAATCGGTAGTCGATGAGGTCTCTCTCTCTAGAGGCGGTGCGTCAGGTCTTGTATGGCCTGACTAGTGACAGGGTAAGACTCATTTCTTATTTAGTCTAAGACCTTTGGGTACTCTGATTTTGTATTTGACTCATATCTACTAGGGATTTTTTACGTGACCTTTTACCCTTGGGGGACAACTATTCAGGACATGGGGCTGACTGGAGTAAATGCGCAGATGAGGCATTTACTAGCGTATGAGCTTGTCCACTCTTGGTATCTCGGGGAGAGGGTGGTTCTACAGATTACTGAGGGAGAGGTGGTGGTGCCACCTGCGAGGCCCCCTACGTCTATGAGGCGGGAGCGATTATTGTCGGAGGATGTGAGGATTGCGGTGATGATTGGCGAGTCTTACCTGTTGTACATCGATACAACTGTGTAATATGTTTATGTGGACTTTGTGATGAGCTGGCTGATGGCACCCATCATATATGATGCACTGCCCTTCCCTCCTGCGGGTTCGAGTCGGCTAGTGGGGTCCTCCTACAGTGGTGGCGGTCCTTAGACATCTGCGGCGATGGTGACTTCGGAGGTTCCCTTTGTGCTGTTGCATACTCGATCATACAATATCCGGCAGGCTGAAGGAGGGATGGTGCTTATGCTGCATCGTCCTCATGCGATGGACCCGGAGGAGTTGGTCTTGACAGAGGAGGGTCTTCGCCCTGACGTATATCTTTTCTGCTCTTTTCTTTTCCTTCCTTTTGGTTTCTTTTGATCTTTTCTGCTTGACACTGATTCTGCCTTTTCTTGCAACACATTCGGGTGTCCACCACTTGGCTGAGGGATATTAGGGACTAAATATCTTCGGAGACTGCCCATATTCGGGATGCATTTCTTGGTCCTTCTTACTTGGTGTCATCTGCCTCATCCGTGGAGGAGTCTATTTCAGGTAGCGGTGGTGCGCCATCTCTCCATCGGGGAAAGAGAGCACGTCGCGAGGTGGAAGCTCTTAGGAGAGAGAGCGGAAAGGCCAAGTGAGAGAGAGATAATGTGGGTTCGAGCTAAGTCTCGTTTGTTTTTTTTATTTTCTTTATTTTCCTGTGAAATAATGTAACACAGAAACATATCTATGTAATGCAATGAAGTTTTTTTATTATCTTTTAGTAATGATGAATGAATTCATGCACACGCGCTTTTTAATTTGCTGGTGAGACCGTAAAAAGACATATTTTTTGGATTTGAAGGAAAGTCTTATGAGAATTTATATAAAGCTGGAAAGGGGAATTTTTGAAATTCTGTGGAGAATATCAATTTATATTTTTTGAGTTTTCTGAATTTTGACAAAAGAGGAAAAAGGAAAATTTCCAAAGTAGGGGGTTGCCGATCGGCAAGCACCTTGTTCTGCCAATCGACAGGTCAGTCCAGTCCCTCAATTCAAAGCTTTGATTGGTACCCTCTTCATCCTTTGGTACCTTGTAGGGTAGGATTTCCTTTAATTTCTGCAGGGGTTATGTCTTTTGTGGGGGTTTTCAAGTATAATAGAGGGGTAAGGGTGGAGTGTTTTCCTCACACCTGCACATTCTTACTTTCTTATTTTGTGAGATGTCTCTCCCTGGTAGTGTTGAGTTTGCCAACTACCACGAGACTTTGGAGGCGATGTGCTCCGATAACGTTGACTATGATGCCTACAACATGCGTCGAGTTTCTTTATGGCATAATCATCCCATAGAATGGAACATGTTGATGGCGGCGGTATAATTGTGGTACCCTGAAGATAATGTATTCCGCCTTGGCTTGGAAGAAGTCTGTTCGACATATGAGGAATTTTCTACCATGTTGGGGATAAATCCTGACATTGTTCCGGCTCTGCCTGAGTTTTCCCGTTCTCCCCAAGATTTTTTGGCTGGTCTTCTCTGTATTTTGTCCTCAGCAGCCAGATCACTAGTGGCTGGAGGTATTATTTCTCTTCCAGTGATGTTGCAGTCCCTACATTTTAGGAGGTTGGTGATGCTGGATATCCCTGAGCTGCCGTTCTAGGCTTGGTTTCAAAATTGTTGCTGGTGACTGGGGAGCTGCTAGTGGACCCATAAATTGGAGCTATTACCTCATGGATGTCCTACCGTCGCAATCTTGCGGCGGTGATACTGGCGGAGATTTTGAATGGCTTAGATGCCTGGCGAGAAGATCATTCTAACTTTCTGAGAGGTAGTCCTGTGATGCTGTTCATGTGGTTGTCTGAAAGATTCCTCCTGGTGACTCCTCCAGAATACCCTTTGTCGACTGTACCTAATTTCTTTTCGCGCCATTTAATTAGTGTTGACTTGGATATTGAGAGCTGGGAGAACTGGTTCGTAGAGCATGGAGATCTAAATATGTACTAGTTAGTACCTTGGTGGGGACAGCTGCTGCCTATTCTGGAACTAGGAGAATACCCGTATGTTCAGCGGGTTGGTCTCATATAGACCTCTTTTTATTTCCCTTAGTGTCTTTTGCACTAATTTGGCTGGGAGCAGATCGTGCCACCTCGTAAACTAGACCTCTTTCAGGTAGAAGATTTGACAGAGCGTCTGCGCATGCGGCTTGGCTCTTTGTGGGAGAGTTGATGTCCGTCGACCCGTCCCTCTCAGTCTGTTAGGAGAGTTTGGCACATCCCTAGGGATTATAGGAAGTGGTTGTGGAGGAGAGTAGTTAGCAAGATACTGGAAGTGGAGACTGGACAAAGATGGCTTGCCTTATCTGATACCATGGAGGGAAGTGTGGTAGTTTTTTTTAGGCTGGTTCGAGCCTATATGTCCATGGAGCGTCTACGGCACTCCATCAAGGCAAGGGAAGCTTGGGGACCCCAGGATGTAGATGACGATGATGGAGCGTGCTCCTCTGTTAGCTATGGGTAGGGCTCTTGGAGAGTCTGTTGGTTTTTTATAGTGAGGAATAAATTTGGGGATTTTATTTTGCTTTCTAGGAAGGTAGGGGCAAGGGAGTTATCCGATCCTATTCTTATGTAATTATACCGTAATTTCTTATTAATTAAATAAACAAGATTTTGATCATCTAACTGTGCCTTTTGATGAATTCTGTATTTTGAATTATCTATACCGATTGCTAAGGCCTGCATAATCCTTTCGTTCAAATATATGTTAGAATGTATTATCATTCTCGGACATAAGAAAAGAATAGTTTTTTGTGAAAAAGAAGGGGTCATGCTCATGTAAGACGTTTGAGTTGCCTACGTACCTCTGGGGATTTTTGAAATTTTTTAATTTTTATGAGAATGATTTTTGCAGAGGATCAGGCCCATGTAGTTCTGGGTGGAGGGAAATGAAGAGTTTTTTTTTAGAATAGAAGAGAGATAAGAAGAGTCATAGCGTGCCAAGATTTCGGACTAGGGGTAAAATTTATTGAGATGATCCAGGTTGACTGGATGAGCCATCTCTTCTCCATCTAAGTCGGTGAGCATGGCGGCACCACCGGACAATATCTTCTTCACAATGTATGGGCTGCTCTAATAATTGGGCTTGAATTTCCCTCTGGGGTCCCAGATGGGCTCTACTATTTCTGTGAGGGATAAATTCCCTTCTTGGACACCACGGTCCTTGACTCTCTTATTAAATGAGCGCGTTACTTGGCTATGGTACCCTTGTACATGATATAACGCCTTCAGTCTCCTTTCGTCAAAGAGTGACAACTCGTCGAGGCAGCTTTGATGCCAGTCCTCCTCACTGACCTTACCTTCAAGCGTGACGCATAACGAGGGTGTTTCTAGCTCCACGAGCAGTATTGCTTCCATGCCGTATACTAGAGAGTAAGTTGTATCCCCAGTAGAGGTTCGAATTAAGGTTCGGTATCCCCAGAGGGCGTACGGGATTCGATTGACCCAATCTTAACAACGTTCGATCATCTTGCTGACGATGGCTTTAAGGTTCTTGTTGGCATCTTCCACATCACCATTGGTTTGAGGTCAGTAGGGAGAATATTTGTGTCTCTGGATCCCATACTCGTTGACCACTTCTGTGACTTCTGCCTCGAAATGCAACCCGTTATCTGCCACTAGCTCGTGCGGGACCTCATATCGGCAAATGATTTTTTCTTGACGAATTTGGCGACTTTCTTGGCGTTCATAACTGCATATGACTCATCTTTGACCCATTTGGTGAAATAATCAATGGAAACCAGGATGAACTCATGCCCGTTAAAGGACTTGGGTGTAACCTTCCCTATGCTGTCGATGCCCCGAGTGGAGAACGTCCAGGGAGAAGTCATGTTGCATAATTCTCGTGGAGGTAGGGGTTGAAGGTGGGGGAACTGTTGGCATTTAAGGCATTTTTGGACATAGGCGGTGCAATCCTGGATCATGGTGGTCTAGTAGTAACCTTATCGTATGATCTTCTTGGCAAGCCTGTGACCGTTCATGTGGGGTTCGCATTCCCCGTTGTGGATTTTCTGCATTACCTCGTCAATGTTAGCCCCTGCGATGCAGTGTGCATGGGTTCCACCAAAGTTTCTCTTAAAAAGTTTTTTGTGATAGATAATATACTAGGCGGCAAGTCTTTGGAGGGTAGCCCAATCTTTCTTATTGGAACCCACGGGGTACTTACCGTGCTTGAGGAGGTGCTAGATATCATAATACCAACAACTGGATAGCTCAGGATCTTCTTTGGTGATGAGGTCAATGTGGTAGCAGTGGGTTGGTTTATCTTGCTTTTGGACCAGGAAGGAAGCCATTGTTATTCCTTCGGGTATGTCGACCATGGAGGCCAAGGTAGCAAGGGCATCAGCTAAGTTATTCTTTTCTCGAGGTAGGTAGTGGAAGGTGATGTCTTGGAACTAGGAGTCTAGTTCTTCTAAGTGGGCATGGAAGGGTTGAAGTTTCTCATCCTCGACTTTCCATTTTCTGAGCACTTGACCAATGATGAGGGAAGAATCCCCATAGACATATAGGCATTGAATACCTTTTTTGAGAGCAACTTTGAGGCCTATCGTACACGCCTCGTATTTAGTCATATTATTGGTGTAGGAGAAATCCAATTTAATGGCGATGGGAGTATGGGAGTCATCTGGGGCGATCAAAAGTATCCCAATGTCATATCCCTTTTTGTTGTCCACACCATCAAAGAACATTTACCATCTAAGGTCACCTTGAGCAGTATAGAATATGTTTTCATTTGGGAATACGGAGATCCAATCATCAACCTCTTCCATGGGGTAATCAGTGAGGTAGTCAGAGATGGCTCTTCCTTTCATGGCTTTCTGTGTGATGTATACGATATCATACTCGACTAAGAGCATCAACCATCGAAACATTAGGCTGGACAAGGAGGATTTCTTAAGGAGGTACTTGATGGGGTCCATTCGGGATATAAGTTTAATGGGGAAGGCGAGCATATAGTGTCGTAAATTTTGGTTGACCCAAACAAGTGCGACACATGCTTTTTCCAAAGCGGTGTAGTTGACTTCATATCCGGCCAATTTGTGACTAGCGTAATATATGTCTCTTTCTTTACGGGAATCTTCAAGGTATTGAGCTAGCAAAGCCCCAACTGCAGTGTCGGTTATGGTTAGGTATATGAATAAGGGGAGACCAGGCTATGGTGGCATGAGTACCGAAGGTTGGTTCAGTTATTATTTGATTTGGTCGAAGGCTTCTTAGCAGGCCTCATTCTAAACATTGATTGAATCCTTTTTGGAGGAGTTTGAAAATTGGTTCACAAATGGAGGTGAGTCGGTTGATGTATTGCAATTTCCCAAGGAAACCTCAGACCTCTTTCTTCATTCGGGGAGGTAGACTCTCAAGTATGGCTTTTAGCTTGGCAGGATCTGCTTCTATCCCTTTTTCACTGACCATGAATCCTAAGATTTTTCCCTTTGTAATGCCGAAGACACATTTTTATGGATTGAGTCTCATCTGATACTGTCACAGTCATTCGAAGAACTTTCAGAGAGTGAGAACATGACCTTCTCTATTTTTGGATTTGATAATCATATCATCCGCATAGACCTCAACTTCTTTGTGAATTAGATAATGTAGGATGGTTGTGGCAGCCCTGTGGTAGGTAGCCCCGGCATTCTTGAGACCAAATGGCATAATAGTGTAGCAAAAGGTTCCCATAGGGTGATGAATGCGATTTTTTCTTAATGATCAGGGTGAATTTTGATTTGGTTATATCTGGTAAACCCATCAGCAAATGACTTGAGAGCATGACTGGTCGTGTTGTCCACGATCATGTCGATATTGGGTAGCGATTAATCATCTTTTGGAGAGGCTTTGTTCAAATCCTGGTAGTCTACACATATTCGAACTTTCCTTCTTGATTTCGGCACAGGAACTACGTTGGCTAGCCATGTGGGATATTCGATCACATGAATGAAGCCCACATTCAGCTGTTTGACCACCTTTTCTTTAACATGGAGCGACCATTCGGTGCAGAGCTTTCTCAGCTTCCGTTTAACTGGCTTGTAATCTGGAAGAGTGGGGATCTCATGCTGAGTTATTTCAGGATCAATGTCAGGCAGATCATCATAGGACCATGCGAAGACATCCACAAATTCCTCCAATAATTCTTCGAGTTGTGTGCTCTCATGCTCGCTAAGGGTAGCCCCTATCCTAATCTCGTGCAGTTGGCTACTAGAACTGAGGTTAATAATAACAGTCTCTTATTCATTAACTTGAACGCGGTTATGTTGTTTGTTATTAACCTTATTTAGATCAGTTAAGAATTGTTCATTTGCAAAATCATCATCATCAAAAGTTTGATTGGAATCTAAACAATTAATGTAAGGCACAATAAGATACTCAAAATCTTCATTTATTTTATTGATAGGAAAAATAGCATTGAGAACCTAATCAAAGGAGGTCTCGATTACTTTATAGCAAGGATAGACAACAAAAGAAGAAATGGGGTAAACATTGGGGTTAGGTGGGATTTCAACAGGTAGAACCAGCGTAGCATGCCAGTTGAGGAGAGATGTATCAGCAACTTTAATCAAATGGGATGGATCCAGGGATGTAGTGCTTGAATGAACCATGCAGAGTGCCAGCCCCAGTGTTTGTAAGTTGAACGAGTCATCGGAGTCACTTTCCTCAGTCTCTTCGGTATCTTTGATGAGCGGTTGTACATGGCGTTGGGAACTTTCGACCCATGGGTATTTGTCTTGGAAAAAAATCAACATTTTGGGTTTCATCTTTTTGTCTATATGGTCATACCAGGGTTTCGGAAAGCCGCAAAAGGGGAAGTCCTCATCCTCTTTGATGAATCGTCCATTCAAAGAGTCACCTGAGATGGTTTGGAGGCAGTCTAATCTTATCTTTGGTCAAGACCGGCGGATCATTCTGAGCTCTTGTTCTGATGGTTGATACCCCAAACCACAAGGAGGGAAAGCTTTCTTCAGTTCAATGGGATCAAGTATCCCTTGTTGTCTTTATCCTAGCCCTAGTCCAGGCATGAAGTGCATGTTTCTTAACATCTGAATCACATTGACATTTCCATAAGGGTCGTATTCTGGACAAACCCTTTTGAAATCTTCCCCAGTTGGGAGTAGGAGTGGATCAACTGGGAATCTTTATAGGAGCATATCATTTTACCCATGTTGTATTTCAAGGATAGGGTTACGGGTACTTGCACCCTCGGTATTATCGTCGTCGCCCAAAATGGTAATGACTCATCCGTCGGCAAAGAACTTCAATTTCTGATGGAGTGAGGAAGACACACCTTTGATACTGTGGAGCCAAGGTCGTCCGAGTAACAGGTTGAAACAAGCTATAATGTCAATAACTTGGAATTCAACGACGGGGTTTATAGGGCCAGCCACTATTACAAGTTTTATGGATCCCATCACCTCTCGACGGGTATTATCATAGGCACGTACAACAGTGAAAGTTGGAGCGAAATCACTTTCTTTCAGTCCTAAGAATTTGAAGGTTCTTAATGGGCAAACATTCAAGGTGGATCCATTATCGACAAGAGAGAGTGGTAAGATTTTTCCCATAACTTCGACGGAGATGTTGAGTGCATGATTGTGGTTTGGCCCAATTCTGGGGGTTTCTTATTTGGAAAAGGATAGAATTCGGGTAGAGGTCAAGGATCCAACAAAATTTACCGCTTCTTCTGGTGTAGTAGAGGAGGAACTATGGGTCCACTGAGCAACTTGATCAAAGCATTTTCACGACACCTAAATGGCCAAAATGTCACCTTTCAGCCAGCCACCCTTGTCACGATCATTGACCATGACAATAAACACGCGTTTTGTGTCACGGTCATTGACCGTGACAAGTCCGTGACAAATTTAGTTATTACGGACTTGTCACGGTCAATGACCATGACAATTCTTAAAATAATTGTCACGGTTATGGACCTTGACACAATCGTGACAATGTCTTCAGTAAAAAGAGCCCTAGGCTTCTTTTTTCCCACCGTTTTTTGGTTTTCCCTCTATCTCCCTCTCTCTCTAAGCGATTTCAGCTCTCTCTCTCTCTCTCTCTCTAAGGTATGTTTTTTTCTCTCTTTCTCTTTCATTTCTATATGTGTGTGTATATATATGTGTGTGTATGTATGTGTGTATCTGTGTGTATATATGTGTGTATATATGTGTGTGGTGGTGTGTGGTGGGGGAGGGGGTGGTGGGGAGGGGGTGGGCTGTGTGTGTACGTGTGTGCGTGTGTGTAGGTGTAGTGGGGGTGGGGGGAGGGGGGTAGGGGGTGTGGTGGGGGGAGTGGGAGGGGGAGGGGGTGTAGGTGTGTGTAGGGTTGACAATTTTTTACACGACACGATAACCCGACACGAAGTTAGCGGGTTAGGGTTGACGATTTCTTGACACGAACCCGAATATGACACGACTCGCCAACACGAATAATAAATGGGTTGGGTTAGTGTCAAACATGTATAACTCAAAAACGACATGAATAGACCCGTTTATCTCGTATTTTATGTAGAATATATTAGATAATTTATATATCTTGATAGAAAATTCTATAAAAATCATGGAGAATTGGATGATAAATTATTTATGTGTTGCAAGAAGTTGAAATCAATTAAGTTTAAGTTATTGTAGGCCTATAAGTGGTATGGTTGGTTAAGAGAGAAGAAAAAAATTTACTTAATATATAACTTTGATTGTAATTTTAATTGTATAGTTTTAAATGAAAGTAAATTAATAATTAGTGCCCATTTCATATGATAGTAGGATTGCCCCTCATTGTAATTTAGTAAATTAATAATTGTATACTTTAATTGTTAGTTTAATTGATAAAATGGATTAATTGAGTAGATGAATTAGAAGGAGTACGGAATACACATTTGTTGTTGGTATTGCTGTTGGAATATAGTGGATCGATGTTGGGCTGGCTAACAGTAAAAGTGACATTACCACTGGATTATTGTCCTTATGGGGGTGGGATTTTTTAAATTTTTTTGAAAATTACTTTGTATATCGAACAATATATAATTATTAATAATTATTGGATTATTGTCCATATGGGGGCTGGCCAATGTGGGTTTTTAGGTGTATCTGGTGGGTATTCTTTAGTGGTTAATTCTAGATATTATTAATAAAGATAAGTAGGGATCTTTTGGTGTGGCTGAAAATGGCTATATTATTATTAATTATTGTGCGTGTGGTGGGGGGCAGGGGGTGGTGTGTGTGCGTGTGTATGGTGGGGGAGGGGGAGGGGGTGGGGGAAGGGGGTGGACGGAGGTGGGGGGAGGGGGCAGGGATGGGTGGTGGGTGGGGGGGTAGGGGTGGGGGGCTGCGTGTGTGTCTTTGTGTGTGTATGTGCGTAGCGTCCCTTGTAAAAGAATTGATTGATTAATATATGATTGCCCCTTATTGTAAATTAGTAAACTAATATATGATTAATTATGAAAGTAGAATTTGCCCCTCATTGTAAATTAATAATTGTATACTTTATAATTGTTAGTTTAATTGATGAAAATAATTATTGTGTGTATGGTGGGGGCAGGGGGTGGTGTGTGTGCGTGTACGTGTGCGTGTGTGTGGTGGGGGAGGGGGTGGGGGTGGGGGAAGGGTAGGGGAAGGGGGTGGGGGGAGGGGGCAGGGATGGGTGGGGGTGGTGGGGTAGGGGTGGCGGGCTATGTGTGTGTGTGTGTACGTGTGCGTGTGTGTTGGGGGAGGGGGTGTATGAAAGTAAATTAATAATTAGTGCTCATTTTTATTTGTAGTAATTGTACAGATTTGCATGTTTTCTTCTAATTTTTTTTATCTGTACTAATAACATTTTTTTACAGCAAATGTCTCCTTCAGGTATTAAGGCGAGGATGATGCTGGTTATGATGATGTCGTCTGGGCTCGGTGGTAGCCTAGGCGACGAGGGCTCCTCGGACCCTAGGCTCCCCAAATGTGGCAAATTTGGGATTACCATCGAGAACAAGTCGGAGCTATTAGCGAGATCCCTCGAGCTGGTAAAGAAGGTCATCGGCCCGGGGTTTATGAGTTGGAAGGAGGTTCCATATGAGCTCAAGTTAGCTATTTGGGAGGCCCTACAGGTAATATATTTATATTTATATGAATATTTCAATTTCAATTTCGATTTCAATTTCATTTTATATTTATATTTATTTGCAACTAACATTGTATTTGTTGGACAGGAACAATTCAACTTGGATCCAAAGCTACGCGATTCCGTCTTGGAGCAGTTGAGGGAGCAACACAAGATGTGGAAGAAGAATATGCGAACACGGTACTTTGGGAAAACACGAGAGTACATTATCCAAAGGCGTGAATCCGTCCCGTCGAAGGAGCCGATCTCATTGGCACAATGGCAAAAGTTCATTGACAATTAGATCGTGGAGAGACAATTGGCATCTCGCCAATAGGGGAGGGAAAATCGGGCAAAAAAGACGAACGTGCACTACTCCGGCCGGACGTCTTACGCCGAGGTGGAGCATAGGATGATGGTAAGATTTAATTTTTCTATAACTACAGAAATATATTATTCTGCATTATTTTACTTTGCGGGGCCGATACTAATTTTACTTTACTTTATTTCAGGGGATAGGGAGTTGCTCTGGGGGTAAGTCACATAGGCTCGATACTTATAAGGCTCTTCGGACGAAGAAGGGAAAGGATAAGGAGGTGTCCTCGAGCGTCGCGGCCACGATTGTAAGTAATCCGATAGGTTACTTTTTGTTAATTACGTTATAATTTTTTAGTTTACTTATTTTACTAATCATGTGCTTTTTGTCTTTTCAGGAAAAGCTTAAGGAAGTGCATGAGTCGCAGTCTAATGCCGACAAGGCATCTTTGTCCACAGACGCACTCAGCCAAGTTCTTGTCTCTGATCGCAAGGAGAGGACAAGGGGGTGAGCTCGAGGGTTGCCAAATCTAGGATCATCGGATTGGAGACGAGCAACATCGGGTTGGCTCGAACGGTGGATTCACATGACGCGAAGCTGTACCGTTTGGAGGAGACGGTCCAAGATATGTACTCATTCATGAAGCGTACGTTGAGCGGAGACCATAAGGGGAAAGGGAAAGGGAATGAGAAGACAGTGGAGGAGGAGGTGTGGGAGGACGAGGCGCGGGATGACGAGGATGTGGACCTCGCTGCTTCATCACCGACACGTGCGTACTTCGATGATCCACTTACCTATTTGGCTCCCTTCAATAGACCGATGTCGACACTTGGTTGGCCAAGTGTGTTCATATTGGACATATTTGATGGTCAGCGGATAGGGCGGGGGTTGACGGGTCCAGGGTGGAATAGTTCATGGACGTGAGCTTCAAGAGATCGAGTCCAAAGTTCTTGTCACGTATGTGATACCCGGGAAGGAGAACTCCCTATTGTGGTTACGCGAACAATGAGGCATGATGTATATTAGTGGATGTGTCAATTCGTATATCATGTGGCCTACTCACCTCCTCACATTTACCTCAGACATGTAGTGACATTATTTTTAATTTGGTACATTTGAAATATATTTGGATTATATCGTCATGTATATTGTTTCAATTTTGAATATATATTTGCATTATCTTTAGTTTATTTGGATATATAATGTTTGAACAGGTACAACGTTGCTATAACAGGTACAAATATACTGCAGGGCAGTGGCAGTGGCCGTACTGCCCAGTAAATTTTTTTTAAATTCTGCACAGAATTGTCACGGTCATTGACCGTGATAATATTTTCAAAAATGTCAAGGCTTTGTCACGGTTACTAACCGTGACTAAACTTATCACGATCAGGGACCGTGATAATTCTAACGAACTTGTCACGGTCAATGACCGTGATAAGTCCGTGACAAAAAAAGTTGTGTCGCCTTGAATTGTCACGGTCATTGACCTTGACAAGTTGAACTTGTCAAGGTCAATGATCGTGACAATTAGGCAGATTTGGTGTAGTGTTTATGTAGCTAGGAAGACATGAAAATCCCCCATAGAGTGATGTTAGTTTGAGTTTTCTTTAGTTAATCGAGGATCTTGCTCTCCTTGAGGGTTATTTTTAGCATAGGAAGGTTTTCAACGCCCTTCCCTTTGTCATTGGCCGGTAGTGAGCTTGGGATCTGGTAATGCCTCCCTGATCTAGTCATGTGATTTATTGAAGACAGGAAGAACATGAACCCTATTTCTTCATCAATCTCGGCTTGTTCTCACACTTTGTTTATTTTTTCGAGGAGCTCCTTAAATGATATCATCCCACACATGTTGGCTATTGGGCTAGTTTTCTCTTAAGCTTATTCTTCATTCAAATCTTTTAATTCTTCCCCCCATTCGGTGGCAACAATTTTGTCTTTCCATGTAAAGTCAATGCATTCCATAACTTTAATGGCTTCTTCATACAGGTCTTCCCATTTTGTGGGGATATGTAAGGGTGAAGGGACCTGGTGCCCTTGTAATTTTAGAGTATCAAGTAACTCGATCATATTGCACATGTCGTTAGTTTGCCTGAATAATTTTGCCATGATCTGGACGACATCATCCAGGTTGACTTCATCGGTTGGTACCACCCAAATGTCTGACTTTCGGGTCCATTTCCTTGCTTCCAAGAATAGCGTGCTTAACCTATGGTAATTAATGATCATTTGTGAGGGAAATTTTATCCCGAACTCTAGGATTTGGTCTAACACTTATAATAATTCCATACCTCCATTTTTAAAATGGGTACGGACAGCGATGCATGCTCTGGTAAGGAGTGACAGTTCCTGATCAGTGAGGCTAGTAGGGTGTAGGAGGAAATATGGTAAGGTTTGGAGAGGTTTGGGAGAGTGTATGGGTGTGATTTGAGTTGAAGGATCAAATCCTGGATTCATTCTAGGAAGATAGCATTGGTATGATTTGGGAGTGGGTTGTGAGTAGTGTTTGGCTTAGGATTGGCTGGTGCAGCAATGGTACCCCGGTAAATTAGACCTTGGATTATGTTTCGAAGGTGAAAGCATTGGTCGGTGGTATGACCAGCGATTTTGTGAAAGGCTCAATGGGAATCTTCTTTGAAGTTTCTCGGAAGTGGATTGGGCAATGGACGGGGATCCAAGGGCTTGATGAGGTTTCGTCTTAACAGGGCTTGATAAACTTTGGAGAGGGGAGCATAGATCTTGATGTATTACTTCTGGACTGGGACAGGGAGGATCTCTGGTGCCCACAAAGTGGTTGGTTGAGAGATGTTGGTGGTGGTTGAGAGTACAGCACTGGCAGGCTTGTCATATTTTTTGGGGGTGAACTGTCCGGACACCTTCTTTTGTTCAACCTCTATTTTAGTAAGACCTTCCTCGATTTCTACTCCTACTTCTATGAGAGCTCAGAAGTGGGGATAGTATTATCCTCCCATGGTTTCTCGGACATGGTACAAGAAGTTCTTCTTCACTATGTTGACGTGTTCTTCCTCGGAAGGCCGATGGGTCATGGTAGCTGCTTTTTTCCTCTATCGGGCTATGAAGTTACTGACTAATTCCCCATAGTTCTGTCTAAGCAGCTCTAAATCATGATGGGTGACCTCAAGATCTTCGTTATATTTGTACTGCAATATGAATTCATGAGCTACATCCTCCCAGCTACAAATTCTGGACTCCTCGAGAGACAAAAACCATCGGAGGGCGCTAACCTTCAAAGCTTGCTGAAACAATTGGGACATCACTTCTTCTTAAGACCATAGGAGAGTCATGTAACGACGATAACTGCGAAGATGAACAATCAGTGGTCCACTTCCTCTGAATTTCTCGATATTCGGCATCTTGAACTTCTCGGGTAACCTCGCCTTAGGATAAGGAGATTTGTGGGTGTAGTCATGTAATTTTTGGAGATTCTGACTTGGTCGAACTTCTTAGTTAGGATCTTAAGATCTTCTTTGACCTTGATTAACTCTTCCCCTTTCGGATCAACGATCATAGGCAAGTTAGTCCGAGGCTAAGCAAGGTTCGGCATAGGAAGCTGGGCAGGCGGCGGCCCATTAACAGGAGGGACACGGGGAGCGTGCTGATATTCTTCAGGAACCCAGATAGGCTCGAGTGGACCCATAGCGGGAGGGAATAGGGCCTCGGGCTCTTGAGGAACAGGAATATGGTTTCGTTGTATCTCCCGGACCTTAGGCTGAAGGTTGTCAATCTTGGACACGAGCTGAGCTAAAATTGCCATCAGATCTGGCTGCGTAATTAGTGCTTGATCTGTGTTCTCCATGGAAAGAGGGCGGATACTGAACTCGAAAGAGGTAGCAGGGGAAAGGACAGAACTCCGGGGTGACTTGACTGAAGACCGAAGCTAATAAGGATCCAAGCCAAGGGTGTGCGATCAACCTGAGAGGGCATAAAATTGGATTTATTTATGACAAAAAAAGGATGGAAATATTTAACATTTTTTCTTTTTGAGATTGAAAGACAAAACATTCTTGGATTTTTGATAAAGAAGAGAGAAATGTTTTTGGATTTTTGATAAAGAAGGAAAAAATGTTTTTGGATTTTTGATAAAAAAGGAAAAAATGTTTTGGGAAGACGGGTCTCAGCATGATTATTATTATTATTATTATTATTATTATTATTATTATTATTATTATTATTATTATTATTATTATTATTATTATTATTATTATTATGTTCTCACTTCTATTAAATTCTCCTAAATGCAAAATGAAATGTCGGACGGGACCCGAACCTGGAAAAGTTGGGTTTGTAACATGTGCAAAGCTATGAATGGACTTGTAACCAGGCTCATGGGAAGGGTCCCGTTTTAAAAATGCACAAAAATTTGGGCGGCAGGCCGATCCGGAATTTCGACAGAGTTTCGAGTTGAAATCGGCAATCTAATATGTTTATCCTAGGCTTGACACCTATAGGCGGGTATGAAGCTTGGTTTGGTGAATTGGAAAGGGTTCCCCCCTATGGCGTGGCTTCCACGATATACGTCTTGATTTTGAGGACAATCGGTATGTGTGGACAAGCCATTTGATATACCTGAGTGTACGTGAATTGCCTAACTATATACCTCGTGGGGATGGGACGTGTGAGAGCGAATTCTATATACTCGGCATACGTGAATGAGTTCCCTGCGACATACCTCCCGTCATGACTTCGGTCAAGCAGTACGATGCGGGGGAACCGTTCGATATACGTCGAAAGTACTTGGCCAATGGAAGGTGAGAGTCATATCGCTTAGGCTAACTGCGCCCTGCCGGACCAGCGCCCATCACGAAGTGACCCTCCAGTTACTGGACAAAATTTGGTCAATAACAATGCTTTTTGGTGATATAATGTGAATCATGCATGATCCTCTTACTAGTATCTTATGATGAGAGTATCTTTCTTGATCATGCCCAACAGGGAGAAAAGTATGATTACCAATGGTATACCAAGTATGGGTGATGCGTGAAACATGAGGATATATGTGATCCTAGGTGCACGGGGTGTGAAGTGTACATGGAGAATTTTCTACAAGCGTGTGAATAGAAGCATAAGCGTGAGGTACACATGAATAGTAAAGGGGAAAATATGGGGATATATAAGAAATTATAATACCCATGTAAATAGAGTCTAGCCCTCAAAAATAAAAATCCCCAGTGGAGTCTCCACTGTGGCCATCCCCGGATATACCCCCTCGCGATGGGAGAGGATCCCTCTAGGTCCCATGCGTCCCTCTCAGGAGCGCTTCGCCCGGCGTCGGTGAATGAGGTGAAAAATGTAGAGAGATAGAGTCGCCAGTCTATTTTACTCAAAACAGACAAAAGAAAAGGGAGCCATCCCGAAGGACAGCATCCAAAGACATACTGATACATACGAAACCAAAATGATTCAAAAGGGGTCTGGAAGCTAAGTTATGAAATGGGAAGGTGTTAGGCACCCATTCCGCCCTTACGGTCTCTCATGGGTTATTGTTGTTTTCCTTTATTTCCCCGTGATATGTGTGCATGTGTATACATAGTAGCAATAGGAATCATCGACTTGTATCGTGGAAGAGATAAAGCGAGTCATTCATAGGAATGTTCCTAAAAGTAATATTACAAAACAGGATTTATGCAATTATCCTAGCGTCGATCGTTATAAGGGAATGACAACGCATGTGGAATAATACGCCATTAAGAACAAATATATATATATATATATATGTGTGTGTGTGTGTGTGTATGTGTGTGTGTGTGTGTGTGTAAATACATAGGATTTAAGAGAGATAAGTTTAAAGAATATAGAAAAATAGGAAAAAGTAGAAAAAGGACTCGAGTCTCGGGTTTTACCCCGAGACGCCTACGTAGCCTATAGAGGCATCAAAGTCCACGTAGTTTATATGAAAAATAAGGGGTGGGATTTATCTCATAAATCCAATCGGGGACTTCTCTTATATGGGTGTGTGTGTAAAAAAGTGTTTTAGTTGTGAGAAAAGTGTGAGAATTTACGTTTGGAATTTATGAGCAAATCCTCTTTTTCGTTTTTTTTTGGGGGGTTTATTTATATGAAAATAAGAGATGTGTGATAATACTTGATAAAAATTATATTAAGATATGTGAGATAAGAGAATAAAAGTACTAAGTAACAAAACAAACTAATGAGAATTTAGGGGAATTTAAAGAGAGAGTTGAGAAAATTGGACCTTCTTCAAGATCTTGAGCTTCATCTTGGATGTCAGAGAGCATCCCTTTCACTTGGATGATAATGGATGGTACTTAATTCACCAAGTTTGATGAAAAAGGTGAAGGTTGAAAAGGGATATGGATGTGGAAATCATGTTGACTTCGAGAGGGGTTTTCTGAGCTTGCTGAGAGTGATGGATCTCTGATTTTCCTTTTGTTTGGAATAAGGTTAGGCCCTCCTTTTGATAGGATCAGGGCATTGCCAATCATCATAACCCTAGTCCTTCCAATCGGCAGGCGTGTTTAGGCACTCTGCCAACAGGCAAGGATTAGAACCTGTCGTTTGGCAGTATCTTTCAAGTTCCTTCGAAAAATCGGTCATAGAGCGCCAACCATTGACTTAAATCGTGCACAGGGTGTACCATTGGAAAGTTATTTCAGAGACCTTCGAAAGTCATTTGGACTGCTCCCGAGTTCGATAGTTGACTTTGGGTCAAATGTGGCTCGGAAGCGCTCGTCGGTCCTTTGGACAAGGAAACTTCAGACGCAAACGGGTCGTTTGTTTGCATGGTAAGTCAGAATCACGCGCGGGGTAGACTTTTATAAAGATTAGGAGATGTACTTCAACATTCCAAGGAGTTTGACCTAGTTCAGGGAGTTTACTTTGGTCAACCGGGGCCTGGAAGCGTTCGGTGACCTTTTGGAGTAAAACGAATCGTTCGTCCGTACCGTAAGTCAGAATCGCGCACGGGGCGGACTGTTGGAAAGGGGTTTAAGTGCCCTTTGAATATTCATTCAGTCTCGATTGAGATGAAGAGTTAACTTCGCTCAAACGGATCCTGGGAGTATCCTATGACCTCCTGATTGAGTTTTGAGGAAAAACGGGTCGTTCGTTCGCATGGTAAGTTAGAATCGTGCACGAGACGGACCATTGGAAAGGGGTTTCAGTGCCCTTCGAATATTCATTTATTCTTGGTCAAGCTGAAGAGTTTGACCTTTGGTCAAACGGAGGCTGGGATTATAACTTGGGTTTGCAATGATGAAGGGGGGTGGTAGGCACCTTAGGAGAGGTTAAGGGGTATTAGAAGGGGTGTCTACAACATCAAGATTACTAATTCTAAACTCAATGCCTACAATATCCTTAACAAAAAATTATTTATCTCTAAGAAACACATCTAACACGTATACTAGACCCTGTACCCTAAGGAGTACGAATCAATAAACGAAATCGAAGATCAATAACACAGAAGATAAACGGACTCATAATCTATGAGACCTAAGACCATGCTCTGATACCATCTGTCACACCTCGCTAAATTTTGACGTCAGTCGCCACTAAAACTATGTCGGGCGCGAGTAAATAAAATACCATTCTCAGCATGAGATGGATATGAGACATAAATAAATCAATCGATATAATAAATAATTGAATCAATCCCAAATGATAATATAGTACTACAGAAACCATCACGTGTTAAACTCCCATGACATCCAATCTCCAAAATGTGAATTAATTTAAAATTTGAATAATCAATTTACTGTAAATACTCCAACTGAAATCCTTAAACAACTTTGGAATCGAATGGCCCAATAAAACTTAAACGAAGTCTCATAATAAAATACGGCGGAAAGGATAGTCTAAACTAAATCAAGCAGTAAATAAAAGCATCTCCAGATGCGCCTCCAAAGGATATCTGATAATTCCTATACTGCTAATCCAACACTAATACTTGAAAATATTAGTCAACACATGAGGTCAAAGCCCCAAGCATGAATACACACTACTCCCCTCAAATAGGGTCCGTGAACCCAGACAATAGCATTATACGCAACAAATATCACAATAGAGTATTTTAAATAATACGAAATAATTAATCACAAGAAAGGTAAATTACTAACCACGTCCAAAGATTCTTATAAAATCACACCAATATCATTTTAAATATCCCACAGCCCCAAATTATTAATTTAATTAAATTCACCCAAATTGTCATTTTTCTCACTTTTTATTATGGCGGTCATCCTGCCCCGGGTGGTAATTTTGACCAAAGTTTAACATTTCCCTTTGTTAAAATGACTGCTGATCCGTTTAAACTGTCGATCCCGCAATTTGACAAGGTTCCATGCACAACACGACATAAAACGATGGATGGCCCGTTTAAGCTGTCGGCCCTCGCTATTTATGTCGCCCATATTTTAATGCACGTCTTATTATCTTGGGTATTAATTCTCAATTCTCAATTTCATAATTATCAAATCACCCCACCCTTTTTAACGATGTGAGATCCTCACATTTTTCGTAGTCCCATACTTAAGGTTCCCCAAGTATACATACGTCCTATCCTACATATAGGATGAATCATCAAGAGAAGACTCGTCCTAGTCTCATGCCTATGCTAGAAAAAATGTCGATATAACGTAAAAATCTTCCCAACCCCGAAATATAAAATCCCCATGAATTTACACTAACTAGTCCCATACCATGCAAGTATAAATTTTAACCAAGGCCTACCAACTAGTCCTATACCTAGTAAACATCCTAAAATATGGTTGAGCAATATACTATCCCAAAAGCACCTCGTCCCTGTGATGGCAAACGTGAATAAAATAAATTACACAAAACACAATTCAATATGCACAACATAGCAATTTAATCACAAGGGTCCCAATTTAGTTTAATTCAATGAATAACACCGTCGTCGTTTTCAACATAAATATTTGCATTCGATAATGTTAAATTATTTAACATGCGACAATATTCAATACGTCATAATCTTTCTCTTTTATAAGTCATTAAATTTATAAGCGTGAGCGCGTCCCAATAACCATATAAATAATCCCATAAAAATTCTACATGAGAATCTACACCCAAAATCATAAAAACTCAAAAATCTAACCTACGCACCCAAGGGTTTCAAAGATTAAATCATATTCAAAATTTTCATAAAAACAGTCCCAAAATTTAAGTGTCCACTTTCTCTAATTAAGTTACTAATTGATTTTAATTAAAAACACATGATTAATGGTTTAGGCGACACTTAAAATGCATAATACTAAAGGAACGGAAAAGAGCATTCATGCCTGAATAAAAGTTAGTTTAGAAATCTGATCTTGAATGTGTATTCCTCTCAAAAAAATTGACAAATATTCGTTCTTTACGCATCTTGAGAAAACCCGGTTAATCTTGACAAAACTTGAGTTGAAAGTTATGTAGAATGGGGCTAGGGTTTGGAGGCTGAAGGAGATGAAGAAGATGAGAGGTTTCTGATTTTTCAGAAGGCTAAAATGTGTTTTAAAAGACCTAAACCCGTCTCTTTTTGTTTATATACCAAAAAGAATTAGTGTCCTAATCAGATACATACACTAAAAAAAACATTCCGGGTGATCGGACCGTTGGAATTGCTTGAAATTTTGGCGTGGTAGCTGAAGATGAGAGGAAGCTACACAAAAAATTTCAGCTCGATCAGACGGTCAAATATTTTTATATATTTTTTTCTAGAGATTTTTGTGTTTTGAGGACTCTTAGAGAGTTTTATGTTTTGAGGACTCTTTTAAATGGTCCAAGACTTATATATACTCATATTAGGAGTCTTGTAATCCATCTTTTCGAATTTTGAATATAAAAACCAACATATTTAATTATAAAAATAATTAAATCCAAAATTTTATTTTTCTCTAATTTCCAAATTAATTAATAAAGATACGGGGTGTTACACATATCCATAAAAGCATGTACCAAATCAAAACAAAGCCAAGTCTTGATCATCTTTCATACGCAAGACGTGTGTTAATTTATAGATATTCACAACCAAAGAAACTAGAACAAGATCCATGCATACTCAACTATCAGAAGCTCACTCAATTCATGAAAAAATCAACCTATTAGTACAAGTCCAATTTAAAGCATATCATCATCAAGGTTTAAGGAAATTCATTCCATCCAACCATGCATGAAAAATATCAATCAAATCTCATGGTCATCATAATCAACCATAAGAAGAATCATATGTTCCATATAGTCAAGAGAAGTGATAAAACTCCCGAAGACCCTCCCAGAGCTTTGAGTAACTATGGAATGATTATAATATTGTAAATGAACTAGTACAACCTTGTACTTTCTGAAAAAAATGAAACAAACCTTCCCTAAACCCAAAATATCCTATACATCAAGGCAGACACTTAAGTCAACTCAAACTACCAAAGATGGTCAACCTCAAAATATGTTTTTGAAGAGAAAGTTTTTAAGAATTTCAAAAATGGACTTGGGGATTTAAATCGACTCAAATTACTTTGATTCAACTTAAAGTACTTTGATTATACATAAAGTTACTAGTTGTCCAAAATTCCAACGGTTATTTTTCAAAATTCAAATTCCAAAAGTTTGAGAATTTAACGTAGTACCCTACAACGACTAGTTTTTGGAAAAGCCTGTAACAGGATTTATACAACATATTATAAATATCTAAGTTATATCCCATATATTATGTCCCTCTTACTTGAGCTTTATAGAGATAAAAACTAAGTTCTATTTCCAAAGTTGCGAGATTTAGATCCAAAATCACCATTGAAGCAAATCTTCAAAACTCAAAATCATTTTGAGTAAAGTTTCAACCCCAAAGCATTGTATAAGATCCAAAACCCAAATACCATTTGTGTCGAGAATAAAAAAACAAACTCTTAGGTTTCCAAAGAGAGAAACCAAGACCCATTTTGAAGGTGTGAGTTTAAACCCCAAAACTTCATTGAAACAAAGCTCTAACAAAAAATCAATTAAGCCATAGTTCTAAACTCAACCCCTTCGTAGAAGAGTTATAAACCCGATACCCACTTGTGATAAAGAATCAAACCAAAAATTATTTGAGTATTGTACTTGTGATTGCTATAGAGTTTATACTTTTAGAGGGAGAAAGTAAACCCATTTCATCAAAGTTGCTTGTTGAGAAACATTATTCTACAATTTGGTTATATAATTTATTGTTTCTTTTACGGTTGAACTTCATTGTATCTTCATAGATTGAAGTATTGTAGTTACGGGGAGTCAATGAGTGATAAGAACTTGGTCTCTTTCATGTATTTTTTTAGGGAATGACGAATATAGTTCCGTTGTTGGTTTTCATTTGCAAGGTGTTATAATTCCTCATGAGGTTTTGGCTTTGCCTTGGTGAACCAGAGATAATGTAGTTTTTCAAGTATCATCTCGAGCGTGGACATATGTAAAGTTGGATCACATTAAAACCTCGATTTGTAAAATTTCTTTAAACTTTCTAACTTGATTATTTATGCTTATTATCTGATTCATTGTTTATACTTTAATTGATTTATTATATTTCAATTAAATCTCAAAAGAAAGTTAAGAAAGATTTGAAATTTCCATTACTTTCACAAATATCCAATTCACCCCCTCTTGGGTATATTTTTGGGCCAACAAAAATCATAAGTATGTAAACTGACTCAAGAATAAAGTTTAAAAAATGTTTGTCAGATCTTGAGTTTAAGAAGCAAGAAGTACATTAAAGGGTTTCACAAAAAAAATAATGAGTTTGTATAACAGAGATACAAGTATTTTATCTCAAGAAATTTGATTTATAAAGCTTGTAGGAAAAAAGTCTAATCGTTAACATTGGTGAGCCATACCAAGTTAAATAGCCAAAAGGGTAATTGGAGGCCATTAACTTGTGTGTAAAACACTCAAATACACTTAGGGACAAATATTAGCTAAAAGATCTTGGGGAAGTGATAATTGGAAAGTTTTTTAATGAAACCAACCACTAAAGATGTCTAATCCTGCCGATAATCATAAGTTGTTCATTGTATTGAAGTTTAGCTTTACTACTGCAAATATCTGGTAACTCTAATCACATATTCCTTCAGGAATTTACAGAACTTACCACCTATGTCTTCACAAGAAATTATGATATCCCCCAATGAAGGGAAATAAATCTTCATCGCGGCGAATCACTAGTGAAAGGAGGTCGCCATAGGAGTCATGGAATTTACATATGGTGTTTGATGACATTCTAAAGAAGACTTGTTATTTTGTCCAAACAACTATTTCCTAAACTCAATATCCAAACTTTTTCTTAGTATCTATGTTCAACCATTAGTGAAATAAATGGGTTTGGTGTAATTTCATCAATACACATTATTCCTAGTTCTATGCAACTTACACACGATAATCTTCAGACCCAATCAAAACCACCCTTGTTTTTTATCTCTTTGTTGAAAGATTAATACCCACCAATGTGACACACTGGTTATTAAAATAACGTGTGTCCAACCCTCTAGTGAAATAAAATAGAAATCTCATTAGTTTATCCAATTAATTACTAACCACCTATTATTAAATAAATCGTGTGTCAATTTTTTAATCTTTATTAACGTGACACAAAATATAACAATCATCCACATTCATCAAAACAATATAAATAAAATCCACAGCCATAAATAAACCCCATTGTAAATTTTTTCATGCCAAACTATTCCAAATAAACCGTCGAAAAAATCCTCCAAACAAAAATACCCAGAATGATATAAAATATAAACTGAAATAACCCGTCTAACATAGGCAACATGCCTAAATAAGGAAATAGACCTAAACTAAAACATGAGAATAGAAATGAATAAACAAAACCCTGTAACACCCCACAACTGTTGTAGCTCCAGTATCTAGGAAGATGATCACGCTTGGCATCCCTGTGGTTGGACACCTAAAAGTTTTTGAAAATGTATTTTGACACGGGTCGGAGCCCAAATCCATTTGAAACCATTTTGAAAGTCATTAAAATTCATAAATAAATATGTATCCATTTACTCAAATTTAACTTCGTACCGCACTCTCTTATGAGACACTACTCATTTCTTATCTAAAGTGCGTACCTAACGTATACATTTTAATCACCTAGTTATGCCGTCCTCCTAACTAATTCCCAAGTATACTAAACTTCCATATGCTATCCCATCCTGCATAATTTATCTATTTAGCTTTCACATTCCCTAATCATTATAATTCTCAATTAAAATTTATTGTATCATTTCTAATAACTTTCATAAGTTATTAATATTCACATTTTAATTCATCATGCCCGTATATATATTTTTTTGCACACACACACACACACACACACACACACACATATATATATATATATATATATATATATATATACATACGTATTTATCATCACATCATTCATACATATATATCACTCACTATATCTCTATAACCGTTATCCCTTATAATAATAATGATAATTTACCAGATGCGGGTCTTTACAATGCTATCATAATATAGGGAATACTGACGTCATCCATGTTATCTAGTCGAAATCTCACACCGACTGCGATAGAAAACAACGACGTTGGAGGCGGTCATAGGTTCCTCGATAGTGAGCCATAACCATACCCGTAATTACCTCACTTCGAAATTCAACCTTATCAGGCACATGCATGGCGACTATGACCTGTGGATAATACTTATGTTGCGTTCGCTAGCCAGGAAAGATGACCCACTCGTGAAACATCTGATGATATCACTAGAGGGCTATGTTATTATATTCATATAATTATACCTTCACACCGATATAATATATACATATACAATTTTCACACATCTATATATTCCTCAAAATTTTATTTAATCATGCCTATCACTAATGGCACAAAAATATTATTTTCCAACGCTTCATTAGTTATATACTTAATTAATTAAGTTAATTTCAAACTACAATTCTGGACACGTAATTAACATCCCTCAGTCCGTATCCCAACTTTCAAATTTCCATCACCATTATTCATATTCAATTATATTCCTCAAATATTTTAAATTCTTATCCTGAAAAAAGTCGCATTTAGCCCAAGGTCCAAATACCAACTATATTCGAATATCCAGAAATATAAAACTATCAACTTTGTATTTTTAATATCATCAATCATTTAATTTATCTCCAATTAAATAAAAATACCACAATATTCTAATTCTTGCAGGTTCAAATCGATTTGGCTTCTTGGTCCGAATCGATTCGCTGCACGAACTGATTCGATTCTGGGTAGAATCCCAATTTTGAATAGCAATACGATTTTTCATCATTTTCTCAATACATGCAATAATTCTAACTCCTTTATCACAATTGATAGCAATCCTATACATGATCCTAATCACTTTTAACCAGTAATTCATATTTTTCATCCTAAATTTAATGGGATTCATAATTATAACTAAGAATTTCAACATTCAATAATTAAATCACATAAGCATTATAATATCCCAATCTCCTATTAATATAAATTCTTAAATCCTCGAATTCTAAATCAATATTAAATTAATTATTTAAAACCCAACTTTGATATCATTTTATAAATATAAATCTTTTCTGAGAAATCCCATAGTTTATATATGTGAAACCATTCCAAAAACATAATTTCCAAATATAATATGACTAAAATTCAATACACAAATTAAGTATCAAGTTAATTACTTGCCTTATGGTTTGTAGGGTCTGAATTTGATGAAGGTATTGACAGTCTTCCTAGAATTTCCTTCCACTTCTTCAATTCTAGAGTGTTCTTAAAATGTCCTTAAATTCCTCACTTGGACTCTTAAAGGTTCTTAAATTCCTCACTTGGACTCTTAAATTTTCTTCTTAATTCTTTTCACTCTCGCTCTCTAACTCTTTGTATAACTCTTCTAAACTTTTGGATTTATGAAATGACCTTTCCTTAAACCCAAACCCTTCATTTTATAAGTGTAAATCTCGTTTTTGACTTTACATATACCCTTAAGAAGTCCAAAATTCATTTAAATTAGTCCCGATTAATCTGAAAAGCCCCCGAGACCCAAACACAATCCTCGGGTACTCAATTTTTACTATTTTGACCCATTTCGAATCAAATGTACACTCAAAATCATCAACCGAGTCACTTAATAATAATTTCCCATCTTAACCTATGTTTATTTAACCACTCTTGTCCCGATTGAGAAATTATTAAATTTCATCGCCCTCACTTACGACTTAATTCAATTTTATTAACCGTAGCACACTAGTAAATACATAATCATAAAAATATTAATTTATTCCACTCTAAATTACTATTTATTTAATTTCCCATTATTTCGTAATTAAATTATGTGTCACCCGCATAATTGAAATATTTAATTAAATATCTATATGAAACTACAGGGTATTACATACTTCCCCCCTTGAAAAGAAATTTCATCCCCGAAATTCGGGTATACCTGGAATAAAGAGCTATGGATGCTTCTCACACATATCCTCCTTCCTTTTCCACGTCGACTCATCGACGTTGTAGTGTCCCCATTGAACACGAACCAAGGACACCGCCTTAAAATGTAGCTTACGCTCACTACGGTCTATAATAGCAACCAGTCTCTCCTCATACGCGATATTAAGCTGCAAATCGATATCTTCTAACATAATATGCCAATAAGCCATCTCACTCTGCTTATACTTCTTCAACGATGATACATAGAATACTTTGTGAATCCTCTGTAGATTCTCTGGTAAAGCGAGTCTATATGCCACCGGCCTTACCCTCTCAATTACCGAAAAAGGTCCCACATATCTCGGTGCGAGTTTCCTTTTCTTTTCGAATCTCATAACCCATTTCGTAGGAGACTCCCATAGCAATACCTCATCACCCACCTCCAATTCTACATGTCTCCTATTTGCATCTACATAACCCTTATGTATATCCTGAGTTATCTGTATATGACTCGAATCAGCTCAATCTTAGCAGAAGTATCTTGAATCATTCAGGTCCAAAGAGTTTGTTATCTCCCACCTCTAACCAATAAGTGGGCAAACGAAAAATTCTACCATATAAGGCCTCATAAGGTGCCATCCTTAAAGTAAACTGGTAGAAATTATTATACGCAAATTCCACCAATGGAAGGTAGTACTCCAAAAAATCAAGTATTTACATTCTGAGAATTTCTTCTAACAACTAATTCACATGCTCAGTTGTCTCTCCAGTCTGTGAATGATAGGTTATACTCAACTGCAATTCAGTTCTCAAAGCCTACTGGAAACTCTACTATAAATGAGACGCAAAAATCTTGTCCTTGTCAGACATAATATTGATCGGTATCCCATATAACCTCACAATCTCCACTATAAATAACTGGGCATACTGTGCCGTCGTAAAATCTATTTGGACCTGCAAAAAGTCTGCCACCTTGGTCAACCGATCCATTATCACCCATATAAAATTGTGACCCCTCTGTGATGTCGATAACCCTGTAATAAAATCCATCGATATGCTTCTCACTTCCACTACGGAAATTCCAATGGCTGTAACATTCTGGATGGTCTCTAGTGGTCGATCTTTACCAAATGACATGTGGCACACTGCGAGACAAACTTAGTTATATCCCACTTCAAAATCATCCATTAATACCGCCGATGCATATCCTGATACATCTTATCTCCACTCGGATGTACTGTAAATCTTGGCCCATGGGACTCTATCATAATAACATCTTTCAAATCGCTGTCATCTAGGTCCACAAGTCTCCCATTAAATTGCAAGTTTCCCTTAGAACAGATTGAGTACGATTCCGTTCACTCTACCAAACGTTATTTCACCATATCCTGTAAAAATTGATCCCCATATTGCACTTTCATAACAATCTCGGGTGTGATGGTCAATACTGCCATAAAACCCTGGGCAATCGAATCAGCCGGACAAAGCTCACCCCGCTTAACTTTCCACACTGCTGCCAACTCTAACGTAAGCCTTCGACTAAAAGTATATACCACAACCTTAGCCTTATCTAAGTGATACCGAATGTCAAACATATAATCTTTCACGAATTCTAACCACCTACATTGTCGAATATTCAAATCCTTTTGCATAAATAAATGAATAATGCATTGATTTATGATCTGTGAATAGATTAAATTTCTCCCGTAAGAGATAATGCCTCCAAACCTTCAAGGCAAAGATAACTGCAGCCAACTCCAAATAACGACTTCGATAATTATTCTCATGGATGCATATGCTACAGCCCGATCCTCCTACTACAAAACACCCCCAAGTCCTTACAAGTATGCGTCCGTGTATACCATACACTCTACTCCTCCTCTAGATAGTGTAAGTACAAGTGTTGAAGTCATCTTTCCTTTTAACTCATCAAAAGCCAACTGATAATGGTCATCCCACACAAATGGAACCCCTTTACGAGTCAAATTCGTCAACGGACCCACAATCTTCAAAAATCCCTTGATGATAATATCCCACCAATCCCAAGAAATAGCAAACTTCTGTCAGTATTGTGGGTTGTCCCCAATCCCTCACCACTGCTACCTTACATGGATCCATCGCGATTCCTTTATCTATCACCACATGACCCAAAAACTGCACTTCAAGCAACCATAAATCACACTTCTCAAAGTCTTGTTTACATTTGAGTATGTTATACATAGCTACAATCGTCGAAGAATTATTCAAGATCATTCAAGAATCAATACGAATCTGAATATCAAAGTTCTTTAATAAAATAAGCCTTCGTGAGATTAATTTGTTAATATTGTGTTTAAGTACCTTAACGGTTCACTTAGAGTATTAGGATGATTTTTCTAAAATATTTTCTAAGTGTTGGAGAAGAGTTTTTCGTTAAAGAAATTTTTTTGAGTGTTGAAGAGGAGTATTTTTGGTCAAATAAATTTTTTATTTTTTCTGTCTCGTTCAAGCGACAAGATGATGTCGAGCGAAGCTTGTTCGAGCAACACGTGGCATCGTTCGAGCGACAAAGTAATTTGTCGTAAGTTTTTTATATAAAGCGTGTTAAACCACTCCGTTTTTGTTAAGAAAACCTGACGTTTTAGTTTCTGCAAACACTGCAAATCGGCAGAATCCTTTGTCTTCTTCATTTAGGGTTCAAATCCTTTTATTTTGAATTCACAAATCATCCTAATATTTATGTGAATTGTTTTGGAACCCAAGAATATAATTTTGTGAAGTTTCACTTGTAGAGAAAATCTCTACTGCTAGTCTAGGTGCCAATTGAGGGAGGTGCTGGACAGACATGACTGAGTGTCAAAGGGAGTACTCATGGGTGTTCCTGGGCTGACTGAACTGCGGTTCTTGTGGAGTTGCTGCGGAATTCCATTATTGATTTAAGTTGTAGCCTTTGAGAGTTTGCTGTGATAAATTCTTTGCAGATTTTACTAGTAATCATTATGAGTATTATTAGTGAAATAAAAGGCTTTGCCCTTCAGGAATATTTCCTGAAATCTGTCATTCAGCAATTCATATTTGTTTTTGTTAGCATGATCCCCTACACCTAAATGCATGTTTTAGGGTTGAATTAAATTGGGTTAAAAATTGACACCGATTAAATAACATTAACTTGGAAATTTGCGAATTCGATTTAATCAAGTATCACACATACTTTTTACAAATTGGTATCAGAGCAGGTTACTCTAATTTATCGAGTGATCCTTATTTCGCAAAATTGTTTGATATTGATTTTTTTTTAAATATGTTTTCTGAAACTCACAATTTTTTTGATGGAGCACTTATGTAATCGTATGCCTCCCCTTGATGACATGAGTCAAAGTTTTGATGATTTAAATAGTTTGAATTTGATGTTTGCGAAAAGAATTAATTTTTTGGAAAAAGAAAATACTTGTTTTAAATCTGTTATAGATCTTTTTCAGACGATTCAAAATCAAAAAGATTTTTATCATGATAAATTTGTTGCCTTGGACTATGACTTTAGAAAATTAGAATTGTCTAAAAAGGAGAGGGATGATAGAGTCCTATTTTTTAGATAAAGAGTTGGAGGACTTCAAAAACTCAAGGAATTGTGTTTGTGGCAAAGAGGATAAAAATATTTTAATCGATGAGTTTGTGGCACGTGAGGAGATTCTTAGGGATAAGTGTGCATATTTAGAGGGAGAGCGTGATACCCTTCTAGGAATAATTGAAAATTCAGAGAAGCAGTGTAACACCCCATAAATTTAAATTGGTATAATTTAAATTAATTTAAAAAAAATTTAAATAAAATTTTGGAGTTTATTAATATTTAGTAATTTAAAATGTTGAGCTTTGATATTGAAAAGTAGAATATTAATCGAAATTAAAATCAGAGTTAAATTGGAATTTAAAATTAGGATTTATTTACTTATATATAAAACTAGGCGAACTGCGCGGCATGGGTGAATCAATCCGGCTATTAGCCGAATGGATTCGGTTTTGATCAGAGGCGGCGGAAGGGTTGGGGGTTAATTAGAGTTCTATCAACACTTAAACTCTTAGTCCTTATATATTAAAACTAACTCGAGGATTAGGACTTTTAATACACTTTTTAACAAACTTTTCACCAGAAGGCTTCTCCAAAATATTTCCCTTTCATTAACAAACACTAGCCCCAATTTTAATCAAGTGTTCAACCCAAATTATGAAGACTAAATTGGTGTTTTCTTAAGATCGTGCAAGAACATAACTTTGTTAATTTTTCATGAGGAACATAATCATCTTAGAAAATTTTTCATCCTACTTTTATCAGGCATGGATACTCTATTCTCTTCCTTTAGTATTATCCGTTTTAAGTGTCGCCTAAACCTTTAATCACATGTTTTTCTTAAAATAAATTAGTAACTTAATTAGAGAAAGTGATAATTAAATTTGGTACTATTTTGATGAGAATTTTTAATATGGAATAAGACTTGAAACCCTTGGGTGCGTAGGAGAGATTAGTGAGTTTTGGTTGTTATGGGTGTAGGATCGCATGTAGAATTTTATGGAGGTTATTTAAATAAAAATCGGGACGTGTACACACGCATGAAAATTAAGTTGTTAATAAAAGGGAACAATGATGATATGTTTGATAAACTTGCATGTTGAATAATCTAAAATTATTAAATAGAAATAATTGTGTTAAGGTAATATTAATTAAATTAAATTAAATAGTGCCATCACGAATAAATTTGTGATATTTTTTATATGAGTTGTTGTATTATGTGATTGATTGATATTGATATTTATCATCGCATGTACAACGGGATTTTGGTAGTATGCACTCACTTATATTTTAGGACGCTTTCTAGGTATGGGACTAGTAGGTAGGCCTTAGTGGCGATTTACGCTTTCTAGGTGTGGAACTAGTGAGTGTAGATTTTTACGAATGGGTGATTTCGAGGTGGGGCTAATTTTTTATGTCATGCCATCGATTCGCTAGTCTAGGTATAAGACTATGAAGAGTTATTAATATAAATTCATCCTATAGTTAAGGTAGGGCGTACTTATGTGTTGGGGGCCCTTAGGTATGGGACTAAGTGTTTTTTTAGGAACTCAGATCGACAATAAGGGTGGGGTGAATAAATATGAAATAAAGAGAAACATGAGAAATTGAGAATTAATACTTAAGAAAATAAAATAGGTATTAAAATATATTGGCATCCTTAATAAGTGTAGGACTGAAAGTTAAACGAGTTCTCTAGCTATTGTGACGTGTGGGATTGAGACAGCGTAATAAGTGTAGGGATGACATTTAAATGGACCGGTTGGCTATTATGACATGTCGTGCGTGGAACCTTGGAAATAAGTGTAGGGTTGACATAATACGAACTGGCTGGGTATTACGAGGGGATGTGTGTGGTGTAGAGAATGTGGGAGTCCCACAACCAAACAATAAACGACTATAAGTGGGAGTTCCGCACTTGAATGATGAGAATTGGAGGGAGTCCCACTACTAAAATGGAGTAAGATTTATATGTGGGAGTACCGCAACTGATGATAATAAAACGAGGAAAAAATAACAAAGTTGAGTAATTTGATTAAATGATATTAATGGAAATTAAATAATTAAACTTGGAATTTGGGTAGTAGTTTCATGATTTAGCAGATGATTATCTCATAAATTTAAAATATTATGTTGTGATAATTATCATGTATAATGTTATTGTCTGGGTTCAAGGACCTTAATTGAGGGGAGTAGTGTGTATTCATGCTCGGGGTTCTGACCCTGTGCATTGACTAACATTTTTCAGGTATTAATGCCGGAGTAGCTGCCTAGGAGTATTTAGAGATATATCTTGGAGGTGGAGCTAGAGTTTATTTATTTTATGCTTAGTAGTTTAGTTTAATTTCCTTTCCTTCGCATGTATATTAAGACTCAATTTATGGATTCAGTGTGCCATTCAGTTCCACAGTTGTAGCGATTTTTATCCAGAGATTTCATTATGGATTCAGTTTATTGGAGATTATATTTATTCCGAGTTGGATATTATTAGAGATTAGCAAGGTGATGGATTTTATATCGCATTATTGATTATTATTTATTGGGATTGATTTAATTATTATCTTGTGCAATAAATTTTATATGTCACATGCTAAGAATGATATTTAATTTAGTGATGCCCAGCATAGTTTTGGTGGCGGCCAATGCCAGAATTACGTGGGGTGTTACAGATGGTATTAGAACACGGTTTAAGGTCACGTAGTTTGTGAGTCCTTTTAGCTTTTGCGTTACCAATCTTTGATCCCCGTTGTCGATTCGTACTCCTTAAGGTATTGGGTCTGGAATACGTGTTAGCTACATTTCTTGGAGATAGGAATTTTGTGATAAGTACGTTATAAGAACTGAAGTTAGAACTAGTAATTTTGATGTGAGGATACTTAGAAGTTATTATAAGAAGACGAGAGATATTTCAGATATTGTTAGTGCATATGTTAGGCATCATAAGTATCGATTTTGGTGATATAAATTGATTTGAGGATTTTAGCATTTTGATGACTTTTGGAGATGAAATCAAGTGGTGATTTGCGAGAGCGGGTGTTATGCCGTTATATTCATAGTTATGCATATATCTGTGAAAAGTATGTGTGATATTTGTTTGTGTTAGCATGATCCACTACAACTAGATGCATGTTTTGGGGCTGAATTAAATTTGATTAAAAATTGACACCGGTTAACTTGAAATTTTTTGAATTCGAGTTAATCAAGTATCACACATACTTTTCACAGGCATAGAGTTGATGGTCCCTTAATGTCTACAGAACCAAAGGAAAATGTCCAGCATGCTCTCCCTCAATTTGAGAATAAACCAAAATGTCATCAATGAACACAATCACAAACTGGTTAAGGAAATCTCTGAATACCCTATTTATGAAATCCATAAATACTCTTAGAGCATTAGTCATCCCAAAGGCATAACCCTGAACTCATACGACCCATACCATGTCAGGAATGTAGTCTTAAGGACATCATGCTCTCTGATACACAACTGGTGGTATCCAGACCTCAAATCAATCTTTGAGAAGTGCGTTGCTACTCGAAGTTGATCAAATAAGACATCGATTCGAGGTAGTAGATATTTGTTCCGAATCGTCACCTTATTCAACTCCCTATAATCAATGAAATATGGAGTGACCCATCATTATTTTTTACAAAAACCACTAGAGCCCCCCCCCCCCCCCCCCCCCCCCACACACACACACACACACATACACGGTGACGTAATACGTATAATAAAACCCTTCCCTAAGAGCTGTTAAATCTAATCTTGCAACTCTTTCATATCTAAAGGAGACATACCATAGTGTGATCGTGAAATTGGCCTCATCCCAGGTGTTAAGTCTATAACAAACTCATTTCTCTCAACTTGATGGTAAACTCGGTATCTTCTGAAATACATCTACAAACTCGCTAACCACTCGAATCGAGTATAATGAAATAAATATCTCATGTGAGGTCTCCTCCTCAATATAATAAAGATGTGTGGTTGATCCTCCCTCAGTAAGAGGCATCGCAACCAACAACATCTTCTCTGGAATAGAAAATGCAATGATCCTCCCAAAATAGTCCACCATCGCTCAATACTCCACTAACCAGTCCATACCCAAGATAACATCATATCCAGTCATATCTAACACAAGTAAGTCGTCTACTAAACTCAATCTCCCAACTTCTATCCCCACCCCTCTGCATATGGAGTGAATAAGTGCCCCATTACCCAAGGGTGAGTCTATACACGTAATAATATTATCGGTTGCTTCTAGCAAAATCGATCGTACGTGCAAATTTAGTAGCAATAAATGAATGAGATGCTACCATATCAAACAATATGTGACCCATATGCCCATGGATAGGAAACATACCCTCTACTGCAGGTGGGGCTTGATCTCTTGTGGTATCATCGCATTACAGATGTTATAGACACGTTCATACTACATCTTCCCTTGCTGCTATTGGGCTACTACTGCTAGTGTTGCAGGTGATATATGTGGCTGCTGCCCTTGTTGGGCACTCTACTGTTGTGCCTGTTCAAACTACGAGCACTTTATCTTCACGTGGATTGTTTCTCCACACTGATAACAACGTCTTGCCATATTCCCTTCGCATTGACTGAAAGGAGGTTGTCCTACTTATTGCCTCTATGGCCTCGACCTTGCTGGATGCCGCCATTATTACCATGACTCTGTTGGCCATAAGGAGCATACTACTGGTACTACTATTGTGGTCCCTGCTTAAACCCATTGCCATTTGGCCTATGTGACACCCCGACCAAATAAATTCTCGATGATCAGTCCTATATCAAATTTAAAATAGGAATCTCAGGGGTTCATTCTTAGTATCACTTCTAAAAACTTTTTAAAACTTTACTAACCACCTAGTATTCAAAAAGACTGATGTCAAATTTTATCTTTTTATTAAACAATTAAATATGCATGCTAAATAAAAAATAAACCATACATCCAAACCATGAGTCTAAAACAGTACTAAATGAATAAATCACCTACCGAATAAACAATCGACTCAACATCCCAATATAATAATCCAATAAATGAATACATAAACCAAATACTAAGTCTAAAAGTAAAAGGGGAAACATGCCCTGAATGAATCTACAACTGAGATAAGAATCCTACTCTAGGAATAAAGAAATGATACCTCTAAATCAAGTCCTGCAACCATCCACAATGTTACAGCTGCGTAACCCTGGAATAGATAAGTCAACTATGGCATCCCTGTGGCTGGACACCTGTTAATATACATACACATAGACAAGAGAGAAGAAGTAAAAGAAACGGGTCAGAGACCGATATATAAAAATGTTTAGCAAGCATTTTATTACAATAAATGAAATGCGTAGTATATAATGTTCATAATTGCTTTTACGATCGGACTCTCTTGAGGACAATCTCACCTCTCTTCTATAGTGCACACCTATCGCATTCATTTATTCTTCCTATTCGTTTCTCTATCCAACTAGTCCATAATAGCTATATAACTAGACCGCTAATCCTCCCATCGCAAGTTAAGCGTACTTTTATGATTAGAATTACGTATGTAAATTCTCAGCTTTACGAATATTTTTAAATATTACCCCAATATCAATGCTTAGTTACATATTATATATATATATATATATATATTAGTTCAACCCAATGTTATTACTACCTATGTTCACTCTAGAATACCCGTATCACCCATATGATACGAGATCAAAATAGTTTATACTGAAAAGCCAAGTATGTTCATCATTTGTATAGTTAATCCTTTTATCACTAAGATTATTTTTGTTATCATGACATTCACCTCTACTAATTACACACAGTAAAATTATTTACCAATGTATATATTTAATCACTCCACACACACACACACACACACACACACACATATATATATATATATATGTTGATACCAAAATTAATATGCTGATGTGGACGAATCATACGAAGACACTTGTCAATCTACGTGGCACAATAAACAACGAGGAAGTTCATTTCCCCAACCAACTCATGTTCTCTTCGAGTAACAAGGATACACCGAGGAACTCCAGTGCCCCGAGGTACTCTAGCGCTCCGAGGAACTCTTGAGCGATGAGCAACTAAGGCGGTCCGAGTTGCATCTCGGTCGTATTATTAATTGCCAAAATATCAACAGTTCAACCATTCATTGAATGTTTATCATCTTGACTCACATGCTGCATTAAATGTATTATCCTTTCATATGTATATCATTTAATGTATCAACCCATTCATGTACAGCCTAAGGGCTATAAATACCTTGTATCACCCTCATTCAAAGGGACCGGAATTTCTTGGTTGAACCACAAATCGAGAATTCCTAAACACTCAGCAATAACATAACAGTGGGCGTAGGCCATTCATATAAGGCTGAACCACTTTAAAAATATTTGTCTCATTTTATTTATCTGTGATTGAATAATTAGAGTGATCTAATTTTTTACATCAACAGATTGGCGCCGTCTGTGGGAAAGACTGTTGCTATCGTTTTTCACCAAAAATCATTTATCATCAATGGCAGATAATCCAGAATCCAGTAATCGAAATGCTGGAAATATTGGAAATCCTCCAAATCCATCTGCACCTCCAGATCTGGCTGGAATTATGACGAATCTGGCTGAGGGACAAACCGCCATGCAAGAAACAATGAGGCGACTCATTCAAACTCTTCACGGCGGTGCACCCACCCATTCAAGGCAAAGGAGTGATCGTGGGCAACCGCGATCCAGGCGTACTGAGTCATATCGTAATGAAGAATCTAATGATTTTTCTTATCAACCTGGGCGAACTTCATCGATACGGGCTACGGACACAGATCAACATATCACCCTCTCTCCGGAGAGAACTAGCGCCTTGGAAAGATTAAGCAGGGCATCTCCTTTCAGTCGGTTAGGACCAAGGAGAAATATGAGTCCACCTAGAGCACCATCGAGAAGCTTTCGACCACCATCAGGTTTGAGAGAGGGATCAGCACAATCAAGACCAGCTACTCGTCGAGATAGATCTCAGGAAGCTACGTCAGAACAATCAATTGCTCGGACTAAGCATCCCGAGGAAGGAAATGAAGCATGGAAGGGTTCCATACAGCGATTGGAGGATAGGCTTGGAGAAATGGCTAAAGAAAGGAATCCCTTACAGAGAACTTTTGTTCAAGGGACACCTTTTGTGCAGGCCATTGTGAATTTTCCTACACCATCTAAATTCAAAGCACCCGTAGTGACCCCTAAGTATGATGAAAAGACAGATCCTGTTCTTCATATAGAACAATACCAAGCTGCTGCCGACATATATGCCGTCCCCGACGAGATGAGATGTAGAGCATTCTCGGTAACTCTTACCGGATCTGGACAAATATGGTACAATAATCTTCCTCGGGGTAAGATTTTGACTTTTATTCAATTAGCCGAGTTGTTCATTGGAAATTTCTATTTTGGAGCAAAGTCGGTAAAGCGAGTAGCATACTTGTTAAGTGTTAGACAAAAATCGGGTGAAAGTACTAGAGATTACATAACTCGTTTCAATAACGAGAAGTTGGAAGTCATAGATTACGAAGAAAAGACAGCGATCACTGCTTTGATGAGTGGCTTGTTGCCTAACAAGTTATACTACACTTTGGCCAAAGATCCACCTAAAACTATGTCGGAATTGATGGCAAAAGCGGCCAAAGTCATGAACGCCGAGGAGGCTATGGCCGCAAAGAAGAATATGGATAAAGAAACCAAAGTGGAGGTTGACAAATCTAAGAAGAAAGAGCAAAAAGGTAATGGTGGTGACAAGCATTCCAAGAATAATAAGATGTCATGGGAAGTCCTGAAGAAATATGATAATTATACTCCATTGAAAATGAGTATTAATCATGTTTTAGAAGAAATCAAGAATAATGAAGAAATCAAGTGGCCAGAAAAACTGAGGACCAATCCTGAACTGAGGAATAGGGCCAAATATTGTGAGTTCCATAAAGATCATGGCCATACAACCAAAAATTGCATAGCCCTTCAGAACGAGATTGAAACGCTCATCCGAAGAGGAAAGTTGTCAAAGTATGTAGATCGCAGAGGTGAAAGGAAGAATGATGATAGAACTAGAGATCGTTCCAGATCTCCTCGTCGGACGGAGGAAAGAAAGAAAAGAGATCATGAAGATGATCCAGATGAAGACCCCGATCTTCTAAAGAAGCCAAGACAGCCTGAACGAGAGGTATTTTCCATACGTTTTGGGTCATTTGATTGTAATGTTATTACAGGAGGAGATGCTGGAGGGGGAGACCTTACTGCAGAAAGAAAGGCCTATCTCGGAGAGGCTCAAGCCTGCTCATATATTCAACGAATAAATCTTGCCGAGGATGATCGTCCGAGGAAGGTAAATAAAGAGAAGCTAGTCATTGGCTTTTTAAAAAATGACTTGGCAGGTGTTCTTTATCCTCACGACGATCCCTTGGTGATCAAAATGAGGATGAAAGATGTGGTGATCTCAAGGGTGTTGGTGGACAATGGTAGTTCAGCAGACATCATGTACTATTCATGTTTTGATAGCTTGAATTTGAAATTATCTCAATTAGAACCGTATCACAGACCCCTCCTAGGTTTTGCTGGTGAGAAAGTTTTTCCACTTGGGACGATCAAGTTGGATATACTCATTGGAACCTGGCCTGCTTGTCGAACAGAAAGAATACGCTTCTTCGTGATGGATAAGAATGTGCAGTTAGCCTACAACATCATCATGGGAAGAGTTGGTTTGAAGAAGTTCGTAGCAGTTCCATCTACAGTACATCAGTGCTTAAAATTCCCAACAAACTTTGGGGTAGGAGTTGTGAAAGGTGATCAAAAAGTAGCTCGGGAATGCTATTATACATCTGCTGAGCAAGAGAAGCTTGAGGAATCAAGGAAAAAGACTATCACCTACCAGGTAGAGGAAGGTACAGAAATTGAAACTCTTGATCCCAGGGATGAATCCCAACTTGTAAAAGGACAAGTGGTAGAATCTACAGAAAATGTTATTCTGGACGAGGAGCACCCTGAACGAATAACCCAGATAGGTTCGTCGTTTAATGCTTCAATAAAACAAGAGTTGATAATGTTCTTGAGGAACAGGAAGAAAACTTTCGCATGGAGTTATGAGGACATGCCAGGAATAGATCCAAACTTCTTATGTCACGAACTCAATGTGAATAAGGAGGTCAAGCCTGTAAAGCAGAGAAGAAGGGTATTTAACCCCGAGAAGAATCAAGCCATACAAGAGGAGGTCGAGAAGCTCCAGAAAGCCCAATTCATTGAAGATGTGAAATATCCAGACTGGCTGGCAAATGTGGTGATGGTAAAGAAGAAGAACAACAAATGGAGAATGTGTGTTGATTTCACTGATCTCAACAAGGCGTGCCCAAAAGATCATTTTCCATTGCCCAGAATTAACCAACTAGTGGATGCTACCTCGGGACATGAGCTGCTCAGCTTCATGGATGCGTATTCCAGTTACAACTAGATCAAAATGAAACCTGAAGACAGGGAAAGTACTTTTTTCATTACCCCTAGGAGAACTTATTGCTATAATGTTATGCCTTTTGGTTTGAAAAATGCAGGAGCGACATACCAGCGGCTGATGAACAAGGTTTTCACCTAACAAATCAGTTGCAACATGGAAGTCTATGTCGATGATATGCTGACAAAAAGCAAGAAAGCTGCAGATCATCTAGTTGACTTAGCTCAAACATTTGATCAACTGGATAAATACCAAATGAAGCTCAACCCGACGAAGTGCACATTTGGAGTACGAGAAGGAATGTTTCTCGGATACATTGTCAACCAGCGAGGCATTGAAGCAAATCCAGACAAGATCAAAGCTCTTTTAGGGTTGCGATCTCCAACAACAAAGAAAGAAGTGCAGAGTCTTACAGGACGAGTTGCAGCACTCAACAGATTTGTGTCCCGAGCAACTGACAAATGCCTCCCCTTCTTCAAAACACTTCGAAAAACTTTTGAGTGGACTGATGAATGTGAGAAGGCCTTTCAAGACTTAAAAAAATATTTGGGAGCACCTCCATTGTTGTCCCGGCCAATAACAGGAGAGAAGTTGTATTTGTATCTGGCAGTATCAGAGAATGCAGTCAGTTCAGCATTGATTAGATTGGAGAATGGAGTCCAGAAACCAATCTATTACACAAGTAAGGCTTTCCGAGGTGCAGAAATCAGGTACCCAAAGCTGGAAAAATTGGCATTAGCATTAATTGAAGCAAGTAGAAGAATGAGGCCATATTTCCAGGCTCATACAATCGTCGTATATACCGACATGCCATTGAGGCAAGCCCTTCATAAGCTAGAAAAGTCAGGGAGATTGATGTACTGGGCAATAGAGCTCGGTGAATATGATATTGTATATGAGCCTAGAGCATCATTGAAAGGACAAGCTATAGCAGATTTTATAGCAGAATTTACATATCCTGATACCCCTGAGGAGCAAAAGATGCTCGCTGACCAACCTGTGGATGTTACAGGATCAACAGACATAAGTCCAGACCAACTCCGGTTGGTAAAAGGGCATGTGGATGAAGAAGGATCATCAACTTCAAATTCAAACCAACCCCGGTTAGTTGAAGAACGAGAAGAGATGGTTAACGAGGAGCGAAAAGTGCTAGGAGAGGATGAAAAGAAACAACAAATATTTCACCGAGGAACTCTATCGGATAAGAAATTTGAAGACGAGTTGCCCATATGGAGATTATATGTAGATGGCTCATCTTGCACAGCAGGTTGTGGGGCAGGAATTGTTTTGAACACCCCAAACGAGATTGACATGGAATATGCTTTACGATTCTAATTCAAAGTATCCAATAATGAGGCTGAGTATGAGGCCATGATAGCAGGTCTTAATTTATCAAAGATTATGGAAGCGCAACAAGTGATAGTATTTAGTGACTCTCAATTGATTGTGAATCAGATGATGGGAACGTATGCAGTTAAAGGAGAACTAATGGTCAAATATCATGCCAAGGTAATGGAGTTATTGGCAGAATTTGATGCGATTCAATTGATCAGAGTACCCAGAATAGAAAATGCACAAGCAGACGCACTGGCCCGACTATCATCAGCTACTCGTACCGAGCTGCGAAGAACAATACCAATTGAAATACTGGAAAGTCGGAGCATAGATGAAGATTTGACGATGAATGTTATTACCCTTGATTTAGGACCATCTTGGATGGATCCCATCAGGGTATATATTGAAGAGGGAGAATTGCCAGAGGATAAGCTCACTGCCAAGAAATTGAAGTATAAAGCTGCTCAGTATATGTTAACTAATGGTATTTTATATAGACGAGGAATTATGGCAGGGTTGCAGAGATGTGTACATCCTTCTGAAGTGAAAGAATTAATCGACGAGATCCATAAAGGGTCTTGTGGAGCTCATGTAGCAGGTCGAACACTCTTGCAAAGGGTAATGACTCAAGGATACTATTGGCCGACGATGAGGGCTGATTGTATAGCCTATGCTAAGAAATGTGACAAGTGCCAACGTTTTTCCTCCATCCGACGAACTCCACAAGCATTATTAACACCCATAACTTCCCCTTGGCCATTTGCCATGTGGGGAATTGATTTGGTTGGACCACTGCCGACCACCCGAGGAAGATTCAAGTACCTCGTCGTTGCAGTGGACTATTTTACTAAGTGGGTAGAAGCTGAGCCGCTCATCGACATGACGTACGAGAAGGTATACCAGTTTTTTTGGAAGAATATCATCTGTCGATATGGTCTCCCTCATGCCTTTATCACAGATCATGGAACACAATTTGACAACGAGGAGTTTGCTGCCTATTGTCAATAATCAAACATCCTGAAGACCCATTCAGCACCAGGTCATCCTCAAAGCAATGGGCAGACTGAGGTAATGAACAGAACGCTGCTAAATGGTTTGAAGAAGAGGCTAAGTGAAGCTAAAGCTAACTGGATAAATGAGCTCCAATCAGTATTGTGGGATTACAGAACAACTCCCCGAGCAGCAACTGGAGAATCACCATATATGCTGGCATTTGGAAGTGAGGCTGTAATACCTGCCGAGTTAGGTCTCCCAACACACAGAGTGCTGAATTTCAATTCCCCAGTCAGGGATTTGATGAGAAGACTGGATTTGGATATGCTCGAGGAAGTCAGAGAAGAGGCTGCCATTAGGAATGCTGCTTATCAACAACGAACAGCTCTTTTCTACAACAAAAGAGTAAAGAAATGCGATTTGAAAGAAGGAGATTATGTGCTAAAGAGGGTAATCCAGAAACACAATAAATTGGAGGCAAACTGGCATGGGCCTTACCGAGTTACAGAAGTTGTTCGACCAGGAACTTACCGAATAGCAACTTTAGAAGGAGAAGAATTCAAGAATGCTTGGAATGCTGAACACCTTCGCAAGTATTATCAATGATGTAAAATGTACAACGGATTCGTCAATATGAATAAAACGATGATATTTTCACCATTTTCCTCTCCTTTGTTTGAAAGTTTTTCGGGGAATACTAGTGTTGTACACTATGATGAAAGAAGACAAAAGTTCGAAAGAACCAAAAAATATACTCCTTTGGTTAGGAGATGTACACTAGCGTGACCAACTAAGGTTGGTAAGATAACTAGTGGACAAAAAGTTCGAAAGAACCAAAAAATATACTCCTTTGGTTAGGAGGTGTACACTAGCGTGACCAACTAAGGTTGGTAAGATAACTAGTGGACAAAAAGTTCGAAAGAACCAAAAAATATACTCCTTTGGTTAGGAGGTGTACACTAGCGTGACCAACTAAGGTTGGTAAGATAACTGGTGGACAAAAAAGTTCGAAAGAACCAAAAAATATACTCCTTTGGTTAGGAGGTGTAAACTAGCGTGACCAACTAAGGTTGGTAAGATAACTGGTGGACAAAAAAGTTCGATAGAACCTGATAATTCAATAATCAACTACGGTTGAGGGAAGAACAATATCATTTGATTTGAAAATAAGCCAACAAGTTGGTCGGAAGGTGAAATCATTCCAGAAAATACGAAGAATTCCAAACTGAACCAAGTATAGTTGGTCGGTGATCAATTGTACTTGGTCGACGAGGATAAATTATCGACCATGGTCGGTCGAACACATTTTATGAAAAAAATTACCAAGTATGGTTGATCGGGGATAAAAACCCATAAACTATAGTTGGTCGACAAACACAATTTAACAACCTTGGTTGGTTGGAAACATTTTAAACATTTTATACTCATTACTTTATTACTAAGTGATTGAGCAACATTGATATTTGTAAGTTTGGTTACTAAGCACCATATTATTATCTTTTTAACAGATATGTATATACAAATGAAAGAATGTTTGATAAACATAAGACAATCGCAATACAAATTTGCAAACAGAAAGTGAAATTCTTTCATTAAATTCAAAATAAATTACAGGTTACATGAATGTACTAACAATTACATTGATATTCCTATTCTATTGGTTTCTTGCCCTGTGTTTCAGAAACAGGTTCCTCGTCGGCAGGAGGATCTTCTAAGCAAAGAGGAGAATTGATGAAATTAATATCTCTGAGCATTCTGACGCTCATCACAGAAGGTGTATCCAAGAGATGCTTAGGACGGGATAATTCAGTCTGAGAATGAAGACTGTAGTCGCCGAGATATTTTGAAATTAAACTTCGAGGAATAGAACGAGTTGGGATCCAGGCCATATCCAATTTGAAAGGTGGCACAGGCAAGTCTAATAGCCCTGGAGCATGATAATCCCATAAATAATGCCCTCGCTCTAATTTTAACACACCCAGTGCGTTCAGCCACCCCTGCTTATAACCTTCATTGTTGGCATGTTCAATACGAGCATCCAAATGAACAAGGGCTTCATTGTATCCTGCCATCCAGAATTCCCTGGGTTGCTTATGAAATTGGAAGGTTAATCTATCCAATTGTTCGAGAAGGTTTTTGGCAAAAAGATCCTTAGTATGTAGAGCAGATTTTGTTGCAGTAAGTTGATCTTCCAAGGATAGATTTTTCTTGGACATTTCAGATAAAGCCCGATCTTTAGCGTTTAATTAGAATGCTTGAGTTTCCAAAGTAGACTGGGTACGAGATTCTTCAACATTGCGGGTAAGAACTCTTGATCGACTCCGAGCAGCTACTGGAGAACTTTGCTCCTCGGCAACATTGTGAACAGCTCCTCCTCGCCCCCGAGAACCTCTTCCTCGTCCCCGAGCAGTCACAGGAATAACTGATTTTCTTAAATTATCCAGTTCTTGCCTTAATTTGGCATTCTCAACTTCTAAGAACGAGAAACCTTCATCAGTAACTTGCACTAAAGCAGTGGAAGATGACGCTGCAGATTCATATTGTGCCAGCTTTTTCTGCAAATTATTGTTCTCTTGTTCCAGCAACTCAGCAATCTTCCTGCAAGCCTCAACTTCACCTTTTAAAGTCCTTTCCCTAACATCATATCCAGCAAGGATCTTTTTATGGCCTGTTTCAGAAGAAAGCTGTTGATATCTATTTTCATAGTCCTTGTGCAACGAAGCCATAGATTCATTGTGCTGACCTTGGAGATCTTCTAAGGAATAATGAAGTTCCTCAATCAAGTCATAATAGGCCACATTGTTGGCCACAGCTCGGTCAAGTAAATCCTTCAAGTACCGATAAGCCTCAATTGCTTGATCTGAGGCATCATGGCCAAGGATGTCAGCAATTTTTGATGTACTAAGGTCTGTATGACCAGCCTTATAATATTCGTGACATTTCTGCATCAGCTTCGTATCATGTGCAGATATCAGTTCCATTCTAGCAACAAACTAAGGATGGGAAAAAGACAACAATCAATAAAAACAAATCATCAACAATAGAGAGGAACAAAGATGTATTTTATTATATCACAAAGGGTTACATTGTTGGATTACAAAAAATGAAAAGATAGAAATGATACCGAACAACTTCACACCTTTTCCTTGTCTCCCAAGACTTTCTCGGGAGGCTGGGACGAGGAGCTTGGTTACTCGGTGGTAACAGCAACTTGGTCTGCAGAAGTTGAAATTTTTTCAGGGGGAGGAGGCATGGAAGAAATGTCTTCGTTAGCAGAAGGCAGAGATGCAGGGACTTGATCACCTATGGCCATAGAAGATTCATCAGAGACAGGCTCATCTTCTTCTTCTTCCACAATTGGTGGAGGATGACCAGGGAGGTGTAGCTGGAATAGCTCAGAATCATCCTTGATCTTCAATTCCTGTAGAGCAGCTACCCAGCCATCATGGAAGTATTTCAACTTCCCATATTGAACTTGGGATGTCATTGCAGCAATCCCCTTGTCCCATCCTTTATCCCAGCCTGCGCTAAAGGATTTTTTAACTGCGAGCTTTCTTCTTAACTTCTCCGAGGAGAGCTTCGTATCCAATTCTTCTTTCTGACTTTTGATATCTCGCAGGGCAGACAACTCTTCCTCTGCCTTCTTCAGCTTATCCTCAAGTTCTCCAAAATTCTTGAGTTTGTCGTCATATTTCTTATGCTCGACCTCTAAACTTTTCACTTTATTCTCCAAACTCTTGGAGATCTCAGCCATTTTCACCTTCTCGGCCTCAACTGTGGATAATTTTTTCTCCCAAATAGCCTTGTCCTCATTATACTGTTGGCGAGATTCTCTCAAGGATTGGGTTAAACCCAGCAGAGCGTCCTCTACACCAGACGAGGAGATGGAAGCTTTAATTGCCTCGTCCTTCTTCACGATGTTATTGAAACAGTTCACCAGCTGAAAGATGAGAAAAACAGTAAAGTCAATACAAAAATGCAAGCATTCAGAGAAAGAAAGAAATTCAGAATGTGAGAAATTTACCGAAGCAAGGTGACGAGTAGCTAAGGATGTCAACATATCCCTGGAAATGTTTTCATCAATTCCTTGGACCTCGGGTATGATCCAAGTTTTTACCGAGCTCATTGCAGAGCTCGGAGGAATGATGGTTGGAATACCAACAACACCAGATAGTGGAGAAGAGACAGTTTCAGTCAAATTGACTGAGGATGATTTCCTCAATCTTCTCAAAGGAACTTCAGTAGTTTCAACCAAGGAAGAACTCTTGGTCGGAGAGACGGTAATCACTTCTACTGGAGCAATTTTCTTGCTCGGAGCCACTGGGGGCTTCTCGGCAGCTTTGGAAGGTGCAACATCCACCTTCTTAGTCCCTTCTGGGACATCAACTTTGCTTTTCTTGGCCCCAGCAGCAGAAGTAACGTCATCAAATAAAGCAGGAGGAGCTCTTTTCTTGCCCATTCTCTGACTTAAAGGAAGATGAGAATCTGAAGAAGAATCCTCTGGAGTTGAAGCTGGCTCAACAGGGCGAGCAGTATAAGAGGTTGTATAACTCTTATACTGTAGCAAATATGATGCAGACCTGATGTGCTCGTCTGTAACGTTCTTATGCAAACCCCAGATAAGTTTCAGATGCTTGATATTAACTTCTGATTCTTTTGGAGTTTTTCTTTTGCTATTAACTGCAAATAAATACATAATGAGATATCAGTCATACATTTTGACAAACATGATGAAAGCATAATTTCATAAGTAAAATAAAATAAAAATAAACCTATCCCATTGCCATATGGGGGGCATCTGGAACCGTTGTAAACTCCATCTCCAACTAAAGGGGCATATTGCCAATTTTTAATAACCAACCCATGTTCAAAATAATCTCTATTTGAATCAGAGAGGTTAACCACAAGAGCTCTATTCAAAAACCTAGTTTTTAAGTAATAAATATTATCTAGAGTGGCCCACTTATAGCAATACATAATTTCAGGGATCCCTATATGAGTCCCATGAGTTAGATTTAATTTGTACACCCCATTAATTATTCTCCATGAATTGGGGGCTATTTTTGCAGGGACAAGATCAAAATACTGACAAAGCTCAAGACACAATGGGTTTGGTGGAAAATAAAATCCACATTCAGCAATGAATAGACTGGGGAACCAATGTCCCTCAGCCAATCGAAAATAATCTAAAGGTTCAGAAAGAACCTCCAGAGTTACCCAGGAAGGAATGGAAAAATCAGAACGAAATTTCTCAACAGACTCCACAATATAAACCATACTGAATAAAAGAAATACAGAAGAAAGGAAGAAGATCTTACAGGAAGAAAGGAAGTCTGTTGACAATGAACGAAAACAGGGATGAACGCACAAGAGAGAAAGAGAGAATAGAAAGCTTGAATGCAGAGAATTGGAAAAAGAAGAAGACGGTATAGTTACCTAAGAAGTTTAAATACTTTACCTAGGGAAGTGGCGAAGGAAATGATTACGCGAAAGAAACTATTGAACTTCCGGCGGCTAAAAGGACAAAAAGGGCACTAAGATCGAAGCGCTCTTAAAAGTTCGAAAAAAGGCGGATTCTTTGAATTTGGAAATAACTTCAAATACGACGCTCCTAAAACTCAGGAAGATCATTCAATATTGCCATAAATCGAGAAAAAATGTTCCATACTCCTCAAAGTTCGAAATATGAAACATTGGGGGCTTCTGTTGATACCAAAATTAATATGCTGATGTGGACGAATCATACGAAGACACTTGTCAATCTACGTGGCACAATAAACAACGAGGAAGTTCATTTCCCCGACCAACTCATGTTCTCTCCGAGTAACAAGGATACACCGAGGAACTCCAGTGCCCCGAGGAACTCTTGAGCGACGAGCAACTAAGGCGGTTCGAGATGCATCTCGATCGTATTATTAATTGCCAGAATATCAACAGTTCAACCATTCATTGAATGTTTATCATCTTGACTCACACGCTGCATTAAATGTATTATCCTTTCATATGTATATCATTTAATGTATCAACCCATTCATGTACAGCCTAAGGGCTATAAATACCTTGTATCACCCTCATTCAAAGGGACCGAAATTTCTTGGTTGAACCACAAATCGAGAATTCCTACACACTCAGCAATAACATAACAGTGGGCGTAGGCCATTCATATAAGGCTGAACCACTTTAAAAATCTTTGTCTCATTTTATTTATCTGTGTACATATATATATATATATATATATATATTCTAATCCTGCACCCCTAGGTTAAGACCTCTTGGCGCAATGTATACTTTGTTATCATGTCTCAGTGCATTACTCACTGCATGGAGGACTACTATTCGCTTCAAATTTTATTATTATTTCTGTCTACTTAATTTACACTGTAGATATCATCGCAAGTACATGTATATATATATATAAGCACACTATCTTATATAAATATACTATACTATATCCCGAGACAAAGTTGATGTGCCTGCATACTGTGCTATCATGTCCTATTGCATCACTCATAGCATAAAGGACTATAGGTTCAATTTCTCGCGAACCATCAAACAAATCAAACATATTAGAGGCGAACATAGTTCCAAGCCAATGGGCTACGCACATACCTATGCACCCATACGACCGTCATCACTATCGTTCTCACAGATAGTCCGTACCTAAGTTCTATGCTCTAGTGGTACAATTCAATATCCCACTCGAAGGATCCTCAAGGCATGATTGTCCCCAACGCGCAACCTCCACTCGATAACAAGCAGCGTAAGTATGTCATTCACATAATAAAACAATCAAATAGGCATTCACGCACTCTATTAAAATCTTAGGTAATTACACAACCTTTCACTGTTTTAGGTATTCACACAACCTATCATCATTTTTCTATTGGATTATATATTCCCATATTTATGTATATAATTCACACACACACACACACACACATATATATATATATATAATAAATAGCGAGGTGTAGCTATTTTGGTATTGGAAAGTATCTAGTATGAACGAACTCGTTAATAATTGGGATATATGTATATATATATATATACATATATCCCAATTATTAACGAGTTCGTTCATACTAGATACTTTCCAATACCAAAATAGCTGCACCTCGCTATTTATTATAATTCATAGGATGCACCTCATATATGCCCTATTAAGTTCATATTAATCTCACAAAGGTCCCTAAAAATTTTGGTTCCCATTTCGGGAATGTTTCGTCTCTAAATAAAACTCCAAGGGCATTTTAGACATTTCACACCTTATGCCTAAATAAAAGTTTCTATATGGCAGCGTACTACTCTCCATAGCTACGCGTGACCGCAAATGGCACGTAAATCCGAATTCGTATGACGAAGCCATGATCATTCAAAGTTATGCTAAAAACCAAATAGCTAGTTCCATCTTCAAGGGTATTTTAGACCTTCCTATTTTTGTGTCGAATTAAAAACATTCCCAGGACAGCGTAATACTCTTAGCTATCTACGTGTGGCCGCAAATGGCACACTAATCCAAGTCCATATGCAAAAGTTAGGGCATTATTGATAACTTTAGTTTTTTGTGTGGAGTCGTTGTTTAAAGCCAAGTCAATCAAAACCTCAATTACCTATAAAAATATAACAATCTAAAGTGTAGCTGTAAATAAGGGTATTAACCCACATCAAGAGGATAAGCTAGAGACAAACTCAATTGTAATTCAATTTTTATTTTCTTTTTGGGATTTTTACTTTTTCTAATTTTTTTTACTTTTTCCAATATTAAAATAATTTTTGGTTGAAAAGAAGTGACATAACACTAAACTAAAATGAGAGATCAAATGACAAACTAAAAAGTGACTAAAATGAAAAATAAAGTCTAACACAAAAATACGAGATAAAGTAAGGTAAATAATATGTGAAAACAATCAAGGAATGGGACTACACCACATATTTTAACTATTCTAATTAATTAATTTAATTATTTGAATTCTCTCAAATTAATTTCAAAATTACAAATTAACTCTCATTGCAAGTGTAATTTAAGTATTAATCTTTTAGAAAATTAAGTTTAACTCCCCCACAACTCTAGAAAATAGATCTACACTCCTTTTAAATTAATCACCCGCTAGGATCGATCGATTAAAATTTGTATAAATCATAGAAAATGAAATTACAGTTGAAATTTAAGGAATAATACCACACTTAAGAAACCCCTATTTCTAGTTCGAATCTAAAATGGGTATTATAACTTAGAATTTTAATTTTCTCTCGAAAATCATTTACCGTCTCTCGAGGCGTAAATTTAAGAGTGAGGGATTAAAATTATTATTCAAATGGAATTTTCACGTAATCAAACTAATTAAATTAAAATAATATGAAATAAGGGTTCACCCCACCCCTTGAAAGGGGATTTATCCTAACATAATATCAAACATGATAAATAAACAATTAATAGGCAATTAAAATAAAAGTAGAGAAGAATAAGAGATGCATGGCACACATGAAGATGCATGGCATACAAGGTTTAAAAACTAAATTTGAGATCCTTCTTTAAATGGTCTTTATCTCTTTAAATAGGAGATGCATGACACATATGGGGCTAAGGGGTATTTTTCGGAATTGGCTTGAGTGTACATGGCAAAGATGTGAGGTAATAAAATCTGAATTGTGTGCACATGAGGGTAGCTGGGGTATAATTAAAATTGGTGGGTTAAGTTGGTTTTATGGGTTTTAAGACATGTGGACATTGACTTGGTCTTTGTTTTGTCTTTGGTTTATTTGGTTTGTTATTTTTTTGGCATGTACGATTTGATCTTTAAAAGGGAAATGGGCTTTAGTAGATTCGCAGGTTGGAAAGCTTAGCAGGTTTTGGGTTGTGGAGGTGATTAGAGAGATAGGTGTGGAGGGTTATTGTAGAAGATGGAGTGAGATTTAAAGTTTTGGTTATGGTGGTTTTGTGGTGAGGAGAGAGGAGAGAGAAAGGGGTGGGGAAGAAGATGATGTTGGTTGGATTGTGTGTGGGTGGGTATATGGGAATGTGGGTGTGGGTGAGAGAGTTGTTAGGGCGTGTTTGTGGTGTAGGTTACTTTGGGTGTTATGTGTGTGTTATTGACCCTAAAAAGATAAACTAAAAATAAAAATGAAATAAAACAAAATTAACCTAAAATAAAAATTTAACTAAACTAAAAATAAAATTGACACGACACGACACACTATACAAACTCTAAAAAAAACGAAACACAACTAAAATAAAAACTAATAAATAAAAAAATAAAAACAAAATGAAATAATAATAAACTAACTAAAAACTAAGAAAATATAAAAACTAATACACGAAGCGCTAACAATTAAAATATAAAAATACTAAACTCAATAAAATAAAATAATAAAATGATAAAACAAACACTAAAAATAAAATGACACAAATAAAATAAAATGGGACAAACTAAACACACATGGTTCGGGACAGGTTTAAGTGGGTTTAGGGTAGGCTAGGGTACGGGACAAGGGTACTTAACTCTTTTTAATTGCAAATTGCCTCGAAATATAGTTTTTGACACCGCAACTGCAATTAAGCCTGCATATTGAACATTTACACGCATAAGATCATTATTGTCGAGAATTAACAACTAAAATACGTTTATTCGGTGTATAAAATGTACACTTTTGGGTGCTTATCAATTATAAAGATTCACCTCAAAAAAGATTTTAAAAAATAAACTTTCTTAAAAATTTTCCCCCACATTCTGCCCAGATTAATAAATTGTTGTTTCGAGGCATTTGGGAGCAGTATTAGAGGACGCACGTGAGAGAACAAAATGTAATAAATGTGATTTTCTACAGGGATGTTTGAATAGAATCTCCATTAAAGATCCAAAACCTGCGATTATGCCTAGATCTTTTGCCCCCAAAAACCTCCCGAGATTCATCCTAAATCCACCCGAACTTCCTCATTAATAATTTCTTCCAATAATATCACTAATGGAGATTCAAAAACCAAGATCTAATCATGTTATTCACTTCTCAAATTAAGTTATAATCTCACTATTAACCCAATTTCTCACAAAATTAAAAATCCCCCATTAATGGTTACTCTTCATCTTCTTCACCATAAACCCAAAAATTTCAATTCAAATTCCTACTTTCGAATTTCCAGAATTAATTGACATAATTACAACTAGTTACATCATTAACTACAACTCAAATTAAAGCAAGAAAACACTTGGTGGAATAAATCCGACGATCTCATATCGAAATTCTTGCCTAGATTGCTCTTGTCATCCTTCTTTCCTTCTTCTTCTATCTCCTTTCTCTCCTCTCTCAACCCTTTGTGTTTTGGAATGACTCGTGGTTTCCTAACACAATTAAATCTAGGTTAAAATTCCTCAATCCCATAATGAAACCTATTGGTCAATTAAAAATGACTTGAATGCCCCCCGTATGGGCTCGGTCATGTCTAAAAATGTTCCGAGACCCGTTTCTTACCCTCGAGTACTCTTTTTCGACTATCTCGACCCTTATGGAGTCAACCATGCACTCAGAATTGTCATTAAAGACACTTTTTAAAATTTTCCCATTTCAAACCCAAAATGCGACACATGTGAAAAAAATTGAAATAGTCCGACTTAATTTAAATTTCTATATCCCAAAATATAAATGAAAGTTCTAAATCTCCAATTTCAATAATTTCTCCAATTTAAATAAATTAAATCACAAAATTAAATAAATTTCAAATCACTAATTTAATTAATTTGTATATCATAAAAAATACGGGATATTACAGCCGAAAGCCCTCAGAACGAATTCTCTTAGTTGGATTCCCTTATAGGAAATTCCGCTTTTTCTGTCTCCTGAACTGCTCAGATTGTTATGTCCCACGAACACCATTTCCTCCTGACTTACTTGAATGGCTGGAATCCCCCTGAATTCTTACTCCCCTTCAGGTGAAAATGATGATCCCAACAGTGCAAAACTGTGGCATTAATGACATCAGGGTATGTCTACAATGCCAGATTCCCCAATAAATGTTGCCTAATCCTCTGGTGCAGTCCATCCATAAACATTTTGATTTTCTTCTCTTTAGTATTCACCTCGTCCAAAGCAAACTTTGCTAGGCGAGTTAATTCTTCCTCATATTCGGCAAATGAATGACCCCTTTATGCCATATCTTGTAGTTTATTTCTCATCTCTGTCAGAACATCCGATGAAAAATATTTGCAGTCATACCACACCCAAAATTCAGTAATAGGCATCACATCACGCTCCTCTGCTGTGGTGACAGATTCCCACCACTACAATACTGCACCCACGAGCTTAAATATTGCAAGCATCTGTTTATGAACCTCGCTACACTCCACCATATGGAGATGTCGCTGCATGTCTTTCTCCATTGGGTGGAAACTACAACATCTGAACTGCCCTTAAATTTTGGCAGATGCCCCTTTTGGAAGGTCTCCTTGAGTCGTTCCCAAACTAAAGGTCTAGGGTGGGCTAGTACGGCTAGAAATGCTAGCTGTTGTGGTTTTACCTGAGGCAACTGTCAAGCCATAGCTGTTATTGCGGAATTAACCGCTTGAGCGATAATGTTAGCCACCTCATCGGCTGTGATAGTCCCCTGTGGTCCCTGTGGATCTGGATAAGCTGGTCGAGCATTGGCCCCACCAGCGACCTTAGTCTGACGTGCTCTCTTAGGCAACATCTAAAAACCAGAAAGAATTTGTATAAGTCCGTAGTTTATTCAGTAGAAGAATGAAAACGTATAACGAATGCAACAGTCCTAATAATAGGGCTCTATATTAAAGAACACTATGGTAGAAAACCTAATTAGTCCACACAGATCCTAAAGACTCTGAAACCTCATGCTCTGATATAATATATGACACCCTACTTATCAAAATAGTGGGTAGCCAACCCTCTACTAAAATAAAACAGGAATCTCATTGGCTCATTCTTAGCATCATTATCGAACCAATTAATTACTAACCACCTATTATTAAATTAAGTCGTGTGTCATTTTTTTAATCTTTATTAACATGACACAAAATATAAAAACCATCCACATTCATCTAAGCATCATCATCATCATCATCATCATCCTTGCGTTAATACCATCATATGAGGTCGGCCACATGAATTCTCCTTTTCCATTCTAATCTATTTTATAAATAAAATCCACAACCATAAATAAACTCAACTGTAAATTTATTACATGGCCTACTGTTCCGAATAAACCATAAAAAAAAATCATCCATACAAAAATACCTACAATGAAATAAAATATAAACAGAAATAACCCGTCTGACATAGGCAACATCCCAGAATAAGGAAAGAGTCATGAACTGGAACATAAGAATATAAACGACTAAACAAAACCCTGCAACATCCCATAACTATTGCAGCTCTAGAATCAGGGAAGATGATCACGCTTGGCATCCCTGTGGCTGGACACCTAAAAGGTTTTGAATAGAAATAATCCTAACTCTTTTATCACAATTGATAACAATCATATACATGCTCCTAATCACTTTTAACCAGTAATTCATATTTTTCATCCTAAATTTCATGGGATTCATAATTATAACTAAGGATTTCACCATTCAATAATAAAATCACATCACCATTATAATATCCCAATCTCTTATCAATATCAATTTTTAAATCCCAGAATTCTCAATCAATATTAATTCTTTAAAATCCAATTTTGATATCATTGGTAAATCTTTTTTCCAAAAATCATATAATTTATATATGTGAAACCATCACAAAAATATCATTTCCTAACTATGATATGACTAAAATTGAATACACAAATTAAGTAGTAAATTAATTACTTTCCTTAAGGTTTTTAAGTTTTGAATTTAATGAAGATGTTGATAGTCTTCCTAGAATTTCGTTCAACTTCTTCAATCCTAGAGTGTTCTTGAAATGTTCTTCAATTCCTTACTTGAACTCTTAGATTTTCTTTGCTCTCTCTCTCTCTCTCTAGAGAGAGAGAGAGTGAAGAAAATCCAAGAGTTCAAGTAAGGAATTGAAACCTTAGGTAATTACACAACCTTTCAAGATATAAATAAACCCTTGGGCCTATGCCCCTACAAATCCCAGTATGAAATAAAATGACAAAAATATGAAGTACAACCTATACTAGAATTAATGGAGCGAAATCCGCTACGTCCAATACAACTGCAAGTCTGATCCATCGTCAATCCTACTATCCTTGCCATTAAGAATACCTGGGGGGAAAAACATGGGCCAAATAAGGGGATGCGAATACAAAGTTCTTTCATGCAGTTACGAGGAAGAAGAGGGACAAGCTTAGCTTATCCAAAATTCTGAATAACCACGGGCAGTAGTTAACGGATAATCAAGAGGTCGATGAGGAAATCATGAGTTCGTTTTAGCAAATCCTTTGTTCAGGTGGAACCGTTAATGACAGTAGGAAATATGATAGTTTGGGACTGCTTCATCATGCTGGCATGGCATCTGGCCCAAGTTCATCCGGGAAGACGAGGTATTCCAGAAAGCAGTCAGTTGATCCGAGGTAGCAAGGGTCCAGTAGCAGCTAAGTTAACAATATTGGGGCAAAATATATCTGGGTTGCATTCCCAATATAGTGCTACCAGAGGATAATGAGCGATCAGCAATATCCCATCTATTCAGGAAATCCATGAGGATATTGGCGACATGAATAAAAATGGGGCAGCAGGTCCAGACGGATTCAATGGTATTTTTTTTATCGCTTGCTGGGATATTATTAAATCTGATTTGCACAAGGCTATAAGATCGTTTTTTGTTGGTGAAGAATTACCAGTTAGTTGGACATCCACGACGGTGGTATTAATCCCAAAAATTGACAATCCTAAATCTTGTGGCGATCTTCGGCCTATCAATCTTCGTAACTTTTCGTCTAAAATCATTTCAAAAATTTTTGCAAAAAGAATTGAGCAAATTTTACCTAAAATTATATCTCCAGCTCAATCAGGATTTATCAAAGGTCGATCAATATTAGAGAACTTTATTTTAGCTTAAGAGATCATGTCATCTTTTTAAAAAAAAAGTAAGGGGATCAAACCTTATCTTTAAGATGGATATGTCGAAAGCGTACGATAGAATTCCATGGTTGTTCATCAAAAAGCTAAGGAGATTTGGCTTCTCAGAAACAGTGATTGACTTAATTTGGAGATTGATCTCAAATTGTTGGTACTCGATAGTCGTTAACGGGAAGGCATGTGGTTTTTTTAAATCAAAAAATGGTGTGAGACAGGAAGACCCTCCATCACAGGCGTTATTTGTTTTAGCCTCGAAAGTTCTAAACAGTAGAATTCAAAAAATGATGGAAAGTGAAAAAATGACTCATTTTGCACTAACTAGGGGCTGCCCAATTATCTCTTGTCTTTCTTTTGCAGATGACACCATTATTTTTGCAAACGGAGATATTTGATCCCTAAAGCACTTCATGGAATTTTTGAAAGAGTATGAAAGGCACTCGGGTCATGTGGTAAATTGCAAAAAAACTTCATTCTATCTGCCGGGAAATGAATCTTGTGGGGAAAAAAAGATAGTGGAAAATATCACAGGTTTTAAATGCAAAAATCTTCCAATCAATTTTGGGGATCCCCTTATTTGCAGGCAGGAAAAAGAAAGCATACTTCACTAAATTTATTGACAAACTGGTTCGGAAGCTTAATTACTGGAATCATCAAAGTATTTCTCAAGCGGGGAGGATTATTCTTATTAAATCAGTGGCAGGATCTATGCATCTCCATCTTCTGGCGGTAATTAATCCTCCGGTAAATGTTCTCAATCACATAAACACATTGCTAGGCCAATTTTTATGGGGTAAACAGGAAGACAAGACAAAATTCCAATGGGTGAACTGGAAGGACATTTGCACCACAAAGGAAGAAGGAGGCCTAAATCTCAGATCCATGATTGATCTTGCTCTTGCTTATGCTCATAATTTGTGGTGGAAATTTTTTAATTCCAACTCTTTATGGTCCCGATTCATGCATGCCAAATATAAAAAGTTGGAAGCTCAAAACTTCAGAGGTACTATTTCTGCATCTTCTCAGGTATAGAAGCGAATGCAAAATAATTGGGAGGAATTTTTTGAAAATTTTGAAATTGGTTCAGGAAAATGGCTTTTGTCTAAGAAAGGGGAATTTTCAATTAAATCCGCTTGGCACTTGGTGAGAGATAAGGGTTGTATTCAACGACACTTTTCTCTAATTTGGGATAAGAGGATTTCCCAAAAAAATTCAGTTTTCATGTGGAGGCTCCTCCATAAAGGGATAGCAATTGATGAGAACATCAAAAGAATTGATATTCCTCTTGCCTCGAAATGTAGATGTTGTATAGAGGCCTGTGAAGAAGATAAAGACCATATTTTCTGGGGTAGTCCTATTGCACAAAATATTTGGCGTCGGTTCTACAATATTATCGGTTTAAAGTTTTACTCTTCAAACTTTAGCGGTAATTTAATGAATTGTTGGATTAATTCTAAAGGTGACAAGATTAGAGGAATTCTATGTCGGACTATACCAGCCTACATTTGTTGGCATTTATGGTGCGCGAGAAACAAAAGCATGTATGAGGGTGTCCCAATGAAAGAATCTTCGATACTTATTCTGATTTGTGGGGAGATTAAACTGGCTTTTAGGAATTTTCCTATTGTAGGCATAAAATCTAGATTTTGTATGGATATTATAGAGGCTTTGTCACTTATTGGAGTTCACATTGATCCTTTTCTGATGTAAGCCACTGGTGGGGGGCTTTTCCCCACCATTATCTCTAATAAATCAATTTATTTATTAAAAAAAATAAAAATCAAAATAAAAATTGGGTCAGAGACTGAGGTGTGCAAGGATTCTTCACTAGAAAATATGCATTTTTTTACTAACTCATACTTCACATCTCCCCATCGACGCTCACATATAATGAGTACCTCACCTCTTATCTAGAAACAGTCTTACTCATATCCTTAATAAAAATGGCAATTGTAACTTCCATTATTTAATCAGTCATGTAAAGAATAAGCCATTCAGCTATGCAATAACTAAAAATGGGTACTCATTCCTAACAACCAATCCTCGAATAGATTTCATAATATAAATTTTACAATTTATGTAAATTAGGTGCATTTTCTTACTTCATAATATCCCGTAACCCTTGTCTGCCTCTTCAGATCATTTAATGATGTAATGCATATTCATTGTCATCTACCTCATCAAACTATAAGTTTCATTCTCTTAGATTACCAAATTATTATTCTCATTAATAATTGTCTACCACATTAATTATTAGGACTCATATTTGTCCTTAATTATTCACATCATTTTATTAACCTGATTTTGTTATCATTAAGCATTGTCTACATCTTTAGACTAAGAGGGAACATTCCCATATAAGGTACACCACAATGTCTAAATATATATATATATATATATATATATATATATATATATATATATATATATATATGACACATAAAGCCATCTACCGTCGGTGTCTCATTTGTGCTTTATCGGTAAGTTCGGAGGAATCCCTTATCCTAAGCGGACATCACAAAACACACATAAGTCGGGCGCGGTCCTTACGCAGGACACCTGTACACGGCCCATAGCCAGCGGTGATACAGGAAGGGTCAACGCCAACATCAACCTCTCGTAGGTGATGCCTCTATGTAGTAACTATATGACCTACATACCGTTAAGCCCACTTATACCGACGTGTGGTACACGGTCCGAACGCGCGAACTCCTGTGCCGATAGGACGGTCCACTGGTATGTCCACACAAATACATATAAATACATATTATCACCCAATATGTACAAGTAGTTACTCTATAACTAATTTAATCCAAGGAAATCTCAATCCATATAAATTACAACCTTCTTGGCTTAATTACAACATTTTTGTTAATTATTCCATATCTCATTTTAAACCGTCAACTTACGACTACGTCCCGATTAAATATTAAGTCTCATACATTGCCCGTTTTGACCTAAAACTTGCATTTATTTCATTATTTATTTCTCTATAAATACATAGGCATAGGTATTCCCAAACTAACCTTACCAACACGATTATAGATATAGTTATCCCCAACTACCCTTACCCATACATTTAATAATCTTAGCATGTAGTCCTCTTAACTCAAACTTTAATCATTCTGGATTATTAATAATTATTCTTTCCTTGATGCCTTTTCAGTTGGTTTATATGTACATATATAAGGAGTTAACTAATGTGAAAAAATGGTTATATGCACATATATAAGGAATCCTCTAATTTGGTTAAGTAATATCACTCCACTATAATACCCAGACTCATTCATTCGGTCCCTATCTTCAACCTTCAAAATTCATGACACAAAGATTCCACTATTCGGTCAAACACCCTTGTCTAAGTCCCGAAGCACTATCCATTACTACTTGAGTCAATCTCCCCGACTCTTAATTTAATTAATTACGTTAATTAATTCTCTAAAATGGTGTTCCTTAACCAAAATGCCCGGACTCACTCCCTTGGCCCGTATTAGATACCTTTACAATTTTTCACTCAAATCTCCGTAAATAATTTGACATACTTATAAATTTAATATCCCTTAATACCCATCCCTCACATCCTAGGTATAACCTCCCTTTAAAATTTTCACTAATTTAATCTAAAAAGGTCCCCAAAAGAATAGCAGTAGAAAATCCACCAAGATACCCAAAAGGAGAACTGTAGAAACTCCAAAATTGGCAAAGTAAAAAAGATTTCTTTCTCGTCGTTCGAACGACATACTGGGTCGTTTGAATAACTTCAACTTTCGTTTGAATGAGATCTTAGGTCGTTCGAATGACCCCAAGGATTTCCAACCTCTTCTTCTTTGTTCTGCCTTCCGCCATAGCTATTCATCCAACCTAGTCTTTAACCCAGAAATGCCGTCTTCTATTCTCCTAACGATTCAAACCCCTTCTAACAATTGTTAGTTTCTCACTTATCATTTACTAACATTGATTTGTAAAACCATTAGTTAACCGAGAAGGGTTAATACGATTTCTCCTAACTACGTTTCCTCAAAGTTTGATTACAAATTCCAAACTAACAACCACAACCACAATCATCAATCTATAATTATAATTTGGATGCTCCCACTTTTAAATCAAAATACCTTGTCTTCCAATTAATTACAACATGTCTTCTAATTAATACTTCATTTTAAATCACATGTATACAGATTCGATACTAGGGACTAGGGATCTGCGCATGGATCATGTATTAGTCATCAAATTTTAAACTAATTGATAGATCTCTAATTATGAAATCTCAAAAATATGATTCGGCTTTAAATCTAAGCATGAAGTTAACATTCATATAAGAATAACACAAATTGAATAAGAATGAAAAGAGAATCCTTGCCTGAAATTTTGTAGAGAAGCCTTTTTTCCTCCTCCTAGGGTGTTTTTCCTCCTCTTAGGCTTTGTTCCTTTATCTCTTGAAGTGGGGCTGCTAGGGTTAGGTTATGGTTAGGAGTGGGGAGTTATTTCTCTTCCTCCGAATCTTATATGTTACTCAATTCTTGAGTTAGACTTTAGGCCCCAACTTTGGACCCCAAATGAGCCCAAATACATATTCAAATTATCCCGATAAGTACCCAACTCATATATATATATATATGACCACTTTTAAGGGTCTAAAATACCCAAACTAGCCCGTAGTGCCTTTCAAAGTGTGTTCCAAATATTTTTATCCCGAAAATATATTTTATTGTGATGCGACGCACCCCGGTACTTTTTATATAAAGAATTATGAATCCGTTTGATTTATTCCAAATCAATAAAGTCAAATTCTAAAATTTTTAAATAATACCGAGTCTAATTACTCACATCCCAGATTAATTAATTTCACCGAATTAATTTAATCCTTATTAGATTTTATTTTATTCCAAAAGTACGGGATATTACACCGGACATATAAGTTTTTATAAATTACTTATAATTATTTTTATACATATGTAACACCAATTGATTCCATGCTTATGTAAATCAGAAGAAAAAACCTACGCAATTGTAAAAATTTCAAACACAAGGATTCCACCCAAAAATATACAAAATTTCATTTGAAAGAATCTGAGGGCCTATTCTTTTCTCACCATCAATTCGACAAAATTCCACTTTCACCGACCAACAATGAACAAAAGAGTTACTTATTCCTCTTCCAACTTATACATAAAATTTTGTATCTCGTATAAACAAGGTAAATAAAGATCAACTTAAATTTCAACAAAGAGAATAAACTACCTAACCTCGTTCCTCAGTGAAAGAAATCATTTTGAAATAATATATGAAACTCATAAACCAAAACTCCACGGGTCAAATTCAAAAATAGTCATAGTAAAGTTAGAAATAAATGAAATTAAGGTGAATAATTTTACACTGTGCAACCAATAACTGGAGTATACCGACATAATTGACGACATAAAATCAAGTGAACATTTCCTCAAACATAAGTTGTGCAACTGGGACACATATTTATCTTCATGTACTATTGTTTTTGTTGCAATGGATAAACCCAATCCATACAAATACGTAAAGTTGTAACATAATAAAAATAACTTTTTAAGAAAATGAATATAAGAAATAATAAACATAAAAATGATTATGAACCACGTGAATCCTACCTACTACATAAATAATTAGTGTACAACAATTCAATTAGGGAAAATAATAATAAAGTTTTAAATTTTTATACACTATGATCTAAGAATTCGTAAAGTCATAATCTAAAATCAAACTAACTATATTAGGACAAATATGTATGTCAAGACTACATATCAAATATAAAAATCAATAAATACAAACAAAAAGGTAAAAAGATAAAATGTACAAATTATTATTTTAATGCAAAATGTAAAAACAGACAAATATATCAATATTTACAAAGTTGGCGCTATCACAATGTATATCCACCAAACATGACCGCCATACATCATTTTGGACGCAATCTCCATTCAATCTTTGTTTTAGTAGATGGAAGGAAATAATATTAAAAAACTATATGTGAAAAAAAAATCAATTCTAAATGGACAAAAAGAAGATGGAATAAAACATAGAAAACTCAAACATAATAACCTATTTCTCAAGTTGCCATAATATTGGCTGCTCATATTTTTCTATTTTCTTCCCATTAGTATAATCAGAATTGCACGATCTTGTGCAATGCTGATTAAATCTTGAAATAACAAACATCGACTATTGACAAATAAAACCAACACCTCTATAAAAGATTTGAAAAAAATATGTTTAATTAGCCAAAAATGTTAAAAACAACAAAAGAATGAAAAAATGAAAGTCATACGGTTCAATTGTAGAAAAATATTAACATGTCATGGGTGATAAACCCTATCGGAGGTGAAGAACAATACTCGTCGGTGGCGGACTAATGGATAAACTTCATGAAATTTGCAAAGATTACAACCAAAAACTATATCATAACCTTAGACGAGTGATAATAAATATTAGAAAATATAAATGAAAGAGAGATTAAAATCAACTGATTTAGAAAGTTAGTCAAAATAATTAGATGTTGAGAGCGAAAAAAAGGCGTACATTTTTCGAGGTGAGAGTGCACCATTTTGGATGCAATCCATTATTCGATGGATGAAATTAAAACTTCTCTACACCCTCACTCTATTTTATAGTTCCCCACAAAGATGTTTTCCTCTTTGTCTTTACTTTTCTCTCATCTATCTCTTTTCTCTCTCCATTCTCTATAAAAATGGCAAATGTTTTCACAAAACAAGAGTAAGGTTTGATAAGCCAGGTAAAAACATTCTAGGCTTCCGATTAAAATGTTTAAAATTGAAATGATAGGATTGATCTAATTGGTTGGACTAAAATCTAACGAGTATAAATAAGGCTTTCAAATGAAGTTAACCGAAAATTATAGGTCAAGCCAACAAACAATTCTAATTGGATCGTGAACTAAACACTCAGATCATAACACCAACCATTTGATCAATATATCAACGGTTCAAGATTCCTCCCCAAAATAAGAAACAAACACGAAACACAGATCCACGTGAACACAATCTAACAAATAATATTGAATAACATGTTAACTCCAACGGTGTGTGTGAAGTGTGTTTGTTTTGTGAGGTAAAAAACAGAGCAAATTTGCGTCACTTAAACCAACGACTTATTTTTAATTTGAGAAATTTAATCAATGGTTATTATATTTCCACACCAAATTCTTGTTTATTTATAAATGTTTTAATCAATGATTTTTATTCATTTATAAATGTTTAATTATTTTTTAAAGAATTAATAAAAATTAATTAAAAAATATGAAAAAATCATGAAAAAATATTTTTAGTCATTTTGGACCAAGACTCAATTTTAAGCATGTATCACATTATTTGTTTAGTGAAAAAGTCATATATCACTAGCATGGTGACAATTAATTTCAACACAAATAATAAGCAAACGTGATCACCAGAAAAAATAAAGAACACAAATAACTACAATCACACACGACACAAAATTTATGTGGTTCGACAAATTGCCTACGTTCACGGTGGTGCTCTCTGTTTATATTTCTCTTTTCTCTAGGGGAGTGTTTTCAATTGCATGCCCATTGCTCCGGGATGAAGGGTTTAATATATACATGTAATTCTCGGAGAGTGGGGGTGTTGGGCACCTCCACGTTGGTCCATAATCCCTAGAATATCTCGTGAGAGATTTTAGGGGTTGAATGGGTCATCACTGAATTAGTTGTTTATTAGACCTTAGATTTTGGGCCGTATTTTCCTTATCTTTGATAAGGCTTCATCGGGCTACTCATCTGGGCCAAGACCATTTAAACGAAGTACCCACAATTGCCCCTAAAATTTTTGGGTCACAATTTGGGCTCAATAATTTTAAATAACAACCCTGATGGAATTCTTGTGAATTACATAGTGCTTTGGGGATCGAAACGTCTTTCTTCAACAGATTTAGGCGACAGATTTGCTTCGTTCTCTGTGCATCATGATTGAGAGGGTTTAAACTCATTTTGACGAAGCCATTTTTTTGGTGTCATTTCATAAACTCTTGAATTCTCAAGATATCCTCTGCTTCCTATAGTATCTTCTCATTTCCAGGTCTTTTTTTCATCTTAGAGGTCTTCCTTATCTTCCCGTCTTCTTTGCTTATGACTTTGCGTCGTCTCAAGATAATTTTTACTTCGTAAGTTCTCTAAACTTTTTCTCCTTTCTTTTTTGTTATAATTTCTTCATTATCGTTGCTAGGGTTTTCCTTTTTCTGATGGCAAGAATAGGCAATAGGTCGATAGCTGAGTTTAGGAAGTTTTATAACATTCTAAACTAGGTGGACATTGAATGTGCCCCCGTTCCTCGTAATGTTAAAGACATTGAGGACGAGCACTGGATTCATGTTCTTCTGTTATCCAGGGGGTCTAATTTTTCCCCTAAATCGCTTGTTTTTTTATTTCTTTAGCTATTTCTATATAGTTCCTGCACAGTGCTCTCCAAATGTTTGGAAGATTGTCAATGGTGTACATAGAATCAATCAGCTCTATGGCACCAACCTAAGTCTTGCTGAAATTTGTTATTGCTATTCCTTCTCTCGAACAAGCTCTGGTCTCCTCTATATAAAAGTTAGGAGTCCTGACAGGGTATTGGTAGTCAATCTACCTGATTTCCACAAGGACTATTGTCAAGAGGGGTTTATTACCAAGAACTAGCAGTTCCCTCCCCAAACTGAAGGGCAAGGTACAGGGGACCTACGATTCCCTTTTATAGGGAGGAATATATATGTAGGCATAGATTTTATTCTGCTCATTGGTTTTTTAGTATTGTATTATCTTTCTTATATTTTTCTTTTTTCTTTTTCAGCTAAGATAAAGAACTCAGAACCTGCTCTTCATGAAATTCAAGTTATTGAGTTGGTCAAGGCTTAGAAGATCAGGGAATACTTGGCTGGCGGTGAACATCTGTGATCAGCTGCACTCTTTCTGGAGTATAAGAACATCGGGTCCAACTTCATCGCCCGACCTATGGATAGTGTTCCTCAACTAGATATCATAGAAGAGGTTGCTGCTGAACTAATTCAGTTAGATGAGGAGGAAAGAATCTCGGGTGAAGAGAGTGAGGGAGCTGACAGGGGTGGAACTGAGGGTGTTTATAGAGAGGAAAGTTCAAGCAACGAAGAATCTTCCCGTTCGGAGGAGGGTTATGAGGGTTCAGAGGTTTTAGAGAACTTTGAGGATTCGAATAGTTATAGTGAGGAAACTATAGGTCCTCCTAGGAAAATTTTTATCCAGGATGATGATGAAGATAATATGGCGCTTGCTCACAGGTTAAAGAAGAAGAAGTCGGGGAGTGGGGATACTGCCACTGGCTCCCAAACTGTGGCTCATAAGCAAGAGAGGAAGAGGAAAGAGGAGGCGTTGGTGAAGAAGAAGGAAGATGAGAGGAAAAATGAGAAAGAGAGAAGGAAGAAGGAGAGAGAAGAAAAAAGGAGGAGAGAGGAGGTGAGGACCAAGACGGGGAAGTCTCTGGTGCTTGTATATGCCTTAGCAGAGGGAGTTTCTGTTGCTCTCTCTCCTCAACTGGCTCCGGCGTTGCTCGAGAGAGTAGTCTTGCCAGCTGATCGCCAGAGGTCGTCAAGAATAGGGACATACCAATTAGCCCTGAAGGCAAGTCAGAGGCTAGCCTTGGTAAGTCTCTTCTTACTTCTTTATTCTCGCAGTTCTTCTTTTAAGGTTTTTTTGCTAACGTCCTTTTTCTTTTTGCAGTTTGTATCTAATTTCACTGTCCTTTATCACAGTCGCGATGAGCTGGAGAGGAAGAATGATGAGTTAGAGGCGAGTTTAAGGCTACCAATATTGCCCAGAAGTCTTCCGACCTTGCCTTGGTAAAAGCTAACAAGGAAAAAGAGGCGACGTCCAAGGAGCTCGAGGAGCTGAGGCAGTCTTATGACTTGGTTTATACGAACAAGCTGGTGATGGTGGAGGAGAACAAGGTACTTATTAGGAAGGTGAAAAAGGTGGAATCAGAGGTTGCCACCCTTAAGTAGAGCTCGTACAACGCCGGATGGGTCACAGTGTATGAGGATGTTGATGCTCAAATTGGCTATATTAGCCATTTTAACTTCAAGAAGGGTTGGGACAAGGCCTTAATTACTATCGAGCTGGATGTTAATTCCCCCGTCTTTGACGAGCATGACCCCGACCCCAAGCTTGTAGTGGATGAGGTGCCTCCTCCTACTGCTAATGAAGGTGTCCCAGCTATCCTGACCACTACTACTGATGCTCCCCTTGATCAGGGGATGGTCACTGCTCCAACTGAAGGAGGCATATCTGGGGCTACCGTGGATAAGGGGAAGCAACTAGTGTCCTCAGAGCAGACTGAGGTCGCCAGCTAGTCTTTTTAGGGATCTTTGTATTTTTTTCTTTCTGTTGTTCTTTCTTTTCTTTGCTAATATACTTGAGCCTCCTTTTAATGAAATGAAATTTCGTTCCCTTCTATGTACTGATTTATTTGTTCTTTAATGCTTATATGGTTTGTATCTCATCGATGTTGAGGAATATATTCCTGCTACCTCTCAGCTAGGAAAAATTCTTGGTCCTAATGCGAGCAACCGAGTTTGTCGTGCCTTCGTAAGAATATGTAAGTCTCTTAGGTCGAGGAATCAAGACTATAAGGACCAGTCATAGCTCATTGCCAATATAAAATATAGGCTTCAGGATATGGAGAAGGTCGACGCTTTTGTTCAAGAAGAAGTGGATGCTCTGAAGGCCAAGACTCTGGATGCCTCTGAGGTTAATCAAGTTGGAGAGGTCCTCCAACAGGAGAATGATTCTCTAAGGAGAGAAGTCTCATGAATTAGGGAAAATGTGCTGAGCATTACCCCTCGAGTCTTATGGGGTTCCTCTTCGTCAACTGGGCTGTGAGTTGATGCTGGTGATAGTGGCTCAACTAGGTAGGTTGTCGAGCTTCGAGGTGATGTTCGCAGGGCATACGTGATAGCTGTCGATCTCCAAAGAGATGTTACTTTGTTGAGGCATCTGTTCAATAAAGGTCCTCAGTAGGTGTGGGCTGATGGTTATGACCAGGGTTGGACCGATGCTCCGACGAAGTTTAAGGAGGTAGAAGAGTTATATTTCATAAAAGGGTGGTTAAGTGACCTTAGGTAGTTGCAAGTACCTAGGAACTGTGTCCTCTGATACCAACATGAGATCTCCCCTTCAACTTTGATGTCGAATCCATTCAGAAAGGATGATCGATGGATTCCCAGAGATGCAATCCCGTAGTAGCTCGTGGAGCCAAATTCAGATAAAGTTGAGGAGGAATTATCTCCTCACCCAAATGATGGCCGAAGAGCACGAGTAGCTGACTATCTTGCTCAGCAGCCTAGTTCTCTTTAGGATTTAATTTACTCATCATATGTAACTCTTTGTGTATGTAATGATGAAATAAAATAGTTATGTTTTGGGTGATTCACCGACTAAATATGTGTTGTATATTTTTTATTTTATAGATTTCTTGTTCAACTATCATGGGCTCTTCTAGCTTGATTTGCGGATAGTTGGTTTGTTGAGTGAGTATCCCCCCACTCCAATATGCCTTTAGTGTACCACTCTACCTTACTTTACCTTTTAGGTTGTGTCGTCACACTTCCTTATGCCTAAATGAGGCAATGGAGAGGATACACCTGGTATCAGATGTTCTATCCGAGTAGGATTTTTTAGCCAAACAATATTGGCGACCAACCTAGGTTGGCCGTGTTGCCTAAGGGTCCCCTGTAGGGCTTTATATTTTGCCAAGGTCAAGCTACGGGTTCATTCACATTTATTGACGAATGCCTGAGTAAGACCATTCACTATGACTCTGCTATAATAAGTCTCTCGCTATTTTAGTTTAAGAAGGGAGCCTGTGACTTGGAAAGGGTGCACGAATTATAATGTAGAGAGAAAAATCAACACTTCATAGAATGCCACTGCCAAAAAAATCTTTATTACTCAGACATGAATTGAAAGTTTCAACATTGAGTCTAAAAAGAGAAAAGAAAAAGTAAAAGTAGAATTTCTTCAAATTGGCTGCATTCCAAGCTCTAGGTATCTCCCTACCCTCCAACGTCTCTAAGTGATAGGATCCTTGTAGGTCGTCTCTTATCACCTTGAATGGCCCTTCTCAGTTTGTTCCTAGTTTGCCATCTGATGGTTTTACAACGTTGCCAAGAACTTTCCTCGGGACATAGTCCCCGACTTGGACTGCTCTTGGATTGACCTTTTTATTGCAGTTCTTCTCCAGCTGTTGTAAATAAGCTGCTAGTTTCACTAGAGCCAACTCTCTTCGTTCTTCAGCTAGGTTAAGTTCAGTGAGCAATGCTTCATCGTTCTAGACTTGGTCGACCAGGGTATATCTTATGGTAGGAAGGCCAACTTCCAAGGGGATAATTGCCTTCATCCCATATATTAGTGCGAACGGTGTTTCCCCGGTTGCTCGCCGTGGGGTAGTGCGGTAAGCCCATAGGATGTGGGGTAGATCGTTTACCCATGCCCCCTTGGCTCACTCCAAGCGCTTCTTTAATCCATCAATCACTATTTTATTGAAAGCTTCAACCTATCTGTTTCTCTAAGGATATGCCACAGAGCTGAAGTAATGCCTAATACCGTGGTCGCTGTAGAAATCCTAGAAAAGGCTACTTTCAAACTGGGTTCCGTTGTCAGTGATGATAGTCTTGGGGAACCCAAATTGAGTGATAATGTTCCTCCATATGAATCTTATCATATCCGTGTCTTTAATGTTTGCCAGTGACTCTGCCTCTATCCATTTGGTGAAGTAGTCTATTACGACCAGTAAATATTTATGATTACCGGCTGTGGTAGGTAGAGGGTCCACGATGTACATTCCCTATTAGACGAAAGGTTATGGGCTAGTAAGTGACTTCAGGTCTCTCGCTGGTTGGTGAACCATAGGTCCGTGAAGTTGGGACTTTTTGCATTTGGGAGCGTATATCCCAGCATCTTTCTGTATGTACGGCCACCGGTAGCCTTCTTTCATTTCTCGAAAAGCTAACGACCTGCCCCTAATGTGACTTCCATAGAATCCCTTATGGAGTTCGTACAAAACTTGCTCGACATCCTTTGGATGAACGCATTAGAGGTAAGGACCAGCGAAAAATCTCTTGTACAACTTGCCCTCGGCAGATAAGTGAAAGCGAGCAGCTTTGACTCTTATCTGATGAGCGGTCTTCTTATCGTCGGGTAGTGCACTATCCTTTAAATAATCCCTTAAGGGGTCCATCCAACTAGGGTCTGTCTCAATCTGGAGAATACGCCCCTTGTTCAATGACTCGTCGATCTGGTTGATGCTTGGCTAGGCGAGGAAATTAATCAGAATCTTTCTCTTCAAGTCAAAATTGATTGCTGAGCTTAAGGCTACTAGGGCGTCAGCATGGCTGTTCTATCATCTGGGAAGCTGTTGGACGCTGACTTGTTTAAAATTAGCCATAAATTTTTTCTCTGTGGCGAGGTAGGCTGCCATCCTCTTATCTCTAGCGTTGAAATCGCCACTTATCTGGTTGGAGACCAACTGTGAGTTGCTAAAAACTTGGAGTTGCTTCGCTCCAAGCACTCGCGCTTTTTGTAGGCCTGCAATCAGGGCTTCATATTATACTGCGTTGTTGGAGGTTTCAAATCCAAGCCTGTGTAATACCCCGTAATTTTAAATGAATTTTAAAATGGGTTATATTTTAAATTAATGGATTAATTAGATTTTATTATTAATTAATTCATTCGAGTTTTATCCGGACGGTGGATATTAAAATGGATGATTCTGAATATTACTTAAAGGTATTTAGGTAATATATGAATGTGATGTCATTGATATGACTGTATGATATAAATTCGGTAATTTATATTTTTAGTCAGACGCGGTATGGGACGTGTCTGGACTAGTTTATTAAATTAAAAAGGAAATTTATTTTATATCGATCTAATAGTCATTTCGACTGCGTCGTTGCGTCCGGAAGGTTCGAAATAGTCAGAAAAGTCTATTTGGATGTTAATTTTTGAGTCTCGGGTCATTTGGAAATGAATAGACAATCCGAAAGGGCATTTTGGTCATTTTTCTAGGGGGATGAATAGTGATTACGGATTTGGCACTATTATAAGTATTGGTAGATTAAGTGTATGGGGGTTATTCATCTCCTCTTCACAAATAAGAGTAGCCATCTTCCTAGAGAGAGTGTAAGAGTGCTTGGGAAGGGAAAAGCCACTTGGGAAGGAGAAGAACAAGAACCAAGGTTCACCACCACCAACCACCACCGGAGTTTGACCGGAGAAGGGACAACCAACTGAAATATACTACACCAAAGGATCAGACCTACAGTAAGGCAAGTGTTTGATAATGGCAATTTAAGTTTGTATATTGTCCATGTTAGAATAATATGAAAAGAGAAGATTATTATTGTTTGGAAGAAATAATGGAGTATTAAATGGATTTCTGGAAAACTGAAATGATATAGGAATCTAACTCATGTTTTAGGATGATATTAATCCATTAAATAGTCATGAATATGTTGAAGAAAAATCTGAAAAACCATTGTAGTGTTCTTGAAGTTAATATGTTAATGATTTTCTGGAAATAAGGAGAGAAACATGCTTTTAATCCAATCCCTTGAAGATTCTAGGATGTTTAGAGTATTGGAAATCGTTCATATATGTTGATATATCATGTAGAAATAATTATAACTCATTTTGGAGGTTAATATGAAGGTTTAAATGAGTAAAAATGGTGAAACCCGTAGTTGCAAAAAAAGCAGAAAACCAGGCTTGGACCTGAGGGATCGATCGATCGACCCCTGCCTTCGATCGATCGACCTCCCCAGAATATGTAAAGTTGTTTCTTTTAAATGTTGATTCTAATCCCAAAACTTTTGTGGATCTTTGGTGATTATTATTTGGATATTATGGGACTTAGAAAATATCAGTAAACCCTTGATAAGATTTGAATTAATTTGATTTGGATTCAAGTGATTAAAATGATGAAAATTATATCGAATGGAATTTCGGTTTCTAGATTCATTTGTTAAATTCCAAATGGAGATGTATGAGGATTAAATATAGGACCAGTAGGGGTGATTTAATATAACACCTGGGTATCCTTAAGTTTACAAGAGGGTTTAATCCAAAGTGAAAGAAGATGTGTTTATAAGAGATTTGAAACTATCGATTTTAACCTTAATGAAAAGGAGAATTTAACTCGTAGTAATTCGGGAGAAATGATGTTATGGACCAGTAGGATATTAGTGAATTCTTACTGAATATATGTTGAGGAAAAACCTATTTGAATCTTGTGTATTGAGTGAGGGTAGCCTTAGGGTTACAATTTGAACATCAAGGACTGAGTTTAAACTCATTATTGATTACGCAAGGACTGAGTGTAGTACAAGAGCGTAGTGGTATGACTCCTGGATAGAGATGGGAGTTTAAAACACTTTTGGGTTGAAAGAGGTATGAGGCTATCCCGATCGCATAGTTGTAGTTGTCGGACCTCCTCGATCGACAAAGTAAAGTAGTAGTGTATTGGAGGGGTTCCTTGTTTGGATTTCGCTTTGCGAAACGCTCCGCGCATGAATCTTAACGACGTCGGGAGTGGAGAGAGGTTATAGGATGCGAGGATAATTAAATTATGAAGTAAAGATATGATACGTGGAATTTAAATGAGATATAATGATACGTATGGGAAATATCTTAGGGTAGTGATATTACCTTATTGATATTATATTATAGGTATGATAATACCTATTTGATTGATTGATGATTTATGTGTATGACATACCTAGCTTACTTACTATCGGTGGGAGGTTTGCGCGTGAGGGCAGTCATATCCTGATGAATCCATGGGATCTTTGATTTATCGCTCGAGAACATAGGTCTATGAAAGACTTATCGAGGAGTTGATAAGTCCGCTGACTGTGGGTACGTAGGTATGTGCATGACCCATGGATACGAGAACTATGGTCACCTCCAATTTGTTTGTTGTTGTTTGTGGTTCGTGGAATCTTACCGAACCTTTAGTCCCCTATTCGGCGACCTGCGATGATGGGACATGATAGCAGAGTAATGCATTGCACCACAGCTGTGACTCGGGGTGCCGTATTATATATGAATATATATATATATATATATATATAATAGATTAAATGGTTACATGGATATATTGTGGTTAAATCTATCTACGGTGATAATTATAGATAACGGTGAATAGAGAAAGATAATGGAATTAAGTTAATGAATGTTTATGCTTATAGAATTGAAAAGCTTCACTCATGATAATGAGAAACGATTCATATTAATGAGTAATGATTCATGTTAATGAAAAACTAATCATATAAAGAAGAGATGTAAATGAATAATAATGTGACGTATGGTATGGGACATATGGGGATTATGATATGGGAATGGAATTTATATATGGAGACTAGAAAAGAGGAACCATTAACTAGGAGGTTAATAGAAACGTTAAGTGTGCACTCTAGTTGAGAGGTGAGAATTGCAAGTTAGAGTTGGATCTAACATGTACATAATAAATGCTTTATTGCACTTGTTAAATACTTGCTGTTTTAAAAATAATCTACACATTCGGGCTCTGACCCGTTTCCTTGCATATTTTCTCTTCCATTGTATCTCTATATCAGGTGTCCAGAAACAGGGACGCCAACGTTAGCGGATTATGACAGGCTATGGATTTATGGAGTTTTGCCTAGACGCCTTCCATCTTTTTATTCACAGTATTCTTAGTTAGGGCATGTCGCCCAAAGGATTTAGTTATCTTTTCTATCGAGGTCAAATATTATTGTATTCGGGACTTTTTAATACATTCGACATTGTTGGGATTATTGTAAAGGATTTATATTATTTGGGAATGTTTATTCCAGTTGCATTTAAGTTCTTTTGAGTTATTTATTGTGTTGTCAGTGTTGTAGAATAAAATGTGTTGGGTTATGCTTAAACTAAAAATGGTTTTGTTGAAATTTAAAATTGGAAAGTTTTTAACACCAGCTTAATTGAGTTTTGGGTGAGTTGTAAATGTTTTCGACAGTGATGCTAAGAATGAGCCAACTGTATATTCTGTTTTAATTTGGTATGGGACTGGCCACCCGGTATTTAATTAGGCGGGGTGTTACAGGTGGTATCAGAGCATCAGGTTCTAGTGTCCTTTAGGATCTGTACGGCTTACTGTGTCTTCAGCTTAGCGTTCTTTGATGTAGAGCCCTATGAGTAGGATTATTGATTTTCTATTTACGCCTACAAAGGTACGATGACTGCGGTTGAAGTTGCTGCAATTGTTGCTCTGGCAGTCAATGCTGCTGTAGCTGCTATTCAGCAGGCTCCCGCACCGGCACCGGTTGTGCCACCCGCGCAAGGGCAAGTGTTTCCTACTGCATGGGAACGAGCGAGGGATGCCTTTCAGAAAGCGCACCCACCTGAGTTTCAGGTAGGATCAGATGTTGTGACTGCTAGCCAATGGAAGAAAGATATCCAATGGCACTTGAGAATGATTGAATGCACTGAGGTTCAACGTCAAATACTAGCCACATTCAAGCTAGTAGGGGCAGCTTTGCAACGGTGGGAAGCTACGACCACTATGGAGGAGAGGGACACAATGACTATCCAAGACTTTTGGATAAGGTTTGATGGGAAGTATTTTCCTTTCGCCATCCAGACAGAGATGAGGCGGAAGCTACTTGATTTTAAATAGGAAGAGAAAACTGTGGCGGAATATGAGGAAGAGTTTATGAGATTAACTAATTTGGTACCAACTGAAGTACCTACTGAGTAGAGGAGAGTCCTAATGTTCACTGATGGGTTGAAATATAAAATTCGACAAAATTTATTGGGGAATCTTTCATTATGTACGTATGGCAGATGAGGACCATTGGACGAATAACGGAGATCGTACTTAGGAGGTTATGAAGTATGTTCGAGTATGATGACCGTAGTCAAGGTCACACCTATTATGGAAAAATTGAGGAAAGTCATCAGTAGAAGTTCTTGAAATGCGTGAATTGTGTATGTTCCCTAACGAAGGCAATATATTGAAAGGCTTGGGTATATAGTGGAGTGTGGTTAACTAGAACGGAAAATTTGTGGTAAAATTTTTCTTGACTCATCGGAGCAGAGTTATAATATTGGGATTCAACAACCATCACCCGCAAATGAGGGTATGTTTCCTATCTAAGGAAGTATGAGGCGTATTGATTTTTGTAGTGATTGATATTGTGTGGGCAAAAGGGTTGTTAAACTTAGCCTATGGCATCGTTATTTACGTAGACTCACTGAGGGGTGTGGGACACCTATATAATACTTGTTATCATGTGGGTTTGATTTTAATGGGATTACTTACCTTGGGCATGTCCGAGCGTGATGTGACTATCCGCATGCATTGACTTGTGGTATATGAGAGCATATGTCTGCATCTTGTCTTCTATAATAGAGTAGATACGTAGACTCTATTTGAAATCGATAAAAACCAAATTTTTGTTTTTAAAATCGATAAACCTGATATTATTTTTTTAAAACCAAATTTTTTTTTTATATATATTATTGACTAAGGACCTTAGGAGTTTCGATGACCGATTACTTTAGGAAGTAGTGTATCGGGGTGGTTCCTTGTTTGGATTTCGCTTGCGAGACACCCCACGCATGAAACTAATAATCGTTGGGAGTCAAAATAAGTTAGGTCTTTGGGAAACGAGTTTATAACCTTTGCGAAACTTTTAATATTGAAAGCGGTACGAGAGGGTGTATGGGCGCCCTGGATGATTGGATTGTAGTATTTTTCATACTTGTGAAAAAGGTAAGCAATTGTGACTTCAGGATTTATTTGTTCACTACGAGCGGATCATTTATTTTTCCCAACGTTTATCACGAGGACGGTATAGGGAAGATTGGGTAAAGTTTAAATTCGATGTAGTTGAAACTATATGGTGAGGCTTGGCGTATAACATCGATAGGGACTTTATTAATGTACTGTATGGGCGGTACATCTTGGATTTCTTGCGATGTGAGATTTATACTCGGAGTTGACCTTACCGGTATGACTTATATTCCTGAATTTCGGGACGAAATTCTGTTATAAGGGGGAAAGTATGTAATACCCCGTAATTTTAAATGAATTTTAAAATGAGTTATATTTTAAATTAATGGATTAATTAGATTTTATTATTAATTAATTCATTCGGGTTTTATCCGGATGGTGGATATTAAAATGGATGATTCTGAATATTACTTAAAGGTATTTAGGTAATATATGAATGTGATGTCATTGATATGACTGTATGATATAAATTCGGTAATTTATATTTTTAGTCAGACGCGGTATGGGACGTGTCGGGACTAGTTTAATAAATTAAAAAGGAAATTTATTTTCTATCGATCTAATAGTCATTTCGACTGCGTCGTTGCGTCCAGAAGGTTCGAAATAGTCAGAAAAGTCTATTTGGATGTTAATTTTGAGTCTCGGGTCATTTGGAAATGAATAGACAACCCGAAAGGGCATTTTGGTCATTTTTCTAGGGGGATGAATAGTGATTACGGATTTGGCACTATTATAAGTATTGGTAGATTAAGTGTATGGGGGTTATTCATCTCCTCTTCACAAATAAGAGCAGCCATCTTCCTAGAGAGAGTGTAAGAGTGCTTGGGAAGGGAAAAACCACTTGGGAAGGAGAAGAACAAGAACCAAGGTTCACCACCACCAACCACCACCGGAGTTTGACCGGAGAAGGGACAACCAACTGAAATATACTACACCAAAGGATCAGACCTACAGTAAGGCAAGTGTTTGATAATGGCAATTTAAGTTTGTATATTGTCCATGTTAGAATAATATGAAAAGAGAAGATTATTATTGTTTGGAAGAAATAATGGAGTATTAAATGGATTTCTGGAAAACTGAAATGATATAGGAATCTAACTCATGTTTTAGGATGATATTAATCCATTAAATAGTCATGAATATGTTGAAGAAAAATCTGAAAAACCATTGTAGTGTTCTTGAAGTTAATATGTTGATGATTTTCTGGAAATAAGGAGAGAAACATGCTTTTAATCCAATCCCCTGAAGATTCTAGGATGTTTAGAGTATTGGAAATCGTTCATATATGTTGATATATCATGTAGAAATAATTATAACTCATTTTGGAGGTTAATATGAAGGTTTAAATGAGTAAAAATGGTGAAACCCGTAGTTGCAAAAAAAGCAGAAAACCAGGCTTGGACCTGAGGGATCGATCGATCGACCCCTGCCTTCGATCGATCGACCTCCCCAGAATATGTAAAGTTGTTTCTTTTAAATGTTGATTCTAATCCCAAAACTTTTGTGGATCTTTGGTGATTATTATTTGGATATTATGGGACTTAGAAAATATCAGTAAACCCTTGATAAGATTTGAATTAATTTGATTTGGATTCAAGTGATTAAAATGATGAAAATTATATCGATTGGAATTTCGGTTTCTAGATTCATTTGTTAAATTCCAAATGGAGATGTATGAGGATTAAATATAGGACCAGTAGGGGTGATTTAATATAACACCTGGGTATCCTTAAGTTTACAAGAGGGTTTAATCCAAAGTGAAAGAAGATGTGTTTATAAGAGATTTGAAACTATCGATTTTAACCTTAATGAAAAGGAGAATTTAACTCGTAGTAATTCGGGAGAAATGATGTTATGGACCAGTAGGATATTAGTGAATTCTTACTGAATATATGTTGAGGAAAAACCTATTTGAATCTTGTGTATTGAGTGAGGGTAGCCTTAGGGTTACAATTTGAACATCAAGGACTGAGTTTAAACTCATTATTGATTACGCAAGGACTGAGTGTAGTACAAGAGAGTAGTGGTATGACTCCTGGATAGAGATGGGAGTTTAAAACACTTTTGGGTTGAAAGAGGTATGAGGTTATCCCAATCGCATAGTTGTAGTATTCGGACCTCCTCGATCGACAAAGTTAGTAGTAGTGTATTGGAGGGGTTCCTTGTTTGGATTTCGCTTTGCGAGACGCTCCGCGCATGAACCTTAACGACGTCGGGAGTGGAGAGATGTTATAGGATACGAGGATAATTAAATTATGAAGTAAAGATATGATACGTGGAATTTAAAAGAGATATAATGATACGTATGAGAAATATCTTAGGGTAGTGATATTACCTTATTGATATTATATCATAGGTATGATAATACCTATTTGATTGATTGATGATTTATGTGTATGACATACCTAGCTTACTTGCTATCGGTGGGAGGTTTGCGCGTGAGGGCAGTCATATCCTGATGATTCCATCGGATCTTTGATTTGTCGCTCGAGAACATAGGTCTATGAAAGACTTATCGGGGAGTTGATAAGTCCGCTGACTGTGGGTACATAGGTATGTGCATGACCCATGGATACGAGAACTATGTTCGCCTCCAATTTGTTTGTTGTTGTTTGTGGTTCGTGGAATCTTACCGAACCTTTAGTCCCCTATTCGGCGACCTGCGATGATGGGACATGATAGCAGAGTAATGCATTGCACCACAGCTGTGACTCGGGGTGCCGTATTATATATGAATATATATATATATATATAAATATATAATAGATTAAATGGTTACATGGATATATTGTGGTTAAATCTATCTACGGTGATAATTATAGATAACGGTGAATAGAGAAAGATAATGGAATTAAGTTAATGAATGTTTATGCTTATAGAATTGAAAAACTTCACTCATGATAATGAGAAACGATTCATATTAATGAGTAATGATTCATGTTAATGAGAAACTAATCGTATAAAGAAGAGATGTAAATGAATAATAATGTGACGTATGGTATGGGACATACGGGGATTATGATATGGGAATGGAATTTATATATGGAGACTAGAAAAGAGGAACCATTAACTAGGAGGTTAATAGGAAACGTTAAGTGTGCACTCTAGTTGAGAGGTGAGAATTGCAAGTGAGAGTTGGATCTAACATGTACATAATAAATGCTTTATTGCACTTGTTAAATACTTGCTGTTTTAAAAATAATCTACACATTCAGGCTCTGACCCGTTTCCTTGCATATTTTCTCTTCTATTGTATCTCTATATCAGGTGTCCAGAAATAGGGACGCCAACGTTAGCGGATTATGACAGGCTATGGATTTATGGAGTTTTGCCTAGACGCCTTCCATCTTTTGATTCACAGTATTCTTAGTTAGGGCATGTCGCCCAAAGGATTTAGTTATCTTTTCTATCAAGGTCAAATATTATTGTATTCGAGACTTTTTAATACATTCAACATTGCTGGGATTATTGTAAAGGATTTATATTATTTGGGAATGTTTATTCCAGTTGCATTTAAATTCTTTTGAGTTATTTATTGTGTTATCAATGTTGTAGAATAAAATGTGTTGGGTTATGCTTAAACTAAAAATGGTTTTGTTGAAATTTAAATTTGGAAAGTTTTTAACACCAGCTTAATTGAGTTTTGGGTGAGTTATAAATGTTTTCGACAGTGATGCTAAGAATGAGCCAACTGTATATTCTGTTTTAATTTGGTATGGGACTGGCTACCCGGTATATAATTAGGCGGGGTGTTACAGCCGATTCCTTTCTCGAGTATTACATTTTTGGGGGTAATCATCACAATGCCTACTCCTGCCCCTTTGGAGTTGGAGGCTCCGTCAACGAATAGTCTTCAGATGCCTGATACCGGGGAAACTTCATTCGGATAAATAGTGTGGGGTTGGTTGCTAGGGTGTTCACCTATAAACTCTGTAATGAAGTTGGCAAGGATTTGCCCTTTGATGGCGTTCCTCGTCTAGAACTGAATGTCAAAATCTCCCAAGCTCGACCGACCACTTTGATAGTCTACCTAACAGATCTGCTTTTCTCAGGACTATTTTAAGAGGGTGGGATGTAAGTACGATGATGGAGTGGGTTTCGAAGTAATGTTTCAACTTCCTTAAGGCTTCCACTAGTGGAAAGGAGAGCTTTTCTAGTGGTAGGTATCGCTGTTCGGCATCCAAGAGAGTCTTGTTTGCATAATAAACTGGGTGTTGGATCCCTATTTTCTTGCATAACAGTGCAGAACTTACAGCATGACTGGATACTGCGAGGTATAGATATAGATGATCATTCACTTGAGGGATTATGAGCAAGGGTAGTGTGCTGAGGTAAGCTTTGAGCTCCTCTAACGCCTTCGAGCAATCATTGTTCCACTCCACATCTTTACTCTTCTTTAATAACCGGAAGAACGGCTGGCATCGTTCGTATGGCTTTGAGATGAATCAATTTAGGGCGACGAACATCCCCGTGAGCTTCTGCACGTCTCTTATCATACGGGGGTGGGGGGTGGAGTGGGGGGGTGCACTCTTTTAATGGCATCAATTTGGTCCGGGTTAGCTTCGATACCTCTCTTGCTGACCAAGTACTCGAGGAATTTTCCTGACTGAACACCGACGAAACACTTGCTCGCATTGAGTTTTATTCGGCATTTCCTGAGGATTTCGAAGGACCTTGATAGGTCAGAGAGGTGGTCATCCTTGAGCTTGCTCTTGACGAGCATGTCATCGATGTAGACCTCCATAGTGTTCCCGTTTGGTCTCTGAACATCTTTGTCACCAACCATTGGTAAGTTTCCCCTGTATTTTTTAGCCCAAAGGGCATGACCTTGTAGCAATATAGCCCAACCGTGGTTATAAACGCTGTTTTGTCTTGATTCGGTTCGTATAGAGGGATCTGGTGATACCCAGAATATGCGTATAAGAATCTCATCCTTTTGTGTGCTGCAATGGCGTCCACCAACTGATCGATTTTTTGAAGAGGGAAGCTGTCTTTAGGGCATGCCTTGTTAAGGTCAGTGAAATCGATGTAGACTCTCCACTTTCCATTGCTCTTCGGGACTACTATTGGGTTGGAGAGCTATTTAAGGAATTAAACTTCCCGTATGGATCTTGCATCTAGTAGCTTTTCTACTTTTTTCTCCACAGCCTTGGCCTTTTCGGGGGCAGTTCGCTGTGCCTTTTGTGCGATCGGCTTGAAAGCCGGATCAACGTGCAGCCGGTGACAAGTCACACTGGGATCAATCCCAGTTAGTTCGTAGGGTTCCCATGCAAAAATGTCAAAGTTATTCTGCAAAAGTACTATCAGTTCCTTCTTCTCTCGATTGGTAAGAGAAGCACCAATAAAAAACATCCTATCTTTATTGTTGCCACTGGCTGCGACTTCCTCCAGGTCTTCAATGACCCTCTCATAGGGGGGGAAGCTGGTCTCATCCACTCCAAGTCTTCCATATCTTAACTGCTATTTGGAAGGTATCGAACCTTCCTGCTCTTCAACCTTCTCCTTGGCTTTCTTAACTTTTTTTTTCTGGCTTGGGGCGGATGGTCGCTATAAACTAACTCCTTTCTACCGCTTGATCTCGATGGATCTCCACTACTCCCCATTCACTCATGCAATTGAGCTTCTGATGGTAGGTAGATGGGACGACTTTCATCGCGTGCAGCCATCCTCTGCCGAGGATTGCTTGGTAGGGTGAATCAATATCAACCATAAGAAACTTAATCATTTTCGAGATATTTCCTGCCCTGACTGGCAGGACGATCTTTCCCAAGGGGATGGTTACTTTCCTAGCAAAACCAACTAGAGGAACGGTGGTTTCCTGTAGGTCAATGACACTCAACTTCAACTTCCTGAATATGTTGAGGTACATTACCTCGGATGAGCTACCTTGGTCGACGAGCAACCTGTCGACGTCATAGTTAACTATCCTGAATGTAATGATCAATGCATCATGATGTGGGGTCCTCACTCCCACCAAGTCCTCATCTGTGAACATAATGTGCTTGTTATAGTCGACGCCCTCTACTCGCCGACGCTTTCCTGCTTGTGTTTTGGCTGGATCGATTTGAAAAGCTTGCATTACTGCTGTAAGCTTTTTGACTTCCATCGGAGCTGCATTTGCTTGAATCTATTTAAGATCGAATGCCCCATGAATTACTGTGAACTCGTGACCAACGTCTTCCTCGAGCACATTATCGGGCCTTTGATCTCCATTGGCAGCTACCTTCTCTGCTTTCTTTTCCACAAATTCGCTCAAGTGTCCAGTTTGAGCTAATTATTCGAGGTGAGACTTGAGGGCTTTGCAGTGCTCGATTTTGTGCCCGCCCTCTTTGTGGAAAGTGCATTTCAGTGCGTTGTTCCTCTTTAAAGGGTCTCTACCCATCTTCCTGGGCCACTTAACGAATGGTTCATCCTTGATCTTTGCCATAATCTTATAGATTGGTTCTTTAAAAACTATGTTTACCGCTTGATATGCTTTTGAGGCATCACTCTTTTTCCCATTCTTAGGGCCGCCCTTGCCCCCATTCTTACTTCCTATCTTTTGATTCTATGTTTTATCGCTGCCCTTATCGGCGAACTTGGCGCGACCATTCTCCCCTGCACTGAGATGGGTCACATCTTCAACTTTGACGTATTTTTCAATACGAGCCATTAAGTCGTCAATGGTCGTGGCCTCCTTCTTAGTGAGGGACTGGTATAGGAGGCAAGAACTGGGTAAGCCAATCTTTAAGGATGCGACGGTGACCCGTTCCTAGTAGTCCTCGATCTCATTGAACAATTCACAATACCTCTTCGCGTAATCTCTGAGGCTCTCCTGGGGATTTTTCTTCATAGTCAATAAAGCATCTATCCTCTTAGGGGTGGGAGCTATTGGTAATGAAGCGAGCTGTGAAGAGCTCCACTAGAGATTCAAAGTTTCTGATAGACTTGTGAGAGAGTTTCTCGAACCATTTTTTAGCCACGTCGTGCAAGTTCGACGGAAAGATCCGACACATCAATGCGTCCTTGTGGTTTCAGAGGGTCATGGCCTGCCTGTACTGCCTGACATGGTCGATAGGAATGGTCTTTCCATCGAGATCTTGAATCTGGGCATTACGAACTTCTTGGGGGCTTCTTCTTCTTCTTCTTCTTCTTCTTCTTCTTCTTCTTCGGGGCTTCTTCTTCTTCTTCTTCTTCTTCTTCTTCTTCTTCTTCTTCTTCTTCTTCTTCTTCTATCTCCCTTGAAAAAATAGGTTTCATTTGGGTCCTAAGAGCTCGCCTGGCTAGCTCTCTGGTCGACCTGGCACCCCGATGTGCTGGGTGTTGGTCCATTTCCCTCTGGACCAAATTCTATATATCGTCGTTTCCTCGGCTAGGGCTTCTGTAGCGGCGAGCTGGTTGTTGTTTCTCTAGCAAGTCATCGTCTGACCTGTGTCCCTCAATTCTTTGAGATCCACGTCTCGAGCTCCTTCCTCGACCGCGAGATTTGCTCGTCTGAAGACTAGGAGTGCGATAATGACGTTGCCTTGTGCTGCGATGGAGTTCTCTATCCATCTTTTCCAGTCACCTCTTGAGGTGAGCATTTTCAGCTTCTTGATTGCGAGTGGCTTCCTCATGTTTTGGGCCGGATTTTCCCTATCTTTGATAAGGTTTCATCGAGCTACTCATCTGGGCTAAGACCATTTAAACGAGGTACCCACAACTGGTAATTAGAATTAGGGTCATTCGATGAAAAATCCCTCGATATTTTTAAATTTAATGTTTAGACCAGACCTTTTTATTTTGTTACAAAAAGTTCCTCACCATATAAAATACTTGCAAACACTTTTTCTTATTTTATCTTAAAAGTTAAGAAAAAAATTTATCAAAAAAAATAAACACGAAGCTTTTTGGAATATAAAAAATTAAGTGGACCAAGTGTAAAATGTCCATAGCTTCTAGTGACAAAAAATTAATTGAGCCAAATAGACCCTTCAAAATTATGTTTCTAAATTGTTTATGAAACATTACAAATTAAAAGTAAGTGTTGAAAATTTAGAATTTCACAATTTACCCTATTTGAATTTTTTCATTAAAATTGAATTAAAGTTATATTTACAATTGAAAAAACGAATAGAGTAAGTGTGGCAGAATAATTGCTGTTTTGATACCAGAATACCTTTGTACATGGTAAAGTTTGTTGACATAGAAAAGGAAGTAGAGCCTTTAAGGTGTGAAAAACATATTTTAGGAAACGGAGTAAATTACTGATTTTGTGACATTGGTTAAAATGCTGGTCTTTCATTTACCCCAAATCAGCGAAACCCCAGGCGTTGGATAACAATGAGAAATGCCATCTGTCACAGTGAAAAAGGGTCAAACTGAAATAGTGGATTGTTTAGGTGGCAGGGAGTTTTGGATATATAAAGGGGGTGTTGTGTAGCCCAACCCAGCCCATAACGCAAAAAGCGACCCAAAGAGAGAGGAAAAGTAGGGGGAGAGTAGGGTTTGTTAGCTCTCAACTCTTATCTTAGGGTTAGGGTTTTCGTGCAATTTGTAAACGTATTCCAATGGAGGAGGGGAAGAGATTGAGTGGGTCGGTGAAGTGGTTCAATGACCAGAAGGGATTTGGGTTTATTACCCCTGATGATGGTACCGAGGATCTCTTTGTTCATCAGTCTTCCATAAGAACTGAGGGCTTCCGTAGCCTTGGAGATGGGGAGGCGGTTGAGTATGTAATCGAATCTGGGGGTGACGGCCGTACTAAAGCTGTTGATGTTACTGGCCCTAATGAATCTCCTGTTCAAGGAACCACCCGTGGTGGTGGTGGCGGTGGACGTGGTGGCGGTGGCTACGGAGGTGGTGGTGGTGGCGGGTACAACGGTGGTGGACGCGGTGGTGGTCGTGGTGGGTATGGTTCTGGTGGCCGTGGTGGGTATGGTTCAGGTGGCGGAGGCTACGGTGGAGGTGGATACGGGGGTGGAGGCTACGGTGGTGGAGGCTATGGCGGAGGTGGTGGTGGTGGGAACGCTTGTTACAAGTGTGGTGAAACTGGTCATATGGCTAGGGAGTGTTATCAAGGAGGCGGTGGTGGCGGTGATGGTGGTAGATACAGTAGTGGACGCGGAGGAGGCGGTGGTGGTGGTGGCGGTGGTGGATGCTACAACTGTGGTGAAGATGGTCACTTTGCCAGAGAATGTCCCAACGCCAATCGTTAGGAAAAACGGAGGGTAAATGTGTCTGTGGGTCGCATTTATTCTTTCTTTTTTTTCTACTTTTGCCTTTTTACTTACTTCTCCAGTTTGTCAATGGTGAACCATTTAATATGTTTGTTTGGTGAGTCTTTTTGGGTCTTGCTTTATGGTCACCTTTCAAGTAGGGGTCGCTCATAGAGTTTTGAATGGTTGGTTGCTCGGTAGTTAAAAAATTAGATGTTATGTTTCATTGGTGTGTTTTCGGGGGAGGAGAAACTTGGGATAATGGAGTTCATGTTCAGGAGTGCCTCTCTTTATTCAGATATGTATACATGTATATGCATACATGTTGGTTTGATATGATATTAATGAACTACTAAGGTTTTCTATCATTGTACATATTTTAATTTCTCAATTTTATATGTTGAATGTGGTTCTATTTTCTCGCCATTAAAAATGTGGGTGTATTTGTGTATATTGAAGATCAATCACCACATCAATGATTTTACTTTACTTTTCTATTAAGAAAGGGGGGAAGAGGACGCTGCTTTGGGGGAAGACGGTTTTTTCGTTTTTCGCACATTTATAATATATGCCCTTATCTCTCCTCACATCTTGATGATATATTTTGACCCATTTCGATCTAATGGGTCAGTCAACCTTGTTGACCAAGCTATATTTAAGTCGTTCATAAAATCAGAACTTATCCAACGCCAATAGTCCCACAATCGTTCTGATGTTTTTATCCTTTTTGGACCATTATGTTACGAAGCAAGTGGGTCTAATAGTCAATTTTAAGTGATGTTTGCTTTTACCTTATTTTTTTTTTTTAGTTTGAATCTGGATCATTCAGATTTGAGATACTAAATACTGTTATTTTTTTAATTATTAGGAGGTTAACAGCTATAATGATCTCCGAATGATTATGAGGTCTATGAAACTATTGTCCGAATTAGTATATATATTAATTCAGAGGTTCATTCAGATATAAAAATAAACATTCAGACTTCAGATTTAGAATATATACATTCTTTTAGATGTTCAGATATAAAATTAAACATTTAGACTTCAAATTCAGATGAAAAAATAAATGCAATCATAGGCGACGGAACAAAGATATGTTGCAAAGTTTTAAGACTCCTTTCTTTCGTAGATATAGTAAATTGAGAATAGGAATATAAGTTGTGCCAAAGTTATGCTTAAATTATTAGAAAGTGGAAGGGTAGTTTGGAAATGAAAGAATTTGTATAGTGAATTATGTTAAAAAGGGTGCAAAAGCTGTAAAAAGTATAAATAATGTGGAATTCAACAGCAATATTCTCTAAGAATGGCCTTTTCTTTCATGGTGTGGTGGGAATATGTTTAGAAATGGCTGGGTCAATTTTCTTTCCATTCTTTTCATGGAGTGAGTGCGTGATAACATGATAGGAACCTGTGGGTTTGCCCCTCATTTCTTAGCTAGGCTAGGGCCATCTAAGGCATCTATAGATTGTGGTACATTTTGACTAAAGTATAGACGTTCAAATTTAGAAGATGCCCAATTTCTAAATATGGATTTTTCTGAATTCGGATCCCATTTTGTCTGATTTTGGAATAATGTTTACCCATATTATTTTGCAAATTTTGTTAATTTTTTTGGTAGAAAATCGAACTGGAATATAAATTAGTTTTGACAATTCCTTTCCTGGTTTTCAGCTCTGGATTATTCCAGAAACCCCTTATGATTATTGCAGTTTTTCTTTAAGAACTTTTTCAAAAACCGTTTGAATGTTCACTTTTCAGACATTATTCCGAATTCTTTTTTTTGAGTTTTATTATTTTCTGATTTCTGATAGTGCCCAATTTTTTTCTGAAATAAGGAAAGGTCTGGTATCATTTTTGGCCATATAATCAGAAGTAACTTTCAAATTCCATTTTGAGATCCTACGAGGCAGAAAATCAGCCACTTCACATTTTCTCACTGTTTTTTATTACATAAATAACAATGAACTAAATAACAATTAACATAAATTTTCTTATAAATAATCGATTATTTTTTTCACATAGATAAATAATATAATTTTGATTCGAAAATATACACGTTAAAACTAACATGCGGAATATAAGCCAAACCACACACAGTTTGTTTCCTTTTGAGTAAAGAGTTTGTTTGCTAGTTCTAGTGAGTGTGCTAAGGTTTTCCACGTGCTTTGAATATCTGCAGTGACATGCTAATGCGGTACTATATTGACCTACCAGGGGCGGATCCAGTTCCGACCGAATCGGAGTAGCCGCCTTAATTCAACTTTTATATATATAAAAGAATTATATGTTTATTTATAATTTTGTTTATATTTTCTGTTTGTTTATATGTTTTTTATATGAATTTGTTGATAGAGATAGATGTATGTTTATATGTATTTGTTTAGCAAAATAAAATATATGTTTTTGCTTATGTGTTTAAATTTATAATGAATATTAAAATTAAAATCCCTAGAATCTATTAGTGTGAAATTTAGTTTATAATGTAAAATTAGTCTGAAATGAAATTAAATTTTGTGTGAATTTATTACTCTGAAATTAGATTAAAGTTGTTGTAAATATAGGAAGTCAAGGGAGAAATTTTTTAAACGGAAAAAAAAGAGACAACACACCAATCATATCCGAAGTTGAAGTTCAACATTTGAAACGAAAAATTTAGGAATTCAAATTTAGTTAATTAATACCTCAATATTTTTAAGATTAAAAATGAGAAAAATATAAGTAAAAACAATTCAAAAAAATTACCCCGGAAGCTCCCTCCCCCGAACCTATAGTTTTTATCATAACATTTTGCCGCACTTCACTTCAATTCCTGATCCGCCACTGATATTGACACGTAATTACCTGTTATGAATCTGATCGTCACTTCTTCATGTGCATGAATCCAAACAATACGATAGGCTTTTTTTGTTTTTTTTATCAAAAGAATACGGTAGTTAACTATTCAAATTGGTGCTCCCATCCGAAATCGGCCCAATAGTATCCCTTTGTTAAGTGTGTCAAAGAGGAAGAAAATGATCTGTCCTCGTTATAGTTTAGTGTTGCCCCAGATTCAAGAGAACGATATTGTTTCAATTTTACAGCTGCTTGGTTAAGCATTTGGTAGATTTAGGGTGAACACGGGCCGGCTCGGGCCGCCCTACTTTGTATAATAAGGATCATTTCGGTTGTTTAGGGCCGAATCAAGTCTCATTATACAATCAAGTCTTCAGTTTTGAAACCTTACTATTCAGGCCTCTTGCCTAGACCCGCAAATGTACAATATTCGTTTCATATAGCCAACTTTATTAAGAGTGAGTAAACAATAAAATAAAGCATAATAAATAATTGAGGATTTTGAAAAAAGGTCCTCGTAATGCTCAAAGTGTATAAAAATAGAACACTTCATATAATTTTATAAATTTAGTTTCTGTACTAAAAATACCATGAAAAATGATAAAAAATAGTGTCCCTGACGCAAAGCAAAAAAATAAAGGCTATTGTACTACAGAGATTAGATTTATTAATGCGATTGTACCACATGGACTAGATTTATAAACTTGAAAATCATTATCCAAAAAATTCAAATATAGGAAGGAACATGACTTTACCTTAATTCTCTATAAATTTAAATTGGGCTAGTCTTCATACTTTCCGTCCAAATAGTAAAACCTCCAACAGACTCTCCAACATACCTCCTAGCAATATACCTATGAATATACCCATTTTTTAAAATAGTAAAACAAATAATTTTGAGTTGATATTTTCTATATGGGTTCATGATATTTCAGTGTGCCATTGTAAAAAAATCAAAGAAAATAATATTTTTTGTTATTTTTAAAAAATAGGTAAAAAAATTGACAATTTTTACCCTTTAGAACTGTCAGTTTTTTAACTTATTTTTTAAAGATAACAAAACACATTATTTTGAGCTGAATAATAAGATCATTTCCAAGGCATTGAATTATTATCCTCCATCAAAATTCTCCAATAGCTTAAAATTGCAAGCCATTAAGGCATTGGTTACACATCACACTCCCACAGTCGTATAAGTTGTTGCATGACCTATCCCCCGCGCAAGTTGAAATGTTGGGGACAAAATATCCACTCTTCAATTATTATTTTACCTTTAAATTTAACATTTTTTTACCGTCGATTTTGTAAGAACAAATTTCTAAATCGAGTCAATTTGTATATATTGCCTTAATTCCGTCTTTGGACAAAAAATGTTTGAGTCATAACTTGTTAGGATTTCACTTATTTGTCCTTCAAACTCGTGATGCGTGTTTGAAAACTGTAGCAATAAAGCTAAATCGACATAGCGTACACATCGTGTTTCACGTTCATCATCCGAGGGATCTCATTGAGGTCTGATTGCATATTTATGCTTGATCCCTGAATACATTTGGGTGTTTATTCTATAAAATGTTTGAGGTTTTTTCGTAAAAAGAATTTTAAAAGAAAAAATGTTTTTTTTGTTTACGCCATTTGAACGAGGTTCCCTTGTCATTCAAATGACTTTTCACTGTTCATTCAAACGAGTTTATGTTTTGTGCAAACGAGATTTATGTTTTCGTTCAAACGAGCTTCAAATGACTTGTCCTCGTTTCACAAAAAAAGTTCATTAGAAGGTCGTTTAATACTCGTTCAAACGAGTTTGCTATTGTGGTTCGAACGAGATTTAGTTTGGTTCGAACGAGAATGCATATTTTATTCTAACAACCTTTTATTTTCATTTGAATGAGTTTTCTCAAAAAACGTGCTACCTCGAAATTTGTATATTTTTTAAAATACTCAAGTTTGGCATCCGTTTTCAAAGAGTTTTTTTTTTGCAAAAATGAAATTTAGAGTCTTATCTAAAGCCTCCTATACCCTACTTTACACCTAAGTTTGAGGTCCAAGAATCCTACATCTATATGTCCGTTTGAGATCTTCTGTGTTACAACATATCTGTCTGCTCTTCATAATGTGAGCGTTTCAAGCGATGGAGACCATGTTTGTGTTATGTGACAGTTTGATTAGTTATGAGACAAGTAAGTTCGGTGGGATATCGAGACGTGGAAAAACACCTGTGTAGTGTGGATGCTGGAAGGCATCCAATATTGGCTGCGAAAAAGGTGATAAAAAAGAGCATCAAGGCTTGAAGGCCTCGAGCCTGTGAGTAAGTTTAATTTGTCATTGTAACGAGACTTTCATCATAGTGGGTTTGTGTGGCTGAGTTGTCTGAGGTTTATTTCGTTATGGATTTTCCTCGTATATCGCCATGTTGTAATTTACCGTTTTCATTCTTTCTTATTCTCACCTAAGATGGATACTTAGGGCAATATTAAAATTGGTAAATTATTTTACAAAACACTTTGTTTATTCGGCGCGTGTATAAAAATTGAAAAAAAATGATTTTGGTAGTGTTTCCATATAACCCTTATGGCACTAGCATTTTTCAAATTGGTATCAGAGAAGGAACACTAAGATATCGTGTAGATTCTTATTTTGTGCACGTTTAGGGTTTAAATGGATTTTAACTAAGAGGGGAGTTCCATTACCCGACATCCATTTTTTGATGGGACAAACTTTTCTTATTGGAAGGCGCAAATGTGATTTTTCTTGAAATCGATAGACGAGAATGTTTGGAACTCGGTGGAGAATGGGTGGACTCCTACCCTCGAAGGTGGTGCTTTGAAAGCTTTTAACTCCGGGATAACAACTGAAAAGAATGTCTCCACTTTTAATTCTAAGGGTGTAAACGCTATTTTTTGCGTTGTGACTGCCGAAGAGTTTAGAAGAATTATGATTTGCAAGAGCGATAAGGATGCTTGAGATATTTTACGATCCACACACGAGGGTACAAATACTGTTAAGGTTTCTAAGTTACAAAATCTAACGACTAAGTTTAAGATGATTAAGATGTTAGAGAATGAGTTTTTTGATGAGTTCTATGCCAGGTTATCAGATAGTGTCAATTTCTCGTTTAACTTATGTGATCCTATCCTCAAGCCTAAAGTTGTGAGAAAAATATTAAAGTCGTTGCCTGAAAGATTTAACAATAAAGTCACGGTCTTAGATTCCCTAGGTGGTGTCGACATTATGAGAGTCGAATAACTAGTAGGTGATTGTCAAACATATGAAATGTACATGTGTTCTCCATATATAAAAGATAAAAAGAAAGTTAAGGATATTGCTTTGAAAGCCTAAAAGAAGGATATGTCGGATTTTGATAGTGACGGTGAGCTTAATGCTGAAGAGATAGTTATGTTTGCTAGGAACTTCAAAAAATTTCTTAAGCTTTGATAAGATAATAGTTTTGATAAGAAACCTAAGATATTCAATGGCCGTAATAGGAAGCAAATGGATGGTCCTAAGAAGGTGGATGATTGGGACAAGTTCTTTAAATGCTAAGGTTTTGGACATCATTATCATATGTATCCCACTAAACTAAGGAAGGAGGGAAAGAAACCGAAGGTATACAATGCCACCCTTAGTGAAGGCGAGTCAGAGGATAAGTGTGATTACCCCATTGAGCATAACTACACCACGTTCACGGCTAGTCATATGGGCTTAGATGAAAAGTCTTTCGTCATTGAAGATGATCAATTGCATAACGGTTATGAGGTTCGATCTTTTGATTCCCAAGTGAGGAGCAATGAATAAGAATAAGAATAAGATGCGGAGGAGGAAAGTGAGATTCAAGTGGAGTTTTTGGAGTTGTACACTGAGTCGCTGAGGTTTAAGAAGGCAAACTTGGATTTAGAAGCTAAGATGAAAGAACGTGTCGTAGGTAACGATAATGTTAAATTAATTGAGTATTTGAGGGAATGTGAGAAGACACTTAGGGAGAAGCTTAGGAATATTGAAGGCAAGAGAGATAACCTTCTTAGTTTGATGGAAGTTTTGAAGAAGGAGTCCTTTGATTTTGAAGAGTCTAAGCGTTTACTTGAGTTTAGGATTATGGAAATAGAGAAGAAAGTGAGAGAATCGAATCATTTCAAATTTGATTTGAAATCTAGGTCGAAGAAAATAAATAAGATGTTAGGCACCGTCTAAGTTAAATATGACAATTTTGGAACTGGCTCCGATGATATAAATTCTTCCGCTGCTAAAGACAAAATCAAAGTTTTAAGAGAATTAACTCTTGCTAGGGACGTTAGAAAAGGTTAACCCAAAGGTAACATTTCTCTCGTCTACCCCTACACACATTATGATAGGAAAGATCACATTAAGCATTTATGTTATGATCTTAGAAAAGGTCACCAAGGTTCCCCAAATCGTAGATCGCATGTTACACCTATGTGGGTTTGGAGATCTGATTTGGATGCACTTAATGGTAGGCTTGTTGATTCTCGTATGATATCATATGATTCTTAGCATGCTATATCTTATGAGTAATTGTGGTTTCATGATTTTCATTGACTGGCTTTTGTGCTTCATGTTATATTCTTTTGCTAGTTCTATGATGTCTATTTTTTGTATTTTATTTTATTTTTGTTTTTTTGGGTCATATTGAGACAAATATAAAAGATTTTGTTTGTCTTTTGAGTCATTTTTGAAAATTGTTTATATACTAAAAAATATTATTATTTATGTGTTGTTTAGTTTTACACATTTTGTATGGAATATAGGTATGTTTGAATCCCATTCCATTCATTTATCCATGTGACTAGGACATTTTATTATGATATTCAATGCTTAGGATTGTTTTTAATCATGCTTGCATGGAATTGTTCGACTTTGATTTGCTTTGATGGATTCACTTTGTATATGCCTCCGTACACACTTTTCAAGAGATCTTTTAGATTTTACTACCAATGTTGCATGAGCTAAGTGAGATGTTATCCTATCAATATTGTCATATATATAATTTTTTAAATTATGGAGGATTTGTGCATGTAAAAATCATTGCGTGAGTCTGAACTTATTTGATAAAAATATAAGTATGCAATGGGAAAGGGATACTGAAGGAGAAATATCCTTTGCATGAAAGGTCACCATTGGCAAGAGCCTAAAAGAAAAGTGAGGCAAAAGAGAAGAAAAATTGTCAAGGCTAAATTTTGTGTTTCATGCTTCGAAATTTAGTATCTTCAAAAGAAAAAGAGAGAAAAATAATATATACATATGAGTGTTAGTTGAGCTTAAATATTTGACGCTATTGACTTGTGAATCATCAATATTTTTAGGCTAAGTGTGCATTTTGTATGTTTTTGATTTATGAGTTATTTATTTATCACCTTGAGGATAAATCGAAGTTGATAAGTTTTTGCGATGAAATAGAATCCTTGTATATTTTTGAGTGATTGGGTCATACCTCTTCACTCCATAACACTTTTGTTTAGACATGTCAATACTATGCTAGGGTGAAAGAATTATATCTTTTGTGTCTTGTTTGTGGTGTGTATACCTATACCTATACATATATATTTATGTGCGTCTTTGGTGTATGTTTGATTATATATATATATATATATATATATATGGTGTGTTTTGTTTTGAGTCTTTACGTGTGTATTTAATCTGTATTTGTCATATGCTTAATTTTCCATTCATATTGGCATGTTGTATGATCACTTTGGTATCTTTTGTTTCTTACTATCATTGGTGTATAATTTATTCATCAAATTTGGTACCATATGTTCATTGTTTGGATTATGTGCGCTTGTGTTGTCGAGTTGTTTATTGTTGCATGTTTCTCTTCACATCATTACATGATATCACTTGCTTTACTTTATAATTACATGTGTTTCATTTAGGGAGAGTTTTATTATTGTGCACCTTATTCTTTGTCTATTCCTGAAAAAAAAGTGGGAGAAATGGTATCCAACTCTTTAACTCATAGGGAGATTTTTACCTTAGGGGGAGATGTTCTATCTTAGGTGGAGATTATTAGATAAAAGGGGAGGTTTTTTCATATGTGAATTTATATTGTTTTATTCAAGTTGCAATTGAAAGGTGTGTTTAAGTGTGATGGTTTAGCGACGATTGTGAAAAAGTTCACAAGGTGCAAAACTACTCAAGTTTGTGCCAGTCTAGCATCTGTACTTTTTCCTTTTAGGGTTGGCATTGAGTCTTAATAAGCTTAGACCCACTAGATTTTTGTTTTGATTTTTGTCCCAGAATAGCCAAAAGGGGAGATTTGTAAGGACAAATTTTTGAATTGAGTCAATTTGTATGTATTGGCTTAATTTCGTGTTTGGACAAACTTGCTTGAGTCATAGATTGTTAAGATTTCAGTTATTTATTCTTTAAGCCTGTGATGCGTGTTTTTTGACCATAGCGGCCAAGCTAAAGAGACATTGCATGCACATTTTTTTTCATGTCGAGTTTCGTCGTCATCATCCGAGGATCTCGATGAGGTATTAATGCTTATTTATGTTTGTCCCTGGATACGTTTGGGTGCTTGTTTTATAAAATGGTTGAGGGTTTTTCGTAAAAAATAATTTTAAAAGAAAAAATATTTTTTGTTTAAGTCGTTCAACATTCGAACGAGTTTCCTTGTCATTCAAACAATTTTCCACTTTTTATTTGAATGAGTTTATGTTTCGTTCAAACGAGATTTATGTCTTCGTTCAAACAAACTTCAAACAACTTGTCCTTATTTCATTGAAAAAGTTCGTTAGAAGCTCATTTGATACTCGTTCAAACGAGTTTTCTATTGTTGTTCGAACAAGATTCAATTTTGTTCGAACGAGAATTCATACTTCATTCAAACGAGTTTTCTAAAAAAACATGCCGCCTAAAAATTCGTGTTTTTTTAAAAATAAACACTAAATTTTGGCATCAGTTTTCAAAGAGGGTTTTTGTGAAAACAAAATACAAAGTCTTATCTAAAGCCTTCCTAACCTTAGTTTACATTCACGTTTGAGATCCAAGAATCTTACATTTATATGCTTGTTTGATATCTCTTTCGTGTTGCACCATAGATGTTTTCTCTTCATACTACAAGCATTTTGAGCGACGGAGACCGTGTTTGTATAGTGAGGTGGTTGGAATGGTCACGAGACAAATAAGAACTGTGGGATACCGAGATGTGGGAAAGCGCCTACATTTTGTGAATGTTTGAAGGTGTCCAACAATGGATACGAAGAAGATGACAAGGGACGAAGAAACGCGTTAAGGCTTAAAGGCGTCGAGTCTGTGAGTAAGTCTAATTTGTCCTTGTAACGAGACCTATATCGTAGTGGACTTGTGTGGCTAAGCCGTCTGATGTTTTTCCCATTGTTATTTTTCCTCATACATCACCGTGTTGTGATTCATTATTTTTATTCTCGTTTAATCTCACCTAAATGCATGCTTAGGTCAAGACTAAAATTTGTAGGTTGTTTTACACAAGACTTGGTTTATTTGATGAATGTATAAAAATTAAAAAAAAATAATATTTGATGGTGTTTCCATATAACCCTAGGGCACTAGCATTTTTCACATTTCATCCCCAAACTCAATATTCTTATTTGAAATGTACGAACACTTTCATCCTCTCAAAAACTCTCAATGTAAACCTAATCCGAACACCAACAAAAATAATTTGAAGAAATCAAAGCAAAAGACTAAGAAACACCCAAAAGTCATCTTCTAGGATACTTCCATCGATTGACGAATCACACGTACGCCGAACATATTTCTTCAAAGTGGTGAATTTTTGGATGTCCCAATCGGTGTACCATCTGTCTACCAAATAACATCGCGAACGTCATAAATTCCAATCCGAACACAATTATAAATTCGAATAGAACACATTTGAAATTCCGATCTCTTGTGGTCAGGTCGAACCCAACTCACCGAAATTCCTATTAAGTCTAGTTAACCTCCACAACATACAATACATTTAAAACATAAATATAAGGAATTCTCACAAACATGATTCTCACTTCAAATGAACTTGACACACTTTTATTAATTAATAAAATTTCATACATGGTTTTAATAATAAAATCTCAAAATTTTTTCACTTAGTCTTAAAGCCATGTGCGTATGCATCTGACGCACATTCCCTATACATGACTCTAAAAAGTCTTAGCTGGTAAACTATTTGTAAACGAATCTGCGAGGATGTTTTGATATGCAATCTCGATTACGATGACGTCGCCTCTTTACGACATCTTTTAAATAAGGTGATACTTGCGCTCAATGTGATTTTCTTTATTATGAGTCCTTGTCTCTTTCGAATTTCCAGCCGCAACGTTATTTTCATAGTAATGTGTAATAAACGTCTGCAGTAAATGAACCATACCCAAGTCACTTGTAAGTTCCAAAGCTAAACCGCCTCCTTAGTTGCCTCCGAAGACAAAACCTCTTTAGCTTCTATAGGGGAATGAAAAATACATGATTGCTTGATACTCCTCCAAATTATGGCTCCACATCCTAAGATAAACACATATCCCGAGGTCAATTTATTGGAATCCCTATACGACTAAAATTTGAGTCTTTGTACTCAATGGGTACTTGACTACTCTCTAAGTAACCAATACATAATCTCTAGTATTTTTTAGGTACTTGAGAAAGTGCTTTACAATAGTCCAGTGCTCCGTACCTGGGTTAGAATTGAATATACTAACCATGCTAGCGCTAAAACACATATCCGGTCTTGTACACAATATATCATATACGAGATTGCTCACTGCCAAAACATAAGGTATATTCCTTATCCTCTCTTTATTTAATCAGGTATCTTAGGACAATTATTGTTGATAAAGATATTCCAGGCCTGAAAGGGAGAAACCTTTTTTTACAATCTTGTATGATAAACCTTGTGACCATATCATCGATAAAAGTGACTTGGGATAAGCCCAACATCCTTTTTTTTATCAGGCATAAGCTTAGCCCCAAGGATGTGAATGGCTTCTCCTAAGTCTTTCATATTGAACTGACTAGACAACCCACTCTTATACTAGATAATTCACCTACACCATTCCCGATTAGGAGAATATCCTCCACGTATAATACTAGAAATATCACCACATTTTCGTCATGCTTCTTTTACATACAAGTTTCATTCAGGTAATGTTCAAAACCATAATATTTAATTTCCTGATCAAAATTTATGTTCCAAGACATTGACACTTGCTTAAGTCTATAAATGGATATCTTAAGCTTGCATACCTTGCTTTCTTGGCCATTTGCTGTAAATCCCTTGGGTTACATCATAGAGATACAATCGTCAAGAAAGCCATCCAAGAACACAATCTTAGCTTCCATTAGCCAAATCTTGATATCGAGATGTGATGTAATGGATAAAAGGATTCAAATAGAATTTAGCATGACTACCGATGAGAAGGTCTCCTCATAGACGATCCCCTAATTTTGAGTACACCCTTTTGCAATAAACCTTGCCTTGAAGGATTCTACCTTTCATTCCGCCTTTCTTTTCTCCTTATAGATCCACCTTCATATGATGGATTTTATCCCATTTAGAAATTCTACAAGCTCCCAAACCTGAATCGAACACATTGAACCCATATCGATTTTTAATATCCTTTAGACAAAGCTCAGAGTCCTTATCCTGGAGTGCCTCGTCATAGTTCTCAGGATTTGGTTTGTGTTCCACTGGGATCTCACTGAAGTGTTCACCCATATACACTAACCTATCAGGTTGATGCCGAACCATCCCACCATAACGTGGCTCCACTTGAGGTCTAACATAAGTGACATGTGTATCCTGCTCATCGATAATACACCCACTATCGTTAGGCAGTGTACAATTGATATCAGATTGTATTTCATCATGTACGGGTGGTTCAGAAGAAATAACTTGGTCTTGACCTCTTAGATCTTACAAGATAATCTTGCTCTTAGGCTTGTGGTTTGTCATATAATCTTCCTCTAAGTATCGATCATTTGTACTAACCAACACCCTCTAGTACTTAGGATTATTTAATAAACCACCTTTAGTTCATTTCGAGTAACATACAAAGACATATACTTTTGTTTTTTATTTCAACTTATTGGGATCCTTCCTTAGCACTTGTTCCGAATAACCCAATATTCGAACATATTCTAGACTAAGATTGTACCCAGTCCACAATTCAGCGGGAGTTATTAAGACTGAATTAGAAAGGAAATAAGTTCAGTAAATAAGTATCCGCCTCTAATAAATAACCCTAAAAAGAATCCGCCAGATCCAAAAAGTCATCATGGATATAACCATGTCCAAAAAAGTCCCGTTCATTCTTTCGGCTACACCATTTTTGCTATGGAGTGCTCAGTGTAGAAAATTGGTATGTAATCTCTACCTACGATATTTTTGAGGTACTCTCCTTTACGATCATATTGTAGGGTTTGGATTAGTTTACTGTGCCTATGCTCCAGCTCAACCTTTTATGCTTTAAACTTGCCAAATGCTTTAGACATGCGATGCATATATCCAAACCTTGAGTAGTCATAAATGAAAGTGATGAAGTACTCGTGGCCACCTCTTATCTAGGTTGTTATAGGGCCACACAAATCAGAATGAACCAATTCCAAAACATCGTTGGCTCTATAGACCTTGGCCGTGAAAGGCCTCTTGGTAATTTTACATTCTAAACATGATTCACAAACTGGAAACTCCTTCACTTCAAATGAACTGAATTGCCCATTTGAAACGAGTCTTTGAATATTTTTATATTAATATGACCTACGTGTAAGTGCCAAAGATACTTTTAGTTCAATTTATAATGTTTCTTTCTCTTTAAGTTATTTACATTTAAGTTACTCATTTATGTATTTAGCAGTAATAGTGAGACAAGCCTTATAATAAAAAAAATCATTTTCCATCGCACAAGGACATAAAAGAGATTTCCCATTTTTAATGAAAACGACTTTATTAAAATAAATCAAATATCTATTCAAAACTAGTTTAGAAATCTAAATTAAATTTCTTCTAATACCAGGAGCACACAAATAATCTACCAATATTAAATTATTGTCTTCACCAAAATTTAAAACTAAATTTCCTACTGTTAATATTGCTACCTTATGGTGATCATCCATGAATAGAAGCATCTCTCTTACATTGAGTTCCTTATTTACCTGGGATCCATACAAATAATTACAAAGATGATTAGTGGCTCCCTAGTATACACAACAAGTAGTGGTATATTTCACCGCAAAACATATCTCAATGACTAAGGAGAAATTATAGTTTCCATTCTTCTTTTACAAAGAATAGTGGGCACTATTTCTTTTAATGTTCTAATTTCTTGGAAACATACCAAATTGCCTTTCGGCTTCTTCTTCTTCTTCTTCTTCTTCTTCTTCTTCTTCTTCTTCTTCTTCTTCTTCTTCTTCTTATTATTATTATTATTATTATTATTATTATTATTATTATTATTATTATTATTATTATTATTATTATTATTATTATTATTATTATTATTATTATTATTATTATTATTATTATTATTATTATTATTATTATTATTATTATTATTATTATTATTACTACTTTTCGGGATAAAAGTAGACGTGTCTCTCTCAGCTACATGAACAACACAATTTTGCTTGATGATATTCTCTGTAGCTTATATTTCTTTAAGTAGGTGTTCAGTGAGTAATAAAGTTGTGATATCCCGCCTACTTTAATCACGGGTGATCATTCCTTTATTAAAATAAACAGGAATCGCATTTGGTTAATTCTTAACATTACTGTCGGAAACCATTTAAATTACTAACCACCTATGTTAAATTAAGCCGGTGTTAATTTTTTTTATCTTTCATTAACATAAAAACATGCAAAAAATAAAATGAAAAAACTCAACCAAAATAAATATAGAAGTCTGAATCATCACATGATAAATATATAAACAATGAGTACCGAATAAACCATCGGTTCCAAAACTAAATCCAAGCCATAAGTCTGAAGAAAATAAATTGAATGTAACTACCTCCTCCGATAAATAAAACTCAATTAATGTACCAACTGAAAGGTGAAACAGACCCAAATGAAACTATTGAATCAACAATCTAGTCTAGGAATGAATGACTGAGGCGTATACTCAAAGTCCTGCAAGCCTATACAATGCTGCAGCTGCGCATGTCTGGAATGAGTCATCAAGCTTGGCGTCCCTGTGGCTCGAAAAATAAAATATTTTGGAAAAGATATTTTGACATGGGTAAGAGCCCAAAACCACTTGAAAAATATTTAGCAAATAATTAGGATGCAACAATTAAATATGCATTAGCATTTGCCATATTTAAGCGGGTGTCACACTCTCTTGAGATATTACTCACCCCTCAACTATTGTGAACACCTAACGACGACCTTCTAACCCAACTAACTAATCTACCCCACCTAATTATCCTTGTTACATTTCTTTCTATTATGCTACTCTAATCGGATTCATTACTTTGATTTATAAGTTGTTCTACTCATTAACTTATTTAATATTTTCAACTTTAATTACTCATATAACGTTTGCACTAGTTATATGTGGAATACCACTTAATCATATAATGTTCACACTATTTATATTTGAAATACTAATAAATCATATAACGTTCACACATGTTATATATGGAATATCACTTAGTCATATAACGTTCACACTAGTTATATTTGAAATACATTCACACTTTATGTATTTATCCTGTATATAATTAATTAGTCATATTATATATGTACTACTATACTATAACATTCACATATATGTCAAGTATAGTAACCATCCCCCCGAGTAATAACTCATCCAATGCTTGTCTCTATAATGCTATCATATCCCAGGTATGCTCACTCTAACCCGGTTACCATAAGTTAGACTAGCTCATACCAAACTTTGTTTAAAATATCACAAACGTAGTGGAGGCAGTCAAATTCCCCGAATGTGAGACCGAATCATACCCAAAATGTCTCACCTAAAAAATACATCACATAATAAAATACCGGACGATATGACCTGGGGACTATACTCTCCCTGAATTCACTAGCCAAGGGATTCACCCACATCGCGCCACCTCCAATGATAGCACTAAAGGGATATGCTTTCACATAAATATCATTCACATATATATTTATAAAATATACACATAAATATATATACTGTCCCTATACCCGTGTATATAAATAAATACAAATCCGGTGGAACCGTGCCTAACACCCGTAGCACGAGCCAATAATCCCTGAGTTTATCTCACGACTCAAATTTTAATTTACACAAATTAAATAATAAACGTAGCATTATCTTGATAAAATACCCGAACTCACCCAATCGGCTCGTTTCCATCCGAAATTCCCATTCAAATCCCAAGGGTCCTTATCCTATTAGAATTCTTAAAAATCACAAATTCGCACAACTTTAATATTCTAACTGATTAAATATCTTTCACTAAAATAACTATAACTCTCTCCATGGAAGTCCAAGTCACCTCATTTAAATATATTTAGAAAGCTAATATCCATACCTTTATTTTCATCTACGACACATTTTCTAATTCAAATTACACGGAAAATGGCATGCATTTCAGGTGACGCAAAAATTTGCGTAACTCAGGTATTCTGACAGATTAAACACCCTTAACTGAAAAAACTATAACTCCCTCCACAGAAGTCCAAATGACCTCATTCAATGCGTATTAGAAATCTAAGATCAATATATTTCTTTTAATCTATGGCCCATAGTCTAATTAAAATTACATAGAAAATGGCATGCATTTGCAGTGCCGCTAAAATTTATGGGTAGATTCATCAATTTTCTTAATTCAATTTCAAGGTTTCTTAAATCCTCACAAGAACCATTCAAGATCACCTTTTTTTATGAATCAATATTTGATTTCTTTATCAAGATTATTTCCATCATATAGGGTTCAATTCTCAAATTTCATATGGTTTCATTATCACATCCAATTTCTATGAATTCATTCCCAAAAAATCTCATTTACATGTGATAACCCTCCCCAAAAATGAATTTATCTATACCTACCAGGAATGAACATGAATTTTTGCAAATTAAATTGAAAGTAAGTTAATCACTTGCCTTTCTATGTTCGTAAGGTCTGATTACACATTGTAAAAGACGAATTGGTGATAACACTCCCAAATCCCCTTTGATTTTGGCTCCTAAATCTCTCCTCTTTTCTTCCTTCTCTCTTCTTTCAATTTATAGGGTTTAGAATATGAACCTTGGCTGTCTCAAACTCTTAGACCTTGGTTTTTAATCATAAATCCCGAAATTAGGCTAATGGGCCAAGCCGAAATGTCCTGAATACCCTCATGTGTGCTCGATCATGTCTAAAAAGGCTTTAGGACCCATTTACTACCTGCAGGTACTCTATTCTGGCTATCTCGAACTATCTGGAACCAATCGTTCACCTGAAATCACCGTCCGAGTAACTTTACATAAATTCCCTATCTCGACCCTATATAGTCTGCATGTGACTCCCGATTAAGAAATAACACAACCACATCACTATCACTTGTTAGGACGTAAGATAATCATTTACTATTCACTTAATAATTATATTACATAAATATCAATCATTCTCTCTCTCAATTATTTTTTTAATAACCACATAATAATTAATTCAAATAAACTACAACACACGTGTAAGTTAAAAATATCCAAATTAATTTAAATTATAAATACTTAGAAATACGAGGTGTTACATACTTCCCCCCTTACAATGGAATTTTGACCTCAAAATTTGGATAAGTCTTGTACTAATATCCGCGGATACCTCCATGCCCAACATCCAACTCCTTCCAAAGTCAAAACTGTTATATTTTTCCCGCTACACACTAATGGTCCTCTTCTGCCCGACTGTCTATACATTACCGTTCAAATTAGTGACCAATCCATTCTAGTCACATTACTTCAAAATAATCCATCATTATTTACCATTTCATCTTGGTGATTGTACCTCATTAAAATTTTTCCCAACTCCTTCCACTACGATGAGCCTATATTCTAACGACCATAGCATTCCCTCCATTGGGGAAGTTCCATGTGCCAACTCCTTTATTCACACGCGCTTATGTTCAACACATTTATTTCCACATCTTCTCATTGTGGATGATACTCAAAGTTCAACTAGCTAGGGTGTCCATACACCCTATACCCCGTGCATTTATACATAAATATACAAAACGTAACATATTTAACTCAAACTAGGCCTACTAGTTGTAGCTTAAGTATTCTTGAAGTTATGTCCCTCGATTATTAGTGTTGCAAATATTCCATAATATTTCATACATCAAAGTAATACTCGGCTCCTCTAGCCTTAAATCATAACATAACTACCAACTCTCAGCTATAACCACACACCCATGCAACAACTAGTGTACTAACTCCATGTCCTAAGGACCACACATCTCCTGACTTCCGACGTTCGTTAAGGTTCATGCGTGGGATGTCTTGCAAGATAAATCCAAACAAGGAACCCCCTGATACACTACTACCTAGCATTATCAGTCATTAAGATCCATGTCTCCAAAGCACATAAGTATGATACCTCAAATCCTTTCCCCGACACATAAGTAAATCATTCACGCCCATGTCACTTAAGGCATCTTACGATACGACACTCTCATTATCACTAAGTTCTCCGCGCTAAATTAATAACGAGCTCAATCTCTTTGCTTTACAGTAAACTCGAGATACCCTGAATAACATAAGCAAAGTCCCTATGCATCGACATTCAATATAACTAGCAAATCGTCCTCTCTAAAGTCTACTTTATAAAATAATATAAACGTGAGCTCGACCCTCTTTTAGGTGAAACATCGTAAAAATAACACATCCTGCCTTGGAACAGGGAACACAATAGCCTTGTTGTAACCACCCACCATTTCTCAACATCACTAACCAATCCATACCCAGGATAACATCACACTTAAACATCATCTCTCAAGATGAGCTATCCCACTAAAATATACCCTCTCAGTGTCCACACCAGCTCCACTGCAGATGGAACTAAAATGAGCCCCGCTACTCAATGGTAATTATATACAAACTATAGTACTATTAACGATACATCTACTAAACTTATTTCATGCATAAATCTAGTGCTAACGAACTACTGTGACTCGCTTGTGTCACACAAAACATACCCCATTCACCCTGGGATAAAACTCATACTTTTAATTGCCAATAGCATTGGCGGTTCAAATGGTCCCTGGACATAACACTCTCATCCCAATCGAACCAAAAACTTGTTATAACTATTGCCCCTACTGGGCATCCCGTTCCTGTCCCCTAACTCATTATGGATAAGATCCACACATGTGGTCCTACTCTTCACACATAAGAAACCTCTGTGTGTTATTCCCCTTTCTCTGGCACCACTAGCCATATCGGGGTAGTCCTTCTGTTGAACCTGGTAGCCTTGGCTCTGATTGCTACCCCCATTATTCCATCAGATCTGCCAAATCAATGGAACATTCTACTAGCTCTGACTGTCCCAAATGAATCCACCATTACTTGGTAAGAATTTCCATTAATTTGAATTATTTAAACATGTCCTCTACTGGGTATCCCCTCTGTGGTGCCTCACTAGTACCGTTAAATCCAGTCTTTCCCTTTGACTAGATTCTCCAATCTCTTGGATCCCTTCTTAGGGAAGCGTTAATATAAACTTGTAAACGTAAGACCTTGACAACATCGACACCAATCATCCAAGTCATATTTCCCCATCCATGTCTGGGTATTCTACCCATGAGTCCATTTCAACTTCTCATCGGGTATAAAGTTTTGCTAAACAAGTCAACTCTCCTTCATGTCCGACCATTGTCCAACCCTTCTAAAATAAGTACTGAAAACTCCTTTGACTCTCTATTTAAACAACTGATGGAGGATTTGTTGTCAAATCGCAACCCAAATTTCTTGTTATTAATGGTATCACTCCTATCGTCTTATGCCTGAATAATAATCATGGTGTCTTCTAGTGCAATCACCATTACTAGAATGCTCTCTGGATTTTGCTGAGCCTCTCCTCCTGTAATCCTCTTAACGTTCCTCAACGATCGTCCTACATTATTCAGTGTACGAAACACAACCGAACTCATATATGATTTGAATCAACTATACTTAATAGCAGGAGAATGTAAATGTGCGTACGAAGAGGAATACAATGACCCTATAATAGGGCTCTATATCAAAGAACGCTATGCTGAAAATGTAGTAAGCTGCACAGATCCTATGGACTCTAGGGCCTGGTGCTCTCACACCATCTGTGACACCCCGCCAACTTTAATCACAGGTGATCAACCCTTTATAAAAAATAGGAATCGCATTTGGTTCATTCTTAGCATCACTGTCGAAAATCATTTAAATTACTAACCACCTATTTTAAATTAAGCCGGTGTTAATTTTTTATTTTCATTAACATAACAATGTGCAGAAAATAAATTGGAACAACTCAAACGCAATAAATATAGAAGTCTGAATCATGACACGATAAATATATACATAATGAGTACCGAATAAACCATTGGTTCTAAAACTAAATCCAAACCATAAGTCTAAAAAAAATAAACTGAATGTAACTACCTCATCTGATAAATAAAACTGAAATAATATTAAGGGGAAACATGCCCAAATGAAACTACTGAATCATCAACCTAGTCTAGGAATGAATGACTGAGGAGTCTACTTAAAGTCTTACAAGCCTATACAATGCTGCAACTACACATCCCTGGAATGAGTCATCAAGATTGGCGTACCCGTGGTTGGACACTTAAAATGTTTTGCAAAAGATATTTTGACACGAGTCAGAGCCCCAAACCATTTGAAAAATATTTAGTAAATAATTAATATGCAACAATTAAATATGCATTAATACTTTTCATATTTAAGTGGGTGTTGCACTCTCTTGAGATATTACTCACCCCTCAACTATTGTGCATGCCTAACGCTGACCTTCTAATACAACTAATTAAGCTACCCCACCTAACTAGACTCGTTACACTTTTGTCTATCAAGCTACTCTAGCCCAAGTATTCCTTACTTTGATTTATAAGTTGTTCTACTCATTAGCTTATTTAATCATTTTAACTTTAATTACTCATATAACGTTCACACTAGTTATATGTGGAATACCACTTAATCATATAACGTTCACACTATTTATATTTAAAATACTAATAAATCATATAACGTTCACACTAGTTATATATGGAATACCACTTAATCATATAACGTTCACACTAGTTATATTTGAAATACATTGACACTTTATGTATTTATCCCATATATAACTCATTACTTGTATTATACACGTACTAGTATACTACAACATTCACACATATGTCGCATATAGTTACCATCCTCCCGAGTAATAACTCATCGGATGCTTGTCACTACAATGCTATCATATCCCAAGTATGCTCACTCTAACCCGGTGACTACAAGTCGGACTAGCTCACACCGAACATTGGTAAAAATATTGCAAACATAGTGGAGGCAATCTTATTTCCACGAGAGTGATACCGAATCATACCCAAAATGTCTCACCTTGAAAATAAATCACACATTAAAATACAGGACGATATAACCTGGGGACAATACTCTCCCTTCATTCGATAGCCAGGGGATTCACCCATATTGCACAACCTCCGATGATAGCACTAAAGGGGTATGGTTCCACATAAATATCATTCACAGCGGTATTTATAAAATACACACACACACACACACACACACACACACACACATATATATATACATATACCCGTACATATAAATGAATACAAATCTTGTGAAACCGTGCCTAACACCTGTAGCACAAGACAATATCCTCAAGTTTGTCTCACAACTCAAATTTTATTTTAATTTACACCAATTAAATAATTAATGTAACATTATCTTGATAAAATATCGGGACTCACCCAATTGACTCATTTTCATGCAAAATTCCCATTCAAATCCCAAGGGTCCTTATCCCATTAGAATTCTTAAAAATCACAAATTCACACAACTTTAATATTCTAACTGATTAAATACCTTTCACTAAAACAACTATAACTCTCCCCATAGACGTCCAAGTGACCTCATTCAAATATCTTTAGAAAGCTAAAATCCATACCTTTCTTTTCATCTGTGGAACATTTTCTAATTCAAATTAAATAAAAATAGCATGCTTTTAAAGTTGCGCAAAAATTTGCATAATTCAGGTATTCTGACATATTAAACACCCTTTAATAAAACAACTATAACTCTCTCCACAGAAGTCCAATGAACTCCTTAAAATCTTATTAGAAAGAGAATATACATACCTTTATTTTCGTTTATGGATCATTTTCTAATTTAATACACATAGAAAATGGCATGCATTTGAAGTGACGCTAAAATTTGCGTAACTCAGGTATTCTGATAGATTAAACACCCTTCACTAAAACAACTATAACTCTCTCCATAAAAGTCCAAATGAACTCATTCAAAGCATATTAAAAATATAAGATCCATATATTTATTTAAATTTATGGACCATCGTCTAATTAAAATTACACACAAAATGGCATGCATTTGAAATGCCGCCAAATTTCTGGAAGATTCGTCAATTTTCTTATTTCAATTTCGAGGTTTCTTAAATCCTCACAAGGACCCTTCAAGATAACATCTTTTTTTATGAATCAATATTAGATTTTTTTTAATCAAGATTCAATCCATCATATAGGGTTCAATTCTCAGATTTCATATGGTTTAATTATCACATCTGATTTTTATGAATTCATTCCCAAAAAATCTCATTTACATGTGACCACCCTCCCCAAAAATGGATTTTTCTACACCTGCCATGATATGAACATGAATTTCTATAAATTAAATTGAAATCAAGTTAATCACTTGTCTTTCTATGTTCGTAGGGTCGGATTACATGTTAAAGAAGACAAATTGGCGATAACACTCCCAAATCCATTTTAGTTTTGGCTCCTAAAGCTCTCCTATTTTCTACATTCTCTCTCTTTCAATTTCTAGGGTTTAGAATATGAGCATTGACTCCCTCAAACTCTTATACCTAGGGTTTTTATTATAAATCCCAAAATTAGGCTGACTGAAGAGTGTGCATTTGTTCAAATAAAGAAATTATTTAATTAAACCCAATTTTTTCAATTAAATCCTAAAACATGCATAAAAATGACTAACAATGTTCTCTAGATGGGTACGAGTCTTGACCCCTAAAGTGGGATCGCCAATAATGGCAGAGGGATCATGACTCTTGCGAACCCAAGCAGGTGTGTCCCTTAACACAGGAGTAGGGTCCACAGGGTGTGGGTGAGGGACAAGTAAATCACTGCCAGAAAAGTCCTCATCCTCACACTGAAGGCTAGGATTAATAAACATCAAAGGTTTGTCATCATGCACAGTAACGTTTTTTGGACTCCATAACCTTAGAGCTCTTCAGGTTAAAAACTCGGTATGCTCTACTATTTGATGAATATCCTAGCAATATTCCCTCGTCGCTCCGGGAGTCAAACTTTCCTAATTGCTCTATATCATGTAGGATGTAGCATTTACTCCCAAAGACACGAAAATATGCAAGGTTGGGTTTCTTTCCAGTCCATAATTCATAAGGCATCTTAAGTGTGTGTGGACGCAGTTAAACCCTATTCACCGCGTGGCATGCAGTAGACACTGCATCTGCCTAAAATGTCCAAGCAATCTTACGACCTAGAAGCATAGATCTAGCCATTTCCTAAACTGTCCTGTTCTTTCTCTCAATAATCCCATTTTGCCGAGGAGTCTTCACAGCAGAAAACTCATGTTTGATTCCAAGGCTGTCACAGTAAAGATCTACCTTTGCTTCCTTAAATTTAGTGCCGGTGTCACTACGTATCCTGTAATAGTGACTCTGTGTTGATTTTGAAGGACACGATACTTTGTCGTTAAAAACTCTACGACATCGTATTTCTCTCTCAAAAAACCTACAATCGAATATCTAGAGAAATCATCCACTATCACAAGGATATACCTCTTACCACCCAGACTCTCAGTACGAGTAGGACCCATAAGATCCATGTGAATATTCTCAAGTACACGGGAGGTGTTAATTGAATTCAACTTCTTATAGGGCTACGTATTTGCTTTCCTAACTCACAGGGTCCACAAACCGTGGAAGTTTGCTTTTCAAGTGAAGCGTGTCAAATATCTAACGTTCACATAACCTAGACGTTGGTGCCACAGATCCATATGAGTGATCGTGGCGCTGTTGCAAACAAGTGAGGATGTGGGCACAGTCCTATAGAAATTATCCTCTGTCCTTACCCCTTTCACTAAAAGTTTACAGGCTTGATTATAGACATTACACGTGTCCCGTTCAAACTTTACGACAAAGTTTGCGTTGCACAGCTGGCTAATGCTAAAAAGGTTTGCTTTCAAACCTTTGATGTATAAAACATTATCTGGCTTAGGAAATCCTGGTAAATATACTATACCTCATCCTACGATGCTAGACTTGCTCCCGTCTCCAAAGGTGACTCTACCTTCCTTATACTCCTCTAGGTAGGTAAAAAATGAGACATCACCTGTCATATGTCTAGAGCACCGACTATCAAAATACCACTGTGAGGTGTTATGTGCTTTGAGAGAGACATGAGAAACAAGGGACTTTTCATCTTTCTTAGTTACCCAAGAAGTGGTAATATTTTGTTTACCCTTGTTGTTGTTGGTTTTAGCCGGAATGCGGGAAGCATTCGCTGACGGCAAAGACATCCATCATAATTCCTCCATCAAACTCTGTGATGTGGCAGCTAAAAACTCAACACGTTCTCTTAGACTGTCAAAATCATCAGTATGATGTGGTGGAGTAGTAGTACGTCGTGTCTGACCCAAACTATAGCAAAGCTCCATGAGGTGGCCTTTTTTTTGCAGTACGTATAAAAGAACACAGTCTTAGGCAGACCTGGGTTGGCTTTTCTTGGTCGAAATCTTCTTTGTGGTCTTTGATGATGGCCATATGGAGTCGTAGTAAACTCAAAAACTGGTCCAGGTGTAATTTGGGATGTGGAGGCACCATCATAACCTATTCCCTGTCCATCAACAAAACCTAAAGCGGGGCCGAGGAGCATCTTTACCATCTTTCCAGATCTGTCCTCGATTTGAACCTTGACTTCCCGTGCTCTCTCAAGATCATGAGTAAGCGGGGCAACAAGGGCTTCAAGTTTCTTCCGAGTCTCCAGGGAGGAATGGAGCTCACTCATAAGACTAGCCACTTGTTTAATCAAGTCCCCTTTCTCTTTTTAAAAATCACTCTCTCTCTCCAAACAATCTCTCTCTCTCTAAATAAACTTTCTTTCTCAACACAGGTAGAATCTCTCTCTCTCTCAAGATAGTGCAGGTGTAGGACTCTCCCTCTCTCACTTCTTCTAAATCTTCCTCTGAAGTGGTTATCCTAAGAACTAACGCTTTGTTACACTTTTTGGTTTTATAATACTCATTATATAACTCAACATAGGCGCGTTGAAGGTTACTCTCACTCTCACTTGCATCATCCTCCACCTCACTCACATTGTTCTCACTGTCGAGGTGTTCCTGTGAAAAAGAATCCTCATCGACGTGAGGAGCACTAGAAGTACTCGCATGACTAGCCATGAATGCGGTGAAGTTACATTCATGCAGTGACTCGTTTATAGAGTCCACCGACTCGACCTCACCGTCGTCACTAAGGGTAGCATTAAGGATAACTTTGCCATTTTCTTTTGCAAGTCTATTCAGCCTAGTAGCACACTCAAAATCTCTATGACCCTTACCGTCTCACTCATAACATCTCTTACTGTCTTTCTTAGGAGGGTCTTTAAAATCTTTTTCATTTTTGTTTTCAAATTTATTTTTCTCAAAATTCTTTTTATCTTTGAAATTTTCATTTTTCTTGAATTTGAGAATTTTCTTGAAATTTTTAGCAAACAAAGCCAAATCATCTAAATCAAAGTCACACTCAAAATCAGACGTTTCTATCTTCTTTTTTTCTAGATGACTAAACTATCTTTATTACCGACCCCTCACTCTTTCTATCCTGGGCATTAAGTGCAATTTCCTTATCTTTAGGCTTGACAGATTTATGAAACATATCAATTTCATACGTTGGTAAGTCCCCTACAAGTTCCTCCAATTTAAGCGTGTTTAAATTACCCATAGAATTTAGCACAGTGACTTTAGAGATAAAATGTTTAGGCAGTAATCTTAGAATATTTTTAACAACTCTAGCATTAGGAATGTGTTCACCAAGATTAAAGATAGTGTTTAGAATATCAGATAACCTAGAATAAAATTCATCAAAACATTCAGTCTCAAGCATGGTGATGGTTTCAAATTGAGTTGTTAAATTTTACAGTTTAGACTCTTTCACAACATTAGTTCCTTCATGGGTAAGTTGTAAAACATCCTATGCCTCTTTTGACGTGGTGCACGTTATTATGCGTCGGAACTCGTCAGGTGTGACGGATCCAGAAATAACACTTAAAACCTTAGAATTAAAAGATGACCATTTAAATTCTTCTCCAGTCTAGGCAGTGACAGATTTTAAATTAGTCACGTTATCAACAGTGACAGAGGGAGGTGTCCACCCTCTTTCAACCAAAATCCAAACTCTTTCATCAATGGATTTTAAAGCATATTTCACACGGGCTTTCCAGTAAGCATAGTTTGTCCCGTCAAAAGCTGGCATTTTATTATATAATTTTTCCATTGAACATGCCCTTTTCAAAAATCATTTTTTTAGAAAAATTGATATCTTAGAAAAATTTTGCAAAAAATGACACGGTATAATTGGCTCTGATACCAATTTGAAGAGTGCGCGCTTGTTCAAATGAAAAAATTATTTAATTAAACTCAATTTTTTTTAATTAAATCCTAAAACATGCAACTAGGTGTGATTGAAATCAATATGATCATGCAATAACAGTCAATCACAAATGAAACACCCAAATGAGGAAAAATCCCCCAAAGGGGAAAAACCTTTTTATTTTCACTATAATTTGTGAAAACAGTTATACGGATTACAATGAAAATAAGAGCAACATACGAAATACCCTCAGATGTCGATTTCGATGTCTGGGCTGGAATCTCCCGTAGGAACTCCAGATGGGAAGCTGTAGAGAAGAAGACGAGTCCTCCATAAAAATACTCCAGATGAGTAGTAAATGATTCTCTTGAAGGTTTAAATATTCACATACATAGATGGGAGTGTTTACGTGAATAAACAAGGTGTAAAACCTTAAAAAGTGAAGTATGTTTTCTGGGCTGTGAAAAATGTAGAAACTGGTGTGTAAAAGACTTGGGAAAACGTGTAGAATGCACCCAGATATTTATATGAAAATAGAGACGGCAGCGTCGCTCGAAGAAGGACACGTATCGTTCGAATGAAATTGCACGAGATGCTTATCTCGCTCGAACGATAGTGCAATCTCGTTTGAACGAGCTCATCGATCGAGGCACTCCGCTTCTACACTTAGAAAAATTTCTGCTTTTGATAAAACTAAATTAGACTTCGAAAAAACATTTTCTGAAAAATTTCCCAAATATTTATGCAAATGTAAACAACTCAATCAAATCATTTTACCAATAATGCGTCATGGAGTAGTGGGAAACAGTTGAGCAGCACATTGCATGAAGCGTGATGCACGTGTGAAGATGATGGATGCATGGATTTGGATAAAGGCCGTCGTGGATGATCATGATGACGTGCCGAATGTAGCGGTATCAGACATACAAACTGTGATCTAGGGAAAATAGAAAATTCCTTGATTCTACCCCATAAATTTATAAAATTATGTCCTTACACTGACCAAATCCAAATGACCCAAATACCCCTGTGTGGGTCTGGTTATGTCTAAAAAGGCCTCGGGACCCATTTACTACCCCCGAGTACTCTAGTCTGACTATCTCGACCTATTTGAAACCATCCGTGCAATCAAAATCACCATTCGAGTCACTCTACATAAATTTCCCATCCCGACCCCATATAGTCTACACGTGACTCCCGGTTTAGATATAACACAACCACATCACTATCACTTGTTAGGACGTAAGATAATCATTTACTATTCACTTAGTAATTATATTACAAAAATATTAATCATTTTCTCTCCCGATTAATATTTTAATAGCCACATAATAATTAATTCAAATAAATTACGACACATGTGTAGTTTTAAAATACCCGAATTAATTTAAATTATAAATAGTAAAAAATACGGGGTTTTACACAAGTTTTTTCATAGAATAGTTTTTGTAAAACTATTTAAAGGTCCCCGATTGTGATTAGAAAGAAAAGTAGTTCGGGTTTCCCCATCGATTTCAGTACAAAGAACTTTCAATTCTCCCAAGATGGAAATCATCTTAAGAACATGATTTCTTACGGGAGTACCATCTAGCCTCTTTTTGTTAACCAACCTTGCCATATCATCTTGACTTACATCACGGTTTACATCATCAAACACTTCCTTGAGGTTTAGAGTCATGTCGTAAGTTTTTGACATATGTTGATGCTGATGTTGCAGCACATTGGTCATAGAGGCCAATATTTATAAACAAGCCATCTCATCAGCATTTTTCCATTTTTGATAAGCACGGACATCCTCATTGGATGCTCCCTCATCAGACTCGACATGTCATTATGAAGTCAAAATTTCTAAGTTCCTTTTCCAGTATATATAATTCATTACAATTAAATCATTTTTTTTAATATAGAAGCAAGTGCATTGAATGTTGAGCCCATTTTGAAATGTGAGAATATTAATTTAAAAATAAAATAAGTTTTAAATTAAACATTTTAGAATTAACTTCAAATAAATTTTAATTTTTCTTCCCTCTACCACCAATAAAAATAAATTCTCATCGAGCATACTAGTTCCTTTATAAAGTGAGATTTCTTGATTGTAGATTCAATTAACTCACGTTGAAATAGACATATTTTCATCTTTTAATTATGTTGTTTGGACAATTCAGGGAACTTTTATTTTACATAGTTGAATAGCTGGCGTCTTTTGGCCCCACACCTAATCATAGTGTAAAAACCCAATTCTAATACCCCCAACACTCTTCCATAGGGTCCAAACAAAGTAACCAGACCCCCGGTACTCCTTCAAGACCTAACAAAAAAATAACTAGATGCTATCCGAGCCATGTTTGAATTTCATAAACTCTTGAACCCGATAGTATCTTAACACACTTTAATAGAGATCTAAATCCTCTTTCCAATGGTATTGGTGGGGCACAAATTGACTTACGACTTGCATTTTATAACCATTTTACCAAAATAACCAAATTTAGCCTCCCAATTAGCACCCCACCTCACCTTCCAGTTGGAAGGTAGGGAATTAATTGACCACCAAGTTTGGTTACCCCTCCGGCTGGAAGGGAAGCTCATATGCCATCCGACACCTCTAAGGGGAAGTTGGTCATTTATGATTTTCTATTTAAGGAAACCCTAGCCTCACTAATCAGGATCTGCGACCTTTTAATTAGTGAGGCAACTTTCATTCTTTCACATTCAAAATCTTCCTTTACATTCTCATACACCACCCATTACCTCACCATATACCACCACTTTCCCACACCCAAATATTAGATTACAAAACCCTAAAAATAGAATTCAAGTTGTCTTAAAGGTCCAAACTCCCTCCATTTCACTTTGCCAATTTGTTTCATTCCATATACTTTGGTATTTATAGAATAATCCTAGTTTATTATTGTCTTCTCTCATCACTAATATCACTTTTCTAATATTTATAGTTTCAAACTTAGTTTCATAAATTAAAAAACCATAAGAGGGTTTATATCATAAATCCCAAATTATGGTTTTCTCACTTTTTCTCACACTTTCACCACCTTTACACATTTTTTCATTAACACAAACAAAAAACTCTAATTTCTGATTATTGGCTAGACCCGCTGATTCGGCTCGAACATTACATATACTCACCCTCTTTACTTATGCATTTTAGACCCCTAGGGTACTGTAATTTCTATTTTTATGCTCGTTAATAATAAAACCTCTATTTTATATTTTTACAGTTTTTGCGAGGTATGATTGAGATTTTGTAGGTATTACGATGCTTAGTGTGAAGTTCGGTAACATTCTGAGATATTCCCGTCGATATTCGCACGTACAGGGGCATTTTAGTAATTTCATACTTTGGGTTTCTGGCCCAATGTCTTCATGGAAGTTGAATTCCTCTGATTCATCTTCGCATGGCTGTTGACGGTGCGCAATTCTGATCAATAACAAATAAGTTATGGGTTTTCTCGCAGAGGAAGGACACGACCAAAACCATTTAGGACAAATTATTTCTATTCCATTTATTTCTTTTACCACTTAGTATATAACTGGGTTTTGTGTATTTGCAGAAAAATATTCTAATATCTTTCATTTTAGTTAGATTATCATCTTTTTACTAGTTAGGTTAGATGAAGAAGGGGTTTGGAGAGTATTTTGGGTTTTACTTCTCTCTCTCTCCTAGGGTTTCACCCAAATGGGGTTGTAAGTCACTATTCATCATATCGTTCATTAATCCAAGTTTTCATTATTGTTTTTCTTTCTTTGTTATTTGTTTACTTTCTTTGTAGCTTAGTTTTAATTGCTTTGCTTACTTTCTTGCATTTAAATACATGTCTTCCAATATGTTGTGCAACTAATTTAGTTTAGGTTGTGATTGATTAAACTCACCTTGCTTTGATTTGGTTTCTTTACTATGGTGATGGGGTTTATTTGTTTAATTCTATTGGGTTATTCTTGTTATTATGCCTAGGAGTTTAACGGGTTATATCTTGTATGCTCCGTATTTACAACCTTGTGTGTGTAATTTCTGAGGTATTTGTCGACGCCCAAATCATAGTAGGCTTTTATGACAATTTAGGGGGTGACAACTCTAGATTTAATTAATTATTGAAATGAGATTCAATCTTATGAAACTTATCGTCCCATGTAACCATTTATACCAATTAACTCGAGGTGAGTGATATTAGTTGCAATCTATTATTTTTTTCTCTTTGTTATTCTTAGTTTAAACACATGCCTACTTTAATGATTTGCTCACATATCATCTTTTACATTTTTATTCGAGAAGTAATGAACCAATACCTAGTCTCTGGGGATTTTTGATACCCGGACTGTCCACTGTACTTCCATTAAAGAGTCATAGTTTAGGTTTTTGCATAGTTGTGGGAGTCGAGAAAAACGACCGTCATATATCTTTATACACTTGCTCCTCGATTTTCTCCTGTTATCAAAATGGCTTATTTTCTTTCCCGAACTGTGTGGCTTTCATTTGTAAGAATCCTAAAATCACTTTTTGGACTTGAGCCCTATTTATGTGTTCACTTTTGTGTTCATATACATTTTAGTTCATTTTGCGTCTACTTATATCATCTATATTTATCGCTATTTATCGATCCCGTTAACATGTGATTGGGATATGGTAATTTTTCTCCTCATACACTTTCACATATATGTGCATTTTTACTTTACACTGTACACACATGACCCATTCTCACGCCTTATACACATGTACACACACTTCAGGAGAAGGAGGACATTTTAGTGCTCATGAGAGGCTGAAAGGGTAAAATGGGTGCCTAACACCATTCCATTCTGTAACATAGTCTCCGGGCCCATATCTTTTTGTTTCTCACACTCTTGTAGTCTTTTTTATGCCGTCTATTTGGAAATGGCTACTTCTTTTGTCTGTTTTGAGTAAAATAGGCTGGTGACTCTAATCTCTATATATATTCACATTCACAAACACACACACATACACACACACACACACACACACACACACACACACACACACACACACACACACACACACACACACACACACACACACTCTCACATCACCTACAACGACCACTTTATGTCCTTTAGGGTCCATGATCCGAGCGCACAAGGGGGTATACACTCTCTATTTTCCTCTATAGGGCCTGAGGATGGCCACAATGGCGACTTTTGAGGACTGTACTATATTTACATGGGCTTTTATCTCTTTCTCTTACATCATTTTATGCATTTGTATATGTTATATCACTTATATTTTCTTTTTTTGCTCATGATCACATGTTCTATATGCCATATTTATATTTTGTTGTTCATGTGTATTTCTCTCTATCATGCTTATCTTTTCACCACATGTATATACCATATTTTCTATCTCATGCTCCAGTCACTTGTATATATCCATGCTTTACTCACTTGTATATGCCTCATATTTGATATCCACTTATACATATTTTCCATGTTTCACTTTTCCACATTTCCATGCTTCATATCACTCACACATATCCACATTTCACCCCACTTGTATATATACCCATGTTTTGTCCATGCTTCACTTCACTCCACTTGTGCATATATCCATGCCCTATTCACTTGTATATATCACATGCTTACACAGTACTTCCACATTTTTCCACTTGTATGTATTCTTATGCTGTTTCCACCTTTTATCCTTGCTACATTTCACTTGTATATGTCCACATGATTTATACCACTTGCACATATTCCCATATTTTACTTCACTTGTATATATTTCTATTCCACTCTTTCTCTCACATGCTTTATGTTACCTGTACATAATTACTTGATTTACTCCACTTATGTAGTTAGATCTCCTTATCACATTCTACTCATATTAATCCTTCTTTACTTCATTCTTTGCAGATGTACATACCCCTCTTAGCATACATACTTTGTATAAAGAAACTAATTAAGACTTGGATTTTCATAATACATCGCATGAGAATGGTATGTTGACCATATATTTATCTAGTACTTGAGAGTCACATTATGGGTTACTAGTTCTGCAGGGCGGGATTAATATAAGCGATATGACTTCCACCTTACATTGGTCAAGTACCCTTGACCTATATCGAATAGTTCCCCCATATCGCATCTTTTGGACGAACCCACGATGGGAGGTATATAGTAGGAACTCGTTCACGTACATTGAGTATATGAAATTTCATCTCGTATGTACCATCACCACGAGGTATATCGTGAGGTATTTTACGTACATGCAGGACTATCAAATGACTTTTCCACACTTACCAATGAATGGTTGCCCTAATAGACAAGAGGTATATCTTTAAAGTCATGTTGGGGGGGGGGGGGGGGGGGGGGGGGGGGGAGGGGACCCTTACACTAACCTCCCATGAATATCCTTAACATAGATGTCTTCCCTAGGGCACATACATCTAGATTGCCGATTTCAACGCGAAACACTATCGAAATTTTAGGTTGTCTTACCGCCCCTTTTTTTATGCTTTTTTGCTTATTTTTAAAACATTAACCTATCCGTGAGTTTGGAAACTAGTTAAACCATGTCTTGCATTGCATATACTAGTTTTATTCTAGGCTTAGGTACTGTCCCACATTTCACTTGCACCCTAGGAGGAAAATAATACAAGTGGAACCTAATAACAACCACTACACTAAGGGATTTCCCTCCATTTTTTTCCTAAAAATACCAAAAACATTGTTTTTCCAAATAAAAATAAAAATATTCTTTCCCTCTCAGGTGAGGCCGCATTCCCCTAGCTTGTCCTGACTCCCTATTGGTTAAGATCCTCTATTAAACTACCTCAGAGTTCTAATTCATCAACATCCACTTCAAAAAAAACCTAATAGTCTTACCATATATTCCTTATGGAAAACCTAATAAGAATGCCAATGCTCAACTATATATTAAATGGACATACTTTCTTAACTCATCGCAAGGATTGACAACCTGTAGTCGGATGTTCATGAAATTCAGAGAAACAAGGCCCAAATCCTAGATGTACTTGAACCCAAGATCATACCGAATGCCAATGCTACTTTTACCTATTCCATGAAACCATAGATGCTTGAACCCATATGGGCTCCCAAAGAATACCAACATGCTCCACATGTTGTGATACCTCCATGTGTTTTTTTCGCCGATGGTCTACCTCTTTATCATTTATCCATGCCTAATCTTACTCAAGCTGGGGATAAATTTAAAGTGCATGTTCTTATTGATCCTATAGAATAAGTTAACCATGTGAAGGAACATCTCAAGATCCACTCCCAGAAATTCGATCAATTGAAGCTTTGGGGAACATATGTGGACTATACCTATATGTACCCCTAATTGAAAGATCGATTACCAGTGAAATTGAAGATTCTGAACATTGTGAAATTTATAGGGAACTGGCCTCCCATCATGCATATCTAGAATTACGATCGCTCTACGGTCTTCTTGGAGCTATAAAAGAGATTATGACCCAAATTTTCAAGCAAACCACCAAGGAGAGTGATCTTAGATAGTTTCTATCGCGGGAAGAATATTGCATCCGTAATTAGGAAGATGTTAACAAATAGTTTATGGCTCAGTACAAGTATAATAAGGAGTTGGAGGTGACGTACCGATACCTCGAGATATTCAATCAAGGCACTGGGGTATCTATTAATAGTTTCATAAAAAAAAGTGGATGGGGAAAGTCTCCACTATGACCAACTCACCATTAAAAGAAGAACAAGTCGACATAGTAAAGATAAATTTTCTACCACATATTCAGAATACTATGGGTAGTTAGTATTACCCCCATTTCAGAGCCCTTTGAGAGGCCGAGGTTAAAATTAAAGAAAATATTCCCAGCTAGAAAACAAAATCAGAAGGGAAAAAGATAGTTGGACAATTCACCACTTGAAAGTATTAAAAGCCCGCTATTGCTTCCATAAATAACATCTCCTCTCAACCTACCACTTCTTAGGCACCAGAAGTTCTCCCTCCTGTTACCAAAAAAGAGTATACTGAACTCCATGCCCCTATCCGAAGTACATAAAGCCCTCTTATCCTGCAACCTAATCAAACCCTTGAATCCTAATCCACTTCTTGGTACCCTTACCAATTACTTTAAGAAAGATTCCCGTTGATTTCTACCAAAACAGTCGGCATACCATTGATCAATGTTAGCACTTGAAATTTTTTGCGCAAATCCTCATTAACAAGGGCATTATTGATCCTCCAGCAGGCCCAGAACCAAACACCGCTCAAAATCCTTTATCCATGCATTAAGATGGCGTGAATGCCATCCTTCCTGATTTTTACCCTTTAACTAGTTACAAACCTATCAAGGATCCCGGCTCTTCCATCAGCCTAATAAAATTCACGATTTCTTTTGAAATCTATCGATCCTTCATACTACATCCTGAAAATGCCCACGATCGATTTTTCTCCTCGTTAAATTAGAACTTGCATCAAAGTTCAAACCAAATCAAAAACAAATATCATAGATGTGCTCGCTGTCCTTAACATTTGAGAATCTTTGGAATGAAACTCCCAGCATGATTGACTCTTGCAAAGAGAGACTATGTAAAAATCAGTGATCTCTATATGGAAGCCCATAAGTGGGCCCGATAATCCCATGATTGGTTTGTATCTCTTGAGGAATTCAGCTTGTACGACATTATTCAAGCCATGATAGATGAAAGAATTAATAGAAGAAGGATTTATAAAGATCCTGAACTATTTACAACCCTGAAGTTGAAAGTACACTTGGTCCCTTCCCTAAATTATTTCTCTGCAACTTGGGAGCATATATACTTTGAAGTGCTCGAGTTTGTTAAGTGCATTGATTTATCTTAGAATAGTCAGATAGTTTCCATAAGATGGGCAAATGATTTTTATCCTTCAGATGATTTAGAAGGTGAACCCAACATTGAAACTCCCATTGTAATCACCTTCCTTTGTAGGGTGATCTCTTTTGAATAGATATTGTTTGAGATCAACGAGGTTTCTATTTCTCCTAAGATATACGAAAAATAAGTTTCCTCCTTTTTTGCCCATCATTGAACAATGTGAATCAGGCAGGATGGTACTATAAAGATCCGATACTCCTATAAAAATGTGTGTCTATTGAAAAAGGGAAAAGGGTCACTGAAGAAATCTCGATGTCCGTAATATAATCGAGGAGATAAATATCCTCGAATAGCTAAAGAAGACAGGACAATATCACCTTATGGGAATTTTTTATATCTTCCCAATTGTACATGATTTCTCTTATCAAAATACTCACTCAAGATACGATTCCTCCCTTACACTTCCTCATGGAAAAATGGAAAAAGGGTAGTAACTCTAACTGTCATGAGATCATCTCTTTTGTCGATGAAGATAATCCCAAGTTTGGCCTGACCATAACTATGCTCACAACATTAATGTCGAAGTCTTATAGAAAACAGTTTTGCCCTATTTATATGCCCACTATAAACGTCCAATGTCTGGGGTTAAAAATTGGCGATCCTACTCCAATATCCGCTATTGTGCATGCTTATGATAATACCAAATAATAAGTCATTGGATCAATAAAAATCATGTTAGGGACTGGATCAATATGCCCATAAATAGAATTCCGAGTTATTGATATTCTCGTATGTTTCTTCTCGATTGGCCGTGGATCCATAACATCATAGGGGTTGCATCTTTTTTTCATTAGGAATTTTGTTTTTTTTACATAATCATGTCATTACCATCATCGGGGATGGTGATAACACAAATGGCATCAATAGCAATAATCCAACACAATTCAAATGACATGTTTCTTTTAGGATTTAATTTCGATCTGCTCTCTCTCCCAGATGGAGATAACTTCAAGGAAAAAATGAGTCCCGATCGCAACCCCCATGGGAATGTCAATGTGAAATATATTTTCAATAATATGAATTATATGATTGGATTGGGTCTAGGTATAAGGCAACACAAAATTCTTGAACCGATTGTCTTGAAGATAACTTATTCATGGTGCGATTTCGGGTATCAACTATCCCCAACTAAACTTATGGCTCTATAACAGTGGTACAAAGAAAGGGCAATAAAGAGGAAATAATTCATTTTTGGAGATTCTTTGAATAGGCATTTTTTTCAAAGGGGGTGAAGATTTCCCCTACTGCAGCTTTCCTTAGCCATAGTACAATGTGGTTGAAAAGAAATTGAAGCTAAGGTTTGAGATCTTCTTTGAAGAGAAGTTCACTTGGATAGGGATCCAAGCATCAGGTGAACACGCCTATTAATTCATCTAAGTCAAGATCTACAAAAATCACTGAAAGCGATGAGTCCTTTAGTCTTACTAAACTAGGGATGTACCTATATATGATCCATATTTAGTCTGAGTTATTCAACCCTTCCTAGAAGATTTGCCATGCTGTCAAGACACTCCTTAATTAGTGGAGAATTTCAACTAATCCAACCTTGTTAACCCAAAACCATGTTTTTTTATCACCTTGATGATGAACATGTCGTTACTCATCTCATTTCTGATTCAAATGCAAATGAGGCCTCTTTTGATAAAGTCCTCAATGCTGTTTTTCTTGAAAATGTTGTTAATGAAATGAATGAAGATTAAGAGTGTCTTTATCTGTCTTATATTAATTGCATTGATTGTAATAATCAAACCATTGACTAAGATGACTTAATCAATGAACAGTTTTTAGCATATCTAAATAAGGAAATAATAAAAAAACATAAGCATGTTCAAACTAATGATGTGGAGACTATTTTCATTGATCTTGGTTCTATTATCACTCAGTGTGAGATTAGGATAAGATTAATCCTCAATGAGCATGAGTAGTCACAGTTCAAAGATATTTTCAAGGAGTTCGTAGATGTCTTTGCATAGTCTTATAGTAATATGCCCGCCATTGACTTATAAATTTTACAACAAGAGATCTCGAGTTATCATGAGTGAAAACGTATCAAATAAAATATAAGGAAGCTGTGGCTCGAATGGTACCATAAAGTTAAAAAGAATTTTAAAAAATTGAATACGGGTTTCATTCCTGTAGTCTAGTATCCTACTTGTCTTGCCAACGTAGTCCAAGTGCTAAAATCAGGAGGAAAGGTCCGCATATGCCTCGACTATCGGGATTTGAACATATTCTCTTCCAAACGTGATTACCCTCTACCCAATATTGACATGTTCATAAATAACACGACCTATCATGACCTTCAGACATTCCTTGATGGATTTGTAGGCAATCACCAAAAGAAGATTGCTTTTACCACCTTGTGGGGAACCTTCTTCTACACCGTTATCGCTTTCGGTCTAAAAAATTTCAAGGGTACATATCAAAGATAATCCACAACCATACTTCATAATCTTATCCATAAAGAGGTTTAAGTCTTTTACGGTGATAAGATCATCAAATCCAAAACTTGGGAAGGTCACGTCCATGCCTTGAGAAAGTTATTTGAATAGATACGATAGTACTAAATGCACCTCAAACCACAAAAGTGCATTTTTGTTGTTACAAAAGGTAAAACTATAAGCTTCATGGTCAGTGAAAATGTAATCAAGTTAGACCCAACCAAGCTCAAGGGAATCCTCAAAATGTCACCGCTTTTGACTGAGAAGGAAAGGCACAGTTTTTTGGGCAAAATTGAGTACATCAGTCAACTCACTTCTATTTGTGAACCCATCTTCAAAATCCTTTGGAAGTATTCATCTAAATCTAGAATGAGGCATGCTAATAAGCCTTTAAAAAATTAAGAGGTACCTTACTCAATGGACAGTGCTCATGCCACTACAAATTGGTCTTTCACTCCTACTATACCTAACTGTCATCGACAATACAACTGGGGTTATGCTAGATCTGTACATTGAGGAGTCATGTAAAGATAGAGCTATTTATTACATCCATTGAAAACTGGAAAGGTACGAGGTAAATTACACAATGCTAGAGAAGGCATGTGTTGCCTTAGTTTGGGTCACGCAGTAACTTCGAAAATGTATGCTTGCATTTCCCATCAATCTTGTTTCCCAAATGGATACCATGAACTACTTGCTAGAGAATGTTGCCTTGTTAACATACATGTCCCGATGGCTACTCTTGTTAGTTGAGTTCGATGTCACCTACATCACAATAAAAACCATAAGGAAGAGACAACTGTGATTACCTAGCCGATCATGCCATATAAAAGTCGACGTATGGATGTCTGAATTCCTAGATGAAGAAATACACTATAAAACTCATAAAGATCTTGGGTAGAAAATGTTCTTTGATGGAGATGTCAATAAAAGGTATTGGGATACTCCTAATCGCGCCTGATGACTCATACTCCTATTTCCATTAAATAAAATTTCCCTTGGAACAAGTAACATGATTGAATATGAGGCATGCACTATGGACCTCAAGCTTTCCCTAGAAAAGGGAATATGATACCTTGATGTTTATGGAAATTCATCCCTCATCATAGGATAATTCCTCTAAAAATGGAAATTCAAAGACGAGAAACTCCTACCCTTTCACGCTCACCTTGAATAGCTTTCTTTCCAATTCAAAGATATCACTTTTCACTACCTCTATTTTTCAAAGAATAACTTTACTGATGCATTGTCAACTATGGCCTCCCTGGTCGCTATGCTCAAGGTAATAATGATTTACCCCTTGCAAGTTTGGAAATAGTCCATGCCAACTCACTTTTATGACACCGAGCTAATTACTAAAGAAGATTCAGACAAGGCCGATATATGGTATTACTATATCTGGTGTCTCCTCAAGCATGGTCGATACCCTTAGGGGGTTGATAAAAAAGACCATATAATTCTTTTAAAAACTTACAACCCCATACATCATCTGTGATAAGGCCCTATTCAAAAGGAACTTTCATGGCACTAATCTGCAATGCATTACAGGGGATGATATTGAAGAAATTATGCAGAACATCCATGGTGGGGAATGTGGACCCCACATAAATAGTTAAATTTTTGCCAAGAAGATCATTCGATATGGGTATTATTAGACTACTATGGTTCAAGACTATATGACACACGCCAAGAGCTGACTTAAATGCGAATAATATGCCAATATCCAACACTTACCTCCCTAAGAATTAATAATATGACCTATTCGTGGCCTTTCTGGACTTGGGTCATCAACATTGTTGGAAAGGTCACTCCCAAAGCATAGAAGGGGAATAAATTCATCTTGGTCACCATTTAATATTTCACTAATTAGGAAGAATCTGAGTTATATGCGATATTGAATGCAAATAATGTGTCCATGTTCATCAAGAAGAATATCATCTATCACTACATGGTCCCCCACTTGTATCAGATAATGGCCCTCATTTTGAAGCTGAAGTCACAAAAATGTTCGAAGAATATGGAATTTAAAGGCACTAGTCTTCATACTACAGACCACAATCCAATGGGGCTTCTGAAGTTGAAAATAAAATCCTCAAATCCATAATCAACAAGATTCCAAAGAGTTATAAATATGGGGCCAATAGAATCTCTTACGTCCTCTGGTGCTACCGTACATCCATCAGAATACCCACTGGTGATACTTGAAAGAGTGCGCTTGCGTTCAAATAAAGAAATTATTTAATTAAACTCAGTTTTTATCAATTAAGTCCTAAACATGCATCTTGGTGTGATTGAAGATGATAAAATCAAGCAAGAACATTTAAACACACACATGTGAGGAACAATCCCCCAAAGGGGCAAAACCTTTTATTTTCACTATAATGTTGTAAAAATGGTTACACGAATTACAATGAAAATAAGTGTGACACATAAATACCCGCATGTGTCGGTTCTGATGTCGTCGGTTGTAATCTCCCTCAGGAACTCCAGGTGGGCAACAGTAGAGAAGAAGACGACTCCTCCACAAAGTACTCCAGAAGAGTAAATGATCTTCTTGAAGGTTTAGCAATTCACATATATAAATGGGAGTGATTATGTGAATAAAAAGACTTAAGAAAACCTTAAAAATGTGAAGTCTGATTTTGGGTTGTTTTCATAGAATTCGAGATTGCAGAAAGACTTGAAAAAATGTGTAGAAAGGTGATAAGGTATTTATACGAAAATCGAGGTGGTGGCTCGTTCGAACGAGATGACATGTCGTTCGAATAAGATTGCGCGACATGCCTTTATCGTTCGACCGACAGTGCAATGTCGATTGAACGAGCTCTTCGATTGAGGCACTCCCCTTTTACACTAAGAATTTTTTTTGCTTTTTATAAAAATACATCAGACTTTAAAAAAACATTTTCTGAAAAATTTCCCAAATATTTATGCAAATGTTAATATTCCAATAAACCATTTTATCGATATTGCGTAGTGGAGTAGTGGGAATGATCTGAGCAGCACGTCGCATGTAGAATGATGCACTTGAAGATGATGGATGCATTGGATTCGTATAAAGGCCGTCGAGGATGATCGTGATGACGTACCGAATGTAGCGGTATCAGACATACAAACTGTGATCTAGGACAAACAAAAAATTCCTAGATTTACCCTGAACATTTATAAAATTATGTCCTTACAAATATCCCCCTATGTCTATACCGGTACATATAGAAAAATCCAAATTATGCAATATCCCTAAAACAAATGACATATAATATAATATCCCCATTAAACCCTCAAACTGAGAATACTACATGAAATGTCTTCAATCAAACTTCAGCATCTTTAAATCTCCAGCTCTTTAGAAACTCCCAAAGCTTTTCTCATGAGGGTGTGTAATCCAATAAATCAACTTTGTACCTACACACACGAGATAAAACAGATACCCGTGACAAGAAACGCTTTGAAATATATTGATATGCTAAAATCAAAGATCAATTAAGCTTAATCAAATCATCGATAAATCAACCAAACAAATCTCCCCCATAATTCATTCTCCCCCTTTTTATGTTGTCCCAAAATAGACAAATATGAGAAGCATAAATATGAAAAATGTAACATGGTAAAAACAATTTATTTTTGCATTTTTTAAAATTTTTCACCCAAAATATACAACAAAAATCACACCATGAACAAACACAAAAACCGCCAAGTTGATGATAGCGTAAATGTAGGGATGTGATCAAATTCGATAGGAAAATCAGTGCATACAAACATGGCATATGTGCACGATGAATATCGGATACTCTTAACTAATGCACTCAACATCTTTATTAGGTGTAAGAAGATGGAAATATGAGACATTGACTCAATCAAATCAACACATCAAAGCTCAAAATGATTTCCACACCAATAACGTCCAAAATGATTTAATGCTTTTTCAGGACTTTCAAGGAAGTGAAAACCCGTTTAAATTCTCCAACCAAACTCCCTCAGATTTATATTTTGAATAGAGGTGGTATAAATTCTCAAACCTTGGAGAATTGATGGTGAAACCTAAATGGCCCATAATTGGCATGAGTTTCTTTTTATTGCCTTTAAATTTATGGGCTCTTTTAACCTCTTGGACCTCGGATAGTAAAATTCCTCAATTTTTTAGGTACGATTTAACGGTGGCTTAATTGCAAAGGCTAGATAAGAACCTTTTGTAGCCCTTCACCATTTTTTAAAACAAACACACTCTCACCAAATATTTTTTTACATGCATTCCAATCTTGTCAAGTTTTGTCTCATATTGTACGTTGTATAGACAGAATTGAGATGGAAACACTCAAGATAATATGTGACAGGCAAGTACAATAATCAAATAAATCCATGCATGTGTGCAATAAAGGAGATAGGATTCAAACATGTAGAAAGATATCACTAATCACATCTCAAAGACTCCAAACAATGCAAAGCACATGGATGCAATGATGTAGCATGTCAAATCACTATCAAACAGTCATGTGGATAAATGAAATGAAATTTTGTGACTCGGCTATCTTAAATGCTCATCCATAAAAGGTGCCAATAAAATACAAAAATCTTTTTGTACTTTTCTAAAAATTTAATAAAAATAAAATCTTTTTGGATTTTTCAAAAAATGTATAAAAAAACAAAAGTAATAATACAAATGATACAAACTAATAATAGGAAGCATATGATGTGAACATGAAAAAGCATCCTATCCTAGACATGAACTAACCCCTCAGTTAACTATGCAACTCCCCCAAGACTTCCTAAGACTCTCAAATCTAAGGGCATCAAAAGGCTTAGTGAAGATATCATCTAACTGAAGGTCGGTGGGTACGAAACTCAGGGATACAACTTTCTCCTCAACTAACTGACGTATAAAGTGATCGTGTATCCTGATGTGCTTTGTGAACGAATGTTGGACAGGATTGTGGGATATGTGTATCGCGCTCGTGTTATCACAGGAAATAGTCATGGTGTCCTATGAAATCCCATAATCTTCCAACATTTGCTTCATCCATAAAAGTTGCATGCAACAACTCCCGACGACGATATACTCAGCCTCCGCAATGGACAAAGAGATGGAGTTTTTCTTTTTGATCATCTAGGAGACAAGAGCAGAACAAAAATAGAAACACCCACCAGAAGTGATCCTACAACCATATACATTCCCGGCCCAATCGGCCTCCGAATAGGCAGACAAACGGTCATTGGTATCAAAGGAATACCAAATACCGTATATGAGAGTCCCAATCACGTATTTGATAATACGTTTTGGAGCGAGTAAGTGTGACTCTTTCGGAACGCCTGATATCGCGCACATACTCCAACACTAAAGGCTATGTCAGGACGACTAGAAGTCAAGTAAACAAGAATACCTATCATACTCCGATACAAGGTTTGCTCAACGTCCTTGACTAAAGTGTCCTTACTAAGCTTGATAGAAAGTAAGCTCACCTACCATGCTCATCTCAAACTCACTTTTCATCTCCTCTTCAAAGTGGTGAGCATGATGGGAGATCGTGGATCCAAAGACTATGTCGTCCACATAGACCTCGACAATAAAAATAGCATCGTCATCTCTCCTGACAAACAACGTCATATTAACTCCCCCTCTCTTGAAGCCACGAGCTAAGGGATAGGAAGTAAGCCTCTCGTACCAAGCACGAGGTGCTTGCTTTAAACCATACAAGGCTTTTCTTACATAGTACATGTGTTCTTGGTACTTAGGGTCTTCAAACCCTTTTGGTTGTTTCACGTAAACCTCCTCCTGAAGAATGCAATTTAGAAAGGCACTCTTGACATCCATATGATATAACTTAAAGTGCAGATGACATGCGATAGCGAATAGTAAGCGGATGGACACAAGCCTCGAAACAGAAGAAAATGTCTCCCCTAAGTCTACACCCTCTATCTGTGTGTAGCCTTAAGGGACCAACCTAGCCTTATTTCAGATTATGTTACCATTTTCATCCTTTTTATTCTTGAAAATCCACCTAATACCAATCACATTAGTCTCACTAGGTCGGGGTACAAGTTCCCAGACATTTTTCTTTCTAAACTAAAGCAAATCATCTTGAATAGTAGATATCCAGTGTTCATTTTTGAGTGATTCTTTGTGATTCTTGGGCTCGATGTTGGACGTGTAGCAAATATGGCTAACAACGTTCTCTAGTCGAGTACGAGTCTTAACCCCTAAGGTGGGATCACCAACAATGTCAGAGGGATCATGACTCTTGAGAACTCAAGCAGGTGTGTCCCCTGACACAGGAGTAGGGTCCACAGGGTGTGGGTGAGGGATAAGTAAATTACTGCCAAAAAAGTCCTCATCCTCACACTGAAGACTAGATTCAATACACGTCGAAGGATCGTCATCTTGCACGGTGACGTTTATTGACTCCATAACCTTAGAGCTCTTTAGGTTAAAAACTCGGTATGCTCTACGATTTTATGAATATCCTAAAAATATTCCCTCGTCGCTTCGGGTGTCAAACTTTCCTAATTGCTCTCTATCCCGTAGGATGTAGCATTTACTCCCAAAGACACAAAAATATGCAAGGTTGGGTTTCTTTCCAGTCCACAATTCATAAGGAGTCTTAAGTGTGTTTAGACACAGGTAAACCCTATTTACCGTGTGGCATGCAGTAGACATTGCCTCTGCCCAAAATCTCCTGGCAACCTTACGACCTAGAAGCAGAGATCTAGTTATTTCCTGGATTGTCCTATTCTTTCTCTCAACAATCCCATTTTGCTGAGGAGTCTTCATAGTAGAAAACTCATATTTGATCCCAAGGCTATCACAGTAAAGATCTACCTTTGCTTCCTTAAATTCTGTGCCATTGTCACTACGTATTCTGTTAATAGTGACTCCGTGTTGGTTTTGCAGGTCACGACAGTTGGTTATTAAAAACTCTGCAGCATCGAATTTCTCTCTCAGAAAACCTACAATCGAATATCTGGAGAAATCATCCACCATCATGAAGATATACCTCTTTCCACCCAGACTCTCAGTACGAGTACGACCCATAAGATCCATGTGAATCAACTCAAGTTCACAGGATGTGGTAATGGAATTCAAATTCCTATTGGGGCTACGGATTTGCTTTCCAAACTGACAGGGTCCACAACCGTGGAAGTCGGCTTTCCAAGAGATGGTAAGCCACGTACTAGATCCTTTTTAGCTAAGCGAGTCAAATATCTAACGTTCACACGACGTAGACGTTGGTGCCACAGATCCATAGGATAGATTGTGGCCCTGTTGCAAACAAGTGAGGATGTGGGCATAGTCCCGTAGTAATTATCCTCGGTCCTCACCCCTCACACTAAATGTTTATCGTCTTGATTATAGACATTAAACACGTCCCGATCAAAATTTACGGCGAAGTCAGCGTCGCACAGCTGGCTAATGATGAGAAGGTTTGATTTCAAACCTTTAACATACAAAAAATTCTCTAGCTTAGGAAATCCTACTAACTCTATTGTACCTCTTCCCACAATGCTAGACTTTCTCCCATCTCCAAAGGTGACTCTGTCTTCTTTATACTCCTCTAGGTAGGTAAAAAATGAGACATTACGTGTCATATGTCTGTAGAACCCACTATCAAAATACCACTGTGAGGTATTATATGCTTTGAGAGCAACATAAACAACAAGAGCCTTTTTATCTTTCTTGGGCACCCAAGAAGTAGTAACCTTTTATTTACCCTTGTTGTTATCGGTTTTATCCGGGATATGAGAAGCATTCACGGACAACAAAGACATCCATCGTAATTCCTCCATCAAACTCTGTGACGTGGCGGCTAAAAACTCAACACGCTCTCTCAGACTCGAAAAATCATCAGTATGATGTGGTGGAGCAGTAGTACATCGTGTCCGACCCAAACTATAGCAAAACTCCCTGAGGTGGCATTTTCTTTTGCAGTACGTACAGAAGAATGCGGTCTTAGGCGGACCTGGGTTTGCTTTTCTTGGTCGAACTCTCCGTGGTTTTTGACGATGGACATAATGAGTTGTAGTAAACTCAGGAACTGGTCCAGGTGCAATTTGGGACGTAGAGGAACCATCATAACCTACTCCCTGCCTATCACCAAAACATAAAGAGGGGCTGAGGAGCATCTTTCCTATCTTTCCTGATCTATCCTCGATTTGAACCTTGACTTCCCGTGCTCTCTCAGGATCATGAGTAAGCTGGGAAACAAGGTCTTCAAGTTCCTTTCGAGTCTCCAGGGAGGAATGAAGCTCACTCGTAAGACTAGCCACTTGTTTAGTCGAGTCCCCTTTCTCTTTCTCAAAACCACTCTCTCTCTTTCCAAACAGTCTCTCTCTCTAAATAGACTTTCTTTCTCAACACAGACATACTCTCTCTCTCTCTCTCTCTCTCTCTCTCTCTTCTTTTAAATCTTCCTCTAATGCAGTGATCCTAAGAACTAACGATGTGTTATGCATTTTGGTTTTAAATGACTCATTATATAACTCAACGTAGGCGCGTTGAAGATTTCTCTTGCTCTCACTTGCATCATCCTCCCCCTCACTCATATCACTCTCACTGTTGAGGTGTCCCTGTGAAGTAGCATCCTCATCGTCGTGAGGAGCACTAGAAGTGCTCACTTAACTAGCCATGAATGCGGTGAAGTTACACTCATGTGGTGACTCGTCTTCTGAGTCCACCGACTCGACCTCGCTATCGTCACTAAGGGTAGCATTAAGGACAACTTTTCCCTTTTCTCTGTTCAGCCTAGTAGTACTCTCAAAAGCTCTATGACCCCTACCTTCGCACTCAAAGCATCTCTCACTCTCTTTCTTAGGAGGATATTTAAAATATTTTTCGTTTTTCTTTTCAAACTTATTTTTCACAAACTTTTTTTATCTTTGAAATTACCATTTTTCTTGAAATCGAGAATTTTCTTGAAATTTTTAGCAAACATGGCCAAATCATCTAAATCAAAGTCACACTCAGAATCTGACGTATCTATCTCTCTTTTTCTGGGTGACTCTCCCCTCTTTCTTGCCGATCCCTCACTCTTTCTCTCCTGGGCATTAAGTGCAATTCCCTTATATTTGGTCTTGACAGGTTTAGGAAACATATCAATTTCATACGTTTGTAAGTTTCCTACAAGTTCCTCCAATTTAAGCGTATTTAAATTACCCATAGAATTTAACACAGTGACTTTAGGGATAAAACGCTTAGGCAGTGATCTAAGAATATTTTTAACAACTCTAGCATTAGAAATGTGTTCACCTAGATTAAAGCTAGTGTTAACAATATCAGACAGTCTAGCATAAAATTCATTCAAACATTCAGACTCAAGCATGGTGATTGTTTCAAATTGAGTTGTTAAATTTTATAGTTTAGACTCTTTCACAACATTAGTTCCTTCATGGGTAAGTTGCAAAACATCCCATGCCTCTTTTAACGTGGTGCACGTCATTATCCGTTTGAACTCATTAGGTGTGACAGATCCAGAAATAGCACTTAAACCTTTAGAATTAAAAGATGACCATTTAAATTCTTCTTCATTCCAAGTAGTGTCAGGTTTTAAACTAGTCACGTTATTAATGATGATGGAGGGAGGAGTCTACCCTCTTTCAACCAAAATCCAGACACGTTCATCAATGGCTTTTAATGCAGATTTCATGCGGGCTTTCCAGTATGCATAGTTTGTCCCATAAAAAACTGGCATTTTATTATATAACTTCTCCATCATGAACACGCTCTTTTTCAAAAAATCAAATTTTCAGAAAATTGATATCTTAGAAATTTTTTTGCAGAAAATTACACGGTATAATTGTGTAATTGGCTCTGATACCAATTTGAAAGAGTGCGCTTGCGTCCAAATAAAGAAATTATTTAATTAAACTCAATTTTTATCAATTGAGTCCTAAATATCCATCTAGGTGTGATTGAAGATGATAAAATTAAGCAAGAACATTCAAACACACACATGTGAGGAAAAATCCCCCAAAAGGGCAAAACCTTTTATTTTGACTATAATTTTGTAAAAACGGTTACACAGATTACAATGAAAATAAGTGTGATACAGAAATAACCGCAGGTGTCGGTTCTGATTCATCGGCTGGAATCTCCCTCATGAACTCCAGGTGGGAACAGTAGAGAAGAAGACGCCTCCTCCATAAAGTACTCCAGAAGAGTAAATGATCTTCTTAAAGGTTTAACAATTCACATATATAAATGGGAGTGATTATGTGAATAAAACGGCATAAGAAAAAATTAAAAATGTGAAGTCTAATTTTGGGCTGTTTGCGCAGAATTCAAGATTGCAGAAAGACTTAAAAAAACGTGTAGAAGGTGATCAGGTATTTATACGAAAATGGAGGCGGTGGCTCATTCGAACGAGATGACATGTCGTTCGAACGAAGGACATATGTCATTCGAACGATATCATGCGACATGCCTATCTCGTTCGAACGACAGTGCAATGTATCTTGAATGAGCTCTTCGACTGAGGCACTCCGCTTCTATCCTAAGAAAAAATTATGTTTTTTAAAAAATTACATCAGACTTCGACAAAACATTTTCTAAAAAATTTCCCAAATATTTATGCAAATGTTAATATTCCAATAAACTATTTTACCAATATTGCGTAGTGAAGTAGTGGGAATGAGATGAGAAGCACGTCGCATGTAGCATGATGCACTTGAAGATGATGGATGGATTGGATTCGGATAAAGGCCGTCGAGGATGATCGTGATGACGTGCCGAATGCAGCGGTATCAGACATACAAACTGTGATCTAGGATAAACATAAAATTCCTAAATTCTACCCCAGAAATTTATAAAATTATGCCCTTACAATACTACATATTACCTTGTATGTATATGGAGGCATTATTGCCCATTAAACTTGAAATACCTTCCCCACGGGTCACTCTTTAAAGTCAAGTTCAGGAAGTTGATTGGCAACAAAGCCATAATGATAACCTTTCACCATTGGATGAAAAAGGTTAAGGTATTTTACCACATACAAGGATATCATCCTCGAATTACACGATCATTCAATAAGAAAGTCAAAGACTGCAGTGTACGAGGAGGCAGCCTCACTCTTAAAGAAATTATGGAACATATTTGGTACCCAAGAGGGAAATTCAAGCCCAATTGTAGTGGGTTATATCTAGTGAAGAAAATCTTATCAGTTGGCACCACTATGCTCACCGATCTCGATGGGGAATAGATGACATGCCAAGTTAACTTAGATTGTCTTAAGAAATTCTATCCCTAATCCAACTCTCATCGTACTACGTAATTCTCATTAAAATTCTATTCTAAAAAAACTCTACCATGCTCCCCCTACAAGAACTACGTAGGACCTGATCCTCTTAAAATATCTTCAAACATTGCAACCTTTCCCCCCACAAAGGTACGTAGACAACCCATAAAGTAACTTTAAGAGCAATCCTTTCTCTTTCCTAAAATTCTTTTTTATTCTCCCATCAAGAGGCATAAGTATTTCTCATCGTTTAATTAGACAAAATGACTATGTATGCCTTAGAGATTAGTATAGATAAGTCCAAAACATAAGTATTTCTTGCACAAAGGCGCAACAAGATACAATAAATAAGCATTTATTTGAGCACTTTTATTTCAAGTAAGACATTTCATTAAGCAACAATAATGGGAATTCCAAACACTTACAAATACCCACACATGCCAAAAATCCAAACCTACCCATAACCATACCCAAACATAAGCAAAATACATAAACCTCTCCCAAAGCCACATCAACCTACCAAAAACCAGTCACCTTCCCAGAAATCTTCACAAGAGAACCTTCCCTCAACTACCACATGGTCCCTCTTCATCATTACCACTACCATTACCATTTTCATCATCTAAGCCACCACAATAGCACCATTCTAAGTACATACCTGAAAATGCTCAATGTGATGGTATTCATTAAAAAGCTTCGATGGGACTATGACACCCTTTTCAATAACCTTTGCAACCATAAGGCACCTCTGTCAAGATTCTTTAGTAAAAATCTTCAAGAACAAACCCTTCCATATCCACTCAAGATAATCCCCTGACACTACTAAAGCCTCCCCCACAGACTGGGTCGGACGATGAGAAGGCTTGCAGCGCTGCCATAAAATCCCCACAGACATCCTCAGAGATTCAGTCAAATCTCCCATTGGGAAATATTTACTTGTACGGGGTGGTATAATATGTTCCCAACCTACTCGGCATAAAGTTCTCCAGGAGAGGTAGAAAGAGGTCTGGCAGAGGTCTACAAGGCAAACATAGTGGTAATAATTTAATTTCAGAATGAGTCCCAATTTACCCAACCGCGGTATAGACCAATGTAGACAACCAACTCCATTTTCCAATAACAAATTGGTCCATTCCTCCACGGAAGAATCAAAGTCCATACGCGATCGAATAAAGAAGTTGGGGATACCAATCAAAGGGTACTCAGGAGGTGCAACCAGGTAAAGTCTCTCCGTGAACCACATGAAACACATTACATGACTACCTCGTAAGAAGGTAGATGGATTCTCTTTTCAGTTATATAGACCATTTAGTGTTTTTGCCTGGATAGTAGCCACGGGCAGCTACTTGAGTGTCCACAGTCATATTTTCCATCACTTAAAGAATCTTTGTGGTTAGGTATACAACCACTATACTAGAAAATCCATTATCCCTAAAATACATTTGACACACATATTCAAGCATCGTGGGAAGACAAATGGTTCCCTCGAGCACCATCGAATAATCCACACACAAAGATATGTGCAGCAACTCAGCCAAAATAGCTCGAGGAGAATAGGAAAACTCAGGCATGGTAGTTGGCATTTGAGGTTGAATCCTAGCTTGGTGGAAAACTCCTCATAAGTTGGACACACATCGTCCAATATGAAACAAAACATATGATCTTCAGGGTATTACAATTTAAGGGCCACTTCAACAAACTCCAATTTATTTGATGGTTACACCACAAAGTAGTCGATTATAAGTTAAAAGTCGTATAATCAACACTATACAAGCTCATGGCTTCCAATCCCTCAAGATAGACAACAAGTGTCTCGGTCATGGGGGCAGGCATCACATCGAAAGAAATTATATGCAAGAAAGAAGAGTAGAAGGTGGAGTGATTCAAAATGCCTAAATTAAACATCCCCTTTTATAGTGAAAATCTTCAATACAATGATGAAATGGTTGAACCAATAACAATTATGAAGGAATCCAAAGGATTAAGAGTTCATCAAGAGAGTGCCAAAGGCTAAAAAATAATGTACCTGAACTGACAAGTCGAAAAGCAAACTAGGGGGTATGTCGGCCTCCCTCTATTTTGGGAAATACCCCTTTTCCTCCTTTGCCCCTTTACATTTCCAAATAAGTACCTTCAAAGGTATGTTTTTTAAAACCAAGCCTCCCGGGCATTTATTTTTTCAAATATTCAAAATTTAAAAAAAAACCTTTTTCTTACCTTTCTTAAACAAAACCTTTAGTGGAAAATTAAACGCATGTAGGATAGATCACTAACTCAAGATAACTAAAAGGGAAAATGCATTATTTTATATATTTATTCGTTTTCCATATTTTTCGGGTACATCCATAAAATATAAACGAATAAAAAAATAAATTGCTTAGAATGTAGCCTGAACTATCCTAAATATACACTTCCTAACAAGCTCAATGGTCCTAACAAGGGAACTTCCATAAAGATGAGAGGTGGAAGCCCCTCTCCCAGATCTAAAAAATAGTGCAAAATCATTAACAGTCGCTGGAAGAGTAGTGCAGGATCACGCCATCGCCTGAATCTACTCAGCAGTAGAGGCCATCCAGTTGCGAATGTCGTGAACTAAGAGGTATGCACAGAGACAATCTGCAAACAAAGGGAAGAGAGATCAAATTAGTAACAAATGGAATTACATAAATTAACTACAAAATCAACAAAGAAAGAAAGAGAGAAAAATGAACCCCAACTTGAAGTCCGTTGCAGGCATGTGAGGAAGACTATCTAATGCCGCATGGGGTCGGTGATGAATCTTGGTTTCATAATCCTGAAGGGGAAGAAACTCCACTGCCCCTACAACCCTCCCTAATGCCTGATTCGAAGATCCCAAAAAGCCCCCACGTCCCGCCTCTGTCAATGGAGGTGGAGCTCCACCCACATCGTAAATCAATGCCGACATCAACCAGCTAGTCACGAAGCCCAAGTAGTTGTGAGGCGCTAATGTGTCCGTATAATGGGAGTAGTGCTCCCCCATCATTGCCACCGCTAGAGCCCCACCAAATTTTGCTACAAAATTTCCAAAAATGTGTAAAAAAATTCATAAAAATTCATTACAATCCCTGAATCTCAAAATTTGCACAAAACAAAATTCTACTTTTTCATAAAAAAATCATCAAAATTCAAAATTACACAAGCATTTAAAAAATCATAAAATCACAGAAAATTCCAAAATCCATAAAATCTGAAATCTTACAAAAATTCACACTTTTTTTTATAATTCAAAAATCAGAACAAAATTAGAATTTTTTTTTAAAGAATCTGAAACTTCCAAAAGGATCTCTTATCATCGCATATCCTTTTCAGAGCTATCATGCACCCCTTTGGTCTTCAGAATTGACTTGGGCCCTCAAAATTAGCCGCGATCCCTTGAATTGATCGCATACACTCTTTGTCCTCATAATTGACCTTTCCCCTCATAATCAGTCATGATCCCTTGAATTAATCACATACACTCTATAGGTAATCAGAATTGATATTAGCCCTCAGAGTTGTCGCGACCCCCTGAATCAGTTGCATACACTCCTCAAGTCCTTAACATTTACCTTAGACCTTATAATAGCCGTGACCCCTCCTCGAGTCGATCACATACACTCCTTAGGTCCTCAAAATTGACCTTGACCCTCAGAATTGACCATAAATCCCGAATTAGTCACATAAACTCCTTAGGTCCTCAAAATTGACCTTGTCCCTCAGAATCAACTATGATCCCCCAAATCGGCCGTACACATTCCTTATGTCCTCAAAATAGACATGAACCCTCAAAATTGGCTGCAACACACAAAATCGATCACTACACTCTTTAGATCCTCAAAATTGACCTCAACCCTCAGAATCGATTGCGATCCCATAAATAGGTTGCATACACTCTTTAGGTCTTCAGAATTAACATTAGCCATCAGAATCCACTATGGTTGCAGTATTGATCTCATACACTCCTTAGGTCCTTAAAATTAACCTTAACCCTCATAAATGGTCACGGTTCCCATATTGATCACATATACTCTTTAGGTCCTCAAAATTGACCTCGACCCTCAGAATCAAACGCGACCCCCCCTGAATTGATCTCATACACTCGTTAGATCCTTAGAATTGACCTTGTCTCTCAGAATTGATCCTGATCCCATTTCGATTATCCTAAGATCTTCCATCGATCGGCTCTATAGACACCCCATTATAATACCCCCACTCTCTTCCATAGGATTCGAACAAAGTACCTTCGAATCTCGGACCCCCAATCCTACTTCAAACTATAATCGGAGAAAAAATGGATGCTCTTCAAGCCCCATTTGACTTTTATCAACTCTCGAACCCATAAGTATCTTAACAAACTTTAATATATCTCGTAATACTCTTTGAAACAGTCCTAATCGTGCATGAATTAGACTTATTATGTGCATTTAATGATCATTTTATTAGAAAAGCCAAATTCTTCCTACCAATTGGCACCCTCACATAACCTGCCTGCTGGCAGGTAGGATATTACTTGTCCACCAAGTTTTAAAAACTTTCCAAATAGAATGGTCCATATTCCAATTGGCACACCCCCTAGGGGAACCTTGGTCATTTAGCTTCCTTAGGATTTCCTTTCTAAGGAAACCCTGACCTCGCTCAACTTTAATTCTCTCACTTTCAAAACTTTCCTTTACATTATATTACACCACCCACTACCTCACAATTTTCCATCACTACACCACCACTTTCCCACGCCCAAAAATCAGATTACACAACCCTCAAAAATAGAATTCAACTTGTCTTAAAGGTCCAAACTCTCTCCATTTCACTTTTGCCAATTTGTTTAATTCCATATACTTTGTTATTTTAGCATACTATTAGTTTATTCTTGTCTTCTTTCATCACTAATCCCACCTTTCTACTATTTATAGTTTCATAAATTAAAAAACCCCAAAAAGGGTTTATCTCATAAATCCCAAATTATAGTGATCTCACTTATTCTCACACTTTCACCAACTTTACACACTTTTTTCATAATCACAAAAAGAGAAACTCTAATGTCATATTATTGGTTAGACTCACCTTATTTTCTTTCTCAATATATGTGGACTTTAATGCCATTTTGGATATGTAGGCATCCCGAAATAACTTTTGCGATTCGAGTCATATTTATGTGTTCACCTTTGTGTTTATATATATTTCAGTTAGTTTTTCCATCTATATAGATTATCTATATTTTCCACTACTTAGCGATCCATTTGACATGCACTCATATTTTTCCATAGTGACATCACGATTCGGTGCATCGTTCACATTTTAGTAATTTTTACTTAATTTTCCCAAATGGCAAACGTTTCTTATATATATATATATATATATATATATATATATATATATATATATATATATTCTTTTAGCCATCCCGTTGATTTATGTGCTCAATCTTCCATTGTGACGTCATGATCTGGTGCATCGCTAACATTGTAGTTATTTTTGTACATTCCCCTTATAGCTCTACTCATTAGAGTTATTCGTTCTCGTCTTCTTCATGACGAAGATACGATGATTTCTCTCTTTACACACTTTCACTTGTATGTACATTTTCACTTTACACTTTGCACACATGGCACATTCTCACACCTTATACACATGTACACACACTTCAGGAGAAGGAGGATATTTTTTTTCTCACGAGAGACCAAAAGGACAGAATGGGTGTCTAACACCTTCCCATTACGTAACATACCCTCTAAGATCATATCTTTTGCTTTCACATGCACTAGTAGTTTCTTTTTATGTTGTATCTTTATAAAGGGATACATCTTTTGTCAGTTTCACCTTAAATAGGCTGACGACTCTATATCTAACTATTTACACACACACTCTCTCTCTCTCTCTCTCTGATGATGACCACTTTATGTCTTTTGTACCCCGTGAGCCAAGATCACGAGGGGGAGCGAATTTGTCTTATCCTCCTCGAGAGCCCTAGGATGTCCACTAATAATGACTCTAATGGAGATGTTATCATTAGTTGTGTTTAAATATATACCATATGTTCATTCATTAAAATCAAACCGACATGTGTAGAACTTCCATGATGGGATACCGAATTCACCCACATTTAATTTTAAGGAACTATCATTTGAGAATTTTACAATCATAGTGACGACATGATTAGAACCGTTTGATGGGGGATAGATCAAAGCTGACACGACGAAAAAATCACATTACAATTTTAAAATACCTATGGAGACCGTGAGGTTTATGTTTAAACCCCTCTCACACTTCATATTTTAAACTTGAGGGTGTTTTGAAAAACTACTCATTCAATTCTAAATACCCGAATTAAATCCTTAGTAATTCTCAATTTACTTATAAAAATATAATTTCTCGATCTCACTATTTTAAATTTCCAAAAATAAAACCATTTTATAATTAAAATAAAACTCGTAGATCACTTTTTAATCTATACCTTTAAATTAATTACCCGATTAAATAAAATTTGGAAAAGAATAAATAAAACAATTTTTTTAAGAAAAATTATTATCTGGGCTGGTCTCAAAATAATAAACCACATTGTCCATAAAATGGGTTGTCCTTAAATAACCAATTAATTATCATAGGAAATCACGCGACAAAATAATTACAAATAAATGGAAGTAGAAATAAAAAAAAGGACTGAAAGCCCCTTTCCATTATGGCCTAAACTTCTTTCTTGAGTAGATTCCTTGAATAATAAGGTTTCTTGAACTAAGGAACTTGCTGTAGAAGAATTTTGAAACAAATAAAGTTCCCGTGAAGAAAACTTCTCAAGAAGCATCTTGAATAAACTAGAAAAGTCCATTTTACTGTTATTCGCTTCCTGTCCACCGCTATAGCAGGGGGGTCTATGCGCTATAGTGCTCATGACTCCGCTATAGTGGTCAAGAACAACCTATATAGCGGAATCTATTCTTGCCAAATGTTGTCGTTCTTATTTACCTTTTCTTTTGAATTTTTTTGAAACTCCATGAATTGACTTTGACACGTTGCAGAATTCCATATAAATCCTCCTTTACCAAACCCAATACATAGTAGGAAAAGAAAAATTACACCCCCTCACAAACTTCTCCAATACAATGATTAAATAAAATAATTATAAAACTCTAATAATCACAACCAAATTGAAACTAGGAGAGAAAAATAACTAAGGATAAACCACCATAGGATCCATTAACATAAAACACATACATGTGAGCATAGTGGAAGGGATGTAACCATTAACATACTACAAAATCATGTTAATACAAAATATACACAACCATACACATATTTTTTTAAATGGAGGACAATATGGATCTTTCTAAAACATGATTAATCTATAACTCGAGCTCTGATACCAATTGCTGGGATCGATATATGTGGGAATAATTCTGCCCAATTCAAATGACCAATTCGAATGATCATGCAATAGGAATATACAATAAAAACTAAATTTAAAACATAAACCTAAGGTTTCAAATCCCGACACCTTTACGGATACGGTTGGTGATCTTAATATGGAGAAAAAGTGATTTTAAGATGATGAAGGGGATGCCATATTATTTTCCTCTAAAAGCTTTCTAGAATGAAACAAAAGCCTAGGATAGTCTAGTATATGATCCTCACAAAGAAAGTTATGTGTGTGGACACCTTCTAATATGAAAAGCTTTGGTTTTGAGTGAAATATGGACAACTATCTAAGCCTCTTTACTAAAAGTGACTACTACTTTATTTCTACCTCCCTAACCCTCAATAATGATTGTTCTACTTAAAACCCTATATTACACTAATATATATAGGTTTATGTCATAGGCTTGGGCTAAAATGGGTTTCTAGAGAGTTTGGGCCTGCCACCTGGGCATGTCGTCTATACTAGGGACCCAAGAACAAATAATTAAATTGGATTCAAAATAAATAATTTAAAATACCAAATTTCAACCCCATAATATATTCCCTTTATTTATTTAGTCATAGTTAATTCCATTAAATATTTATGATTTCACTCCAATTTATTTTTATTAAAATCACTCAGAGTAGTGATGTATTATTTGTAAAGCTGATATGATATATAATATGATTCCCCGTGTTAGGTATACAATATACGCTTGGTCAAATCAATTCATGATTAATCAACTTTACCTAATATCTTCTTTATTCCTTGATTCTAAGATTGAACTTATTTGAAACTCCTCTAGATTATAAAAGAATCCACTAATCATGTTACTGGTCGAAATAAATCTTTTGAATCTATCAAGGGGGTAAAAGGGTTCTAGATCTTTCATGGACATGGATTCCTCTGAATTCTTATCTATTATGTACTTACAAAATTATTTCCTAATCGACGGAGATTGAGATCCAATTGAAAAATGAATTTTCCCATAATAGTTAAAGCAAAAATTACGCAAGAATTCCAATATTCATAACTCTCGGGATTAAGAACCTATTCACCCTTTACAAACATTGTGATATTGTCTAAGTTTAATTTAGTCAGACCTAGGCTTGAATCTTATGGGTGGTCCTGTTCAATATAATCCTGAATATACTAATCACAATCCTCTTTCAAAGTATGAAATAAGTTCTCGAACCATTAGACAGTTTTCCAAAGTTTAAGATAATCTACAAGGATTTCACATGCAAATATATCGATAGGATGTCGACTTTCTGTATAGGTTATGGTCCATTTAATTGTACAAGAACCAAAATTCCAATAACCTATAATCAGGATGAACCCAATCCACCGAAATTCCTACCAAGTCAAATTTATCGATATATCATACAATATATTTGAAACATAAAATAAGGCATTGATAACTAGAAAAATTACTTCTCATGTAGATTTTGTCGTTGTGCAACTTCTCTATCCATCAAAATTTCCCTTGAACCTACAAAATTATAACAATCTAAAGTATAGAGGTAAGTAAGGGAGTCAATCCATATCTAAGGGTGAAACACAAAATTGGAGAGGACATATATATAGATTCATTTGCATTTTATTATATTTTTTTTTTCTATTTTTACTTTTTCTATTTTTTTATGAATTTTTCAAGGGAATATTTTAACTAACTAACTATACTAATTTTTATAACTACTAATTAAGATGTAAAAGTTAATAAAAATTAGGTAAATAAAATTGAGCTAAAAAGTAAACTAACTAAATTGGACTCATGAGGGCTTCAAAATTTCATCCCATAAATGGGAGATTAGCCCTCAATAATCATCATCCAAAAATATAAGATAAACAATTGAAAGCATGAGATGATTAAACTAAAAGTAAAAGAGAGGAATAGATCAAACCCATTTAAGCCTTGAATTGACATGAAATCTTCAATTACATCACCAATCTCTCAATTACAATTCTTCACTCATGTATTTATTGAAGCTAAACTAAAAATTACAAACTAAAAATTAAAAGGATAGTGGATGAATTCATAATGGCCAATTAAATAATAAAAGAGATTTGCTAAAAATGCAAATCCTAAAATTATAAAATTGTACATTAGAACTCACCCAAAGAAATAAATTCTAAATCATTAATTTATATTGAGATAATTGCTAAAAATGCAAAATCTCAACATAAATGAATGGGTTAGAATTTATCTCCCATAAGGGATAAATTTCACTACATCAATCTATTATGAAATGATTGCTAAAAATGCAAAAATTCATAATAGATGGGTGGGGTGAAATTTATCCTAGAGATAATTTTCAACACACACCTCTATATTGAGGTATTTGCTAAAAATGCAAATACTCAACATAGAGGGGTGGGGAGAATTTTATCACACCAAGCTTAAAACTAATTTTGAGATCCCATGCAAATGGGTCTTCATCCTCTTTAAATAGTAGGCACATGGAGCATGGGGGTACTTTTGGGAATTGACTTGGGTGTGCATGGGAATGGTGAGGGGAGCATGGGGTGTGAGTGTGTTTGAGGGCATGTGGGTTAGATGAGGTGAGGATAAAATATGATTTGTTTTGTGGGGTATTTTAGGAAAATGGCTTAAAGTGGTTGGTTAGGGGGTATAATGGGTAAAGGGACAAGTTGGTTAAATGGTTTGACTTGGTCTTGGAAATTTGGTTTGGCAGATTTGAAGAAGTCGTGGCTTTGGCTTTGAGGTTTGGGAAATGGGTCTAAATATGAGATGGGTTTTTTAGGTGGGTCGAGGACATGGGTTTGGGTGGTAATAGGTTGTCGGAGTAGGGGGTCCAGGCGAGTTGGTAGCAGCCGATCTGTGTGCAGGTCGCGATTTGGGTAATCAGGACCGCCGGCGACGGCGGGTTAGGTCGTGGGTGAGAGAGAGGGGGTTGGATCGCAGGGATCGCCGGGGTGTGGGAGCTGAGTCGTCGGATTGGATCGGGACAGGAAGACGGAGTGTGGCTTGGCCGGAGGTTGGCGGGTTAAGGGGGTAATAGGTTGGATTTGGAGTTTATGATGGATTGTGGGTATGGAGGTTGTGGGTTTTGTTAATGGGGGAAGAGAGAGGAGAGAGAAGGTGAGAGGTTGAAGATGATAGGGGGATGTTAGTGTGGGTGAGGGTGTAGAGTAGTTGAGTGTGGGTGAGTGGGTTTAGGTGTAGGATAAGATTATGTGGGTTTAGGATAAGTGTAGGAATAAGTGTGTGTGTCATTTGGACCCTTAAAAATATAACAAGACTAAAAATAAAAACAAAATCTAACTAATAAAAACTATAAAAACTAAAAATCTAAAAATTAAATTCCTATAAAATAAAGACTCAAAATAAAAAAAATTAAAACTAAAAAGAAATGAAAATGTAAATCTATTAAACTTAAAAACTAAAGTCCTAAAAATAGAAAATCTAATAAACTAAAAAAATAAATGAAATCCTAAAAATTAAAATCTTAATAAAATAAAATAAAACTAGAAACTAATAAAAATCAAAATAAAATTATATTAAAAATAAAATAGAAAATAAAATCTAAACATTCTAAAATAAATCTAAAATAAATCCTAAAAATAGAAAAGACTCAAACTAAAAATCTAAAAAATAATAAAAGGGCACAACTAAAACACACACGGGCTCGGGATAAGTTTGGGCTAGGTTTAGGCTCGGGTTAGGGTACGGGAATTTGGTATTTAGCTCCGTAAAATGCACAATTGCCTTGAAATACGCGTTTGAACACCGCAACGTACATTAAACCTTCATATTAAACATTTAAGCGCATAAGACTCATATTGTCGAGAAATAGCAACTAAAATACAACTATTCGGGGTATAAAATGTACAGTTTTGGGTGCTTATCAGGCATTCTCACAAACATGATTCTCACTTCAAATGAACTTGACACACTTTTATTAATAAATAAAATGTCATACATGGTTTTAGGAATAAAATTCCAACATATATGATACGTGTGTGTAAGATGCGATCCATAATAACTTACAATTTTAGGAGCATGTTGCTCTCAAATTTGTAATGTTTGGGTGTAAATAATATTTTCTCCATGATCTAAAGAGGAAAATAAGAAACTATATCAATCTATGTTGGTTATTAATGCCTTGGAGATGGTCTAAGATGTTAAATATAATTTAGGTGGATTGCATTTAGTCTGATAAGAAACTAACACATGAAAACCAATGCTAGATGCATTGTAATACCCGTGCTCGATATTTTATTATTTCCCCAAGAAATTTGTAATCGTATGGCACACTTGAGATTTGTATCATTAATATATGGGCTTTTATATCTATGTTCAATGATTCTTGTGACCCCAATGGTCATTATTGGAAGTTATCAGGTGAAACTGGAAATTTTAGGAAATTATGTGGTTCAAATGATTATGAGGGTCATTTGAATGAGGAACCTATCTCTTTTGAATGAGGATGATGTTGGTTCAAATGAAAAATGTAACTCATTCAAAGTTGGGTTATAACAAAGATCTAATGAGATGTCCCTGTATTAGGTTTCCAACCTCGTTAGAAGATCATTCAAAAGCTAATCGAATTCGATCCAAATATCGTTCGAATGAGGTCCCACTCTGATCCGAATGACCTGTTCATAAATCTTTTAAATCAGAATGCCCTTGTGTGCTATCGAATTTTGGGCCCATTTATCGATGATGTGTTGACTCCTAGTGAACCCATATGGTCAAAATCGGGATTTAAGTGTTGGGGGTTGATTTTATAGGGTTCTTTGAGGGTTAGACGAGTAAATAGTGTGGGTGGGTTCCCCCACCATTTTTCGCACATTTATACTTTCTCTAAGTGTGAAGACTCATCATTTTCGCCAACCATTTTTTCCACATAGCCACACCTTGACACTACTCCAAACACTAGTATACACCAATTTCCACTATGGTTAGTAAGGCTACGAAATTTGGGGATGTTGTTGGGGGGTTTTTGAGGAATAAGAATGAAGATTAATGGATTTTGAAAGGGGTTTTTCTTGGAGCTTTCATGGAAGCAAGCTTTGTGGAGATAGGAAACCTCTTTAAAGCCAGCATAGGAGGTGGGATTTTTCTATCTTCTTGTATCTTCATCCTACCATTTGTAAAGCTCCATTTGAGGAGGGAAAACTCTAATCTTTAGATTAAATCTCTATTTTTCTATATTGTTGGTCATGTAGTTAGAGTTTGTATGAGTAGGATGTATTTATGATATAAGAATGATACTTCTTATGATTTGTGAAAATGGGTTTAAAAAGAGGTTTCAATGGTTTTGAGGAAACTTATATATTTCAAGAAAACTCGACGTCTAAATATTTTTATGGAATAAAAATATTGAAAGAATGTTGTTTTGTTGGGAACATTTTATGAATAAGTAATTTTAATGTTTTCTTGAGAAAGATTGGGACTTTATATAAATGGACATTTTATTTATGCTTTGAAGAAAACTAATATGTCATTTTCCTTAAACAAAATAGGTTTGTGCAAACGCTATGAAATTTGTTGGATAAATCATATGTTAGACCTATTTAAAAGGATTTTTGGGCTAAATATCCATCTTCCAAGGCATATAAACTTGTAGTATTTCGAGGATGAATATATAAACAAGTTTAATGAGGATTTTAATGGGTTTAAACACCAAATAAAGAAATTAGAAATTTCAACCCTTAAAGTGTGTGAAAAAGGTGTTGAGAATGTGATAAGTGTATGGTTTCAAGACTACATGTTTTAATAAAGAAATTGGAATTTTTCTTGTAAAGTAGTTTTTAAATGTCCAATGATTTCTTAGAGAAAGAAAGGAATAAATTAAAGATGTTTTCAACTTGAGAAGAATGTTATTCCAAAGTGTTAAATAAGTGTCAATGAGTTGAAAACACTTAAGAAGTTAGTGTGAGTGACTTAGTAATATTTTGAGAAATAACACTTGTGAAAATGGAGGAAAGGATAAGTTTGGAAGCAAATGAGTAAAATGATAATTTTATGTAAAGTGGAATATTTTACGAAATAAAAATATTAGAAAAGTTGTCACAAGAAATGGACCTGAATGAACTTGATTTTTCGGGATAAAATCCATGCAAGTGTATAAAGGACAAGAAATCATTATTTTGAAGTGTAATGCAAGTTGGGGTGAAACTCGAGTTTTGGCTTTGTCCAGTAAAGGAGAAGTGGAATATTATGGACATTGGTAAAATGTTAAAACACATTAATATGGAATCGGATGACACCTGACTAATTAAGGAGGGCCTGAATCCCTAAGGTGAAAGACCCAAAATCAATGGTCAGAGCATATGATAGTATAGTTGATGACGTGGAGCCCGTTAAAGTATGCAGATATTGAAAGATTTCGTGAAAAAAGATAACGAAAATGGAGCATGTCAAAAAATGGGTTGTATGGTGAATATGTGAAAAGACAACCTAATTTGAATGAATTAATAAATTTTTCGATAAAGGATAAAGTGGACAAGTAGTGTGAAAATTGATTAATGTCCATAAAGTAAAGGAATGGCAAGGTGAAGGGATTAAATGGGTAGTTAAGCAACCCAAAGAGGTTTAACCCATTGTTAACACAAGAGTGTATTTACGGAAGGTTTTCAAAGAAAAATAAGTATTTTTTAACACGGTATTTGCGTGTGTTGAAAGGTGATTTTCAATGAAAATACTAAGATAAATTTGACATGAGTAATAAGGAAATTTCGGGAAAAGAAATATTTTTCCTTAAACAAGGTGTATTATTTAAAATATTTAATCGGGTGTGTTAAATCCAGAAATAAATATCAAGCCAACAGACATTTTACAAGATTAAGGTGAATTAATCGGGATAAGTAATATTTTTGAAGTAAAAACGAATTCATGCATTAAAGTTTGTGTGTGTGTGTGTGTATATATATATATATATATATATATTAATAAAGTAGTTGCATGTGCACGTAGATATAATGTCGCTAGATTCTATATTGAATCATTGTGTTTTCTCACTAAGCATTCAACTCATTCCCTCATCTTTGTTACCATAAGTTGAATGCAGTTTCATATTTTGAGGGAATTGTACAGGTAAGTATCATTTTTATTTTTCGTTAGTATCTCTCTATGATTGGATATCGGGGATACTTCCCACGATTCCCTCACGTAGTTTGATTTAAATTGGAATCGCATGATAAAGAAGTGAAACTTTAATTAAATAAAACTGGACTAGCAACATTATCTAGGTTGTTTCATTGCACTTCACACCTAACACTCGGGTTAGACCGGGTTGACCAAAGGTAATCCATAAATCCATGCAGGGAAGTTGCATGCATTACAATAGTTTACTTTGGTTTTTGATGTTTTAGGGGTTGGATATTATAATATTAACTTTCAACTTTTCTATTAGGAAGGATTATGAATATTTAGTCCCATTTGTTATGTAGTGAATTTTATTATTGTATTTGGTTTGAGGTTAAGTTATAAGGGGATGTGGGTCATAATGGAATCATATTACCTTTTTGGTTGGAATGTTATTATCCAATTCATTAAAAATAAATTTTGTGTACAGAAAAAAATTATGAAAAAATATATAGAATCACCTTAACTTATACATATAATTTGTGAAAACACTTTCATCATATCACTTTGTATTAATTTACAACCTTATAATTTTTATTTTGGTATTTTATCATATTTTATGAGCGATACGTTAAAAAAGTTCTAGTTGATTTGAGATAAGATCAAGACCCCGTAGAGTTAGCTAAAGAGTTATTCCGATAAGAAGCAATGACCACTATAATTCACAATAGGATATTAGATTTTTTCGAAGGTATACTCGATAAAGGGGTTTATGTTATTTGGAAAGAAAAGAAAATTAACACCAAAATTTGTTTGTGCTTTTACGATTATTGATATGGTTGATTCTTTAGCATTCCCAGATGTTACAATAAAATTCCGATTGCTCATACACAAACCCTAATCTATAAGGTATCATTACCCACCTATTGGTACAAATCTAGACACAACACAAACACTACATTAAACCAAGACATTTGTAATGTTTTATCCATGTTGCAAAACATATTTGTAGCATACTTTTTCTGTTAGGAAAGTGTTGTTATTTATTTTACTAATACACTCTATAACGGTAAAAACATTACAAATTTAATATTTACATTGGAAAATACCATTGAAAATAGTTTTATAGTGGATAACATTAGAAGTTTGCAATGGTTAAAGCAATTAGTAATGTTAACCAATAGAAATTATTATGGTAAAAATGTTACGACTTTAAGTTCATCCTAAAAATATATTTAAAATTTCTTTCCCTATAATTTTTTTGCCATTAAACATGTAAATTCATTTTTCTCTCATCTATTAATAACTTCAATTAGTAAGATATGAAGGGTCATTTTTTATAACAAAAATCACATATTTTCGCTTTATTTTAATTATTTAAAATTGTACAAGTTAGATTAACTAATGACACAACACATACATAAAGTAAAATAAAGAGGGAGATCAACAATGCTAAGTCCAGTAAAAAACATGACACCATGTTTGAAAAACTACGAATGCACCAATATTTCATTTCCCAGCCTCTCAACATGTTGATGATCATAGTCATATTAATTCTTTAGGGATTGAAGGGTATCTTCCATTCAATATATCTTTGGAAAACATAATTCCTGACTTGCTCTCTCTAACTAGATTTCAATCATTGGCATTTTACCAGTGGCAATTGCCTTACAGGACCATCACTACTTTCATAACATTCAAGAGAATGGATATATATAAAAATCCCTATCTCATGTCATATTCTTAATGTAACGAACATTACTTTGGATCTATCTACCAACGGCATAACAACTAGTCCCAGGATGAACATGGAAAATACCATCCTAGACAAGTTTCAATGATGATCGATGCATACTAAAAAAATGCCAATGCAAGCTGTGGCCATCCCGGGCGGCGCACGACATTCATTTCAGGGGGAAAAGGAGGGGGATCCCTCGAGGAAGAATTGTGCCGCGGTCTCACAACCTCTCTCTTCGAAAGGTTCTTCGATCATTGTCGGTGTGAATGTAAAGAGATAGAGTCGCCAACCTATTTTTCACAAAATAGGCAAAAGAGCATGTCACCACTTCGAGAGAGCGGCATCAAGGATAAAATGGTGCATAAGAAACCAATAGATCGGATGGGGGCTAAGTTATGGAATGGGAAGGTGTTAGGAACCCATCCCGTCCTTTCGGTCTCTCATGGGCAAATGTTAATATTTTCCTTTATCCCCGTGAAGTGTATGCATGTGCTTATATAATGGATATTGGAATCGTTCGACCCATACCATGGAAAAGCTAGGGTGAGGTCATCCCAAAATAATAATAAATGTAGAAGATAGAATATGGACGTTCATCGTGATATTGATCATTATTGGGAAACGATAATATGTGTGGGATGAAACGCGAACAAGCATATTATATGTATATGTATGCTAGTTATGAAAATGAGGGATTTTGAGAAATTTGGAAAATAAGAGAAATTGGAAAATTAGGAAATTGGAATCGAGTCTCAGATTTTAATCCGAGATGCCTACGTAGCCTAGAAAGGCATCGAATTCCACTTAGTTTGGATGTAGAATAGGGGTGGGGTTTATCCCATAGATTCGAACGGAATTTTATTATGTGTGTACATGTAGAAAATGTGTTTTTTGTTTTGGAAAAAGTGTGATGGATAATTTCGTTCGGAATTTACGGGTGTAACCCTCTTTTATTTGTTTTTTTTATGGAAAATAGAGTATGTGTAATATACTAATAAAAGCAGAGATGTTAATATGTATGAACTAAAGTGAAACTAGATTATGAATCTAATGTAACTTATATAAAAATAAGAGATTTAAAAGAGAAGGAGAAGGAAAAGGAATTGGACATTCCTTGGAGCCTGATCTTGGATATTGGATGAAGTCCTTTGACTGTTGATGGATGTTGACGAGAGAGAAGGATATTTGCCAAATTGGGTGTGAAAAGGATAGTTATTTAGGCTTGAATGGAATTTTCCATATGGGACTTCGCTGATTTTGAGAGAGTGTTGCTGAGATCACTGATTGGGAGTGAGGTCATGGACCTTATTTATAGGGCCAGGGGGTGCCTATCGATAGGTCACCCTTAACACTGTGCCGATAGGCAGGGTTTAGGACCTGCCAATTGGCAGTCTTGTGCGGACTTTTCTGAAAAAACAATTATAGCGCACAAAACTATTGATCCGAATCGTGCACGGGGTATACCGTTAGAAAGGTATTTCAGAGGCATTAGAGAGTACTTTGGACCACTCCCGGGTTCGAGAGTTGACGTTGGGTCAAATGTGGCTCAGAACCGCACTTTGGTCCATTAGATGTGAGATCGAAGGACGCAAACGGATCATTCGTCCGTATGGTAAGCAAGAATTACGCACGGGGAAGACCGTTGGAAGGTTTAGGAGATGTACTTTTACATTCCAAAAAAATTCACTTGCTTCGAAAAGTTAACCTTTGTCAAACGGTGCTAAAAAATGCCCGATGACCTTTTAGAGTAAAACAGATCATTCGTCCGTACCGTAGGTCATAATCGCGCATGGGACAGATCGTTAGAAAGAGTATTTGGTTCCATTAGGAGATTCATTCATTATTATTTGAGCTGAGGAGTTGAATTTGGTCAAACAGAGTCCGGGAGCGCTCGGTGGACTCTAGATATATTTTTGGGGGAAAACTGATCATTTGTCTGAACGGTTATGCAGTTTTGCGCACGGGGTGGACCATTGGAAAGGGGTTTCAGTTCCATTAGAATATTCCAAGAGATATTTCTCTGATGATGGTGTTGATTGGGGTCAATTCGGGGCCCAGGGAGCGCCCAATGGCCTCTGAATCAATTTTCGGTAGTAAAATGGTCCGTTCGTCTGAATCGTTATGCCGATTCACGCACGGGGTAGACCGTTGAAAAGGGTATCAGGAGACCTTCTAATTTTCAAAGAGATTTCACTTTGACAAAAGAGTTAACCAGAGTCAAATGGGGCTCGGCGGCGCCCGATGGCCTCTAGATCGCTACTCGAAGTGCGACCTAGGTTCGTGGTGGAAAAGGGAAGTGCTAGGGGTCTAAGAAGAGACTTAGGGGGCCCTAGAATATGGTGTCTACAGATCCCCTAGACGGGTGAGCTTGGAACAAGTGATGGCCATCAAATAGACACCACATGATGGAGGTAGGCCGATTTTGTGGACCTAAGGGATGTGGATGACCGATTTAGAGGGTCGATGTCAATTCTGACCTAAAAGAGGTGACGATCGAGGACTGAGGTGAATTCTGACCTAAGTGAGGTGACGATCCAAGATCGATATCAATTTTGACCTAAAAGAGGTAACGATCGAGGCCCGAGGTCAATTCTTACCAAGCTGAGGTGACGATCCAAGACCGAGGTCAATTGTGACCTAAGAGAGGCGACGACCGAGGGCCGAGGATAATTTTGACCTAACTGAGGTGAAGATCCAAAAACGAGGTCAATTATGATGTAAAAGAGGTGACGACCGAGGACTGAGGTCAATTCTGACCTAACTGGGGTGAAGATCCAAGACCAAGGTCAATTTTGACCTTAAAGAGGTGACGACTGAGGACTAAGGTCAATTCTGACCTAACTGAGGTGACGATCCAAGATCGAGGTCAATTCTAACCAAAAAAGGTGATGACCGAGGACCGAGGTCAATTCTAACCTAATTGAGGTGATGATACAAGATTAAGGTTAATTATGACCTAAAAGAGGTGACGACAGAGGACCGAGGTCAATTCTAACCTAACTGAGGTGACGATCCTAGATCAAGGTCAATTCTGACCTAAAAGAAGTGACGATCGAGGACCAAGGTCAATTCTGACCTAATTGAGGTGAAGATATAAGACCGAGGTTAATTATGAACTAAAAGAGGTGACAACCGAGGTCTGAGGTCAATTCGGACTAAACTGAGGTGATAATCCAAGACCAAGGTCAATTCTGACCTAAGAGAGGCGACAACTGAGGAACGAGGTCAATTATGACCTAATTGAGGTGACGATCCAAGATTGAGGTCAATTCTGACCTAAAAGAGGTGACAATCGAGGACCAAGGTCAATTCTAACCTAACTGAGGTGATGATCCAAGACCGAGGTCAATTTTGACCTAAAAGAGGCGACGACTGAGGACCGAGGTCAATTCTGACCTAACTGAGGTGACTATCCAAGATCAAGGACAATTTTGACCTAATTGAGGTGACTATCAAGGACCGAGGTCAATTCTAAACTAACTTAGGTGACGATCCAAGACTGAAGTGAATTATAACCTAAAAGAGATGACGACCGAGGACTGACATCAATTTTGACCTAACAGAGGTGACAATCAAAGACTGAGGTCAATTCTGACCTAAAAGAGGTGTACTTTTCCATTGTGAAATTTGGGGACTCCACAGGGGATGATGATTAGATTTTAGGTTCCGTTGGGAAATAGTGAATGATCGGAGGATTTTATAGCTAGGGAAAAATTAGAGTGTCCTTTAGAGATGTTGTTGGGGAGAATGATTCTCTAGAATTCCGCTGGGGTGTAAAGAAATGTTTTCCTTGGTGAACAAGGTGCTAGAATGGATTTGGCAATTTTAGGACTTTTTTGGGAATTGTTTGGGATTTTCTGGTATTTTTTCAGACTTTTTGTACGAAATTTTAAAGGATGTGCCGACCGACATGGATGGTGGTGTGCTAATCCTCATTGGTACGAACTTTTAGGTTACCTCGAGATGGTGAAAGGTTCAGTTATGATCGATGGGTTGAGGGGACTGCCGATTGGCATGACCCTTAGCTTCCTACAAAAAAGGGGTGGGCTCTCCTCATTTTGCACAACTTTCTGACTTCTTTTCTTCTGCTATAAACTTTGACAAATCATCATATCACCAGAAATTTCTGACTTCTCAAGCAGTGCGAACCATATGGCATAGATAATGCTGACGATTGGGCAGGGTTAGAGTTGAGGGCTAGGGTGCCCCTCACATTGGGTAGCAAGAACTCTTTGTAAGTATTGCATGACTCTTGGTATTCCTTTCTTCCAAAACTCTGAGCCGGTGGTGGGTGATCAAATTCTTCTGCGTGAGCCTTCGCATCATCGTTCTTCTAGGGTGGTGAACCCTGGTGTCTATGTTAGTATTTCATGACTCTTAGTATTCCTTTCTTCTTTTCATGACGATATTTCTTTATTTACTGAATCTGACAAGGGTTTTCTTCATTTCTTGACAGTCTGACGTCTCCATGTTGACTATTCGTGCCCGCAGTATGACAAGGCTTAAAGATGTTTGGAAGAACCTTCCTGCTGTAGTGCGCTGGATGGTGTCCTCTTTGGGTTTTGGGAAGCTAGCCTCGGCTTTAGATGAGACGCCCCGCTCCACTACGGTTCTATATGCTTTGGGAGAGAGGTGGTAGGACACTACCCACACCTTTTATTTTGGACTCGGGGAGATAATGGTGACTCCCATTAATGTTCAGTAGTTTCTAGGGATGGATTACGAGGATGCCCAGTTTGAGGTGGACAAGATGCTAAGGGTGACACCAGAGGCGGTGACGGAGGCTTTGGGTGACGTGGTGAGGGTGGTTTCTAGAGATTCTCTCTGCTTATCTTCTTTGAGGAAGCTTTTATTGAGGAGGGGGTTGATGAGAATGACGGGCAAAAGGTGCGTTGGATGGACCATTTATTTATCTTGCTGGTGTTAGTGGGTTTTCTGGTGGCGACGAGTGGAGCGACATCGTCAACTTGTGCTTTTTTCCATTTCTGATGGTATTTTCGAACATATGCTCCTATGACTGGGGGACCCTAACTTTGGCGACCCTTTACTTTTCTTTAGATTCATTCAGCCAGTGCTCTCGGCTGACTTTTACTAGGGCCACGTATTTTCTGGATATATTCTTTATTTTGTGCATTTTCCTTTACGCATTCACATTTTCCATTCATGCATTTCTTTTTTATTTCTTAAATGTAGAGTCTTGTCCTTTGCAGACGTGATTCTATGAGGTGATTGGGTTGAAAACCCAACTGATTTCTCTAAAGGATGACTCTGTGGGGGCCTTCTGTCGAATGTTCCAGTGGCGGAGGTCAAATCGACAGTCGAAGAAGAATATTTCTCTAGAGGTAGTGCATCAGGTCTTGAATGGACTGACGAGTGAGCGGGTAAGACTTCTTTTATCGTTTAGACTGTTCCTTTCATTTGATTATCTTTTATTAATACTGATCCTTTTCTTTTGTTGGGGATTTTCCGGTGATATTTTATCTCGGGGGGATGTCTATTTAGCATACTGGGGTGACAGGGGACATGCGCAAATGCGGCGCCTGCTGGAACATGAGTTCGGCTACTCCTGGTAACTTGGGGGGAAGGTAGTTCGATAGATCGTGGAGGAAGAGGTTTCGGTGCCGATGACGAGGCCCCTTATGTACATGAGGCAAGTGCGAGAGATGGTTGATGATGTTTGGGTGGCTGTGATAATGGGAGATCCATACTCTCTGTACACTAACATAGCGGTGATGTATGACTATCTAGAATTCGTCTTGATTTGGCTATTTCCCCTAGTATATATGATGTGATACCTCTCCTTAGGGAGAGCTTGAGTGTGCAGGTGGGTTCCTCTCATGGTGTAGGTGGTACGACTACGGCAGCGGTGGAGATGATGACATCAGTGCCTTCTTTTGTGCGGATGCATTCTCTTAGTTACAATCTTTGGCCATCTAATTGGGGATCTATGCGTCTACAACATCGTTTGGGGCCATCTAATGGGGGATCTAATGGCCATCTCATGCGATGGATCCAAAGGAGTTGGTCCTGACGGAGGAGGTCCTTTGGCTTGCTGTATGTCTTTCTCGATTTCCTTGATTTCTTTCTCTTTCCTCATGCTTGATTGATTTGATCTTTTCTATTCTTCCTCACAGCATATCAGTGTTTCGATCGCCTAGCTGAAGGACATCAGGTACTGGATATGTTTGGTGACTGCTCATATTCGTGAGGCAGTTTTGGTTCCTTCTTTCTTGGTGACCTCTGCCTCGTCCGGGGAAGGTTCGAGCTCTGGAAGTGGTGGCACATCGGCGCGCCCCAGTGGGAAGAGGGCGCGTCACAGGGATGGGGGATCTTAGAGAGAGAGAGAGAGAGAAATTGGGTTTTGGCTGAGTCCTATTATTTTTTCTGATTTTCCTGTAAAATATCAATGTAATATAGGAAAATATATGCAAATGAAGAATGGTTTTTTTTGTTAATTTTCTTTGTTTAGTGATTTATGCACATGCTCTTTTTACTTTGCTGCTGAGACCATAAAAGGAATTTTGAAGATTGATTTGAGAATAACTTTATTTTAAAGAAAGATTAGTAACAATATAAGTATAAAGGAAATTTGAAATTTCCTTAAGATAAAAATTATTTTTGTTGAGTTTTTTGATTTTGACAAAAGAGGAAAAAGGGGATTTTCCCAAAATAGGGGGTTGCCGATCGGCATGACCCTGTCTTACCTATCGTCATATCAGTCCAGTACAATCAACATAAGGCTTTGATTTCACTTTCTTCAATTACTTGGTACTTGGTGGGGAAAGTTTTACTCTGATTTTTGCAGGGTTTCTTGTCCTTTCTTGAGAGTTTCCAAGTGTAAATGGGGCTTTCCTCCTCAAACTTTCACTTTCCTCATTTTTCACATTCTTACTTCTTATTATCTCTTGGTCTTTCAAGATGGCTCTCCATGGTAGCATTGAGTTCGCTAATTACCTCGAAGCCTTGTAAGCAATGTGTTTTTATAATGTTGATTATGACGCCTTTCACATGCGGCAAGTCTCTTTGTGGCGCAACTGACTGATTGAGTGGAACATGCTGATGGCTACTGTTGAGTTTTGTTAGCCCAAGGATCATGTCTTCCACTTCGGGTAGGATAAGATTTTTCCTATCTACAAGGATTTTTCTTCAATGCTGGGGATAAATCCCAGCATTTCTGCGAGCTTGCCTGAGTTTTCCCATTCTCCCAGGGAATTACTAGATGGACTTTTTCATATTTTGCCTTCGGTGGCCAGGCCATTGATTACGAGGGAAATGATATACCTTCCGGTGATTTTGCAGTTCGTGTGTTCGCAGGACGTTGGTGATGGGGGATAAGCTGGGGCCTTCATCCTAGGCATTATTTCAAAAGTTCTGTTAGCGACTGGGGAGACACTGGTGGACCCCCAACTGGCTACTATCGTTTCCTAGATGTCAAACCCTCGCAATCCTGCGGTGGTGATATTGACAGAGACCCTGAATGGTCTGGATGCCTGGCGGGAGTGTCATTCTAACTTTCTGAGGGGTAGACGTGTAATGTTATTTATGTGGCTGTTAGAGAGGTTTCGTAAGGCGGTCCCACCTGAGTATCCTTTGTTAGTGGTGCCTAACTTCTTCTCGCTCTATTTCATTAGCGTAGGCCTGTACATTGAGAGTTGGGGGAATTGGTTTGTAGAGAACGGGGCTCAAGGCTTACGCTGGTTTGTGCCTTGGTGAGTGGGAGATGCTACCCATTCTGGAACTCAGGGAGTACCAGTATGTCAGACTGGTTGGCCTCAGGCAGACCTCTTTCTACTTTCCCTGGTGACTGCTACGCCAATATGGTTGGGAGAAAAATGTTCCACTGCGGACACCAAACTTCTTTCCTATGGATGACCTGATAGAGCATATGTTCATGTGGCTTGATTCTCTATGGGTGAATCTTCGTCCATCGACCCATCCTTCTCAGTCTAATGGGCGAGTCTGGCATGTCTCCAGGGACTACATGAAGTGGTTGTGGAAGAAGGTAGTGAAAGGATGTTGACTCTAGTGACTGATCAAAGGTGGTTTTCCATATCTGACACCATGGATGGGGCGTTATGGTATTCCCAATATAGTCAGTGCTTATTATTCCATAAAGTGTATGTGATACTCCATTCAGGCAGGGGAGGTTTGGGGAGCCCAGAATGCAGGTGGTGATGGTGCTGGTTCCTCTGGCAGCTGTGGGTAGGGCTTTGTGAAACTTTTTGTAATAGGTGTGGTTTTGTGATTTGTGGGAATAATTGGGGGATGGTTTTTAGGAGTAGTGGGGCTTATTATTATCTTTTTTTAGTAGGTGTAGTGCTGAAAAGGGAAGTCATTTAACTCCCTACGCCTATGTAATAGTACGAAAATTTCAGATAATGAAATAAATAAGTTTTTGATCATCTAGTTATGCCTCTTGATGACCTTTGCATTTTGAACTGTTTATACTTATCGTTAAGGCATACGTAATCCTTTTATTCATGTATATGTTAAAATGAACTATCGTTCTCGAGGATTAAAAAATGATAGCATTTTGTGAAAAGAAGGGGGGTCACACTCATGTGAAGTGAATGAGCTGCCTACGTCCTCTGAGGGTTTTGAATTTTTTTTAAATTCATTTTTTGAAAATGTTTTTAGAGGATTAGGCCCATGTAGTTTTGGGTAAGGAGAAAAGAAGAGATTTTTTTTTATAAATATAAAGGAGATGAGAAGAATCGTAGAGTGCCGAGATTTTGGACTAGGGGTAGAATTTCTTGAGGTGGTCGAGGTTGACTAGACGTTCCATTTCTTCCCTATTAAGGTCGGTGAGCACAACGGCACCAGGTGACAGGATATTCTTTACAATGTAGGGGCCGCTCCAATTGGGCTTAAATTTCCCTCTGGGGTCCGAGATGGGCTCTACTATTTCTTTGAGGGCTAAGTCCCCTTCTCGGACACTGCAATCCTTGACTTTTTTATGGAATGATCGTACTATACGGAGATGGTACCCTTGTATGTGATATAGATCTTTCAATATCCTTTTGTCTAGGAGGGTCAACTCATCAGTATGGCTTGGGTACCAGTCTTCTTCGCTAACCTTGCTTTTAAGCATGATGCGCAGTGAAGGTATTTCTAGCTCGATGGGTAAGACTGACAATGGCTTTGAGATTCTTATTGGCCACCTCCACCGCCCCGTTGGTTTGAGGTCGATATAGAGAGGATTTGTGTCTTTGAATTTCATACTCGTCGACCACTTCCGTAACCCACCTCGAAATATAACCCATTATCTGATACCAGCTCATGTGGGACCTTATATCGCTAGATGATGTTTTTCTTGATGAATTTGGCCACTTTCTTAATATTCAGAACTGCGTATGACTCGGCTTTGACCCATTTGCTGAAGTAGTCAATATCGACTAGGATGAACTCATGCCCATTGAATTCTTTCGGTGTAACTTTCCCTATGATGTCGATGCCCCATGTGGAAAACGATAAGGGAAATGTCATGTTGTACAATTCTAGCGGAGGTAGATGTTGTAGGTTAGAGAACTATTATCATTTGAGACATCTTTAAGCATAGGCTGTGCAATCCTGAACCATGGTAGTCCAGTAGTATCCCTATCGAATGATCTTTTTGGTGAGCATATGGCCATTCATGTGGTGTGTGCATTCCCCGGTGTTGATTTTCTACATCGTTTCTTCAATGCCAGCCCCTGCGATGCAGTGTAAATGGGTTCAATCGAAGTTTCTCTTAAATAGTGCTTTATCCCAGACAATGTACTAAGTGGCCAATCCATGGAGATTTTCTCGATCTTTCTTATCGGCTCCTTGGGGATACATACCATGTTTGAGGAGGTGCCTCATAGTACCAGCAGTTGGCTATTTTAGGTTCTTCCTCTGTGTCGAGCTCGATGTGGTAGTGGTGGGTTGGTTTGTCTTATTTTTGGACAAGGAATGGGGCTATGGTTATTCCTTTGGGCATGTCAGTCATTGAGGCTATGGTGGCAAGGGTGTCAGCCTGGTTGTTTTTTGCTCGGGACATATAGTGGAAGGTGATTTCTTGGAATTGGTAAGCTAGTTCTTCAAGGTGGGCATTAAAGGCTAAGAGTTTCTCATCCTTGACTTTCCATTTCCAGAGTACTTGACCGATGATGAGGGATGAATCCCCATAGACATCGAGGTATCTATTTCCTTTCTTAAGGGCAACTTTGAATCCTACCGTGCATGCCTCGTATTCAGTTATGTTATTAGTGCAAGGTAAATCCAATTTGATGGCAATGGAAGTGTGGAAGTCATCAAGTGAAATTAGGAGGATTCTAATACTGTATCATTTTTTGTTGGCATCACCGTCAAAGAATGTTTTCCATCGAAGATCTTCTTTGGAGGCACAAAGTATATTCTCGTCTGGGAATTTGGAAATACAGACATCGTCTTCTTCCATACGGTAGTTAACAAGGTAATCAGAGATGGATCTTCCTTTCATGGATTTCTGTGGCACATAGGTGATATCAAACTCGGCTAGAAGTATCAACCAATGGGACATTCAGCTGGATAGGGAAGGCTTCTCGAGTAGTTACTTGATGGGATCCATCCGGGATATGAGGTTAATGGGGAAGGCTAGCATGTAGTGTAGTAACTTTTGGGTAACCAAGACAAGAGTGACACATGCCTTTTCCAAGGTGGTGTAGTTAATTTCATAATCGGCCAACTTTCGACTGGCATAGTAGATGGCTTTATCTTTGTGGGTTTCTTCAAGGTATTGGGCTATCAAAGCCTCGATTATAGTATCGGTCATGGTTAGGTATAGGAGTAAGGGAACACTATGCTGCAGTGGCATGAACATCGGAGGTTGGGTTAGTAGTTCTTAATTCGATAGAAGGCTGCTTGGCAAGCCTCATTCCATACTTTGGTTGAATCTTTTCGAAGGAGTTTGAAGATGGGTTCACAGATGTAAGTCAATTGGCTGATGAATCTACGAATTTAGAGTAATTTCCCAAGGAATCCTCAGAATTATTTCTCCATTCAGGGAGGTGGCATATCAAGTATGGCTTTCAGCTTAGCAAGATCTTCTTCTATCCCTTTCTTACTGACCATGAATCCCAAGCGTTTCCCTTTGGTAACGATGAAGACACATTTATATGGGTTACACCACATTTGGTACTGTTGCAATAGTTCAAAGAACTTTTGAAGAGCGGGAACATGACTTTCTCTAGTCTTGGACTTGATAATCATGTCATCCATATAGACCTCGAGTTACTTATGTATTAGGTCATGAAGAATGGTTCTGGAATCCCTTTGATAGGTAGCCCCTACATTTTTGAGACTAAATGGCATGACAGTGTAGCAAAAGTTTCCCCAAGGGGTGATAAATGCGGTTTTCTCTTGATGATCAGTCTTGATCTGGTTATATCCGGAAAACCCACCGATGAATGGCTTGAGAGGGTGACTGTATGTATTGTCCACTATCATATCGATTTTGGGTAGCAAGTAATCATCCTTCGGAGAGGCTTTGTTAAAGTCTCGGTAGTCGACACATATGCAGACTTTTCCTCCTGATTTCGGCACTTGTACGATATTGGCTAGCCATATGGGATATTCATTTACTATAATAAAGCCCACATTCAATTTCTTGATTATTTCTTCCTTTACTTTAAGTGACCATTCGGTGTGGAGCTTTCCCAGGTTTTGTTTGACTGGTTTATATTCTGAGAGAGTTGGAATCTCATGCTGTTCTATCTCGGGTTAATGTCGGGCATATCATTATAGGACCATGCGAAGACATCCACAAATTCCTTCAGTAGATCTTCGAGTTGTGTGTGCTCGTGCTCATCAAGGGTGTCCCCTATCCTAATATCGCGCATTTGGCTACTTGAACCAAGATTAATAATAACAATTTCATCTTCATTAACTTGAACACGATTATGTTGTTTGTTATTAACCCTATTTAGATCAGTTAAGAACTGTTCATTTGCAAAGCCATCTTCTTTTTTTTAACAAAGAGGGATGGAACCCCCACACATTTAATTTATATAAGATGGAGAAAAAGCCTCTCTGAATCTTACAAACCCATACAACCTTGATTTCTAGAGGGTGGGACCAAAGCTCTAGAAATAAAAAATGATAAATATGGGATTTTATCTAAACCCCATTTACATAAAGATAACTTGAAAATAAATATGGGGATTTATCTTAGCCCCATTTACATCTTTTTTATTCTATGTCTAATTTAAGGAGTGTGAACACTATCCAGCTTAAGCAAACCTTTAACCAATCTAGGGAGCGAGCCAAAATTCCAATACAAATAATCAATGTTAGAAATTGAAGCCCGAGAGACTAAATGATCAGCAACTGAATTTGATTGTCTCCAAACATGATTGAATGTCACATTTTTAGAGCATTGGATATCTTGAAGCATCTTTTTTGATTGCCAAGGAGGTTTAGCCTTTTTCAAAACCACATCAATCAGAAGCTTTCAATCGAATTCCACTATCACTTTTTGAATATTTAATTGAGAGATCAATTTCTTTCCTTCTATAAGAGCCAAACTTTCTGCAAAAAAGAGGATTGTATTCCTATAGATGTTTCAAAACCTGCTATGAAAGACCCGTTGGAATCTCTAATCACCCCTCCTATACCACTTTTTCCTAGATTACCTTTAGATTCTCCATAAATGTTTAACTAAAAAACTTCACATGAGGGATTAGTCTATTAACATTTTATAATCTGTACGATCTTAGGTCTAACTTTAACATGAAAACAGTTAATAATTTAAAGATCTTCAGAGCTAGGAGTATCATAGAGTTTTATATTTTGGAGAATGGAAGTACTTAAGAAAATTATTTGATGAATAATATAATTAATAGAAGATTTAGAGTTTTCAAAACCAGTTTATTTCTAGCCTTCCATAATTCCCAAAAAATAATTTTAGGAATTATGGAAAAAAGGATCTTTTGATAATATTTTTTATTTTTAATCATCCACCAAGATAATAACATAGCCCTGCAAGAAATATTTTTAGGAGTAACTTTGAAAAGGGATGAGAAGTAGTTCCAAACTTCTTTAGCTATTTTACATTCTAGCAAAACATGCTTACCACTGTCTTCTTCAGCTAGACATTCTCTGCAAACATGAGCTAATCTTATACCAATTGTTTAAATTTCAGTCTCAAAAGGCACATAATTGTTTAATAATTTCCAAATGAAATTAGATATTTTAATGGAACAATCTTCAGACCAGTTTATTTTCTAAGTGAGCGAAGTTGCATAATTATTTCTACATATCTGGTATGATTCTTTCAATGAAAATTCTCCAGTGATGGATGGGAACTGTTGACACCAAAATTAGTATGCTGATGTAAACGAATAATAAGAAGACACGTGTCAATCTACGTGGAACAATAGCAACGAGGAAGATTGTTTCCCCGACCAACATACTCACTCCGAGGAACACCAACCCTCCGAGGAACTCTTATCCTCCGAGGAACTCCAATGCTCCGAGGAACTTTTGGATGACGAGCAACTAAGGCGGTTCGAGCTGCACTTCGACCACAACATTAATTGCCAGATAATCAACAGTTCAACTATTCATTGAATGCTTATCATCTTGACGCGCACGTTTGAAGAACATTAAATGAATTACCCTTTCATATGTGTATCATTTAATGTAACACCCTTCCATGTACAGCCTAAGGTCTATAAATACCTTGTATCACCTCGAAATTTCTTGATATAGCTTGTAATCGAGAATTCCCTAAAACACTCAGCAATAACATAACAGTGGACGTAGTCCATTCTTATAAGGCTGAACCACTTTAAAATCTTTGTCTCATTTTATTTATCTGTGATTGAATAATTAGAGCTATCTAATTTTTTACATCAACAGATTGGCACCGTCTATGGGAATAGATTGTTATTATCATTTTTCACCAAAAATCATTCATCATCAATGGCAGATAATCCAGAATCTAGCAATCGAAATGCTGGAATTCCTCCAAATCCCTCTGCAGCTCCAGATCTGGCCGGAATTATGACGAATCTGGCTCAAGAACAAACCGCCATGCAAGACACAATGAGGTAACTTATACAAACCCTTCATGGCGATGCACCTGCACGTTCAGGACAACGAAGTGGTCAGAGGCAAACTTATTTACTTTCTTCACGACCCAGACGTACTGAGTCATATCGTAATGAGGAGTCTGATGATTTCTCTTATCAACCTGGGCGAACTTCGTCAATAAGGGCTACAGATACTGATCAACGTATCACTCTCTCTCCAGAAAGACCCAGTGCCTTAGAAAGACTGAGTAGGGTGTCTCCTTTCAGTCGATTAGGCCCTAGGAGGAATAGGACTCCACCTAAGACCATGTCGAGGAGTTTTCGACAACCATCTGATCTTAGAGAAGGATCAGCACAATCACGACTAGTTGCTCGTCAAGATAAATCTCAAGAGGCTACTTCAGAACGATCCATTGCTCGAACCAATAGGACCGAGGAAGGAAATGAAGTGTGGAAATGGTCCCTTCAGCGATTGGAGGATAGATTGGGAGAAATGGCTAGGTCGAAGAATCCCCTACAACGAACTTTTGTTCAAAGGACACCTTTTGTCCAGGCCATTGTGAATTTTCCTACACCGTCAAAGTTTAAAGCACCAGTAGTGACCCCTAAATATGATGGAAAGACAGATCCTGTCCTTCATATAGAGCAATATCAAGCTGCCGCCGATATCTATGCTGTCCCCGACGAGATGAGATGTAGAGCGTTCTCAAGAACTCTTACTGGAGCTGCCCAGATATGGTACAACAATCTTCCTCGGGGTAAGATTTCAACTTTCTTTCAGTCGGCTGAGTTGTTCATCGGCAATTTCTGTTTTGGAGCAAAGCCAGTAAAACGAGTAGCACACTTGCTAAGTGTTAGACAAAAATCTGGTGAGAGTACTAGAGATTACATAACCCGTTTCAATAACGAGAAGATGGAAGTTATAGATTACGAGGAGAAGACAACAATCACCGCCGTGATGAGTGGGTTGTTGCCTAATAAGTTGTATTACACCTTGGCGAAAGATCCACCTAAAACTATATCAGAGTTGATGGCAAAAGCGGCCAAAATCATGAATGCCGAGGAAGCTATGGCTGCAAAGAAGAGTATAGATAAAGACACCAAGGTGGACTTCGACAAGTCTAAAAATAAAGAGCATAAGGGCAATGGTGGCGACAAGCGTTCCAGAAATAATAAGTCATCATGGGAAGTCCTGAAGAAATTCGATAATTACACTCTCTTAAAAATGGGTATTAATCATGTCTTGGAAGAAATTAAGAATAGCGAGGAAGTAAAGTGGCCAAAGAAACTGAGGTCAGATCCTGATGCGAGGAACAGGGACAAATATTGCGAGTTCCATAAAGATCATGGCCATATGACTAAAAATTGCATAGATCTTCAGAACGAGATTGAAACACTCATCCGAAGAGGAAAGATAGCAAAATATGTTGATCGGGAAGGTGAAAGAAGAAATAATGATCGAACTAGAGAGAGGTCTAGATCTCCTCATCGAGCAGAGGAGAAAAAGAAGAGAGACCACGAAGATGATGCCGAGGATGACCCCGATCTTCCCAAGACACCAAGGCAGCCAGAACGAGAGGTATTTTCCATACGTTTTGGGTGATTTGATTGTAATGTTATTACAGGAGGAGATGCAGGAGGAGGAGATCTTACTGAAGAAAGAAAATCTTACCTCGGAGAGGCACAAGCTTGCTCGTACATTCAATGAATAAATTTGGCCGAGGAGGATCGTCCGAGGAAGGTAAACAAAGAGAAGTTGGTTATTTGCTTTTCAAAAAATGACCTGGAAGGTGTTCTTTACCCCTACGACGACCCTTTGGTGATCAAAATGAGGATGAAAGAAGTAGTGATTTCAAGGGTGCTGGTAGACAATGGCAGTTCAGCAGACATCATGTACTATTCATGCTTTGACAGTTTAAATTTGAAGTTATCTCAATTGGAGCCTTATCACAGACCTCTTCTGGGTTTTGTTGGCGAGAAAGTTTTTCCACTTGGGACGATCAAGTTGGATATATTCATTGGAACTTGGCCTTCTTGTCGAACAGAAAGAATACGCTTCTTTATGATGGATAAGAATGTGCAGTCAGCCTACAACATCATCATGGGAAGAGTTGGTTTGAAGAAGTTCGAAGCAGTCCCATCTACAGTACATCAATGTTTAAAATTCCCAACAAATTTTGGAGTGGGAGTGGTGAAAGGTGATCAAAAAGTAGCTCGAGAATGCTATTATTCATCTGCCGAGCAAGAGGAACTTGAAGAATCAAGGAAAAAGACTACTACCTACCAGGTGGAAGAAGATACAGAGATTGAAACTCTCGATCCCAGAGATGAATCCCAACTTGTAAAAGGACAGGTGGTAGAATCTACAGAAAATCTTATTCTGGATGACGAGCACCCTGAACGAGTAACCCAGATAGGTTCATCGTTGGATGCTTCAATAAAACAGGAATTGATAACTTTTTTGAGAAACAGAAGAAAACTTTTGTGTGGAGTCATGAAGACATGCCAGGAATAGATCCAAACTTCTTATGTCATGAGCTTAATGTGAATAAGGAGATCAAGCCTGTAAAGCAGAGAAAAAGGGTATTTAGCCCCGAGAAGAATCAAGCTATTCAAGAGGAGGTCGACAAGCTTCAGAAAGACCAATTCATTGAAGATGTGAAGTATCCAGACTGGTTGGCAAATGTGGTGATGGTAAAGAAGAAAAACAATAAATGGAGAATGTGTGTTGATTTCACTGATCTCAATAAGGCTTGCCCAAAGGATCACTTCCCATTGCCCAGAATTGACCAACTAGTGGATGCTACCTCGGGGCACGAGCTACTCAGTTTCATGGATGCTTACTCTGGATACAACCAGATCAAAATGAAACCTGAAGACAGGGAAAGCACTTCTTTTATTACTCCTAGGGGAACTTATTGTTATAATGTTATGCCTTTTGGTTTGAAAAATGCAGGAGCGACATACCAGCGGCTGATGAACAAGGTTTTTTCCGAACAAATCAGTTGTAATATGGAGGTCAATGTCGACGATATGCTGATAAAGAGCAAGAAAGCTGCTGATCATCTAGTTGACTTAAGTCAGACCTTTGATCAACTGGATAAATACCAGATGAAGCTCAACCCGACGAAGTGCACCTTTGGAGTACGAGAAGGAATGTTCCTCGGGTATATCGTTAACCAGCGAGGCATTGAGGCAAATTCACCAAAGATCAAAGCTCTTTTAGGGTTGCGATCTCCAACGACGAAGAAAGAAGTGCAGAGTCTTACAGGACGAGTTGCAACGCTCAATAGATTTGTATCTCGAGCAACTGATAGGTGCCTTCCATTCTTCAAAACACTCCGAAAAACTTTCGAGTGGAATGATGAATGTGAAAAAGCCTTTCAAGACTTGAAGAAATATATGGGAATACCTCCATTGCTGTCCAGACCAGTGATGGGAGAAAAGTTGTACTTATACCTGGCAGTATCAGAAAATGCGGTCAGCTCGACATTGATCAGATTGGAGAATGGAGTCGAAAAACCAATTTATTACACAAGTAAGGCTTTCCGAGGTGCAGAGATCAGGTACCCAAAGTAGGAAAAATTGGCATTGGCATTAATTGAATCTAGTAGAAGAATGAGGCCATATTTCTAGGCCCATACCATCATCGTGTATACCGATATGCCATTAAGACAAGCTCTTCATAAGCCAAAAAAATCAGGAAGACTGATGTACTGGGCAATAGAGCTCAGTGAATATGACATTGTGTATGAACCCAGATCATCCTTAAAAGGGCAAGCTGTAGCAGACTTTATAGCAGAGTTTACATATCCTGATACCCCCGAGGAACAAAAGTTGCTTGCTGACCAACCTGTGGATGTTACAGGATCAACATCCATAAGTCCAGACCAACTCCGGTTGGTAAAAGGGCTTGTGGATATAGAAAGATCATCAAATTCAAACCCAGACCAACTACGGTTGGTAAAAGGGCGAGAAGAGATGGTCGACGAGGAGCGAAAAATACCACGGGAGGATGAAACAAAACAACAAATATTTCACCGAGGAAAGCTGTCAGATAAGAATTTTGAAGACGAGTTACCTACGTGCAGATTATATGTAGATGGGTCATCTTGCACAACAGGTTATGGAGCTGGGATCGTTTTGAACACCCCAGACGAGATTGATGTGGAATATGCCTTACGATTCCAATTCAAAGCTTCCAATAATGAGGTTGAGTATGAAGCCTTAATAGCAGGTCTTAATTTAGCAAAGATTATGGAAGCACAACAAGTGATGGTATTCAGTGATTCTCAATTAATTGTGAATCAGATAATGGGAACGTATGCAGTTAAAGGAGAACTAATGGTCAATATCATGCAAAGGCGATGGAGTTGTTGGCCGAATTTGATGCCATTCAGTTAATCAGAATACCAAGAATGGAGAATGCACAAGCAGATGCACTGGCCCGACTAACATCAGCTACTCGTACCGAGTTGCGAAGAACGATACCAATTGAGGTGTTAGAAAGTCGAAGCATAGATGAAAGCTTGACGATGAATGTTATTTCCCTTGATTTAGGACCATATTGGATGGATCCCATCAGGGCATATGTCGAGGAAGGAGAATTACCGGAGGACAAGATCGCTGCCAATAAATTGAAGTTTAAAGCTGCTTGGTATGTACTAATTAATGGTGTTTTGTATAGACGAGGAATTATGGCAGGTTTGCAAAGATGTGTACATCCCTCCGAGGTGAAAGAATTGATTGAAGAGATCCATGAAGGGTCTTGTGGAGCCCATGTAGCAGGTCGAACACTTTTGCAAAGGGTGATGACGCAAGGATACTACTGGCCAACGATGAGAGCTGATTGTATAGCCTATGCCAAGAAGTGTGACAAGTGCCAACGTTTTTCCTCCATCCGACGAACTCCACAAGCATTATTGACACCCATAACTTCCCCTTGGATGATTCAAGTACCTCGTCGTCGTAGTGGATTATTTTACTAAATGGGTAGAAGCTGAGCCTCTGATTGATATGACGTACGAGAAGGTGTACCAATTCGTTTGGAAGAACATCATCTGCCGATATGGTCTTCCTCATGCCTTCATTACAGACCATGGAACACAATTCGATAACGAGGAGTTTGCCGCCTATTGTCATCAGTCAAACATTTTGAAGGTTCATTCAGCACCAGGCCATCCTCAAAGCAATGGACAGACTGAAGTGATGAACATAACATTATTAAATGGTTTGAAGAAGAGGTTAAATGAAACTAAAGCTAACTGAATTAATGAGCTACAATCAGTATTGTGGGCTTACCGAACAACTCCCCGAGCAGCAACTGGAGAATCACCATATATGCTGGCGTTTGGAAGTGAGGCTGTAATACCTGCCGAGTTGGGTCTTACGAAACATAGAGTGCTGAATTTCAATTCACCAGTCAGTGACTTGATGAGAAGAATGGATTTGGATATGCTCGAGGAGGTTAGAGAAGAAGCAGCCATTAGGAATGCTGCGTACCAACAACGAACAACTTTATTCTACAACAAGAGGGTGAAGAAATGCGATTTAAAGGAAGGAGATTACGTGCTAAAGAAGGTCATTCAGAAGCATAATAAATTGGAAGCAAATTGGAATGGACCTTACCGAGTTACAGAAGTTGTTCGACCAGGAACTTACCGAATAGCAACTCTAGAAGGAGAGGAATTCAAGAATGCTTGGAATGCTGAACACCTTCGCAAGTATTATCAGTGATGTAAAATGTATAGCAGGTCCATCAATATGAATAAAACGATGATGTTTCACCATTTTTCTCTCCTTTGTTTGAAAGTTTTTCGGGGAATACTAGTGTTGTACACTACGCTGCTCGACAGCAAAAAGAAGACGATAGTTCAAACCCACGACCAACTCCGGTTGGTAAAAGGGCGAGAACAAACTATACTCCTTTGGTTAGGAGGCGTACACTAGCGTGACCAACTCTGATTGGTAAAATAACTAGTAGATAGTTCGAGCGTGATCAACTTCGGTTGGTAAAATAGCGAGAACACGATAGTTCAGACCCACGACCAACTCCGGTTGGTAAAAGGGCGAGAACAAACTATACTCCTTTGGCTAGGAGGCATACACTAGCGTGACCAACTCCGGTTGGTAAAATAACTAGTGGACACTAATAGTTCGAGCGTGATCAACTTTGGTTGGTAAAATAGCGAGAACAAACTATACTCCTTTGGTTAGGAGGCGAACACTAATGTGATCAACTTCGGTTGGTAAAAGAGTTAGTGGGCATGATAGTTCAAACCCATGACCAACCCCGGTTGGTAAAAGGGCAAGAACAACACTCTTAAAAATGCAAAAATGCCAATCTCGGTTGGTTTGAAAACAAATATGCTCTCAAATGCCAACTTACGTTGGTCGGGAAGTAAGTTATTACATAAAAGTTCATCGCAGAACAAATATTCCAAACTGAACCAAGTATAGTTGGTCGGGGATAAAAACCCACTAACTGTAGTTGGTCGACGAGGAAAAATCTTTGACCTTGGTTGGTCGGGCACATTTATTGAAAAAGAGAAAATTTACCAAGTATAGCTGGTCGGGGATAAAAACCCATTAACTATAATTGGTCGGCGAGCTCAATTTAAACAACCTTGGTTGGTTGTAAGAAATTTTAACATTTTTTTATACTCATTACTTTGTTATTAAGTGATCGAGCAATATTTTTGATACTTGTAATTTTTTATTACTAGATTGGTCGATGAACCACAAAGAATTGTTATGCAATTACAAATATAAAAGTGTTAGACAAGTACAAAACAATAGCAATACAGATTTGCAAACACAAAATGAAAGTCTTTCATTAAAATTCAAAATAAATTACAAGTTATATATGTGTGCTAATTATTACATTAAAAATCCTATTCTATTGGTTTTTTCCCCTCAGCCTTCGATACAGGTTCCTCGCCAGCAGGAGGATCATTTAATGTCTGAGGAGAATTGATAAAATCCAAGTCCTTCAACATTCTGACGTTCATTACTGAAGGAGTATCCAAGAGATGCTCGGGACGAGATACTTCAATTTGAGAACGAAGATTATAGTCACCAAGATATTTTGAAATTAAGCTCCGAGGAATGGCACGAGCTGGGATCCATTCCATGTCCAAGTTATAGGGTGGTACAGGCAAGTCTAGTAGCCCCGGAGTATGATAATCCCACAGGTAGTGCCCCTGTTCGAGCTTCAGCACACCCAGGGCGTTCAACCATCCCTGTTTATAACCTTCATTATTGGAATTTTCAATGCGAGCATCCAAGTGATAAAGGGCCTCATTATAGCCTGCATTCCAGAATTCGGGAGGTTGTTTATGGAATTGGAAAGTTAATCTTTCTAACTGCTCATGAAGGTTCCTGGAAAAAACATCCTTATTATTCAAAGCAGACTTCGTCGCAGTAAGTTGATCTTCCAAAGTCAGGATTTTCTTGGACATTTCAGACAAAGCCCGATCTTTTGCGTTCAACTGGTATGATTGAGTTTCCAATGTTGACAGAGTACGAGCTTCTTCAATACTACGAGGAGTTCTTGATCGACCCCGAGAAGCCGAAGTGCTTCGTTCCTCGTTAACATCCTGGGCAACTCTTCCTCGCCCACGAGAACCTCTTCCTCGTCCCCGAGCAGTAGCAGAAATACCAGACCTTCTTAAAGTATCCAATTCTTGTCTTAATTTGTCATTCTCAACCTATAAGAATGAGAACCCTTCATCGGAGACTGGTACCAAGGCATTGGAAGATGAAGCTGTAGACTTATACTATGCCAACTCTGTGTGCAAATTATTGTTCTCTTGTTCCAGCAGCTCGGCGATCTGTCTGCAGGCCTCAACTTCACCTTTTAGGGTCCTCTCCCTGACATCATACCCAACAATGAGTTTGTCATAGCCCTTCTCGGCAGAAAGCTGTTGATATTTCTTTTCATACCCCTCATGTAACAAGGCATTTGACTCCCTGTAATGATCCTTGAGATCTTCTAGAGTATATTGAAGCTCCTCGATCATATCATAGTAGGCCACATTATTGGCCACTGCTCTATCAAGTAAGTCCTTTAGGTACCGATAAGCTTCGATTGCTTGCTCTGAAGCACCATGACCAAGGATATCGGCAATTTTGGATGTACTGAGGTCTGTGTGACCAGCTTTATAATACTCATGGCATTGCTGCGTCAACTTTGTATCGTTAGCAGACAAAAGATCCATCCTGGCCAGAAACTAACAGAGAAAGAAAAAGAAGATCAAGACAGAGTGCAGATAAAGAAGAGACAATCATATGGAAAGAAAGAACTCAAATTTTATTAGATCATAAGGAAAAAGTTACAAAGATCTGAGATACAAAGTACAAGTAAGGAGAAAAATAGAAAGATAGTACCGAACAACTTCACACCTTTTCCTTGTCTCCCAAGACTTTCTCAGGAGGCTGGGACGAGGAGCTTGGTTGCTCGGTGGGAACACTGATTTGATCTGTTGGAGTTAGGATTTGTTCAAGAGGAGCAGGCAAAGATGAAATCTCATCAGCAGACGTCTGGTTGGGTTGAGGACCAAGGATTTGATCACCCACAATCATTGAAAATTCTTCAGATGCAGCTTCGTCTTCATCTTCGTCTTCAATAACTGGAGGAGGACCAGGGAGATGTTGTTGAAATAGCTTGGAGTCCTCGCTCACCTTCAATTCCTGCAAGGCAGCAACTCAACCATCATGGAAGAATTTCAAACTTCCATAATTCACCTGGGTCATCATCGCTGCTACCCCCTATCCCATCCTTATCCCAACCAGTTCGAAAGGATTTCTTCACAGCTGTTTTTCTCTTCATCTTCTCCTAGGAGAGCTTCTTGGATAGAAGGTCCTCGGAGGCTTTCAGCTTGGCCTCCAACTCCTCCTTCTGGCGATTTGCTTCGCGCAGAAGTGTCAGCTCTTCCTCAGTTGATTTCATCTTATTTTCAAGCTCCCCAAAAGTAGTGATCTTCTCGGAGTATTTATGGTTCTCCCTCTCCAAGTCCTTCACCTTGTTTCCCAACTACACTTTTTCTGCTTCAAATGCAGCCAATTTCTTCTCCCAAACACCTTTATCCTCGTCGTACTTCTGACGGGATTCCTTCAGAGATTGGGACAAACCCTGGAATGCATCCTCTACTCCAGACGAGGAGCTTGAAGCCTTGAGCGCTTCATCTTTCTTCACAATGGTGTTAAAACAACTCACCAACTGAAAAAAAAAATGTAGTGATGAGTTAGTGCCGAGATACATATATTGATAGAAGGAAAAATTCAGGATAAAAAGAAACTTACTGAAGCAATGTGACGAGTAGCTAGGGATGTCAGCATATCCCTAGGCATGTTTTCCTCGATGCCTTGAACTTCAGGGATAATCCAAGTTTTTACCGAGCTCATTGCAGAGCTCGGGGGAATGATGGTTGGAACACCAGCTCCACTAGTTTGGAGCTGGGGAATGGCTTGAGAAAAACTAACCGAGGAGGATTTCTTCAATCTCCTCAGTGGAACTTCAGCAGTTTCAGCCAAAGAACCCTTGGTGGGGGAAATAGTGATCACTTCCACAGAAGTACTTTTCTTGCTCGGAACCATTGGAGGCTTCTCGGCAGCCTTCTGAACAGCAACAAAAGGAACATCATCAATTTTCTTGGTCCCCTTTGGGACTTCAACCTTGTTCCTCTTTCCATACCCGGCAGAGGAAGTCTCCTCGAAGATAGCAGGAACTCTTCTCTTGCCCATCTTCTGACTTAGAGGAATATGGGATTCTGGTGAAGATTCCTCAGAAGCTGGCAATGGGTCACTAATGCTGACAACGGGACGAGCAGTAAAGGATGATGTGTAGCTCCTGTACTGCAACAAATATGAAGCAGACCTGATGTGCTCGTCTGCAACTCTCTGATGCAAACTCCAGATATGTTTCAACTGCTTTATATTGACTTCTGACTCTTTTAGAGTTTTTCTCTTGCTGTCAACTGCAAATAAGAACATATTGAAATATCAGTCAAACATTTTATCAAATACCATAAAATCATAATTTAAAAAACAAAATAAGATGAAAACGACCTATCCCATTGCCATATGGGGGGCATCTGGGACCCTCATATACTGCATCTCCAACCAAAGGGGCATGTTGCCAATTTTTTATAACTACCCCGTGTTCAAAATAATCCCTGTTGGCATCAGGGAGGTTGACTACTAAGGCCTTATTCAAAAACCAAGTTTTTAAATAAAAAACATTGTCTAAAACAGCCCATCTGTAACAGTACATAATCTCAGGAATTCCTATACGAGTTCCATGAGTTTGATTTAAACTATATACCCCATTAACTATTCTCCATGTGTTGGGGGCTATTTTTGCAGGGACAACGTCGAAGTACTGACAGAACTCTAAACACAACGGATTTGGTGGAAAAGAAAATCCACATTCAACAATAAACAAGCTAGGGAATCAGTGTCCCTCAGCCAAATCAAAATAACTTTAAGGCTCAGAAAGAACCTCCAAAGTTACCCAAGAAGGAATAGAGAAGTCAGAGCAGAACTTCTCAAGAGATTCGATAATGTAAACCATGATGAATAAAAGAAGAAGGAAGAATAGCTTACAAGGGAAAAGGAGATATGTTGACAAACGAAGGAGGAAATGAACGCACAAGAGAGAGAAAAGCTTTAGAAAACTCAAAAGCAGAAATTGGAAAGGTAGAAGACGATGGGATTGCCTCTGAAGTTTAAATACCTTGCCTTGGGAAACGACGAAAGAAATGATTACAAAAAGGAAATATTACGCTACCGGCGGCTAAAAGGACAAAAAGGGCACGAAGATCGAAGCGCCTATAAAAATGCAAAAAGGCGGATTCTGCGAATTTGGAAGGAAATTTAAATACGAAGAAAAGGCTCCTAAAACCCAGGAAGGTCATTTAATATCACCATATACTGAGAAAGAATGTTCCATACTCCTCAAAGTTTGAAATATGAAACATTGGGGGCTTCTGTTCACACCAAAATTAGTATGCTGATGTAGACGAATAATAAGAAGACACGTGTTAATCTACGTGGCACAATAGCAATGAGGAAGATTGTTTCCCCGACCAACATACTCACTCCGAGGAACACCAACCCTCCGAGGAACTCTTATCCTCCGAGGAACTTTTAGACGACGAGCAACTAAGGCGGTTCGAGCTGCACCTCGACAATAGGATTTATTGCCAGATAATCAACAGTTCAACTATTCATTGAATGCTTATCATCTTGACGCGCACGTTTGAAGAACATTAAATGAATTACCCTTTCATATGTGTATCATTTAATGTAACACCCTTTCATGTACAACCTAAGGGCTATAAATACCTTGTATCACCCTCATTCAAAGGGACCGGAATTTCTTGATATAGCTTGTAATCGAGAATTCCCTAAAACACTCAACAATAACATAACAGTGGACATAGGCCAATCTTATAAGGCTGAACCACTTTAAAATCTTTGTCTCATTTTATTTATCTGTGATTGAATAATTAGATCTATCTAATTTTTTACATCAACAGGAACCACATTTCATTCTCGAAGTCAATATGCTAATCAACTATGCTCGATATAACTTTTATTCTTCTAAAGGTTGTAGATCCAGAATTTGAAAGAAATCTACTATGATATTTGTATATCATAAAAGAAGCCTAAATACCTTTATCAAATAAAAATTTCCAATACAATTTCATACTAGAAGCATTGATAAAAGCTTCCAAACTTCTAAAATTTAATCCTCCTTCTTCAAAAGGAAAAAACATGCCTTACCATTTAGACCATTGGTATGGATTATCTTTATTGACACCTTCACAGGAAGAGTTTTAATAGATAATCCAGAATTGTTTCCTATATTATGTTTTCTAGAAGGGGAAAGTTTTTTATAAACAAAAATAGAGATTTTAGAAAAGTTTACAGACTGGCCTGAAGTTTCTTCATAGGTTTTAAGAAACTTAGTAATAACTACTAAACTTTTCTTATTCTCATTGGAAAAATTATAATATCATTAGCATAAGCCAAGTGAGATATCAAATTACAGTTCCTAGGATGAGAATATGGAGTAGCTTTATCATTTATGAACAAATTATCAATATTCCTACTTAAACTTTCAGTAGCTATAATAAACAAGCTAGGAGACATAGTTTTTCCTTGCCTAAGCCCTCTAAATGATTTAAAGAAGCCTTTACTTTGGCCATTTATGGATATAGAGAATCAATTATTAGAAATTATTCTCTCAAATCATATCAATGAACGTTTCATTAAACCCAATTTTTCTTAAAACTTGACATAGGAAAGGCCAATACACTATATCATAAGCCTTTTCCATGTCTAATTTAATAATAACATTGTTCCCACAAACTTTTTTTTCCTATAGTTTGATCTAATTCTTGAGCCAAAATAATGTTATCACGAATACTTCTACTTTAGCAAATCTAAATTGGTTAGGAGATAGTATAATAGGAAGAACATAAGCTAATAAATCATTAAGAATCTTAGAGATAATTTTATTAGAGAAGTTGAATAAACTTATAGGTATGAATTGAGGGAAAGTAGAAGATTTAGATACTTTGGGGACAAGAACTATGTTTGTAGCTAACCTACTTTTGGGGATTTCAGCTCCAACAAAGAAAGAATGAATTGCATTTATCATGTCATGTTTAATTATATCCCAAAACTTTTGATAAAATTCTCCTCCATACCCATCAGGGCCAGGAGAACTAGAAGGATCCATATTTGTTATAATATTAGCAATCTCTTCTTCAGATGGAAATTCAGTGAGTTTTATATTGATCTCTTCAGTAATAGATTTATCAATAACACTTAAGAAATAATTGTTAATAGTAATAAAATCTAATTTCCATATTTTCTGAAAGTGAGATATAAACATATTATCAATTTTGGCTTATTTATCAATCCAGTTGTTTTGGGAATCTTTGATCTTAGATATATTCAACCTTCTATGACTTGTATTTACTGAAGTATGGAAAAACTTACTATTCAAATCCCCAAGTTTAAGCCATTTTTATGATTTTTTTTGGAACCAAAAGCATTCCTCCCTTTATAATGAGATATTCAACTTAGCTCCAGTTTCAAGTAATTCAGTTCTAGTAGATTCAGTGGGGTTATTTTCAAAAGCCTTCTCCTTAATCATGACTTCATCTTCTAGATTACAAACAGATTGAAAAACATTTTTAAACTCTTATTTGTTCCAAACTTTAAGTTTAACTTGAAGCGTTTTTAATTTAATAGCAAATTTATTCATTGGGGGGAATGTATATCATATCTCCAAGATTGCTGAATAATATCTTGCACATTAGAATGAATACACCACATAGATAAGAATTTGAAAGGTCTAGGACAATCATCAGTTGTGCTTTTAATAGACAGAAGTAAACGATTATGGTCAGAGCATGTCTCATGTAAATGATATAATGGTAGATGATGGAAATTTGTTAATCTAATGGATATCAACTAGACCTCTGTCTAGTCTACAAAAAATAGTACCATGTATTCTATTGTTGGTCCATGTAAACCTATACCCTATGTAACCAGGATCAGTAAGAGAGCATGCTGTAATCATATCATTAAATTCCTCTATAGAATGAAACTCTATATCAGTTCCACCTATTTTTTCATCCTCTTTAGCAACACTACACCCAAAACAAGAATCTGACACGGTTTTGAACTGTGCCAGAATCAGGTGTTCCAAAATGGCCATTTTTCTGGCATGGTTTAAAAGTGTGCCAGATTTGACAAATAGGAACACTTCTGGAACACTTTTAATCCCTACCAGAATTTTATATTTTTGGCACACTTTTGAACCGTGCCAAATTGAGCACATTTTGATAAAATTTGGTACAGTTCAAAATCGTGCCAATATTTGATACACTTTTGGCACAGTTTTGAATTGTGCCAAATTTGTTGGATAAAAGAAGAAAAAAATTAATTATTTGAAAACTAGAAAATTCTCAAATTGCAAATCTTTCACGTTGTTGATAAACTAATGTACATACAAACTTCAAAATATTACAAGTCTTTAGTAGTTCACAGACCAAAAAAAATTGAGCAGAATTTCCTCTATTTTCTGGACATTCCAAAACCTGCTAATATAAAACCTTGATAACATAAAGCCCGCACGACTACAATATATAAAAAATAAACTTACAAAAGCCCGCACGGCTATTAAAGTTTACAATAAAACTACAAAAGCCCGCACAACCATAACACAAAACAATAAAATCATGAATAAACCCCTTGTTATAAACCACTGAGTTCTCTGTGTGTTTACCGTGAATAAATGCTAACGATAAAATGTTATCCTGGAAAAAAAAATAGGATACAAAAAAGATACGATATTAGTAACCAAGTAATTTATAAAAAAAAGTTACTCAAACTATAAAATTACATATAGGAGTGGCAATTATTATTATATTCTAAAATTGAAAATCTTACGCAAGTTATGACTACCTGAGAGGCCCGTGACAACGATGTTAGTTCCTACAAGTTACATTAGTCCCGAGCTAGGTGTTCGTGCCTCTTACGGTTTGTTTGGGGGCTAGTTTAGGTTTTCACCCTCAAACGACTTGTTTTCAAGCCTAATCTATATATTTTCAAATTATTGTCATATTCTCAAATCAGGAGACCCGTGACTACGCGATCAGTTCGTACAAGTTACATTAGTCCCGTGCGAGGTGTTCGTGCATCTTACAGGACCTTTTGGAGGCTGGTTTGGATTTTCCCCCTCAAACGGGTTGCTTTTAAGTACAAGTCTTGATTTTTGCAAATTATCATTATATTCTCAAATCGGGAGATCCGTGACTACGCGGTCAGTTCCTACAAGTTACATTGGTCCTGTGCGAGGTGTTTGTGCCTCTTATGGGGACGTTTGGGGGTTTGTTTTTGGTTTTCACCCTTTAACGGTCTGTTTTTAAATTTAAGTGTATATTTTTGCAAATTATCGTCATATTCTCAAACCGAAAGACCTGGGACTACGCGGTCAATTCCTACAAGTTACATTGGTCCCGTACGAGGTGTCGTGCCTCTTATGGGGACGTTTGGTGGCTGGTTTAGGTTTTCACCCTTTAATGGCCTGTTTTTAAGTCTAGGTGTTATTTTTGCAAATTATTGTCATATTATCAAACTGGGAGATCCATGACTACACGGTCAGTTTCTACAAGTTATATTGGTCCCGTGCGAGGTGTTCGTGCCTCTTACAGGGTCATTTGGGGGACGGTTTAGGTTTTCACCCTTAAACGACTTGTTTTCAAGCCTAATCTACGTATTTTGAAATTATCATCTTATTCTCAAACCGGGAGATTCGTGATTATGCAGGCAGTTGCTACAAGTTACATTGGTCCCGTACGAGGTGTACGTGCCTCTTACGGCATCGTTTGGGGGAAGGTTTAGGTTTTCATCCTTTAACGGCTTGTTTTTAAGTCTAGGTGTTAATTTTTGCAAATTATCGCCATATTCTCAAACCAAAAGACTCGTGACTATGCGGTCAGTTGCTACAAGTTACAATGGTCCCGTATGAGGTGTTCATGCCTCTTACAGGGTCATTTGGGGACTGGTTTAGGTTTTCACCCTTTAACAGCCTGTTTTTAAGTTTAAGTGTTGATTTTTGTAAATTATCGTCGTATTCTCAAACCGAGAGACCCGTGACTACGCGGTTAGTTCCTACAAGTTACATTGGTCACGTGCGAGGTGTTCATGCCTCTTACGGGGACATTTAGGGGCTGATTTAGGTTTTCACCCTTTAACAGTTTTCAAATCTAAGTGTTGATTTTTGCAAATTATCCTCATATTCTCAAACCGATAGACCCGTGACCATGCGAGCAGTTGCTACAAGTTATATTGGTCCCGTACGAGGTGTTCGTGCCTCTTACGGGGTCGTTTGGAGGCTGGTTTAGGTTTTCACCCTTTAACGGCCTGTTTTTAAATTTAAGTGTTGATTTTTTCAAATTATCGTCATATTCTCAAATCGGGAGACCCAGAACTATGCGGTTAGTTCCTACAAGTTACATTGGTCCCTGCGAGGTGTTCATTCCTCCTATGGGGACGTTTGGGGGAAGGTTTAGGTTTTCATCCTTTAACGGCCTGTTTTTAAGTCTAAGTGTTATTTTTGCAAATTATCGTCATATTCTCAAACTGAGAGACTCGTGACTACGCGGTCAGTTCCTACAAGTTACATTGGTACTGTACGAGGTATTTGTGCCTCTTACGGTGACGTTTGGGAGATGGTTTAGGTTTTCTCCCTTTAACAACCTATTTTTAAATTTAAGTGTTGATTTTTGCAAATTATCATCATATTCTCAAACCGAGAGACCCGGGACTATGCGGTCAGTTCCTACAAGTTACATTGGTACCGTGCGAGGTGTTCGTGCCTCTTACGGGGACGTTTAGTGGTTGGTTTAGTTTTTCACCCTTTAACGACTTGTTTTTAAAGTGTTATTTTTTCAAATATCCGCAAACTGTCTGACTTGTGTGTGTCCGTATCCATTTGTGATCCATGTGGGGACACTTCACATCCAGTGAAGTGTCCGTGCTTCCTAGTTGAAGATTGAGTATGTGTAATTGAAAGTGAATGTTGTCCTCCCCTAGTTGTCCATGTGTAATCTTAAATTTCATTTTAGTACTTAAAACTAATAGCATTATAAAATATCTATCTAGATCAAACCTTAAAGTTTGAGTTGAAACCTAAGCCTTCAATTCGAAACATTAGGGTACTTGTTCTTCTACTTACATCCTTGTGCTTATTCAATTCAATTTTTTGGCATTCACATGCTTATGTGTTTACTGCTGTTTGCAACATGAATCATGGCATTTCTAAACGGGATTTACCTCAGCTATATCATAATTGTGAATTGACATCGAGTTGAAGGCACAATTTATGTCAAAAATCTTGAATGTGAGAACCTTCCACCTAGTTGTTCACATTGCATAATTATAGGCCATTAGGTGAGTGAATTTAAAGTTATAAGAAAAATTGAAATAGAGGAAAAGGTTCAGAGTAATACCAATACTGCAAAATAAAAGAATAGAGACATATCTAAGTCACAACATAAAGGAAGATCTATAGTGAATGAATTTTACAAGACTAAACAAAAAAAAATGATGAGGGTGTACTGGTGCAAAAGATTCACAAGGTGTAAATATTTATAATTCCATTATTGTTGTTAGAAATATTATTGAAACTCACAAATAAATTTCTACGAATTTATGTGAATGGGAAGTTTTCTGGGTTGATGTTTTCTTTAGTTAAGAGTTTTTGGTCGCTATTATAATGAAATTCAGATAATCACTAAAGCTTTATAGGTCACTAGATATGTGATATGATATTGAAAAGTTGGATACATTACTAATCGGTAATCCAACAAAAACATTGAGTAGTGCAATCCTATTTGTTCCAGCTCGTAGGTTGGTTGGTCCATTGAATGTTACTCTCAGGTTCTCCCTAGTACCATAGGCAGACCTTATAAATTTAAGTTGAGTCAGCATCATATGCATTGTAGTAATCGCGTCCCATGAGAATATCTCATATGTTTTCAAATAATAAAATAGAAAAAATACTTACAATATTCATTTTCTTTACAAATATGTAATCCGTCATAATACCTGAAAACTGACCATTGATAAAGGCATGTACTGGGCCCCTCAACTGCACTATGAGAGTGGGTTTTGGTCCTCCTCGCAAAAATGAATCCGATGAAGAAATTTCAACGTTGTTTCGAAAGTAAATTTAAAGGGATACTCAAACTCATGTATTAGAGGCACATTTGTTGAGCGTTTGATTGTCAAGTCAGAGAAAAGATTGAAAATCAGTATATGAAAAATTAGGAAACCAGTGGAAAAATATAAAAGTAAAATATTCTCTTAGTTCACTAATTTTCAACTAGATCCATTTCTTTGGAGGGTAAGAAATGTTGCAATAGAAAATAACGAAAATATGGAGAATATGTCACATTTAGGACCACTGTTTTGATTACAATCAAGCATCATACAAGATAAAATTAAGAAGAATTTTTCTTGGGAAAAAAAATATAACGCCAATTAAACCCACCCTACATTTCCACGGAATACTTAAGGATTAGGTTCACCGGGTAATGTACCACAGTTAATCACTGGCATCATTTGCAAAACAGAATTACTAGGCAACATTTGCGCACGTGACATTTGAGTTCGACCTTGATGATCACACAACCACATATTTATTAAGAAGCATACCACAAGAAACTAACAAGAGAATATTGTCCCAAAATAATTTTTTATGTATTTAATATAGGCCATGTCAGAATAAAATTTTACTAAGCTTACTATTACACGGTTGAAGACTGCATTTCTGCAATCAGTAAGAATGTTGGTGGACTAAGGAGGCAAATCATAGTGCCTGTTATTGAATGTCACCAATAAGGCCGAGTTGTTATGGAAGTTTGAGAGAAAATCTGAACACTTTTCGTGTCCTTTACAGAACACATGAGCCTGGAAAATGATGAGAATTTAGTAAACAGTAATTAAAATTTTGCTAATATAAAATGAAAAAAAAAATGAGATTATACAAAAAAACTACATATTTTTAAAGGTTGACCCCAAGTTTTTGGGAAAAAGATATGTTGAGTTGAGATTAAAGGCTGGCCTGCTGAAACAAACACATTAATCAACTAGTACCAGTTACAGGGCAAACCAGGTTTGTGTTTTATCAGTTAGTACCAGTTACTGAGGCCCCACATTTAATCAACATTGCCCTACTGCTCTGGGGTTTATGAAGCCAGAGGTTCAATTAGTTAATTGAAATTACATAGTTGATAAAAAGTCTATACAACTTCACTTAATCAATTATCACCTTTTTTTTTTCTCTTCTCTATCTGAAAAGTACAAATATTGTGGTGAAATTTTGAATTTTTTTGAGGTTAACTTAATTTTTGAGATACCACTGTTTTTTCAGAATCATTATAAGCCATATACCTGCATCTATAAGCCATAAACCACAGACTTGCATCCATAAGCCATAAGACATATACCTGGATCCATAAGCCATATACCTGTTCTTTCAGAATCATTTTGAATTTTGAATCTTTTACTAAAGACTCAAGATACTAAGGTCTCCTCCTATCATAAGCCATATACCTGCATCCATGCACCAATGGAGTTGCAACAATTAAAATGTTTATAAAATAATACACATAAAAGAATACCAAATCTTAAAACTAGCCAAAATAATATGAAAAATGTGGATTGTTGTCACCATTGACAACACACAAACCTAACAATATGAAAAATATAGTGTTGACGTTACACATTGGCGCATAATAATTGACCCATGACCGCCTCATGTGAGGAAAGCGTGTCAATGAAATTCATTCTTCAAAGTTTCAAGTGACAACACTATCAAAAATAAATCAATGTACATGTAGGTAGGGACAGACATGTCCAATTTATGTTATGTAAGGATGTTTTTACATTGAAGTTAAATGAAGAGATTGATTTTGTGTGTTCCTAAAGTTCAAACACCAAGCTACCATAGGAAAACCCAATTTCCAAATGAGTGGCTATAATGCAACTCATTGTCATTTTGTTAAAAGACCAAAAAGGGTATACTTTTAACATAAGGGGTCCAAGTTAGAGTCACGATTCAAGGACCTAAAGAGTGGTTGAGATTGAACCCAATAGAGGGCATGATTTTGGAAACTCTTCTCTTGAGTTGTTATATGATAAACCTTTAAAATGGGCAAGAGGCCGGTCAAATAGTCCACGCTTACTTTGGCTCACTGAGGAAAGTCTTCACTGAAGCAGTTGTTGTGGTCGAAGAGACCCTTGAATCCCCACATATCTATTATATAGATGTCAAAGAATTATACAATTCATTTATGAGTTTCCTTGTGGTGGTGGGGGGGGGGGGGGGGGGGGAGGGGGGAGGGGGCCCACTTATTGTTCCAAAATCATTCACCTCAGCACAATGGTAATTATGATCATATTCATTTTATTCTTAAAAGGATAAGGACATATATTCAAGACTTTCGGTTCAAGCATAGGGGTCCTTAGAACCCCTTATCTTGTTTAGGTATCTCAAATACTTCATGAAAATCTCATACTCGGGACTTCTCAAGTTCCAGTCATTCCTTAATGGGTAGAAGGAACTTCATAACTAGGTCAAGGCGGATCGGCCAAAAGTTGAACTTTCTTTCTAAGTTAACGTATTTTGAGGGTGTTAATGCAGACGCTCACAGTACGCAACAATTAAAAAAACCATATGTAATATATGATTACTATGCTTACAATGTCCCCTGACAATATGCTTACAATGGTAACTTATATATAATATATGCAATAATTAAAAAAAACATACGTAATATATTATTACTGTAACTTCATCTAGAACTTTTCACAAACGTCTAATGTGCAATAACCCAATTTTGAATTCAAACCATACGTAAAATACTAAAACAAAAGGTCTAAAAATGAAATACCTTGTCGGGGGGAGAAACACAACTCACTTATGATGCCTCCTCTTACAAAAACCAGTAATAATGTATGGGAAAAATTTCAATTTCAGAAAATGAAAACACGAAATACTGGGCGGAAATTGGAAGGAATATGGATGAAAATGAAGTAGGGGATGGATGAAAATGGAGTATCAATTTTTTCTTACCTTTAACAACAAAATTCCTGCTGAGAATGAGACCTTTTAGCCGAACCTGCTCCAACCAACTAGATTATGGATAAACCTTTACAAATTCCATTGTAAGCAACCTATGGAGGGATAAGGAAACAATAATGCTGTCTACAAATGCAACATAATATGAGTGCTTCCTTATTCAAAGTTCTAACATACAAATAATTGCCCATTCTGAATGCAGATGCTTAGGAATGTAATTTCTATGAAGAACTTGTTTCTTGTTATGTTGAAGATAAACAACTTCAACTTGACTCTACATTTGAACGAAAAAAATGTTTACAATCATAAGATAACCTGATTAAATTTCTAAACCCAAGCAATCCAAAGGTTACCTGATTAAATTTATTAAAATTAAATGATTCCAAAGTTCCAATTACTAATCATGCTAATAGAATACACCAATAGGGACTCATAAAAGAAGGCAAATTTCATATAAAAGTAATAATACAATATAAAAGCAAAAATTAATATAAAAGACCAAAACTACATATGTGGGCACCAAAACAATAGTGTTCCTCAAGTGAATCAACAAATCGATCTTCCTTAGGTGCCCCTCCTTCAACAGTGGCTGCATCAACCTATTTTTCACTGATTCAAATAACTCAACCAACTCCCCTTCCATCTCTAAAAATAAATATATACATGCATATATATTCAACACAACCAAATTTTAAATAAAACACATCTTTAAACCCTAATTTTTGGAATATCAATTTTGGTATACAACAATATAACAAATTTACAATCTACTGAACCTATGGAATATAGATTTGGGTAATGTAACAAAACCTTAATTTTTAGAGAAGAAAAGGATATGCTATAAAGAGATATAGTGAGAGAGAGATGGGGATTACTAGAGAACTCTTCGTCGTCTTCTCCTCACCGAATCTTCTTCGCAAAAAATTTCTCGAGTAGCTCTTCATTGATCTTCATAGCTTAAGCAAAGGTAGAGAGAGAGAAAGATCACATTGACCTACCCTTGAAAGATAGAGAGAAAGTTAAGTTTGGTAGAGAAAGAGTGGGAGAAAGCTTGGTAGAGAAAGAGAAGGGGATGGGTGTCCAACTACAAAATGAATAATGATTTCATTTTTAGTACTTTTTAAGGTATTTATATTTTAGTCAAGTGTGTTAAGCTTTGGCACACTTTTAAACAGTGCCAAATTTTGGCACGGTTTTAAAGTGTGCCAGATTGTCATTAAATCGTGCCAAAATTTGGCACAGTTTAAAACTGTGCCAGATTTTTAATATCAAGGTGTGCCAAATTTCTATTTTTGGTGTAGTGCACCAACATTAAAGTCTCCTATGATAAACCAAGGAAGATCAGTGTTTTGGGAGGTTAACTGACCAAGATCAGACCATAAACTTCTTCTATCAGTAGCAGTGCACTTGGCATATATTAATACCATGAATATAGTAGAGTTTATGAACTCTAAATCTACTTTGAAACAAAGTAACTGATCAGTGTTACAGGTAGTAATAACTTTTAAGTCATTTTTCCATAAGAACCATATTTTATTTGATATGTTTGAGGCACTATAAGGGAAATTCCACTTAAGTTTATAGTTTGTTATCTTATCAATTCCAACTTTAGGCTCTAATAAAGCAATAATAAGTAACTTGTATTTTTTAATAAGGTTTTTCAATCTTCTATTTATTGCATTATTAGCTACACCCCTAATATTCCAGCAAATGAAATTTAGCATTAAACTGTAGAATCATATTTTAAGGAAGAAGACTTACCAAAATCTCTGGTGATTCTTATTTAAAAAGGGTGATGGGGAGCTTGTTTAATTGGAATACCTTGTTTTGATGTCTTGTCAGGAGCTATAGAGATGTCAGGACCTTTCTTGATTTTTTCTTTTTCTTCTTTTGCCTTTTGAATATCCTTCCACTTTACATCAAGCCAGCTAGCAAACAGTTGCAAGTCTTGAATCATTGGAGTCTATTTTTTTGAGACATCAATATCTGATAAATTATCCTTCACAAAGGATGTATGTTTCTCTAATGGAGGTAATTTAGAAGCTTTAGGAGAAAGGTTAATCTAGTTAACAATTATAGTCTCCTAGATAGAGAAGTTTTGAGAGGACATCAACCCCTCCCGTACTAGCTTCCCCCTAACTTGTAATGAGTTATTTTGATAACCTTGGTCCTCCTCTTCTGGATTGGAAATTAATTCCTCTTGAAGAATTTCAAACCTATTAGGGAGCCTATCAGGTTGAGACTCTACCATTATTGATTCAAAAGGAATTAGATTATCCTTAGCCGTAGTAACAGGCAGTATGTCCTCTGTTGGAATTACTGCAGAACCTTTAGGAGGGACTTTTTCTACAGGAACCTAATTATTTTCCTTGTAATCATCTTGATTTCCCAATTACTTTTGAGGGCTCTTTGGAACTACTTTCTTTGGCTTTAATTGAGGAAATTTGATCATGCACTTGCTTTCAGAATGACCATGTTTCTTGCAGAATTCACAAAATGAAGGAATATTTTCATATACAATAGACTGCCAAAAATCAGAGTTACCACAACCTATCCGAATTCTATTAATTCTTTCTCTCAGAATGTTTATTTCCACACAAACTCTTGCTAAACTTGGTCTGGATATGGAAGCTGTTGATGCATCAAATTTAAGAGGTTTCCCAACTAGTTGGGCAATAGAGTATAAAGATGATTTCGCATAGAAATGTAATTGAAGGTTGGGTAGATTGATCCACTCTGGAACAATAGGAATTTATTCATCAGGTTTGAAATCAATTGAACACTTAAAAGTTCTCATTAGATACTTCCCAATGTACCAGAGATCTCTACGACAAAGTCTGACAGAATCTTCTTCACAATATAATCTTATAAGAATGTGTATAGAATCAAGAAGCCCAATGGAATATGTAGATTTCAGAGAAAAGGTTTGAAATATCCTTCGAATAAAATCATTTGGGGGTCTCCCGTGAGAGAATTTTCCCACATCTGAGTGTTTAAATGGTTCAACTAGGGTTTTAATGTCGTGTTGGGAGAATATAAAAACATGTTCTCCTTTTAATGTTGTTGGGTTCTTCAATTCCAGTTATTTTAATGGTTGATTCATGAGGATACTTACGAAATACTTAAACCATACTGAGTTAGGATCAGGTGGTTTAGGAGGAAATGTGGTTATGATTGAAGGTTGTGCCATGGTTTTGATAGTGGGAGAAGGATAATTCTCCATAATTTCTTGGAGGTTTCTTGGAGAAAGTGCTCATCATCCTGATTAGAATCAAGGCAATTAATGTAAGGCATAACAAGATACTCAAAATCATTATGTATTTCATTGATAGGAAAAATAGCATTAAGAACCTCATCATAGGAGGTCTCGATTACATCAGAGTGAGAGGAAAAAACTAAAGTGGAAAGGGGGTAAACATCAGGATTAGGTTGAATATCAGTAGGTGGCATATGTGCAACATGCCAGTTGATGAGAGGTATACCAGTATCTTTGATGAGGTAGGATGGATCAGATGATATAGTCCCTGAGTGGATCATGCAGAGTGCCAACCCTAGTGTCTACAAGTTAAAAGAATGCTCAGAGTCACTGTCCTAAGAATCCCTAATATCAGCGATGGCCTCTCTAGTGAATGGTTGTACACAATGTTGAGAACACTTAGCCCCTGGTTAGTGATCTTGAAAAAAGATCCCCATTCTTGGTTTCATTTTCTTGTCTACAAGGTCATACTAGGGCCCAGGGAAGCCGCAGAAGGGGAAATCTTCACCCTCTCTGATGAATCTTGCTTTTTGGGAATCTCCTGAGATAGTTCTGGCACTATATATCTTTATCTTTAGTCAAGGCTGATGGATCAATATGAGTTCTTCTTCTTATGGTTGATAGCCCAAGCCACAGGAAGGAAAGGCCTCCTTCAACATGATAGGTTCAGTTATCCATTTTTGTCTTTACCCTAGCCCCAGTACGGGCATGAAGTGAATATTCTTAAACATTTGAATTAAATTGATGTTTCTATGGGGATCATATTCTGGACCAACCCTATCTTTGAAGTCATCTCCTATTAGGAGTGGTTCCACCTGGAAGCCTGATAGTAGCATATCGTTCACCCCGTGTTGTATCTCGAGTTCTAGATGTTGTCACTATTACAGTGATAACTTAACCATTGGCAAAGAATTTTAATTTTTGATGGAGGGAATAAGACACACCTTTGATGCAGGGGAACCATGGTCGTCCGAGCAGCAGATTGAAACAGGCTGGGATATCGATGACATGGAATTCAATAATTAGATTTATAGGGCCAACCCTATTATAATTTTGATAGATCCCATTACTTCTCGGTGGGTGTTTTCATAAGCACGTATGACATCAGAGGTTGGATCAAGGTCGCTCACTTTTAATCCCAAACAGTTAAGGGTTCTTAACGGGAAAACATTCAAAGCTGATCCGTTGTCGACGAGTGAGAGGGGGACAGTTTTCCTCGTGACTTTAACAGAGATATTAAGGGCATGATTGTGGTTGGGACTAGTCTTAGAGATTTCCTCTTCGGAGAAGGAGAGAATTCGAGTAGAGGTCAGGGATCCAACTAGGTTCACTACTTCTTCTGTTGTGGTTGAGGGAGGAACTGTGGGTCCTGTGAGTATCTTGATTAGGGCATTTCGGTGTAGCTGGGAAGACATGAAAAGTCCCTATATAGTGATGTTATCTTGGGTGTTATTTAGTTGATCAAGTACCTTACTTTCTTCAAGAGTGATTTTTGGCATAGAGAGATTCTCAACACCTCCCCCTTTATCACTTGTTGATGGTTATAAGTTTGGATTTTGGTAATGTCTCCCCGACCTGGTCATGTGGTTCCTAAAAGAAGGGAAAAATAGAAACCATATTTATTCATTGATATCGGGTTGCTCAACTACCTAGTTGATCTCGCCTAGTATCTCCCCGAATGATATCATTCCACATAAGTTGGCTATCAGACTAGTCTTTCTTGATATTGCTCTTGATCTAAATCATCAGAATCGTCCCCCCCATCCGGTGGAAACGATATTATCCTTCCATGAAAAGTTAATACACTCTATAACTTCTATGGCCTCTTCGTATTATTCTTCCCATTCGATAGGGAAATGCAGGACTAAAGGGACCAGGTGCCCTCATAATTTCAAAGTGTCAAGAAGCTACGATTTGCTACAAATATCACCAGTCTGTCAAAACAAATCTTCCATAATGTGGACCAGGTCATCTAAACTGACTTCGTTGGCTCGCACTACCCAGTTTTCTGACTCTCAAGCTCATTTTTGAGATTCTAAGAACAACCCACTTAATCTCTGATAGTCGATGGTCATCTGGGAGGGAAATTTCAGCCCAAACTCTAGGAGTTGGTTCAACACTTCTAATAATTCCATATCTTTACCTCCAAAATGGGTACAGACAATGATTAATGCTCTAGTGAGGAGTGATAAGGTTTGATCGGCAAGGTTGGTAAGGTGTAAGAGGAAATATGGGCATGTTTTGAGAGGTTTAGGAGAGTATATGGGTATGACTAGTGATTTACTTGGCATTATTTGGGTAGATGGGTCGAATTATGAGTCTTTTTCTAAGAATATGGTGTTTACATGATTCGGGAGTGGATTATGGGTAGTGTTTGGTCTAGTATTAGCTGGTGGGGGTGATGATACCCCGATCAATCAGACTTTGGATTGTGTTTTGGAGATGGAAACATTGGTCGGTGGTATGTCCAGCAGTTTGGTGAAAGTCACAATGAGAATCAGGTTTGAAATTTTTCGGTAGTGGATTTGGTAACGGAGGAGGGTCCAAGGGTTTGATCAGGTTTTGGTTCAAGAGATCCTGGTAGACTTTGGAGAGAGGAGTGTGAATCTCGGTATATTCCTTTTGGATTGGGTTTGGGCGACTTTCTGGTTCCCACGAAGCGACAGGCTCAGAGATGTTATTGATAGTAGAGACTGGGGTACTAGCAGGCTTTTAAAGCTTTCTAGGAGAAAAATATCCATAGATTTTCTTTGGTTCAACTTATATTTTGGCAAGACCTTCAATTTCTACTCCTTATTCTCTGAGGGCTGGGAAGTGAGGGTAGTATTATCCTCCCATTATTTCTCGGACATGAGGTAGGAAGTTCTTCTTTATAATGCTGCTCTTCGGAAGGCCGATTTGTTCATGGTAGCTGCTTTTTCTCTCCATCTTACTATGAAGTTACTGACTGATTCCACAGGATTCTATTTAAGTAGCTCTAAATCACGGCAGGTAACCTCTAGCTCCTCATTGTACTTATACTGTGACATGAGGTCACGGGCAACGTCTTACCAACTGCAAATTCTGGATTCTTCATGGGATAATAACCAACGAAGGACGCTATCTTTCAAGTTATGTTGGAACATCCGAGCCATTATTTCTTCGGACGCCCCTAGGAGAGTTATGGATCGGTGATTACTATATAGATGAACGATCGGGGGTCCGCTCCCTCCAAACTTCTCGATATTGGGCGTCTTGAATTTTTCTGGTAACCTAGCTTTAGTATAGGGAGACATGTGGGTGTAGTCCATGTACTTAACAGATATTCTGACTTGGTCAAATTTCTTGGTTAGTAACGTGAGGTCTTACTTGACCTTGTTCAGTTCTTCCTTTTTCGAATCAATAGTAACGGGTAAATTAGCCCCGATCTGAGGAAGGTTTGTTATAGGAAACTGGGCTAGTGGCGGCCCGTTAGCAGGAGGAGTGCGTGGAGCACATGGAGCATGATGGTATTATATAAAAACCTAGATAGGCTCAGGTGTAGGCGGACCCATGGCGTGAGGGAAAATGATCACAGGATCTTCGGGAATATGGACCAGTTTTTCTTGCATCCCATGAACCTCGATTTGAAGGTTGTCAATTTTTGGAGTGAACTGAGCCAAAACCGTCAACAAATCAGGCTGTACATTCAGCACTTGATCCGTTTTCTCCATGAAATGTGGGTGAGTCTTAGACTCGGAGGAAGTAAGGGGACTGATAGAATTTTGGGGTGGTTTGACTGAAGATCGAAAACCAAGGGCATGTGATCGACTTGAGAAGGAGAAAAATATGGAATTTATTTTCGAAAAAGAAAAAGGGAAATTTGTTATTTTTGGAAAAGGTGGAAAATATTTTTGACAATTTTGGAAAAGATGAGGACGAAAATGTTATCTTTTTTAGGGAAAAGGAGGAAGAATATTTTGGTATTTCTGATAAAAGATGGAGAAATGTTTTTGGACACTCTTTGAAAAAAAAGAGAGAAGAAAAGACTAAAGACGGGTCTCAGCATGATTATTATGTTTATTAGGTTCTCACTTATGTCAAGTTCACCTAAATGCAAAATAAAATGCTGGACGGGACCCGAGCCTAGAAAAATTGGGTTTGCAACATATGTAAAGCTATGGTTGGACTTGTAACTAGGCTCACGGGTAGGGTCCCGTTTTAAAAATTGCATGAAAATTTGGGCGGAAGGCTAACCCAGAATTTTGACAAAGTTTTAGGTCGAAATCGAAAATATAACATGTGTGTCGTAGGCTTGACACCTATATGCGGGAAGGCATTGGTTGAGTGAATTGGAAAGGGTTCCCCCCTTTGGTGTGACTTACACAATATACTCTTTCTTTCGAGGGAAACCTATATGTGTGGACAAGCCAATTGATATACCTGAGTGTACATGAATTTCCTCACTATATACCTCGTGGGGACGATATGTGTGAGAGAAAATTCAATATACTCAATGTATGTGATGAGTTCCCTACGATATACCTCCCGTCATGACTTTGGTGAAGGGGTACGATGCGGGTGAATTGTTCGATATACGTCGAAGGTACTAGTCCAATGGAAGGTGAGATTCATATCTCTTAGGATATCTGTGACTTGCCAGACTAGCGCTCATCACGAAGTGACTCTCCAGTTATGGGACAAAATTTGGTCAATAACAATGCTCTTTGTTGATGTCGTGTGAATCATGCATGATTCTTTTATTAGTATCTTATGGATAGAGTATCTTTTTCTTGATCATGCCAAACAGGGAGAAAAGTACAAGTACAAATAGTAAAGCCATACCAAGCATGGATCAATGATCTTTGAGTGATGTGTAATTATCTACAAGTGAGTGTGTGATAAGTGAGCATGGATATATATAAGTGGAGTTGTGTGCTAGTGACACCTAAGCATGGATTTCTAAGTAATGTGTGCAACTTGTGGATATATGTGATCCTAGGCGCACGTGGTATGAAGTGTACATGGAGAGTCTTCTTCAAGTGCGTGAATAGTAGTATAAGCATGAGGTACAAATGAATATTAAAGTGGAACATGAAAATGGGGGGGGGGGGGATATACAAGAAAACAAAACACCCATGTAAAGAGAGTCTGGCCCTCTTAAAAATAGTCGCCAGCAGAGTCGCCATTGTTGTCATCCCGGGCGGTGCGTGACATTCGTTCCGGGGGAGAATGAGGGGGATCCCTCGAGGAAGAACTTTGTCGCGGTCTCAAACCCTCTCTCTTCGAAAGGTGATTCAGCCGTCGTCGGTGTGAATGTAAAGAGATAGAGTCGCCAACCTATTTTGCACAAAACAGGAAAAAGATCATGTTGCCACTTCGAAAGAGCGTCATCAAGGACAAACTGATGCATACGAAACCAATAGATCGGAGGTCTAGGGGAGAAGTTACGGAATGGGAAGGTGTTAGGAACCCATCTCTCCCTTTCGATCTCTCATGGGCAAATGTTAATAGTTTCCTGTATCCCCGTGAAGTGTGTGCATTTGTTTATATAATGGAGATTGGAATCGTTTGACCCATACCATGGAAAAGATAGGGTGAGGTCATCTACATGAATATTCCTAAAATGATAATAAATGTAGAAGATAGAATATGGGTGTTCATTGTGATATTGATCATTATTAGGAAACGATAATATGTGTGGGATGAAACACGAATAAGCATATTATATGTATATGTATGCTAGTTATGAAAAGGTGGGATTTTGAGAAATTTGGAAAATAAGAGAAATTGGAAAATTAGAAAATTGGTCTCGATTCTTGGATTTTAATCCTAGATGCCTACGTAACCTAGAAAGGCATCAAAGTCCCGTAGTTCAGATGTAGGATAGGGGTGGGGTTTATCCCATAGATTCAAAAGGAATTTTGTTATGTGTGTACGTGTAGAAAATGTGTTTTTGGTTTTAGAAAAAGTGTGATGGATAATTTCTTTCGGAATTTACGGGTGTAACCCTCTTTTATTTCTTTTAGGGTTTTATATGGAAAATAGAGTATGTGCAATATAGTGATAAAAGCGCAGATGTTAAATATGTATGAACTAAAGTGAAACTAGATTATGAATATAATGTAACTTATGCAAAAACAAGAGATTTAAAAGAGAAGGAGAAGGAATTGAACCTTACTTGGAGCTTAAGCTTGGATCTTGGATGAATTCCTTTTAATGTTGATGGATGTTGATGAGAGAGAAGGATATTTTCCAAATTGGGTGTGGAAAGGATAGGTATTTGTGCTTGAATGGAATTTCCTATATGGGACTTCGCTGATTTCGAGAGAGTGTTGCTGAGATCACTGATGTTGATGGGGTTTTGCTGTCTCTTGGGAGTAAGGTCTTGGACCTTATCAATAGGGTCAGTGGGGTGCCTATCGATAGGTTACCCTTGACATTGTGCCGATAGGCAGAGTTTTGGACCTGTCAATTGGCAGTCTCGTGAAGACTTTTCTAAAAAAATGATCATAGCGCACAAACCGTTGATCCAAATAATGCACAGGGCATACCATTAAAAATATATTTAAGATCCCTTCGAGAGTCTTTTGGACTTCTCCAGGGTCTGGGAGTTGACTTTGGGTCAAATGTGGCTCGAAAGCGCACGTCGGTCCTTTGGACGAGAGATCGTCGGACGTAAATAGATCGTTCGTTCGTATGGTAAGTCAGAATCATTCACAAGGTGGACGGGTGGAAAGGTTAGGAGATGTACTTTGACATTCCAAAAAGTTTCTCTTGGTTTGCAAAGTTGACCTTGGTCAAATGGGGCTCGAAAGCTCCCGGTGACCTCTTGGAGTAAAACAGATCGTTTGTCCGTACCATAGGTTAGAATCGCACACATGGGGATCATTAGAAAGGGTATTCAGTGCCCATAGGAGACTCATCTAGTCTCATTCGATCTTAATAGTTGAATTAGGTGAAATAGAGTTCGGGAGCACCTGGTGGCCTCCTGATCGATTTTTGGGGGAAAATTGATTGTTTTGTCCAAACGGTTTTGCAATTTCGCACATGGGGTGAACCGTTGGAAAGGGGTTTGAGTGCCTTTAGAAGATTTAAAGAGCTCTCACTCTGACGGTGGACTTGACTGGGGTCAATTCAGGGCCCGTGAGCTCCCGATGGCCTCTAAATCAATTTTTGATAGTGAAATGGTCCGTTCGTCTGAACCATTACGCCAATTCATGCACAGGGCAGACCGTTGGAAAGGGTATTTGGAGCCCATCAAAGATTCAAAGAGATTTATCTCTGACGAAAGAGTTGACCGAAGTCAAATGGGGCCCAGGGGCTCCCGATGGCCTCTAGATCAGTACTCAGAGTGCGACCTAGGTTTGCGGTGGAAAGGGGAAGTGCTAGGGGTTTAAGGAGATATTTAGGGGGTCCTATAATGTGGTGTTTATAACTGTAGGAGAGAGTTTATTATCAAAGGCATGCAGGTAACGATCAACTCCACCACTAATTAGAATGAATGGAGAGAGAAATACATTGTGAAAATTGTAGGTGCTTAGATGTCATCCGCACCCTAACCCTTAGCCAAAAAAGGCTTGGGTCTGAGGAAGGAATACACAATGATAGAGTGAGAAACTTCCTCAACAAAATATGATCATAGATCTCCAATGAGGAAGAATAGATGTGATCAAGATGATGTATGGAGTTCTTCTAATTGGGACCCAGACAACCAAATAGTTAGCTCGCACGAATCTTATAAACTAGATGAGATCCCCATTTGCTCAGTGTTTGGAGGAGGTGGAACCTCCCAAGATATTCACTATATGAGTATTCAATATTTAAAATGGAAAAATGGATCCAACCAAATATATTAGGCAATATTTCCAAGCTATGGTTTTCTTGGTCAATAATTATAAACTTATGTGTAGGAGTTTCCCCTCAATTTTGGGAGACATCACTTATAAGTGGGTTGAGGAGATTCCTACCAAACCAATCACCAACATCAAATAGTTGGTTAAATCCTTCACTACTTGGTTCATCACCACCAGTTCACATAAAAAGAGAATGGATGCCTTGCTTATCCTCAAGAAGAAGTCAGAATGTAAGAAGCAGGTCACCGTAGTGCCCTTTAAGATTGGCCTTCCCAGTGAGTCCATGCTTTGCAAGTCACTAACCAAAAGGGTGACGACCAAAATCGATAACCTCATGTCCGTGATTGAGAAATATAAAAATATGGAGGACGTCTTTATCAAAAGAGACCAATATGTTGGTTGATAGATGAAAAATGACACTAGGACCAAGGAACCTGCACCCAAAAAGGCAGGTAAAAGACATAACAAATCTAGGAAATTTGGTGAGAAAGTGGATCAGACCAAGGCCTATCAGGTGATAAATACTGACTTTAAGGAGACGATTTACAAGATCCCACCAAATATAGAAGGCAATCAATATTTCAAATGGCCCAGGAAAATGGTTGGAGACCTCGCAAAGAGAAATACAACATTAAAATGATCTTATCATAAGCATCATGGAAACAAGACATATGATTAAAAGGATTTAAATTCTCATCTAGAGGAGATATTCCAATCAAGGCACATGGGAGGCTAAGTTGAACTGAAGAAAAATAAAGAGAAGGCTGCAACAAAGTAATAAACAAACAATGTTTTGGATGAGAACAAAGAGGTTCGCATGTCCATCATAATTCATAGGGCATCAAATCTTGACCAAATTAAATGAAACATTTTTAGGATGGATATGAAGAAGGTAAGTGTAGTCATGGATACCTTTCAAATAGACCCTTGCAATCCCATCATGGGTAAGAGATGCCGACTTGATGAGGTGGATCATACAAAGCATATAATTTTTATCGAAGAATATTTTGTAGGAGTACGAACACTTTACGGTGATGCATTAGTAATTTCTTTATGAATAGATAACTAGCACATCGACAAACTTTTGGTTGACCAAATAAACTCATATGAAACTATGTATGTTTTTTTTTCAATAAGCTCAACCTCCACCTAAAAGATCTTAAAGAGGCCACTCTACCATTAGTCATCTTTACTAGAAATATGAATTTACCATTAGGAAAGGGAGTACTACCTGTCAAGCAGGGGGTAATGTCTAAGTTAATTGAATTCCTAGTTTTTCATATCAATTCACTATACTATTCCATCCTTGGCAGTGGATGGATCCATTTAGTGAAATTCGTGCCATCGGCCTACCCCTAGAAGCTGAAATGCTTACTAATAAGGGGTGATGGAGATAAGAAGAAACTGTGCTTATTCTAGGCAGTGCTTCATCGCAACGTTCATACCAAAATAACAAAAAAAAGAAAGGGTGGAGGAGTTTTGTCGTAGGGGAGTCTTTGCACCAAGTGTAAATTGAATCATGGATGACTTGAGTGGATAAAACTTATGGCGCCCCCGCTAACCGGGTCATAAAATCTTTGGATGAGGTACTAGTTGATTCTGACCACCTGGAGAAAAAGTTACTCATTGGTAGTTTTGTCACCAACGAAGAAAAGAAAGAGTTTTAAATTTCATGAGGTTTAATCAAGAGGTGTTCGCAAGGCAGCCGCATGACATGAGGAGCATCAACATATAAATGATGTTCCATAAGATACATGTTGATCCATCCTATTCACCTATCACTCAAAATGCCATTGAACAGCCTGAAAAAAGGCCATGACAGTTGAAGATGATGCTGGGAAACTTATGGATATAAGGTCCCTTAAATAAGTTCAATTCCCTGAATTGTTATCAAACCCAGTTGTGGTAAAAATAGTAATAGGAAGTGGAGAATACACATCAACTTTATCGACCTGAACAAAGCTTTCTCCAAAGACAGTATTCCATTCTCAAAGAATGACTAGTTAGTCGACGTCACTGCAAACCAAGGATATCATCATATTCCTATATTCAACCCAGACAAAAAAGACCTCTTTTATCACCACACTTGGACTTTATTAACACACCACATTTCCTTTTAGTTTGAAATACGTATGGGTGACTTACTAGGGATTGGTTACTAAAATGTTCAAAAAAATTTGGCAACACTATGGAGGTGTAGATTGATGATATGTTAGTAAAAATCAAGAAGGAGACTGACCACTTAGAAAACCTCAAGATATCATTTTATTTACTCTGGATTTATCGGATGAGGATTGACACTACAAAGTGTTCCTTTGGAGTATGATCTAGTAAATTCTTCTAGTATTTATCCAATCAAAGGGGAATCAAAGTCAAACTCAACCATCAGACCACCAACAAGGTGTGAAAAGTTCAAAAGTTAATTGCACTGATCATCGCCCTCAACTAGTTTATCTCCAAATCATCTAAATGATGTAGACCATTATTTTAAGTGTTAAGAAAGGTGAAAAATGAGGTTTGGAATGAAACATGTGAGGTAGCACTATAATTAATTAAAAGGTATCAGGGAATCCCTCCAATCCTTTTAGTCCCTTACAAATAGGAAATCTTATACTCATAACTAGTTGTCTTAAAACGTGCACTCAACTCGGTTTTAGTCTGTGCGAAAGAAAATGGGAATTCCCCAAAATACTATGTAAAACTTTGGTTGGATCAGTGGTATCTTCCTCTTAAAAAGATATATTTTATCGTGGTTGCACTCAAAAGCTGAAGTACTACTTAGACGGGCACTCTATCATAATATTGACTTCATCCCCGATCAAGGCTGTTCGCCAAAAGGTCAACCTATTTGGATGAATATCCAAACGATTTTTTCAACTAAGAAGGTTTAAAATTCACTACAAACCTAACGAAATAAAAGTGTTGCTTGGAGGACTAAGGAAGACATTATTTCTTAGAACTAGCCACGTAGAAGTGTTTTGTGATTTAAGGATTGTCTCCAATAAGATAAATAAAGATACGAGCGCATGTCTGCCTATATGGAGAAAATAAAAGAGTTGGCTGCACAATTTTAAGACATACTCATCCAACGGTTTCCCGAGGAAATAACAACAACGCAGATACCTTGGCAACATTGTTATAACACCTCACTTATTAAAATAATGGGTGGACAACCCTCTACTAAATAAAACATGAATCACATTTGGCTTATTCTTAGAATCACCATCGACAACAAATTAGTTACTTACCACTTATTATTGGATTAAGTCGTGTGTCAATTTTATCTTTATTAAAGTGACATAACACAACATAAATGTAACTATAACTTATTCAAATAAATAAAAAATCCACATTCATATAACTAGTTTGAAAAGGAAATCAATTACATGCTAAAATTTACTGAATAAACCATCGGTATAACATCCATACAATAATCTCCATAATGAAATAAAATAAAATGGAGTAAGATTGTTCGACATGGAAAATAAGCCCAAATAGTAAAGAGATGGACAACACGCCCAAATAGTAAAGAGACTAACTCTGTTTTAATTTCAATCATAAGAAGCGAATAAAGCAAAGCCCTGCAACACTCCATAGCTGTCGCAGCTCCGATACCTTTGAAAGATCCTTATTCTTCGCGTCCCTATGACCGGACACCAAAAAGTTTTTGAAAATATTTTGCTATGGGTCAGAGCCCAAAACTTTTGAAAATATTTTTCAAGTAATTAAAATGAATAAATAAATATGTATGCATTCTTTCATAGTTAAACTGGTATCACACTCTCATGAGGTAATACTCACCCCTAAACTATAGTGCGCACCTAACGTATTCATTTTAACTTCCTAGTTATGCTATCCCTCCTAACTAGTCTAAAAAAATCCTTAAGTTCATACGCTACCCTATCACACCTATTGCCTAATAGTAGTTTTCACATCCGCTTAACCAATATAATTCTCAATTATAATTTATTACTTTATTTCCAATAACTTTCACTAGTTATTACATAACTATCCACCACTTATGTCTCAAGCCCGTATATATTTTTTTGCACATTTATATACGTATTTTCGTCAACAATACAAACGCACATATGTCATGTATAACCTCTATCCCCCAAAGTAATAGCTCACTAGATGCAGATCTCTAAAATGCTATTATGCTCTAGGTCATACACACATCAACCTGGGCTATCGGGTCAGACTCTAACACTGATCTCGATAAATTGTAAATGTGTTGGAGGCGGTCATAGTCCATCGATACTGAGTCATAACCATACCAAAATTACCTCACTTAGAACTTCCACCTTATAAGGGCACATGGATGGCTCTATGACTTGGGGTTGAAACTAAGCCTGTTGATATTCACTAGGTAAGATCATCCACATCGCTCAACCTCCGCCGATAGCACTTGAGTGGTATGTTCAAATAATTATACCATTCACACACACACACACACACACACACACACACACACACACATATATATATATATATATATACGTGCCTATCATTCGTAGCGCTTAGCCTAACAATTTTGAATATCATTTCCATTCTCAATTATTTAACTATTCACTTAATTAATTAATTAATTTTCAAAATATTAATTCTAGATATTACAAATTCTCAAACAACTCGCATCCCAACTTTCTCGAATTTTTAGCATACATTCATCTAACAAATTCCTGAGTATAACTTATTCCCAAATACTCTAATTTGCACCCTGCGTAAAAACCCAATTAACCCAAGGACCTAACACCAATTAATTAAATTTCCAAAAGTGCTCAATATTATATTTTGGATTTCTATTATCGCTATATATCCAAATTATGTCTCCAAATAATAAAATAACCCCATATCATTTACCCAGTAGGTCTGAATCGATTCAGCTTCTTAGCCCGAATCGATTCGCTGTCGAATCTATTCCGCTAGGAGGGCCAAATTGATTTGCTTTTGGGTAGTGAACCAATTCTACATGTAAAAATAAATTTTCACCATATATCATCAATTCTTTTACTATATAAGGCCAATATAAATCCAATTCAAAAATTTCCAACAATCCTAAACACGATTCTAATTGTTTCTACACTTAAAATCATTATTTCATCATTTGATTCACGGGATTCAGAACTAACATTAGAAAGTCCATTATTAGATAATTAAATCACATACTTATGATTTTTTTTTCGATCTTTCTCATTCAAGATTCATTCTTAATGATAAGCACCCAAAACTGTAAAATTTATGCCCCGAATAGATGTATTTTAGTTGCTAATTCTCAACAATATGGGTCTTATGTGCTTAAATGTTTATTTTGTAAGTCAAATGTGCAGTGCAGAGTTTAAACGCTTAAATCAAAGCAATTGTGTGCAATATGGTGCTAAATACCTTGTCCCGTATCCTAGCCTACCCTTACCTGACCCAAAACCTAACCCAAAGCATCATCCCATGCCTGTGTATGCTTAGTTTGTGTCTTTCTATATTTTTTAGATTTTTAGTTTGAGTCATTTTATTTTTAGGTTTATTTTATATTTATTTAGAATTTTTAAGTTTTAATTTCTATTTTTATATTTTATTTTTATTAATATTAATTTATTTTATTTTGACTTTTATTAGCTTTTAGTTAGTCTTATTTTATTAGGATTAATTTTAGGAGTTTATTTTTAGTTTATTAGATTTTATATTTTACGATTCTTGTTTTCATATTTTATTAGATTTTTCCTTTTTTTATTTCTTTTGTTTTATTATTTTAGGATTTTATTTTCTTAACTTTGAATATTTTTATTTTAATGTTTTTTAGTTAGTTAGATTTTGTTTGATTTTTTTTAGGTAGTTAGTGTTATTTTTGATATCCAAATTAAACTCACACACACCCTACTTCCATACACACTCACCTATACCTAACTAAACCCTCACCCTCACACACGTACTCTACACCCTCACTCACACTAAAAAAAAACCATCTACTATTCATCATCATCCACCCACCAAACACACATACTCTCTCTCATCCCACCATTAATCCATGGAAAACCCACAACAATCCAAACCTCCAACCTTCGCACACACCCATACCCATTTCAACCCTCACAAGACCGAAACCCATCAACCCGACAACCATCCTTACTCCTTGTGATCCCAACCGTCGTCGAACTTTCTCACACCGACGATACCCAACAACCCCCTGCCGACGCCGCCGTCGGCGATTCCTCCAGCACCCAACTCCGACGTTAAACCCGTCGTCGACCCAGGACCGCGACTCCCCTTATACCTCCACCAGTCGCTGACCAACCAACAAACCCATCCACTTCCTCTGCCAGTCCAAATCGCAACGTCATCTCCGACCTACCCCTGCTCCGATCCGCACCTGTCTACCCCCGTCGGCATCGCCCGCCAACCCGAAAATCACGCCGGCAACCCTACCCCGCTTCCACGCATACCCAAAGCCCCAACCCGAGACCGCCCTTGCCGGAACCCAGAAACGGCAGTGCTACACCCCCTCTCTGACTAACTACAACCGACAACGCATATACCCAACAAACTTCCTCCCACCATGCCAAGATCTAACCCAAAATCGTGTACCTTCTACAAACCAACACAAGCCAACAATTCCAAACCCCTTTATCCCACATGCTTAAAAAACCCACTTAACCCTCTTTTTACCCAAATACCCTCAAATTCCCTTTTTACCCACTTTCCTAAAATACCCCTTTAACCATATCAGATTTTATTCTCAAATCTCAACATTTTAGTTATAATACCCATTTTAGATTCGAACTAGAGATAGGGGTTTCTTAAGTAGGATATTATAACTTGAATTTCAATTCTAAATTTATTTTCTAATATTTATATAAATTTTAATTGATCGATCCTAGCGGGTGATTAATTGAAAGGAGTGTAGATCTGTTTTTCTAGAGTTGTGAGGTGTTAAACTTAATTTTTTAAAAGGTTACTATTAAGATTACATTTGCAACGAGAATTGATTTGTAATGTTGATATTAATTTGGGAGAATTCAAATAATTAAATTAATTAATTAGAATAGCTAAAATTTGTGGTGTAATCCCACTCCTTGATTGTTCTCACAATTAGTTACCTCACTTTATCTCTTATTTTAGTTTAGACTCTATTTTTCATTTTAGTAACTTTCTAGTTAGTTGTTATTATATCACATTTAGTTTAGTTTAGTTTAAATCATCACCTCACCCAATTGTTTTAATATTTGAAAAAGCTGAAAAAAGTAGAAAAATGAAAAAGCACAAAAAGAGAATAAAAAGTGAATTACAATTGAGTTTGTCTCCAACTTACCCCCTTGGAAGTGGATTGATTCCCTTACTTACCTCTACACTTGAGTTATTATATATTTTGTATGTAATTCAAGGTTTTTGACTAACTTTGCTTTGAAAAACGACATATAAAAACAAAGTTAACAAATGGCGCCTTTGCCATTCTTAGGAGTGCGAAGCACTCAGAGCGGATTTCAACTTGTAGTCCATTTATTTTTCGCACTTTATTATTTTTTTTGTACCATTTTTATTTTTTTAGAAGGCTTGTATTAGGAATTTTATCATTGATTATATTGCGGTGCATAGAGACACCTTTATTTTATTTTTCATTTTAAAAATTGTAATAATCAAAGACAAGCGTGATAGGAAAACCGAACAAGGTAGAGAGAGAGGGCGTCCAAGGCGAGGATTTAGAAGCCTCTCTATCTTCGGTCGGTACGACTGAGATAGGCGTGATCTTCCTCCGGTCGACTCAAATTTTTTGGCACCCTACGGCCTAAAAATCGTGGGAGGCATATTTCTTACACCCTCGCACCTCTCGTGTTAGCGAGTCAATTTTGTGTGCTCTTGTGTGATTTTATTTTTGCATTTATTTTCGAATGGTGTGATAAATTAAATTGCTAAGACCTACAACCGGTCACTCACGAGAAGGGATTTCATCACCCGACTCACTCGCTACCAATTGTGTGCTACCCTAGCCATCACTAAATTTAAAATCAATTAACTAGGTAGACCAATAGGAGAAAATTTTGCAAAGGCGGTCACTCATATAAATTCCGTGATTTTTTTATCACCCGCGGACTTAATTAAAATTTGACTACCCACTCACAAATTTTGAAGATAAAATTAGCTATGTGCTAGTTAAGAAATTTTCTTGACTTGTGTGTGTGTGTCCAATTCATTTTTTGCTAGTCGGATTTTAGTTAGTTCGTGCAAATTCATAGAGTCCATATTTTTTCCCCCACCTTTTCTTCTAATAAAAAATCCAAAAATATTTTTCTTCCTTTATTTTTCTTCCAAAAAAATCCAAAAATATTTTCTTCTATTATTTTTATAAAAAATCGAAAAATATTTTCTGTCTTTCCTTTTGCACAAACAATTTAAAAAAAAAACTCCAAAAAAAAATATTTCTCTCCACATGGCCGAAGGACGTCCTTTACGGGACTACTTTGGTCATTTCCCATTGACACTTGACACGTGTGAGAGTGATCCCGAGCCGTCTCTTTATTAGATTTGTCGTGGTTTCACCTCTCTCGCGAGTACCGTTGGTACTCTTGACCCATCTATGCATGGACCTCCTATTCCATCACCCTCGGTGTTAAGTGTCGATGTTCCTCATCCTTTGTTGTTCACCCACTGTTATTATGCCGATCACATGTCCCCTGAGTGCCCTTACATTACATATCCATCTGAACCCACCCTGGAACATGTGTATCCATATGACACTGTTTCGGAACCCACCTCGGCCCATTATCCCGATGTATATAATCCCGAGTTGTGTGAGTACCCCAGTTATTTGTGGAGGCATGATCACCCTTCCACGCAATACGAACCCCAACCCGATGTTGTGGATACTCAAACGTTCCCACAGTTGTCATGAAAACTTGTGCACCCATTCACGATGAGTACCCTCACTATGCACCCACTGAATATCAACCAATTGTCCATCACGAAAGCGATCCTTTCATGTATGATGAACTTAACCCCACTCCACCCACTTCATTTGAGTATTCTCCATATAGTCATGATCATAGCGAGTTGTGTCACTACACCAAAAACAGAAATTTGACACACCTTAATATTAAAAATCTGGCACAGTTTAAAACTGTGCCAAATTCTGGCACGGTTTAATGACAATGTAGCACACTTTAAAACAGTGCCAAAATTTGGCACTGTTTAAAAGTGTGCCAAAATGAGTACTCTTTCACTAAAATATAAGATGACCGAAAAAAATAAATTTGACTCAGTTTCCTATCCCGTTCTCTCGTCCCTTTCATTCCCAAACCTTCCCGCGCATCTTTTTGGTACACCTCCTCTCAACTCTCTCTCTCCGTTTCTCATTGTTGCTGTCTTTTGGTATACCGACACTCAACACTCCCCTTCTCTCATTGTTGGTCCGCGCTCTCTCTCTCTCTCTTTCTCTCTCTCTCTCTCTCTCTCTCGGTGCTCAGCTCTATGACCCATATTTTCAGGTAATTTTCTAACCGAAGTCTTTACAAATACAACCTAATAATATGCCTCTCTTTTCAAGTTGATAACTATAGTTATTTAGTATGTTCAATCCGCGATTTGGTCAACGGTACTCGAGATTTGCTCTGCAAAGGTATTCACAATCTGCCAAAGTTAGGGTTCAAAGTATTTTTGGAAAGGTATCAAATCTGATCCTTGAATTTAGGTTTTGTGATTTGATCCTATTTTTGCATTTTTAGGGTTTTATATATACATTTTTAAATATTTTTTTTGAATGTATGAGTTTTCATTACAAATTGAATGTTGGTAATGAAAAAAAACAACTCATTGATTTTTGGATGGAGCTTGGAATATTTTAGTGGTAATCTATGTTTTTATGTTCGTACCCTACTATTTAAACAGCATATTAATTCTAATTCGTATAGATTATAGAGTTTTAAGAAAATTTAAGTGCTAAACATTCAATAATAATGTAAAAAAACAAATTTAAATAGTAAGAAGACACCCCCGCCAATTAAATGATAAATGAGATTTTTTGTTGAAAATTTAAGAAAAAGTAACTTTCCCCACACATAGTTATTTAAGGTTCAAGGTGCATAAAAGCGCCAATGTCTTCTTAGAGCCTAGGTGCAAGGCGAGGCGCGTGCCCGATCAAAGTGAGGCACACATTATACAAGACATAAAAAAATTGCATATCTATAATAATATAGCATAAATTATTATTGTGCAAGGTCATGAAGAGACACATAAGATGATATATCTATTATACCATAGGGAAAAACACATATAATCAAATTCAAAAATTTATTTAACATTGTAATCATCAAATAATCAACAAAAGCAAAGATATTAATATATTTAAAACAAATGAGTCAATCGGAGATGCCATAATGTTGGACTTTTTTTTGTTCTTTTTGCCTAAGTAGTGACTAGTGAGAATGATACACTTTCATCACAACTTATGCTTGACTTTTGTTAGTTTTTGGGTGGGAAATGGTTCAATTCTCCATAATTAATTGAAAAATACGTAATGTCTACATATTAATTGATCGATTCTTGTATTGGAGCATCTTATAGAAATTGTTTAACAAGGCTTAAGCACACATTAAGCCCGGAGCCTAGGTGCAAATGGCGCGCACCTTACTGAAGGTGCCTTGCTTGAAGTGAGGCGAGGCTCGATTGCTGCGCCTTAGTGAGCCTGGAGCCTAGGAGCGTGCCTAGGCACGCCTTTAGCAACTATGCCCACACATAGCTAGTCCATTAGCAATTAAAGAATAAATGGTGTGTCTCTCATCATTAGCCTCACAAAGCAAGCAATTTGGGTCCACCTCTTGGATATTCTTAACTAGGTTCAACTTGGTAGGGAGAATGTCTAATATGACCCTCTATAGAATGAAATTATGTTTGGGCGTCCCTATAGAATCCCACACCATTCTAGCCCAAATAACATTTTACGTTTAGGGCGGAGTTTCAACTTTTGTTTAATGACTTAAGAATTAAACAAAGAGTTTAACACTTCCATAATGGTGACAAATAACATTGGGGGGATGGGATCTCATTGTCTCAACCCTCTCTTGCATTTGAAATACCTTACCAGTGAGCCATTGATAATGAAAGAGTAGATAGGAGTAGTGATGCATGTAAAAATCCACTCTAAAAAGGTGTTAGGAAATCCTACATTCTTTATAATAACTGTAATGATTCGCCAATTAACACTATTGTATGCCTTTTGGAGGTCCACTTTCAAAGAGCATCAATAAATAAGGTCCACCTCTTATTTGCATTAGAATAACACTAATGTATGCCTTTTGGAGGTCCACCTCTTATTTGCCTTTTGTTTCCAGTGCATTTCCTCAATTGCAAAATGTTTATATTACCTTCATATTTCGCTTACTATTTTTTGTGCAAGTCATCTTTGCATTTCTTATATTCCTCCATTTTCTCTGATAGAAGGTAAGAGAAAGATAAAAAGTCCTCCACCGTTGGAATATGAAGACTCTATTTCAAATATAACTCCTCTATGTTCTTCTAATGCTTTCAATGCTAGGTCTAATTTTGAGTCAGAGTAGCAGGTAATTTCTCCTTTTGGTAGAGGTTTGCACCAATCACAGTGTTTTCTTCACTCAATTCCTTGTTTTCCTTCTCTTCATATCTTTCATCTAGGATGCAAACTTCTTGGCTGGTCTTTAAATCATCCTTCTTCTCCTGATTATCCTTTTTAACTTGGACTATTATCTCTCACGTTGCTAAAAAATTCAACAACTTTTAGGATTCAAAGAATCATCTTTAGAAACTGTTGAAAACCCTCATGATCTCATTAAATAGTTGCATTTGCTTGAGTTTACACAATACATATAGTGAGTTTACACAGTACATATATTGATTTTACATAGTACATTTGATACAAAGAGTTAACATAGAATTGTGATGCTATTGATATATCCATTGCATAACTTCACCTTCACGGTTTCATATCAAAATCTTCGACATTTTTATAACTCAAAGTAACTGTTTGGGTATTGGAAATCAGCACTCAGTGAGGTAATCCTTCATTTTGATTTTGATGTTATATATTACACTATAACTAGATTTTATTCTTGTTGTAGCTTATATGGTCTTAATTAGGTTTCATTTTACATCATTTACGTAATTAAATTTTCATAGCATGTTAGTTGTGCCAAGTTTACAAACGAATCTAATCTTAAGTTTACAAATGAATCTAATCTCACCGATGTGAATTACTGCACCCCAGATGCTTTTGGTGGTGCTTGGATTATAATCCCAATGTGAAAAAATGATCAATATGATCTTTTTTCTCCAACTATTTCAAGCTTATGGACGGTACTGAGTTTGAGTGTGCCTCGCATTTTGCATTGCTATATATATATATATATATATATATATATATATATATATATATATATATATAACATAAGCAGTGCTCCTGCTATATATAATCTCAACTTTAGGATTATAATAGCAGCAATATGCATATATGCACTGGCATATATGCTGCATATAAGCATATGCATATATGCAGATTGTATATATGCACTGGCATATGCACTGCATATATATGCATATGCATATATGCAGGCAACATATATGCTGGTCATGATTCCTCATACATACTTTTTTAAATATACTTTACTCAACAAGAAGTTATCCATGAATGGTTTTCAGAGTGATATTTAGTTGTTGGCAATTACATGTGATGAGATTTAGGTATGAGCTGTTTAAAGAATGTGTATGAGTTGTAAGTTTGAGAGATAACATAGGATTGTTTCTAAGGGTGTGTAACTCTTTATAAATGGATTAATCCATTTTAGTTATAAACCATAGTAACTAGATATTATTTGTATTAAATTTAAACCATGGTTACTCATATTGACTCTAATTTGTTTGACACTTAGTTGTTTTGTATTTTTTTTTCAGTTTCCAAGTAAATAAACAGGTCATAATACTCAGTTGTAACAAAAGTGGTAAAGTCAAAAGAGGCAAAAAATGTGGAGATTCATAAATATCCAAGGTAGAAGAGTAAAGAAAGATCGGAGAACTGAATAGGAGGAAGGCCTTAGAGCAAAAATGTTGTGCTGATCATTTGTTTCAATAGTTGGGAGAGGATATATGGATGATTGGGAAAGGACATTAGGAAATAGCTGAACTGGATTCCTTTAAAAAATGGTTGAGGCACCTATTCTGGTGTTTGTTCAATATGGTGTTCAAGACATATCAGGTACACTCTCCCTCCTTCCCTCAGTCTCTCAGTTCATCTACTATTTTAACTCTAGGTATTATGTCCATAAGCTCGCAATACTGCTGATGTGTTTATGTTGCCTAAACCTTCCCGACCCTTGATGTTCAACTGTGGCCCTACATCTTGTTTACGGCCTCATGGACTGCACAATAGTATTGCGAGCTTAGAAATTAAGTTGAGCAATTTGATTTTGATCGCCTTCAGTGAGCTGTGCTTGAATAGGGTGGGTAGTGGGGACCAATTTACCTTGGGATATGTATATACCTACATTAATACACCAGCATAATATTACAAATTACAATAATTTCAAAATATATAAATTAAGTTTAAAAACAAGCCGTTTGAGGGTGAAAACCCAAACTAGCCCTCAAACAGCCCCGTAAGAGGCACGAACACCTCGTACGGGACCAATGTAACTTGTATGAACTGACCGCGTAGTCACGGGACTCACGGTTTGAGAATATGACGATAATTTCAAAATATATCGATTAAGCTTAAAAATAAGCCCTTAAAGGGTGAAAACCCAAACCAGCCCCCAAACGACCCCGTAAGAGGCACGAACACCTCGCACGGGACTAATGTAACTTGTAGGAACTGACCGCATAGTCGCGGGTCTCCCGGTTTGATAATATGATGATAATTTGTAAAAATCAACACTTAAACTTAAAAACAGACCGTTAAAGGGTGAAAACCATAACCAACCCCCAAACGGACCCGTAAGAGGCACGAACACCTCCCACGTGACCAATGTAACTTGTAGGAACTGACTGCATAGTCCCGAATCTCCCGGTTTTAAAATAAGGTGATAATTTGCAAAAATCAGACCTTAGAGTTAAAAACAAGCCGTTAAAGGGTTAAAACCCAAATCTGCCCATAAACGACCCCGTAAGAGGCACGAACACCTCGCATGGGACCAATGTAACATGTACGAACTGATCGTATAGTCGTGGGTCTCTCGATTTGAGAATATGATTATAATTTCAAAATACGTAGATTAGGCTTAAAAACCCAAACCAGCCCCGTAAGAGGCACGAACACCTCGCACGGGACCAATGTAACTTGTACGAACTGACCGTGTAGTCACGGGTCTCGCGATTTGAGAATATGACGATAATTTGTAAAAATAACACTTAGACATAAAATCAGGTCGTTAAAGGGTGAAAACTTAAACCAGCCACTAAACATCCCCGTAGGAGGCACAAACACCTTGTACGAGACCAATGTAACTTGTAAGAACTGATCGCGTAGTCTCGGATCTCTCGGTTTGAGAATATGATGATAATTTGCAAAAATCAACACTTAGACTTAAAAACATGTCGTTAAAGGGTTAAAACGCAAATCTGTCCCCAAAATGACCCCGTAAGAGGCATGAACACCTCACATGGGACCAATGTAACATGTACAAACTGACCGTATAGTCGCGGGTCTCCCGATTTGTGAATATGACGATAATTTCAAAATAAGTAGATTAGGCTTAAAAAATAGCCGTTTGAGGGTTAAAACCCAAACCAGCCCCCAAACGCCCTCGTAAGAGGCACGGACACCTCGCACGGGACCAATGTAACTTATAGGAACTGACCGTGTAGTCCCGGGTCTCCCGGTTTGAGAGTATGATGATAATTTGCAAAAATCACACTTAGAGTTAACAAGGGTGAAAATCCAAACCAACCCCCAAACGACCCCGTAGGAGGCATGGACACCTCACACGGGACCAATGTAACTTATAGGAACCGGCCACTTAGTCCTGGGTCTCCCGATTTGAGAGTATGACGATAATTTGCAAAAACCACACTTAGACTTAAAAAGGGTGAAAACCCAAACTGGCCCCCAAACGACCCCATAGGAGGCGCGAACACCTCGCACGGGACCAATGTAACTTGTTGGAACTGACCGCGTAGTCCCGCGTCTCCCAGTTTGAGAATATGACGATAATTTACAAAAATCACACTTTGACTTAAAAACAAGCCGTTAAAGGGTAAAAATCCAAACAAGCCCCCAAACAACCCCGTAAGAAGCACGAACACCTCGCACGAGACCAATGTAACTTGTAGGAACTGACCGCGTAGTCCCGAGTCTCTCGGTTTGAGAATATGATGATAATTTGTAAAAATCACACTTAGAGTTAAAAACATGCCGTTAAAGTGTGGAAACCCAAACCAGCCCCAAACGACCCCGTAAGAGGCACGAACACCTCGTATCGGACCAATGTAACTTGTAGGAACTGACCGCGTAGTCCCGGGTCTCTCGGTTTGAGAATATGATGATAATTTGCAAAAATAGACACTTAAACTTAAAAACAAGTCGTTAAAGGGTGAAAACCCAAACCACCCCCCAAACGACCCCGTAGGGGGCACGAACACCTCACACGGGACCAATGAAATTTGTTGGAATTGACCGCGTAGTCCCGGGTCTCCTAGTTCGAGAGTATGACGATAATTTATAAAAATCACACTTGGAGTTAAAAACATGTCGTTGAAGGGTGAAAACCCAAACCAGCCCCCAAACGACCCCGTAGGGGTCACGGACACCTCAAACGGGACCAATGTAACTTGTAGGAACTGATCGCGTAGACCCGGGTCTCCCGGTTTGAGAGTATGATGATAATTTGTAAAAATTTAAAAACATGTCGTCAAAGGGTGAAAACCCAAACCATCCCCCAAACGACCCCGTTGGAGACACGAACACCTCTCACGGTACCAATGTAACTTGTAGGAACTGACCGCGTAGTCCCGGGTCTCCCGGTTTGAGAGTATGATGATAATTTGCAAAAATCAAGACTTAAACTTAAAAACTAGCCGTCAAAGGGTGAAAACCCAAACGACCCCGTAGGGGGCACAATCACCTCGCCCGGGATAAATGTAACTTATAGGAACTGACCGCGTAGTCCCGGGTCTCCTGGTTTGAGAGTATGACGATAATTTGTAAAAATCACACTTAGAGTTAAAAACATGTCGTTAAAGGGTGAAAACCCAAACTAACCCCCAAATGACCCCGTAGGAGGCACGAACACCTCGCACGGGACCCATGTAAGTTGTAGGAACTGACCGCGTAGTTTCGGGTCTCTCGATTTGAGAGTATGACGATAATTTGCAAAAATCACACTTAGACTTAAAAAGGGTGAAAACCCAAACCAGCCCTCAAACGAACCCATGGGAGGCACGAACACCTCGCACGGGACCAATGTAAATTTTAGGAACTGACCGCGTTGTCCCAGGTCTCCCAATTTGAGAGTATGACGATAATTTGTAAAAATCACACTTAGAGTTAAAAACATGCCTCCAAAGGGTGAAAACCCAAACCAACCTCCAAACGACCCCGTAGGAGGCACGAACACCTCGCACGAGACCAATGTAACTTGTAGGAACTGACCGCGTAGTCCCGAGTCTCCCGGTTGGTAAGTATGACGGTAATTTACAAAATATAACACTTAGAGTTAAAAACATACTGTTAAAGGGTGAAAACCCAATCCATCCCCCAAACGCCCCCCGTAGGAGGCACGCACACCTCTCACGGGACCAATGTAACTTGTAGGAACTGACCGCGTAGTCCCGGGTCTCCCGGTTTGAGAGTATGACGATAATTTGCAAAAACCACACTTAGACTTAAAAAGGGTGAAAACCCAAACTGACCCCCAAACGACCCCATAGGAGGCGCGAACACCTCGCACGGGACCAATGTAACTTGTTGGAACTGACCGCGTAGTCCCGCGTCTCCCAGTTTGAGAATATGACGATAATTTACAAAAATCACACTTTGACTTAAAAACAAGCCGTTAAAGGGTAAAAATCCAAACAAGCCCCCAAACAACCCCGTAAGAAGCACGAACACCTCGCACGAGACCAATGTAACTTGTAGGAACTGACCGCGTAGTCCCAAGTCTCTCGGTTTGAGAATATGATGATAAATTGTAAAAATCACACTTAGAGTTAAAAACATGCCGTTAAAGGGTGGAAACCCAAACCAGCCCCAAACGACCCCGTAAGAGGCACGAACACCTCGTATCGGAACAATGTAACTTGTAGGAACTGACCGCGTAGTCCCGGGTCTCTCGGTTTGAGAATATGATGATAATTTGCAAAAATCGACACTTAAACTTAAAAACAAGTCGTTAAAGGGTGAAAACCCAAACCACCCCCCAAACGACCCCGTAGGGGGCATGAACACCTCACACGGGACCAATGAAATTTTTTGGAATTGACCGCGTAGTCCCGGGTCTCCTAGTTCGAGAGTATGACGATAATTTATAAAAATCACACTTGGAGTTAAAAACATGTCGTTGAAGGGTGAAAACCCAAACCAGCCCCCAAACGACCCCGTAGGGGTCACGAACACCTCAAACGGGACCAATGTAACTTGTAGGAACTGATCGCGTAGACTCGGGTCTCCCGGTTTAAGAGTATGACGATAATTTGCAAAAATTTAAAAACATGTCGTCAAAGGGTGAAAACCCAAACCATCCCCCAAACGACCCCGTTGGAGACACGAACACCTCTCACGGTACCAATGTAACTTGTAGGAACTGACCGCGTAGTCCCGGGTCTCCCGGTTTGAGAGTATGATGATAATTTGCAAAAATCAAGACTTAAACTTAAAAACAAGCCGTCAAAGGGTGAAAACCCAAACGACCCCGTAGGGGGCACAATCACCTCGCCCGGGATAAATGTAACTTATAGGAACTGACCGCGTAGTCCCGGGTCTCCTGGTTTGAGAGTAAGACGATAATTTGTAAAAATCACACTTAGAGTTAAAAACATGTCGTTAAAGGGTGAAAACCCAAACTAACCCCCAAATGACCCCGTAGGAGGCACGAACACCTCGCACGGGACCCATGTAAGTTGTAGGAACTGACCGCGTAGTCTCGGGTCTCCCGATTTGAGAGTATGACGATAATTTGCAAAAATCACACTTAGACTTAAAAAGGGTGAAAACCCAAACCAGCCCTCAAACGAACCCATGGGAGGCACGAACACCTCGCACGGGACCAATGTAAATTTTAGGAACTGACCGCGTTGTCCCAGGTCTCCCAATTTGAGAGTATGACGATAATTTGCAAAAATCACACTTAGAGTTAAAAACATGCCTTCAAAGGGTGAAAACCCAAACCAACCTCCAAACGACCCCGTAGGAGGCACGAACACCTCGCACGAGTCCAATGTAACTTGTAGGAACTGACCGCGTAGTCCCGAGTCTCCCGGTTGGTAAGTATGACGGTAATTTACAAAATATAACACTTAGAGTTAAAAACATACTGTTAAAGGGTGAAAACCCAATCCATCCGCCAAACGCCCCCCGTAGGAGGCACGCACACCTCTCACGGGACCAATGTAACTTGTAGGAACTGACCGCGTAGTCCCGGGTCTCCCGGTTTGAGAGTATGATGATAATTTGCAAAAATTAACACTTAAACTTAAAAATAAGCCGTCAAAGGGTGAAAATCCAAACCAACCCCCAAACGACCCCGTAGGAGGCACGGACACCTTGCAAGGGACCAATGTAACTTGTAGGATATGAACGCGTAGTCCCAGGTCTCCCGATTTGAGAGTATGACAATAATTTGTAAAAATCACACTTAGAGTTAAAAACGTGCCGTTAAAGGATGGAAACCCAAACCAACCCCCAAACGACCCCGTAGGAGGCACGACCACCTCGTACGGGACCAATGTAACTTGTAGGAATTGACCGCATAGTCCCGGGTCTCCCAGTTTGAGAGTATGACGATAATTTGCAAAAATCACACTTAGAGTTAAAAACATGCCGTAAAAGGATGAAAAACCAAACCAACCCTCAAATGACCCCGTAGGAGGCACAAACACCTCGCCGGGACCAATGTAACTTGTAGGAACTGATCGCGTATTCCCGGGTCTCTCAGTTTGAGAGTATGACGATAATTTGCAAAAATCACACTTAGAGTTAAAAACATGCCGTTAAAGAGTGAAAACCCAAACCAGCCCCAAATGATCCCGTAGGAGGCACGAACACCTCGCACGGGACCAATATAACTTATAAGAACTAACCGCGTAGTCCCGAGTCTCCCGATTTGAGAGTATGATGATAATTTATAAAAATAACACTTAGACTTAAAAAGGGTGAAAACCCAAACCGGCCCCCAAACGACCCCATAAGAGGCACGAACACCTCGCACGGGACCAATGTAACTTATTGAATCTGACCGCGTAGTCCCGGGTCTCCCTGTTTGATAATGTGACGATAATTTGCAAAAATCACACTTTGACTTAAAAACAAGCCGTTAAAGGGTAAAAATCCAAACCAGCCCCCAAACGACCCCGTAAGAGGCACGAACACCTCGCACGGGACCAATGTAACTTGTAGGAACTGACCATGTATTCTCGGGTCTCTCGGTTTGAGAATATGACGACAATTTGCAAAAATCAACACTTAAACTTAAAAACAAGTTGTTAAAGGGTGAAAACCCAAACCACCCCCCAAACGACCCCGTAGGGGGCACGAACACCTCGCACGGGACCAAACAAATTTGTTGGAACTGACCATGTAGTCCCGGGTCTCCCGGTTTGAGCGTATGACGATAATTTGTAAAAATCACACTTCGAGTTAAAAACATGCCGTTAAAGGGTGAAAATCCAAAACAACCCCCAAACGACCACATAGGGGGTATGAACACATCGCACGGGACCAATGTAACTTGTAGGAACTGATCGTGTAGTCCCGAGTCTCCTGGTTTGAGAGTATGATGATAATTTCCACTCATATATGTAATTTTTTAGTTTAAGTAAATTTTTTTTTGTAAATTATTGGGTTACTAATATTGTATTTTTTTGTATCCTATTTTTTTGCAGGATAACAATTTATCGTTGGCTTTTATTCACGTGGAACACACAAAGAACTCAATGGTTTACAATAATGGGTTTATTCATGATTCCATTTTTTTGAGTCATGGCCGTACGGTTTTTTGTTGTTTTATTGTTGACTTTTTATGGCTGTGCGGGCTTTTGTAAGTTAATTTTTATATTTTGTGGCCGTGCGGGCTTTATGCTAGATAGGTTTTGTATTAATAGGTTTTGGAATGTCTAAAAAATAGAGGAAACTCTGCCCAAATTTTTTTGGGCCTGTGAGCTATTAAAGACTTGTAATATTTTGAAGTTTGTATGTTCATTAGTTTATTAACAACGCGCAGTATTATTAATTTGTGAATTTTGTGTTTTCAAATAATTTTTTTTTATAAAAAATTTGTCACTGTTCAAAACCGTGGTAAAAGTGTATCATATTTTGGCACGGTTTTGAACTGTGCTAATTTTTTTAAACTGTGCTGAATCTGGCACAGTTAAAAACTGTGCCAAAAGTTTACCAGAAATATCAGATTCTGGCACGGTTAAAAGTATTCCAGAAGTGTTCCTATTTGGCTGAATCTGGCACAGTTAAAAACTGTGCCAAAAGTGTGCCAGAAATATCAAATTCTGGCACGATTTAAAAGTGTACCAGAAGTGTTCCTGTTTGGCCAAATCTGGCACACTTTTGAGCCGTGCCAGAAAAAAATTGCCATTTTGGAACACTTGATTCTGGCACAGTTCAAAACCGTGCCAGATTTGATCTGGCACAGTTTTAAACCGTGCAAGATTCCTATTTTTGGTGTAGTGTTTCCACCTCACCCACCTCCACCACCCGTCACTCCACCACCACCATCATCCACCTCCACTCTCGAAAGCCTCTTGCAAAAGTTCATACTCGAGCAAGAGCAATCCACTCAAATTCAAACTCAAGCTCTCCAATGGCTTGAATAAAGGTTAAATGAATTGGAGTGTGAGCGAGAGTCGGACATTCGCATGGCCCCATCCATCGTTGCAACCAAGTGTGACGATGATGTGTCCTCTTGTGACACGGATTTTAAGTGTGACCAACCCCATCCCCCCGAGAATCTCAAAGTTTAAACCATTCCATGGTCCGGGTCCCAAGTCAACAATTGTGTTGACTTACCTTTCGATAGTGAGACTGATCCAATCCCATCATGTCCATCGGAACCCACACTTGAGGTTCCCACTCTCGAAATATCCAAAAATATTCTCGAGCTTTTACCTTATGCCCCAATTGCATATGTCTCTGACATGGCCATATATTTTAGGTTAGCTCCGGCTACGAGTGCTCACCATTTTCCTGAGATAGAATCCTTAATAGCTCCTAACTATCTGGATATCAATGATGTCCCACCATGCATGGCTCCCGTTGAGCCCGATATTTTTTGTGATTCCACTATCTCTGATCTTGGTGCCTCGTTTGAACCAACCACCACATTCACCTATTCTACTCTTATGGAGAAGTTTACCACTTCATCTTTAGAAACCACACTCCCTTGTGAGTATTACTTTACTCTTCCCAATGAGTGTGTGTCTCCCACCTTTGAGTTGGATCATATTCCTCCACCATTTTTCCCACCCGACCCACAAAATATCCCACCACCTGGTTTGGATATTGATTTTACACATTTCATGTTTCCATCTACTTTTTTAGATCCCCACCTGAAACTATCCTCTACCATCTACGAGAGTATTTGTGGTGCTACTCTCTAGTTTCGTGACATCGAGCTTGTTACCCCATGAACATCACTCCCTTGTGGTGTTGATTTTTCTTCTCGACAACCCCCTGGTGTGGCACGGCGCGACCATTATCATCGTCCATTCATAGAACGGTTGTGTGATTTTTATGAGGCCCAACCCATTCCACTTTCCCCACCATATTTCCTTCCTTACCAACTAGAGCACCATTCTTATAGGGCCCTAGTTTCCCTCACCTTTAAGCTCAATAAGTCCCGAGACTGATACCTATTCACCCTCACCTTTACCATAATACCCACCCGCCCATGGTCCACCGATGCTATGTATCGCGTGATGCACTTTTCCATACAGGTGCATTGACCATTATTAACCCCATTTATGAAGACTGACCATTCAGTCTTGTTCGGGGGTGATTCTCATCACCCAATTTTTCTGCCGCCCCGCACCATCATAGATCCTATCCTTAAGGTGAGATTTCATCGGTCTGGTTGAAGACATTAAACTTAGCACTACCGAGAGGCAACCCACATTTCTTGTACTATTCTCATCCGGTTTGGGGGTGGTGTTTACATCACCCAATGCTTTATCATGCTTATAGACTTGTACACATTTTTTTCTCACTTCTTATTCAGGTTTATTCTTGGCTACATCTACCCACTTCATTAGCAGTTCATTCCGGTAAACTCTTTCCTACCTTATGCTCTCGATTTTAAAAATCATTTTACTTAACATCGAGGACGATGTTCCTTTTTGTTTGGGGGTGGGAATTTTATCAAAATCGTATCTCTTTTGAATTTTTTTGATTTTTAAACCTGATTTTTAAAAGTTTGTGCAGTTTCTTTCATCTCACTCATTGATGTGAATTTTCTATCATTTTTTAAATAGCTTATGTGATACGTAACAAGGCATTTTGCACCATGAATTCCTAGACTCAACAAAATTTGCGCACTTATCACGTCACTATGGTTTAGAGTTGAGGAGTACTACAATTCTAAAGAGAAACTTAAGGATCACTAGTGGAGACTTTAGCCCGTGAGATTTGTGCCTTTCACCCTTTTAGAGTGTTTTATGCAATCTCCGAGTCATGAGTTGATTCAACTTCTTTTGGGTCTGCATTTAATTGTTGTATGATCTCATTATTCTTCATTAAATTTTGGCTTAATCACTGAGAACGACATCACTTTCGAGTTGTAAGAAACACGTGTCTTAAAATTTGACTCGATCACTAGGATTTTCATCCATACACCTATCACTTTTCCCCCATATCATATTCCCATTCATTCACCCATTTTACCATATTCCCCACATCATACATTCTCCACTCCATTCAAATACCATCCATCATCATTTTTTAGATAAAAGAGTGTTGATTCAAAATGTTAAATGTCTTCATTGTTGGATTGAAAATTGAGAGAAAAAGAAAAAAAAAAGAAGAAAAAAAGAAGAAGAAGAAAACAGAAAAATAGAAAAAAAAAGAGAAAAAAAAGAGAGAAAAGAAAAAAAAAAGAGTTTGTAGTTAGTAGTTTAGTCCTTCTTAAATAAAAACATTGGTTCTTCATGTATATAACACTCTTCTCACATATCCATCCCTCTTCTTACACATCCATCACTCATCCATCATCCATCATATCCCATCCTTCCCATGTCATTTCCCCCTCACCCATTATCATCCATGTTCCCCTAGGTGTTCGGGCAAATGAAATTCGACGTGTTCAATAACTCAACGTTCTCACTATAGTGATTAGCATTTCTTTCATGAGATCATGTTTTTTTCTAATTGTTCGTTCTTTCTTATGTGTGTGTGAGACATTTGAACTTTCTTACATTTACTTACCTCCTCACACACAAGAGCGATACACTTACCCTAATCTCGAGAGTTCATTTGAGAGAGAGATATCCAGTGAGATTTTGCGATTGAAGCATTGATTCCGACATGGCAATCTAGGAATTACTCTTGTGATACTCGATCCATTTTGACTGATTCACACTACACATGTTGAATTATAGGAAGGATGTGCCTTGTGTATTTACTTAGCTAAACTTTTTACGATTCTACCTTGTATTTCTCAAATTATTTTTCATGTGATGGATTGTGCGATTATTCTATGTCTAATAAAAGATTAACTTCCTTTCAATAAATCTTTGCAAATAAGAATTTTGTGGGTATATTCCCTGCAAAACCCCACGAGACACAACTCGTCCTGTACAACAACCTATAGGTTTAAAGGCTTGTTTCACATGCTAAGTGCAATCGCAAGTGCCCACGAAAGTGGTACACTTTTGGTTACTTATCTTTCTCTATCTCTCAATTTTATTGCTCGAGGACTAGCAACGCTCTGTTTGGGGGTGGTGTAATAAGTACCCAAAACTGTACAATTTATACCCCGAATAGATTTATTTTAGTTGTTAATTCTCGGCATTATGGGTCTTATGTGCTTAAATGTTTATTTCGTAGGTCAAATCTGTATTGCAGAGTTCAAATGCTTAAATCAAGGCAATTGTGTGGAATATGGTGCTAAATACCTTGTCCCGTGTCCTAGCCTACCCTTACCCGACCCTAAACTTAACCCAAAGCATCATCCCATGCCTGTGAGTGTTTAGTTTATGTCTTTTTATATTTTTTAATTAATTAGTTTGAGTCATTTTATTTTTAGGTTTGTTTAGAATTTTTAAGTTTTAATTTCTATTTTTGTATTTAATTTTTATGAATATAATTTTATTTAATTTTGATTTTTATTAGCTTTTAGTTAGTCTTATTTTATTAGGATTAATTTTAGGAGTTTATTTTTAGTTTATTAGATTTTATAGTTTAGGACTCTTGTTTTCATATTTTATTAGATTTTCCATTTTTTTTATTTCTTTTGTTTTATTATTTTAGGATTTTGTTTTCTTAACTTTTAATATTTTTATTTTTATATTTTTTAGTTAGTTAGATTTTGTTTGATTATTTTTAGGCAGTTAGTGTTATTTTAGGTGTCCAAAATAAACTCACACACACCCTACTACCATACACACCCACCTACACCTAACTAAACCCTCACCCTCACACACCTACTCTACACCCTCACCGACACTAAAAACCCATCTACTATTCATCATCATCCTCCCACCAAATACACCTACTCTATCTCATCCCACCATTAACCCATGGAAAAACCACAAGAATATAAACCTCCCACCTTCGCACACACCCATACCCCCTTCAACCCTCACAAGACCGAAACCCATCAGCCCGGCAACCATCCTTACTCCCTGCGATCCCAACCGTCATCGGACCTTCTCACACCGACGATACCCAACAACCCCCTGCCGACGCCACCGTCAGCGATTCCTCCAGCACCGAACTCCGATGTTAAACCCGTCGTCGACCCATAACCGCGACTCCCCTTATACCTCCACTAGTCGCTGACCAACCCACAAACCCATCCACTTCCTCTGCCGGTCCAAACTGCGGCATCATCTCCGACCTACTCCTGCTCCGATCCGCACCTGTCTACCCCCGTCGGCATCGTCTGCTAACCTGAAAATCACTTCGGCGACCCTACCCCGCTGCCACGCAGACCCAAAGGCCCAACCCGAGACCTCCCCTATCGGAACCTAGAAACAATAGCGCTACACCCCCTCTCCGGCTAATTACGACCGACAATGCATATTCCCAGCAACCTTCCTTCGACCGTTCCAAGCTCCAACCCAAAATCGTGTACTTGCTACAAACCAACACAAGCCAATAATGCTAAACCCCTTTATCCCACATGCTAAAAAAACTCACTTAACCCTCTTTTTACCAAAATACCCTCAAATTCTCTTTTTACCCACTTTCCTAAAATACCCCTTTAACCATATTAGATTTTATTCTCAAATCCTCTCACCCACATGACCTCACACTCCTCTCACCATTTCCATGCACACACAAGCCAATTCCCAAAAATACCCCTAGCTCCATGCCTACTATAAATGAATATGAATACCCCATATGAAAAGGAGCTTTAGATATGAATTTCTAGAGAGAGAATTGTAGAGAAAAACACCATTTGTAAATAGTTTTATTTTATTATTTTTATTTTGGTTAGATATTTATGAGATTTAATATTGTAAGAGAGTTAATTGAGTGGACATTTAATTTCTAATCACTTGGATGCTCAATTAGGGGGATTGTATGCTTTAATTTGGAAGAGTAGAGTTCAACTTTCTCAAAGAGATTTGGTTTGCTTGTTCTATTCCCTCATATTTTATTTTAGTAGCCTTGATTATTAATTTGTCAAATTTCATATCACGTTAGGATAAATCCCCTTTCAAGGGGTGGGGGGAAACCCTTATTCGATGTTATTTTAGCTTAATTACTTTGATTACTTGAAATTTCCTTTTGAATGTTAATTTTGATCCCTCACCCTTAGATTTAGGCCTCGAGAGAGGGTAAATGATTTTCGAGAGAAAATCGAAATTCTAGTTATAATACCCATTTTAGATTCGAACTAGAGATAGGGGTTTCTTAAGTGGGGTATTATAACTTGAATTTCAACTCTAAATTTATTTTCTAAGATTTATATACATTTTAATTGATCGATCCTTGCGGGTGATTAATTAAAAGGAGTGTGGATATATTTTTCTAGAGTTGTGGGGTGTTAAACTTAATTTTCTAAAAGGTTACTATTAAGATTACATTTACAACGAGAGTTGATTTGTAATGTTGCTATTAATTTGGAATAATTCAATTAATTAAATTAATTGATTAGAATGGCTAAAATTTGTGGTGTAATCCCACTCCTTGATTGTTATCACAATTATTTACCTCACTTTATCTCTTATTTTAGTTTAGACTTTATTTTTCATTTTAGTAACTTTCTAGTTAGTTGTTATCATATCAAATTTAGTTTAATTTAGTTTAAATCATCACCTCACCCAATTGTTTTTATATTTGAAAAAGCTAAAAAAACGCAGAAAAGTGAAAAAGCACAAAAAGAAAATAAAAAGTGAATTACAATTGAGTTTGTCTCTAGCTTACCCCCTTAAAAGTGGATTGATACCCTTACTTATCTCTACACCTGAGTTGTTATATATTTTGTAGATAATTCAAGGTTTTTGACTAACTTGACTTTCAACAACGACATACAAAAAGAAAAGTTATCACTTAAAACCTAGAATTATATGGAACAACAAAATCCCATAATTTTTCACATGAAATCCACCTAAATAATTGTTCCCAATTATGATATGACTTAAATTGAACGCATAAATAAATAGAAAGAAAGCCACTTGCAACTAGTCTTGTAGAGTTTGATTTTGATTGAAACTTTCCTTTGAATATGATTATACTCCAGAATTTCTTACATTCTTCTTCTAATTTGATTCTCCCTTGAACTCCTGAGTTTTTCTCCTTTTTTCTCTTCACTTTCTCTCTCTAATATTTAGTGTGACCTAAGTAAGACCTTTATTTTTATAATATGACTAACCATCTTACATTAACCCTTAATTATATAAGGTTAATCCCAAAATTACCTTTTCACATTCCTTTAAAATGACTAAAAATCCCCTTATATGAGTCCCGACTAGTCAAAAAAGCCCCCATAATCCAATCACTACCCATGGGTACTTAATTTTGACTATTTTGACCTATTTCAGATCAATCGTGCACTTGAAATCATGATCTGAGTTACCCATTATAATTATCTCATCTCAATCTAATATAACTTACACATGCGTACCGGTTGAGATACCGTCAAATTTATTCGTGTTTTATTCACCAACAACATAATACTATTTGACACAAATTGATTTACCTTATCACACTAGTAATTATCACCTCATGTAAATATCAATTCATTTCTCTATAATTAATATTTATTTTAATTCCATATTATTTTTAAATTACGTACACCCTTGTAATTTAATTGCTAATTTATAGTTACTTAAAATTAGGGGTGTTACATACTTCCCCCCTTGAAAAAGAATTTCGTCCCCAAAATTCATACATACCTGGAATAAAAAGCTCACGATATTTCTCTCGCATATCATCCTCCGCTCCCCTGTCGACTCATCAGTGTTGTGATGTCCCCACTGAACATGAACCAAGGTCAGCACCTTAGATCGCATATTATGCTCACTACATTTTGAAATATTAATCGGTCTCTCCTCATATGAGATGTATGGATGCAAGTCAATCTCCTTAAGTGGAATGTTCCGGTAAGCCATATCACTATGCATATACTTTTTCAATGACGATACATGAAATATGTCATGAATCCTCTGTAGATGCTCTGGTAAGGCGAGTCTATATTCCACTGTTCCTACCCTCTGAATAATCAAAAAAGTCCCTACATATCTCGGTGCAAGATTTACCTTCTTCCGAACCGCATCACTCTTTTCATAAGAAACACCCATAATCACATATGGTCACCCACCTCCAACTCTACACGTCTCCTGTCTGCATTAGAATAACTCTTTTACCTATCTTGAGAAATCTGTATGTGACCTCAAATCAACTCAATCTTGAGACATGTATCATAGATCATCTCAGGTTCGAGGAGATTATTGTCCTCCACCTCTAACTAACAAGTGGGCGAATGACAAGGTTGAACATATAAGGCCTCATAAGGTTCCATTCCCATGGTAAACTGATAAGAATTATTGTAAACGAACTCCACCAATAGAAGGTAGTGTTCCCAACCTCCTCAAAAGTCAAGTATACTCATTCTGATCATGTATTCTAACATCTGATTCACCCTCTTAGTCATCCCATCAGTCTGCGAGTGATAGTCCATACTCAACCGAAACTCAGTTCCTATTACCTCTTGGAAAATCTGTCACAAATGAGATACAAAGCTCTTATCCCGATAGGACACAATATTAAAGGTACCCTGTGTAGCCTTGCTATCTCAACTATAAAAATCTAGGCGTATTGTGTTGTTGTATAGTCTATCTGCACCGACAAAAAGTGGGATACCGTGGTCAATCGATCGATAATCACCCATAAAGAATAATGACCCCTTTGTGATGTCGGTAGACTATGATAAATTCCATCTATAAACTCTCCCACTTCCACATTAGAATATCCAATAACTATAATATCTCGATTGGCCTCTAGTGGTCTACCTTCACTAGTAAACATTCGACACCCTTCGAGACAAACTCAGTTATGTACCGCTTCATACATGCTGATCAATACTATCTGCACATATCCTAAAACATTTTATCCCCGCCTAGATGAACTGTAAACCTCAACCTATGAGCCTTTGTCATAATGATATGCCTAAAATCCCCATCATTTGAGAATATAAGTCTCCCATTGAAGTGTATGCCTTCCTCAAAACTAATCGAGTAAGACTTGGCCCCATCTTCCAATAACGCCTGTGCCTTCATAACCCTCATCAGAACCTTAAGTGTGATAGTAAACACAGCTATACATACCCTGACAACTAGGGCAAAGCTCACTCCACCTAGCCTTCTAGACTGTCGCTAACTCCCCCATAGGTAGTCGACTCAATGTGTTTTCCACAACATTATCCTTTCTCGGATGGTATTGAATATCAAACTGATAGTATTTCACAAATTCTAACCATCTGTGATGTCGCATGTTGAGATCCTTTTGAGTGAACGGATACTCCAACGACTAATGATCCGTTAATAAACTAAATTTTCCCCCTAGGAAATAATGCCTCCAAATTCATAAGGCAAAAACCATCACTACTAACTCCAAATCATGTGTGGATTAATTATTCTCATGGGGCTTGAGCTTTAGAGAAGCATAAGGTACAACATGATCCTCCTATTGTATCACACCCCCAAGTCCTTATAAGGACGCACCGGTAATTATAAAGTACTCCACTCCTACCCTAGGAAGTTTATGCACATGTACTGAGGTCAAATTGTTATTTAGCTCATCGAAAGCTAACTGGCAATAATAATCCCACACAAACGACACTCCCTTGCGATTCATATTTGTCAATGAAATCGTAATCTTCAAAAAGCCCTTTATGAAACGCTGATAATACCCTGTCAATCCTCAGAAACTGCATCTCTGTTGGTGTCGTGGGCTATGCCCACTCCCTCATCTCTAATACCTTACTCGAGTCCATGAATATGCCTCTTCCAGACACCACATGACCTAAGAACTTCACCTCATGTAACTTGAATCCACGCTTCAAGAACTTGGCGTGTAATTGATGATCTTGTAACGTCTGTATGACCATACACGAGTTCTCTTTGTGCTCATCCTCAGTTTTTTAGAATATTATTTATGAATACTATTACGAACTGGTCAAGTAGATATCTGAACACCCTATTCATGAGATCCATGAATAATACTGGGGCATTGGTAAGACTAAACAACATAACCAAGCACTCATATGACCCATACCGCGTCAAGAATGTAGTTTTAGTGACCTCATGGCCCTAATGCACAACTGGTGATACCCCAATATCAAGTCAATCTTAGATAAGTACACTGCTCCCCTCAGCTGGTCAAATAAGTCATAAATTCGAGGCAACACCTATTTATTATGAATTGTGACCTTGTTCAACTCTTGGTAATCAATCCACAATTATAGTGAACTATTCCTTTTCTTCATTACCAACACTGGAGCACCCACGATAATGTACTCCATTGAATATAACCTTTCCCAAAAAGTTGTTGAATATGGTCCCACAAATTCCTCATATCTTATGGGGTAATATGACATGATTCATATGTAATTGGCCTAGTCCCAGGTGCTAAATCGATAGCAAACTCTATCTCCTAACTCGATGACAAATCCGATATCTCCTGAAACATGTTTGCAAACTCTCTAACCACTGGAATCGAGTCTAATGATATAACCAACTCATACAAGGTCTCCACCTCAATATAATACAAATGAGTGCTTGAACCTCCATCAGGAAGAGGCATCGCCACTACAAACATCTCCTGCCATGGAATGGCAAACATAATGTCCCTACTAAAACAATCCACCATCGCCCGATACTCTGCCAACTCGTCCATACCCATAATAACATCATATCTAGTCATATCTGACACAAGTAAGTCGGTTGCTAATATCAGTCTCCTGATATCTATCCCCACTCCTATACATACAAAGTGAATAAGTGCCCCACTTCCCAAAGGTGAATCTACACACATGATAATGTTATCAGTTGTCTCTAATAAAAAACCCGTACGTGCTAATATAGAAGCTATAAATGAACACAATGCTCCCATATCAAATAATACCCAACCCATATACACATGGATAGGAAATGTATCCTCAACTGAAGGTGGCGTTGATGATTCTTATGGTATCACCGCATTACGAATGCTATAGTCATTCTTATACTACATCTATCCCTACTACCATGGGACTAATGGTGATGGTGTTTTCGGTGTTATCTGTGACTGCTTCCCACGCAGGGCACCTTGCTGCTGTGCCCGACCCTATTACGAGAAATATTTCATCTTATGGCCTACCTCCCCACATTGATAGTATTGCCTTGTAAAATTTCCCTGCCTCTAGCCCTTCTGGCCGAAGTAGGGATGTCCCGATTGCTGGCCCTAGTGGCCCCGACCTTACTAGCCACCCATATTGTTCCCTCGACCCTGCTTGCCCTGGGGAACGTGTTTCTACTATTGTATCCCCTAATGAACTTGCCTAAATCGACCATCATTAAGACTAAACCTCCCCAAATGAAATATCTTAACAGAATTCCCCTCCTGGGAATCTCTCCCCTGATGTTAACCAGTTTCTTGTTGTGGTGCCCCACTAGCACCATTACCCCATCTTGCCCGATTGGATAGAGTTCCCCGCTCTCTTGCTTCCCTTTTGATGGAAGCGATGATCCTGACAGTGATGTCAGTCTGTGTCTGTAATTCTAGGTTTTCCCACAAGTGTTGTTTAATCCCCCAATTTAGCCCATCCATAAACTTCTGCATCTTATTTTCTTCATTATTCACCTCTTTTGGCACAAAGTTCACTAGGTGAGTAAATTATTCCCCATAATCAACCATTGTACAATCTACCTGCTCAACTTCCTTAAATTTCCTCCGTATCTCGGTCTGAATAGCCGAAGGAAAGTATTTGCGATCCAACCACATGTATAACTTTGCAATATGCATCATATCTCCTTCCTCTGCCATGGTGAATAACTCCCACCACTGTAGCATTTCACCTACAAGATTAAACGACACCAATATCTACCTCTAATTGCCACTACACTCAATCATGCGAAGGTGATGCTACACGTCCTTTTTCCACTAAGTGGCAGCTATAATATCCGAACTACCCTTAAACACTGGTGGATACCTCTTATGAAAGGCTTCCCTTACCCTTTCCCACACATATGGCCCCGGGTAAACCTGGACAGCTAGTGCCATCGGCTGCTATTACTGATCCATAATGGTAAATGTAGCATTGACCGCCTAAGCAGTAATATTTTCCACCTCGGCGGTTATTACTGTCCCTTGCGATATTTGTGACTCCTGTAGAGCCCGTCCAGCATTGTCCCCTCCCGCGACCCTAGTCTGTAGTTCTCTCCTAGGTCACATTTCAAAAAAATTCGAATTTGTTTAAGTCCACAATCCTAAATTATATCAGCAGAAGAACGTAAATGCCTAAATGAGTACCACGATCCTAAATTATAGGGCTCTATATAAAAGAATGCTACGTTGGAGTCGTAATAAGTCTGCACATATACTAAGGACTTTAAAACTTGATATTCTGATACCATATGTGTCACCCCACTTATTAAAATAATGAGTGGACAACCCTATATTAAAATAAAATGGGAAACCCATCTGGCTCATTCTTAGCATCACACTTGAAAACCAATTAATTACCAACCACCTATTATTGAATTAAGCCATGTGTTAATTTTATTTTTATTAAAGTGACATAAGACAACATAACGAAAACTACAACTAATTCAAATAAATAAACAAATCCAAATTCATTGAAGGAAATCTACTACATGCCAAAATTTACTAAATAAACCATCGGTATAACATCCATACAATAATCTCCATAATGAAATAAGATTGTCTGACATGGATAATATGCCTAAATAGTAAAGAGATGGACAATATTCCCAAATAGTAAAGAGGATAAACCTGTCTATAGTTTCAAACATAAGAAATAAATAAAGTTAAGAGCGGCAACACTCCACAACTGTCGCAACTCCGATACACTGGAAAGATCCTCATGCTTGGCGTCACTGTTGCCGGACACCAAAATGTTTTTGAAAATATTTTGCAAGTAATTAAAATGCATAAATAAATATGTGTGCATTCTTTCATAATTAAACTGGTATCACACTCTCATGAGATAATACTTACCCCTCAATTATAGTGCGCACCTAATGTATTCATTTTAACTGCCTAGTTATGCTATCCCACCTAACTATTCTAAAAAAAATCTTAAGTCCATATGCTACCCTATCATACCTATTGTCTAATATTAGTTTTCACATCCTCTTAACCAATATAATTCTCAATTATAATTTATTACTTTATTTCCAATATCTTTCACTAGTTATTACATAATTATCCACCACTTATGTCTTAAGCCCGCATATATTTTTCTGCACATTTATATAGGTATTTTCTATAACACAACAAGCACACACATGTCATGTATAACCTCCATCCCTAAAAGTAATAGCTCACTAGATGTAGATCTCTAAAATGCTATCATGCTCCAAGTCATACACACATCAGCCTAGGCTATCGGGTTGGATTCTCACACTGATCTCGATAAATCGTAAATGTGTTGGAGGCGGTGATAGTCCCTCGACAGTGAGTCATAACCATATCAAAATTACCTCACTTATAACTTCCACCTCACAAGGTCACATGGATGGCGCTATGACTTGGGTCAAAACTAAGCCTGTTGATATTCACCAGGGAAGATCATCCAGATCGCTCAACCTCCGTCAATAGCACTTGAGTGGTATGTTCAAATTATTATACCATTTTCCAGTATATAATGATACATAAATACATATATAGAGTAAAGAGACTAATCTTGTGTTGAATTTCAAACATAATCTTACCTAGGACTGGAATAAAATAGGAATAAAACTGTATGACATGGGCATTGTGCCCGAACAGTAAGGAGACTAATCTTGTCTAGAATTTAAAACATATGATGCGGCTAAAGAGAATCCGTACAATACTCTACAGTTTTTATAAATCTGATACCCTATAAATATCGTCATGCTTGGCATCGCTATTACTGTACACCCAAAGGTTTTTGAAATATTTTTCTACGGTAAGAGCACAAATCCTTTTGAAAATATTTTACAAGTAAATAAAATGCATAAATAAATATGTGTGCATTCATTCATATTTAAACTGGTATCACATTGTCATGAGATAATACTCACCCCTAAACTATAGTGCGCACCTAATGTATACATTTTAACTGCCTAGTTATGCTTTCCCGCCTAACTTGTCTCAAAATATCCTTAAGTCCGTATGCTACCCTATCACACGTATTGTCTAATATTATCTTTCACATTCGCTTAACCATCATAATTCTGAATTATAATTTATTACTTCATTTTTGATATCTTTCACTAGTTATTACATAATTATCCCCCACTTATGTCTTAAGCCTCTTTATATTTTTCTGCACATTTATATATGTATTTTCATAACGCAACAAGCACACATATGTCACATATAATCACCTTCCCTCAAAGTATTAGCTCACTGGATGTGGATCTCTAAAATGCTATCATGCCCCAGGGCATGCACATATCATCTTGGGCTTTAAGGTCAGAATCTCACACCGTTCTCGATAAATTGTAAACGTGTTGGAGGTGGTCATAGTCCTTCAACAGTGAGTAATATCCATACAAAAAATACCTCACCTCAAACTCCAACCTAAGTGGGAAAATGCATGGTAATATGACCTAGAATCGATACAAGGCCTGTTGGTATTCGCCAGTGAAGATCACCTACTTCGTTTGTTGGTCACCTTTTTATTTCTTAAGCGGAAAGTGTTTTAAGGATGACGAAATAATTTCCCTTTTTATGAAAATCCTTTTTCCAATTTTTAATTCTCACCATGTTGTGAACAATTTTAACTTAAACAAATTCTATCTTGATTAATCCTAAACATCCATCTAGTGATTAAAGAAAGTAAAATACAGTAAAGATTACTCACGATGCCGGATGTACGAGGAAACCACAATGGAAAAAAAACGTCGAATGACCCAAGTCAGACAATCATTATGAATGTGGAATTATAATGAACAGACACAAGTATTACTCAAAAACTCGATCCCCACAAGACTTAACGATCTTATGATCTTCAAACACTCCTCTTACAGTGCCCAAGCAGAAAGTTCTTCTTCCACGATACCTTTCCACAGCACATGCATCCACATATGTCTCCGTGTGTACCGATATGGCTTCTAACATCTAGAGAATCAAAACAAAAACTCCTTCTTTTCTTCTCAACAGAACCAACAATATTCAATGTAAAACAAAGCCTTCTTGGTGTTAATAGGATCACTATTGCATAAAGTAATGAAAAATTGGATATTGTAAACTTTAAGGATATGTTTAGACTTAAAAAACCCTTAGAAAACTATTATGCATAAACATGCTGGTATGAAAACTATTTTTTCCAGAATGCACACTTACGAAATATGATTAGAAAACGTCATTAAATATTTTTCCTAAGGCGGTGGCTCACTCAAGTGACATAGACATTTCGCTCAAACGAGATACAAATCTCGCTCGAACGACCTGTCTGGTCGTTTGAACGACACACGCATTAGAGTCCTACTTAAACTCAACTCTGATCCGCCTTTATCAGATTAAAATGAATTGTAAATGATTTGAAACTCTATTAAAACCATTCTAAAAACATTTTCTTAATAAAATAACATCCTTAAACATTTTAAAATTAATTCCAAGTCCCATTAAAATTATGCATTTATACTTGAGTGATCTCGATATGCATTTAACTTGAAGACGAATAAACTTGCACCAATTAAACATTCGACATAATTAATTCCTTGAAGCTTTTCCGCAACGTCTTCAATAAACTTCAACACGTCACAATCTGTGTGGGATCGTGAGAAACAAAATCTCCCTATGAGTCAAATGTGTTTTGTTCCGAGAATAAGTCAAAACTATACAACGAACTTAATTTGAAATTTTGTCCTTACAAATCTCCCCCTTTGACTATTCCAGGACAAAACCAACAGAGAAATGCCTAACCCGGGCCGTCAAGTCGTATGAAGCCTAAATCCCATCCCATAAACCCAAAATAAAAAAAACTACAGGATAATACTAGTAAAAGATGGTTCGGCAAGCTTGAATTGTTTCTGAATGTTTGAATGTGATGTACTCTTGAAATCTAGCATGGGATAAATCAATGAAATGTATATAGATATTCATGAAACAACTAACGAATAATGATCAATACTATCAAATATGTATCTATCAAACAACAATCACACAATATGAAAAATCAATCTACGCAGGTGTGATTAAGTGAAACAATTCAGAACAGAAACCAAAAGCAACCAGCAGTACCAAAAAACTATAACCATATGCAATAGGGGTACTAAAATAGAATTACACATAAATCTAGGGGTTGCTCGAATGAGACTTCCTTATCGTTCAAATGACATACGCATCTCGTGAGATATACTTCACGCGACAACTGTATGTCGTTCGAACGAGAAAGTGAAACTCCCAGTTTCAGTTCTAAAAAACAAACAGTTTTGCCCAGTGATTTTTTTTTTGGGAAAAAACTAACTGGAAGGGACTCAAAACTACAAAACATTACTAAAATAGTAGCTAAACAAAGAAAAACTATATGATTTACATACTAACATTGTACCAATGTGCTCAAACATGAACATGGAATGTGTGGGCGTGAACTACAATAAATGATTCACAATTCTAACACACTGAAACGATCAAGAAGCTCTAATTGATAGATATAAATCATTAAACTTTATTGTAGCCATACGTGACAATTAAAGTGTGAGATAAATGAACTGAACAATAAAAAATGCACACAAATCCAAAATTTTGATGATTCTACAAACAATAGCCTCATGGCATAACTTTTCCACAGTAGTATTCGTGGTGCAAACCCGTTTACATTATCCATCAAAACTCCCTCAAATATATATCATATTTTCTTTTGGTATGAACATAAAATAATTTGGCTCAATTTTGGCATATGATTCTTTTTATTGCCTTAAAAATTTTCGGGCTCTTTTAAACGGTGGCTTTGACAACAAGTCAATTTTACACTCTTGCAGCCCTTTCCCACAAACACTCATCATTTTTTCAATTATTACCCTCACGATAAATAGTTCATACATGCAAACCTTCTCCTTATGTATACTTACATATAGATGACAAAATTGAGATAAGAACGTCTCACCAAACTCAAATACGCAAGGGATGTCAAATATTCATATAAACTCGTGCATGTGTGCAAAGATGGCATATATACAAAGTCGAATTAAAATGCATATCAACTTCAAAACAACCCCATAATACAATGGTTAAGATCATTCTAAGAATCAATAATTATGTCCAAATGTCCTAGACATATGGATAATGAAAGGAAGGGGTTCTAAGCACACCAATATGTCACATCAAACATGTAAACTCAAAAAACAAACCGAAAATCTTTTTGTTTTTTCAACATATTTTGACTCAAATAAATGTAAAATCTTTATGTATCTTCTCAAATATATAATAAACCAAAAATATTGTTGTATTTTTGAAATAAGACTCAATAAATGAAAAATATAATACAAAATGATACACATGACATAACATTAGCAAGATATAAATTATGATGCAAAGACTAGAGTATGACAAACATGGTAGCACAACCATCCTTTAAATTTAGCATGGGAAGAATCAAGTTCAACTAAATGAAAACCATGAAGTTTTAGTCCTAAACCCACTAAATCCGATTTTCTAACCCAAGTAGGTGTAATATGACGGGTGGGGGTTTTGGGAATCGACAAGACTTTATTCCTAAACTTCCTAGTAGCATTCCTAAATTCATATAAAAAAGCGTCTAAGGTGAAATTTCCTACCGCAATATGTGCAAGTGTAAAGACGACAGGACTGATTACCAAAATGTCGACCTCTCCTCACCTTCCTAGTGGTCTCTCTCACATGGTTGGTATTAGCTTTGGTAATGGGAACAACTCTATCATCGCAGCCTATACCAAACCTATCACTTTTGACTTAGATGTTTCCTAACATCCAATCCAACTTCTTTGACCTAGATTCTAAGTCAAACTTAACCTTACTCGAATCTCTGAATCTCTCCTCTAACTCAAAAATCCTAAACTCAAGCACAAGCCTAGACTCCTCAAACTCTAGAATCTCCTTTTACAATGCCTCCATCAAACCACGAAGGCTATCTCTCTCTTTATCCACATATTCTAGATTCTCCCTAAACATCTTCTCCCGTTACCTAAGATTGTTAATCAAAGAATCATTATTTTCTGTGGCACACTCATTCAACCTAGCTTACAATTTAGAGTTTGACTTTTTCACCTTCACCGCTTCGGCATACAACTCATTAAATGCATCTTGCAACTCTTTCATATCAACCTCTTCTTCCTCACTAACTTCTCCCTCAGTCACTTGGGATTCAACGACCTCAGAAGTGTCATGCACATGAGAATCTTCATAGGAAGATTTATGGTCGTCGCTCACATGACATGCCAATAAAGTAACAAACATGCTCTTATTGGGGGAACTCTCTCCCTCTTTTGTATCACTATCACTTAAGGAGGAACTATAAGCTATCGGTTTCTTACCCTCTTTCTTAAGTCTAGTGGGACACTCAGTAACTTTGTGACCATACCCCTCACACCCAAAATACCTATCCGACTCACCATAGTAAATTTATCACTCTTATCTTTAGGGGTGGAGTATACCTTGTTGTTCTTGAATTTCTCAAACTTTTTGAACTTCTTTCCCAATAGGGTGACATCCTCAAAATCGAAATCAAAATCGTCATCCGAAACTTTAGTATCTTCCTTTAAGGCTTTTAAAGCAATGCCATTTTCTTTCTTTGGCACTTGCTTGGAGGTAAACATATCGAGTTCATAGGTTTGTAACTCATCTACAATCTCTTCAAGTTTTGTCGAATCAAGCATATTGAAGGAGTTTAAAACGGTCACTTTTGCATCAAACCTACTTGGAAAAGATCTTAGAATTTTCTTTATCACTTAGTTATCGGGAATCCTCTCTTCTAAGTTAAATGACGAGCTGACAATATTAGACAACCTAGCATAAAAATCATCAAATGACTCACTATCTAACATCTTACTCGTATCAAACTGTGTAGTGATGTTTTGTAACTTAGAGGCCCTAATTGTGCTAGTGCCCTTGTGAGTAAGTGCAAGTGTATCCCAAGCCTCTTTTGAAGTTTCACAAGTCATGATTCTATTATGCTCTTTCGGTGTGACATGTGAGGAAATAACATGCAAACCTTTAGAGTTTTAAAGTGCAAGCCTGTGTTCATCCTCAGTCCATAACTCAATGGGTTTCAAACTAGTGACCTCACCCTCTCGTGTCACTAGTGGTGTCCAAACCTTTTCAACTGCTAATCACACATGCTCATCAATGGATTTTAAAGCATTTCTCATTCGCATTTTTCAATAAGCATAATTTGTACAATAAAAAATAGGAACACGAAAACTTTCAAAGCGTCCAAAATTCATTCTAAAAAACACAAGGGATCAAATAGAATAAAATAATACATTACTAAATTTGATACCAATTTGTGGGTCCCTTTTTAATTTCTTAAGCGCAAAGTGTTTTAAGGATGACAAAACAATTTCTCTTTTTATGAAAAACCTTTTTCCAATTTTTAATTTGCGCCAAGTTGTGAATAAATTGAACTTAACCAAAATTTATGTTGATTAATCCTAAACATTCATATAGTGATTAAAGTAAGTAAAATAAAGTAAATAATACTCAATGACTCGATCCCCATGAGACTTGATGCTCTTCTGATCTTCAACCACTCCTCTCACTGTTCCTACTCAGAAAGTCCTTCTTCCATGATACTTGTCCATAATACACGTGTCCACGTATGACTCGGTGTCCATCGATATGTCTCGTAACGTCTATGGAATCGGAATATGAACTCCTTCACTTATTCTTCGCAAAACCAACGATATTCAATGTATAACAACACCTTATTTATTCTAACAAGATCACTATTTCATATAGTAATGAAAAATCATATCTTCTAAACTCTAAGGATGTGTTTAGACCTAAAAAAACCTTAGAAAACAATTGTGCATAAAATTATTGGTACGAAAACTATTTTTTCCTGAATGCACACTTACGAAATATGATTGGAAAACATCATTAAATATTTGTCTTAAGGTGTTGGCTTGGTCAAGCGACATAGACATGTCACTCGGACGGGGTACATATCTCGCTTGAACGACCTGTCTGATCATTTGAACGACACACGCGTTAGAGTCCCACTTAAACTCATCTCTAATCCACCCTTATCAAATTAAAACGAATTGTAAACGATTTCAAACTCTTTTAAAACCATTTTAAAAACATTTTCTTAATAAAATCACATCCGTAAACATTTAAAATAAATCCAGAGTCCCATTAAAATTATGCATTCATACCTGAATGATTTAGAAATGCAATGGAACTTGAAGACGAATAAACTGGCACTAATTAAACATTTGGGATAATTAATTCCATGAATCTTTGCCGCAACGTCTTCAATAAACTTCAACACGTCATAGTATATGTGGGATTGTGACAATAAAAAATCTCCATATGGCTCAAACATGTTTTGTTCCGAGAATAAGTCAAAACTATACAATGGACTCAATTAGAAATTTTGTCCTTACATCGTGCAACCTTTGCTGATGACACTAGAGTGGTATGTTCAAATAATCATACCATTCACATGGATATTATAATACATATATGTACTACCTTTGTACCCATATATATATTTTTCCAATAATTACGGCTAACCGTGCCTATCACTCTTAGCACTTAGCTTAAAAATTTTGAATATCATTTTCATTCTCAATTATTTAACTATTAACTTAATTAATCAATTAATTTTCGAAATATTAATTACGGATATGTACAAATTCTCAAATAGACTTCATACCAATTTTTCTGAATTTTTAGTATACAATCTTGTAACAAATTCCCAAGTATAATTTATTCCCAAATACTCTAATTTGCACCCCGAGCAAAAACCCAATTAATCCAAGGCCCTAACACCAATTTATTAAATTTCCAGAAACGCTTAATATCATATTTAGGATTTTTGTTATCACTAAACATCCAAGTTATGTCTCCAAATAATAAAATAACCCCATATAAATTTTTTAGCAGGTTTGAATCGATTCGACATCCTGGCCCAAATCGATTTACTTCCGAATCGATTCGGCTAGGGGGACCAAATCGATGTGCTTAAGGGCTGTGACCTAGTTCTACATGTCAAAACTAATTTTCACCATATATCATCAATTATTTTCATACATAAGGCCAAGATAAATTGAATTAAAAAATTTCCAACAATCCTAAACATGATTCTAATTTTTTCTCCACTTAAAATCATGATTTAATCATTTGATTCATGGGATTCGTAACTAAGATTAGAAATTCCATTATTTGATAATTAAATCACCTACTTATCCTTTTTGCCATAATTTCTCATTCAAGACTCATTCTCAAAACCTAAAATTATATGGAATAGTCATAATTTCCTCTTATTTAAATCATTCTCCCCAAATCCATAATTCTACACATGAAATCCACCCAAAATAATATTTCATAATTATGATATGACCGCAATTGAACATATAAGTAAATAACAAGATAATCACTTGCCCCTCATCTTATTGATTTTTATTTTGATTGGAAAGTTTCCTTTGAAGTTGATTATGCTCTAGGATTTCTTACCTTTTTCTTCTAATTTGATTCTCCCTTGAACTCTTGAGTTGTTCTCCTCTTTTCTCTTCACTTTCTCTCTCTAACCCGTGGTGTGACTCAAGTAAGAACTTTTGTATTTTAAAATGACTAACCATCTTACCATAACCCTTCATTATGTATGGTTAATCCCGAAACTACCTTTCCACATTCCTTTAAAATGACTAAAATGCTCTTATACGAGTCCCGACTAGTCTAAAAAGGCTGCGGAACCCAACCTCTACGCATGGGTACTTAATTTTGACTATGTTGACCTATTTCGGATCAACCGTGCACTCGAAATCATCATCAAATTCACCCATCATAATTATCTCATCTCAAGCTAATATAACTTACACACGCATCCCGATTGAGATATCGTCAAATCCCGTCGTGTTCTATTCACCAATGACGTAATACCATTTGACATAAATTTATTTACGTATCACATTAATGAATATTACCTAAAATAAATATTAATTCATTTCCCCCTAATTAATATTTTTTTTAATTCCGTATTATTTTTAAATTTTGTGCACATCTGTAATTTAAATGCCAATTTATAATTACTTAAAATTACGGGGTGTTATATTTGTCCCAAACCGTTGATTATGATCTCAAGAGAAATATTTTAGGTGTATTACTTGGATCACGTGAGAATAACTAGGGGCAGGGAAACTAAAATAATGGTAATCAATGAAGCAATGAGATGGATGGACCTATAGTCAAATTCTCTAAAGATGACATGCTATCGGAGAAAGGAAAGGACGATCACAAGAACAAGATCAAGGAAACCAATTTTTATTTATATCTAGAGGGAAATTTGTACCTACAATCATTTATGGGGCCTTATCTATTATGTGTTCACCAGAATAAAGTAAACATGATCCTGTTGGAACTTTATAATGGGATTTCTGGGAGTCACACTAGGGGCAGTTTACTAGTCTTTCGAGAAATCAAGGAAAGATATTGATAACCCTATATAAAATAGAATTCCATTAAATATGTACAAAAAATGCGATAAATTCTAGAAATTTTCCTCATTACTACACCAACTAATCAACCAATGTTATAACATTCGTAAATCGTAAGTAGTTTGAGCATGCGTCAGTAGTCAATGATTAACTTGTTAAATTTTAGTTTTTTATCCCCAAAATCCTAACTCTTTCAAACAAATTATGACAGACTAATTAAATCAAACCAAGCATGCATAGTCAATCACAATATGAGGAAAAATCCCCAAACGGGCAAAATAATTTTTATTTCATTATAATTCATAAAATTTATATTACAGCAAAATACAGTGACCCATGAATACCCACATGCATCAGTTCATTATCATCTGATTAAGCAATGGAGAATAACCTTCTTCTCCACAAGATTACTCCAGATGAGTATACCATTTATATCTAGGGTTTATAGGACTCACATATATGTTTGAGAATGATTTGTGAATCAAAAAGGTTGAAAAATCATGAAAAATGAAGTCTGGAATTATGTAGTAGATTTGTAGAAATATGAGTGCCGAAGACTTGAAAATCGTGTAGAATGAACATTGTTATTTATACAGAATCGAGGAGGTGTGTCACTCAAATGAAATGAAGTTGTCACTCGAACGTACTTCCACATCGCTTAAACGATTTCACACGAGATGCCAATATCGCTCGAATGACAGGCATGCCTCGCTCGAACGACGTCAACGACTTTTTTGTTTTTGCCTCTACACTTAGAAAAATTTCTTCTTCTGAAGTAAAAACATTCCAGACCCTTAAAAACTATTTTATAAAAGTTTTCCAAATATTTATGTAAATAATAAACACTACAAATAAATTATTTTACCATAATTGAGAGTGGAGTAGTGGGAATGATTGAAGAGTGCGTTGCATATTGCATGATGCACATATGAAGATGATGGATACGATGATTCAGATCAAGGTCCTTATGGATGATCTTTCTTGACGTGTCGAATGTAGCAGTATCAGACATACTCACTGTGATCTAGGACACATAGAAATTTCCTAGATTCTAACTCGGACATTTATAAAATCATGTCCTTACAAATCTTCCACTATGTCTATGCCGGTACATACATAAAAAATTCGAATTATACTACCTAAATGAAAACCAAATGACATACAATTTAATATCCCCATTAAACCCAAAACTGGAAATACTAAATGACATGTCTTCAAACAAACTTTAACATCTTGAAATCTCCAACTCTTCAATCTTTCTTTATCATCATTAGGGTGTGTAAAAATAATCTTCAATTTTGTACCTACACACTGTAATACCCCGTATTTTTATGCTATATTAATTTGGGGATTTATTAAATTTAATGAGAATGTTTATTTAATAAAAATTCGGAAATTAAATATGTTATAATTATTAACGTGACGAGAGTTAGTAATTATGGGAAACTTGTTGAATATTACTAATGAGCATAGTAATATATTATATTGGTTATATTGAATGTCATAAGTGAATTAAATGACTATTTCGGAAATTTAAGTCGGGACGTGCCCGTGTCACGTCGGGACTAATTTTGTTAATTAAAAAGTAAATATTTTATAAGTTGTTCATATGGTCGTTTTGAGTGCGCCAACGTGTCCGGAAGGGTCGAGATAGTCAGAAAAGTGTACCCGGGTGTTTAGTTTGGGTCTCGGGGCGTTTTTAGGCCTAATTAGTACCCCGGGAGGGCATTTTAGTCATTTTACATAATTGGGTAATTAAACCCACGAATTTCATCCATCTTTATCAGCCATTAGGTCAGACTTTTAGGGTTAGAACTTTCAGAAATTAAGTGACGGCTATTGGAAAAGAGAGGAGAGAGCTCCAAGGCAAACCAAGGCCAAAAAGCCACCAGATTTCACCGCCACCACCATCACCGCGTAGATCACGAGACAAGGAACGCAGCCATACCAAAATCATACGGGAATCTGCATACCAAAATCCCAGGCAAGTATTTGACTTGCGTATTTTCGTTAATGCAATCTTTATATTAGTCTAGGATTGTTTAGAGATGGAAACCATGGAAGAAAACTCAAATTGTGCTAGGATAATGCATGTAGTTTTGATAATATGGAAATTCTGGAACCCTTGCCATGAAGAGGATTATAACCCACGAAATTTTGATGTTAAATTAGAAGGAATTTCTAGTAAAAACATATTAGAACCTTGTTTTAGGAAAACTCTAGGGTTCTTGATGATTAGATGGGATTTTGAGTTAATTATCCATGTTTAATGATAGTTACACTCATGCTTTACGTTATAAACACCTGGTATAATGTTATAATGATGATAGTAGGATTTTTGGGGCAATTAGAATGGAAACGCATCGTTGTAGATGAAGAAGTTGGATGAAACCCGTAACTGCATTCTGCAAAATTTTGCCCAGACCTGCTTGATCGATCGATCGAGCCTAGAGCTTCGATCGATCAACCCCTCCTGGCAGACTCCTAATTCTCTCTTTAAATGCGTTAAATTCAAATTGTCGTGATATAATTCTTGAGCACTCTTGATGAATTGATTTGGGAGACATTGAGGACCAGTAGGGTATGTGAATAAATGTTGGAACCTTTAATCTTTAACGAAAATGGTATTTATGGGATATTTACTTTAGGTTAGTGGATTTATGAATTTAAAGGGTGAGGTGCGTAAGAGAGTTACGTTGGAACCTAATAAAGACACTTACCGAGATTTAGATTTGTGAGGATGTAGCCCATGAGTGTTAGGTAATGAGTGAGAAAACCCTTCGAGTTAAGGTTAGGAATAAAACCTTATACGAAATTCTATAACTGTGAAATTAAGGATATATGGTATAATTACGGGTGATGAGAAGAACCTATATTAATATGATAAAGTGGTATATTTATATGATTGTGTGTACATATATTATATGCATGTGAAAATTATACCCACGCTACTTACTATCCCTGAGGTTTCCGCGCTGGGACAAGTCTTATCTCGATGGGACCTTTATGGGGGATATTGGCTTGTACCCTAGGAGATAGATATCCTTGGTACAGGCTATCGATGTGATAGTTCAGACGGTCCTAAGAGACGCCGGTATGTGCCATCCTCTTAGAGACTTGGAATCTATGCTTCGCCTCAATTGTTTGTGTATTTCTGTTAATACAATTCGAGAGTGATTCCGAATGTATTCCCCTTAATATGAGTGATATGGGGCTTTGGATAGTAGAGTATGCACGCACCATAGTTTTATTCGGGGTGCTGTTATATATATATATATATCTATATAATAAAGTAGGAAACTTATATATGTCATAACATGGAAAGATGATGTCATGAGATGAATTAGATCTTGCACTACCTATTTTACCCCTAAATATTTGAGATCCCCCTCTTTTTTCACACTCAAAATTCAAAAACAAGGGTATTTTTGTACTCTCCTCAATCATACTCACTCAACCCTCATTTTCTACCTCTCGCTCAAGTGCTGCCGGCTCCTAAACACAAACCCTCCTTATTCTCTCCCTCTCACTCATCCGCTTATCCCTCCTCCTTTCCGCCGCCCTTCTCTCTCGCACGCCTACGGGTAAATCTCCCTCACTCTCTTACACCCACTCCTCATTCGATTTTGTTCAATTTTTGGATCCAACGGATCTATCGATTCTTGGTTCAAAAACTGTTTGTTGTTCATTTTCTTCTAAATAAAGTTTATAGAGGTTTCCATTTCAGGTTTGAAAGTACACTAATGTTTATGTTTATGTGTGTACTATAGTTTTTTTTTTTTTATAAGGGTTTTGTTCAAAATAAGATTATGTTTGCATGCAATACGTATATGATGTTTAACCATCTCAGATGACACTTTATTCTCATCACTGCAGGTACACAGGTGATTTTTAATATCAATGTTGCATGTTAGTTGTTTGATGGAATTGTTGTTGTTTATATATTCTTTTCTTTTAGATTTAAGTTTCTATACAACTTTTTATTATGTTTTTAAGTAGCAAAAATTACTTATTGGGCAGGTCCTGTAATTGATTGTGCATGTCTATTAGTTATGTGCAAAAATTATACCTATCTTGACACAATTTTTAATTGATTGTAGGAAGTGGCTATAACTTTCGAATTATTTGGGGATTGAGTGATAAATTATGGAATCTCATAAACATTGGGTAAAAATTTGTTAATTTGAATTTGCGAGTAAATTTAATTGGTCCGAGACCTGTATGTGTGGCATATCATTCTTTTGAATTTTTTTTTTGCCATTGAGTACTGTATGTGTGGCATACTGATTCTTAGAATGTTTATTACTGGAATACCAAGTTTATTTCGTATGTATAATTCAAAACTATAGTTTTAGTATTAATAGGATCCAAACATTGGCTACTGTAGACAAGGTAACCTATTCTCTTCAATGGATTTCATTTGCACAAGTAATAAGTGAAATGAATTTTTAATTTAGAATGTAAATATCCAAGTTTCTTTCCTATGCAGAATTCAAAACTATAGTTTTCGTATTAATAGGATTAAAACATTGACTATTGTAGACAAGGTAACCTATTCTCTTCAATGGATTTGATTTTCACAAGTAATAAGTGAGATGAATTTTTAATTTAGAATGTAAATAGCCAAGTTTATTTCCTATGCAGAATTCAAAACTATAGTTTTAGAGTATTAATAGGATTCAAACATTGGCTATTGTTGACAAGGTAACCTATTCTCTTCAATGGATTTGATTTGCACAAGTAATATGTGAGATCAAGTTTTAATTTAGAATGTAAAGAGTGTGTGTATCGGAAAGGATTGTGTATGTTACATTAGAAAAGACAACTATTGTATTTGTTATAAGCTCACATGTTCGCATTTGAGAACCTAGGATGACTTCAGCGCTATGTTCTTCTTCATTCACGTTAATAATGCTTATTGGATTTGCTGACACGTTAGTTTGAGAAATTTATTTGTACTTGGCATTAATGCTTATTTTAAATGTGTTTGTATTTATGTTGTTTTAGTTTTTTATATTGCGATGGTGTTGTGGTTTTTGTCTTGCTTATTATCTATCCGTGTATTAAGATATATTTTCCACCTTATTAGGATTTGTAAACTTTGACATCTACGATTTCCAACTATCTTTGTTTAGTTGTGACTTATACTACTTGGTCATTCAACTTAATTTATTTGTTGTCAATATGTAAACTAAATTAATTATGAATCATAGTTTTTATCATTTATGTTTACTAAATTATTCAGTTATTGATTCAGTTGCGAGGGAAGGAGGCAATCACGCCATCTCGGTGCTCAAATTCTATATCCTGAGGGAGTTCTTATAGGTTGGTTATATTGTTCTTCTCTCAAATGTAGATATAGTACACTTGCAAAGTTTTTGACTCATGTAGCTACGAAACATTATATAAAAAAAATGTTGGATCCAATGAGTAGGTATTCCTTTTCTACATCAAATAAGGTTGTTGAGTTCGTATTTGGATTCTCAACGAACTTTAGGTAAATCATGGTATTGCGCTTTATTTTTTTTTTGATTTCATTCTTTGCAAAAATCTGCTATCTCAGAGGACTTAGAATGGCATGGATGGAAGCATTTGGTATCGACAAAAAGAGGCTATAGAACATAGTATGTTTAGTCACTGACAATTAAAAAACTGATTTCTTATCTTTTTATTTTTTTCAATTACAGATGATGGGAAGATTTGGAGGAAGATTAGATATAGATTTTGTAGTTTCAACGGGAGACAATTTCTATGATGACGGATTGAGTGGAGGGCATGACTCCGAATTTGAGGAGTCGTTTACAAAAATCTACACGGCATATGCTAAAATCTACACGACATATGTATGTTTCCACACACCTACATATACATATGCATGTGATACAATGTCACTATCAAATGAGATATAAGCAGAGATTGATTATGAGACTATAAATTTTGTATGCAGGTTTTGTTATCGCGGAAGATTTGGCTGCCATGATACAATCTTTGAATGAAAATCTCACAAAGGAAGAACTCAACAATATGATAAGTGAAGTTGATGTTGATGGGAATGAAGGTAGTGCCATATATGTTTGAGAGAGTAGTTGAAGTACTCTTTATTATGTGTTTCATAATAATTTTTATTGTGAGAAAAAAAAAATATATTGATTGAAATTTTTGGTGAATTAATGTGATTTTTACAGGAAATCGTAAAAAAGTACTTGATTAGATTTCAAGCCATAATTGAGTCAAGCACACAATGCGTGGAGTCCAATAGCATATTAGTGATAAACACCATAAACTTGAAGCATTGATATTGTTTTGCTTAGTTTGATTTTGACATGAAGAGCTGCAATGTTATGACTATATTCGCTTAGTTTGATTTTAACAACAATTCAGATTTTCCAGGGTATGTGAACAACAAATTCTAGCTTACACTATAAGGATCCCTCATTCCCTCCTATTTGTTGTTGATTGAGGTTTCCATTTACAGTGATGTTCGCAAACCATCCGGATTCAGGCGGTAGACATTACCTCGCTTCTAAAATTAGTGAAATACCTTCAAAGAATCTAAATTGTGAAGAATTATGGTTGTCATGCATAACTATGATGCAATTGTACACCACAAAGAATCTAAACTATAAAGTAATTCTATTAGTATTATATGTTTAGTTATATATTGTTGTGGTTTCCTGCATCATCTTTATATAAACACATGCTCTGTTTAGCGGTGTTTTCATCTGAAGTTTGGTACCCAGCCTTCATGAAGAATATATTTATTATCCCCTCAATTTTTTACAAAATATTTAATGATTTGATTATTTTGTTTAAAAAGGTTTGTTTTTGGTGAGGCAGATAATGGTTACTTCTAAGCTTGGCTATGGAGGAAAAGAGAACACTGGATCGGATAAAATGCCCGGAGAGGGAAATGGTGCTAAGGTAGCATCACCCACTAATATGTAGAGCAGTAGCTATAAGGGGGCTCTATTATCTGTAACTTCTGCAATTACAGATAAAGCAACATCAGCCAAAAATATTGTACCTTCTAAACTTGGCTACAGCGGGAATGAAGACTCTGGATCATATGAAATGAACCGAAAGGGAAATACTACTAAGTCAGCATCACCTACTAATTGTGCGCACAACGATATCATTTCATATGGAGACTGAATTTGTCTGTGCACTCTTCCAGGTTAGTTGTAATTTTTTATATCATTTCATATTTCTTTTTTAATAGTCATTTAAAGGTTACTTTTTTTACAAATTTAGTGTTCCGCTGTGGAATTTGTAGTCATGTTAGGTATGCCAAATTCTTATGTTTTGTTATTTAATGACACTAGGTAGTGTTGTAGGCTTGAATATAATTCAAACAAAGTAAACAAAGTTTAATTTATATTTTATGTTCCATTTGTAATGTCTTATTTTGCTTTTGAGCATTTAAAATTTAAACATTTTTTTTTAAATCATGATTCTTTTATGTTTTAGGATATAGGTAAGAGCAGTTCTGTTGGGGTTTTTGACATTATAATATAGCTTTTATTCTAACAGTACAATTTTTTGTTATTGAGAAATGCGTCTTGAACATTATTGTCTCTATTTGAGAGTCGTTAAGCCTTACTGTAGTTAGAGTGAAGGGAAAAATATGGCATATTCCTCTTTATTTTTTCCCGCATGGGGTGGTTTGTGATGGGGGGTGGGGGTTGCAAGATAAATTTTGTTGATTTAAAAAGTCTTTCATTTTAAGAATGATTTTTCAGATTTGAATGCGCCCTTACACAAGACAACCATCAAGCAGATTTGAATGCGCCCTATTTTGAAATGAATTTGAATTTATATTAGATGTAGTCATAATTTTTTTTAGTAATTTGTTTTATTCATTGGTCCAACTGTTCCCATATACTTAATTTGTTCTTTCCTCGAGTTTAACATTTATTCTCCATCCTCATTTCCAAATTTTATTTTTTCATCTTAATTTATATGCATGCTATTAGTTAACCAAGTCCTAATTGTTAGTGTTTTATTTTTTTTGTACAGGTAGAAGTTGAATCTATAGCCTTATAAAAATTGATTGAAAGACCCTAAATCTCTCAACTGGGGTGGTATTTTTTGTCTTTCATTCTTCATAACAACTTACGACCCAATTTGTTCAGTTGACGCTTCTCATTACAGGATTGTGATATGGTGGCATTGGAAAGATTAAGTTAACAAGACCCTCTTTTCCATTTGAAGATCGCAAAAAATAAATAACGAGGGAGGTAAAGCAAGACAGTGATATTTACATTATTTTATGGACTTTGGAAGCATATGTTCAGTAAGACGGAGTTTCATGTTCTTATTCTTGGCATCGACAAGGCTGGAAAAATAACATTACTGGAGAAGTTGAAGTCAAAATACTAAAAACTTAGAACGCCTACCTCCTGATTGAATTGTTACAACTGTGGGACTCAATATTGGTCGTATTGAAGCTCATCGCGTTTTGAAGATTGAACATCTAGACTTGAAAAAGTTTTTCGGCACGAGGATCTGCAAGCACCACCTCTTTTGATATTAGCAAACGAGCAGGATCTTATTGAATTCTTGTCAGCAGCAGACCTTGCCCGACGTCTGGATCTCAAAAATTTAAGACGAAAGGGCTTACACATTCAAAGCTATTTCGACATATGGCTGGTGGACGTGTTGGAGAGAAGTAAGAGAACTAAAATGTTAGGAGTTCATGAAGGGATAACAAACACTGGCTCTGCTTAGAAGACACCATATATAAATTTACAACTCATGTCATGGTAAGATTGTTGTTTTAATATTGTCGGATTTCTTTTTTCCCCTACCATCTATGCCTATCTATTTGACTATTTGGAAGTTCATTTCCAATACTAACTAAGTTCATTTCTGATTGAGATTATTTTTGATTTTTGGTTTACATTTGGTTTGATGTCAGTTATGTACTATATCTGTTCGATTCAGATTAGTCGAAAAGTATTGGAGCTTCCACAGAAGGAAATTAATTAAACAGAGGGCAGAGTACACCAAAACAAAAGATTTCTTTGTCGGAGTTCTTAGAATCGCAAATAACATGGCCAGGTGAGTTGGAGTAACCTGGGACTGATGTTTAAATCAGAATCTAGAATAGCACCAAAGTCCTATATATTTAAATCAGAATCTAGAACAACACCAAACGAGGATATAAACGCTGAAGGCTCTACTTCTAACTAAAAATTCTAAGGATATAAACGCTGAAGGCCCTGCTTCTGCCTCATTATCAAACCCCCGCGAGACAAAATTGAACAGGTACAGTGAGACAAAATGGAACCCCAAGCATTCGATTTTACGGATCAAAGACGTAAAAGCATTCCAAACGTTCTAAAGGTCCCCATCGTAATCACTGTCGGTTCTGGTACGTCCCCATCGCAATCATTGTCGGCTACATCTTCCATCGATTATTTATCTATTTCTTCTGGTAGGGTGAGTTTTTTCTTTATCTTTTATTTATCGTTAACGATTGAGATAGTTAAATAACAATTTCAGGTTAAAACTGCGCCAGTAAAACTTTGAACATTAGTTAATAGCTTGGACAATTAAAATTGAGGTAATCTGATTTTCATTCCAGGAATTTTTCAATTTTCAATTTTCAATTTTCATTCCAGGAATATGTATTTTATCTTTTATTGTGTTATTCTCTATTTTGGTTGTTTGTCCGTCATCAATTTGTTTTTTTTGTCTAAGAAATATAATTTTCTTTTATTTGTAGCACAAGTATTAAAGCCTCACTAATTAGTATAATGTTTATTTGTGCTAATAATGATTTTTATTTGTGCAGTGATGTTTATTTGTGCTAATTCGGAGAATGGAACCGAATACTCAAGCCCATTTGTTCACAAAGCAAACTAGGCTATCTATGTTCATAGATCACATTCCGTTGTTTGAAGATACTTCGCGAAGATGGTTCATGGCATATTGCTATCATTATGAGCAGGTGATAATAACAGATTCAAAGGTATCAACTTTTGAGCCATGAGATGAGTTACTGTAACATCTTTTGAGATGAGTTACTTTAAAATTGAGGTTTGTGTATTTACATCTGTATAACCCCAATACAAAATGGCAGGGCACAAGTGTTTGGGTGGAAACCAATCCGATCCTATCGAAAAAATCCGATCCTACCAGTAGCAGCACTACTGATAGTGGGAGGAATAACAACAATTGGAGCCCCTGCTAGAGGTACATCAGCCGTGTCCCATCCACGGTCAATTGCAATTAGTGCGGGACCTGGTAATCCACCCAACACCAGGAGCTGCTGGAATGGAGGCTGCAACACCATCGTGGTTCCATTGGGCATCAATAAATTGGGCAGTCCATTGGTTAGAACTAGCACTGAGGGCGGGAATAGAGTACTCCCTATAGTCTGCGCCTACAGGTGCAACCATTAAATCTGAGGGTGTATGTTTTCGCTGTTTGATCTTTATATGTATCAAGCCAAATGGAGAACAACTTTGCAATGAAAATAGTGAATATAAGTATGTGTATATCATGGATGTGTTGGGATTTTCCAAGTTATAAGTCAAAATGATGAAGTGTTCTTTGTTGTTGCCCAAAATGGAGTGTATTGGTTTTCAGATTAGTAATACAGTTTTTTTTTTCTTTTTTTTCAATTGGTTTTCAGATTAGTAATACAGTTTTTTTTCTTTTTTTTTTTAATTTTGAAATATTTGGGGGTTGGTCTTTTGTATACTATTTTTGGTAGTATATCTTTGATGCCACTTGATTGAAGCCGAAAACGTATTAGCTTTAGTTTTAGAGTGTATCTTTAATGCCACTTGATAATTTTAGGGATCCATTTTGTCCATGTTTTGCAACTGTTAACAATGGATTCTTGCCATCTCATGTTCAGTTGTTTCATGTTAGTTAATTGTAACATTTGATTTCCTTTTCTAATTTTCTTGACAATGGATATACATATAATCATTAAAAATTTGATCTTGAATTTATGTTACATTCACTAGCACGTGAGATATAGAACTAAGAATGCTTTTATTTTCATCAAACAGAGCACGCTAATTGATTCCCTTATGCTTCTTGACATGGGTCAGGAAAGCAGCTATAGTGACTCATATTCTTTCTTTGACATGGGTCATAATCTTTGCTACAGTTCCTCTTTTTCTTTTTCACTTTTGTAAGCAGGAGGAATGTTAAACACATGTTTCTTTCTCATTTAATCAAAATGAATAGACCTGGAATACACTAAAAGTACTCAGTATGGTATATATGAGGTACTCTCTTTATTAGCACTATTAAACGCATGTATAATATCTAATGAACTTTTGAACTTTTGTTCGTTTAATTTGAGGTTGTCATTTTTTTGGAATTTTAACATGAAGTATTGTTTTTATCGATTTTTTTTGGAATTTTAACATGAAGTATTATTTTTTTCTTTGAAAATACCTTTGAATTTTTTTATCGTTTTGCAATTATCAGCGTGCCTTCAGGCACGGGCATACCCTAGTATATATATATATATATATATATATATATATATATATATATATATATATATATATATATATATATATATATATATATTATACGAGCAGTTAATATATATATGAGATTATGATATTTGAAACTCTCTACTGAGATTTGATAAGTAGGACATGGTTATTGACTCAAATTATTAAATAACTGTTTTGAAAAAAAAATATAAAATGTCACTGTAAAACTTTATTGATTTTATAAAGTTAAAATGGAGGACTTTGATTACTGTTTGGAACATTCTTTTAAAATGGAGTCGTGAATTATAAATCTTGCGAGAAATCTAAGTTAAGTTAAATCTTTTAGAAAGATTAGTGCGTTAAATGATAAGAAACCGTGGGGAAGGTTAGTGCGATAGGTGTGCACATTAGAAGAGAGGTGAGTATTTTCTCAAGAGAGTGACGTGCTAATATGTTATTGCATTGACTTGTATCATTTTAAATACTTGCTAAACGTACTTTAAAATCAAACACACTCTCGGGCTCTAACCCGTTTCTTTTTCTCTCCCTCTCTTATATATATATATGTATATTTTCAGGTGCCCAACCACAGGGGCGTCTTGATCAGGATCCCTTGAGAGGAACGTGCTGCAGCTTAGGTGGGAGTTGCAGGTCACTTGAGTAGACGGCTTCTTTTATTGACTCCACTTCTATCACTCTCATTTATTGGGCACGTGTCGCCCTTTCCATTATTTATTTGTTATCAGGACATTTATATTTCAGTCATTCCAGTATTGTTTCTTTGGGATTTATTCAGTATGGACTTGTGATTTTAGTTTTCATATGTTGGCATTCGATTGACAAATGTATTATATTATTTGGTTTATCGTGGTGTGATTCTTAATTGTAGAAATGTTTTTTTATATAAATAAATCTTTTTCTTTAATTAAAATTTGGAAGTTTGTATGAAAAATATTTTTGACACTTAGCTGAATTATTTAGGGTGTTAAATTGGAAAATTATTTTTATCGACAGTGATGCTGAGAATGAACCAACTGTTAACCTTGATTTAATTTAATAAAGGAGTGATCACCCGGTATTTAATTAGGCGGGGTGTCACACACACATGAGATAAGAAACAATACCCATGACGCACAACAGTTTGCAATATAATGATAAGCAAAAGTAAATATCAATTAAGCTCAAGAAAATCACTATAAATTACACAAAAATTATCCCCCATAATTCCTTCTCCCCCTTTTTATGATGTCCACAAATAGACAAATGGAGAATGTCACAAAGGTAATCAAACTTTATCTTTTTGAATTTTTCAAAATTTATCTCACAAAATATACAACAAAGAATCACACCATGAAAGAACACAAAGATAACCAAGTTGGTGATAGCGAAAATATAGGGATGTGAACAAATTTGATAGGAAAATCAATAGATACAACCATAACATATGTGCATGATGAATTTCGGATATTCCTAACGAATGAACTCAACATCTTCCTTAGGTGTAAAAATGGAGGAATTATAAGAAATTGACTCAATCAAATCAACAAATCAAAGCTTAAAGTGATTTCCACACCAATAACGTCCAAAACGATGTAACACTTTTTCATGACTTTTAAGGAGGTGCAAACCCATTTTTATTTCTTTCCGTCCAAACTCCCTCATAAATAATTATGATTTATATTTTTCTTTTGAGGTGATGAAACTAAAACCTATTGGCCCACTTTTTGGTATATTTTTCTTTTTATTGACATTTTTTTTGGGTCTCTTTTCAAACGGTGGCTTTCATGAAAAGTTAATTTTGTAGTATCCCAGCCTTTTCTCGTGCTTCACTCATCATTTTTTGTTACAATTAAGTCCTCACAATAAATGATTTTTACATGCACTAATTTCTTGTCAAGTTTTATCACATTTTGGTCGTTGTATAGAAAAAATTGAGATGGAAACACTGAAGCCAATATATGATCAACAATTACAATACTCAAATAATACCACGCACGTGTGCAATAAAGGAGATAAGGAGCCAAACATGTAGAATATATCGCTAATCACATCTCAAAGACTCCAAACAATGTAAAGCACGTGGATGAAATGATGTAGCATCTCAAATCACTATCAAATAGTCACGTGGAAAATGGAACGAAGTTATGACTATGGCTATATTAAATGTTCATCCATAAATGGTGCAAACAAAATATAAAACTCTTTTTGTGTTTTTCAAAAAGAAAATTATAAAAAGAAAATATTTTTAACTTTTTCTAAAATTTATCAAAAATAAAATATTTTTCGATTTTGCTAAAAAAGAAAAACAAAAATAAATGATGATACAAATGATACAATCTAAAGATAGTAATCATATGATATGAACATGAAAAATGCATCCTACTCTAGATATGGTGACCACCTCTCAGTCAACTGTGCAAATTCCGAAAGCCTTCCTAAGACTTTCGAATCTAAGGGTATCTGAAGGCTTAGTGAAAATATCGGCTAACTCGAGGTCGGTAGACACAAGACTCAAGGATACGAACTTTTCTTCTAGAAGATCACGGATAAAGTGCTCACGCATCCTAATGTGCTATGTGCATGAATGATGGACTGGACTACGGGATATGTGTATCGCGCTCGTGTTATCAGTGGAAATAGTCATGGTGTCCTGTGATATCCCATAATCCTCCAACATCTGCTTCGTCCATAGAAGTTGCGTGCAATAACTCCCATCGTTTATGTACTCACCCTTTACAGTGGACAAAGAGATGGAGTTTTGCTTCTTACTCAACCAAGATATAAGAGCGATAGCAAAGAAGAAGCACCCACCAGAAGTTCTCCTACATCCATCTGCATCCCCGATCCAATCGACATCTGAATAGGCAGACAAACGACTATTTCTATCAAAGGAATACGAAATGACAAGTGAGAGAGTCCCACTCACGTATTTGATAATATGTTTAAAACCGAGTAAGTGTGACTCTTTCGGGGAAGCCTAATACTGCGGACAAACTCCAACACTAAAGGTGATGTCGGGACGATTGATAGTCAAGTAGAGAAGACTACCTATCATACTCCAATACAAAGTTTGCTCTACATCCTTACCTGAAGTGTCCTTGCTAAGTTTTATTGAGGTACTCATTGGGGTACGTGCATGCTTAGCGGATTTTAAAATAAATTTCTTCACACGACCTCTAACATACTTGTATTGAGAGATAAACACCCCATCCTATTGCTGACAAACCTGGAGACCAAGGAAGAAAGTTAGCTCACCTACCATGCTCATCTCAATTTCTATCTTCTCCTCCTCCTCCTCCTCTAAGTTGTGAGCATGCTATGAGCACATGGATCCAAAGATAATGTCGTCCACATAAACCTGGGCAAACAAAATAGAACCATCATTTCTCCAAATGAACAATGTCATATTAACTCCCCTTCTCTTGAAGCCATGCTCTCGTACTAAGCATTAGGTGCTTGATTCAAACCATACAAAGTTTTCCTCAGATAGTAGATGTGATCTGGTGCTTATGGTCTTAAAACCCTTTTGGTTGTTCCACGTAAACCTCCTCCTATAGAATGCCATTTAGAAAGGCATTCTTGACATCCATTTGATATAATTCGAAACGCATATGACATGCGATGACGGTTAGTAAGGGGACGTACTCAAGGCTCACAACATGAGAAAATGTCTAGAAAATGTATTATCCAAGTCTACACCATCTATCTGTGTGTATCCTTGAACGACCAACGTAGCCTTATTTTGGATAATAGTACTAGTCTCATCCACCTTATTCTTAAAGATCCACTTGGTACCTATCATATTTGTCTCACTAGCACGGGGGACCATTTACTAAACATAATTATTTCCAAACTAAAGTAACTCATCCTGCATAGCGCATATCCAGTGTTCATCTTTGAGTGCTTCCTTATGATTCTTGGGAACGACTTTGGACGTGTAGAGAATGTGGCAAACAACGCTCTCTAGCTGAGCACGAGCCATGACCCCTAGGGTGGGATCTCCTAGAATAGAAGTAGGATCATGACTCTTGCGAACCCAAGTAGGAGTGTTCCCTAAATCAGGAATATGATCCACTCTGGGTGTGGTAGGCACAAAGGGATCATTAGTAAGAAGTGCTTCATCCTCACCCAAAGGTTAGAATCAACAAACACCGATGGTTCGTTATCTTGCACGGTGATTTTTATTGAATCCGTAACCTTAGAGCTACTCAGGTTAAAAACTCGATATACTCCACTAGTTGATGAATATCCTAACAATATTCCTGCATTATTTTGGGAGTCAAACTTTCCTAACTTCTCTTTATCCTATAGGATGTAGCATTTACTCCGAAAGACATGAAAATATTAAAGGTTGGGCTTCTTTCCAGCCCATAATTCGTAGGGCGTCTTATGTGTGTGTGGAAGAAGTTAAACCCTATTCATCACGTGGCATGCGATAGACACCGCCTACGAAGAGTACGACTGTGTGATAATTTATTAAATTCGCAAATTTATAATTTGGCTCACTTATTTAGTTAGAGTCTATTTTTAAACCAAATAAATTCATCCCTTAAACATGAATCTATGGTGCGTGTGTCAAACCATAAACAAATAAAGTATGCGACACAACAAATATGTTGAGACACTCATTTCAGGAAAAAAAACCTTTCGGGTAAAAACCTTTATTTCACTATGAATCTATAAATTGCAACTTATAGTTACATAGAGAGAGCTGCAATGGTTCAACACGCAGCCAACCCACAAAGACTCACAGTCTTGAACTCAGTAAGAGAATACATGCAACATCCGCCAAGGACTTGTAGTCCTATCTTCAGCATAGAATCTTCATGCAGAAAGATCCTCAGTGACAAGCAGCCATACGGTGTAGAGACGCACTCCACAAAAGATGAACAAAGGAAAAGATATGTTCTTGAACACCAAAACAGTTCACTAAAGCAAGATGGGAGCTTTGTGAATTGTAAATCAAAAAAGGGATTAAACCCCTAAAAGAAGAAGCCTAAAGATTACTGCTTTGGCAGTCTTTCTGTTTTGGAAAACGTATGGACTTCTTAATGAAAATGTTACCATTTAATGATTATTTATATAAAAATGCACTGCCTCGAAATTCGAGCTCGTTCGAATGAGAAGCATATATCGCTCGAACGAAGGACGTATGTCGTTCAAACGACATCGCACGACTTCTAATCTCGTTCAAACGAGAATGATGATCTTGCGCGAATGACCTGGGCCTCGAATCGAGGTCCGCTTCAAAACATAAAAAAAGTACTTATTCTCAAATTTTGACGAAAAAGTCAGCTCCAACACTTAGAAAATATATTGTAAAAATATCCCATAAGCTCTAAGTGAAAAGTAAAGGTATTTAATATATAAGCTTACCAAAGTAAACTTCGCGGAGTCTTGAATGATGAAGAACTTGAGTAATTCGGATTCGTCTTTGATGTAGATGTCTCTTGAATGCTCTTCGACAGTGTAGCGGTATATGACATAATAAATTGATAACGGACCTATGAAAATATGTCCTTACAAATCTCCCCCTATGTCTATGCCGGTACATACATAAAAAATCCGAATTATCAAAAACCAATTTGCCAATACAAATCTACCCTCCCATGAATAAATTTGCAAGACCTCAAAACAGTTCTTCAATCATCTTTGTCAGATCTTAAAGCTTTTCTCATCAGGGTGTGCAACATCATTATCTTCAATCTTTGTACCTATACACATGAGATAAAGTAAAATACCTTCGTGACGCATCGAGTTTGAAATGATACAAGAATAATCAAATCTCCCCCATAAGAAGAAATAATCAAAACATGGAGGGTCACGAAGAAAATGCATAGCAAATATGGATCAAACTACGCGCATGCAAAGGGATATCTCAAAAATCTCACAAACTATTTTTCAATTTTTCAATTTTTCATACAAAAATAAGATACCACTTTGAAAAATATGATACAAAAAATCACATCATGGATTTAAACTAAAACAACCAAGTCATGGAGATGGGATGAATGGGTGTGAACACATTCAATAGGTAAATAAACTCAATCAATCATATGTGCACGATGCATATGTGTACCCCTAACTAATGAACATCAAAAGTATCCTTAGGTGTAAAAATTTATTGAATTTAAATGACATCGTCTTATACAAATCAATAAATGAAAGTCAAATGATTTCCAGGCCAATAACGTGCAAAACTATTTAGCGCATTTTCAATACTATTAAGGATGTGCAAACCCGTTATTGATTCTCCAACCAAACTCCCTCATATATATTTTCTTTTAGAGGTAATCTAAATTCTCAAACTTTGGAGAATTGATGCAAAAACCTAAATGGCCCATATTTGGCATGAATTTCTTTTTATTGCCTTTAAATTTTTTTCGGGCTCTTTTAAACCTATTTTCACCCTGGATAATAAAATTCCTCCATTTTTTAGGTCCAATTTAACGGTGGCTTAGAATTGCAAAGGCTAAATGAACCTTTCGCAGCCCTTCCCCGTTTTCAAACAAAGCACACAAACTCACAAAACGGTTCTTATATTCACAATTTCCATATCAAAATTTTATCGCGCTTGGTTCGTTTTAAGGATAGGATTGAAGTTAAAACACCCAACCAACATGGGATAAGACAAGCACAATAATAAAATAAATCTCTGCATGTGTGCAATAAAGGAAACATGTGTCAAACATGTAGGAAGTAACACTAAATTACATCTTAATGACTCCAAACATTATAAAGCGCAAGGATGAATTGACATATTGTCTCAAAACACTATCAAATAGTCACATGAAAATAATGGAACGATGTTGTGACTCGGTCATCCTAAGTCTTCATCCATAAACGGTGCAAACAAAATACAAAAATCTTTTTGGATTTTTCTAAAAGTTTTATCAAAATAAAATCTTTTTGTATTTTTTAATTTTTTTTATTAAAAAATCTATACAAAAATGATACATACTAGCAATAGGCAAATAATGACATCATGAAAATAAACCTATGCTAGTAAACAAGTCGAACCTCAATCGTTAGGTGCGAAGGGGTTTTCCAAAGGTGGTGCCAACTTATGAAAAACCTCCATCAAATCTTGTGAAGTTTTGACTAAAAACTTAACTTCATCACCTAAATGTGCAAACTCTCTCATGTAGTCTCCGGGAGCATATAAAGAATCATGTGTGGGTGCATGTGTACCAGAAACACGTGTAGAAGCAAAACGTGACACATAAACCAACTTAAAACAAAATTCCTTAAGGTGACCTCTCCTCTTACAATGTGAGCAAACATAAATAGGCCTAGGAACACCTCTCTCAAAAACTCTAAGACACGCTTTCCTAATTGGAATGTGACGCCTAGGTGGGTTAGGGTGAGACTCACGTGAATCTGACACAAAAGTAGGAACCGGCTCGGGTACTAATTGGAAATTGGAAGCACCATCATGACTTATTCCTAACTTCTCACCTTTACCCTTAAGAACCACCTTTTCAACCTTCTTAGGTGCATTTTCAAAAATAACTTTGACCTCCCTGGCACGTTCGAGATCACTCTCGAGTTGGGATACAGGTGTCGTCAAACTAGACAACGTGTTGGTCAAATCACACTTCTCCTTTCATAAAACCTCCTTCTCTCTCTCCAAATCTAAAACACGATGACCTAAATCTCGATTATACTTCTTAGTTTTCAAGGTCTCGGTGTACAAATCCCTAAAAGCTTTTTGGAGCTCACTTTCATCTCCACTTTCTACCTTGCTCTCATCCTCACTCGAAGAACTCAAATCACTATCATCGCTCTCGTGTGCACCCTCGGGAGACAAAGTGGCTGTGCTCACACGACTAGAAAAAGCGACAACCATCCCATGTGATAAACCTTTATCGGACTCATCTCCCTCACTATCACTAAGTGTGGCAGGCATGGCTACTTTCTTCCCTTTCTTTCTAAGCCATGTTGGACACTCAAAAGACTTATGTCCCTTACTCCGACATTCAAAACAAGTCACGTTCTCAAGATCTTCCTCACACTCTCATCTGAGTCATTCTCTTTTTCTCTCTCACCTCTTTCTTTGGCCTTTCCTTTCTTTTTATTTTTCTCAAAAAATTTCTTTTTATTGGAAGAATTATTTTTGTTCATGCTGAGAAATTTTTTAAAATTTTTCGCAAACAAGGCCATATCATTAAAATCAAAGTCTCCCTCAGAATCAGACTCACAAACTTTTTTTTCTTTTTCTTACAATGAGTCTTTAAAGCAATGTCATTATCCTTAGCCTTAATGGTTTTAGGAAACATGTCAATCTCATAGGTTTGAAGATCTCCTACAAGTTCTTCCAACTTAAGTGATTTCAAATTTCCCAAAGAGTTCAAAATAGTGACTTTAAGAATAAAGAATTTTGGGAGAGATCTAAAAATCTTTTTACGACATGCGTGTTATCAATCACCTCACCCAGATTAAAACTGGTGTTAATAATGTCCGACAAACATGCATAAAAATCATCAAAGCATTCAGACTCAGATATGATGATAGTCTCGAATTGGGTGGCCAAATTTTATAACTTAGATTCTTTAACCGCGTTCGTACCCTCATGAGTCAATTTTAAAACATCCCAAGCCTCTTTAGACGTGGTGCACGTCATAATTCGACGAAACTCATCCGGAGTGATAGCTCCAGAAATAGCACTCAAACCACGTGAATTAAATTTAGATATTGTATGATCATCTTCAATCCAGGCCGACGGGGATTTTAAAGAGGTGATATTATCAACGGTGATCGTGGGAGGAGTCCACCCATTTTCGCAAAGGTACCAAACACGCTCGTCAATGGATTTTAAACTAGATTTCATGCGAGTTTTACAATAGGCATAATTAGACCCGTCGAAAATATGTATCTTATTATAGAAGTGCTCCATAGAAAAAATGCATTTTTTTTACAAACCTGATTTAAAAAAAAATCAATATCACACGATTTTGCGGAAAATAGGAATACATGATAAATTAGCGCAACATGCTCTGATACCAATTTGAAAACGTGAGTAGACAAATTGTATCAGAAAGTAAATCCTCAAAAAATCAGGATCACACGATAGATTAGCGTAACCCGCTCTGATACCAATTTGAAAATGTGAGTAGACCAATTGTATCAGAAAGTAAATCCTCGAAAAATCAGGATCACGCGATAAATTAGCCTAACCCGCTCTGATACCAATTTGAAGAGTGCGGCTGTGTGATAATTGATTAAATTCGCAAATTTATAATTTGGCTCACTTATTTAATTAGAGTCTATTTTTAAACCAAATAAATTCAGCCCCTAAACATGCATCTACGGTGCGTGTGTCAAACCATAAACAAATAAAGCATGCGACACAACAAATATGTTGAGACACAGATTTCAGGAAAAAAACCCTTTCGAGAAAAACCTTTATTTCACTATGAATCTATAAATCGCAACTTACAATTACATAGAGAAATATGAAATGGATCAACACGCAACCAACCCACAAAGACTCGCAGTCTTGAACTCATCAAGAGAATACACGTAGCATCCTCCAAGGACTCTTAGTCCTATCTTCAACAAAGAATCTTCACGCAGCAAGATCCATAATGACACGCAGCCATATGGCGTAGAGACACACTCCACAAAAGATGAACAAAGGCAAAGATATGTTCTTGAACACCAAAACAATTCACTAAACCAAGATGGGAGTTTTGTGAATTGTAAATCAAAAAAGGGATTAAACCCCTAAAAGAAGAAGCCTAAAGATTACTGCTTTGGAGTGTTTTTATTCTGGAAAACGTATGGACTTATTAATGAAAATGTTACCATTTAGTGAGTATTTATAAAAAAATGCACCACCTCAAAATTCGATCTCGTTCGAATGAGAAGCATATGTCTCTCGAACGAAGGACGCGTGTCGTTCAAACGACATTGCGCGATTTCCAATCTTGTTCGAACGAGATGTTGATCTCGGGCGAACGACCTGGGCCTCGAATCGAGGTCCACTTTAAAATATAAAAAAAATACTCATTCTCAAATTTTGACGAAAAAGTCTGCTCCAACACTTAGAAAATATTTTGTAAAAATATCCCAAAAGCTCTAGTGAAAAGTAAAGGTATTTATAACATAACCTTACCAAAGTAAACTTCGCGGAGTTTTGAATGATGAAGAACTTGAGTAATTCGGATCCGTCTTTGATGTATATGTCTCTTGAATGCTCTTGGGCGTTTGAGCGGTATATGACATAATAAATCAATAACGGATCTATGAAAATATTTCCTTACCGCCTCTGCATAAAATCTCTTAGCAACTCTATGACCTAGAAGCATAGATCTCACAATCTCCTGAATCGTCTGATTCTTCCTCTCAATAATACCATTTTTCTTAGGAGTATTCACGGCCAAAAACCCATTTTTGGTCTCGAGGCTGTGACAATAAAGATCTACTTTAGCTTCCTTAAACTCAGTGCCATTGTCACTACGTAACCTATTGATAGTGACTTTGTGCTGATTTTGTAGGACACAAAACTTGGTCGTGAGAAATTCCACAACATCAAATTTCTCTCTCAGAAAACCTATAACCGAGTAATGAGAGAAATCATCTAACCCACTCGAGTATATACCTATTACCACCTAAACTCTCAGTACGAGTAAGACCCATAAGATCCATATGTATCAACTCAATCACTCATGAAGTGGTAATGTAATTCAACTTTCAATGGGGTCTATGAACTTGCTTTCCCAACTGATAGGTTCTACAAACCAAGAAAGTTTTCTTTCCAAGTGATGGAAAGCCACATACTAGGTCCGTTTGAGCTAATCTCTCTAAATATGTAAAATTCACATGACCTAGATATTAGTGCCATAAATCAATAGGAGTGATCGTGGCGCTGTTGTAGAAAAATGAGGACTTGGGCACAATCCCATATCAATTACCTTTAGTGTGAACCTCTTTTAATAGTAGTTTATCATCTTGATCATAAACATTGCACTCATTCTGGTCAAACTTTACTGCGAAGTCAGCATCGCATAACTGGCTAATGCTGAGAATGTTTGCTTTCAAACCTTTTATGTACAAAACATCCTCTAGCTTAGAAAATCCTGGTATCTCTACTATACTGCGTCCTATTATGCTAGACTTTCTCCTGTCTTCAAAGGTGACTCAACCTTCCTTGTAATCCTCTAGGTAGGAAAAAATGAGACATCACTCGTCTTGTTCCTGGAGCACCCACTATCGAAATACCACTGAGAAGTGTTATGTTCTTCAAGATTAATATGTACAACAAGGGCTTTTGCGTCGAGTTTAGACACCCCAAATGACGTAACCTTTTGTTCACCCTTATCATTATTAGCTCTAGTCGGGATATTAGAAGTGTATGCTGACGGTATAGAAATCCATTGGAACTCTTCCGTTAGACTCTAAGATGTTGTGACTAGAAACTCAACCTGGTCTCTAAGATTTAAAAAATTGCAAGTGGCATGTGGTGGAGCAAATATACGTCGTGTCTGACCCAAACTATAGCTAAACTCCCTAAGGTGGGAATTTCTTTTGTAGTAGGTACATATGTACATAGCCTTTGTCCAACCTTGGTTTACTGTTCTTGGTCAAACTCTTCTCCGAAGTTTTTGGTGATGGTCATATGGATTCATAGTGAACTCAAGAATTGGTTCCAGTGTCACATGGTACAAGGAGGCACCATCAGAAACAATTCCCTACCTTTCACCAAAACCTAAAGCAGGGGAGAGGAACATCTTTACCATATTTCTAGATCTATCTTCTATCTTTACCTTGACCTCTTTGGCTATCTCAAGGTTATGAGTAAGATGGTATATAAGGGCTTAAAGTTTCTTCCGAGTGTCTACAGAGGTTTGGATCTCACTCGTAAGACTAGCCACTTTCTTGGTCAAGTCCCCTTTCTCTTTATCTAAACATCTCTCTCTCTCTCTCTCTCTCTCTCTCTCTCTCTCAAGACAGTGCTAATGGAGGACTCACTCTCTCTCTCTCTCGTCTCTCCTAAATATTTCTCTAAGGTAACTATCCTAAGAGCAAATGGTTTGTTACGCTTTTTAGTTTTAAAATAATGAACATATAAATCAACGTATGCGGGTCTTAAATCACTCTCGCTCTCACTTACATCATCCTCCCCCTCACTCTCATCACTTCCACTCTCGAAGTGTCCCAGTGAAGTAGCAACCTCATCGTCGTGAGGCGCACTGTAAGTACTCACATCACTAGCCATGAATGCGGTGAAGTTACATTCATGCGCTGACTCATCTCCAATATCCGCCGACTCGACCTCACTGTCGCCACTTAGGGAGGCATTAAGAGCAACTTTGCCTTTACCTGGACCTCGCAACCTAGTAGGACACTCAAATGTCTTATTGCCTCTACCACCACACTCATAAAATCACTCCTCATCTTTCTTAGGCATCCTTTTTATCCTTTTCATTTTTCTTTTCAATCTTATATTTCTCAAAATTCTTTTTATCTTTGAAATTACCATTTCTCTTTAATTTGAGAAATTTCTTGACTTCTTTTGCAAATAAGGCCAAATCGTCTAAGTCAAAATCAAACTCAAAATCAGCCAACCCTTCATCTCTTCTCCTAGACGACTCCCTTCTCTTTCTTGACGACCCTTCCCTCTTCCTAGCCCAGGCTTTAAGTTGTACTCCTTTATCTTTTGATTTGATCATATTATAAAACATGTCAATTTCATAAGTCTGGAGGTCTCCTACCTATTCTTCTAATTTTAGACAGTGACTTTAGCGATAAAACGCTTAAGCAATGATCTCAAAGTCTTTTTAACTATTGTAGCATCAGGAATGTTTTCACCTAAATTGAAACTAGTGTTAACAATATGAGATAAGCGTGCACATAGTTCATCAATACACTCAGATTCAGGCATGGTGATTGTCTCAAATTGTGTTGTTAAATTTTGTAATTTTGATTCTTTAGCTGCATTATTTCCTTCATGGGTAAGTTAAATAACATCCCATGCTTCTTTAGATGTGGTACACATCATGATGCATAGGAACTTGTCGGGGTGAGCTTTTCGAAAGCTGTACTAAGCCCACGTGAGGTATATGTGCTCCATTTAAATTCATCCATAGTCCATGTAGTCACAGATTTTAAAGTAGTTACGTTATCTATAGTGACAGTGGGAGGCATCCACCCTCTTTTACACACAAGCTAAACACGTTCGTCAATGGCCTTTAATATGCGTAATTTGACCCGTAAAAAATTGCCACTCGATTATACAAGTTTTCCATTGAAATTGAGCTTTTTCAAAAATCAATTTTTAGACCAAAATTGATATCCATAATTTTTTTACAAAAAATGTTACATGGTATAATTGTGTAATTGGCTCTGATACCAATTTGAGAGTGCACCAGCAATCAATGATTAACTTGTTTAGTTAAACTCTAATTTTTTGTCCTGAAAATCCTAACTCTTGCAAACAAATTATGACATACTAATTAAATCAAACCAAGCATGAACAGTCAATCAAAATATGAGGAAAATCCCCCAAAGGGGCAAAACCATTTTTATTTCACTATAATTCATAAAACTTACAATTATACCAAAATACAGTGACACAGGAATACCCGCAAGCATCGGTTTATTGTTGTCGGTGTTGTCAGCAAGAGATCCCGCAAGAGCTCCAATTCAGCAATGGAGAACAACCTTCTTCTCCCCAAGATTACTCTAGATGAGTATAATAATTATATCTAGGGTTTATAGGACTCACATATATGTCTGGGAATGATTTGTGAATCAAAAAGGTTGAAAGCGATGAAAAACGACGTTTAGAATTATGCAGTAGATCTGCAGAAACATGAGTGCTAAAGACTTGAAAATCTTATCGAATGAGCACTTCTATTTATAAAAAAATCGAGGAGGCGTGTCTCTCTAACAAAATGAATCCATCAATCGAACTGACTGTCACGTCGCCCGAACGACGTCAATGACTTTTTTTTAATTTCTCCTCTACACTTAGAAAAATTTTGTTCTTCTCAAGTAAAAACATTGCAGACCCTTAAATAATATTTTATAAAAGTTTCCCAAATATTTATGTAAATAATAAACACTCTAAATAAATTATTCTACAAAAATTGAGAGTCGAGTAGTGGGAACGGTTGAAGATCATGTTGCATGTTGCATGATGCACGTATAAGGATGATTGTTAACGCAAAAATTCTCCATCTATGAGGACCAATCAGAAAAGGACACATGTCATCCTACGTGGCAATATTCGACACACGAGGAGTTGGTCGGCACCCGAGGAGTGTTAATCGGCACCCGAGGAGAGTTGGTCGGTACCCAAGGAGAGTTAGTCGACACCCGAGGAGAGTTAGTCGGCACCCGAGGAGAGTTGGTTGGCATACCAACAGGGAAGATCAAAGGATAACTACGCATTTAATGATCATTAATGTACATTTATACTGTAGATGACAACACATAGCATACCAAGCAATTCAACAATTAGATTCGTAGAATGTAGACATAATGTATAAATGTCTACATACAATGAATCTCTTTATCTCCCATCACTATAAATACATGTATTCCCTTAGCCAAAAGGAGGGGGGGCCAAGAAAACCAAGAACCGAGAGACACCATACATAAGATACACACCCTTTTTCTCCCTCTCTCTACCACATTGTGCTATTGTAAACCCCTGGAAATAAAATAACAGTGGACGTTGGCTTTTCCTTATAGCTGAACCACTTTAAAAATCTTTGTCTCTTATATGTTTGATGTGAATGTTTATCTTCATTCTCATCCTCATCATTTATCCGTTGTTGACGCCACTAAAATGGCAGTGGCCATTTTCTGTCTTCAACAGATTGGCATCGTCTGTGGGAACGTGTTACAACCATTGTTCTCCATCAAACACTAAGTTTTTATTTTCTCTACGTATAATCAATTATACATACATCTTTTGATTCAATCACGATTTTTATGTTTATATATATAAATTAATTGTCCAATTTTTATCTGCAAAATATTGCATATCATGATTTTTAAATCATAACTATTAGATTAATTCTTATTTAGAAATATGAAAAATAATGGATTTCATAAATCATAACTCTTTGCTTGATTCTCAAGTTTCAATTTTATATCATGGAATAAATATTTTAAATGATTACATATACCAATATATACGACGATGATAAGATTTGATAATTTTCATTAATAATTTTCATTATAAATTTTGTAAGATCTTTGATGTCTATTCAAATTCCCATCATATTTTTAATAAAAGAATGGGAAAAGGTTAAAGACAATAAAAAGTTTTCTCATGGAAATCATGACCCAGATCTATTTTCTCTCTTCAAGTTTGAGTCTCTTTGCATTCATATTTATGAACTATATACTTAATTTGGTTCAGCTTCCATTTATGTCAATAAAGTCAAATTGATTGATTTTTGATATAAATTTGGTAATAACTTCTGTCATTCAACATATTTTTAACTCTCCAAATAGGGAATAAGAAGGGATCAATATAAAAAATAATTTTCTCTCACCTGAAAAACCCACTAACTATAGTTGGTCAACGAGGAAAAAATATTCCAAACTGTATCAACGTAGTTGGTCGACGAGGAAAAAATATTCCAAACTGTATCAACGTAGTTGGTCGACGACGAAAAAATATTCCAAACTATATCAACGTAGTTGGTCGACGAGGAAAAAATATTCCAAACTGTACTAACTGTAGTTGGTCGACGAGAAAAAATATTCCAAACTGTACCAAGTATGGTTGGTCGGGAATAAAAACCCACTAATTGTAGTTGGTCGACGAGAAGATTTTATCGACCTTGGTTGGTCGGACACATTTTATGAAAAAGACAAAAATTTACCAAGTATGGTTAGTAGGGTATAAACTCCCACTAACTATAATTGGTCGACGAGCACAATTTAACAACCTTGGTTGGTTGGAAAAATTTTAAACATTTTTATACTCATTACTTTATTATTAAGTGATCGAGCAACATTACTAATACTTGTAACTTTTTTATTACTAAGTTGGTCGATGAACAACACAATATTGTTATCTTTTTAACAGATATGCATATACATATACAAAGAATTTTACAACCATAAGATTGCGAACAAAAATGAAAGTTTTTCATTAAAATAAAAAACAAGATACATTGAGAATGAAAATGTATACTAACTATTACATTGAGATTCCAACTCTATTGGTTTCTTTCCCTCTTCTTTTGAAACAGGTTCCTCGCCAGCAGGAGGATCATCCAAAGCATAAGGGGAGTTTATGAAATTAAGATCTTTCAGCATTCTGATGTTCATCACAGATGGTCTGTCCGATCAGCTCTTGCTCGTCCCCGAGCAGGAAGTTGCTCTTCAAGACTCATGATCTTCTCGGACATCTCAGCCAAGGCCTGGTTCTTTGCCATTAGTTGGAAGGCTTGATTCTCCAAAGAAGATTGAGTTCTCTATTCTTCGACAGTTACCCGAGCATCTCTTGGTCATCCCCGAGAACCTCTTTCTCGTTCCCAAGCAGAGGTAGAAGTCAAAATCAGCATCTACAGCACTGAGATCTTTTGCTACTACTGTCTCGACAAATAATGAAGAAGAAGTTATGTGAAAATGTTTCGAAGTCCACCACTAGCTTGGTACTAATCAGATTTAAGAGTTGGGTTCAAAAGATAGTATGTTACTCGACAAAGTATTCAGAGGATCATAAATTAGAAGAATCAAACACGTGAAGTTAGCACTCAGTTACTTGACACAGGAGGCAGTTGGTCGGCTAGCAAACCAATCAACATACTTGAAGATTATGACAAGATATAAGCTACAAGCTAGAAGCTGCATACTATAACATGGTTGTATCCAATTCCCAGGGGTGATACATAGCACACGGAGTTCCTCAAGAGAAAAAGGGTTAGCAACCATCGATCAACCTTTCATCATATATCGTCCAAGAGATAATGCACTTTACGTTGAACAAATCAAGAAGGTAGATCAAGAATTTCACGAGCACCGAGTAACACTGTAGAATAAATACTCCATCCTTTCAAGTAAACCATCAAGCATGGAGCATTGGGGGCTTCTGTTAACGCAAAAATTCTCCATCTACGAGGACCAATCAGAAAAGGACACATGTCATCCTACGTGGCAATATTCGACACCCGAGGAGTTGGTCGGCACCCGAGGAGAGTTGGTCGGCATACCAACAGGGAAGATCAAAGGATAACTACGCATTTAATGATCATTAATGTACATTTATACTGTAGATGACAACACATAGCATACCAAGCAATTCAACAATTATATTCGTTGAATGTAGACATAATGTATAAATGTCTACCTACAATGAATCTCTTTATCTCCCATCACTATAAATACATGTATTTCCTTAGCCAAAAGGAGGGGGGCCAAGAAAACCAAGAACCGAGAGACACCATACACAAGATCCACACCCTTTTTCTCCCTCTCTCTACCATATTGTGCTATTGTAAACCCCTGGGAATAAAATAACAGTGGACGTAGGCTTTTCCTTATAGCCGAACCACTTTAAAAATCTTTGTCTCTTATATGTTTGATGTGTGGCGTCAACAATGATGGATGCGAGAATTTAGGTCAAGGATATCATGGATGATCGTGTTTGACGTGCTGAATATAGCCGTATCACACATAATCACTATGATCTAGGGCATACAAAATATTCATATATTCTAACTCCGACATTTATAAAATCATATCCTTACATACTTGTTGATAATAGTAAAGTATTTCACCAAATGGATTAAAGTTGAGACATTTAAAAATAATCAGAGATTCAAATATGATAAAGTTCGTTTAGAGAAACATCATAACAAGGTTTATGCGTGTTATTATCTTTGATAATGGAACAAAGTTTGAGAGTGAACTTTTGAAGAACTTTTACACTAATGATGGAATTAGGTACTCCAATAAGTGGGTGGCCTGCCCGTGGATCAATGGATAGGAAAATGCCTTAAATAAGAGAGCCTTGGATGGAATTTTGAAAATATTTGAGAATTTTAAATGCTCTTGTGTGGATGAACTTCCACATGTCCTTTAGGCATTTAAAATGACCCTTATGAGGTCAACTCAAGAAATGACCTTCACATTGTCCTATGGGATGCAAGTAGTGATACCCATAGAATATGGACTGGTGACCATGATAACACCATTGGTAAAGAAATGCACAAATAACAAGGAAATATGACACACTCATCACTCTTATGTCGTAACATCAACTTACCTGGTTGTACAATGGCAACATAAAATCAAAGAGATTCCAGATCGAAGAATATGTCCTAAGGAAGATAGTTGGATTTTCAAAGAATCACTCCAATAAAAAATTAGGATCAAACAAAGAGGGGTAGAGCCAACCTCATTGGAGCTTACCACTTGGAAATAATGGCAAGAATTTTTATCCCTCGATCTTTGAATGTAGCCAACAGAAAGATGTTTTACTTTTAGTTTTTGGTATTATTTTAAGTTTTTGGTAGAATTAAATTCTATTTTTAATCATGTTTTGGTTCCTTAATTATTATCATATCTTATGAAAATTTTCAAGATATGTATAATTGTCCCAGGTGGAGAATAATTGTTTGCCCTCAGGCACCCATTAAGTTAAGAAACATTTCCTATCATATTACTTATATTCTAAGTTACTGAAAAGAGGTTGAGATGATTAGGTAGAAAGCAAGACCGACTCATTTTGTTAAAATTAACGCAAAATAAAAGGGCACCTAAGATGTAACGAATGACGTACGGGGGATCCCTAGTCATGAATATAACCGAATAGGTTGGTTGGAAAACCCCCTCAATGGAGGATGATACCTCCTAAAAGGTAAGCACATGACCCTACAAGATCAGGAATAGTGAAACGATCATGCATCACAAAGCAAGTAAAAGTTAATAATAACTTCATATTCATTCATTCACGAATCAAAATTTTCTCTTTATAATAATCTTACATTCAGGAAAATCAAATAATGAAAATTCCTAGTTAGAAGGACCAAGATCCTCCTGGGCCCTAGATGGACCAGGGTCTGCTCGACCTCTTGAGGGACTTGGTTGGGTAGGAGAAACATTTGATCTTACGCCTAGGTATATATATAATTTACTAACATAGAATGGTATCCTTAGGCGCCCATAAACCTCTTTGCCATAGGGCATTAGCACATAGGGTAGATTATATATGGCATACCAATGCCACAACCTGAAATCATTGTGAACTTTGATAATGGTGAAAGAGTTCAACCATCCATGCTCATAGGATTGGGACTTTATATACTCCGCTTGAAAGGAAAAATTGAGCATGCCTCTACGTAACTATCTCACCACAATCTTTTGGGACCATACCGAAACCTTTGTCGGAGGTCTTGTACTTGATGTTAGGCCCATTACTATCTAATCATGCAATATTTAGGTCGGAGATTTTTTTGCCAACTTCGCCCTTAGGTCGATGTTCTCCCTTTCTTGTAAGGACTCCACCCATGTGTGTTATCCCGTTTGACCCTGAAATCTTAGAGCTCCTTGAGATGAATATATATCACAAGGAAAATCCTTTAAATCCCTAGTGAACAATCAAGTAAGCCAAACTAGACTGAGCATATACCTCATGTCCAATAATGTAGTCCAGTTTATTACTAGCCTGATCATGTTCACTTTAATTAGAGGTCTAAAAACAAAGTATTAGTTAAGAGACAACCCCACAAATTAATCTAGGGTATAAAAAATTAAATGATCAACACCAATAATCAGTAAGTCAAAAATTATAATTCATTTAATTTTCAAAATATGATGATAGATTTATAACTTCAAGATAATAAAGAAAGAAAATAAGAAAGGAAAAGATAAATCACTTAGGACTTGACCATCCCCTTGAAAGCCTCATAACCATCATTAGTTCCATCAACTTAATTCTTTCTAGTTGAACATCAGGAGAGGGGTAGGTTGGTGGTCAACAAAGAGCTTAGAGGAAGATGGAACATTGTCCCTTTTAAGATCATAGTTAAATCCTTACTTAAACTAGACCTAATTGACATAATCTATATTTTTATTAACAAACTTAAAGGCAATGTTCCAACTTTTATTTTGTCCTATCTCGTTGGCCCTGAGGGCTTTGTTTATAGTTTCAGTCTAGCTGGCTAGATCAACCTTTAGATGGTTCACCTCTCGAAGTCTTTGTCTAGGACCTCCTTGAGTTCTTTTTCATTATCGGCCAATTGAAGTTTGACCTTTTTTATATACTTCTTCAAGGACCCTATGGACGCATCAGACTCAAAGACCTTTTTGTCTTAGCTGACATCTCTCTCCACTATGGAAATAATGTCAACGGATAACTACAATTACAATAAGTTTGTTAGTGAAAACACAAAAATTAATAATTTACAAAGATAAAGTGGGGCCTATGGCACTTACAAAATAAAAATTCTGAGGTGTGAGTGATAAGAAAACCATCTTAATGTTCGTAACTTAAGCCTAATCTTTTGGTTAGATCATGCGAGAGATCAATTCCATGGACAGACTAGCCAAAGTAGCAATTGACTCCTCGATGATCTCCATGTACTTCTTCATATCGACAGGGTATTAGTCAAGGGCATTAATTTTTTTTCTCTTCTTGGAGGTGTCCTTGGATTATTGATCCAAGAGTCATTCACATACACCATGGTTAATTAGCTATTTTCTTCTTTCATTTTTATCCCTTAAACAATAGGTGTATTGGAAACCGTTTAATGAGTTTGAGGATTTTTTATTTGGGTTCCATGTAATAGCTAGATAGTGGATTACTGGTTGATGGATGTACCTTGATGTTAAGTAACTTAAAGGAAATAAACGTCGAGTCCAAAGAAGAATTAAATGGATCATCTATACCACCAGCCAAAGAAATGTCTATCAGGATGTGGATGTCTTAGCCCTCAGGTATATCTAGTGACATGTCGACTAGTTGAATCATAAAAATGTGATGTTGGATAGGTAATCTAGTTGAACATTTGATGATTGAGGATTAACTTCATTTGAGATTGGCTATCTCTTCTTATGATCAACTATAAAAAGAAGAAGGAGGGTTGAAAAACAAATGAAAGACAAAATCAAACAACATAAACACGTGAAAATGGGGACAAAACAACACCCATAAAGAATTAAATATATTGTCATATCCCTCTTTCTACACATAGGAATAGTGCAGGTGGGTTAGCCCTTTAGATTAAAAAATGTTCTCGATTCCTGGACAGAAATCCATAGTTCTATTAAATCCTATTCGAATCAGAAAGGTTTAAGACTAATGCATGCTAAAAATTTATGGAATTTAAGTGAGAAACGTTCCTCGTAGATAGAACCCATTGGAAGCAATACCTTATTTTAAGTTTGCCCAGGTCGATTCCATTGAGTTTATTGAGGTCCTCGACAACCTAAAATATTCTCAAAACATTAGTTCCACATTGGGCTAGCACAACTTTCAAGAACTCCCAAAATCTAATAGGTCTTTGGTTTTGGGGAAACGTGATGCTAGCCTTAATAACCATGAAAAATAATATCTAGTGACCCTTAGCATATAGTAATGATTTAGTATACTCTTTAGATTCTTTATAATAACGAACCCTGGGATATACCTCCTATTAAAATCAACTATATTATATTAGTTGATGAAATAAAACATGCTTGCATAATATATAGAGGGAAACGTTTAAAATAATTAAGGCGAAAATAGAGAACTACACTTACAAATATGGGAAGAGACGAGAGTTGCTGAAAGTACTCAAGGATACTTGAATACGATTCACAAATGAGAATGAACGGTCACCGGGTGAGCCAAACTATTTTAAAGGGAACACTTCCAGCATCAAGCCCCAAAACATATGCCATCATTAGGCATGACATTCTGACTAACTACTCTATGGTTCCCCAAGGAAACATCTTATAACTTGCAATATGGAAAACCCTATCTTACCCCCGGACTAAATAAAGACCTTGCATTGAAGGCACTGAAAGAGCCTGGGGGAAATGATGGGATCCATTGTTTTTAATTAATCAAGCATGTGGGACCTACCTGACTTCGGCTCCACACATGATGGGAGGAAGTGACTAAAAGAAATTCATTTTTGCAATATTCGATGATATCCAAATTGGCACGTGCATACTTCAAGGGATTGTAAATACATTGAGTGAGATTTGTCACCTTGACGTGATAAGTGAAAAGGGGGAGCCCACCATTTTAGGGATACTGATATTTACCACAATAGATAATTTTAACAACCTCATTAGTGGGACATGATTTTCAAATCTGTGGAACTTTGCCAAATTGTATTCTCGAATCGAAAAATAAATACGATTCCACCCGTGGATGTAGACATTTCTTATCGAACCACGAACATATCTTTGTGTCCTAGAGTTTTTATCCCTCATAATTTTTGCTACTAAAACATATTTGGCTCGTACAATTAAATTAACCATACAGATAAGTTTTGTTTACTTACAAAACATAATTGGAAATAATAAATAATCCTTGGCCTTTTAATTTCGAAGTAGTGTATTATAAAAAATACTAAAATCATAGTTGAATATTATCCATTTGAAATACATATGACCTAAAGAGGATTTATGAAGCATCCAAAATTATTTATGATTTTCGGTTAAAAAAAATCTTTTAGATCACGTAATATATATTTTTGAACCGAAAGTCATAGTTGAGCTATAATTATAACCAACATCAGTGTCTATAGTATTTTATAAATTAAAAGGATGATCATAGGTGAAAATGTAAGCTTTGTAAGGATATATAAATTGTCTTTATTCTCGTATCAAAACATTGAGTCCATCAAATCTTATTGACTTGATTCGTGTTGAGTGAGGCGCGATTTAGAATATCTTAGATGAGACTTAACTTGAATATTGGAGATCGTGCACCACCGCTTAAGTTAAAGTCTTTTGTTGCCATGCATTCACATTTGAATAATGAAGATTATATCCTTTTTGTAGTTTATGAATTAAGATTGGCTATACACACACATGTTTACAAAATGCCTTTGGAAATGTGTGAGTGTTTTTTAAATTGTTGGAACAAGTGTAAAATGAATTTTAAACAATATCAGAAATCTTGTAAAATAGTTTTATTAACTTTATTAGAAATCAGACCTAGCCTTTTGTCTTTTAAATATGTTGAAAAATTATTTTTGTGCTAAGGCATTTGCACGGATGCAAACTGTGCCCGTGAGCACGACCCGTTCGCATGTATTCAATGTAAGACCACGCGCATGGCCAAATTGAACTGGCCACACTAGTTAGTAGTGTGCGAATGGTCAGATCTTATTGTGCTCATGAACAACCTAGATTTTGCAAAATTTTATTTAAAGGCCTTCTGCCCTTTCATTTTTTATTATCTCAAAACCACACTTCAAAAATTGACCTCTGAGAGTATTTTCGGGGTTGAAAACATTATACCTTGCCTCTCTTAGATAATCCACTTGTTCCTTCCTATTTTTGTGAGAATTATACCTTATACCTTGATCTAATGTCTTAGTGAGATAATCGAGAGTGTTCGGTTCAGATATACAAACTAGCCATTGTTAATTGAAACTTCTTTATTTAATTAGTTTGATTAAGGACTCCATGATCTAAAACTGGAGGTGCTTCGGTTCATTGGAGGAATTGGAACATGGCTTAATTCCAAGGAGAAGAATTGAGTTTCTTAATGGATACATGGAGTTTGGAGCTGGCTTCTATTTTCTATGGGAGAAAGCTAAAAGTTCATAAGTGACTACTTGTGGGCATGAGTGAGAGGTACCTTCTTTCTTTGTATAAAACTCTTTCCATGTAGAAATAGGAATTAGAGTGCGTTTGAGGTTGTTTTACCCCTTGGGGGGATTTTTCCTCTTAGAATATGTCTTGTGTGTGTTTATGATTGTTTCTCATGCCCATATACATATTTGATCCCACACATCACTTTGATCTTAATTGTGAATTATGAATTGGACTAAAATTAACTTAGACGTGTTAGATCTAGTCTTATTTAATCTAGATTCACCTAACTTCTTAATTTTGTGTGTTAATCTAGTAATTGGATAATCTAATTGGTAAAAGTTGTTTACATACCTATTTGTGCAAGAAAATTTGTTGAAATCAAATATTGATAATAATTTAGTTCAAAACTATTCAGTGTTGATGCTAAATATTATCCAGATAGATTTAAACTGGTTTCTAGGTTTTCATAACAATGGTAGAGATAAGACAATATATTAAACTATAAAGGAGATGAGAGATAAAGAAGATATAGAAAGATACAAGTGGTACAACCTTAACCTATGTCCACTGTGAAAAATGTAAAACAATTCCACTATGTAAGGTGGATAAGAGCCATTAATGGTGTTTACTAGCTCTCTATACTTTCTCCCTCTATACACAGTATAATAATAGGGTTTTAGAGTTTGATCCTTATAAAAGGAGGTAGAGATATCCTTTCATAACCTCAAGGGTTCACAGTACCACCCCCAGGCATGTAGTTCACATGTAGCGAGATCAAAGAGCCAATATGAGCATGACACTTGTAGAGTGAGGTGTGCAATTCATGATGATCAAATATTCCTTTCACATGCTGGTTGATTTGTTATAATAGGATTGATCTAATGTGCCAGTAATACCCTGTGACACCCCCCTACTAAAATACTGGGTGGCCAGTCCGTGATTAAAATAAAACATTGGTCTCATATGGCTCATTCTTAGCATCACTGTCGAAAACTTTTTAAAGTGACTAACCACCTAGGAATTTAATTAGACTGGTGCCAAATTTTATCTTTCATTAATTAACAACAGGCGAAAAATAAATAATAATAAAGCCATCAACACAACTAATAAATGAATCCCACACAGATGAATAACATAAATCAAGATAACCGAATCAACTATTGGTTCAACAATAAAATACAACAGTAACTGAAATAATAGCCTGCATACACAAAGTTCGATAAGTAAACTAAATATGAAATCTGAGGGCGACATGCCCAAATGAGTACTGCAAAAGTTCCTACACTAGGAATAAATGAGAGAAACGTCTATAGCAAAGTCCTGCAACTTCCACATGAGTTGCAGCTACGTATCCCTGGATAGAATACTCAAACTGTGCATCCCTATGGATGGATACCTTAAATGTTTTGGAAAATATTTTGACACGGGTCAGAGCCCAAGTAAAACATTTTGAAAATATTTAGCAAGCAATTAAATTGCATTAATTAAATATGCATGCACACTTTTCATATTTAATCTAGTGTCACACTCTCTTGAGACATAGCTCACCCCTCATCTAATGTGCACATTCAATGCTTGACTTCTACCTTTCCAAGTTAAAATACCCCACCTAACTAGCCATAACAAGTCTCCTTAAACATACTAACTCATTGTACCCACCTGTATTACCCATAAAATATGTTACCAAATTTCCATGTCTTTTATCCCATTATAAATTTCTCAGTATAAGTTTATTTCTCCCCATAATATAGTTATTTTTAATGTCACCATCTTTCTCTTCTACTAAACCCACACAGTAGAATAAAATCACACGTATACATATATCACACTGTTATATATAGACTAACACGACACCCCTAAGCAGAGTTACGGTGAGAGTATAGTATACTATAATGTCCTTGTACATCATCTACCAAACACATGTAGTAGAATAAATCACAAGTATATATATTTATCACAAAAATTATATATATATAGTACAACACCCCTAGGCTGAGACATGTGGTGCATGCATATTCTGCTATCAAGTCCCGATACATCACACAGTGTATAAAGGTCCATTGGTTCAGTATCTCACTCGAACCATCATCACAAATCACACTGATTGGAGGCGAATATAGTTCCAAGCCTTTGGGATATTCACATACCTACGCACCAATATGACCGTCATCACTCTCACTATCACAGATAGCCCATACCTAGGTTCTATATTCTGAGGCACAAGTCAAAAATCCCCCCAAAGTCTCATCAAGATATTACTGTCCCGACGCGGAAACCTCCTATGATAGAAAGTAGCGTAGGTATACACACAACATATTAATATAGGTATACACACAACATATATCATATATCCCATACGTAGCATATATATCTCCTAAATATCCTACATAGTATTAAATTCCAATTTACATTTCTTATTATATATTCTCGAGTATCCCTCACTACTCGAAGTGTGCCAATTATCCTTTAATATATTGCAGTAGGTAATTCACTTATGTCCTACTGATCTAAGTCATAGGTTCGCTCATCCCCCAAATTCGTTACATTTCAAATTACACCGATTAATCTAATCAATTTCACATTAATTAATTTATCAAAGTAGTGTCACCCAACTACAATACTCTGCCCCACTCATATGGTCTTTGTCTTCACGCTTTACATTTTGTTACACAAAAATCCATTATTAAGGTTAACACCTCTCGTTAAATTCACTATTCAAAAATTTATTATATATCTCTATAATAAATTAAACCGACTATCCTGTGCCTAACTCCTATAGCACTAGCTTGAGAAATATCAGAGTCAAAACTCCGATGCGTAATTTAATTACTATCACCTCAATTAATTTTATCCAAATTGTGTCACTCAACCAAAATGCCCGGACTCCCTTTATTGGTATTTTAACCTTTTAGAATTCATTTCACAAAATTCGGTTAATAAGTTTGACACCCTTATTAAATTTAATAGTACTTCATACTCATCCCATAATACTCTAATTATTAGGTTCCATTTAATTTCTATCAATTAAATTCCACCTTAAGATACCAGCTTGTATGCTAAATTCATCCAAAATTCCCATTCGAATACGTTCATATATTTTCGACATATATTATCGAGTGTCGTTCATTATAAATACTCCTAAATCCATACCCCATATTCATCACTATCTAATCCAAGGATAAGATAATATTCCTTAATAATTTTCCAAAGTCCTTCACTCATCAACGGAGGTCTCGAAATAATCCGAATTTATTTCTTCCTAAAGATGTCGGTCTCACGCACCCTGCCGTTGAAAAAATGTATCAAATCCAAAAAAAATCAGAAAAATACGAGGTTGGAGCCCACGCGACCATGACGAAAAGATCTAAAATATCATATTTTATAATGACTAAAGGGGGAGATCAAGCGATGAATTAGGTCGATCGATCGATCGACCAGATATCAGTCATCTTCCCCGACTGCTTTTTCTACCATTTTTAAACTCCTAAGCTTTCCAACTTCAATACAGACCTCGATTACCTTATATCACATATTTATTTCATCTATAAGAATGTTAAAACACTAATGTATTGAATTAATCCTCAGTAATTTTCATTAAAATTCTAGGGTTCATAAATTTGGTTTTTCTCAATACCCCTTAAATGAAAATTCTCAATTCGACTCAATAATCCAAATTCAACAACAATTTATACAGTTTTTCGATTCTAAATCATATTCTAGAATCATATGATAATATTATCACATCAATTAAACATCAATTTCACCCTTAATGCTTAAATCCCCAAAACTCAGATTTAACATGTGATACCCTCCAAAAAAAAATTTGCTATAATAACTCATCCCAAAATGAATATGGTTTAAACCCACCATGATAGGAATCACACTACTGCAATTTAAATGAAAGAAAGTTTCACTACTTGCCTGAATATTTCATAGATTCTGATCCTTTGATGTAGATGGAGATTTTGATGAAGAGCACACCAATCTCCTCTTGGCTTGACTCCCCAAAGCTCTCCCACTTTATCCCTCTTTTCCCCTCTGCAACTAGGGTTTTTCTAAAATTAATTATGGTTTCCATACCCTCTCACATTTTGTATTAATTATGCCAATCCCTTTTTAGGCTTGCAGGATTTATTAAAATGTTCTAAACACTCCTGTGTGGGTCCGATTATGCCTAAAAATGCCCCGAGATCCAATTACTACCCCCGGGTACTCTATTTTTACCATCTTGACCCTTTCGGACTCAACCGTACACTCAGAATCATCATCCGAGTTACTTAACTAAAATCTCACATTTCAACCTCAAATTATGACACATGTATTCTTAATAGAAATAACCCGAATTAATTTAAATCTCAATTTTCCAAATAAATTGAATCTCCCAATTTAAATAAATTCTACAAATTAAATAGTTTCTCCAAATCATCAATTTATTTTAAATTTTAATTCTCCAAATTAAATAAATTATTTATCCTAAAAAAATATGGGCTATCACATACCCCTGTCATGTTTTCCACGTGCGTATGATGTGTTTGAGGCTATCACATACCCCTGATAAGGCACTAATCTTGAGGATGGAGCTGAGACAAGGTTGAATCTGTTTCTAGAATGTGTGGTTGATCGGGATATGTTGTCCTTATGAAGCTGTCTGAGGTTAATACTCTGATACTAATATTGTGCTTATGATACTTAAAGGCCGACACTATCTTTAGTTATTGATGAAGGCGGTCATGTGATAAGATAATATCGGAGGACGTTATTATCTAATATGACACTGTGGATGAGAACTCTTGTGACATAATGAGTCTGAGGTACTCTATGGGGGACTTGCTGTCATATTGGGTCTCGTATGGAAGAGACCAGACTAATGTATATCAATCACCCCTATACCTTAGTCCCTTATGTTAATGAAAGGTTGAGGTGTAAGTTCGTCTTAGTTCATAAATGATTGGGTGTCACCTCAATGTCCGTGTCGTCATATGATGGTTGTGGGAAGGCGTGTTGGTAGAGATGTCATTATAGCCTTCCAGAGTGGACACCTGTCACTTAATGAGTTCCCTAGCCTAGCTTGTGGCTCAAGTTACTTCATAGTAAAATGTCACCCTGAGCGACATGCCATAATGACGAGGATCTTGGAATTTTCATGCATACTTGGCGGTTTAAATCATCCTAAATCCTTTTCTTTCTCTTTTTCCCTCATTTCCTCAAGTTTTTTTTCACTAGAGCTTCAAGTTTTTCTTCTTCTTTTTCTAAACTTCCACCCTTCCATATATCTTTTCGTGTTTTTTTCGACATTCTCTTATTTTTTAAATCTTCTTCTCCTCTTTAGGTATCTCTCTTCCATATTCTTTTTTGTTTTCCATCTTTGATTATTAAACTTTTTGCATTTCATCATTTTTCAGTGACTTTAGTCTTTCCGACCACCACTCCTGGTGGTTTGTGGTTTAAATTGAAATGGTTTTAGGAGGATAGATATTTTAGGCATTGTTCTAGGATTTATATTTACTAATTTTAGGGTTTTCTAGGCTTAGTAAAGATTAACTGGTGAATTTTCCTATTTAAGCTCACCGGAGATGTTCTTGTTGTTATTGACTAGTTTATTTTAAATACATTTCAAGTTCCCTTATTTGATATTTAATTAGCAAATTACAAATACTTACTTCTATTTTTTCATGTATCATTGACTTCACGAACTAGGAGAAGTGTTCCCTTACCCCCATGAGCATATAATATAAGAGATCCATAGGTCTGAGGTGGAGACTAAATGTAGAGCTGAAGCCGAGCCTCAACTTCCTCTCACACCCATCCCATTAACTGTAGTAAGTCCAACACCATTTCTTACTTATCTAACTTTATTCAAGCCTAGATTTGTTATTTCAATAAGTGACTTAAGATCTGCTTTGTTCTCTAAGGACTCTTTATCCCTTCCATCTTCCAAAAGCTATAACCCTTCTTATATTATGGACTCTCGCACATGATGATGTAAGTCTAAAAGGAAAAATCCTTTGAGTTGGCCATGAGATTTCCTACCGATCATCTAGATGAGGGGGAGCTGTTGCATTTAGTAATCGCGATCATGCCATAACTTCTGTTCATCCACAAGGGGGATCTAAGCTCGAGATCTATGATAATTCTAACGACGATCTAGAAGTTAAAGTTGATGCCAATGTGCCTCAATAGAAGGTCTCAACTCCACCATGACTGACGCCAAGTTTAGGAATTTTGATCCTCACAGCAGAACTTTTGTCATTGAAGATGATGAATATGCCATAGACACAAGTGTTACCTCGGCTATTCCCAGTGACTTTCGTTAGATTTTATCTGATAGTCTGGGGCACATTTATGGTTTCAAATCTTCCTTTAACATAAGTGTTCCCTTAGAAATTGAACGTGCCTTTAATAATAAAGTTAAGGGTGAGATTGTTGATTACAAACATATGTTCAAATTCCATTTTTGTCTTCCCATGCATTCTTCCATCTGAGCAATTGTATCTTCCATTTTCCCAACTTTGGAGGATTTCCTTCAAAGAGGATATCCTAGTTGATATTTTTTGTGCTTGCTACACAGTGGTAATGATGAAAGTTACTCCATACTATTATCATTTTATAGCTCCTCATTAAGACTTTAAGCTTGTTCACTTAAACCAGACCTCCAACATTGACTATAAATCTTGATATTTCTTCGTCTTGATGTATTGGGAGTTTAGTGATAACTTGTCGTCTTCTAAGGATGAGACGACAGACCCAGTTATGGGACAAAGTCTCGATCTCAAAAAATATGGATCTAGGTGTCAGCACCGAGGTGAGAAAAGATATTCATAAATTTCGAGGCAAAGGTATCATAGTTTTTGAGGATTTTATGACTCCGTACCGTCTTGAATACACTGGCATGGGGGTGAACCCCCTAATCAAACTTCGTAAGAAATTTTATTTCACTTTTTATTGAAGTCTAATTTTGCCTTTAAATTTGAGCAAGTCGATACTAAGTCATGTGTTATTTTATACAGACTGTTTCGAAGGAGTACAAAATTCTATTTAGGAGATGACAACCCTAATTTCCAACAATCTATTGTCCCATCTCAAGCGAAAAATTGCAACACCGACCCAGACTCGGCTCAAATCTGTAGATACTGGACATACTGCTGTGGAGGGGTTAAAAAAGTGAAAGGACGATCCGGGGGCACTTTTACTAATCCCCGTAAATAAGAAGAAGGATACCCCTCCGAGGTAGGTGACCGACCCCCTTCTGCCTATAAAGAATGACACTTCAACTGTTGTGCATCTAGCCTAGCTGGGCATGAATGCCGATTACATTATAAGAAGATAGTTGAGGGCCTGATAGTCAACAATTACAGTTATCCTTGAGTCTGATAACCGCTATTTTGATGCACAAGACCCTCGCGGCTCTTCAATTTGCACTTAATAGGGGCACCCAGGTAAAGATTTTTTTCTTGATATTTAATTTGACTCTTTAATTCTTGTATCATCTTATACTAACTTGTCTTTTGATACTGCAGTCTGCATAGCCCTCCAGAACATCTAGCTCTGGGTGACCAAGGTTGTTAAGAAGGTGAAGGCAACCAAGAATTCCTAGACCCAAGTTAATAATATAAAAAACATCTCGCATATATATTTATTCTAGTCAAACTTTTGATGATGATGACTTTGCAAATGAACAATTCTTAACTCATCTAAATAAGGTTAATAATAAGAAATATAATCGCGTTCAAGTTAATGAAGATGAAACTGTTGTTATTAATCTCGGTTCTAGTAGCCAAATGCGGGAGATTATGAGAGGGGCTACCCTTAATGAGCACGAGCGCACGCAACTTAAAGAGCTACTGAAGGAATTCACGAATGTCTTCACAAGGTCCTACGATGATATGCCCGACATTGACCCTAAAATAGCACAATCCCACATGATGTAAACCAGTCAAATAGAAACTGCAAAATCTCTGCACCAAATGGTCACTCTAAATAAAAGAAGAAGTAGTCAAGCAAGTGAACGTGGGCTTCATTCGTGTAATTAAATATCCCACGTGGCTAGCCAATATTGTACCAATGTCAAAATCAGGAGGAAAGTCCTCATGTGTGTCGACTACCGTGACTTGATCAAGGCCTCTCCGAAGGATGATTACCTGCTACCCAACATAGATATGATTATGGACAACACGACTAGTCACGCTCTCAATACATTCATTGACGAATTTGGCGGATATAACCAGATCAAGATACACCCTTATCTTCAAGAGAAAACCGTATTCATCACCCCGTGGGGGAACCTTTTTCTATAGTGTCATGCCATTCGGTCTAAAAAATGTAGGGGCTACCTACTAAAGGGCGGCCACAACCATTCTGCATGATCTGATACAAATGGAAGTCAAGGTCTATGTAGATGACATGATTATCAAGTCCAAGACTAGAGAAGGTTATGTTCCCGCTCTCCAAAAATTATTTGAACGGCTACAAAAATATCAAATGCTGCTTAACCCACATAAATGTGTCTTGGATGTTACCAATGGGAAGCTCTTGGGATTCATGGTTGATGAGAAGGGGATGGAAGCTAATGCTGCCAAGCCAAAATCCATACTCAAGATGCAACCTCCCCGAACGAAGAAAGAAGTCCGCGGATTCCTTGGAAAACTACAGTACATCAGTCGATTCATTAGCCAATTGACTTCCATCTATGAACCCATCTTCAAACTCCTTCGCAAAAATTCAACCAAGGGCTGGAACGAAGCTTGCCAAGAAGCCTTTGACCAAATTAAGCAATAACTAACCTGACCTCCAGTTCTCATGTCACCGCAGCCTGGTCTTACCTTACTCTTATACCTAACTGTGACTCATACTGCAGTCGGGCCTCTGCTAGACCAATAACTTGAAGAAACTCGTAAGGAGAAATCCATCTACTATGCCAATCAGAAATTGGTCCGTTACGAAGTTAACTACACCGCCTTGGAAAAAGCATGTGATGCCCTTGTCTAGGTTACCCAAAAGTCACAGCACTACATACTTGCCTTCTCCATCAGACTTGTATCCCGAATGGATCCCATCAAGTACCTACTCGAGAAGCCCACCCTATCTAGCTGAATGGCCCGTTGGTTGATGATTCTAGCCGAGTTGGTTATCACTTATGTCACATAAAAGGTCGTGAAAGGAAGATCCATCTCTGACTACCTTGCCGACTACCCTATGAAAGAGGCCGATGTTTGGATTTCAGAATTCCCAGATGAGAATATTCTTTATGCCTCCCACGAAGATCTTCGATGGAAAATGTTCTTCGATGGCACTGCCAACAAAAAGGGGTATGGCATTGGGATTCTCCAAATTGCCCCTGATGACTCCCACACTCCTATTGCCATCAAATTGGATTTCCCCTGCACTAACAACATGACTGAATACGAGGCGTGCACAGTAGGCCTCAAAGTTTCACTCAAGAACATAATTCAATACCTCTATGTCTATAGGGATTCAAACCTCATCATCGATTAAGTACTCAAGAAGTGGAAAGTCAAGGATGAGAAAGTCTTACTCTTCCATGACTACCTTGAAGAACTGACTTCCCAATTCAAAGAAATCACCTTTCACTACCTTCCCCGAGCAAAAAATAACCTAGCTAACGCCATTGCCACCTTAGCCTCCATGATTGACATTCCTGAAGGAATAAACATGGCTCCCTTCCTTATTCAAAAATAAGATAAACCAACTTAATGGTACCACATTGAGCACTACATAGAGGAAGAATCCGAAATTGCCGAAAATTGGTACTATGATATTTTTTGCCTCCTCAAACACTATAGGTACCCTCAAAGATCCAACAAGAAAGACTGAGCAACTCTATGTAGACTGGACACCCAGTACATTATCTGTGATAAAGCACTATTTAAGAGGAACTTCGATGGAACCCATTTGCACTGCATCGCGGGGGATATGACATTGAAGAGATGGTACAAAAAATCTACAATGGGGAATGTGGACCCCATATAAATGGGCATATTCTCACTAAAAAATCATTCAACAGGGATACTACTGGACTATTATGGTACAAGACTGCACAGCCTATGCATGAAGATGTCTCAAATGCAAATAATTCTCCAACTTACAGCATCTACCTCCACGAGAACTGTACAACATGACTTCTCCTTAGTCGTTTTCCACATGGGGCATCGATATCATAGGGAAGGTTACACCCAAGGCATCCAATGGGAATGATTTCATCCTAGTCTCTATTGAATACTTCACCAAATGGGTCAAAGCCGACTCATACGCAGTTTTGAATGCTAAGAAAGTTGCCAAATTCATTAAGAAAAACATCATCTGCCGATATGGGGTCCCACACGAGCTGGTATCATACAATGGGTTACATTTTGAGGCAGAGGTTATGAAAGTGGTCGATGAGTATGGAATTCAGAGATATAAATCCTCTCCATACTAACCTCAAACCAATGGAGTAGTTGAAGCAGTTAATAAGAATCACCAATCCATTATCAGCAAGATGACAAAGAGTTATCATGATTGGGCCAATAGGATTCCTTACGCCCTCGAGGGCTACCGCACTTTAGTTTGAACCTCTATTTGGGATACCCCTTACTCTCTAGTCTACGTCATGGAAGTGGTCCTACCCGTGGAGCTGGAAATACCCTCGTTGCGCGTCATGCTTGAAAGCAAGGTCAGTGAAGAAAACTGGTACCAAATCCATCTTGACGACTCCTAGATGAAAGGAGATTAAATGCCCTATATCACATAAAAGCGTACCATCGCCGCATAGCGTTATCATTCAATAAGAGAGTCAAGGACCACGATGTTCGATAAGGGGACTTATCCCTCAAAGATATAGTAGAGCCCATCTGGGACCCAGAGGGAAATTCAAACCCAATTGGAGTGGACCCTACTTCGTGAGGAAGATTCTGTCGGGCGGCGACACTGCGCTCACCGACCTCAATGGGGAAGAAATGGCACACCTAGTCAACCTCGACCGCTTCAAGAAATTTTACCCCTAGTCCAAAATCTCGGCGCGCTACGACTCTTCTCATCTCCCTTCTATTCTAAAAAAACTCTTCATTTCCCCCTACCCTGAACTACGTGGGCCTAATCCTCTAAAAACATTTTCAAAAAAATGGATTTCTAAATTTTTCAAAAACCCTCGGAGGTACGTAGGCAGCTCATTCCCTTCTCATGAACCCGCCTCCCTTCCTTTTCACAAAATGCTATTCCTTTCTTATCTCTAAGAATGACTATTCGTTTTAACATATGTATGAACAAAAGGATTATGTATGCCTTAACGATTGGTATAGATAATTCAAAATGCAAAAAGTCATCAGAAGGGACAACTAGATGATCAAAAACATATTTATTTCATTATCTGAAATTTTGGTATGATTACATCGGTATAAGGAGGTAAACGACTTCCCTAGAAAAAAAATAGAAAATAACAAGCCTTACTACCCTTAAAAATCATTCCAATTATTCCAGAAAACACAAAACAACACCTATTACAAAAAACTTCACAAACCCTACCCACAACTTCCAAAGGGACCAGCTCCATCATCACCTGTATCTTGGACTCCCCAAGCCTCCCTACATGAATGTAGTATCGCAGACGCTTCATGGAATGATAAGCCCAAACCAACTTGGGGTAGACCACAACGCCCCCTCCACGGCGTTAGATATGGCAAACCGCCTTTGACCAGTATCCATAGCCAGCATCCTGGACACTCCCTTTTTTCATAACCAATTAATGTAGTCACTGGAGACATGCTATACCCCCTAGTAGACTGAGAAGGACGGGTCAACAGACGACGATTTTCCCACTGGGAACCAAGCCTCATGCGCATACATCCTGTCAGATCCTCAACAGGAAAGAAGTTTAGTGTCTGCAGTGGCACAATTTGCTCCCAGCGGTATTAGCGCAACAAATGCCAGGGAAAGTAGAAGGATATCTGCCTAAGAATAACTAGTCTGATGTACTGGTACTCTCCAAGATCCAGAATGGGCATCATCTCCCCCCACCAAGTCACGGACCAACGTAGGCCTCTATCCCCATGCTCTACAAACCAGTTCCCCCAACTCTCAATATTCAGGCCTTCGCTAAGGAAATGGTGTGAGAATAAGTTTGGAACCACCGACAAGGGATACTTATATAGGACCGCCATACTAAACCTCTCCGACGACCACATAAATAATAGTATAGGGCTCCCCCTCATAAAGTCAGAACGACCGTCCCCTGAGGCATCCAGGCCATTTAATGTCTTCTCCAGTATCACCGTCGAAGGATTATGATGGTACGATATCCAAGAAATAATAGCAGCCAGTTGGGGGTCCACCAGTGTCTCTCCGATCACCAATAAAACTTTGAAATAATTCCTAGGATGACGGCCCCGGCATATCCAGCATCACCCACGTCCTGCAAATACACGGATTGCAACACCGCCCAAAGGAGATCATTACTCCCGCAACCAATGGTCTGGCCGCCGAAGGTGAAATATGAAGAAGGTCGGCCAAAAAATCCCTGGGAAAATGGGAAAACTCAGGGAGAGCCGCATCAATGTTGGGATTTATCCCCACCATGGAAGAAAATTACTCATAGGTAGGACAAATCTCATCCAACCCAAAATGAAAGACATGATCCTCGGGATACCAAAACTCCACAACCGCCATCAGCATGTTCCACTCAATGGGCCGGTTGCACCACAAAGAGACTCGCCGCATGTGAATGGCATCATAATCAATATTGTAAGAACACATTGCTTTTAAGTCTTCAAGGTATTTAGAAAACTGAATGCTACCAGGGAGAGCTATCTTGCAAGACTAAGAGATAGTAAGAAAATGAGAATGTGGAAAAGAAAGAATGTAAAAGTGTGAGGAGGAAAACCCCATCCACACCCCCTTTTATAATTGGAAACTCCCAAGACAAGACAAGGAACCCTGCAGAAATCGGAGTAAAAATTGCCCCACCAAGTACCAAGAAATTGAAGAAAGTGCAATCAAAGCCTTGGATTGATGGGACTGGACTCACATGCCGATCAACAACCCCCCATTTTGGGAAATTTACCTTTTTCCTCTTTTGTCAAAATAAAAAAAAACAAAAATAATTTTTATCTTAAGGGAATTCTGAATTTCCTTTATATGTATGCTTTACTAATTTCATTTCAATAAAATCCTTCTTAAATCAATTTTCAAAATTCTTTTTACAGTCTCAGCAGCAAAGTTAAAAGAACATGTGCATTAATCACTAAACAAGAAAATTAAGAAAAAAAACTTCATTCTTCATTTTCATATATTTTATTGTGTTACATTAACATTTTGCAGGAAAAAGAAGAAAAAACTAATGGGACTCAGTGCGAACCCAATCTCTCTCTTTCTCTCTCTCCCTACGATCCCCCATCCCTGCGGCATGCCCTCTTCCCCCCGCGATGAGATGACATGCCCCCACTACCAGAGCTCGATCCTTCCCCAAAAGAGGCAGACGACACCAAGCAAGAAGGAACCAAAATTGCCTCACGAATGTGAGCAGTCACCGAGGATATCCAGTCCCTAATGTCCTTCAACCAAGTGGTCAAAACAGTGATATGCTGCAAGGAAGAATAGAAAAGATCAAATCAGTCAAGCATAAGGAGAGAGAAAGAAATCAAGGAAATCATAGGAAAAGACATTCCGCAGGTCGAAGAACCTCCTCCGTCAGACCCAACTCCTCTGGATCCATCGTGTGAGGGCGATGCTGCAGATGCAAGAATCCCCCATCATCCCGTCGAAGTTTGTAACTAGGGGAATGTAACCGCACGAAAGAAGGACCTGAAGTCATCGTCGTCGCCGCTGATGTAGCCGTACCACCTAAGCTATGAGAAGACCCCATATGCTGACTCGATCCCTCTCTAGGGAGATGCATCACATCATAAATTCTACAGGGAATCATCCAACTTGTGATGAAGTCCATATAGTCATACATCACTACTATGTCAGTGTACAGAGAGTATGTCTCTCCTATCATTGATGCCACTCGGGCATCATCAGACATCTCCCGCACATGCCTCATGAACATAGGGGCTTCACCGGTGGCACCGTAACCTCCTCCTTCATAATCTGATGGAATACCCCCTCCCCAAGATACCAGGAGTGGAAAAACTCATGCGCCAGCAGGCGCCACATTTGCGCATGTCCCCCAGTCACCCGGGTGTGCTGAATATCCATCCCCCAAGGATTGAAGGTCACCTCCAAATCCCCGGCGAAAGAGAAGGATCAATGTCATTAAAATGGCATCAAAGGAAAAGAATAGTCTCAAGGACAAAATAATGTTTACCCTCTTGCTTACCAGGCCATTCAAGACTTGACGAACTACCTTTAGAGAAAGGTTCTTCTTTGACTACCGAGTACAATTCCACCATCGAAACATTCAACAAAATTCCCCAACGGAGTCATCCTTCATAAAAATTAATTGGGTGTTCAACCTAATCACCTAGTAGAACCACGTCAGCAAGAGACAAGAATCAGCATTCAGATCAAAAGGAAATGCATGAATGGGAAATGCAAATGCATAAAGAAAAATCGGGAAAACAAAGGATACCTCCAGAAGATATGTGGCCTCGATAAAAGTCGGATGGTATCACCGACCGAATGCATCCAAAGAATAGTAAAAGGTCTCCAAAGTTAGAATCCCCCAGTTATAGAGGCGGATGTTCAAAAACATCCTTAGAAATGGCAAAAACCATAAATGGACGACGTCGCCACTCATCGCCACCAAAAAACCTCCCAGTACCAACAAGATAAATATATGGGCCATGTGATGCACCAATTTCCCGTTGTTATCATAAATCCTCCTCCTCCTCAACAAAAGATCTCTCAAATAAGACAAGTGGAGCAAATCTCCAGAAACCACCCTCTCCATGTCACCAAGAGACGCCATCACCACCTACGGCATCACCCGTAGCGTCCTATCCACCTTAATCTGTCCACCTTCACAATCCAGACCCAGTAGCTCCTAAATATTAATGGGAGTCATTGTCATCTCCCCGAAGACAAAATGGAAGGCGTGGGCAGTGTCCCATCTCCTCTCTCCCAGAGTGCACAGAAACGCAGTATAGCGGGGCGTCTCATCCAATGCTGATGCTAGCCTCCCAAAACTCGTAGAGCACACCATCTAGTGCACAACAGCAGGAAGATGCTCCCAAACATCCTTGAGCCCTGTCGTACCACGAGCATAAATGGTCAACATAGAGACGTTAGATTGTCAAGAAATGAAGAAAATCCTAGTCAGATTCAGGAAATAAAGCAATCTCGTCAAGGAAAAAAGAAAGGAATACAAAGAATCATGCAACACTTACATAACCACCATGATTCACTACCCATGAAGAGCAATCATACGAAGGCTTGTGCAGAAGAGTCTGATCATTTTACATATGCTCAAACAAATCGAAGGAGTTCTCACTACCCAATGCGAAAGGCACCCTAGCCCTCCACTTAAGACATACCTAGTCATCGGCATTAAGCCACGCCGTATGGGTTGCACTGCTTGAGAAGTTTGCCATTTCAGATGTGAGGACAATTTGCAGAGGTTTATAGCAAAAGAATAGAACTCAGAAAGTTATGTAAAATGAGGAGAACCCGCCCCCTTTTTATAGGAGGCTAAGGGTCATGACGATTGGCAGTCCCCTCCACCCATCATCACTGAGCCTTTCACCTTCTCAAGGCACCGCAAAAGTCCGTGCCAATGCCGATCGGCACACCCACACCCATGTCGGTCAGTACACCTCTTAAAATTTGGTACAAAAAGTACAAAAAAATACCAGAAAATTCTGAATAATTCCCAAAAAATATCCTAAAATTGCCAAATCCGTTCTAGCACCTTGCACACCAAGGAAAACATTTTTTTACACCCAGTAGAAATTTCGGAGAATCATTCTCCCCAGCAACGTCTCCAGAGGACGACCCAAATTTTCCCCATCTCATTCACTCTTCCCAAGCGAAATCCAAAATCTAATCTTTATCACTAACACTACGATCGATTTTCCCAAAGGAAATGTACACCTTAGTTATGTCAGAATTAACATCGGTCCTTGGTTGTAACCTCTCTTGGGTCAAAATTGACCTCGATCTTGGATCGTCACCTTAGTTAGGTTAGAATTGACCTCGGTCCTCGGTCGTCGCCTCTCTTAGGTCATAACTGACCTCGGTCTTGGATCATCACTTTAGTTAGGTCAAAATTGACATCGGTCCTAGGTGGTCACCTATTTTAGGTGATAATTGACCTCAGTCTTGGATCATCACCTAAATTAGGTCAGAATTGACCTCGGTCCTCAGTCGTCACCTCTTTTAAGCCAGAATTGACTTCGGTATTGGATAGTCACCTTAGTTAGGTCATAATTGACCTCTATCCTTGGTCGTCACCTCATTTAGGTTAGAATTGTTCTCGATCTTGGATCATCAACTTAGTTAGGTCAGAATTGACCTCAGTTCTTGATCATCACCTCTCTTAGGTTAGAATTGACCTCAGTATTGGATTTCACCTTAGTTAGGCCGGAAGTGACCTCAATCGTCACCTCCTTTAGGTCATAATTTCCCTTGGTCTTGGATCATCACCTTAGTTATGTCAAAATTGACGTCAGTCCTCGGTCGTCACCTCTCTTAGGTCAGAATTGATCTCGGTCTTGGATCGTCACCTTAGTTATGTCAGAATTGACCTTAGTCCTTAGTCGTCACCTCTCTTAGGTTAGAATTGACCTTAGTCTTGGATCGTCACCTTAGTTAGCTTAAAATTGACCTCGGTCCTGGTTTTCATATCTTTTAGGTCAGAATTGAACTCGGTCTTGGATCGTTATTTTAATTAGGTCAGAATTGACCTCGGTCCTAGGTCATCACCTCTCTTAGGTTAAATTTGACCTCGATCTTGGATCATCACCCTAATTAGGTTAGAATTGACCTCGTTCCTTGATCATCACCTCTTTTAGGTCAAAATTAACCTCAGTTTTCGATTGTCACCCTAGTTAGGTCAGAATTGACCTCGACCCCCTAAAGCGGTCATAGACATCCCTTAGGTCTGCAGAACTAACCCCTTCAATCATGTAGTGCCTATTCGATGACCATCACTTATTCCAAGCCCAACCGTCGAGGGTCTCTATAGACACCACATTATATGACCCCCTAAGTCTCTCCTTAGTCTCCCAACACTTTCCCCTTCTACCATAAACTTTGGTCGCACTATGAGTACCAATATGAAGACCATCGGGCGCTCTCGGGCCCCGAATTGACCCTAATAAACTCAACCTTTAGAATAAAAGTTCTTTGAATCTTCGAAGGGCACTGAAACTCCTTTCCAATGGTCTACCACGTGCGCAAAATAGCATAATCGTTCAGACGAATGATCAGTTTCCCCCAAAATTCGATTCGGAGGCCACCGAGAACTCCCAAACTCTGTTTGACCAAAGTGAACTCTTCAGATTGTCTAAGACTACATGCCTCTCCAAAGGTAATTGAATACCCTTTCTAAGGATCCGCCCCGTGCGCGATTCTGACCTATGGTACGGACCAACGATCCGTTTTACTCCGAGAAGTCACTGGCATTTTCGGGCCCCGGTTGACCAAGGTAAACTTCCTAAACCTAGCAAAACTCTTTGGAATGTCTAAGTGCATATCCTAACCTTTCCAACGGTCCTCCCCGTGCATAATTCTGACTTACTATATTGACAAACGATCCGTTTGCGTCCGACGATCTCCCGTCCAAAGGACCAACATGCGCTCCCGAGCCACATTTGAACCAAAGTCAACTCCAGGACTCGGGAGTGGTATAAAGGAGTCTTGTAGGCCTATGAAATACATTTATAATGTTATGCCCGTGCACGATTCGGATCAATGATTTGTCATCTATAGTCATTTTTCCAGAAAAGTCCGCACAGGACTACCAATTGGTAGGTCCTAAACCCTGCCTTTCGGCACAGTTATAAGGGTGACCTATCGATAGGAAACCCCTGGGTTATGACGATTGATACCCCCTGAACATATAAATAAGGTCCATGACCTCATTGTGAAGGGAGATAAAAAATCATCAACATTAGTGATCTTATCAACATTCTCTCACAGTCGACGAACTTCCCTATGAGAAATCCCATTCAAGCCTAAATACCCATCCTTTTTACACCCACTTTGGTAAATATCCTTTTTGTCTCATCAATGTCTGTCAACGTTTAAATAAGTTCATCCAAGATCCAATCTCAAGATCCAAAATAAGGTCCAATTCCTTCTCCCTCTCTTTTAAATTTCTTATTTTGCATAAATTACTTTACATTCATAATCTAGTTTCATTCTAGTTCATACATATTAACATCTACACTATTATTATTATTATTATTATTATTTTATTGTACATACTCTATTTTTCATAAAAAAAACCAAAAATAAATAAAAGAGGGTTACACCCGTAAATTTTGAATGAAATTATCCACCACACTTTTTCCAAAACTAGAAACACAATTTCTACACGCACACACCTAATAAAATTTCGTTCGAATCTATGGGATAAGACCCATCCCTATTCTATATTTTAACTACATGGAATTTTATGCCTTTATAGGCTACATAGGCATCTCGAATTAAAATCCGAGACTCGAGTCCAATTTTCTAATTTTCACAATTTCTCAAATCCCTCATTTTCATCACACATATACATATACATATAATTTTTCGCATTTCATCCCACATATATTATCATTTCCCAATAATGATCACTATCACGATGAATGTTCATATTCTATCTTCTATATTTATTTAGGAATACTCCTATGGATGACTTCACCCTATCTTCTCCATGGTATGGGTCGAACGATTCCAATCTCCATTATATAAACACATGCATACACTTCATGGGGATAAAAAGGAAAATAGTAACATTTACCCATGAGAGACCGAAAGGGCGGGATGGGTGCCTAACACCTTCACATTCCGTAACTCAGCCCCAGACCTCCGATCTATTGGTGTCGTACGCATCAGTTTTGTCCTTAATGCCGCTCTCTTGAGGAGGCAACATATTCTTTTGCCTATTTTGAGAAAAATAGGTTGGCGACTCTATCTCTTTACATTCACCCCACACCGACGATGGCCGAAGCACCCTTTTCGAAGAGAAGGGTGCGAGACCACGATGCAGTTTTCATCCCGGGGGGGGGGGGATCCTCTTTCTTTCTCCTTTCCCCCCAAAACGATCACCACACCGATCGGGATGGACATAAGATTAATCTCTCCCCACTATGGCACCGACTAGCGAAGGCATCGGGCTCCATGATCTAGGAACTAGTTTACCCAGTTTTCTATGGATGGGCCAAACCTGATGGAATATCAAGTAAATAGATTTGGCACGAATGTCAAGGGATACTTAGGGGGAACCTCCAAATATAATCTCTCAGCCAACCACATGAACAGCATCACTGGTCTCCCTCTGAAAAAATCGGAGCGATATTCCCTCCAAGAACCAAGGCCATTTAGAGTCTCTACAAGTATCACTGTCATATGAATGCGATGGTAAAACATCCATGCTGTTATTGCAGCCAACTGGGGATCCACCATTAAGACCCCATCAGCAGCAAGGGCCTCGAAGTTAGGCCCAAAGAAACATCTTTGGCAAATGTAGCATCACCAAAACACTTCACAATTAATCCTTAGTAGATGTTGAATGTCCATGGGAGTGACAATCACCTCCCCGAAGCCAAGATGAAAGGTGTGGGTAGTGTCCCACCACCTCTCTCCCAAAGCACACAACGCTGATGTAGAACACGACATCTCATCCAAAGCAACAACTCCAACAAAACCAGCATCACTATAGTCTGTTCAACACACTTGATTCAGCACAATCCAATAAAAGTGAGAAGCCCCACTTTACAATCAAGCTTTTTATCCCTTCATCCGTATACCAACCAAGCCATTAAGTCCTTCCTCTATTCAAAAATGTTTAAAAAAACTCGTTATTCCTACTTTTTATCAAACTAAATCCTTTCAAAAGGGAAACTATTTTTCAACTAAGCCTTCAAGGCCTTTCGCTATTAAAAATTTTCCAAAAAATACACTCTTCCTACTATTTCTAAAAGCAAAATCTCAGCAGCAAATTAAAGTGGAAGTATAGTAAGCCAGTAAATCAAGATAACGAAACAAAATATGAATCTCTCTTTTCCTTGTTGAAATCTCTTTCAGGAGCAATACAGCTACATCAAGCATGAAACACGGTCAACCATGGGCTCCCCCGGTCAACTAAGAATCTATAAGAAAATCCCAAAGGGAAAGAATCAGAATTAGATGTCACCTCATCTGGCCCACAACCCTCTCTCCTAGGTAACAAACGTACCCAAACTCATACAACTACAACCTCTTTATCTTCACCTGCATGCCCATAACCCCCAAGGAGTCATCCCGCAGGGATAAAAAGGCCACCGGCAATCCTGAACAAGAAATCAACATCTACTCAACAGACAAAACTGCTAGAAAAATTCAATAATTCCTTAAAAAATTCCTAAAAATGCCAAATAAATATTAGAGCATTTCTTCACATTGAAAACTATTTTGGGCTCCAACAATCCCCAACCCTAAAAGTATTTCGTAGAATAGTGAATCACAAAAGACCACTACAATTCCCCATTGGAACTCAAAATCAAATGCTTCCCCAAATCCGCAGCGAAATTTCCAGACTAAACTATCTCCTAATATATCCATCATAAGAATTGAAGCTTCTCCAGCCAAGCTAGATCCTCTAAAAAAGAAATGATTCCCAATTAGATGTCTTTCCCCAGTATAGTCTCTAAACAACACAATCCTCACCAAAACCACAAGTACAAAGGTGAATTAAATACTCCCAAAGGGCAACCGCCCTCCACGTTACAATTTTAGGTACTCAGAATTGACCTCGACCCGCAAAATTGGTCCTCTCAAATTTTCGGTTCTCATAATTGATCTTGACCTACAGAATCGGTCCCTACAAATTCATGTCGTCAGAATTAACCTCGGCCCTCACAATTGGTCGTATAAATTTAGGTCCTTAGAATTGACCTCGACTAACAGACTCGATTATCGTCACTTTAGGTCTTCAGAATTAACCTCGGCCCTCAGAATCGACCTTGACCCGCTAAACTGATTATCCTTGTCCTTTTGGTCTATAAAATGTACCTATTTCCCAAACATTCATGGTGTCTCTATTCATTGACTTTCACTTGTTCCAAGTTCACCCGCCGAGGCGACATATAGACACCACATTATAGGACCCTCTTAAGACTATCCTTAGGTCCCTAGCACTTCCTCCTTCGCTACAGAACCCTAGGTCATACTCTGAGTATTGATCTAGAGGCCATTGGTCACCCTCAGGCCCCGTTTGGATCTGATCAGCTTTATGATCGAAGGAAAAGTTCATTAACTTACAAAGGTATCGGAATCCCCTTTCCAATAGTCCACCTCGTATGCGAATCGGCCTTACAGTTCAAAAGAATGATCCATTTTATTATTAAAAACTGATCTTGAGGCCACGAGGTGCTCTCGAGCCCCATTTTAACCCCAATTAACTTCATTTTATCAGAAAAAGCTCATGAATCTTCGAAGGGCTCTGAATTCCATTTCCAACGGTTCGCCTAGTGCACTAAACGACCTTATAATTCAGATAAACGATCCTATGGCCATCACCGATCCTCGTGGAAGGAGAGACAAAGAAGATGGGGGGTCTTCTTCTTGTCGGGAGGATCTTAGTCCCGCACATCGCTCTCGGGACCGCTTCGGCTGGCGTCAGTGATGAGGTAAAAAATGTAGAGAGATGGAGTTGTTAGTCTATTTTGCTCAAAATAGACAAAAGAAAAAAGGGAGCCATCCCGAAGGACAACATCCAAAGACATAATGATACATACGAAACCAAAAAATGATTCGAAAAGGGTCCGGAGGCTAAGTTGCGAAATGGGAAGGTGTTAGGCACCCATTCCGCCCTTATGGTATCTCATGGGTTATTGTTATTTTCCTTTATTTCCCCGTGATAAGTGTGCATGTGTGTATGTAGTGGAGATAGTAATCATCGACTTGTATCATGGAAAAGATCAAGAGATTCATCCATAGGAATATCCCTAAAAGTACTATTAGAAAATAGGATTTATGCGATTATGCTTGCACTCATCGTTATGATGGAACGATAACGTATACAAAAACATACGCCACTAGGAACAAGTATATGTATATGTAAATACGTAGAATCTAAGAGAGTTAAGTTTAAAAAATATAAAAAAATAATAAATGGGAGAAAGGTTGGAATAAGACTCGAGTCTCGGGTTTTACCTCGAGACGCCTATGTAGCCTATAAGGCATCAAAGTCCACGTTCTTTGTATGCAAGACGAGGGGTGGGGTGTATACCATAAATCCAATCGGGGACTTCTCTTATAAGTGCGTGTGTGTGTAAAAGTGTTTTGGTAGTGAGAAAAATGTGAGAATTCCCCTTTGGAATTTATGAGCAAACCCTATTTTTCTTATTTTTGGGTTTTATTTATATGAAAACAAGAGATGTACAATAATACTAAATAAAAAGTATATTAGGATATGTGAGATGAGAGAATAAAATTTCTAAGTAATAAAATAAATTAATGCAAATTTTGGAGAATTTAAAGAGAGAGTTGAGAAAGTTAGACCTTCTTGATGATCTTGAGCTTGATCTTGGATGTTGGAGAGCATCCCTTACACTTGGGTGATGATGAAGAGTGTTTAATTGACCAATTTTGACGAAAAAGGTGATGAAAGGTGAAGGTTGGAAAGGGATTTGGGTGTGGAAATCACGCCGACTTCGAGAGGGGTTTTCTAAGCTTATTGAGAGTGATGGATTTCAGATCTTGGGTCCTCTTGGAAGGGCGTTAGGACATTATTTTTATAGGCCCTGGTCATTGCCAATCGGCATAGACCTGGTCCTGCCAATCGGCAGGCGTCTTTGGGCACACTGGCGATAGGCAGGGTTAAGAACTTGTCGTTTGGCAGTCTCTTTCAAATTGCTTCGGAAAATTGGACGTAAAATGCAAATTATTGATCCGAATCGTGCACGGGGTGAACCATTGGAAAGGTACTTCAGATATCTTCGAAAGTCTTTGGACTAGTCCGAGGTCTGGGAGTTGACTTTGGGTCAAATGTGGCTTGGAAGCATTCATCGGTCCTTTGGACGGGGGATCATCAGACGCAAACGGATCATTCATCCGCATGGTAAGTCCAAATCGTCCACGGGGCAGACCGTTGGAAAGGTTAGGATATGTACTTAGATATTCAAAAGCGTTTGACCCGGTTTAGGTAGTTGACTTAGGTCAACCAGGGCCTGGAAGCGCTCGGTGACCTTTCAGAGTAAAGCGGGTCATTCGTCCGCACTGTAAGTCAAAATCGTGCACGGGGTAGACCATTGGAAAGGGGTTTCAGTACCCTTTGAAGATTAATTCAGTATCAGTCGAGATGAAGAGTTGAATTTGGTCAAACAGAGATTGGGAGAATCTGGTTACCTCCTGATCATATTTCGGGGGAAAATAAACCGTTCATCCGCACTGTAAGTCAGAATCGTGAACGGGGTGGACCGTTGGAAAGGGGTTTTAGTGCCCTTTGAAGATTCATTCATTCTTGGTCGAGATGAAGAGTTTAACTTTTGGTCAAATTGAGCCTGGGTGTGCCCGATAGCCTCTAGGTCAGTACCTGGGTATGACTTAGGTTTGTAGGGGAGATGCTAGGGACCTAGATGAGGTTAGGGGGTGCTAGAATGTGGTGTATATAGAGCACCTCAACAGGTGAGTTTGGAACAAATGATAGCCATCAAATAGACACCATATGATGCCTTTGAAAGAGGTCAATTCTGAGGACCTGAGGGATGAGGATGATCGATTCGGGGGGGAGAGGTCATTTATGAGGACCTAAGGATGAGGATGATTAATTCTGCGGGTTAAAGCCAATTCTGAGGGCTTACAGATGAGGGTGATCAATTCTGTGGGTCGAAGCCAATTCTCGGGGCCTGAAGGTGAGGGTGACCATTTCTCTGGGTCGAACCCAATTATGAGGGTTTAAGTTGAGATGACCAATTCTGCGGGTTGAAGCCAATTCTACGGGCTTAGGTTAAGATGACCAATTCTGCGGGTCAGAGCCAATTTTATGGGCTTAAGGATGAGATGACCAATTCTGCGGGTCGAAACCAATTATGCGGGCTTAAGTTTGAGATGAACAATTCTCTGTGTCGAAGCCAATTATGCGGGCCTAAGTTTGAAATGACCAATTCTACGGGATTAAATTGAGATGACCAATTTTGCGGGTGTAAGCCAATTATTCGGGCTTAGGTTGAGATGACCAATTCTACGAGTCGAAGCCAATTCTGCGAGTTTAAATTATGATGACCAATTCTGCGAGGTGAAAGCCAATTCTACGGGCTTAAGTTGATTGTTCTCGGGGAATTCTGTCGGGGAAATTACCTCATGATTTTGATTTGAGCCGGGGAGTTGATTTTTGGGGAAAATTTTTGTATCCTTTGGATATTTGAGCTGGGGATGTAGCCTGGGAGAGATCCATTCGTCTTTCGAGACTTCCACTGGCAAAACAGATGTTTCGCTTGGGGGAGTGTGAAATTTTCTTGTTCTAAATCCTTTTTGGGATTTTTAGGAATTTTCATAGAATTTTTCAGGCTCTTTTGGTATTTTTAGGGAATTTTTGTACAAAAATTAAGGGGGGTGCTGGTTCGCATGATGTAGAGGGTGCCATTCGGTAGTGGCACAAACTTTTGGACTGTCTCGAGAAGGTAAAGGGTGGGTGCCAATCGGTAGGTTTGGGGTCAGATGCTACCTATTCTGGAACTGGGAGAATACCTGTATGTCCGACTAATTGGTCTTAGATAGACCTCTTTTTATTTCCCTTGGCGAATTTTTTCTAATTTGGTTGGGAGAAGATCGTGCCACCTCGGACACTAGACTTCTTTCTGGTAGAAGATTTGACAGAGCATCTGCGTTTGTGTCTTGGCTCTTTATGGGGGAGCTAGCGTTCATCATCTCGTCCCTTTCAGTCTCTTGGGAGAGTTTGGCATATCCCTAGTGATTACGTGGAGATGAGTAGTTAACAAGATGTTGGCAGTGGAGATCGAAAAAAGATGGTTTGTTTTATCTGATACCATGGAGGGATGTGTGGTAGTTTTTTCGAGACTGGTTCAAGCTTATAGGTCCATGGAGCGTCTGCGACACTCTGTTCAGACAGGGGATGTAGATGATAATGATGGAGCGAGCTCCTCTGGTAGCTGTGGGTAGGACTCTTAGAACGCTTGTTTTGTAATGGGGAATAAGTTTGGGAATTTATTTGTATTTTTTGAAAGGTAGGGGGAAGGGAGTTATCCGTTCCTTTTCTTATATAATTGCACTGTAATTTCTCATTAATTAAATAAACAAGTTTTTGATCATTCGGCTGTGCCTTTTGATGAATTTTGTATTTTAAATTATCTATAACGATCGCTAAGTGATGCATAATCCTTTTGTTCAAGTATATGTTAGAATGAACTGTTTTTCTCGGAGATAAGAAAAGAATAATTTTTTTGTGAAAAAGAAAGGGTCGCGCTCAAGTAAAATGTATGAGCTGCCTACGTGCCTCTGGGGTCTTGAAAAGTTTTAATTTTTCTTAAAATGGTTTTGTAGAGGACCAGGACCATGTAGTTCTGGGTAGAGGGAAATGAAGATTTTTTTATTTATTTGTTTTTTAGAGTAGAAAAGGATAAGATAAGAGTCGTAGCGCGCCGAGATTTCGGACCAGGGATAAAATTTCTTGAGACGGTCCAGGTTTACTGGATGAGCCATCTCTTCCCCATCTAAGTCAGTGAGCATTGCGGCACCGCCGGACAAGATCTTGTTGCTGATGTATGTGCCATTCTAATTTGGCTTCAACTTTTGTCTGGGGTCCCAGATGGGCTCTACTATTTCTGTAAGGGCTAACTACCCCCTCTCGGACACCACGGTCCTTGACTCTCTTATTAAATGATTGCGCTATTCGGTGATGGTACCCTTGTAAGTGGTATAGAGATTTCATTCTCCTTTCGTCCAAGAGTGACATCTCATCGAGACGGATTTGATGCTAGTCCTCCTCACTGACCTTGCTTTCAAGAATGATGTATAACGAGGGTATTTCCAGCTCCACGGGTAAGACTTCTTCCATGTCGTAGACTAGAGAGTAAGGGGTCTCCCCAGTAGAGCTTCTGATCGAGGTTCGGTAGCCCTAGAGGGTGTATGGGTTTTGGTTGGCCCAGTCTTAATAGCTTTCGGTCATCTTACTGATGATGGATTTGAGGTTATTATTGGCTGCTTCGATCACACCATTGGTCTGAGGTCGGTAGGGAGAGGATTTGTGTCTCTGAATCCCATACTCGTTGACCACTTATGTGACTTCTGCCTCAAAATGCAACCCGTTATCTGACACTAGCTCATGCGAGACCCCATATCGACATATGGTTCTCTTCCTAATGAATTGGACCACTTTCTTGGAATCCAGGACTGTGTATGACTCAGCTTCGACCCATTTAGTGAAGTAATCAATGGCAACCAGGATAAACTCGTGCTCGTTGGTGTCCTTGGGTGTAACCTTCCCTATAAGATCGATGCCCCAGGTGGAGAATGGCCAGGCAGAAGTCATGTTATATAGTTCTAGCGGAGGCAAGTGTTGAAGGTTGGAGAACTATTGGCATTTGAGGCATCTCTGAACATAGGAGGAGGCAATCTTGGATCATGGTGGTCTAGTAATATCCTTGTCGGATGATATTCTTGGCAAGCATGTGACCATTTATGTGGGTCCCTCATTCCTCCCTGTGGATTCTCTACATTACCTCTTCAATGTCAGCCCCTGCGATGCAGTGTAGATGGGTTCCATCGAAGTTTCTCTTAAATAATGCTCTATTACAGATGATGTACTGGGCGGCCAATCTTCAAAGAATTTCCTAGTCCTTCTTATTAAAACCCTCAGGATACCTACCATACTGGAGGAGGTTCCAGATATCATAGTACCGGTAATTAGATAGCTCAGGATCTTCTTTGGTCATGAGCTCAATGTGGTAGCAGTGGGTTGGTTTATCTTGCTTTTGAACTAGGAAGGGGGGAATTATTATTCCTTCGGGCATATCGACTATGGAGGCTAGTGTGTGAAGGGAATCGATTAGGTTATTTTTTTCTCGAGGTAGGTAGTGGAAGGTGATGTCTTGGAATTGAGAGGCTAGTTCTTCTAAGTGGGAATGGAAGGGTTTTAGTTTCTCGTCCTTCACTCTCCATTTTCTAAGCACTTGACAAATGATGAAGGAAAAATCCCCATTGACATCCAGGCATTGAATACCTTTCTTGAGAGCGACCTTGAGGCCTACTGTACAAGCCTCATATTCAGTCATGTTGTTGGTGCAGGGGAAATCTAATTTGATGGCGATGGGAGTGTAGGAGTCATCTGAGGCGATAAGAAGTATCCCAATGCATTAGTCCTTTTTGTTGGCAACGTCGTTAAAGAACATTTACCATCACAGGTCATCTTGAGCGGTGTAGAGGATGTTTTCATCTAGAAATTCGGATTTCCGAACATCAGCTTCTTCCATGGGGTAGACAGCGAGGTAGTCAGAAATGGCTCCTCCTTTCATGGCTTTCTGCGTGACATACATGATATCAAACTCAGCTAGGAGCATCAACCACCGATCCATTCGGCTGGATAAGGTTATTTTCTCAAGTAGGTACTTGATGGGGTCCATTAGAGATACAAGTTTAATGGGGAAGGAGAGCATATAATGTGGTAACTTTTGGGTGACCCAAACAAGCACGATGCATGCTTTTTCCAAAGCCGTGTAATTGACTTTGTGACCGGCCAGTTTGTGACTGGAGTAATAGATGGATCCTTTTTTGCAAAAATCTTCAAGGTACTGAGCTATCAAATCCCCAGTTGTAGTGTCGATTATGGTTAGGTATAGGAGCAAGGGTAGACCAGGTTATGGTAGCATGCATATCGGAGGTTGAGTCAGGTATTGTTTAATTCGGTCAAAAGCTTCTTGGCAGGCCTCGTTCCAAACTTTGGTTGAATCCTTTGGAAGGAGTTTGAAAATTGGTTCATAAATGTAGGTGAGCTGGCTAATGAACCGGCTGATGTATTGCAATTTCCCAAGGAAACCACATACTTCTTTTTCCATTCGGGGAGGTGGCATCTCAAGTATAGCTTTTAGTTTGGCAGGATATTCTTCCATCCCTCTTTCACTGACCATAAATCCCAAGAGTTTTCCCTTTGTAATGCATAAGACACATTTCTACGGATTGAGTCTCATCTGATATCGTCGGAGTCGTTTGAAAAACATTCGGAGAGCGGGGACATGACTGTCTCTAGTTTTGGATTTGATAATCATATCATCCACATATACCTCGACTTCTTTATGAATAAGATCGTGAAGGATGGTTTTGGTAGCCCTCTGGTAGGTAGCCCAGCATTTTTTAGACCAAATGGGATAACAGTGTAGCAAAAGGATCCCCATGGTGTGATGAACGCGATTTTTTCTTGATGATCTGGGTGCATTTTGATCTGGTTGTATACGATAAAACCATCGACGACCAATTTGAGAGCATGACTGGCTGTGTTGTCTATGATCATGTCGATATTGGGTAGTGGTTAATCATCCTTCAGAGAGACTTTGTTTAAGTCCCGGTAGTCTACACACATCTCAACTTTCCCTCCTGATTTCGACATAGGAACTATATTAGCTAGATATGTGGTATATTCGATCACGCGAATAAAGCGCACGTTTAGTTGTTTGACCACCTCTTTTTTTACTATGAGTGACCATTCCGTGCAAAGCTTTCTCAACTTTTGTTTAACCGTCTTGTAATTTGGAAGAGTTGGGATATCATGTTGAGCTATTTTGGGATCAATGCCGGGCATATCGTCATAGGACCATGCGATGACATCCACAAATTCCTTCAATAATTATTTGAGTTGTGCGCGCTCATGCTCGTCAAGGGTAGACCATATCCTAATCTCGCACGGTTGGCTACTAGAATCAAGGTTAATAATAACAGTATCTTCTTCATTAACTTGAATGCGGTTATGTTGTTTGCTATTAACCTTATTTAGATCAGTTAAGGATTGTTCATTTACAAAGTCATAATCATCAAAAAATTTATTAGAGTCTAAACAATTCATGTAAGGTGATAACTATGCTTTTTGCGTATATATGTCGTTGTTGTTGAAAGCCAAGTTAGTTAAAACCTCACATACCTACAAATATAATAAACTCAAGTGTAGCGGTAAGTAAGGGTATCAGTCCACTTTCTAGGGAGTAAAGCACATGGAACAAATTCAATTGTAATTCACCTTTTATTTTCTTTTTGTGCTTTTTCACTTTTCTATTTTTTTTTTTTTTTGAATTTTTGGATTTTTGGATTATTTTTTTTGGAAGAAAAGGTGGGGAAAAAATATGGACTCTTTGAATTGGACGGACTAACTAAAACCGACTACCGAAAAATGGAATTGGACACACACACAAGCCAAGAAAAATTTCTAACTAGCACATAGCCAATTTTTATCTTTGAATTTAGTGAGAGGGTAGTCAAATTTTAATTAAGTCCGCGGGCGATAAAAATCACGGAAATATGAGTGATCGCCTTTGCAAAAATATTATCCTAGTGGGCTACCTAGTTGATTGATTTTAAATTTAGTGATGGCTAGGGTAGCACACAATGGTAAGCGAGTGAGTCGGGTGATGAAATCCCTTCTCGTGAGTGAGAGGGTGTAGGTCTTAGCAATTTAATTCATCACACCATTCGAAAATAAATGCGAGAATAAAATCAAATAAGAGCACACAAAAGAATTGACTCGCTAACAGGAGAGGCGCGAGAGTGTAAGAAATGTACCTCCCACGGTTTTTAGGCCGTAGGGTGCCGAAAATGTTGACTCGACCGGGGGGAGAATACCCCAATCTCAGTCGTCCCCGGGAGTCCTACCGACCCAAGGTAGAGAGGCTTCTAAATCCTCGCCAATGGACGCCCTCTCTCTACCTTGTCCGGTTTCCCTATCACGCTTGGCTTCAATTATTACAAATTTAAATGAAAAATAAATGGTGTCCTATGCACCGCAATACAAGCCAGGATAATAAAAAGTCCTAATACAATCCTTCTAAAAAAATATAAAAATGGTACTAAAATGAAAAAAAAAAAAATCCAAAAAAAATTTCTTCCTTTATTTTTCACAAAAAATCCAAAAATATTTTCTTTCTTTCATTTTAGAAAAATCCAAAAATATTTTCTTTCTTTCCTTTTCAGAAAAAAATCCAAAAATATTTTATTTCTTTCCTTTTTTGAAAAAAATTTCAAAAAATAAAAAAAAATATTTCTCACCTCATGGCCGAGAAACGTCCTTTATGGGACTACTTTGGTCATTTTCCATTGACACGTGTGAGAGTAATCCCGAGCGATCTCTTTATGATATTCTTCATGATTTCACCTCTCTCACGAGTACCGTTGGTACTCTTGACCCATCCATGCATGCACCTCCTATTCCAACACCCTTGGTGTCAAGTGTCACTGTGCCTCCTCCTTTGTTGTGCACCCACTGTTCTAATGCCGATCACATGTCCCATGTGTGCCCATACTCTTCATATCCCTACTCACCCACCATGGAACATGTGTATCCATATGACACTATCCTGGAACCCACCTCGGCCTATTCTCCCTATATAACCAATCCCGAGTTGTGTGAGTCCCCGAGCTATTCGTGGAGGCCTGATCACCCTTCCACGCAATACGAATCCCAACCCGATGTTGTGGATCCTCACACGTTCCAACAGTCATCATGGCAACCTTGTGCACCTGTTCAGGATCAGTCCCCTCACTATGCACCCCATGCGCATCAACCATTTGTCCATCACGAAAGCGGTCCTTTCGTGTATCATTTGATAACTAGACTTCTTGCGTATGGTCGTTGTTGTTGAAAGCCAAGTTAGTCAAAACCTCACATACCTACAAATATAATAAACTCAAGTGTAGAGGTAAGTAAGGGTATCAATCCACTTTCTAGGGAGTAAGCTAGAGACAAATTCAATTGTAATTCACTTTTTATTTTCTTTTTGTGCTTTTTCACTTTTGCTAATTTTTTAAGCTTTTTCAATATTAAAACAAAAGGGTGAGGTGAGATCTAAACTAAACTAAACTAAATGAAAATAACTAACTAGAAATTTACTAAAATGAAAAATAAAGTCCAACACTAAAATAAAAGATAAAGTGAGGAAAATAATTGTGAGAACAATCAAGGAGTGGGATTACACCAGAAATTTTAGTTATTCTAATTAATTAATTTAATTATTTGAATTCTCCCAAATTAATATCAAAATTACAAATCAACTCTCGTTGCAAGTGTAATTATAATAGTAATCTTTTAGAAAATTAAAATTAACACCTCACAACTCTAGAAAATTAGATCAACACTCCTTTTAATTAATCACCCGCTAGGATCGATCAATTAGAATTTATGTCAATCTTAGAAATTAAATTTAGAGTTGAAATTCAAATGATAATACCCCACTTAAGAAACCCCTATCTCTAGTTCGAATCTAAAATGGGTATTATCACTAGAATTTTGATTTTCTCTCGAAAATCATTTACCCTCTCTCGAGGCGTAAATCTAAGGGTGAGGGAGCAAATTTAACATTCAAAGGGAAATTTCAAGTAAGCAAACTAATTAAACTAAAATAATACCAAATAAGGGTTTTAACCCACCCCTTGAAAGGGGTTTTAGCCTAACATGGTATAAAATATGACAAATTAATATTCAAAGGCATAAAATAATAAAAGAAGGGAAGAGAACAATCAAACCAAATCTCTTTGATTATGTTGAACTCCAATCCTTGAAATTGAAGCATACACCTCTTAATTGATCTTCCAAATGATATGAAATTAACTATCCACTCAATTAATTCTCTAACAATATTTGATCTCACAAATATCTAAAAATAAAAAATGAAAAACTATTTACAAAAATTTATTTTCTAAACTAAACTATCTCTCTCTAGAATTTTCTCTCTACAAAGCTATCTATTTGATGATCTTTTTTCAAATGGCCTTGAGGTCTTCTTTTATATGCAATTGGAGCAAAGGGGTACAATTGGAAATTGGCTAGAGGTGCATGTGTTTTGAGTGAGGTCATGGGGGTGAGGGTGGTGAGGATAAAATCTGATTTGTTTTGAAGGGTATTTTAGGAAAATGGCTTAAAGTGGTTAGTTAGGGGGTATAATAGGTAAAATGGTGGTAAAGGAATTAAATGGGCACATGGATAATTGTTGGTCTTATTTTGGCAGGTGGCGAAATCGTGGCTTAGATGTGGAGGTTCAAAGAAAAGGGAAACGGGTTTTGATATGGGGGTATTGAAATGGGATTTGGGTTGAACAAGGTGAAATGGGTCTTTTTTTTGGGTTTCAAATGGGTATGGGATTGAACTGGGTTTGTGAGTTTGGCTTGGCAGTGGGGCTGATCGGGTTTAAAGGTCGCGTAGGTGGGGACGGATTATTTTTCGGCGGGTAAGGGTCAATAGGCTTTAACAGGGGTCGTGGTCTCCGGCGCAAGGGGAACGCGAAGGCAAGTGGTTCCGACAGGGGCTATAAGGGGCCTTTTATTGTTGATCGGAGATGAGAGAGGGGAGAGGCCGGAGGTTGGAGCAGCGCCGGGGTTCAGGGGATGCCGGCGATGGGAATCGCTTGGGCCCTGCCTGCGTAAGGGGATAACGCCGGCAGGGGGTTGACAGTCGGAGATGGACGGCGATGACGCCGGAGAGGGTCAAAGGTTTAAGGTTCCGGTGGGTAGGATTGAGTTTGGGGAGAGAGAGAGGTGTGAAATGGGTTTAATGGATGATAGAGGAGAGAGAGGGTGTTGGGGGAAGAAGATGACTTGTGTTGTGATAAGGTGTGTGGGGGTGTACGGTAGTGTAGGTGAGGGTGAGGGTGAGGGTGAGGGTAAGGGTGAGGCTTAGGGTGCAGGAGTGTAGGATAAGGTGTGTGTGTGTGTGTTTAATTTGAAGCCCTTAAAAATTAAAACAAAAACTAAAATTAAAATTAATTCTAAATTGAAAATTAAACTAAACTAAAAATAAAAAAATAAAAAGTAAAATAAAATAGACACTAAACAAACTCTAAAAAAAACTAAACACAACTAAAATAAAAACTATGAATAAAAACTAATAACTCAAAAATTTAATTAATAACTACTAAAATTATAAAATCCTATAAAATAAAAGACACAAAAATAAAAAAGATAAATCTAAAAAGAAATAAAAAATAGAAATCTATAAGACTAAAAATTAAAAGCCTAAAAAAATAAAATCTAATAAATCTAGAAATAAATGAAATCCTAAAAAAAACTAATTCTAATAAAATAAAACTAATAAAAATAAAATATAAAAATAGTAAATAAAATCTAAAAATCCTAAAATAATCCTAAAATTAAAATGACTCAAACTAAAAATCTAAAAAATTAAAATAAAATAAAAAGGGAACAAACCAACACACACGGGCTTAGGGTAAGTTTGGCTAGGTTTAGGCTCGGGTTAGGTTACGGGAGAGGTAATTGGGGTAGAAGATAAGGGTATTTAGCTCCATTAAAATGCACAATTGCCTTGAAATACGCGCTTGAACACCGCAACGTGCATTAAACCTGCATATTAAACATTTAAGCGCATAAGACCCATATTGTCGAGAAATAGCAACTAAAATACAACTATTCGGGGTATAAAATGTACAGTTTTGGGTGCTTATCATAAGGCACAACAAGATACTCAAAATCTTCATTTATTTCATTAATAGGAAAAAAATCATTGAGAACTTCATCAAAGGAGGACTCGATTACATTTGAGAAAGGATAGACAATAGAAGAAGAGATTGGGTAAACATTGGGGTTAGGTGGTATTTCAATAGGTAGAACTGGCGCATCATGCCGGTTGAGGAGAGGGGTATTAACAGTTTTAATCAAGTGGGATAGATCCAGTGATGTAGTGCTTGAATGAACCATGCAGAGTGTCAGCCCCAGTGTCTATAAGTTCAACGATTCCTCGGAGTCACTTTCCTCAATCTTTTCGGTATCTTTGATGAGCGATTCTACATGGTGTTGGGAACTTTTGGCCCATGGGTAGCTGTCTCGAAAAAAGATCTCCATCTCAAGTTTTATCTTCTTGTCTCTATGGTCATAACATGGTTTTGGAAAGCCACAAAAGGGAAAGTCCTCTCGCTCTTTGATGAATCGGCCATTCAAGGAGTCATATGGGATAGTTTGGATGCAATCTAGTCTTCTCTTTATTTGAGACTGGCAGATCATTTTGAGTTATTGTTTTGATGGTTGATACCCCAAACCACAAGGAAGGAAATCTTTCTTCAGTTAAATGAGATTAAGTGTCCCTTGTTGTCTTTGCCCTATCCCCAGTCCGGGCATGAAGTGCATGTTTTTGAACATCTGAATTACATTGACATTGCCATGGGGGTTGTATTCCAGAGAAACTCTTTCTTTGAAATTGTCCCCGTCGAGAGTAGAAGTGGTTCCACTCGAAATCCTGATAGGAGAATATCATTTGACATGTGCAGTATCTCAAGGATTGGATTGCTAGTACTTGCACCCTCGGTATTATTGTCGTCACTCAAAATGGTGATGACTCTCCTGTTGGTGAAGAACTTCAATTTCTGATGGAGTGAGTAAAACACACCCTTGATACTGTGGAACCAAGGTCGTTAGAGAAACAGGTTGAAATAAGCTGGGATGTCAATAACTTGGAATTCAATGACATGGTTTATAGGGCCATCCCCTATTACAAGTTTTATGGATACCTTCACCTATCGACGGGTATTATCGTAGTCACATACAACAGCGAAAGTTGGAGTGAGGTCACTTTCTTTTAGTCCTAAGCATTTGAAGGTTCTTAATAGGCAGACATTCAAGGCGGATGCATTATCGACAAGAGAGAGTGGTACAATCTTCCCCATAACTTCGACGGAGATATTGAGTGCATGATTATGGTTTGGCACAATTTTGGGGATTTTTTCTTCGAAAAAGGATAGCATTCGGGTAGAGGTCAAGGATCTGACTAAATTTATCGCTTCTTCTGGTGTGGTAGAAGGAGGAACTATGGGTCCAGTGAGCAACTTGATCAAATCATTTCTGTGTAGCTAGGAAGACATGAAAATCCCCCATAGTTTTCTTCAGTTGATCGAGGATCTTGCTCTCCTCGAGGGTCATCTATGGCATAAGAAGGTTTTCAATGCCCTTCCCATTGGCATTGGCTGGTAGTGGGCTTGGGATCTCGTAATGCCTCCCTGATCTGGTCATGTGATTTACTAAAGAAGGGAAGAATATGAACCTTATTTCTTCGTCGATCTCGTGTTCTTCTGCCACTTTGTTTATTTCTTCGAGGAGCTCCTCAAATGATATCATTCCACATATGTCGACTACTGGGCCAGTTTTCTCGAAAGCTTGCTCTTCATTCGAATTTTTGAATTCTTCCCCCCTTCCGGTAGCAACAATTATGTCTTTCCATGTAAAGTCAATGCATTCCACAACTTCAATGGCTTCTTCATACTGGTCTTCCTATTCCGTGGGGATATATAAGGGTGAAGGGACCAGGAGTCCTTGTAGCTTCAGAGTATCAAGTAACTTGGTCATACTTCAAATATCATTGGTTTGTTCGAATAATTCTACCATGATTTGAACAACATCATGATTTGAATAATTCTGCCATGATTTGTTCCTTAATTTTTTGCAACAACACATATGAAACCTACCTTTTATGGTGAAACTCCACTGCAAGCGTGTTATTTTCCATGAAGATTGAAATTTTTACCTGATGTAGTATTCTACCAGTCCTCCACCTCTCTGTGTAATGAAATAAATGCAAATAAAGTTTATTAATCAATAAGGTTGAGATTTATTATGGATATTTTGTTGATGGAGGGTGGTTTATGGTATGAAAGGGAAATGGTGCGCATGGTAAAAGGCACCATTCTATTGCAAAGAGGATACATTATGAATTATTGAAGGGGTGTAGGGAAACCTTCCCAATTTATCTATAACACATTACATCAAACACTTTCATTCGCATAGGAACCATATGTGGATAGATGCCATTTTTATTTTATAAAAAAATAACCATCATTTAGATCCTTTATTGTAATGGTTCTTTATGAATTGCAATGGTTTACACCAATACAAGATTTGACAAAAGAAAAATCAGTTAGAAAATAAGCCTTTGGTTTGGTGAAAATCCTCTCCTAAATCAGCAAGACGTTGTTCACTCTATTTTCCAAAATGATGTTTTAATTAATTTACATAACATATTAAATAGTAAATAATTCAAGAATAATAATCTACAACACATGGAAATATACCGAGATAATAAATGCAAAATTTATTGATAGTATTGGACACTCTGACCTTAAGATGATAGTTTTCCTACATTCGAGCTTTATAGACTCAATGGAAAATTTCTCTCAGGATACAAAAATCACAACATGTAATAGTATCACTCTAAATTGAAACTTTTCTAGAGAACCAACAATGAAAGAAACTCTCTTTTCGGACACGAAAATGAGACAGACCAAGACAAAAGTTGTCTGAAAAATCATTACTTAAAAATGAAGCGAAAGCCACATATTTATAATAAATAATTAGAGGTTAAAAATAGTTGGAGAATATCCCAACACTCACAACCGAAATATCTCAATACTCACATATGTTGAGATAAAACTATTAACAATGGAATAGCAAATTGGGCTAGAAAATAAATAAAATAACCCAAAACATTGAACTCAAAAATTAAGTAAAGCTACCAATAAAATTTGGCCCCAAATTTAATACTTTCTCCAAGTCAAAGGCCATGGCCCATGACTCATGCACGTGCACGTGCCGAGTCGATCCGAACCGGTTCGGGCCGGTTTAGGTCAGACGGGTGGAGACAGCATGCGCATGTGGGCTTCAAAGTCAATCCAAAACCATGGAGGTCCTCCCTCCTTCAAAGAGTTAGGACCCCAAGGTCACTAATCCTTTAAGACAAAATGTATTAGAATATACTACATCCATTTTTTGCATTTTTATAATATGGGATAAGATCTTTAACACAACACTTCAACCAAATTCCATGTTCCAAGTGGGTGATTTGAACTATAATTTCTCATTCATTAATTTATGGTTTTACAAATGTGAGTATACCATGTTATACTCCTCATGAAGGAGAACGCGTTATACCTTCAAACTATCTCGAAAGATAAGTGTGTCCCATACTAAATTGACCCTAAAATTGATCAAAATATTATTTTATCAACTTAAATAATTACCATAAATTCCAAAAATCCCGAATATGAATGTAGATGATTGGATAAATATAAAATACTATCCAGACAAGAGAGTTTTATTAAAAAATTTCTACATCGGGAGAGATATCTTTTGTCCTTAAATGTTCCTAGTGTGATTCTATCAGACTTATTTACTAATCACTGAACGCGATGTCTTGAACTGTTGAGTGTTTGGTGTAACTCTAGGCTATAGACTTCACATAGTAATTCTTCCACAAAGTTAGTTATTTTTCTTGCGTTCATTTTGGACCTAAACAATTCCAGATTTCATGAGAACTTGAGAGAATATTAGCCTTTTGAACTTCTCATTCACACTTACATAGGTGTCTTATGATTAAAAGTGTCCTACTATATCATACATGATATAAGAGTCATTAAAAGTTAATATTATCCTTACTTACTTTGTAGGCAACACTGTTTTATCATAGGAACAAGTATGAGTTTGAAACTTATCAGTGTTCTCTTTAAAGAATAAGTTAAGAGTTAGTTGTCCTTTTGAACCTATATTTTGAGATCTCCAGTTAGATAGGTATGGTTGCCATTATGATATATATATATATATTTTTTTTGTCTTTAATCACATTCTTCTTGAGAAATTATACACTTTCTCGTCATTCAACCCTTTAGTTAATGGATCAACTATATTGTCCTTAAACTTAATATAATAAATGGAAATAATTCCATTAGATGTAATTATGTCTTCTACGTGTTGTCAAGACTTACCCTTATATATATAATTATGTGCTCTGCCAATTGCCGATTTACTATCACAATGTATGCAAAATGTAGGTATAGGTTTTGGTCACATTAGAATATCCTCTAAAAAGTTTCGAATCCATTATGATTATTCTCCAGCTTTATCTAAAGATTTAAATTTATATTCTATTGTGGAGTTAGAGATACAAGTTTGTTTTAAGGATTTCTAAGATTGAGGATTTCTAACATACATCATCACTACCAAGGGTAAATATATATCCACTTGTATATTTAGAATCCTTTGAGTCAGATATCCAATTAGCATCACTATGTTCTTCAAGTACAATTGGATATTTAGTGTTGCGCAATCCATTATTAAGGGTATATCTTACATATCTAAGAACCGTTATTATATCTTTCCTATGGTCTTGACCAGGATTACTTGTATACCCAATCAATTTGCTAACTGCGTAAGCAATATCTAGCTGAGTGCAATTCATTACATACATTAAATTGCCTATGATATGAGAGTATTCCAGTTAAGATATACCATTTCCAATTTTTTCTATGAATAAAAATTTAGGTTAACAGGTATTTTAGCAATGCTATCACTACCTTTATTAAACTTATCAAGTATATTTTCAATATAGTGAGATTGAGATAAGATAAGTCCATTCGATGTTTTAAAAAATTTAATTCCTAGTATAACATTAGCAATACACATATTTTTCATATCAAATTTACTAGAAAATATTCTCTTAGTAGATTCAATGATACTTCTATTATTTCCAATAATAAGAATATCATCTACATAGAGATAAACAATGACATAACCACTTTTAGTGTTTTTAATTTAAACTCATTTATAACACTCGTTAATTTTAAATCCATTTGACATTATTACATTGTCAAATTTCTCATGCCATTGTTTAGGTACTTGTTTTAATACATAAAAGGGATTTAACAAGTTTACACACTTTCTTTTCCTTTACTGAAACTTTAAACCCTTCTGGTTGTCAATGTATATCTTTTTATTTAACTCACCATTTAAGAATGGGGTTTTTAAATCCATTTGATGTATCTCAAGATTATGTAACACTGCGCTATCTATTAGTATTTGAATGGATGTTACTATCGTAACAGGTGCATAACTATTAAAATAATCCAACCATACTTTTGCATATGACCGTGCACTACAAGTCTAGATTTGTAATTTTCAATTCATCCACCAACTTTTAATTTTCTAATGAATATCTACTTTCATCCAAGGGGTTTAATTCCTAACGGAAGTTCAACCTATTCCCACTTATGGTTTTACATAATGGATTCAATTTCACTATTGACAACCTCTTTCTAGAAAGGGGTTTCTGGAGTTGACATCAATTGTGCAAAGTTACTAGGCCCTCTTTCTAACAAAATTTGTACAAAACGACTTTGAAGTCTTTGTCTTTTGTTGCATCTTGGTTCCAGGTCATCATCTTTCTCAATATATTCATTTCCAATATTATCTTGATGACTACTAGATACAGTGTCACAAGTTCTGTTATAAGAACTTAACTAACCACTATAATATTAAAAAATATATCTTCGAAGAAATATAGGTTTCTAGATTCAATAATAATATTTATGTGTATATTAGGAATCTTAGATTTATGTAGAAGAAATTGATACGAACTACTGTTAATTGCATACCCAATCAAAGTGTAATAAACAATTTTCGTCCTATTTTAATCCTTTTAGGATTATGAACCACCACCTTTACATAACACCCTCACATTTTGAGTTATTTGTACGAAGGTTTTGATCCTTTCAAAAATTCATATGGTGTCTTATGTGTTTTCTTATGAGGCATTTTATTAAGAAGGTAGTTTGCAAAAAGCAAAGCTTCCCCCCACAAGTTCTGAGGTAAGCCCGAATTTATAAATGAAAATGTGAGCTTTTCTGAATCAATGCTCTGATACAAATTTGAAAACGTGAGGACCCCAGATTTTAAGATTGTACTACCAAAAAATAATTTTCAATTTCCATGTAATAGATATGCGGAAGCGGGGATCGTTCGATTTAAACAAATACACCAATTTTAATTTCTTTTCAAATTAAAATTAAGCACAACTTAAAGTGAACTTAAATTAATTAACAAATGAATTTTTCACTTTAACAAATCTAACCCAAGTCCTGGAAATTTGCTTAAGTCATATTTTCAATATTCCCAAATTAGGCCAAACCAATTTTATCAAATTAGGTGATCACTTGAATTAAATTAACAAAACATTACCCAAATTAAATTTGCACCAATTTAATTAAGTGTGACACGTAAACCAAATTTTATCTTGAATTAGCGTAAGGATTTGTTCTAAGTTATTTTGCAAGATAAAATTAAATCAGTCACACTACGCCACGATGTACGAGAAAAAACCCACAACGGGAAAGAACCTCGGACGGCCCTAGCTTCAAATCTACTAAATATGGTTTTACAAGTACAAGACTCGAAAGACTTACAACACTCGACTTGACTCCGTCCAAGCCCCGACATTCCTTCTTGCATAGACCTCTTTCTACCAGATAAACACAGAGCTCCACCGCGGTCCCAGAATCCACCGATTGGACTTTTTGGTCACTGCCACCCGAACAAGGAGCCTTTCTCCAAGTGGGTATGTCACAGCAAACAATCTTCTTCTTTGGGGGATGTAGAAGCAAACCCAAACTCTTTTCTTCTTAGGTAGAAAAGTGAACAAATGGTGCCAAACACTCCAAGAAAGAAAGATATATATATATATATATATATATATATATATATATATATATATATATATATATATATATATATATATGAACTTGGATAACTAAACAAACGGGTGTAACACAAGTGTTTGAAGATTTTTCTTGAAAAGAAAACACTTAAACATTAACCTTTTCTTTTGATTTTTGAAGCTATCTAAAACTCTCTCTAGGAGATGGAAAGTTATGAAAAAGTTGGTTCTCAAAGTTGGTTCCCGCACCTTCTCAAATCTGGTAAAAGATAGAGGGGAAAAGTAGTGGGAAAAGTGGGAAAACCGTAAAAAACTTCCCAAAAAAATTTCCCGCCTAAACTCGTTCGAACAACTTTTTCGTTCGAATGGCTTTTCATTCGAATGGATTTACTAACGAGGTTCCAGAATGAAAAAAAGGAAAATCGTCAGAAATCTCGTTCGAACGAGATTCTAGTGTGGATCGAACGACGTGTAAGAAAAAAATAAATATTAAGTTTAAGCCCAAAACTTTTTATGAAAGTTTTAAAAAAAAAATTCTGAGTAAAACAAGTGGTTAAAATTAATTTAAAAAAATTATAAATTACACCCAATAAATTTCCAAGATCCTATATATGTATATATATATATATATATATATATCAAATGCATTAATACCTTAGGAGCATTAGAACATTGTTGATGATGTAGAAACAAGGCACACTAAATCGGCATTTGATGAAGCTCTATAAACTTGGCCTCTACGTCTTCAAGTTTATAATGTCATAGGCTTGAAGGATGGTCAATAACTCTATCCTATGACTCTAACGTTTTTGTTCAAAATTGAGCCAAAACTACAAAGGACTCAACTGAAAATTTGTGTCCTTATAAATCTCCCCCTTTGACTATTCCGGGACAAAAACCAACAAAAATTCTAAAGGGTCGTCAAGCTATATGTAACACCCCGTATTTTTAGTACATTTAAAATTTAATTAATTCGAAAATTCTAAATTACTAGTGTGTTGTAATTTAATGAATTAATTATGGTAGAATAATATATAAATATTAATCTGGGATTGAATGGTTAATATTTAAGGAAAACTTATTTACTAAGTGAATAGTAATAATGCAATTACATCGTCTCGAGTATTAATGACGAGGTATGTACTTATCACATCCGGAAGTCGGTATAGACTATATTGGGTGGGGGAATAAGTATTTTTATAAATTAATTCGGATGCAAATTCTGAGTGTACAGTTGAGTCCGGATGGGCCGAGATAGTCAGAAAAGTGTACCCGGGGGTAGTAAACGGGTCACGGGGCGTTTTTAGACATAGTCGGGCCCACTCGGGGGCATTTAAGTCACTTGGGCTTGGCCCATTAGTCAAAAAATGGGAATGGATTAATTAACTTAATAAAAAGAAATAAGGGCTGGCTGAGCTTAATGAGAGAAAGGAATTAAAGGGTTAGGAAACCCTAGCAGCAGCCAAAGCCATTTGGGGATCTCAAAAGAGCCAACAAGGTCATCTTCAACCTTGGAATCCATCGCATATTTAGACACTACGAAACCTAAGGCAAGTGAATAACTTGCAATAGCATTAAATCTGTCTTTCAATTCGTATTTGTGTGATGTAATGAATTAAAATTCGTTTTGGGGTTTCATGGCATAAACATGGGGTTTTGATAATACAAAAGAAAACATGAATCTGATTGCCAGAATTTATAAGGATTTATGTAAAAATTTGATAATGGAATATTGATGTGTATCTGTTAGAAGAATATTCGGATAAATTAGAACGAGTTTGATGAAGAAAGTTGGAATGAAAATGGGTTTAAAGATAAAGACAATTTTTTCCCCAAAATTACGAATTAGTAGTTTATGGACGAATTGATGATTGTTGTGGACTTTCTGGGGAATCCTAATAAGGTTCCTAATATGTACTGGTGTTATAAAGGCTTAAAATTCATGTTAGAAGAGATTAGGGTTTAAGAAATTTCGTCCATGGCTGCCCTGTCTTCGAGAGGAAGACGAAGACCTATTCGATCGATCGATCGACGGTCTGGGGTCGATCGATCGACGGTCGCCAGAATCTGGCAGTTTCGCCAGTTGGTTATATAAGAGGGAAAATTTATATAAAAATCTTATGTAATTAATTATTGAGAAATTTAATACATGAGTTTAAATCTAATTAATTGTAGATAAATTAATTAAGGTTTGAGGCTAATAAATTAGGGTCGGGAATTGTGACTCGGGTAAATTTATTTTGGGCTGCGGGAGTAAGTCCAAATTTATGGTGGGGGCGACACCAAAAATAACTAAATTAATTAAAGTGCAATTTAATTAATATTTAGATTTGGACCATAAACTCTTAATAATTTTAGTAGGCTTATGTTACGGATTTTAGCGAACGGTATAGCCGGGACTTTTATATTTATATATATACGGAGGCGATAGTATATATATATGGTGTGCACAATTAATATCAGTGTTTAGATATTTAATACTATAGTGCTATAGGGGGAGGTTGCGCGTAGTGGATGAATCCCCTAGCTTGAGGAGTAGGGTGAGTATATTCCCGAGGTCATAGCGTCCATTATATGGGTGAGGGACATCTCACTTTCCGGGAAGGAATATGACCGCCTCCAATTATTTATTTTATCAAGTTGGTGTGAAAATTCTGACTTGGGATAACAAGGCTATGCGATTGTACCTAGTGGGATAGCACTTTATAGAATTTACGTTCCGGGAGTATTTTGCTCGGGAGGATGCAAGTTGTTATATATATTACAGTATGATTGTGAATGCTGAAATATGATTATAAGTATATAGTTGGATAATTAATTATATACGGGCTATTAATGAAAAATATGAGTTATTTCACATGTATAACAAGTGTAGAAGTTATATGAAGTTAAAAAGGGAAATGATTTAGTTAAGTTGATGTTACTAATAACTTAAAAATCATAATAACTACATACTCAGTTAGAGTAGGGTGGGTATAAAGGAACTTTGTTAAGTATCTAGTCATGAGATGAATAACTAGGTAATTTAATTAAAGCGTTCGTAGGATATAATAGAGGAAGGGTAAGGAAGTCCTCAAGAGAGTGCGATACTAACTAAAAATATGAAGAGCATGCATATTTATTTATTACTGCAAGTTAATCATTTGTTAAATGTTTTTCAAATGTTTTGGGTACTAACCCTTGCTATAAAAACTTTTAAAAACCTTTTAGGTGTCCAACCAAAGGGACGCCAACCTTGACTATATTCCAGGGATCCGTTGCTGCAGCATATGTGGATGTTGCAGGGTTTTGATAGACGCCTCATTCTTCATTCTTATTGTAGAAGTTCATGATTAGTATTCGAGCATGTTGCTCACTTTCCATTTATTTGTATTAGACTTGTTGGGAGTTTATTCTTGTCTTTATGGGATTTATTATTTGGACCGTTGGTTTATTCGATCAATTTTATTTTTACTTGTGGATGATTAATTTAGTTACTTGTGATTGTTATATAGTTTTATATTCCAAATGGGTGTTTGTTTAAATAATGAAAGATAAAAATGGCACTAGTCTATTTTTCTCACTTAGGTGGTTAGTAATTTAATATGACGACAGTGATGCTAAGAATGGACTAAATGAGAATCCTGTTCTAACTTGATTTAGGACTGATCACCCGGGATTAATTAGGCGGGGTGTCACAGATGGTATCAGAGCATCAGGTTCTAGTGTCCTTAGGATCTGTGCAGATTTCTACGTTTCAGCGTAGCGTTCGGTTGTTATAGAGCCCTATTATTAGGACAGTTGATTATATTTTCCGCTTGTGAGTTATCGCATTCCTGCTATTAGTTTTTGTATAAATTGTGTACTTATACAATTCAATCTATTTCAGATGCCGCCAAAGAGACAGAGAGCGGAGAGGGTTGAGGCTAGAGATGAGGTGAGGGAGGCTCGCCAGGAGCCACAGGTACCGCCACCCCCACCCCCACCCGAGTTGATTTCTACCACTCAGGTGGCAGTGATAGTGGCCCAAGCAGTCGAGACAGCGATTTGAGCTATGGCAGCTCATTTTCCACTGCCCCAGGCACCGCCTCCATTGGCTCCAGCAGTTCAAGCTCCAGTGGGGCCACCATCTTGGCAGCGAGTGAGGGAGACCTTTCAGAAGGGTCACCCACCTGAGTTTCGAGGTAGCACCAATGTGGTCGAGGCTTGTGACTGGAAGAAGAACATTCAACGCCATCTGCGCATGTTAGAGGGTACAGAGGTGCAGAAACAGATGCTGGCTACCTTTCGTCTGTCAGGGGAAGCCTTACAGTGGTGGGAGTCCGTAACCACCGCTGAGGAGCGGGATTTGATGCCGATTTCTGAATTCTGGGTGAGGTTTCACCGCAAGTACTTCCCTCCAGCAGTAGAATCTGAGATGAGAAAGAAATTTAGCGAGTTGGTACAGGTGACAGGTCAGTAGCAGAATATGAGGAGGAGTTCACCCATTTGGCAAACTTTGTGCCAAATGAGGTGAGCGATGAGGAGCGGAAGAAGTCAAAGTTCATGGATGGCCTAGCCTGGAGGATTAGGCAGCACTTGATTGGAAATCCGGCGTTAGTGACTTATACAGATGTCATTAATGCCGCACTTGTACATTGCCAGGATCATCGTTTCCATGCTAAGGGGAACAAGAAGGCAGGTGAGCCGAGCCAGCAGGGCAAGGCGGTCACTAGTAGCGAGACGAGTGGCCCACAGCAGCAGGTCATCATTCAGCAAGGGAATCAGGCTAAGAAGTTGAAGCCTGGTGGGTTTCGACCGGGAGGACAGGGGTTTAGGCAGGGGCAACCAGGCCCTAGTCAGCAACAGCAGGTTCCTCAGGGCCGTCAGGGCCAAGGGAACAACGGGGGAGGCCAACCGAGCCAGCAGGGCCAACGGCAGGGTGACGACCAGAAACGCCGTTTCGCCTGTGGCCAACTAGGACACTTCAAGAGGGAGTGCCCGCAGAGGGGCAGAGGCCAGCAGCAGGGTGCCCAGCAGGGGCAACCGGGTCAGATGCCTCCAGCAGCACCAGCTCCACCAGCCCCACAGCAGCAGGGGCAGATGCACTACGGACGTGTGTACAACGTTCGGGATGTTCCCAATCCCCCAGCACAGCAGGCGCCGCCAGCGGTTGAGGGTATGTTTCTCATTCATGGGCATGAGGGTAGCATTCTTTTTGACACGGGAGCATCACATTCATTCATTAAATCTAATTTTGCTGAACGGGCTGGGTTATTAGAGACAGCGGGTAGCCTCCGTATGAGTGTAGAGTCGCCAGTAGGCAGCGGGGCTTTGATTCGCTCGATTTGTCGAGGAGTAGACATTTTGATTGGGAGGCTTAGTTTAGCAGCAGACCTCTTAGTGTTATATATGGAGGGGTATGATGTCATCTTGGGCATGGATTGGTTGGCAGGTTACCGGGCTACGGTGGATTGTTATGAGAGGACAATCGTGTTCTCCATTCCGGGACAGGAGATGTTCCTGATAGCAATGCCGCTTCCTGAGGGAGGGTCGCGCACTCACTTATACTACATTGAGGAGGAAACCTCACAGGAGGTGGTAGTTCCTTTAGACTCTATTCCTGTAGTGAGGGACTTTGAGGATGTATTCCAGGAGATACCAGGATTACCACCCAGCAGAGAAATCGAATTTGTTATCGATTTGGCACCGGGGACGAGGCCGATTGCTCGGGCACCTTACCGAATGGCCCCTTCAGAGATGCGGGAATTGAGGGAACAGATTCAGCAACTACTGGGTCAGGGTTTTATTCGGCGGAGTACATCGCCGTGGGGTGCGCTGGTGTTGTTTGTGAATAAGCGAGATGGTTCACTCTGCTTGTGCGTGGATTATAGGGAGCTGAACAAGGTGACGATACGGAATAAATATTCGTTACCTCGGATCGATGATTTATTTGACCAATTGAGAGGGGCGTCTTATTTCTCCAAGGTCGACTTGAGGTCAGGGTATCATCAACTGCGTATCCGAGAGGAGGATGTTCCTAAGACCGCTTTCTTGTCAGGGTATGGATCATATGAGTTCAGGGTGATGCCCTTCGGGCTCACCAATGCACCAGCAGTGTTCATGGATCTAATGAACATGGTTTTTAGGGAGTACCTAGATCAGTTTGTCATCGTGTTCATTGATGACATCTTAATCTACTCGCGCACCGAGGAGGAGCACGCATAGCATTTGCGCTTGGTTTTACAGACACTGAGGGATCATCAGCTATATGCCAAATTAGGGAAGTGTGGATTTTGGCTACGGGAGGTACAGTTCCTTGGTCATGTCGTGTCAGATCAGGGTATTATAGTGGATCCGAATAAAGTGTCGGCGGTGAGGGAGTGGGGACAACCCACGACACCGACCGAGGTGCGCAGTTTTCTGGGTTTGGCCGGTTACTACAGGCGATTCATTAAGGGATTCTCTAAAATTGCAGGACCTTTGACGAATCTGACTCGGAAAGGGGTACCTTTCAAGTGGGATGATAGTTGTCAATTAGCATTCGACGAGCTAAAGGAAAAGTTGACATCTGCACCCGTGCTTGCATTGCCCAAGGGAGGGCTAGAGTATCGGGTTTACACAGACGGATCCTTACGGGGTCTTGGGGGTGTGCTCCAGCAGGAGGAGAGGGCTATAGCTTATGCTTCCAGGAAGCTAAAGTCCCACGAGAGGAATTACCCCACTCACGACCTAGAGTTGGCAGCGGTCGTTTTTGCTTTGAGGATATGGAGGCATTATCTTCTAGGAGAGAAGTTTACTCTATTCACGGATCATAAGTCACTTCAGTATGTCTTCACACAGAAGAATCTGAATATGAGTCAGAGGAGGTGGCTAGAATTCGTGAAGGACTACCAGTTTGATATTCAGTATCATCCTGGTAAGGCCAATGTAGTAGCAGACGCATTGAGCCGAAGGCCGACTGGGGAGATATCAGAGGTATGGAAAGCGAAGTGGAGAGAGCTTCAATATGAGGATGACGTAGCCAAGGCTTGCATGTCAGCTTTATCCATCACACCCGAGATCATTATGCGAGTTGTGAAGGCTCAAGCAGAGGATCAGATTTACAGGGATAGGGTGGGCCTGTTGTTAGCTGAGGGAGCGGAGGGTTACTCGATTAGCTCAGAAGGAGGCCTACGCTTTAATGGGAGGTTAATGGTGCCAGAGGATGAGGATTTGAGGCACGCTGTTATGACAGAATCCCATGGTTCGAAATTTTTGGTACATCCCGGTGGGGATAAAATGTACCAAGATATGAGGAGGCAGTATTTGTGGGCAGGGATCAAACGGGAAATAGCGGAGTTTGTTTCGAAATGTGCCACGTGTCAGCTTGTGAAAGTTGACCACCAGAGACCATCAGGGATGCTATAGCCGTTAGAAATTCCCGTGTGGAAGTGGGAGAGCATCTCCATGGACTTCATCATAGGGTTACCTGTATCGCAGAGGGGTCACGACTCCATATGGGTTATTGTGGATCGGTTGACAAAGGTGGCCCACTTTTTGCCGGTTCGCACAGACTTCGAGACGATGAGTTATGCACAGCTATTCATAGCAGAAATTGTTAAGCTGCATGCAATACCAATAAATATTGTATCCGACCGAGACAAAATCTTTGTCGCCCACTTTTGGCAGAGCCTTCAGGAGGCAATGGGCACGGAGTTGCACTTGAGTACAGTGTATCACCCACAGACTGACGGACAGTCTGAGAGGGTTAACCAGATGCTGGAAGACATGCTCAGAATGTGCATTTTGGACTTCGGGGGAGGATGGGAGAAATATCTCCCTTTGGTAGAGTTTGCATAAAACAACTCTTACCAATTCACGATTGGCATGGCACCGTTTGAGGCACTGTACGGGAGACCTTGTCGTTCACCCGTTTGTTGGTTAGAGGTGGGGGACAACAAACTCTTGGGGCCGGAGATTGTTCAGGAGACATCTGCCAAGATAGATTTGATTCGAGGAAGAATTCGAATAGCTCAGGACAGACAAAAGAGTTATGCTGATGCTTCTCGAAGACATGTGGAGCTAGAAGTTGGGGACCAAGTTTTAGTCCGGGTATCCCCAATGAAAAGGGTGACGAGGTTTGGTAAGAAGGGTAAGTTAGCACCGCGATACGTAGGACCTTTCCCTATTATTGAGAGGGTGGGACCGGTGGCGTATAAGCTTGGGTTACCAGAACATCTTCAGTGGATACACGATGTATTCCATGTGGCATCGCTGAAGAAATATCGAAGGAGCGAGAGAGCCTTTTGGCACATTCCACTCGAGGAGATCGACTTACAGCCAGCCATCTCGTATGAGGAGAGGCCGGAAGCTATTCTGAATCATAGTGAGCGGAAATTACAATCCAAGGTTGTTCCATTGGTTAGAGTATAGTGGGGTCATCACAATGTTGACGAGTCTACCTGGGAGCGGGAGGAGGATATGCGGGAACAATATCCAGAGCTTTTCAACGCAGGTACGATCTAATTTCGGGGACGAAATTCCTTTATAAGGGGGGGAGTATGTAACACCCCGTATTTTTAGTACATTTAAAATTTAATTAATTCGAAAATTCTAAATTACTAGTGTGTTGTAATTTAATGAATTAATTATGGTAGAATAATATATAAATATTAATCTGGGATTGAATGGTTAATATTTAAGGAAAACTTATTTACTAAGTGAATAGTAATAATGTAATTACATAGTCTCGAGTATTAATGACGAGTTATGTACTTATCACATCCGGAAGTCCGTATAGACTATATTGGGTGGGGGAATAAGTATTTTTATAAATTTATTCGGATGAAAATTCTGAGTGTACAGTTGAGTCCGGATGGGCCGAGAAAGTCGTAAAAGTGTACCCAGGGGTAGTAAACGGGTCACGGGGCGTTTTTAGACATAGTCGGGCCCACTCGGGGGCATTTAAGTCACTTGGGCTTGGCCCATTAGTCAAAAAACGGGAATGGATTAATTAACATAATAAAAAGAAATAAGGGCTGGCTGAGCTTAATGAGAGAAAGGAATTAAAGGGTTAGGAAACCCTAGCAGCAGCCAAAGCCATTTGGGGATCTCAAAAGAGCCAACAAGGTCATCTTCAACCTTGGAATCCATTGCATATTTAGACACTACGAAACCTAAGGCAAGTGAATAACTTGCAATAGCATTAAATCTGTCTTTCAATTCGTATTTGTGTGATGTAATGAATTAAAATTCGTTTTGGGGTTTCATGGCATAAACATGGGGTTTTGATAATACAAAAGAAAACATGAATCTGATTGCCGGAATTTATAAGGATTTATGTAAAAATCTGATAATGGAATATTGATGTGTATCTGTTAGAAGAATATCCGGATAAATTAGAATGAGTTTGATGAAGAAAGTTGGAATGAAAATGGGTTTAAAGATAAAGACAGATTTTTCCCCAAAATTATGAATTAGTAGTTTATGGACGAATTGATGATTGTTGTGGACTTTCTGGGGAATCCTAATAAGGTTCCTAATATGTACTGGTGTTATAAAGGCTTAAAATTCATGTTAGAAGAGATTAGGGTTTAAGAAATTTCGTCCATGGCTGCCCTGTCTTCGCGAGGAAGACGAAGACCTGTTCGATCCATCGATCGACGGTCTGGGGTCGATCGATCGACGGTCTCCAGAATCTGACAGTTTCGCCAGTTGATTATATAAGAGGGAAAATTTATATAAAAATCTTATGTAATTAATTATTGAGAAATTTAATACATGAGTTTAAATCTAATTAATTGTAGATAAATTAATTAGGGTTTGAGGCTAATAAATTAGGGTCGGGAATTGTGACTCGGGTAAATCTATTTTGGGCTACGGGAGTAAGTCCAAATTTATGGTGGGGGCGACACCAAAAATAACTAAATTAATTAAAGTGCAATTTAATTAATATTTAGAGTTGGACCATAAACTCTTAATATTTTTAATAGGCTTATGTTACGGATTTTAGCGAACGGTATAGCCGGGACTTTTATATTTATATATATACGGAGGCGATAGTATATATATATGGTGTGCACAATTAATATCAGTGTTTAGATATTTGATACTATAGTGCTATAGGGGGAGGTTGTGCGTAGTGGATGAATCCCCTAGCTTGAGGAGTAGGGTGAGTATATTCCCGAGGTCATAGCGTCCGTTATATGGGTGAGGGACATCTCACTTTCAGGGAAGGAATATGACCGCCTCCAATTATTTATTTTATCAAGTTGGTGTGAAAATTCTGACTTGGGATAACAAGGCTATGCGATTGTACCTAGTGGGATAGCACTTTATAGAATTTACGTTCCGGGAGTATTTTGCTCGGGAGGATGCAAGTTGTTATATATATTACAGTATGATTGTGAATGCTGAAATATGATTATAAGTATATAGTTGGATAATTAATTATATACGGGCTATTAATGAAAAATATGAGTTATTTCACATGTATAACAAGTGTAGAAGTTATATGAAGTTAAAAAGGGAAATGATTTAGTTAAGTTGATGTTACTAATAACTTAAAAATCATAATCACTACATACTCAGTTAGAGTAGGGTGGGTATAAAGGAACTTTGTTAAGTATCTAGTCATGAGATGAATAACTAGGTAATTTAATTAAAGCGTTCGTAGGATATAATAGAGGAAGGGTAAGGAAGTCCTCAAGAGAGTGCGATACTAACTAAAAATATGAAGAGCATGCATATTTATTTATTACTGAAAGTTAATCATTTGTTAAATGTTTTTCAAATGTTTTGGGTACTAACCCTTGCTATAAAAACTTTTAAAAACCTTTTAGGTGTCCAACCACAGGGACGCCAGCCTTGACTATATTCCAGGAATCCGTTGCTGCACCATATGTGGATGTTGCGGGGTTTTGATAGACGCCTCATTCTTCATTCTTAATGTAGAAGTTCATGATTAGTATTCGAGCATGTTTCTCACTTTCCATTTATTTGTATTAGACTTGTTGGGAGTTTATTCTTGTCTTTATGGGATTTATTATTTGGACCGTTGGTTTATTCGGTCAATTTTATTTTTACTTGTGGATGATTAATTCAGTTACCTGTGATTGTTATATAGTTTTATATTCCGCATGGGTGTTTGTTTAAATAATGAAAGATAAAAATGGCACCAGTCTATTTTTCTCACTTAGGTGGTTAGTAATTTAATATGACGACAGTGATGCTAAGAATGGACCAAATGAGAATCCTGTTCTAACTTGATTTAGGACTGATCACCCGGGATTAATTAGGCGGGGTGTCACACTGTACTAAACTAAAAAATATTCCACCCAAAATAAAATTACAGTTGCTTTACTTAAAATAACCCAAGGATCAATATCTTTGCCGATGATGAAAGTTGTCATTTAGAAGAAATCCTGAACACTTAAGCAAACTATCAAACGCATAGGGAATATCAAGAATATTAAAAGCATAAAATAAATACTCCGCCGAAATTAATTATCCCCTTTTATCAACTATGATCAACTTAAGATGATTGCGAATCCCCCTAAGTTAAATCTCCCAAACTAAGATACGATTACAATAGGATTATATACCATTTCTCTCCCTATCATTCTCCCTCTTTTGTTCAGAAATAGACAAAAGCTAAAGAATCAAAACATAACTTATCTACCCTAATTAATGCGTATACTTCCCCTAAACTAAACAATGGATAAAAAGAATGGGATAACAAGCTAAACATGCAATATTGCATAAAGTGATGAGAATCATTAAGGCATATGGGCAACAAAATCATAACTAATCCATTAAGTAATTACGGATACCAACTAAGATGCAAGAAAATGATACATAAAGTATTAAGCATGTGATATCAACAAGAAAGCAACAAGATAGATACCAATTATGAATTAATGAATAGATGGACTAGAAAGCAAGGAAAAGACCAAATAATATATCATATATATACATACTCTAGATATACCAAAGATGCACACACACACACATATATATATAGATATAAACAGACAAATGACACAAAATAAGATAAGATTTTCACACTCGTATGGAAAAAATGTGTCATATGGAAATGGAAGTGTTGGGGTGTGAACTAGTAACAATTAAATTTAGACCCAAGCACTTAAAACATGTTCAAGGAGTTCTCAATTGATTGCAAATTTCATAACATTTGAATATAACCCCATGTGATAATATAGATTGAACTCAATGAACAAACATACACAATACATACAAGCCTAGACTTTTGATGATTCTACAAACCAATAGAGTCATGACATTGAAAGTACAACTAGGATAAATGGACATTGTGCAAACCGTTGATATACCAACCATTCTCCCTCAATAAGCATATATATTTGAATGAATATATAAAAAAATAGGCCTTGACAATTATTTTTCCTTTTTTTGTGCCATAATTCTATTTTTAGGCCTTTGGACTACGTATTTCTTTTAGGTCCAAACAAACGGTGGCTTACTATTAGCAAAGGATAATAAATCCTTTTGGAGCCCTAACCCGTGCACATTTATATATAATATTTTTATTTCTCACATATCTCATGTGCAACGGATTTTGACATGCACTAGTCCTCCTAAGTCACAAGTACGTATATGACAAGATTAGTAGGAGAACACCTCACAAAGCTCAAATATAACACGTGACGATTAAATTTCAAAAGAGCTCGTTCATGTGTGAATAGAGGCATATAAAAATAGAATCCATTATTGTGACAACCCTGCTTTTTAAATCTAATTCGGTTAGCTACGCCCAATTAAATTAGAGCGGAGCGTCAATATGTTGGCATTAGAAATAAAATTTAGATAAATGCAGTGAAGTAAACATGTACACTCTCATACGTGTAATCATATCACATCATAACAACTATAACAAGTGAAACCAACTCATAACTATTAACTGTAATAATCCATCAGTAATCTCAAACTGAAAATATAAAATGCCAATACATGCGTCCCAACACAAAATGGGAAAGAGTAATACAACAATTCTCTCAAATCCAAAGTATAAACAAAGTGATATTAATCTCTGATACCACCCTTAAGAAAAGGAAAACGAACGACATAAATTAAAATAGAATAACTCCACGGCTACATGAATCCTAAGATTGATATGATCTCATCAGGCTCCGCAGTCTATTGTCCAGCGGGACGAGGACCTGTCATATATTATATATATATAGGAGAGGAGCAAGAAGCAAGATAGACGGACGTCAAAGCAAGAAAACAAGCTATAAGATTATAAGATGTACTTATAATGAAAGCACACTAGTCATTACTCGTCTCCAGTAATTAAGTTGTTCAATTACCCAACCAATGCTCCTATGTCGTGAATACCCAACCCAAACTCGAGTAACGTGTAGTCTCATATCGTATCATGATTAATCATTATTAATCTCATTTCAGTATTTAATGTATCAAAATATTTCCTTCAAGTATAATATCATATACATCGATTCCGGATATTACTTTAAGACACAAGCATAATATCTCACACAACAAGTCATATCGGGTCACTATCGTTACCCGGGGGAAAAAGTCATAACACTAGGACTACACACGAATATTCCCCAATATTACATGTCAAGGGAAATCATACTAAGTCCTAAATCACATGGCGTTTCAAGGTCTTTCTCTCCGATCCGCATTACAACCATGTGTCCGGTTTCGGTGGTTTATCTCCGACACGGCACTCGAGTGGAACCTAACCGGATCAATCACAAAAAAAAATCGCATTCAACATGTGCCTACGTCGACCGGAGGACTAGTCTAGTGTATACTCGACAATATACATATAAAACAATTTCACGCTTATGTATATATACAATCGTGTCAAGTCTCTTACTCGAGTTATACCATCGTCATTATTTACAATATAACATAATTTCCATCATTAATTTAATAATTCAACATCAAATCATTTCAAGGTTATATATCCCTAATAACCATAAGTATGTGATCAAGTTAGGATATTAGGCACAACACCATAATTATCTTACTAACAACATGAAAAACATTAGCATTCTTATTTCAACAACATTCTGCCCAGAATTTAAAATGCAGATTCGAGGCTCTTCCGATCCGTTTTTGGAAAAACTTAAAACTACAAAGTTGTTTGGAACGTGATTTTCTACAAGGATGTTTGAGCACGCTACCATATCCTGCCTAAAATAGACCCGAAACTAACATATAATATTCGCCCCTGTTTTCGACAACATTCTGCCCAGATTTTTAAAATGCTTATTTAAGGCTTTTCTGATCCGTTTTTGGGAAAACTTAAAATTACAAAGTTGTTTGGAATGTGATTTTCTACAAGGGTGCGCGAGCACGCTACCATATCCTTCCTAAAACATACCCGTAACTAACATATACAATTCAGACCTGCTCACGACAACTTTCTGCGCAGAACCGTAAAACGCAAATTCGAGGATTTTCCTATCCGTTTTTAAAAAAACTTAAAACTACAAACTTGTCCGGAATGTGATTTTCTATCGGACAGAATGGACGAAACATTCATTTTCAAAACCAAAACAACTCAAAATAGTTTTTAATATGACGATTTACTCAATTTCACAGATTTCAAAAATGTAAGAGTTTGTTCAACAATTCAATCCCTATAATGATGTTATTGCATTTGAATCTACATGAATGATGATCCTAATAAATTACATATCATTTTTAACATCAATTTAATATTAATTTAGGGATCCAAATACATGTTCATGTGAAATTTCATTATAGATACATAATATACACATATAGGTTATTAACTTGCCTTAGATTTTATGGAGATGTTGATGAAGAAGATGGCAACCTTCTTCTTCTCATTATTCTTCTTCTTCTTCTTCTTCTTCTTCTTATTCTCTCTCTCTCTCGCTCTCTCTCTCTCTCTACCAAACCCTAGCCCCATTTTGTGAAATGAAAGAATGAAGACTTATTCTCTTCTTTTCTATTTATACGTAGGGTTAGTTTATTTACAAAAATGCCATTGCACTAAATTTAACCCTCTCGATCCTTTTACGCGTTAATTCGCTTCTAATATTTAAGTCGCACATTCATATATCAATGAATTCATTTTAACTTTTCATTTCCAATCATTTTGAATATATATACTAACATAGTTTTATTTCCAAACATTTCGAATATATATACTGAAATAGTTTTTTTTCAATTAAATAAAAAATGCGAGGTATTACAATTATATCAACACAAAATCCGACTACTCCATGTAAGCATGGTAAAGAACATAATAAGGATTGACAATCTAAACCAAAAGTTCTAGCCACATCGGAGCAAAAAATATAGGATTCTAACACAAGTGTATGCCACATAAAGTGTGTCAAACTAAAATACACACAAAAAAAATCTTTTTTAGTTTTTGTCATTTTTTAACGAAAAAAATATTTACTCAAAAGACAAACAAAAATCATTTGAATTTTTCATTAAGCTTAAATTACCAAGAGATAAAACCCCAAATGATAAATAAAAATATTTTTTGTATTTTTCATTTAATGCAAACTAAAATGAAATAAGTATAATACAAAAGATAAACAAAAATCATTATTCTAGCATGTGATTAATCATGAAGCATAGACTAGAAAATGACTAAACACGCATACACCTAGCAATGAGATATAATATGAATCACAAAAAGCTAGAGTATGCAAACAAAACTAACACATTCAACCTTTAAATTTAGAAAGCGAGGTTTCATGTGAAAGCTAATGAGAATAAACAAATCTAATATCTAGCGCGTCTAAAAATGATTTTCGAACCCATATAGATGTATATTTAAAATGATGGGATTTGGGAACTAAGAAAATGCTAGATATAGAATTCCGAGGACTTCTTTTAAGATCAAAACAAAATGACCTAAGGTGACCTTTCCTACCACAATGCAAGCATGTGAAAACACGAGGAATGATACCTAAGGTATAACCTTTTCTAAAGTCTTTGGATAAAGTTGACCCTCGAAAACAAATAATTGTTTTAGCTTTAGCAACGTAGGTATTTGAACAAGATGAGCTAGACAACTACTACTTGAGTCTTGTAGATCATTTTTCATTTTAAAAAAATTGTACTCAAGTAATAAATTAGACTCCTCAATTTTACGGGACTCCTTCTTTAAATTTTTTATAACTCCTAGAAGGTTATCACGCTCCCCCTCAATTTGAGCAAACATGTCCCTAAGAGTATTTTCTCGACAATCACTCTCTTTCTTGGACATTTCTAAAATATTAAAATTGTAATTTATGTCCATGAGCTTTTCACAAAAAATATCTTTTTGAGCTAGCGAGTTTCGCAAAAGTTCAATTCTAGATTTAAAACATGAATTTTCATTTTCAAGAAACATAATTCTTTTTGCAAATCTCACATTTAATTCTCTTAAATTTTTATTACACTTATTAAGCCCATTAAATTCCTCTCGAAGAGCAAAAACTTCATTATCATTATAAAAGGACAAATTATCATTAAGATGTCCCATCGAGAGATACAAATAAAATGAGAGTGAGTAAAAAAATGAACCACCTAAAAATTCAAGGAACACAAAAATGGTAAAAGCCGTAAAACGGATATTTGACTCGATAAATTAGCACTCCAGGTCTGATACCAATTTGAAAACATGAGGAACCCAATTTTTAAAATCTTTAATACAAATAGATAATTTCAATTTCCTTTTAAAGATGCAGAAGCGGAAATGGTTCAATTAAACAAATAAAAAAAATTTACTTTCTTTTCAAATTAAAATTAAACACAACTTAAAGTGAACTTAAATTAATTAACAAATGAATTTTTCCCTTTAAAAAATTTAACCCAAGTCCTAAAAATTTGCCTAAGTCATATTTTCAATATTCCCAAATTAGGCCAAGCCAATTTTATCAAATTAGGAGATGACTTGAATTAAATTAACTAAACATTAATCAAATTAAATTTGCACCAATTTAATTAAGTGTGACAGTGAAATCAAATTTTATCTTGAATTAGCCTAAGCATGCGTTCTAAGTTATTTTTCCAGATAAAAGTAATTCAGTCACACTACGCCGCGATATACGAGGAAAAACCCACAACAGGAAAAAACCTCGGACGACCCTAACCTCAAATCCACTAAATACGGTTTTAAAAGTACAAGACACGAAAGACTTACAACACTCGACTTGACTCCATCCAAGCGTCGACGCTCCTTGTTGTACCTACGTCTTTCTAGAGGATAACCACAGAGCTCCACCGTGGTCTCAGAATCCACCGATCGGAGTTTTTGGTCATCACCACCTGAACAAGGAGTCTTTCTCCAAGTGGGTATGTCACAGCAAACAAGCTTCTTCTTTGGGGGATGTATAAGAAAACCCAAACTCTTTTCTTCTTAAGTAGAAAAGCGAACCAATGGTGACAAACACTCCAAACAATATATATATATATATATATATATATATATATATATATATATATATATATATATATATATATATATATATATATATATATATATATATATAAAGTAACTTGGATAAACTAAACAAACGGGTGTAACACAAGTGTTTGAAGATTTTTCTTGAAAACAAAACACTTAAACATGAACTTTTTCTTTTGATTTTTGAATCTCTGTAAAACCGTCTCTAGGACATGGAAAGTTATGAAAAAGTTGTTCTCAAAGTTGGGTCCCGCACCTTATCAAATCTAGTAAAAGATAGTGGGGAAAATTAGTGGGAAAAGTGGGAAAATCGTCAAAAACTGCCAAAAAAAAATTCCCGCCAAAACTCATTTGAACGAATTTTCGTTCAAACGGATTTACTAACGAGGTTCCAGAATGAATAAAGGAAAATCATCAGAAATCTCGTTCAAACGACCTGCAATCTCGTTCGAACGAGATTCCAGTCTGGATCGAACGAGATTCCAGTCTGGATCGAACGACGTGTCAGAAAAAAAAAGAAATATTATGTTTAAGCCCAAAACTTTTTATGAAAGTTCTAAAGATATTTTTCTTAGTAAAACAAGGTCGTTAAAATTAATTTATAAAAATTATAAATTACACCCAATAAATTTCCAAGATCCTATATATATATATCAAATGAATTCATACCTTAGGAGCATTGGAATATTAATGATGACGTAAAAATAAGGCACACTAAATCTGCATTTGATGAAGCTCTATAAACTTGGCCGCTACGTCTTCAACTTTAGAATGTCATAGGCTTGAAGGATGGTCAGTAACTCTATCATATGACTCAAACGTTTTTGTCCGGAATTGAGCCAAAACTACAAAGGACTCAATTAGAAATTTGTGTCCTTACAATAAACATAACATTCATCATCTCTTTTAGAGTTTGATTTTTGCATTTCTTAATACCGTTAGATTGAGGTGAGTAAGAAGTGGTAGTTTGAAGAATAATTTCACATTGTGAACAAAATTCTTCAAAAGGGGAATCATATTCACCTCCTCTATCACTCCTAACTACTTTAATCATTATGCTAAGTTGATTCTCTACTTCTATTTTATAATGTCCAAAAATATTTATCGTCTGATCCTTGCTTCTAGGTAAGTACACATAACAATATCTTGTGCAATCTTCAATACAAAGTAATTAAATAATTTTTCCACCTCTTGTTTATACAATTTTCAAATCACATAGATCACAATGAATTACCTCAAGAGGGTTTGTACTTCTTTTAATAACTTTAAAAGGTGTTTTGATTAACTTCGATTTGTCACACGTTTCACACTTGTGATTTGAGTCAATACTAAATTTTGGTATTAAGTAAATATTATTTAATTTACGAATAGTATCATAATTATCATGATCTAATCTATCATGCCATACATTTCAGGACAATAAAATAAATATAAGATAGACTCTTATTATTATTAATAGGCATTACAATCATAACATTGAGTTTGAAGATCCCATCTCTCAAATATCCTTTGCCAACATACATGCCTCTCTTAGTACACATTTATTAGATTCAAATACAATTTTAAATCCCTTCTTACTAAGAAAGGATCTAGAAACCAAGTTCTTTCAAATGTCTGTGTAAGAACAATTTTTCTAATATTGTTCATAGTATGGGCCTTTTAAATTTTAGGCTAGTTTGGCATATCTCGTTACAAATTGTCACACATCGTCCCGACTAACCAAACTCGAGCATCTCCAAGTTTGAAGACTTCCCGACATCCCACAAAGGTATAAAGAAATTTAGAGGTTAAATTAATTCGCAAACTTTTATTTTTCGAATGTTTATTTTTATAAAAAATGAACATGCTTTATAATTTTAAAGAGAAAAATATTTATTTTAAGCCTCGTTCAAACAAAATGAGAATCTCGTTTAAATGAGAATGAGTTTTAATTAGAAGTGTTGTTCGAAGTGTTATCTAATGAGCATCAATTGAGGGCGTACTATTTTGACTCTTCAAAAGGTCGTTTGAAGCCCATTTAAACGAGAAAGCCTTCTCGTTCAAACGACTCTTTGTTTCGTTCAAACAAGGTTCATTTTTTATTCTAACGAGCCTTAAATTTTGTTCAAATGAGTTGTCGCCTTGAAATTTGTGAACTCGCTATAAATACCTGATTCAAGTTCAGTTTTTTTAAGACTTTTGCCAAATAATTTTTTGAATATCTTTTACAAAAGTTATTAATTGTTTTGCGTTCTTAAACACTTTAAATTCTAAACATACATCTTGAAAATTATTTTTGTGAATTTTTTTAAACCCTAGAAAGTTTTAATATCTTTCATACACCTTTGTGGAAAGGCGTCTCCATGGATGACTTATGGAACTCGAGGGATCACTGCTGAAGACGGAGGATTGAGGTTCTTATGATTCATGAGAGGATGATTACTGAAGGAAGGTTATGGTTTTGTGATTGTTCAGAGGACTATAATAGATTCATTTATAATAAATTTAAGCTGCGATTTATAAATTTTATAAAGTGAATAAAAGGTTTTACCCAAAAGGGGTTATTTTCCTGAAACTTTGTTTTGATTACATTCTTTCTTGATTTATGTTTTGAATCACCTAGTTGTATGTTCTAGGGCTATAATAATTAGAAATTTGTGTGTGATTTCATCTGAATTTTAGTAAGTTAACTCCATTAGATGATTGCCGACTCTCAAATTGGTATCAGAGAAAGTTACTGTAAGTTTTTGTGTTAGATCCTTATTTAGTGCTTTTTAAGGTGGTTGTTTCTTCATCTCTCTTGATTCTATTTTTCTCTCGATGGATAGCTATTGTTTTGATGACTTAAATCATTTGAATTTGAAGTTTTCTAATAGAATTGAAATGCTTGAAAAAGAAAATTCTTATTTTAAATACGCAATGGATCTTATGCAAACTATTCAAAATCAAAGGGATTTCTTGCGTGAAAAGCTTGTGGACATGGACCGAGATTTAAAAATATTAGAATTGTCCAAAAAAGAGAGTGATGACAGAGTACGATTTTTAGAAAAATAATTAGAGGACTTTAAAAATTCTAGGGTTAATATTTGTGCCATTGAAGATGGTGTTTTGATTATTGATTTTTAGGAACGTGAGAAGACTCTTAGGGATAAGTTTACTCACTTTGAGGGGGAGCGAGATAACCTTTTAGGAATGATTTAGCATATAAAGATGGAGTCCCTAAAATTGGAAGAGCCTAATTCTTTGCTTGAGTCTAAAATTTCAAAGTTAAAAGATTATTTAAAAGACTTTGGTAGTGTTGGTAGTAATAGTACTGGCTCACATGTTTGTAATACTTCCAATGTTAAAGCCAAGACCATTGTTTATTTTAGAGTATCAACCGAATCGAAGGGCGTTAGAAAAGGCCAACTCGTAGGTAAAATTCTTCACGTTTACACACGTTCACATTGTGGTAGGAAAGGTCACCTTAAGGCGTTTTTATTATCATCTTGGAAGAGGCTCTAGGATGTTGAAGTATACTATTCCCTTAGTTACCAAAACCCAATGCGTTAATTATACACCTATTTAGGTTAGAAAATCATGTTTAGATGAGCAAGATGTTTGACTAGTTGATTCTCGCATGCTTGCAATTGATTATTCTCTTGGTATATCTTATCGATGATTGCTTGCATAATTTTATTTCTTATACTCTAGTTGTGCTTCATGATATATGTTTGCTAGTGCCATGACATGTGTATCTTTTACTTTATATTTTTATTTTATTGAGTCATATTACAAAAATACAAAAACATTTTATTTTGATTTTTTTTAAATACAAAAAGAATTTTGTTGTGTATTAGTTTTACACATTTTGTGTGGCTATTGGTGTGTTTGAATCCAATTCACTCCATACTTTCCATGTGGCTAGGACATTTGGTTGTGATCATAGATACTTAGATTAATTTTAACTATTTTTATGGAGTTGTTTCTAATTTAATTTTGTTTACGGATTCAACTTTGTATATGCCTCTGCACACACATACACGAGCTTGTTGGATTTTAACTTCACATGTATATTTGAGCTTCGTGAGATATTCTCCCATAAATTTTGTCACCTACATGTTTATGTGACTATGGGGGATTTTTCCATGTAAGAATCGTTGCCCATGAGATTTTATTTATTATTGAAAAAATATGAGTGTACACGGGAAAGGGCTGCGAAAGACAGGTTGACTTTGCGTGAAAGCCACAATTTAAAAGAACCCATGAAAAAAATAAGAAAAAAAAATAAAGGCAAAAAATAGAAAAATTGTGAAAAGGGGACCAACATAGTTTAGTTTGATTGATCATTCAAAAGTAATCACTTCAAAAGAAAAGAAAAAGAAAAGAATAGAAAATATGAGAATTGTTTATCTTTTGAGGGAGTTTAGTTAAAGATCAATGGGTTTGGAAAATGAACCCTAGTTATAATTATTTTTTTAGGACACTATTGATTTGTAGAATCATCAATAATCTAGGCTTATGGGCATTGTGCTTGTTTTGTTCATTAAGTTAAAATTTATTTGTCACTTGAGGCTAAAGCTTAGTTTGATAAAATTTTGCGATCAATTAGAACTTCTTAAACATATTTAAGTGTTTGGGTTATAATTCCTTTGTATCTAGTTCACACTCATTCATTCCATATCACACGTTTAGTCACATCGTGTAAAACCCTGAGATTTTTGGGAAATTAATTTATTTATTTTTGGGAGAAATAAATATTATTTTAATTGGAGAATAATTAAATTGGCATTGAGGTCAAAATTTGAAGATGTTAAAAAGTGATTCAGATGATAATTCTGAGGGTGCAGTTGTTTCCGGAAGGATCGAGATAGTCGAAATGACTGTACTTGGGGCTTTTTTGGGTTCCGAAATATTTTAAGTTCGTTTGGCTCGAATTAAAGTTACCGAGTCATTTAAAGTGTGTATTATCATTTAGAGTGGTGTATTTTGGATTGAAGGCTTAAAATCCTATAGGAGAAGACTTTCTCAATTAGAGAAAAGAGAAAGACCTAGAAAGAGAGAGAGACAAGAAGAAAGAAGAAGAAAATAAGAAGAGAAAGAGGAGAGAAAAAGAGGGAAAGCTTAGGATTTTCGGCCATTACGCGATTTTGAGGACGATTCAGACTCTACAACTTTGACAAGTTGAACGTGATGCCTTCAGCCATTGTAGTAAAACAAGCAACGAGAATGTACAAGTATGAGCTAGACTTGAAGATCCAAGAAGAGGTCCAACATTTACTGACGGTAGGGTTCATCAAACCGATACAACACCCACTCTGGTTATCTAGTATTGTCCTGGTGGGAAAGAAAGATAAAAACCAAATAAGGATCTATGTAAATTTTAGAGATTTGAATAGAGCTTGTCCCAAATATGAGTTCCCTCTGCCCTCAATTGAAAACCTAATAAACGTAACGGCTGGTCATGAGATGTACAGCTTCATGGATGGGTATGTAGGGTACAACCAGATCAAGATGGACCCCATGGACGCAGAGAAAATGGCATTTAGAACCCGATTGGGCAGCATCATGTACAAGGTGATGCCGTTTAGGCTCAAGAACGCTGGGGCTACTTACTAGATAACAATCATGTCCATTTTCCATGACTTCTTTCACAAATTCGTGGAATTTTATATGGATGATTTAGTCATCAAATTAAGGAAGGAGGAGTCCCATCTGAGCGATTAGAGGAAGGTGTTTACCCGATATAGGAAGTATAAAATGAAGATTAACCCACTGAAGTGCATCTTTGGAGTAAAAAGTGGAAAATTTACAGGATTTGTGGTTGATAGACAGGGGTTGCAGATGGACCAGGATAAACAACGAGCGATCTTGGAGATGCCCAAGTCCAAGAAAGGCGAAGGAGCTGAAGAGCTTCCTCGGTAAAGTTTCCTATCTTAGGAGATTTATGCCTGGATTGGCCGAAATGACACACCCATTGATGCAGCTATTGTGAAAGAACACGAAATTCAAGTGGGAGGGGGCTCACTAGGAGTCTCTCGCTGGGATGAAGAAACTGCTCGTTTCACCACACATCATGGTTCCACCAAAGGTGGGAATACCGATGTAGTTGTACCTCAGATCTACCACGAGGTCCATTGGAGATTTACTAGCACAAGATATTGACGAGAAAGAATGACCAGTCTACTACCTCAGAAGGATCATCCATGGGCCAGAGGTCAGATATAGTATCTTGGAAAGGAATTATTTAGCCTTAGTCTTTATAGCGTAAAAACTTAAACATTATATGCTGTCTTTTACAATTCATATTGTAACTAGATGTGATCCTATTAAATATTTTCTGGCAAGAACTATATCGACTGGTAGGGCATCTAGGTGGTTCCTTATCCTCTACGAATATGACTTGAAGTGCGTGGTTCCTCGCGTGATCAAGAGCCAAGTGTATGTTGACCTGTTGGCAATCTTCCCCTCGGGAACATTTGAGCCACCCAAAGAAAGTATTCCAGGAGACAATTTGCAGGCCAATCACCTAGATGCAATTGATGAGGAATGGACGATGTGATTTAATGGATCCTTCACAGAAAAAAAAGGAGGAGAAGGGGTCATTCTTTCAAAAGGAATGGAGGATATTTTTCTTTCCTACAAGCTAGATTTTCCTTATTGCAACAACGAAGGAGAATATAAAGCATTGGTGATGGGGTTGCTAGAGGCTCTTCAAAGAGGAATTCATTCACTTTTCATCAAAGATGATTCGAACTTTGTAATCCAGAGGTGAATGGAGATTATACATTGAAATACATGAGTCTGGCACCATACATGATGATCATTCAGAGGCTCATTTTCTAGTTCCATCGGATAAAGATCAAGAGACATCCCAAAATAATGAACCGCCATCCAGACGCCTATGCTACCATCGCCCAGAAAATGGTCATGAGAAATAATGCAACTAGCTTCGTGATCCAGTGAAGAATAGCTCCTTCGGTAGTACAGTCAATTCTATCGATGGAGGAGGACGCAGACTGGAGGGGAGAGATTAGAAAGCAACTAGAGTCTGGAAAAGGAATGATAGGACTAAGGGAATTACACCAATACTTCACAAACCAGGGGAACATTTACTTCGAGAATGCAGGAGAATGGTTGTCCAGGTCCATCGACCAAGAAGAAGAAGAGCGAAGATTGAAGAGAAACATGAAGAACACTGTGAGACAACTGAGATACCTCACTACCTAAGAATCCAAAGAGAGAGGTATTTTTTGCCTAGAATGAAACAAGACGTGGTAGAGCTATAATGGAAGTTCGATAAATTCTTGTTATTCTTTGAAGCATCTGAATGTCATTTTGTGGAAGATCAAGCTGACTAGAGACAACCCTATATTGACTTCATTAAAGATGGAGTTATCCCAATAAAGAAGATTTACGTGATGGGACTTATGCGAAGGGCCTTGAGGTTCTATGTTCAAGAGGGGTAACTTTTTGAAGGGGCTACTTTAACAGGACATTGCATTATATCATGAAGGAAGAAGCAACTGAGGTCCTCAAATAGGCACACTATCCAACTCATATAGTATGGGCCAAGTTTTAGGACCAGTTGATGACGTTAGGGTATTATTGCCCAACGATGGAGAAAGAATCTTCTGAGTTCGTTCGAAAGTGCAAAGCTTTCCAACTTCATGGAAATATGATCCATGCCCTTCGATAGATATACACTCCTTGGAAACGCCTTATCCTTTTTATACTTGGGCGTTCGACTTGGTAGGGGAAATACATCCTTCTTTGAGGGGGAAAATATGGATACTAGTAGCAACGGAGTGCTTCACAAAGTGGTCTGAAGCGATACCACTGAGAAAGGCAACAGAGGGTGAGCAACTTTATTAAAGAATACATCATCTACCATTTTGGGATTCCAAAGGTTATCCTCTCGGATAATGGAACCCCTTTCGTCAATTCAGATGTAACAATGCTCATGAACAAGTACTCCATCGTTCATCATACTTCAATGGTGGCATACCCAAAGGGAAACGGGTAGGCCGAGGCAACTAAAAAAACTTTGGTTAATATCTTGGCTAAAACGATGGAGGATTTCCCAGGATCGTGGGATAACAAGATACCAGTTATATTATGGGACTATCGAACAATCAAAAGGAATCCTGCAGGATACACTATGTTCTCCCTTGTTTATGGGGATGAGACAATCCTTTCAGTGGAGTTAGAAGTTCCCTCTAATCGATATGCCTTGCGAAGTAGCATGCTCACTCAGAGTAGACATGTGCAGATGGAAGCATGGGATGAACACAGAGATAATGCAATGCAACACTTTCAAATGTAAACGAAATAGCTTTCTAGGAGGAAGTTCATGGACGGAAACCTCGTGTTGAACGCAACAGTGAAGCACATTAGAGGGTTGCCCCTACCCAAGTTTGCAGAAAATTGGGAGGGACCTTTCATTGTAAAAGAAGCTCATGACTCAGGTTATTACATAGTTTCTAAGATGGAAAAACACAAGCCATTCATGATTAACAATAAATGGTTGAAACTCTATCATGTGTAAGTAATTATGTTTGGGCCACCGATGTATCTAGCTGTTATGTATATACAAGTTCTATGATAAATATGCAAGTTCTTTTTATTATAACTCGAGTGGAGATGAGAGAATTATAGAACTTCATAATGTACGCAAACAGTTGTAACACAAAGAAACATGGGAAAACATACATTTTTCTTCATTCATAAACTTTGAGGCATTACAAAATTGGGACATATTTACCGATAATTACATAAGACAAAGAAAAGGAAAATATTTACAACAAATTATTGACCTAAGAGGAACCAAAGATCTGGAGCAGTGAAAAAATCTATAGGATGGCCCGAAGAAGCTGCGAGGGAAGACTGTTGGACAGTTATAGAAACCTCCAGCCTCATTTGCGCTTGTGTACGCTTGATGAGGAGTATCTCTCGCTTCAGCTTTGCCAGATGCTGAGCTTCTTCGATGTCCCCCACCTTTTTGTTAACAGATGCAAGGAGAGGTGCTAACTTAACCAACTTAGATTCCCCATCTCGTTGCTCCTCTTGATGTTTCCAAAGAAGTTCCCTCTGGCTATCCAGTCTCTTGCTCTTCAAATTTTTCAAACGCGTGATAAGCCAATCAAAATAAAAGCCATCAAGACCCAACTCCCTCAGGTATCCCAATAATTGGTTGAGAAGGTCTCTGGTAACATTTGAGGTGGGAGTGTTGGCGATTTTAGCAACAACGGTAGCCATGACCAGAAGCCTGTAACTCATCACGGAGATGTTGGAACGCAGGAAATCCACAGTGAAGGTTTCAGGGTGGTGGCTTGCAAGCTACTCAACTACAAAGTGATGGTTGTCAGGCATTTGAGGAGAACGCTGAACCACCATCAGGCATAAGGCATGAGGATCCAAGTCGGGCAGAGGAAGCTCACACCCAGATTCACTCTCAGTAGCAGCACCAGTCATGGAACCTTGATTGTTATGACTAGAGTCTTCTGAGACATCGGGCTCCCGACGGGGTGAGGCAATGGGTGAAAGAACTAGTTGAGAATACTCCCAATCAACCTGAGAACAAGAAGAAGAAATAATGAGTTTATGAAAAAATCTTAACAAGTATTTTCATTGTTAAGTCATCGATATAGGTGGAGCTTATGAAAAAATCTTAACAAGTGTTTTCGTTGTTAAGTCACCGATATAGGTGAAGCTTATGAAAAAATCTTAACAAACTTTTTCATTGTTATGTCACCAACATAGGTGGAGTTTATGAAAAAATCTTAACAAGTGTTTTCATTGTTAAATCACCGATATAGGTGGAGTTTATGAAAAAATATGGGTTTTGCAACTATGGGTTTAGCCATTTTAGATCATTCAAACCTTCATATTAACATCCCAAATGACTTATAATCCTTACTACATGATATATCAACATATATGAATGCTTTATAACACTTTAAACATCCTAGAGTCATCAAGAGATTTAACTAAAAGCATGTTTATACCCACTTTTTCCAGAAAATTATCAGCATATTTTCTTCAAGAACACATCAATGGTTTTCATGATTTCTTCAACAGATTCATAATCATTTCATGGATTACTAACTACCTACAACATGAGTTTGATTCCTATATATTTTTAGTTTCCAGAAATCCATTTAACAACTCCATTATTTCTTCCAAACATGAAAAATCATCTCTTTTCATAACTATTGTAACATGGACAATATACAAACTTAGATTTCCATTATCAAACACTTGCCTCTAATGAAGATCTGATCGTTTAGTGTAGTATATCTCAGGTGGTTCTCCCTTCTCCGATCAACCTCCGGTGGTGGTTGGTAGTTGTGACCCTTGGTTCTTAGTTCTTCTCCTTCCCAAATAAACCCTTGTCTTCCCCAGCAACCTTTCCCTCTCTCTAGGAAGATGACTTCTCTATTTTGTGTTGATGAGATGAATAACCCACGTAAACTTAAGCTCTAAATACTTATAATAGGAAAAAAAATCCAAAATCACTATTCACCTCCTATAAAAATGACCAAAATGCCCTTTTGGGTTGTCTATTCATTTCCAAATGACCCGAGACTCAAAACCAACATCCAACTAGACTTTTCTAACTATTTTAAACCTTTCGGACGCAACGACGCAGTCAAAATGACTATAAGGTCGATAGAAACTAAATTTATTTTGTAATTTAACAAAATTAGTCCTGACACGTCCCATACCGCGTCTGACTAAAAATTCAAATTACCGAATTTATATCTCACAGCAATTATCAATAATCATCCCATTCATATATTACCTAAATATCTTTAAGTAATATTGAGAACCATACATTTTAATATCCACCATTAAGATAAAACCTAAATGAATTAATTAATTATAAAATCCAATTAATCCATTAATTTAAAATATAACCCATTTTAAAATCATTAGAAATCACGGGGTATTACACCATAGTGGCAGGAACAGTTGGGGGAAGGATTACTTCCTCAGAATCCTCAAGGGTGCCCTTATCATAAAAAGCCTCAACGGTCGGCAAAGCTCTCTCACAAGCAAAAGGTACTAAGACCAACAGAGGAGTTTTTCTCAATGAAGACGATGGACCTCCAACCGATACCCCAGCACGTGTAGGCACCGAAGAATCATCACGCTGGGCAGAACCATCACGATGGGCAGGAGCATCGACCCCGGCCTTGGAAAGAGGAAGACCACTAAGGGAAAAGGGTGGGGTAAGACTTGGCGGAAGCTGCAAACATTAATCCACGAGTTAGACACGGGGAACAACTACGGGAAAAAGGGAGAAATGCATCTAAGTGTTACTTACCCCCGTTATGGCACCAAAAAGGGGAACCGTAGTTATAGGTCTCGTCAACATAGTGGGGAGAAGAATGTCAACTACCAAAGATGCCATTTCCACCTACGGCATCTCAGCATATTATAATTCAGCATGAAAAAAAAGAGAAAGGGTACGGGATAAGAAAAGACGTGAGCCATGACAAGTAATTGTTTATATTACCTCAGGGGCACTTTCCTTAGCTGCAACGATGGGCAGAAGGACCTTGTGTGGAGATGAAAATTCAGAAGGGTCTGGGGGAGATGTATCTGGTTGAGAAGAGATGCCCCCAGATTCAACGGAACCACCCCTTACAATAGTTTCCTTCGTACGGCGGGAGTAAGTAAGCCCGATCATGGGGGAAAGGGAGGAGGAGTATCGACTTGAGAGATACCGAAATGTCCCCCTACAAAAGGGATCACGGGGGGACTGGGGGGGCTAAGCCTTTCTTCTTCAACTCCTTGCACTAAAGTTATCAAGAGTTAAGCAGATGTAGCTTGCCTTAAGAAAATGGGAATAAGAACAAAAACACGCACACATACCTCAGATCCGGAAGGAGAATGAGAAGACATAACCACCGACGACGGAGGAAATGAGGCAGCAACAGAAGGAGCTAGGGAGGGATGTATCTAGGGAGTCCATTTCTTCTAGGACTTGTTACCCAGAGTTTTCTTCCTCGTACCCATTGTACCATCACCAGGAGGAACCCTCAAACTTTTTCTACTCTTTGTCGTTGGCTCAGTTGGATCAGCTACGATCATGGGAAAGGCAGCCGAAGGAGGAAGTACGACAGTGCATCATTGAAACTCAGCATTTATTCTTTCGGCCTCAGCCTGAACCTGCCTCCTTAACTCTTTATTTACCTCTGCAGACATGGGAGGGGGAACGGAGGCGATGTGGAATGCCTCTAAAGGGGTTTGTGCTTGAGCTTGAAATTTGGATTTTGAGGACTTGGATTTAGAGGAAATCCCACTCTTGGACTTCCTGGTCTTTTTTGATAGTGTATGGGAAGGCCCTTCGCTAGTAGTAACTTCGGTTTAAGGGGCAGGTTATTTGGGAGTTGCAACAGCCTTGGGCTTCGGTGTGGAAGTAGGGATCATCGGGCAATAAGGGGGTAGTTCTTGGGGATGTTCTTTAACGATTTTACTAATAGAGAACTCAACGCCAAGATCGAAGTTTCCCTTGAGGCCCTGTTCGGAGGTAGAGAAAGAAAGGACTAGGGGATATTGGGGGGGGGGGGGGGACTCTGTATAAACTCATGAATCCTGGTCCGTAGCACTAAATGGAACTTGATGGTATAAGCGATAGATACATCCCCCTTCCATATGGCACTGGGAAGGGTGACTCGCCCATCGATGGTAGAGGTCACACCAGGCACCGCTGCTGTAAGATAGAAGGTGCAAGCTTTAGAGAAAGTGGCCTTTGTATGGTTTTATTAAAACACAGGTCGAGGGGCCCCCTGATCAAACCCGAACTGCCTGCTACATCTATCAGGGGTATAAGGTTCAGAAGTGTACCCCCATTCAGTAAAGGAAAGAAGAAACCCATGGGTGAACAGAAGTACCACGGCCTATGAGGGACTTTTACAACCAGGATGAACTTGATCGTTGAGGCTGTAGAAGGAAAAAAAATCCCAACAATGGGCAAACATAGACTCGATGTATGGCCTCATTACAAAAGAGTCCAAATGATCAAAAACCCCCATTATCTCTTTCCGACTCTATTTTTTATGGAAACATAAGAGGCGTGGGGGCTTAATACCTTGGCTCACGGGGAGAGAGATAGACTTAGCAGCAATGGCAGGAAAATGGGTGTAAAGAAAGCCCGTCAAGATAATGTTGTTGGAAAAATTAGCCAAGTTATAATGACCCACTAAACGTGCCATGTTGATATGAGTTCGATCCATCCACATATAGAGGGACCCCAAGGCAATAGCGGCCAGAGGAAGGTTGAAACCCCTAGCCAAATGGATGGAAATATTAATGAGGCCCCTCCTGGGCTTGTCATTGGGTTTCCTATTCAGGAAGAAGCATGAAAGAAACATAAGAATGTAGGTTGGTAGTTCCAAATATGTACCTCTACCTTGGCCTGTTGTAGTAATGACATACTTTGGAGTTGGAGCTTCAAACAAATAACTGATGAGGGGAGTAAAAGTGTCCTCGTTAGAAGACCCAGTGAAAACTACGGTGTGACACCCCGACTAATTAAAAACCGGGTAGCTACTCCTTTATTAAATTAATACAAAATGCCAAGTTGGTTAAGTTAATAGCGTCACTATCGAAAACATTTTAATGATTACTAACCACCTAGTATTTAAAAAGTGAGTTGCCAAATTTTAAGTTAACTCTGATTAACATGAAATAAGTGAAATGTAAAGGATAACATAACCAATTACAATAAAGTCCAACTATAGTAAATCAATAAGTAAAAATGAGTCTAGAGGAAATACTCCTCACAACAATCCCAATATGGAAAGAAAATAAAACAAGTCTGCATCCTGAATTGATTACAACCCAAAAAGTCTGAATAACTGAAATAAAATGAAATGTCTCTAAAAGAAATGGGCGACATGCCCTACAACTGATGAAATCTGAATATAGAGTCAAGGCAGATGAAGCGTCTACTAGCAAGGCCCTGTAACTTCCACAACAGCTACAGCTCGTCACCTGACTGGAAATATTATGCATGGTATCCTTGTGGCTAGGCACCTAAAAAGGTTTTTACAAAAAGTAGATTTGAAAGAAAACGGGTCAGAGCCCGAAAGTGGAGAGTATTTTAAAAACGGGAAGTGTTTTAATAACATTAAAACAATGAATGCAAAGTACATGTTAGGACGTGCTCTCACATGAAATACTCACCTCTAGGCTATTTGTGCACTCCTAACGTACTGTACCCATACAAGTGTTTCTCATATCTAACTAGACCCAAAACAAATACTGTCCTTTCTACTCGATTCGTACTATAAGTCCCAACGTTAACAATTTAATAGAGAGCTTTACTTAAATTTCAAATTTCAAAGTATTAGTCATACAATTTACCAAAACTTATCTCCTATTTTATATTCTCAATGCGTTACTATAATGATTCTCACATTCAAACATAACAATTCTTTTCATTTAACCGTATATTCTTCACATCATAAATATACAATACAAGCACCCCGAGGCTAATCTGCGGTGCACACATTCTCTGCTATCCATCCCGATACATCACGTACATAAGGATCACGAATTCTGAATCTCTCAGGAATTGTTAGAATAAGCACAACACACGAAAATGGAGGCGAACATAATTCAATATATCCATGGGTCACGTACATACCTACGCTCCATAGTCAGCTGACTTATTAACTCACAAATAAGTCATTCTAGCATTATGTTCTCTAGGCGCCAATCTAAATCCGGGCACACAAGGAGTAGATGGCCCTAAGCGAACGTAAACCTCCCGTGATAGCAAGTATGGTAGGTATGTCATACACATAAAATCATATACGTATACTAAGCATGCACACCTATTAGTACTTAACATATTTTATTAGTGGTATACTTATCATTCTTATACCAATACACGTGTCGCCGGTTTATATCTACACATCATCCATTATCCTCACGTCGTAATTTGTTACTCACATTCTAACCCATAATTATCATTTGGTTCAAACCACACTTCTATGTTTTACTCCTCAATATATTCCAAATTTACCAACTATATCGATTAGTCATCAAGGAATTGTCATCTCTACAATTAAACAAGGTTACGGAACACTAGAAGTCAAATCAGGTCAAAAAGACCAAACTATCAACTCGTTCGAACGAGGCTGTTCGAACGAGAGTTCGTTCGAAAGAAGTGGGCATCTAACGAGATCTCGTTCGAACAAAAGTCATCGAACTAACATCCCTCTCGTTAGAAGTCAAACTGTCAACTTGTTAGAAGGCAATTCCCTTCAATTCCCTTGATTTGCCTTCAAATCTAACGAGTTGACAGTTTGCCTTTTAGGTCCAATTCCCTTCAAATCTGTAATTCCCTTCAAATCCGAATCAATTCGAAAGTGTAGAGAATTGCCCCTGCATGTAACCGAATCGATTCGGTAGTAATGGCGAATCGATTCGGGCCTGCTGTGAGAAGGAGAGTTGCCTATATAGGCATTAGTTGTCCCATGATTCACTGAAACTTCCGTAACCTCTTCGTTCGAGGTCAAATTCAAGCACCGTCGGAGGCCACGCGAAGATAAGAAGAAGGTATACAACTTCTGTGAAGAAATCGGGAAAAAAACCCGAGTGCTAAAAATTACCAAAATGCCCCCGACTGTGCAAGTGTCAACGGAACTTTTTTGGATCAAAACCAAACATCCCAAAATTCATTCCCGAGACCTATAATAGCTTAATAAAGACACATACAAAGTATATATGATGAATTCAGGGGTTAGTCAATAAATGAGTATAAGAACCGAGAAATACATGCACGGGAATGCTAGAATGTACAAATTAACGGGGTATAAAATACAATAAAAGTGACGAATCATCGGACCGGTTCGATTAGTGGTCCTCGGATCAGTTCGTTTATAAAGTAGAAGATCGGTTCATTTTTGGAAACTAATAGTTCGGTTCACTCTCTTCACTGCAGCAGACCGGTTCGTTTATGAAACCATTGGTTCGGTTTGCATGTCACAGATTTCTAACTTTTCTTTAACTCCTTTCCAATAGGGGTTAGTGATTGAGAACCCTCTAATATGAAGTGATATTAATGTTTATGATATAAAAAGTGGGACAATGACACTAGACGATGGTAGGGAGACATCGGGATGATTATGAAAGTGTATTAGAGAGAGTAATATTACAGTTCCATCACAAATTTTCCTGCGGGGATGAATTCAATTAAGATATGGGATACTGGCTAATTAAGAGAAGTCGTGTGTCTTGAGTTATATCAAACTTATTGATTCAACAACTGTGCGATTGATTATTAAAGATTAAATGAGTGATTGAGTAATAAAGTGGATTGGGAATATATTTAAGGAAGTATCGGCTAGTGTAATGAGTGACATACACAAGTATCCGAGTTTATTAATATATACTTTCGAGTATGAGAAGGTATGTATATGTGATGTGATGTGTGTGTGTGTGTGTGTGTGTGTGTGTGTGTGTATTATCTTGTTTGTATGATATATCATGGGGAGCATACCCCTCTAGTGCTATCATGGGAAGTTGCGCGATGTGGGTGAATCCCGTGGCTAGTGAATGGAAGGAGAGTATAGTCCCCAGGTCATAGCGACCATTATTTATGCAGTGTGTCTTTTATCATGGGTGAGTCATCTTGGGTATGATTCGTCTCGCTTTCAAGTGAGGAACTATGGCCACTTTACATACGTTTGTGCTTTTTTTATCAAGTCAGTGTAAGAGTCCGACGGTTGGTTCCCAGGATGGTGTGAGTATCCCCTGGAAGATTGTAGCACTTGGAGACTGCATCTAGTGAGCTAATGCTCTGAGGGATGGTTTGGATACATATAATGAGTGATATGTATGTGTACTTGATGTGAAATGATAAATCATGTATAATAATGAGATTAATACTATACACGCTTTAATGATTAATGTTTGAATCACTATGCTTATAACTAGGGAAAGTTATAAGTAATGAATTGATATATGATCATTGAGAATGATATTAAAAGCGGCTATGTTTGTATGAATTAGATACGTGACACATAAGCATGAGGTTGGGTTATCCATATGAAAAGGCTGTTACTTAAGGCATTTAATTTAATATTAAACTGTCTAAGTAACTCCGAACTGTTTTTTGAGGAAACTCTTTTCTTTAAATCAAACAGATTAACACAAGATGTGTTTAATAAAAAAAAATATGTATGAGATATGTTCAATATTCTGTAACAGGTTTCGAAAAATAGTTTAAATCAATTAAACTCAGCATGCCAACAAGAATGAGATGAGGAGATGTAGAAAGATTAAGTACACATAGTTTTTAATGTGGTAAAACCTCACCGAACTAAGGAAACATCCACGGTGACTTCTAAGTCACAAACCAAAAATCCACTAAAACAAAATATACAAGTTAAAAGCTATTTAACCCGCATGAAAACTAAACAGACCTATATAAGTTTAGAATATGTACCCACTAGTTGATTCTAACTTTTATGCAGTTCTAAAGTTGACTTGGCTTTCCCAGCTTGCTAACTTCTCCACTTTGTTCCAGTCTTTACATCAACTCTTGTTAAGTCAAAATGTTATGTCCAACACCTTTGTGTTATAGTGTGAAAAGTGTTTTGTGAAAGTGATGTAACACAGGCATGTACACACGCACACTTATATATACAACAAGACCTGTCAAATTACAGAACAGATCTAAACGAGTTAGATTTTCAGTTTCTCTCTTCTTTGGAAGCAAAAGACTCTTTGATCTTTCAACTAACCCAGAATCCAAGGTTACCTTGCTCGAAAGACGGTTCAAGGTCTTAATCAATTTCAGAGGGTTTTGAAAATATTTTTGAAATTGAAAACCACTAATTGCGATTCCAACTAGATCGTGAGTCTTATTTCACAAGAACTAGAAACAGAAAAAGAATAATTTGTTGATTCTAATATTTTGAAAAACATTTACAAAAAAATAATCAACAAATGTGTTTTCTCAAGATAAGAAACTAAATAATGCAGATCTAAGTGTATTGTAACATAAAATGTCCAAATTTATAAGTTCTATAAAAAATAAATACAGATCTAACCAAAATGCTTAAGTTGGACATAAGATCTGAAACTCAAGAGGATTCAAACCACGATCTGCCTTCAAACCTCTATCGAAGTGACTCTTTAAACACTCATATATGGTGTTTGGTTTAAAACAATTTTAGGGTTTGAAACGATTTAGGGTTTGGAAAATTTAGGGTTTGAACTCTGGATTCTCTCTCTTTTTTCTCTCATTTTATCAAACTGGCAAAAGTTTGTGAAACACTGAGGATCAACCTCCTTATATACTGAGGGACGAAGATTCAAGAACATCAGTCCAAATCTAAGGGATGAGATTTGGTCTAGAGGGTTTGACTTCCATCCAACGGTTTAAAAGAAGTGGTGGTTTAAATGCATTCTGATTGGCTTAGAAGGGTTAACATGGATTGAGTTTGGACGCATGCAGAGCGTTGATAATAATGATTCAAGGGTTGAGATTGCGTACAAATTCTGAGTGTGTAAACAAGCACAAATCTAGCCGGTATAACATGGACAGGTGTAGGACTGAGATGAGCTCTCGCACGTGTATTTTAAACCTAATTATACACCCACCCTCAAGTCTCAAGCGCTTTCGGATTCTACCCAACTCAACTTTCAGGTATGAAACCATACAACAAGTAATTACAAAATGACCCCAAATGTTTTAAGATCCAATTTTTATTATGTAAAAAATCATTTTAAAAAATCCCAAAAATTATTAAAAGCCAATTTAAAAGGGATTTAACTCACACCCAATCAAATGATGAAATATGTGATATGTATGCAATCCTAGTGTGTGTGTGTGGGGGGGGGGGGGGGGGTTGATATTAGATGGGACTCAAAATTTTGTCACAATTTCCAAAATAGATGAGCACTTATACAATGTAGACTCAAGGAGTCAAGAGTATAAGGTTCTTCAATCTCCCCCTTCGGAAGTATGAGACAAAATCTCCTTTGAGTGATCTAGGACTTGTAGGGCTAGAAAGAAATAAGGAAAAAACTATTCCTATATAAAATTATATCTACCCATTTCCTAGAAAAAGAAAATTACATGACTCAACTAAATACAAACCAATACCCCAATAACAACTGTAGCAGACAAATAAACAGATTTCTGCAAATAAGACTAAGATCAAGCTTTTTAGAAATATGTACAAAAAAAATGAACTCATAAGACTCAAAATTCTCCCCCATTTTGTCTCAAATGGACAAAGGGAAAAAAATACTTAAGTCATAGAAGCTTATTCAGCACAAACCATTCCTATCGATTTTCGCAAGTCAACAAATATATTGTAATCCAAAGGCTTGGTAAACATATCTGCGATTGCAAATCAGTAGGAAGATAATTAATTTCTAATTCCTTACTCTTAACTAATTCGCGTATAAAATGATGTCTAATTTTTATATGTTTAGTTCGCGAGTGTTAAATAGGATTTCTAGATATATTGATCATGCTTTGATTATCACAGTAGAGATGTAGTTGATCTTCTTGAATGCCATAATCATTTAGCATTTGCTTAAGCCAAAATAATTTAGCACAACAACTACCAGCGGCTATGTATTCAGATTCAGCCGTGGACAAAGAAGTACAGTTTTGTTTCTTACTACTCTATCCTACAAAATTGTTACTCATATAGTAACATGCTCCTGATGTGCTCTTACTATCATCAGTACACCCTACCCAACCATCATCAGTGTATCCTATTATAGTACTAGGGGTATCATTGGTGTACCAAAGTCCTAATTTTGATGATTCCTTTTACGCATACTAAGTGGCTCTCTTTAGGATTATTTTGATAACGGGCAGACACGCAAGCAGCATACATAATATCAAGATGCGAGGCTGTAAGGTTCCTATCATACTACGATATAGAGTAGGATCTATGGATTTTCCATTCTCATCCTTAGATAATTTGACCGTAGTACTCATGGGAGTTCTCACTTCTTTGGCACTTTCGATACCAAATTTTGTAACAATATCTAAAGCATATTTAGATTGCAAAACAAATAAACCTTCTGAATTTTGTTTGACTTGAAGACCCAAGAAAAATTGTAACTCCCCCATAAGAGACATTTGAAATTCTTTATCCATAATTTCAGAAAAAGATTTAACTTCTGAAGGGGATGTTGATCCAAAAATGATATCTTCAATATAAACTTGATCTATAATAATATTTCTGTCCAAATGTTTGATAAATAGGGTTTGATCATTACCACCTCTCTTAAAACCTTTGTCTAAGAGAAAATTGAAAATACGCTCATACCAGGTTCTTGGTGCTTGTTTTAGGCCATATAAGGCCTTTTTAAGACGATAAACATGGTTTGGATACTGAGGGTCAATAAACCCTTTGGGTTGTTCAACATAGGTTTCTTCAGTCAAGATTCCATTAAGAAAGGCTGATTTTACATCCATTTGGTAAAGCATAAAATGCAAGTAATAGGCTATTGCAAAGAGAAGACGAACAGATTCTAAGCGAGTAACAGGTGCAAAAGTCTCGTTAAAATCTATTCCTTCAATTTGAGAGTATCCTTGAGCCACTAATATGGCTTTGTTTCTAATGATTATCCCACTTTCATCAGATTTATTTTTAAATATCCAATGTGTGCTAATAACCTTTTTATGATCAGGCCTAGGTACAAGATACCAAACATCATGAATGACAAATTGAAGAAGTTCTTCCTCCATGGAAGAAATCCAATGAGGGCCATTCAATGCCTCATTTACATTCTTTGGTTCCACAAGTGAAACAAAACATGCATAATGAGCATAGTTTCTTAATTGAGATCTTGTATGTACAGGCTCACTAGGGTTACCAACAACGTTATCTATGGGATGATCTTTAGAAACCCAGTTAGGTACTTCAGGTGTCTGAATTGGTAAGGAATCATCTATTTCTGGAGAGTCATTTTACAAAACATTTTTAGACTCTTCCACAATAGTTGGCTCTCCAGTCTTACTATCAATAGTAGTTTTACTCATAATAACGTTTATGGATTCCATTAAGGTCTTTGTGCTAAGATTATAGACACGGTATGCTCTATTATTAGGAGAATATCCTGGAAAGATAGCTTTATCTCCATGAGTCTCTAATTTGGATAAGTGTTCTCTATCTTTGCAGACATAACACGTACTACCAAAAGTTCTAAGGTATTTAAGATTGGGCTTCTTCCCATACCATAGTTTGTAAAGAGTTTGTTTAGAATTATTTCTAAGATAGACCCTATTAATAATGTGACACGCAGTACGGACAATTTCTACCCAAAAATACTTAGGTAAACACTTGACATGAATCATAACACGTGCCATCTCTTGAAGAGTATGATTCTTTCTCTCAGCAATTCCATTTTGTTGAGGAGTCTTAGGAGCACTAAATTCATGTTTGAAACCATTATAGTCACAATACTCTTTAATACCTGTATCTATGAATTCTCCACCTCTAGCACTACGAATTATATTTACTTGAGTGTCCTTCTCATTTTTAATTCGAAGAAGAATTTTCACAAAGGTTTGAAAAGTGTCAGACTTTTATTTGAAGAAGGCCACCTAAGTAAACCTGGTGAAGTCATCAACCATAACAAGAATGTAACTGTGTCCACATAGACTAATAGTTCGAGAGGGACCCATTAGGTCCATATGGATGAGTTCCAAGGGTTTAGAGGTAAGGATATATTTAACTTTCTTATAAGGTGCCTTAACAATTTTTCTTTCCTGACAAGGTCCACAGACAATGTTAGAAATAGGTTTGATCTTTAGAATTCCTCTAACTATTTCTTGTGAAGACAATCTACTAAGGTTATCATAATTTATGTGACCCATCCTATTATGCCATATTTCATTGTCATAAATTCTGGAAATGTTACACATTTCAGTACTATTCATGATAGTATAATAATTGTCAGGAGTCCTGAATCCTGTAATTATGCACTCACCTTTTTTATTTAAAATTTTGCAATTATTCTTTGAAAAGGTGACAGTATGATTTGAGTCACAAAATTACGAGATACTAAGTAGATTAGCCTTAAAACCTTTTACTAGAAGAACATTTTCGAGTATAGGTAATCCTTTTTCTTGGAGTGTTCCTTTACCAATGATTTGAGATGATACACCATCACCGAAAATAAATTTTCCTCCAGCAAAACTGGTTTTGTTTAAAAGTTTTGTATTATCCCCAGTCATATGTTTTGAACCCCCAGAGTCTAAATACCAACCAGAAGAGGTGTGTTCATCTTTTAAAGGAGTAATCACAATGTTACACTTTATCTGGGGTAATATCTCATCTTTTATAACCTAAATAACTCTTGTTTTTATTTTGCACATATTTTCTCTCATTTGATAAAATTTGCGAGCATTAGATTTCTATTGAAACATGTTTTGCCCATGCATTTGAGTTTTATGGAGAATCTGAGCATTTGGTTTGGAAAAGTGTCTATGAGTTCTTATTAGAAATGATCTTTTGGGTTTGGTCTTTCTTTTTCTATGGTTAGAGTTTTTGTCTAGTTGTCTAGGTAGGACATAATTGTTACGGCTTCTCCTAGAGTAGTTAAAGTTCTGGTATAGAGGAGTATTACAGACAGGTTTTACTAAGCGCTTAGAGTAGCAACCTTCAAAAGAATGACCGTATATTTCACAGTATGAGCAATATAAATTACTTTAAGAGGATATCTCCTTTGGAAAGTCTCTAAACATAGGTTTCATGGGATTTTGATGTTGAACCTTACTCTTAGGGAGTACAGTTTGAAAAGTAGAGTCACTCTTCGTAATTAGAGGGCAAACGTATTTAGCCTTAGGTGGGCTATAACATTTAGCGTAACTTGATTCCCCAATATCAAAATTTTATTATTTTTCATCAAATTCATTCTTTAGGGAATGAAAATCTGGGCAAGTTTCTATAGGTCTTTTGCCACCTGACACAAACTTGATTTTTTCAAAGTTATTAGTTTGTGTCTTTAAATTTGGACAAAATCCTATTCCAGTTCGATCATCAGAATTGGTTTTTGAATCAGCAACAAAGTCATCAAAACAATTGGAATCATTTTCAAACTTAGCAATTTTTTTTAAAATAGTTGTTGTCTTTTCTTTTGCTTGTTTCAATTATAATAATGTCCCTTTATAATTTTTCTCCAGTCTTTCATTTGTTTCAATCAAATCTTTCAATTTTTGATCAAATATTTTGACTTCATTTTCATGAGTTAGACATTGGGTAGTATATTCTTCATCATTAAGTTTAACCATTAGACTGAGGTCTACTAGTTTCTTAGTGAGATCTTTCACTATCTTCTCTAGTCTAGAGATTTTCTTGAGAGTCTTGGCATAAACTATGTGAATATCAGGGAGGTCTTTAGTGTCTGAATCACCAAGTGAAGTGTGTGAAGTGGCCCTTAAAGATTTATTTCTTGAACTCACACACATATTGACATCGTCATTATCTCTTTCCCTTTGACTCATACACCCCGCTCTAGAACTAGCAATGTTCTCAGAAATTAAAGCATCTAAACCAGTAGCAGCATGATTCATAACAACAGAAGTATAGCTATTAGCATCATTCTCATACGAAGGCACAAGCATATCATTGTTATAGATTATCTTGGCAAAGAAAGACATGGAAGGATCAAAAACATCAGATGACTCAGGTTCCTCATTATTAGAGTCACTTGAATTAGCACATGTTTGGAAAATGTTGGCCCTAGTACGTTTATTGTTTGCATTCAATTTAACTCTACAGTCTTATGCTATATGACCCAATTTACCATATCCAAAACATTCAATATTCTGGAAGTCTTTGTTATGTCTTGTATGAATGTCCTTATGATGCTTGTCTTGACCTTTCTCATGAGGTTTGTGGTTAGACTAAGTTGGATAATTTGGCTTGCCTTGTCTGGTTGCCATTTTATTTCTAAATTTGACAATTTTCTTAAACTATTTTGACATCAAGGCAATTTGATTACCCAAACTATCTATATCAAATTCCTCATCAGAATCATTATTGGGAATACTAAGCTCAGGTTTCATCAACTTAGAGGAGAAACTCAAATTGGAACTAGTCTGTTTCCTATGGGACCGAGTCAATTGTTTCTTGAATTCTAGTTCCATTTCCACAGTTCTCGGTTTACTTCTGAGTAATTCAGGAGTAAGATTTTTATCACTCATTTCCTCAATAGCATATCTTTTGTTATCAAATTTCTGTGGCAATGACCTTAGAATTTTTTAGATAATTTCAGTTCTATCGTAGGTTATCCCATTAGAGTACAATTTGGTCACAATGTTAGTCAATTTCATATAAAAGTCATCAAAAGATTCAAAATCTGACATGATTAAAGAGTTATACTGCTGCACAAGCATCTGTGTTTTAGAAGCCTCAACGTTAGTGTCACCTTCATCTGCAGTAATCAGTGTATCCCAAGCTTCCTTAGAAGTGGTACAAGATGAGATCCTTTTGAACTCATGTTCATTTATAGACATAAAAATGGCATTCTATCCTTTCTTATTATTTCGAGAGGCTTGCTAATCTTCTTGAGTGAATTCACTTAACACTTTCTTAATCCTCTCGTTACTTCCTTCAGTGGCTGGTTTTGTAGGATAAGCATATCCATTTTCAACAATATCCCATACATCATCTCCCAAGGTTTCTTGTATGAAATCATCCATCCTTACTTTACAGTAAGCAAAGTTGTTTCCATCAAAGAGAGGGGGTCTGGTCAAGTTACCAAATCTTTTATTTTTCTCGTCCATTGTTTGATTTTAAGAAAATATTTTCAGAAACACAAGATCTTTAAAGCAAATTTCCAAAGCTCCAATACCAATTGAAAAAGTTGTTACTTAAGACGTTTAATTCAAGATTAAACTGTCTAAGTAACTCCGAACTATTTTTTGAGAAAACTCTTTTCTTTAAATCAAACAGATTAACACAAGATGTGTTTAATAAAAAAAATATGTACGAGATATGTTCAAGATTTTGTAATAGGTTTTGAAAAATAGTGTAAATCAATTAAACTCAGCACGCCAACAATAATGAGATGACGATATGTAGAAAGATTAAGTACACAAAGTTTTTAATTTGGTAAAACATCAACCAACTGAGGAAACATCCATGGTGACTTCTAAATCACAAACCAAAAATCCACTAAAACAAAATATACAAGTTAAAAGCTATTTAACCCGCATGAAAACTAAACAGACCTATATAAGTTTAGAATTTGTACCCACTGGTTGATTCTAACTTTTCTGCAGTTCTAAAGTTGACTTGGCTTTCCCAGCTTGCTAACTTCTCCACTTTGTTCCAGTCTTTACGTCAACTCTTGTTAAGTCAAAATGTTATGGCCAACACTTTTGTGTTATAGTGTGAAAAGTGTTTTGTGAAAGTGATGTAACACAGGCATGTACACACGCACACTTATATATACAACAAGACCTGTCAAATTACAGAACAGATCTAAACGAGTTAGATTTTTAGTTTCTCTCTTCTTAGGAAGCAAAAGACTCTTTGATCTTTAAACTAACCCAGAATCCAATGTTACCTTGCTCGAAAGACGGTTCAAGGTCTTAATCAATTTCATAGGGTTTTGAAAATATTTTTCAAATTGAAAACCACCAATTGTGATTCCAACTAGATCGTGAGTCTTGTTTCACAAGAACTAGAAACAAAAAAAGAATAATTTGTTGATTCTAACGTTTTGAAAAACATTTACAGAACAGTAATTAACAAATGTGTTTTCTCAAGATGAGAAACTAAATAATGCAGATCTAAATGTAATATACCATAAAATGGCAAGATTTATAATTTCTATAAAAGAGAAATACAGATTTAACCAAAATGCTTAAGTTGGACACAAGATCTCAAACTCAAGAGGATTCAAACTACGATCTGCCTTCAACCCTCTATCAAAGTAACTCTTCAAAAACTCAGGTATGGTGTTTGGTTTAAAATAATTTTAGGGTTTGAAGTGATTTAGGGTTTGGACAATTTAGGGTTTGAACTCTGGATTCTCTCTCTTCTCTTTCTCTCTTTTCTCTCAGTTTATCACACTGGAAAAAGTTTTTGAAACGCTGAGGATCAACCTCCTTATATACTGAGCGAGGAAGATTTGAGAACATCAGTCCAAATCTAAGGACTGAGATTTGGTCTAGAGGGTTTGACTTCCATCCAACGGTTTAAAAGAAGTGGTGGTTTAAACGCATTCTGATTGGCTTAGAAGGGTTAACATAGATTGAGTTAGGACGCATGCAAATCGTTGATAACAATGATCCAAGGCTTGGTATTGCGTACAAGTTCTGAGTGTGTAAACAAGCATAAATCTAGCCGGTATAGCATGGACATGTGTAGGGCTGAGATGAGCTCTCACACGTGTGTTTTAAACTTAATTACACACCCACCCTCAAGTCTCAAGCACTTTCGGATTCTACCTAACTCAACTTTCAGGTATGAAACCATACAACCGGTAATTACAAAATGATCCCCAAATGTTTTAAGATCCAATTTTTATTATGTAAAAAATCATTTAAAAAAATGTTTAAAAAATCCCAAAACTTTTAAAAGACAATTTAAAAAGTATTTAACTCACACACAATCAAATGATGCAATATGTGATATGTATGAAATCCTAGTGTGTGTGTGTATGGGGTTGATATTATACCTTTAAATGAATCAATTGAGGCATAAAGATTAGAGTCTGAGGCTCTTTGGTATCTAGGGGACGGGACTTAAAATTTTGTCACAAAATTTCCAAAATAGATGAGCACTTTTACCATGTAGACTCAAGTAAGTCAAGAGTATAAGGTGGTCCACCATAGATGAGTTGGGTAGCTTAACTAAGATTTAAAATGCATACGATAGGTGAACCCTGTAGTTGACGGGTGAATATGAGTCTCAAGAGAGGGCGGCACCAACTTAATTATGAAATTTCGCATTCATAATTATTATGCATTTTAATTCACTTGCTAAAAATATTTTTAAAATCGAGTGATGACCCATATATATCTTTTCTTTTTCTTTTACTTTATTATATCTTTTAGGTGCCCCACCATAAGGACACCAAGGATGAGATTCCATTCTAGAGTCTATGGAGCTACAACACATGTGGAATGTTGTAGGATTTTTGATATAGTCGTATTTTTTTTTGTTAATCTAGCAAAGGACCAGAAGTGTTAATCGAGCGTGTTTTTCCCAAGTGTTGTACTAATGTATATGCTTTATATTTTAGACATTTGTTATATTATACGGGTCTGTTAACCGACAACGTATTCAGTTGTTTTGTTGTGCAGTTTGTTACATGTATATATGTTCATGTTTGTAATTGTTGTTAATGGGTGTAATTGTAATATTTATATAAGTGGAAACTTTTGGCATCCACTCTATTACTATTTTATGGTTGGTTAGTTATATTTTTGGTCTGTGTGACAGTGATGATAAGAATGTTCCATTTGAGATTCCTATTTTATTTTAGTAGAAGGCGAGCCACCCGTTATTTTAATAAGCGGGGTGTCATAACAATTTGTTCGGGAAACTAAGGGTTGATTTTTTGTTTAAGAATACATCCAAACCAATGTCAGAGGCATCGATTTCAGTGATTTTCAATGAATTTGGTGTAGAAAGACCAAGAAAATGTAGGATTTTGACATGTTTCTTGACACGTTGCATAATTGAAGTATGTTCTAAAGTCCAAGGATGAGGGTTACTTTACAATCATTTAAATAAGGGTTTACATTGTTTGAGAAGATATGGATTATATATATATATATATATATATATATATATATATATATTGTTGATGTCTAAATATGGACTAACTCCAAATTTATAATCATAGATAAAAATAAGACAAGTAACTCAAACCACACACGAGACAAGGTTTTTAGAGCAGTTCAACTGTAAAATAGCCTACGTTTACTGTTTTTTATTGGGGTTTACAATAGCTCAGTATGGTCTGTATATGAATGATTAGAATTGTATGTTGAGCTAAGGGAATCATTTGTATTTATAGGGGTGTCAAACCCTAGAGATGGAGCGCCTTTATATTGCCTGACATTCACATCTATGTATAAAAAATAAAACTCTTGGAATATAGTACTGGTTGGCATCCCATCCGAGTAACTATTAGTATTCCTACAGGTTGGCCTTCTAGAGTTGGTCGGCATTCAAATCGTCTAAATGTCTTTGAAGCTGATCAAGTAGGTTGGCCGGCTACGTTGGAGGACAGGTGTACAATTATTGTTGGTCCATATGGGAGTGTAATTTTGACATACAATAAAAGACCCTAATGCTCCATGCTTGATGCTTGCGTGAAAGAATGGAGCATTTAGAAAAGGAAGTTGCTCAGCGTACTGTTTGAGTGTTTGGTCGACAACCGACCTCCCGTACTTATGAAAATTTCTACTGGCACCGTTTGATGATGGAATTTTTGTAAATAATTAAAACTTTTTTGAACTACTAGAGGACACAGTCGTCTTTTGTTATTTTGGGAAGTTTGCAGTCAGTGATAGCTATACGATTCCTTTAGTTAATCATTTCATTCCCATTTCACTAGGTAACCTATAAATAGGTATGAAATCTCCTTAGTTTCCTTCTACCTTAAACCTTCTGAACTTTAGCACTCTTTTTGCCTTCAAGCTTTTTCTGTGCGATCGTTTGCTACCATTTTCTTCTTCAATTTTTTCCATCATCTTTGATTCCCTGTAAGACTTCTTTTCCCCTTTTCTCTATTTTATCATCTTTTTCTCTATTTCCACCATGGTTTACATCGTAGATGAGAGTAGTTTAGATGAGTATAGAGAAAAAAGGAAAATCCCATCTTGGGTAGACTTAGAGGTACCCCGGGGTCGCATAGACATATATTCTATTTTTGAGGGTCGTTGCATCTCGACCTTATTTATAGCAAAGTGTGGTATAACATTTCCACCAAACCCCCTTTTCCTCTAATTTTGCTAATACTTCGATGTAGTTCCTTCCAAAGTAGCACCCAGCACTTATAGGGTTGTGAATGGGGTATATAGGTTAAATGAACTTTATGGGACCTATATTAGGGTTTTAGAATTGATGTACTATTACATGTGGGTCAGTATTGTGAGAGTGCCTACTACTTGAAAACTAGGCAAGTCAAGAGGGATTTAGTAGTAAATCTACCAAAATCCAATAAGGATTATTGAGAGTAAGGTGTTATTGTCAAGAACTGGAAATACGTCCCTCTCCATACTAGAGTGGCTTATACTGGTCCCATATTTCCCCAATCAGGACGTGTCATAGGTTGTAACTCTATTGATTATTTTTTTTCTCTTTTGTTATGAATTTTTTGTGCCTACCGACTAACTTTATTGTTTCTTTTTATGCAGAGGAAAGTAAGAAAAAGTGCCCCGAGGAAGGGGAAATCAATATCAAAGATCTTAAATTCTTATGGGGTTTGAACCAGAAGATTGAAGAAAAATATCGTAGGGCTACTTCGTTGTTGTTGGAATATAAAGTTCCATCACCTCTTTTGTTGCCCGACCTACACTTATTCTACCCCCAGTTATTATCAATCTTGAGGAAGATCATGCACTAACTTTCTCAGCCACTAAATCTGTTAGAGCTGAATTTATTTAGGGAAAAACGTCTTCCTCATTTGAGTCCCTTGACCTTTTTGAGATTCCCTATTCTAACTAAATAGACATAACCAAGAGGAAGATGCCCAACTTGATGGGTGGTCCCCTCTCTCCTACCTCCAAGAAAGCTACTGGTACTGGTAAGAAGCCAGCTAAAAAAAATCTTAAGCCAGTAAAAAGAATCCTATTGGTGACGATGAGGCTCAGACTATTGAGCCTCAACTGAAGAAATTCAGAAGCGGTTTACCTGATCCTTCAAAATAGGTCCTAGAAAATTCAGTCAAGCAGTAGGAAGTGTCTACAAAGAAGGCCACCAACCAACAGGAGTTGGTGGAAAAAATTCAGACTGACCTTGACATTGGGTCAGCCTCTGTTGTTGTTAACCTTGGGTTGACCAGGGGTTTGATTAAATCTGGGACACTTCCTGGTGACAAAGTTGCATCAGGACCCATGCTTAGGCTGATCGAGAGAGCTTGCCATAACTTGGCCCTAGTAATTTTCTTACTTTTTTGCTATTTTCTCTATGATGATCAACTCTTTATGATATCTGATCTCTTTCCCTTCTTGAACTTCCTAGTTAATTTTAACCAGATAATGGAAAAGGACAATCAACTAAATTATTCTCCAAGAGAAGTTGAAGAGGCATTTAAAGGTCTAAAGAATTCTTTGGCATAGTCTCGATGAGATTTAGAGGCAAAACATAAATCCTAAAAAGAGGATTTGAAGAATGCCAATGATAGGGCCAATACAGATGAAGGCAAAATAAAGGTTCTCGAGGAGAGAGATGAAGTATCCAAGAAGAAGCTTAATGATGTTGAAGATAAGGCCAAGGCTACCGAGGTCAAACTTGCTGAAGTCACCCCTCAGGACCACACTACTGAAGATAAAGTAGTTGGTCTGACTTCTAAGGTTACATCCTTGAAGGCTAAAGGCAAAGATGCATTTGATAAAGGCTGGTATATGGCCATTTTTGCTTCCTCTGCTCAAACTGAGTATGCTAAAAAGTTATCCTTCAATAAAGGGTGGACTAAGGCCCTGAAGGTGGTCGGCACATAAGAAAATTATGAATTCTTCTAAAGGCATAACCCTAGCACTCCTATTAATATGGATGAGGAGTTTAATGATGAGGAAGGGTCTGAAGAATCTTCTGTAATGCTATTAATTTTTCAATGGTTCCTAGTACCAGTGCCGACCTACCAGTTGCTGGCCAAGACAAGGCCAAGGACGGGCATAAGGTTTAGCTCCTTTTTAATAAGTTTATTTTTTATTTTTCTTTCTTGATAATGTATCAACTCTTATACCTCAATGATTTATCAATGAAAGAACAACTTTTCTTGTCTCCATTTTTTGTTCCTTTGAATGATCTTGATTCCTTGCTAGTTTTCTACTTCTTGTATCATATGATTTATTTGGATTATCCCCATAAACTCATATATTGGTAACTTTATAGTTTGATGCTAGGAAAAATGCCATAGTTTCCATTGAATCTGACCTACTCAGACAAAGTAAAAACCTTCTAGAAGCTGGTCATGTTCCCATATCTGAAGAGGACTTAACTGGGTTGCTCGGCCTAGATGCATTCGACCAAGTTAAGGAGTCAGACATCCATCTTCATTGCTTATTGGATAGGGTTGTTACTAATAATGTTGCATATTATAAAATGATTGAGCAATTTTAAGTTCACAAACCATCCATGGATTTACTTTGTAAGGACATTATATTATTATCTAGGCTTACATGTGAGTATGCCGTATACCACTACAACCATCGAAGACTTATTCAAGATCAACCATGCGTCACGACTAATCCTAATATCAAAGTTCTTCAATATTCAAGCCTCCGCGAGATTAATTTTGGTAAGGTTGTATTTTTTTACTTTAGCATTTCACTTAGAGTGTTGGGATATTTTTTACAAAATATTTTCTAGGTGTTGGAGCGGAGTTCTTTGTCAAAAGTATATTTTTAAGTTTTGAGGCGGAGTTATTTGACGAAATTAAAAATTTCTTTTTTGGAACAATCGTTCGAGCGACATCAGGGGTCGTTCAAGCGGCATGCCTATATCGCGCGAAGTCATTCAAGCGACTTTTATTTCTCGTTCGAGCAATCTGCCGCCTTAACGCTTTTATAAATAGGGTGTTAAACCACTCAATTTTTTATAAGAAGGCCTGGTGTTTTAGTTTCTGCAAACACTGTAAATTGGCAGAACACTTTGTTTTCTTTGTTTAGGGTTTAATCCTTTTTGTTTTCAATTCATAAAACGTCCTAATCTTTTGGGAATTGTTTTAGAACCCAAGTTACAACCTTGGTGAAGTTTTTCTCTTGTAGAGAGGGAAAATCTATGGCTGACGACTGCGTGTCAATTAGGAGTGCTCGAGGGTGTTCCTGGATGATTAGGACTACGTATTTTTGTGGACTGATGCGGTTATTCCATTGCTAACCCTAAGTTGCATGTCTATGTGATTGTTCTGCGGAGTGATCACTGCAGATTTCGTTGTAATCTTTTTAAGTTGCGAGTTACTATTTTTTAATGAAATAAAGGTTTTTCATGAAAGGGATTTTTCCTGAAATGTGTGAGTTAGCAATTTTAGTTGTGATGGTTTGACACACACGTGCGTAGTTTCATGTTTTAGGGCTGAATTAATTGGATTAAAAATTAACACCGATTAAATAAGGATAACTTGGAAATTTTTAAATTCGGTTTAATCAAGTATCACACATAGCTTTTACATGCTTCACTCTGATTATAAGGCTAAGTACAAAGTATTAAGTGAAGGATGGGATTTTGACAAGAAGTTGAAGGAAACTACTTCCGATCTGAACAAAAAGGAATTGTCTTTGAAGAAAGATTTGGATAGTGACCGATCAATTGCTGCAATGCTGGAGAAAGAAAACAATACCCTAGGGGATGAACTTAACAATTTGAAGAGATCAGCTATTACTAGTCCTAATGAGGGTGCTTCCTTTTTAGAGAATGAAAATACAAGATTGTTGTAAGAAAGGGAAGCCTTGGAGAAGAAAAAGACTAAGGCTGGGTAAACTTCTAGGCAAAGGATGATTACTTGACCAACTATTGAAGAAGAGAGAACTAAAAAATATATTGAAAGCCAAAGACACTACTATTGCCCAGTTGCCCAAGCTGCACAGTTGAAAGCCAAAGACACTGCTATTGCCGACCAAGTTTCCAAGCTGATAGCCAAAGACAATATCCTTAAGAAGCTTTAAAATCAAGTGGAGAGGTTAACATTTCAATTTCACAAACATCCCAGGGAATATTGGATGGAGGGTTACAATGAGGTCTTATCCCACATGGATGATCATCTTTCTCAAAGTAATCGTTAAGGCTATAAGTGGGGATGGACTAACTTGTTAATTTTGCTGAAGTATGATCAAAATAGTGACTTGTGGAATTGGAATGACCTGGGTTTATTGGATTGTGACAAGACTCCTTTCAAATTGGGCATAATATGGATTCCTCCCAATTCATTCCCCAATGTCTAATAACTAGATATTTAGGGGATTATGGCCTTCATGGTGACTGTGAGATAGTTCATCCCACTCATTTTCTTAATAGGCCAAGTGGCAACACTAGGAATATGCTGAGGGATTTCAATACAATTAACTCTCCATATACCCTTAATGACCCTCCTGCTGGAATGGATAAGTCATAAGGAAATTGCCTAGTAGAATAAATTTATACGTTTTGCACTTTATTTTGGTCAATTATTGTTATTGTAACACATTTTGATCAATGAAGTCATTTTTTATTTTGTTATCTTTATTCAAGCCTATGATTATTATTAATCTTTCTGCCGACTAGGTAACCTATATAGAGATTAGTTAATCAGCTTATAGACTAAATAACAAGGTCAAATGTTTAATATCTGACTCATATTTGAATCGTGTATACGGACTTAGATTCGACTAATGCACTTAGATAAAACTATAAATTGCTTTATTGTACTAAGTTGTAGAACTAGTTATCAGTAGCAACCAAATATATTAGTAATGTATAATTATTCCAGTATTTTAACCTAGTCAAGTAAAATCTTTAAATAAGAAATTTTATTATCTTCTAGTTCATGCCTTGCCGAGGACAAATCATACATAAAGTTTAACTTTTCTAAAGTAGGAAAAGTTTAGAAATGTTTGAACCATGCTATTCAATAAAGAACTTTTTGAAAACTTTTCTGAAGTTGGAAAAGTTTGAACCACGCTTTTCGGCAAAGAACTTTTTGAATATTTTTCTGAAGTTGGAAAAGTTTGGAAATGTTTAAACCATGCCCTTTTCGGCGATTAGCTTTTTGAAAGCTTTTCGAAAGTTGGAAAAGTTTGAACCATGCTCTTTTTGGTGAGGAACTTTTTGAAAACTTTTTTGAAATTGGAAAAGTTTGAATTAAATTTTCTTATTAATTATAGTTAAGGTGTATCAACCATTCTCCAAAAAAACCAAACACAAAAATTATGTATCATGGATAAACTTGAAATTTTGTTGACTTGAATAAGAAATTATATTGAGGACAAAATTTTGAAAACAGAATTACTGATAATACTTGTGGAGATGGTCTGCGTTCCAAGGATTCTAGAATTATTCCCCCTCCATAGTTTCCAAGTGATAAGTTCATGGTTGGATAACTGTCGAGATATGGTATGGATATGCCAATTAGGCTCCAGCTCGTTGCTCTTCTAGATTATTTTCTTGAGTACCAGATCTCCTTATTTCAGGTTGGTTGGCTTGACACTTTGATTATAAAACCTTGGAGTCCTTTTTTGATAGGCAGCCATACGAATGGCAACATCGTTTCGGACTTCTTCTATCATGTTTAGATCTAGTCACCTCATGAGTTAGAAGGCATATTTCCATAGGTACTACCGTCTCAATGTTAAATGCTAGCATATATGGGGTCTCTCTTATTTATATTCTGGGAGTAGTCTTATATGCCCAAAGGATGTTATGGAGTTAATTACTCTAGTTTCCTTTAGCCTCATAAAACTTTTTCTTCAACTCATCTAGGTAGGTTTTAATTGTGATCTATGTTTAGCCATTGTATTGTGGATGCCCAGGTGCTGAATGGGGTTTTTGGATGCCTAATCGAATACAGTACTCTTTAAATTTTAATTATCAAATTAAGTGCCATGGTGGGTGATGAAGGCATAGGGCATACAATATCTGCAAATGATTTGCTTCCATATAAACTGGAATACCCTCTGATAATGCATATCAACTAGGGGCTCAGTATCCATTCATTTAGTGAAATAATCAACAGCTACGACCAGGTACTTGAATCTACCTTTGGTGGTCAGAAGTGGTCTGACCAAGTCAAATCCCCATATAGCGAAAGGCTATGCAGAAGTGATGGGTGTTAGACTTGCTCCTAGTTTTCTGTGGATTGTAGTAAAGTTCTGGCATTTATCACATTTCTTAGTGAAAACAAGACGGTCTACTTTCATAGTCGGCGAGTTGTAACCTTATGTCGCTATTCGTTATCTTAGAGACCTCCTAACTGTGTGATCTCCACATGAGCCTTCATGCATCTCTTTAATCAAATCATTTACTTTGTTTAAATGAACACAGTGAAGTAGAGAAATAGTGTATCCTCATCTGTACAGGACACCTTTTTCCAACACGTAATTAAGTGCTTTATACCTTATCTTTTTAGGTTCTTTATGGTCAGAAGGCAGTGTTCCTCTTTAAATGTACTCTTTGATCGGGTCCATTCATGAAGGACCTAATTCCCCATAAATGAAACTGACTTCCATCCCATCAATGCTTATGTGGGCCAGGATCTCCAATAAGATTATTCGCCTGAGTTCTGTAGGAGTTGCTGAAGCAAGCCGAGCAAGAGCATCTTCTCGGGCATTCTCTTATCTAGGAATCCTCACTATATTAACTGTAGTGAACAGAGAAATAACTTCCATTGATTTTTTATGATATCTCATCATAGTTTAGCCTTTGACGCCATAAATTTATTTCATTTGATTAACAATCAGCTATGAATCATTGTATACCAATATCTTCTTGGCGCCTACTAACAAAGCTAGTTCCAATCCTGAGATCAAGACTTCATACTCTGTCTCATTATTAGAAGCCTTAAATTGGAATCTCAGAGAATATCTCACATCTAAGTCATCTGAAGTGTTGCTGATGAGGCCTGCTCCACTACTAGTGGCATATGAAGATCCATCAATTAATAATTGCCATATTGGAATGTCATCAGAGCAATCTTTCTCTGCTAATACTCCATGCTTGAAAATCTTTTTACTTTATTTAATTCTTTAATGAGCATCCGATGAATTTGTTTGGCCGGCCCCAATCTATGGTTTTTGGGGGATAAGATCTCTTCCATAAAAGTTTGCTTGGCAAGCAAATGTGGATTAGATTACTCCTCTGCACATGTGAATTCGGCAATAAAGTCTGACACTGCCTGGACTTTTATTACAACTCTAGGTTCATAGATAATTTCATACTCTCCCAATTCAACTACCTAAGACATTAATCTTCCAGACTTCTTTGGTTTATGCGGTGCTTGTCGTAGGGGCAAATCTGTGTAGACAACAATGGTGTGAGCTTGGAAGTATGGCATCATCCTCATAAAGGCTTCAATAATAGCTAGGGCTAACTTTTCCATGTGTGGATTTCTGATTTTAGCTCCTAAAAATGCCTTTTTAGTATAATATACTCTCCTTTAAACTCCTCCATCAAAAGTCCGATGAACGCCGAACTAACAGTTGACTCTGAAATAAGCTAGTATAAATATAATTTCTCTCCCAGAATTGGTCGGGAAAGGAGTGGAGGGGAGCCTAAGAAATTCTTCAACTCTACGAAGGCCTTTTCATAGCCATCATTCCACTCAAAGGTCTTTTTAAGCACCTTAAATAATGGAAGACACTAATCATTTACTCAGGAGATAAAACGGTTTAATACAACTACTCTTTCTGTCAATTCTTTAACTTCTTTTTTGTTGGTCGGGGATTGTATTTCAAGCAAGGCTTTAATCTTGTCGGGGTTTTCTTATATTCCCCTTTGACTGACAATGTATCTTAGTAACATTCCTTCATGTGCTCCGAAGATGCATTTGGTTGGATTGAGCTTCATCTGGTGCTTTTCCAGATGATCAATGGTTTGATCCAAGTCTATAATGTGGTTAGCAACATGTTAGCTCTTTGTGAGCATATCATTTATGTATACCTCCATGTTTCTACCGATCTGGTCTTCAAAAACCTCGTTCACTAGTCCTTGGTACGTAGCTCAAGCATTCTTCAATCCAAAGGGCGTGACATTATAACAGTAAGTTCCTCAGTTGGTAATAAAAGAAGGGCTTTCTTTATCTTTAGGTTTCATCTTAATCTGGTTATATCTAAAATAACCATTTATAAAGCTAAGGAGTTTATGAAATGACGTAGCATCGACTAATTAATCAATCCTTGGTAAAGAAAAATGATCTTTTGGACATGCCTTATTGAGATTCTTGAAATTCACACACATGCAACACTTGTCATTTTTCTTCTTTACCATGACTACATTGGCCAACCAGCTCGGGTATTTGACATCTTCAATGAAATTTTCTCGCTGTAATTTTTCTACCTCTTCCTAGATCGCCATATTCTTCTCGGGGATAAATACTCTTTGCTTTTGATTAATAGGCTTAGCATTTGGACATATATTAAGCTCGTGTCAAAAGAAGTTTAGATCAATACCTGGCATGTCTTCATGGATCCAAGTGAACACAGTTTTCCTCTCTCTAAGGAATGGGATCAAATCCTATTTGAGAGAGGGAAATAACATAGAACCGATCTGGGTGGTTCTTTTTGGCTTCTCATAGTCTAGTATATTGGCTTATGTTTCTTCCATAACTTGCCTATTTACCAGCTCTTCTTCTTGCCGAGGATCCAAAGTGTCAATGTGGAAAGTGGTTGTGAACTTCATCTATATTTCCTGTTGGTCAGCAGATTATAATAACATTTCATGACTTCTTTTTTACTGCTATTTACGCCGACTTCATTGTTTGTTGGAAATTTCATGCATTAATGCACTGTAGATGGAAAAGCCCTTAACTGCTTTATTCCCACTCTTCCTATGATGATATTATACAGTAACGGGACATTTTTGTTTAACATTAAGAAGCGAATTCTTACTCTTATGCTCTCCGACCAGGTGCTGACAAGATTTCTATCTTAATGGTTCCCAATGGGTATAGTTTATCCCCAGCAAATTCGATGAGAGGTCTGTAGTATGGTTCTATCTTGCTGCTCTTCAGATTTAGGCTTTCAAAACAGTTGTAGAACATTACATCAGCTGAGCTCCCATTACGAACCAATATTCTAGCAACTCTGCCATGATGAACTCTGCATGAAATAACTAACGATCATCATGAGGATAAATAACTCAACTAAGATCAGTTTTGAAAAATCTAATCACTAGTCCATCTCTATTGACTTTATTGGTCGATTATCACTGTATTCAGCCTTGTCAATTTGTCTAACTGTTGGATAAACCTTAGCTTCATTTAAGTAAGTTTTTCCTTATGTAATTTCATCTCCTCCCCCGGCATCTCCAACTGCGATGAAGTGTCATCCAAAGGATATCATGTCGACCTCCACTTCTGGATCATCAGGTTTCTTCGACAAACTTAGATCTTTTTCAAAATCATTGTTATGTGACCTTTTGTTTTCTTTCTTTGCTCGAGATAGAGAGTAGACCTCCTCCGATCAAAAAATTGTTATGTGACCATTTCGATAAAAAATATTTGCATAATTTTCCCCGTCGATTAAGACTTTCAATATAATTCTTTAGTGCAATGCAGCTATTGGTGTTGTGCCCATAATCCTTGTGGAAATCAGAGTACTTGGACTTACCTACCTTATTGGGAGGTGTCTTTGACTTTCCAGGCCAACTAAAGTATGTATTCCCTTTGATCTCCTATAGTATATTGTGAACACCCTTGCTGAGCGGGGTATATTCATCATACTTCTTGATTCAATCCAGCTTCTTGTCTTTCTCATCCTTTTTTAATGAATTAGAATTGTTTTTCTAACCTTCACCCCTGGTCTCAGGAGCATCCTTGGCTGCCATAACTTCCTCGGCATTCATTATTTTTCCATCTTTAGCCATTAGTTCTATCATGGTTTTAGGAGGAATATTTGCTAAAGCATAGTAAAGATCTTTAGTGAGCAACCCACTCATAAGTGCTGCAATGTTTGTTTTCTCCACATAGTCTACCACCTCTAGTTTTTCATTATTAAAGAGAGTAATGTATTCTCTATTACTTTCTCCCAGCTTTTGTCGTACAGTCAAGAGATGAGTGACACTCTTGATCGACTTAGCCCAAAAGCAAAATTTATTAATGAATAATTCATCTAACTGATGAAAACTATAGATTTTACCTCTTGGGAGATTATTATACCAAATTTGGGTTGGTCTTGTGATGGAACTAGATAAATCTCTACATCTCATATCATCACATACTGAGTAGATGTTGGCAGTAGGTTGATATTGCTCTATGTGAAGGACTGGATCAGTTTTCCCATCATATTTGGGAGTGACCACTGGTGGCATGAACTTAGAAGGTGTGGGGTACTCTACAATTTCCTTTATGAAAGGTGATCATTTTATGAAACTACTTTATAATGAATTATTTTCCTTAGCCATTTCACCTAGTCGATCTTCCAACTGTTGCATGCATCATTTTTACGATTGTTCTTCTAGTTTAGACTTGGCTGAAGTAGATCTAATGGCTTTACTGTATCTATGTTCTTAACTCCCCTCCGGTGAGGTCTGCTCGGCATGCACATAGCCCGAACCTAGATCTTATGACCCTTCTCTGTGTTCACAATGATACTCTTTCTCCCTATGATGTCCTCTAGTTACTCGGGGGCCTAGACGATCAAAAGAAGACTCCTTTCTTAGCCTTTCCAGGATACTTGGTCTTTCTTTGGAAATAGATCCACCATCATAGTAATCCGTTGACATGAATGATGAAAGTTTCACCAGGATGATATGACCTATCTTGAGTAGAATGAGAATGATAACTTCTTTCATTTCTAGATAGTGGTGGTGGCATATCCTTTATAGAATTAGAAGATTTAGCATAAATTGTACGAGCCAATTGATTAATAGATTCTTGCATGGCTTCTTATCCTCTATCAATGTTGAGAAGAAATTCATGTAAGTCTGTCGCACTAGGAGGAGCAGATGGAACAATAGATTTGCCTTCATTTCGAGCGTTATTATCAGGATCAGTCATTTCTTCAGAGATAAAGAAATGAAACAAATGGTAGATACTAATGACAAACAAGAATTCCCACAGACGGAGCCAATCTGTTGGTGTCTACAAGTGGACTAACCCCAAATTTATAATTATAGATAAAAATAAGATAAGTAACTTAAACCACACACATACGAGACAAGGTTTGTAGAGTGGTTTAGCTGTAAAATAGCCTGCATCCACTATTACTTTTATTTAATAAGGTTTACAATATTTCATTATGGTGTGCATATAAGTGATTCAAATTATCCCTTGAGCTAGGGGAATCGTTTGTATTTATAAGGGTGTCAAACCCTAGAGATGGAGCGCTTTTATATGGCCACGCATTTACATTTGTGTACAATACATAAAACTTTTGGAATTCAGTGTTGGTTCGCATCCTATCCGAGTAAATATTTTTATTCCTTCTAATTTCCCTTCTAGAGTTGGTCGAAATTCAAGCCGACTAAGTGCCTCTAAAACTGATCAAGTAGGTTGATCGGCCACGCTGGAGGACGGGCATACATTTATCATTGGTCCACGTGGGAGTGTAATTTTTTCATACAACACACACACACACATATAGTATTATATTTGTTTTTATTTCTTAATATATACTTTATAGACAAATTAAATCATATATTTAAAAACACAATTTTATGTAAATATATATAGATGTTCTCATGACACTCCTAAGTCCGATTAATTTAATAATTGAGATGCTCGGACGCATTGTCATTTTCACTCGTACCCTAATTATGTATTAGGCACTTAAATCATGTCTATTTAAAATGGGTGATTATTATTTTATAGAGTAAATTACACTAGGGCCCCCTGAACTTTGATCAGTGTAATGTTTTGGCCCTCAAACTTTTGTTGTGTAACAAATAAGCCCTTAAACTATGTTATGCTTTCACTAGTGGCCCTCCCGTCAACTTTTAAATTAAATCTAATGGAATTAGTCCACATTGTTGGGATAGAATTGTTTATATATCTTTCATCACCCACATACTCAAACCCTACACCCCAAAAAACTCCAAATAATGCCGAAATGCACAAAAAAATTGATAGAGCATGCGATTACTTTAAAATATAATGGATTTGTTTTATGGCTTGGAGTTATTTTAGATAAGGGGTTTGGGTATGGGATGATAACAATACATTTTTGTCGATAATTTCCTTTAGATTTAGGGTGTGTTTGATTGTAAACATGGAAAATACATGAAACATAGTTATTTGGAGGAGAAGTTGGAAAATGAGCGGAAAAGGATATGAGATTTTGGTCTTACTTTTTCTATTCTCCATGGAAATCAATTCTTTGGGGAGTGGATAAGAAATATTTTCTGATAAAAATGATGTTTGAGATGGAGTAATTGTCACGTGAATGAGTGTTGTTCTTATATAAACTGTTTGCAATCAAGGTATACAAGATCAAAACATGATCCCAAACAACTATTTTCCACTGAACAATTTTCAATGTTAATCAAACACACCCTTAATGAAAATTTGAAGGAAGGACCACTAGTGCAAACATAACTGTGATACCCTGCTTATTAAAATAATGGGTGGCCAGCCCTCTACTAAAATAAAACAGGAATCTCATTTGTCTCATTCTTAGCATCACTGTCAAAATTAATTAATTACTAACCACCTATTATTAAATTAAGTTGTGAGTCAATTTTAATCTTAATTAACAATACATCTCAAATCACAATTAATTAAACAACTAAAGTAAAACCACAGTATTAAATATAAATCTGAAACATAAGTCTATTACATGCCAAAATCTTAACCGAATAAACCATCGGTTGAAATAATGGCCATACAACAATTTCAAACAAAATAAAATAAACTGTCCAACCTAGGAAACATGCCTAGAAATGAAATCGATCCTATCTAGAATGTGATGAAAAAATCACTATAATATTATCCTACAACATCCACAAGTGATGTAACTCTAGTACCTGATAGAACGATCAATCTTGGAGTCCCTATGGCTGGACACCCAAAAGATTTTGAAAATATATTGGATACGGGTCAGAGCCCAAAAACCTTTATGAAAACATTTTCCAAGTAATTAAATTTCATCATTAATTATGTACCCATTCTTTCATATTTTGAATTGGCATCACACTCTCATGAGACATTACTCACCTCTAATCTAAAGTGCGTACCTAAAATTACCTAGTTATTCTACCCGCCTAACTAGTCCTACGTCATCCTTAATTCTATACGTTACCCCAACTCTGTGTATTTTACCAAATTAATTTCAAATTTCAATTAATAATTATAGTTCTCCATTATAATTTTTTAATTTAATTCATTAACTATGGCGAGTTAAAGCAACATTATCAACTTCCAATTATAATTATCGATTATAATTTAATATCAATAATTTTCACTAGTTATTATTCACATCCATTAATAATTATAATCCTTCATTCTATTCTATTAATATAAATCATTAACTATCACCAGTTAATTTAACATTATTCACACTTAGTGTTTAATCCATTTATATAATTCTTCACATTAATATACATATATATCACTCACTATATACTTATAGTCATCATCTCTCCGAGCTAACACTCCCTAAGATACGGTTGTCTAGTGTACCATTCTTAAGGATAATACTTCCTCATCCTGGAAATACCCGGGATGGAATCGCCTATCATACTCGAAAATAAAACGTATTGGAGACGATCATAGTCCTGAGCTAGTGAGCATAACCATACCAACATTACCCAACTCCACTCCAACCTTATTAGGCATGAATGGCGCTATGATCTTGGGTCGTTACTTAGCCTGCTTTCACTCGCCAAGGAGGACACCCATGTTGCACAACCTCCATTAATAGCACTCACTAGAATGGTATGTTAAATTAATTATATCAATCACACAGATATAATAATACAGTATATACTATCTCTATACCCTTATATATTTTCTCAAAATTTTCATTCTATTATTCACACTGATATAATAATACATATATATATTGTCTCTATACCCGTATATGTATTCTCAATAATTTCAATAAACCGTGCCTATCACTCATGGCACAGATAAATCATTTATACAATATTGTTGATTCTTATAGTTAATTAATCATTCACTAAATTAATTAATTAAATCTCATCATATAAATTTCTAGATACGTATAACTCTAAATCGACCCGTATACCTATTTTTAAAATTTTCCACCACAAATTCATTAATAAGTACCCGAGTATAATTCACCTCAAATACTCTAAATTTCACCCAAAATAAAAAAATCTCAATTTTAGGCTTGTTTTAAAAATACAGAAAAACAGATCTAAAAATTATCCAAATCACCAATTAGACTTCAGATTTGGATTCTACATGAAAAATTGAGTCGGGTATATGTTTTGAGTTTTTCTCAAATATCTTCCGAAAGTACTCAAAAAGAAGAGTTAAAACTCCTCAAAACCGATTTTCTCACAATCCGAATTTCACAAATTCAACCTCAAACATGATCATAAATATGAGTTATTTCAATATCAAATATGTTTGAGAAATTATTATATCAATGGGACTGATCACTACGCATAATTGCCATCTAAACATATAACTTTCATGCGGATAAATATCATCTTTACATGCTACAACACACTTTCAATCACAAGTTTTTCCTATATAAATTACATTATATAAGAACTAATAATCCCAAATTTTCATGATTAAAAATTCATCCATAAAGTTCTATTGTCATGTGTCAAAATCCATTTGCATAACCATTCCCCAAAATCCCAAACTTTAACATGTGAATCCCATCCTAAAAATAGTTTTTCCCAACTTTAATATGACAGAAAATGAAAGCATAATTAATTAGCAAGATAATCACTTGTCTTAACAACTCGCAGTGTCTGGATTTGATGAAGGTGATGATAATCCTCCTAGAATCCCCTTCCCAAATTTTCAATCCCTTAGTGTTCTTGAGTTCTTCTTCACTTTCTCACTTGAATTCTTGGATTTTCTCTCTAATTCTCTTCACTTTCTCTCTAACACTTGGTATAACTCAACTAAGCCTTTGGAATTGTAAAATGACTTTTTCTTTCACCCAAACCCTTCATTATGTAAGTTCAAATCCCGTTTTTGACTCTTCATATACCTTTAAGTAGCCCAAAGTCTCCTAAATAAGTCACGATTAATTTAAAAAACTCCTAAGATCCGAACACAACCCTCGGGTACTCAACTTTGACTATTTTGAACCATTCCGGATAAATCATTCACTCGAAATCGTCACCCGGGTCACTTAATAATATTTTTCGATCTCAACCTATTTTAATTTAATCACGTGCGTTCTGGTTGGGATAATATTAAATTTTGTCACGTTTATCACTTACAACTTAATTCCATTTTATTTATTGTAGCACACTAGTAAGTAAATAATAATATAAATATTAATTCATTTCACTTTAAATTAATATTTCATTTCTTTCTCATTATGTTTTGACTTAATTAAATTATATGTCCCACGCATAATTTAAATATTCAATCCAGTTAAATATAATTTATCACCCGCATTATTTAAATATTCAATCCAATTATAAATAAATATAAAACTACGAGGTATTACATACTTCCCTCCTTGTAAAGAAATTTCGTCCTCAAAATTCGGGTATACCTGGAATAAAGAGATTTGGATACTTCTCATGCATATCATCTTCCATTTCCCAGGTCAACTCGATGGTGTTGTGATGACCCCACCGAACACGAACCAATGTCACGACCTTAGAACGCAACTTACCCTCACGACGATCTAGAATAGCAACCGGTCTCTCCTCGTATGAGATATCAGGCTGTAAATCAATATCCTGTAATGGAATATGCCAATAATCCATCTCACTCGGCTTATACTTCTTCAATGACGATACATGAAATACATTGTGAATCCTATGTCAAGGCGATCCTATAAGCCATTAGCCCTACCTTCTCAATGATCATAAAAGGTCCCACATATCTTAGTGTGAGATTCCCTTCCTTCTCGAACCTTATTAACCCTTTCATTTGAAACACTACTAGGAATACCTAGTCACCCACCTCTAACTCTTCACGTCTCCCATTTTCAATTACATAACTCTTTTGTCTATCCTGCGTTATCCGTATACGACCCCGAATAAACTCAATCTTATCAGAATTATCTTGGATCTTTTAAAGTCCAAGGTGTTTGTTGTCCCTCACCTCTAACCACCAAGCGGGCGAACAACAAGGTTTACCATATAAAGCCTCATAAGGCATCATCCCAATAGTAAACTTGTAGGAATTATGATACACGAATTCCAACAATAAAAGGTGCGCTAACAAACTCCTTTAAAATCAAGTATGCACATTTAGAGCATGTCTTCCAACATATGATTCACACTCTCGATCATCCCATCAGTCTGCGGATGGTAGGTCATACTCAATCGAAATTCAGTTCCCAAAGCCTCCTAGAAACTCTATCAGAAACGTGACACAAAAATCTTGTCCCCACCTGGATGTTTTGCAAATCTCGATCCATGGTATGATGTCATAACAGCATGTCTCAAATTTCTATCATATGGGACCACGAGTCTCCCATTGAAGCGTAAACCTCCCTCAAAACTGATTGAGTAGGATTTCAATCCCTCTGCTAATAACAATTTCACCTTGTCCTGGAAAAACGATCCTTTACCTATGCTTTCATAACCTCCATCACAATATCAGGTGTGATGGTAATCACTTCCATACATGCCCTGGTAATCAAACCAGGTTGAAAAAGTTCACCCCAGTTAGCTTTCCATACTGTCGCCAAGTCGGACATGGGTCTTCAGCTCAACGGATTTGGCCCCTACATTAGCCGTTCATGTGTCATATTGAATATCAAAATGGTAGTCTTATCCTAATGAGCCCATTGGGGGGATTTTAGATTGGTTCCTCATAATACCGATGAGTCTACTTAGGAGCATGAGGATGAGATGAGTGATAATTATTTAGAGTTGTTTATACCAGGTATATCTTATTTTCCGAATTTCGAGACAAAATTCCATTATACGATGGGAAGTATGTAACACCCCAGAATTTTAATGGTTTTTATAAATGGGATTAATCTAATTAAAATGAGAAATTAATCTGGATTAATATATATATATATATATATATATATATATATATATTAATTATGCGAGAAGGGTTAATATTTATTTTTATGATATATATTGATTATTACTTAGTAAACAAGTAATAAATCATTACTAATTCATTATAAAATCCATGAGTGAAAAATACTACAATTACAGTAATTTAGTTGGGACGCAAGTGTTAGTCGTGTCGAAACTTAAATTATGGGATAAAAAGATAAATTAATACTGGGTCATCCAAGTGGTCATTTGGAATTATCCGGAAGGGTCGAAATAGTCAGAAAAGTGTACTCGAGGGATTAGTTTGGGTCCCGGGACAATTTTAGGCCAAACCAACACCCTAGGAGGGTATTTTGGTCATTTGAATTTTTGTGTAAATGAGACCTACGAATTTTATAGGCTTATATCATCAGTTATGACGAGGGGAGTTATGGTTACCTGCAAAACCATAGAGAGGCCATAGGAGGAAGAAGAAAGAAGGTCCCAATGCCAAATCACACCATTCTTGCACCGCAAACACTACCATCACGTAGATCGGGATGAGAGGATCACAATCATACTATTATTCTACAAGGATCAGACCCTCAAACAAAGGCAAGTATTTATCTTGCTTAATTTATGAAATATATATCATCCATGTTAGATTGGGATGAGTTGTCCATGAATATCATGTGTTTTGGCTTAATTTGGAAGACTTAAAACATTTTCTTGGGTAGGAATCACATGCAAACAAAACTTTCCTGTGATTGCAAAACGAAATCAGATTATAGATAAAGAGAATAACGGATTAAATATTACTATATTGGTGATTTGAACAATGGAATAATGACCTAGGGTTTTGACATGAAATTTATGGATCAATTCAATTTAATGATGTTTCGTAATGAACTGATGAATATTTTACATTGGAAATCATGTTTATGAGTTAGTATAATAGTTAGCATGAGTGGTTGGGAATATGGGATTATACAATGAACTTTTGGAGGTGTAAAGATGTTGAAAAATAAAATTGGACGAAGGTTGTCAACCTAGGATGGATGTATCGATGGATGGATCGATCGACAATTGCAGAAATGGGGAACTTTTTATTTTAAGGATTTATCCACCCCACTTTACAAGGACATGACCCTTAGTAATGACTAATTAACTATAATAGGTCTGAGAGAAGGGTAATAGACCTATAGTTGAGGCCCGAGAAATCTTAATAAGGGTAGGATTGGGGTTTAGACTGATGAGGGTTCGCCGGATGTGTTGGGTATTGGAAATTATAAATTGAATTTCAGTAAGGGTAAACGATGATCTAAGGATAATACCAGTAGTAGGGAGATGTTATAAGTATTGAAATGACCTAAGGAGAGTGGGACACTTAGTAACAATTATGGGTAGTGAGGGATACTCAGGTTTATACGATGAGGGGTAATACGTTAAATAAATGATTCGTAGGATATTTGAGAGTTATACAGACTACACATGGATATGCTATAGGTTACGCGTATACCTGTACTAAATTGCATATACTTAGGTGGTGTGAATATCTAATGTGTGACTTATTATGTGTATGACATACCTACGCTAATTGTTATCGCGTGAGGTTTTAAATAGGGGATAGTCTTATCTTGATGAGCCCATTGAGGGGATTTAAGATTGGTTCCTCGGAACATCGAACCTAGGAACGTGCTATCTGAGAATATGATAGTTTCGACGTTCAAATGAGTGTGTAGGTATGTGCATATCCCATAGGCCTAGAACTATGTTTGCCTATATTATATGTGATTTGTATTTATTGTTTGAGAGTGACTCCGAACCGATTGTCCTTTATTTAGTACGTGATGTACCAGTACTTGCTAGCAGAGTATGCATGCACCGCAGGTCTCAGACTAGGGGTGTTGTATTAATATATATATAAATAGAGTTATAAATATATAAACTTGTGATTTATTCTACTGTGTGTGCTTAGTAGATAAGCAAGATAGTGATATCTAAAATAACCTAAGTATGTGGAAACTGAACATCTATTTGGGGAATTTTTAATTGATTTAAGCAATACGGGTGGGCACCATGAGTTAGTATGTGTAGTAAGATAATTGACTTGAAATAGTTAGGGTGAGTGTCATAACTAGGATGGTTTAGTAAAATACGTTAGGCGTGCACAATAGTTGAGGTGTGAGGATCTCAAGTGAGAGCACGTGAAACTAACATGTATATAATATCCGCTGATTATGCATTTTAAATACTTGCTAAAATAAATTAATATTTACTTAGGCTCTGACCCGTTTTCTAAATCTATTTTTGTAAAAACTATTTTAGGTGTCCATCCACAGGGATGCCCAGCTTAGGAGTTCATCCTCATTTGAGGTGTTGCAGTTGTCTTGGACGATTGTAGGACCTCGGTAGTAGACGCCTCCATTTCTTTCAGATCGTATGCATCATTTTATCTATTCCAATCAGGCATGTCTCCCATCTTCTACTAGTAGTTATTCCAGAGACACTCTAATTCATTTATTTCCAGTTGTTGGATTCAGTTTTTGTTATGGATTATTGTATTGGAGTTTTAGGCTAGAGTGTTTATTCCAGTCATAATTATTTGATTCAGTTATTTAAATTTGCGGAACCATAAATAATAAGTTGATTGAATGAAATTTCTCAATTTTATTAAATCTCAAATGTCCTTTTACAAAACAATTTACAATAAACAAAATGATATAATTAAATTTTGAAAATAAATATCCAGAGCATCTATTGACGGGCCAAATCCCAACGATAGCATAAATATCATCTTGCATCAACCTAAAATATAAAAAAATTATGGGGGGATGAGCGGGAAACTCTGTAGCTCGTATAAATGCTCCAAGTGTAACTACACATACTCGTGTGTGCGTGTATCATATACAAGAGTGTATGAAATATGACCACTCAAACTAAAATTCCAATAATATAATCATCACCTAGGATCTCTCTGTGGCACTACACAACCTAAGACCCATTATGAAAATTCCCGCCGCACTTTCCACGGTATGGTATGGACTACCGTTCACTATACTGTCAATTATCCTCAGAACAATCCAATGCCCCCCCCCCCCCCCCAAAAAAAAAAAATAATAATAATATAACTCTGGTACATGGCCCATCAAAACATGGTACCACTCCCATAAAATATTGGCATCACCTCCATAATAAAACTTGGCGTACTTGACAGCCAGGGTCCATGGTCCTAGTCTTTGGATAATAAGCAAAATCGTAGCCTAGAGCATACCCTGTTTAGCGGGTGGTTTGGTTAAGGAATGCATATACATTCTCCAATAATAATCATCATAATATCATTTTCTTAATTCAAATAAATTTCAGATTCAATTCCCATAAACCAAGTGTACAGATTTTCTACCCAATTTCTATAACCCAACTTGCTCGTAAAATCAACTAGTTTCGTTACCCCAAACTACACGGCATGAAAATAACAAATGCAAAATGGGTGCAATAACGAATATAATATATGAGCATACTGTGACACCCCGACTAATTAAATACCGGGTAGCTACTCCTTTATTAAATTAATTCAAAATGCCAAGTTGGCTCAGTTAATAGCATCACTGTCGAAAACATTTTATTATTACTAACCACCTAGTATTTAAAAAGTAAGTTGCCAAATTTTAATTTAAGTCTGATTAACATGCAACAAGTGTAATAAATAAATAAATAACACCATTCACCATACTGAAGTAAAACGAATAATCATCACAATAGAGTAAATAAAGGCTGGAGGAAAACTCCTCACTACAATCCCACGACTGATAAGTAAAACGAATACTGAAACAATACTTGCTAAAGTCTGAAAATTGAAATGTAAAAGATGCTCTAAATAGAAATGGGCAACATGCCCTACAACTGATAGATAGTGACTCTGGAATCCAAAAGATAGAAGCGTCTATAAGCAAAGTCCCTGTAGCTTCCACAAACCGCTACAGCTCGTCACCTGAATGAGTATCCTATGCTTGGTGTCCCTGTGGCTGGGCACCTAAAATGGTTTTACAAGAAAAAGATTTGAAAAGCAAACGGGTCAGAGCCCGAATGTGGAGTTATATTTTAAAAACCTGCAAGTGCTTTAAAAACATATAAAACATTAAATGCAAGGTACATGTTAGGACGTGCACTCACATTATATTCTCACCTCTCGTCTAACTGTGCACTCCTAACGCAAATACCCATCTACAACGATATAAACCACTAGCTAAGTGATGACATATCTAGATAGACTGCCAAAGGTCCTACCCATAAAACTTGGTTCCTTTAACATTACAATGCTCGTAATTAAATAGGGTTTAACGTAAACTCAGATACTCAATATGCAATATATATAACTATCAGTTAACTCGTTATATTTCTCGAAAACAATACCGTAATATATTTACAACATTAACATGAGGATTCTCATTAATTAAATGTATATTAATCACATCGTAAATATACAATACAAGCACCCCGAGAACTAAGCTGCGGTGCACACATACTCTGCTATCCATCCCGGTACATCACGTACATAAGGATCACATATTCCGAATCTCTCAGGAATAGTTCAGATAACACAAATCACAAATAGTGGAGGCGAACACAGTCACCATCACGTTGGTCACGCACATACCTACGCTCCCACGGTCAGCGGACTTATTAATATCCCAATAAGTCTTTCTATGACCTATGTTCATCGAGGTACCAGTCTATATCCCCCCCGTAGGCACACAAGGATTAGAGGGTCCTAAGCGAACGTAACCTCCCGTGATAGCAAGTATGGTAGGTATGTCATACACACAATCCATATACCAATACTAAGTAAACACACATCTTAGTAATACCGTATTTTAAATCGTAGTACATATTGCATTATCGTACTAACTTATAACTATCACAATTCATACTATTCCGGTTTGTAATTATACGCGCCATAATTCATCCTCACGTCGTAGTAGACACTCACGTCTTACCCAAACGGTTCATTCTAATTTAACTCACTTGTATATAATTTCCTTCTCATATATACCCAAATTTCCCAAACCTATCACTACGTCATCATTGGAAGGTTAACTATATCCTCGAACAAGTTTACGGGACTCCAAAATTCAAAACAGTTCAAAATAGCCCAAACTGTCAGCTCGTTACAAGTCTCGTTCGAACGAGTTTGGGATGTCAGCTCGTTAGAAGTCTCGTTCGAACGAGGCTGTTCGAACGAGATTCCAGTTCGTTCGAACGAACTGCACCTTCTAACGATATCTCGTTCGAACGAGATATCGAACGAAACTACCCTTCGTTAGAAGAGACTGGTCAACTCGTTAGAAGCTCGTTCGAACGACCTGGGGCTGCTTCTAACGACTGGCCAGTTTCGGCCCAGATTTTTCCAAATACGTTTTTCACCATTTTTACTCCTCAAATCACCTCTAAAATTTATCCCAACGATTGTTTTAAAGTCTCTAAACAATCCTAAACATAATATAACCACATCCTATCACATTTTTATGGATTAATTCACCCTAATCATCAATCAATTTACAAATACTTAAACTTTTCCCTAATTCATTCATGAACATGAGCCCTAGAATTTGGAACCCTCAATTCATCAAATTTAATCCGTTTTTCTTTCACCCAATCATGTATTAACATCAGATTAATCGTCACTAAACTATTCTACATACAATTTATCCTCAATCTTCAGAACCTAAGTCCAATTAATCATGGGTTTTCATTCATCTTCCAATAACAATAATAAGTCTTCAATTTTCTAACATGGAAAGAACATTTACTGAAGTTAAACATAATTAAACCACTTGCCTTGTTTGTTTCCGGATTTGGTGTTGATTTGGTGAAGAATCTCTGCAGAATTTTCTCTCTTTCTCTCCTTCTCCAAGCTCCTTCTCCAATGATGGCTTAAGGTGGCTAGGGTTTGTTTTGGGGAAAGTTGTAAACCTAAAGATAACCTCCGTAGCTTAATGGTTTAATATAGGATGGTTAGTGGGCTTTGTGGGTTTAATCCACATCAGATTTACACCTCAAATTTTCGTCACTTTTAATTCCTAAAAATGTAAAATTACCAAAATACCCCTTTAAGTTGCCGGTATGGCCTAAAAATACCCCGGGACCCAAACTATACCTCCGGCTAGTGTTTTCTGACTATCTCGACCCTTCCGGATGCGTTGGCGCACTCAAAACGACCATACGGGTTATATATTTTAAATTCACTTTTATTATCAAAATATTATACCGTGACGCGGTGGTCCCACGCGTCTCAACAAAATTTCTAAAATGCCGTATATAAATCTCACGACAAATTTTATAATACCAAATACATATATAATCATATATGCACATAATCAAATACCAATTCGCATCTCATTAGTATTTATAACCCGAATTAATTATCAATTAATACGCATTTAATTAATTAATCCCAAAAATAAATATAGTCAAAAGTACGGGGTATTACATACTTCCCCCCTAATAACTGAATTTCATCCCGAAATTCGAAACTAGAAAGTACCTGCTAAAAACAGCTCTGGATAACGCTCGCGCATCTCATCCTCGCGCTCCCATGTGGACTCCTCGACATTGTGATGTCGCCACTGAACACGCACTAACGGGACTATCTTTGACCGCAGTTTCCTCTCGCTTCGGTCCAAAATAGCAATTGGCCCCTCCTCGTAGGAGCTATCCGGCTGGAGATCGATGTCCTCCACAGCAATGTGAGAATGGGCCAAATTATCTCTAAGGTATTTCCTCAGCGAGGAAATATGGAACACGTCGTGAATCCGATGCAAGTGCTCCGGTAGCCCGAGTCTATACACAACCGGTCCGATCCGCTCAATAATAGGAAACGGCCCCACATACCTTGGTGCCAACTTCCCCTTCTTCCCGAATCGCATAATCCCCTTCATCGGAGATACCTTGAGCAAAACCTGGTCCCCCACTTGGAACTCCCTGAAAAACCTCTTCGCATCAGCATAACTCTTCTGTCTGTCTTGAGCTACCCGAATGCGACTCCGAATCAACTCAATCCTTGCCGAAGTATCCTGAATCACTTCCGGCCCAAGTAGTTTGTTATCCCCCACTTCTATCCAACATGCTGGGGAATGACAAGACCTACCGTACAATGCCTCAAACGGAGCCATGCCAATAGTAAACTGATAGGAGTTGTTGTAAGCAAACTCCACCAGTGGAAGGTACTGCTCCCATCCACCCCCAAAGTCAATAATGCACATGCGTAGCATGTCTTCCAACATCTGATTGGTGCGCTCTATCTGCCCATCAGTCTGCGGATGATAAGCCGTACTCAACCGCAATTCCGTGCCCATTGCCTCCTGGAAACTCTCCCAAAACCTCGAAACAAATATCTTGTCTCTGTCAGACACGATATTTAGGGGCACAGCGTGAAGTCTCACAATCTCTGAAATGAAGAGCTGGGCATACTGTCCCGCAGTGTAGTCAGTCCTTACGGGTAAGAAGTGAGCGACCTTGGACAACCTGTCCACAATTACCCAAACGGAGTCATGACCCCTCTGCGACGTAGGCAACCCCGTGATAAAGTCCATGGATATGCTCTCCCACATCCACACCGGGACCTCCAATGGCTGTAACTATCCTGCTGGTCTCTGATGATCCACTTTTACAAGCTGACAAGTGGCGCATTTCGAGACAAACTCAGCGATATCTCTCTTCATACCTCTCCACCAATACTGTTGTCTCATGTCTTGGTACATTTTGTCCCCTCCGGGATGTACCGTGAACTGTGAGCCATGCGACTCTACCATCACCTCGTGTCGCAATTCCTCACCTTCTGGGACTACCAATCTCCCATTGAAGCGCAATCCCCCATCTGAGCTAACGGTATAGGACTCGGCTCCCTCTGCTAGTAATCAAACTATCTGCTCTTGACAGAACGAGTCATTGGCCTGTGCCCGTACTACCTTTGTAACGATCTGTGGTGTAACGGTCATCACAAACATGAAAGATCGGGCCACTGCATCCTGGTGTCCCAATTCCTTCCACTTTGCTTTCCACACCTCTGCCACCTCGTCTGCTGGCCTACGGCTCAACGCGTCTGCTACCACGTTAGCCTTACCCGGGTGGTACTGGATGTCGAACTGGTAGTCCTTCACAAATTCAAGCCACCTACGCTGCCGCATATTCAATTCCTTCTGCGTGAACAGATACTGTAGTGACTTGTGGTCCGTGAACAGCTGAAACTTCTCCCCCAAAAGATAGTGCCTCCAAATCCGTAAGGCAAATACCACTGCTGCCAACTCCAAATCATGTGTGGGGTAATTCTTTTCATGAGGCTTAAGCTTACGGGAAGCATAAGCTATGGCCTGTCTCTCCTGCTGTAATACACCTCCCAGTCCTTGCAAAGACACATCGGTGTAAACCAAATACTCAACTCCCGGTCTCGGCAATGCTAACACAGGTGCTGAGGTCAATTTGTCCTTCAATTCATCGAATGCCAACTGCCAGGCATCACTCCAGATGTAGGGCACACCATTACGAGTCAGATATGTCAAAGGACCTGCTATCTCCGAGAAACCCCGAATAAACCTCCTGTAGTATCCTGCTAGACCCAAGAAACTACGAATCTCAGTTGGTGTCGTGGGCTGTCCCCACTCCTTCACCGCTGACACCTTCCCCGGATCAACCGATATTCCCCGGTCGGAAATGATATGCCCCAAAAACTGGACTTCCTTCAGCCAAAACCCGCACTTCTCATATTTCGCATACAACTCGTTCTGACGAAGTGTCTGCAAAACCTGCCTCAAATGCTCGGCGTGCTCCTCCTCCGTCTGAGAGTAAACCAGAATATCATCAATGAAGAAAATAGCAAACCGGTCTAGGAAATCCCTGAACACTCTGTTCATCAAGTCCATAAACACGGCTGGAGCGTTGGTCAAGCCGAAAGGCATAACCCGAAACTCGTAAGAACCATACCTCGACAAGAACGCGGTCTTCGAGACATCCTCCTCCCTGATACGCAACTGATGGTATCCCGACCTCAAGTCAATCTTCGAGAAGAAAGAAGCTCCTCTCAACTGGTCGAATAAGTCATCGATTCGAGGCAATGGATACTTATTCCGTATCGTGACCTTATTCAACTCTCAGTAGTCCACACACAATCTTAGTGAACCGTCCCTCTTCTTCACAAACAAAACTGGAGCGCCCCAAGGTGAGGTACTCCTGCGAATAAAGCCCTGACCTAACAGCTGCTCTATCTGTTCCCGTAACTCTCGCATCTCAGCTGGAGCCATACGGTACGGTGCACGCGCTATAGGTCTCGTACCCGGTAGTAAATCTATGACGAAGTCTATCTCTCGACTGGGTGGTAAGCCTGGTATCTCCTGAAACACATCTGAATACTCCCTGATAACCGGGATCGAATCTAAAGTAATAACAACCTCCTTAGAGGTATCCTCCTCTATGTAATACAGATGAGCGGTCGATCCTCCCTCTGGGCGAGGCATCACCACTATAAACATCTCTTGCCCCGGAATGGCAAAAACAATGCTCCCGCTGAAGCAATCAATCATGGCCCTATATGCTACGAGCTAATCCATACCGATGATCACATCGTGAACATGCATGTCTAACACTAACATGTCTGCAGGCAATACCAAACCACCAATCTCTACCACCACTCCCCGGCATATAAAGAAAATAAGTGACCCACTCCCCAATGGTGAGTCGACACACGTCACTGTGCTCTCTGCCGTAGCTAACAATCCTAAAGCTTTCGCGAAGTGTGTAGCTATAAAACAGTGTGTAGCACCCGTATCAAATAACACCCGACCCATAGTGCCATGGATAGGAAACGTACCCTCGATCGCGGGTGGTGCCTGTGGAACTGCAGCTTGGTGAACGTTGTAGACACGTCCATACTGTAGCTGCCCCTGCTGAGCTGGGACTGCTGGAATGGGTGGCAATGCTGCCATCTGTGGCGGTGCGGGAAGAGCGGCGGGAAACATAGGTCTCTGTGGCTCCTGGCGAGCACCCTGCTGCTGCTGCTGTGGGGCCCTGCCCCTATCAGGACAATACTGCTTCTTATGGCCAGTCTTGCCACAAACAAAGCACTTCCCTGGGAAATTCCCTCCCCTCAGCCCCTGCTGTCCCTGGCCCTGGTGGCCGTTACCGTTCTTCCCTTGGCCCTGCTGGCCCTGGTGAAACTGCTGCCCATTCTGCCCCTGTTGGACCTGATGGCCGTTTGGACCCTGATGGCCCTGACGGAAACCTCCCTGTCCCTGCCTGTAGTTCCCTGACCGGAACCTCTTATTATCCCCCTGCTGGGAGCCCTGCTCATTCTGTCTCTGCCCCTGACCCGATTGTGCCCCGCTGGCACCATGCCCTCCGGTCCTGCCCTGATGGCTAGACTCCCCCGACCGCTTGCCCTCGGCCATATGAAAACGGTGGTCCTGGCAGTGCAACAATGCAGCATTAACCACATCTGAATACGTGGCCAACGATAGGTTCCCTAGCAGATGCTGACGGATCCTCCAATTCAACCCGTCGGTGAACTTCTCAATCTTCTTCTTCTCTGTTGGTATCTCGTCTGGAACGATGTTCAACATATTCGTGAACTCGGCCTCATACTCGGCCACTATCTTGCCCTCCTGCTTCAAACTCATCAGCTTCCTCCTAATCTCTGTATGAACTGCGGACGGAAAGTACTTGCGGTCGAACCGCACCCAGAACTCCTGAATCGTGAGAGTATCCCTCTCCTCTGCGGTGGTAATAGACTCCCACCATTGTAGTGCAGATCCCACTAGCTTGAAAGTAGCTAGCACCTGTTTCTGAATATCAGTGCACTCATGCATCCTCAAATGCCTCTGTATGTCCTTCCTCCATTGGCTCGAGACTACCACATCTGAGCTAACTACAAACTCTGGCGGATGCGCTTTCTGAAAAGTGTCACGTACACGCTCCCAAGCAGACGGGAATGCATTAACCTGTACTGGCGCGACAACCGGCGCCTGAGGTGGTGCCTGCTGAATCACGGCAATCGCGGCATTCACCGCTTGGGCTACTATAGCAGCAACCTCAGCGGCGTTCATCATGCCCTGAACTGGAGCGGGCTGGGGTTCGGGCGTTGCATCCCTGGGAACTCGTCGTGCACGTCGTGGAGGCATCTGAAATAAGAAAAAAGTTTATAAGTTCACGGTTATAACTTAATAAAGCTGAAGAACGAAGCATACACAAAAAGAGTACAACAGTCCTAAAATATAGGGCTCTATATCAAAGAAACGTAGCGGAAACATAATAGCCGTACAGATCCTAAAGGACACTAGAACCTGATGCTCTGATACCACCTGTGACACCCCGACTAATTAAATACCAGGTAGCTACTCCTATATTAAATTAATTCAAAATGCCAAGTTGGCTCAGTTAATAGCATCACTGTCAAAAACATTTTATTATTACTAACCACCTAGTATTTAAAAAGTAAGTTGCCAAATTTTAATTTAAGTCTGATTAACATGCAACAAATGTAATAAATAAATAAATAACACCATTCACCCTACTGAAGTAAAACGAATAATCATCACAATAGAGTAAATAAAGGCTGGAGGAAAACTCCTCACTACAATCCCACAACTGATAAGTAAAACGAATACTGAAACAATATTTGCTAAAGTCTAAAAACTGAAATGTAAAAGATGCTCTAAATAGAAATGGGCAACATGCCCTACAACTGATAGATAGTGACTCTGGAATCCAAAAGATAGAAGCGTCTATAAGCAAAGTCCCTGTAGCTTCCACAAACCGCTACAGCTCGTCACCTGAATGAGTATCCTATGCTTCGTGTCCCTGTGGCTGGGCACCTAAAATGGTTTTACAAGAAAAAGATTTGAAAAGCAAACGGGTCAGAGCCCGAATGTGGAGTTATATTTTAAAAACCTGCAAGTGCTTTAAAAACATATAAAACATTAAATGCAAGGTACATGTTAGGACGTGCACTCACATTATATTCTCACCTCTCGTCTAACTGTGCACTCCTAACGCAAATACCCATCTACAACGATATAAACCACTAGCTAAGTGACGACATATCTAGCTAGACTGCCAAAGGTCCTACCCATAAAACTTGGTTCCGTTAACATAACAACGCTCGTAATTAAATAGGGTTTAACGTAAACTCAGATACTCAATATGCAATATATATAACTATCAGTTAACTCGTTATATTTCTTGAAAACAATACCGTAATATATTTACAACATTAACATGAGGATTCTCATTAATTAAATGTATATTAATCACATCGTAAATATACAATACAAGCACCCCGAGAACTAAGCTGCGGTGCACACATACTCTGCTATCCATCCCGGTACATCACGTACATAAGGATCACATATTCCGAATCTCTCAGGATTAGTTCAGATAACACAAATCACAAATAGTGGAGGCGAACACAGTCACCATCACGTGGGTCACGCACATACCTACGCTCCCACGGTCAGCGGACTTATTAATATCCCAATAAGTCTTTCTATGACCTATGTTCATCGAGGTACCAGTCTATATCCCCCCCCGTAGGCACACAAGGATTAGAGGGTCCTAAGCGAATGCAACCTCCCGTGATAGCAAGTATGGTAGGTATGCCATACACACAATCCATATACCAATACTAAGTAAACACACATCTTAGTAATACCGTATTTTAAATCGTAGTACATATTGCATTCTCATACTAACTTATAACTATCACAATTCATATTATTCCGGTTTGTAATTATACGCGCCATAATTCATCCTCACGTCGTAGTAGACACTCACGTATTACCCAAACGGTTCATTCTAATTTAACTCACTTGTATATAATTTCCTTCTCATATATACCCAAATGTCCCAAACCTATCACTACGTCATCATTGGAAGGTTAACTATATCCTCGAACAAGTTTACGGGACTCCAAAATTCAAAACAGTTCAAAATAGCCCAAACTGTCAGCTCGTTAGAAGTCTCATTCGAACGAGTGTTCGAACGAGTTTGGGTTGTCAGCTCGTTAGAAGTCTCGTTCGAACGAGGCTGTTCGAATGAGATTCCAGTTCGTTCGAACGAACTGCACCTTCTAACGATATCTCGTTCGAACAAGATATCGAACAAAACTACCCTTCGTTAGAAGAGACTAGTCAACTCGTTAGAAGCTCGTTCGAACGACCTGGGGCTGCTTCTAACGACTGGCCAGTTTCGGCCCAAATTTTTCCAAATACGTTTTTCACCATTTTTACTCCTCAAATCACCTCTAAAATTTATCCCAACGATTGTTTTAAAGTCTCTAAACAATCCTAAACATAATATAACCACATCCTATCACGTTTTTATGGATTAATTCACCCTAATCATCAATCAATTTACAAATACTTAAACTTTTCCCTAATTCATTCATGAACATGAGCCCTAGAATTTGGAACCCTCAATTCATCAAATTTAATCCGTTTTTCTTTCACCCAATCATGTATTAACATCAGATTAATCGTCACTAAACTATTCTACATGCAATTTATCCTCAATCTTCAGAACCTAAGTCCAATTAATCATGGGTTTTCATTCATCTTCCAATAACAATAATAAGTCTTCAATTTTCTAACATGGAAAGAACATTTACTGAAGTTAAACATAATTAAACCACTTGCCTTGTTTGTTTCCGGATTTGGTGTTGATTTGGTGAAGAATCTCTGCAGAATTTTCTCTCTTTCTCTCCTTCTCCAAGCTCCTTCTCCAATGATGGCTTAAGGTGGCTAGGGTTTGTTTTGGGGAAAGTTGTAAACCTAAAGATAACCTCCGTAGCTTAATGGTTTAATATAGGATGGTTAGTGGGCTTTGTGGGTTTAATCCACATCAGATTTACACCTCAAATTTTCGTCACTTTTAATTCCTAAAAATGTAAAATTACCAAAATACCCCTTTAAGTTGCCGGTATGGCCTAAAAATACCCCGGGACCCAAACTATACCTCCGGCTAGTGTTTTCTGACTATCTCGACCCTTCCGGATGCGTTGGCACACTCAAAACGACCATACGGGTTATATATTTTAAATTCACTTTTATTATCAAAATATTATACCGTGACGCGGTGGTCCCACGCGTCTCAACAAAATTTCTAAAATGTCGTATATAAATCTCACGACAAATTTTATAATACCAAATACATATATAATCATATATGCACATAATAAAATACCAATTCGCATCTCATTAGTATTTATAACCCGGATTAATTATCAATTAATACGCATTAAATTAATTAATCCCAAAAATAAATATAGTCAAAAGTACGGGGTATTACACATACAATATATAGAAATGCAACACATAGCATTTATATAAATATACAATCAAGATTGAATAAGTGTAGCACACTAAATTAACCACGGGAGAACGAAACTACCTCAAGCAAGTCAAAATCCACCATTCTAGCCCTGTTTTGAAAACCCAGAAAATTAGATCCACGCATTATCTAAGCTGTTAATCCGACTTCATATTTGGATTCTACACGAAAAATTAGGCTAGGTATGTGTTTTGAGTTTTTCTCAAATCTTATTTGAATGCACCCAAAAAGAAGATCTAAACACTACAAATTGGCTCTTCTCATTCCACTCGTTTTTTATTAGTTTTATTTTGTTTTTGTCCTTCGTTTTTCATCTTCCTTTCCATATAATCATCCATAATATTCCTTATATGTCCTCTCTCTCAAACCTTATCTTGGATCCTAAGCTAATACATATTACTATATTGCCCTTTAATTTAAAATTGTCTACTTAACATATTTAACTCATCACAAAATGTCCAAAAACCATTTAAATTTGAATTTAAAAGTTTGATTCGATTTCAAACCAAAATAAATATTTTTTTAAATGTAATATAAAAAAATATTTTCATTTAAAATAAAATATCCCAACTAAAATCTTCTATAGAATATTCATAAATGTGCTCTCAAAATTATTGGGTATTACATTAACATAGTGTTAGGGCTTAATTATTACAAAAACTTTTCAGGGCCAAAATGTTCCATTGGTCAAAGTTAAGGGTCCAGTGGTTTAATATACTCTATTTTATATATTGATCAATCCTCCTTCATTAACTTTGAAGATTTTACGCACTTCTTTTCAATGTCGTTCATATTCTTTGAGCGAGAATAACATAGGATATGTCTTCATTGACCTTATAGATTCAAATGTTAATTCTACTGGACGAAAAAGTCATTTGATCCTTGGGAGACAAACATTCATCAAAATTTTAGAAGCAATGAGTGGACAAATCCATCTTCAAGAAATCGTGTCGAACACAAGGGTCAGTTGTAATTTTTTTTATTCAACACGTAAGTTTTTTTACATGATTTTATTATTAGTTCAAATTATGCTTATTTGAATGTGAATTCCATGTATATTGTAAATATATATAGGTCCTGTAAGAATAGAGTCTCCCTAACTAAGTCCTATTGACTTTTCAACCATTAAATATGTCATATTCCTAATTTTTTAGGACTTTTTTTTTTTCAATTTTACACTTTTAAAACCAACTATTCTTAACTTTTGGGGGAAAATTACATAAGTGGTTGAACTTTTTTTTCATCCTATTTTTAATCTTCAAATGATCATATAACTTTTGATTGACAAATTCGTTTTTCATAAAATTACTATTTTTGAAATCTGCTCCCGAGATCTATCAAACAAGATCCATGAAGCCTATAAAATTCCAAAGAAAAACATTACACAGGTAGTAAACTTTACTGTGTGCACTAGAAAATGAAATAGTTTTATATGTATGACATTTTCACAAACATTAATATTTATTGTGTTAATATTACACAGATAGTAAAATTTACTGTGTTCACAAGAAAACGAAATTCATTTATTTATCAAACAAGATCCACGGAATAAATAATATTTTAATGAAAAAAATTACACAGAGAGTAATAATTGTCTGTACACCTTTAAAAATAGAACTTGATTAATGGTTGAATATTTAATAGAACTTAAATAAAAAAAATCTCAAAATGGGAATTGTATATAATAATACATAGAAACTGGGTTGTTACATTTGTTGTCATTATTAAACAATAATATAAATAAACGGGTTCAATAAATGGGTCAATTAATCCATAAACTCATCTACATATATATACAGAGCTGCTCTTCTGCGGACTAGTCCGCATCTTAAGAATGCAGACCGGACATGTGTCACCTGGCAGTGAGCCCAGAAAGAGAGAGAGTGTGCCTATAATTTAGGCGATAATTTCTAGGCGCACCGTTAGGTGACACATGTCCGGTCCGCATTCTTAAAATTCGGACTAGTCTTCACAAAAGCATATATATATATATATATATATATATATATATATATATATATAGAGAGAGAGAGAGAGAGGTAAAGACCTATTTTTACTTTAACCCATTTAGTCGCTAAGACACTTATTAATCCAATATTGTCTTATTTTTAATGGTTCGCATCAGCGGCACCCCATGTCACCCCTACTCACCCCAAACCAGAGCTCTGGTGGATCCAAACCCCATTTATCCAATATGAGAATATTGAATAAATTGGTGTTTGAGCGCACCGGAGCTCCGACGGTGGGGTGCTCCCGTTGCGTGAGTGAGGGTAGAGGTTAGATGTCTCTAGCGCGGACCTTTAAAAATAAGAGAATATTGGAAAAAAGGAGTTTGGATCCACCGGAGCTCCGGTTTGAGGCGAGTAGGGGTGGCATGGGGATGCCGTTGGCGTGGATCTTTAAAAATAAGAGAATATTAGATAAATGCGTTTTGAGTAACTAAATGGGTTAAACTAAAAATAGATATCTTTTTTACAATACACACACACACACACACACACACACATCAATTGACCAATTTATTTAATTAATTTATTTGTATTATTATTTAATACTAGCAACTAATGTGACAACCCAGTTAATATGTAATATGATATATAATTTCCATTTTGATATTTTTTTAATTAAGTCATGTTGACTATTCAACCATTAATTAAGTTCTATTTTTAAAGATGTGCACAGTAAATATTACTGTGTGTGCAATTTTTTTCATTGAAATATTATGAATTTTATGGATCTTGTTTGATAAATATATGAATTTTCTTTTCTTGTGAACACAGTAAATTTTACTATCTTTGTAATATAAACACAGTAAATATTACTATTTGTGAAAATGTCTAAGATATAAAATAATTTCATTTTCTAGTGCGTATAATAAAGTTTATTGTTTGTGTCATATTTTTTCTTTGAAATTTTATAGGTTTCATAGATCTTGTTTGATAGATCTCGGCGAGCAAATTTCAAAAATAGTAATTTCGTGAAAAATGAATATCAATCAAAAGTTATGATCATTTGAAGACTAAAAATAGGATGTAAAAAAAAGTTCAACCACTTATGTAACTTTCCCTACGAAGTTACGGATGATTGATTTTAAAATGGTAAAATTGTGAAAAACAATTCTAAAAAATTAGGAATAGGGCCTCTTTAATGGTTGAAAAGTCAATAGGACTTAATTAGGGAAACATTATTTTTATAAGACCCATATATAAAAAAATTCATTATAAATTTGGATAAAATTAAAACTAAATATATTTTTCAATAATAATTAATAAAGAAATTTAAGTTACCAGTTTAAGAGTGTGTCCTTTCATTAAACCTCACGCACGTGGATATAAATGAACAGGGCAAAGCCAGATTGAGGCAGAGAGGTGTCATGGCCTCTCCCAAAATTTCAAATTATTTACATGTGTTTACATTCCTTTATTATTAAAACAATCCCCGAAGAGCGAAGACCCATGTTAACACTTACCACAAACTCATGAAATATATGGCCTATGGAAAAATTTATGGGGCTTATATATATATATATAGTATAGCACTTTTACACACCAGTCTTCATTTTAAGAAAGCAGACCGGACATGTGTCACCTGACGGTGAGTCCAGAAAAGAGAGAGAGCGCCACACATGTCCGGTTCGCACTCTTAAAAAGCGAACTGGTGTGCACAAGAGCGGTATTATATATATATATATATATATATATATATATATATATATATATATATATATAGAGAGAGAGAGAGAGAGAGGCTCTTGTGCACACTAAATTTGTACAGTACTGGCGCACCTCAATTTTTTTAAAGCATTAAAAAAAAAATTGAGTTGATTTTTTTTATGTGATATTTAAACATTTCAACGGACCCATGTAAAAAAAATCAACTCAAAAAAACTTCTTTTTCTATTTTAAAAAATCAGTCAAACTTTCACACCTTTAAAGTACTTAAAAGCAGCGAAAGTTTGACCGATTTTTTTAGCAAAAACAGTTTTTTTGAGCTGATTTTTTTTACATGGGGCCGTTGAAATGATTCAATATAACACAAAAAAATCAACTCAAAAATATTTTTTTTACTACTTTAAAAATATGATGTACAAACTTAGTATGGAAACTTAATGTGCACATGAGCCTCTCTCTCTCTCTCTCTCTCTCTATATATATATATATATATATATATATATATAGTACCTCTCTTGTGCACACCATCTGCATTTTAAGAGTGCGGACCGGACATGTGTCACTTGACGGTGAACCCAAAAAAGAGAGAGTACGTCTATAATTTAGCCTGTAATTTCTAGGTCACACATGTCTGGTCCGCACTCTTAGAATGCAAACTGGTATGCAAAACAGCTGTACTATATATATATATATATATATAAAGGATGAGGGACTTTTGGTCTTTCCCAACTGATGGTTCAGATCGAAAGTTTATGAGTTTGGTGTTTATCAACTGACGACTGAGATTAAATTTTGAGAATTTGATCTTATACCACATGGACGGCTCAAATTTAATATGCAAATAGAAGATGTTTACTCAATAAACAGGACAACAGGTAAAAAAGCGCACAAGGCTCAAGAAATAGGAGAGTCACATCGGTGTGTTTAATCTTCTCTCCCACCTCTACATCTCTCTCTATGGGGAAGATCTCTCTCTCTCTCTCATCGTCTCATGTATCATTAGGTTTTCATCTATTCAGGGGGGTTCAGTGATATTCATCCCCATCTCTCTCTGTAGAACTGTTCTTTCTTGATTTCCTTTTTTATGTGAGAATTCACCTCTTCTTCTTTTACTCCGCAGGAAAAATTTGTCAAAGGTTCTCTAGCTCCTTCAGCTAGAACATAAAAAAGAACCATATCCTCTGAGTCATTAATGTTAAAGTGAAGAGAGTCATACTGGAAAACAAGGTCATCCCACGAGAATGATTGATCGAAACTAAACGAAAATGAGGAATGATTGACCTGAACTAACCCAAAGATTTCACACTTAATGTTCAAGGTACGATTTCATCTTCTCCAAATAGAAATTACTTTCACTTGACCCTTTCTGTGACGACCCGGATATGATTATAACAAACTATGTTTAAATCATGATTACCGTATGGGATGGGGATAATGTGTTACTAGAATATATAAGGTTAATTTATTGTGTTTAGTCTAATCCTACCTTCATAACTTATGAAATATTGAATTAGTCACTGACACAAATTTGTGAAGTCTTCGGTAGGAATGTTCGAGTTCGGGACTAGTTTTTGCCACTATAATATAATAACTGACCTGAGATAAAAACTAGATAGTTGTACATATATGAGTTAAGTTTTTAACACAACAAACGATGTGTAAAACAGAGGTCCGAGCAAGAAGTTATGCGGGAATTACGCAGCAGGGGCAAATCTGTCCATTCGTTAAGTGGTATTTTGTCTTATATGTATAACAAATGGATGAATTTCATTGGTTGGAAGGGGGGGCAAGCTTGAACGACTTAATACCCTTGAAACGGGAAGTTTAAGAAGAGAAAGGCGAGGAAAAATTGAAGAAAAATTCATAGGAAATTACGAAAACATCCCTAAGGTAATTCTACTTGTAAATCTTGTATATTATTGGAATTATTGATTTAAAATGATATAAAAAATTATTTGTTTCCTAAACTTCCGTGTTTTGAGGTATACGTATGGATAGATGCGGGTTTAAGTAAGGTTGAACGTGTAAATCATGTATGTTGATTCAATTGGAAACCCTATGTATTCAAACTCCTATAACCTTTTGTATATTTATTGGAATTAAATAATCCTAGTTGGTTATAAAAATAGACTCATACATCTATGACATATCCGAATATCATGTGAAAATGCCAAGAAATGAATATTTGGTGATAGTTTGAAGTTCATATGTCAAATCTGCCCCAAAGGTGTAATTATGCACACTAGGTGTTCGATATTTTGCTTGACATAGAAAATGAACCTTAAAAATTATGAAACTTTATTTTTGTATTTTTCAATATGTTTATGGATGTTGGGAGAAATATCAAAGGAAGTTATGATGCAGAAAAATTATGAAAATTCTTCAAAGTTGACTGAATGATAAAAAAGTCTAAAGGGCAGATTTGATTTGTAATAAAGAAATGGGCACATCTTTCTCTAAAAAACTTGAAATGATGTGTTGTCTTTTATATTGGGAACCTAATATGATAAGAATCGGATTACCAAGAAGAAATTAAAGTATGTTTGGGCTATGGATTGGATATGTTAAATATTTTAACATGAAATTGGATGAGACTTTATTTATGATAAATGATTAGAATGGGATGATATGATGCTTATGAATTCGGTTAAGGATAAGTTATTCTTTGGATTTTTAATATCCTTATGATGATACTAATATTTTAAGACTTTATATGTGAAAGGGAAGAAGAACCGATTGAACAAGTGCCAGACAAAGGCAAAGAAAAAACACACAAAATGGCCAAGGTGAGTGTACTCACTGGAAAAAGATGTATTATACATGGCTATGGAGATGATTTGAATATCACTCATTGGTAATATGTATTACACATGGTTATGGGTATGGGTATGATATGAATATCAATCACTGGTAAGATGTATTATACATGGTTACGGATATGATCAGAATAATATTGAATATGAATTTGTTTATTTCGGTTTACCGAAATGGGAGGTTACTCCCCGACCCAGAATGGGGGAGATTTGTATATTAAGGACAAGGGGTTACTCCTCGACCAGGAATGGGGGACAATTATCTATTGCAGACATGATATGTGAATCATGATTCGGACAAGTTGGTCATTCTTTATGAATGAGTCGGATAATTATATAATTGGTCATTCTTTATGAATGAGCCGGATAAGTATGTAATTCATCATCTTTATGAATGAGCTGGATAAGTATATAATTGGTAATTCTTTATGAATGAGCCGGATAAGTATATAATTGGTCATTCTTTATGAATAAGCCAGATAAGTATATAATTGATCATCTTTATGAATGAGCTAGATAAGTATATAATTGGTAATTCTTTATGAATGAGCCGGATAAGTATAAAATTGATCATCTTTATGAATGAGCTGGATAAGTATATAATTGGTAATTCTTTATGAATGGGTCGGATAAGTATGCATATATCATCACGGAGATATTATTTATTGCATTTAATTTTATGGAATAGTGTAGTAGTGATGCATTTGTTATATATTTTGCTCATGGTTCCTATGTTTATGTTTTTCAGGTATTTTGACATCACTGTCAAATCTAGGAGTTCGGTGGGGATAGAAAAGGATGCATAAAATCATGATTTGGTCAAACGTAAATGGGGTAATTTAAGCCTACTTATTTTTCAGTAAGTTAGAATAAGCATAATTACCTAAAAAAATGTGAAAGGCTTTTACTTTTATTGATTCATGTTAATAATTGAATAAAGATACTCGTGTTTATGGTTTGATTTAGGTAATTATGATGTGACTCACTTTGACTTTCAAAATTAATTATAAGTAATTGGGTTGGGATGTGTCACTTTCTTTCAATACGCTACCATTTTCTCAATCACGAGTGCTCTTGACTATTTGTCATCATTTATGTTTTGCGATTTTTCATTGCAGACCCATATCCCTCTTCCCTCTTCATTTTTTAACAAAAAAATCGTATCACTTTAGTTGCAGATCTATAAGCCCCTACATTCATTTTCCATAGATTGAAGATCCGTATCTTATTTAACTTCTTTTTCCCTTTTAACTGATCCATTCACAGTAATATGGAAGGTTGCCAACCATTTTCCCATGGGGGCTCTTTCAAGCCTTCATTCATAATGGAACATAACACAATAACCCCCCTTAAGCAATTTCTGCCGCCTCAAAACAACAAACACGCCTTCCTTTCTTTACTTACTCATACCACTTTTCACCCAGTTAAAATTTCAGTCCCAAATCTCTCTCTAGAACAACCATTTTCTCTCTATCTCTCATGGTCTCTCATCTCTCTCTAGAACAACCATTTATGGTGAGGATTTTTTTGTTGTTTTGATTAAGATTTTTTTGTGGCTTTCATCATTAACAATTTTTTTGTGGTTTTGATTATAGCTGAGAATTTATAGGGTATTTATGGTGAGGGTTTTTTCGTGGTTTCATCATTAACAATTTACGGTGAGGGTTTTTTCTTGGAAAGTTTCCAGCAAGGAGAAGACCAAATGAACCCATTCAATAAACCCATCCAAGCTAACACTTTATTAGTTTTGAATTTTTTGAGTATTTAAAGATAATTGGTTTTTTGGTTTGGTCACAGGTCATTTTCTAAAAAGAGAAGGAACAAAAGAAAGGTTCTCTCTCTAGCTATTTGTCTAATATTCTGTTTAGCCTCCCCCCCCCCCCCCCCCTTTCTCATCACGATTTGTCAAACCTGTATAACACTAAACACCCAAGAGATCATTGAATGGGTTACGGTTTAAAGAGTTTATGACCTACTTTCTTATTTCTCTTCACTTGATTTTTTGTGGCTTTTGATTTTTTTTTTCTAGGGGAGTTTCATAGTGTATAGCTCCTTTTCAAGAAAGTATGTTCATTCAGGCAAGTATGTTTATTCACTAATGGATTCAGAAGCTTCACAAGTATGTTCCTTTTTTTGGTTGTATCTCATCTTTTAAATTCTTTTTGTGCCTCTTAATTTTTCAGTTTTATTTGTTGTTGCTTATGACCGGATCTTTGGATTTCAAATCTGAGCATTTGATGTTTTTGTTATATAATAAACTCTCTCATGACATTTGTTTTTATTATTTTTTTTCTTGAATAAAAAACCTCGTTATAACTTGATTGCTTAATTTCATAGCTGAGCATATATTCATTTTAGTGGCATTCTATAATCTTATGAACTAATTTGTGAACTCCATCTTATTTTATACATTTATTTCTATCTATGTTTTGGTTTTTAAGTGAATCAAGTTTATTGGTTTGTTTGAACCTCCCCCACCCCCCAGATTTGGTTTGTTTTTAACTGCTTTCCCCCATATTTGGTTTATAATATACCGCTATTGCAAATGCACATTTCTAACTTTTGAATGGTTGATATCAAAGGAAGCTTAGTAGCAACCACGCCTTTACCATCGTTCTGGTCACCGGTGTGTTCGGAGGGAGATGGGGTAATATTTGCAGATGGGGTATAGGTGGGGTATAAAGGATACCCACTTGGGTTTGTTTGTATCTTAACCTGCTATATTATTTACTCAAATTTAATTACATTTTTTTAAGAGATTTTCATACAAATATAGTTGTGAAATAATATTATTTCATTAGTTTGATAATGTTTTTCAAAAATAAAAATGCAATTATTGTTTAGAAGTAAAATAATTAATTTACTTTTCTAAATTTTATCTTATTTTGGCTCTTAATTTTATTCTTTCAGTGGAGTTAGATCACAGTAAGAAAGACTATAAGTTTGGTTTTGTTTTGACAGTAGGAGAATAGAATTGAAGGCTCTCTTGCTGTTTTTAGTTTCATTAAGCTTTTTTACTCTACAACTCAGTATGTTTGTTATGGTTATGATATTTCAAATGATCTGCTGAGTCAAGAAAGTAACACATTTATAGACTAATCCAGAAGTAAGAAAATGGTCATGCTTAACATGACATGTTGCTAGGCAACCTAAATTTCTTGCGAACAATCTGTTAAAATTAAATAAAATTATGTGGTGTGGCTTATGTTACTTATATCCAACACTGTTTCAAAAAAAATGTTTTTCATTTGAGTTGCTTTTGACATTTTTCTAACTGTTATCTTTCAATGTTGTTCACAGATCTGACAGGTCACGACAGGCACACTATTATGGGCATCTCTTTGAAAGGAAGAATAGAAAAAGCTCTTGGTGGAGTCAGGACGTCAAGATAATGACTCTTTCACCCTTTCAAATAATTAGTGATTTATTATGTCCATCAATTATTGTTAACCTTTACCTTTAAATTGAGTCTCTCTAAATTTGGACTCTCTGAAGTTCAGAGCTGTGTGTAATGTAGGATTTTAATTAACTCACAAATTCTCACAAATTCATGTGAGCTCCAACCCAGGAGGCCTAATCAAACCCGATTACTAAATCCGGGCCTAACTTTTGAAGTTGTTTACTATCCCTTTTTATGTCTTAAACTATGTCGAAAACTATTCATGTTATGCGTATTAAGTTGGTAATGTTTGTGTTAAATAAAAAAAATATTTCATTTTGTATCGTATTTAATTGGGTCGTGTTCATGTTGGGTAAAAATATACGATCCCATGCGTTTTATTTGTGTTTATAAATATCATATGTCGTGATTTAAAAAAAATGTGTTTTGCCGATATTTAGTGGGTTGTAATTGTGTTAAGTAAATACACACTATTTTTTATCCTGTCATGTTTTATTTGGTTCGTGCTAACTTTAAGAAGGATTTCGTGTTGTGTCCCGTTTTTATTTTGTTCGTGTTTGGAGAAAAAAGTACATATACGTGTCAAAAGGCATGAGCTGTTAGCACCAATTGATAGTTGCAAGTATTAAATTATAAAAATATTTTTTTGATATTGGGTTCAATTATTTTTTCCATATTGATTAGAATTCTAAAATATATGTTCTCAAGACACAAATGCACTGTATTAAATTCGTAATCATATCCCAAGCATTGGATCAATATGCTAACCTTGCCATCAATACGGGTTTGCACTATTGGCGACACGTTTAAAATACAAACATTTTATCTCCATGCCATCAGCACGGGTACACCCTAGTATATCTATATAATAAAGTAGGAAGGACTTTTTGTCCTCCCCAACTGATGGTTGAGATCAAAAGTAGAAAATTTTGGTGTTTATCAACTAACGAATGAGATTGACTATTGAGAATTTTATCTTATAATACATGGACGACTCAAATTTAATATGGGAGTGCAAAGGGGGATGATCACAAGGCTAAAAAAATACAAGGCTCGAGAAAGGACTGCAGCCAGTCACATTCATCACTTATGTGTGGCTCGAGAAACATGGTTCATCACTTTATCTTTCTCTCCTCTCACATCCGTTCAGCAACTCACATTCATCTTCTGCCAAAACTCCCATACTTTCTCACTGTAGGTTGCTCTCTCTCTCTCTCGCTGATTTTTAGGTGGGACGGTGTAAGGTGGGAGCTTTGTAAACCCCATGAGAGGTCTTGAGATTTTTTTTTAAAAACCCAATATTTTCAATTTGTGTACCCATGAAATCAATATTTTCAATCTGAGTACCCACAAGTACCAGTAAAATTCTCTGTGAGGTTGTATCGTTTCTTAGGTCGGTAGGAGTTGCAATGAGATTTTTATTCCCTCTCAGATCTGATCTCTCTCTTTATAGCATTCACATTTTCAGTGTTGATGGGTTTATACTGGAGATCTCGAGCATTCACATTTTCAGTTTCTCAAATCTTATATCTCTCAGATCTCTTGGTGGGTGGGTTGATAATCTTTCTCCCCAAGTCTCTCTCTCTCTCTCTCTCTCTCTCTCTCTCTCTCACACACACACACACACACACACATTAGCATCAAGCTTCACCCAAGGCTTTCAACTACAGGAGTTGTATGTTCATTCATCCGTGACTTGTAAAAAATGGAAGTCGACAAAGGCAAAAATGGAGATCCGAGCTCCCAGATCCACCCCTTTTCCTGAATCTCCATCCATAGCTCGATCCAGCCCGTTTTGAGAAAAGGTTAATGGGGCGTTCAGTTTCCATGGTTGGCGCCGACAAAGGCAATTTTGAGGGGTTTATTTAGTTTTTCCTGAAAATATACAGTTGGATTTCACTTTTGCAAATCTGATAACTTTTGCAGTTGGATTTCATCACTAACTATTTTTTGTTGTTTTAATTATAGCTGAGAATCTAAAGGGTTAAATATGTAATTAAGGATCTTTGTTTTTTGGTTTCGACTAATGCTTTTTTGTGTGTATTTTTTTACCATTTTACTCCATTTAACAGCCACTGTTTATGGGCAGAAATAGTGGGGCTTCTTCACTCCCCCGGTGACCGGAGCTTTCTCGGATACATAACACACACACCTCTGAGGTATTGTGATACAAACGTCAATGGACATTGTAACAACCCTCGATTCTGGGAGGCTCATTTTATACTGATTTTACCGCATAAGGTAATTATATAAAATGTGGGGACTGGAGTAAATATTAATTTAATGAATTGAAAGTTAATATTTACTAGATTGATGCATATTACTGCATGTGAAAGTAAATAACATCAGGTTGCATGTCTGTAGTGTCATGTATTTTAAATGGCCTTTTAGTTTAAATGATTTTGGAACTCGAAATAATTTATAAAATTTCTGGATGCCAGTTTAGAGGGTGTAGTTAGTCTCGGAAGGTGCGAGACAGTCAAAATAAGTGTCATATTGTATTTTTGTGTTTCGGGCACTTTTACCTGGTTTTAGCTTATACGCGTATTTGGGAGTCATTTTAATGTGGTATTAACCACTTAAGTTGGGAGAATTATGTTAAGCCACGATTTTTGGTCTTGCCCCTTATTTCATTCCCTCATTTTTATGTCTTGAACATAGAGAGAAAAAGAAGAGAAATGGAGAAATGAGAGAGAGATTGAAGATGGAGGATTTGGGATTGCTTCTTCTCCAAACAAATCTGAGATATCAACCCTAAGGCAAGTTTTCTACTTGCTAATATGTGATTTAAGATGCATAAATTGTATGATAATTGTGTATTTATATTTATGGTTTGAAAATGGAATTTATGGGATTTAAGCCCTAATCTTAGTTTTTGATGATGAAATCTTGGGGTATAGTTGTTATTAACCATGTAGGATGTTTTGGGGTAGATTATTGTTGCTAGATGTGTATAAAGGGAGAGAGTTGGAGTTTGGAGAAATTAGGGTTCATAACCCTTCGTAGCCATTTTTGGCAGATTTGCAGGTCCGAATCGATTCGGCCCCTTGGGCGAATCGATTCGCTAAGGGAAATTTGTAGGTCTGCATAACCCGAATCGATTCGGGTTAAAGCCGAATCGATTCGGTCAATTGCAGAAAGTTGGTTTAGTAGTCCGAACCGATTCGCTTTTTGGACGAATCGATTCTCTAGGGCGAATCGATTCGGTCCTTGGGCGAATCGATTCGTTTTCCTGCTGTTTTTGAGTTAATTTTATAACTCAATTTCAATTCTTTTCTTTAAATATAGGGACTAGGAACCTTCTTGAATGAAGTAAACTTAGAGTCTTAGAGTGTGAGATGAGTTAGTTGTCTACCCTACATTAGGAATGGGTTATGTGGGGATTTTTCCGGGGTTAGGCCTATTAATGATAAGGCATTATTTTCTTCTAGTTAATTATTATAAAACTAGGAGATGTAGTGTTATGTTCGGGAGACCTTAGGAGCTTAATTAAGCTATATTAGTTTTGATGGTTTATATTACCACCCCAAAAGAATGTTGGGAGATTTTAAAAGTTCGATTGAGCTATGTTAACCTTGGTGGTTCATCATAACGCCATAAAGGTGAGTTTGGAGAATAAATTGAAAGTCATTTCATTCCTTCGAAAGATGATAACCTTGGGGTTCTAAAATAACCTCCTAGAATGATTGGAAGATGATGAAGAGTTTATTTACTCCTTTGAGGTTGTAGTGTTGATATAAGCTATCGTATGACTATGGATGGTAAGTTAGATTATTTACAAAATAAATAGAAAGGGTTTCGAATAAAATGAAACATATACATGGAATGGAAATGAAATGGAAATGGTATTGATATTAGTAAATGATAATTTACCAAATCCTGAAACCGGTAAATAATGGTTTACTTGATTTTCGATATGATAAATAAAATGGCTTAAACACACCTCTCTAAATGACATCATAAGGGAAGTTCGCTCGTGAGGTGAAGCCCCCTGGCTAATGAATGCAGGGTGGATATAGTCCTAGGCCATGGGAGCGCTTATTGTTGTATATTTTTCTGCGATGGGTAGGAGATTCCGGGTGTGGTCTTGACTACCCCGCAGGCTCATGGCCGCTTCCCGACGTCTTGCGATATAGGTGCCCAGGTTGTCTAATGATAGGCCCTGGAAGATGATGGTCATTTAGGGGCGCGCACAGTGGGGAAACCCGGACGGGCGGTCTTAGAATTCGTTATATGTATATAATTATAACAGTTCATAATCAAGTTGGACTTGATGTATTTTGATATGCCATAAGAGCATGATGGAGTGCCACAAAGAGCACATGTAAATGCCACAAAGAGCATTTGAAAATGATTATTTTCCTGATAAGGAAAGGGTTTTTACAAAAGGTAAAATTGAGATAAATCTCCTTAAAGAGTAAAAGATTTTGACTATATATATATACTTCCTTCTAAGGAAAAGATATATGAAATAATTGACACCTTTGGTGAAGTCTTTAGTTTAATGCTTCTTATTTTTGTTCCTGCTTAGCTTATGTTTTAAATTGTATAGGTTGCTTCTTATTTCTCTTTCTTCACAATTTATTATACATAACTGTCATACTCTTTATTCATCTGGTAATCATATAGAACCGGGCCCTGACCTGGTTACTTTTCTTGTTGCATATTCATCTTGTCCCTGCTCAGGTACTCCGCCGTAAGGATGCCTGATTTGAATTCCGATTCTGATGTTTTCGACGAGTCGTGATGCATTGCGGGTATTACGGGATACATTTGGTATAGACGTTTTCACTTTTTATTCTAGTTAAGATCAAGTCTTTTATTCAGGCGAGAGGCCCAAGCTTTTGTAAATCTCTAATGTAATGTAATAAGTAACTTATTGTACTTGCGTATTATTGGTGTATCAGTTAGTGACTGGTTACCTATTCGGTCTTTTTATCGTATTCTTGTTTTATTATTTATTTATGTCTTGGGGTTTCCCTTATCTTTCAGGAATTGGGTTGTTTGTTTTCATTTATTTACTTTCAAATCAAAATTTTTGGCAACCCGTTTTTTGAAATATCGGGTGGTTATCCTAGATACTCTATATTTTTGTTATGATGCTGAGAATGATTCCATCCATGATTTCGTTATATTGGAGTATTGGGCTGGCCACCCCTTATTTTGGTGAGCGGGTTGTCACAGACATATGCCATAATAGTTTTGCTTCTCTGGTTTAACACGCACACCTCCGAGGTATTTTCCTCACCAGTGAAGTTTTTTAATTTATTTTCATTATGTTTTTATTAGATCTTGAAGTTCTTTTCTTTTCCTGACAGATGATGTATGGTCGCCAACCTCCAACAGGTGGTCTGGTTCTCTTTTCGTGCTTTGGTTAACAAAATACTCATTTTACTTTAAAATCTTTGTTGTTGTTTTTACAATTGGGTTAAATAAAGGCCAAAGGTTTTTTTGGTGTGTTTTAGTATTTTCTATTGGCATGTAAGCATTTGAACTGATTTACTTTAGCCAAGAATGCATAATATGAAAAGTTGCTATTTTTCAGCAACGCATTTTGCAAGTTTATTTTATAGGAAGATTCATCTTTCACATTTCACTGACCACGTTTGAGCGGGTTAGTTTTCAAATTTCATTTTTCTTTATACAATGTTATTATTTTGTTATGGCTTAGTTTTCACCTCCTCCGGCTACTGCAAACGTATTGTAAGAAATTTTAGAAATTGTTTTTAGACTCCCACCACACACCGAAAGAAAAAGCACACGACATAGAGATGAATGGAGTCATTTCAGTTAAATATTTATATTGACGATTTTCTTCGTTGAAGTTCATTTTAACTAATGAAATCAAATATAACGTCACTATGAATATAACGAGTCATGTTTGTTTTAGGAAAAAATATGAATTTGTTTCTACAAAAAAAAATGTTTTGTCGTGTTGGATAAATTGAAGTCGTGTTGGCCAGACTAAAAAACATCCAATTGACCGAACATCCACCCTAATTTTTAGCGTAGTCTAAATTATTTTGTAGTAAAAGAATATGATTAGCTAAATTACTATGTTTGGAGTATTTATCTTTCTTAGGTGTGATACACTATTAGTGATAATATTTCAATACATAATTACAAATTCGTGTGTAGCTCATTGTATTGAGTGAAAATATTTAATTACAAAATTTAATTTCCTCTTACACTATTATAATATTTAAATTTATAGAATTAGTGATAGGTAATGAGATTTTTGGTGCTTTTTAAATAACCCTTTCTTATTTATCAATATTGACCCATTGGCAACTACATGTCTAAAGGTGCCTGGTAAGGCATAAATGGCTGACAAGGGCAACTTTTTATCTTGAAGAGAAAAATACAGACCTCTTGGGACCATTCAAAATGTTGACAAGAGAGAAACTTAATATCTCTCACAGATTAGACTCATTCCATATTACACTTACAAAAGCAATTGGCTTGAGCACAAAATCTGCCCAAAGCAGATAATCTTACACGCGGGGGCCTAGGGGAGTCTAAACCTCTAAATATATTTTCAAGAAAGGACACTGATTAGATTTTCCAAAATATGGTTGGCGACCCAAACGGGTAGGAGTGTGTATATATTACATTAACATAATATGTATAAACGTAACATATATATTATATATCAATATAATATATATTTCGTACATAATATAATAGGTTATTTTGAAAATTATTTATCTATTGCAAATCAAATGCGATGTATGGTCCTATTAATAACTTACACTTTTAAAAATTAGTGTCGTGTCTTTATTTATTCGGGTTTGATCATATCAAGAAATTGTCTATATGGTAAATCATTTGATGCATATATTTATGTGTGAAGAAAGAAAAATGAGGAAAATGGGTTTGAGATATCATTTATTTGACTTAAGTCTATTTGAAGTTCCATTTATTTTAATTTAATTTTTTTTAAAGTTGTTTGATGAAAAAAGAGATAAAAGGAAGATGGATGTGTTGAAAATTGTGTTGGTTTTGTGTTTGAAATAAGGGATTTATGTTGAAAAATAGAATAAATTATTAATATGTGACGAGATTTTGAACATTTTACTATTTTTAGGTTGATATTTTATTTTATCGTTCCATTGGCCTGGGTAAACATTTATCAGGAGAATAAATATATTGTCGTGCCATCGACGAAATTAATTTTTCGATGAAACTTCATGAATATGATCTCCACGTTGAAGAGATCATCTCCAATTTTTTTCGTCAAAAAATTCAATAAAAAACTGTTGAGATGAGGTGATATGTAAAAAAGTGGTCTAAATATGCATTTTCAACCGTTGAAATGTTAGATCGGCGCCAACCGCTTTGTTGATTGAAATTTTTTCATGAAACTTCATGGATTTGATCTTCTCACTATCGAGATCATATCCATGATGTTTCATAAAAAAATCAATCAAAAAGTGGGTGAGATGATCACCAACATTTCAACGATCAAAAATACATATTTATACAATTTTTTTACATATCATCTCATCTCAACAGTTTTTTTCCTGAATTTGTTGATGAAAAATATTGGAGATGATAATCCCACCATGGAGATCATATACATGAAGTTTCATCAAAAAATTCATTTTTTTACTATTTTAAAAAAAGGGTATATATCGAGGTCTGCACCATAAGAAATCCTTACATGAGAGTCTCTCTCTCTCTCTCTCTGTGAGAGAGAGAGAGAGAGAGAGAGAGAGAGAGAGAGAGAGAGAGAGAGAGAGGATCTCATGAGTATCTTTGTTTGCATACCGATGACACGGATCAATTTTGATAAAATAGTAAAAAATATTTTTGGGCTATTTTTTTTAATACTTTTTGAATATTTCAGTGGGACCATGAAAAAAATCAACTCAAAATGAATATTTTTACTATTTTAAAAAAATCGATCAAACTTTGTCAGTTTTTAACAACTTAAAAACTGACAAAGTTTGACCGATTTTTTAAAAATAACAAAAAAATTAATTTTGAGCTGATTATTTTTTTATGATCCTATTGAAATGCTTAAAAATCAACCAAAAAATATTTTTTTATTATTTTAAAAAAATGGTTCTCATTCATGGCACTCAAACTCGGAGCTCACTTCATCCCGACAAGAGTAAAAACGGGAGTGGATGGGTGAGGCTTTTTATTGGCCAAAAAACCTTGATTCAAGGAAGTTGGACTCTCTCTCTCTTTTGGACGCTCACACCCAGGTGCCACGTGTCAAGTTCGCACTTTTAATTTGCTCGAGACTCCGCACATGAACAACATTGTGTGTGTGTGTGTATATATATATATATATATATATATATATATATATATGGAGAGTATCTTTAAAGGACGTCAAAGAGAGGACTAAAAAAGCGGATCATTTTCTCAAATAGTAAAATAAAATTATTTTGAGTTGAATTTTTTGTGTGGTATTTAAACATTTCAAGGGATTTGCAAAAAAATTAAATCAAAATAATTTTTTTATTTTAAAAAAATTTATCAATATTTGTAACATTAAAATTTATTTGTCAATGTATTACATTTTTAAAATCAAACTCTATTATGTATTTTACAAACATATATTTTGAACTGGAACTTAAAAATAAAAACTCATGTATAAGCTTACAACTCACTTTCCTTACCTTTGCATTTCTCTATTCGAATAATCAATATTAATTAAATAGGAGCTCATTGTTTCAAAATAATACTTGTTTAATAAATTGTGAAGTAGTGTTATAGTTGTACCATTTGGTGCTAAATTGTTTTGAATTCATGTCATTTTATCGTATCGCACTTAAAATTTCAATCCAATCTTCACATGTATGTAAAATAATTCTTAAGATCATCATAATATTTAATCAAGAATACATTATTAATTAAATTCTCACATACAATTATTTTTAATAAAAGTCTTTTGAATCTTCATGATAATTACATATATTTATTATGCGGAACATAAAACGGTATTAAAATAACATAGCTTCATCATGTCACAACTAGAAAGATTTATGAAGTAGTCAATCTTAACGATGTCCGATAACGTTAGATTTCGAAACATGGCTTCATTTTGTATATGGCAAGAACATTCAATTCCAACTTATTATAATGGTTAGATCTTCCATTATGGTCAAAACACTATTTTGAAATTTGCTCTGCTTGAGAATTTAGATTTCTCTTTTTTCTATAATTTCATTATGTTATCTTTTAGAGTATCTGAATGATGAAAATCAGTCAGTTATTTATAGGCAAAAATTGGACATAAATTTTCGGCAGTCACTTAATATTAACCGTCCATCAAAGTAGATGTCTAAGAATGCTTTTGATACTTTTATTTGGAGTACTCTTTCATTAATTAAAGCGACTGTTATTATTAATATAACTAGTTTTCAGCCCCGCGCGATGCGCGGACGCTTTGTAGTCCTCATCGTATAACCAAAGATGCTCTCATATGAGAATTTGGTTTGAAAATGAAAAGGTAAAAATGTTGACAGTAATCTGTTTTATAGTATCATCACCATTTCATACAGAGATGAAAGGAAGCAGAGTGCTTCTCCTTAACAAAGACTTCTTTGTTATCATCAAAGAGACATAATGGGCATTATGTTGGAAAATATACAAACAGTTAATTGTTAAGTCATCTGCCACATCTCTCAAAGCTATAACAAATCAATAAATTAACAAACATAAAATTGACTACCTTGCAAGATATCCATCTTGATAAAGCTGTTGTAAAAGAGGACAAAGATGGTTACGATGTTGAAAGAATGAAGTATCTAGGTAAAACATTTATAAGGTTACCAGCCTTCAAACTCTCATTCCTGGAGGTAGATTATACATATGGTACAATTTGTGGGGAGTAATTGAACCAATCTCAAATCCCACCACAACTGAGATGGGACGTCAGTCACTAAACCATGGCTAAGAAGGAAATATAGATTATTTGTAAGTGGTAGAAGATAAGGATTTCTGCTCCATACCATTGAAGTGCATCTGCAGACACTGGAATGTTTTTTTTTAGCAAACTTTATGTCCCGAAGATTTCTCTATGCCTGCATTGAGATAAAGAAGCCTATATCACTATCATATTTGATCGAAAAGTATATCCATAAAATTTAATTAATGTGTTTCCTAGTTACAATAAGTATGTTTAAAAGTCAAGATATGCAGTATGATATGAAATTTGTTTTTAGTTTAAATCTTGGTTTCCAAGGGGTGCATAAAGTAAACCCTAAATGTATAAAGTAATATCTAAAGATCAATGCTAAATTACACTTTTAGACTGTTGAATCAAAGCTTCGATGGCATCTCTCAAGCTACATAGGTTTCTTTAAAATTTACACGGTGCAATGTAATTAACTTTAGACAAAAAAATTGATGAACTATTACTTTAAAACACATTTATTACCTGATTTTTAAGTATAATGTTTTTTCAAATAACATCTCCATGTAATTTATATAATTGTTATAAATATTTCTTTTCTAATTTACCGATATCCCGACACGGTAGTTTTCTGGTGATGAGATCCACACTGCTGATAAGATCTACGCTGGTATGTGCTACTATGAGAAATGAAGACCGGAGAGTGAGTTATCAATGTCGTTGTCATGAGACGGTGATATAGTATAAATCTGTCGAAAGGCCTTAAAGTATCATAATGGACCCTACTTTGTTAGAATTTATTTGTAATGTAATATTTGGAAACGCTAATTAAGTTCAAATGAGTAAAGAAATGTGTCATATGATCAGTAATAAAGAGATATTTAAAATTTTGGAAATAAAAAATAAGTGTCATTTGAACAATCATGCTTGTGTATTATTGTATAATTGCCCAATAAAGTGATGCATATCCAGTAGATTTTTTATTAAGAAATACAATAGAGAGACACCCATTGAAGAGTGTATTAAGTAGAGTTTTTGTAAATAAGTAATATGTTAAATTATTAGAGGTCATATGAATTACCTATTTGATTTAAGCCTCTTAGATTCCCAAGATGCTTTATTGGCCGAGAGTTCCATGTAATCTTTTTTGGTAGCCACCGTACCATATTGATTGTCTTGAGTAATGTAGATTTTATGCTTTGAATAGTAGCCTTTTTTGCAATATGTACTAAAACAACATTTGTTACAGAAGTATATAGTTAGATATGCATCTAACTTATGATTATTGAGAACAATCGAATGGAATGAAATCGTATACATGCATTTGTAATGGATATATCTTCATCTGTTTACTAATTCGACCCTAAGCAGTAAGCTCTATTGATTGATGTATGTTTACTGCTTTCCCTATTGTTTTTGTCTAGGGTCAGCCTTCGGATCAGTACGTAGTGATGATCTAGTACTAATAAAAGTCTGATATGAAACCTGCATATGCACAGGCGATGTGCATTGCCAACCAATGTGATTCATTCTTGGGTCTCGCTAGTAGAGCTAAATAATTGAATCATTGAGTAACTGATATCATGAAGGATTTGTATGTAAGATTGAATGCTATATTTGTCTCCCTTAATGAAACCCAAGGAGAAATTATAATTTAACAGTTAATTTTCACGAACCTCATTTTTTGTGAGGAGAAGTTACTAAATGCAAAGTAAGAACCTCCTGTATTTCCCGTTTCTGCAAACCTGAATTCAGATCCAAAACCTTTAGAACGCTACAATGTCTTATGTCCCAATTCTATGAGCATACTTCATGGATTACTCGAAATGCGCAGCTTTTATCTCCAACACTTCTTCCTCGTCTTCATTCATGTAATCCGGATTCTCTGCTTTCTTCTTCTCTTTCTCAATGTCATTCTCAATGTTCGTTGTGGCAGACTTATGATCAAATTATTTCAATTTTTCAAACCCCGAAAGTAGTTTGTTTATAAAGATAGTATCTGTATATCTTGAATAAACTAACATTAAATTAGCATTATGATTTACCTTTCAATTGAAGCAAGTGGAGTATTTGAAAGCCATTGCATTGTTATCTGCCTCGCAATCTTAGCATCGCCTAACGCCACCTAAATATTAAAATAAAATCCCATATATGAATAAGTTTAACATCCAAATATACATTTAACAACATATCAAAAAAACATGAAAATATAATTTCATGATCTGTATAACTTGACTTAAAGAATTAATTTCCCACTGTAATCATAATCTATGCAATTGTAATTGAGACACATAATCAATATTTATAGATTATAGCTTATAGTGTTTAATAGTTTCTAAACTATTATTTTCTGTTTTCTTACATGTTAATACTACCTGGCTTAAGGTTAAACATACCGCAAAAAATACCCCATGTTTTTTCTATATGTTGTTTCTTAATAAGCTAAGCCTTATACTTTGAAGACGAATCGTGTTTCAACTTAAATGACTACTATCCCCCGTCTTCATAGGACGTTTATGGTTGGTTTTGATGTCAACTACTTAATCAAAGCAGATATGAATGTATACAATCCCTTTTTGCAGCCAGTTGGATGTGCAAGTTTAATTATGACCAAGTTTAATAGTGCTTATTTGAATAGTATGTTGTCATGTATATTTTGGAAATCTTTTAAATTTTGAATAATGACGTCAAAAATGTACCTGTAGGACGAACCGAGATTACACGCAGGTCTTTAATCAATGATCTGCCAAGATGAATTGAATTCCTCATCTTCATTCATAAGTCTGCCGCAACGAAATTGAGAACGACATTCAGAAGGAGAAGAAGAAATCAGTTCAGGTAGACGGGACAGAGCATCCGAATTGTATGAAAATGTATATGATCTGTAATGGAACATGTATATTAGCTGCAAGAATTGAGGAAAAGGCAGAATATACATATATACATGTATATTGTCAACTACTTAGCGCTATTTCATAGTGAAATTAATTAATTTAATTAAGTCGATTATTGTCCCACATCTCTACATTCATTAAACATTTGGATGCTTAATATTCGTTGAGGTATATCATCAAACATAATAATTGCATAACTATTTAAAGAGAGAAAATAACATAAACATACTCTCATCACCCTATACAATCGCAGCATTAAATTGGCTCTCTCTTTTATTGAATTCTAAAGAAAAAGTAACATAAACAAAAGAAGAGGACCACAGCAATGAATTATTTCATAATTTCGATTGAATGAGCTGTTCAGAAATGAGTTATATAAAATTTGAATGAATGTTTTTCTGTTCTTTCCAACCTCGCAGCAATCTTTTTTGCAACTAAATTACCATCTATAGACTTGGATGAAACGTTGTGCGTATATTGTATTTCGAGTTGTGTTCGATTACAAATTTATTTGATGCGTACCTTATGTTTGTATAGAGCAGATGCTCATTGTTTGATGTACTATTCCTATCCAATTTGGTGGATTTTTTTGCTGAACCCCTGTTTTACAGTGTTTTAGTTAGCATTAGTAGTATATCCAAAGTTGATCAAATAAACTACATATTCGCGCGCGCGCGCGCGCGTGTGTGTGTGTATATATATATATATATATATATATATATATATATATATATATATATATATATATATATAACAAAACATTCAATGAATTACATACCTCAATGGCAGTGACAGCCTCTCATGGTATAGATGTCTAAGGGATGCACATGAGCGAAAACAATTACATCTTACGCTTATCAAAACTATGGACACCGATCATGCATTTATACCCATATTCTGACAGATAAACCAATTTGGTAATAAAAAAATACTATCATCCCCCTATACAATCGCATCATTAAATTGGCTCTCTCTTTTATTCAATTCTAAAGAAAAAGTAACATAAACAAAAGAAGATGACCACACCAATGAATTATTTCATAATCTCCATTGAATGAGCTGTTCAGAAATGACTTAAATAAAATTTTAATGAATGTTTTTCTGTTCTTTCCAACCTCGCAGCAACCTTTTTTGCAACTAAATTACCAGCTATAGACTTGGATGAAAGGTTGTGCGTATATTGTATTTCGAGTGTTGTTTGATTAGAAAGTTGTTTGATGCGTACCTTATGTTTGTATAGAGAAGATGCTGATTGTTTGATGTACTATTCCTATCGAAATTGGTGGAGTTTTTTGTTGAACCCCTGTTTTACACTGTTTTAGTTAGCATTAGTAGTATATGAAAAGTTGATCAAATAAACTATATATCCGCGCGCACACGCGCGTGTGTGTATATATATATGTATATATATATAACAAAACATTAAATGAATTACATACCTCAATGGCTCAATGCATATGTCATTAGTTGATGTAAAGTATTTAAGCTCCACCTAATTGTTGTTGTAAAAAGCGTAGCCCAAACATAACCCCGTTGTTAAATTCATTCGTAATAGTACTTCATAATGATGTTGTCAGGATTGTCTGCGTATGAATTTTTTGTATTCTACATTTGATTTAAGGAACTTTGATATAATAAAGCATTGTCTGTAAAAGAAACTACAGATTGTGTCTAGCCCTTTAGGCAATGCCAGAGTTAATTTCTTTACTAATGGTATGGAAGTGAAGGGCAGAGTAAATGAAATAAGAAAAGTTAAACAATGATGTGAGAACGATGTCAGGTTTGCATTTTGATGTAAGTAAAAAGAGATAGATATTTGGGAGTAGGTTAATGATACAATGGAGAATGATCCATGTGAAGATTAATTGATATGTGAGAAGGATGAAAAATATAAGGAGGCATTGAATCTCAAAGTCTTTATGTCTGTAAGTGTTAGTATTAGATGATTGAAAGCCATTTCCAAAACCCCTAATCCACTCCTCCTTTATCCGGGCTTGTGACCGGCAATACCAAAGTTATTTTGGTATTGGCGGAGTTAAAAAAAGGTTTTCCATCCCAAATTAAGATTATATGTGTATAGTTGATTATTAACTATAGATTTATAAAAGCATATATTGTTAATGTTTATTTTTTAATGGATGGAGAATATTGTTAATCTTGATTTGGGAATGGATCAATAAGTTGCATTACAGATAATAACATAAACTTCATAAATTGAGTTTGACTGTATCATTTAAACAACAGTGTTTAATATGTTTCCGAATATAGTCTTGTATTATTATCATAGTAAATCCAAAATATTGTTGTGCTGCACTCATTCGTAAAGCAATTGAACTTGATCGTTTCTGAATGACAATTCTTCAAAAAGATGAACTGTATTATCTAATCCCACTTGTCAGAATTTCCACTGCATAATAGTAAAAAATTAAAAAATTAAAACTTATTATAGATTTATTTTAACATCTGTTTGATTGTAAAGAATAAATACTTAATCATTATCTGGCCCTTTTTTTTTAGGATCTGTATGAATTTGTCTGTAGTCATTGGATGTACTTGATGAGGATAGAAATGCTCTCTTTTGTCCCTGTTTATAGTAGTGTATGCTAATGAATTAAAAATTTATAATTCATACGCCCGTCATTATAAAATATTATTTAAATACCTGTGATTAATTCATTGATGAATAATCATTGTTGGGTATATCTTCTTCATAGATTTTGGTCACTGTGTAAGAACGTGATCCTTTCTTCAAATTGTAATTGTCAAGCTTCACTTTGAATTTGTATTCCTTGCCCACTATATTATTGATCGAAGCTGGTATTTTATTCCCTTCTTGATCCTGTAATAGTATATGTATTATTAATTTAACAAACCAAAATCGAGACTATATTAATTTATATATATGCGATTACTTGTTCAAATGATGTGTGTAGTTGTGTGACAGGTATACGAATGATCTTCTCTGCTTCTTTATCAAAAATGACAAAAGTTGTTTCTCCCGTTCTGTCCTCGACTTTGACACTCAATCGATACCTGCATTCAATATTAATGTAATTACTTATGTTCGTGTTGAAATAATTTATATTATATTGTATCTCTTACCTTTGTTTTGGAAATCTTGGTTCGATGCTGCAATTGTCGCACCAAAATGTTGTTGATAGTGGTGTACACTTTTTATTACACTCTGTGCATGATAAGTAGAACCAACCAAATTTTGTATCTATGTTGATGATCCTCGCTTTGCATGAAATCATTGTTGGCTATATAGTAATTGTAAGTTAGTTATTTGTTATAGTATTGTTATTTCTTAATTAATGAAAATAGTTTAATAAGTAAAGAAATGTAAATACCTCTTGAATTGTATTTGATGTCATTGACAAAATCTCTGCAATTGATTTTTCCTCTAGTTGTTCTTCATTTTTTTGAGGAATTTTCATGATGTCTAGAGATGTTATTGTAGCACTATAACATAATAAATTTGTTTAAATATTGAGATGTTTATATTAATCAGGAAAATTAAGAGTAATAAATGTGTGATGTTTTACCGTTCCTTAAAAGACGAAACTTCGGGTATTTCTGGATTTATGTAAACCTTGCTTGCATTGGTAGTTGATAGCGAGTAATGCCCTATAAATAGTAAACTTAAGAATATTAGGCCATTTGTTATTTATTTATTACATTAAAATAAATAAATTGTATAAAATTTTTTGATGTACACCATAATTACTTATGAAAAATTATAAATAAATAATTAAAACAATATGAATGCTGAATACGTGTTTGAAAGATGGGATTTTATAGTCAAATTACCTTGGAATAAGTTCACTGTTGTGGATGAGACGACTATAACAATAGGTTTGGGTATGTTCTTCAAAATATCATCATCCAGATCTTGTGCATTGTCGGCCCACAACGTAATTTGAAGTTTTGCATTGATGTATTTTTATACTTTAATAAAGAATTATATTTATTAAGGAATTATATTAAAGTACTACGACAAATAAGCATTGTTTACCTCTCGTCGTGTAGCTGAATTACCCTTTTCTTAATCATACTTCCTCTTGCTAATTGATCTTCGATATCGCTCATGCTTATCAGCACGCCAAACACATCTGTTTATAGTTAAAAGTTGTAATGTAGATTATTGTAAATAATATTACTTAAATTATTGTAATTAATTATTTGTAGTATTTCATTCTTACCAGATAGTTGTATGTTGTTTGTCCTTGACGATGCTTGCTTGAAATCAAGGAATTCGAACTGATGTCTTTTAATGATTGGGTAATCGATTTGAATTGCTTCTATGAATGTATTGGGCAAGAAGTAGATCATATATTTGTGTGTCACCACCTTGTAGTTAGACTTGTTATCCACAACAATGAATGAAGAAATTTTGTATATTTCACCCTCTTTCAGCAACTGATCGAACTGAATAACTAATTTCTTCCTTATGCAGGCATGTATGTGGTCCCCCTTTCAAAAACGAAGATTATGTTTAAATGAAAACTTTTTTAGAGTATTTAATTCTATTTTTTGTAGAGAGATATTGATTTCATACATTCTCGTCAAGTAGAATAATGTCGGTGCTCATGACTTCATTGTCTGCTTTTGTATTGCGAGGCTTCCATTTTCTTGAAATCCGCACCTGAATTGTCTAGTCAATTCCTTCCTTTTGATGGTCCTTAAGTAATGTCACCTTCCTCATTATATGAGTTGTGATATTCCTGTATTTCGGATTACGTCTATATTTCATTAATGAATAATTTATTAACCAAAAAAAGGAATTTAATTTACATGTTTCAAATATCTTTAACTTACATTTATTTAATGAATTGAACACTTCTTTGAATACAACATTCTTCGTCTTGTTGTAGTTTTCAGAGCTATCGGACATTATTAAGAATTTTAAGCCAGAACGTGAAGTAACTCTAGATGCAGCTACATACAGTTGTCCGTGGCTGAAGACTGGATGCGGTAAAAAAACTCCCACATTTTCAAGAGTTTGTCCTTGGCTCTTGTTGATTGTCATGCAGAAGGATGGTCGAACTGGTAGTTGACGTCTTTTCAAAATGAATGGCCATTTAGGCTTTGAAGCAGTCATAATTATCCTTGAAATAAAAACCTTTGCGCCAATGTTTGAACCGGTGATTATTTTTGCTTCAATAACCAATGTCGATAGTTGGGTAATTATTAACCTTGTACCATTACAAAGTCCCGAACTTTGGTTTATGTTTCTTAGCAAAATGATTGGCATTCCAATTTTTAAGTGTACTTCGTGGTTTGGTAGGCCAGGGAATGATAATGTGTTAAGAAACTCAATTGGGAAGAGAATCTCTTGATCAGTAAAATTCCCAGAAGCCTTACAAAGAGAATCTGAACTTAAAATTTTTTTTTTCTCTTCAGGAAGTAGATCCATAATGTACGAATTAATCTCATCAACTGTTTCATTTCTTGGAGTTAGAATCCCTCTTGAGGTTAAATACTTACTATTTGTATAGTTTGCGCATAAGTCTGGGTACGTTGATTCAACTATACTTCCAATGGGATCATCAGTAAATGGGATGAGCATATCCTTAGGTATGTTTATCCAATCTGGTTCGCTTTCGTCTCCTATTGAGTCAGTGGGCAAATCTCCATCTCCTAGAGCGAGTACCTAATCACTGAATTCATTTGAATCTTGAATACGCATGTTTTTTTTCAAAGAGAATACAGTGCACAAATCCCAAATGTAAGATTTATTGATTGATGAATTTATAATTTCCTCTCTACTGCCTCTTGGTACAATAGGTAAAGTTTGCCTAAAATCACCACCAAGTAAAACTGTTTTGCCTCCAAATACTTTTTTAGTTGAATATGGATCATTGAACCTAAGAATATCTCTGAGTGACTTATCAACGGCCTCAAAAGTGTGGCGATGGTTCATTGGTGCCTCATCCCAAATAATCAGAGTTGTTTTTTTTATTAGCTTTACTAGTTGAGTACCTTGTCTTATCTCGCATGTTGAGTTCTCTCTTAAATTAATTGGGATAGCAAAGCGTGAATGTGCTGTTCTCCCTCCAGGTAATAATAGTGATGCAATTCCAGATGATGCAACTGCTAGCACAATTTTACCCTCTGACCTTAATCTTGAAATGATTGTCCTGTATAAATATGTTTTCCCAGTGCCTCCAGCACCGTACACGAAAAACAATCCACCTTTATCCTCGATACATGACTGAATTACAGAATTATAAATAGATTCTTGTTCGATGTTCAGTCCTTTATGTAGATCCGTATGCTTACGCAATAGTTGATGAACATCATATGATAGTTCTTCCGTGATCAATCTATTGTTCAGTTCATGTACTAATGTATGATTGGGGATTGGTAAAGGTGGAAAGTCATTTAAAGACTTGTTGCTCTTCGCTAATTGTAGCTCAATTTCATACATACAATAGTTCTTTATTTGATCATCAGTGAGTAGCAAATTATTGAAATTCAGCATCTTTCTTTGACGATACAAAATGTCATCAGACAATAATTCCCAATTTTTTCCCAAAGTTCTAAAGGATCTGATATCTCACAGAATAAAAGAAGTGTTATAAATAGATCCCTTAATTGCGCCCCTGTTGACCATTGCGATGCTTGCTGTAATACGTCATGCCACTCTTTATCTCCGTCAAGTAACCCCAGTGAATAACATGCTGATTTAAAAGTAGGGTAAATCACTCCATTGATTGTTCTCATTTCTTCAAAGTTCCTTGCTCCCTTTATAATGTTAGATAACATTCTAAGGTAAAATAGCTTGCCAGCAGTTGGATGAATGAAATTAACACGTCCAACACAGATTCTGGATTCCCGTCGCTTCCACTCCTTGTATTCGGGTTTCCATGTCCATTTCATTGGGAAATCTACGTATGTTAACTTTCTTGCATCTTCGTGAATTGAATTAGTTCGCATCCATTCGGTGAGCTTAGTTTTGTTGACATCGATTCGGTTTATGACATTATCTAGTCTATCACAATCTCTAAAGGTGACAACTTGTTCATTCGGAAGATGCAAAGTTAGACGCTCAACCCCCACACTTCCGTACTGGATGTCAAACTCAAAAATTCTCCAGCAAGCTTCACATGCGGAGAGATAACGGAAATCAAGGAATGTTCGTATTTCATCAACTTCCCTTACTTGCTCTATCCCATCGTCATTGTTACGTTTAATGTTCTCTTCCAATACCACTCTTGCTCTGTCAGGTCCCTTGTTAATGTACTTGAAAAGATATTTTATAGACCTTGATCTGTTACACCATTCAACATTGATATGTGCTTGGTATTTAACGATTAACTCAACATTATGGGGCACAACAAATCTATTATCCAGCTTGACGCCATTTTTCTAAAAAAATTTGGAATCATCTCTTCGCCTATAAACCGGGAATCCTCTATCATCAATTATTGTTTCATTGGTAAAAGGTAGAGGGAAGTGTTTTGAGCAACCTTCTTTTCCCATACATGGTGAAGAAGGATTAGCATAGCCACATGGACCGTGCATCATAAATTGCCCAACTGCTGCATATCCAATTGGATCTAATGTGCCATCTGGTAACTCTGCAGAGATGACGTCATCAATCTGCTTTGGAGTTTTATTCTTTGAACCAGATTGTAGGAAGAGTAATACATGAGCACGAGGTAATCCTCTCTTTTGAAATTCAATTGTGTAGATAGCTGAAAGGAATTTGAACGTTTTAATGTATATTAGTAAAAATGTAATAATTATAAATAGATATGAGGTTTATAATTTTACTAAGTGATAATATATATTTATATACTAACCTGCCATTACGGGACCAAAATATTTACCGTCTGTTAAATCCCGCATCAATTGATCAAGTTTAATTTTGAAGACCTTGGTGACAATGTCTGGTCTATCTTCAGTTTTTGCGCATGGGGTTAAATTCAGGAAAGATTGAATTTCTGGCCATTTGGGATTTGCAGTAAATGTAATAAAAAGATCGGTGTTTCCTGCCCATCTATATATTGCCATAACATCTTGGAAATTTTGGGCAATATATCGTGGCCCACCTGTGAAGCTAGAAGGTAAGACGATGCGTTTTCGAACAGAGGCAGGTTTTGTATCTCCCTTAAGAACTGCATCTTTTAACCCTTTATACAGTTCTGATCTTAGTTGTGTTTGATTTGATCTTACCCAAAGTAATCTCTCTGACTCAATGCAAGTATATGCATCAACTATAAATTGCTGGAATAACCGACCTAAAGGTTGGAGTGTTTGGCCTTCATTCATTCTCTATTTCAATCTATAAGAATAAAATTCACGCATCGTGACGGAATTTCTTTTCGTTTTTAGTCGACCTTAGTTGTTTAAGTAAGCAATATCGGTATGGAAACCATCTTCTCCGTATGGAAATAACAAAGGGTATTGCATGGCCATAAAAGATGGATGTAGTTCGCTTATTCGTTGCAATCCCTCTGATCTATGTTCCACAACTACATCTCTCTTTGTAGCAATATCATGGAGGTCTCGAACAATTAGCGCAGCAACCTCTGATGCGTTAGGTAAATTGTAGACATATGAGCTTCTTGATCGATCTCCGATAATTCTTATACGAAGATATGACAAATCTTCTTCCTTGAAACGATCACGCGCCATGCGAAAAACTTTGACTAATACATTGTGTTCATCAAACATTTCTATTAATCCTTCAACAATCTCAACGTCTAAACTCGATGAAAGGCTATCTCGACTATATACTCGGAGCCTATTGTCAACCTCATTATCAGTGTCATAAATGTAGAGTTGTGAAAATTTTGGAGCGGATCCATTTAATGGTATTAGCGAACCAATTTTATGGTAGTTTTGCCCTAAGATGCGAAAAACATAAGGACCAACTCCGTTGTTTATCGTCTTGTCCACTTTTCCACCCATTGATGTAAATGCAAACATAGAGTTATACGCCCGAATATTATCACGGAATAAAGAAGATCTTCTTCCTGATAAAGAGTTTAGCAAACTATTTAGGAAGACGGGTGCTTCTTTAACTGATGGCAATTTTATTTTTCCTTCTCGACAGCACATGGAGAACTTTATATTTTTGCGTCGTCTATGTTTCTCACTACGTTCTTCATACCACATGATGGCCGAACAATGCTCACATTTATAAGTTGGCGCACCAAAATTCCACGCAGCTGTGAATTTTTTGATAAGAAAAAATAAATATTAAATATATCTACTAATAAATTATTTTTTTAAGAAAATATATTATTTTTGTATCATAATCTTACTTCTTTGTGTTGGGAGAATATTCGGCCGCCGATTTCTTCGTTGAGTAGGATGAGCACGGTCTACAGATTTTTAATATAACATTTCAAATAACTAATTAGATTTCTCTTATAGGAATAAACATTAAATTGTTGGAGGGAAATAAAAAGTCAGTATATAAAATATTAATAAGAACCTGTATTACAAATAGCATTTTCTCTCGCAATGGCATCTCTTACGGTTTCAATGGTGTATCCACTATAGTTCCCATATGCGTTATTAGATGATGAGTTAACGATTGTTGTTGATGAAGTAACGCTACCGTCTTCATTTACAATTGATCGAGATACGGTTCTTGATTTAAAACCATTAGAACAATTCATGGCATTGGGTTGAGAAATGGGTAGATGATTGTTAAGAGTAGGTGTTCGATGTATCATCGCTCTATTTGCGTTATGACAGCTTAAGGTTTCAGAAACTCTATTACGTCTATTGAGCATAATAAGACGCCTTTGGAATCTAGCAAGTCTACCATGGTTGAGATTATCCATCTACTTAATTCACAGATATAAGTCATTAGGATTAAAAATTTAAACATGTATAAAAATTTAACAAACATGAAAAAATAACATAATAAAGGAAGATTCGAAACGCATTAACATGAAAAAGAAAATATTTTAGACAAATGGACAAAAGTTCTTTTAGGGTCTGTTTCATAGCATTATTTATGTTGACAAATATGACATTTACCTACAATTTGTTGCGTTTGGTAGCAAAATTTGCCTATACGCTATTTGCTAATGTACAACACCTACTATGCATAACATGTTGTCAAATTTTTCTTTGCTATATGGGTGCGAAATATTTGACAACAAATTTGTTAACTTAAAAACAGTTTTAATGTAAAAAATTGTTTAAATGTAGAAATTGTATTTTCGTAAAAAATGTTTTAATGTAAAAATTGGTTTTAATAAATCATGTACATTAGTTATGATGATCTAAAATAACGCATAGCTAATTGTACTTCCAAAACATAATTTAATAACGTGAAAACAATCGTAATTGAATATTGATAGGGTAAAATTTATTGTAAGACATAAATGAAATACCTGTAAAAGTCTTCTATTTGGTGATATAATCTTAGCTGATGTTGTATACCTACAGTATTTGAAACAAAATATAATATAAATGATACTATAGGTGACATAAGACATTGATAAATAAATAAATAAATAAATATGAAACGATAAACATACATTACATTCAATGGGAATTAAAGTATAAGTTAAAAAATGGATATAAACAAACTTAAGATTAATGTCGTTAAACAATTACCATAATACATAACAAATAATCATTACGTTATATCCATAAGAGTAACAAACAACACAAATAAAATAAGTTTCATAATAAAAAACAACAAACAATTTTATTCATAACGACATTGATAACATATGAGTCTTAAATAAACTCTGTACAATTGAAACTTGTTTCTGTGTAACAAAGAAATCATCAATACATAGATCTTAATAATCATCTTCATTTTCGGAAGGATCATAAGTTGAAGTATTTTCATTAGAGTCTTCAATTTCGGGCACTTCATCGACTTCAGATAGAGTATCAAGATCGTAAAATTCAATGTCGACATCATGTCGATGGGGTTCATTAACTTCAATAGCTTGCTCAAGGAAGGGGAACAAAGATAAGAATTTTTTTTTCTTCCTCTCCTCCATTTTCTTAGATTCAACAATCTTGCCATCTTGATCATAAGTACCAATGAAGGAGACACGATGCAACGATTTCAGGACGGAAATTTTTTTCTTTATTCCTGTTTTTTGGCGTTTGTTCTTAGACATCTTCATAAACTCATTTAACTCACGTGTACGACACCTTGATCGCATACGTAAATCACGGAGTGTGGGATTGTCAATGTCAATGATGTCTTTGCATTCATAGATTTTGTTTGCCTTCTTTAGCAATTCAACCTCTCTTCGAACCATTTTTCGCCTATTAACAAATGCTATAAATTAAGAAAAAAAACAAATAAGAACCTCATGTCGAACACTAATAAATTCCTTATAATTTCATATAAAAGAATTAAAGTAATTGAAAAAGCTCACATAACGTAAAACTCTTAACAGCACATAAGATTTGAACAACAAATAAAAACCAAAAAACTGAAAAAGTAAATTAATTTATAAAGTTTAAATATATGCTGTAAATTTTTTATTATTATTTTAATTAAACCAAATTTGAATAGACACCTATTTCTGTGATAACAACCAACTGGGCAAAAAGAAATTATTACTAATTATTATACCTATACAGTACAGAATCTGCTAACTAAAGTTATGAGTTTAAATAATTATTTCAAAGCACACCTCGTGGGAACCGTAGCCAATAGACGGAGTATAAGAATTTATACACAGTAACCATTAATAAATATTATTGTTTAATTTTTGGGGATATACACTGAACTAAAAAACACCCTTTGTCAATAAAAATTTAACCTAACTTTTATTTTTTGGGGATATAGATAAAAAAAAAGAGCTCAAGTAAAATCATTTTGAAACAAATGAAGAATGATTTTGACGGTCACAGCTGTATGTAGAAAAACTGAAAAAAAAAAGAATTAAAATAATTTGTGATAAAATGAAGAAGCAATGTCTACAAACGAAAACCAGTAAAAGAAGAGTAACAGAGGAACATACCGAATGAAATCAAGAGTATAGGTAGGGTTGAGAAACATCTCTTCTGTGTGTACGGCATTTATACCCATTTTGAACTTGTGTTGGTGAAAGGATTTTCGAACTTCGGTCATTGAAAACAGTTCCGAAGTTAGGTTGGGTAATCGATGAAGAGACGATTGTAAATCTTGTACACGATCAACGGCAACGAAGCCGTCTTAGAAAGTATTCAAAGAACGAAGCTCAGAAAACGGATGCTAAGAATGGAACTGACCCTAGGTTGGGTAATCGATGAAGAAACGATTGTAAATCTTGTACACGATCAACGGCAAAGAAGACATCTTAGAAACTATTCAAAGAACGAAGCTCAGAAAACGGATGCAAAGGGGGAGATTTTGTAAGGAGTTGAGTATATGGTTTGTAATGACGTGTAAGAGAGGTGTTCTCATAACATTAAATGCAAGTCAGATGTCAATCAGGTGTCAATCATCTTTAAAGAGACACCAAAATTATATTATGTTATTAGATTATTTGGCACATAATAGAGAATTATTTAAAATAATAGACCCTTTACAAACGTTGGAACCGATTCGATCTGAATTGTAAACAGTTTGGTCCCCAGCACATCTGCAGAATATTTATGATAAATTTTCATTTGTTAGTGATGATAGAGAAAATTAACTGCATCGCGCGCTTGAACAGACTGAGCTTCATCACTCTTATATGGACCCAACCAGAACAACAGAAGAGCTGGGTCCCCAAATATTGACATCTCAACATATCTTATTGTCCAGAGAATAAAGAAGAAACCTTGTAATTGGCTTTAACAGAAAAGATAGAGGCCTTTTTTGCCCCTTGAGGGGGCTCGCATGCGCTTTTAAAGGGATATGTATGATTTAATTTGAACAACTTTTTACTGTCTTGTGTCTTGCCTCCTGTAGTGAGACTTTTGGTGTATAGATTACATCAACGAAAAGGGTCGCGCAATAATTGTAATAGTAATACCCGTCCTTGAAGACTATGAACTCTCTTTAATTATTAGGATTTCTGTGATTTGCCTTTTGTCACGAATTCCCATAATTGTAATCATGGAATGGGTATGGTTGAAAGCCAAATTTGCACCATAAAACATATTATTTGCTCCCTGCTAGGTTGTCAGACCTTTATCTTGTGACTTCTCATTTTCAAGTGGCCATGTCCTTGATACTGTTGTTCTTTACTTTCCCCGATTGATAATTTTTTTCTTAATCCGTTTGATAATATTATTTATCATGATAAATGATAAATAAATTAGTATATATGATATTTGTTTATAATTTTGTGTGTTTAATAGTAAAATTTGTCTACAAGCTATATGCCATTGTACAACATCTCTTATGCATAACATATTGACAAATTTTGCTTTGCTATATGGATGAGAAATATTTGTCAATAAAGTTTTAATGTAAAAATTTGTTTTAATGTAAAAAATTAAAAATTGTTTTGAAATGAAAGCTGTTTTAATATAAAAAATTGTTTTAATGTAAAAACTGTTTTAATGTAAAAAATTATTTTAATGTAAAAACTGTTTTTTCGTAAAAACTGTTTTAATGTAAAAAATTGTTTTAATGTAAAAAATTAAAAAATATTTTAATGTAAAAACTGTTTTAATGCAAAAAATTATTTTAATATAAAAACTGTTTTAATGTAAAAAAAAAATTAAAAACTGTTTTAACGTAAAAACTGTTTTAATGTAAAAACTGTTTTTAATAAGTAGTTTTGGCGTAAAAAACTTTTTTTATATATAGTTTGTTACTTTTTTAATAAATAAAAACGGGAAGTAAAAAAGAAAAGAAAAAACTGTTTTTTTATTAAATAAGACTTGGGACGAAAATTAAAAAAAAAACATATTTATTATTATTATATATGTTAATATAGACGAAAAATGTGTTATTAAAATGTTTTGCCTAAAAAACTTGTTTTACCTCATTTGGTGTTTGATAGCCTAATGTGAAAAAATTATTTGTCTAGGCAAAATTTGTCCTAACAAATTTTGTCATGCCAACACTTTTACCACATATGTATCAAACGGACCCTAAGTTCTCTCCCTTAATGTATACAATATTGCTTATAAAATATATACGAATTTTTTTATTTTTATAAAAAATTGTAATTTATATATAAAATTTTACAATATATAAACAAATTTTAATAATATATATATGTGTTAAGTTTGCGTATACTCTAACTTATAAAATATATATTAAGGGTGGAGGGACTTTTGTGCCCAAAAAAAAATGTAAGTAGATTAGAGCAAAAAAAAAAAAAAATTTAACCATGGTCTAAATTGAAGAACTCCCAAAATTTTAAAATAAAACTGAAGTAGTAATGCTAAACTTTTTAACAAATTCTATTAACGTTTTTTTACAAATTTAAAGTAAAACTAATCAATGAGGCTGGATTACTCTTTTTATTTTATTTCTTTCCATCGTTGCTAACAAGTATCACTTTAGTTTACATGAAGAGTTAGTTACACTTGGGTCCTTCGAATATTAACCCCTCGTCACTTTATCACTCTAATATTCAGTTTTTGTACTTAATCTCGTGAACTTTAAACACGATTGCAAATTGCCCTTACCGTTAACTTTTTAAATAGAAATTTTAGTCGTGTGCGCTACACATGACCACTTTTGAGGGTATTTCTGTCACAAACAATATAAACTTTAAATGAATGAAAATTATAGAATAATTTATTTAAAAACTTAAAAATCGTCGAAAACATTTAAAAAAAGATTTCCAATAAAAAAATAGATTTCTAAAAGATAAAAAACAAATTTTCAATAACAAGAAAACATATTTCCAATAAAGAAAAAACATTTTTTTAATAAAAAATCAATAATTACAGAAAATTTGAAAAGTGCATAAAAATCGAAAAATATTATAAATAAATAAAAATCGGAAAATACAATAAAAAAATATTCATTAAAGTGAAAAAATATTTTTAAAAGACATGCAAAAAAAACTGAACAAATATTCTAAAAAGTTTGAAAAATATTATAAAAAACATATTTCCAATAACAAAATAGATTTTCGATTAAAAAAAATTCTAATAAAAACAACATAGTCAATAATTTCAGAAAATATGGAAAATGCAGAAAATATAGAAAATTTATTTTAAAAAAAAGGAAAATACATAAAAGAAAAATAGAAAAATATTCAATAACAGAAAAGGTATTGCAAGAAAACATATTTCCAATAACAAAATAGATTTTAATTTAAAAAATTGTAAAAAATCCGAATAAATATTTTAAAACGTTTGAAAAAATATTGCAAAAAATTGATTTCCAATAAAAATAAAAATTCTAGTAATAAAATAGATAAATATTCAATAATTACAAAAAATATGGAATATACTTAAATGTTTAAAGTGTTGATCAATTGTAGTAGAGAGGATAAGAATATCATAAACAATTGAAAATTCTGACAAAGGGTTGAAAATATCGTTCATGATATTTTGGAATTCAGGGAATTCAGAAGGGGCTTTCTTAAGCCCAAAAGGTAATACATTCCATTGGAAAAGTCCAAAAGGAACAACAAAGGTAGTTATACCATAAAGAACATAATGACCTCGAATAAAGAACATAATGCTCACAATTATACCATTATGAAAAACAATATAAAAATTGTGTTTCCAACGCAAAAGTGCAAATATTTTTGAAAAAATTGGACAAAAATTTTATTTGTTTATAGGACAATCCACGCTATCAAGAAATAAAAATAATTCGCACCAACAATACTTATAGTCCATCCTGGATCTCATATAAACATCATAATGATCAAAATTATACAATTATGAAACATCACAACAATAAGAAAAAATTGTTTACAACAAAAGTGTAAATATTTTTAAAAAAATTGGGCACAGTTTCCTTTATTTACAGGACTATCTACCCTGTTAAAAAAAAATAATCCAACAAATACAATACTATCACAATTATACCATTCCAAAAAAAAATATCAAATGAATCTAGTTCAATGTACACGAAAGCACAATTGATAAAATAATATTTCATTTTCAATCACAGCTTCGAAAGCCTTTGGACTCCACCATTCGAACAAAACAAATTCTGAGTTTGATCTCATCAAATCTGATCCACAAATAAAACAAATAATGTTAAAACTAAAAAAAGAAGTAATTGAAAAAATAACATTATCAGGTGATGCCAAATATTCAACATCCAACAAACTAAAATAATTTTCATTTCGAAACTGTTTTCGATGAATGAATATTATTTTGAAATGGTAAAACATAGCATATGTGACACCAACTCCAATCTTGATGATAAGAATTTGTTGTTTATATGATTGGCTGAAGTGGACAAATGAAGAAAAGATATTCGCTGTAAACTATGGACGCTTTTTCCTCTGAGTAGTTAGTAACAAAATGAGTATTTGATTGCACACCTTATGGAAAAACCCCACACGCCTCCACCTAATTTTGCAGGAAGACCAAAAGAAATATTAGTAAGACTGAGATAATGAGAAAGCACACTTGAACAAAATGAAACGACTATCAAGTTGGATCCCTGTTCTAAAGTCACCATAGAGTACAACATGAGAGATGAATCTCCTATTTTATTAGTGTTACGGGATAATAATATAAAAGTTAAGGTTGAAAAACTTATTTGTGCATTATTGGTAGAAAGGTCATAACTATTTAACAGTGCACATCGAATATATAAAACGAAGCCTATTTTATTCGGCACACAAAAACATAGACAATGTGAAAAAGGAAAAATCCCTAAATTCACCCAGGCAAGGAAAACTCTAGTCACCTTCCTTTCAATTATCTCTAGCATATTTACTATCCAGTCTCTTAATATACACTAAAAATCAATCAATGCCAAAAAAATGACTAAACATCCCTAAAACAGTGTAAACATCAGAACATTCGGTAAGCAGACCGAAACTCAAAAAATAAATATTCAGTAATTATTTGTTCCCTAAACCATGATTACATCATTATCAAAGGGACCCCAATATAAGATGATTATGCTTTAAAGGAGAAAGGTTAGAGATTCTAAAATTAGAATAGGCAAACCAAGATAATGATTGAAGGCCTCCTCTGTCTAAATGTGTTAATTACAGTCCAAAATATCATACATGCTGGTGGATTGTGAGTCGCTCCTTAAGAGATGATACAAAATGTTTCCACGTGTCCACATCCGGTGTTCGTCGAGTTTTCAAACACTTCAAAATAACTTAACAGTACCTGAGCTTTCAAGGTTTTTTTTTCTTATAATTCAGATCATGGGTGAGAAGAAAAAAGCATAATAATATGAAATATCATAGTTGTAGAACCTAGTAGTCCGACCAGCTTGCTCCTGTGGGGATGGGTTTGTGAGGGTCCGATCAATGAATATCTGCATCTCTACATAAATAAGACACATCCAATTAGCAATTAAGTAAATCATAAACATAATAATAAAAAAAGTTAGGGACAATTGAATAATTCAACGTTCGTTATTTAGTATAAGTGGTCAACTAAATCGAATATCTATAAACCAATTCAATAAATATGGAAAACAATAAGGCTCCACAAAATCACTCAACACCAAACTCAATTCTAATAAACCTATAAGTTGGAATAATCATCTAACATGATAGTACAAACTAAATGGAAAAAAAATCTAGTACATAATATAAATGTGTTAAAAATATATGTACATAATACAAATGTGTTACCATTGACCATTGTATAGAATACACATTACTATTAATATTTATTACATTTCTATATTTACAAATCATACTCTGTATGAAAATTACATTACCTGCATTGGATTACATTTTTTTCATGAAATGGCAATGAAAGAATATTTACATGTAATTGTAGGTTAACGATAAAGCAAATATGGGTTGTATCCATCTTAAGTAAAAAAAAAATTAGTTCGTGTCAAGTTTTATAACAGAGTGATATAAATCAGAAATTATAGATGGAACTCAAAAATCTAGGAGCTTGCTCCATTCAAGCAATGAAGTCTTTAATCGACTTAGCATTTTGAGCCAGCAAGTGTGCTGGTATATTTCATTCCCTTCGCACATAAGAAAATTGAATTTTGTGACCAAATTTTGACTTCGCTTTGAATGTTCTACTAGTAGATCAATCCTATTCCAAATTTTGTACCCTGGATATGACACTAAAACAATCCCCTTCTAATTTAAAATGATGAAATCTAGATCTAATAGAAAAGTTTGTTGCCTCAAATGCAGCCAACATTTCTACATATTTCACTTTTAACGGTTGATGGGTCTTTTTTGAAATTCCAGGAACAAAATCACCATGAATGACTCTAATGAGAATTCCGATTCCGCTACTTGCATTTTTCGAAAAGTTATCGTATCAAAATTTACCTTAGCAGTGTCTTCCTCCGGAGTCTCCCAGATATATCCTTCTTAATCATTCGTCGAATTTGTTTGGAAACATGCTTCTCGTTACTCTTGAAAAAACATTTATGTATGATACTGAACATGCAACCCAATCACCAACAAAACAAAACCGTTTAAAAAAATATATGGAGAGAAAAACCCTCGGGGGGAGAAATACTTTATGGGCAGAAAAAAAGAAGAAAAGAAATAGAAGTTTGAGAAGAAAAAAGTTGTTCGGGGGGAGAAATAGGCATAAAAAATAAAAATAAAATAAAATAAAAGGCAGAAAATGGATAAATACTTGAGTACCAGAGTTGAGAGAATAATCAAAGGTCACCCATTATCTTGATCTTATCAGACTTCCTTGGCACCACCATCTATATTTCATTTGGAAACACATTGACTGTTTCACTAGTGCCACGTGAACCAATGACTATCTTACACGAACCATCCTGAACCATAAATCCCAAGCATCATCAAACTACTTCAAACACAACAATTCTAATATATGAGAAAGTGTAAACAAACACAAACGCCAAACTTTTAAAATTATATAAATAACACCCTGTATGTTCAAATAACCCCCTGAACTGTGTATTTTATTGCACAGACCCCCTTCTAAGGACTTTTTTGCGACATTTTTTAGCCACCTAGGAGGTCTTTGCAACAAACTGGTGAGTTCAGTAGGTCTTGAGTTGGATATAGTTCAGGGGGTCTCTTGTAAAATCTGCAGAGTACAGTCATTTTTTCAATTTATCCTTGCATGTATTTACAACATATAGAAAAAGTAACCCGCATGGAATGCTTTCTCTTTGCCCATCCTCAATTTATTTTATATGATGGTATGACTAGTGCTCTAAATTTTGGGAATAAGCCCTGCTTCCCATTGCCAAATTCCTATCTTTTTTGACATATTTCTCTTTTTTATTAATAAAAATTTCACAAACTACCATTAAGCGTTGGTTGCACTTGTCAGAATTGATAAGGTCCAATATCTAATTCTAAACAATAAGAAAGGTTAAAATACAATTGCATAATTGATATTTCAGGTAGTAGTAGCCTAGAAGGACCAATAGTGAGACAAATAATAAATGTGTCGACTCTCTCTTGCCAAATTACTCAATATTCTAAAAAAATTAAAAATGAAAGAATGAAAACATAAATTTCAAATTGACTCATTCAAATCCAACAGATTGTGTGCCTCAATTATAATGAAGGCTACACAGTGTATGCCACATTCAATACCGCTGTGAACCTCTGTTTAGAATGAAGGCAGGTGTATGCCTCAATTTTCACCCATAAAGTGGTGCAATCAAATATGAACGTTGTAGAGGAACCATCTATCAAGCCCCCTAAAAAACGAAGTCCAAACCCCATCGTGGACAACACGGGGCCGAGTTCTAAAAAATAACCCTAACTTCAAATTCTTAAAAAACAGACCTAATTCACATATAATTGAGCAAAAAAGAGATAATTTAATTAATTAAAAGGTCACCGGGAAAATTAACATATTATAGAGTAAACGGGGCTTATTTAACGACAATCATTGCAAATAACAAAGATAAATTAACATATAATATAACAAACCTATATTTACATATTACAAACCTATATTTACATATAACATGGCTATAACATATATTAACTAATAACCCAAAACCTCTATTGCATATAACTGGAAATTCACATCTAATACCGCAAGTAACAACTCTAAATTCAAATATAATAGGGCAAAAACAGAAATTAATCGATGAACTAATAACTCAAATATAACAATCACAAAAAATAGCCCCACATTTTAATCTAAAAGGGAAAAAATAGAGATTAAAATCTTAATAAACAATATTTTAAATAAGTAGAAAATAGAGTTCATAATAGCAAAGAAAAAACCTAAATTCACATTGTTGATGTAAAAAATTAGATTATCTCTAATTATTTTAATCACAGATAAAAAATGAATAAGTAAATGAGACAAAGGTTTTTAAAGTGGTTCAGCCTTATAAGAATGGCCTACGTCCACTGTTTTTGTTATTGCTTACTGTTTGGAATTCTCGATAATAGGTTTTTACCAAGAAATTCCGAGTCCCCTTACAGTGAGGATGATACAATGTATTTATAGCCCTGAGGCTGTATATGCGAAAGAATAATACATAGCTGTCCAATAGGCGTGTACATCTGTATGATAATAATGAGCATTTAATGCACAATCATCCTCTTGATTATCCGGATATGAATGCTTTGTACGAGATGCAGCTCGGACTGTCTAAGATGCTCGGATCGCCTAAGTAGCTCAATATACATGAGTTTCTCGGTATAATAAAGTTCCTCGGAGAACACTTGTCGCTCGGAGCGCCCCAGTTGGTCGGGAAGGTTGAGCTCCTCGGAGTCAAGGTGTTGTTCAAAAGATGTTTGCGGGTGCCATGTAGATTGACACGTGTCTCCACTTAATTGATCCACGTCAGTAGGCTAAATTTGGTATCAACAGAAGCCCCCAATGTTTCATTGTTTGATGCTGAAGAAAAGTATGGAACATTCTGCTGCCTAGACTTTCAGTTTTTATGGATTTTAGACAAACTTTCGTTGTACATAACTCCTTTTTTGAGTGCATAGTATCAGGCTTTTAAAGTATTTTTAAATTTCGATAACCGCTTCGTTTTTCGTGCCCTTTTCTTCTTTTTTGCCACCAGGTACGCAATCTTCCATCCTAGTAATCATTGTTCTTCTCTATTCCCTAGGTAAAGTATTTAAACGCTTCAGAAAATTCGATTGTCTTTTACTTTTTCAAATCTGCATCTTAAAACTTCTTCATTTCTTCTCTATCTTGTGCGTTCCTTTCTTCCATTGTTCGTTGTCAACTGATCCACCCTTTTTCCTATAAGATCTTCTTCCTTCTCTTTTATTTTCTTTGTTTATCATGGTTTACCTTGTTGAGTCACTTGATAAATTTCGTTCTGATTTTTCTATTCCTTCATGGGTCATATGGGAAGAACTTTCTGAACCTTCTAACTATTTTCGTTTGGCTGAGGGACATTGGTTCCCCAGTCTCTTTGTGGTCGAATGTGGCTTTTCTTTTCCTCCAAATCCTCTGTGTTTGGAATTCTGTCAATATTTTGATGTTGTACCTGCAAAAATAGCTCCCAATATATGGACAATAGTTAATAGAGTCCATAGGTTAAATCAGATTCATGGAACCCGTTTAGGAATTTCAGAAATTATGTTTTGCTATAGATGGGCTATCAGCGATAGTACTTTTTATTTAAAAACTAGTTTTTTAAATAGGGCTTTAGTTGTCAATCTCCCAGATTCCAACAGGGATTACTTCGAGCATGGGGTTGTTATGAAAAATTAGCAACATGCTCCGTTAAATGGAAATGATGTATATCAGGGTCCTAGATTCCCTCCCTATGGCAATGGGATAGGTTATTTTTATTTTATTTTATTTTTGAAATTATGCTTTCTTTATGTTCGATAAAATGCGTCATTGACATTTCAATTTTTGTTTATTTGCAGTTGACAGCAAAAGAAAATCTCCAAAGGAGACAGAGGTTAATTTAAAGCATTTGAAACTTATCTGGAGTTTGCACCAAACCGTTGCTGACGAACACATTAGATCAGCCTCTTACTTCTTGCAGTACAAGAGCTACACTTCATATTTTACTGCTCGTCCAGTGGTGAGTGACATCAACCCAGTACTAGCTTCTAAAGGTTCTTCCCCTGAATCGAATATTCCCCTCAGCATCAGAATGAAGAGACGAAAAGCTCCCTCCTACTTTGACAAATCAGATTCTGCCTCTGTGGAGGCAAAGAGAAATAAGAAAGATGTCCCAGAAGAAGGGACAAGAAAAATTGATGCACCCCCTCCAGTTGCTGCTAAGAAAGTTGCCGAGAAGCCCCCTGTGGCTCCGAGCAAGGTTGTTGTTGTTTCTCCTCCAAGCGAGGTTATTGTTATATCACTAACCAAGACAACATCCTTGGTTGAGAATGTTCCTTCTCCTACGAGGAAATTCAAGAAAAGTTCCTTTGATAAATTGGTTGAATCCATCTCTCAGCCTATAACTGCTGGAAGTGGTGTTCCCACTTTTGTTGCTCCGAGCTCTGCCATGAGCTCGGTGAAGTCTTGGATTATCCCCGAGATCCAAGGTATTAAAGATAGTCTTTCTCGGGATAGAGTTACCACCTTGGAAGCTCAACATATTTCCTCAGTAAGTATTAATAATCTAAACTTTCATTTTTCAATGTTATGTCCCTGCACTAACTTATAATTATTTTCTTTCCTCAGCTAGTAACCTGTTTCAATACTATTCTGAAAAAGGATGAGGCTATTAAAGTTACGAGCTCCTCGGGAGGTGTGGAGGAAGATTTTGTAAGTGTGACTCAGTCATCAACTCAAGTCTATAGAGCAAGAAAAAGACCGAGCTGTGGAGGCCTCCCAGGAGTTGGAGAGGAAAATAAAAGAATTAGAGAAGAAAAATAATGAGCTTGAGGAGAAGCTCAAGAACACTAAAGAGCTTGAAAACAAGCTTAAGAAATCTGAAGAGGAAGTTGTTAGACTTCGGGATGTTGATCGTCAGAGGCAGGAGATAGAAGGGAAGATGAAGGCTGCCGAGGAACTTCGTACTGAGAGGATTTCCTTGGAGAAGGCGAAGAGAAAACTTACAGTTAAAAAGTCCTTTAGCACTGGCTGGGACAAGGGTTGGAACAAAGTCCTAGCTGCTATGTCCTATCAAATGGAATTTGCTAGCCTCAAATATTTCAGGGATGGATGGGTTGCTTCTCTTCAGAAGTTAAAAGTCTCTGAGAGTTCTGAACTTTTTCAGTGCAATGTTCATGGTCCTCCTCCCTCTCCTGGAGAACAAGAAGAGGATGAAGCTGCCTCTGAAGAATCTTCAATGATGATTGGGGATCAGGTCCCTACTGTTGAACTTTGCTACGAGCAACTCCAACCAACCATTATTCCTATCGATCAACTACTCGTGTCCACCGAGCACCCAACCTCTTTCTTGAAGTCTCCCGAGGAAGTTATATGGAATAAAGAGAAGGTGTAGAGTAGCTTCGGTGTTTATTTTGTCACTTTATTGGATGTAACCTCAACTTTTGTATTTCCTTTTATGATGAAATAAAAATTCAAACTTTTGGTTATTTATCTTGACTTATTCCTCTTCTTGCTCTGTCTACATTCTTATTAATTCTTTTTATCTCTTTTCTTTACTAGTTTATAGCTAGAATGGAGCTCTTGTCAGCCCATGATACTGAACTGATGGAAAAATGCAATGACTACTTTAAGGCTGGCCATGCAGATCTGAATGAATCTTAAATCATCGACATCCTCAGCCCAGATGCTTCTGAACGAGCAGTCGAAGCCTACCAATATTTGAAATTCTTACTCGACCGTGCAGTTGCCAACAATGTGGCATATTATGAGATGATTGAAGATCTCCAAGGTACCCTCGAGGAACTCCAATAATAATATAAGGAATCTTCTGCCCTTTTGCATCAGGGGTATGAGAAAAAATATCAGCAATTAAATGTTGACAAAGGGTATGATAAGTTCATCGCTGCTTACGAGAAGAAGGATAAACTTCTAAGGGTTGAGGTCGAGGAGCATAGGCAAATCATGAAACTGCTGGAGCAGGAAAATAATAACTTACGAGGAGATATATCTCAACTAAAATCTGCAGCATCTACCTCGGGAGCTTTGGTCCCTGTCAATGACGAAGGTTTCTCTTTCTTGAAGGTCAAAAATGCCAACTTGAGAGATGAATTGGAAACCTTAAAGAGGAATGGACCCTTTACCTCTGCTCGCGGATGAGCAAGAGCTTCTCGGGGACGAGCAAGGGCTACTCGGGTTACTGTTGAAGAACAAAGAACTCAATCAGCCTTGGAGAATCAGGCCTTCCAGTTAATGGCGAAGAATCAAGCATTAGCTGAGATGTCCAAGAAGATTCTGAACCTCAACAAGCAACTTTCTGCACAAAGCTCTGCCTTGGAGAATAAAGAACTTTTAGCGAAGAACCTCCACGAAAAACTGGAGAGGTTAACCTATCAGTTTCATAAATAGCCCAGAGAGTTTTGGATGGCTGGTTATAATGAATCCCTCAGACATATCGATGATCGGATCCAGAATTCAAATAACAAGGATTACAAGCAAGGATGGATGAATGCACTGGGGTGTTACAGTTGGAACAGGGCCATTATCTCTGGGATTACTATGACCCTAGGTTGCTCGAGTTTCCAGTGCCACCTTTCAAACTTGATATGAGCTGGATTCTTTCTCGGGCAATTCCTCAGTGCCTAATCTCCAAGTATCTCGGTGACTACAGTCTTCATTTTAATTTTGAGATATCTCGCCCGGAGCACTTGCTTGATCGGCCATCCGTGATGAATGTCAGGATGCTTAGAGACATGAACTTCATAAATTCTCCTTATGCCTTGGATGATCCTCCTGCTGGAGTAGAACCTATTTCAAAGGCAGAGGGGAAAAAGCCAATAGAATAGGATCTTTCATGTAATATTTCCTCATGTAATTTGTAATTTGTTTTCTATGTAACTTGTTTTGATTTTAATGAATTTTTTTTAATTTTCCCTGCAATATTGATTGTCATTACTTAATAAAACATTTATTTTATTCATTGATGAGTGTGTAAAAATGTCCCGTGTTATTTTAAATTGCCGACCAACAGGAGTTGGTGAAAATTTATTGTTAACTATCCTGAGTTGGTAATAGTTATTTGACAACCAACTTTTGATATATCACAAGTAAAGAAATTTTGTTTTATTTTTTTATTATAGTGACCTATCACTTTTTAATTCTAAGCCATGAAACGACTTTCGTCCCATGATCCTACTTTGTTTAACCAATTGTTCCCGACCAATCGGAGTTGGTGGATTTCTATTCCCGACCAACCGTAGTTGGTGGATTTCTATTCTTGACCAACCGTAATTGATGGATTTTTAATTCCCGATCAACCGTAGTTGGTGGATTTTTATTCCCGACCAACTGTAGTTGATGGATTTTTAATTCCCGACCAACTGTAGTTGGTGGATTTTTATTCCCGACCAACCGTAGTTGGTGGATTTTTAATTCCTGACCAACCGTAGTTGGTGGATTTTTAATTCCCGACCAACCGTAATTGATGGATTTTTAATTCCCGACCAACCGTAATTGATGGATTTTTAATTTCCGACCAACCGTAGTTGGTGGATTTTTATTCCCGACCAACCGTAGTTGGTGGATTTTTAATTCCCGACCAACCGTAGGTTGTGGATTTTTATTCCCGACCAACCGTAGTTAGTGAATTTTTATTCCCAATCAACCGTAGTTGGTGTATTTTTAATTCCCGACCAACCGTAGTTGGTGGATTTTTATTCCCGACCAACCGTAGTTGATGAATTTTTAATTCCCGACTAACCGTAGTTGGTGGATTTTTATTTTTATTTTGGACTTGATGCGACTTGATGCGTAGTGTGTATAGCACTAGTATTCCGAAAAAATTTCAACAAAAGGAGAGAATTGGGTAAACATCCAAAACTTTATTCATATTGAAGAAAATTGCATTACATAGGGATTGAACTGCTAATAATATTTGCGCAGATGCTCTGCGTTCCATGCATTCTTGAACTCTTCTCCTTCTAAGGTTTCAATCCTATATGTCCCTAGTCGAACAACCTATGTTACTCTGTAGGGCCCATGCCAGTTATCTTCTAGTTTATTGTGCTTTTGAATTACTTTCTTTAGCACATAGTCTCCTTCCTTCAGATCGCACTTCTTTACTCTCTTGTTGTAGAACATAGCTGTTCGTTGTTGGTATGCAGCATTCCTGATTGTTGCTTCTTCTCTAACTTTATCGAGCATATCAAGGTCTAATCTTCTCATCAAGTCACTGATAGGAGAATTGAAATTTAGCACCCTGTGTGTTGGGAGACTTAGCTCGGCAGGTATAACAGCTTCACTTCCAAATGCCAGCATGTATGGAGATTCTCCTGTTGCTGCTCGGGGTGTAGTACGATAAACCCACAGTACAGAATGTAGCTCGTTGATCCAATTTGCCTTTGCATCATCCAGTCTTTTCATCAAACCATTCAGCAGTGCTCTGTTTGTCACCTCAGTTTGTCCATTACTCTGGGGATGGCCTGGTGCAAAGTGGGTTTTCAATATATTCGACTGATGACAATACACAGTAAACTCCTCGTTGTCAAATTGGGTTCCATGATCAGTAATGGATGCATGGGGAAGACCATATCTAAAAATGATATTCTTCCAAATAAATTGATACACCTTGTCATATGTCATTTCAATGAGAGGCTCAGCTTCCACCCACTTAGTAAAATAATCCACCACGACTACGAGATATTTAAATCTTCCTCTGGTCATTGGAAGTGGCCCGACCAAGTCTATTCCCCACATGGAAAATGGCCAAGGGGAAGTAATGGGTGTTAACAATGCTTAGGGAGTTCTTCGGATAGAGGAAAATCATTGACATTTATCACATTTTTTGGCATAGGTTATACAATCAGCCCTCATCGTTGGCCAATACTATCCTTGCGTCATTATTCTTTGCAAAAGCGTCCGACCAGCTACATGGGCTCCACAGGACCCTTTATGGACCTCTTCAATTAAGTCCTTCACCTCGGAGGGATGCACACATCTTTGCAAACCTTCTATAATTCCTCGTCTATAGAGAATACCATTAGTTATTACATAACGAGCAGCTTTAAACTTCAGTTTCTTGGCTGCGAGTTTATAAGTTGGTAAAACCCCTTCTTCAATATATGCCTTGATGGTATCTATCCAAGATGGTTTTAAATCAAGGGTAATAAAGTTGATCATCAGATCTTTGTCGATGCTCCTACTGGCCAAAATTTCTGTTGGGATTATTCTTCCTAGCTCGGTGCGTGTGGCTGAGGCTAATCGAGCTAAAGCATGTGCTCTTGTATTCTCCAATCTTGGTGTTCTAATTAACTGCACTGCGTTAAAGTTCGATACAATCTTCATGGATTTAGCATAATACTTGATCATCAATTCTCCCTTTGTTGCGTACACTCCTAGCATTTGATTTATGATCAACTTTGAGTCACTGAATATAATGACCTGCTCTGCCCCCATGGTTTTTACTAAACTAAGACCTGCAATCATAGCTTCATATTCAGCCTCATTATTAGAAGCCTTGAATTGAAAGCGCATAGCATACTCCACATCGATATCATCCGGGCTGTTTAAAACAATCCCTGCTCCACATCCTGTACTGCAAGATGAGCCATCCACATACAGATTCCATATAGGTACTTTATCCTCAAATTTTTGATCGAATAAAGTTCCTCGATGGAATATTTATTGCTTTTTTATATCCTCCCCTAGCACTTTTTGGTGCTCGTCGACCATCTCCTCTTGCTCGTCAACCGACTTAAGTTGGTTGGAGTTTAAATTTGATGATCCTGTAACATTCACAGGTTGGTCGGTATTCAGCTTCTGCTCCTCGGAGGTGTCAGGATAAGTGAATTCTGCGATAAAATCTGCTACTGCTTGCCCTTTAAGCGACGATCTAGGCTCATAAACTATGTCATATTCACCAAGTTCTACTGCCCAGTACATCAATCTCCCTAATTTTTCTAGTTTATGAAGAGCTTGCCTCAATGGTATATCAGTATACACCACTATGATATGAGCTTGGAAGTACAACCTCATTCTTCTACTTTCTTTGATCAACGCTAGCGCCAACTTTTCCAGTCTTGGGTATCTGATCTATGCTCCTCGGAAGGCCTTGCTAGTGTAATAAATTGGTTTTTTCACTCCATCCTACATTCTTATCAATGTCGAGCTAACTGCATTCTCCGAAACTGCCAGATACAAGTACAATCTTTCTCCCATCACTGGCCTGGACAACAGTGGAGGTGCTCCCAGGTATTTCTTCAATTCTTAAAAGGCCTTATCGCATTCATCATTCCATTAAAACATTTTTCAGAGTGTTTTGAAGAATGGGAGGCATCTATCAGTTGCTCGTGATACAAATCTATTAAGTGCTGTAACTCGCCCTGTGAGACTTTGCACTTCCTTCTTCATCGTTGGAGATCGTAATCCCAATAGAGCCTTGATCTTTTCAGGGTTTGCTTCAATACCTCGTTGGTTGACAATATACCCGAGGAACATGCCTTCTCGTACTCCGAATATGCATTTGGTAGGTTTCAACTTCATTTGATATTTATCTAGTTGATCAAAGGTCTGACCTAAGTCAATTAGATGATCAATAACTCTCTTCCTCTTCGTCAGCATATCGTCAACATAAACTTCCATATTGTAACTTATTTTCAATGCAAACACCTTGTTCATCAGCCGCTGATATATTTCACCTGCATTTTTCAATCCAAAAGGCATAACATTATAACAATAAGTTCCCCTAGGTGTAATAAAAGAGGTACTCTCCCTGTCTTCAGGTTTCATTTTATTCTGGTTATAACCAGAATAAGCATCCATGAAGCTCAATAACTTGTGTCCCGAGGTAGCATCCACTAATTGATCAATTCGGGGCAAAGGAAAATGATCCTTTGGGCATGCCTTGTTGAGGTCGGTGAAGTCTACACACATCCTCCACTTGTTATTCTTCTTCTTCTTCACCATCACCGCATTTGCTAACCAGTCTGAATATTTGACATCTTTAATAAAGCAATCTTTTTGGAGCATCTCGACCTCCTTTTGTATAGCTTGGTTCTTTTCGGGGCTGAACACTCTTCTTCTCTGCTTCACTGGCTTGATTTCCTTGTTCACATTGAGCTTGTGACATAAGAAATTTGGGTCTATCCCTGATATGTCCTCATGGCTCCATGCAAAAGTTTGTTTTCTTCTTTTTAGGAAGACTATCAATTCCTATTTTAGTGAGGCATCCAATGACGAACCTATTTGAGTTGTTCGTTCCGGGTGCTCGTCGTCCAGAATGGCATTTTCAGTAGCTTCCACCACCTGGCCTTTTACGAGCTGCGACTCGTCTCTAGGATCTAATGTTTTAATTTCTACACCTTTATCCACTTGATATGTAGTAGTCTTTTTCCTATATTCCTCCAGTTCTTCCTGCTCGGCAGATGAATAGTAGCATTCCCGAGCTAATTTTTGGTCACCCTTCATAATTCCTACTCTAAAATTGGTTGGAAATTTTAGGCATTAATGTACAGTAGATGGTACTGCTTCGAACTTCTTCAAACCTACCCTTCCCATGATGATATTGTAGGCTGATTGAACATTCTTATCCATCATGAAAAAGCGCACTCTTTCTGTTCGACAAGCAGTCCATGTACCGATGAACATATCCAACTTGATCGTCCCAAGTGGAAACACTTTCTCGCCAGTAAAACCGAGGAGGGACCTGTGATAAGGCTCCAACTAAGACAACTTCAAATTTAAGCTGTTAAAGCATGAGTAGAACATGATGTCTGTTGATCTTACATTATCCACCAGTACTCTTGAGATCATTACTTCCATCATCCTCATTTTGATCACCAATGGGTCATCATGAGGATATAGCACTCCTACAAGGCCGTTCTTAGAGAAACTGATGACCATTTTATCTTTGTTCACCTTCCTCGGGCGATCATCCTCAGCTAAATTTATTCATTGAATGTATGAATAATCTTGGGCCTCATTGAGGTAAGCTTTCCTCTCTGCAGTAAGGTCTCCACCTCCTGCATCTCCACCTGTAATAACATTACAATCAAATGATCCAAAACGAATTGAAAATACCTCACGCTCTGGCTGTCTTGGTCTTTTGGGGAGATTGGGGTCGTCTTCTGGGTTACCTTCATGATCTCTTTTCTTGTCTTCTTTTGCTCGATAAGGAAATCTAGACCTTTGTCTTGTTCGATCGTTGCTCTTCCCGTCATTTCTATGATCAACATACTTGGACAGCTTTCCTCGTCTGATTCATTTTGAAGAGCTATGCAATTTTTGGTCATACGACCATGGTCTTTATGGAACTCACAATATTTGGCCTTATTCCTCTCTGTCAGGATCTGTCTTCATTTTCTCTGGCCAGTTTAGCTCCTCGATGTTCTTGATTTCTTCCAGAACGTGGTTTATGTATACTTTCAAAGGAGTATAATTTCCAAATTTCTTCGTCATTTCCCATGATGGCTTTGCTTTTGACTGCTTGTTACCACCATTGTTCTTTTGCTCCTTTTTCTCAACCTTCTCGAGCTTAACTTTGGTCTCCTTAGTGTCCACGTTCTTCTTTGCAGCCATAGCTTCGTCGGCATTCATGATTTTAGCTGCTTTCGCCATTAGTTCTGACATGGTTCTAGGCGGGTCTTTAGCCAAAGTGTAGTACAATTTATTTGGCAACAGTCCACTCATCAGAGCAGTAATTATTTTCTTCTCCTCGTAATCAATAACTTCGAGCTTCTCGTTATTGAAACGAGTTATATAATCCCTGGTGCTCTCACCTACTTTTTATCTAACACTTAACAAGTTTGCTACTCGTTTAACTGGTTTTGCGCCAAAACAGAAATTTCCAATGAAGAGCTCGGCCAGTTGAAAGAAAGTTAAAATCTTCCCCCGAGGAAGATTATTGTACCATATTTGAGCAGATCCAGTAAGAGTTCCCGAAAATTCCCTGCATCTCATCTCATCTGGCCCAGCATAGATATCGGCAGCAGCTTGTTATTGTTTTATATGAAGGACAAGGTCAATTTTTCCATTATATTTAGGAGTCACAACAGGTGCTTTGAACTTTAATGGTGTGGGAAAATCCACAATTTCCTGGATAAAAGGTGTCCCTTGGACAAAAAGTTCTTTATAGAGGATTCTTGGCCTTAGCCATTTCCCCTAGTCTATCCTCCAAACTTTGAATAGAGCCTTTCCTTGCGTCATTTCCCTCCTTGGGCCTGTTGGTTCGAGCAACTGATCGTGTTGAATTTGCTTCCTGGGATCTTTCATTACGAGCGGTTGGTCGTGATTGGGCAGAACCTTCCTTTAGATCGGATGGTCGTCGAAACTTCCTCGACATGGCCTTGGGAGGATTTTTATTCCTCCTAGGGCCCAAATGATCAAATGGAGAAGCCCTACTTAATATCTCCAATGCACTAGTCCTTTCTGGAGAGAAAGTGATATTTTGTTCAGTATCTGTAGCTCGTACTGATGAAGTTCGACCAGGTTGATAAGAGAAATCATTAGATCTCTCAGTGCGGTATGAATGGGTATGTCTAGATTGAGATTCCTCTGAGAGTAACGTTCACCTAGAAGGTAACCAGATATTTCTTTGAATGCTTCGTTGTCCTGAATGGGTATATACTCCACCCTGGACAGTTTGTATGAGTTGTCGCATAGTTTCTTGCATGGATGTTTGTCCTTGGGCTAAGTTAGCCATTATTCTGGACAGATCTTGGAAATTTGGAGGAGTGGATAGATTTGGAGGAATCCCGACATTTCAATTGCTGGATTCTGGATGATCATCCATTGATGACAAATGATTTTGGTAAAAAAAAATGAAAATTACAGTCGTTTCCCACAGACGGCGCCAATCTGTTGATGTAAAAAATTAGATTATCTCTAATTATTTTAATCACAGATAAAAAATGAATAAGTAAATGAGACAAAGGTTTTTAAAGTGGTTCATCCTTATAAGAATGGCCTACGTCCACTGTTTTTGTTATTGCTGACTGTTTGGAATTCTCGATAATAGGTTTTTACTAAGAAATTCCGAGTCCCCTTACAATGAGGATAATAAAATGTATTTATAGCCCTGAGACTGTATATGTGAAAGAATAATACATAGCTGTCCAATAGGCGTGTACATCTGTATGATAATAATGAGCATTTAATGCACAGTCATCCTCTTGGTTATCCGGATATGAATGCTTTGTACGAGATGCATCTCGGACTGCCTAAGCTGCTCGGGCCGCCTAAGTAGCTCGGTATACATGAGTTGCTCGATATAATAAAGTTCCTCGGAGAACACTTATCACTCGGAGCGCCCCAGTTGGTCGGGAAGGTTGAGATCCTCGGAGTCAAGGTGTTGTTCAAAAGATGTTTGCGGGTGCCATATAGATTAACACGTGTCTCCACTTAATTGATCCACGTCAGCAGACTAAATTTGGTATCAACACACATATAATATGGCAAAAACATAGATAATTAATTAATTAATTAACTTGAATTTGAATCATAAACATATGGGTATTTGTAGCATCCATGGTTCCACACCTTCTTCCCTCACTGGAAAAATGTACACCAAACTTCTTATCAACCCCACACTACACGGCTAAAGACATTGAGGTTTTGCCCACCACGAAAGAGGGCGAAGATGCCCCCTTGAAAGAGAGTGAAAATGACGACACTAGTGAGCCTGAAGTCATAGTGAAACCTCCCACCTCCATACCATTCCCTCAATGGTTGGCTACACCCCAAAAGGGAGCCTCCGACAAAGATGTGCTAGATGTCCTTAAGCAAGTAAAGTTGAATTTGCCATTTCTCGATGCCATCCAGCAAATTACTGCCTATGCCAAAGTAATTAAAGATTTATTGACGGTGAAAGAAGGCTAAAGGTTAAAAAGAACGTATTTTTAGCACAAATGTCAACTTCGTTCTACTTAACAACCTCCCACCAAAGTTTAAAGATCCGAGTGCACCCACAATTTCGTGCATTATTGGGGAAAATCGAATAGAAAAAGCCTTGCTTGATTTAGGGGCGAGTGTCAACATTTTTTCCTACTCCATATATAGGAAACTCGATTTGGGTAACCTTAAACCCACATGAATCACTCTCCAACTAGAGGATCGCACACTGAAGATACCTCGAAGGATTATCGAGGACATGATAGTCCAAGTGGACACATTCTACTTCTCGGTTGATTTTATCATTTGGGACACGTATCCCTCTATCCATTCTAGCAATCATGCGCCCGTCCTTCTAGGCCACCCATTCTTAGCTACGGCTAACTCTTTGATCAATACACGCAATGGGCAAATGAAACTTACTTTCGGGAACATGACCCTCGAGACAAACATTTTCAATATTGCTAAACAAGTGGGTGAAGAAGATGAAATTCATGCGGTCGATCTCATAGATGAGATAGTGGAAGAGCACATAAAGGAAACTATTGGTGGTGACGCCTTAGGAACATTGCTTGTGAGGAGTGATGAGATCGAGGGTACCTATACCGACTTTGAGCGAGAAGTAGAGGGGTTAAAAGCGCTATTAGACCAGAGAGCGTCGAATGAGGACTTGAGAGAGATTAATTGGGTTTATGGATCATAGGAATTACCCCCGAGGGAGTCATGCATGATCCCCCCTAAAGAAAAAATTCCCACCTCGAATTAAAGAAACAACCCTCTAACGTAAAATATGCTTATTTGGGGGAGGATGAGACATTTCCTGTTGTTGTCTCCTCGAGCCTAGATAAAGAGAAAGAGGGTAAATTACTAGAAATCTTGAGGAAGCACAAAAGTTATTTTGGTTGGAGCATTGCAGATTTGAAAGGTATAAGTCCCTTGAATTGTACCCATAAAATCTACCTCGAGGACATGAAGCCCTCGAGGGAAATGCAAAGAATATTGAACCCCATAATGAAAGAGGTCATACGAGCCTAAATTATTAAGTTATTGGATGCCGGAATCATCTACCCAATCTCGAATAGCAAATGGGTGAGTCCTATCCAAGTCTTCCTGGAGAAGTCGGGAATGACTGTGGTCTAAAATGCCAAGGGTGAGTTAATTCCCCAACGTACCACCACTGGGTGGAGTATTTGAATTTATTACCAAAAACTCAATGTGGGCACAAGGAAAGATCATTTCCCCTTACCATTCATCGACTAAATTCTAGAGAGAGTAGCGGTACACCCATATTATTTCTTTCTCGATGGTTATTCCTGATATAACCAAATAGAGGTAGATGTTCTCGTTCGAGAAAAGACGACTTTCACATGTCCCTTTGGCATGTTTGCCTACAAACGTATGCCATTTGGATTGTGTAATGCGCCCGTCACCTTTCAAAGGTGCATACTTAGTCTCTTTGGCGACATGGTTGAAAGAGGACTTGAGGTATTTATATATGATTTTAGTATTTTTAGCCCCTCTTTTGACCTTTGTCTTGCAAATCTTGAAAAACTCCTCGCCCGTTGTATGGGAAAGAACTTAGTGCTTAATTGGGAAAAATGCCACTTCATGGTTATGGAAGGAATATTTCTTAGACACATAGTGTCGTCCAAGGGAATCGAAGTCGATAGGGACAAAATAGATGTCATAGCCGAGATTCCCCCACCTAAATCACTAAAAGATGTGTGATCCTTTTTGGGCCATGTGGGGTTTTATTGAAGGTTTATCAAGGATTTTAGTTCCATCGCTAGACCTTGAGTAACCTCCTTACGAAGGATGCCCCCTTTGAGTGGAACGAAGCATGCCAAGGTGCTTTTTATAAATTAAAAATCATTCTTGTTTCTGCTCCCATCATGAAAGTTCCCGATTTATCGCTACCATTCGAGCTTATGTGTGATGCAAGTGATTATGCAATAGGGGTTATTTTGGGCCAGAGAAAGGATATGAAAGATCGTGTCATCTATTACGCTTTCCGCACTTTATAACCGGACCACAACTTAATTACTCCACCACATAGAAAGAATTTCTAGCATTAGTGTTTGCCCTTGACAAATTTAATTTGTACCTCGTCGGTTCATCCATCACATGATTTACTGACCACGAGGAGCTGAAATATCTCCTTGCTAAGAAAGATGCCAAGGCATGCCTCATAAGGTGGATCTTACTCCTATAAGATCTTAATCATTTCATTAAAGACAAAAAGGGGTAGAAAACGTCATTGACGATCATTTGTCCCGACTCTCGTCTGACGTGCCTAGTGATCCCATACCCATAGACGAGTATTTCTCAGATGAGCAACTATTTCCCACCTCTTCTCTTCCTTGGTTTGCGAACATAGCTAACTATCTTATCACGGGAGCCATCCCTCTCAATTGGACACTGCAAGAAAGGAGGAGGTTCATTACTTGGTCTCACATGTTTTTCTATGACGATCCATTTCTATTTAAATATTATGCATACCAAATCATCCAATGTGGTGTACCAAATGACGATACTCATCGTCATCCGTTTCTGTCATACGAAAGCATGTGGAGGCCAGCTTTCCACAAATAATATAGCCGCTAAGATTCTTCAAAGCGAACTCTATTGGCCCACACTCTTCAGGGATGTGAACGCTTACTATAAATGATGCGATAGATGTCAAAGGATGGGAGCTATCACCCGATGAGACATGATTCCATTAACCCCTATAATCGTCATCGAAATATTTGATTGTTGGGGTATTAACTTCATGGGCCCTTTCCCTACGTCCTTTGGCTTCCTATACATCCTTGTTGCGGTAGATTACGTGTCTAAATGGGTAGAGGCCATAACTACCAAAATGAATGACAATAAAGTGGTGATTGAGTTCTTGCAAGAACACATACTTTCTCGCTTCGGTGCTCCGAAGGCAATAATTAGTAATAATGCAATAGGACATTTGAAAAGATTATGAGAAACTATGGAGTTGTTCACAAGGTCAGAACAACTTATCACCCTCAAACGAGTGGGTAATCCAAGCTAACAAATCGTGAAATCATAAAAACATTCTTGAAAAAACCATCGATCAAAATCGAAAAGATTGGTCCCTTAGATTGAACGATGCGCTATGGGCTTATATAACCGCATACAAGAACCCCCTTGGGATGTCCCCATTTCTCTTTGTCTATGGCAATCCATTCCATCTCCCCATGGAGCTAGAGTGCAAAGCTTATTGGGAAATCAAGAGGTTGAGTTATAGTTTGGATAAAGCCGGAAAAGCTCGTAAGCTTTGATTGAACGAGTTGGAAGATATGCATAATTATGCATACGAGAACACTAAGATTTCCAAAGAACGGATGTCACTTACACATGATAAGAAGAACCGACACAAGGAGTTTCATTCGGGGAAAAAGGTGCTTATCTACAACTCTAGGCTACATTTATTTCTCGAGAAATTTCGGTCGAGATGGACTGGTCCATGCATTGTGAGAAGTGTATTCCCCCAACAAGTGGTGGAATTGGAATATCCAAAGTGGGGAGATACATTTAAAGTTAATGGACAATACCTAAAGCCATATCTAGAGTAGTATGTGGAAGAAGCCGACATGATCTCGTTATCAAACCCCGTTTATGGGGTTGAGTGAGCTATAACGGAGAGGTCGTCGTACCCCCGACATGTATGGGGTGACTCTTGTTTACACTAGCTAGAGTTAGGATAGGGTCGTTAGGAGTCCGTAAGTGTATGTATTGAGAGGATAGGAGTTCAAACACACGTTTCATGAGGGCATGGGAATTTTTAATGGAGTTACTTCACTTGAATAATTACGAGAGGGTTCAAAAAATCAAGAGTGAAAGAATTCATGTTTAGAAAATGAGAAGAGAGTTTCTGTACAAGGTGAACCGAACCGATACCCATGTATCGGATCAGTTCGGTTTGGAAAAATTTGAAATAAAAAAAATAGGGGAACCGGACCGGTTCGCCCCTGGAATCCTGACCGATTCTCCCTCTGTAGATTTATATCCCTTACCTAGGTTCTTCCCCCTTACTCCAATCTCTTCACTTCCCTCCTATTAAAATTTTCCCCTCCATTCTTCCCCATTTTTCCCTCCAAATACTCAACCCCTCCCACCCACACTAACTATAAATATACCCACTCTCCCGCCCCTTTCTCCACACTCTAGCCACTTCCCTCACATACATACTATCTCTCTCTCTCTCTCTATCTCTATCTAGAAGCACCAAGATTTCCCATGGCCAACTGAGCTCTCCCCGCCAAATACACCTCCACCTAAGTCCTCCCCAATGGTAACGGGGTCTTTCGTTCTCTCATCGAGCGAATATGGTGCGAGCGGTTTCTCAGCTCCTCCCATAAACTCCATACTGAGCAACTAGTTAAATGGAATGAATTACCCCCTTCTGTCACCAACATTTTTTGCCCAAGTGGGTGGTGCCGGTTTCTCAACAAGCCCCGCAATATGGTCTGAGAAGAGGATGTTAGGTCTTTCTATAGCTCTCTCTCCTGCCCGGGTGAGTTCGGGGACCAAGCTTTTGTTGATGGTCATCCCATACCCTACTCCTTGAATATTTTGTCCCGAAAGCTTACCGCCAATGGGGTTCCAGTCCCGGACCGATTTGATTACCCAACTAACGTCACACCCATTCCCAAAAGTACTTGCTCGCCCGACTTTCACTCGGCGAAAATTGGGTGCGGGAAACTTTTCCTGTGGGAAGCGTAAATGATAAGGCCCGAATCACCTTCCACATTTTTTGCGCTAACCTACTCCAAACTTCAAATGATTCGGTGATACAACCTCGCCAAACTACACTCATCTACCACATTTTTTATCCCAGCACTACCATTCACCTTGGCCGCACATTCTACGCTGATATCCTTTATGCGACCTTGGATCAAAAGGGTAAGGCCTCTATCCCATATCCCCGCCTCATCACCTCAATCCTCGCTGATGTTGGCATTGAGATAGCTCGAGCATTTCCCCACCTCCCAAAGGCCATTGGGTATGAATCATGCAATCAGAGTGAAAAATAACAAGAGGTTATAAGAGTAGTGAGGGTAGAGGTTGATGATGATGATGAGGAGGAGGGGGAGTAGAAAGAAGCTGAGGACATTTATATGGCCGAGGGTGCGGAGGAAGAATATGATGAAGCAACCGATTATGATTCACGTGTGAGATATTGTCTTGAAATAAGCACTAACATATCTTTAAACTAAATTAATCTCGAGATGCATATGGTAAAATAATTAGTAACTTGGATAATGAAGTAGGTCCTTGTTTGTTACCCAAAAATATTTGCCATAAAAAGTTGTGAAAAATTATCCTTTGCAACCCAATTTGAGCCCTATAAAATTTTCCCTTTTCGTTTTTAACCCGAAAAACCAATTGGTCCAGAAATATGAAAATTGAACATTCATCAATTACGTCTGAATGGTGCAATAAAAAGGGGGAAATAAAAAAAAACAGGAAAAAAATGCTCAACAAAAATAACAAGAGAAGAAAAATGTGAAAAATAGAAAAAAAATAGAAAAAGAAGAGAAAATTGAGCAAAATCCCGAAAAAGCACTAATCGACATCCTAAGTAAATTTTCCAATTCCGACTTTCCCAACAAATCTCAATTTACCCAATACACCTTATAGCCCAAGAAAAGTCCTAACCGAGTCCGAATTGTGAAATCAATTACCGCGTGGAGAGACTAAAACACAAAAAGATAATAACAGAGGTTAATCGATCTGAATAAGAGACGATGTTTCCCATTTTCCAAATGATAATATTCCGATGAAGAGATCTTTTCACCATATAAAATTTATATCTTTCAAGTTTGTGTGCGTGAATTTGTGTTCCATTATATTTACTCTTTATATCACGTATACCGAGAGAAAATAGCCACAGCCCGAGTGATTTATTTGTTAGAGCATATCGTGAGAATAGAATCAAAGCCAATGTTTGGAAAGTAACATAATGATCAATTAGTGGAAATTTGCGATTTGATTTTCAACTTTGCGCGCGCACACACACGCACACACACACACACACACACACACACACACACACACACACACTATGATTTGAGACTTGCGAATATGAATTTATGGTGATCATTTTTGGGGAGTTTAAATTGTACAATTGTTAGGTATTTTAAATTTTTCTTTGAGTCACAAAAATGAATTTTGTGGGTGTATTCATTGCAAACCCTCACGTGACACCACTTATCCTACTAGGATAACCTAGGGGTTTAAAGTCTTGCTTTATACGCTAAATGCAACCGCTTGCCCGCGAAAGAGGTATTCTATCCCAATAAGACATTTGACAAGAGTTTGACCTTGCTTAGATTCTTTTACATTACTTGGGATGATCAAAGTTCCAAGTTAGGGGGATTTGATTAGTCATAAATTCTTCGCATTTATCCTCATAATTTAGAGTCTTTTAACATTCCGTGCGATGTAATTTGAGTTGATTTATCTCATATCATTTCTACTGACATTTTTTAACGAGTATGCCGAGTTTTGTATATTTCTCATCATTCTTGCAGGTATTTAGTACATGAGAAGAAAGAAAGAAACCGAAAGAAAGGAAGAAGAAAAAGGAAGAAAATTCAAAGGGTAACAGAGTAATTTTCATCTAGAATTCGGACAAAAAGGCCAAAGAAGATTTTAAGACCTCGAGTCTACAAGAGCATATGAAGAAATGACATCCGAGTTCGAGTCCCATATCACAAGTTACGAAGCTTCAAAGTTGAGAGAAAAATCAAAAGGAAGGAGGATGTTCTGCATAAGCTAAATCGAACCCATAGAGAAGAAAAAGAACTGATCTGAAGTCGACTAAAGTTTTTGTGAATGTGGAATCGAACCGTTGGAAATAAAAAATGAATCGGTCCAGTAGTGCAAAATCCTCTATAATAGGTGAACCGAACCAATGTATCTGAACCGGATCGGTTCGGCTATCGAATTTCATAATTATCTTCTTCCAAAATTAGAGTTGTGCATGCCCAAAACTCTTGTAAAAATGTAGTCTTTTTATTCCAACGTATTCCCAGACTTAAGGGAGTCTTTGGAGAGTTCTTTTAGCATAGTTTTGGAGAGAGAATGTAGTGAAGAACTCTAGGAGATTAAAGTTTACAACTTTCTAATTCTCAATTCAGATTTCTTCAATAAAGTTTGTTTATTCTTCTTCTTCTTCTTCTTCTTCTTCTTCTTCTTTATTGTTTGAATTAATTATTTAGTGCATGGTTTGTTTATCTCCTATTGTTCTTAATTTCTCTTTCCCATCCAAATTTAATTCCATGATGGTTTTGATTTCCTATACAGTAGAAAACATAATTTTAGTTAGTTGCACCATGCTAGGCTAGATTTCTAAGGATTGGGATGCATGAACCCAACCCGATGTGGTTTGCACAAATATAAAGTTAGTTCTTTTAATTAAATAATGATTGAATCGTGTTGTGTAGTGAACACAACCGTCATAGGAATTTTAATCTCGTTTGCCCTAGGTAACCGGGGTGTTTAAGAGTGCGACGCGCGTGTTAGCTATTTCGACACCGCTTTATTCTTGCTCTTGATTATGTATGATGTGAGCTAGTACCTTCATATATCTAATGATTTATATTAGTAAAGACTAGGTTTAATCAATTATCTAATTCACAACTAGTTTTGTATCCGGTAAATAACTAAGCATAAATTCTTCTGAATTTAGCCCCTTAATTTAGCAATTTTAATATCTCGAACAACGTAATTGATTTCCTTTTATCCATATCATTTCTAATGATTTCTTCTAATAAGTACCCCAAGTTTCGTGTATTTCTTATTGATTTTACATGTATTTAGTGCAAGAAAAGAAAAAAAAAATGGAAGAAAGGAAGATAACAAAGGAAGACAAGTCAAAGGGAATTTTTGTAATTTTACAGCAATATTTTGGGGGTGGGGAAGACTAAAAAGTTGAAGAGATCTAAATTACAAGAACATTGGAAAAAATGGCACCCCAATCCGAGCTACGATGAAGAAGTTATGCCCATTTGAAGTTGGAGACAATAAGTCAAAGTTGAAATTAATTCTTGAAGCTGAAGAGTTTCAACTCTTGAAATTTCTTGTATAATTCCTTTTTATTACTTGTAAAATGTGTAGAGGCATGGGAAAAGTCATATTTGGGTATATAAAAAGCCAAGCCCTAAAGTAATAAAGGAGAGGAAGAGGTGGGAGTTCCTTCTAGCATATAATTTCATATTTTTCTTTCCTTAGGATTTATAAACCCTAGTTTGTAAGTTGAACAAGAGTTATTCAAGATTCAAGTTTCAAGTTCAGATCTCCTTCTTCCATTCAATTATTGCTACGTTCTACTTTCAATTTCTTTCATATTGTAAGTTTAAATTACTCTTGTAATTTAATTTTGTTTCTTAATTCAAGTTCCTTTTCAATGCATAATAGACCTATGACTTCCTGCACATCTAGAATTTTGTTTTCATTTAATAAAATCATGCCTAGCTAAGTTTTTAAGGGTTGGGATGCATGAACCCATCCCAATGTAAATTACTTATGTAGAAAATAGAATTTAAATTAAAATTTTTAAAGTTCTTGCACGTCCCGGGCAATGTAAATGAAGCTAACCAAAGTTACACTCTTGAGAATTCCTTTATTAAAATAAAATTCCACTTTTGCAAGTAAGCGATTGTATTGAGGATATGCAACTAGCCTTTAAACCCTTAGGTTACCCTAGTAGGATGAGTTTTGTCTCGTGAGGGTTTGCAGTGAATACACCCACAAAATTCTTTATTGACTCAAATAAATATCAAAATACTTAAAAATTATACAATTTAAACTTTTCGAAAAATAATCACCATAAATTCATATTCAACTATCTCAAACCATAGTGTGTTTGTGCAAAGCCAGAAATTAAACCTCAAATTTCAACTGATTGAGCATTACGTTACTTTCCGAAAATTCGTTTTGATTCAAATTTTACGGATGCACTCACAAATGAATCACTCGGATTTTGGTTGTTTTCTCTCGGGATGCATGATATAAAGAGTAAATAGAATGGACACAAATCCACGCATACAAAATTGAAAAGAAGTAAATATATGGTGAGAAGATCTCATCATCGGGATACAGTTATTAGGAAACGGGAAACATCATCTCTTAATCACACAATTTTAATCTCTTTTATTATCTTTTCATGTCTTAGCTCTCCATGCAGTAATTAATTTTGCCGTTCGGACTCTGTTGGGACTTTTTGGGTTAAAAAGTGTAAAGGGTAAAAAATGGGAATGGACGAAATGTTCGGAATTGGAAAATGTCCTTATGACGTCCATTAGTGCCTTTTCGGGCATTTGCTCATTTTTCTCTTTCTTTTTCTATTTTCATTTTTTCTTGCTATTTTTCTTTTCTTGCCTTTTTTTATTACACACTTTGGACTTACTTGATGACTTTCCAATTTTTCTCAATTTCGGGTTATTCGGGTTTTTCGGGTTATCAACCGAAAGGAAAATATTTTATTAGGCTCAAAGTGAGTTGCAAAGGGATAATTTTTTCACAACTTTATTATGGATAATATTTTTGGGTTAAACAAACGAGGGCCTACTTCATTTCCCAAATTGCTAATCACATTACCATATGCATCTCAAGATTAATTAAGTTTAGAGATATATTAGCACGAATTTCGAGACAACATTTCACACATTTCCCATAACCGATCAAAACAAAGGATTGAGATCATCAACGACTTATTAAAACGCTGAAAATGACTTTGAGTTAATCATAAACTTGGATTGATTTAAAAACTCATAAAAAATTGAAAGGCTCGAAATCTCACCGGGTTTGATCAATCTCCACACTTATTCATTAAGTCGTCAATTTTTTTTCAATTTCCATCTTCCGTCAGTTTTGGCTTAGTGATTTTTGTTTGTTAACAGTTTGAGACTTTAAATAGAATAAAGGTGATATTTTTGAAAAATTTAAATTCCAATTTTTATTTATTTTGAGGAAAAATATTTTTGGATTTTCATTTTTTTTTTCTAAAAAAAACACACTTTGAAAGAACATGTGATCGAATCAATGAATCTAAACAATAAACGGGAAAAATATCCCACACCCCATAATTTAAATGTTGCGTTGTTCTCAAAGAGAATCAAGAACACAACATAAAGAGAGTAAAAGAAAGATTACCCAAAATGGAGCGATCCCCGATAAGTACGAATCCATTGAATCTGCAAAACACGTTAGAACCAAGCATAGCAAAAAGAATAACTAAAACTCTACCATCGAAACTAGACTATAATAAAATAGAAAAAGTAATAATAAAAAAAACTAACTATTTACAACCTAAAATTTGAATGGCTAATAAATCATACACTAGAAGTCAAAAAATTTGAGGGTCCACCAAAAATAAAAATTTGACTTTGAGGGTTAATCAGTGTACCCTCATTAGGCTGCATGCCTCCCGAAAAATAAGAATTCCGCTTGAAAACGAAAGGCATGTGCAACGCGGAAGAAATGAACCATCACCTATTAAAAAATTTAGGGGGATAATGAAGGATTTGGGTGCATTGGGGGGAAATTCCCATTGGGATCCAGAAAAATAGAATAACCTCCCATAGATTCTTCAAGTAGTATGGGAAGTGGGGCGCAGAAACAAAAAGAGTCCATCTTGGAAAACAATTCAAGCATAGAGTCCTTATCCTTAAAATTTTCTCCCCCAAAATTTTCAACTGGATCTGGTGGAGTGACACGTCTAAGTGTATGGCCCGTAAGATGAAGCATCTCAAAATAACATTCCCATACAAGAATCGGATCAACATCCTCAAGACATTCATCCAGTTCTTGTGATGGATTTAATGGTTCGATAATAGTGGGCACACAAGGAGACAAATGATCTTCAACCTCAGTAGATTTTGCAATATTTATAAGAGGTTGATATTCAAAAGAACTTGGATCACTCTCAATGATTTCATCCTCAAAAAGGTTAGGTGAAGCGCAAGTCTTGACCTTCTCCGAGTTGTCCAAATAATCATTAAACTCCTTGCAAGTTGCTCTAATTTTTAACTCTATAACAGCAAGGTCATCAAATTGCTTTTTGAAAATAATCAAGAGTTCTTCCAAAGTTGTCTTCTTTGGTTCTAGCACCTCGAATTCCTCATTTGGTTGAAAAATTCTTCAACTTCAAAAATATCGGAAGAAAAATCCTTATTGGGTTCAAATAATGCATCTAACTCTTGCTCCCAATAACGATTTTTTTCTCGATATTCTTTTTCAAGTCTTTCTTCTTCAAGTAATTAATTTTGATAAATTTGGATGGCCTTAGCATTGGGCTTGTATTTATGAGACTCATCTTTAGTGATATTGATCTAATGTTCATAAGTCTTGAGCACCTCCTCCTCACTATTAGCATAACAATTAAAGCCACCAAAAGAGTTAAAGTAATACATTTCGAATTGGGCAATTCAAGAACGTGACACCCATATATTTTGTTTTGTATTTTTTTTGAAATAGTAAGTCAATTATAATCTATAACAAACAGTCCCCGGCAACGGCGCCATTTTGATCGAGGTGTAAATTGAGCGTCCGTGTAATACGCTAGTCATTTTTATCGGCTTCCAACCTCAATACAAAAAAACTAAACTTGTAACTACACTCTTAAGGAGTATAGTGGTGAGTGTGAGTATCGAATCCACAGGGAATGTTTGATAGAATTTAATTGATTTATTACTTCTAAACTAAAAGTGAAAAAGATGATGATGACTGAAAAGGGAAAAAATAAAAAAAGTTAACTATGCATGCATGAGCAAACTAATTAAGATGAATGAGAAAGTAGGTTGTAATACAATCCCCTAACCCTAGTAATTTACCGTGTAGAATAATAGAATTGTAAATTATAAATTTGAATGAATCCAGTCTTTATAGATCCTAATCATTACATATATGAGGTTCAAGCCCGCACCATACGAAATCAAAGGTAAATATAAAGCGGTGATAAATAATTATACGCACATCGTATTCTTAAACATCCCAAGTACCAAGGGCAAGAGAGATTATAAGATCGACAATGGTTGTAAAATGTTCTCGCACGATTCTTTCAAATTTTTAATTTACAATTCTAGTATTCTACACGGTAAATTACTAGGGTTAGGGGATTGTATTCCACCCCAATTTCTCATTCATCTTAATTAGTTTGCTCATGCATGCGTAGTTAACTTTTTTATTTTTTCCCTTTTCAACCATCATCATCTTTTTCACTTTTAGTTTAGAAGTAATAAATCAATTAAATTCTATCAAACATTCCCTGTGGATTCGTTACTCAGACTCACCAATATACTCCTTAAGAGTGTAGTTACAAGTTTAAATTTTTTATATTGAGGTTGGAAGCCGATAACAACGACTAGTGTATTATACGGATGCTCGGTTTACACCTCGATCATTAAACATACTAGGGTTTAGGGGAGTGTATTCAAACCTAAATTCATTATTCATATTTAATCCATTCTAGTAGTTTTAATTTCGCTTACATAGTTTAGTTAGTAGTTTAAATTTAATTTGCATTTAGTTATTAGAACTCAATCTCCAAATTAATCATCTTTTCAATTCTTTTTTTAGAGTGAGTTTAGGGTTAGTCATCTTTCCTACGTTGTCATGAGATATCGTCATATTTTCCTAAGGATTCGACCCGTCTTATCGGGTTATTACTAAAGCGACCGGTTTGCACTTGAACCGATTTAAGAGTGCACTAGAGACACATTTTCAGTCGCATCGGGTAACTCTTTAACCATGTCAAATATGGATTTTAGTGTTTTTTTTTGTGTGTGTATGTGAGCCTGAATTTTTTTGTGTTATGTGAGGAGATTTCACCCCAACATCATTGTATTCATATTTCTTCATTTTTCGTTTTCTTTTTCTTTCATTTTCTAGGTTTTAACTCGTTTGTAATTATTTTTTTTAATTTTCTCTACATTTTTTTAATGTCATGTGCCTTGCACATGATCGTTAAGTATGATGGACCCCTATCTGAAAACATAAAAAACTCAAAGTCAATTTGTAAAAGGTACTAAACTCAAAACATGCTAATTATGACTGTATTAATGTCAAAAGAACTAAAAAATACATAAGGGTACTATGGAAGATCGAGATTTTTTTCCCATTTCCTATCCACCCCAATATCTTCCCCATTTACTCTTCGTACCCTACAGACAGTTTATTCATTCCATAGTTTCATATCACTCTATAATGACATCCTTCCAAGTGACATAATAACAATTTTTTTATAACATAGGTTGTGAATTTTTGATTTTGTTTTGGAAAGGATTGAAGATCAGAAGGATTATTTGAATCATCGACGACACGAGTTTCCATATACTTGCTGACACGTGGTATATTTGGCAAGTATGTGAAACACTGGAGATTTTATTTAATTTGGATTAAAATAGACATGATGTTTTATTATATTAAACTGATTTTTTAACTAAATAGAATAACACAAAGCATGCCTTTTTTTATTTAAAAATAAATAAAAATAATAATTTTTGAGTCTTTCGTTCAAACAAGAAATCATGTGAGTGCCTCGTTTGAACGAGGTCTTTGTATAGGGTTTATTAATAAAAAAAACTTTATTTTTCTAGTAAAATGAGTACTCCATATGAGATCATACTAGGAGTTATAGAGTTCTTTTGTATGAAACTCGTATCATATAAGAGCTTAATATGAGCCACCTAACTTCCTCATACGAAACTTTTAATAAGAACACACCATAAAAGATACTTTTATAAGTTATTGGTTGCCTTCGTAGGATATCTCATACGATGTCCAAAATTATGCCGCTTAAAGTCAACCCCCATAGAATAGGGTTTTAAGGATTTTTTTTTAAGGAAGAGGGACTGAACCTCCACACGTTTTATTAAAATAAATTAGGAGAAATAGCCTCTCCTATGTGGCATGAAAAAGCACAAGAAAAATACAAAAAAATAATCGATCGTTGAGCCCAGTAGATCGATTACAATACAAGCATAAAATTAGGATTTTATAAATAACCCCAACACATAAAGTATTTAAAGAATCTAACATTAGGAAGACCAAACGTATCGAAGTTCAAAAATCCTTTAACAAGATGAGAAAGATAATGAAAATTTCAATAGATACTAGAAGATCTAGTAGACATAGTGTGATTATCAAGACTGTCAACTACCGAGTTTGATTCCCTCCAAATATGAGTGATAGTGTATGCTTGAATACTCAAAAGATAGGGAATATCTTGTATTTTCACTTGCACCTCCCATGGAGGCTTCCAAATATCATTAACATACTGAACAAAATCTTTAGATTCCGATTCAATGGACACGTTAGTCACCCCTAGCTCAATGCATAATAAGTCCCCTATTTGAATAGCTTTAATTTCTTCATAAAGACTTCAATTAGTCCTAATAAATTTAAAAAAAATCCTCCTATGAACTTGCCTTTATCATCACGAATAACTCCTCCCATCCCACTATTTACTAGATTTTCTCTAAAATCCCCATCCACATTGAGTTTAAATCCATTGGGATCTAGTATAATCCACCTAGTAATCAGCATCTTTGGGTCTCGCCTCTTCATCTTGATGTTGAAACATTGGATAATACTAACATCTTCCTTTCGTGTGTTCTTCTTGAAGTAAGTTGAAGCAGCTCAATTCTGGGTGGTATAAACCACTTGAGATATGATATGATTAGATGACATAATCACCCCTTCAAAGAATCTTTTATTTCTACATCTTCAAAAATCCAAAAAGATAGCTAACATAATAATGTTGAGGATAAATCTTTTATAATCTTTTGTTATTCTGTTAATCCACTAAGCAGTCGGCATAGCTCTAGTAGAGTTGTATTTCAAATTCACCTCTATAATATATTAAAACCACTTCCAAACAAATGAGGATATTGAGATTAGAATGAAATAATGGTCTATATATTCTTGTTGATTAAGACATCATCTACAACATGAAGCAAGTCTAATAATAATTTTTTGAATCTTTTTATCAAGAGGTACAACTCTCTATAACACTTCCACACAAGGATTGAGACATTCTTTGGAAAAAACATGTACCAAATTAACTTAAAATAATATGACATAGGTATCTTCGCTCTACACAATTTAATAGCAGACTTAAATGTGAAATCACATTCAATAGATGGTTGCCATATCAAAGAATTATTGATACCAATATCTATTTAAAGGCAATGTTACGTACACTTCAAACTCTCTAGATAGATTGGGATGCATTGATGCCATTAAACATTATGTCCTTACACTATAAGAAAAATGACAATTAAGGACACCGATATTAGGGACAACATTAAAACTGTCCTTTAAAAAAATATATAAGGGACAACAAATTATAGCTGTCCTTTTAGATCTATTATAAAGGACAGCTAATTTTTTTAGTGTCCTTTATAATAGTTTTAAGGACATCAAATATTTACTGTCCTTTATAAGTCCTCTAATAGACAGCAAATAGCTGTCCTTTAAAATTTTCGTTTCCCTCTTTTTTTCCCTCCATTCCCCAAATTATTTTTTCATTTATTTTGTCATTCCCTCTACTATGTGATAACAGACTCACCCGCTTCTTTCTCTCGTCTCCTCACCCAATCAAAGCCAACTTGAAACAGATATCGGGTTAATTTTATCTATCGCTCTCTCAATCTCTCTCTCTCTCTCTCTCTCTCTCTCTCTCTCTCTCTCTCTCGTGAAACCTTCGAAGGATGCTATCGCGCGATTCCATGACCACTAAGGTTTTGTGAAACCTTCAAAGGTTTTGTGAAAGCCTTATCTGTTATCTTTCTCTCTCTATCTCTCTCGCTCGTAAAACTCGTCGGGTTATCTCCTGAAGAATAAACTCTTGAAGAATAACTCTTGAAGAATAAAGGTATGTGGATTTACTCATATAGAGTTGATTTTTTTATTTGATTTTGTGTTTGATTATAGAACTGATTTTGTTTTTGATTATAAAGATGATTTCGTGTTTGATTATATACTGATTTTTTGTGCAAAGATTTTGTGTTTGATTATAGACTGATTTTGTGTGCAAAGATCAGATTTCGTACACTCTAAGGCGTTTTGTGAATTTTGTTGAAAAGGGAAACATTTTCATTGCTGGTGGGTTCTATACTGCTAATTTTGGCTGAGTAGTACTTTTAAAATCGGGATGTTCTTGATGCAAGAGAATGAAATAAATTGTTCAGAAATGTAGAGTATATTCTATTTAAGGGTTATATTTAAGGGGTTACTGATAACAATTTATTTGAAATGTATAATATACCAGCTATGCCATGTTTGATTTTTGAGAGTTTCTTATCCAAGAGAAGAATTTGGCAAGTCCCTTACTTTTTTGAAGTCCAAATTTGATAGTGAAAGTGAAGCCAATATTAGTACTTTAGGTTGTTATTTGACATAGCTAAGGTATTAAAAATGCATCAATTGATGTGTGGTGTCCAAAACATACGGGCCCAAAAGATATTAATCACTGCAATATTGATAACTAAGTAAGTCAAATAAAAGGATTAGTTTTTGGGTACTAAATGTTGTCTCTGGTTGAAGGTCTCGGTCGAAATTAACAGTTATGTTTAATTTCTGAATTGTCTTGAATTTAATAGTTGTTTTAAAAAATAATATATAAAATAACATGAAATTATAATATTATCCGGCACATAGAAATTCAAGATGCATTAATAAATTTTGAATGTCAGGCCATCCACAATGGGATACTTTAAATTTATGGTTTTAAGGTGTGAAAGTTGGAGTGAACTCACAATGGGATTTCCGTTAATTTTTTGGGGAACAAATTATAACTTATGAACTACGTTACAAATCAGTTATGAATCATACATTGCAAATTTTGTGTGCCAAGCCCTTTCGCTTTCAAGCTGTTTCGGAAATCGATATTTATAAGTCTGAGCCTTGGGAGTTTGCAGGTTTCTTTTTTACGATGTATTTTTAGATTTATATTTATGTATGTCTAAAAATGTGATGATGAAGATAAGATTTTTTAGAATTAGAAAATATAGGCTTGTGGAATGATTTAGATTTATATGTAATCGCATGTATGTTTGTGTGTATGTGTGTCTGTGGAATTTCTCAACGATGTTTCCTTCAATACTATTGTTGATACCAAAATTAATATGCTGATGTGGACGAATCACACGAAGACACTTGTCAATCTACGTGGCACAATAACAATGAGGAAGTTCATTTCCTCGACCAACTCATGTTTTCCCCGAGCAACGATGATATACCGAGGAACTGCAACACTCCGAGATACTCTAGCGCTCCGAGGAACTCCTGAGCAATGAGAAACTAAGGCGGTCCGAGTTGCATCTCGACCGTAGTATTAATTGCCAGAATGTCAACAGTTCAATCATTCATTGAATGTTTATCATCTTGACGCACACGCTGCATTAAATGTATTACCCTTTCATATGTATATCATTTAATGTATCATCCCATTCATGTACGGCCTAAGGGCTATAAATACCTTGTATCACCCTCATTCAAAGGGACCAGAATTTCTGGATTGAACTTGTAATCGAGAATTCCCAAACACTCAACAATAACATAACAGTGGACGTAGGCCATTCTTTTAAGGCTGAACCACTTTAAAAATCTTTGTTCATTTTATTTATCTGTGATTGAATAATTAGAGCGATCTAATTTTTTACATCAACAGATTGGCGCCGTCTGTGGGAAATGACTGTTGCTATCGTTTTTCACCAAAAATCATTTATCATCAATGGCAGATAATCCAGAATCCAGTAATCAAAATGCTGGAAATACTGGAAATCCTCCAAATCCATCTGCACCTCCAGATCTGGCTGGAATTATGACGAATCTGGCTGAAGGACAAATCGCCATGCAAGAAACAATGAGGCAACTCATTCAAACTCTTCACGGAGGTGCACCTACCCATTCAAGGCAAAGGAGTGATCGTGGGCAATCGCGATCCAGGCGTACTGAATCATATCGTAATGAAGAATCTAATGATTTTTCTTATCAACCTGGGCGAACTTCATCGATACGGGCTACGGATACAGATCAGCATATCACCCTCTCTCCGGAGAGAACTAGCGCCCTGGAAAGATTAAGCAGAGCATCTCCTTTCAGTCGGCTAGGACCAAGGAGAAATATGAGTCCACCTAGAGCACCATCGAGAAGCTTTCGACCACCATCAAGTTTGAGAGAAGGATCAGCACAATCAAGACCAGCTAATCATCGAGATAGATCTCAGGAAGCTACGTCAGAACAATCAATTGCTCGGACTAAGCAGCCCGAGGAAGGAAATAAATCGTGGAAGGGTTCCATTCAGCGATTGGAGGATAGACTTGGAGAAATGGTTAAAGAAAGGAATCCCTTATAGAGAACTTTTGTTCAAGGGACACCTTTTGTGCAGGCCATTGTGAACTTTCCTACACCATCGAAATTTAAAGCACCTGTAGTGACCCCTAAATATGATGGAAAGACAGATCCTGTTCTTCATATAGAACAATACCAGGCTGCTGCCGACATATATGCTGTCCCCGACGAGATGAGGTGTAGAGCATTTTCGGGAACTCTTACCGGATCTGCGCAGATATGGTACAACAATCTTCCTCGGGGTAAGATTTCGACTTTTATTCAGTTAGCCGAGTTGTTCATTGGTAATTTCTGTTTTGGAGCAAAGCCAGTAAAACGAGTAGCGCACTTGTTAAGTGTTAGACAAAAATCAGGTGAGAGTACTAGAGATTACATAACTCGTTTCAATAACGAGAAGTTGGAAGTCATAGATTACGAAGAAAAGACAGCGATCACTGCTTTGATGAGTGGATTGCTGCCTAACAAGTTATATTATACTTTGGCCAAAGATCCACCTAAAACTATGTCGGATTTGATGGCAAAAGCGGCTAAAATCTTGAATGCCGAGGAGGCTATGGCTGCGAAGAAGAATATAGATAAAGAAACCAAGGTGGAGGTTGACAAATCTAAGAAGAAAGAGCAAAAAGGTAATGGTGATGACAAGCACTCCAAGAATAATAGGACGTCATGGGAAGTCCTGAAGAAATACGATAATTATACTCCATTGAAGATGGATATTAATCATGTTTTAGAAGAAATCAAGAATAACGAAGAAATCAAGTGGCCAGATAAACTGAGGACCAATCCTGAATTGAGGAATAGGGACAAATATTGCGAGTTCCATAAAGATCATGGCCATATGACCAAAAATTTCATAGCCCTTCAGAACAAGATTGAAACGCTCATCCGAAGAGGAAAGTTGTCAAAGTATGTAGATCGCAGAGGTGAAAGGAAGAATGATGATAGAACCATAGATCGTTCCAGATCTCCTCGTCGGACGGAGGAGAAAAAGAAAAGAGATCATGAAGATGATCCAGATGAAGACCCCGATCTTCCAAAGAAGCCAAGACAGCCTGAACGAGAAGTATTTTCCATACGTTTTGGGTCATTTGATTGTAATGTTATTACAGGAGGAGATGCTGGAGGGGGAGACCTCACTGCAGAAAGAAAGGCCTATCTCGGAGAGGCTTAAGCCTGCTCATATATTCAACGAATAAATCTTGCTGAGGATGATCGTCCAAGGAAGGTAAATAAAGAGAAGCTAGTTATTGGTTTTTCAAAAAACGATTTGGCCGGTGTTCTTTACCCTCACGACGATCCCTTGGTGATCAAAATGAGGATGAAAGATGTGGTGATTTCAAGGGTGTTGGTGGACAATGGTAGTTCGGCAGACATCATAAACTATTCATGGTTTGATAGTTTGAATTTGAAATTATCTCAATTGGAACCTTATCACAGACCCCTTCTGGGTTTTGCTGGCGAGAAATTTTTCCACTTGGGACGATCAAGTTGGACATATTCATTGGAACTTGGCCTATTTGTCGAACAGAAAGAATACGCTTCTTTGTGATGGATAAGAATGTGCAGTCAGCCTACAACATCATCATGGGAAGAGTTGTTTTGAAGAAGTTCGAAGCAGTTCCATCTACAGTGCATCAATGCTTAAAATTCCCAATAAACTTCAGAGTAGGAGTTGTAAAAGGTGATCAAAAAGTAGCTCGGGAATGCTATTATTCGTCTGCCGAGCAAGAGGAGCTTGAGGAATCAAGGAAAAAAACTATTACCTACCAGGTAGAGGAAGGTACAAAAATTGAAACTCTTGATCCCAGGGATGAATCCCAACTTGTAAAAGGACAGGTAGTAGAATCTACAGAAAATGTTATTTTGGACGAGGAGAACCCTGAACGAGTAACCCAGATAGGTTCGTCGTTGGATGCTTTAATAAAACAAGAGTTGATAATGTTCTTGAGAAACATGAAGAAAACTTTCGCATGGAGTCATGAGGACATGCCAGGAATAGATCCAAACTTCTTATGTCACGAACTCAATGTGAATAAGGAGATCAAACCCGTAAAGCAGAGAAGAAGGGTATTCAGCCCCGAGAAGAATCAAGCCATACAAGAGGAGGTCGAGAAGCTCCAGAAAGCCTAATTCATTGAAGATGTGAAATATCCAGACCGGCTGGCAAACGTGGTGATGGTAAAGAAGAAGAACAATAAATGGAGAATGTGTGTTGATTTCACTGATCTCAACAAGGCATGCCCAAAAGATCATTTTCCATTGCCCAGAATTGACCAACTAGTGGATGCTACCTCGGGACATGAGCTGCTCAGCTTCATGGATGCGTATTCTGGTTACAACCAGATCAAGATGAAACCTGAAGACAGGGAAAGTACTTATTTTATTACCACTTGGGGAACTTATTGCTATAATGTTATGCCTTTTGGTTTGAAAAATGCAGGAGCGACATACCAGCGGCTGATGAACAAGGTCTTCACCGAACAAATCAGTTGCAACATGGAAGTCTATGTCGATGATATGCTGACAAAAAGCAAGAAAGCTGCAAATCATTTAGTTGACTTAGCTCAGACATTTGATCAACTGGATAAATACCAGATGAAACTCAACCCGACGAAGTGCACATTTGGAGTACGAGAAGGAATGTTTCTCGGATACATTGTCAACCAGCGATGCATTGAAGCAAATCCAGATAAGATCAAAGCTCTTTTAGGGTTGCGATCTCCAACAAAAAAGAAAGAAGTGCAGAGTCTTACAGGACGAGTTGCAGCGCTCAACAGATTTGTATCCCGAGCAACTGACAAATGCCTCCCATTCTTCAAAACACTTAGAAAAACTTTTGAGTGGACTGATGAATGTGAAAAGGCCTTTCAAGACTTGAAAAAGTATTTGGGAGCACCTCCATTGTTGTCTAGGACAATAACAGGTGAGAAGTTGTACTTATATCTAGCAGTATCAGAGAATGCAGTTAGCTCGGCATTGATCAGATTAGAGAATGGAGTCCAGAAACCAATTTATTACATAAGTAAGGCTTTCCGAGGTGCAGAGATCAGGTACCCAAAGTTAGAAAAATTGGCATTGGCATTAATTGAAGCAAGTAGAAGAATGAGGCCATATTTCCAGGCCCATACCATCATTGTGTATACCGACATGCCATTGAGACAAGCCCTTCACAAGCCAGAAAAATCAGGAAGACTGATGTACTGGGCAATAGAACTTGGTGAATATGATATTGTGTATGAGCCCAGAGCATCATTGAAAGGGCAAGCTGTAGCAGATTTTATAGCAGAATTTACATATCCTGATACCCACGAGGAACAAAAACTGCTCGCTGACCAACCTGTGGATGTTACAGGATCAACAGACATAAGTCCAGACCAACTCCGGTTGGTAAAAGGGCCTATGGATGTAGAAAGATCATCAACTTCAAATTCAAACCAGCCCCGGATGGTTGAAGAACGAGAAGAGATGGTCAACAAGGAGCGAAAAGTGCCAGGGGAGGATGAAAAGAAGCAACAAATATTTCACCGAGGAACTCTATCAGATAAGAAATTTGAAGACGAGTTAGCCCTATGTAGATTATATGTAGATGGCTTATCTTGCACAGCAGGTTGCGGCGCAGGAATTGTTTTGAGCACCCCAGACGAGATTGACATGGAACATGCTTTACGATTCCATTTCAAAGCCTCTTATAATGAAGCTGAGTATGAGGCCATGATAGCAGGTTTAAACTTAGCAAAAGTTATGGAAGCACGGCAAGTAATTGTATTCAGTGATTCTCAATTAATTGTAAATCAGATGACAGGAACGTATGCAGTTAAAGGAGATTTAATGGTAAAGTATCATGCAAAGGTGATGGAGTTACTGATAGAATTTGATGCCATTCAATTGGTGAGAATACCGAGGATGGAGAATGTACGAGCAGACGCACTGGCCCGACTAGCATCAGCTACTCGTACCGAGCTGCGAAGAACGATACCAATTGAAGTATTGAAAAGTCGGAGCATAGATGAAAACATGACGATGAATGTTATTACCCTTGATTTAGGACCATCTTGGATGGATCCCATCAGGATATATATTGAAGAGGGAGGATTGCCAGAGGATAAGCTCGCTGCCAAAAAATTGAAGTATAAAGCTGCTCGGTATGTATTAACTAATGGTATTTTATATAGACTAGAAATTATGGCAGGATTGCAGAGATGTGTACATCCCTCCGAGGTGAAAGATTTGATTGAAGAAATCCATGAAGGGTCGTGTGGAGCTCATGTAGCAGGTCGAACACTTTTACAAAGGGTAATGACTCAAGGATACTATTGGCCGACGATGAGGGCTGATTGTATAGCCTATGCTAAGAAATGTGGCAAGTGCCAACGTTTTTCCTCTATCCGACGAACTCCACAAGAATTGTTGACACCTATAACTTCCCCTTGGCCATTCGCCATGTGGGGAATTGATTTGGTGGGACCATTGCCGACCACTCGAGGAAGATTCAAGTACCTCGTTGTCGCAGTAGACTATTTTACTAAGTGGGTAGAAGCTGAACCCCTCATCGACATGACGTACGAGAAGGTATACCAGTTCGTTTGGAAGAATATCATCTGTCGATATGGTCTCCCTCATGCCCTCATCACAGACCATGGAACCCAATTTGATAACGAGGAATTTGCTGCTTATTCTCATCAGTCGAACATTTTGAAGGTTCATTCAGCGCCAGGCCATCCTCAAAGCAATGGACAGACTGAAGTAACGAATAGAACACTGCTAAATGGTTTGAAGAAAAGGCTAAGTGAAGCTAAATCTAATTGGATTAACGAGCTACAATCAGTATTGTGGGCTTACCGAACAACTCCCCGAGCAGCAACTGGAGAATCACCATATATGCTGGCATTTGGAAGTGAGGCTGTAATACCTGCCGAGTTAGGTCTCCCAACACACAGAGTGCTGAATTTCAATTCCCCAGTCAGCGACTTGATGAGAAGACTGGATTTGGATATGCTCGAGGAAGTAAGAGAAGAGGCAGCCATTAGGAATGCTGCTTACCAACAACGCACAGCTCTGTTATACAATAAAAGGGTGAAGAAATGCGATTTAAAAGAAGGAGATTATGTGCTAAAGAAGGTAATTCAGAAACATAATAAATTGGAGGCAAACTGGCATGGGCCTTACCGAGTTACAGAAGTTGTTCGACCAGGAACTTACCGAATAGAAACTCTAGAAGGAGAAGAATTCAAGAATGCTGAACACCTTCGCAAGTATTATCAATGATGTAAAATGTACAACGGTTCCATCAATATGAATAAAAAGATGATGTTTTCACCATTTTCTTCTCCTTTGTTTGAAAGTTTTTCGGGGAATACTAGTGTTGTACACTACGCTGCTTAACAGCAAAAAGAAGACAAAAAGTTCGAAAGAACCAAAAAATATACTCCTTTGGTTAGGAGGTGTACACTAGCGTGACCAACAAAGGTTGGTAAGATAACTAGTGGACAAAAAGTTCGAAAGAACCAAAAAATATACTCCTTTGGTTAGGAGGCGTACACTAGCGTGACCAACTAAGGTTGATAAGATAACTAGTGGACAAAAAGTTCGAAAGAACCAAAAAATATACTCCTTTGGTTAGGAGGCGTACACTAGCGTGACCAACTAAGGTTGGTAAGATAACTAGTGGACAAAAAGTTCGAAAGAACCAAAAAATATACTCCTTTGGTTAGGAGGCGAACACTAGCGTGACCAACTAAGGTTGGTAAGATAACTAGTGGACAAGATAGTTCGAAAGAACCTGATAATTCAATAATCAACTACGGTTGATTTGAAAATAAGCCAACAAGTTGGTCGGAAGGTAAAATCAGTATAGAAAATACAAAGAATTCCAAACTGAACCAAGTATAGTTGGTCGGTGATCAACTATACTTGGTCGACAAGGATAAATTATCGACCATGGTTGGTCGGATACATTTTAGGAAAAAGTTTACCAAGTATGGTTGGTCGGGGGTAAAAACCCATCAACTGTAGTTGGTCGACAAGCATAATTTAACAACCTTGGTTGGTTGGAAACAGTTTAAACATTTTATACTCATTACTTTATTATTAAGTGATTAAGCAGCATTGATACTTGTAATTTTGATTACTAAGTTGGTTGATGAACAACATCATATTGTTATCTTTTTAACAGATACATATACACAAATGTAAAAATATTTGATAAACACAAGATAATCACAATACAAATTTGCAAACAGAAAATGAAATTCTTTCATTAAGATAAAAATGTATTACAAGCTATACATATGTGCTAATTATTACATTGAAAAACCTATTCTATTGGTTTCTTTCCTTTAGCTTTTGAAACAGGTTCCTCGCCGGCAGGAGGATCTTCTAAGCAAAGAGGAGAATTGATGAAATTAATATCTCTGAGCATTCTGACGTTCATCACAGAAGGTGTAACCAAGAGATGCTCTGGGCGCGATAATTCAGTCTGAGAATGAAGACTATAATCGCCGAGATATTTTGAAATTAAAATCCGAGGAATGGAACGAGCTAGGATCCATTCCATGTCCAATTGAAAGGTGGCACAGGCAAATCTAGTAATCCTGAAGCATGATAATCCCATAGAAAATGCCCTTGCTCCAATTTCAGTACACCCAGGGCGTTCAACCACCCCTTCTTATAACCTTCATTATTGGCATGTTCAATCCGAGCATCTAAATGAACAAGGGCTTCATTGTATCCTGCCATCCAAAATTCCCTGGGTTGTTTATGGAATTGGAAGGTTAATCTATCCAATTGTTCGTGAAGGCTCCTGGCAAAAACATCTTTATTATTCAAAGAAGACTTCGTTGCAGTAAGTTGATCTTCCAAAGATAGATTTTTCTTAGAAATTTCAGATAAAGCCCGATCTTTGGCGTTTAATTGGTATGCTTGAGTTTCCAAAGTAGATTGAGTGCGAGCCTCTTCAACATTGCGGCTAAGAACTCTTGATCGACTCCGAGCAGCGACTGGAGAACTTTGCTCCTCGGCAACATTTTGAATAGATCTTCCTCGCCCACGAGAAGTTCTTCCTCGTCCCCGAGTAGTCGCAGGAATAACAGATTTTCTTAAGTTGTCCAGTTCTTACCTTAATTTGGCATTGTCAACCTCTAAGAACGAGAAACCTTCATCGGTAACTTGCACTAAAGCAGTGGAAGATGACGCTGCAGATTCATACTGTGCCAGCTTTTTCTGCAAATTATTGTTCTCCTGTTCCAGCAACTTAGCAATCTTCCTGCAAGCTTCAACTTCACCTTTTAAAGTTCTTTCCCTAACATCGTATCCAGCCAGGATCTTTTTATGGCCTGTGTCAGAAGAAAGCTGTCGGTATCTATTTTCATATTCCTTGTGCAACAAAGCCATTGATTCATTGTGCTGACCTTGTAGATCTTCTAAGGAATAATGAAGTTCCTCAATCAAGTCATAGTAGGCTACATTGTTGGCCACAGCTCGGTCGAGTAAATCTTTCAAGTATCGATAAGCCTCAATTGCCTATTCTGAGGCATCATGGCCAAGGATGTCAGCAATTTCTGATGTACTAAGGTCTGTATGACCAGCCTTATAATATTCGTGACATTGCTACATCAGCTTGGTATCATGTGCAGATATCAGTTCCATTCTAGCAACAAACTAAGGATGAGAAAAAGACAACAATCAACAAAAAACAAATCATCAACAACAGAGATGAACAAAAGTGTATGTTATTATATCATCAAAAGATTACATTGTTTGATTACAAGTGATAATAAAAGATAGAAATGATACCGAACAACTTCACACCTTTTCCTTGTTTCCCAAGACTTTCTCGGGAGGCTGGGATGAGGAGCTTGGTTGCTCGGAGGTGATAGCAGCTTGAACAGCAAGAGTTAAAATTTTCTCAGAAGGAGGAGGCATGGAAGAAATGTCCTCGTTGGCAGCAGGAAGAGAGGCAGGGACTTGATCACCTATGGCCATAGAAGATTCATCAGAGGCAGGGTCATCTTCTTCTTCTTCCACAATTGGTGGAGGAGGACCAGGGAGGTGCGACTGGAATAGATCGAAATCATCCTTGATCTTCAATTCCTGTAGGGCAGCTACCCAGCCATCTCGAAAGTATTTCAACTTCCCATATTGAACTTGGGATGTCATCGCAGCAATCCCCTTGTCCCATCCTTTATCCCAGCCTGAGCTGAAGGATTTTTTAACTGCGAGCTTTCTTCTCAATTTCTCCGAGGAGAGCTTCGCATCCAATTCTTCTTTTTTGCCCTTGATATCTCGCAGGGCGGACAATTCTTCCTCTGCCTTCCTCAGCTTGTCCTCAAGTTCTCCAAAATTCTTGAGTTTGTCGTCATATTTCTTATGCTCGACCTCTAAACTTTTCACTTTATTCTCCAAACTCTTGGAGATCTCATCCATCTTCACCTTCTCGGCCTCAACTGTAGACAACTTTTTCTCCCAAACAGCTTTGTCCTCACTATACTGTTGGCGAGATTCCTTCAAGGATTGGGTCAAACCCAGCAGAGCATCCTCTACACCTGACGAGGAGCTTGAAGCTTTAATAGCTTAATCCTTCTTCACGATATTATTAAAACAATTCACCAGCTGAACAAAGGAAAAAGTGACAGGTCAGTGAAAAAATACAAGTATTCAGAGAAAGAAAGAAATTCAGAATGTGAGAAATTTACCGAAGCAAGGTGACGAGTAGCTAGGGATGTCAACATATCCCTAGAAATATTTTCATCAATTCCTTGGACCTCGGGTATTATCCAAGTTTTTACCGAGCTCATTGCAGAGCTAGGAGGAATGATGGTTGGAACACCAACAACACCAGAGGGTGGAGAAGGGACGGTTTCAGCCAAATTGACTGAGGATGATTTCCTCAATCTTCTCAAAGGGACTTCAGCAGCTTCAACCAAGGAAGTACTCTTGGTCGGAGAGATAGTAATCACTTCTACTGGAGCAAATTTCTTGCTTGGAGCCACTAGGGGCTTCTCGGCAGCTTTGGAAGATGCAACATCCACCTTCTTAGTCCCCTCTGGGACATCAACTTTGCTTTTCTTGGCCCCAGCAGCCGAAGTAATTTCATCAAATAGAGCAGGAGGAGCTCTTTTCTTGCCCATTCTCTGACTTTAAGGAAGGTGAGAATCTGAAGAAGAGTCCTCTGGAGTTGAAGCTGGCTCAATAGGGCGAGCAGTATAAGAGGTTGTATAACTCTTATACTGTAACAAATATGATGCAGACCTAATATGCTCGTCTGCAATGTTCTTATGCAAGCCCCAGATAAGTTTCAGATGCTTAATATTAACCTCTGATTCTTTTGGAGTTTTTATTTTGCTATCAACTGCAAATAAATACATAATGAGATATCAGTCATACATTTTGTCAAACATGATGAAAACATAATTTCATAAGTAAAATAAAATGAAAAATAAACCTATCCCATTGCCATATGGGGGGCATCTAGGACCGTTGTATACTCCATCTCCAACTAAAGGGGCATATTGCCAATTTATAATAACCAACCCATGTTCAAAATAATCTCTATTTGAGTCAGGGAGGTTAACTACAAGAGCCCTATTCAGAAACCTAGTTTTTAAGTAATAAATATTATCTAGAGTGGCCCATTTATAACAATACATAATTTCAGGGATCCCTATATGAGTCCCATGAGTTAGATTTAATTTGTACACCCCATTAATTATTCTCCATGAATTGGGGGCTATTTTTACAGGGACAAGATCAAAATACTGACAAAACTCAAGACACAATGGGTTTGGTGGAAAAGAAAATCCACATTCAGCAATGAATAGACTGGGGAACCAATGTCCCTCAGCCAATCGAAAATAATCTAAAGGCTCAGAAAGAACCTCCAGAGTTACCCAGGAAGGAATGGAAAAATCGGAACGAAATTTCTCAACAGACTCCACAATATAAACCATACTGAATAAAAGAGATAAAGAAGAAAGGAAGAAGATCTTACAGGAAGAAAGGAGGTATGTTGACAACGAACGAAAACTAGGATGAACGCACAAGAGAGAAGGAGAAAATAGAAAGCTTGAATGCAGGAAATTGGAAAAAGAAGAAGACGGTATGGTTACCTAAGAAGTTTAAATACTTTGCCTTGGGAAGCAGCGAAGGAAATGATTACAAAAAAGAAACTATTGAACTTCCGACGGCTAAAAGGACAAAAAGGGCACTAAGATCGAAGCGCTCTCAAAAGTTCGAAAAAAGGCGGATTCGTTGAACTTGGAAATAATTCAAATACGATGCTCCTAAAACCCAGGAAGATCATTCAATATTGCCATAAACCGAGAAAGAATGTTCCATACTCCTCAAAGTTCGAAATATAAAACATTGGGGGTTCTGTTGATACCAAAATTAATATGCTGATGTGGACGAATCATACGAAGACACTTGTCAATCTATGTGGCACAATAACAACGAGGAAGTTCATTTCCTCGACCAACTCATGTTTTCCCCGAGCAACGATGATATACCGAGGAACTGCAACACTCCGAGATACTCTAGCGCTCCGAGGAACTCCTGAGCAACGAGCAAATAAGGCGGTCCGAGCTGCATCTCGACCGTAGTATTAATTGCCAGAATGTCAACAGTTCAATCATTCATTGAATGTTTATCATCTTGACGCACACGCTGCATTAAATGTATTACCCTTTCATATGTATATCATTTAATGTATCATCCCATTCATGTACAGCCTAAGGGCTATAAATACCTTGTATCACCCTCATTCAAAGGGACCGGAATTTCTGGATTGAACTTGTAATCGAGAATTCCCAAACACTCAGCAATAACATAACAGTGGACGTAGGCCATTCTTATAAGGCTGAACCACTTTAAAAATATTTGTTCATTTTATTTATCTGTGATTGAATAATTAGAGCGATCTAATTTTTTACATCAACAACTATGTCACACTAACTCTCTATATCATGTTATGTTTAAATTGTATATCTTGTATATGTATGCTAATATATTTTTATTGTTTATCGAATTACGTCTTAGGAGTTGATATGGATAAAAGTTGGATCGAATCACGTGATTGGAATTCAAAAGAATACATAGATGGGGTTGAAAGGTTTATTAGCTTTGCATATAGGAATAAAAATATGCAATCGTCATGTATCAAATGCCCATGTTGTAAATGTGTAAATCGAGTCTACCACAACCTACACACTGTGATGGGTCACATAGAGATGCATGGTTTTGAAAGGAGTTATAAGGATTGGATTTATCATGAGGAGTTGGTCGATGCATTGGAGGACAATACATGTAATTTTGGTAATGATGTGTCACTTTATGATATATCATATGAATCGACCTTGGGGAGAAATATGATTGTAATGGTTCAAGAGGGAAGGGGAGTTCCACAGACGCATGCAAATTCATGTAGTGATGGACATGGAGTAGAAGATGTGGTGCCTGATGGTGACATACCAAAATATTTTAAACTCCTAAAAGATGCGAAAAGAAAGTTGTATGAAAATTATCCGGAGGGTATTACTGAACTCTCATTTATAGTTGAACTCTTGCACTTAAAGCAACTTAATGGATGGACTAATAGTTCTTTCACAATGTTGCTAAAGCTATTGGAGAAGACATTCCCTAATGCCAGAATTCCAAAATCCTTTTATCAGGCTAACAAGCTCACTTCTGATTTGGGATTCAAGTATGAAATGTGGGATGCCTTCCCTAACAATTATATGTTATTTCGAGATGAAAATGCGACTTTAGAGAAGTGTGTCATTTGTGGGGATTCCAGATATAAATCAAATGTTGGCAGTGATGTTGATCAAGTGCAACAGAGTAATCAAAGTACAAAAGTAGCTGCTGAAAAGGTAAGGTATTTTCCTTTAAAATCAAGATTGCAAAGATTTTTTTGGTCATCACATACTGATTCGTTAATGAAATGGCACACCGAGGATCGTATTGATGATGGTGTGCAAAGGCATCCGGCTGATTCTCGTGCTTGGAAATCATTTGATGAGTGTAATCCATCTTTTGCGAGTGATAGTTGTAATGTTAGATTTGGGCTAGCAAGTGACAGATTCAATCCTTTTGGTAATATGAGGGTTTCTCACAGTACTTGGCCAGTTGTACTCATGCCCTTAAATGTGAGCCCATGGTTGTGTATAAAGCAACAATACCTAATTTTATCGATTCTTATTGATGGGCCAAAAGGGCCTGGTGATAAAATTGATGTATTTTTACAACCATTGATTGATTAGCTAAAAGAGTTATGGAGTGATGGAGTGACTACTTATGATGCATCGAGTAAACAATTTTTCCAGTAGCGTGCAGCGTTGTTGTGGACAATTAATGATTTTTTAGCATATGCCATGCTATCGGGATGGAGCACGAAAGGTGAATTTGCTTGTCCTTGTTGTAACAAAGATCATCAAGCGACTCGATTAACTCATGGTAAAAAGTATTGTTATTGGGGTCATCGTCGATTCTTACCTCTGCGCCATAGGTTTCGAAAAGAGAAAACAACTTTTAATGGAAATGTTGATTTCAGACCACCTCCGTTGAAATTATCAGGATCACAAGTTTTGCAACAGTTAAATGAGCTCGACATTGAAACTAAATACAAGAAGGAAGATGTTTTTAGAAAGAGGAAAAGAGAACAATTAGAAAAAAAGCTTGCGAAAACAACAAAAGATGTGGTGCCGAAGACGAGATTAAATTGGAAAGAGAAAAGTATATTTTTTGAATTGCCATATTAGGAGCATAATTTGATCCGCCACAATCTTGATGTTATGCATATGGAAAAAAATGCGTGTGACAATATCTTATTTACATTGTTGGGCATTAAAGATAAAACCAAAGACAATTTGAAGGCCAGAAAAGATCTGCGAGAGATGCGCATCAGACGACCACTACATCCCCAAACACGTGGGAAAAAATTGGAGTACATAGCTCCAGCAGAGTTTACAATGAGCAACAAAGAGAAGGATATTTTTCTAAAAGTGTTGCAGGATGTTAAAGTACCAGATGGCAATTCATCGAATATTTCGAGATGTGTTCACCCTCAAGAGAGAAGTATATGGGGACTAAAGGTCCATGACAATCACATTTTAATGCAATAATTACTTACAATAGCACTACGGAGGGTACTATAAAAACATGTTGTCAAAGCATTAATTGAACTAAGCAACTGTTTTTCAGTCTTGTGCTCAAGTACAAATACTTTGGTTGATGTAGAAAAATTGGAAGATCGTATGGCTCTTACACTTTGCACTTTTGAGAAAATATTCCCCCCGGGATTCTTTGATGTGATGGATCACTTGCCAATACATTTGGTTGATGAGTTAGTAATTTCCAGTGCAGTAATCTACCGTTGGATGTATCTAATTGAAAGGTATTTGCATACTCTAAAACTCTTTGTGTGCAATCATGCTCATCCTCAGGCCTCAATTGCTAAATCTATTATTATGGAAGAATGCACCACTTTTTGCTCGAGATATATGGCTGAAGATGTGGAAACTAAGTCTAATCGGCCTTCCAGAAATGATAATTAAGGTAATAACCTTGGGCGTGGTGTGAGGCAAGGTCGAAAATTCCGGCTTGATTCAGTAACTCGTATAGAAGCGCATCGATATGTACCTGCTAACAGTGATGCAGTTGCGCCATTTATTGAGTAAGTTATATATTAACCATAATAATTTTTATATAAAATGCATTATTGAATTCCCTTTCTAACTTGACACATGTATGATATTTTCAGAAAACATATTGTTGAACTTACAAAACAATATCCTCACGTTTCACAAAAACATTTTCTACAACGCCTTCACAATGAATATTTCCACACGTGGTTTAAGGATTATGTAAGTATGTTTATTCATTTTTAGTATTTCTAATTATATTTCCATATCGTAGTTTTCTTATTTATTGAAATATTAGGTGGATGGATTGCCAAAAGATATCGAATTGTCTAGCAAAATATTGAGTTTGGCATTGGGTCCTCTGGAGGATGCGTTAAGCTTCAAGTCATATATTATTCATGGGTTTAGATTTCGAACAAAGGAAGTTGATAGTCGTCGGAAAACTCAGAATATTGGAGTTATTTTAAAAGCAAAACAAAAGAGCTAGGCTAGTCGAAAAGACTCTAATCCTTTGTCTGGGGATGTTACTTTCTATGGACAACTGACTAACATTATTGAAATTCAATATTTTAATGGCCAAAAGTTTGTACTATTTAAATGCAATTGGATAGAAAATCATTTGGGGAAATGAGTAGATGAGTTCAACTTTACATTAGTAAATTTCAACCACTTGTTGTATAAAGATAATCGATCGAGAGATGAGCCTTTTATCTTTGCATCCAAAGCAGAACAAGTGTGGTACGTGCAAGACCCTTTGGAACCAGATTGGCATGTAGTTGTTCAAATGACTCCCACAGAAGAAGAATTAGAAGTGCATCCATTCGAGCCGTTTAGTGTGCAAGAGTTGGAACATGATCAAAATGTATCTTGTGTGAGACAAGATGTAGATGTATCCGTAATTGATACATCTATGCCTAATGTTGATGATTGTGAGGATGATATGGACGAAGAATGAGAGTTTATAAGTTGCAAATTTATATGTAAGCATTATGACATATGTTTCTCTTATTTTTATCATATGATTTGTTATGTTTTATCATATTTTTTATTAATATGATAACTAATCATATATATTGTTTTGTTGTAACAGATTCAGTATGATTAGATCCTCGTCTACTAGCGGAGCGGAACATGCATCACACCCCATGTCAGATTCAGGTGTATAAATTTTTACTTCTCGAGAAGTTCAAATATTGCACTTGACTACTCTCACCCACTTAACCAAGGACCAATAAATGAACAAAACCTACTTTGAACCATGATATTTCTTTAGTTTTAATTAGAAATATCCATGCCACTCTATCATAAGACTTAGACGTATCTAATTTTATTTATTTGTTTCCATATTTCCCAAATGATACATGCAGGAATCATTTTTAAAAGGAACTTGGTGATGAGAATTGAATTACTTCTATACCACCATTCCATCAGCATTATATGTAAAGACTTAAATGATAACTGAATACCAAATAAATTAGAAAAATGAGACCAAATCTTCCTTGCTATAGAAATCAGCCCATAAGTTATTACCTGATATATAATTCCAACCTCTTCTCCACTTTGAAGCTTTAGATATGTCTTGAAGACTTCTGAATCCTAAGCCTCCCTCTTCTTCATTGATATATAATGTTTTCCATTTACACCAGTGATGATTTCTACCATACTCCTTATGAAATCCCCAAAATAAATTATTGAACATAGTTTCTACTCTATTTAGGATATGTTTGGGGGGGTTAAGAGCAACTATGGTGTATAGTGGAATTGAAATATGGATAGATTTAATAAGGATTATTCTTCCCGCTTGAGTTAAAAATTAAGATTTCCAACCTTCTATTTTGGCTCTAATGGTAGTTATAAGGCTTTCAAAGTAGTTCAGATTTTTTCTACCTTTAAATAAAGGACAACTTAGGTATTTTATAGGAGAACTGCCTTTCTCAAGGCGTATAACCTCATGATTTTTTTAGCTTTACAAGCTGTACCATTAATTTTAGTGTAAAACTTACTTTTAGATTTGTTAATAAGTTGGATCAATAGATGTCTTTTATAATTATTAACAATAGCATGGAAGTATTTTGTATTTAAATCCCCTTCTTTTATCCATTTTGTTCTGGCTTTTTAGCTCCAATATTTCTCTTCACACTTAATGGCCCAATTTAACTTAGCTTTAGTTCTTTCCAAGGCTTCTATATTACTTTGATTTGGACTTTGTTGATATGTGTCTTCTTTAATTAACAATTCATCCTCCAAGTTGTTTACTTCTTGAAAGATATTTTTAAAGGTTTGTTTATTCCACTGTTTAAGATCTTTTTTCAAAAGTTTAAGTTTCATTGAGAATTTGTTGAGAGGGCTGCCTATTATTTATTTACTCCATGAGTTATGAACCAAATTACTAAAAGTATTATGACTACACCACATATTTAAGAACTTAAATGGTTTAACTATTTTATCTTGAGTTCTGCCAAAAGAAACTAATAAAGGGGACTTATCAGAACAATTTTTATTAAGAATTTTCACTGTAGCAGTAGGAAAGCAAGGAAGCCATTTTTGATTGATAAGGCCCCTATCTATTCTTTACTAAATAGCCCCTTCAACGTCTCTATTATTATACCAAGTGAATTTAGAGTCTATGTACCTAAAATCTACTAGGCATGCTCTATATACACGGTTATTAAAATCTTCTACACCTATTGGTTCTATGTCTTTACCACCTGTCTTCTCATTACTATCATCAACAGTGTTGAAGTCACCTATAGTTATCAATGGATCTTCAATGCATAATTGAGAATTTGATTCTATCATACTCCATAAGTCTAATCTCTCTAGCCTAATGCATTTAGCATATATAATATTAATGTACATATTTTGAAGATTAGGATGAGTTAATTCAAGCAGAACATTTTGATCATGGTCAATAATGATTTTATAGGATATATCATAACTTCATAGCCACCAGATTTTATTACTGATATTGGCTTCACAACCATCAAACTTTATAATTCTTCTTAAGTTTTCTAATTTAGATTTATCAATTTAAGGTTTTAGAATAGCCATAAAGGGTAGTTTATGAAACATACAGAGCTTTTTGAGTCTTCTATTGGTTGATTTTTTTTCTCACTCCTCTTACATTCCAAATGATTATATCTATCATTTAGATCTAGGATAAGGAACTTTGTTGGACTTCTTGACATTTGATGTTGTTATTATTTTGAACATTGGATCACCTATTTGATTTCTCTTCTTGATATCTTCTTTATGTAATACCCCGTACTTTTGACTATATTTATTTTTGGGATTAATTAATTAAATGCGTATTAATTGGAAATTAATCCGGGTTATAAATAATAACGAGATGCGAGTTGGTATTTGATTTTGTGCATACATGTTTTATATGAATATTGAATTATGAAATTTGTCGTGAGATTGATATACGGCATTTTAGAAATTTTGTTGAGACGCGTGTGACCGCCGCGTCATGGTATATTATTTTAATTATTAAAGTGATTTTTATTTCCATTATCCGTATGGTCGTTTTGAGTGCGCCAACGCATCCGGAAGGGTCGAGATAGTCAGAAAACACTAGCCGGGGGTATAGTTTGGGTCCCGGGGTATTTTTAGGCCATACCGGCATCATAAAGGGTATTTTGGTAATTTCGTATTTTGGGAAATTAAAAGTGATGAAAATTGGGAGTTTTAATTTGATGTGGATATAACCCACTAAACCCACTATCCAACCCACATTAACCCATTAAGCTATGGAGGTTATCATTTAGGTTTCCAAGTTCCCCAAATCAAACCCTAGCCACCTTAAGCCACCATTGGAGAAGAAGCTTGGAGAGAGGGAATTCTGCAGAAAAATCTTCATTAAACCTACACCAAACTCAGAGACAACCAAGGAAAGTGACTTTATTCCATTTAATTACAGATAATGTTCCTTCCATGTTAGATAATTCGAATTTATGGTTTGTTCTTGATGAAATATGAAAACCCATGTAGTTTAGAACATAGAATCTGAAAATCTTGAGGAGAATTGCATGTAGAATGATAGGTAGATGATTATTCTCATGATGATTGTGGTTGGAAGAAATTAAAATGGATTTATATTGGATTAATTCATGATTCATAAAGTTAGGGTTCATGTTCTTGAAATATTTGGAAAAAGTGTAGAGATTTGTAAATTTGATTGAAGTTAGGATGGATTGATCCCTTAAAATCATGTTAGGATGTGACTATATATGTTTAGGATTGATTAGAGACTTTAAAACGTTGATTGGACAAACTTTAGAGGAGAGTTGAAGTGTTAAAATGGATGAAAAACGAATTGGGGAAAAATCTGGGCCGAAACTGGTCAGTCGTTAGAAGCAATCCCCAGGTCGTTCGAACGGGCTCGTTCGAACGAGCTTCTAACGAGTTGACCAGTCGCTTCTAATGAGGGGAGACTTCGTTCGATATATTCGTTCGAACGAGATATCGTTAGAAGGTACAGTTCGTTCGAACGAACTGGGATCTCGTTCGAACAGCCTCGTTCGAACGAGACTTCTAACGAGCAGACAGTTCAAACTCGTTCGAATAGTCTCGTTCGAACGAGACTTCTAACGAGCTGGCAGTTTGGGCCATTTTGAACTGTTTTGATTTTTTGGAGTCCCGTAAACTTGTTCGAGGATATAGTTGACATTCCGATGATGATGTAGTGATAGGTTTGGGACATTTGGGTATTTATGAGAAGGAAATTATATACAAGTGAGTTAAATTAGAAGGACGGTTTGGGTTGAGACGTGAGTGTCTATTACGAAGTGAGAATTATTTATGGCGAGTATGATTACAAACCGGAATAGTATAAATTGTGATTATCATAAGTTGGTACGAGAATACGTTATGTACTACGATTAAACTACGGTGATTACTAAGATGCGTGTATACTTAGTATTGATATAGTATTTGTGTGTATAACATACCTACCATACTTGCTATCACGGGAGGTTTGCGTTCGCTTAGGACCCTCTAATCCTTGTCTGCCTACGGGGGGGATTTAGACTGGTACCTCGATGAACATAGGTCATAGAAAGACTTATTGGGATATTAATAAGTCCGCTGATCGTGGGAGCGTAGGTATGTGCGTGACCCATGTGATGTGACTGTGTTCGCCTCCATTATTTGTGATGTTGTTATCTGTGAACTATTCCTGAGAGATTCGGAATATGTAATCCTTATGTACGTGATGTACCGGGATGGATAGCAGAGTATGTGTGCACCACAGCTTAGTTCTCGGGGTGCTTGTATTGTATATTTATGATGTGAATAATATACACTTAATTAATGAGAACCTTCATGTTATTGTTGTGAATATAATTACAATATTGTTTTGAGAAACATAACGAGTTAGCTGATAGTAATATATTGCATATTGAGCATCTGAGTTTGCGTTAAACCCCTACTTAATTACGAGCGTTATTATGTTAATAGAACCGAGTAATAAGGGTAAGACCTATGATAGTCTAGCTAGAGATGATGTCACTTAGCTAGTGGTTTGTGTCGTTGTAGATGGGTACTTACGTTAGGAGTGCACAGTTAGACGAGAGGTGAGAATTACATGTGAGTGCACGTCCTAACATGTACTTTGCATTTAATGTTTTAAATGTTTTTAAAGCACTTGCAGGTTTTTAAATATAACTCCACATTCGGGCTCTGACCGGTTTGCTTTTCAAATCTTTTTCTTGTAAAACCATTTTAGGTGCCCAGCCACAGGGACACCAAGCATAGGATTCTCATTCTGATGACGAGCTGTAGCTGTTTGTGGAAGCTACAGGGATTTGCTTGTGGACGCTTATATCACTTGGATTCCAGATTCATTATCTATCAGTTGTAGGGCATGTTGCCCATTTCTATTAGAGCTACATCTTTTACATTTCAGTTTTCAGACTTTAGCATGTATTGTTTCAGTATTCGGTTTACTTATTTTTGTTGTGGGATTGTTGTGAGGAGTTTTCCTCCCGACTGTAATTACCTTATGTGATGGTTATTCTTTTTACTTCAGTATGGTGAATGGTGTTATTTATTTCTTCATTACACTTGTTTCATGTTAATCAGACTTATATTAAAATTTGGCAACTTACTTTTTAAATACTAGGTGGTTAGTAATAAATAAATGTTTTCGACAGTGATGCTATTAACTGAGCCAACTTGGCATTTTGAATTAATTTAATAAAGGAGTAGCTACCCGGTATTTAATTAGTCGGGATGTCACAGGTGGTATCAGAGCATCAGGTTCTAGTGTCCTTTAGGATCTGTACGGCTATTATGTTTCCGCTACGTTTTCTTTGATATAGAGCCCTATATTTTAGGACTGTTGTACTCTTTTGTGTATGCTTCGTTCTTCAGCTATCTTAAGTTTATAAACATCGAACTTATAAACTTTGTTCTTATTTCAGATGCCTCCACGACGTGCACGACGAGTTCCCAGGGATGCAACGCCCGAACCCCAGCCTGCTCCAGTTCAGGGCATGATGAACGCCGCCGAGGTTGTAGCTATAGTAGCCCAAGCGGTAAATGCCGCGATTGCCGTTGTTCAGCAGGCACCACCTCAGGCACCGGTTGCCGCGCCAGTACAGGCTAATGCATTCCCGTCTGCTTGGGAAAGTGTACGTGACGCTTTTCAGAAAGCGCATCCGCCAGAGTTTGCAGGTAGCTCAGATGTGGTAGTCTCGAGCCAATGGAGGAAAGATATGCAGAGGCAGTTGAGGATGTATGAGTGCACGGATGTTCAGAAGCAGGTGCTAGCTACTTTCAATCTATTTGGATCTGCACTATAGTGGTGGGAGTCTATTACCACCATGGAGGAGAGGGATACTCTCACGATTCAGGAGTTCTGGGTGCGGTTTGACCGCAAGTACTTTTCGTCGGCTGTTCATACGGAAATGAGGAGGAAGCTGATGAATCTGAGGCAGGAGGGCAAGACTGTGGCCGAGTATGAGGCCGAGTTCACGAATCTGTTGAACATCGTTCCAGACGAGATACCAACAGAGAAGAATAAAATTGAGAAATTTACAGACGGGTTGACTTGGAGGATCTGTCAGCATCTGTTAGGGAACCTTTCGTTGGCCACGTATTCTGATGTGGTTAACACTGCATTGTTACACTGCCAGGACCACCTTTTTCATATGGCCGAGGGCAAGATATCGGGGGAGTCTAGCCATCAGGGCAGGACTGGAGGTCAGGGTGCCAGCGGGGCACAATCTGGTTAGGGGCAGAGACAGAATGAGTAGGGTTCGCAGCAGGGGGATAATAAGAGGTTCCGATCAGGGAACTACAGGCAGGGACAAGGAGGTTTCTGTCAGGGCTATCAGGGTCCAAACGGCCATCAGGGTCAACAGGGGCAGAACGGACATCAGGGCCAGCAGGGCCAAGGCTGGAACGGTAACGGCCACCAGGACCGGGGGCAGCACGGGCAGAGAGGGGGGAACTTCCCAGGGAAGTGTTTTGTTTGTGGCAAGACTGGCCATAAATGTCAGGATTGTCCTGATAGGGGCAGGGCCCCACAGCAGCAGCAGGGTGCTCGCCAGGAGCCGCATAGGCCTATATTTCCCGCCGCTCTCCCCGCACCGCCACAGAGGGCAGCATTGCCACCCATTCCAGCAGTTCCAGCTCAGCAGGGGCAGCTACAGTATGGACGTGTCTATAACGTCCACCAGGCTACAGTTCCACAGGCACCGCCCGCGATTGAGGGTACGTTTCCTATCCATGGCACTATGGGTCGGGTATTATTTGATACGGGTGCTACGCATTATTTTATAGCTACACACTTCGCGAAGGCTTTAGGATTGTTAGCTACGGAAGAGAGCACAGTGACGTGTGTCGACTCACCATTGGAGAGTGGGTCACTTATCTTCTTTATATGCCGTGGAGTGGGAGTAGGGATTGGTAGTCTGGTATTACCTGCAGATATGTTGGTATTAGATATGCATGTTCACGATGTGATCATCGGTATGGATTGGCTCGTAGCATATAGGGCCATGATTGATTGCTTCAGCGGAAGCATTGTTTTTGCCATTTCGGGGCAAGAGATGTTCGTAGTGGCGATGCCTCGCCCAGAGGGAGGATCGACCGCTCATCTGTATTATATAGAGGAGGATACCTCTAAGGAGGTTATGATCCCTTTAGATTCGATCCCGGTTGTCAGGGAGTATTCAGATGTGTTTCAGGAGATACCAGGCTTACCACCCAGTCGAGAGATAGACTTTGTTATAGACCTATTGCCAGATACGAGGCCTATAGCACGTGCACCGTACCATATGGATCCAGCTGGGATGCGAGAGCTACGAGACCAGATAGAGCAGCTGTTAGGTCAGGGCTTTATTCGAAGGAGTACCTCACCTTGGGGCGCTCCAGTTTTGTTTGTGAAGAAGAGAGACGGTTCACTAAGATTGTGTGTGGACTACCGAGAGTTGAATAAGGTCACGATACGGAATAAGTATATGTTGCCTCGAATCGATGACCTATTTGACCAGTTGAGGGGAGCTTCTTTCTTCTCGAAGATTGATTTGAGATCGGGATACCATCAGTTGCGTATCAGGGAGGAGGATGTCTCGAAGACTGCGTTCTTGTCAAGATATGGCTCTTACGAGTTTCGAGTTATGCCTTTTGGTTTGACCAACGCTCCAGCTGTGTTTATGGATTTGATGAACAGAGTGTTCAGGGATTTCCTAGACCAGTTTGTCATTGTCTTCATTGATGATATTCTGGTTTACTCCCAGACAGAGGAGGAGTACGCCGAGCATTTGAGGCAGGTTTTGCAGACGCTTCGTCAGAACGAGTTGTATGCAAAATATGAGAAGTGTGGGTTTTGGCTGAAGGAAGTCCAGTTCTTGGGTCACATTATTTCCGATCGAGGGATATCTATTGATCCGGGGAAAGTATCTGCGGTGAGGGAGTGGGGACAGCCCACGACACCGACTGAGATTCGTAGTTTCTTGGGCCTGGCAGGATACTACAGGAGGTTTATTCGGGGATTTTCGAAGATAGCAGGTCCTTTGACACATCTTACTCGTAAAGGTGTGCCGTTCATTTGGAGTGATGCCTGTCAGTTGGCATTTGATGAATTGAAGGACAAGTTAACCTCAGCACCTATGTTAGCATTGCCGAGACCGGGAGTTGAGTATTTGGTGTACACCGATGCATCTTTGCAAGGACTTGGAGGTGTATTGCAGCAGGAGAGACAGGCCATAGCTTATGCTTCCCGTAAGCTTAAGCCTCATGAGAAGAATTACCCCACACATGATTTGGAGTTGGCGACAGTGGTATTTGCCCTAAGGATTTGGAGACACTATCTTTTGGGGGAGAAATTCCAATTGTTCACGGACCACAAGTCCCTACAGTACCTGTTCACACAGAAGGAGTTGAATATGCAGCAGCGTAGGTGGCTTGAGTTTGTGAAAGACTACCAGTTCGACATCCAGTATCACCCGGGAAAGGCCAACGTGGTGGCAGACGCGTTGAGCCGCAGGCCAGCAGATGAGGTGGCAGAGGTGTGGAAGGCTAAATGGAAGGAGTTGGGACACCAGGATGCATTGGCCCGATCTTTCATGTCTGTGATGACCGTTACACCGCAGATTGTCACGAAGGTTGTAAGGGCACAGGCAAATGACTCGTTCTGTCAGGAGCAGATAGTTCGATTACTAGTAGAGGGAGCTGAATCTTACATCGTTAGCTCAGACGGGGGATTACGCTTCAATGGGAGATTGGTGGTTCCGGAAGGGGAAGAATTGCGACACGAGGTGATGGCAGAGTCGCACGGCTCACGGTTCGCGGTACATCCCGGAGGGGACAAAATGTACCAAGACATGAGACGACAGTATTGGTGGAGCGGTATGAAGAGAGATATCGCTGAGTTTGTCTCGAAATGCGCCACTTGTCAGCTTGTAAAAGTGGATCATCAGAGACCGGCAGGATTGCTACAGCCGTTGGAGGTCCGGGTGTGGATGTGGGAGAGCATATCCATGGACTTTATCACGGGGTTGCCTACGTCGCAGAGGGGTCACGACTCCGTTTAGGTAATTGTGGACAGGTTGTCCAAGGTCGCTCACTTTTTACCCGTAAGGACTGACTACACTACGGGACAGTATGCCCAGCTCTTCATTTCAGAGATTGTGAGACTTCACGGTGTGCCCCTAAATATCGTGTCTGACAGAGACAAGATATTTGTTTCGAGATTTTGGGAGAGTTTCCAGGAGGCCATGGGCACGGAATTGCGATTGAGTATGGCTTATCATCCGCAGACTGACGGGCAGACTGAGCGCACAAATCAGATGTTAGAGGACATGCTACGCATGTGCATTATTGACTTTGGGGGTGGATGGGAGCAGTACCTTCCACTGGTGGAGTTTGCTTACAACAACTCCTATCAGTTCACTATTGGCATGGCTCCGTTTGAGGCATTGTACGGTAGGCCTTGTCGTTCCCCAGCTTGTTGGTTAGAGGTGGGGGACAACAAATTACTTGGGCCGGAAGTGATTCAGGATACTTCGGCAAGGATTGAGTTGATTCGAAGTCGCATTCGGGTAGTTCAAGACAGGCAGAAGAGTTATGCTGATGCGAAGAGATTCTTCAGAGAGTTCCAAGTGGGGGACCAGGTTTTGCTCAGAGTATCTCCTATGAAGGGGATTATGCGTTTCGGGAAGAAGGGGAAGTTGGCACCAAGGTATGTGGGGCCGTTTCCTATTATTGAGCAGATCGGACCGGTTGCGTATAGACTTGGGTTACCGGAGCAATTGCATCGGATTCACGATGTATTTTATGTTTCCTCGCTAAGGAAATATCTCAGAGATGATTTGGCTCATTCTCACATTGCTGTGGAGGACATCGATCTCCAGCCGGATAGCTCCTACGAGGAGGGACCAATTGCTATTTTGGACCGAAGCGAGAGGAGATTGCGGTCAAAGATAGTTCCGTTAGTGCGTGTTCAGTGGCGACATCACAATGTCGAGGAGTCCACATGGGAGCGCGAGGATGAGATTCGTGAACGTTATCCAGAGTTATTTTTAGCAGGTACTTTCTAGTTTCGAATTTCGGGACGAAATTCAGTTATTAGGGGGGAAGTATGTAATACCCCGTACTTTTGACTATATTTATTTTTGGGATTAATTAATTAAATGCGTATTAATTGGAAATTAATCCGGGTTATAAATACTAACGAGATGCGAGTTGGTATTTGATTTTGTGCATACATGTTTTATATGAATATTGAATTATGAAATTTGTCGTGAGATTGATATACGGCATTTTAGAAATTTTGTTGAGACGCGTGTGACCACCGCGTCATGGTATATTATTTTAATTATTAAAGTGATTTTTATTTCCATTATCCGTATGGTCATTTTGAGTGCGCCAACGCGTCCGGAAGGGTCGAGATAGTCAGAAAACACTAGCCGGGGGTATAGTTTGGGTCCCGGGGTATTTTTAGGCCATACCGGCATCATAAAGGGTATTTTGGTAATTTCATATTTTGGGAAATTAAAAGTGACGAAAATTGGGAGTTTTAATCTGATGTGGATTTAACCCACTAAACCCACTATCCAACCCACATTAACCCATTAAGCTACGGAGGTTATCATTTAGGTTTCCAAGTTCCCCAAATCAAACCCTAGCCACCTTAAGCCACCATTGGAGAAGAAGCTTGGAGAGAGGGAATTGTGCAGAAAAATCTTCATCAAACCTACACCAAACTTAGAAACAACCAAGGCAAGTGACTTTATTCCATTTAATTACAGAGAATGTTCCTTCCATGTTAGATAATTCAAATTTATGGTTTGTTCTTGATGAAATATGAAAACCCATGTAGTTTAGAACATAGAATCTGAAAATCTTGAGGAGAATTGCATGTAGAATGATAGGTAGATGATTATTCTCATGATGATTGTGGTTGGAAGAAATTAAAACGGATTTATATTGGATTAATTCATGATTCATAAGGTTAGGGTTCATGTTCTTGAAATATTTGGAAAAAGTGTAGAGATTTGTAAATTTGATTGATGCTAGGATGGATTGATCCCTTAAAATCATGTTAGGATGTGACTATATATGCTTAGGATTGATTAGAGACCTTAAAACGTTGATTGGACAAACTTTAGAGGAGAGTTGAAGTGTTAAAATGGATGAAAAACGAATTGGGGAAAAATCTGGGCCGAAACTGGTCAATCGTTAGAAGCAATCCCCAGGTCGTTCGAACGAGCTCATTCGAACGAGCTTCTAACGAGTTGACCAGTCGCTTCTAATGAGGGAAGACTTCGTTCGATATATTCATTCGAACGAGATATCGTTAGAAGGTACAGTTCGTTCGAACGAACTGGGATCTCGTTCGAACAGCCTCGTTCGGACGAGACTTCTAACGAGCAGACAGTTCAAACTCGTTCGAATAGTCTCTTTCGAACGAGACTTCTAACGAGCTGGCAGTTTGGGCCATTTTGAACTGTTTTGATTTTTTGGAGTCCCGTAAACTTGTTCGAGGATATAGTTGACATTCCGATGATGATGTAGTGATAGGTTTGGGACATTTGGGTATTTATGAGAAGGAAATTATATACAAGTGAGTTAAATTAGAAGGACGGTTTGGGTTGAGACGTGAGTGTCTATTACGAAGTGAGAATTAATTATGGCGAGTATGATTACAAACCGGAATAGTATAAATTGTGATTATCATAAGTTGGTACGAGAATACGTTATGTACTACGATTAAACTACGGTGATTACTAAGATGCGTGTATACTTAGTATTGATATAGTATTTGTGTGTATGACATACCTACCATACTTGCTATCACGGGAGGTTTGCGTTCGCTTAGGACCCTCTAATCCTTGTCTGCCTACGGGGGGGATTTAGACTGGTACCTCGATGAACATAGGTCATAGAAAGACTTATTGGGATATTAATAAGTCCGCTGATCGTGGGAGCGTAGGTATGTGCGTGACCCATGTGATGTGACTGTGTTCGCCTCCATTATTTGTGATGTTGTTATCTGTGAACTATTCCTGAGAGATTCGGAATATGTAATCCTTATGTACGTGATGTACCGGGATGGATAGCAGAGTATGTGTGCACCACAACTTAGTTCTCGGGGTGCTTGTATTGTATATTTAAGATGTGAATAATATACACTTAATTAATGAGAACCTTCATGTTATTGTTGTGAATATAATTACAATATTGTTTCGAGAAACATAACGAGTTAGCTGATAGTAATATATTGCATATTGAGCATCTGAGTTTGCGTTAAACCCCTACTTAATTACGAGCATTATTATGTTAATAGAACCGAGTAATAAGGGTAAGACCTATGATAGTCTAGCTAGAGATGATGTCACTTAGCTAGTGGTTTGTGTCGTTGTAGATGGGTACTTACGTTAGGAGTGCACAGTTAGACGAGAGGTGAGAATTACATGTGAGTGCACGTCCTAACATGTACTTTGCATTTAATGTTTTAAATGTTTTTAAAGCACTTGCAGGTTTTTAAATATAACTCCACATTCGGGCTCTGACCCGTTTGCTTTTCAAATCTTTTTCTTGTAAAACCATTTTAGGTGCCCAGCCACAGGGACACGAAGCATAGGATTCTCATTCTGATGACGAGCTGTAGCTGTTTGTGGAAGCTACAGGGATTTGCTTGTGGACGCTTATATCACTTGGATTCCAGATTCATTATCTATCAGTTGTAGGGCATGTTGCCCATTTCTATTAGAGCTACATCTTTTACATTTCAGTTTTCAGACTTTAGCATGTATTGTTTCAGTATTCGGTTTACTTATTTTTGTTGTGGGATTGTTGTGAGGAGTTTTCCTCCAGACTGTAATTACCTTATGTGATGGTTATTCTTTTTACTTCAGTATGGTGAATGGTGTTATTTATTTCTTCATTACACTTGTTGCATGTTAATCAGACTTATATTAAAATTTGGCAACTTACTTTTTAAATACTAGGTGGTTAGTAATAATTAAATGTTTTCGACAGTGATGCTATTAACTGAGCCAACTTGGCATTTTGAATTAATTTAATAAAGGAGTAGCTACCCGGTATTTAATTAGTCGGGATGTCACACTTTACTGATCAATGATTGACCGTAGTGTTGGTCAATGTTGTGTTTCTGAGTCTTTAATATATCTTCATTTTTCTTCTTTGTTTTTTGAATTTTTTGTCACCAAGTCTTTTGAGAATAATATCAATTAGTTTCTTCAAAGATGTTGGCTTCACTATCTGATTGAGGCAATCTATCATAGAAATATTTTCTGCCTTTATAGGTAATTCAGTGGCTTCATGAGGCAAGTATAGCACTTCAATTATTCTAGTGTCCTCATAATCAATGTCTACGACTTGATTTTATCAATATGGGCTTGAAGAATCTTTGTTAGAATTCCCTTTTTCCTTAACTGTTTATTAGGACTAGACACAATTTTTGGCAGAGATACTTCTTTAGATGTTATTTGAAGTTGGGAATTCAATGTTCTAGTATCTTGAATTGAGGGGATTTTATTCAATTGAGGAGAAAATTGAATTATTTCTGTGTGAGAAATAATTTATTGGTCTACATTGGCTTTGTTGATAACTTTTGTCTTTCTTTATTTATCTGGTACACGTGCTGAACTTTTAAGTTGGGAATAATTTGGTTTTCCAATTTTATTCCCACTGAGGTTTCTTGGAGCCTTTATTTTGAATCAAGAAGGTTTTTACATTGTGCCCTAACTTACAACAAAGCCCACAATAAGATGGTATTTTCTCATATGTGATATCTTGCCAAAACCCTGAATCTTCACAACCTAGCCATAAGCGATCTAGAGAAGGACCTTCGGTAATTATAATAAGGAGAGTATGATATTCTAGGATACTGATTGTAGTAAAGAGAGTATGACCTTGTACTTTTCAATGGAGCTTCTAGTAACCCGTCTTTTTTCCCACTTTTCAATATTGAAATGAATACTGAAATGCTACCGATCTGATTTGAATAATGCTATTGAAATTCATACTGATCTGATTTGAATAATGATATTGCATTTGATGAATTAAATGAGAAGCATACTTTTTTTAACAGGAAGTATTGATGGTACACCCTCCTGTGGAATGACAAATGATTTGCAGAGCGTCTCACATGATGGTATATATTAAAAGATATCTCTACATCAGAATTTTGTATATTTTTATATATGCTTGCTCATTACTTTTGAACGGGTGATACTAATAGCACGTCCTCTCATAAGAGGAAAGTTATAGGGCATGCCAAACAATGGAATGCATGGGGTAATGGTGAGAAAAAGATACTAGGTTGGGACGAAGATTGCCAACCAATTGGACCATATGCGACGAAGTTAGCGAGTCAACTCGGATATTATGCACGTCAAGGGGATTTGTTTCCTTTGACTTTTCCTTCTTGGACAAAAGAGAATCAACGAAAGCTCGACTTTGTTTGGGAACAAGTGAAGGTAATATTAAATTAACCTCGTATTAGTAAAATCAAATATTTAAAACTATTAGTATTTCTAACTAATGTATTTTTTTCTTAGATTAACATAAATGCACCAGACAATTACCAAATATATGTTGTCGTAAGCTTGGAATTCAATGGAGATCCTTTAAGTATGAGACCAAGAAGAAGTATTATACGGAATTGAACACGGATGCAGAGCGTTTAACAATGACACCCCCCCAAGTTAGACCGAATCAATGGAAAGTCTTAGTGAAATAGTGGAGTCAAGAAACAACAAAGGTATTACATTGAATTGGTAGACGGAATTTTGGATGTTATTTTTTTAATTATTGATGCTATGTTGTTGATTAAATATGTTGGATTTCACGTAAAAACAAAGAAGACTCTGTCGAAATTTTCTAAAAATAATACATTGAATTGGTGAGGAGAGTATACAATACCAAGTAACTTGAAATGTCATTAACATTATTTATTTTCACTTGCAGCGAGTGGAAAATAGGAATATCATTAACCGTGCTTATCTTTGTTCCCACCCTAGAATTGGGAGAACTTCAATTGCCGTAATAAAGCAACAAGTTAGTATATGTTCTTACTTTAGTATAATTATATATATGTTCTACTTAACTATGATTATATTTATGTTCTTTTAGGATTTTGTTAACATGTTTTCTATTTATATATAAATTAGATGAAGTCAAAACAAGAGCCCATCGACAAATTGAGTGTTTGGAGATGGACACGTAAGAAAAAGGATCTCACATACGATGTCGATGATGGAGCCGCTGGTAGAGAGGTATAAATATGTTGATAATTACAATCCAAATGACTTAGTTACATTGCGAATTTTATTTTGGTGGATATTTGCAAGTTTCATTTACGAAAAGAGGTTAATTGTGCTATTTGTTTTTTCTCAATTTGTAGGAAATAATTAAAAGACAATTGGATGTGCTGCCATTTGATCAACAAAATCAGATTGAAGTGAGGGATGCTATATTTGAGGACGTGATAGGACCTGACGAACATGGACGAGCATTGTGTATGGGAGTATGCATTAAACCAACTTCTACACGTTCAACAACATCATCTAATTATTATCATAGTGAGATTGCTCGACTAGAGAAGGTGGCCAATGAGCGAGGTACTCATTATCGGGAAGAGCTGGAGGCATGAGAGAATCGTCACCAAGAAGAAATTGATATGGTGCATGCCGATTTATAAAATGAAATACAAGAAAGAGTCGCGAGGGCCAAGAGAGAAACTCTAGCAGAAGCTAGGCTTGAAATCGCTCGTATGATACAAGAGGCGGGCATCCCATTACCACTAGCAACAGCAGCCGCATTTGATACTATCGATAACCACGCTTGACTATGTATTAATGTAACTAACTTAGAAGTGGAAATGACAATTTGAAAGTATGTGGTGGTATTTATTTTTTGAAGTGTGATAAGACACTATTTGGTTTTGTTATTATATTTATAGAGAATTAAGGTAAAGTTCATGTTCTTTCTTATATTTGAAGTTTATAAATTTAGTCCCTGTAGTACAATAACATTTATAAATTTAGTCCCTGTGGTACAATAGCTTTTATTTTTTTTGGTCCGCGCCAACGACACTATTTTTTACCCTTTTTCATGGAATTTTCAGTACAGGGACTAAATTTATAAAATTATATGGAGTGTCCTAATTTTAAACACTTTAAGCATCATAAGGACCTTTTCCCAAACCTCCTTATATTTAAGGTTAAATTTTGGCAATGTCTTTGTGTTTTTGTTTATTAATTTAATGTTATGATATTAGAGATTGAATTTAGGCTGATTATAATATAAGTTTATAAAATATATATATATATCTTTTAGGACAGCTATAACTGTCTTTTAAAATATTCATTTGGTGCCAAAATATATTTGGGACAGCTACTTCTGTCCCTAATACTTTCTTTTAATGGACAGCAACATCTGTCCTTATAAATATGTAATAATATATGGATTTAAAAGGACGGAACAAAAAGGATGGCAATTCCTGTCCTAAATACTCAAAAAGGATAACAATTGTTGTCCTTTTAGCCTTTCATGACGCCCATCTATTAGGGCAGCGCTTGCTGTCCTTATGAGTGTCCCAAATGATATTAGGGACAACAAATGAGCTTTTGGGACAACAAATTAGCTGTCCTTAATTTTTATTTTTCTAATAGTGTTATATTTCTTAAGAATGAACTTAGCCCACAGTCCTTCCTTATTAATTACCTTCCAATATATCTTGATACTTCCAGCTACTATAACATCATTTAAACTTCTCAGTCCCATCCCTCATTCTTCATAAGGACTAAAAATTATGTCCCAATTAATCTAATGATATTATCTATCTTCCAACTTACCACTTCCCCAAAGAAGTTAGTAAACAGGTTTTGAAGCCTTCTTATGATCATTTTGGGAGGATTAACAGTTTCCAACAAATAGAAATGAATGGAAGATAAAAACAAGTTTCAGGAGAAAAAGTCTTCCACTTTGGGAGAAAAATCTAGAGTTCCATCCTTGTATTTTATTTATAACTTTATCCAGCAAGTCAAAGAAGTAAGTTATCTTTCTTCTTCCTTTAAATAATGGGCATCCAAGGTATTTAATGGGGAATCTAGATTCTTTGAGATCAACCATTAAGACAATACCTGATTTTCTATCTTTAGGAATCTTGTTTGCAATTGTGAAACTACTTTTCTTTCTATTGATAAGCTAACTAGACATGGATTCATGAGAGGATAAGATTTCCTTTAGGTTTTTTAAACTTATTTTGTTTCCATTTGTAAAGATAATGACATCACTTGAAGAACTCAAGTGAGAGAATAATGGTTAGTTTTTAGGGTGATTGAAGGGTTTCATCACATTAGTTTCCATTAGATTCTAAAATCTTGTAGAAAAAACTTCAGTAGCAATTATCAAAATACTTGGAGATAAATGATCTCCTTGTCTAAGCCTCCTCCCAGATTTAAAGAATCCAACCATTTTCCCATTCACTAGGATTGAAAACTAGTTATTTCAAATCAACCTACACACAATATCTATAAAACATTCACTAAAACCAAACGTTCTTAAGATAGAAATTAGGAAAATCCATGATGTTCTATTATATGTTTTTTCATATCGAGTCTAAAAATGACATTTGAACCATGTCTCTTCTTTCCAAGATCACATGTAATCTCATGGTGTAAAAGAATATTATCCACTATACTTATCCCTTTTATAAAATCATTTTGAAAATGATATAGTATACTTGGCAGAATAGTGGTTAATCTGGAATTTAAGAAAATTGAAATTGCATAGTCTTGTAGGTTTATAGTCTTCATACTGAAGAGGTTTAGTCACCTTAGGAATGAGAACTACAGTGGAGGCAGACCAAATTATAAGTATTTGTTCCCCATGGAAGAAAGAATCAACAAACTTGATAAAATCTGCTTTAATAGTACATTAAAACTTGTGATAGAAAGCCCCTACATAACCATCTGGACGAGTTGAACTATCCCTATTAAGTTATGTAATGGCATTCAAAATTTCAGTTTCAGAAGGAAAATTGCCTAGAAAAGAGTTATGGTCAGAAGAAACCATTGTTGGAACCACATATAATTTGATCTCTTGAATTCTAGTATGCTCAGTACTAAGGTAGTTCTTAAAGTGGTTCAAGAAAGCCTCTTCAACTTCATATTTATACTTAATCCATTGATTGTTGTTGTTACTGATCTTGTTGATGGTAAGTTATCTTGTCTTAGAATTAACAATTAAATGAAATAACTTCGAATTTATGCCCCCCTCTTTCAACCACTTTATGTTCAATTTCTGCCTCCAAAATGTTTCTTCATTTTTGTGACACCCCGCCTAATAAAATACCGGGGGATCACTCCTATATCAAATTAAAATAGGAGTCTCATATGGTTCATTCTTAGCATCACTGTCGAAAACCAATTGAATTACAAATATCCTATTAGGCCGGCGTCAAATTTTTAATTAACTAATCTTTTTAACAAAATCATTCAAATAAAACGATTACAACAGTTTACATGAAACAACTGAAATAAAATAAAAAAATAACCGAACACTCGGTACAATAATACAACCAAATCTAATGCCACACTAAAAGGCGATAAGAGAATAAATGAGTACAATTTTGCCATAAGCCCGAATATTTCTACAATACCTCCTATCTAGATCTCAATGATAGAAGCGTCTAATATAAACATGCTTGCATCCACAGCTGTTGCAGCAAACATCTGACTCGAAAGAATCATCATCCAGGCATCCCTGTGTCTGAACACCTATATATATAGATATAACAAGAGGGGGAAAATATAGAAACGGGTCATAGCCCGAGTTGTGAAAATATTTTGTAAGTGCATAAATACTTTATTTAGGAAATTATGGTTTATCCCATATTTAAATTGGTATTGCACTCCCATGAGATACCCCTAACCACTCATCTAATAGTGCACAACTATCGCATACCTTTTTAAACAACATAGTTAAGCTACCTTGCCTACTAAGGTATTTCCCTTATCTTCCAAATTCCCCAAAAAATCCGAGTACTAAGGACTAAGCTTCTCCCCATTCCCAACATTACGTTACATTCGTGCGTGGTGTGTCTCGCGAAGCGAAATCCAAACAAGGAACCCCCCCGATACACTACTACGTGACAATGTTGATCATCGGAATCCATTAAACCTTAAGTACATACCCCATTTATACCATCCCATATATATATATTAATAGTTCTCATTAACTTATGATCCATATTCATATAAATCCGGATATAAATCTACCGGAAGGAATATATCACTTTATTCATTATTTTCCCTTTTATACAGGGTTACGTTATATGATATCTCATCTCATATATATAAATAATATACTACACGCAACAAGTATATTAATCATCCACCGAGATATAATATTAAGCAGCCGTTGATTATCTCAAGTACACATATATTTTAATCTCAATACATATATCCATATTTGGCACCCATATGCTTAACAGCGGTGCCCACATACTCTTTTATCCAAATATAAGTACATCTCGTACAAAAAGGATTACCCATTCCACATCACTCAGTAACTATAACAATACAAATCACACGTATTGGAGGCGAACATAGTTCACGTACTTACGGGTCACGCACATACCTACGCTTCCATAAGCAGCAAACTTATCAACTCACAAATAAGCCTTTCACATCCCTATGTTCTTCAGGTACCAAATCTAAAATCCCCCCGAATGCAACACATGATAAGATTGTCCTCTTCCGAACGCCAACTTCCCATGATAGCAAGTATGGTAGGTATGTCATACACATAATAAACAATCATATAGGTACACATTCCACCTATATAAATATACCATCAATTAGGTATTCACATAATCATATTATAATTATGGGTATTTCTCTCACCTATACATAATTCACCATAGGTAATTATTTAACTCACATATATATTAACATCCGGGCATACGCACAACCCGTATAATAAATCCCCTATGTAGTATATTTACATCTCGATTATCCTACGCATTTATCAATTTTTGACTAATCCCCAATATTTTATTTTCGAGCCTTTTTCACCGCACAATAATAATATCAAAAAACCCGATATATTCCCTTGTCTCATAATATATATACTTTAACGACATCGTATATATATTATTTATATCCCTTCTCAATATACTATGGCTAAAATTTCCAAACTCTTATAACGATAGCCAATAACCTCCAACATTCTCATTCGCAATAATATAAGCCGTCACACAATTAAAACACTACCCCAATACGTATTCCCTTATTTAATATTCAAATCACATCTAAATATCACTTCAAGTAGTATTCCTCACGAACAGCCCTATTTGGGTAAATCTTGAATTTTACTTTCAACTAACCCGAAGTAAACACCTTGCTAAAAAAATATTTAGAAGTCCCCACACTATTTTTAGGAACCCCAAATATTTATCTCCAAACAATTCTAGCATTTATTTTTCCAATTTCCGAGTTGACTATTTTCCCCCAGAACTGCCATCTTCTAAAAACCATAACAATTCGAAGAAAAATTAGAAAAATACGCGATTAGCGCTCACACGACCGTATCCAAAAGATATACAACTTTTGTGTTTTGACCGAGAGCTGAATCTTCCCTCTTCCTGTCTGAATTTACCCCGCAAGCTATGGAATTACTATTCATCATCTTCTCCAAAATCCCAACCTCCATTTTTTGTTGTTTCTAATCTCATCCAACAACTCCATAAACATCTAATCTATATTTTACAACTAACACATCAATTAATTTGGGATATTAAATCATTTTCCTTATATTTAAACCCTAAAACCATAAAAAAACCCAACTTATCATTTTAAACCATTTCAATCCATTTCTTCACTCCATTTACATAGATTTAACACTAGAAATCATTAAGAGTCTACATTACATCAATATGTAAACTCATATACAAATTTTCCCAAATTTATTTTAAGGGTTTACCAACCATAATATTAAATAAATGCACAAAATGAAATAAAGCAAGTATACACTTGCCTCGAGGATGAAATCCGACGACCTCGAGTCGAATCCGGCGGTGTTTGCCCGGAAATATCTTCTTCTTCCTTCTTCTCTTCTCTTTTTCTTCTTCTTCTTCTTCTTCTTCTTCTTCTTCTTCTTCTTCTTCTTCTTCTTCTTCTTCTTCTCTCCCTTCTCTCTTCTCTTTCTTTCTGTCAGGGCAGATTTTGGGAAATAATGAGGGCTATCTTTCTCTTAAACCCGAAATTGGGTATATACCTAACTGTTAAATGACTCATGTACTCATTTACGAGTCCCTACTAGTCCAAAAATGCCCGGAACCCAAATACTACCCCCGGATAATCTATTTTGACTATCTCGGCCCTTCCGAACCCAATGGGAAGTCGAAATCTCCATCCGAGTCACTTAACTAAAATTCACTATTTTGACCAAACACGTTCAATACGTGTGTTTTCCAATTTAAAATATTTTCCTTTGTCTCTTTACCCAACCGCGACATGTAATAAAAATAATCCACTCATATACTTAATCTCGAAATATAATCCACGTATATATTAATCTGTCACTCGAAAATTAATATTTACTTTTCACTTTATAATATCGAATTTATTTAATTTCACTCATTAATCCCAGAATTACTATTCACAATAGTTCTTCAAATTACCAAATTACATCCATAGTGTAATTTAATTATCTTTAAAAGTACGGGGTATTACATACTCTCCCCCTTACAACAGAATTTCGTCCTCAAAATTCAGATATAGCCTGTACCACTACTCTAGGATCGGTATATACATTACGTCCTAGTTTAACCACATTTTGATAGAGCCTAACACAATGGTCTCCCACTATATTCCAGTATCTCAAGGCGTATTCTCATATATATATAGTCTCCTCATCTCTATATATTTACACAAATCTTGCACACCTTTATTAAGACGACTTGGCGCAATGTATTTATTATTAATACCATATCTACTAGTCTCATATAGTAGAAATATTCACAAATCCATATATGTACAATTAATTCTCGTTTACTCTCCCGAAATTTGGCACTATATGCACTCCTTCTTTCCTTAGAGTATGCTAACAATAATTTCATGTGCAAGCCATTCGTCAAAACTCATTCGAGTAAGATTCCGCTCTACTTTCTCACAATAATTTTGTATCCTTTTCATCAAGAGGTACCTTTTAAATGACTTTGCACAGCCTTTCAACCCATCTCGGGTGTGTTAGCTCTCATTGCACATAAATGCTTGAAGTATCGTCATTCTCACACGACATTCAATTCGTCATACCATATTGACCTTGTTTATAGCTGCCCCTCAGGCATATATTCTAAACATTCATTTTGACATCCTTTTATCTCGAATATTTTTTTTAAAATTAACTAACCAGGGTAATCATACCCCCTATCATTCGTGTATATCTGTACAACCATTGTAAACGTTTTGATACATTACACTCACTCTAAATAATGGGCATCATTTCATCGGCCTGGTACTAACACCTGGGCATCCCTTAACCTGAATAATTCAAATTTTAATTCTCGATACCTAGAAATTCAATCCTTCTCAAGATTAACCCATCGAACTTCTTGTGGTTAACTCACAATAGTCGTCCTATATTAATGTCGATAGTCTTATTGCCCTTACTTCGTGGTGGTCCTAAGATCAAGGTGTTTCTAACACACGTAATATGAGTACTATTTTAACTATATCCCTAGTGCCCAAGACCTCTCTCGACTTTCGACATTTGCTCGGTTTCATGCGTGGGATGTCTCGCAAAATCCAAACAAGGAACCCTCCCGTTACACTACTCCCTCGCATCTCCAGTCATCGAGATATAACAGTCTAAGAGACACCAACGAGACGTTCTAAATCCTATTCGTTAATCCATTAATGTACTTTTACCACAAAATCATTCCATCTTGTCCAAATGGAAAGTCCAATTAATTAGGGCGCCTAATCTCGACAAAAGAATTACGAACATCATACCCAAAATGCATTTCCTCTCAATTTGCCTTCTATTCAAAGTCTGGCTATATGTCTCCAATAAATTTCCTTTATTTTACCTCACCCACATACTTGCGGTGATAGGAAAGCTTCAGTTCTTTTCCGTAGCACTTATATCTCTATATAATTATACAACCATCAAATGGCTCTCACTTTATAATGTTTCCTCTACACTAGGTGACTTATCGTCAAAACCAACATTCTTGTATTTTCTAACATCTATCCACTCTCGACGTCGTTAAGGTTCACATATGTAGTATCTTGTTAGCTTTAAATTTACAATCGGTATAATCCCATCCCATCTACCAATAAAATATTGTCAGAACTCTCAATTCTATCAAGGAGCCATACCATAAGAGCTTGCACTAACAGTAAGTCCTTTGCGCGAACATCAACAAGCTTAAACTCCCAGCTTAACTATAATTCCCGTATACCTTAAATTATATCTATAAGGTCCACATGCACTCAAATCATGGTAATAAAACATCTCCTCATCGAAGTTCCATCTAAACATAAAATCAAGACGAGGTCATCCAGAATTTATCTCGCATTCCATTCTTTATTATGTCCATATATATATATATATATATATATATATATATATATATATATATATATATATATATATATGTTTCACATATTATATAAATATATACATTATAATGTACACATCAAGTATATCCATACTTATATATCATACCCTATATAAGTATAATAACCATCCCTCAGAGCTATAACTCAATGGATGTAGTCTCTCAATGCTATCATCTTCCAGGGAATTAATTACACATCATCCTGGGTACCAGTGGTCGGACTATCACACCGACTCGGTAAAAATGGTATCATATAAGTATACCAATCACACACATATATATTTAACATATCACATATATACGTCTGAATATGCCCGTATATATACACACAATATATATAATATTATTCAGCTAATCGTGTATATTCTTCGCTCACCCATAAATTTTAAGTTACTCGACATTCGTACTGGCTTAACACTCATTTAAATAAGCCTACGAGAAGTTCGGAACAAAAATTTAGCCTTAAGAGTCATTCTGGAATCTCGTTAGAAGACCCAGAATTCTCGTTCGAACGACATTTCCAACATCGAACGAACTACCTACTGGAACCTCATTAGAAGTCTCGTTCGAATGACCCGGGCAGACTTCTAACGAGATTTTCACAGGTGCATAGTTCATCTCCAAAATTTGTTCTTCCCAATTTTCCTTCTTCCAATTCAATCCAAAATTCATTCCAACCTAAATACAACGTTCCTAAACCACTCTAAGTCACCCTATAACACTTCTTTGAATAGTTTAGGGATTAAATGCTTTCAATCTTCAAGTCAATCTGATTAGGCATAAATTCTTCCTAATTTATCCCTTAATTTGGGTACTTTTAGCACCTCGAACAACGTAATTGATTTGACTTTATCTCATAATCTTCCTACTGACTGATCCTAATGAGTACACCGAGTTTCTAGTATTTCGTAGTGATTTTACAGGTATTTAATGTCAAGAAACGAAAGAAGGAAACCGGAAGAATCAAGAAAGACAAGAAGGAAAGTCAAAAGGGCAAAAGTGTAATTTCCAACAGGAATTCGGATGAGGTACCTAAATAGAAGTTGAAGATATCATTCTTATGAGCACACAGGAAGAAATGACACCTCAATCGGAGTCCCGAAAAAAAAGATATGAGCAGTTAAAGTTGAGCAAAAAGTCAAATAGGCAGACCGGTCCGCACCTGCCCCAGACCGGTCCGCTTTGCAAAACTCCAGTTGACCTCAGATCGAAAGCAAACCGAAGAAGGGTGAAAAATAAAAGAACCATTCCACCCCCGAACCGATACGCCTGGAAATAAAAAGAACCGATCCGCTTGGGAGGCAGACCGGTCAGCCTAAGGCCCGGACCGGTCCGGTTATCGAGATTTTCAAATCTTATATGCTCCGAAAAATAATCCTAGTGCAGCTGAAACTCTTGAATTGTTGTAGGGTATAAAAAAACCCATTTTATTATTACTATATGGACGGAGAATTTTAGTTAATTTTCATTACTTTTCAGAAACCCTAGTTTAGATATAATTAGAGTTTAATTCCAAAGATTGAAGGTTATTTCAGAATTTTGTGTTCTTCATTGCTGTTGTTACTGCTTTGGTAAAAATTAGTGAGTAATTCCTTCTATTCAATTCTGTTCTACATCAATTCACAACTTTTCTTTAGATTAATCATGAATTCCTGCACATTAAACACTGTTTTCATTACTTTCACCGTGTTAGGCTAGATTTTCTAAGGCCGGGATACATGAACCCGACCTGATGTGTTAATTGCATGTGTATAAAATTAGTCCTCTGAATTTAGTGATTGATTATGATCGTATTGCGTAGGAACATAACAATTGTAGGTCTTTATATCTCGTTTGCCTCTAGGTAACCGTGATGGTTTAGAATGCAATTCGAGTGTCACTATCGCGATACCGATTTACTCATCCTCAGATTAGGTATGACGCGGGCTTGAACCTCGTATACGTAATTCTTGGGAGTACTAAATTCCGGGTCAAATTAATCAGTTAAATTTACGATTAATATTATAACTGCAATACACTAGGGTTGGGGGATTGTATTCCCATCCTGTTTTTCTCATCACTTAGTTAAAAAGTTTCAAATCATTTTTCAATCATATTTTAGGTAGTTTAGTATAATAGCATCTCTTCATAATTTCATAATTTCATTTAGCATAATCATTCTCAAAAACCAAATCATTTCGAGCGCACTATCACTCTGGGATGCATTATACTCCCGCATAATGCCGAGAAATTCCGTTTCAAAAATAGGATGATGCAGATGTTACCTCATTATCATGGTATGGATTCTGAAAAGCCATACCTTCACATTATGGAATTTGAGTATGTGTGCGATACTTTCAATGATCAAACTTGCACACAAGAGGTGATTAGCCTCAAACTCTTCCATTTCTCGCTCAAAGATAAAGCTAAGACCTGGCTATGGTCTTTACCTCCAAGCTTGATTCCATCTTGGAACGAGTTACAATCGAGATTTCTCAAGAAATTCTTTCCAACACATCGAACAATATCGATAAAGGCTCAAATTCAAGCGTTCAGGCAATCTGAAAATGAGCCATTTCATCGATGTTATGAGCGTTTCAACGAATTAATTACTTCATGCCCCCATCATGGATTTGATTTAGCACAAATCATCTCCTTTCTCTATAATGGGCTGAATCTTAACTCCAAACAACTTGTTGAAACTATGGGAAGTGGTCCTTTTGTCGACTTAGACGCCCACAATGCTGAGCTTCACCCGAGGTATGTCGCCGAGACTACCCAATCCTGGGCTACATCTGATCCTAACGCTCAAAATTGAAATCATCAAATGACCACCACCCCGTCGGCGTCCGGCCTATTTCACGTAGATAAGAATTTTATGACGGACAGTCGATTGGATACCCTTGAGAAAGGATTTTGAGACCTATGCGAGATATATGGAAAAGGACCAGCTGGATCCATACCAAACCCTGTCGAGAAGGTGTGTGCGATTTGTGAGGCGGGTCATTTAACTGAGGAATACCCGACTATACCCGCCTACAAAGTAATGCTTCAGGAGAAAGTTAGTGGTATAGGAGGATTTAAGGGTAATTTCAGTGCACCGCAAGAGAATTCATACAACCCTTCATGGAAAAACCATCCCAGTTTTATCTATGGGCAACAACATGCCGCAATGAACCCTACTTCACATGTTGCCCCTCCTCCACCACAACACTTTCAATAAGCTCCACATATGCAAGGACATGTGCAAGCACCACCACCTCAAGGATCTTATATCCCTCCACCGCAGAGAACTCTCGAGGATACCCTGAATCAATTCATCGCAAGACAGACCGCAACCAATGCCAAATATGATCGTCTGATTGGCGACATAAATGCAAATCTGTCAAAGATATAATCCTCGTTGAGTGTCCAAGAGAAGGTAAAGTTTCCTGCCCAAGGCCACAAACCTCCCCAAGGTCAAACTAGTATTAGCTCCACCTATACTAAACATCAGGAGCAATGTCAAGCTGTGACCACTCTTCGTAATGGGAGAGTCATTGATTTATCACCTCCCCCACACGACACAACGAAAGACAAGGAGATTTCGCCCAGCACAAAAGAGGCCGAAGATGTCCCCTTGAATGAGAGTGATAAAGAAGACACTAGTGAGCCAGAGGTAGTAGTGAAACCACCCTCCGTGGCACCGTTTCCTCAAAGGTTGATTCCCTCCCATAAAGGAAACCCAGGTGAGGATGTGCTAGAAGTGCTAAAGCAAGTAAAGCTGAATTTACCTTTCCTCAATGCCATTAAGAAAATTTAAGCTTATGCTAAAGTCATCAAATACTTTTTGATGGTAAAGAGAAAGATGAAGGTAAAGAAGAATGTCTTTCTAGCCCAAAATGTGAGCTCCATTCTACTAAATGATATCCCTCCTAAATTCAAAGATCCCGGTGCACCCACCATTTCTTGCATCATTGGAGACAACAAAATTGAAAAAGCCTTACTTGACTTGGGAGAAAGCGTAAATATCCTCCCTTAATCCATTTATAGGCAACTTGATTTGGGTGACCTCAATCCCACAAAGGTCACTCTCCAATTAGCGGATCGAACCGTGAAGATCCCAAGAGGTATAGTCGAGGACGTGATCGTCCAAGTTGACACTTTCTACTTCCTGGTAGATTTTGTCATTTGGGACACGGATCCCTCCTTCAACTCGAGCAACCATGTTCCCATTATCCTTGGGAGTCCATTCTTAGCTACGGCTAACGCAATTATCAATACTCGGAATGGGCGAATGCAACTCACTTTTGGGAATATGACCTTAGAGACCAACATCTTCCACATAGCCCAACATACGGGGGAGGAAGATGATCTTCACGCGGTGAGCCTCATAGATGAGATAGTAGAGGAGTACTTTGAGGAGAATTATTGTGGCGACGCCTTAGAGTCCTGTTTAGCGGCGAGACACGAGAGTGAGGGGACGTACACCGACTTCGAGAGGGAGGTTAGGGAGTTGAGAGAGTTACTCAATGAGAGTGCGTCGGACGAGGACGTGAGAGATGTTAATTGGGTTTCTAGATTCGAGGAGTTACCTCTGAGTAATACATGCATGGTTCCTCCAGTGACAAGTTTCCAACCCTTGAATTAAAGAAACTCCCCTCCCATATTAAATATGAATACCTAGGAGAGGATGATACATTTCCTGTTGTTGTCTCCTCTAGCCTAGACGAAGAGTAGGAGGGTAAATTATTGAAAATACTGAGGAAGCACCAAAGTGCTTTTGGTTGGTGCATCGCTGATTTGAAGGGGATAAGTCCTTTGATTCTCACTCACAAGATCCATCTCTAAGAGGATGTCAAGCCCTCTATAGAAATGCAAAGAAGACTAAATCCCAACATGAAAGAAGTTATGAGAACTGTGATTATCAAACTATTGGATGCCGGGATTATCTACCCAATCTCGGATAGCAAGTGGGTGAGCCCTATTCAAGTTGTCCCGAAGAAGTCGGGAATGACAGTGATTGAGAATTTTATGGGAGAGCTAGTTCCCCAACGTACCACCACTGGGTGGCGCATTTGCATTGATTACCGGAATCAATACGGGAACTAGGAAAGACTATTTCTCCTTGCCATTTATTGATCAAATGCTTGAGAGAGTAGCGGGCCACCCTTACTATTGCTTCATTTATGGTTATTCCAGATATAACCAAATTGAGGTGGATCTACTTGACCAGGAGAAAACGACCTTCACTTGACCTTTTGGTACGTTTGCCTACAAACATATGCCATTTGGCTTGTGTAATGCACCCGCGACCTTTCAATGGTGCATGTTGAGCCTATTTAGCGACATGGTCGAAAGAGGACTCGAAGTGTTCATGGACGATTTCAATGTTTTTGGCAACTCTTTTGATCATTCTCTAGAAAAACCAAAAAAAGTACTTGCCCGGTGTGTGGAAAAGAACTTAGTGCTGAATTGGGAGAAATGCAATTTCATGGTCACCGAGGGAATAGTTCTTGGCCACATAGTATCATCCAAGGGAATAGAAGTTGATAGGGCAAAGATAGATGTCATAGATGATCTTCCCCCACCAAAATTGCTTAAGGACGTGCGGTCTTTCTTGGGCCACGTGGGATTTTATCGAAGGTTCATTAAGGACTTTAGCGCCATCGCTAGACCCTTAAGAAACCTACTCATGAAGGACACCCAATTCAACTGGACGGAAGCTTGCCAAAGATCTTTTGAAAAACTTAAAACCATCCTTATGTCGGCTCCCATCATGCAAGTTCCGGACTGGTCCTTACCATTTGAACTTATGTGTGACGCTAGCGATTATGCGATCGGGGCTGGTTTGGGCCAAAGAAAAGATAAGCAAGCTCATGTCATCTACTACGCTAGTCGGACCCTTACCGGACCTCAACTCAACTACTCTACCACGGAGAAGGAATTGCTAGCGGTAGTCTTTTCCCTTGATAAATTCCGATCATACCTCATCGGTTCTCCCATTACATGCTTTACCAACCACGCGGCTTTAAAATACCTACTTGCAAAGAAAGATGCCATGCCGCGCCTCATAAGGTGGATCCTACTCCTACAAGAGTTCAATCTCACCATCAAAGATAAGAAAGGAGTAAAAAACATCGTTGCCGACCACTTATTATGACTTTCGTCTGATGTACCTAGTGATCCCGTACCCATAGACGAATACTTTCTGAATGAGCAACTTTTTTCTACCTCTTCTTTGCCCTGGTTTGCGAATATAGTGAACTATCTTGTCACGGGAGCCGTCCCTCCTGACTGGACACCGCAAGATAAGAAGAAGTTTATTACTTAGTCGCGCATGTTCTTCTGTGACGATCCATTCTTTTTTAAATATTGCGCCGACCAAATCATCCGACGATATGTACCGGATGACGAAATCCTGAAAGTCATCCAGTTTTGTCATTCGAAAGCTTGTGGAGGCCACTTTTCGACGAAAAAGACGGCCATAAAAATTCTGCAATGCGGCCTCTATTTGCCCACAATATTTCGGGATGTGAACGCTGCTTGCAAATCTTACAATAAGTGCCAACGGATGGGGGCCATTACCCGACGAGACATGATGCCTCTTAACCCCATACTCATCATTGAGATCTTCGACTGTTGGGGTATTGACTTCATGGGACCCTTTCCCCCGTCCTTTGGTTTCCTATACATCCTTGTCGCGGTAGACTATGTTTCTAAATGGGTGGAAGCTATAGCTACTAAGACAAATGACAACAAAGTGGTGATAAAGTTCCTGCAGGAACACATACTTTTTCTCTTCGGTGCTCCGAAAGTGATAATCAGTGATAATGGCACGCACTTTTGCAATAAACCATTCGCAAAGCTCATGAGAAAGTATGGTGTCATTCACAAGGTTGGAACGACTTATCACCCGCAAACGAATGGGCAGGACGAACTAGCAAATCGGGAAATCAAGAACATTCTTGAAAATACCGTCAATCCTACCCGAAAAGATTGGTCACTTAGATTGAACGATTTGTTATGGGCCTATCGTACCGCATATAAGAATCAACTCGACATGTTCCCTTTTCGCTTTGTGTATGGAAAACCTTACCATCTTCCCGTGGAGCTAGAACACAAAGCGTATTGGGCGATTAATCAATTGAATTATGCTATGGATAAGGCCGGTGAAGCCTGCAAGCTTCAATTGAATGAGTTAGAAGAACTACGCAATGACGCGTATGAGAATGCTAAAATTTCCAAAGAAAGGATGAAACTCGCTCACGATAACATCATTCGGCGCAAAGAGTTTCTCCCCAGGAAAAAAGTTCTTCTCTATAACTCTCGGCTTCATCTCTTTCCGGGCAAGTTGCGGTCACGATGGTCTGGCCCGTTCGTCGTGAAGAATGTTTTCCCTCATGGATCTATTGAATTAGACAATTTAAAAGGGGGAAATACATTCAAAGTGAATGGACAATGCCTAAATCCATATCTAGAGGTGTGTGCGGAAGAAGTCGATACCGTCTGGTTGTCGGACCCCATTTACGGGGTAGAGTGAGCTATTACAGCTAGGTAATCGCACCCCCGATGCGTATGGGGTGAGAGTCGTGTGTGTTGTGAACGTTGATAGGAATAGGTTTCATTCTGGAAAAGCATTCATGTTTTGGGAATTTTGAGTCAAAGGGAATTGAACAACAAAATCGAGAGGGTTTTAGTCCAGATTGATAGGGAGTATGTTGCGAAAGTGAAAATTTTCGGAGAAGAGAGATCGAAATTAAGTTCGGGGAAAATCCAGCCCAAAAACCTTGGGCCAGACAGGTTCCTTTAATTTAAGACCGGACCGGTCCGCCCCCGGACCGGTTCCTTTAATTTTAAGGCGGATCGGTCCGCTAGTCAGATTTTCTAAATATTAAAGTACCCGGACAGGTCCGCCCCTACCCCGGACCGGTCTGCCTTTTGCAGGTCTGATTTATCCCCTTCCCAAGATTCACCCCCTTCTCCCCAATCCCATTCATTCCCTCCAATCCGTTTTCCCAACTCCTAACCCTAACCTTTCCCTCCTAAATTCACCCCCTTTTCCCTCCAAACCCTTTCCCTCTAATTCCAACCCCTACACTCACCCCTTAACCTATAAATACACACCCCTACCCTCCCTTTCTCTTCACACCCTCAACCCAAATCCTCCCTTCTCTCTCTCTAGTGTTCTAAGAAAAAATCCCTCTTGTTTCCATGGCTCCACGCGTTGTCCCCACCAAGTATGACTCCACCGACATCCACCCCTCCAGTCACGGCGAGTTTCTTTCCCGCCAAGAGGAGCGATGGTGCCATCAATTCTTCGGTTTGGACCGTAAACTCCATATGGAGCGCGCTGTCCAATGGGCCGGGCTGCCCAACTCTGTCACCGCCCTATTCATGGCTCGGGGCTGGTGCCGATTCCTCGACGAACCCTATGAAGCGGTTTGGGCAACCGAAGTTCAATCCTTTTATGGCACCCTAGTTTGTATGGGCCAATTCGAGGCCCAAGCTTATGTGGATGGGAATGTCATCCCATTTTCTTTGGCCCTTCTCATGGACAAGTTGGCCGAGTACGACGTTCCGTACGTTCAAGAATTCACCTATCCACGAAACGTCCCCCCAGTCGATAAGGATGTTATTATGTCCCGCATTTCACCAAATGTGGCTTGGACAGGGCAAACCGTCGCCGTTGGACGCCTTAACGAGAAGGCGGGCCTCACTTTTTAGATTATGTGCGCCAACATATTACAAACGTCCAACGATCCCGCCATGCGGCCCCGACAAGCCACTTTGACCTATCACCTCTTTGACCCCCACACTTCCATCCACTTGGCCCGCACTTTATACGCCAATATCATTAACGCTTTCTTGGATAAGAAGGGTAATTCCCCATTTCCCTTTGCCCGTTTGATCACGTTTATCCTCAATGATGCGGGCATAGCGGCGCCGCTCGATTATACTCGCATTCCCGATCCTTTTGGATAAGGGACCCGCACTAAGAACGGTGATAGTGAAGAAGAGGCTGCCTCGAGCGGTGCAGATGTCGAGATGGGGGATGTCGGTCCGGACGAAGAGTCGACGGATGAGGAGGACGATCCAGATTTCGAGTGGGCGGGAAGTGACCTCTCAAACCGAATGCCGGCACTTGAAACGAACTTCGGCAACCTTTTGACCAATTATCGTCATGATATGAGCTTAGTACTCCGCTTCCAAGCGGACATCTATCGACGCCAAGGGGAGCCCAATGAGCCACTGCCATCCTATTACCATGACCCCTATGGCTCCCACGCGCCCGGTTCTTCCCATCTCGTCACCGAATGAAGCTTGATGTGGTTCTGGCAGCTTTTTATTTGTTTTTCCTGTTCACATTTTGTATGCTTTTCCTTGTAATTGTACAATTGTTTGTTATAAAAACTGCATTTTCTCCATTTGTTTGTTTTATTTATCGCATGTATTATTTTTCTTTATTTATATTTTAGTCCTTTTTGCTTGAGGACAATGAAAAAGTCTAAGTTAGGGGGGGTCTCAAGTGCGTATTTCTAAAACTTCACAAATTTCAAAATGCCCAGAAATGTCAAAAAAAAAATCATAAAATTTTGAAAAATCCAAAAATATTCTTGTTCAAAATAAATAAAAATTGGAATTCAAAATTTTCAAAAATAACATTAAAAGTCAGATTGAAGTCTCAAGTTGTAAAATTCAACATACACAAAGCCGAAATTGACCAAAGATGGAAGTTGAGCGAAAATTGACGACTTAACGAATTAGTGTGGAGATTAACAAACCCGGTGAGATTCGAGCCTATCACTTTTTGCGAGTTTTTAAATCAATCTGAGTTAATTGTTAACTCAATATTCTTTTCAGTTCCTAAAAAGTCGTCGAGGATCTCAACCCTAAGTTAGGGGGGGTCACAAGTGCGTATTTCTAAAACTTCACAAATTTCAAAATGCCCAGAAATGTCCAAAAAAAATCATAAAATTTTGAAAAATCCAAAAATATTCTTGTTCAAAATAAATAAAAATTGGAATTCAAAATTTTCAAAAATAACATTAAAAGTCAGATTGAAGTCTCAAGTTGTAAAATTCAACATACACAAAGCCGAAATTGACCAAAGATGGAAGTTGAGCGAAAATTGACGACTTAACGAATTAGCGTGGAGATTAACAAACCCGGTGAGATTCGAGCCTATCACTTTTTGCGAGTTTTTAAATCAATCTGAGTTAATTGTTAACTCAATTTTCTTTTCAGTTCCTAAAAAGTCGTCGAGGATCTCAACCCTTTTATTTTGATCGGTTATGAAAAACGTGTGTAATATTGTTTTGAAAAATGTGCCATAATTGATCTCTAAACTTACATTCATCTCGAAACGCATATGGTAACGCAATTGGTATTTTGGACAATGAATCAGGCCCTCATTTGTTACCCAAAAATATTGGCCAGAAAAAGTAGCGAAAAATCACCCCCTTTTGTAACCCAAATTGAGCCAAATAAACTTTTCCCTTTCGTTTGACAAACCAAAAAAAAAAACAAATAGCCCGGAATTGCAAAAAATGGAAAAATTTAGAATTTAATTCCGAAAAGTGCAGATAAAGGGACAAGAAAAAATAGATATGCTCAACAAAAATAGCAAGAAAGCAAAGAAGTGAAAAACATAAAAAAATAGAAAAAGAAGAAAAAAAGAGCAATAGCCCGGAAAAAGCTCAAAATGGACATCATTAATGACTTTTCCAATTCCAACCTCCTTATCATTGTCATTTTACCCCATATACCTTAAAACCCGAAAAAGTCCTAACCGAGTCTAAATTGCGAAATTGGTTACCGCGCGGAGAGCTAATACACCAAAAGATAATAAAAGAGATTAAGTGCGCGAAAAAGAGGCAGTGTTCCCGTTTTTAAAACCGTAATCCATTGATGAGATCCTATCACTATAAAATTTCCGTCTTTCTAATTATATGCGTGATTTTGCGTCCATTATATTTACTTTATACCACGCATACCGAGAGAATAGCCACAATCTGAGCAATTCGTTTGAGAGAGTATTCCGTGAGAATTTGAAATCAAAACGAATTTTTGGATAATTAACGTAATGATCAATCGCTGGAAATTGGTGGTTATATTTCCGACTTCGCACACACACATTACGGTTTGAGACTTGTAAATATGACTTGACGATTACTATTTTCTGGGAAAGTTTGAATTGTACAATTTTTGCATATTTTGAATCTTATTTGAGTCGAATTTTGTGGGTATATTCTCTGCAAACCCTCACGAGACACAACTCGTCCTACTAGGGTAACCTAGGGGTTTAAAGGCTTGTTGCATACGCTAAATGCAATCGCTTTCCCGCGAAAAAGGTATTCTATCCCAATAAAATTATTTTCAAGAATTGAGTCGTTCCAGGATTCTTTTACATTGCTCGGGATGCGCAAATTTCTAAGCTAGGGGGTTTGATTAGGCATAAATTTTTCCTAATTTATCCCTTAATTTGGATACTTTTAGCACCTCGAACAACGTAATCGATTTGAATTTATCTCATAATCTTGCTACTGACTGATCCTAATGAATACACCGAGTTTCTGGTATTTCTTAGTGATTTTACAGGTATGTGATGTCTAGAAACGGAAGAAGGAAACCGGAAGAATCAAGAAAGACAAGAAGGAAAGTCAAAAGGGCAAAAGTGTAATTTCCACCCGGAATTCGGATGAGGTAACTAAAGAGAAGTTGAATATATCACACTCATGATCACATAGGAAGAAACAAAACCTCAATCGGAGTCCTGAAACAAAAGATATGAGCAGTCAAAGTTGAGAAAAAAGTCAAACAGGCAGACCGGTTCGCCCCTGCCCTGGACCGGTCCGCTTTGCAAAACTCCAGTAGACCTCGGATCGAAATCAAATCGAAGAAGGGTGAAAAATAAAAGAACCGGTCCACCCCCGGACCGGTCCGCCTGGAAATAAAAAGAATCGATCCGCTTGGGAGTCAGACCGATCCTCCTAAGGCCCGGATTGGTCCGGCTATCGAGATTTCCAAATCTTATCTACTCCAAAAAAGAATCCTTGTGCAGCTAAAACTTTTGAATTGTTGTAGGGTATAAAAAAACCCATTTTGTTATTATTATTTGGACGGAGAATTTTAGGTAATTTTCATTACTTTTCAGAAACCCTAGTTTAGATAGAATTTACAGTTTAATTCCAAAGATTGAAGCTTATTTCAGAATTCTGTGTTCTTCATTGCTGTTGTTACTGTTTTGGTAAAAATTAGTGAGTAGTTCCTTCTATTCAATTTTGTTCTACATCAATTCACAACTTTTCTTTAGATTAATTATGAATTCATTCACATTAAACATTGTTTTCATTACTTTCAGCATGTTAGGCTAGATTTTCTAATGTTGGGATACATGAACCCAGCCTGATGTGTTAATTGCATGTGTATAAAATTAGTCCTCTGAATTTAGTGATTAATTATGATCGTATTGCGTAGGAACACAACAATTGTAGGTCTTTCTATCTCGTATGCCTCTGGGTAACCGTGATGATTAAGAATGCAATTCGAGTGTCACTATCGCGATACCGATTTACTCGTACTCAGATTAAGTATGATTCAGGCTTGAACCTCGTATACGTAATGCTTGGGAGTACTAAATTTCAGGTCAAATTAATTAGTTTAATTTACGATTAATATTACAACTGCAATACACTAGGGTAGGGGGATTGTATTCCCATCCTGTTTTTCTAATCACTTAGTTAAAAAGTTTCAAATCATTTTTCAATCATATTTTAGGTAGTTTAGTATAATAGCATCTCTTCATAATTTCATAATTGCATTTAGCATAATCATCCTCAAAAACCAAATCATTTTTTCCTTTCTTTTTAGAGTCAGAGTTAGGGTTCCTCGTCTTTTCCCGTCGTTACAACTCCGTTGTCCTTTTTCCCTGTGGATACGATTCCGACTTACCGAGTTTATTACTAACACGACAGGCTTGCACTTGAGCCTAGAGTGAACGCACATTAGAGACACATTCTGAGTCGCGTCACAATCCAACAAATCCATAAATTTTCCCATGAGTTATATTAACATCAACCCAAATTTTTCTTCATCTATAAAAATTCCATTTTGATTTCGTGCTTAACATCTAATTCACCAAATTTCACATTCTTATTAAGGAAAAATCCATCTGTAATATTAATTTATGAGCAATACGTCATGCTTCCCCAAATATGGTGACTATCGTCCCCACCATTTCAACATTGTTCTCACGAGTGGAAACAAAATTTCCTCAAATTTTAACATATGGGTAATTCCATACCCAACTCTAAGCAAGGGCTTCTAAGCCTTCTACTTGTTAATTCAAGTTTAGCACCATTCTCAAGTACAACGGTTCTTAATAATTTTAACTACTATATTTTAGTAGTCGTTGCAGCAATCCGACAATGCCATAAGGAAAAGGACCTTTACCGCGGTCCTCATTTCCAACATTAATATACAGCTCTAATTAAGCCTCGCCTCCTGCTGTCCACACAACAGACTTCCCTAGTCGCCCTTCGTCGATCAACACACGAATCCCAAATGAGCGCGCAAAAGATTTATAATAATCTTACATAATGGAAGGAGAACGAATTCTCACAAGAGGATATCAACAATCCTAATCATAAGGCTCTATATCAAGTAAAAAGCAACGCTGAAAGCGTAGTACGTCCGCACAGATTCCTAAGGACACTAGAACCTGATGCTCTGATACAACCTGTGGCAGCCCGCCTAATAAAATACCGGGCGATCACTCCTATATCAAATTAAAACAGGAGTCTCATATGGTTCATTCTTAGCATCACTATGAAAAAACAATTTAATTACTAATATCCTATTAGGCCGGCATCAATTTTTTAATCAACTAATCTTTTTAACCAAACCATTCAAATAAAACAATTACAACAGTTTACATACAACAACTTAAATGAAATAAAATAAAATAACCGAACACTCGGTACAATAATACAACCAAATCGAATGCCACACTAAAAGGCGATAAAAGAATAAATGAGTACAGTTTGGCCATAAGCCCGAATATTTTTACAATACCTCCTATCTAGATCTCAATGATAAAAGCGTCTAATATAAACCTGCTTGCATCCACAGCTGCTGCAGCAGACATCTGACTCGAAAGAATCATCATCCAGGCTTCCCTGTGTTTGAACACCTATATATATAGATATAACAATAGGGGAAAAATATAGAAACAGGTCAAAGCCCGATCTATGACAATATTTTGCAAGTGCATAAATACTTTATTTAGGAAATTATGTTTTATCCCATATTTAAATTGGTATCGTACTCCCATGAGATACCCCTCAACCCTCTTCTAATAGTGCACAACTATCGCATACCTTTTTAAACAAACTAGTTTAGCTACCTTACCTACTAAAGTATTTCCATTACCTTCCAAATTCCCCAAAAAATTCGAGTACTAAGGACTAAGCTTCTCCCCATTCCCAACATTACGTTACGTTCGTGCGTGGGGTGTCTCGCGAAGCGAAATCCAAACAAGGAACCCCCCGATACACTACTACGTGACAATTTTGATCATCGGGATCCATTAAGCCTTAAGTACATACCATAATTATAACATCCCATATATGTATATATATATATATATATATATGTATATATATATATATATATATATATATATATATATATATTAATAGTTCTCATTAACTTATGATCCATATTCATATAAATCTGGATATAAATCTACCGGAAGGAGTATTTCACTTTATTCATTATTTTCCATTTTATACAGGGTTACGTCATATGATATCTCATCTCATATATATAAATAATATACTACACGCAACAAGTATATTAATCATCCACTGAGCTATAATATTAAGCAACCGTGGATTATCTCAAGTACACATATATTTTAATCTCAATACAAATATCCAAATCCGGCACCCATATGCTTAACAACGGTGCCCACATACTCTGCTATCCAAATCTAAGTACATCTCGTACAAAAAGGATTACCCGTTCCACATCACTCAGGAACTGTAACAATACAAATCACACGTATTGGAGGCGAACATAGTTCACGTACTTACGGGTCATGCACATACCTACGCTCCCATAAGCAGCAGACTTATCAACTCATAAATAAGCCTTTCACAGCCCTATGTTCTTGAGGTACCAAATCGAAAATCCCCCCGAAGGTAACACGGGATAAGATTGTCCACTTCCGAATGCCAACCTACCGTGATAGCAAGTATGGTAGGTATGTCATACACATAATAAACAATCATATAAGTACACATTCCACCTATATAAATATACCATCAATTAGGTATTCACACAACCATATTATAATTATAGGTATTTCTCTCACCTATACATAATTCCCCATAGGTAATTATTTAACCCACGTATATATTAACATCCGGGCATACAAACAACCTGTATAATAAATCCCATATATCGTATATTTACATCTCGAATAACCTACGCATTTATCAATTTTTGACTAATCCCCAATATTTTATTTCCGAGCTTTTCTCACCGCACAACAATAATATCAACAACCCCGATATATTCATTCATCTCATAATATATATACTTTAACGACATCGCATATATATTATTTATATCCCTTATCAATATACTATGGCTAAAATTTCCAAACTCTTATAACGATAGCCAATAACCTCGAACATTCTATTTCGCAATAATATAAGCCGTCACACAATTAAAACACTACCCCAATACGTATTCCCTTATTTAATATTCAAATCACATCTAAATGTCTCTTTAAATATTATTCCTCACGAACACCCCTATTTGGGTAAATCTTGAATTTTACTTTCAACTAACCCAAAGTACACGCCTTACTAAAAAAAAATATGTAGAAGTCCCCACACTATTTTTAGGAACCCCAAATATTTATCTCCAAACAATTCTAGCATTTATTTTTCCAATTTTCGAATTGACTATTTCCCCCCGGAACTCCCATCTTCTAAAAATCATAACAATTCGAAGAAAAATCAGAAAAATACTCGATCAGCTCTCACGCGACCGTATAAAAAAGATATACAACTTTCGTGTTTTGACTGAGAGCTGAATCTTCACCCTTCCTGTCTGAATTTACCCCACAAGCTATGGAATTACTATTCATCATCTTCTCTAAAATCCCAACCTCCATTTTTCTCCATTTTTGTTGTTTCTAATCTCATCCAACAACTCCATAAACATCTAATCTATATCTTACAACTAACAAATCAATTAATTTGGGGTATTAAATCATTTTCCTTATATTTAAACCCTAAAACCATAAAAAACCCAACTTATCATTTTAAACCATTTCAATCCATTTCTTCACTCCATTTACATGGATTTAACACTAGAAATCATTAAGAGTCTACATTACATCAATATGTAAACTCATATACAAATTTTTCCAAATTTATTTTAAGGGTTTACCAACCATAATATGAAATAAACGCACAAAATGAAATAAAGCAAGTATACACTTGCCTGGAGGATGAAATCCGACGACCTCGAGTAGAATCCGACGGAGTTTGCCTGGAAATCTCTTCTTCTTCCTTCTTCTTCTTCTTCTTCTTCTTCTTCTTCTTCTTCTTCTTCTTCTTCTTCTTCTTCTTCTTCTTCTTCTTCTCTCCCTTCTCTCTTCTCTTTCTCTCTCTTAGGGCAGATTTTGGGAAATAATGAGGGCTATCTTTCTCTTAAACCCGAAATTGGGTATATACTCAATTGTTAAACGACTCGTGTACTCATTTACGAGTCTCTACTAGTCCAAAAATGCCCGGAACCCAAATACTACCCCCGGGTAATCTATTTTGACTATCTCGGCCCTTGCAAACCCAATAGCGAAGTCGAAATCTCCATCCGAGACACTTAACTCAAATTCACTATTTTGACCCAACACGTTCAATACGTGTGTTTTCCAATTTAAAATATTTTCCTTTGTCTCTTTACCCAACTGCGACATGTAATAAAAATAATCCACTTATATACTTAGTCTCGAAATATAATCCATGTAAATATTAATCTGTCACTCGAAAACTAATATTTACTATTCACTATATAATATCGAATTTATTTAATTTCAGTCATTAATCCCAGAATTACTATTCACAATAGTTCTTCAAATTACCAAATTACATCCATAGTGTAATTTATCTTTAAAAGTACGGGGTATTACAATTTTTAAGAGCTAACATGAGTTTGGAATTAGTTTGATTCGTGGACTCCCTACTCACAAAATCTCTTCTGGTTTCAAATAAAATCTCTTCATACAATAATTCATCCTCTAATCCTTTAATTCTTTAATGTTTTAAAAAATAACTTTGAATGTGCTTATATTTTAATCTTTGAGAAATATTTTCAATATTCTTAACTTGATTGAGAAACCTCTCATAGGACACACATCTACTGGAACCTCCTAAGAAGACTTAATTGGGTTATGGATCTCATTGTGAATACACCACATTTTGTTAAATTTAAAAGTCTTGGGACAATTGTCTAAGATGGGTTTGATAGAAAGAAGGAGAGGTCTTTGATCTGAGCAAAATCTGTTCAGGTGGCTTAAGGAAGAGTTTGGATATGAGGCCATTCATTTTGCATTTTCTAAACATCTGTCTAGCGTAGAAAGAATGAGATACTCTTCTTTTTTGTTGTTACGCCAAGTGAATTTGGAACCGAGTAACCAATATCAATCAAACCACCAATTGTGATCACATCATTAAAATCTTGGACTGCATTGAAATCCACTGCTATACCCCCTAGTTTTTTATATGGATGACACACTACATTGATGTACCAAATAATAATGTGAGGAATAACATCATACATGGAACATTAGATTTCTATATTGTCCCACAGATTGAACCTCTCATCTTTAGAGGACTTAGCATACACACCAAATTGATCACTACTTCTTCTTTGAACAATGGGTGGAAAACTTTAATACACAAGGTTTGCTCATCATCATGCATAACAAAACAATACATACCCAATTTCTAGAAGAATTAAATCTCATTTGCGGAATTAAAACTGCAACCCTCAAACCTCATTTGGACATGAATGAATTTATCTTCTCTTGATTAGACTTGGGCTCCAAAATTTCTAGAGTTGGGATTTTATGAATTTTTAATAACTTGTTCGTTTTTCTATCAATGACATTATTGCTTACCCCTCTAACATTCAAAACTATAAAATTGATCATCAAATTATTAAGAAGAAACTTTTAGAAGAGCTTTCGAACCTGATCTTGTGATTCTTCTAAAAAGAAGATCATCAGGAACAATTTTCGAAACTATACTGTTGCCCAGAAAAATACCCAAGAGGGGGGTGAATTGGGATTTTGCAAACTTTTTGGAATAAATTAAATTTCAGAAAATATTTAATTCAAAACACTCAATCCAAATTTTAGATTAATAGATCTTTAATGATTAAACTAATGGATATTAAATAAATACGACCAATTAATTTAAACAAGTTAAAATTACAGATTTTAACACCTAATAAATATGTTAACGAAAATGTTATTTATCCCTAATTAATTAAATTAGTTTAGTTAATGAACATTTTAGTTTAAAATAATATATTGATTTTGATGATTCCAAACATATTTTTATTAGGTTATTCTATAGATATTTATTATTGTATAATCTTGTTTATATACCATGATATACATATATTTATTACATATCTATTCTGAGTGAGTTATATCTGTTTATGGTCGAGTTTTATTTTTCATGACTCAATACGCCTCGACTCGACTCAATGACATATCTGAGAAAAGGTATTCACGTGTATTGTACATTTTCAATTGACACATTAGGCACACATGCATATTTCTTGATCTATGATTCTTTATTTGTGTGTCTTATTAATTGTGAGCCTAAACATTTTTTTTAAAAGAAATTATATTATTACTGAAAATAATTTTTTAAGTAAAACAGGTGTAATTTTGATTTAAAATTAATCTCTTAGTTTTGAAATCATTTTCGGAATTTGTTGATAAAAATAGTTTTTCATTTTGAAAAATCGAATTACCCCTTTAAACAATATTTTTTTGTTTACCTATATTATAAGACAATAGCTCTTTTAGTCTTAGCCTTAGGACTATTAGCTTTAAAAAAAAATATATATATATATATATAGTTTTCGTCCTTTGTAGCTTGACTTGACCACACAAGCTAGGACCTACTACTTCTATTTTGTGTTTGCCGTATAAACCTCTTCCACCCTTAAGTTCTAGTTTTTAGACCATACTCATTTAATGAGTTGTGTACCAATTTCGTCATTTAGTGTGACTTGCCTTAACTACTAGTGCTATTATCTTAGTAAGTCTACTATTTTGGCCATACCTGTTACTTAGCTATGATAGCTTGCAGTTGTCCTAGTTTTAGGTTTAGATTTTATAAACCTTAAGATTTTAACAGCTTTCTGTCCGAAATATTTTTTGTAAAATATCTGTTCGAAATTTTCCTTACTGTCTGAATTTTTTTTTAATATCTATTCGCAAATATCTTTTAAATATCAGTCAGAAATTTTTTATGAGATCAGGAATTATTTTTTATATATACATATCAGTTCTGAAAATTTTATATATACATACCTGTTCGGAAAATGTTTTTTATATATATCAGTTCAGAAATGTATATATATATATATATATATATATTTATATGTATGCAAACAGACTTGCGCCTACTTATTCTCTATACCTGTTGGATAGCTTAGGAGCAAGACTTGTTGTCAGGCGTGTACCTGCTATGATTGAAAGAAGTCATATTTTTCTTTGGGAACTTTCTCCAAAGGCTTTAGCTTGAATGCCTTGTCCGAATTAGACCTGCTTGTTACTTATAGATGTGACCTTACCTTCTAGTGTAGGGCTTAGGAGTGAGACTAGCCGATTTTGTTCTTCAAAAATCGTACCTGCTTAACCTTAGATATATTTGACCGTGTATATCTCTTTATACATTTTGACTGTTGACGACAGCTTCTTTATTTTACATCATTTATATATCTGATTGAAACAACAGTACCCTTATTTATATATCTCTTGTACAATTTTTTTTTGTACAGAAAAATAAAATTATCTAGTGACTGGTGACTCCTTTTGAAAAGAGAACATTTTTTTATCTGTGTACTAACACTCATGCAGATACGATTACTCTCAAAGATATTGAGCATTTAATGTTCTCCAATTTGATGATGAGTATTCTCCTACTTTCTTACAAATCTTCTCCAACGGTTATTTTTTTTAAGCTACAAAAGAAGAGACCATATTCAGTTGGAAAGCAGCACACACGAAAATATCTGAAAGAGAGCATCCAGAAAATTTCATTCTGCTCCATGTACACACAGAAAAGAGAGCAAACATAAATTTATTCAGCTCTACATATTTGGGACAGCAACGATCAATATACTCAGTTATTTGTTGAAGAAGAAATTTGAAGAGCATAAGAATCATTATTCTGCTACAAAAATTTCAAGAAGAAGACTAGTGCCAAAAATCAGATTTATTGTAAAGTCTCACTCAAGAAGAAACTCGGATCAATTTATATTTTAGAGAGTTTCGACATCCAAACTTTGTACTCAACATTCGGATTTGTTTGAAGCTGGAATTTTAGCTTCGGTTGTACTTGGAGCCGGTATTTGCTTCAAGTGTCTGTAAATGGTGGTTTGATCATACCGTACAAGTGGATCAGGACTAGTGAAGCGCGGGAGACGGAAGCTTGCTCTTAGAGCGTGGACGTAGGCCGAGTTTTGGCCGAACCACGTTAAAAATACGGTGTCATTTATTTTCAGCACTTATATTTATTTATTTGCTTGTGTGTGATTGGTTATCTTTATTTTAAGCACTTACACTTGCAATTGAATTAATTCTAAAAATTTGATAATTTTATTTTAAGACAAAAATAATTATTTTCGTAATAATTAATTAATTCCAGAATATTAATTTTTATTAAATACGAAAATTGTTTATAAATTTATTGGGTCTTATAATCTTGAAATATAACAACTTGTTTAATTTATTGAGAGTATTTGGTTGTTATTCTTGAAATATAACAACTTGTTTAATTGTTTATAAATTTATTGAGTTGATTCGGAGTCGCATTCGGGTAGCTCAAGACAGGCAGAAGAGTTATGCTGATGCAAAGAGGTTTTTCAGGGAGTTCCAAGTAGGGGACCAGGTTTTGCTCAGGGTATCTCCGATGAAGGGGATTATGCGATTCGGGAAGAAGGGAAAGTTGGCACCAAGGTATGTGGGGCCGTTTCCTATTATTGAGCGGATCGGACCGGTTGCGTATAGACTTGGACTACCGGAGCACTTGCATCGGATTCACGACGTGTTCCATATTTCCTCGCTGAGGAAATACCTTAGAGATAATTTGGCTCATTCTCACATTGCTGTGGAGGACATCGATCTCCAGCCGGATAGCTCCTACGAGGAGGGGCCAATTGCTATTTTGGACCGAAGCGAGAGGAAACTGCGGTAAAAGATAGTCCCGTTAGTGCGTGTTCAGTGGCGACATCACAATGTCGAGGAGTCCACATGGGAGCGCGAGGATGAGATGCGCGAACGTTATCCAGAGTTATTTTTAGCAGGTACTTTCTAGTTTCGAATTTCGGGACGAAATTCAGTTATTAGGGGGGAAGTATGTAATACCCCGTACTTTTGACTATATTTATTTTTAGGATTAATTAATTAATTGCGTATTAATTGGAAATTAATCCGGGTTATAAATACTAATAAGATGCAAATTGGTATTTGATTATGTGCATATATGATTATATATGTATTTGGTATTATAAAATTTGTCGTGAGATTTATATACGGCATTTTAGAAATTTTGTTGAGACGCGTGGGACCGCCGCGTCACGGTATAATATTTTGATAATAAAAGTGAATTTAAAATCTATAAACCGTATGAACGTTTTGAGTGCGCCAACGCGTCCGGAAGGGTCGAGATAGTCAGAAAACACTAGCCGGGGGTATAGTTTGGGTCCCGGGGTATTTTTAGGCCATACCGGTAACTTAAAGGGTATTTTGGTAATTTTACATTTTTAGGAATTAAAAGTGACGAAAATTAGAGATGTAAATCTGATGTGAATTAAACCCATTAAGCCCATTAACCAACCCATATTAACCTAGAAGACTACGTAGGTTGTCATTTAGGTTTTCTAAGTTTCCCCAAATCAAACCCTAGCCACCTTAAGCCACCATTAGAGAGGAAGCTTGGAGAGAAGAAATTCTGCAGAAATTCTTCATCAAATCAACACCAAATCCGGAACCAAACCAAGGCAAGTGATTTAAATTACATTCCTTATGCAGTGAATGCTTTTTCCATGTTAGAAACATTGTTAATCAATCTTATATAAGAGTTAAAAGAAAACCCATGAAATTGGAAGATTGTTGTTTAATTTTGGGATAGGTTTGCATGTAGAAACATTGTTTGAAGATTTAATTCAGAGATTTCATATCTATGTGATGTATAAACGGATTAAAATCTGGGAAATTTTGATGAGAAGAACCTAGGGTTTATGTTCTTGAAGAAAATTGGGAATTTATGTAGAAATTTGTGATTTAATGATGTTTAGAAGGTATTAAACCCCTTTAATGATGTTAGTATAGCACCTTGGCATGTTTGAGGATGATTAGGGAACTCAATATATTGTTGGAACGAATTTTAGAAGAGGTTTGAGGAGTAAAAATGGATGGAAAACGAATTGGGAAAATTCTGGGCCGAAACTGGTCAGTCGTTAGAAGCAGCCCCCAGGTCGTTCGAACGAACTCGTTCGAACGAGCTTCTAACGAGTTGACCAGTCGTTACTAACGAGTAGGGATTTCGTTCGATATCTCGTTCGAACGAGATATCGTTAGAAGGGACAGTTCGTTCGAACGAACTGGATCTCGTTCGAACAGCCTCGTTCGAATGAGACTTCTAACGAGCTGACAGTCCAAACTCGTTCGAACACTCGTTCGAACGAGACTTCTAACGAGTTGACAGTTTGGTCCTTTTTGGAGTGTTTCGATTTTTGGAGACCCGTAAACTTGTTCGAGGATATAGATAGCATTTCTTTGATGATATAGTGATAGACTTGGGACATTTGGGTATTTATGAGGAGGAATTTACATACGAGAGTTGTGTTACATGTACGGTTTGGGTTGAGACGTGAGTGTCTACTACGAAGTGAGTAATTATAGCGCGTATAATTACAAACCGGAATAGTATAGATTGTGATAAATATAGTTAGTGCGAGAATGCGATACGTACTACGATTAAAATACGGTATTACTAAGATGTGTGTTTACTTAGTATATGGATTGTGTGTATGACATACCTACCATACTTGCTATCATGGGAGGTTGCGTTCGCTTAGGACCCTCTAATCCTTGTGTGCCTACGGGGAGGATATAGACTGGTATCTCGATGAACATAGGTCATAGAAAGACTTATTGTGATATTAATAAGTCCGCTGATCATGGGAGCGTAGGTATGTGCGTGACCCATGTGATGGTGACTGTGTTCGCCTCCATTATTTGTGATGTTGTTATCGGTAAACTATTCCTGAGAGATTCGGAATATGTAATCCTTATGTACGTGATGTACCGGGATGGATAGCAGAGTATGTGTGCACCACAGCTTAGTTCGCGGGGTGCTTGTATTGTATATGTAAGATGTGATAATATACATTTAAATTAATGGGAATCCTCATGTTAATGTTGTAAAAATATTACGGTATTGTTTCGAGATATATAATGAGTTAACTAACAGTTATATATATTGCATATTGAGTATCTGAGTTTACGTTAAATCCCTATTTAATTACGAGCGCGGTTATGTTAAATGGAACCGAGTAAAAAATGGGTAGAACCTTTGACAGTCTAGCTAGTTATGTTGTCACTTAGCTAGTAGTATGGATCGTTATAGATGGGTACTTACGTTAGGAGTGCACAGTTAGACGAGAGGTGAGAATATCATGCGAGTGTACATCCTAACATGTACTTTGCATTTAATGTTTTAAATGTTTTTAAATCACTTGCAGGTTTTTAAAATATGACTCCACATTCGGGCTCTGACCCGTTTTCTTTTCAAATCTCTTTTTCTTTGTAAAACCATTTTAGGTGCCCAGCCACAAGGACACCAAGCATAAGATACTCATTCAGGTGACGAGCTGTAGCTGCTTGTGGAAGCTACAGGGATTTGCATGTAGACGCTTCTATCTTTTGGATTCCAGAGTCACCATCTATCAGTTGTAGGGCATGTTGCCCATTTCTTTAGAGACATCTTTTACATTTCAGTTTTCGGACTTTAGCATGTATTGTTCAGTTTATTTATTTCAGTTATGGGAATGTAGTGAGGAGTTTTTCCTCCAGACTTTATTTACTGTTATGTGATGGTTATTCGTTTTACTTCAGTATGGTGAATGGTGTTGTTTATTTCTTCATTACATTTGTTGCATGTTTAATCAGACTTAAATTAAAATTTGGCAACTTGCTTTTTAAATACTAGGTGGTTAGTAATATTAAAATGTTTTCGGCAGTGATGCTATTAACTGAGCCAACTTGGCATTTTGAATTAATTTAATAAAGGAGTAGCTAACCGGTATTTAATTAGTCGGGGTGTCACAATTGGGTCTTATAATCTTGAAATATAACAACTTGTTTAATTTATTGAGAGTATTTGGTTGTTATTCTTGATTTGAATCATTTAAGATTAATTCTAGAAGATAAATTATTATTAAGCATAAATTAATTAAATATTTATTTGGGTGTTGGAATCTGTGATTTATCTTGTTTAAATTAATTGGTGGTATTATTTGATATTCTTGTGTGAATCACTTTAGATTAAATCCAGAATATAAAATACGAAAATTGATTATTTATTTATTGGATGTTGTAATCTCTTGTTTAATCAGTTGAAAGTATTTATTTGATAATTTATTTATTGTGTGTTTTAAACTCTAATTTAAATTGTTTAAATTAATCGATAACATTTATTTAATCATTATTGGTTTAATCATTTAAGATTTATTTAATCTGAAATTTGTATTAAGTGTTTTAAATTAAATATTTTCTGAAATTTTAATTTAACCCGAAAAGTTTGTAAAAACTCAATTCACCCCCCTCTTGAGTATTTTTCCAGGCAACAATTGGTATCAGAGCTAGTGCTCTTCTTATTTATTTTTTAGATTTAACAATCTTAGAGTTAAAGATCATGACAAACTTTTCTGTATTTATTCTAAATGCTGCACTCTACATTTTTATTATTTGTATGCTAAAATGTTTGATGTCTTGTAGTTATTCATTGTTTCATTATGTGAGAAGAAAATGGACACATACTCAACCTTGCATTTCATGCTTTATTTTGAAGGAAGAATTCAATCCTGGCTTATATGCTAATATTGATGAATCAAGCCGTGAGGAGACAAATGTTACTTGTCTCATGGAAAATGATAATGAGGAGGTACTCTCTAATCCTAACTCTAGTAATAGTGATAATGATGAAGTTGATGATTATGAGGTATTACAAAATGTTTATGATGAATTATGTGAAAGTTTTGAAGAACTTAAAAAGAAATATATTTATCTTAAAAAGTCTCATTCATTACTTTCAACTAACTATGATTCTATGTCAAATGATTTTGATGAGTTGAAATTAGAAAATGAATCATTGAAAAATGAGATTAAATCCTTGAAAAAGGAAAAATATGTTAGTATCCCTAATTATTTTGAATCTGAAAAAATTGAGTTGAAAAAGGAAATTGAATATTTACAGAAATCTTTAGACACATTTACTAAAGGAAATGATTATTTTCATAAAATTATTGAAAAACAAAGAATTCGGTTTAATAATAATGGTATTGGATATGAGGAAGAAAATGAGAAAAAGAATTATTCTAATTTATTTAAAAATGATGCCTCATCTAGTCATTCTAACTCTTTATGTTCATATTGTGGTAGACATACACATTATTCCAAATTTTGTAAATTTAGAAAAAGAAAATATAATACTAAATTAGCATGGATTCCGAAAGAAACAATTATGTATGCTAACCGTAATTTGCCACTCTTTTTGGGTTCCAAAAGATAAAGTCTTTAGGTGCAAAACCGGTATTGGGACGTGAACAAAAATTTATGAGAATTCAATTAGTGTTAGATTTTTTTTGTTTCTTAAGTTGAACACATTCTTTACTTGACAAATATTGTGATATGTTGTTTTCATATTTAATACACTTATTTTCATGAAATATTATTTCATATGATTTTTGGATTTTATATGCTTATTCATGAATGATAATCTGATTAAATTCATGTTATTCCTAAATGTATAATTTGTTTGAAAATGTGAATACCCTCACTTTTTGTCCAAAACAATGTATACTAAGGATGACAAATTACTTATATACCTTGATGAATAATATGTTTTTGTATATGATAAAATTGACATTGATGATTATTATTTGTTACGTACATTCTAGTATGTCATAAGTTGCGTATCATTATTGTTCTTGATGATTATCTCTTATTATGACTACGCTTGAATTTTTGATAAGAAAATGAATTCTGAAATTTTCTATTTAATATTGCTTTATGGATCTAACACACTCTTGGATGGAAAATAGAAAATATTTAAAGTTGTGTAGGTTGCATTTTGAGATGGAATGTGGATTTTCAAGGCATAAATTGGTACCATTACAGATTTCAAAGTGTGATTGCCTAATGTTGAAAATGGCACACTTGGAGAAATCTTCATGAAAATATCATTGGTATTGGTAAGGTGGTAAGGAACACCATTCATGAATTTAAAATCATATATTTGTTGATGATTTATTTTATGATATATTTCCATGCATAGAATATTTGTTATATCATATGAGCTTGTTGATAATTTAGTATTCACATGTAAATTTGTATATTTATTATTCTTGATGATTTTATGTTATATGACACATACACCTGATTTTGATGATAATTTTTTTAAGTGAAAATTCATAATCTTTATGTATTATATACCTGGACATATATTTGTGAATAATATTGGATTAATTCATAAATTTATTGAATATTAATTTGAAACGAAAATGTCCTTTTTAAAATTTATTAGTCATATGAGCTACATGTTAATATTGTAACATTCACGCATTAATTTTGATGATATGATCATATTAATCTTAGTGAGCAAAATTTAAGACATGTTCTATGTTTTGTGCCATTAATTATATATTAGTGACATTTTGTGAAGTATATAATTTTTATATATAGTTAACATTTGTGTTAATTGTGCTTACTTGAAAAATCAGATGATTATTAAGATTTTTATGTTTTAGTTTCATGGCATGTTATATGAACCGATTAGTTGAAAAGTATTCTTTTATAAAGAACATTATTTTTTTTGGAACAAAATGACTCTTATAATGTTTGTGCTTAAAAATCTGAAAATATATTGAAGTTGATTAATTTATGTCACTTTCATTATTGAGAAATTTATTGATTGATTGATTTTGAAGTTCCTGAACAAATTGTTTGGTATTTGTTGAAAATCTGAATATATTGATTTTGTGTCAAGCTTCTCGTTATTAAAAATCTGAAATTATTGAGTTTAATTTCTTATGGCCTCATGATATGTTTCATTCTTGGAAAATTGATTTAATGACTTTCATGGAAATATTACATCTTATTAGAAGATAATTAAAAAAAAAATTATAGAAAATATTTTATCTCATGAAAAAGATGCACATTATTTGTTATATGCATATTTGCCTTAATTGGTATCCCTTAGGGGGAGATAAATGTTTATTGGAAATTATTCATAGAAAAATGCTTGATAATTTTTTTTATTGCAATATGATTGAATTTTAGAGAATTTATGCTTGTATCTTGGTAACGGCAAAGTATGACATAATTAAATTTTTTTATATTTATGCCGCTATCTTCTAACTCATGTGCGCTTTATTCCAAATTATTTGAAAACATCGAGTTATGAAATGTTTCATGTTGTGCGCTGAAAAGTTTATTCTATCATGAGGATGTATACAACAATTGATATTGCGCTTATTGAAAATTTATACATTGCAATTTTATTACATTAGTGAGAGAGTTAATTATGCTAATTGATATATCTCTCATAATTGCATTATTTGAGAACATTGAGTTGTGATTCCTATTTATGCGTAAAAAGTTGTTCCGAGAAATCATTGTGTGCAACGCACGATTTGTGTGTAACTACAACAATTGGTATCAGACAACTATTGGTATCATTTATCATTTATCATTTTTGTGACTTATACATTATTTGATGTTATTCCTATCTATCTCTTGCATCAAATACATGTTATGTGAGAATAATATGTTGAATATGTGCTTAATGAAAAGTCATGGTATTCACATATGTCTCTTGCAATTTTTGGTTATATCCCATGCATAAATTATTTTGGATAGGGGGAGCTTCCCCCTTCTTACCCGTGACACTGAATTTATATGAAATATCTTTTTGATAATGTCAAAGGGGGATAAATATTTCAGATTCACTCATTTGTGCTTAATTTATTCATTTTATGAATGTATGTGAATCCTTGTTTGTCATCATCAAAAAGGGGGAGATTGTTAACGAAAATGTTATTTATCCCTAATTAATTAAATTAGTTTAATTAATGAACATTTTAGTTTAAAATAATATATTGATTTTGATGATTCCAAACATATTTTTATTAGGTTATTCTATAGATATTTATTATTGTATAATCTTGTTTATATACCATGATATACATATATTTATTACATATCTATTCTGAGTGAGTTATATCTGTTTATGGTCGAGTTTTATTTTTCATGACTCAATACGCCTCGACTCGACTCAATGGCATATCTGAGAAAAGGTATTCACGTGTATTGTACATTTTCAATTGACACATTAGGCACACATGCATATTTCTTGATCTATGATTCTTTATTTGTGTGTCTTATTAATTGTGAGCCTAAACATTTTTTTTAAAAGAAATTATATTATTACTGAAAATAATTTTTTAAGTAAAACAGGTGTAATTTTGATTTAAAATTAATCTCTTAGTTTTGAAATCATTTTCGGAATTTGTTGATAAAAATAGTTTTTCATTTTGAAAAACCGAATTACCCCTTTAAACAATATTTTTTTTTTACCTATATTATAAGACAATAGCTCTTTTAGTCTTAGCCTTACGACTATTAGCTTTAAAAATATATATATATATATATATATATATATATATATAGTTTTCGTCCTTTGTAGCTTGACTTGACCACACAAGCTAGGACCTACTACTTCTATTTTGTGTTGGCCGTATAAACCTCTTCCACCCTTAAGTTCTAGTTTTTAGACCATACTCATTTAATGAGTTGTGTACCAATTTCGTCATTTAGTGTGACTTGCCTTGACTACTATTGCTATTATCTTAGTAAGTCTACTATTTTGGCCATATCTGTTACTTAGCTATGATAGCTTGCAGTTGTCCTAGTTTTAGGTTTACATTTTATAAACCTTAAGATTTTAAAAGCTTTATGTCCGAAATATTTTTTGTAAAATATCTGTTCGAAATTTTCCTTACTGTCCGAATTTTTTTTTAATATCTATTCGCAAATATCTTTTAAATATCAGTCCGAAATTTTTTATGAGATCAGGAATTATTTTTTATATATACATATCAGTTCCGAAAATTTTATATATACATACCTGTTCGGAAAATGTTTTATATATATATATATATATATATATATATATATATATATATATATATATATATCAGTTCAGAAATGTATATATATATATTTATATGTATGCAAACAGACTTGCGCCTACTTATTCTCTATACCTGTTGGATAGCTTAGGAGCAAGACATGTTGTCAGGCGTGTACCTGCTATGATTGAAAGAAGTCATATTTTTCTTTGGGAACTTGCCCCAAAGGCTTTAGCTTGAATGCCTTGTCCGAATTAGACCTGCTTGTTACTTATAGATGTGAACTTACCTTCTAGTGTAGGGCTTAGGAGTGAGACTAGCAGATTTTGTTCTTCAAAAATCGTACCTGCTTAACCTTAGATATATTTGACCGTGTATATCTCTTTATAGATTTTGACTGTTGCCGATAGCTTCTTTATTTTACATCATTTATATATCTGATTGAAACAACAGTACCCTTATTTATATATCTCTTGTAAAAAAATTTTTTGTACAGAAATATAAAATTATCTAGTGACTGGTGACTCCTTTTGAAAAGAGAACATTTTTTTTATCTGTGTACTAACACTCATGCAGATACGATTACTCTCAAAGATATTGAGCATTTAATGCTCTCTAATTTGATGATGAGTATTCTCCTACTTTCTTACAAATCTTCTCCAACGGTTATTTTTTTTTAAGCTACAAAAGAAGAGACCATATTCAGTTGGAAAGAAGCACACACGAAAATATCTGAAAGAGAGCATCCAGAAAATTTCATTCTGCTCCATATACACACAGAAAAGAGAGCAAACAGAAATTTATTCAGCTCTACATATTTGGGACAGCAACAATCAATATACTCAGTTATTTGTTGAAGAAGAAATTTAAAGAGCATAAGAATCATTATTCTGGTACAAAAATTTCAAGAAGAAGACTAGTGCCAAAAATCAGATTTATTGTAAAGTCTCACTCAAGAAGAAACTCGGATCAATTTGTATTTTAGAGAGTTTCGACATCCAAACTTTGTACTCAACATTCGGATTTGTTTGAAGCTGGAATTTTAGCTTCGGTTGTACTTGGAGCCGGTATTTGCTTCAAGTGTCTGTAAATGGTGGTTTGATCCTACCGTACAAGTGGATCAGGACTAGTGAAGCGCGGGAGACGGAAGCTTGCTCTTGGCGCGTGGACGTAGGTCGGGTTTTGGCCGAACCACGTTAAAAATACGGTGTCATTTATTTTCAGCACTTATATTTATTTATTTGCTTGTGTGTGATTGGTTATCTTTATTTTAAGCACTTACACTTGCAATTGAATTAATTCTGAAAATTTGTTAATTTTATTTTAAGACAGAAATAATTATTTTCGTAATAATTAATTAATTCCAGAATATTAATTTTTATTAAATACGAAAATTGTTTATAAATTTATTGGGTCTTATAATCTTGAAATATAACAACTTGTTTAATTTATTGAGAGTATTTGGTTGTTATTCTTGATTTGAATCATTTAAGATTAATTCTAGAAGATAAATTATTATTAAGCAGAAATTAATTAAATATTTATTTGGGTGTTGGAATCTGTGATTTATCTTGTTTAAATTAATTGGTGGTATTATTTGATATTCTTGTGTGAATCACTTTAGATTAAATCCAGAATATAAAATACGAAAATTGATTATTTATTTATTGGATGTTGTAATCTCTTGTTTAATCAGTTGAAAGTAATTATTTGATAATTTATTTATTGTGTGTTTCAAACTCTAATTTAAATTGTTTAAATTAATCGATAACATTTATTTAATCATTATTGGTTTAATCGTTTAAGATTTATTTAATCTGAAATTTGTATTAAGTGTTTTAAAATAAATATTTTCTAAAATTTTAATTTAACCCGAAAAGTTTGTAAAAACTCAATTCACCTGTAATACCCCGTACTTTTGACTATATTTATTTATGGGATTAATTAATTAAATGCGTATTAATTGGAAATTAATCCGGGTTATAAATACTAATGAGATGCGAATTGGTATTTGATTATGTCCATATATGATTATATATGTATTTGGTACTATAAAATTTGTCGTGAGATTTATATACGGCATTTTAGAAATTTTGTTGAGACGCGTGGGACCGCCGCGTCACGGTATAATATATTGATGATAAAAGTGAATTTAAAATCTACAATCCGTATGGTCGTTTTGAGTGCGTCAACGCGTCCGGAAGGGTCGAGATAGTCAGAAAACACTAGCCGGGGGTATAGTTTGGGTCCCGGGGCATTTTTAGGCCATTCCGGCACCATAAAGGATATTTTAGTAATTTGGTATTTTGGGTAATTAAAAGTGACGAAAATTGAGAGTTGTAATCTGATAAGGAATTGACCCAACCAGCCCTTTATTAACCCCATAAGCTACGTAGGTTATCATTTAGTCTTCCAACTCTCCCAAAAGAAAACCCTAGCCACCATAGCCATCTTTGGAAGAAGAAAGCTTAGAGAGGAAGGGAAAGAGGAGGAATTCTGCCGAAAATCTGCAGAAAGAGATTACAAACCCAACACCAGATTCAGAAACAATCAAGGCAAGTGATTTATTCCATTTAAATTTCAGAGAATGCTTCTTCCATGTTAGATTATTCATAAATTTTGTATGTTCTTGGAAGATAATGAAAAACCCATAAGATTGGAGTTATTAGTTTAGATTTTGGGATATAGGTTGCATGTAGAATGTTACTGGAAGATTATATTAAGAGAATTATCGACTTTTGTTATACCAAAAACGGATTTAAGATGAAGTGTATGAATGTTCTTGAGATAAAATCTGGAAACTAGGTTTTTGATGAAGTTTGACCCATATGTAGCCTTTAGATGTTGAATTAGTGGTTTGTGAACGTTAGTAACATTGTAGGATTGTTATATGACATTACTATAACGTTATATTTGAGAATCACACGTTAGAAATAAGTTTTGGGACGTTTTAAAATCTGCAGAACGAAGCAGTCCGTAGCCATACCTGTTCGATCGATCGATCGACATTCATCAGTCGATCGATCGACTAGATCGATCGATCGATATTCATAGGTCGATCGATCGACCTTCCCAGAATGAGTAAAATTTTTCTTAATTTGATTTTAATGGTGGAAACCCTCGGAGAATATGTTTGGAGACCTTATGAATACCCTCAACCTTAAGGAGACCAGTAGGTGTGATTATTATAGTGGACTTTAATTAGAATGCAATTCGGGGAATTATTCTAGGTTATTGAAATTCGTTAGAGAGGTAACGTTTGGGGTTAATAGTGCAAAATTATATAATTCGATGAAATAAGGCTTAGAGCAGAAGTAAAGACCTTAGGAATTAAGATGTTATATTTGGGAATAATCGGAACCTAATAATCTATTATAGATAGGTTTTAAGGTTAAGGGACTACGACGTGAGACGTGTTGGTAATTTAACTTTATATTAAAGGGAGACTTGAAAAATACATAAGTTTGGAATAATGGTATTATGATGTAGCCTATACCTTATTAAATGGTGATATCTAAGATGTGTGAATGCTTAGTATATAGTATTTGTGTGTATGACATACCTACCATACTTGCTATCACGGGAGGTTTGCGTTCGCTTAGGACCCGCTAATCCTTGTGTGCCTACGGGGGGGATTTAGACTGGTACCTTGATGAACATAGATCATAGAAGGACTTATTGTGATATTAATAAGTCTGCATGATCATGGGAGCGTAGGTATGTGCGTGACCCATGTGATGGTGACTGTGTTCGCCTCCACTATTTGTGATTTGTGTTATCTGAACTATTCCTGAGAGATTCGGAATATGTGATCCTTATGTACGTGATGTACCGGGATGGATAGCAGAGTATGTGTGCACCATAGCTTAGATTGCAGGGTGCTTGTATCGTATATTTATGATGTGAATAATATACATTAAATTAATGGAAATCCTCATGTTAATGTTGTAAAAATATTTCGGTATTGTTTCAAGATATATAATGAGTTAGTTGATAGTTATATCAAGGGCATAGTTAGTAACTGAGTTTACGTTAAACCTCTATTAAATTACGAGCGTTGTTATGTTAAATTAACCGAGTAAAATGGGTAGAACCTTTGGTAGTCTAGCTAGTTACGTTGTCACTTAGCTAGTGGAAAGGGTAGTTATAGATGGGTAATTACGTTAGGAGTGCACAGTTAGTCGAGAGGTGAGAATTTAATGTGAGTGCACGTCCTAACATGTACTTTGCATTTAATGTTTTAAATGTTTTTAAAGCACTTGCAGGTTTTTAAAATGATCTCCACTTTCGGGCTCTGACCCATTTGCTTTCAAATATATTTTCTTGTAAAACCATTTTAGGTGCCCAGCCACAAGGACACCAAGCATAGGATTCTCATTCAGGTGACGAGCTGTAGCTGTTTGTGGAAGCTACAGGGATTTGCATGTAGACGCTTCTCTCATTTGGATTCCAGTCTCAGCATCTATCAGTCGTAGGGCATGTTGCCCAATTCTATTAGACATTTTTACATTTCAGTTTTCAGACTCTAGCATGTATTGCTCAGTATTCAGTTTTAGTTATTTATTTCAGTTTACTTATCGGTTGTGGGATTTGTATTGAGGAGTTTTTCCTCCAGAGTTTATTTACATTTTATGATGGTAATTCGTTTTACTTCAGTATGGTGAATGGTGTTATTTAGTTATTCATTACTCTTGTTGCATGTTAATCAGATTTAATAAAATTTGGCACTTACTTTTTAAATACTAGGTGGTTAGTAATAATAAAACGTTTTCGACAGTGATGCTATTAACTGAGCCAACTTGGCATTTTGAATTAATTTTATAAAGGAGTAGCTACCCGGTGTTTAATTAGTCGGGGTGTCACAGGTGGTATCAGAGCATCAGGTTCTAGTGTCCTTTAGGATCTGTACGGCTATTATGTTTCCGCTGAGCTTTCTTTGATATAGAGCCCTATATTTTAGGACTGTTGTATCCTTTTGTATATGCTACATTCTTCAGCTATTTTAAGGTTTATAACTGCGAACTTATAAGACCTTACTCTTATTTCAGAGATGCCTTCATAAAGGGGTACCACGGATTCCTAGGAATGTTGTGTCTATCTCTATACATTGGGAATTCGTACTTCTGCGATTTGTTTATTTGAATGATGAACTCATCCAAATTTACTTAAATTTTCAGATGGGTCGTCATGGAGAATTGGCTAAAACGGTTAGGGGAACCAGCGAGCAAGATCGAGTCACACCTCCGGTATCACCAGAGAGAATGTCAACCTCCGAGTTAGCAGGTATCGTGGCACAAGCAGTCACCACTGCAGTTTTACAATACCAAGAACGCAACATACGACTTAGAGGAGGCAAAAGACCTAGAGAGGTTAGACATATACAAGTGACTAAAGCTGAAAAATGTGCGAAGACCCCGAAATTGCGACAACAAACTACCCAAGACCGAGTCAGTTCTGGCCAACAACGTGGTGAAAAGAAGCAGTTTCGAAAGAGGAATAAAGTCCCGAGTAACTTCAAGGGCCTATGTTTTGTGTGTGGCAAGTATGGCCATAAACGCCAAGATTGTCCGGATAAGGGCAAGGCCCCACAGCAGCAGCAGCTGGGTGCCCGTAATGATCCACCGGGGCCACTGTTTACAATCGCTCTCCCAGCACCAGCTCAGGTACTAGCCCTACCAACCTTTCCAGTAGCTCCAGTACAACAGGGGCAGAATGGTCAACAACGGTTTCAATAGGGTCAGCAATGCCAGGGCAGAAATGATAACGCTCACCGAGGCCGTGGTCATCATGGGCAGCGAGGAGGAAACTTCAAAGGGAAGTGTTTCAAATGTGATAAGATTGGCCACAAACGTCAGGATTGTCCTAATAAGAGCAGAATACCCCCGCAGCAGCAGCATGGTGCCCGACATGAGCCGCAGAGGCCGCCTTTCCCACCTGCTCTTCCAACTTCAGCCCAGGTGACAGAATTACCAGCTATTCCAGCTTTTCTGGTGCAACAAGGACAATTACAGTATGGACGTGTCTATGACGTCCACCAGGCAGCAGTTCCACAGGCACCGCCCGCGATCGAGGGTACGTTTCCTATCCATGGTACTATGGGTCGGGTATTGTTTGATACGGGTTCTACACATTGTTTTATTGCTACACACTCCGCGAAAGCTTTAGGATTGTTAGCTACGGCAGAGAGCACAGTGACGTGTGTCGACTCACCATTGGGGAATGAGTCATTTTTTTTCTTTTTATGCCGGGGAGTAGGGGTAGAGGTTGGTGGTTTGGTATTACCTGCGGACATGTTAGTGTTAGACATGCATGTTCACGATGTGATCATCGGTATGGATTGGCTCATAGCAAATAGGGCCATGATTGATTGCTTCAGCGGGAGCATTGTTTTGCCATTCCGGGGCAAGAGATGTTTATAGTGGCGATGCCTCGCCCAGAGGGAGGATCGACCGCTCATCTGTATTACATAGAGGAGGATACCTCTAAGGAGGTTGTGATTCCTTTGGATTCGATCCCGGTTGTCAGGGAGTATTCAGATGTGTTTCAGGAGATACCAGGCTTACCACCCAGTCGGGAGATAGACTTCGTTATAGACTTGCTACCGAGTACGAGACCTATAGCACGTGCACCGTACCGTATGGCTCCGGCTGAAATGCGAGAGTTACGAGATCAGTTAGAGCAGCTGTTAGGGCAGGGCTTTATTCGCAGGAGTACCTCACCTTGGGGCGCTCCAGTTTTGTTTGTGAAGAAGAGGGATGGTTCACTTAGATTGTGCGTGGACTACCGAGAGTTGAATAAGGTCACGATACGGAATAAGTATCCGTTGCCTCGAATCGATGACTTATTCGACCAGTTGAGAGGAGCTTCTTTCTTCTCGAAGATTGATTTGAGATCGGGATACCATCAGTTGCGTATCAGGGAGGAGGATGTCTCGAAGACTGCGTTCTTGTCGAGATATGGTTCTTATGAGTTTCGGGTTATGCCTTTCGGCTTGACCAACGCTCCAGCAGTGTTTATGGACTTGATGAACAGGGTGTTCAGAAATTTCCTCGATCAGTTTGTCATTGTCTTCATTGATGACATTCTGGTCTACTCTCAGACAGAGGAGGAGCACGCCGAGCATTTGAGGCAGGTTTTGCAGACACTTCGTCAGAACGAGCTGTATGCAAAATATGAGAAGTGCGGGTTTTGGCTGAAGGAGGTCCAGTTCTTGGGTCACATTATTTCCGACCAGGGAATATCTGTCGATCCGGGGAAGGTGTCAGCGGTGAGGGAGTGGGGACAGCCCACGACACCAACAGAGATTCGTAGTTTCTTGGGCTTAGCAGGATACTCCAGGAGGTTTATTCGGGGTTTCTCGGAGATAGCAGGTCCTTTGACACATCTTACTCGTAAGGGTGTGCCATATATCTGGAGTGATGCCTGTCAGTTGGCATTCGATGAATTGAAGGACAAATTGACCTCAGCACCTGTGTTAGCATTGACGAAACCGGGAGTTGAGTATTTGGTTTACACCGATGCGTCTTTGCAAGGGCTTGGAGGTGTTTTGCAGTAGGAGAGACAGGCCATAGCTTATGCTTCCCGTATGCTTAAGCCTCATGAGAAAAATTACCCCACACATGATTTGGAGTTGGCGGCAGTGGTATTTGCCTTACGGATTCGGAGACACTATCTTTTGGGGGAGAAGTTTCAGCTGTTCACGGACCACAAGTCCCTACAGTATCTGTTCACGCAGAAGGAGTTGAACATGCGGCAGCGTAGGTGGCTTGAGTTTGTGAAGGACTACCAGTTCGACATCCAGTACCACCCGGGTAAGGCTAACGTGGTAGCAGACGCGTTGAGCCGCAGGCCAGCAGATGAGGTGGCAGAGGTGTGGAAGGCTAAGTGGAAGGGATTGAGACACCAGGATGCAGTGGCCCGATCTTTCATGTCTATGATGACCGTTACACCGCAGATTGTCACGAAGGTAGTACGGGCACAGGCCGATGACTCGTTCTGTCAGGAGCAGATAGTTCGATTACTTGCAGAGGGAGCCGAGTCCTATACCATTATCTCAGACGGGGGATTGCGCTTCAATGGGAGGTTGGTAGTTCCGGAAGGGGAAGAATTGCGGCACGATGTTATGGCTGAGTCGCACGGCTCACGGTTCGCGGTACATCCCGGAGGGGACAAAATGTACCAAGACATGAGACGGCAATATTAGTGGAGCGGTGTGAAGAAAGATATCGCTGAGTTTGTCTCGAAATGCGCCACTTGTCAACTTGTAAAAGTGGACCATCAGAGACCAGCAGGATTGATATAGCCGTTGGAGGTTCCGGTGTGGATGTGGGAGAGCATATCCATGGATTTTGTCACGGGGTTGCCTACGACGCAGAGGGGTCACGACCCCGTTTGGGTAATTGTGGACAGGTTGTCCAAGGTCGCTCACTTCTTACCCGTAAGGACTGACTACACTACGAGACAGTATGCCCAGCTTTTCATTTCAGAGATTGTGAGACTTCACGGTGTGCCCCTGAATATCGTGTCTGACAGAGACAAGATATTTGTTTCGAGGTTTTGGGAGAGTTTCCAGGAGGCCATGGGCACGGAATTGCGGTTGAGTACGGCTTATCACCCGCAGACCGATGGGCAGACAGAGCGCACCAACCAGATGTTGGAGGACATGCTACGCATGTGCATTATTGACTTCGGGGGCGGATGGGAGCAGTACCTTCCACTGGTGGAGTTTGCTTACAACAACTCCTATCAGTTCACGATTGGCATGGCTCCGTTTGAGGCATTGTACGACAGGCCTTGTCGTTCCCCAGCATGTTGGTTGGAGGTGGGGGACAAAAAATTACTTGGGCCAGAAGTGATCCAGGATACTTTGGCAAGGATTGAGTTAGTTCGGAGTCGCATTCGGGTAACTCAAGACAGGCAGAAGAGTTATGCTGATGCGAAGAGATTTTTCAGGGAGTTCCAAGTGGGGGACCAGGTTTTGCTCAGGGTATCTCCGATGAAGGGGATTATGCGATTCGGGAAGAAGGGGAAGTTGGCACCGAGGTATGTGGGGCCGTTTCCTATTATTGAGCGGATAGGACCGGCTGCATATAGACTTGGACTACCGGAGCACTTGCATCGGATTCACGACGTATTCCATATTTCCTCGCTGAGGAAATACCTTAGGGACAATTTGACTCATTCTCACATTGCTGTGGAGGACATCGATCTCCAGCCAGATAGCTCTTACGAGGAGGGGCCAATTGCTATTTTGGACCGAAGCGAGAGGAAACTGCGATCAAAGATAGTCCCGTTAGTGCGTGTTCAGTGGCGACATCACAATGTCGAGGAGTCCATATGGGAGCGCGAGGATGGATGCGCGAACGTTATCCAGAGTTATTTTTAGCAGGTACTTTCTAGTTTCGAATTTCGGGACGAAATTCAGTTATTAGGGGGGAAGTATGTAATACCCCGTACTTTTGACTATATTTATTTATGGGATTAATTAATTAAATGCGTATTAATTGGAAATTAATCCGGGTTATAAATACTAATGAGATGCGAATTGGTATTTGATTATGTGCATATATGATTATATATGTATTTGGTACTATAAAATTTGTCGTGAGATTTATATACGGCATTTTAGAAATTTTGTTGAGACGCGTGGGACCGCCGCGTCACGGTATAATATATTGATGATAAAAGTGAATTTAAAATCTATAATCCGTATGGTCGTTTTGAGTACGTCAACGCGTCCGGAAGGGTCGAGATAGTCAGAAAACACTAGCCGGGGGTATAGTTTGGGTCCCGGGGCATTTTTAGGCCATTCCGGCACCATAAAGGATATTTTAGTAATTTGGTATTTTGGGTAATTAAAAGTGACGAAAATTGAGAGTTGTAATCTGATAAGGAATTGACCCAACCAACCCTTTATTAACCCCATAAGCTACGTAGGTTATCATTTAGTCTTCCAACTCTCCCAAAAGAAAACCCTAGCCACCATAGCCATCTTTGGAAGAAGAAAGCTTAGAGAGGAAGGGAAAGAGGAGGAATTCTGCAGAAAATCTGCAGAAAGAGATTACAAACCCAACACCAGATTCAGAAACAATCAAGGCAAGTGATTTATTCCATTTAAATTTCAGAGAATGCTTCTTCCATGTTAGATTATTCATAAATTTTGTATGTTCTTGGAAGATAATGAAAAACCCATAAGATTGGAGTTATTAGTTTAGATTTTGGGATATAGGTTGCATGTAGAATGTTACTGGAAGATTATATTAAGAGAATTATCGACTTTTGTTATACCAAAAACGGATTTAAGATGAAGTGTATGAATGTTCTTGAGATAAAATCTGGAAACTAGGTTTTTGATGAAGTTTGACCCATATGTAGCCTTTAGATGTTGAATTAGTGGTTTGTGAACGTTAGTAACATTGTAGGATTGTTATATGACATTACTATAACGTTATATTTGAGAATCACACGTTAGAAATAAGTTTTGGGACGTTTTAAAATCTGCAGAACGAAGCAGTCCGTAGCCATACCTGTTCGATCGATCGATCGACATTCATCAGTCGATCGATCGACTAGATCGATCGATCGATATTCATAGGTCGATCGATCGACCTTCCCAAAATGAGTAAAATTTTCCTTAATTTGATTTTAATGGTGGAAACCCTCGGAGAATATGTTTGGAGACCTTATGAATATCCTCAACCTTAAGGAGACCAGTAGGTGTGATTATTATAGTGGACTTTAATTAGAATGCAATTCGGGGAATTATTCTAGGTTATTGAAATTCGTTAGAGAGGTAACGTTTGGGGTTAATAGTGCAAAATTATATAATTCGATGAAATAAGGCTTAGAGCAGAAGTAAAGACCTTAGGAATTAAGATGTTATATTTGGGAATAATCGGAACCTAATAATCTATTATAGATAGGTTTTAAGGTTAAGGGACTACGACGTGAGACGTGTTGGTAATTTAACTTTATATTAAAGGGAGACTTGAAAAATACATAAGTTTGGAATAATGGTATTATGATGTAGCCTATACCTTATTAAATGGTGATATCTAAGATGTGTGAATGCTTAGTATATAGTATTTGCGTGTATGACATACCTACCATACTTGCTATCACGGGAGGTTTGCGTTCGCTTAGGACCCGCTAATCCTTGTGTGCCTACGGGGGGATTTAGACTGGTACCTTGATGAACATAGATCATAGAAGGACTTATTGTGATATTAATAAGTCTGCATGATCATGGGAGCGTAGGTATGTGCGTGACCCATGTGATGGTGACTGTGTTCGCCTCCACTATTTGTGATTTGTGTTATCTGAACTATTCCTGAGAGATTCGGAATATGTGATCCTTATGTACGTGATGTACCGGGATGGATAGCAGAGTATGTGTGCACCATAGCTTAGATTGCGGGGTGCTTGTATCGTATATTTATGATGTGAATAATATACATTAAATTAATGGAAATCCTCATGTTAATGTTGTAAAAATATTTCGGTATTGTTTCAAGATATATAATGAGTTAGTTGATAGTTATATCAAGGGCATAGTTAGTAACTGAGTTTACGTTAAACCTCTATTAAATTACGAGCGTTGTTATGTTAAATTAACCGAGTAAAATGGGTAGAACCTTTGGTAGTCTAGCTAGTTACGTTGTCACTTAGCTAGTGGAAAGGGTAGTTATAGATGGGTAATTACGTTAGGAGTGCACAGTTAGTCGAGAGGTGAGAATTTAATGTGAGTGCACGTCCTAACATGTACTTTGCATTTAATGTTTTAAATGTTTTTAAAGCACTTGCAGGTTTTTAAAATGATCTCCACTTTCGGGCTCTGACCCATTTGCTTTCAAATATATTTTCTTGTAAAACCATTTTAGGTGCCCAGCCACAAGGACACCAAGCATAGGATTCTCATTCAGGTGACGAGCTGTAGCTGTTTGTGGAAGCTACAGGGATTTGCATGTAGACGCTTCTCTCATTTGGATTCCAGTCTCAGCATCTATCAGTCGTAGGGCATGTTGCCCAATTCTATTAGACATTTTTACATTTCAGTTTTCAGACACTAGCATGTATTGCTCAGTATTCAGTTTTAGTTATTTATTTCAGTTTACTTATCGGTTGTGGGATTTGTATTGAGGAGTTTTTCCTCCAGAGTTTATTACATTTTGTGATGGTAATTCGTTTTACTTCAGTATGGTGAATGGTGTTATTTAGTTATTCATTACTCTTGTTGCATGTTAATCAGATTTAATAAAATTTGGCACTTACTTTTTAAATACTAGGTGGTTAGTAATAATAAAACGTTTTCGACAGTGATGCTATTAACTGAGCCAACTTGGCATTTTGAATTAATTTTATAAAGGAGTAGCTACCCGGTGTTTAATTAGTCGGGGTGTCACATCACCCCCCTCTTGAGTATTTTTCCAGGCAACAAAATATATAATTAATTTTATTATTTAATAAAAATTAATATTTTGAAATTAATTAATTAATATCAAAATAATTATTTTGATCTTAAAATAATTTTAACAAATTTAGGAATTAAATTATTTTGGAAGTGGGAGTGCATATTATATGAAAATAAAAAAGCATAAGAAAATAAATAAATAATGTACGAAATTAAATGACACCAAAATTTAACGTGATTCGGCCAAATCCTGGCCTACGTCCACACGCCTAGAGCTCCCGTCTCCCTTGTGCTTCACTAAACCTTCTCCATTTGTGGGTAGGATCAAACTACCTTGTACAATTGTTTGCAAGTTATTTGCGAGCTTCAAACCCCATGGCCCACTTGCGGTAGGAACCAGTCACCATTTATAATTCCCGTAGCTAATGCCAAGCAACAAATTACAACCGGAATCTTCAACAAAGCTTCAAAACAAAGTCTTATTTTTTTGTAAACAGTTTGTATGTTGAAAATATCTAAAATAAAAATTGAGTTCGAGTTTCTTTCTTTAACGAGACTTCACAATGAATCTGATTTTAGCTCAACTCTTCTCTTGAACTCTTGTAGAAGAATATGATTCTTGTGCTCTTGGCTTTCTTCTTCAAAAATAGCCAAATATAAATTTGTTTCTATCTAAAACTTTGAGTAGAGCTGAGTGTCAACTTCTGTCGCTCTCTTGAGTAAGTGTAAGAGCAAAATATAATTTTCAGTTGCTCTCTTGAATAAAAATTTGGCAATTGAGTCTTTTCTGTATATCACTCGTCTTTAAAAAATCTTGACCTTCTATATATAGCTTTAAAAAAAATGATCGTTGGAGAACAATATGATTGAATTCTTCTCTGTAGACCAATATTAGTGTAGATACAAATAATGATAGAGCAGATATATTCCAGTGTTATAGGAATAGCCAGTGCCCAAGAGATTTTGAAAGATTTACAATGGCTATATATATAACACATAAAAGATAACAACCCAAGATAATAAAAGGAACAAACTTTCACTAGCCAAGGCTTAGGCAGTAGGCGTGTAAAAGTCCAAAGGTGTTATACTGAGAATAACTGATGGGAGAAAGGATCACGCTTGGTTCATATATAAAAAAAAGGTTAAATAACAATTTTGAGTGATATATATATATAATGCTATGGATTATTTATATATATCTCAACATGTGCAACTCACTAAAAGAAGATATAATCGGACAAAGAACTGCTCAACGCAGTTGATTTGTAATAAGCGTACACTGATTAACCATGTACACGGATGAAAATATAGGAAGATGACATCTCAGTTAAAACGCGAGGCTCATACAAAGGATAAAAGTCCTTGCAAATATTGAAAAGCCAAAAGAAATTAAAATACTATCCCAAGCAGTTTTTTATAAAAAAAAATCTTTGTATAGATATAAGCAATAATACATCGTAAAGTAATAAGTATATATTATATATATTTATAATAAAAAGTGACTACACAAAAAACATATTTGATGGGATCTCATAATAAACACTGTCCGAGTTATACATTCAATGGCTCAAAAGGTTATAAGAGAAATTTATAAAAAAAAAATGATGTGACTTAACAAGGTCTTTAAATAAGTGGAAAGCTAATATAATAGGAGGAAGTATCATCATTCACTATGAAACATTAGACATTGCCTATCAAGCTATATGAGATCTCAAAAGATTGTAACATGCAAACTAATTCAACTAGGCATGGCAGATAGGATGTAACAAAGAAGGATAATATTAGGGCTACCCTTTTTGGGTACTCCTTTTGTTACCCTGGGAATAAAAGTGTTGTATCCTACTTTGTCTTTACTTGTATGGGTCCCGTCAGGGCATAAAAAATAAATCAGGGTACAACACTTTTATGCCGAGGATAACAAAAAGAGGTACCCAAAAGGGGTAGCCCTAGTGTTACCCAACAAAGAAAGTACCAGCTATAATTATAGTGTAGGGCCCAATGCAATAAGTGTATGAAACCAAAAGTTAATACATATTTAATTTTAGAAAAAAATTGTTCAAGGCATCTATTACAATTTGAAAGGGTTAATCAAATATCTTTACAACAATAATATAGGATTAGAGGGCCTATATAAATATGAATATTAGAAGTTAACCAAGTGAATATAAAAAATGGAACTAATGTTAACAATATATATTGTGCTATTGGCGTGTGTACCATGGGATGACCATGGGATGACGAACATTTTTATATTGTGCTATTGGCGACACGGGAACAAATTTATCACGAAAACAAATTTATAGTCGTATCATTGTTGAGGGTACAAAATCTCACGACAACAAATTTATCATCGTGCCATCGGCACGGGTACACTCTAGTATATATATATATATATATATATATATATATATATATATATATATATATATATATATATATAGAGAGAGAGAGAGAGAGAGAGAGAGAGAGAGAGAGAGAGAGGGAGAGGATCACAAGTGAACCTAAAAAGCGAACTTTTTAATGGACCTTAACAAAAAAACGCCTAACAACCCATTAATTTTAATTCCTTTGTTGTAATTGGTTTGCGCCAGCGGATTTTTTTTAACTAGTGGTCTGCCATGGTGGGGGTGGGGGTGGTGGGTGGGGGGTAGGGGTAAGGGGGTCTCGGGTCACACGCATGTCCGTTGCCACTGGCTCGGACCAATTACAACAAAGGAATTAAAATTAATGGGTTGTTAGGTGTTTTTTATTAAGGTCCATTAAAAAGTCCATTTTTTAGGTCCACTAGTGATCCTCTCCCTATATATATATATATATATATACTAGTATATGCTCGTGCCTAAAGGCATGGCGAAATTTTTTCAAAGTACATAATCGCAAAATGGAAAAGAAAATTCAAAGTACGTAATCGCAAAAGGGAGAGAATTTCAAAATACATAATTGCAAAACGGCAAAAAAATTTGTTCCCCGCTAAAACATAGTGTAGCCTAAAGTATTGAATGTGTAAACAATTTACGATCATTTTTTACAACACAAACATGAAAATAATTTAGAAAATTTGGACAAAGTTTCATCTATTTATAGGACTATCCACCCAATTTAAGAAAGAAAAACAGTCCACAATATATATTTCCATGGAACGTATTATCAAAATGATAAAAAATTTGAAGGTACGTAATTGCAAAGAAACTTTTGTTCTCCAACACGTGCCATACATACACATTAGAAAATGAAATTAATAATTAAATACAATGAAATCATTGAAAATAGAAAAAGAAGAAAGAAAAGTATTAAATAGAGTTTCAACTCTAGATCGACACGGGATTGGAAATTTAATCATCCAGTAATTCTAGATAAACATTGTGAGAACATTATTTGGGAGGACTTGACTAACTGAATACGAGATACAGAACTGACTGAATATTTGTGTATAAGTAGTGTCACCTTCAGCTTCACTTCAATCCACCCACTTTTACCGCCGACCCACCACGGTATAAATCAAGTCAAGATGCGAACAAACCAACCCACCATTATTACCGCTGACCCACCACGATATAAATCAGTTGGTCTGATATGTTGATATACTCTCCGAAAAAGATGACTATAAAGTTAGGAGCTAATGTCGTTGTTTGGGAGGACTTGAAGTGGAAATAAAATGAGAAGAAGCTGATTCCTTAAGTATTATTAAAAGTATCTACAGAATCTCCATTCGTTGATTCCTTATTCTTAGTTGTGGGGGAAGAAGATGAATTCAAATTATCAATGTCACTGTCACTGTTAATATGATCCACAACTCTATGATATTGAATTTTCATTGCAACCTCCAAACCATCTTTTGTTATAGCTTAGAGCACCTGAAAATCATTTTACACTATAAGTATAGATTAATGGAACAACTGATATAAATCATCTATAAGAGTATTGAGCATCTTTAATGCATATAAGTGGAGCATGAAAAGAGGCGCACTGATGTGTTAAATTTTTCCCTTGAGCCTGCATGACGTGGCGCAAAAATGGTTCGAAAGTCTCCCCCATAGGTCCATCAGAAGCTTCAAGTCGTTGATCGAGCTCTTTACGGCCCGCTTCATTACTAGTAGCTCCCATCCTAAAAGGATGGATGATTTGATAATAATGAAAAAGACGCCTCAAAAGACCCTCCGAGACTACGCGAAGAGGTACTGGGAGTTATTCAACGAGTTCGAGGATTTCTCGGAGCAAGTGGCCGTGGCCTCTTTCAAAATTGGGCTACCCAGCTCTTCCCTTCTGTACCAGTCCCTAGCAAAGAAAGAGGCCAGACCATTGACGACCTGATGGCTCGCATCGAGAAATATGCCAATGTGGAGGATGTGACCCGCCTCAGCACAGGAGAAAATGGTCGAACTAAGCTTGTTGCCAAGGGTATTGACAAAACTAAGAACCATAAGAAAGGAGGAAAGAATGGGGGCAAGAATGGCTCTAAGAACGGAGGCAGAAACGATGTGGCAAAAGCATTTCAGGTGGTCAACACCGTCTTTAGAGAACCAATTTATAAAATTCTCGCAAAAATCAAAGACGAGCCATTTATTAAGTGGCCCAAGAAGATGGGAGAAGATCCCTCAAAGAGAAACAACGCGCTGAGATGCGCTTTTCACAAAGAAGGAGGACATAAGACTGAGCATTGTAAGGCTCTTAAGTCCCACCTCGAAGAGCTGGCCCAGTTCGAGCATCTAAACGAATTCGTGGAAAAATGGCAGAGAAAGTTGTTGCCCATAGAGAACCAAGGCCTGACAATGTACTCTAAGATGACACCGGCCATGAATTCACAGTAATTCATGGTGAATCTGACGTAAAGAAGATTCAATGAAATTCAACTCGAATGGAGGTAAAAAATCTTACAGTGGTGATGCAAGCTTTTCAGATCGATCCAGTAAAGACACAATCCGGAAAGCATCGACGAGCGAATGGTGTCGACTATAGTAAGCATATCGTATTCACATATGAAGATCTTGTTGGAGTGAGAACCCACATCATAATGCTTTGATCATTACTCTCAGGATAACTAACTATGACGTCGACAAGTTGCTCGTTGATCAAGGAAGCTCGTCCGAGGTAATGTATCTTGACCTATTCAAAAAATTAAAGTTAAGCATCGCTAACCTACTGTCCCTATAGTTGGCTTCGCTGGAAAAGTGAATATGCCCTTGGGAAAGATCATGCTGCCAGTAAGAGTTGGAAATGTCTCTAAGATGATTGAGTTTATGGTAGTCGACATTGACTCACCATACCCGGCTATCCTCGACAGAGGATGGCTTCACGCAATGAAGGCAGTCTCCTTCACCTACCACTAGAAGCTCAAATATATGACCGAGCGATGAGTAATGGAGATCCATGGCGAGCAAGCAATGGCAAAAAGGTGCTTCATAGAGGTCATGCGCCCAAGACCAGAGAGGAAGGCCGACAAGCCCAGCGAGAAAGTTGAGGAACAAGAAGGTCAAAAACCTTCGAAATAATGGTTAAAGTATGGAACACCCAGAGTAGAGGAGACCAGGCTCCTCCCCTCTAAACGGGTCGTCGAGAACCTGGAAGAGGTTACAGCTGGAGGTAGCGACAATGGCAGGGTTTTCATAATTGGAGCTTCTCTCAAGATCAGTAGCAGAAGGAGTTGACGAATCTGCTGAGAAGCAATGTAGAAATTTTCACATGGGAACCATACGAGATGCCTGGGATTGATCCTAGTGTGGTTTTTCATTAGCTACATGTTAACCCCACCTTCAAACCGATCATACAGAAAGCACGACGAACTGCGCCCGAGAAGGCAAAGGCCGTGGAAAAAGAAGTTAAAAAACTGTTGGATGTAGGATCCATTCGGGAAGTCCAATTCCCTAAATGGTTATACAACCTAGTAGTAGTCCCAAAGAATAAAGGAAAATGGAAAGTCTGCATCGAATTCACTGACCTTAACAGGGCATGCCCTAAGGACAGTTTCCCTCTCCCAAAAATTGATCAGTTAGTGGATTCCACAGTAGCCCACGAAAGGATGAGTTTTCTAAACGCTTACTCGGGATATCATCAGATCCCTATGTATGATCCAGACCAGGATAAGACAACATTCATCACCACCGTTGGATTATACTGTTACAAGGTCATGCCCTTCGGGCTCAAAAATGCAGGAGCAACCTACCAGCGACTAGTCACCAAGATGTTCAAAGATCAAATAGGAGACACCATGGAAGTTTATATTAACGATATGCTCGTCAAAAGCAGGAAGAAAGAAAATCACCTCTCAGACCTATCAAGAACCTTCGAAATCCTCAGGAAGTACCGAATGAAACTTAACACGAGCAAGTGTTCTTTCGGTGTCCAGTCAGGAAAATTTCTTGGGTACTTGGTCAGTAAGAGAGGCACCGAGGCTAATCCAGACCAGATCGATGCAGTGAATAGGCTACAACCTCCTCCACCATCCGTGATGTACAGAAGCTCACCGACATGCTCGCTGCCTTGAACCGTTTTATCTCCAAGTCCTCCGAGAAGTGCAAACCATTCTTTCAGCTCCTAAAGGGAAACAAAACGATAAAATGGAATCAAGATTGCTCATGGGCATTGGACGAGCTCAATGCTTACCTTAGCTCCCCACCACTGCTTGTCAACCACAAAAAACAGATTCCTTGTACTTAAACCTCATTGTTTCCAACCACACTGTCAGTTTTGTATTGATGTGCGAAAAATAGGAGTCCAGCACCTCATTTATTATGCGAGAAAGATCTTATTAGAGGCCGAGCAGCGGTACCTACCACTAGAGAAACTCGCCTTTGCACTTGTAGTGGCTTCGAGGAAGTTAAAGCAATACTTTGAAGCTCACACTATCATCGTCCTTACATCGCACCCCCTTAAAGCAATCTTGAGGAAAGCGAATTTGTCGGGCAGACTATCTAAATGGTCAGTCGAGCTTGGGCGATTTGACATCCAATTTTAACCAAGGAATGCAATCAAAGGGCAAATCCTTGGTGATTTCATAGCAGAATTCACAAGCGAGCAGCCTCTCGACCAACTTTAACCAGTGAAGCAAAGGAAGAATCACACGATAGGGGAAATTTGGAAATTATTTCTTGATGGAGGCTCAAATTCAGACGGGGCATGAGTAGGCATCGTGCTTATCACTCCGAAAAATACAATCCTCGAACAGGGAATTAGGCTTGGATTTGAAGCCTCCAACAATGAAGAAGAATATGAGGCCATGATAGCTGGCCTCCAGAAGGCAGACGCTTTCGGGGCAAAGCAGTTGCAGGTGTTTGGCGACTCACAACTAGTCTCCAATGAGATAAGGGGAGACTACAATGCAAAAGATGAAAGAATGGCGGCCTACCTTGCCTTGGAAAAAAGGCTATTGGCTAACTTTGAGGAAGTTAATGTCCAGCAGTTTCCCGGAGGACAGAACAGCCATGCTGACGCCCTAGCAGCCCTGAGTTTAACAATCAATTTTAACTTAAAAAGAATAATCCCCATCGATTTTCTTGCTCATCCGAGCATTAACCGCAACAGTGAGCTACCAAGTGTGGAGCAGGTGCTCCAAATTGAGTTAGCGCCCAACTGGATGGACCCTCTAAGGGACTATCTGAAGGATGGCACACACCTAGATGATAAGAAGACCGCTCATCAGATAAGAGTCAAAGCTGCTCTCTTTCACTTATCTCCTGAGGGCAAGCTGTATAAAATATCGTTCTGCGGTCCCTAACTTCCATGTCTTCACCCAAAGGATGTCGAACGAATCCTACATGAACTCCACGAGGGGATCTGTGGAGGCCCTATTGGTGGAATGTCATTGACTTTCCGAGCAATGAAGGAAGGCTATTGGTGGCCATATATGCAAAGAGACTCTGCAGTGTATGTTCACAAATGCGAAAAATGCCAACTTCATGCTCCCATAGTCCATCAATCCACCAGCAATATAAAATCACTTTACAGCCCGTGGCCATTTGCCCAATGGGGAATAAACATCGTAGGACCTCTTCCTACCGCTACCGGCAATCTCAAGTATCTACTGGTTGAGACTGACTACTTCACCAAATGGATCGAGGCGGAGCCACTGACGAACATCCGAGATGCGAATATGATAAGGTTCATATGGAAGAATATAATCACCCATTTTGGGATCCCTAAAACCATCATCACTGACAATGGGACGCAGTTCAAGAGCGGCTCCTTTAAGAATTTTTGTAATGACCACGGAATGAGACATCATTTTAGCTCGGTGGCCTACCCTCAGAGTAATGGCCAAGACAAGGCTTCTAATAAAATGGTGGTCGATGGGCTAAAGAAATGATTAGAACGAGCCAAAGGAGCATGGGTAAATGAACTACTGCATATTCTATGGGCCTACCGTATTACCCCACGTCGAGCAACAGGGGAAACCCCATTCTCACTAACATACGGAATGGAAACAGTCATCCCATTGGAAGTAGGTTTACCCACCATGAGGTCCACTCTTGTCGACCAGGGCCAGAATGATGCAGCATTACTCGCTGAACTTGACCTAGCTGACGAACGCTGAGAGCTTACCTTGGTGAAATTGGCGAGCTATCAGCAATAGCTCGCAAAACACTATAACAAGAAGGTCAACCCAAGGGCATTCCGAGTTGGGGACTACGTCCTAAGGAAAATCTTGGGCAGCGCAGTAAAACCAGTAGATGGAAAGTTAGGGTCAAATTGGGAAGGACCATTCAAGATAACAAGAGATGATTTGTGAGGAGCCTATCACTTAGAAACTCAAGAAGGCAGGAAGATACCTCGAGCATGGAATATAGCTAATCTTAGGAAATTCTATTTCTAGATTCTTCTTTTGCATTGTACTTATGAGAATGGAAGCTCATTTACTGCAGGGAGATACCTCGAGCATGGAATGCAACCAATCTTAAGAAATTCTATTTCTAGATTCTTCTTTGCATTGTACTTATGAGAATGGAAGCTCATTTCCTTATCATTAATAAAAGATGTTTAGAATTTGCATTCTATGAAGTGTCAGTTAACCAGTATATGGACTTTATAACTCACACACCCTTTCCAAGTGACAGGCACATTAATCATTACACTATAGCAGGGAAATCACCCTCCTCAAGCTTTCGTTATGAAACACGAAAAACCTCTTAGCATTGCCCCTGGAAATATACGAAGCCATACACGAGATCCTTAGGCAATATGGCCAGTTCAAAATTGGCTGCCAAACAATGTTTGGTTAATAAAATCCTGATCGGATAAGGCATCCAACACTAGGTGTGTCCTGGCCAGTTGCCCCACTTAGGCCTAAGGAAGTGTGACGACACGACCTAAAAGGTAAAGTGGGGGAAAATGGTATCTTATAAGCATATTGGACTGGAGGGACACTTACTCGACAATACAAACTTACAAATCTAGTCGGCCGAGAGAGGCCCAAGGTTATTAAGAAAAATCTAAGAAATATGGAAAATATAAAACACTTGTTGAGTCGTCAAATTCGCCCAGAACATAAACTTTATATTACTTCATCACATTTACAGCAAATACAACCCATGTTTAGCCAACAAGTTTGCCCAAAACATCTACATTACGTTACTTCATATACAGAGTTACTACTGGCAAAATCTTAATGAGGGTGAGGCCTATGAATAAGATAATCAACCACTTGGGCTCGTCGACCTTCGTCGGGATGGGGAACTAGATCCTCCTCGACTTCATTCGCATCCGACTCCAATAGCTGCCGAGGGATGGCATCAATAGGGATCCACTGATCATCTCTCTGGAAGGCATTAGGCAATAAAGTAGAAGGAGAGATCTCATGACGATACCAGAGCATTGAGTTTCTTGGGACTTGCAACTCCATCAAGGCAGTCAACCATCCCCTGATAAAGGTGAGCTCTTCAAACTCTGTTAGCCTCTTTGGAGCATCTAGCCAACCTTGGTCATAACCATCGGCCCATACTCTCTGAGGTCCTCTCTTAAACAGATGCCTTAGCTGAGTGGCATCCCTTTGAAGCCCAACAACAATCACATACGCTCGTTGGACATCACCTCAGATCTATTTTATTTCCCTAGCTGAACTTCTTACGTTTATACCACCTCACGGAACAGTCAGCGGGGTAGAACCTCGCAGCACCGGAGGAACATCGAAGGGAATAGTTCCAACTCACAATGAGAAGGAACCTCGTAATACTGCCGGAGCGATGCTCGGTGCATGCTCCTTAAGTCGCGAGACCTCTCACCTCAAGGTCTTCTTCTCTTGCTGAAGAATTTCCCCACCTGGTTGATCTCAAAAGCATCTAGAAGCTTTGCTCTCAGTGTATTAACCTCTTATTGGACTGAGGCACCAACTTCCTCCATCTCTTGGAGCCTGTCTTTCAGTTTAATGATGAACTTAGTCTTCTCTATGAAATTCTTGTTCTTTAATTATAGTGATTTGAAAATCCTCACAAAGGTATGACGAACTTTAGAGCTTACATCAGGACCAAGCATTCTTCCTAATTGAGAAGTTACTGGTATATAATCATCAACATCAATTAACTACAAGCAATATAAGAGCAATGAAAGCTAGAATTATTCAATACACTAAAGGAAAAAGTCTTCTCATTTCATTCATACGAAGAATATCATAATACATTGAAGAAGCAGAAAGAGAAATTACAAACAAAAATACAAGTGTAACCCTAAGGGTAAATTAGCTAGCCACCTCAGGCTGCCCAGAAGAAGCTGGCTGCTTTCCCTTGTCAGCAGCAGAAGAAGCACCTTCTTTCGCAGGGATAGCCTCCGTCGCCTGAGCAGGGAGGGTATCAGTAGGAATTATCTGGGAGGCAGGGTCAACACCTTCGATGGCTGGGGTAGGGGCTTCATCCATAATCGGCTTTAGGCCGGGTCGTGCTTATCGAACAAAGAAGATGCAACATCCACACTAGCAGCTAAGAGGGCCTTGTTCCATCCCTTCTTGAAGTTTAGACGACCGATGTAGCCTACCTGAACCTCAGGATCTTCGTATGCAGCAGCCCACCCGGAGTTATATGAGTCCTCCTTAATGGTGGTTGCCTGAGACTCTTTCTCCTTTATCTGCTCGATCAACACCTTATTCTCCTCCATAATAGCCAACTTGCTCGAGCAGACCAGGTTATAGGCTTACTGGAGATCGTTCAGTTCTTTAACTTCCACATCCCTCTCTCGATTGGCATTAGAGAGAGCCAGGTCGGAAGAAACTTGAGAAGCATCAGTGGTCTTCAGGCTAGCCTCCAGGTGTGTGCCCCTCACTTTTAAGGTAGCATTCTGCTGCTCCAGCTCATCATCTTTGCTTACCAGCTTGTCGCGAGAGCGATAGAGCACGGTAAAGTCAGTCACAAACTACAAGTGGAAGAAGATTTTAGAAGAAATAAATAACCAGAACTTGTCAAACATTAAAAAAGAGAAATGGTCTTAATAAGGCTAGACTCTGGCTAACTTGCAAGGCCAACTGATTGGACCCCGTTTCCCTTTGGCGATCTGCAGGAAGGACTTCCCTCTCGAGCAGTGCAAGGGCCAATAGAGGGGAAATGGCAACTGAGGCCCCCTCTGGCAACGCGGACACAGGCACTAAGGCCTGCCCAGACTTTGTCCTCTCCTCTTTTTTTTCTTTCTCTTTCTCTATCCTCCTCTTCTCCTCAACCTTCTTCTTCTCTTCATTCTTCTTCTTCTCTTCTTCCCTCTTCCTCTCTCTCTCTTTCACCTGTTCTGCTTCCTTTCTCTTTTTCTCCTGCTCCTGAGAAGAAGATTGGGAACTAATAGCAACCGACCTAGTGATGGATTTATGCTTCTTCATCCTCTGAGAGCAAAGCACATGATCATCATCATCATCATCTCAGATCAAATTTTTCCTTGGAGGATCCATTTACTCGCTAGAGCTGATGGACATGCTCGAAGGTTCTCGGGCTTCAGAAACTTCTTCTGAATCAGAAGAACTATCACCACTGGATCTCCCCTTATCAAAATTGCCTTCAGCACCGCCTATGATATCACTCTCAGAACTCTCTCCTCCTCGTCTAACTGAATAGGATCAGCTGCAGTCTCTTCAGAGGTATCAAATTCAGGAATATTATCCACAGGCCTCGCTACAAAGTTAGACCCAACGTTTTTGTACTCGAGCAAGAAAGCAACAGACCGAGGATGTTCACCGTCAGCTAAGGATTCCCTAATATTCCAAGCCTTGATCAACTCTAAAAGTCGAACCTCACTAAGAGCAGGCTCCAAGTTCTTCGACCTCGCTGAAGAAAAATAAGAAAGTATCAGAGAAATCACACATTAACTAAAAAATCAGAAGGGTAGAGCAAAGACTACCTATGTACTCCTCCCCATAAAAGGGGCTGGAGAATCTATTAGACCTTGACCCCTCAGTGTGGGGGTAGAACTGCCAACTTCTAGCAAGAAAGCCATATGTCCAGTAATCTTTGTGGGAATCAGGTAGGTTTACTACCAATACCCTGTCAAGACTCTTGGCTTTGAGATAGAGAACACCAAAACTTTTTCGAGAAAAGGAATAACAAAAGCTGACTTCAGCGAGTCCCAATTTGGTGCCATAAAGTTGATTTATTCTATGGACGCCATTGATTATCTTCCACACATTGGGCGAACACTGTGAAGGAACAATATTAAAATAACCAAAGAAGTGCAAGAATAAATTGTTTAGAGGAAAAGTAAGCCCCCCCTTGGGAAAGTAACAAGACGTGGATCCAATGGGTACCCTCTATCTCTTTAACATTTTTAGGGGGAGAGGCGCACTCAATCTGTACCCACTCTGGGATATTGTAGAACTTCCTAAACTCGAATACCGATCTATTATCTATCTTTGCCATTTGTAAACCCTAAAACCACAAATTCAAAGAAAGCACAAAGAAAGAGCAAAAGAGACTTACGAGAGAAGAGCTTGACTTGGACAATGCAAGAACACAAGTCCAAACGACGAAGGAGATCGAAAGCAAAGAGAATGAAGACTTGGAGAAGAGGGCACAAATCACTAAAACTTGCAAAAGGTTAGCATAAGATGGAAGAACACTGAGAATCATGAAACGACAACTATGAAACGCTGCCCAAAAACACTTTTTAGATGTTGCTAATCATCGCGCACAAGACCCGAAGCAACTGTCGCCTAATTCAGTCCTCAAACTTTGGGAAGAGCTGCACGATATGCAAAAGAGCCATTATGGCTATCATTTAAATTTATTGAGACCAAAATTGTAGCCCAACAAATTTAGGGGCAATTGTGGGTACCCGGATTTGGCGATACGGGCTCGAACAAGTAGCCCAATTAAAACGACCCAAAGTCCAGGCCCTTCGCACCTTAACATTAAGCCAGTTGTAACTTAGTCTACTCCCATGTTCTCAATAGAGATATTCCACGAGAAGATGGTAAACGTGGAGGAGTCCAACACGCCTACTACTCGAAGACAAATATGTATATAATAAACCCTAGGTCCGGGGCAAAGGACACGCACCGTATTCTCTGTAAACACTCCCCGGACTACTTAGAAATGATACTGACTGCACCACCATGGACGTAGGCATTCTTGCTGAACCACGTACATCTCCTGTTGTGTGATTGGCATTTTATGTTTCTTACTTTACTTGGTGATTGCTCTTTTCTCATCTACTTGTGTTGTAAATAATTGTCACCACAATAAAAAATTATAAAAAACATAAAGGAAGTGAAATACCTTAACATTAAATGTAGAAATTGTTTGTTTCCATCATGAGCATCTATGATGAGGAAGTTCGAGTGATTGTGTGCGACCACTACTCAGGACGCATTGCCACATAAGAAAAAATTCCAACTCTGATCAGGACCATCTAATCCCTATGCAAATATTCAAGTGATTTAGATGGAAGATGTATGGGGCAACTTTTTTTTACGGTGTGAATAAAGCCAAGCTCTCAATATGCGTATTTGGTTTGTACATGAATTCAACATAATAATGATTAATTAGATAAAGTTCTAATTAAGAGAGATAAGAATCTTAAATGTATAGAAAACTTTATAAATGTGACAAATAATCATCCATAAATCTTCTGAAAAGAGTGTTAGAGTTGATGTATGTTGTTAAAGTAAATTAAAGAGACCAATATATTGACACGGTCTATTATAACCACATCAGCTGTGATAGATACTGGATATCAAGTAAACCCAAAACATGAAATCGTAAACTAAGTAAAGAACAAAATAAGTAAACCCAAATCGAAACCCCGCATCTGAAATCGTACCCATAATATTAGTATAGTTCTTACTAACGTAATCACAAAAGTTATCACACAAAATGCTGACTAATTTGTGTAAAGATCGTGAATATAAATAATTGAATGATGAAAACTAAAATGATGCATAGGAAAGTAACTTGGTATTCTGGTATTAATCATTCTAAGAATCGTCATGCCTCACAAACAGTACTCGATGGATACAAAAATTTCGATGGAATGATATGCCACAAAATAGAGATAAGTGACAAAAAAGTTGCCAGCTCTAATGGGCATAGGTAGACCCACCCTGATGGGCATATAATCAAATGGAATGATGAGAGATTCTTGAAAAAGAAATAAGAGTACCAAAGACACAGATGAGGTGTTTTTCCTGCTTCAATGGAGGCCTTAAGCAATAAATAAAGGAAGAAGAACCACATTACCAAAGTTGTAGCCCTGATGTCGAGCAAATGATCGAGTAGGATGTTCATCTTTGGTCGAGTTATCTCTGGACAAACCTCATGTGTGGGCCTTGGAAAAACCACAGATTGAAAATAATATCTCTTGCTTTTCTATAAAATAAATAAAACAGAAATATATTAGCAAAAATTAACAATGAAAGAAAACATAAATATATTAAAAGAAATAATATAAAGTCTAAATTAACCAATGATCTTGAAATAATGTAATCAAAATGTCCAACAAAACTATGAGACCACATTCCTACTCATATCACCTAAATTAGCCATTGCAAAAGAAATGGAACTTTGATGTCATTTCTAATAACTTATTCAGCAAACACAAAATAACAATAGCAGCAAAACATGCTTTTAGCGTAGTGTTAACCTTGTTTATTTATTTTGTGGTTCCAAAGTACATCCCTTCATGCTATTTATGGTTACTTCCTTGGTGATTTCAGCAGGCTTGAGCTTAGGTTGAACCCTGAATATAAATTTAATTAATAATTTTACTCAATGCAAGTAATATTTGACTAAAAGGAAAACAATCGAACACGACTTGGAATTCAAAATCTATAGAGCAGTCCAACCTTATTTGTTTCTTCTCTAGTTCCAAAGAAACTTCTTTCATGATATTTGATGCAGTTGCTGATTCTGATGTTAGTTGTGAATTTTGAAGATTCTAAATCTTGCAAGTAAACAAAATTTGCAATAAATCCTCATATATCTATCTAAAGATCAACAAAAAATGCCGAGTTGAATTATTTTTATCCCAAATAATAAGGCTCGAGACATGGAAGGTATCTGTTTACCTTTTGTAATGGCTCCTCACTAAAGTCATGAAGGCTCTGAAGTTTAACTAATCCACTGGTCATAATTTGATGCATAAAAACTGCATAAAATGATCACATATTAAGTTGTAAACAATCCAATATTTAATGATCCCATATGAAGTTTGTACAAATTATGTCTAACTTATCAAGAGAATCAGAGCAGTTTGAAGCCACCGACCCAATCCATAAATAAAGCCACAAAATAAAAACTGATAAAGGGAAATCAGATCAGTTTGGATAATGTATCCAGATCAGTTCATGTGATTGAACACAGATCAGAAGAGAGTGAATTACAAATGAATAACAATTAGTAAAATGCTTGTAATCTTTGTAATTGTACATGAATAATAATCACTAATTGTAATATTTGTAACTGAATAAATCTACAAACAACCTTCATACATACCCTGTTTGTAACTCAATAAAGCTACACATATTACAATTACAAAGCCCTTGCTTTACAAAGCCCAACATTCATACAACCCTCTTACATCCTTTGTAACAACTCCGACGATAACTGTTTTTAAAAAAATCTCCAACGATTACTGTTTTCAAAAAATCCCGACAATAACTGTTTAAAATTATACTTAGAAGTAATTATAAAAATCTCTAGCGATAACTGCTTTCATTTGGGTTAAACCTTGCAATCATCTTACCTATATTTAATCAAATATCTATTTATAGCTGACAACCTGAAGCACAAACACAAATTGTTGCAAAGTAGTGAATTTTGGCAACTAAAAATTGAATTATATACTTAAAATTCCAATTAATACAAAACCTCATAAATCTTTGCCTACAAAACTAATTATTCATCCATGGCTGATTTTTAGTTTTCCAGCTCATCAACTGATGGCTTCGATTGCAAAATGTAGAGGGAACTTCGGAGATCTAAAGCTCAATATGAATCAGATCACCCGAGAAAAGGAACTCAAAACACAAAGCGAAGGATAGAACATGAGTAACCAACAAAAAAGTACTTGCACTAACAAAGGGGTGTCACGTGTTTCTATCCAGAGGCTCGTGCTTGTATAATACATCATCGCGATTATGTACTATTGAGTTTGCAAAAGTGTGGTTCAAATCTGCTGCATCAGCTCTCAGAACATGCATAAATATATTTTGTACTCATTTACAGCGAAGTTATATTCAGGAAAATAATTTCCAGGTCATGGTAACTATAATTCACTTGCTTGATTCTTTGGAAACATTTATGTTCAAAGACAATGTGGTTTTATGAAGAAGTAGAGGAGATATTTTCAAGTTAGGAAATGGTTGGAGATTCTCAAGAGGCTTCTGTTTAGCTGGAAATGAGATGCAAGGCGATTTTCTGTTCTAAGAACACTTCCGACATTCAATCGAAGAAATTAATCTTCCTAGTGTTATGAACATAAATACAATAAAATAATTTTGTCTGCAATGGGCTTCCCTAATTTTCTACACCATCTCTAGTTCACATAAGCTAAATTCAATTGGAATGGAACCACTGAACTTGTTGGCAAATGATGAAGCTTCTAACTTAAAGGAATGTGAATCAACAATAGCACTTCAACTTTAGGGAATGAGGCATGCTATTATATAATATTAAGATGTGGAATATGAACAATGTTTATTAGATACTAACGACTCTAATCCAGTACCATCATCAAATATCACCTGTTTTCAAATTGTAGAAATACAATTCGTGAAATTAAAAATATACAATTAAAACATTGCAACAACATTAGAACCCGTGTGAGGATGTTTCCATCGACACATTGAAATAACATTAAAACCCAATATAAGTTTATATTTTACAAACACAATATACTCACATCATCTATAGAAAGGAATGAAATAGCAGTACACAGTCAATTGAACACATGATCGAATACAAATATGCAAGATTAAAAACAAATTTAGAAACTAATGTGTTTTAAGTGCATGGAAATAAAAAAATAAATTATAGAATGTAGACATATATAGATAACAACCATGCACAGAGATACATGAAAAGGTAAATAAACAGTTTTGATGGAAAGATTACATGGAAGATTGCATTTAATAATGTAGAGGCTAAAAATAAAAAAAAAATGAAATAAATGTTCCTAAATAATTTTAAACAGAATAACTTACTAACAATATAGGGGAAGAACGCTGCTGGAAACAGAGTGCTATGATAATGTTGGCATTCTGCTGCAAAGAAGATGAGAGGAAGAGTGTTGGATATGAAAAGCTAAAGAAGACTAAGCTTAGAGATAGAGCTGCAAACAAAAATCATTAATCCCACAATTCCTGAATGGAATTAGCACTTAATGACTTTCAAGTGAAAATATATGTATAAACATTCTTACGATCAATTCAACATAGTCTGAAGAAAGGCAAGATATGAGTCATTAAAGGATATGTTGGGACTTGCATGGTCTAGGTAATTCTCGGATAGGTTAAGAAATTTGTGATTTAGTGCATTGATTTAAATCCCCAATTTATATTCCTTATCGAAACAATCGGACGTTCTCATTCTACAATCATCGATCACGATTCCCACCAATTTACTCATGAAGTGCTCTCTCCAAAAACATTTTCTTGGGTAAGATTAATATACTCAATAACTTTATATAATTTGATATATACAAAAAATACATGAGTAAATTGATGGGAATCATAATCACTAGGGGGTTTCACCCTCATCTCATAGTTCAAACTTTGTGAATAATTTGAAGAGGGAGAGAGTTTTCTGGGTTGTGTGACAGACGTGGGGTGATGTGAAATGAAGGTGAAACCCCACATTGATTATGATTCCCACCAATTTACTCACGTATTTTATATATGTATTAAAGTATACAAAGTTATTGAGTACATTCATCTCTCCAGGAAAAAAATCGGAGAGATCACATCGAACTTTGTGATAAGATATCTGCTAATTGAAACATACTAGAAATATTAGGCCAATGTTTGTGCATCCCATATGAAAAACCAAAACTATGAATAAATGAATCAACATACAATGCAAATAACAAAAAGTCAAGTAACTCGAATAGCTTTTTTTATATTAAGCCACAATGTTCCAACATACCCAAAATATTTTACTAACCCAATAAATGACAATTCATGACAGAAAATGGATGGACGTAATGTATACAGAAAATGGACAAAATGTAACACCCAAAAATTAAAGAAAATAGTAAAACATTAATTGAAAAAAAAACCGATGCAAAGATGTTGAATGCAAAACCTCTCATTTTAAAACTAAACAAACTATAATTAGTTAAAATAATGAGAGATATAAATATCAAGGGTTTCAAAACCCCTAATCATGTAGAAATTGTATGAGAACAACAACCTTGATCTTGTGCCAGTAAATTCTAGATATATGCGCCAAACCATTAAAATGTAAAATAAATGTTAATACCTCAACGTTAGGATGCCGAATCATCTCAAATATCCCAAGACATCATTGCTTCAAGATAGTATTGTTAGCTAGGGGCAAGACTGCGTTAAAAAAATGTTAATATATGTCTTCTTAAAATGTCAAACAAATGAGTTACCCATAAATTCACACTACGATGTGAGAAGTATGTGATAAAGACCAACAAAGAAATGAAACTTTCGGCATGTATTAAAACAGTAATAAAATGCTACAATTATACACATTAGAATATTCAGTATCTTTTCCAAACATGATATTCAAATCAGTATAAATTCGAACTCGCAGCGATGCAAGCGTCAACACCAAATATCGATATCCAAAATGTAAACCCTAAGTAAAAGAACACCTTTAATTTGCGTGTTTGTCTTACCAAGATTGCAGCTATACAAGCGTCGACACCAAACTTTTTTCCTCTAAACACTTCATCCTGAATCGTAGCTTATGTTAGTATTAATTAAAAGCATAACCAATAAATTTTTCAAAAGACAAACACCCAAATTAAAAATGAACATACCTACGAAAATAACCTTAGTCAAAATAAGTACGAAAAATTCCTACTGCTCAAATGAATAAATGAAACCCGAAGTCAAGCGGTAAAAAATGCACTTTTCTACATCTACAAATTGAAAAATCAATCATAGATTCAAAACCCAAGTTGACTATGTTTATATTAAAAATTTAGTATTTACTACACCTCAACTGGAACGACTATGTTTATAACTAAAAAATCCATAATTCCCTTTGTACTTTCAGTTTGTTAACACCATAAAGGGATGATCTGATAACATCTCTTGGCTTTGATTTGTAGGTCCAATTCATGGACGTTGAGCCTGAGAGCTTCTACCACACACGAAGGGAGGTGAACGGGACACTAACACCACTGTAAAAGGGATGCTCTCAGTCCTGAAAATTAAATAAAAAATTAAATCCAAAAAAAAGTTGGAATGTATTAATGTTTGTATTCTATGTGAACTTTGAAGTTAAAAAGGCAAAAAGTATACTATCAATTTACCATGCCTAACATACCACTCCATTTAGAGTCATAATTGAATCCAATGCACTCCCAAAACATTTTTACCATTAATTTGTCTGCATTTCACCAATTAGACCATTATCATACCTTGCCACCAATTTCATCTAAAAGCACTACCCAAGTCATCTTTTCCCACATCTTTATTGAACTGGTGAGACCATAAAATCATTTTAGCATACTCAAATTCAAAGATCATCATCCAAAATATTGTATGGTTTCCTTCACAAATAATCAAATTTAGCATCGCAGGACATAAATCCTTCAAAAGAAATATTTATTCAAACAGAATAGGAAGCCAATTAAGTGTAATAGTATGGCATATAATAAGCATGCTTTAATTTGAAAATAAATAGCTTTCTATAAACAAATGTCTAATAGCATTCCCCCCTAAAATTTAGTAACTCTCTTTAACAAAGAGATGTAACAATTCAGTCCCTAACTAACATATTTGGTATCTATGAATGCAAGATATGTGATTAGAATCATGGTTGTTTTGGATTTGATTCACTTTTAGTTTGAGTGAAAAAAAACTGAGTTGATAAATATTTTTAGCTGAACAAAATGAATTTGCAATATAAATTTTCAATAAGTCAGTAATAAGAAACATGAAACTAAATAGCAGGAATAATTCTAAGACACAACCATACCACTTTGGTACCTGAACATAATGAAATATTAATTGGTGAATGTAACACCAAACGACAACGTATACTAAAACATGTGTGAAACACGAACGTAATTTCGAATTCCAATCTTCAACATGATTACAACTAAAAAAAATCATTCTTTAAGGATGATATTCGCAGCATCGACTAATATAGGTTGTAAATGACTCAGCACACCTCTCTTCTTAACCCACCAAATTTTTAGCGTAAATTTTAAGCACACAATGGTTATAAACATTTATTCCTATAAATGTTAATACCCATCCAAAACAGAGCATTACTAATACCTCTCTCTGCCCCGAAAGAAAAAAAATGCGAATCATAATTAAAACATCAGGCTTACCTCATGATATAACCAAGCAAGAAAATGTCCAATTCTAGTGCACGTGAAGTTTTTTGTTTTCATAGATTACCTTTTCCTCTTCATATTCTTTGCTTTTATCTCCTTTATTCTCTTCAAGATCTTCACTTTCTGATTTTATTCATTCTTTCCTTTGATATACAGTATACTTCATGGAATATTTGAACTTGGTTTTGGGATCAGTCTTGAGTTGGCGGGTTCCTTGTTCAACTTCAGGTTAAGATGCACAAGGATGATATTTATTTGATCTTCCATATGAAATGGAAATGGACAACAACATTCCGATCTTTAGGTATGTTGCTGAATCTACGGTAAAGAAGCTTATGGCAATGGACAATAATAGTGTAAGATATGGCAACCACTTTGCTTTAATTTTCATTAAAGACAACTCTTGGTCTGGTATGATTTGCTTGGCACCAACTAAGAATCCTGAAAGAACACTGTGGAAGCCAAAATGAGGCATGTAAATGTAAGTTACATGTCTTGTAATGTAGTAGAAGGAAATAGCTATAATGAAAATACATATAAATGTTAAGAAGTTGACAATAAAGATAAACTTTAATAACTCCCTAGAACCCCAAATGGGTTCAAGCAGGTTCCCAATAAAAAGGAGACCAATTGTGCTGATAATCACCCGATTTACTGACTGTTCGATATAACCAGATATTTTGAGGTTCCGACCAAAAGGTATTGTCCGGATATCAGACCATCAAAACATTGAAAAAACGCACCAAACACATGAATAATAAACATTTTACATTTTCCTCCATAATTGTAAATGATTTTTAGTGATTCAGGAGTCTCAATAATTTTCAAAACTGAGCTATTTTCATAGAATTTTTTATTCTTAAAAAAAGAACAAATCCACATCTCATGTAATTCATGAAGGATATATCAATTTTTTGTTCACTCACAGGGGGTGTTAAAAACACAAATAAACTGAAATATTAGAATGAAATTCATGTTTATGGATATATCCGAATACCACCCAAATCATTTATTTGAAACACTTTAAACCCAACAGTTCAAATAAGGGAAGATTTAAATTCTTCCAACAACATGAACTAAACCCTAGATCACAAACTACTAATTTCATATGTACGTAGCCCCCCAAATCCAAATCATTTATTCAAAACCCCTAAATCATTTATTTAAAACCCTTCAAACCCAATAACTTGAACAAGAAAATGAGACTACCTTTGTGGCTTTGTCCATCAGATCTGAGACCCATTTCCAGTTTGAAGACATATTTCACGATTGAAGACCCATTTATTGATATATACCCAACATCGCATATGTGAGAAAAACTGTTGCCTCACACGATTGAAGACCCATTTATTAATATATACCCAACATCGGCTGTTACGTAACGGTATTCAGACATGACGTTTTGAATACACGCCGATATATCGAAATGAATGAAATTCACACACGTATCGCGTTACGAATTCGTTACATAACGGTATCACCGTTACTCTCCGTTACTCCCCGTTACGTATCGTTATCGCTTGTTTTTGTGTGAAAAATGAAAAAAAAATGAATTGAAAAACAGTATCTTTTCAGAAGAACTCAGGGACACCAAGTCACTTATACACCTTTCATTCTTTCTTCCTTTCCCTCCATCAATTTCCCATCCCTCCATTTATTTACGACTTTGTTGACAACGAGTTGAGCACACAAAGCAGGCATCGGCGTCACTGTGACATTATCTCGGATCAGATCATCTTCATTTCAAGGTGAGTTTGGTTTGGTGTTGTATTTGATATTTGAGGTTGGATTGTCTTGAGTTTCAGATTTGGGTGTTTTGTGTGGCTTGGCTGCTGTCTAGTGAGAGAAAGAAAAAGGAAATGGATGAAAAAATGAGTGACAGTTGGAAGATAGGGTTTTGCTTCTTTTAAGTGTTTAAAATAAAGAATAAAATAAAACCACCTATTTTTAACGGACGGATGTGAGATATTTCAGGTATGTATCCCAAAAAAACGTGTCAAAAACATAAAGGAACAAAATTATTATTTTAGAACTTTTTTTTAATTAAAAAATATTCAAAATTTTATTAAAAATTTTAGAACTTTTTTATTTAATATATATAATCAGTGTTATAATTAGTGTTATATGTTGTTATTGTTATTAATTGTTATATTTAAGTATGTTATATGTTGTTATTGAGTAATGTGTTTTTAGTAATTAATTAAGTAATAAAATATTTTTATGTGCTATAATACTATATATAATGAACCGATATATTAGTGAAATTCAACATTATATAGTTAAAATAAGGGTATCATTCCATTTTACGGGATTTGTGAATGGTTGAAAAAAAACCACGCTCGCGATAATCGGTTCCCATTACATTACGTCTGATACCCCCGATACCGTTACACCGCTACCGTTACGTTACCCGATACCGTTATTTAAAACCATGCGTGTGCGTTGGATATTGTGGGTAAGACTCATGTGGGTAAATGTTTGCTGTGTGCGTTGGAGATTGTGATTGGTTGTTCAAATTTAAGTGAGTGAATAGGCTGGATAACTAAATGGAAGTAAAGGCTGTGAGCCATTAAATTGATTTGGGAGGATGTGTCAAAATCTCAACCCTTAGGTCTTTTACGATTATACCCTTATTTTGAATTTTGAAAAAGTGTGGGAAACAATCTTAAGTACAAATTAAGGGGGAATTCAAAATTTGAAGGGGAAACATAGAAAGGGCCACAAAAGTTCATCCCCTGACATCATATTTGCATCCACAATGCTAAGTGCTATTCCCTTCATTTGCCATGTCACAATGTTAAGTGGTGACATAGCAAAATCTGACACCCTTAGATCGTTCCAAAATATTCGATTGCAACCGTTAAATTGTTGGCACTATTCAAACACCCCTCTTATATATATATATATATATATATATATATATATATATATATATTTGAACAAGTACGTTAGTCTAATATATATATAGTTGTGTATGAGAATATATTATATATATCGTAGGAATAAAGAAGAACATGTATATATTTATAAATATTATGACTAAAAAAATATACACATAAATAGAGTTATAACTATTCTAAAAAATTGCATAACAAATAGCAGTATTTAAATAAAACAGAATTATATATATAAAAAAATTTCTATAGTACTTAATAAAAGTCTAGTAAATATGTATATGTATATAGGAGAAGAGTTTTTACAAAAAAAATGATGGGACAATACAAAGTTATCTCTAACAGGTATTTGCAAAGTAAAGGGGTAATACCCAAAGTTGGTAAAAGAAAGACTTAAGGTTGGGAGACTTGACAAACCAAATAAGAGATAAGAACATTACCTTACTTGACATTAGCAAATATAAAGCAAGTCTATCCAAAGACTTACTAGTTTAACAAAAATAATATATATATATATATATATATATATATATATATATATATATATATATATATATATATATATATATATAAAACTAAATTATAACAAGTAATTATATAAATATATAAAAAAATATATACGTATAATATTTTGAAAGAAAATATTTATACTATATAATGACATACCTAGTCTAAAATATTTATATAAGGGATTAAGAAAAATTAAAATATTATGCTATATATTACAATGTATATTGGAACTACTTAAAAAGTGACCATATAAAAAAATCAATTTACGTAGAAAAATAAGTATTTATACAGATGTTTGGAATCATCATAATTAATATATTATACTAAACTAAAATGTATATTAATTACAATTAAGATAAATTAAATATTAATTAAATTAATTATATGTTCTTTTAACATATACCCCTACCTCATCTAGTCTTTCTTTGTGTTGTCAATTTTATCAAATACCGTAAGGGCACGAGATATTATAGAATAGCGAGTGTAAGTACGGGTCAAACCTACGAGGATTTATCGTTTTTTTTTCGTTCAAAATAATTGTAACTTGCCAACTAGACTAAATGGGTTGAGAGATGAGATGTAATATTAAACTAAGCTAACAAAAATAAAAAGTACGACTATGAAGATAGAAACTAGTGTGTGAGAAACTATGACATTTGATCCATTTATCACATTTAACTAATACTATGGATTAATTTAAAGTTGTCATTCCCAATTTTGTATCTCAAATTAAACTAACTCTCGTCACATTTACTTTGGAAAATAACACGGTTAAGTTCATAATAATATTTTATGTCTCTAAATTTAGATGGCTAAAATTCTCATTCCCTTAAAAAAGTTCTCTTTCTAATTTTAAAGTATTGTTTTAGAGCATGGAAAATCAAAACAATCGAGTGAAGTCATAATCCATCAAAAAGTACTCACACCTAAATATAAAAATATGATTTTTTTTCAAACAAAACCGAAGGTTTAAAACACACTCTCGTGTTGTTTTAATTGAATACTGGTTTTTTAAATCCTTTAGCGCTTAGCGGGAACAAAGACGAATTTAAATCACACACAATATTAGTTAAACTTAATCAATTTCATCTAGTCCTGGTAAAGAAATTAAGCTAGCATAAGTGAAGACATAATAAAATTGCCAGAATGAATACTAATTTTCATTAATAAAACAACTTAAAATTGTTTTGCCTCACAAATAACTTGACAAAATTCCTCTCCCAACGATACAATTCTTGGCCCTTAAATATAAATAAAACTCTCAAAATAAAACTACCAAAAATTGTTCCAACGTGGCTCTCTAAAATTCTCTCTAAAATAATGAGCCCAAGGGTCCTATTTATAGGGCAATGGGTGAGGTATTTGAGTGGATGTACAACACATATTTTAATTGGTAAAAAAATGAATTGTAAAATTCATAACCAATTTAAATGTTTTACATGAAACCTGGTGGAGTCCCCACTTTTTTGGGTGGATTTTAAATCCATCTTCATCCTTAAAGATTTTGATCGGATTAATAGTTGATATGTAGTTGAATGGCGACTGGATCAATGATGTGCAGTTGACTAGTCAGCGGACTACTAGTGGTCTACTGATTGGACCATTGATTGGGCTTAAGGCCATGTTTGGATGCTACATTGTGGCCTTATCACAAAGGTTTGCCTCTTACTAAAAAGTTAAGGGTTAGGGGAAGAATCGAACCCATGACCTATTCCTTCAACTGCGCGTGCATAAGCGTCCAGGCTATCAAGACTTTTCAATAATATTACTACTTGAGAAATATATCACCCAATATCCTTTCTAGAAATTTCATTCTTCTACTTTGGTCCCTTAACTTTGTACTCTTTCAATTTTTCCCAAAATCTTCATATCTTCATCAAATGACCTCGGATCTTAATAAAACTTCAAAGGTACTTGTAACATTATAAAATAACTAATATTAATTAAAATTCAACCCCTTAATATTTAGAAAATTACAAATTCACCCTTATTTTATATTTTAGACCCCCAGATTCATAACTTTTTCGTTCTAACTTCGAATTCAACCAGATTTTAGACAGAAATTTATTTCTCCTAGATAAACAATAAAAAATTATCTTCAGGCCCATAAAATTACTAAAATTATGATTTTACACTCGAGTTTTTAACTCAAATTTTATTCAAACTTGCATTTTTCTTTTCTTTTATGAAAAGGACTCTAAGAGCTCATTATTTATGATACAGTGGGCCTAACAAGGTCTACATTTGGGAATAATTAATACAAAATAATGCACTCATCAAATACCCCCAAACCTAAACTTTGCTAGTACTCAAGCAAACCTAAAATTTTAAAATCTAACTCACTTCCGTAGGAATCAAAATTGCACTTAGCATGTGCAACAAGTCGTTAAACCTCTAGGTTACCCTAGTGGATGAGTTTTGTCTCATGAGGGTTTGTAGTGAATATGCCCACAAAATTTAAAAACTTGACTCAATACAAAAGACTCAAAAGTAATATAACCAAGTTTGAGTGCAAACTTTATAAAGATAGTATAACTTCACTTCTCAATCTCAACTTATCATGTGTATGTGCATAGCCAATATAATTGTTCATTTCAAAATATTTTATTGTTACATTTCTTATCCGAAAGTTCATTTTGATTTTAAAATCTCACAGAATGCACTCTCAATCGAACACTCAAAAATTTGTTATTTTCTCTCGGTATATGTGAATAAAAAAGTAAATTTAAATGAACAAAGTTCACATATACATGATCAAAAACGGTATTTTTTTGAATATGATCTCATCAGTGGAAAATCGATTACTTTTGGAAAACATTGAATCACTCCACAGATCCTATTCATCTTGTCTCCACACTAACACTAACTTCACTTGAAATTGATTATAACTTTCTTTGGTTGTATTATAGGCTCGGATTTGGATAGAAAGAATGATTTTTGGACTTTAAAATTTCTGAGAATATAGAGTTTTTTTTGGTATTCTGACGTTTAGTCACTTTTTCTTCTGACCTCAATTTTTTTCTTACTCCTCTATTGTATTTCCTTTCTTTTCATTTTTTTTATTCTTTTCTTTTCGCAGATCATTCTTTTGCAAACTTATTCTTCTTTCACTTTTTGGCATTTTTCTTTACCATAAATTATTTTTTACCTTAGTATTCTTAGAAAATGGGTATGGCTTATTTTTATGGGCTCTAAACTCCCACTTGGAGTTGGGTAGGATAATGGGTTTTCAACAAAAGGCTTATCTTCTTTTTGGCTCAATTGGGCTCGCAATGGAATAATGTAAAAATTTTGGAGTTTAGGCTTAATTTTGGGCTTTCAAATGATGGCCTAATCTCATTTCTCAAGTTTCGTTGAGTTCATTTGTGTCTTAAGACGACTTAATAAGACTTCTAATGATTAAGATTCATATTTTGATGTTTTATTTTCAATAATTGAAAAAAATAATGAATTTGAGATCATCAACGAATTTATCACTGAAGGAAAGTTTGAGTTATTTTAACTCGGATTGATTTAAATCTCTAAAAAATAATAAACGGCACAACAAATCTCACCAGGCTAAAATCTCCACGTGTATTCGTTAAGAATATTTACCTTCTCATCAATATCCATTTTTGATCATATTATATGGCTAATGTGTAAAAAAAATTCATAAGTTGAGAGATCCATGAATCAATTCTATATTAAGAAATTGTTTCAAAAATCATTTATATTAAAAATCTTTTTGGATTTTTGAAAATTTTCATATTTTTTTTTTCAAAGCGGAGAAAAACTGACCTTAATACCCCCAAACCTATTTTCTACATTGTCCACAATGTAAAAGACAAAAATTTAAAAGGCGAGAAAGATGTGAAAGATATTACTGTAATGAGGGACTTTTTCGAATGCATAATTCCTGTAAAATGAAAAATATGATACAACAACGACCCAATTTCATGTTCACTCTTGGTACATAGGGTCTTGGAGGAGAATGTCCTCCACTTCACGATCTCGTAATTTTAAATATGGCTTTAACCTTTAACCATTAACTTTGAAATTTTTACCATTTTTAGGATTTTCTATCTTAACCACCCCATGTAGGTAAATTGTCCAAACAATAAAGGGACCAGACCATTTAGACCTCAACTTACAGGAAAAAGATGCAACCTAGAATTGTAGAAGAGAAATTTCTGTCCAGGATCGAATGACTTTTGTAGGATGGACTTGCCACGAAACATTTTTTTTTTCTCTTTATACAATTTTACATTTTAGTACGCATCATTCCTAATATCTTCTAACTCATTGAGTTGGAGTTTCCGGACCTCTCCTTCACCAGGTAAATCAAAATTGAAGGTCTTAATGGCCCAATATGCCTTGTGTTCTAACCCTACTAGGAGGTGAAAGTCTTTTTTGTAGATAAGCCTATACGGGGACATACGAATGCGATCAGCCCATAATGCATCAAATAACCTTATGGACCAATCCTTCTGGTTCGGATTCACCGTTTTCTTGATGATTTATTTGATTTGCATTATTGAAAACTTCTACTTAACCAATGGTTTGAGGATAATATGAACATCCTACTTTGTGCGTGATTGAATAATTTTTCACGAGACTCTCAAAAGATCAATTATAGAAATGGGTTCCCTGATCGCTAATGATGGATCGAGGCGTACAAAAGAGAAAATATATTCTCGAATGAATTTGATCACCACATGGTGGTCATTCGTCTTACACGGTATGTCTTCTACCCACTTAGACACATAATCAACCGCCAAACGAATGTAGAGATTATCGTAGGAATTTGGGAATGGACACATAAAATCAATGCCCCAACAGTCAAAAACCTTGATAATCAGAATGGGATTTAAGGGAATCATGTTCCTACATGTAATATTTCCTAACCATTGTCAACGATTAAAGATCCTACTGTAATCGTTTGAGTCACGAAAAATGGTGTGATGATAGAATCCACACTGTAAAATCTTTCCAGTGGTCTTCTTAGCACTGAAATGACCTCAACGGGCGTGGTCATGAAAGAAAGAGATTAAACTTTGAATCTCGTGATCGGGCACGGACTTTCAAATGATTTGATCAGGGCAATACTTGAAGAGATACGGTCCGTCCTAAAAGAAATGCTTGGCTTCTTTTAAAAATTTAGCACGATCTTGTTTAGGCCAATGTAGAGGCATTTCACCTGTCACAAGATAATTCACAATATTAGAGAACCATGGAAGCTGAGATGCAAGCATCAGTTGCTCATCGATAAAGGACTCATTTAGCAGTAATAGGTTATTAGATGATTCAATGGTCAACATAGATAAGTTATCAGCCACTACACTCTCTCACCCTTTCTTATCCTGAATTTCAAGGTCAAACTCTTACAGTAATAGGATCCACCTAATGAGATGACCTTAACATCCTTTTTAGACAAAAGGTATTGTAGGACCGATTGATCGGTGAAAATAGCAACTATCAATCCTATTAAGTAAGACCTAAACTTATCAAGAGAAAAATCAATAGTGAGGAACTCTTTTTCAGTCGTGGAACTGAATATCCCGCAAAGTTTTAGGGGGTGGGAAATTAGCAATGAGATCTATTTTATCTTTATCTACCTCGATGCTCTTTTCAGAAATGATGTGACCTAGCACTATATCTTGTTTGACCATGAAGTGACACTTATCCCAATTAATCACAAGGTTATTTTCCTTACACCTCTTCAGAACGAGGGTAAGGTTATGGAGGCACTCATCAAAACTAGACCCAAATACAGAAAAATCATCCATAAAGGCTTCAAGAAAATGTTCCACCATATATAAAAAGATACTCATCATGTACCTCTGAAAGGTAGCTGGTGCATTGCATAACCCAGAAGGCACGCATCGGTAAGCAAAAGTACCAAATGTACAAGTGAAAGTGGTTTTATCTTTGTCCTTGGGAGCGATGGGAACTTCATTATAGCCGGATTAACCATCGAGAAAATAGTAATATGGATAACCGACTAATCTCTCTAGCATTTGGTCTATGAAAGGAAGAGGAAAGTGATCCTTCCTTATAACAACATTCAACTTCCTATAATCAATACACACCCGCCAACTGGTTTGAATCCTAGTGGGTACTAACTTATCATTATTATTTTTTCACCACCGTAACACCGAATTTCTTTGGGGCCATTTGAATGGGACTGACCCATTGGTTATCATAGATGGGGTAAATAATACCCGCATCGAGAAATTTTAGCACCTCGTCTCAAACGGACTCTTTCATATTGAGATTAAGTCTATGTTATGCTTCACAGTAATATTTAACATCGTCTTCTAGGTGTATCTTATGCATGCACACCGAGGGACTTATCCCCTTAATGTCGTCTATGGTCCACCCTATGTTTTCCGTGTGTTCTTTGAGAACACGCAACAGTTTACCTTCCTGTTCTTTGTCTAAGTCAGATGTGATGATAACAAGAAAGGATTTATAAGGTCCTAAGAACCCATACTCGAGCGTTTCAGGTTGTGGCTTCAATTTAATCTTGGGAGATTTCTCACTCGAGGGTGGAATAGTTGACGTGGAAAGTAAGAGGGGTTCAGGCTTATACCTCTAACTTCCTACTTACATGATAGGGGTGGAGTCGAGGAGGGGATTTACTTCTTTGATTAACTCTTCAACATTAAATTTGGACCCAAAAAATGCAAGACATGTTGCTAAAGGGCCGTCATTAGAAGTTTGTTCGAAAGTCTCTTGGACGATATTATCAATTATGTCGACATCCACGGGTTCATTATCATCGGGTGGTTGTTTAGCCAAATTGAACACGTTAAGGTCCATTGTCATGTTTCCAAAGGATAGGTTTAATTGGTCGCAATGACATCATCAGAGATAGCGAGGAAAGGACGACCTAAAATAACAGGGATTTGTGCAAGAGGATTTTGCATTTGCTAGGTGTCCAAGACAATGAAATCGATAAAAAAAAATACAAAGTCACCCCCTTTAATTAGGATGTCCTCAACGATACCTCCCTAAATTTTCATAGAACGGTCGACTAAGGACAAGGTAATCCTAGTCAGCTTCAACTCCCCCAAACCTAGTTTCTCGTACACGGTGTATGTCAGAAGGTTCATGCTTGCTCCTAAATATAGAAGGGCTTTATCAATAATGTGATCCCCTATCTTGATAGATATTGTCAAACTATCAAGATCCTTATACTTGATGGGAGTTCGATAAGAAATGATCAAACTTTCTTACTAGGAAAGAAAAGATTTCTTGGGCACATTGGTGCTTCTCTTGAAGGTACAAAGGTCCTTCAAAAATTTGGTGTAGGACTGTACTTGTTTAATAGCATCAAGATATTAATTTGTACTTTCTTGAATACTTCCAACATCTTATCAACTTGTGCCTTTTTCTTTTGGGGCACCAACCGTTGGAGAAACAGAGCTTTTGGGACATAGGTCTCTATAGATGGCTTGAAACGTGAGGGTACAGAGGAAGTTGGATCCATGAGTGGATTTTTCTTATCCTTAAATTTATTGGATTCACTCTCAGTAGGTGGTGAAATGTTTTTCTCTACTTACTTACCGGACCTAAGTGTGATGATGGCTTTCGCATGCTCTTGGGTATGTGATGTTCTCGTGTCTTCTGGAATAACAAATTGGCCCCTAGGAACGTTACCCTTCGGATTGGGTTCGATCTAACTTGGTAATGTTTCCTTATTACTTTCATTTAACACGTTATCTAGTTGACTCATTTGAACCTCGAGTTTGGTAATGGCTTGAGTTTTCGCGTGCATGCTTTGCTGGGTGGATTGGAGGACATTTTGAGTGGTTTGCTGGAATTGAAGGGTACTTTGGGAAAGAAGGTTCATCTAATCCTCTAAATACTGCATCTTTTGGGATGAGGGATTCAATGGTGCGATGGAATTCTTTTGGAAACCTAATGGTGGGTTATCGAAAAATTGACCTCCACTTCCTTAGTCTTAACTCTTGGACCATGAAAGATTGGTGTGGTCTCTCCACCCTGAAAAGTAAGCATTAGAATATGAGTTATACTTTGGCTTATTTTGATAGAGGGACTTGGATTGCTAGGTGAGTGTCTTGTGGGACGGAAGGGAGGGGAAATTCTCGAATAAGTGGTCAAATGCATCACAAAGTATACACATAGGGGAACCTACATGTTGAACATCCGCAAGTGCAGTTCGATTACATTATTTGCTCATCTCTAAATCTTCTAAATGTCGGGCCAATGTGTCCACCTAGATTCTCTATTGGGTGCCCATCGCTGGGACTTTTTCTTCATGGATTTTGGAATACCCATGCATCAGCCTCAGTTTTGTTAGTAAATTCACCGGTACATAGCGACTCGAGCATAGTTTGAGTATTAAAATCGAACTCCTCACATATAAAATTTGGACTTGCCTTCTTATCTCAATCATATGGTGAAGACATTATAGTATCAAGTCCTTGAATCGGTCCAAATACATCCACGAGGTGTGACACCCCGAGTAATTAAATATCGGGTAGCTACTCCTATATTAAATCAATACAAAATGCCAACTTGGTTCAGTTAATAGCATCACTGTCAAAAACATTTTAATAATTACTAACCACCTAGTACTTAAAAAGTAAGTTGCCAAATTTTAATTCAAGCCTGATTATCATGCGATAAAAGAATAATGGAAGAACAACATAATCCATTCACCATAACGAAGTAATGAAATAACTAACAAATAGTAATAAGAAGTCCGGAGGAAAACTCCTCACAACAATCCCACAACTGAAAATAAAATGACAAGTCTGAACCCTGAATTAATTACATGCCAGAAGTCCGAGTAACTGAAATAAATGAAAAATCTCTAAAAGAAATGGGCGACATGCCCTACAACTGATATGTGCTGAATATAGAGTCAAGATAGATGAAGCGTCTACAAGCAAAGTCCTGTAACTTACACAAACAGCTACAGCTCGTCACCTGAATGAGGATCCTAAGCATGGTGTCCTTGTGGCTGGTCACCTAAAATGGTTTTTACAAAAATAGATTTGAAAGCAAATGGGTCAGAGCCCGAAAGTGGAAATCATTTTAAAAACATCAAGTGTTTTAATAACATTAAAACATTAAATGCAAAATACATGTTAGGACGTGCACTCACATGAAATTATCACCTCTCGAATACATGTGCACTCCTAACGTACCTTACCCATCTAAATGACATATATATCTAACCAAAACGTAATAAGTTCTACCCCTTACTACTCGATCCCCATAATGCATTCTAGCGTTATCAATTAAATAGAGTGCTTTACTTAAACTCAGATTCTCAATTAGTAATAAAATTCACTATCAATTAACCCGTTATGTTTTCTCAAAACAATACCATAATTATATTCACAATAATAAAATGAAAGTTCCCATTAATTAAGTGTATATTATCCCCGTCATAAATATACAAAACAAGCACCCCGAGACTAGCTGCGGTGCACACATACTCTGCTATCCATCCCGGTACATCACGTACATAAGGATCATGCATTCCGAATCTCTTAGGAATCGTTCTTAGATTACAACATCACAAATAGTGGATGCGAACACAGTCACATCACATGGGTCACGCACATACCTGCGCTCCCACGATCAACAGACTTATTAACATCCCAATAAGTCCTTCTATGACCTATGTTCATCGAGGTACCAGTCTAAATCCAGGCAACACAAGGATTAAAGGGCCCTAAGCGAACGCAAACCTCCCATGATAGCAAGTATGGTAGGTATGTCATACACATAGAATCAATACATATACTAAGTATGCACACATCTTAGAAATCACCATAATATATTGGTGGTACACTTCTCAATCTCGTACCGACATATAATGCTACACAATTTATATGTTCCCGATTAATATAGTACTTTAGGCCGTCAATAGTTCTCGCATCGTAATAGACACTCACGTCCTACTTCATAATTTCCCTTAGGTTCAACTACACTTCTAGGTTTTGCTCCTCATTATATGTCAAATGTCCCTACTATATCAATTTATCATCAAGGGAAGGTTATCTCTACCATTAAATAAGGTTACGGGACATGCAAAATCAAAACAGGCTAAAAAGACTAAACTGTCAACTCGTTATAAGTCTCGTTTGAACGAGAGTTCGTTCGAACGAACTGGGCCTTCTAACGAGATCTCGTTCGAACGAAAGTCATCGAACGAACATCCCTCTCGTTAGAAGTCAGACTGTCAACTCGTTAGAAGATCGTTCGAACGAGCTCGTTCGAATGACCTGGGCAGGTCTTCTAATGAGTGGCCAGATTCGAGCCCAAATTTTCCTTAACTTGTTTTTCCAACTTCTCTTCACTTCTAATCTCACCTAAATGTCATTCCAACAATGTTTCAAGGTATCTAATCCTTCCTAAACATGTTTCAACCGTATTACAACATTTATATGGGTTCAAATCACCCTAAAGTACATCAAACTATCAAATCTCCAACATTTATTTTTCAAATCTCAAGAACATGAACCCTAGAAAAATCAAGTCATTCATAGACATACCTAAATCCGTTTTTATGATGTAAAAGATGTATTTTCATCTGAATAATCATCCTATCAACGTTCTACATGCAATTTCCTCAATAGATTCTTAAATCTCTTCATCCAATTAAATGGGTTTTCATCATACTCTAAGAACAATACAATTTATTTGAATTTCCTACGCATGGAAGAAGCATTCTCTAAAAAATAATGAAATTAAACCACTTGCCTTATGTGTATCTCTGAATTTTATGACGAATTGATGAGTTTCTCTCTCTCTCTCTCTGCAGAATTCTCCTCTCTTCTCTCTCCCTCTTCAAGCTCTTCTCTAATGGTGGCAATGGAGGCTAGGGTTTGTCTTAAGAACTTTTGGGGCTAATTCTAATAACCCCCGTAGCCTTTAATCAGTTAATGGTTGGTAATGGGTTAGTGGGTCTTTTAATTTTCCATTTAAAACTCCTAAAATTCGTTAATCAAAAATCCCAAAATTCTAAAATTACCAAACTGCCCTTGTGGGTTGCCGGTATGGCCTAAAAATACCCTGGGACCCAAACTAAACCCCCGGCTAGTGTTTCCTGACTATTTCGACCCTTCCGGACGCGTTGGCGCACTCAAAATGACCATACGGTTAATAAAAATAAAATTCACTTTTGAATTAAAATAAATATACTCCGGACGCGACTGTCACACGCGTGTCAACAAAATTTCCAAATTGCCGTATTTCAATCTCACGACAAATTTCATAATTCAATATTCATATATAATCGTATATGCACACTATAATCAGATACCAACTCGCATCTCGCTAGTATTTTTAATCCGGATTAATTTCCATTTAATTCAAGTAATCCCATAAATAAATATCACAAAAATACGGGGTATTACATACTTCTCCCCTAATAACTGAATTTCGTCCCGAAATTCGGAACTAGAAACTACCTGGTAAGAAAAACTCTGGATAACGTTCGCGCATCTCATCCTCGCGCTCCCATGTGAACTCCTCGAAATTATGATGTCGCCACTGAACACGTACTAACGGAACTATCTTTGACCGCAGTTTCCACTCACTTCGGTCCAAAATAACAATCGACCCCTCCTCATAGGAGCTATCAGGCTGGAGATCGATGTCCTCTAAAGCAATGTGAGAATGAGCCAAATCGTCTCTAAGATATTTCCTTAGCGAGGAAATATGAAACACATCGTGAATCCGATGCAAATGCTCCGATAATCCAAGCCTATAAGCAACTGGTCCAATCCGCTCAATAATAGGAAATGGTCCCACATATCTTGGTGCCAACTTCCCTTTCTTCCCGAAGCGCATAATCCCCTTCATAGGAGATACTCTGAGAAAAACCTAGTCCCCCACTTGGAATTCCCTGAAGAACCTCTTCGCATCAGCATAGCTCTTTTGCCGATCCTGAGCTACCCGAATGCGACTCCGAATCAATTCTATCCTCGCCGAAGTATCCTGAATTACTTCCGGCCCAAGTAGTTTGTTGTCCCCCACCTCCAACCAACATGCTGGGGAACGACAAGGTCTACCGTACAATGCCTCAAATGGAGCCATGCCAATGGTGAACTGGTAGGAGTTGTTGTAAGCAAACTCTACTAGTGGAAGATTCTTCTCCCATCCACCCCCGAAATCAATGATGCACATACATAGCATGTCCTCCAACATCTGGTTTGTACGCTTGGTCTGCCCATCGGTCTGCGAGTGATACGCCGTACTCAACCGCAATTCCGTGCCCATGGCCTCCTGAAAACTCTCCCAAAACTGCGAAACAAATATCTTGTCTCGGTCAGACACGATATTTAGGGGCACACTGTGAAGTCTCACTATCTCTGCAATAAAAAGCTGGGCATACTGTCCCGTAGTGTAGTCTGTCCTTACGGGTAGGAAATGAGCGACTTTGGTCAACTTGTCCATAATTACCCAAATGGAGTCGTGACCTCTCTGTGACGTAGGCAACCCCATGATAAAGTCCATGGATATGCTCTTCCACATCCACATCGGGACCTCTAATGGCTGTAGAAGTCCTGCCGGTCTCTGATGATCCACTTTTACAAGCTGACAAGTGGCGCATTTAGAAACAAACACGCCAATATCTCTCTTCATCCCACTCCACCAATACTGTCATCTCATGTCTTGGTACATTTTATCCCCTCCGGGATATACCGCGAAACGTGAGCCGTGCGACTCTGCCATCACCTCGTGCTGCAATTCCTCCCCTTCCGGAACTACCAATCTCCCATTGAAGAGTAATCCCCCGTCTGAGCTAATGGTATAGGCTTCGGCTCCCTCTGCTAGTAATCGAACTATCAGCTGCTGACAGAACGAGTCATCTGCTTGTGCCTTTACCACTCTCCTGACAATCTTCGGCGTAACAGTCATTACTGACATGAATGATCGGGCCACTGCATCCTGGTGTCCCAATTCTTTCCACTTGGCCTTCCACACCCTTGCTACCTCATCTACTGGCCTACGGCTCAACGCGTCTGCTACCACGTTAGCCTTCCCTGGGTGATACTGGATATCAAACTGATAGTCCTTCACAAACTCAAGCCACCTTCGCTGCCGCATATTCAACTCCTTTTGCGTGAATAGGTACTGTAGGGACTTGTGGTCCGTGAACAATCGGAACTTCTCCCCCAAAAGATAATGTCTCCAAATACGAAGGGCAAATACAACTGCCGCCAACTCCAAATCATGAGTTGGGTAATTCTTCTCGTGAGGCTTAAGCTTACGGGAAGCATAAGCTATGGCCTGACTCTCCTGCTGTAATACACCTCCAAGTCCTTTCAAGGACGCATCGGTGTAGACTAGATACTCAACTCCCGGTCTCGGCAATGCTAACACAGGTGTTGAGGTCAACTTGTCCTTTAATTCATCGAATGCCAACCGACAGGCATTACACCAAATGAACGACACACCTTTACGAGTCAGATGTGTCAAAGGACCTGCTATCTTCGAAAACCCCCGAATGAACCTCCTGTAGTATCCTGCTAGGCCCAAGAAACTACGTATCTCCGTCGGTGTTGTGGGCTATCCCCACTCCCTCACCGTGGATACTTTCCTCGGATCAACAGATATCCCCCGGTCAGAAATAATGTGTCCTAAAAACTGGACCTCCTTCAGCCAAAACCCGCACTTCTCATATTTTGCATACATCTCGTTTTGACGTAGTGTCTGCAAAACTTGCCTCAAATGCTCGGCGTGCTCCTCCTCTATCTGGGAGTAAACCAGAATATCATCAATGAAGACAATGACAAACTGATCTAGGAAATCTCTGAACACCCTATTCATCAAGTCCATAAACACAACTGGAGCATTGGTCAAACCAAAAGGCATAACCCGAAACTCGTAAGATCCATATCTCGATAAGAACGCAGTCTTTGAGACATCCTCTTCCCTTATGCGCAACTGATGGTATCCCGATCTCAAATCAATCTTTGAGAAGAAAGAAGCTCCTCTCAACTGGTCGAACAAGTCATCGATTCGAGGCAACGGATACTTATTCCGTATCGTGACCTTATTCAACTCTCGGTAATCAACACACAATCTCAGTGAACCATCTCTCTTCTTCACGAACAACACAGGGGCACCCCACGGCGAAGTACTCCATCTGATCCCGTAACTCCCTCATCTCAGCTGGAGCCATACGGTACGGTGCGCGCGCTATAGGTCTCGTATCCGGTAGTAAGTCTAGGACAAAGTCTATCTCTCGACTGGGGGGTAGGCCTAGTATCTCCTGAAACACATCTGAATAATCCCTGACAACTGGTATGGAATCTAAAGGAATCAAAACCTCCTTAGAGGTATCCTCCTCTATGTAATATAATTGAGCGGTCGAGCCTCCCTCTGGGCGAGGTATCGCCACTACAAACATCTCTTGCCCCGGAATGGCAAAAATAATGCTCCCACTGAAGCAATCAATCATGGCTCTATAATCCGCGAGCCAATCCATACCGATAATCACATCGTGCACATGCATATCTAATACGAACATGTCTGCAGGTAATACCAAGCTATTAATCTCTACCCCCACTCCCCGTCATATAAAGAAAATAAGTGACCCACTCCCCAATGGTGAGTCTACACACATCACTGTGCTCTCTGCTGTGCCTAACAACCCTAAGGCTTTCGCAAAATGTGTAGCTATAAAACAGTGCGTTGCCCCCGTATCAAACAAAACCCGACCCATAGTACCATGAATAGGAAACATACCCTCAATCATGGGTGGTGCCTGTGGAGCTGCTGCCTGGTGGACATTATAAACACGTCCATATTGTAACTGCCCCTGCTACACATGAACTGCTGGAATGGCTGGTAGTGCTGGCACCTGGGCTGGAGCTGGTGGAAAAAGTGGCCTCTGGGGCTCATGTCGAGCACCCTGCTGCTGCTGCGGGGCCCTGCCCCTATCAGGACAGTCCTGGCGTTTATGGACAGTCTTGCCACAAATGAAACACTTCCCTGGGAAGTTCCCCCCTCTCTACCCCTGCTGCCCCCGGCCCTGGTAGCCGTTACCGTTCCTCCACTGGCCCTGCTGAAACTACTGTTAACCATTCTGACCCTGCTGGTTCTGATGGCCGTTCGGACCCTGATGGCCCTGCCGTAAACCTCCCTATCCGTGCCTAAAATTCCCCGACCTGAGCCTCTTGTGATCCCCTGCTGGGAACCCTGGTCGCCCTGTCTTTGCCCCTGTACAGATTGTGCCCCACTGGCACCATTTCCTCCAGTCCTGCCCTAATGGCTGGACTCTCCCGATCGCTTGCCCTCAGCCATGTGAAAGCGATGATCCTGGCAATGTAGCAATGCAGCGTTAACCACATCAGAGTAAGTGGCCAACGATAGGTTCCCCAACAAATGCTGACGGATCCTCCAAGTCAACCCGTCTGTAAATTTTTGTATCTTCTTCTTCTCTGTCGGTATCTCATCCGGAACAATGTTCAGAAGATTAGTGAATTCGGCTTCATACTCGGCCACAGTCTTACCCTCCTCTCGAAGGCTCATCAACTTCCTCCTCAATTTCGTATGAATAGCTGACGGAAAGTACTTGCGGTCGAACCGCACCCAGAACTCCTGAATAGTGAGAGTATCTCTCTCCTCCACGGTGGTAATAGACTCCCACCACTACAGTGCAGACCCCACTAGCTTAAAAGTAGCTAGTATCTTCTTCTGGACATCGGTGCACTCATACATCCTCAAGTGCCGCAGAATATCCTTCCTCCACTGACTCGAAACTACCACATCGGAGCTACCTGCGAACACCGGAGGGTGTGCTTTCTGAAAATCATCACATACACGTTCCCAAGAAGATGGGAGTGCATGTGCCTGAACTGGCGCGGCTATCGGTGCCTAAGGTGGTGCCTGCTGAACTACTGCTAGTGCGGCATTTACCGCCTGGGCCACAATGGCTGCAACCTCGGCGGCATTCATCGTGCCCTGAACTGGTGCGGGCTGTGGTTCCGGCGTTGCATTCCTGGGAACCCGTTGTGCACGTCGTGGAGGCATCTGAAATAAGAACGAAGTTTATAAGTTCGCAGTTATAAACTCAAAATATCTGAAGAATGTAGCATATACAAAAGAATACAACATTCCAAAAATATAGGCCTCTACATCAAAGAAAGCTTAGCGGAAACATAATAAGCCGTACAGATCCTAAAGGAAACTAGAACCTGATGCTCTGATACCACCTGTGACACCCCGACTAATTAAATACCGGGTAGCTACTCCTTTATTAAATCAATACAAAATGCCAAGTTGGTTCAGTTAATAGCATCATTGTCGAAAACATTTTAATAATTACTAACCACCTAGTATTTAAAAAGTAAGTTGCCAAATTTTAATTTAAGTCTGATTAACATGCGATAAAAGAATAATGGAAGAACAACATAATCCATTCACCATAACGAAGTAATGAAATAACTAACAAATAGTAATAAGAAGTCCGGAGGAAAACTCCTCACAACAATCCCACAACTGAAAATAAAATGACAAGTCTGAACCCTGAATTAATTACATGCCAGAAGTCCGAGTAACTAAAATAAATGAAAAGTCTCCAAAAGAAATGGGCGACATGCCCTACAACTGATAAGTGCTGAATATAGAGTCAAGATAGATGAAGCGTCTACAAGCAAAGTCCTGTAACTTCCACAAATAGCAACAACTCATCACCTGAATGAGGATCCTAAGCATGGTGTCCTTGTGGCTGGGCACCTAAATTGGTTTTTACAAAAATAGATTTGAAAGCAAATGGGTCAGAGCCCGAAAGTGGAAATCATTTTAAAAATAGCAAGTGTTTTAATAACATTAAAACATTAAATGCAAAATACATGTTAGGACGTGCACTCACATGAAATTCTCACCTCTCGACTACATGTGCACTCCTAACGTGCCTTACCCATCTAAATGACATATATATCTAACCAAAACATAATAAGTTCTACCCCTTACTACTCAATCCCCATAATGCATTCTAGCCTTATCAATTAAATAGAGGGCTTTACTTAAACTCAGATTCTCAATTAGTAATACAATTCACTATCAATTAACCCGTTATGTTTTCTCAAAACAATACCATAATTATATTCACAATATTAACATGAAAGTTCCCATTAATTAAGTGTATATTATTCCTGTCATAAATATACAAAATAAGCACCCCGAGACTAGATGCGGTGCACACATACTCTGCTATCCATCCCGGTACATCACGTACATAAGGATCACGCATTCCGAATTTCTCAGGAATCGTTCTCAGATAACAACATCACAAATAATGGAGGCGAACACAATCACATCACATGGGTCACGCACATACCTGCGCTCCCACGATCAACAGACTTATTAACAACCCAATAAGTCCTTCTCTGACCTATGTTCATCGAGGTACCAGTCTAAATTCGGGCAACACAAGGATTAGAGGGCCCTAAGCGAACGTAAACCTCCCGTGATAGCAAGTATGGTAGGTATGTCATACACATAAAATCAATACATATACTAAGTATTCACACATCTTAGAAATCACCATAATATATTGGTGGTACACTTCTCAATCTCGTACCGACATATAATGCTACACAATTTATATGTTCCCGATTAATATAGTAATTTAGGCCGTCAATAGTTCTCGCATCGTAATAGACACTCATGTCCTACTTCATAATTTCCCTTAGGTTCAACTACACTTCTAGGTTTTGCTCCTCATTATATCTCAAATGTCCCTACTATATCAATTTATCATCAAGGGAAGGTTATCTCTACCATTAAATAAGGTTACGGGACATGCGAAATCAAAACAGGCTAAAAAGCCTAAACTGTCAACTTGTTATAAGTCTCGTTCGAACGAGGCTGTTCGAACGAGAGTTCGTTCTAACGAACTGGGCCTTCTAACGAGATCTCATTCGAATGAACATCCCTCTCATTAGAAGTCAAACTGTCAGCTCATTAGAAGCTCGTTTGAACGAGTTGGTTCGAACGACCTGGGCAGGTCTTCTAACGAGTGGCCAGATTCGAGCCCAGATTTTCCTTAACTCGTTTCTCCAACTTCTCTTCACCTCTAAGCTCACCTAAATGTCATTCCAACAATATTTCAAGGTATCTAATCCTTCCTAACATTTTTCAACCGTATTACAACATTTATATGGGTTCAAATCACCCTAAACTACATCAAATTATCAAATCTCCAACATTTATTTTTCAAATCTCAGGAACATGAACCCTAGAAAAATCAAGTCATTCATAGACATAACTAAATCCGTTTTTATGATGTAAAAGATGTATTTTCATCTGACTAATAATCCTATCAACGTTCTACATGCAATTTCCTCAATAGATTCTTAAATCTCTACATCCAATTAAATGGGTTTTCATCATACTCCAAGAACAATACAATTTATTTGAATTTCCTACGCATGGAAGAAGCATTCTCTGCAAAATAATGAAATTAAACCACTTGCCTTATGTGTATCTATGAATTTTATGACAAATTGATGAGTTTCTATCTCTCTCTCTCTGCAGAATTCTCCTCTCTTCTCTCTCCCTCTACAAGCTCTTCTCTAATGGTGGCAATGGAGGCTAGGGTTTGTCTTAGGAACTTTTGGGCTAATTCTAATAACCCTCGTATCCCTCTAATCAGTTAATGGCTGGTAATGGGTTAGTGGGTCTTTTAATTTTCCATTTAAAACTCCTATAATTCGTTAATCAAAAATCCCAAAATTCTAAAATTTTCAAACTGCCCTTCTGGGTTGCCGGTATGGCCTAAAAATACTCCGGGACCCAAACTAAACCCCCGGCTAGTGTTTCCTGACTATTTCGACCCTTCCGGACGCGTTGGTGCACTCAAAACGACCATACGGTTAATAAAAATAAAATTCACTTTTTAATTAAAATAAATATACTCAAGACGCGACTGTCACACGCGTCTCAACAAAATTTCCAAATTGCCGTATTTCAATCTCACGACAAATTTCATAATTCAATATTAATATATAATCGTATATGCACACTATAATCAAATACAAACTCTCATATCACTAGTATTTTTAATCCGGATTAATTTCCAATTAATACACATTTAATTCAATTAATCCCATAAATATATATCACAAAAATACGGGGTATTACACGAGGCTTCTTCCTTCTTTTGGCTAAATGTGTTGATGGCGTGACGTATCGATGCCTTCTTTTGGTAGGGGAAGAATTTTTCAGGAAGGTGACACACATTGGTTCCAAATGGTTATGGATTCAGGTTCTAACGAGTTAAACCAACTCTTGTCTTTGCCTTTCAACAAGAATGGAAATTGTTTAAGTTTTTCAATCTCGTCAGTGAGTTGTTGGTACTTAACGGTCCCAAAAATTTCTTCAAACTCACGCACATGGAGGTAGGGGTCCTCTTTTTCGGTTCCATGAAACACGGGAAACAATTAGATTGTTCTCAAATCGAATTGGAAATTATTCGCAGTGTGCTTGGGTAGACCTATACATTAAGGTTGACTAAACCTAGTCGAATAAAGGAAATATTTAAGGGAACGTCGTGCTAAATCGTCTCCCATATCGGTGAATATAAAAAATCTACCTACGTAAGTATCGGGAATGATAGACTCCACACTAGAGAAACGACCGGTATGATCTTAAAACCAACTTCGCATACACCGAGCTTACTTGATTCCTAGCTAACACAAAGCAAATTCAATTATCTAATTTAGGTGAAGGGAATTTTAATTTTAAAATCTAGTTTTCCCGAGATTAATCGACGACAGCAGGGGTCTCCGAATTAATCTCCCTAATTAGATATCTCCAACTCTTTGACAATAGAGAATTTAAAAGACGAACAACTATGGTTATCGCCTCAAATCCCACATTTTCCTCCAAGTAGGTGGTCGGTACGAAGACACATTAAAAACCACCAATCCTAGATAAGGTCGATTTGACCAATTCGCATTAGAGTATATTTTAATTCTATCCTCGTTAAGAGGTTTCCTATGAGCTATGTGATATCCTAAGGCCAATATCTACTTGATTTTAAATTAAATGCGATGGGTCGAGATATGCAAATGCTTGGTTAATTAGTGATTTTCGGGTCAAGAAAGGGGGATAAAATCTCCACCTTATCTTTCACACGGGTTTTTCCCTTAAGTCAATTTATGCAACGTGCTAAATTAAATGCAAAATTAAACCATGTAGGAGCACACAAAAATGTACCTCCGGCGTGGACTTTTACGGTCAGTTGTTTACTCCGGGGCGAAGTTTAAGTTGATGTCGATCGGAGGGAAATGTCGCCTACGTTTCAGTCATCCCCGAGAGTTCCTTGTGCTTGTGGTAAGATTGCACAATTTTTTTCTTTACGTTCGCGCACCGGTGCACACTTTTTCGAATTTTTCTTCACTTTTGCCCCTTTTTTTCTTTTTTTCCCTTTTTTAATGTGATTCCGAAAAAAAAAAAGAAACTACACCAAATATAAAGTGCGACACATACAAAAAATAATAATAAATAATTAAAAGAAAGAAAAAAAATAACACGACACATGTACTAGCGGGGTATTTTAAAAAATAACAAAGCACACTTATGAAGAAATTTTTTAATTTTTTATATTTTATATTTTAATTCTTGAAATAATAGACTATGGAGAAACATTTTTTTTTAATTTTTAAAAATATTTTTATGGACTATTTACTGGAAAAACGATTTTGGAAATTTTCAGAAAATAAAAACAATCGAGTTTTTTTCAAATTTTTATGTATTTTGGGATAAACTAGTGCTAAAAGTGCTATTTACCAAAGAAAGCCTAAATCCATTTTTTTCCCATAATTTTTTTGTCTTTTATGAAATTTTTACTAATAAAATTGCAAAAAGTAAAAAAAAACTAGTCCGAAAGTCACAATTTCTTTTTTTTTTAAATCGAACAAATCCGCGGCAACGGAGCTAAAAACTTGTTGTCAATTTAATCAATTAACGCAAGTGCACGGAATATTATAGAATAGTGAGTGTAAGTATGGGTCAAACCCACGAGAATTTATCATTTTTTTCCATTCAAAATAATTGTAACTTTCCAACTAGTCTAAATATGTTGAGAGATGAGATATAATATTAAACTAAACTAACAAAAATAAAAAAATGGCGACTATGAAATATATAGACTAGTGTTTGAGAAACTAGGACATTGGATCCATTTATCACGTTTAACTAATACTGTGCAATAATTTAAACTCGTCATTCCCATTTTTATAACTCAAATTAAACTGACTATCATCACATTTAATTTGAAAAATAACGTAGTTAAGTTCTAAATAAAAGTTTACGTCTCTAAATTTTATGTTCAAAATAAAATTTTAAGTTCAAAATAAAATCCCTATTCCCATAAAAAGTTTGCTTCTAAATGTTAAAGTATAGTCTTTAAGCATGGACTATCAAAACAATCGAGTGCAAGCATAATCTATAAAAAATACTCAAATTTAAAAATAAAAATAAGATTTTTTTCAAACAAAGACGAAGGTTTAAAACACACTCTCGTGTTGTTTTAATTGAATACCAAATTTTTAAAACCTTTAGCACATATCGGGAAGAAAGACGAATTTAAATCACACACAATATTAGTTAAACATGATAAATTTCACTTAGTCTTAGTAAAGAAATTAAGGTATTATAATTGAAGTCATAATTAAATTGCAAAAATGAATACTAATTTTCATTGATTAAAAAACTTACAATTGGTGTTCCTCACAAATAAACTTGACAAAATTTCTCCCACAACGATACAATTCTTGGCCCTCAAATATAAATGAAACTCTCAAAATAAAACTACCAAAAATTATTCTAAAGTGGCTATCTAAATTCTCTCCAAAATGATGAGCCCAAGGGTCCTATTTATAGGAAAGGAGTGAGGTGTTTTAGTGGATTAAAACACATATTTTAATTGGTAAAAAAAAATGAATTATAAAATTCATAACCAATTTAAGTGTTTTACACGAAATCTGGTGGAATTTCCTCTTTTGTGGTGGGATTTGAAATTCATCTTCATCTTAAAATATTTTGCCCGAATCAATAGCTAATAAGTAGTTGACTGGTGAATGGATCGATGAACTGGAGATTGAATGATCAACGGATTACCTAGTGGCCTGTTGACTGGACCGCTGATTGGGCTTAAGGCCATGTTTGGCTACTACATTGAGGCATTATCACAAAGGTTTTCCTCTAACTAAAAAGTTATGGGTTAGGGGAAGAATCGAACCCCTGACCTATGCCTTCAACTGCGTGCGCGTAAGCCCCTAGGATAGAAAGACTTTTCAATAATATTACTGCTTGAGAAATATATAACCCAATCTTATTTCTAGCAATTCCATTCTTCTACTCTAGCCCCTTAATTTTGTACTCTTTCAATTTTTCCCAAAATTTTCATGTGTTCACCAAATGACCTCGAATCTTCACAAAACTTCAGAGGTACCTGTAACAATGTAAAATATCTTATATGAATTCAAATTCAATCCTTGAATGATTAGAAAATTACAAATTTACCCATATTTGCATTTTAGGCCCCCAATTCATAACTTTTCTGTTCTAACTCTGAATTCAACCAAATTTTAGAAAGAACTTTATTTTGCCTAGATAAATATTAAAAAATTATTTTTTGGCCCATAAAGTTTCTAAAATTATGGTTTTAACCCCGAGTTTACTAAAATTGTATTTTTAGCTCGAATTTTTATTCAAACATGCAGTTTTTCTTTTATTTTATGAAAAGGACTTTAAGAGATCATTATTTATGATACAATGGGACTAACAAGGTCTAGATTTTGGCACAATTCATACAAAAAGTGCACTCATCAAATACACCCAAACCTAAACTTTGCTAGCCCTCGAGCAAAATTAAAATTTTAGAATCTAACTCACTTTCGTAGGAATCACAATTGCACTTAGCATGTGCAACAAGTCGTCAAACCTATATGTTACCCTAGTAGATTAGTTTTGTCTCGTGGGGGTTTGCATTGAATATACTCACAAAATTCAAAAACTTCGACTGAATAAAAAGACTCAAGAGTAATATAACCAACTTTGAGTGCGAACTTCATAAATATAGTAGAACTTCACTTCTCAATCTTAACTTATCATGTGTGCATAGCCAATATAACTGACCATTTCAAAAGATTTGATCGTTACATTTCTTATTCAAAAGTTCGTTTTGATTTCAAAATCTCACAGAATGCACTCTCAATCGAACACTCGGAAATTGGTTATTCAAACTCTGTAAGTTCTATTGCTCTTGGAGATAAACTTGTGTATTCCAAAATCATTGATTCTTCATGAGTAATATCACTGTGTTTGATTCTCTCTATCTACTTGGTAATTTTTTTGGGTGGATTGTTGGATATTTCTTATGGATGCATGTCATTGTTCGTGGGATAGATTCTTCCTCCACTTATTCTAAAGAAATATCTTCTTGCTTCTTTTCTACTGTATCACAAACTGGTTTCAAGATGAGGTCTTCCTGATTTCTTTGGTTAGTGTTTGTCATGGAGAAAATCTTTGTTACTACTTTGGTATTTTGTGGATTGTGATAACGTTTGTTCTTTTGAGGATTGTTTAAAAGACATATATTTTCATCTTGTCCCTTCTCCTTGTAGTGAACACAAAATTTGGGTTGATCTTTATAAACAACTTTCGGCCAAAAACCTTCTTCATGACAGCCTATCCAAACTCTTGTTGGTTTCTCTTTTTAAGAGGTTAACTTAAACACAAACGTTTTCTTTGATTGGTCTTATGATGGAAACCATTGAAGCATCCATCTTGAGGTGCTTTCCACCCAGTTGAGAAATAGAAAAAAAATGATTTGGAAAAAAAGTGAATAGGAAGGTTTGGAAGGTTTATCCACACTGGGACTATGGGGATTTCTTCATCAACTCTAAACTACGGGGTTCATTTAAAAATACTCATAGGGTATTTTACAAAGTACCATTGATCTCTAAGATAAAGTCTTGTATAATATTCTTCGCTATTGAGTCTTATCAGGACATGCTTCTTCCTAAGTAACCCAATTGTATAGGTTGCTTTTAGGGGAAAAGAAATAAAAGTATTAAGTATAATTCCAAAGGTGGTGTACGATGAGAGTAAATACCCACAAAGGCATGTTTTAATGGATCTACAAGGTTTTTGATGTCTTCTTTAGAGAATATTACTATTGGTTTGCCCTTAAACAAGGCAGGTTATTTTACTGGAGGTTTTATAGGTGTTGAGGAGGCTACCACACTTGCGAAGGATTTGATCCAAAGTTTTGGGTCAGGTGGTTTAGGGTTTGTGGGCAGATCTCGCTGAAAGATGGCAGTAGTAACAATATAAATACTAGATTTTTGGATACCAAGAATCGCCAAGGAGTTTTTTTTTTCACATCCACCCTGTCGATTCATGGCTTTAAGGATTTGAGTTTTGTTTCTCATTAGTTATAGAATTCAAAGTTAAATATTACATGATACTCTAATTGCACTAAAAACTTACCCATTAACCTAAAATTATCTAGTATGTGCACAATGGTGTCATAACCACAAAAAATTTTGTGAAACAAACCACCGTGCTTATCATAATCAATCAAAAGTGCATTAAAACAATATCCTAAAAATAACATCTTCCTTAATTGGATCCGTGGGGTATAAGTATTCATAGATTTGTATTTAGGATATAAAGAATCTTAAGGACAATATATTGACCTAGCTTACATAATATGACGTGTGGGTATGGGTGTTCATAATAATGGAAACTCGAAAAAACAAAAAAATTGGTTTAAAAAAAATGATTTTTTCGGTCCAGTTTATGGTCCAAAATAAGTACGAGCAATTTAAATCATTTCGGTCTCGGGTTTGGGGAAAAATTATGTTGAGACAAAATCAAAACGATTTACTCATTATCAATTAAAATAATTTGTGGGCTACCTTTATGTATCTCTCGTCCCTTTTTTTTGTCTTAAACCAAATACTTTCAGTAAGTCCTTTGCAAAAATCTCATATATTAATACCAAAATCCAACATGTCTTGCCCACTATCATACATTTATTCCCGAAATTGTCTATTAATGTCCCTCATCCTCAACTTTGGTTCAAAACCCTCGTTCTCAACTTCAGTTCAAGACAACCCTCATAGATCAAGAGTTAGGGATAGAGAATAATATCTTTAAAGGCTATGCGCATAGGACATGATTTACTATATGTATAGAAACTAAAGGCAATAACTAAGGACTGGTATATATATATATATATATGTGTGTGTGTGTGTGTGTGTGTGTGTGTGTGTGTGTGTGCGCGCAAATATTCACAATGAATGGAATCTAGAAAATAATTAAAGAAAAAGCATGCAAATGTCACACACAACACACAAATATATATGGTTTGTCAAATTACCTATGTCCATGGAGAGGTCACTTGATTTTAATTAGTTTATCTCAAAGTATAGAAATTACATCCACATTAGTCCTGAGGTGTGGGTTGTATTTATACTTGTTGAAAACTATACTGGTTTAATTGTTCAAGGAACTCACTTGGTTTGGTCCCCAATATATATATATATATATATATATATGTGTGTGTGTGTGTGTGTGTGTGTGTGTGTGTGTGTGTGTGGTGGAGATAAAAATAACGGGTTTACTAATGGACCACCTTAAAAAGACGTAGTTTTGGTGTGAAAATGAGGGTGAGATTATAAGAAAACCCCTTGCTTCACCTCAAAGCACCCCAAAACTACATTCTTTTGAGGTGGTCTATTAGTAAGCCCGTTATATGGCTCCACACCTAATTGATTGATATATATATATCTATATATATATATATATATATATATATATATATAGATAGATAGATAGATAGATAGATAGATAGATAGATAGAGAGAGAGAGAGATGAGAATTCTCACATACATTTTTCATACATCACACCTATGTAATAACCCGAGGTCTTGGAGATGAATATTTATTTATTTTGGGAGAAATAAATATTATTTTTAATTTGAGATTAATTAAATTGGCAATTGAGGTTAAAATTTGGAGTCGTTAGAAAGTGTGTCGAATGGCAATTCTGAGGGTACCATAGTGTCCGGAAGGGTCGAGAAAGTCGAAATGACTATGCTTGGGGTCGATTTAGGTTCTGAAATAATTTAGGACCGTTTGACTCGAATTAAAGATACCGAGTCATTTAAAGTGTGTATTATCATTTAAAGATGTGTACCTTCGGAGATTAGGCTTATTAAGCCTACGGGAGATATTTCTCCCAAGAAAGAGAGAGAAATAGAAAGAAAGCAAGAGAAAAGAAGAAAGAAGAAGAAAAGGAAGGAGAAGAGAGAGAGAAAGAGGATTTCTGGGCAAATACGCGATCTCAAGGCGGATTCAGACCCTATGAACCCGAGGCAAGTGATTAAACTTGCTAATTAATTGTTGTGTACTAATTATTGCATGATTTGGGGATTGAATTTTGGGTTTTAGTTTTAAATTGTTAAAACCTAACTTTTGGGAAAACCTTAGATCTGTAGTGTATAAATGAATTTTAAGGTTAGAAATTGGTTTATATATGTTCTTGGATGAATATTAATGTTGTATTTGTGATTGGGTTGGATCAAAATAGTTGGAAGATGATTAAAATGATTTTTGGGTATTTTGGGTTAAGAAGAAAATTGCCCATTTCGTAGCTTACTGCACTTGCCGAATCGATTCGCCCCTACCGAATCGATTCGGTCTGTTGCAGAATGCCCAGGTCTTTAGGGACGAATCGATTCGGATGGGCCGAATCGATTCGTTTATGGGCCTAATCGATTCGAAGGGGTCGAATCAATTCGGAAACAGGGGAATTTCTGGAAGATGTTTTCTAGGGAGAATTTCATCTCGTTTTTTCGAGGTTATCGATTTGGGGCCTCTATATGAGACATTTGGAGTATGTTTTGGAGACTTTTAGAGGGTTTCCATCGTACGAAATTATGGGAGTCATATTAATTAAAGTTGAGGATTACCGATTAGAGATTTTGGTATATTCTAAGTGGGGAAGCCCACCTTGATTTGGAGATTCGACTTGGGGATGATAATTACAATTATATGAATAAATGAGTCAAATTTAGAGATAATGGATTTTAGAATCCAATCCCAAATGGGATAACTTTAAAAAGGTTCATAAACTAAATTGAACCCTATAATGGATGGAGAATCATAAATGCTATTTGATGGGCATACGGATATAGAAATATCCTTATTGATGATTGATTTGGGAGATATCTCACACAATGAGAAATACTAATTGAGGTGCATTAGGATATAGAATATCCCTAACTTAAATAGAATTGAAAGACAATTCATACTAGAAGAGACATTAGATCTTCAAGCGAGAATTAGTATATCATATACTAAGTGGTGTAAATGTGTGAGTATTGATGATTGGTGTATCATGAGAGAGATATACTAAACAATGATGTTAATCAAATTGCGCCAAAGAGCGGATAATGAAAATAAATATGTTGTTGCAGGTATACCTTATATTATGGTATATCTTTATTACGTGGGATGTATGTATACCTTATATGATGGTGTATATACATGTTAAGCATACCCCCTCCTAGCTATCATTGGGAAGTTTCGTGCGTAGAGGGTGAGCATTCTGACTAGAAAACCAGGATGTGGATATTCCCCAAGTCATAGTCGTCCTTTATGGTCAGCAAATGACATATATATATATATATATATATATATATATATATATATATATATATATATATATATATATATATACATACATTTATTTATTTTGGGGGTGAGAGGTCAGGGGTATGCATCGCTCTCACTTGCCGGTTAGGAACTATGACCGCTTCTTGGACGTTGTGTGCGTGAGTAGATCACGGGGTGGGTGTCGTTGAAACCCACCAGGTGGCCCCAGTGTTCTACGTATATGGGCAGCTGGAAGATGATAGCATGTGAGCCTGCGTCCTTCGAGTTATATCTCGGTTGGATAGTTATTATTGGTTGTGTTTGTACTTGTGTGTCAAGGGCATAATGGACCTCAACGACCTACATTGCTAGGATTAGTGTATCGGGGGGGATCCTTATTTAGATTTCGCCTTGGCGACACGTCCCACGCACGAACCGCAGTGTAATGTTGGAACTTGGGGATAAGTTTAGTCCTTAATTCTCATAATTATTTATATATATATCACCTATCCCGACGATCGACAGTGCCAGGAGTAGTGTAACGGGGGGGTTTCTTGTTTGGATTTCGCCTCGGCGAGACATCCCACGCATGAAACGCCGTGTACTGTTGAAAATTAGGAATATTAATTATTTAAAATGGGAAAATAATTTGGGTTACATGCATCATGCATTGAGGGAATAATGAGCCTCGAGGATTAATACGGTCAAGAGTAGTGTAACGGGGGGGTTCCTTATTTGGATTTCGCCTCGGCGAGACGTCCCATGCACGAAACGCAGTGCCGTGTTGAGAATCGAGAGGAGTTTAGTCTTTTTATTCATGATGCTAATAACTCATATATAATTACTATAACAATTATATATATGGTTTCATGCCTTATAAGGGCATCACTAGAATACAAAAATTCTAGTAAATGAGATTGTTGATGTATTGTGATGACGTGGACATGATTGGATCATGTAACTTTATATGTTCAACAAATGAACATTATAAAGATAACTATAATGATTATATTAAAGTTAATATTTATAACTTTTAATTATGGAAACAAATGTAGATTGGGAGATAGGTTAGACGGTTTCACTGAAATACTTCTTTTGGGTTTAAGTTAGAATCCTCTTACCTAAATTAAAATCGGACATCCATTTGGAGATCACGTGCATACGCTTAATGCGCTCTTTAGATGAGAGGTGAGTTGAATTATTATGGAGAGTTCGATTTCAGCTAAATCATGTAATAATGCCTTTATAATTATTATTCATTTTAATACACTTGCTATAAAATGTTTTTCAAAACTCGGCCTCTGACCCGTTTATATTTTTTTCCTCTATGTAAATATTGTATTACTTCAGGTGTTCCTCCGCAAGGACGCCTTTGATGTTCATCCATTCAGGATTCGTGGAGCTGTGGCAGTAGCGGACTATTGCGGCACTTTGCTTTAGTCGACTCCTATCTTTGTATATCTCGATTAGGATTCAGTTTGTATATTGAGTTAGTACTCAAGTGTTGTAGATTAACACTTTCATATTTCATTATCAGATTATTGTATTGTCTGTTACCCGACAGCATATTCGGGTATTTCATTATTGAGATTTTATTGGTTCTTTGTATTGCACTCGTGTATATTAATAGAGTTTGCACTTATCACTCATCATAGTTAGATGTTTATTGCTGGTTGAGTTGCATTATTGGTTTTGTTGTTGTTGTTAAATGTAAAAGTTTTAATTTTTTTGTCAATTCGCACTTAATGATTTCGGGTAGTTAGCCTTATATTATAGTGTTTTGTCTGTTGATGTTGAGACTGTACCATCTGAGATACCTGATTTATTATAGTATAGGGCTGGCCACCCGCTATTATTTGGAGCAGGTTGTCACAGATGGTACCCAGGTTTTAGTGTCTTTAGCATCTGTGTGCGTCACTACGATCTTCCGTAAGCGTTCTTGATGTAGAACCTTATTATTGGGACGATTACATTTACACGTCCATATCTTTTTGTGATTCAGAAATATTTGAAAGGCGTTCTGATACAATTGTTCTTGTTTCAGATGCCACCAAAGGGAGGTCGTTCAGTCAGGGCAAATAAAAGGAATGTACAACCCCAAATGCCTCAAAGGAACATGACTACGGATGATGTTGCCAATATTGTGGCACAAGCAATAACTACTGCAGTTTCTACGATGGCTCAACAATCTTCCGCTCGAGCAGCCCCACCCCATTTATGATTGTCTTTATGGGAGAGAGTGAAGGAAGATTTTAGTAAGGGGCATCCTCCCGAGTTTGCAGGAGGAGTTAATGCAATGGATGAAAGTCAATGGAAGAATAGTATACAGAGGCATCTTCGTATGGTTGAGTGTAGTGAGGTGCAGAAACAATTTTTAGCCACCTTTAGGTTATCGGGTGCAGCTCTTCAATGGTGGGAGTCTGTCACCACATCTAAACAGAGAGATACTTTACCTATAAAAGAATTTTGGAAACTTTTTGATCGAATGTATTTGCCTTCCCCGACTCAAAATATAAAGGTTTTTCAAGGAAATAGAATGGTGGCGGAATATGAGGAAGACTTTTCTAGATGGGCAAAGCTAGTACCTGATGAGGTAAATATTGAAGAGAAACGTATATCGAAGTTTGTTCGAGGTTTAGACTGGAAAATCCAATAACATTTGTTAGAGAGTCCTAAGTAGTGACTTTCGTTGAGGTAGTAAATGCGGCACTACTAAAGTGTTATGAATATCGTTTTCATTCGCAAGATAGTAAGAACTTTGGAGATTCGAGTTAATCAAGTAAGTTTGTCAAAGAGAGTGTCAGTAATGCGAGTGGGCAGAAAGGATTTGTGGGTAAGTGTTTCTTTCGTAAAGAAATAGGTCATAAAAAGAGATATTGTCCTCAAAGAGATAAAGGATCACATTTTGATGAAATTTTGGAAGTGCAACCCCTACAGCAAATTCGAGGTCGCTTTAGACCAGAGGACTATGTTTGGAAGCCCATGGATGAGGAAGGGCAATCGGACTAGAGATGGATGATGTAAGTTAATTTTCCTTTATGAATAGGATTATTACTATATGAAGTTTTGGTACTATGGTATGGGAGATATTGTGAATGGGTAGTGCTATAGCCCTTTTTGTTTATGGATGAATGTAATGACCCTAAAGGGGAATTTTGAGCAAGATAGGCTCTTATTCTATTATTTTGTAAAAGGATAGATGATTTTGCAAGGTGCTCAAAAAGAGCTTTAAACCTTGTGGTAAATGTAAGAATGGTAATGATGATAAGTAGTTATGATAAAAGCTACTTTTTTTTATATAGTCATGATAGACTATTAAAATGGTTGTATTCCAGATATGGATGTGCCTTATAAATGGCAATATATTGAAATGATGTAAGATCTTGTTTATGTTTGAGGTTGAGATTGTGGATTGATGGAACGCAGGTAAAATTTTAGCTCATGAGTATGATAATATTTGTGAGCTACATGTTATATAGATGATGATCTAAAAAGACCTTATGTTGGACATAAGGCATTTTATATTGTACTATATTGTATAAACCATTTTCAAAATAAACAATTTTCCAAAATAAAACTTTTACCTGCCTTCGGGCCCTTTCAAAATGATTTTCATAAAATTTAACTTTTCAAATTCTAGTCCGGATTTAACAAACTCTCAATCCCCGACGTCGCCACATAGTAGTGTATTGGGAGGGTTCCTTGTTTGGATTTCGCTTTTACGAGACGTCCCCCGCAGGAAAATGGCGAATGTCAGGAATTGAGAGGAGTTATTTCTTTGGACCATTCAAATTTTTCTGCCCTTAAAATGTTAATTTATTCTATATTGATGGTATTGTGGAACTTTGGAGGCAAACAAAGCCTCATTATGATTGGTACGAGTGCAAACTCGAATATAAAAGGTGTATGGGCGCCCTAGTTGTGGAAATTGGTTGTATATAACTCATAATCAACATAAAAAAATAAAATAAATTTAAAATGAACTCGTCGTGGGAAGTTAGAAGTTTGGAGATAGGATTAGCAAGATTGGGTATAGTAGAACTAGTTGAGCTTTGGAGAATTAAGCTTAGCTAAATTTTGAGGACGAAATTTGTAAGTGGGGAAGTTTGTAATAACCCGAGGTCTTGGAGACGAATATTTATTTATTTTGGGAGAAATAAATATTATTTTTAATTGGAGATTAATTAAATTAGCAATTGAGGTCAAAATTTGGAGTCGTTAGAAAGTGTGTCGAATGGCAATTCTGAGGGTACCATAGTGTCCGGAAGGGTCGAGAAAGTCGAAATGACTGTACTTGGGGTCGATTTAGGTTCCGAAATAATTCAGGACCGTTTGACTCGAATTAAAGATACCGAGTCATTTAAAGTGTGTATTATCATTTAAATATGTGTACCTTGGGAGATTAGGCTTGTTAAGCCTACGGGAGATATTTCTCCCAAGAAAGAGAGAGAAATAGAAAGAAAGAAAGAGAAAAGAAGAAAGAAGAAGAAAAGGAAGGAGAAGAGAGAGAGAAAGAGAATTTTCGGGTAAATACGCGATCTCAAGGCAGATTCAGACCCTACGAACCTGAGGCAAGTGATTAAACTTGCTAAATAATTATTGTGTACTAATTATTTCATGATTTGTGGATTAAATTTTGGGTTTTAGTTTTAAATTGTTAAAACCTAACTTTTGGGAAAACCGTAGATTGGTAGTGTATAAATGAATTTTAAGGTTAGAAATTGGTTTATATGTGTTCTTGGATGAATATTAATGTTGTATTTGTGATTGGGTTGGATCAAAATAGTTGGAAGATGATTAAAATGATTTTTGGGTATTTTGGGTTAAGAAGAAAATTGCCCATTTCGTAGCTTGCTGCACTTGCTGAATCGATTCGCCCCTACCGAATCGATTCGGTCTGTTGCAGAATGGCCAGGTCTTTAGGGCCAAATCAATTTGCCCCTTGTGAATCGGTTCGGCATGTAGCAGACACCTAGTTCCTTTCGACCGAATCGATTCGGATGGGCCGAATCGATTCGTTTCTGGGCTGAATCGATTCGGAGGGGTCGAATTGATTCAGAAACAGGGGAATTTTTTGAAGATGTTTTCTAGGGAGAATTTCATCCCGTTTTGTTCGAGGTTATCGATTTGGGGCCTCTATATGCGACATTTGGAGTATGTTTTGGAGACTTTTAGAGGGTTTCCATCGTACGAAATTATGGGAGTCATATTAATTAAAGTTGAGGATTACCGATTAGAGATTTTTGTTTATTCTAAGTGGGGAAGCCCACCTTGATTTGGAGATTCGACTTGGGGATGATAATTACAATTATATGAATAAATGAGTCAAATTTAGAGATAATGGATTTTAGAATCCAATCCCAAATGGGATAACTTTAAAAAGGTTCATAAACTGAATTGAACCCTATAATGGATGGAGAATCATAAATGCTATTTGATGGGCATACAGATATAGAAATATCCTTATTGATGATTGATTTGGGAGATATCTCACACAATGAGAAATGCTAATTGAGGTGCATTAGGATATAGAATATCCTTAACTTAAATAGAATTGAAAGACAATTCATACTAGAAGAGACATTAGAGCTTCAAGCAAGAATTAGTATAGCATATACTAAGTGGGGTAAATGTGTGAGTATTGACGATTGGTGTATCATGAGAGAGATATACTAAACAATGATGTTAATCAAATTTCGCCAAAGGGCAGATAATGAAAATAAATATGTTGTTGCAGGTATACCTTATATAATGGTATATCTTTATTACGTGGGATGTAAGTATACCTTATATGATGGTGTATATACATGTTAAGCATACCCCCTCCTTGCTATCATTGGGAAGTTTTGTGCGTAGAGGGTGAGCATTCTGACTAGAAAAGCAGGATGTGGATATTCCCCAGGTCATAGTCGTCCTTTGTGGTCAGCAAATGACATATATATATATATATATATATATATATATATATATATATATATATATATATATATATATATATACATTTATTAATTTTGGGGGTGAGAGGTCGGGGGTATGTGTCGCTCTCACTTTCCGGTTAGGAACTATGACCGCTTCTCGGACGTTGTGTGCGTGAGTAGATCATGAGGTGGGTGTCGTTGAACCCCACCAGGTGGCCCCAGTTTGCTACGTATATGGGCTGCTGGATGATGATAGCATGTGAGCCTGCGTCCTTCGAGTTATAGCCCGGTTGGATGGTTATTATTTCTTGTGTTTGTACTTGTCTGTCAAGGTCATAATTGACATCAACGACCTACATTGCCAGGATTAGTGTATCGGGGGGGTTCCTTGTTTGGATTTCGCCTCGGCGAGACGTCCCATGCACGAACCGCAGTGTAATATTGGAACTTGGGGATAAGTTTAGTTCTTAATGCTCATAATTATCTATATATATATCACCTATACCGACGATCGACAGTGCCAGGAGTAGTGTAACGGGGGGGTTCCTTGTTTGGATTTCGCCTCGGTGAGACGTCCCACGCATGAAACGCCGTGTGACACGACTCAGAATGTGTCTCTAAAGTGTGTACTCTCTAGGCTCAAGTGCAAGCCTGTCGCTCAAGTAATAGTCCGACAAGTCGGGTATCGATCCTCAGGGAAAAAGGACAACGGAGTTGTGACGACGGGATAAGACGTAGGAATCCTAACGATGACTCTAAAAAGAAAGGAAAAGATTTGGTTTTGGTTTTGGGATTGATTAAGCTAAATGCAATTATGAAATTGTGATGAAATATGAAACTAACTAAATTATCTAAATGAGAAATGAAAAATTGAATTGAAACTTTTTGAACCAAAATGATAAGAAAACAGGATGTGAATACAATCCCCCAACCCTAGTGTAGTGCAGTGACAACGTCAATCATAAATTTATCCGATTAATCCGACTCAGAATTTAGGACTCCCAAGCATTATGTATACGAGGTTCAAGCCTGCGTCATACCTAATCTGAGGACGAGTAAATCAGTATCGCGGTAATTGCATTCAAATTGTACTCTAAATCATCATGAGTACCCAGAGGCAAACGAGATAAAAAGATCCACAATTATTATGTAATTATGCGATACGATCAAAATCAATCGTCAAATTCATCGGATCAACGTTATACACATACACTAACACATTAGGTTGGGTTCATGCATCCCAACCTTTGAAACCTAGCCGGACATGTTAAATAGACTAATGCATGAAATAATAACGTTGCATGTGTATGAAATCATGATGAAACAAGATTGAAACATGTAAAGATGTATTATGAACGCAACAATACGTTAAATCAAATACGTAAAACTAAGCATGCAAGAACAATGACAAGAATCTTGAATTTTGAATTAAAACTTGAAAAACAAACCCGTAACAATTGAATCTTGAAGAAATTTATTCCCTTGATGTTCCTATAGGTTCCTCCCTATTTTTCTCTATCAAAAACTCTCTAAAACTATCCCTAATGGCTGTTCCTAAGTTGTTGCTCCCGTCCCCTACAATTTTGGAGTGTTAAAAACCTAATAGGAGTCTTGGGAACCAATCAGCATAAAAGACAAAATTCGCGCATCAGGTACCCCGAACCGGTTCGGGTGTGCCTGTGAACCGGTTCGGGAGTACCTGCGAACCGGTTCGCCCCCCCCAAACCGGTTCGGCCTGGGGTTTGCGAATGTATGCTGGCCTGGAGTTCAACACTTAGGATTTTTTTTGGCTTTTCTCTTCTTTTCTTGGATTTTTCTTCAACTTCAACTGAGCATAACTTTTCAACCGTTACTCGGATTTGGGTGCCGTTTCTTCCAGTGTTCTCGTTGTTCATAGCTCTTCAACTTTCCAGTTGAATTCTATTTTTGGATCGGGCTGAAAAATTACCGAATTACCCTTAAACGTGCCTTCTTATCTTTTCTTGCACTGTCTTGCTTCCTCTTTTGCACTGCTAGCACAATTAACCTATAAAACCAATAAGAGAAGCACGAAACACGAAATACTTGATAACGAAGGTTATTAGCATAAATGTGAATCAAATCGATATATGTTACATCACTCGGGTTCACAAAAGTACTGAAATTAGGGGGATAAATGTACAATATTTATGCCCAATCAAACCCCCCTAACTTAGAACTTTGCGCATCCCAAGCAATGTAAAAGAATGAGAGTATGAGTTAAGGATCCATCAAAGAATTTATTGGGATAGAGCACCACTTTCACGGGCAAGCGATTGCATTTAGCGCATGCAACAAGCCTTTAAACCTCTAGGTTACCCTAGTAGGATGAGTTGTGTCTCGTGAGGGTTTGCAGTGAATATACCCACAAAATTCGACTCAAAGAAAATTCAAAATATGAAAAAATTGTGCAATTCAAACTTTTCCAGAAAATAGTCATCATCAAGTCATATTTACGAGTCTCAAACCGTAGTGTGTGTGTGTGCGAAGCCGGAAATGTAACCGCCAATTTTCACTGATTGATCATTACGTTACTTATTCGAAAATTTGTTTTGATTTCAATTTCTCACGGAACGCTCTCACAACGAATCTCTCGGATTATGGCTATTCTATCCGCATGCGTGATATAAAGAGTAAATGTAATGGAAGCAAATTCACGCATACAATTAGAAAGACGAAAACTTTATGGCGAAAGGATCTCATCAACGGATTACGGTTTTAAAAACAGGAACATTGCCTCTATTTCGTGCACTTAACCTCTTATATTATCTTTTGGTGTCTTAACTCTCCACGCGGTAATCAGTTTTCACAATTTGGACTCGGTTAGGACTTTTTCGGGTTAAAGGGTGCCTTGGGTGAAATGAAGGAGGAATGGAACGTTGGAATTGGAAAAGTCATTAATGATGTCCATTTGTGCTTTTTCCGGGCTATTGCTCATTTTTTTCTTCTTTTTTCACTTGTTTTCTTTTCTTGCTATTTTTGTTGAGCATTCTTCTATTTTTTTCTTGCCCCTTTTTGTTGCACTTTTCGGACTTAGATTTTGATTTTTTTTTCATTTTTCACAATTCCGGCTATTTTGGGTTTTTCGGGTTGTCAAAAGAAAGGGAAAATTATTCGGCTCAATTTGGATTGTAAAGGATGATTTTTCGCTACTTTTTCTGGCCAAAATTTTGGGTGACAAACGAGGGCCTACTTCATTGTCCAAAATGCCAATTGCGTTACCATATGCGTTTCGAGGTGAATTTAAGTTTAGAGACTAATTTGACACGTTTTTTCAAGGCAATATTGCACCCATTTTTCAAAACCGATCAAAATGAAAGGATTGAGATCCTTAACAACTTATTAAGCGCTAAAAATAACCTTGAGTTAACAATTAACTCAGAATGATTTAAAAAGCTCGCAAAACGGGATACGCTCGAATCTCACCGGGTTTGTTAATCTCCACATTTATTCGTTAAATCGTCAATTTTCGCACAATTTCCATCTTTGGTCAATTTCGGCTTTGTGTATGTTGGATGTTTACAATTTGAGACTCCAATTCGACTTTTAATGATATTTTTGAAAAATTTGAATTCCAATTTTTATTTATTTTGAACAAAAATATTTTTGGATTTTTCAAAATTTTATGATTTTTTAGAAATTTTTGGGCATTTTTGAAAATTTGTGAAGTTTTAGAAATACGCACTTGTGACCCCCCCTAACTTAGACTTTTGCATTGTCCTCAAGCAAAAAGGACGAAAAATCTAACTCAAGGCGAATGAAAAGTGCGGAAAAATAAAACAAAAAAATATTAAAAATATAACAAGACACTATATGACACTAATGCATGACTCAAAAATACAACAATAATCACTCCATACGCGTCGAGGGTGCGACGACCTCTCATCTCTCCGCCAACTCACCCGACCCCACTCAAGGGTTTTGATGTTCTCCTTGTCTCTCCCGTCCTAGGATTATAAGCTAACAATCGGAACAAGTTGGGACCTCGCCCATAGATAAAGGATAGACCGGGGGACTCATCGTGACTATTTGGAAAGGGATCCTCGTGATGCTGGCTCAAAGTGTGATCTGCGTGCACTGACTCGGAGGGAACACCTAGGTTTTGTTCAATTTTTAAGATGCATGGGTCGGGCTCTAAGTCAGATGAACCACAACTTTTCTCCTCACTTGCCTTCGGGGCCTCTAGTGTTGTGGGTGTATTGTCACAATGAAGGAATTCATCAATTTTTTCTTTCAATTCACTTTCGTCTAAGTGACTACATGAATCCAATAGGGATTGGCCTTCAATAGTAATACTTTCATCCACCTGCCCGAATTCTCTTTCAAAATCTTCCATGCTCATGTCTCCTAGTTATCTCTCTCGAGTAGTGCCTACGTCCTCTCTTACTTGCTTGATCTCCAACTCCACCAGTTTTCTCTCTTCTAACCCCTCTCTCTCTCTCTTTCAATTGCGATCACTACACACCTGTCCCCCACTTTTCTCTCATTGTCACAACTACCACTATTACTTGATGAAAAATAGCACACCCCTAATGGCTCTCTCTTGTGGGACCCCTCATTCTCATGGATCGACACTAAGCAGGACCCTAGGGCATCTCTACAATCATTTTCCTTAAAGTACTCCCCCACGATCTCGTCTATGAAGCTCACCGCGTGAAGGTCATCTTCTTCCCCCGTATGTTGGGCGACATGGAAGATGTTGGTCTCTAAGGTCATGTTCCCAAAGGTGAGTTGCATTCGCCCATTCCGAGTATTGATGATTACGTTAGCCGTAGCTAAGAAAGGGCTCCCAAGGATGATGGGAACATGGTTGCTCGAGTTAAAGGAAGGCTCCGTGTCCCAAATGACAAAGTCTACAGGGAACTAGAAAGTGTCAATTTGGACGATCACGTCCTCGACTATGCCTCTTGGGATCTTCACGGTTCGATCCGCTAATTAGAGTGTGACCTTTGTGGGCTTGAGGTCTCCCAAGTCAAGTTGCCTATAGATGGAGTAAGGGAGGATATTGACACTTGCTCCCAAATCAAGTAAGGATTTTTCAATTTTGTTTTCTCCAATGATGCAGAAAATGGTGGGTGCACCGGGATCTTTGAATTTAGGTGGGAGATCATTGAGTAGAATAGAGCTCACATTCTGTGCTAGAAAGACATTTTTCTTTACCTTCATCTTTCTCTTTACCGTCAATAAGTCTTTAATGACTTTTCCATAAACTGGAATTTTGCTTAATGGCATCGAGGAAAGGTAAATTCAGCTTAACTTGTTTTAGCACGTCCAACACGTCATCACGTGGGTTTCCTTTATGAGAAGGAATTATCCTTTGATTAAACGGTGCCGCGGAGGGTGGTTTCACTACTACCTCGGCCTCACTAGCATCTTCTTTGTCACTCTCATTCAAGGAGACATCTTCGGCCTCTTTCGTGCCGGGAGAAATCTCCTTGTCTTTAAGTACGTCTCGTGGGGGAGGTGACAAGTCAACTACTCTCCCACTACGTAGAGTGGTAATTGCGCTACATTGCTCAGGATGGTCATGAGGTGTCGAGCTAACACTAGTTTGACCTTGGAGAGGTCTTTGGTCCTGGGCAGGAAACTTTCCTTTCTCTTGGACATTCAATGAGGATTGTATTTTTGACAGATTCGCATTTATGTCGCCAATCAGACGATCATATTTGGCATTGGTTGCGGTCTGGTTTGCAATTAATTGATTCAGGGTATCCTCCAGAGTTATTCGCTGTGGCGGGATATAATTTCCGTGAGGTGGTGGTACTTGCACATGTCCTTGCATGTGTGGAGCATGTTGAAATTGTTGTGGTGGAGGAGGGGCAACATGCGAAGGAGGAATCATTATGGCATGTTGTTGCCCGTAGCTAAAACCGGGATGATTTTTCCATGAAGGGTTGTATGAATTCTCGTGCGGGGCACCAAAATTACCCTTAAAGCCTCTTATACCACTAACTTGCTCCTGCAACATTACTTTATAGGCGGGTATCGTCGGGCATTCCTCAGTTGAATGTCCCGCCTCACAAATCGCACACACCTTCGTGACAGGGTTTGGAATGGGTCCAGCTGGTCCTTTTCCATATAACTCGCATACGTCTCGCAATCCTTTCTCAATGGTGTCCAATCGACAATCCGTCATAGAATTCTTATCTACGTGGAATAGTCCAGACGCCGATGGAGCAGTGATGGGTTGTCGATTTCGATTTTGAGCGTTCGGGTCAGAGGTATCCCAGGATTGGGTAGTCTCGACGACATACTTTATGTGAAGATCGGCATCGTGGGCATCTAGATCGACAAATGGACCGCTTCCCATAGTTTCAACAAATCCATAATGGGGGCATGAAGCCACTAACTCGTTGAAACATTCATAACATCGATGGAATGGCTCGTTTTCATGTTGCCTAAACGCTTGAATTTGAGCCTTGATAGAGATTGTTCGATGTGGTGGGAAGAATTTCTTGAGAAATTTAGACTGTAGCTCATTCCAGGATGGAATCGAGCTTGGAGGTAAAGACCATAGACAGGCTTTAGCTTTATCTTTAAGCGAGAAGGGGAAGAGTTTGAGGCGGATTACCTCTTGTGTGCAGGTTTGATCATTGAGAGTATCACACACTTCCTCAAATTACCTTATATGGAGGTATGGATTTTCAGAATCCATACCGTGGTAATGTGGTAGCGTCTTGATCATTCCATTTTTGAAACGAAACGACCCGGCATTATACGGGAGTATAATGCATCCCGGAGTGACAGTGCGCTCAGGATATAAGAATTCTCTTAAAGGGTGGTACGGAAGGTCGTCCTCACCGGTGGGTGCATTACTATGTTACGACATCTCTCTCTCACTTGACGACTCGGCGCTCTCACTAGGTGTGCTCGAAGTGTGTCCTACGAATAAGAATGGAGTGTTATTGGAGACTGAGTGCGACGGTGTGGGCGGTGGGATCCAAAACTGTGGGGCATTTGGAGTGTGGGGACTATCAGGGTTATACTCAACAAGTGGGTTTTCGTGAATGCTGGTTGGAGTATTATGGGGTGTGGGGTGGTTTCAGAATTTTGCATTAAAGCTTAGGAGAGATGAGGGTGAAATTTTGAATTTTTTTTTTTTAATTTTTGGTCAAAGCTTTGGATTGACTAAATGTAATCCTAAGTCTACCTAATTCCCCGGCAACGGCGCCAAAAACTTGACACGACTCAGAATGTGTCTCTAAAGTGTGTACTCTCTAGGCTCAAGTGCAAGCCTGTCGCTCAAGTAATAATCCGACAAGTCGGGTATCGATCCTCAGGGAAAAAGGACAACGGAGTTGTGACGACGGGATAAGACGGAGGAATCCTAACGATGACTCTAAAAAGAAAGGAAAAGATTTGGTTTTGGTTTTGGGATTGATTAAGCTAAATGCAATTATGAAATTGTGATGAAATATGCAACTAACTAAATTATCTAAATGAGAAATGAAAAATGAAAAATTGAATTGAAACTTTTTGAACCTAAATGATAAGAAAACAGGATGGGAATACAATCTCCCAACCCTAGTGTAGTGCAGTGACAACGTCAATCATAAATTTATCCGATTAATCCGACCCGGAATTTAGGACTCCCAAGCATTATGTATACGAGGTTCAAGCCCGCGTCATACCTAATCTGAGGATGAGTAAATCGGTATCGCGGTAATTGCATTCAAATTGTACTCTAAATCATCACGAGTACCCAGAGGCAAACGAGATATAAATATCCACAATTATTATGTAATTATACGATACGATCAAAATCAATCGTCAAATTCATCGGATCAACGTTATACACATACACTAACACATCAGGTTGGGTTCATGCATCCCAACCTTCGAAACCTAGCCGGACATGTTAAATAGACTAATGCATGAAATAATAACGTTGCATGTGTATGAAATCATGATGAAACAAGATTGAAACATGTAAAGATGTATTATGAACGCAACAATACGTTAAATCAAATACGGAAAACTAAGCATGCAAGAACAATGACAAGAATCTTGAATTTTGAATTAAAACTTGAAAAACAAACCCGTAACAATTGAATCTTGAAGCAATTTATTCCCTTTATGTTCCTAGATGTTCCTCCCTATTTTTCTCTATCAAAAACTCTCTAAAACTATCCCTAATGGCTGTTCCTAAGCTGTTGCTCCCGTCCCCTACAATTTTGGAGTGTTAAAAACCTAATAGGAGTCTTGGGAACCAATCAGCATAAAAGACAAAATTCGTGCATCAGGTACCCCGAACCAGTTCGGGTGTACCTGCGAACCGGTTCGCCCCCCCCAAACTGGTTCGGCCTGGGGTTCGCGAATGTATGTTGGCCTGGAGTTCAACACTTCGGATTTTTTTTGGCTTCTCTTCTTTTCTTGGATTTTTCTTCAACTTCAACTGAGCATAACTTTTCAACCGTAGCTCGGATTTGTGTTCCGTTTCTTCCTGTGTTCTCGTTGTTCTGAGATCTTCAATTTTACAGTTGACTTCTCTTTCCAGATCGGGCTGCAAAATTACCGAATTGCCCTTAAACTTGCCTTCTTAGCTTTTCTTGCACTGTCTTGCTTCCTCTTTTGCACTGCTAGCACAATTAACCTGTAAAACCAATAAGAGAAGCACGAAACACGAAATACTCGCCAAGGAAGGTTAGTAGCATAAATTTGAAACAAATCCATATATGTTACATCACTCGGGTTCACAAAAGTACTGAAATTAGGGGGATAAATGTACAATATTTATGCCCAATCACCGTGTACTGTTGAAAATTGGGAATATTAATTACTTAAAATGGGAAAATAATTTGGGTTACATGCATCATGCATTGAGGGCATAATGAGACTCGAGGATTAATGTGGTCATGAGTAGTGTAACGGGGGGGTTCCTTGTTTGGATTTCGCCTTGGCGAGACGTCCCACGCACGAAACGCAGTGCCGTGTTGAGAATCGAGAGGAGTTTAGTCTTTATATTCATGATGCTAATAACTCATATATAATTACTATAACAATTATATATATGGTTTCATGCCTTATAACGGCATCACTATAATACAAAAATTCTAGTAAATGAGATTGTCGATGTATTGTGATTATGTGGATCATGTAACTTTATATGTTCAACAAATGAACATTATAAAGATAACTATAATGATTATATTAAAGTTAATATTTATAAACTATAATTATGGAAACAAATGTAGATTGGGAGATAGGTTAGATGGTTTCACTTAAATACTTCTTTTGGGTTTAAGTTAGAATCCTCTTACCTAAATTAGAATCGAACCTCCATTTGGAGATCACGTGCATACGCTTAGTGCGCGCTTTAGATGAGAGGTGAGTTGAATTATTATGGAGAGTTCGATTCCAGCTAAATCATGTAATAATTTATTTATAATTATTATGCATTTTAATACACTTGCTATAAAATGTTTTTCAAAACTCGGGCTCTGACATGTTTATATTTTCTTCCTCCATGTAAATATTGTATTACTTCAGGTATTCCTCCGCATGGACGCCTTTGATGTTCATCCATTCAGGATTCGTGGAGCTGTGGCAGTAGCGGACTGTTGCGGCACTTTGCTTTAGTCGACACCTATCTTTGTATATCTGGATTAGGATTCAGTTTGTATATTGAGTTAGTACTCAAGTGTTGTAGATTAACACTTTCATATTTCATTATCAGATTATTGTATTGTTTGTTACCCGACAGCATATTCGGGTATTTCATTGTTGAGATTTTATTGGTTCTTTGTATTGCACTCGTGTATATTAATAGAGTTTTCACTTATCACTCATCATAGTTAGATGTTTATTGCTGGTTGAGTTGCATTATTGGTTTTGTTGTTGTTGTTAAATGTAAAAGTTTTAAATTTTTTGTCAATTCGCACTTAATGATTTCGGGTAGTTAGCCTTATATTATAGTGTTTTGTATGTTGATGTTGAGACTGTACCATCTGAGATACCTGATTTATTATAGTATATGGCTGGCCACCCGTTATTATTTGGAGCAGGTTGTCACAACCTAGTTCTAGGCCCTAAATTTTTTTTATTCCATATTTTTATTTTCTCTTGAAATTAACCTTCCAATAAACTTATTTTCAAAAAATTAGGTCAAAATACATTTTTTTATCAATAAACAATATGGAAAAAAGATTTTTTACGGCCTAGAACTAGGTGTGATCTATACATCATGATGTAGGTGAGCCTTCCTCTCTCTCTCTCTCTCTCTCTCTCTCTCTCTGTATATATATATATATATATATATATATAATAAGTTAAAAAAATTATGTATGTCATAAGATTGAACTATGATGTTATCAATATGAATTTTTCTAGGACTACCTCTTTTGCCCTCAATTCTTTGGTTTCCCCCTCTTTTTTTACTTATTAAATTTACACTTCAATTCAAAATTGGGGGTACTTTGGTCAAAGTTACTTCATCAATTTGTTCACATTCTCTCTCATTTCTCACACAAACCTGTGATTCTCTACTTCTCTCTCGTTCTCTCATCGTGAAACTAAAAGAACCCTACCACAACACAAATATCAACCCATTCTATCCCTCTCTCTAATCCACCACCTCCTCCTCCTCCTCCTCCTCCCCCTCTACGCAACACACTTATGCACACAACTACCCCCACCACAAACCCACACATAAACCATCACCCTACGAGCTCCAAGGCTATCTCCTTTCTCCCTTAGTGGATTGACTTATGGTAGTATCCTTGGCTTTCTTTATTTCCATCTCTGGTTTTTTTATGCCTAGATCCGTTTCATGCGATTTTACAAGTGTTGAGTTTGGGGGGTTTACTCTAGGCTTTAAGTGTTGGATTTTACAAGTGTTTGATTTTTTTATGCCCGGATCTATTTCATGCGATTTTTTTTAAATATCACTCTTACATTCGCTGGCTCACTCGATGTCTTAACTATAGAAAAGAGGATGGAAGATAAAAAGGTCTCCATTTGAGGTATATTTTTTCGGGATTGTTTATTTCTTGAAAGATTAATATGAGTGTTTGTTTATTTAAATGTGAAAAGTAGATGACTCTTAGGGGTATTTATTTTGAAAGTAATTTCTCCAACATAATTTTTACTTAAATTTGGAACTTTCTGAAATGACAAATACTGGAATCTATAAGTCATAAGTTTATTTTAAACGCATGTGTGCAAGTTCAAGACATCTATTTGTGGTGTTGTCTCTTTCATAGAAGCTTATGATGTATAAGCCTGGCCAGATGGTAAAGGTTGAAAATAGATGTTTCTTTCAATATATGCCTTTTTTCAGTAGATTATTTGGGGACAGGTGGTAACGGATCTTGAAATTAAGTACCTTCTGATTCATAAAATTACCAAATGAATACTATATGTTCATTAATAATAATTTTATTCTATATCAAGACTAATCCACTTTAGCGTCTACTAAGGTTGTTTGTAGGTACTTTTTGGTAGTGAATTGGGTATGTTACTGTTCATAGTAAGTGTATGGTTTGTAATTTGGGTATGCACAAATGGTGAATTGGGTATATTACTGTTCAAACTATATGTGTTGTTTGTTAGGAGTATTTTTCTATCTTGATTATCAATTTGATTTTCCTACGTAATCCACTATACATTTCTTTAGTATGGCATCTTTCACTTTTGGCAAAAAACGACTGCTGAATTTGAGTAGTTTTTTTTTACTATTCTATAAAAACTTGAGTCAAGTTAGTGTTCGTATTAAGCCAACAAAGTAAACAATGAATGACTTGGATCAGTTTTGAAAAACAATGATTTTAGTATCTCCATTATGTTAGCAGATTCACATGGTTAGTGATAATTCAGTACCTCCATTATGAATATGATAAATGATTTGAGTACTTCATGGTACGTGAGATTAATTATATTATCTTTCTTGGAAAAGTAAGTTTTTATCCCAGTAAAAAGATATCTAAAATTACAGGAATTTTGTTCGGCTCGATTCAATGCTTATAGAAAGGGAAGGAGCTAGACTGTCATTTGTTTATACAAGTGATGTTGGGGATGCATTGAAAATCTTAATAATTATTGCAATTTTGGTTTTTGATGCGTCAGCAGCGTTGTCTATTTACTGATTAACTTTCAAATTAAACTGCCATTGATGATGGTTAAAACTTAAATGCAACTCTTACTGAATCTGCAGCGTCAGAAGCGTTGTCTATATTAATACAATTGTAAATCTTTCCATTTGTTTAGAAATTTGGGTTGCCCTATTATCGGACTTTAGTTTTTATTGATATAACTTCATCAATGATACTTTGTTTGGTTAATTTCTGTGCAGGTGTTTAGAAATTTATTTTGATGGTGCTGATGTTGTTTATAGCAGGATGAATCACATAAACACGCTGACATAGGACACCAAACCAGGTCAAGGAAGCGATGGAGGAGGTGGACAGCAAACCATTTTTTTTTTACTAACATAAAGAGGTAAAAATCGTTGATTTGTGCATAGATAGATCAAGACAGGCAAACAAGTTTATGGTGAGAAAAAGATAAAGAGGGCAGAGAGAAGAAACAAAAACAAACAAGCGAAAGAAATGGGTTCAAAAACAAGACATGAAAACATGTTTTTGCTAATAATAAGTTATTTTCATTTCCTTTAAGTGGGGATGAGTTCAGTTCTATAGTGGGTGAAGAAGTTATTTTCAGTGTAATAATTAATATTGGACTATCGCGTCCATGACCTTTGTTTTAAAAATACCCGAAGAGTTTTTTGAAATGAATATCAACACATGAATGGTGAGTTGAAAATTATTGAAATTAAGATCCTTCTGCTGAGTGAGAATTTCCTTCCCCTCGGTGTTTTGCTAATTATGTTTGATTGTGTGTGTGAATTTGTTGATACATTTAGTTTGTAGGCTATTTATTTCCTAATTGAATACTTGCAGAAGCAGTGGAATGAATTTTAAGGTGCCAGTAATTTTATATGAATTCTGTAGTTCATCCTATTCATGATCAAACTTTTTATATGAACAAAATGTGTAAGAAATAAATGATTGGTGAGGCTGTGTTCATTCGTGTAGGATGTACTGATGCCGTGAGAAATCGACAGTTATGCATTAATGAAAGTGGCCCTTGACTTTGTATCCCTTGATAGTCTTCAAGAAAGTACGTTTGACAGGGGAGATTCAATTGCTTCCAAAATCCCATAGGTCAATACGAAGATATATTTGAGGTGAAGAAGATAGAGCTACACGCTGCGAGTGTTGTGTTGATGAAGGTCGATAACAGATGTTGATTGTAAGGACATATTTTTATAAGTTCGTTATCAATTTATTATGTCATATACCGCTACACCGTCGAAGAGAATTCAAGAGCAATCTACATCAAAGATGGATCCGAATTAATGAAGTTCTTCATCAAAAAGGCTCCACGAAGTTTACTTTGGTAAGGTTTTGTTTTAAATACCTTATCTTTCCACTTAGAGCTTTTGGGATATTTTTACAAAATATTTTCTAAGTGTTGGAGCGGACCTTTTCGTCAAATTTAAGAATGAAATTTTTTTTCTAAGTATTGGAGCGTACCTCAATTTTGATGCCCATGTCATTCAAGCGAGATAGCCATCTCTTTTGAGCGACATTGAATGTCGCGAGATGTCATTTGAACGACATTTGTAAGTTGTTCACGCGAAACTGTAATCTCGTTCGAACGAGAACATTTTTTAGGCAGCGCGATTTTGTATAAATACTCATTAAATGGTTTCGTTTATATTAAGAAGTCGCATCATTTTATAGAACAAAAAAACTGCGATTTGCAGAATCCTTTTAGAGTTCTTCTTTTAGGGTTTAATCCTTTTTTGTTTTCAATTCACAAACTCCCATATGCTTTAGTGAATTATTTTGGTGTTCAAGAACCATACTTTCCTTTTGTTCGGCATCTGTGGAGAAGGCATCTCCATATTTGATTGGTGGATATCGAGCATAGTCATTCTGCGTGTGGACGAGCTGAAGACGATGAACCAACACCTAGAGGGTATTTCGCTGTTTGTCGTATCATTGAATGTTTGCTGAAGGCACCGTGCATTACACACTTGTGGGTGATTATCAGGTTATATGTAAGTCAAAGGTCTTGTGAATTCTTCAAAGTGTTATAAAAGGTTTTACCCGAAAGGCTTTTTTTCCTAAATCGGTCGTCTTTATTTTTCATGCATGATTTGAATGATTTATGACATTTAGATGCATGTTTAGGGGCTAAATTAATTTGTTTAAAAATAGACTTTGATTAAATAAGTGTGCCAAATTTGAAAATTTCAAATTTAATCAATTATCACACAGTCACGTTTTACAAATTGGTATCAAAGCTGGTTGCGCTAATTTATCACGTATTCCTATTTTTTGCAAAATCGTGTGATATTGTTTTTTTTTTAAATCAGTTTTGTGAAAAATCGCAATTTTTCCTATGGAGCACTTATATAATCAGATGCCTATTTTTTACGGGTCTAATTATGCCTATTGGAAAGCTCGCATGAAATCTAGTTTAAAAGCCATTGATGAGCATGTTTGGTTCCTTTGCGAAATGGGTGGACTCCTCCCACAGTCACCATTGAAAATATCACCTTTTTAAAAACCGTGTCAACCTGGACTATAGATGATTTTAAAATATCTAAATTTAATTCATGTGGTTTGAGTGCTATTTCTGGAGCTGTCACTCCTGACGAGTTCGTCAAATTATGATGTGCACCACGTCTAAAGAGGCGTGGGATGTTTTGAAATTGACACATAAGGGTACGAACGCGGTTAAAGAATCAAAATTACAAAATTTGGCCACCCAATTTGAGACTATCACCATGTCTGAGTCTGAATGCGTTGATGATTTTTATGCACATTTTTCGGACATTGTTAACACCAGTTTTAATTTGGGTGAGGTGATTGATAACACGTCTGTCGTTAAAAAGATTTTGAGATCTCTCCCAAAACGCTTTATTCCTAAAGTCACTTTTTTGAATTCTTTGGGAAATTTGAAATCACTTAAGTTGGAAGAACTTGTAGGACACCTTCAAAACTATGAGATAGACATGTTTCCCCAAATCATTAAGGCTAAGGATAAAGGCGTTGCTTTAAGACTCATTTTAAGAAAAAGAAAGAAAAGTTTGTGAGTCTGATTCTGAGGGTGAGTTTGATTTTGATGCTGTGGCCATTCTTGTGAAATTTTTTAAAATGTTTCTCAAAATGAAAAAAGAAAATTCTTCCAATAAAAAGAGATCTTTTTAGTCAAATAAAAAGAAAGTGAAGGCCAAAGATAGTGACAAGGAGGATGAGATCAGGTGCTTTGAGTGTGAGGGAAAATGACACATAACTAAAGAGTGTGCTACTAGGATAAGGAGAAAGGTCAAAGAGACTGCTATGCCCGCCACACTTAGTGATAGTGAGGATGATGAGGGTGATGAGGGAGAAGAGTCTGATAAAGGTTTAGCATATGGGATGTGTGTAGCTTTTTCGAGTCGTGTGAGCACACCCACTTTGTCGCACGTTGATAGTGGCCATGAGAGCACCAGGGAGGACTCGAGTGTTTCTAGTGGAGATGAGAGTGAATTTGAGAGTGTAGATGAAAGTTAGCTCCAAAAAGACTTTAGAGATTTGTACACCGAAACCTTGAAAACAAAGCAGTATAATAGATATTTAGGTCGTCGGGTTTTAGATTTAGAGATAGAGAAAGAGGTTTTAAGAAAGGAGAAGTGTGATTTGACCAACACGTTGTCTAGTGTGATGACACGTGTATCCTAACTCGAGAGTGATCTCGAATGTGCCAGGGAGGTCAAAGTAAATTTTAAGAATGCATCTAAGAAGGTTAAAAAGGTGGTTCTTAAGGGTAAATGTGAGAAGTTAGGAATACGTCATGGCGGTGCTTCTACTTCCCAATTAGCACCCGAGACGGTTCCCACTTTAGTGTTAGATTCACGTGAGTCTCACCTTAAACCACCTAGGCATCCCATTCCTATTAGGAGAGCGCGTCATATAGTTTTTGAGAAAGGTGTTCCTAGGCCTATATATGTTTGTTCCCATTGCAAAAGGAGAGGAAACCTTAGGGAATTTTTATTTAAGTTGGGTTAAGTGTCACGTTTTGCTACTACACATGTTTCTTCCCCAAATGCACCCACACATGATACTTTTCATGTTCCTGGAGACTACATGAGAGAGTTTTCAAATCTAGGTGAGCAAGTTAAGTTTTTAGTCAAAACTTCACAAAATTTGATGGAGGTTTTTCATAAGTTGGCACCACCTTTAGAAAACCTCTCCGCACCTAACGATTGAGGTTTGACTTGTTTACTAGCATAGGATGTTTTCCATGATGTCATTATTTGCCTATTTCTAGTATGTATCATTTTTGTATGTTTTATTTTTTTTGGAAAAATTTTGAAAAATATAAAAAGATTTTGTTTTAATAAAATTTTAAAAAAATTCAAAAAAAGTTTTGTATTTTGTTTATATATTTTATGGATGAACACTTAGGATGATCGAGTCACACCATCATTCCATTTTTCAAGTGACTTTTTGATATTATTTTGAGACAATAGATCAATTCATCCATGTGCTTTATAATGTTTGCAGTCATTGAGATGTAATTAAGTGTTACTTCCTACATGTGTGAATCATAATTTCCTTTATTGCACACATGCACGAATTTGTTTGATTATTGTGCTTGTCTTATCACATGTTGGTTGGGTGTTTTCACTTCAATCATGTCATTAAAACGAACCAATTGTGATAAAACTTGACAAGAAAGTTGTGCATGTAAGAGTAGTTTGTGAGTTTGTGTACTTTGTTTGAAAACGGTGAAGGGCTACAAAAGATTATAATTTATCCGTTATGATTAAGCCACCGTTTAAATTGGACCTAAAAATTGAGGAATTTTATTATCCGGGGTCCAAATAGGTTTGAAAGATCCCGAAAAAAATTTAAAGGAAATAAAAAGACATTCACGCCAATTATGGGCCAATTAGGTTTTTGCACCAATTCTCCAAAGTTTGAGAATTCAGTTTAACACCTCTAAAAGAAAATATATGTGAGGGAGTTTGGTTGGAGTTTTTATAACGGGTTTTCACATCCTTGAAAATATTGAAAAAGTCCTAAATAGTTATGGGCGTTATTGGTGTGGAAATCACTTTGACTTTAATTTGTTTATTTGCATAAGACGATGTCATCTAAATTAAAAAAAAATTACACACAAGGATACTTTTGATGTTCATTCATTTGGAGTACACATATGCATCGTGCACATATGATTAATTGAATTTATTTACCTATCAAATGTGTTCGCACCCATTCATTACATTTCCATGACTTGGTTGTATTAGTTTAAATCCATGGTGTGATTTTTAGTATCTTGTTTTTGTATAAAAAAATTGAAAAATCAAAAATAGTTTGTGGAATTTTTTCGGAGATACCTTTGTATGCACGCAGTTTGATCCATGTTTGCTATGCATTTTATCATGACTCTCCATGTTTTGATTTTTTCTTCTTATCTGTCTATTTGGGGACATCATAAAAAGGGGGAGAAAGAATTATCATGTTATGGGGGAGTTTTTGCATTATGGGGGAGATTTGATTTACTAATGATTTATTCTTATATCATTTCAAACTCGATGCGTCACGAATGTTTTTACTTTATCTCATGTGTGTAGGTACAAAGACTAAAGATCATTACATTGACACCCTGATGAGAAAATCTTTGAGATTTGATGAAAACTTTTTGAAGCACAGTTTTAGATCTTGCAAATTTATTCAATGGGAGGGTATATTTCTATAGGAATTTTGGTTTTTGATAATTCAGATATTTTTATGTATGTACCGGGATAGACATATGAGGAGATTAATAAGGACATATTTTTATAAGTCCGTTATCAATTTATTATGTCATATACCGCTACATCGTCGAAGAGCATTCAGGAGCAATCTACATCAAATACGGATCCGAATCAATCAAGTTCTTCATCAAAAAGGCTCCGCGAAGTTTACTTTAGTAAGGTTTTGTTTTAAGTACCTTATCTTCCCACTTAGAGCTTTTGGGATATTTTTACAAAATATTTTCTAAGTGTTGGAGCGAACCTTTTCGTCAAATTTAAGAATGAGTAATTGTTTCTAAGTATTGGAGCGTACCTCAATTTTGACACCCATGTCGTCAAGCGAGATAGCCATCTCGTTCGAGCGACATTGGATGTCGCGAGATGTCGTTTGAATGACATCTGTAAGCCGTTCACGTGAGACTACTATCTCGTTCAAATGAGAAAGTTTTTTGAGGTGGCACAATTTTGTATAAATAATAATTAAATCGTTTCGTTTTCATTAAGAAGTCTCAGCGTTTCACAGAACAGAAAAACTGCGATTTGCAGAATCCTTTTTACTTCTTCTTTTAGGGTTTAATCCTTTTTTGTTTTCAATTCACAAAACTCCCATATGCTTTAGTGAATTGTTTTCGTGTTCAAGAACAATACTTTGCTTTTGTTCAACCTCTGTGGAGAAGTCATCTCCATATTTGATCGTGGGATACTGAGCATAGTCATTCAGCGTGTGGATGAGCCGAAGACGATGAACCGACACCTGGAGGGTATTTCACTGTCTATCGTATCTTTGAAGGTTTGTTGAAGGAACTGTGCATTACACACTTGTCGGCGATTATGAGGTTGTATGTAAGTCAAAGGTCTTGTGAATTTTTCAAAGTGTTATAAAAGGTTTTACCCGAAAGGGGTTCCTGAATCGGTCGTCTTTATTTTTCATGCAAGGTTTGAATGATTTATGACATTTAGATGTATGTTTAGGGGCTGAATTAATTTTGTTTAAAAATATACTCAAATTAAGTAAGTGTGACGAATTTGAAATTTGCGAATTTAATCAATTATCACACAGTCACGTTTTACATTGATGAAGCTCGGTAACTGGTGTGTTTTAATGGTTGGGGGATTACTTTTTTTGTGGATTGTCAACACTCATATGTGAGATATGATCCCAACAGAGTTATTTTTTGCAATGACCACAGAATACCCTGTCTACAACGCATTTCCTACCACTATGGCCATCTTTTTTGGAAAATACTTATGAAGTGGTATCGTTTTCTTCAAGTGATCATAGTGCATGTATATAAATTCATACAGTTATTTTCTTGTTTTGGGGGACTAATTTTTTCTTAAATTGAATGTGTTTTGTGATGGTGGATGTTCTTCTGACAGACTTAAAGCCTATTTGGGGGAACAAATTGTTTGTAATTTTACATTTTTTCATGTTTCAGGTTATTGGAGTTGAAATACTCTCGAAATTTTAGGTAATTTCTACGTTTTGCTATTCGATCAATTTTAGTTGTCGTATACTTAGATAAAATCCCATAATAGGAGACAAAATCCCAAAAGAAATAAGTGCTTCTACTTAGAAATAAGTTCTTATACTAGATAAAATCTGACAATAGGAGATAATCAAGTTTTGCCAACCCAATCTTCCTTTAAGTTTCTATTTAGAGGTTGTCTTACAGTTCACAAAATGTCTTTCTTATCTTTCTCACAGAAAACTCTTCATTAAAGTTCCAATTATGTTAGCTAGCCTTATAAGGCCAAGAACTAATTACATATCTCGCTAAGAGAGCTAAACTTTCTGAATTCTCCCATGTCATGTCATCTTGTACCAAGACTCTTTTTTACATGTTAAGTTTTATTTTCCCTATGAAATAAAATTCATAAAAGAGGAAGATAGAGTGCAAATGTGGATAGAGTACCAAGACGCTTTAAATGCTTTATTGTTGTTTTATGGCCAAGAAGGATACCCTTAGTACAAAAACGAGTTTGATTTTTGTATAATGCTATAAGAAGGTCAAGTACAATAATATTTCAGGTTGCTATTATGGAGATTTGTTATTCTCTTTGTTTATTTTAAGTTTGTTATCTAGACTTCTCTATTAGGGGATATTATGGAGCTTTGTTATTCTGTTTGCTATTCATGTTGCTATTATAGAAAAAAAATTATTTTCTATGGAATCCAATTGATTTTTCTTCTTGGTTGGTAATTAAAATTTGCTTTACATTACCTATAATATTTTCTATTTTGAGGTTTGTTTCTTCATTTTTGTTTTTGTATATGATCAATCTTCACCAATTGTTTAAAACAGGTATCCTTCTAAACATACCTGCCCACATAAATTATATGTTTTATCATTACACCTATGTTTTGAATAAACATACCTGTTTTGACATACCTGAATTCAAAACACCTATGTTTGTACTCCACACATGAAATCAAAATAGGTGTAATGCTAAACACACCTTTACAGATTTTCTTTACACCTAAGTTTTTATTTATGATCAATATTCACTAATTCGTTTCGGTTTGTACCATTTCATATTTATTCAAAATGGGTATGTTTATTCAAAATATAATTCATGTGAGAGATTGATCAAGTTGATCAATTCGAGCATGTATAATTATTTTAAACATAATTTATGTGAGGAGTGCATATACATTATGTATGCGGCCATACACATCGTGTCTAAATTGAAGAACCAGAAGCTGATTTTCGTACCACAAAGAGGTAATGTGTGAAATCAAGAAATGTTAACGCATAGTTTTGATATCTAAAATTGTAAACACGTGATGAGCACGAAAATAGTATTATAACATTGCAATAAAATTCAGAATGAAAATAGTATCATACGACAGCGCATTTTCTTATAATTTTCAGTAATTTTAAAGCAGGTAATGGTGAATCATAACAAAATTCAAATGTGCCTTGGTGTAGGATACTTGAAAAGCACAGTGGTAGATTTAGTCACTTTGAAAACAAGGCCTTCAGTTGCATTATTGCATGAAGATCTCACCGATAGAGTACATGAATGGGCTGCATTTCTCTGATTTGATGGGAAATTCACTAATTTAAGGATGAATATGAATGGGTTGTATATATCATGTACATATGAGTACGTTCTTGGGCTGCAATTCATCGATTTGGTTAGCTGAATGAGTACGTCGATGTATGTATATGAATGGGTTGCAATACACTCATTAATTCTGCTTGGGTCTACAATACCTTTCTTCAATGCCTCATTTCATTACTCATTGTTTGCCTATATAATATGTCCAATTAAAAAGATGTCAAAAATAATTTGCCTATATAATAGCTTGCACTGGTTAGACACAAAGAAGACATGACACGACACGACACGAAACGACAAGAAACGACACGACATAATGTATTATTCACCACACGTGACTTCAGTAGAAATCAAACATAGGGACATCATAACTAATTTCCTACTATAGAGGTTGATGGTGAGAAAGGCAGGGCACTGAGTGAATATAGTAAGTTTCGTCACTGAGTGAAAATTTGGTCATTGAGTGAATATAGAAAATTTGTTAATATATTTTGGTTCCCAGTTTTATCGCTCATTTGGATGTAATGAATGTACATACAAGTTAGTTGCTCCTGTTCAATATGTTCATATGATCACGCACGAGTTTGGATGAAACTTTTGAAAATAATTACTGCATTTTACACGTGTTATGTCATTTCTTTTATTGGTTGTTAACTAGCTACTAAAATCACATATGTAACACTAACCTCAAACTATTTAGCAACATATAAAGCAAATTATGAATCCGTTATTGTGTATTAGAAGTACCAGAATAGCTTTTTATCTTATTTTTCTATGCTAATTAATTTTTACTACAGATTATGGCCAGCACAAAATGTGAAAAGGATTTTAGGATTCTCTACTACCAGGTGTACATACAACTCATGTGTTTCTTCTCCTTTGTTTTTAAATATTAAGGTGTAGATAGTAATAAAAGTATCTGGCCATTTTTACTAGATAAAAAACCTACAAACTGTTATTGCAATTCATCATCTAAAACCAATTATGTTTCTCTCACTCAACCTGCAAAGGTTTAGGAACATTTTTTTATATTTATTATATCTTAATGTTGTTTCTATTATTATCTAGGCATCACATTATTGGGTGTATAGGTCATTGATGTCAATTCATGAAACTATTCTCTCGAGAATGTAACAGGGTCAAGGTAGATCACGGGATAACAAAAGGTGATGATTAACCTGATGAGAAGAACTATGTATATCTATTTAATACAATGCAGTTCATTTATTACATTGTTAGATAATTTTCTTATTATATCATAGTGGTGAATCAAGATACAGGTAGAGATGCGTAAGAATAAATCAGGATACATCTTATTACCCCAATGTTCTTTCATCGGTACGTGTCCTTTACCCTTACTATCATATATTATAATATCTCCTACCTATTTAGTTGTTCTACTATTTATGATGGTAATTTCCTACCAGTTGGTGGAGAATGCAAATGAATGTGTGGTCCTTGATAACTATCTATACGAGTGACAAATGTGAAAATGATACAACAGGGATGTTCAGAAGAACGGGCAGTGGAAGGGGACTTTTGGTTGATGAGAATATTATGATTGGACAGTTCATAAGTGTTTATATTCTATTATTTTGAGTTCCTAATATATTTTGAGTTCTTAATAAGAGCTCCTAATTTATGTGATAGTCCAAACACCGAGTTTTGTAATTTATGTTGAAAGTGGTGAAGTCATTGCATTGTTGGTCATTATGAAGTGCATTTATGATGCCATTTCGAGAATGGAGAAGACTGATAAGGAATGTAGTTTATATTATGTTATGGGGATGAAACACGTAATACAAATTTATATTATGTTATGTTTTTTTTCTTTTTATGTCTTATGTTTCATTTTTCTTTTCAGTTAAAATATTTATGGACTATGTACATATCTGTTTAGTTTTTTAAAATGAAAAATTGAATGGAATGTGTACATAGGTTATCAATGATTTATGGACTATGTATATAGTTTTTTACGTTGCTAAAACTGATTATTTTTGGGGATTTATTATGTTTAGTGGAGGGAAGTTTCATGCGCTACTATAAATTTGAATGCATTTTATTAATATGTTAAATTAATGCACTTGAAATTATCGTTATCAAATCTATATCATTATCATTCGTTAATTTCTTTGTACATGGTTGTTGATTTTATATACATGGTTGTAGAAGATTCAAATTTTCATTTTCTGATGGAAGGACATGGATATTGAATCTCATTTCAACACAGGTTTATATCTCACGATGCAATTATAATATGGTTTATAATTTCAGTAACACGGATTCGTATGGGGGTCAGACTCAAGTGGGCAGTTTACTTTTACTTATGTTTCATTTTAATGGATCGTTCTTCCGGTGATAATTCATAACAGAAATAAATTTGGATGAATTCATTCATTCGATAGTTATCATTTAATGTCCTGGGTCACATGTTTCCCAAGTTCTTCAACCACTTAAAATGGACATTTTGGGTTGCATCAGATCTGTTTCTGATTAAATGGATCATTTAGGTTCACTAGTGCACATGGTTGCCCATATTTACTTTGGAAGGACACCTTTTACTTTAACAGATTAAATGAAAGATAATGGATTGCATTTTTTATCCAATCGGGTCAACTGTTCGTAGTTATTTCTACATTGCTGTCAATCGTCAGGTCAACGAACCAGTTATTAATTCTCTACTTGAGGCCAATGTCAGAAATGTTTTGAGTTTGACAAAAGATGAGACTTGAACTGAATCATGAACATTGGTGTTGAGAGAATAACATCATATCAAAGTTATAATCTTGCCATTCACACGGGTTCTATTAAGTCATATCAATTCCGTGGTGTTTTTGTTTGCGGTGTTCACTATAATTTTTTTTAATATGTATTAGAATTAGTCTAAAGTTGTTAGGAAACTTGAAAAAAATGTGTAATTTGAATGAAAGTAGTTTGATTGGAGTCGATTGGATTGGTATTTTCAATGATTTTAGTTTGACTTTTGTAATGAAATTGGTATTTTGAATGAAATTGGTATTTTGGGTAGGAAAAATTTGCATTGTGTAGCCTCATGTAGTTATACAATCTGCATAGTGTAACCTAATACTTTGAAAAAACTTTAGGACTTAAATTAGTTTGTTATGGATATAATGTTGTTTATGTGAGGTCGAAGACGGATTATAAACACGGTGAATAGTCATATAAACTCACGAAAATTTGTCCAAATTTTTTAAATTGTTTACAATTTTGAGTTGTAAAAAAACATTTTGACTTAATAGGTTCTTACCACGGTGTGTGTATGTATATATGTATATAAACACGGTGTATAGTTTCGTACTATAAGTTATTTTAAAAAATTATTTATTTGTTACGAAATAAATACGATGTATGGCTCTATCAACGACATACATACACATTCGAAAATTAGCGTTGTGCCTTCAGGCACGGGCATACCCTAGTGTGTGTGTGTGTGAACGAATATTTTAGAATCACATAAATTTTTGAATTCATGTTGAATACGGTGGAGTATTTATATGGAATCTTGTAAGTTGGAAATTTTTCTCACTAAAAAAACTGAATAAATGAAGGAAACAGTGAAAGAGAAAAAGATTTTGTAAGGAAAATATTTCTATCATTGTCCGCTAGAATCTGGGTATTGTCTGTATTGTCCTAGATCACATAAGATATGGCATATCCCATTACATTTGCATGTCTACACGATCATCCACGGTGTCCACTATCCGAATCATTGGCTACCTTCTCATCATGTTGAACCCATCATCTTCAACGCGTGTCACGTTCAAATTCAACTGTGATCCACAACTACACTACTTTATGGTATTATTTTATTTGGAGTTCTTAGTTTTTCACAATTATATTTGTGATAATTTTTATTCGATTTTATGTTTATCTTATTTTAATCAAAATGAAGCTGGATTTTTATATAAAAGATTTTTCGCTAACAATCACCCAAACGACTTAGATTGTCTTTCAAGCGACATTGCCATGTCGGTTGATAGGGTCGTTTGAAGCATCTTTTCTCATATGGATCAAACGAACCTGTACTGTTTCGGTTTTTAATTGATCGCTTAAAGGTTTCTTCTAGTAAGATGGTCATCTCATTCGAACGTCCTTCAAGTTTCATTTGAACGACTTAGTGCCACCTCAAACTTCCTGTAGGTTTTTCGTAAGACTTTTCAACTCCACCTCCTATAAACCTGTTGCACTTTAAGTCTTCCCTTTTAAAGGTCAAAAACCATTTTGATTCACACAAACCTCTCATATTATATTTTTTAATCATTGAGAAACCCTCATAGATATATATTCTTATCTTGTAGTGGTACTTGTGGAGAAGTTGTATCCATTGTTGTTCTTAGAGTTCTTTCCGGAGCTCTTACTGAAGAAAATAAACGAAGCTTGCGAGATATTTGTCTATCGCTGTCCATAATTCTTTATTGTTATAAGTTTCGATTTGCACATATAATGAAATAAGAATTGGTTTTTCCCCGTTGGGATTTTTCCTAAATTTTTCCTTCTTGAATGTTTAGTTACATGTTATATCGGTTTGCTATTTCAATCACTTAGTTGCATGAACTAGGGTTTAAAACTGGTATAAAGTTGACATTCAATTTAGTAAGTTTGACAGTTGGCATTTACACAGCTTTACCATGTAATTGTTTTTCCACAATTTTTTTCCTGATATCAATTTTCTAAAAAAAATGATTTTTGAAAAAGCTAAGTTCAAATGGATAACTTATATAATAGAATGCTAACTTTTAATGGATCCAATTATGCCTATCGGAAGGTTAGAATGAGATCCACTTTGAAGGCTACCAATGAACGTGTACGGATTACATGTGAAAGAGGGTGGATGTCACCTACTATGGTTGTAGGTAATCATATTAATCCTAAATATGTGCATTTATGGACTGAAGAATAATTTAAATGGGAGAACTTTAATTCACGTGGATTTAGTGGTATTTTTGGATCCATCACACCTGATGAAGTTTGACGTATTATGACATACACCACGTCAAAAGAGGCATGAGATATCCTTCAACTTACACATGGGGGTACAAATGCTGTTAAGGCGTCTAAACTACAAAATTTAACTACTCAGTTTGAAACTATAACCATACTTGAATCCGAGATATTTGATAAATCTTATTCTCATCTGCCTCATATTGTTAATTCATATTTTAATTTTGGTGAAAAAATTCCTGACACTAGAGTAGTTAAAAATAATTTAAGATCATTCCCTGCCCATTTTATCCCAAAAGTCATTATGATTAATTCTTTACGAACGTTATATTCCCTTAGGTTATAAGAACTCGTAGGATACCTTCAGACTTACAAAGTCTACATGTTTCCTAAAATTATAAAACCAAAAGAGAAAGGCATCACACTTAAGGCTCAGCCTAGAAAGACTGAGGAGACGTCCAAAAAAAGAAATGAGGTAGCTAGAAAAAGAGAGGAGGTTTTATCAGATTCTGAGTATGACTTTAATTTAGATGATTTAGCCCCTTTTACTACAAACTTCGAGAATTTTCTCAAACTTAAAAATAATGGCACATCTAAAGATAAAAAATGTTTTGAGAAAAATAAAAGTGGGAATAAATTTGAAAAAGATAAAAATGATTCCCCAAAGAGAGATGCATATGGGTGTTACGAGTGTGATGGGAGAGGTAACAAAGCATACCAGTGCCTAACTAGGTTAAAGCGTCAAGGCAAGGGAAAAGCTACCATAAATACCACCCTTAGTGATGATAGTGAGGTCGAGTCGGTGGATTCAGGAGAATAATCACCGCATAAATGTAACTTCACCACATTCATGGCTAGCCATGTAAGTACGTTTAGTGAAACTCATGACGACGAGGAAGATACTTCATAGGAACAACTAGATAGTGAAAATGATTCAACAAGTGAGAGCGAGAGTGACCTACAATGCGCGTACACCAAGTTATAGACCGTGTCCTTTAAAATGAAAAAGCAAAACAAAGGGTTAGAAACTACGATCATTGCACTAGAGAAAGATTTAGGAGAGACGATAGAGAGAGTCCATCATTAGCATGTTTTTGAGAGAGAGAGAGAGAGAGAGAGAGAGAGAGAGATAGAGAGAGAGAGAGAGAGTTGACCCCAAAAGTTGCTAGTCTCATGAGTGATCTCCTTGTATCCGTGGAGACTCGAAAGAAACTTGAAGCCCTTGTAGTCCCACTCCAAAAAGATCTTAAAAGATCCAGGAAGTTCAAGGTAAAGAATGAGGACACATCAGGGAAGATGGGGAAGAAGTTCCTCGACCCCGCTTTAGGGTTTGGTGGAAGGCATGGAATAGGTTTCGACGATGCTTCCATGTCACATGTCACACCAAAATTGATTCCTGAAATCATTGTGAATTATTATAGCCATCAACTAAAACCCCAAAGAAATGTTCAGCTAACAAAAGTAAACCAAGGTAAGCCTAAGATCGCTTATTTCTGCACTTATTGCAAGAGAAAAGGCCACTTTAGGGAGTTTTGCTATAGTTTGGGTTAAACTCGATGTACACATACTCCGTCGCACCACTTTAGTGATTTTTATAGCCTTAGAGAGTAGGTTGTGTGTTCAGTATCCACCTCTCACAGTTTGATGGAAGTGTTCCAACAAATGTCTTTGTCGTCAATGGATACTTCCAACATTCCGACTAAACCCAACAACGAAAAGGGTAAACAAAAGGTCACAGAGAAATACCTTGTTATTCATATAGCTATTAACGCTCATAATACCTCCCAGTGGTATTTTTATAGTGGCTACTCCAGGCATATGGCTGGTGACGTCTCATTTTTTACCAGCCTTGAGGATCACAGGGACGGTAAAGTCACCTTTGGAGATGGGAGTAAATATAGAATTATAGGATGTGGTATAGTAGACACACTTGGATTTCCTAAGCTAGATAATGTTTTGTACATTAAAGGTTTAAAAACAAACCTTATCAGAATTAGCCAGCTGCGCGATGCAGGCTTTGCTATAAAGTTTGATCGAAACGAGTGTCACATTTATGATTATGCCTATAAACTTTTACTGCAAGAGGTGAGGATAGAAGATAACTGTTATGGGATTGTAACCAAGTACTCATTTGTGTGAAACTGATCCACGATCTCTGTAGACACCCCATTCTAGCACCCACCTAACCTCTCCTAGGTCCCTAACACCTCCCCTTATCACTACAAACCTAAGTCACACCCCAAGTACTGACCTAGAGGCCATCAGGCACACCCGGGCTCCATTTGATCAAAATTCAAACTCTTCAGCTCTACCAAGACTGAAATAATCTTCAAAGGGCACTAAAACCCCTTTCCAACGGTCTACCCTGTGCACGATTCTGACTTATGGTACCGACAAACTATCCGTTTTCCCCTAAAACTTAATCAGGAAGTCACCGGATGCTCCCAAGCTCCGTTTGACCAAAGTCAACTCTTTAACTCGACCGAGAATGAATGAATCTTTGAAGGGAACTGAATCCCCTTTCCAATGATCTGCCCTGTACGCGATTTTAACTCACAGTACGGACGAGCGATTCGTTTTACTCTAGAAGTTTACTGAGCGCTTCCAGGCCCTAGTTGGCCAAAATTAACTCCCCAAATAGGGTCAAACTCTTTGTAATGTCGAAGTAAATATCCTAACCTTTCCAACGGTCTGCCCCATGCGCGATTCTGACTTACAATGCGGACGAATGATCCATTTACGTTCGATGATCCCCCGTCCAAAGGACCGACGAACGCTTTCGAGCCACATTTGACCCAAAGTCAACTCCTAGACCCAAGAGCAGTCCAAAAGACTTTCTAAGGACTATGAATTAAATTTCCAATGGTTTACCCCATACACGATTCGAATCAACGGTTTGCACTCTACGACAAATTTTTCAAGAGGACCGGAAAGAGATTGCCAAACGGCAGGTTCCAAACCCTGCCTATTGGAAGTGTGCCCAAACACACCAGCCAATTGGAAAAACTAGGTAAATTTCGATCAGCAATGCCCTAGACCTATAAAAAGGAGGGGCTGACCTCATTTCAAGGGACCCAAGATCTGAAATCCATCACTCTCAGCGAGCTCAGAAATCGTCTCTCGAAGTTAGCGTGATTTCCATACCAAATCCTTTTCCAAACTTCACTTTTCACCATTCTTTTCATCAAACTTCATGAATTAACTACCCTCCATCATCACCCAAGTGCAAGGGTTTCTCTCCACCATCCAAGATCAAGCTCAAGATCTTAGAGAAGGTCCAACTTTCTCAACTCTCTCTCTAAATTCTCCTAAATTCGCATTAATTTATTTTATTACTTAGCACTTTTATTCTCTCATTTCACATATCATAATATACTTTTTATTTTGTATTATTGCACATCTCTTATTTTCATATAAATAAAACCCCAAAAAAACAAGAAAAATAGGGTTTGCTCACAAATTCCAAACGGGAATTCTCACACTTTTCTCACAACTAAAACACTTTTTTACACACACACACACACACACACACATAAGAGAAGTCCCCGATTGGATTTATGGGATAAATCCCACCCCTCGTTTTGCATACGACCTACGTGGACTTTGATGCCTCTATAGGCTACGTAGGCATCTCGGGATAAAACCCAAGACTCGAGTTCTTTTCCTACTTTTTCCTATTTTTTTATATTCTTTAAACTTAACTCTCATAGATTATACATATTTACATATACATATACTTGGTCCTAATGGCGTATTATTCCATATGCGTTATCGTTCCATCATAACGATCAATGCAATGATAATCGTGTAAATCCTATTTTCTAATATTACATTTAGGTATATTCCTATGGATGACTAGCTTTATATTTTCCATGAAACAAGTCGATGATTCATATCTCCAATACATATACACATGCACACTTATCACGGGGAAATAAAGGAAAATAGAAATAACCCATGAGCGACCATAAGGGCGGAATGGGTGCCTAACACCTTCCCATTTCGTAACTTAGCCTTCAAACCCTTTTCGAATCATTTTTTTGGTTTTGTATGTGTCAGTATGTCTTTGAATGTTGTTCTTCGGGATGGCTCCCTTTTTCTTTTGTCTATTTTGAGTAAAATAGACTAGCGACTCCACCTCTCAACATTTTTCACCTCATTACCGACGTCGGCCGAAGCGCTCCCGAGAGGGATGTGCGGGACCAAGATCCTCCCGACAAGAAGTAGACCCCGATATTCTTCGTCTCTCCCTCCGCGAGGATTGGGGATGGCCACAGTGGCGACTCCGCTGGGGAATATATTTTGAGGGCTAGACTCTATTTACATGGGTGTTATCTTTACTTATATATTCCCCTATTTTGCATGTTCCCCTTTACTATTCATGTGTACTCATGCCTAGGCTTCTATCCACACACTTGTAGAAAATTCTTCATGTACACTTCACACCACGTGCACCTAGGATCACATATATCCCCATGTTGCACGCATCACCCAACCATACTTGGTATACCATTGGTACTCATACTTTGCTCCCTGTTGGGCATGATCAAGAAAGATACTCTTATCATAAGATACTAATAAGAGAATCATGCATGATTCACACGATATCACCAAAGAGTATTGTGATTGACCAAATTTTTTCTAGTAACTGGAGGGTCACTTCTTGATGAGCGCTAGTCCAGCAGGTCGCAGTTAGCCTAAGCGATATGAATCTCACCTTCCATTGGACAAGTACCTTTGACGTTTATCGAATGATTCCCCCGCATCGTACCCCTTGACCGAAGTCATGACGGGAGGTATATCGCAGGGAACTCATTCACATACGTCGAGTATATCGAATTCTCTCTAACACATACCATCCCCACGAGGTATATAGTGAGGCAATTCACGTACACTCATGTATATCAATTGGCTTGTCCACACGTACTGACTGACCTCAAAAGAAAGAGTATATTGTGGAATCCACACCAAAGGGGGGCTCCCTTTCCAATTCACCCAACCAATTCATTCCCGCATATAGGTGTCAAGCCTATAACACACATGTTAGATTGCCGATTTTGACCTGAAACATTGCTGAAATCCCGGAACGTCTTGCTACCCAAATTTTTGTGCATTTGTAAAATGGGACCCTTCCCGTGAGCCTGGTTACAAGTCCAACCATAACTTTGAGTATGTTACAGACCCAACTTTTCTAGGATCGAGTCCCAACCGGCATTTTATTTTACATTTACGATAATTTAATACAAGTGAGAACATAATAATTATAATAATCATGCTGAGACCCGTCTCCCAAAAACATGTTTTCCTTCTTTATCAAAAATCCAAAAACATTTTTTCCTTTCTTTATCAAAAATCCAAAAACATTTCTCTCTTCTTTATCAAAAATCCAAAAATATTTTGTCCTTCAATCTCAAAAAGAAAAAAATATCAAAAATATTTTTATTCTTTTTCTATAAAATAAATCTCATTTTATGCCTTCTCAGGCTGATCGCACACCCTTGGCCTGGCTCCTTATTGTCTTCGATCTTCAGTCAAATCACCCCGGATTTCTGTCCATTCCCCTGCTACTTCTTTCGAGTCAGAAATCCAACCACTTTCCATGGAGAACACAGATCAAGTACTAGTTGTGCAACTAAATCTAACGGCAGTTTTAGCTCAGTTCGTGTCCAAGATTGACAACCTTCAGGCTGAGGTCCGAGAGATGCAACGAAACCAGGTTCCTGTTCCTCAAGAGCCCGAGGCCTTATTCCCTTGCACTATGGGTCCACCAGAGCCTAAATGGGTTCCCGAAGAGTACCATCACGTTCCACGTGCCCCTCCTATTAACGGGCTACCACCTGCCCAGCTTCCTATGCCAAACCTTTTCCAACCTGGGGCTAACTTGCCTATGATCGTTGATCGAAAAGTGGAAGAATTGAAAAAGGTCAAAGAAGATATCCAGATGCTAACTAAGAAGTTATACCAAGTCACAATCTCTAGAAATTACATGGACTACAACCACACGTCCCCTTATCCTAAGGCGAGGATTCCCGAGAAGTTCAAGATGCCAAATATCGAGAAATTTGAAGGAAGTGGACCACCGATTGTTCATGTTCGCAGTTATCACCGTTCTGTGACTCTCCTAGGGGATTCTGGAGTAGATATGGCCCAAATATTTTAGCAAACTTTGAAGGATAGCGACCTCCGATGGTTTTTGTCTCTTGAGGAGTCTAGAATCCGTAGCTGGGAGGATTTAGCCCATGAATTCATATCATAGTACAAATACAACGAAGAGCTTGAGGTCACCTACTATGATTTAGAGCTGCTCAAACAGAACGGGGAATCAGTCAGTAAGTTCATATCCCGATTGAGGGAAAAAGCATCCACTATAACCAATCGACCATACGAGGAAGAACAAGTCAACATAGTGAAAAAGAACTTCTTGCCCCATGTCCGAGCAAGCATGGGAGGACAATACTATCCCCACTACCAAACTCTCAGAGAATCAGGATTCAAAATCGAGTAAGGTCTTGCTAAAATAAAAGTTGAACCAAAGAAAGTGTTCGGATAGTTCACCCCCAGAAAATATGACAAACCTGCCAGTGTTGCAGTCTAAACCATCAACAACATCTCTCAACCAACCACTTTGTGGGCACAAGAAAGCCGCCATGTCCCAGTCCGAAAGGAATACACCGAGCTCCATCCTCCCCTCTCCAAGGTTTATCAAGCCTTGTTAAGCGAAAACCTTATCAATCCCTTGGATCCCCATCCATTACCAAATCCACTCCCAAGAAACTTCAAGGAAGATGCCCATTGCGCCTTTCACCAAACTGCTGGCCATACCACCGACCAATGCTTTCACCTCTGAAACATAATCCAAGGTCTAATAGACCGGGGTACCATTTCCCCACCAACCAATCTTATGCTAAACACTACTCACAACACACTCCCAAATAATACCAATGCTATTTTACTAGAAGAGAACCCATAATTTGATCCCTCAACTCAAATCACATCCATACACTCTCCCAAACCTCTCCAAACTTGCCCATATTTCCTCTTACACCCTATTAGCCTCGCTGATCAAGCACTGTCCCTCCTTACCTGAGCATACATCATTGTCCGTACCCGTTCTGAAAATAGAGGTATGGAAATATCATAAGTGCTAAACCAACTCCTAGAGTTCGGGCTGAAATGGCCCTCATAGATGATTATTGATTGCCACGGGTTCATTACGCTATTCTTGGAAGCACGAAAATGGGCCCGAGAATCGAACCGTTGGGTGGTACTAACCGATGAAGTTAGACTAGATGATATTGTCTAAATCATGGAAGAATTGTTCAGGCAAACTAATGATATTTGTAGTATGACCAAGTTACTTGATACTCTGAAGTTACAAGGACGCCTGGTCCCTTCACCCTTACATATACCCATGGAATGGGAAGACATGTATGAAGAAGCCATTGAAGTTATGGAATGCATTTACTTTACATGGAAAGACATAATTATTCCCACCGGATGGGAGAAGAATCGGAAGATTCGAATGAAGAGCAAGATTTCGAGAAAATTAGCCCCGTAGCCGACATGTGTGGAATGATATCATGTGGTAGAACAACCTGAGATCGACGAAGAACCAGGGTTCATATTCTTCCTTTCTTCATTAAATCAAATGACCAGATCATGGAGGCATTACCAGATCCCAAACTTACCACCAGCCAATGACAAAGGGAAGGGAGTTAAAAACCTTCCTATGCCAGAGATGACCCTCGAGGAGAGCAAGATCCTCGATGAACTGAAGAAAACTCAATCTAACATCACCCTATGGGGGCTTTTCATGTCTTTCCAGCTACACAAAAATGATTTGATCAATTTTCTCACTGGACCCACAGTTCCTCCTTCTACCATACCAGAAGAGGCGGTAAAGTTAGTCGGATACCTGACCTCTACCCTAATGCTATCCTTTTTCAAAGGAGAAATCCCTAGAATTGGGCCAAACCACAATCATGCACTCAACATTTTCGTCGAAGTTATGGGGAAGATCGTAACACTCTCACTTGTCGACAACAGATCTGCCTTGAATGTCTTCCTATTAAGAACCTTAAAATGCTTAGGCCTGAAATAATGCGACCTCACTCTGACTTCCACTGCTTTACGTGCCTACGATAATACCCTTCGGGAGGTGATTGGATCTATAAAATTTTGGTAATAGGGGCTGGCCCTATAAACCCTATCGTTGAATTCCAAGTTATCGACATCCATTCTTGCTTCTACCTGCTAATTGGACAACCTTGGCTCCACAGTATCAAGGGTGTGTCTTCCTCACTCCATCAGAATCTCAAGTTCTTCGTCGATTGTCGAGTCATCACTATTTTGTGCGACGATGAAAATGCCGTGGGTGCGAGTACTAGAAATCTAATTATTGAGATACAACACGGGTCAAATGATATGTTCCTATCAGGTTTCCAAGTTGATCCACTCCTACTCCCGGAGGGGGATAATTTCAAAGAAAGGGTTTGCCCAGAATATGACCCTCATAGCAACTTCCATGTGATCCGAATGTTCAGAAACACGCACTTCATGACCAAACTTGGGATAGGACAAAGAAAGCAAGGGTTACTTGAGCCCATTGAATTGAAGAAATATTTCCCTCCTTGTGGTTTGAGGTATCAACCATCAGAACAAAAGCTCAGAATAATCCGCCAATCTCGACTAAAGAGAAGACTAGGCTGCATTCAGGCTATCCCACGTGACTCCTTGAATGGACGATTCATCAAAGAGGGAGAGGATTTCCCCTTTTGCGACTTTACAGAACCATGGTATGACCATACAAACAAGAAAATGAAGCCTGGAATGCAGATCTTTTTTAAAGACAACTACCTATGGGCTGAAAGTTCCCAACACCCTGTACAACCGCTCATCAGAGATACTGAAGAGATTAAGGAAAGTGACTCCGAGGATTCATTCAGCTTACAGACACTGGGGATAACACTTTGCATGGTTCATTTAGGCACTACACCGATGGATCCATTCCACCTGATTAAAGCTCCTGATACACTTCTCCCCAACTGGCATGCTGCGTTAGTTCTACCTGTTGAAATCCCACCTAACCCCAATGTTTACCCCATCTCTGCTTCTGTTGTCTATCCTTGCTCAAATGTAATCTAGACCTCCTTTGATGAAGTTCTCAATGTAATTTTTGCTATAAATGAAAAAACGAAGATTTTGAGTATCTTGATGTGCCTTACATTAATTGTTTAGACTCTAATCAAACTTTTGATGATGATGACTTTACAAATGAATAATTCTTAACTGATCTAAATAAGTTTAATAAGAAAAAAAATAATCACGTTCCAGTTAATGAAGAAGAGACTCTTATTATTAACCTCGGTTCTAGTTGCCAACCGCGCACGATTATGATAGGGGATACCTTCCAAGAATCTTTTAAACGAATCAAATAATACCTGACCCAGCCTCCAGTACTCATGCCACTACAGCCTGGTCTCCCTTTCCTCCTATACCTAACCATAACCGACACCACAACTCGGTCTTTACTAGGCCAATACCTTGAAGATTCCCATAAAGAAAGAGACATCTATTATGCCAGTCACAAATTGGCTGGGTACAAAGTCAACTACACTTCTTTAGAAAATGCATGCGTCGCGCAAGTTTGGGTCACCCAAAAGTTGTGACACTACATGCTTGCCTTCCCTATTAAACTTGTATCCCGAATAGACCCTATCAAGTACCTACTTGATAAACCTTCCTTATCCAGTCGAATGTCCCAATGGTTGATGCTCTTGGCCTAGTTTGATATCTTATAAGTCACGTAGAAGGCCATGAATGGAAGAGCCATCTCTGACTACCACGCTGACTACCCCATGGAAGAAGCTGATGTCTGGATCTCTGAATTCCCAGATGAAAACATCCTCTACACCTCTTAAGACGAGCTTCGATGGAAAATGTTCTTTGATGGCGATGCTAACAAAAAGGGATATGGAATTAGGATACTTTTGATCGCCCCAAATGAATCCTACACTCCCATCGCCATCAAATTGGATTTCCCCTGCACCAACAACATGACTCAATACGAGGCATCTACGGTAGGCCTCAAAGTTGCTCTTAAGAAAGGAATTCAATGCCTAGATATCTACAGGGACTCTGATCTCATCATTGGTTAAATTATGAGAAAATGGAAAGTCAAGGACGAGAAACTCCAACCCCTCCATGCCCACTTAGAACAACTAGCCTCTCAATTCCAAGACATCACCTTCCACTACCTACCTCGAGCAAAAAATAACCAAGATGATGCCCTTGCTACCCTAGCCTCCATGGTCGACATGCCTGAAGGAATAATAATGGCCCCCTTCCTAGTTCAAAAGAAAGATAAACCAACCCACTGCTACCATATTGAGATCATCACCAAAGAAGATCCTGAGCTAGCCAATTGCTGGTACTATGATATCTGGCACCTCCTCAAGCATGGTAGGTATCCTGAGGGTTCCAACAGGAAAGATCGAGTAACCCTTCAAAGACTGGTTGCTGAATACATCATCTGTCACAAAGCACTGTTCAAAAGAACTTTTGATGGAACCCATCTACACTGAATCGCAAGGGCTGATATTGAAGAGCTAATGTAGAGAATCCACAGCGAGGAATACGAGCCCCACATCAACAGTGACATGCTTGCCAAGAAGATAACTCGAGAAGTCTATTACTGGACCACCATGATCTAGGATTTCTCCGCCTATGTTTGGAGATGCCTCAAATGCTGACAGTTCTCTAACCTTCAATACCTTCCTCCACGAGAATTGTACAACATAACTTCTCCCTGACTGTTCTCTACCTGAGGCATCGACATTATAGGGAAGGTTACACCCAAGGCCTCCAACGGGCACGAGTTCATCCTGGTTGCCATTAATAACTTCACTAAATGGATTAAAGTCGAGTCATACACAGTCCTAAATGCCAATAAAGTGGCCCAATTGATCAGTAAGAACATCATGTGCCAATATGGGGTCCCACGTGAGCTAGTGTAAGATAACCGGTTGAGTTTCAAGGTAGAAGTCATAGAAGTGGTCAATGAGTATGGGATTCAGAGAAATAAATCCTCTCCCTACCGAACTCAGACCAATGGTGTGGTCGAAGAAGACAACAAGAACCTCAAAGCCATTATCAGTAAGATAACTGAAAGATGTCGAGACTGGGTCAATCGAATCCCATTCGACCTCTGGGGCTATCGAACCTCGATTAAAACCTCTATTGGGGCTACCCCTTACTCTCTAGTCTACGGCATGGAAGCATTCTTGTCCATGGAGCTGGAAATACCCTCGTTATATGTCATGCTTGAAAGCAAAGTCAGTGAGGTGGACTGGCATCAAAGCCATCTCGACGAGTTGTCACCCTTGGACGAAAGGAGATTGAAATATCCATAACACATACAAGGGTATCATCACCGAATAGCGTGATCATTTAATAAGAGAGTCAAGGACAGCGGTGTCCGAGTGGGGGATTTAGCCCTCAAAGAAAGAGTAGAACCCATATGGGACCCAGAGGGAAGTTCAAGCCAATTGGAGCGGCCTATACATTGTCAAAAAGATCTTATTCGATGGTGCCTCCATGCTCACCCACTTAGATGGGGAAGAGATGGATCATCCAGTCAACCTAGACCGTCTCAAGAAATTTTACCCCTAGTCCAAAATCTCGGCATGCTACGACTCTTCTCGTCTCCTTTTCTATTCTAAAAAAAATCTTCATTTCCCTCTACCAAGAACTACGTGGGCCTGATCCTCTGCAAAACCATTTTTAAAAAAAAAATAAAAATTTTCAAAACCCACAGAGGTGCATAGGCAACTCATACATCTTACATGAGCATGTCCCTTTCATTTTCACAAAAAAATTATTCTTTTCTTATCTCCGAGAATGACAATTCATTCTAACAAATACTTAAACAAAAGGATTATGCATGCCTTCGCGATCAGTATAGATAATTCAAAAATACAAAATTCATCAAAAGGCATAGCTGGATGATCAAAAACTTGTTTATTTTATTAATAAGAAACTACAGTGCAATTACATAAGAAAAGAAATGGATAACTCCCTCCCCCCTACCTTCCTAAAAAGCTAAATAAATTCCCAAACTTATTCCCCATTACAAAACAATCTCTCCAAGAGTCCTACCCACAGCTACCAGAGGAGACTGCTTCATCATTATCATCAACATCCTGGGGTCTCCAAGCTTGCCCTGCTTGAATAGAGTGTCGCAGACACTCCATGGACCTATAAGCTCGAACCAGCCCCGGAAAAACTACCACGTCTCCCTCCATGGTATCAGATAAAACAAACCATCTTTGTTCGGTCTCCACTGCCAACATCTTTATAACTACTCTTCTCCACAAACACTTTATATAATCCCTAGGGATATGCCAAACTCTCCCAACAGAGTGAGAGGGACAGACGACGGACGCTGACTCTCCCATAAAGAGCCAAGCAGCCTGCGCAGATGCTCTGTCAAATATTCTATCCAAAAGAAGTCTAGTGTCCGAGGTGGCACGATCTGCTCCTAGCCAAATTGGCGCAGAAGCTGCCAAGGGAAATAAATAGAGGTTTGTCTGAGACCAACCAGTCAGACATATGGGTATTCTCATATTTCCAAAATAGGAAGCAATTTTCCCCACGAAGGTACTGACCAGTACAGATTTAGAGCCCCATGATCCATGAACCAGTTCTTCCAGCTCTCAATATCCACACCAACACTAATAAAATGGCGCGAAAAGAAGTTGGGTACAGACGACAAAGGGTTTTTCGGTGGAGTCACCAAGCGAAATCTTTCAGATAACCACATGAACAGCTCAGAAAGTCAGAACGACCTTCTCGCTAAGCATCTAAGCCATTCAAAGTCTCTACCAGTATCATCGTTGTAGGATTATGATGTTAGGACATCCATGAAGTAATAGTTGCAAGTTATGAGTCGACCAGTAGCTCCCCGGTCACCAGCAATAATTTTAAAACCAATCCCAGAACGACAGCTCCGGCATGGCCAGCATCACCAACCTCCTGCAAATGCACGGACCGCAAAACCATCGAAAGAGAAATCATACCTCCAGCCATCAGTGATCTGGCCGCCGAGGACAAAACACATAGAAGCCTGGCTAAAAACTCCCGAGGAGAATGGGAAAACTAAGGCAAAGTCATAGCAACGTCGGGATTTATCGCCAACATGGCAGAAAATTCCTCATAAGTCAGAGAGACTTCTTCCAAGCTAAAGAAAAATACATGGTCTTCGGGGTACCAGAATTGTACTTCTGCAATCATCATGTTCCATTCTATAGGCCGATTACGCTATAAAAAAACTTGATGCATGTTGAAAGCATCATAGTCGATGTTGTAAGAGCACATCACCTCCAAAATCTCAAGGTAGTTGGCAAACTCAACACTACCAGGGAGTGCCATCTCACAGAATAAGAAACTAGGAATGTGAGGGTGTGAGGAAAATAATTCACCCTTACCCCTCTTTTATACTTGAAAACCCCCATAAAAGACATAACCATTGTAGAAATCGTAAGAAATCCTTCCCCACAAGGTACCAAAGGCTGAAGAGGGTACCAATCAAAGATTTGATTGATTATGAAAATATTGTTACTAAAGTCGTTTATTAAAAGTAAACTATTTAAGTAACTCCGAGCTGTTTTTTGAGGAAACTCTTTTCTTGAAAACCAAAAACTATTAGAACACAAGATGTGTTTCAAAAAACCGTATGTACGAGATCTATTCAAGATTTGAATAACAGGTTTATAAGTTATTTTAAACAAGCTTTAAACTCGGCACAAACAAGAATGAGATGAGGATATGTAGAAAGATTAAGTTCACAATTTTTTACGTGGTAAAACCTCAACCCACTGAGAAAACATCCACGACTCCCTCTACGGAGTAAAATAAAACATCCACTAAAATAAATTTACCAGTTACAAACTATTTAACTAGCATGCATACAACTCAGACCTATATAATTTTAGGAATGTACCCTTTGTGTCCTTATAACTTCTTTGCAGTTCTGATTGTAGATGTTGTTCTCCCAGTTTGTTAACTTCTGATTTGTTCCAACACTTTACGTCGATTCTCGTTCATAAGATCTTATTACCAACACTTTTCGTGTTGTAGTGTGAAAGTGTTTATGGAGGTGCTCTCTAACACTTGCATGCACACACTCACACTTATTAAGTACAAATAATCCTAGCAAATTACATATAAGTCTATATGCAGTGATTTTCCTTTTTCTCTCTTCTCACAAACTTTGAACCCTTTTTTACCTTTAAATTAATCCCAGAATGCACGGATATCTTGCTTAGAAGACAGTCAAGATATTAATCAATCTCAGAGTTTTGAAAAGATTTTCGAGATTGAAAACCTCCAAGTGTGATTCCAAACTAGGTGAAAGGTTTAGTTTTAAGAGAACTAGAAACAGAAAACATTTATTGTTGATTTAGAGATAAAAACAATTTTCAGAAAAGAATCAACAATATATTTCTCAAGATGAGAAATAAACTATATAAATCTAAGTGTGCTGTAACATGCAGAACATAGATCTGAAATTTCTATGAAGAAGAAACTAGATCTAAGTAAACAGTTTAAGGTGAAAACAAGATCTAACGAACAAGAGGTTACAGCAACACAAATATCTCTCAAAAACAAAACTCAAGAACACTTAGGGTAGTGTTTGGATATGTAGGAGTTTTAGAGGTATGTTTGGTTTTAAAAAGGCTTGACGAACAAGGGTTAGGGTTTCTAACTCTCTCTCTCTTTCTGGTTTCTCTCTTCTCTCTCTCTCTCTTTCTCTCTCTTCTCTCTACTCTCTCTTTTTTATTCTCAAGAATAAATTTGGCCAAAAGTCTCGGACGATTGAGAGGGGGATCCTTTTTATAGGATAAAGAGAAGGATCGAGAAGCAGGTTTAAAAACAAGGGTCAGGATTGAGTCAAGCTGGTTTGACTTAAATCCAAGGGCTTATAGAACGCGGTGGTTAAAAAACATTTGATTGGTTCAAAAGGGATACACAGGGATTACCAAAGAAAGCATGCAGATCATTGATAAGGTTTGATCCAACGGCTGTAAGCATACGCGATTGTATACTCAGTGAAAAAACACAAATCCCACCAATCAGCAAGCAACAGGTGTTAACCAATAAATCGATATAAAACGCGCATCATAAATTAATTACAACCAAACCCTGAAGTCTCTGCCTCTTTTGGTTTCTACCCAAACCAACTTTGAGCCAATAAACCCATTAAACCATAATTAGAGATTGAACCAACAAACTTCTAAAATCAAGTTTTAATTAATAAAACCTTTATTAAAAAATGTTTATAAAATCCCAAAAAAAATTGAAAATCAAATTTAGGGATTTAAACATACTCAACATATGTACACACATAAATATGCAATATGACATGTACATGATGCATTCTACTGTGTGTGAGTGTTGGTAATTAGATCTAGATCACTACAAGATATATGAATGAAATAGCAAACCAATCTCTAAGGTTATTTGGTTTCTAGGATGGGCATAATTTTGTCACAATTTCCAAACTAGATGAGCACTTATACAATATAGACTCAAGTGAGTCAAGAGTATAAGGGCTTCAGATTAGACTAGACTGACCTGCCGATAGGCAGGACAAGGTGCTTGCCGATCGACAACCCCCCTACTTTTGGAAACTTACCTTTTTCCTCTTTTGTCAAAATCTGAAAACTCAATAAAAATAAATTCATATTCTCAATATAATTTCAATTTCTCTTTCCCTCTTTATATAAATTCTCATTTTAAATTAAACTTTCCTTCAAATTCAAAAAATATTTCTTTTTACGGTCTCAGCAGCAAAATAGGAAGCGCATGTGCATGCATTCATTCATTCATCATTAACATAAGATAATCAGAAAACTTCATTGCATTGCATAGATATTTCTCTGTGTTACATCAATCTTGTAAGAAATAAAGAAAAGAAAAAATAATGGGACTCAACCCGAACCCACATTCTCCCTCTCTCTCTCACATAATCTTCACCTCTCTTTCATATGATCTTCCACCCCTATGACCTGCCCTCTTTCCCCTGAGGAAAGATAATGTACCACTTCTACCCGAACTAGACTCCTCCTCGGATGAGGCAGACGGTACCAAGTAAGAAGGTACAGGAATCGCATCCTGAATATGGGTAGTCGCCGAAGATATCCAGTCTCTAATGTCCCTCAACCAATAAGTGGACACCCGAACGTGCGGCATGAAAATGCAGAATCAGTATCAGGCAAAGAAGGTCAAAAGATACTAGAAAGGAAAGAAGGAAAGAAGGAAAAGAGGAGAGCAAAATGGTATACCTCAGGACGAAGAACCTCCTCTATCAAGCCCAACTCCTCCGGATTCATCACATGAGGACGATGCAACATAGGCACCATCCCTCCATCAGCCCACCGAATGTTGTATGAAGTAGTATGCAACCGTACAAAAGGGACCTCCAAAGTCTCCACCGTCGTAGAGGGCGACGGACCACCACCACTATGGGAGGACCCCACTGGCTGAATCAAACCATCAGGAGGGAAGGGAAGTGCATCATATAGACTGGGCTCCATCAACCAACTCATCACAAAGTACATATAATCATTTGTCACAACCATAACGGTGCATAGCAGCTAGGATTCATTAATCATCACCGTGATCTTTGCATCCTCTGGCAACATCTGCTCCCGCCTCATAGACATAGAGGCCTCGCAGGTGGAACCACCACCTCCTCCTCAACAATCTTTCAGACCACCCTCTCCCCTAAATACTAGTAGTAGTCAAACTTGTGTGCCAACAAACGCCTCATCTGCACATTCACTCTGGTCAACCCCATGTTCTGAACGGTCATCCCCCAAGGGTAAAAAGTCACCTAAAAAATCCCCAACATATATGAGTCAAATACTAAAATTAAAACACGCAAAGACCAAGAGTGAAGAAGGAAAGTCTTATCCTATCACTGGTCAGCCATTCAAGACCTGACGCACTGTCTCTAGAGAGAGAGACCTCATTGACTGCCGATTGGCCTTGCACCATTGATACAATCGGCAAAAATCACTAAGAGTCTCATCCTTCAAAGCGATCAGCTTGGTATTACACCCGATCAACTCATATAAGTATGTCTTTCAAACATAAAAATTTCACGATTAAAAAGGGATGCATAAGGAAAATTCGAATGCATGAAAGGAAAATGCACAAATTAAAAGAATACCTCAAGAAGATACATGGCTCCAATGAAGGTCTACTGGCAAGACCGGCTGAATGCATCCAAGGAAAAATAAAGGGTTACCAAAGTTAGGCTCCCGCAATCATAGAGAGGGATGTTAGAAAACATCCTCATATATGGTAAAAACCATAAGTGGACAACGTCGCAGCTCAACGCCACCAGAAATCCCCCAACACTAGCAAGATAAACAACCGGGACATTTGTCTCACCTGTAAACCATCTTCCACATCAATCACCCTGCCTAATAAAACATCCTTCAACAGTGACAGATGGATAGAATCCCCAAACACTATCCTCCCCACATCACCAAGCATCGCGTGCACTGCCTCCGGCCTCACCCGTAGGGAGCAATCCACCTCTATCTGCTCCCCATCGTAATCCAACCCCAGCAGCTGCTCTACATCTATGGGTTTCACAGTCATCTCCTCGAAAACCAAAATAAAATGTGTGGGTAGTGTCCCACCACCTCTCCCCCAAAGGGCATAAAATCGTCGTCGAACGTGGCTTCTCATCCAGTACAGACGCCAACCTCCCAAATCCTGCTGATGATACCACCCAATGCACCACAGGTGGATGATGCTCCCAGACATACTTAAGCCCCGTCGTCCCGTGGGCACACATTGTCGATAGAGACGCGTCGGACTGTTAAAAGAAAAAACCTTATCAAAATTGAAGAAAAAAAGGAAAACCACAAAAAAGGAATTCCAAAGGTCATTTTACTTACATATCCTCCAGGGTTCACAACCCTCGAAGAGCGATGATGCGACGGCTCCCGCAACAAGGTCCGCTCATTCGCAACCGTCTCAAATGCGTCAAAATATTTCTCACTCCCAAAAGAAAGAGGCACCCTGGCCCTCCACACCACATTCGCCCAATCGTCAACAGCCAACCACTCCTAGTTTATTATAGTGCTCAGAAAAGCAACCCTTCTTTAGACTACAAAATGCTAGAGCGATTCGCAGAAAAAATCGCAGAAAGAGAGAAGGCAAGAAGCTGTGAAAAATGAAGGGAATTCTCCCCCTTTATATAGGATGACAAGGTTCATGCCTATCGCCATTGACCCTTTTCCTTCTCGAGGCAACTCAAAAGTCCGTACCACTGTCGAATGGCACCCTCTACACCATGCTGACCGGCGCCCCACCTAAATTTTCGTACAAAATTCCCTAAAAAAATACTAGAAAACCCTGAACAATCATCAGAAAATTCCGAAAAATACCAAAAAGGATTTAGAACATTTTCACCAAGAAAGTTTCGTACTCCCCCAAGAGGAATCCCTATTTCCCCAGCTGAACTCTTAAAAGCCAAGTGAATCTCCTCCCAGCAACATCCTCGAATGATCTCTAAGGTATCCCAAAATTCCTCGAAACTCTTAAAATTACCCCAAGCAATACGTCCAAACCCTGTACCACCTAATCACTGCCCCAGTAGAATTTACACCATCAAATTGGTTGTTCCCCTGGCAAATTCTCCAGAAGATACAAGGATTTCCCCAACAATCATCTCTCCATCTCAAATAAAAATCACGAGGTAATTATCTTCGGAAGAGTTCCTCAAGAACATCTCAATTTAAGCCCTCATAATTGGCTTTGACCCGCAGAATTGGTCATCTCATCCTTAAACCCGCAGAATTGGTTATCTCAACCTAAGCCCACAGAATTGGTCATCTCAATTTAAGCCCGCAAAATTGACTTTGACCTGCAGAATTGGTCATCTCAACTTAAGCCCTCAGGATTGGCTTCGACCCGCAGAATTGGTCATCTCAAACTTAAGCCCGCATAATTGGCTTCGACCCGCAGAATTGGTCATCTCACACTTAATCTCGCAAAATTGGATTCGACCCACAGAATTGGTCATCTCAACTTAAGCCCTCGGAATTGGCTTCGACCCGCGTCATCTCAAACTTAAGCTCACAGAATTGGCTTCGACCCGCAGAATTGGTCATCTCAAGCTTAAGCCCGCGGAATTGGCTTCGACCCGCAGAATTGGTCATCTCATTCTTAAGCCCGCGGAATTGGATTCGACCCGCAAAATTGGTTATTTCAAACTTAAGCCCGCAAAATTAGCTTCGACCCACATAATTGGTCATCTTAACCTAAGCCTATAGAATTGGCTTTGACTCGCAGAATTGGTCAGCTCAACTTAAGCCCTCAGAATTGGATTCGACCCGCAGAATCGATCACCCTTACCTTTAGGCCCTCAGAATTGGCTTCGACCCACAAAATCGGTCACCCTTATCTGTAAGCCCTCAGAATTGGCTTTGACCCACAAAATCGGTCTTCCTCATCCTTAGGTCCTTTGAAACGACCTCGACCCCCTGAATCGGTCATTCTCATCCCTCAGGTCCTCAGAATCGACCTCTTTTAAAGGCATCATGTGGTGTCTATTCGACGGCTATCGTTTGTTCCAAACTCACCCACTGAGGGTCTCTGTAGACACCCCATTCTAGCACCCCCTAACCTCTCCTAGGTCCCTAGCACCTCACCTCATAACTACAAACCTAAGTCATATGCCAGAGAGTGAATGAATCTTCAAAGGTCACTAAAACCCCTTTCCAATGGTCCACCCCGTGTGCGATTCCGTCTTACAGTGAGGACGAACTATCCGTTTTCCCTTAAAACTTGATCAGGAGGTCATCGGATGCTCCCAGGCTCCGTTTGACCAAAGTCAACTCTTTAACTCGATCGAGAATGATTAAATCTTTGAAGGGAACTGAATCCCCTTTCCAATAGTCCACCCCGTGCACGATTTTGACTCATAGTACGGACGAACAATTCATTTTACTCCGAAAGGTCAACGAGCGCTTCCAGGCCCCTGTTGACCAAGTCAACTCCCCAAACTGGGAAAACTCTTTTTAATGTTGAAGTACATCTCGTAACCTTACCAACAGTCCACCCCGTGCATGATTCTAACTTACCATGCGAACAAATGATCCGTTTGCGTCCGACGATCCCCCGTCCAAAGGACCGACGAACTCTTCCGAGCCATGTTTGACCCAAAGTCAACTCTCGAACTTGGGAGAAATCTGAAGACTTTCTAAGGTCTCTAAATTAACTTTCGAATGGTTTGCCTCGTTCGCGATTCGGATCAATGGTTTGCGCTCTACGACTGATTTTTCGAAGGGACCTGAAAGAGACTGCCAAACGGCAGGTCCTAAACCCTGCCTATCAATAGTTGGCACAAACACACCAGCCGATTGGCAGATCAGGGCTATGCCGATCATCAATGCCCTGGGTCTAAAAAATGGAGGGCCTGGCCTCATTTCAAGGGATCCAAAATCTAAAATCCATCACTCTCAGCGAGCTCAGAAAACCTCTCTCGAAGTCAGCGTGATTTCCATATCCAAATCCATTTCCAACCTTCACTTTTCATCATCCTTTTCATTAAACTTGGTGAATTAACTACCCTCCATCATCACCCAAGTGCAAGGGCTGCTCTCCAACATCTAAGATCAAGATCAAGATCTTCAAGAAGGTCCAACTTTCTCAACTCTCTCTCTAAATTCTCCTAAATTTGCATTAATTTATTTTATTACTTAACACTTTTATTCTCTCATCTCACATATCCTAATATACTTTTTGTTTAGTATTATTGCACATATTTTATTTTCATATAAATAAAACCCAAAAAAAATAAGAAAAGAGGGTTTGCTCATAAATTCCAAATGGGAATTCTCACACTTTTCTCACAACTAAAACACTTTTTTACACACACACAACACACCTAAGAGAAGTCCCCGGTTGGATCTATGGGATAAATCCCACCCCTCGTTTTGCATACTAACTACGTGGACTTTGATGCCTCTATAGGCTACGTAGGCATCTCGGGATAAAACCCGAGACTCGAGTCCTTTTCCTACCTTTTCCAATTTTTTCTATATTCTTTAAACTTAACCCTCTTAGATTCTATATATTTACATCTACAGATACTCGTTCCTAGTGCGCATTATTCCATATGCGTTATCGTTCCATTATAACGATCAATGCAATGATAATCGCGTAAATCCTATTTTCTAATATTACTTTTAGGGATATTCCTATGGATGACTCGCTTTATCTATTCCATGATACAAGTCGATGATTCCTATCACCACTACCTATACACATGCACACTTATCACGGGGAAATAAACGAAAATAGTAATAACCCATGAGAGATTGTAAGGGAGGAATGGGTGCTTAACTCCTTCCCATTTCATAACTTAGCCTCTAGACCCTTTTCGAATCATTTTTTTGGTTTCGTATGTATCAGTATGTCCTTGGATGCTGTCCTTCAGGATGGCTCCCTTTTTTCTTTTTTCTGTTTTGAGTAAAATAGACTGGCGAGTCCATCTCGCTACATTTTTCACCTCATCATCGACGCCGACGGAAGCCCTCCCGAGAGGGATGCGTGGGACTAAGATCCTCTCGACAAGAAGAAGACCCCCATCTTCTTCATCTCTCCTACCACGAGGATCGGGGATAGAAACAATCTCCTTAATGGATATGTGGCATCGTCGTCTATGTAATGTTAATTTTAGGGATTTGGAGCTTTTAAAGAAGAAAGACCTAGTACGTGTCTTGCCGTCGCTTGGAAAGCCAACTTCCACGATTTTTGGTCCTTCTCATAAGGGAAAATAAATCCATAGTCCGCATCAAAAGTTGAATTCTATTACCACTTCATGTGTTTTTGAGTTGATTCATATGGGTCGTACTCGCACTAAGAGTTTGGGTGGTAAGAGGTAAATTCTAACGGTAGTAGATGATTTCTCTTATTATTCGATAGTTGGTTTCATGAGAGGTAAATTCGATGTTGTAGAGTTTCTTACGACCAGGTGTCATGTCCTGCAAAATTAACACGGTGTCACTATCAATAGAATGCGAAGTGGCAATGCCATATAATTCAAATAAGCAAAGTGGGATCATTATTAGGATAGCCTTGGAATTAAACATGATGTTTTGACTGTGAAAACTCCTCAGTAAAATTGGATTATTGAGAAGAAAAATCGGAAGATTCAAGCTATTTCTAGATTATGCTAGAGGTTCTAGGAGGTTTTGGGCAGATGTGGTGTCTATCGCATGCTACATGATGAATAGGGTGTATCTTCGTCCACATACACTTTAGATACCATATGAAATGTTGATAAGGAAGAAGCCCAACCTTTCATATTTTCATGTCTATAGGAGTAAATGCTACATCATGAGGGATAGAAAACAATTATGAATGTTCGGCTCTCGAAGCGATTATGTAATTCTATTAGGATATTCATCGACGAGCAGAGCTTATCGAGTTTTTAACCTGAACATATCTAAAGTCCCAGAATCAATAAACATCACTGTTAAAGATGATGAGCCTTCGAAGATTATTGATCAAGACCATTTATGTGAGGATGATCCACCCCTAGTTATGATTCCATTATTCCTTACACACCAAGGGTGGGCCTTACTCCTGATTTAGGGGACACACCTTTTGGGTTCGAAAGAGTTATGACCCTTACGCCATTTTAAGAGATCCTACTTTAGGTGTCAAGACTCACGCTCAGCTAGAGAACGTTGTTAGCTTCCTGTGCTACATGTCCAAAGTCTAGCCCAAGAATATCAAAGAATCACTCAAAGATGAACACTATATATCCTTTATACAGGAATAGTTCTTCAGTTTAGAAAGAATGATGTCTACAAACTTGTCCCCCGACCTAGTGAGATAAATATGATTGGTACTAAGTTGATCTTCAAAAATAAGATGGATGAGAATTGTACCACTATATGTAATAAGGCTAGGTTGGTCGCTCAGGGATACACACAAATTGAAGGTGTAGACTTTGAGGAGACATTTCCTCCTGTTACGACGATCGAGTTCGTCCACTTACTACTTGTCATCGCATGTCATATGCGCTTCAAGTTATATCAAATGGATGTCAAGAGTTCCTCTTTGAATTGCATTCTACATGAAGGGATTTATATAGAACAAATAAAATTGTTTAAATCACCCTGGATGCGTCTATTATCTGAGGAAAGCCCTGTATGGTCTAAACTAAGCACCCCATGCTTGGTAAGAGAAGCTTAGTTCTTATCTCTTAGCCTGTGGCCTCCATAGAGGGAGAGTAGATAAGACATTGTTTATTAGGAGAGGAAATGATGATATTTTGGTTGCCTAGGTCTATGTGGACGACATAGTTTTTGGATCCTCGCGCTCCATCCATTCTCCCGAATTTGAGGAGGAGATGAAGAGTGAGTTCGAGATTAGTATGGTTGGTGAGCTTACTTTCTTTCTTGGTCTCCAGGTTCATCAGCTAGAGGATTGGATGTTCATCTCCGAATTTAAGTATGCAAGAGACCTTAGGAATAAGTTTAGGTTAGACTCCGCTAAGAACTCACACATCCCAATAAGAACCTCAACAAATCTTAGTAAGAACACTTTAGGAAAGTATGTAGAGCAAACCTTGTATTGAAGTATGATAGGTAGTCTTCTTTACTTGACTGCTAGTCATCCCGACGTAGCCTTAAGTGTTGGAGTTTGTGCATGATATCAAGTTTCCCTAAAAGAGTCACATATACATGCTCTTAAACATATTACAAAATATGTGAGCGTGACTCTCTCATGTGGAATTTGGTATTTCTTTGATACCAACGATCTTTTATTCGTCTATTCAGATGCCGATTGGTTCGAGGATGTAGACAGATTTAGGAGTACTTCAGGTGGGTTTTTCTATTTTAGTACTACGTTTGTCTCTTGGTTGAGCAAGAAGCAAAACTCCATCTCTTTATCCACCGTGGAGGCTGAGTACATCACCACCAAGAGTTATTGCACGCAACTCTTGTGGATGAAGAAAATTCTGGAGGACTATGGGATTTGCCAAGGCACCATGACTATTTCATGTGATAACATGATTACGATTCAAATATTCTGCAATCCAGTCCAGCATTAGCACACGAAACACATTAGAGGAGAAGGTCGTATCCTTGAGCCTTGTGACCACCCATCGCCAGTTAGCCGACATCATCACAAAACTTTTAAATGCCCCTAGATTGGAGAGTTTTAGGAAGTCTTTAGGTATCTTCACAGTTGACTAAGGGTTGGTTACTTTGTCTAGTATAGGATAATTTTCATGTTCATATTATTTGATTCCTATTGCTAGACTGTATCATGTGTATCATATTTTTCCTTATTCATAATTTTGAAAAATCCAAAAAGATTATTTTTTTAGAAAAATTGGAAAAATACAAAAATATTTTTTGTTTTAAGAAAAAATGAAAACGACAAAAGATTTTCTTTTTATAATTTTTTTTGAAAAAAACTCCAAAAGATTTTTGTAGTTTGTTTACACCTTTTATGGATGGACATTTAGGTCACAACACAATTCCTTTATCCACGTGATTTTTTGGTAGTGTTTTGAGACACAACTTCATTTCATCCATGTGCTTTATAATGTTTGGAGTCATTGAGATACAATTAGTGATTACTTTCTCCTTTTTTGACTTATTGTCTGCTTTAATGCACACATGCACGGATTTGTTTAATTTTTGTACTTCATTTTTGTACTTGTCTATCACATGTTTGTCAAAGTATTTTCATCTTAATCTTGTCTTTAAAATGAATCAAATGCGATAAAATGAATAAATGAAAGTAGTGCATCTAAGAATTGTTTCCCGTGAGAGTTTGTATACTATTAAAAAATTATGAGTGTACACGGGAAAGGGCTGCGAGAAGCAAGTGAACTCGTCGTGAAATCCACCATTTGAATAGAGCCCTAGAAACAATTAAGGCAACAGAAAGAGAAATTTTTCCGAAGAAGCGCCAATAGCAAATATCTTAAAGAGAAATTAGGACCTCGATAAAATATGCATTATAATTTATGAGGGAGTTTGGTTGGAAATCAACGGGGTTGCACGTCCTAACAAAGTCTCAAAAATGCATTACATAATTTTAGACGTTATTGTTGTGGAAATCGTTTTAGACCTTGATGTGTCGATTAGATTAAATCAATTTCATATAAATTCACCTTTTTACACCTAAAGACAATTTTGAGTTCATTCGTTAGGAGTACCCAAAATTCATCGTGTACATATGTTATATATGATTGAGTTGATTTTCTGATCGAAATTGTTCACACCACTACAATTATGTCATCATCGGCTTAGTTATCTTAGTGTTAATTCATGGTGTGATTTATTATTGTATTTTATGTGCGAAAAATTTTGAAAAATTCAAAAAGAGAATTTTATTTATTTATGACACTCTATATTTATTGCTTATGTTTCTTTTCCATGCCTATTTGGGATATCATAAAAAGGGGGAGAACTAATTATGGGGAAGTGGAAAATTTTGATTATTTAATGGTTCTCTTATGCGTAATTATTTCATCATTTATGTTTATCATTTTATTTCAAACTTTTGTGCGTCACGGGTATCTGTTTCTTGTCTGATGTATGCATGTACATTTGAAGATCATATTCATGGCACATTTGATGAAGACAAAGCAATTTGGGAGATTTCAAGATTTCAAGACATGTATTTTGATATTTCCATTTGAGGGTTTGGGGAATATTAGATTGTATGTCTTAGGGATGTTTTTTGGAATTACTTTATTTGGATATTTTTATGTATATACGGGCATATCCATAGGGGGAGATTTCTAAGGACAATATTTCTATCATTGTACGCTACAATCTAGGTATTGTCTCTATTTTCATAGAGGCTCGTCTACACGATCATTCAGGACATCCACTATCTGAATCATTGGCAACGTGTTAATCCTCATGCACCCTTCATCTTCAACGTGCGTCACATTCAACTTCAATTGTTCTCCACAACTCCACTACTTTATGGTATTATTTTATTTGGAGTTCTTAGTTTTTCACAATTATATCTGGGAGAATTTTATTTGATTTTAAATTTATTTTATTTTAATCAAAACGAGGATAGATTTTCAAATTAAAGATTTTTCGCTAATAGTCATTCAAATGACTTAACATTGTCGTTCAAACGACATTGCCATGTCGTATTATAGGGTCGTTTGAAACCACTTTTAACATATGGATCAAAAAAACCGGTACTATTTTGGTTTTAATAGGTCATTTGATGGTCACTTAAAGGTCACTTATAGTCAACTGATCATCTCATTTGAACGACCTCCAAGTTTCGTTTAAACGACTTAGAATCGCCTCAAATTTTGTGTTTGCTTATTTAAACCTGGTTCCTGTAGGTTTTTGTAAGACTTTTTAAATCCGCATCGTGTAGACCTATTGCACTTTAAGGTTTCCCTTTTAAAGGCTAAAAACCATTTTGATTCAGACAAACCTCTAGTATTATATTTGCAAATATTAGAGAAACCCTCATAGGCACATATTCTTATCTTGGAGTGATACTTGTGGAGAAGTTGTCTCCATTGATGTTCTAGGTGTTCTTCCGGGAGCTCTTGCTGAAGAAGAAGAATCGAAGCCCGCTTGATATTTGTTTGTCGCTGACTTTATTTATCTATTTTGTTAGGTTTCAATTTGCACATGTAGTGAAATAAGAACTGGTTTTGCCCTACGGGGATTTTTGCTGAATTTGTCCTTCTGGAATGTTTAGTTGCATGCTATATTGGTTTACTTCTTTTAATCACTTAGTTGCATGAACTAGGGTTCAAAACTTCTATAAATTTAACATTTGATTAAATAAGTTTGACTATTGAACCCTAGAGCATTCTCAACTTTAATTTTCATGGCCAACTCTATTAAACATAAAAACAGTCAAAAATTTAATTGAGTACGAATTGGATAAAAATCGACTATCTCGAGCCAATAAATATTATAATAAAATAAATTAATTCAATCTAAAATATACCCTAAACCCAGACCAGGCCTGGAACACCCCTACACGTGGGCAGTGTTGGGACACGGTATTGACATTTAAACGCGAAAAAAATTCAGCCCTAAGATTTTTGATCGATCATGCATTAGAAAGTGAAAAACAAGAACTAGATTTAAAGAATAATCCTAGGGTTTAAAAAAAATACAACTGCGATTTATGTTGTGATCTGTATGAGGAGAAATATATTCATAAAGATGATTATCTTCTTGCCCTACCAAAGTCTCCAAAAACATTCCTAGAAATCTCTGAACATATCGAATCTTCTAGTATATTATCCACCTAAAGTAAGCCTCGTGTGTGGGAAATATTGAAGATAAAAAGACTTGATGAAATATGAGAAAAATCACTTTCTTTATTCTCAACCCTTCACAAAAATCTGAATAGTAGTTTTATATACATCTCTAACACTCAATCATGGATCATTAACCTAAAACCCTATCTTACATCATTATAAATAGGTATAAGTCATGGGCTTATCCTTAACTGGGATTCCTGAGAGGTTCAGACGTACTATGTGGGTAATGGACTATACTAGAGACCTAAGACTGATAATTAATTTTTTTTTCCAATAAATACTCAAAAATCAAAAATTAATTTTTTTGTAATTTATTTAATTTAATTTTTTAATCGCGATTAACTTCACTAAGGGATAGGAGTTTGAGAAGGATGTTTACGGTCGTCGCAAAGTTATCTCTCAATTTCTTCTAATCGCTGTAGGAGACGAGAATTCTCTTTAAGCTGGAGGCGAGTTGCCTCCTCCTATTGTTAAATCCTTGCCTTGTATACATTGACTAGCAGGGAGATATGGTTATATCTTCGCTGCTCGTAGCTCTCCACGTAAAGCTGTTGCTCTGGTAAAACCTTGGTTTTCCCTCTTGATAAACCTCAGATCTGACCCTTAGTATATCTAAGTCAGCTCGCACATCTCGAGGTTAGATATCACTGTTTGGGTGATGAGACATCGTAACTATTCTTTTACAGAGATCTCTTTCGTAGAAAGGAAATCATTTCCCATAGAAGGCGCTAGTCGTGAGTGAAAATATTCACAATGAATGGAATCTAGAAAACAATTAAAGGAAAATGATGAAAATGACACAAACAACACAAAAATATACTTAGTTCGACAAATTGCCTATGTCCACAGAGAGGTCACTTGATTTTTATTAGTTTCTCTCAAAGTATGGAAATTACATTCCCTAAGCCCTCGGGTGTGGTCTATATTTATAGTTGTTCAAGACTATAGCGGTTTAATTGTTCAAGTAACTCTCTTGGATTTCTATTGGCTCGTGTGGTGATCCCCCAAATATTTCGTTCGAGATTTTTGTGTAACCAACTCGAGCTTTATTCAAATGCTATCTACTTTGTTATTATCCACCTGATGTATTTATCTTTTCTATTTACATATTGGGCTGGGCATGTGTCAAACGCTGTTGGGCTTGGTCGGTAGGCTTGAGTTGGGTCTAACTATGGTTTGGTCCCCACAATTGTCCCTAGAATTCCTGGCCAAATTAAAGCAAGAACTGGTGTAGAGGATTGTAATCTTCTTAAAGGCCCACTTGTGTGATCCAGTTCTAATGAATTTGTAGAGGCTAAACTTGTAAATAAGCTATAGTTGTAAGGTTACACTCATCCGAGGAGAAAGTGAAGCGCCAAAACTTACTTTGATTCTTATACCTTATAAATGTACACACTCTTTCAAACTTCATTTTTCTTCTAAACCCATCATCCAAATGTCATGTCTGTTACCTTTCTCCTACTATTAAAAGAACCAGAGCTCTCATTGTGTTCGTTTGTTTTGTAAGTTTCTTTATCTCCATATCCTTTGTTATTCTTTGTCTTAGTAGATCTTTTCTTTACCATCTCTATTTTCTTCAGTTATCATAATTTATTTTTCCGAGAATGGAAAACACACTCCAAGGTAAAAACGTAGATGATTTTAGATACACTTGGTAAAATACCGAGAGACATTTCACCGTGGAAGCTTGTGCGGATTATCCTTGAGTTCCATCGTATGTTGAGTTTCGAGCCAAAACATCCCTCTACTAAATGCCACATCTACTTTAGTTGATGTCACCATCCACCTAAACACTGTCCAATTTGAACTCAAGTAAACCACTATGGTATTGGGGGCGGTAAGACGGTTTAGTGAGCCACCTCTGTGGTGAAAATATTATGACGCATAGTGGTTAGACAAAAGGCATGTCTTGGAATTTAATGTTTATGACGTAGGACTGACTGACCCATCACGCATTTAATGTTTTTGAGGTAAAGTATGTGGGGATGTCTTTCACAGCTGTGAAGGACTGAGGCATCTCGGGAGTGGTGTGGGGGCCATTTATTTCCCTCAACCACTTCTGAGAGAGAGTTTTATTCCTAGAAATTATTGCTAGAGAGAGAATATATACATCAAAGAGAAGTTATTGCAAACCAGATATCTTACTCACCCACCATTATCATTTATTACTAAGATTTTAATAGCTAACCGCAGAACTTTCAAAGGTCATTAGTGTGTTAGATTCCTGTCAAGGTGTATCTAGGGTACTTACTTTTCTCTCCCTTTGAATGAGTCACTTTCGAGTTTCCTTTATTACTGTTTGAATTATGCACGACTGTATTTCGAGTTCAATCTGAGTGTTGATCATACAGTTTTCACTTGTATCTATTAAAGAGTTCTTGGGTTATCATTTCTTACCATACCTATTGGGATTACACCTCAACAAGTATTACCATACTCCCTGGCTACAAGGGGACTACCGTATTACTCTTGGGGTCTTATCAAAACGATCACCCAAAACCCTAGCCTTTTAGGATCTCCTGATGCTCCCACTATGACGTGGTACCACTTAAGTCGCACATGAATCGTGAATATCGATAATACTCCTACTACTGTTAGGAAATGTACTATCGATATCAGGATGTATTTCAACATGTACATGAAGTCTAGGATCACCGGTAATATGACATACCTTTTTATCATATAAGTCTAGCTTACACTTGGGCATGTAGTTTATTACATAGCCCTTTTTTAAGAATCGGTCTTGTGATGCAACTGATGTTCGTATTGTACTTAGAATTATAATATAAACTGCCTTCATAGTTGTGGCCATCCCGAGGGGGGTCGGGGTCTCCAACGGGGGCTTCCCCTTCCTTTCCTTACCTTCCGTCGTGTCCATGGGATTGCACCCTTTCTCAGGGTGATCGACCGTCGTCGATGTGATGTAATGTGTAGAGATAGACTTGCCAACCTATTTTGCACAAAATAGAAAAAATAAATGTTGCCTCTACGAGATCATGGCATCTAAGACAATAATTATGCTTCCAAAACCAAGTAGTTCAAGGGTTTGGGGATTAAGCTACGGAATGGGAAGGTGTTAGTCACCCATCCCACCCTTTTGGCCTCTCATGGGCATGTGGTAATCTTCTCCTGTTAAACTCCATGAAGTGTGTGGTTATGTGCATAATATAAATGGAGAATGGTATTGCTCAACTCGCATCATGGAAAAGGATGGAGTGATTTTATCCTTAGGAGTGTTCCTAAAATAATAATTCAAAGTATGATATAAGTGTTTCCCAATTCACAAGTTGTTATAGAAGAACGAATGCATATATAGAACAAGACACAATCAAGCAAGCATATAAATATATTAAGAATCTATGATAAAAATAAAGTAACAAATGAGAATAAGGGAGGACTCGAGTCTGGGATTTTTCTAAGACACCTATGTAGCCTAAGGGGCATCAAAGTTCATGTAGTTCGAAGATAACCTAGGGTGGGGTTTAACCCTTAAATCCAAATGGTGAATTTATCTTATATGTGTGTGTATAGATAAACATGCTTTTAGTGTGAGAGTGTGCAATAGGAATCCCTCTTGTGGAATTTATAGGTAAACCCTTTTTATCTTTATTTTGGCTTTATTCATGAAAATAAAGTAAGTACAAACACTAATAATAAAGCCTTGAAATTAAGGTGTGTCATGTAATGAAATAAAGAACTAAAGTGAAAACAAAGTGACTAATGCTTAAAAAGAGAATTTAAATATAATGGTGGAGAATTGTGCCTCCTTATGAAGACTTCAAGTGGATCTTGATTATAGATGCGTTGATCTTACGATGATATGGTGGTATGAGGAAAGGGGTGAGAATTTATTCAAAGGAGTGTGAAAAAGATGGAAGGAATGTCGGAAATGGGATTTTCAAGAGGGGAACAACTCTAAATTCGAGATAATATTCTTTGAATTAATTAGAGGGATTTTTAGGGGTTCTTTTCATAGTGAGTTGATGGCCACTATTTATAGGGCCAAGGGGGAAGCAGTATAGCAGGGTTCTTGACCTTATTATTGCTATAGAACCCCAGATACACTGTCGATAAGCAAGGTCTTAGGGATGCCATTCGACAATCTGAGGTAGGTTTTTCAAACAAGTGGTCGTGAAGCACAAATCGTAAGTCAGAATCATACACGGGGGTTAATTTTAATCCAAAAGCGCCCGTTGACCACAAGTTAAGAAATTCTCGAAGGAAAATGGATCCTTCATCTGAATCGTAAGGTTAATTTGCGTACGGGATGAACCATTGGAAAGAGAATTCAGAGCCTTTCGAGATTTCATTCAAATTTATTTGGTTCGAAGAGTTGACCAAAGTTAAATTCTCGAGAGTGCCCAATGGTCTCTAGGTTGGTACTTGAAGTATGACCTTAGGTTTATAGTGAACGAGTGACTACTATGGACCTAATGAGGTGCTTAGAGTGTCATAGGATGAGGTATATATAGAGATCCTCTCGATGGGAAATCTTGGAACAAGTGAAGGTCATCGAATTATATAAACCACATCATCGTTAGTCAATATTATGGACCTATAGTATAAGGTTGATCGATTCAGAGGGTCGAGCTCAGTTTTGAGGACCTAAGGAGATGAGGATGACGAACTCATAGGGTCGAGGTCAATTTTGAGGACCTAAGGGAAAATGATGGACAATTCAGCAAGTTGATGAGGTGTTTTGGTTAATTCCAAGGGCTAGGGTGACTAATTTAGTCGGTAGAGGTCAATGCTCAGGACCTAAGAAGAAGAAGATAACCAATTCAGTGGGTCCAGGTCAATTTTGAGGACCTAAAGTTATTTTAGGGGTGATTGATTCAGTAGTTCAAGGTTAATTTCGAGGACCTAAGGTTATGGTGGCCAATTTTGAGGTCCGAGGTTAATTCAAAGGACCTTATTTTATGAGTACCAATTCTGAAGGTCGAGGTTAATTCTAAGAACCTAAAGTTGGGACAGCCAATTATGTGGGCCAAGATCAATTCTAAGGACGTGACCTTAAGTTATAGCGACTAATTCTAAGGGTTGAGGTCAATTTTGAGGACCTAAAATTGTAGCGATCAATTCTAAGGGCCGAGGTCAATTTTTAGTGTGGTCATCCCCGATCCTCGTAGCGCGAGCGGGCGCGCGAAGGGGAAGGATCCTTTGGGTCCACGCTTCTACAGGCGTCATTTGAGATGAGGTGTAAAAATATAGATAGATTTAGAGTCGCCAGTCTATTTTACTCAAAACAGACAAAAAAAAAGGGGGAAGCCATCCCAAAGGATGGAGTCTAAAGACATACTGGTGCATGAGAAACCAAAATGATTCGAGAAGGGTTCGGAGGCTTAGTTATGAAATGGGAAGGTGTTAGGCACCCATTCCTCCCTTTCGGTCTCTCATGGATATTTGCTATTTTCCCCCATGATATGTGTGCATGTGTATATATATAGTGGAGATAGGAATCCTCGACTTTTATCATAGAAAAGATAAAGCGAGTCATCCGTAAGAAGGTATACGAGTAATGTTACAAAGTAAGATTTACGCAATTACCCCTATGTTGATCGTTATTACAAGAAAAATGATCATTTATGTCAGTCAAAAACTGACATAAATGACCATTTATGTCAATTTTAGAAATTTTCAAAATTGACATATAAAGCCCTGACATAAATGTTCGTAAAACTGACATAAATAAAATCACATTTATCTCAATTTTTAAGAACACACATAAAAACTATGGTATTCAACATGTTTTTAATCACATTTTCATGAAAAATTGACATAAATAACATCACATTTATCTCAGGTTTAGCAATTTTATGAGAGTTTTTTCAAAACTGACATAAATGTTTATATAAAAATTTTAAAAAAAAATCATTACTCCATCAATAGACAACTATTATTTGAGGTTAAATCAACCTTGTAAATAGATAGTAATCAAAGTCATAAATATCACGAACTTGATATACATCAAGATATTTACAATAAAAAAAATATTTGTGTTAGCTACATGGTATCCAAAAGCTAGCTAATGTCTAGTTATCACCGTGATAATATCCTAAAATGGTGATGATACATCACAATATCCAAAAACTAGCATTGAGAACTACATCATAAGATCCACAATCCAAAATAACACTCAAGATAGGATGTGTCGAACATAATACTCGATCAAATTTGTTCTCAACGCTATCCAACCCAGAATGAGTAACCCTGCAATCAAATATAATCAACATTGTTTTCATCATAACACATTCATCTCAATAAATTATCATCACGACATAACAAAATATAGTTATTCGGAAGTAACTAATATATATAATCCGTAATGAACTCAATGAACTCCATTGGAACTTCAATTAGCTCATTCAACGTGTACATCACTTTATCAGGCAATCTTCTCATCTCAACCCACGACCTCAAACCTCTCCAACTCGAGTTGATCTACAAAGCAACAATTTGATTGATAAGAATAAATAACTATAAATAAAAAAGTTAATGTGAGAAATATGTATCAGACTTGTGTCTTACCACATTTGCATTTGTAACGCTTGCTCTGAAATAAATAAAGAGACCTGCCGACATAAGTAATAAGATATGTGAGAACTAAACCATCAGTATTCATGTAAAAGAAAATGAAAATTAACAATAGTGAAAATTATAAACTAAAGTAATTGTAAAGAACAAATAAATAAATGTCCCACACCAAAATTCAAGTTTTTTCACATTTTGGGTTGGGGAACTTTATAGGTGCAGGATCCACAATTCATCACACAATCTTTGAACTTAAAATTTGATAGGGGAAAAAATCTGCAAAGCTGTAATAGGAAGAAAAAAATCTGCAAATTAGCAAGTGTGCTAGTGTGTACGTGTAACAAAGTGAGGGAGAGATAGGGGAAACATAAGGACCTAAATTACTTGATGAATGAAGCAACAATGGGTTTCCACCTATTGCTGCCTCACCCACCCCCATGCTGCTGCCTCCCCCCACACCACCCACACACACATGTTGCTTCCCATCATCCCCACCCCCTGCTGTTGCCTCTCCACCCACCTTAATATTTCCATGTCCACGTTTCAAAATGATTCAAAATAATATGCTTGCGTGTGTGACAGATCTGTGTGCCATAGATCTGCATGTGTGTGTGTACGTGTATGTGTGTGTGTGTGCATGCGAGGGAGGAGATATGGGTGTGCGAGAGTGATTTGTGTGTGTGCATGTGTGTGCGTGAGTGAGGAGATCAATGTGTGAGACAGATCTGTGTGTGTGCGTGGGCGTGAGTGATCGTGTGTGGGTGCGAGATTACCTGTACGGGTAGGGTAGGAGGGGCGGAGGTGGGGAAGCGGCGGGTAGGAGATTCAAATAATACTAAAATTACCAACAACGATGATTCAAAGAATACCAACCCTACAATCAAAGCACTAAAATTTGATGTCAAACAATAAAGAAAACAAATTTAATCACATAACCTATAAAAAAATTCAACTATCTTTAAAATGTTGGAAATAAACCTCATGACCACAAAAGGGGATCTTTGTTGCTTTAGCAGTGGTAGCTTGGTTCGGTGACGCAACTTATGTGTGGAACAATTATCCTGGGGTCCTCGTACCTTGTTTCTGATCATCATTGAGAAGTTATAATTGCAAAAAATTTGTTTTTTGCCCTTAAATTTAGAGTTGCCGAGATAGAGGAAGTCAGCACTCTAGGTAAATTTTTACCAGGTCAGTGGGCTAAAAATTCAATGTAACAGACCCAAAGAGCAATCGAGGAGAAGAAATTCGAGTCGTCAGCCTTCGGTTTTCTCAGCTCCAGCTGCCCCCACCCATCCCCACCTACTCCTTCCCCCACCCCACCTGCTACTTCCCCCCATGCCCAGCTATTGCACATCACCCCCACCTGCTGCTGCCCGCACCACCACCACGACGCCCACCTAATGCTTTGCGTACCCCCTGCAACACGACAAATCCCAATAATAGCTCAAATGAATTTATTGTAGATAAGTCTAACAACAATATGAAATTTCTAAACATAATACAAAAGAGAGAGCTATTGAGAAGAATTTAATTACCACTATGGAGATGAATTTAATTACCACCAATCAAACAAAATACAAAAGAGTAGTTTGGGATTTTAAAAAAATTTTACTCATATATGTATCCAAGTCACCATGTACCTTGCTTATTTAAACCCAACTATTTAATTACCACTATGGAGCGAGAACATGAGCAAGAAACCTCACAACACCTTTTCTCTCTATAATAGAGAAATACGGAACTAAGAAATCAAACACATACCTTTAGATCTTACAAATTGAAGCCAAAACTTGAAAGCCTTACCCAAGTATCCTCTGCAACACAATACATGCACAATACACACAGATATATTCAAGAAGTTATGAACTACGCTTGTGCGTCTTAATAATGGATTCAGTATATATATATATATATATTTAAATTGGTTGTAAAAAATCTTAGATTGAAGCTATGAACAACGAAAATTTCCAAACTATGTAATCACAAAACGGGGAAAAGTTTCAAAGTTTGCAATTCTTGAATATAACACAATCTGGAGAAAAAAATCACCCCACCATATATATAAACAACCATCTATAAATATCAAAAGATGTAGAGTTAACTATTATTAGCCTAGTATTAACCTCTTGAAACCATAAGGAACTTTATATTAACCTCTTAATACCAGAGGTGAGGTGGTAGTTGATTCGAAGTGAACGATTGTTTAATAAGCTTCTTCTGCGATATAAAAGCATGGAAACCAAATTGGTAAGGACCTGCAATTTAAACAACAAAGAGAGATGAAAATATGTCAACACTAGCATACTAGTGCCCATTTCAATAAGCTTCATAGCATAACACTTTTGGAAGGAGCAAACTCCCTACTAATAAATGTCCAGTATTTCCTATTAATATATGAACAATGTTTGATATACATCATGTTAAATTCATTTGGCAATGCCTTTTCTTTAGGTATTGCCTCTGAGACACAATGATGCAACATGAATACACCCGTGATGTGTAGAGCCCGAGTGAAAAACATTTACATTCATGCCAAATTAATGTACCATGATTAATCACACGTGGGTCTCTTTTATTTTCCAGAAAATGTTTCTATGAGTTACTTGCAAAATTTCTAAAGCTGGATGTGGTATTTTGCAATTTACCCTCTTGTATATTACTTTGGAGCTTATATATCCTCAAAAAACATCAACAAAGAAGAGAAGATTACCTCCCAAAACCAGCAAATGTGCGCAGACCCATATAAATGGTTAAAGCAAGCCATATTCCAACAAAATCATTACTTTTAGAAAGAACAAACAGGGATGCAATGCTCAATACAGCCACTAGAACCTGAAGAAAACAAGACCTTTTACTATATGTAAAAATTACATGGGCTATAGAAGGAAAAATGAATATAATTAAACATTTTGTTTATTTCCTTTTTGAGGTCTATTAATATCTTACCATAGAATACGCAGAGTAGGTGAAATCAGATGTTCCAAAGTTAACACCGTAAAAAACAAAGGCTATGGAATTGAGAGGTTGTGTAGCTGTAACAAACTAATTATCCAATAAAAAGAGAGCCATTGTTAGATTCCTTAAATACTGTAGAAGTTTATTTCTTAAGAAAAAAAATTCTATTTGCTTGTAAGTGGAAGAAACATCGGGACGCCAATAGTTATGATGTGAAGAACAGTTTTTTCCTTTGAAAAGATTCCAGATCCAAATTGCAAACCAATTCCTACAGCAAGAGCGAGCCCCATACCCAATACAAATCCCATCTACAAATTAGCACCTCATTATTATAGGCTTTTACATTTCTGATGGAAGCTAAAATCATAGTATTAACATTGATGCTTAATATAGAGGTTGTAACATTTAATCACCGCAGAAAAAAGACGAAATCAAAATATAGTATTGAAGCATTGATTGTTAAACGACAAGTAAATAGCTAGCCTTTTTAACAAGGAGTGGCGAAGTCAATATTCATTGTCTTGGTAAAATTTGTGAAGAAATTGACTAAATTAAATACTATAAAAAATGTAAGGGGTCATTATTTAAAAAAATGCAGAAGTTAGGAGAAGCCATGGTCCCCTCCAAAAACGGCTGGTTTCATCCCTGTAATAGCAAGTGAGAAATAATATTAATCATACAAAACACACCTGTAATACTCGTGTCCCGACGGCAGTGGCCTTCTTATAGTCCTTTTCAGCAAATGCACAAGCAAGGATTGCCTAGACGAGTAGGAGGAAAACACACACGCATTTATCATTGAAGAAACATATAACTCGAAAATGAAAAGTAATATTTCTTAACTAGTTATTCCTATAAATTATTATATGGAAAGAGGTGTTTACCTGTCCAGCAATGGCCAAACCGTCGGTAAGAAGTGCTGATGCCATCCAAACTTGTAAACAAGTCTGAAATGCAGCCATTGTTGCCGGACCCAGCCTTGCAGCCATTGACGCAGCTAAAGTCACATAGATTTTACTGTCTGGAAGAAATGTAACATGGTCTAACTAATGACGAAACAAAATTCACACGATTTACTCCAAATTGTATCAGTAAGGGCTTAATAAGTATGCAGGATTCTAAGAAGCACAAAGCTAAGTGGTGTTCAATACTATATAAAAAAATATTAGCAAGATAGTTTTGTGAAATCCCACTCGTTTCTGAGAGGGACTTTTAACCTTTAAAACATAATTTGTTGGTACAAGAAAAGACAAATCAGAAATTGAAGTACTGAAGTCAGTGTGAAAATATGATCAATGGAAGATCAAGTTCTAATGAAAAGACTATGGATTACTGAAGTGTATGTATGTACATCGAAAGGTCTATAGTAACTAAATATTTATGAACACAAAAAAGGGAAAATAAAGTGTTCAAATCACATACTTGAGGTTGATCAGTCTCATGAAGCAGATGCTTGAGAGTCCAATTTCTTCTTATCCTACAAAAAAAATGACAGCTCTTTATATGTATTAGTTGGTGGATGGTCAACAATGTAAATAGATTCCACTATGAACATATATAGAATTGCAATAAAGTTGATGAACCCCCTTTTTCAAAAAGTTTATGTGATAACGTTGAACAAACTATGAAGTGGAAAATTATACCCACATCCTTCTTGAAACCTATCATCATAGTGGATACTCCCATAATCACGAACAAAACAATGGTATATATATATATATATATATATATATATATATATATATATATATATATATATATATATATATGTGTGTGTGTGTGTGTGTGTGTGTGTGTGTGTGTGTGTGTGTGTGTGTGTGTGTGTGTGCTCTAAACTAGATGACTGCCGTGCACATAAGTGAGGACTTTTAGAAGCCTATAATCCTATGGATTGGGTTGATACTTATCTACATCTTCAATACTCAATCCTCGAACGAAGTATGAAGAGAGCAAAATTTGGAAACCAAAAGAAAATTGGCAAACAAATGTAATAATATGTTACGGAACTATTAAAACTAAGCAATAACAGTACAAGCCTTTTTTTCATATGAAAATGGTAGTATGTTGCAAAATGTTTTTTTCTACTTTAGCATAACATATAATATAATCACATCAAATAGGCTTGTTTTAGAAGTAAAAATGTTATCATAGAAGAAACCATACATATAAATTTCGTCAGTGATTCGTCGTATGACAAGCTAGATTGAATGGAATTGGTGGGTTCGGAAATCAGCCATTATCAATTTGATCAACCATCCACTTATTAGTTGATTCTATGAAGTGAGTTCCATCACAGTTAACCAGAATCTACCTTGCAATCACAATCTCTTTACCATTTATCCTTCTTAGTGCCACATTTAATGAATCTTTTATATTTATATTTTCGTCCATGGCGACAGCAAGCTAAAAAAGGTTCGTAAATCCTTAATGATATTGGAAAACTGGACTAGAACATCTGGAGCATAATCCTTAGCTTATCCATTGGACATGTTAAGTTTGTTACCTGAGTAGTATCATTTTGACCAATATCGAAGGTGTAAAGGCCACAAGAAAAGTAATCCTCTTTGGGAAACAAATCTCGAAACAACCCTCCTTATTTACGTAATAAGTGAGATCTTTTGTGAAAATCAGAGTATTGAATGTACTGCACGTCTAGTGAAAGTGGACTGTAACCACTCTGGTACATGGTTCTATTTTGGGGTCTGATTTTCAAAGCAGTAGAGGCAAACTTGGCACTATGGCTGAAATTTGAACCAATTGAGTTCGGAAATACACTCAGGTAAGGTAATTCTAAGAGGTAAAGTAATTATAAGCTGTGTTATGAAATCAATGATGAGACATACATTAGCATAGCATTGGCAGGGGCATGAAATAAGGTTTGTCCGTTAGGCGAAGGATCTTACCCAAAAGATGTTGAGATACCACCAGTGTTGGAATTTGAGTCACCAAAGTTTAACACGCCTGGGGAATCACACTTGTTTGAACATATGGGGGAGCTCGGTAAGAATGTGAGTGTAATTGAAAGGAAATATATATGAAGTCTTAAGTTGTAAGATTCCATAAATGAATGGATTATTTTGAGACAGAAGTGTTGGGAAAAAGAATGAGGGGATGGTTGTATATAATATAACAAAACAAGCTCTGTTGCAAAATGTTTAGTATAAGTAGGAAGAACTAAATTAATAGTCATGTATAATGCATTAGAATTATCAATGAAGAGCACAAATGGTGGATTCAAAACAACTTGATCAATATAATAAATAAAAGTCATTAGATTTCAGTGATAAGAGCAAAAAGAGCATTGGATTTATACTTTTATCTAGACAGAGTAGTAGATTACTTTTTGAAGCAGAGGAAATTAAATTTTCACCTAGAAATATACAGTAGCCAATTATGTAGCGACGAGTATCGGTACAATTTGTTCGAGAAGCCATAGAATAGAACATTGTATAACTGAAGACCAAGATAACTGTAAGGACATTTTTCTCATGTCCGGAATGTTTCATTTATTTATGTCGTACGCCGCTACATTTGGCACGTCTCCTCACGATCTCACATGACGGCCTCTATCCGAATTCCAGTAATCAAGCATGCATTATCTCCACTAATATGTCCCTCATCTGCATCAACGACTTCACGTTCCTTGATTGTAGGCTCGTAATGCAAGTGGAACGCAAGAGAAGTCAAATCAGTGAAACAAGGCATGATAGGGATGTTCAAGGGAATATTGGTAATTTTACAGCCACCGTCCAGAGGACCGGTCAACTGGAAAGTTGAAAATCTTGCCACAACAAAGATACTGGAAGAAATGGCACCTCAATTCGAGCTACGGTGAACAAGTTATGGCCCGTTGAAAATGGAGATATGTTCATTGAAAAGTCTGGAAATTTTTCTAAGTGTTTAAAGCCTTTTTCCAGCACACTTTCCCGAACCCAGACCCAAACCGGTTCGGGGGGCGAACCGGTTCGCATGGGTACCCGAACCAGTTCAGGGTACCTGTACGCTGGATAGAATTTCAGCATTTTAAGATCGTGGGTCTCTTCATGTATTTCCCTATAAATACCAACTTCGGGAGAGTTGTTTTGCAAGACTTTAGGAGACGAATTTGAGAGTCCAAATACACCTAGTCTTCATATTTTTGAGTCGCAAGACTCATGTTTTGATTCACACATCCTTGCCAATCCTTTGTGAATCCTTTTACAACCCAAGAACACAACTTTGGTTTGTTCAACCCTTGTGGAGGAGACCATTCTTCTTCTTCATTGCATCCCTACTAGAAAGGGATAATTCCAGCCGCAACTACAGAATCCGATACCCGAGGGTAATTCTTAGTCAACTTGTATTTTCATTGTAATCCGATTGTAAGCCGTTTTCTTACAAATTATAGTGAAAATAAATGGTTTTGCCCCTGAGGCGGATTTTTCCTTAATTGCATGTGTTTGAATGTTCCTGAGTAGATTATCAATTTATTCAATCACATACTGCTTCATGTTTAGGGTTTGTTTGTGTTAAAAGGGTTTTATATATAACTTGATCATTTGAACGCGAGCACACACTTTTCAAATTGGTATTAGAGCAGGTTACGCTAATCTATCACGTATTCCAATTTTCCGCAAAATTTTTCTAAGATATCAATTTTCTGAAAAAATTGATTTTTGAAAAAGTGCGTGTTCAAATGGAGAAGTCATATTATAAAATGCCTGTTTTTAACGGGACAAATTATGCTTATTGGAAAGCCCGTATGAGGTCGACTTTAAAAGCCATTGATGAACGTGTATGGATTTTGGTTGAACGAGGGTGGACTCCTCCCACCGTGACAGTTGATAATGTGACCAACTTGAAACCTGACATTTCTTGGACTGATGAAGAAATTAAATGGTCATCTTTTAATTCTAAGGGTCTAAGTGCTATTTCTGGGTCTGTCACACCTGATGAGTTCAAACGCATAATGACGTGTACCACGTCAAAAGAGGCATGGGATGTTTTACAACTCACCAATGAAGGAACTAATGCTGTGAAAGAGTCTAAGTTGCAAAACTTGACAACTCAATTTGAAACAATCACCATGCATGATTCTGAATGCTTTGATGAATTTTATGCTAGACTTTCTGACATTGTGAATACTAGTTTTAATCTTGGTGAACATATTCCGAATGCTAGAGTTGTTAAAAAGATTCTTCGTTCTTTGCCTAAGCGTTTTATCCCTAAAGTCACTGTGCTAAATTCTATGGGTAATTTAAATACGCTAAAATTGGAAGAACTTGTAGGAGATTTGCAAAATTATGAAATTGATATGTTCCCTAAAAATGTTAAATCTAAAGATAAGGGAATTGCTCTTAAAGCCCAAGAGAGAAGGAGTGAGGGGCTAGCTAGAAAGAGGGTAGAGTCATCTAGAATGAGAGAGACTGACACGTCAGATTCCGAGTGCGATTTTGATTTAGATGATTTGGCTCTTTTTGCAAAAAATTTCAAGAGGATTCTCAAATTTAAGAAAAATGGCAATTTTAAAGATAAAAAGAAATTTAAGAAAAATAAGTTTGAAAAGAAAAATGAAAAAGTTTCCAAAAATCCTCCTCTGAAAGAAAGTGAGAGATGTTTTGAGTGTGATGGTAGGGGTCATAGATCTTTTGAGTGTGCCAATCGTCTGAATAGAGAGAAAGGGAAAGTTGTTCTTAATGCTACCCTTAGTGACGATAGTGAGGTCGAGACGGTGGATTCTGGAGATGAGTCACCGCATGAGTGTAACTTCACCGCATTCATGGCCAGCCAAGTGAGCACTCCTAGTTCTCCTCACGACGTTGAGGATGATTCTTCACAAGGACACCTCGATAGTGAGAGCGATGTGAGTGAGGGGGAGGATGACACAAGCGAGCACTACACCAAAATGGGCAAATTGTCACCTTTCAGCCGGCCAGCCTTGTCAAGGTCATTGACCGTGACAAAAAAACACGCGTTTTATGTCACGGTCATTGACCTTGACACGACCGTGACAACGAATTGTCACGGTCAATGACCGTGACAATTCGTGTCACGATCAATGACCTTGACACGACCGTGACAACTTTTCCAGCAAAATCACTTTCCCCCTTCTTTTTTCCCTCCCACCGTTCCCTCCCTCTCTCTCTCTCTCTCTCTCGACTCGACGCTGCTCTCTCTCTCTCTCTCTCTCTCAGGTCCAATTTCTCTCTCTCTCTCTCTTCCATTTATATATAGATTTGTTTGTATATTTATGTGTGTATGTGTATATATATATGTGTGTGTGTATGTGTGTGCGTGTGTGGGGGGTGGGGCGGGATGGTGCAGGGTGGGGGAGGGGGTGGTGGAGGGGGGCAGGGGGTGGGGCGGGGTGGGGGAGGAGGCGGTGGAGGGGGCAGGGGTGGGGTGGGGTGGGATGCAGTGTGTGTATGTGTGTGGTGGTGTGTTTTGGGGGAGTGGGGGAGGGGGTGGTGGAGGGGGGCAGGGGGTGGGGTAGAGTGGTGTGTGTGTGTGTGTGTGGTGGTGTGTGGTGGGGGAGGGGGTGGTGGAGGGGGGGAGGGGGAGGGGGTGGGGTGGGGTGGGGTGGGTGTGTGTGTGTGTGTGGTGGTGTGTGTGGTGGTGTGTGGTGGGGGTGGGGCGGGATGGGGCAAGGTGGGGGAGGGGGTAGTGGAGGGGGGAGGGGGTGGAGTGGGGTGGGCACACCTACGCCACACACACACGCACACCTACGCCCCTACGCACACACGCACACCTACGCCACACACACGCACCTAGGCTTGAATATTAAAATATTTGAATATTATTTACATTCAAAATAAATAATTGATAATAGTTGGATAATAATTGGATAATAATTGTTTTTATACCTATAGAACAACTTAGATAGTGTGTGTGTGTGTGTGTGTATGTGGTCAATACATGAATTTCTTTTTGTATTTGAATTATCCCATGAATTTATTTTTGTATTTGAATTATCCCATGAATTTATTTGTGTATTTGAATTAACCCATTATATGAAACATACTTGAAATTTAATATAGTGCCCATAGATACTAGCATTCTAGTTCTTATGCGTACGCATTCAATAACCCTTAGACCCGTTCGAGAGTCATTACCCCTGTAATGAGATCTCTCGAATTGTCCCGTTTGGACAGTTTGAGACTGTATAATTTTTGTATAATATTCTTATTGGCTTAAAGTTGTTACTTTTGGACGAAGTTCTGCAGTCGTATCTTAATGTTCTCTGGGTACATACTAGATTGACAAATGTGACTGTTATTTTAATTGACCAATTGAAATAACACTCACACCTGCCAATCTACGTCGTGTACTTGGAGAACTAAGGGGATATGCTGTCGAATTTTTTTCAAATCGTAACAATGTGCATGAGCTGTTAAGTATATTACAGAAAAATGCATTCTTGAATGGGATAGGACCACATACCCTTTAATAGGATAATTAAATGATGGGATAATTAAAAAAAACATACTATAAATCTAAGTTTTGTTTACCTTTAATAGGTGTTTAGTTGTGGTAGCTGTGATGGGATATCCGAAATACAAAGAGTGGATGGGTGAGACTAATAGAATGGGGGATGTGTTTCGCAGAGGTGCTAACGAATTTGTGAAATATGCAAAGAGATGTCGTAATGATGAAGAGTTTCCGTGTCCGTGTGCTAGGTGTAAGAATGGTAAGGTGTTTGAGTGGAAAACAGTTGAACTACATTTGTTAAGATCGGGTATGCAAGATAGTTATCGATTTTGGAGTTTTCACGGTGAATTGAAAGTTCCTTTTGTCCCTGACCAACCTTCACAACATCCTTCAACAAGTAGAATAGATGAATAAGGGGACGACGTAGATCATAATATGTTAGAGGATTTAGTTGATGATGCGTACGGAGTTTATGAAGCTGAGGAGAATGAGGTTACTGATGATGTAGAAGATTCAAGTGCTCGTGAAGATAACACGATAAAACTTGACGATGACTACCAAAGTTTAAAATTTAATGCGACCCAACCGTTATACTCTGGCTGTGAGAAAGATCAAACAACTTTACATGCCATGGTTGGTTTGCACAGTTTGAAGACGCAGTACGGATTGTCTGGCAATAGCGTCACGGGAATTCTGAAATGGGTGAAGGGCTTATTACCCAAGGTGAATACACTTCCAAATAGCTATCCTGTTATGAAGAACAGTTTGAAAGGTTTGGGAATGAAGTATAAATCGATTCATGCTTGTGTGTATGACTGCATACTATACCGAAAGGAGTATGAAAATCTCGATCGTTGTCCGGTATGCGATGAACCTAGATATGTCCAATCTACTAGTAAGGAAGGCACAAGATCAAAAGTTCCTCAAAAAGTATTGAAATATTTTCCCGTTGGGCCTAGATTAAAGCGATTTTTCACAGTACCATGGATTGCAGAGGCAATGACTTGGCATGCTAGGGCAGAAGTAGGGGGTAATATCATGCGTCATCCTATTGATTCTACTGCTTGGCGGAGGATGAATTATGAGTATCCCGATTTTGCTCGAGAACAACGCAACATTCGTTTGGCTATATCAACAGATGGTTTCAATCCATTTGGAAATCTAAGCACCAATCAGAGTGTATGGCTAGTGATCCTAGCCCCACTCAACCTCCCTCCTTCACAGTGTATGAGACCTGAATTTTCGATGATGGCTTTATTGATACCTGGGCCAAAGGCACCAAGTGAAGATAGTAGGGGAAGGACAATAATTCCCCCTGGTGCGTTTACTTTGACGAGTGAGGAAAGGAAGGTGCTTCTAGACACAATATATAATTTGAAGGGCCCATCTACTTTTTCGTCCAACTTGCAAAGGATTATGAATTATGCTACTCATGATTTACATAAGTGTAAGTCGCACGATTGGCATGTGATCATGCAATTGGTTCCTCTATTGTTTAAGCACTGTTTCTCCAAGCACAAGGATTTGCGTAGGGCTATGATGCAAATTAGTATTACCTTCTCCCTCTTGTGTGAGAAGGTAGTGAATCGAGAACACATAGTGGCCGCAAAATTGGCTGTGAACGAAGCGATTTGTGTATTGGAGAAGTACTTTCCCCCAGCATTCTTTGACATAAGTGTTCACTTGTTGGTACACCTATGCGACGAGGCACTTCTTTGTGGTCCAGTTAGATATCGGTGGATGTATCCGTTTTAAAGATTGATGAAAGTTTTTAGAGATTACGTCAAGAATACGCGATACATTGCAGGATCAATTGCAGAGGAATACATCACCGTGGAGTCATCAATATATACTCGGGAATATATGACTGACTCTACCAGCGTTGATGACACTGATGAATTCCTCGATGATGGTGGAAATGATGGGAAAACGAGTGAAATTAACGAGTTTGCAACATGAACAAGTAGCTCGTTATCTATTTGACACACATGAAGATGTCGAAGAATGGAAAAAGTAAGTTTCGAATATTATAATGTTTAACATTATTTTAGATTATTTTATACATGATTAATTTTGTAATATGCAGTAAATATGAAGCCTGTGAGAAAAATAGAAGACGAAAAACAGTGGTACAATCAGACAGTGAATTTAGGCTATGGTTGACACAAGAGGTAATTACAATGAAAACAGTCGTTATATAACATTACATTACACTCATATTTTACCACTAATATAATTAATTTATCTATATTCTCAGCTCCTAAAGATGGGTGATGCGACATCAAGGCTTGCTCGTCTAGCCACTGGACCCTTGTTCGTGGCACAAGAGTACAAAAAATATCGATTGAACGGTTACATTTTCGGCGCTAAAGTGTACGAGGAAAGTACAAATGTACAGAACTCGGGTATTTCATACAAGGCTCTTACTTTCTTTCGAGCAAGCGCAAAAGATAAAAACCTCGTTGAAGTTGAAATGACTTACTATGGTGTAATTCAAAATATATTTGAATTGGATTATATAAGCTTCAAAGAGGTTGTATTTTACTGTGAATGGGTAAGAGTTGAGGATAAAAATGCTTCTAAAGTTGATCCTGTCACCAATTTGATCATGGTTGACTTGTCCAAGTTGAAGAGCAACGACCACGTGAGCGATGAGCCGTTTGTTTGTGCATTTCAAAAGGTTAAGCAAGTGTTTTACTCGGAGTATATCAACAACGAGCCGTGATCAATTGTCCAACACGCGCCAAGGCGTCTAAATAGTAGTGTGGATGACTTGGCTGCTCCTACCGAATATCAATCCATTTTTTATGATAACCCGAATTTGAAACAATTTTTCAATTTGTAATAATTATTTCAATTTGTACCGAAACATCCATTTTTAATGCTTTTACTTGATCTGCACTTTATCATTTTCACTCTTGTGTAGTGTGCGTGTGTGGAGAGGAGATTAATACATAAATATTCCAACTACATCTAAGTTTTGTTTATACTAATCCATGAATATACGCTTCTTACCTTTAATAGGTGATTAGTACATAGTTATTTGGGGTGTCCTATTTGTGGAGAGGAAACTGAATCTCTTCGTCTATCCGAACACTAAGAAATGCCATAATCCTATGGAGCGATGCTCTGCAAATTCCTCCCAACCGTTACGTAGCCAAACATCACCGGTTGAAGTTGTCAATTCCACTTTCCATACCCCACCACTTTCCATACCCCATTCAAAGGTGGAGTTGACAACTTCAACTGCTGATTTTTGGCTACACAACGGTTGGAAGGAATTTGCAACGCATACCTCCATAGGATTATGGTATTTCTTAGTGTTTAGATATGAAGAGAATTATAATTGACACGATTGCCCGGGGTACATTAGTTGGAAGGAGGTGCCATATGAGCTCAAGTTAGCTGTTTGAGTGACACTACAGGTAATGTATTTATATTTATATGTCAATTTCGATTTCGATTTCAATTACAATTTATATTTATCTATATTTGAGGGGCGGATACTAATTTTACTTTATTTCAATTCAGGGGACAGGGAGTGGCCCTAAGGGTAGGCCACATATGCTCTATACTTATGTGGCTACTCGGACGAGAAGGGAAGGATAAGGAGGTGTTCCCGAGCGTCGCGGTACAAAATCTCTTTTCCATGCAAATAGTTTGTAGATTTGAGATAAAATGATGGTGATGTTGTTTCTTTTTAAATAGTTTCTTATTTGAATATATATTTGCATTATCTTTAGTTTGTTCGGATATATGATGTGTGGAACAGGTACAACGTTGCTATAACAGGTACAAATATACTGCTGGGCAGTGGCAGTGGCCATACTGCCCAGCAGTTTTTTTTTAATTCTGCCCAGAATTGTCACGCTCATTGACCGTGACAAGTCCCTGACAATTTTGTCACGGCCTTGTCACGGTCAATGACCGTGACAATTTTTTTACTAAGGGTCACGGCTTTGTCACGGTCAATGACCGTGACAAACGTGTCACGGTCATTGACCTTGACACGACCGTGACACAAAACGCGAGTTTTATGTCAAGGTCAATGACCGTGACACAACCGTGACAAAAAAAGTTGTCTCGCCTCGAAATGTCACGGTCATTGACCTTGACAAGGTGAATTTGTCAAGGTCAATGACCTTGACAAATGGGCAGATTTGGTGTAGTGGAGAGCGAGAGTGATATACAACGCGCCTACGCTGAGTTATATTCTGAGTCATTTAAAACTAAAAAGCATAACAAAGCGTTAGTTCTTAAGATCACCTGCTTAGAGGAAGATTTAAAGAAAGCAAGAGAAAGAGAGTTCTCCACTTGCACCGCCCTGAGAGAGAGAGATTCTACATGTGTCGAGAATGAGAATTTGTTTAGAGAGAGAGAGTGTGTTTTAGAGAAAGAGAGAGGGGACTTGATTAAGCAAGTGGCTAGTCTTACGAGTCAGCTCCATTCCTTCGTGGAGACTCGGAAGAAACTTGAAGCCCTTGTTGCCCAGCTGACTCATGATCTTGAGAAAGCACGGGAATTCAAGGTACAAATCGAGGACAAATCTGGGAAGATGGTAAAGATGCTCCTCGGCCCCGCTTTAGGTTTTGGTGATCATCAAGGAAATGGATATGATGGTGCCTCCATGTCCCAAATTGCACCTGGACAAGTTCCTGAGTTTACTACAACTCCTTATGGTCACCGTCAAAAACCTCGAAGGAGAGTTCGACCAAGAAAAGCAAACCAAGGTCCGCCTTTGACTGTGATCTTTTGTACTTATTGCAAAAGAAAAGGCCACCTTAGGGAAACTTGCTATAGCATAGGTCGGACACGAGGTACTACTGCTCCACCACGTCATACTGATGAGTTTTCTAGTCTGAGAGAGCGAGTTGAGTTCTTAGCTGCCACGACTCAAAGTTTAATGGAAGAATTTCGACGGATCTCTTTGTCGTTAGTGAATGCTTCTCACATTCCAGCTAAAATTAACAACAACAAAGGCAAACAAAAGGTCATCTCGACTTGGGTCCCTAAGAAAGATAAAAAAGCTTTTGTTGTTCATGTTGCTCTCAAAGCACATACTACCTCTCAGTGGTATTTTGATAGTGGGTGCTCCAGACACATGACAGGTGATGCCTCATTTTTTACTACTCTTGAGGACTATCAAGATGGCAGATTCACCTTTGGAGATGGGAGTAAGTCTAGCATTATAGGACGAGGTACTATCGAGTTACCTGGTTTTCCTAAGCTAGAAAATGTTTTGTACGTCAAAGGTTTGAAAGCAAACCTTCTCAGCATTAGCCATCTGTACGACACTGACCTTGCAGTAAAGTTTGATCGGGACGCGTGTAAAGTCTACAATCAAACCGGTAAACTATTTATGCAAGGGGTGAGGACCGAGGATAATTGCTATGGGACTGAGCCCACATCCTCACTTGTCTGCAACAGCGCCACGATCACTCCTATGGATCTGTGGCACCAACGTCTAGGTCACGTGAATGTTAGAGATCTTAATCGTTTATCTAAAAAGGACCTAGTAATGGCTTACCATCTATTGGAAAGTCAACTTCAATCGTTTATGGACCCTGTCAGTTGGGAAAACAAATTCGTAGTTCTCATAGGAAGTTTCATTCCATTACCACCTCTCGTGTTATGGAGTTGATTCACATGGATCTTATGGGTCCCACTCGTACTGAGAGTCTAGGTGGTAAGAGGTACATCCTCGTGATGGTAGATGATTTCTCCAGGTACTCCATTGTAGGTTTTCTAAGAGAGAAATCCGATGCTGTAGATTTCTTAACGACTAAGTTTCGTGTCCTGCAAAATCAACACGGTGTCACTATTAACAGAATACGTAGTGACAACGACACTGAATTTAAGGAAGCAAAGGTGGATTTGTACTGTGATAGCCTTGGGATCAAACATGAGTTTTCTGCTGTGAGAACTCCTCAGCAAAATGGGATTGTTGAGAGAAAGAATAGAACGATCCAAGAGATGGCTAGATCTATGCTTCTAGTTCGTAAAGTTTCTAGGAGATTTTCGACAGAGGCAGTGTCTACTGCATGCCACACGGTGAATAGGGTTTATTTGCGTCCACACACACTACAGACACCTTATGAGTTGTGGACCGGCAAGAAGCCCAACCTGGCGTATTTTCGTGTTTTTGGGATTAAATGCTACATCCTACGGGATAGAGAGAAATTAGGAAAGTTCGACTCCCGGAGCGACGAGGGAATATTTCTAGGATATTCATCGAATAGTAGAGCATATCGGGTATTTAACCTGAAGAACTCTAGGGTTATGGAATCAATAAACGTTACCGTTCAAGATGACAAACCTTCGACGGTTATTGATCCTGACTTTAAGTGTTAGGATAAGGATTGTTCTGACAGTGATTTACCTGTTCCTCTCTCACACTCTGTGGATCCTACTCCTGTGTTAGGGGACACACCTGCTTGGGTTCGCAAGAGTCATGACCCTTCTGCCATTGTTGGTGATCCCACTCTAGGGGTCAAGACTCTTGCTCAGCTAGAGAACGTTGTTAGCCATCTTTGCTACACGTCCAAAGTCGAGACCAAGAACCATAAAGAAGCACTCAAGGATGAACACTGGATATCTGCTATGCAGGATGAGTTGCTTCAGTTTAAAAAGAATAATGTCTGGGAATTAGTCCCCCGACCTAGTGAGACTAATGTGATAGGTACCCGGTGGATTTTCAAGATCAAAATGGATGAAGATGGTACCATAATCAGAAATAAGGCTAGGTTGGTCGCTCAAGGCTACACACATATAGAGGATGTAGACTTTGGGGAGACATTTGCTCCTATTGTGAGGCTTGAGTCCGTCCGTCTTCTGCTCGCCATCGCATGTCATCTGCGCTTCAAGGTGTATCAGATGGATGTCAAGAGTGCCTTTTTGAATGGCATTCTACAAGAGGAGGTTTATGTGGAACAACCAAAAGGGTTTGAAGACCCTCAGCACCCTGAGCACGTCTACTATCTGAGGAAAGCCTTGTATGGTTTGAAGCAAGCACCCCGTGCTTGGTACGAGATGCTTACTTCCTATCTCTTAGCTCGTGGCTTCAAGACAGGGGGTGTAGATATGACGTTGTTCGTCAGGAGAGATGACGGTGCTATTTTGGTTACCCAGGTCTATGTGGACGACATAGTCTTTGGATCCACATGCTCATCACTTTGAGGAGGAGATGAAAAGTGAGTTTGAAATGAGCATGGTTGGTGAGCTTACATTATTCCTTGGTCTCCAGGTTCGTCAGCTAGAGGATGGGATGTTCATCTCCCAATCCATGTATGCTAGAGACCTAGTGAAGAAATTTGGTTTAGACTCCGCTAAGCATGCCCGTACACCTATGAGTACCACTACCAAGCTTATTAAAGACACTTCAGGCAAGGACGTAGAGCAAACCTTATATCGGAGTATGATAGGTAGTCTTCTCTACTTGACTGCCAGTCGTCCCGACATCGCCTTTAGTGTTGGAGTCTGTGCGCGATATCAGGCATCCCCAAAAGAGTCACATTTACTTGCTCTAAAACGTATTATTAAATACGTAAGTGGGACTCTCTCATACGGGATTTGGTATTCCTTTAATACCGATCACCGTCTGTCCGCATATTCGGATGCCGATTGGTCTAGGGATGTAGATGGATGTAGGAGCACTTCTGGTGGGTGTTTCTATTTTGGTTATGCTCTTGTCTCCTGGATGAGCAAGAAGCAAAATTCCATCTCTTTGTCCACTGCGGAGGCTGAGTACATAGCCGCCGAGAGTTGTTGCACCCAACTCTTGTGGATGATGCAAATGCTAGAGGATTATAGGATATCACAGGACACCATGACCATTTCATGTGATAACACGAGCACGATACACATATCCCGCAATCCAGTTCAGCATTCGCGCACAAAACACATTAGGATACGTGAGCACTTTATACGTTAGTTAGTTGAAGAGAAAGTCGTATCCCTGAATTTTGTTCCCACCGACCGTCAGTTAGCCGATATTTTCACGAAACCTTTAGATGCCCTTAGATTTGAGAGTCTTAGGAAATCTTTAGGGATTTGCACAATTGACTGAGGGGTTGGTCTATATCTAGAATAGGATGCTCCTTCATGTTCATATCATATGCTTCCTATTGCTAGTCTGTTTTATATGTACCATTGCTTAGTTGTACAGCTTTGTTTTATCCTTGTTGCTTTTTATATTTCTTTTGAAAAATACAAAAAGATTTTCCTTTAAGAAAAGTTTTGAGAAAAAGCACAAAAAGATTTTATTTTGATAATATTTTTTGAAAAAGGCTAAAAAGATTTTTCTGTTTTTTTCACCTTTTATGGATGAGCTTTAAAGTTAGCCAAGTCACAACTTCATTCCATATATCCATGTGACTGTTTGATAGAGATTTGAGAGGCTACATCATTTCTTCCATGTGCTTTACATTGATTGGAGTCTTTGAGATGTAATTAGTGATATCTTCCTACATGTTTGACTCCTATTTCCTTTATTGCACACATGCACGGCTATATTTGATTATTTCACTTATCTATCTCATGTTGACTGGCGTGTTTTCATCTCAATCATGTCTATACAATGTACAATATGCGATAAAAATTGACAAGATTGGAATGCATGTAACAACCGTTTTGGTGAGACTGTGTGTTTTTGTATAACGGGGAGGGGCTGTGAAAGGTAATCATCTATCCTTTGAGCAAAAGCCACCGTTAAAAAGGACCTAAAAATTGAGGAATTTTAATATCCGAGGTCCAAAGAGGTTAAAAGAGCCCAAAAAAATTTATAGGCAATAAAAAGCAATTCATGCCAAATATGGGCCACTTAGGTTTCACCATCAATTCTCCAAAGTTTGAGAATTTAGAATGCCTCTATTCAAAATTATATCTGAGGGATTTTGGTTAGAGAATCTTTAAACGGGTTTGCACTTCCTTGAAAGTCCTGAAAAAGCATAAAATCATTTTGGACGTTATTGGTGTGAAAATCATTTTGAGCTTTGATTTGTTGATTTGATTGAGTCAATATCTTATACTGTCACTCTTTCACACCAAAGGAAGCATTTGAGTTCATTCGCTAGGAATATCCAATATTCATCGTGCACATATGTCATGTTTGTATGCATTGATTTTCCTATCAAATTTGATCACACCACTTCATTTACGCTATCATCGACTTGGTTGTATCTGTTTATTCATGGTGTGTTTTTATCCTAGTGACACCCCGCACTTGCTTATTTGATTTATTACTCTAATTTGTCTATTTGGGGACATCATAAAAAGGGGGAGAAAGAATTATCATATTATGGGGGAGTTTGAATTTTGGGGGAGCTTTTGAGATGTTGCTTATGTTTTTATCATATATTGATATCCATGTTATCTCATTTCAAACTCGATATGTCACGTGGTATTTGCTTTGTCTCATGTGCGTAGGTATGAAGATTGCAGATCTATATGTTGCACACCCTGATGAGAAAAGTTTTGAGATTCCTGAAGAATTGAAGAACAAACGATGAAGACTATTCATTTGTACCTTTTCCAGTTTTGGGTTCATGGCAGGGTAGATTTGTATAGGCAATTTCATATTTTATAATTTGGATTTTTATGTATGTACCGACATAGACATAGGGGGAGATTTGTAAGGACATTTTTCTCATGTCCGAAATGTTTCATTTATTTATGTCGTACGCCGCTACGTTTGGCACGTCTCCTCACGATATCACATGACGGCCTCTATCCGAATTTCGGGAATCAAGCATGCATTATCTCCACTAATATGTCCCTCATCTGCATCAACGACTTCACGTTCCTTGATTGTAGGCTCGTAATGCAAGTGGAACGCAAGAATAGTCAAATCAGTGAAACAAGGCATGATAGGGATGTTCAAGGGCATATTGGTAATTTTACAGCCACCGTACGGAGGACAGGTCAACTGGAAAGTTGAAAAGCTTGCCGTAAAAAAGATACTGGAAGAAACGGCACCTCAATCGGAGCTACGGTGAACAAGTTATGGCCCGTTGAAAATGGAGATATGTTCATTGAAAAGTCTGGAAATTTTTCTAAGTGTTTAAAGCCTTTTTCCAGCACACTTTCCCGAACCCAGACCCAAACCGGTTCAGGGGGCGAACCGATTCACATAGGTACCCGAACCGGTTCGAGGAACCTGTACGCTGGATAGAATTTCAGCATTTTAAGATCGTGGGTCTCTTCATGTATTTCCCTATAAATACCAACTTCGGGAGAGTTGTTTTGCAAGACTTTAGGAGACGAATTTGAGAGTCCAAATACACCTAGTCTTCATATTTTTGAGTCCCAAGACTCATGTTTTGATTCACACATCCTTGCCAGTCCTTTGTGAATCCTTTTGCAACCCAAGAACACAACTTTGGTTTGTTCAACCCTTGTGGAGGAGACCGTTCTTCTTCTTCATTGCATCCCTACTGGAAAGAGATAATTCCCGCCGCGACTACAGAATTCGATACCCGAGGGTAATTCTTAGTCAACTTGTATTTTCATTGTAATCCGATTGTAAGACGTTTTCTTACAAATTATAGTGAAAATAAATGGTTTTGCCCTTGAGGGGAATTTTTCCTTAATTGCATGTGTTTGAATGTTCCTGAGTAGATTATCAATTTATTCAATCACATACTGCTTCATGTTTAGGGTTTGTTTGTGTTAAAAGGGTTTTATATATAACTTGATCATTTGAACGCGAGCACACACTCTTCAATAACTACTGCCTTTAACATTCAAAGTATAAGCCTAAACTCTTGAAAACATATATGAGTAGGGCCATGCATAAATGACATAGAGAGTTAACTGCATATGTTAATTACGACCGATTTAAGTGAAGTTAAAAGTGTTCCAATTAAGGACCAAAACTTATTAGATTAATATAGAAGGACGAAAGTATTTGTCACTTTTAACTAACCTTTCTTGAAGGTAAATGGAATTGGCAAGGTAGATGGGAGACACACATTGATAATCCGAGTGCATGGGATATTTCCTAAAACAACTGTGTTTGTCCCTGTGATATGCAACATAATCTTGAAGATTAAAACTCTAACCAGAATTATTTGATATGGTGTTAGACATATATTAATCTCATCAAACAATCATATACTCTCTCAGTCTCAGATTAAGAGCCACTATATGAAAGTCAACTTTTTGAAAGAAATTTACTAATTTGAATATAATCAATTGATAAGATCAAAAGTTAGTTAGTTATTGCATAAGTTTGGTAAATCGATTTCAAAACGCAACTCATAAACTGAGATGCTTTAAAAGGAAAATGCATAATTTGAGAATCATTTGAAGTTAGACTACAAGCCATTGGTACCCATGCAACCTCGAGATATAAACCTTAGAATCCGTTTGCTACTTAACTAATAATGAAAAAAAATATTTTTTGACTCACCCCCTCTTACAAATTATGATATATAAGATAACACTGTTATTGGAATTACAAGAATAAAGGTTATCTCAAATATAGCATTAGAAAAGTGCGATAAGCTAAAGAAAAAAAAATATTAAATTTGAGTAAACCAGGAAATTGACTTTAATAGAGACTGGAGTATATAGAAAATCAGTTATATGGTGCCTCAAAGTCTATCCCATATTTTTTTTCAAGTTGGATTATTGGGGCTACTTATTCAAATAAACTGGTATGGTCTGCACTTTTAAAGTCAATTTCCTGGTATGGATATTTCTCTATTAATTCAGCTTGGAATCAAATTAGACAACCCTATGTTCTTAATTGGACTAAGATTTATCTATTTATACGTGTAATAAGTCTTAATGATGCAACTCACTCTAGTTCAATTGTAGTCTCGGTCGGTAACTAAATTATTAACTTTTCTATAGAAAAAATAAATAATAAAAATAAAACTAGATCTTTGACTATTACTTGCTCTGTTGTTCTGTTCAGGTTCCGGTGGGGGGATAACTAGGCTTAGAAGTTGGAGGTGAGGCAGCGGCGGCGAGGAGGGGAGGCTAGATGGAGAGAATCAGCGCAGCAGCAATGGCGCAACAGATGCTTGAGGTTGAGGATGGATGGAGAGCAACTCGTGGTGGGTAGGTAGTAGAGGTTAAACATTGAAAGCTGCTGTCCTAAATGAATATTAGGTTATCTGTCAAGTTTTTCTAATTTAACTTATGTTCAATTTTTTTTAAAATTTTAGTTTACACCCGAAACATTATATAAGTATAAATATCTTTTTTTTTTTAAAACAGTGGGGGCTACAGCCCCCTTGGCCCTCACTTCTCCCGTCCCTGCCTATAGCCAACACCCACAGCAGCCCTGCTACATTCCTACCACAGGCCTACTGTCTGATGTCCCACCGACGTGGATCCCCACCTCTGCCAATTCACCTCGACTCTATTTCTAAACATTTTTCTTCTTAGTTTATAGTCATTCAACCACTTATCAGGTTTATGAGAGAGCTCATCGCGCCCAAACTGGTCAGCCCATGATTGACCTCCATTATTTCGTTATTGATTTTCAGTTCCCCAATCTCCAGGTGTAAAGAACGTAACTCGCTTTACTAGATTACTCTCAATAGTTATTTCACCAAGACTTATCTTTTACACAAATTGGAGGAACTTTGAATTCTGGAAGTTAGGGTCATCATTTTGAGCTAATGTATGTGCTAGCATAGGGGTCTGATCCATGGCATCTAAGCTTGGAATATTGGCACCTCTCATTTGAAATAGTGATGTAATCTATGATTGCTCATTCTGAAATTCACAATCCTAACCATTGGCACCATGTTGTTGTTCAAACGAATGAGCCCAAGCGTTAGGGACACCTTCGGTATACAATCCAATATCAAATAAAACTGTGATAAATAACACCTCTTCCAGTGAAATCAAAATTATAAATACTTGTCTGATTAGGATAAAATAACCCACAGTTTCTCTTGGACTCTAGCCTAGGCTTCCCAATTTCATTAAAAAGCAACGATATGTAGATAACAGATAACATATACGAGGAACGAATTCCCTTTTTCTGTTATAAATATTTCCTGTTTTCAAAACTGAAGATAAAGATATAAGGAGACACCGAATTCCAACACAAATCAACACAATATTCTAAGAAAGTGAAATACATTGTAATATGTGAATCACTGTGTAAAAGCATTAGACAAAATTTTAGTATCTTATCTTAAATGAGGGATAATACACCCAATATATTCATGACAAAGGGTTTTCAGATGAATGTTTGTACAAAATAAAACGCAAGCATAACAAACCAGTGAGTCACTCATTACATGAGTACGAAGTAGAGAGCAGAGTAATAAGAATGGTTTAAGGTAAAACCCTAAACCAAAACGATATGATAAAGTTGACTAGGTATTGGTACCTAACAATCCTAAACTATTACCACTACACCAAATCTGCCCATTTGTCAAGGTCATTGACCTTGACAAATTCACCTTGTCAAGGTCAATGACCGTGACATTTCGAGGCGAGACAACTTTTTTTGTCACGATCGTGTCACGGTCATTGACCTTGATAAAAAACTTGCGTTTTGTGTCACGGTCGTGTCAAGGCCAATGATCGTGACACGTTTATCACGATTTATAACCGTGACAAAGTCGTGACCCTTTTTAAAAAAATTGTCACGGTCATTGACCGTGACACGCCCGTGTCAATTTTGTCACGGACGTGTCACGGTCAATGACCGTGACAATTCTGGGCAGAATTAAAAAAACTGGTGGGCAGTATGGCCACTGCCACTGCCCAACAGTATATTTGTACCTGTTATAGCAACGTTGTACCTGTTCCAAACATCATATATCCGAACAAACTAAAGATAATTCAAATATATATTCAAATAAGAAACTATTTCAAAATAAACAACATCACCATCATTTTATCTCAAATCTACAAACTATTTGCATGGAAAAGAGATTTTGTACCGCGACGCTCGGGAACACCTCCTTATCCTTCCCTTCTCGTCCGAATAGCCACATAAGTATAGAGCATATGTGGCCTACCCTTAGGGCCACTCCCTGTCCCCTGAATTGAAATAAAGTAAAATTAGTATCCGCCCCTCAAATATAGATAAATATAAATCGTAATTGAAATCGAAATCAAAATTGACACATAAATATAAATACATTACCTGTAGTGTCACTCAAACAGCTAACTTGAGCTCATATGACACCTCCTTCCAACTAATGTACCCCGGGCAATCGTGTCAATTATAATTCTCTTCATATCTAAATACTAAGAAATACCATAATCCTATGGAGGTATGCGTTGCAAATTCCTTCCAACCGTTGTGTAGCCAAAAATTAGCAGTTGAAGTTGTCAACTCCACCTTTGAATGGGGTATGGAAAGTGGTGGGGTATGGAAAGTGGAATCGACAACTTCAACCGGTGATGTTTGGCTACATAACGGTTGGGAGGAATTTGCAGAGCATCGCTCCATAGGATTATGGAATTTCTTAGTGTTCGGATAGACGAAGAGATTCAGTCTCCTCTCCACAAATAGGACACCCCAAATAACTATGTACTAATCACCTATTAAAGGTAAGAATCGTATATTCATGTATTAGTCTAAACAAAACTTAGATGTAGTTGGAATATTTATGTATTAATCTCCTCTCCACACACGCACACTACACAAGAGTGAAAATGATAAAGTGCAGATCAAGTAAAAGCATTAAAAATGGATGTTTCGGTACAAATTGAAATAATTATTACAAATTGAAAAATTGTTTCAAATTTGGGTTATCATAAAAAATGGATTGATATTCGGTAGGAGCAGCCAAGTCATCCACACTACTATTTAGACGCCTTGGCGCATGTTGGACAATTGACCACGTCTCGTTGTTGATATACTCCGAGTAAAACACTTGCTTAACCTTTTGAAATGCACAAACAAACGGCTCATCGCTCACGTGGTCCTTGCTCTTCAACTTGGACAAGTCAACCATGATCAAATTGGTGACAGGATCAACTTTAGAAGCATTTTTATCCTCAACTCTTACCCATTCACAGTAAAATACAACCTCTTTGAATCTTATATAATCCAATTCAAATATATTTTGGATTACACCATAGTAAGTCATTTCAGCTTCAACGAGGTTTTTATCTTTCGCGCTCGCTCAAAAGAAAGTAAGAGCCTTGTATGAAATTCCCGAGTTCTGTACATTTGTACTTTCCTCGTACACTTTAGCGTCAAAAATGTAACCGTTCAATCGATATTTTTTGTACTCTTGTGCCACGAACAAGGGTCCAGTGGCTAGACGAGCAAGCCTTGATGTCGCATCACCCATCTTTAGGAGCTGAGAATATAGATAAATTAATTATATTAGTGGTAAAATTTGAGTGTAATGTAACCTTATATAACGGCTGTTTTCATTGTAATTACCTCTTGTGTCAACCATAGCCTAAATTCGCTGTCTGATTGTACCACTGTTTTTCATCTTTTATTGTTCTCACAGGCTTCATATTTACTGCATATTACAAAATTAATCATTTATAAAATAATCTAAAATAATGTTAAACATTATAATATTTGAAACTTACTTTTTCCATTCTTCGACATCTCCATGTGTGTCAAATAGATAACGAGCTACTTGTTCATGTTGCAAACTCGTTAATTTCACTCTTTTTCCCATCACATTACCACCATCATCGAGGAATTCATCAGTGTCATCAACGCTGGTAGAGTCAGTCATATATTCCCGAGTATATATTGATGACTCCACGGTGATGTATTCCTCTGCAATTGATCCTGCAATATATCGCGTATTCTTGACGTAATCTTTAAAAACTTTCATCAATCTTTAAAACGGATACATCCACCGATATCTAACTGGACCACAAAGAAGTGCCTCGTCGCATAGGTGTACCAATACGTGAACACTTATGTCAAAGAATGCTGGGGGAAAGTACTTCTCCAATACACAAATCGCTTCGTTCACAGCCAATTTTGCGGCCACTATGTGTTCTCGATTCACTACCTTCTCACACAAGAGGGAGAAGGTAATACTAATTTTCATAATAGCCCTACGCAAATCCTTGTGCATGGAGAAACGGTGCTTAAACAATAGAGGAACCAATTGCATGATCACATGCCAATCGTGGGACTTACACTTAAATCATGAGTAACATAAGTCACAATCCTTTGCAAGTTGGACGAAAAAGTAGATGGGCCCTTCAAATTATATATTGTGTCTAGAAGCACCTTCCTTTCCTCACTCGTCAAAGTAAACGCACCAGGGGGAATTATTATCCTTCCCCTACTATCTTCTTTCAACCATAGTTATGGTTTAAGTTTTAACGTTTTAAGGTCTTTTCGTGCATTTTCTCCATCCTTCGAATGACTCCCCCCAAGGCAAGTACCCACAATATGTTCAGCGAAGTTCTTCTCTGCATGCATCACATCCAATACATGGCGCATCGGGTTTTTCTTCCAATAAGGCAAGTCAAATAAAATTGACCTCCGAGACCATGCCTTTCTTATCTCAGTTTCATTCCCAGTTGGGGTCTTCTTATGCTTGACATTCTTAAATTTGGGATTCTTACCTGGCATATTTGGGCCACATTCATAAGATTTACTTTCAATTTCTGAACCCGAAAGTTGTCTCGGCGGTAGCCTATGTTCAACTCCGCCCAATAAAAAATTGGAAGCTTTCTCAAATCTGAAACTACGAGCTGGGGGTAAAAACCTCCTGTGGCAATGGTATACATTTTTTAAGCTGGAGGATAGACGAAGAGATTCAGTCTCCTCTCCACAAATAGGACACCCCAAATAACCATGTACTACACATCCGGATAATGTCCCATAAGCTGGAAAATCATGAATTGCCCACATCAACATAGCTTTCAGCGTAAACTCTTCTTTTCTAAAGGAGTCAAATGATTGCACACCCTCTTCCCACAACTCATTTAATTCTTCTACCAAAGGAGCCAGGTAGATATCAATGTCTTCACTTGGTGCCTTTGGCCCAGGTATCAATAAAGCCATCATCGAAAATTCGGGTCTCATACACTGTGAAGGAGGGAGGTTGAGTGGGGCTAGGATCACTGGCCATACACTCTGATTGGTGCTTTGATTTCCAAATGGATTGAAACCATCTGTTGATATAGCCAAACGAATGTTGCGTTGTTCTCGAACAAAATCGGGATACTCATAATTCATCCTCCGCCAGGCAGTAGAATCAATAGGATGACGCATGATATTACCCCCTACTTCTGCCCTAGCATGCCAAGTCATTGCCTCTGCAATCCATGGTACTGTGAAAAATTGCTTTAATCTAGGCCCAACGGGAAAATATTTCAATACTTTTTGAGGCACTTTTGAGCTTGTGCCTTCCTTACTAGTAGATTGGACATATCTAGGTTCATCGCATACCGGACAATGATCGAGATTTTCATACTCCTTTCGGTATAGTATGCAGTCATACACACAAGCATGATGTGACACCCCGACTAATTAAATACCGGGTAGCTACTCCTTTATAAAATTAATTCAAAATGCCAAGTTGGCTCAGTTAATAGCATCACTGTCGAAAACATTTTATTATTACTAACCACCTAGTATTTAAAAAAACCAAGTTGCCAAATTTTAATTTAAGTCTGATTAACATGCAAGAAGTAAAATGAAGAAATAGATAACACCATTCACCATGCTGAAGTAAAATGAATAACCATCACAATAGTGTAAATAAAGTCTGGAGGAAACCCCTCACTATAATCCCATAATACTTGGTTCCATTAACATAATAACGCTCTTAATTAAATAGGGTTTAATGTAACTTAGATACTCAATATGCAATATATATATATCACTATTAGTTAACTCACTATATATCTCGAAACAACACCTTAATATATTTTTACAACATTAACATGAGGATTCCCATTAATTAAATGTATATTATTCACATCATAAATATACGATACAAGCACCCCGCAATCTAAGCTATGGTGCACACATACTCTGCTATCAATCCCGGTACATCACGTACATAAGGATTACATATTCCGAATCTCTCAGGAATAGTTTACCGATAACAACATCACAAATAATGGAGGCGAACACAGTCACCATCGCATGGGTTACGCACATACCTACGCTCCCATGGTCAGCGGACTTATTAATATCACAATAAGTCTTTCTATGACCTATGTTCATCGAGGTACCAGTCTATATCCCCCCCGTAGGCACACAAGGATTAGAGGGTCCTAAGCGAATGCAACCTCCCGTGATAGCAAGTATGGTAGGTATGTCATACACACAATCCATATACCAATACTAAGTAAACACACATCTTAGTAATACCGTATTTTAATCGTAGTACATATCGCATTCTTGTACTAACTATAATTATCACAATTCGTACTATTCCGGTTTGTAATTATACGCGCCATAATTCATCCTCACATCGTAGTAGACACTCACGTCTCAACCCAAATGGTTCATTGAATATAACTCTAGTGTATAATACTCCTCTCAATAACCCAAAAGTCCCAAATCTATCCTCACATCAATAAAGGAAGGTCTTCTATATCCTCGAACAAGTTTACGGGACTCTAAAAATCAAAATAGTCCAAAAAGGATTAAACTGTCAACTCGTTAGAAGTCTCGTTCGAACAAGACTTCGAACGAGTTTGGACTGTCAGGTCGTTAGAAGTCTCGTTCGAACGAGGCTGTTCGAACGAGATCCCAGTTCGTTCGAACGAACTGACCCTTCTAACGATATCTCATTCGATCGAGATATCGAACTAAAATCCCTACTCATTAATAACGACTGGTCAACTCGTTAGAAGCTCGTTCGAACGAGTTCGTTAGAACGACCTGGGGGCTGCTTCTAACGAGCTACCAGTTTCGGCCCAGATTTTTCCCCAATTCGTTTTTCACCATTTTTACTCCTCAAACCTCTTCTAAAATTCGTTCCTAAAATATATTGAGTTCTCTAATCATCCTCAAACATGCCAAGGTGCTATACTAACATCATTAAAGGGGTTTAAAACCTTCTAAACATCCTTAAATCACAAGGTTTCTACATAAATTCCCAATTTTCTTCAAGAACATAAACCCTAGATTCTTCTCATCAAAATTTCCCAGATTTTAATCCGTTTATACATCACATAGATATGAAATCTCTGAATTAAATCTTCAAACAATGTTTCTACATGCAAACCTATCCCAAAATTTAAACAACAATCTTCCAATTTCATGGGTTTTCTTTTAACTCTTATATAAGATTGATTAACAATGTTTCTAACATGGAAAAAGCATTCACTGCATAAGGAATGTAATTTAAATCACTTGCCTTGGTTTGATTCCGGATTTGATGTTGATTTGATGAAGAATTTCTGCAGAATTTCTTCTCTCCAAGCTTCCTCTCTAATGGTGGCTTAAGGTGGCTAGGGTTTGATTTGGGGAAACTTAGAAAACCTAAATGACAACCTACGTAGCCTTCTAGGTTAATATGGGTTGGTTAATGGGCTTAATGGGTTTAATCCACATCAGATTTACATCTCTAATTTTCGTCACTTTTAATTCCTAAAAATGTAAAATTACCAAAATACCCTTTAAGTTACCGGTATGGCCTAAAAATACCCCGGGACCCAAACTATACCCCCGGCTAGTGTTTTCTGACTATCTCGACCCTTCCGGACGCGTTGGCGCACTCAAAACGACCATACAGATTATAGATTTTAAATTCACTTTTATTAACAAAATATAATACCGTGACGCGGCGGTCCCACGCGTCTCAACAAAATTTCTAAAATGCCGTATATAAATCCCACGACAAATTTTATAATACCAAGTACATATATAATCATATATGCACATGATCAAATACTAACTCGTATCACATTAGTATTTTTATCCCGGATTAATTTCCAATTAATACGCATTTAATTAATTAATCCTCAAAATAAATATAGTCAAAAGTACGGGGTATTACACATGAATCGATTTATACTTCATTCCCAAACCTTTCAAACTGTTCTTCATAACAGGATAGCTATTTGGAAGTGTATTCACCTTGGGTAATAAGCCCTTCCCTCATTTCAGAATTCCCGTCACGCTATTGCCAGACAAACCGTACTGCGTCTTCAAACTGTGCAAACCAACCATGGCATGTAAAGTTGTTTGATCTTTCTCACAGCCAGAGTATAACGGTTGGGTCGCATTAAATTTTAAACTTTGGTAGTCATCGTCAAGTTTTATCGTGTTATCTTCACGATCACTTGAATCTTCTACATCATCAGTAACCTCATTCTCCTCAGCTTCATAAACTCCGTACGCATCATCAACTAAATCCTCTAACATACTATGATCTACGTCGTCCCCTTCTTCATCTATTCTACTTGTTGAAGGATGTTGTGAAGGTTGGTCAGGGACAAAAGGAACTTTCAATTCACCGTGAAAACTCCAAAATCGATAACTATCTTGCATACCCGATCTTAACAAATGTAGTTCAACTGTTTTCCACTCAAACACCTTACCATTCTTACACCTAGCACACGGACACGGAAACTCTTCATCATTACGACATCTCTTTGCATATTTCACAAATTCGTTAGCACCTCTGCGAAACACATCCCTCATTCTATTAGTCTCACCCATCCACTCTTTGTATTTCGGATATCCCATCACAGCTACCACAACTAAACACCTATTAAAGGTAAACAAAACTTAGATTTATAGTATGTTTTTTTTAATTATCCCATCATTTAATTATCCTATTAAAGGGTATGTGGTCCTATCCCATTCAAGAATGCATTTTTCTGTAATATACTTAACAGCTCATGCACATTGTTACGATTTGAAAAAAATTCAACAGCATATCCCCTTAGTTCTCCCAGTACACGACGTAGATTGGCAGGTGTGAGTGTTATTTCAATTGGTCAATTAAAATAACAGTCACACTTGTCAATCTAGTATGTACCCAGAGAACATTAAGATACGACTGCAGAACTTCCTCCAAAAGTAACAACTTTAAGCCAATAAGAATATTATACAAAAATTATACAGTCTCAAACTGTCCAAACGGGACAATTCGAGAGATCTCATTACAGGGGTAATGACTCTCGAACGGGTCTAAGGGTTATTGAATGCGTACGCATAAGAACTAGAATGCTAGTATCTATGCGCACTATATTTAATTTCAAGTATGTTTCATATAATGGGTTAATTCAAATACAAAAATAAATTCATGGGATAATTCAAATACAAAAACAAATTCATGGGATAATTCAAATACAAAAATAAATTCATGTATTGACCACATACACACACACTATCTAAGCTGTTCTATAGGTATAGAAACAATTATTATCCAATTATTATCCAACTATTATCAATTATTTATTTTGAATGTAAATAATATTCAAAACCCCACCCACCCCCACCCCCACCCCCTCAGATTAATTCAAGACATAAGACCCTAAAGGGAATCCTATCTGCAACAAGTTCTAGTTAGTAAAGAAGACATAACAGAATATGGTGGAATCCACTACACTACAAAACCATTTAATAATATTTAAAAAATTCAAAACCATTTAATAATATTTAAGCACTAAAATTAATTTAATTTAATTTAACCTAGGAATTAATCATATTTTTATCCTATGTTTACTAATGCTAAAATTATGAAAAATGACACCACCCCCTCCCCTACCCTGCCCCACCCCGCCCCACCCCCTGCCCCCCTCCACCACCCCCTCCCCCCTCCCCCAAAACACACCACCACACACACACATACACCGCACCCCACCCCACCCCACCTCCTGCCCCCTCCACCACCCCTCCCCCACCCTGCCCCAGCCCACCCCACCCTGCCCCACCCCCCACACACGCACACACATACACACATATATATATATACACATAAACACATAAATATACAGACAAATATATATATAAATGGAAGAGAGAGAGAGAGAGAGAGAGAAATTGGACCTCAGAGAGAGAGAGAGAGAGAGAGAGAGAGAGAGAGAGAGAGAGAGAGAGAGGGAGGGAGGGAACGGTGGGAGGGAAAAAAGAAGGGGGAAAGGTTTTTTGCTGGAAAAGTTGTCACGGTCGTGTCAAGGTCATTGATCGTGACAAGAATTGTCACGGTCATTGACCGTGACAAGCCCGTGACAAAATGAATTATCACGGGCTTGTCACGGTCAAAGACCGTGACAATTAGTTGTCACGGTCGTGTCAAGGTCAATGACCGTGACATAAAACGCGTGTTTTTTTGTCACGGTCAATGACCTTGACAAGGCTGGCCGGCTGAAAGGTGGCAATTTTCCCATTTTGGTGTAGTGTACTCATACCTATATATTAGTAAAAAATGTACTCATTGTTAAAAAAAAATAATTATGAAGTGACAGAAAGATATAAGTCTTTTAATCATGGTAATAGGACTTGAATAAATAAGTCAACGATCTTTATCTAAAATGGAGGTTGACAGAAAGAACAAACAGATAACTAAAAAGTACCTTGATAATGATCGCATTGGCCTTCAAGAAAAAAGTATGAAGTGACGGAATTACTTTGGGAGCTCATCACCTTATCAGCATCCTTTAATGCAAGTTGAAAGAGAAGTTTATATATTTTAAGATTTGGTGTGGATTTAATAAGTAGAAAAGGGAATTCTTTTCACCATATGAAAATAGCAAATAAAAATATAATCCAGCATGTGTTGTGGGATCAAGCCCACTCAATTCTCTATAAAAATGAATAAGACTTAAAAGCATTTGTGAGTACTAAATCCCATTACCTAAGAGAAAAATGACTCCTCCGATGGTCTGTCCAAGATTTCTTCTTGATCTATCAAAGTATCCATTTTCTCATTGTCTATCCATTAATACCTATAGGAAGCTGAGCAAGCAAACATAATTAATTAAATTATTCATGAACATGTATGGAACCATTATCTTGACCACAACCAAAAAGAAATTTATAACAAAGTAAAATGAGTCTTTGAACATGATTCTTTAAAATCTCTACGTAACTTTTAATAAATGAGATGAAAAAACTTAAATCAGAGTTAAAATCCTTAAATATATAATTTCATCTCAAATCAAGTTTTATGTGGTAATGACAAACATGCAGCCTATGACCACGATAAGTTTTATTATCTTTGGGCTCCCTTTTTAGGCCTTTGTTCTTGTACTTGTAAACCCATATTAGTAGTCTGTACCTAAAATATGAAATGAAGAAATTTGAATTGCGAAGAAAATTACATTTTGTTATTGATCCTTTGTTGACAATCTGGTTGCAAAGTACTCATCTAATTGTATGTTTCCATCACTAGTTCTCTGGCTTGTGTAGGCCTCCAATTGTTAGAATCTATCACTTATGAAAAGCACAAAATTCAGACAATCAATAGCCATTAACAAAAATGTAAAAGAAATCTGAATTATTTATATACACTAATTTAAGGTCGATAATGAGGTGTTCTGATCGAGAAGGAAATACGTTGATGGATTTATAGAACCGTTGGTCTTTCTTTGGTTTTCAACCGAGGAAAAGTTTCAAGTGATTAAGATTTCTATAATTAATGTCTAATTTAAGTTCAGGAAGGGAAGCCTATAAGGGTTGTGTGTTAAGAAACGAGTGTGAACATATTGAACTCTATGCTTTGAAAAAAATTGGGAAACCAAACAAGCATTGGAAAACAAATGTAATAATGTATTATTGGACTAATCAAACTAAACAATAAGAGTACAAGCTTCTTTTTCAATCACTAATGCCTTTGACACACGAAGTATAAGATTAAGATTTTGAAGATCTATAAGAGTAGGGTCTGGCATAAATGATAGAAAGAGTTGACTGCATATGTTAATTCCGGTTGAGTTAAGCTAAGGTAAACGTGATCCAATTAAGGACTAAAAGTTAGTAGCCTCAACCAAATAATGAGTGGAAACAAAATGCTGAAGCTACTCTGTACGTGAAATTGATAAAGTTTGCATTGAATTGGACGAGAGCATCTTTGTTTAAGTGATAATCTTGGTCGCATATAGAAGTATTAATTCAACATCAATATGGTTTCAGACCTCTAACCACAAAATTCGATCGTATATTTGTTCCAATCATATCAAACACATCAACAAAATTTCATGCACAAATGTATACTTCATCTTATCATAAATCTATGCAATACACACTACCCATGTCACAAATCCAAAAGTCCCTAAAGGACCAAATAATTTAACCAAAAGAAACCCAAATTTCGAAAACAAATCAGTAAGCCAAAATAAGTCTCTTACTCACAATAAAGATCTAATAAAACTCTTTTACCTGGCCCATCTAGTCCACCTCCTCGATCAAGGGAAAATATGGGGTCAACCTGTGTTCCAAAAGAGAAAGAAGAAGATTCAGGAAAGTCTACAGGTACTAAAACTGTAAATAATATGAAGAAAAATAAAAAAGTTCCGAGGAAAATGAGGGTTCACAAACAAATAATGCATGTTTGATATAAACATTACCAAAAGGATAGATAAAAGAAAATAGAGAATATCACTATAACTTAGAAAAAGTTGAACAATTGTTGTCCAAAATTCTATTTGGGGGCGAATAGTGTTTAAACTTTATAAGAACTAAATGAAATGTATTAGTTCCGAAATTCGCAAACAAATAGTATGGTCATGCACGACAAGAACTCTCAAACCCGCTGAGAACGGGATATCAAACATTCATTCAGACTCCAATTGGATGAGAACTGCAAAGAAGACATATTATGATTGTAAGGATGCGATTTTAAGTTATATATTGTTCAGAATAAAAATGTGTTCGAAATTGTTGAATTGTTGAAAATTGTATATTAGTTTCCAAGAGAGAACAGCAAAGTTTGTAATGAGGGAATAACTTTCCATCTCTAATTAGTATGAAGGGAAACAAAAAGAAAAAAATTAACAAACTTTAAAATACATAGTGTGAAAAAGATATCATATAGCCTATAGAATGAAATAGTGAAGTTGGACTAAGAAGAGAGCATATAATAGGCATACCCCACTACTTACTTATAATGGTGCGAAGGTATAAAGTATAGAAATGAAATAACTCAAAATTATTGATAAAAACATAATTTGGAGCAACTAATTGAGAGAGATTACTTACAAAATAAAATCAATCAACACAACACTGAAACTATACAATCAACACCATAATCTTAGTTCATAACTTCAACGGTTCACACCCCAAGTTGTAAATGGAAATAACTTTAAGGGTCAAATTATGTTAAACACCAAACTTTGAAAAAAAGATATAATATATCTATATTCTTCAACATTAACCTCTTGATTGAGAGTTGGTATAAATATATAATATATCTGTTTTCCTAAATGTATGTCAAATAACAGGCTAGTTAAATAAAAGCTAACCCGAAGAATAATTGTTTTCTTTGTTTACGAAATAACAATTCTAGATATGTTACGAACGCATATGAATAGATAAATTAATGGTAGAGCACATCAAAATATTTCAAAACGAATTGTAACAACATATTATCCATCAATTGATAGAAAAACACACACGCCCAAACTGAGTATGATATGTGACAAGAATAGATAAAATGTTCAGTTAATTTAACATCATACCTCAGTAATGCAATTTGAGACGAGTTCAAAAAGATGAAATCACCAGTCCAAATGTTTAATCACAAAACACTGGATCAGAAACACAATAGTCATTCAGTGTATAAGAATATTCAAGAATCCAAATAATGATTTTGATAACAGACACTTGTTTGAATATATTTTTCTTCATACGCATACATATATGGAAAAATACAATCATCATAGATGTACTTATGTCCGTGCATATTGTTATATAAGCCAAGACAATGAAACCATATAATTGTTGTTCCTATATGGTGCATATTATTTCATATGAAAGATATACAAAAGTTAAGGAAATCAAACCTCTTCACTTCACAAATAAAAATTTCACTAAAAACATGAACTTTCATAAAGAAGACCACGTAATTTGATAATATAGTACCACAAACATGTGATGACCCCTTTCCAAACAAGGAGACTAACTATGAAGAATAAACTAATTCGTCAAAAAAATAACTGACATTTACTTTTAATCACATGCTCACAAAAATTCCATTCAACTAAAAGAGAAGTCATAAAAGAAAGAAAGAAAGAAAGAAAGAAAGAGTAAAACACCCATTTGGGTGTTTTCTCAAACAATAAACAAGAATGCTAGAAAATGACAACACAATATAGAAAGATAAAAATCTCAAAAAGTATGAGGCTCACTGCTACAAAAATCCAACGCTAACATGAACATGAATTTACAAAGCTAAAATTGTATTCCCATTCAATATAGAACTTATTAAGCTAAAAAAAATATCTTTAGATCTGATATATCCTACATAAAAAACATAAGTATCACAAAAACAAAAAGAATAAGATGATTCTATATAGAATTCCTAAATTCATATTAAATGGTTAAAGCTATAGTGTCATGTGAAAATCCATTATAATCAAGGCCCGTATCAAATATTGAGTGTGAAGGTTTACATCTTTTGTTTCTCCAGCTCAGACGCCTCCATGTTTGTATCAAATAAGAACAAAATTATACCAAATATAGGGAACCCCTAAATATATGAATATGTGTAATATTCTCTCTGTATGAAATTGTAGATGTAGATAAACAAAAACAAAAATCACACAAAGCAAACCATATTCAGTACTAATATCAAAAAAATTGAAGAAAACCCTTAATGTAAATGCAAGATCAAATGGAAACCCTAGGAATTAATCTTAAGGATAAATAGTGTGCCTGTCGTGGAGATGTAGGATCGCCGGTGCCGTCGCTGCTGCCTGTAGAGGTGGATTGTGCGAGAGAGATATGAGAGATGTGAAGCTACCCGCTAGAACGTGTGAGAGAGATTTTCTTTTGGGGGGGGGGGGGGAATGAGTTTTGATATGGTGCCAATTCATGGGAGCGGGAGAATGGAAAGAAAAGCCCCGCTATTTTTTTCCATTTATCTCAGTTTTTACCTCAATTCTAAAATAACTAAAATTACAAAGGAGTATATATACGTCAATTATATATAGATATGAGATAAATGGTTTTTTTTATCTCAATTTTACTTAAATTAAAATAAAAATTCACCTTCAAAGCGCAACTGACATAAATGTATATTATTTATGTCATTTTACATTTGTCTGACGTAACGTCAATTTTCCAACTGACATAAATGATACTTTTTCTTGTAGTGATAATGGAATGATAATGCATATGGGGTAATACATCACTAAGAGCAAGTATATAGAATATAAGGAAAGTGGATTTAGAGAAGATAGAAAATGAGAGAAAATGTGAGAAAAAGGACTCGAGCCTCGGGTTTTACCCCGAGACGCCTACGTAGCCTATAAAGGCATCAAAGTCCATGTCGTTCGAATACAAAATGAGGGGTGGGGTTTATCCCATAAATCTAAATGGGGGATCTCTTATTTGTGAGTGTGTGTGTGTAGAAAAAGTGTTTAGTTGTGAGAAAAGTGTGAGAAAAGTGTGAGAATCCCGATTTGGAATTTATGAGCAAACCTTCTTTTTCTTATTTTTTGGGTTTTATTTATATGAAAATAAGATATGTGCAATAATACTAAATAAAAAGTATATTATGATGTGTGAGATGAGATAATAAAAGTGCTAAGTAATAAAACAAGTTATTAAGAATTTAAGAGAATTTGGAGAGAAAGTTGAGAAAATTGGACCTTCTTAAAGATCTTGAGCTTGATCTTGAATGTTGGAGAGCATCCCTTGAACTTGGACGATGATGGAGAGTGGATAATTCACCAAGTTTGATGAAAAGTAGAAGTTAGGAAGGGATTTGGATGTTGAAATCGCGCCGCCTTCGAGAGAGGTTCTTGGGATTCGCTGAGAGCGATTTGTATCAGATATGGTCTCTCCTTGAAAATGAGGTGAAGACCTCCTTTTATAGGCCCGGGTCACTGTCGGTCGGTATAGACCTAGTCCTACCTATCGGCACCTGCCAATAGGCAGGGTTTGGAACCTGCCATTTGGCAGTGTGTTTCAGGCCTTTTTGGAAAATTGGCTGTCGAGGGCAAACCGTTGGTCAGATTTGTGCACGGGGTTGACCATTGGAAAGGTAATTTAGAGACCTTCAAAAGTCCTTTGGACCACTCCCAGGTTTGCGAGTTGACTTTAGGTCAAATATGGCTCAGAAATGTTTGTCGGTTCATTAGACGGGGAATCGTTAGGACGCAAACAGATCGTCCATCTGCGTGATAAGTCCAAATCAGGCACGGGGTGGACCGTTGGAAAGGTTGGGAGATGTACTACTACATTCTAAATAGTTTGACCCGATTTGGGGAGTTGACTTGGGTCAACAAGGCCCTGGAAGCGTTCAGTGACCTCTTGGAGTTAAACAGATCGTTCGTCCGTATGGTAAGTCAAGAGTTGACTTAGGTCAAATAGAGCCCGAGAGCGCCCGGTGGCCTTCGAATCAAGTTTCGGATGAAAATGGATCATTCGTCCGCATGGTAAGTCGGAATCATGCACGGGATGGACCGTTGGAAAGGGTATTTAGTTCCCTTCGAGGATTCATTCAGTCTCAATTGAGATGAAGAGTTTGACTTTTTGGTCAAACTGAGCCAGGGAGTGCTCGATGGCTTCTAGGTTAGTACTCAGAACATGACCTGGGTTTGTAATGATGAGGGGAGGTACTAGGGACCTTAGGAAAGTTAGGGGTGACAGAATGGGGTGTCTACAGATCCCCTCCACGGGTGAGTTTGGAACAAATAAAAACCATCGAATAGACACCACATGATGCTTTTAAGGGACTACGACCGATTCACAGGGTCGAGGCTGATTCTGAGGACCTGAGGGGTGCGCTGGGGATGGAATGATGATCAAAGGTTTAGGTCGGTTCTGAGGACCTGAAGTGGTGCTGGGGGATGACCAATTCTACGGGTCAAAGCCAAATCTGTGGGCTTAAGGTGAAGATCTAAAGATCGAGGTCAAATATTACCTAAGAGTGGTGATGACCGAGGACCGAGGTCATTTCTGACCTAAGTGATGAAAACCGAGGACCGAGGTCATATCTAACCTAACTCAGGTGACGATCCATGACTGAGTTCAATTCTTACGTAAGAGTGGTGACGACCGAGGAGTGGGGTTAATTCTGACCCAACTCAGGTGACAATCCAAGATCGAGGTCAATTCTGACCTAAGAGTGGTGACGACCGAGGACCGGGGTCAATTCTGACCCAACTCAGGTGACGATCCAAGATCGAGGTCAATTCTGACCTAAGAGTGGTGACGGCTGAGGACTGAGGTCATTTCTTACCTAACTCAGGTGACGATCAAAGACTGAGGTCAATTCTGACCTAAGAGTGGTGACGACCGAGGATCGGGGTCAATTCTGACCCAACTCAGGTAATGATCCAAGACCGAGGTCAATTTTGACCTAAGAGTGTGACGATTGAGGATCGGGATCAATTTTAATCCAACTCAGGTGACGATCCAAGACCGAGGTCAATTCTTACCTAAGAGTGGTGACGACCGAGGATTGAGGTCAATTCTGACCTAACTCAGGTGACAATCTAAGACCGAGGTCAATTCTAACCTAAGAATGGTGATGACCAAGGACCGAGGTCAATTCTGACCTAACTCAGGTGACGATCCAAGAATGTGGTCAATTCTGACCTAAGAGTGATGACGACTGAGGACTAGGGTCAATTCTGACCCAACACAGGTAACGATACAAGACCAAGGTCAATTCTGACTTAAGAGTGGTGTCAATAGAGGACAGGGGTCAATTTTGACCCAACTCAAGTGACGATCCAAGACCGAGGTCAATTATGACCTAAGAGTGCTGACGACCAAAGACCGAGGTTAATTCTGACCTAACTCAGGTGACAATCCAAGACCGAGGTCAATTCTGACCTAAGAGTGGTGACGACCGAGGACCGAGGTCAATTCTGACCTAACTCAGGTGACGATCCAAGACCGAGGTCAATTCTGACCTAAGAGTGGATAAAAATTGGATTTGATTCCGCTGGAGAAGGTGCCTTGTGATTTTGATCTGAGCTGGGGAGTTGATAGTTTGGGAAGCCTTTGTTTCTTTAGGAGACCTCGCAGAGGGGGGACAACATATTTTGGTGTTGTAATAATTCCGCTAGGGAAGTGATCAGGTGATCCTTAGAGATTATCTGGGGCTTTATCGGGAGGAGATTCACTTGGTTTTTAAGGATTTCGCTGGGAAAGAGGGGTTTGGCTTGAGGGAATACAAATTTTTCCTGGAGAAAAGGCTCTAAATCCTTCCTGGGATTTTTAGCAATTTTCTGAGAATTTTTCGGGGCTTTTTGTTATTTTCTAGGAATTTCTATACGAAATTTAAAGGGGGTACCGATCGGCATGGTATGAGGGGTGTCATTTGGCCGTGGCACAGACTTTTGGGATACCTTGGGAAGGTAAAGAGTCAGTGTCGATCGGTATGGTGGGGGGAAGTGCCGATCGGCATGACGCTTGGCATCCAATATAAAAGGGGTGAATCCCTTCATTTTTTTACAGCTTCTTTCTCTCTTTCTGCGACTTCTCTGCAAATTGTTCTAGCATTCCAATCTTCAATAAATGGTCGCTTTTGTGAGCAATACAGTCCACAGGGAGTGGTTGCCCGTTGATTACTGGGCGAATGTGGAGTGGAGGGCCAGGGCGCCTCTTGATTTGGGGAATGAGAACTCATTTGATGCGTTTGAGCCTGTTGTGGATGATCGGACCTTACTGCGGGAGCCGTCTCATCATCACTCTTCGAGAGTGACTCCTGGTGATTATGTAAGTACCTGACCTTTGGCATTCTTTTTTGGTGATTTTTCTTTCTTTCTTGACTTCTGATGAGATTTTTCCTTTTTGACAGTCTGATATTTTCTTGAAGAACATGCACGCCCGTGGTACGACGGGGCTCAGGAATGTTTGGGAGCATCTCCCACCTGTGGTGCGTTGGGTGGTATCCTCAGCGGGTTTTGGGAGGTTGACATCTGTGCTGGATGAGACGCCTCGTTCTACGGCGGTCCTGTGCGTTTTGGGAGAGATGTGGTGGAATACTACCCATACCTTACATTTTGACTTCAAGGAGATGACTGTGACTCCCATAGACGTGCAATAGTTATTGGGGCTAGATTGTGACGGAGAGCAGATAGAGGTGGATCGCTCTTTACAGGTGAGACCGGAGGCAGTTCGTGCGGCACTTGGTGATGTAGGGAGGATAGTTTATGGGGATTCTATCCGTCTGTCCCTGCTGAAGGATGTTCTATTGGGCAGGGTGATTGATGTGGAGGATGGTCTGTAAGTGAGGCAGATGGCCCGGTTATTCATTTTGCTGGTGTTAGGAGGTTTCATGGTGGCATCGAGCGGCGACGTCGTCCATTTGTGGTTCTTGTCGTACCTAAGGATGTTTTCGAACATCCCTTTCTATGATTGGGGGAGTCTGACTTTGGCGACACTTTACTCTTCTATGGATGCATTCAGTCGGCGGTTCTGTAGTTTGCGCATTTCTTTTCATGCACTCGCATTTTCCTTATGCATATCTTTTTTCTTTTTGAGTTCAGACGTGGTTCTTAGACGGTGATTGGGTGCAATACCCCACTAATCTCTTGGAAGGATAACACTATTGGGTACTTCTGTCAATTGTATCGATGGCATAAGGCCAATCGGCAGTCGAAAGGATCTCTCTCCCTGGAGGCGGTGCGTCAGGTCTTGAATGACCTGACCACTGCTAGGGTAAGACTCTTTCCATTTTAGTCTTGGTTTTTGCACCTTCTGATCTTGTATTGATTTATGCCTTCTTGGATATTTTCAGGTGACCTTTTATCCCTGGGGGACAACCATTCAGGATGCGGGGGTGATTAGGGTGAACGCACGAATGAGGCATTTGCTGGCGCATGAGTTTGGACATTCTTGGTATCTAGGGGAGAGGGTGGTTCGCCAGATTGCTGAGGAGGAGGTGGTGGTGCCACCTGCGTAGCCTCCTACGTCTATGAGGTAGGAGCGACTGCTGTCGGAGGATGAGAAGATCTCGGCGATGATCGGTGAGTCCTACTTGTAATACACCGATACGGCTGCACCGTATGACTATATGGACTTTGTGACAAGATGGTTGATGGCGCCTAGCATATATGATGCCCTGCCTTTCCCTCTGGCGGGTTCGAGTCGAGCGGTGGGATCTTCCCACAGCGGCGGTGGTCCGTCGGCATCTGCGGCGGCGATGACTTCAGAGGTTCCTTTTGTGCAGTTGCATACCCCTTCATACAATATTCGGTGGGCTGATTGAGGGATGGTGCCTATGTTGCACCGTCCTCATGCGATGGATCCGGAGGAGTTGGTTTGACAGAGGAGGTCCTTCGACCTGGGGTATACCTTTCTATTCTTATCTTTCTTTCTTTTCTGTTCTGGTCATCTCTACCTTAATACTGATTTTTCCTTTTCTTGCAGCAAGTTCGAGTGTCAACCACTTGGCTAAGGGACATCCGAGACTGGATATCCTCGGTGACTGACCATATTCGGGATGCAGTTCATGTTCCTTCTTGCTTGGTGTTGTCTGCCTCATCCGGAGAGGACTCAGGCTCGGGTAGTGGTGGTGCGTCTTCTTGCCATAGGGGGAAGAGAGTACGTCGCAGGGGTGGAAGATCTTAGTATGAGAGAGAGAGAGAGAGAATGTGGGTTCGGGCTGAGTCCCATTGTTTTTTCTTTTTCTTTTTATTTCTTGCAAAAATGATGTAACACAGAAAACGCATATATGCAATGAAAATGGAGTTTTTTTATTAGCTTGTATTAATGATGAATGCATGCATGCACATGCGCTTTTTACTTTGCTGCTGAGACCGTAAAAAGATTATTTTTGGAATTTTTGAAGGAAAATTTTTAATTAAAAAGGGGAAATTTTATAAGGAGAAAAAGGGATTTTGAAATTCTGTTAAGAATATCAATTTATTTTTATTGAGTTTTCTGATTTGACAAAAGAGGAAAAAAGGGAAATTTCTAAAAATGGGGGGTTGCCGATCGGTAAGCACCCTGACCTGCCTATCGGCAGTTCAGTCCAGTCCCATCAATTCAAAGCTTTGATTGGTACCCTCTTAAGCCTTTTGCTCTTTGTGGGGTAGGATTCCCTTCGATTTCTACAGGGATTATGTCTTTTATGAGGGTTCTCAAGTATAAAAAGGGGTAAGGGTGGAGTGTTTTCATCACACCTTTGCATTTTTACCTACTTGCCCATTATTTCTTAGCCTTGCAAGATGGCTCTCCCTGGTAGCATTGAGTTTACTAATTACCTCAAAGCCTTGGAAGTAATGTGCTCTTATAATATCGATTATGATGCTTTTAACATGCGTCGAGTTTCCCTGTGGCGCAATCGGCCTCTTGAGTGGAACGTGCTGATGGCAGCGGTATAATTCTGGTACCTCGAAGAGGACGTGTTCCTCTTTGGGTTGGATGAAGTTTGTCCTACCTACGAGAAATTTTCTGCCATGCTGGGTGTAAATCCTAGTGTTGCTGCGGCTTTGCCCGAATTTTTTCGTTCTCCTAGGAATTTATTGGCCGGGCATCTTCATATTTCTCCTTCGGTGGCCAGATCCTTAGTTACTGGAGGAATGATCTCCCTCCCGAAGGTGCTGCAGTCCATGAATTTACGGGAAGTAGGTGATGCTGGTTATGCTAGAGACATTGTTCTGGGTCTGGTTTCAAAATTATTGATGGTGACTGGGGAACTGCTGGTGGACCCGCAACTTATAGCCATTACTTCGTGGATATCATACCGTCGCAATCCTATGGCGGTGATACTGGTGGAGACCCTGAATGGCCTGGATGCCTGGAGAGAAGGTCATTCTGATTTTTTGAGGGGTAGCCCCGTGATGTTATTCATGTGTATCTGAAAGACTCCGCTTGGTGGTCCCTCCAGAGTATCCTTTGCCGGCTTTACCCAACTTCTTTTCGCGCTACTTCATCAGCGTTGGCTTGTATGTAGAGAGCTGGGAGAATTGGCTTGTGGAGTATGGGGCTCGTGGTCTGTATTGGTCAGTGCCTTGGTGGGGGCAACTGCAGCCTGTTATGGAGCTAGGAGAGTATTCATATGTGCGGCTGGTTTGTCTCAGGCAGACCTTCTTCTATTTCCCTTGGTGACTTCTGCGCCAATTTGGTTGGGCTAAGGTCGTTCCACCTCGGATCTCAAATTTCTTTTTGATAGAAGATTTAACTCAGTGCCTGCGTCTGTTTCTTGGATCTCTGTGGGAAAATCGGCGTCCGTCGACTCCTCCCTCCCAGTCTGTCGAGAAAGTTTGGCATGTCCCCAAAGATTATATGAAGTGGTTGTGGAGGAAAGTAGTCAGCAAGATGTTGGCAGTGGAGACTGGACAAAGATGGTTTGTTTTATATAACACCATGGAAGGGGATTTTGTGGTCTTTTCGAAGCTAGTTAAGGCTCATCGGTCCATGGAGTGTTTATGGCACTCTATTCAGGCAGTAGAAACTTAGGGAATTCAGGATGTAAATGATGAGGGTGAAGGCTCCTCTGGTAGCTGTGGGTAGGACTCTTGGAGATTTTATTTGTGTAATAGGGAATAGATGTGGGGATTTTATTTGGCTTTTTATGGCAGTGGGGGGAAGGGATTTATCCGTTCCTTTTCTTATGTAATCCGTACTGTAATTTCTTATTAATGAAATAAATAAGTTTCTGATCATTGAGATGTGCCTTTCGATTAATTTTGTATTTTGAATATACAGATTTCTAAGGCATACATAATCCTTTTGTTCAAGTATATTTTAGAATGAACAGTCGTTCTCGGAGGTAAGAAAAGAATGGTATTTTGTGAAAAAGAAAGGGTCGCACTCATGTGAGGTGTATGAGTTGCCTACCTACCTCTGGGGTTTAAAAAAGTTTTTTATCTGTTTGAAAATAGTTTTTGCAGAGGATCAGGCCCACATAGTTCTAGGTAGAGAGAAATGAAGAGTTTTTTTTTAAAATAGAAGGGGGATGAGAAGAGTCATAGCGCGCCGAGATTTTGGACTAGGGGTAGAATTTTTTGAGACGGTCCAGGTTGAATGGACGATCCATCTCTTCTCCATCTAGGTCAGTGAGCATGGCGGCACCGCCGGATAAGATTTTCTTCATAATGTAGGGGCCGCTCCAATGGGCTTGAATTTCCCTCTAGGGTCCCAGATGGGTTCTATTATCTCTTTCAGGGCTAAATCCCCTCCCAGACACTGCGGTCCTTGACTCTCTTGTTGAATGATCTCGCTATCCGGCGATGGTACCCCTGTATGTGGTAAATATCTTTTAATCTCCTTTCATCTAGGAGGGATAGCTCATCGAGACGTCTTTGGCACTAATCTTCTTCATCAACTTTGCTTTCGAGCATGATGCATAACGAGGGTACTTCCAGCTCCACATACAGGGGTACAAAAGGGAGAACGGGATCCGATCGGCCCAATCCTTACAACTTTCGATCATCTTGTTGATGATAGCGTTGAGGTTCTTGTTGGCGTATTCAACTGAACCATTGGTCGGAGGTCGGTAGGGAGAAGATTTGTGTCTATGAATCTTGTACTCGTTGATTAATTTTATGACTTCTTCTTCGAAATGCAACCCGTTATCTGACACTAGCTTGTGCGGGACCCCATATCGGCAGATAATATTCTTCTTGAGGAATTTGACCAGTTTCTTGGCGTTCAACACTGTCTATGACTCAGCTTCGACCCATTTGGTGAAGTAATCAATGGCGACTAGGATGAATTCATGTCCGTTTGAAGCCTTTGGTGTAACCTTCCCTATGATGTCGACACCTCAGGTGGAGAATGGCCAGGGAGAGGTCATGTTGTATAATTCTCACGGAGGTAGGTGTTGAAGATTGGAGAATTGTTGGCATTTGAGGCATCTCCGAACATAGGCGGTACAGTCTTGGGTCATGGTGGTCCAGTAGTAGCCCTGTCGAATGATGTTCTTAGAAAGCATGCGACCATTCATGTGGGGTTCGCATTCCTCGCTTTGGATTCTCTGCATTATCTTCTCAATCTCAGCTCCTACAATACAGTGTAGATGAGTTCGATCGAAGTTCATCTTGAGTAAAGCTTTATGACAGATGATGTACTGGGTGGCCAGTCTTTGAAGGGTTGTTCCATCTTGCTTGTTGGAACCCTCGGGATACCTACCATGTTTGAGTAGGCACCATATATCATGGTACCAACAATCGGCTATTTCAGGATCTTCGGTGGAGACAAGCTCAATATGGTAGAAATGGGTCAATTTGTCTTGATTTTGAATTAGGAAGGGGGCCATTATTATTCCTTCGGGCATATCGACCATGGAGGCCAAGGTAGCAAGAGCATCAGCTAGGTTATTCTTTGCTCGAGGTAGGTAATGGAAGGTCATATCTCAGAATCGGGAGGCTAACTCTTCTAAGTGGGCATGGAAGGGTTGGAGCTTTTTGTCCTTGACTTTCTACTTTCTGAGCACTTGACCGATGATGAGGGCAGAATCCCCGTAGACATCAAGGTATTGAATACCTTCCTTGAGAGCAACTTTGAGGCCTACTGTGCATGCCTCGTATTCCTTCATGTTATTGGTGCAAGGGAAATCCAATTTGATGGCCATGGGAGTGTGGGAGTCATCCGGGGCAATCAGTAGTATCCCAATGACATATCCCTTTTTGTTGGCAGCACCATTAAAGAACATTTTCCATCGAAGGAGGTCTTGAGCTGTGTAGAGGATATTTTCATCTGGTAATCAGCGAGGTAGTCAGAGATGGCTCTTCCTTTAACAGCTTTCTGTGTGACATACATGATATCGAACTCGGTTAGGAGCATCAACCATCGGTCCATTCGACTGGATAAGGCGAGTTTCTCAAGCAGGTATTTTATGAGATCCATTCGGGATACAAGTTTGATGGGGAAGGAGAGCATGTAGTGTCATAACTTTTGGGTGACCCAGACAAGTGCGACACACACCTTTTCTAAGGCAGTGTAGTTAACCTCATACCCGACCAATTTATGACTGGCATAATAGATGGCTCTTTCTTTATGGGAGTCCTCAAGGTATTGGGCTAGCAAAGCCCCAGCTGCAATGTCGGTTATGGTTAGGTATAGGAGCAAAGGGAGACCAGGCTGTGGTGGCATCAGGACCGAAGGTTGGGTCAGGTATTTCTTATTTCCGTCAAATGCTTCTTGGCAGGCCTCATTCCAAACCTTAGTTGAATCCTTTCGGAGGAGCTTGAAGATCGGTTCATAGATGGAGGTTAGCTGGCTGATGAACTGGATGATATATTTCAATTTCCCAAGAAAACCTCGGACTTCTTTCTCTGTTCAGGGTGGTGGCATCTCAAGTATGGCCTTCAGCTTGGCAGGATCTGCTTCTATCCCCTTCTCACTGACCATGAATCCTAAGAGTTTTACTTTTGTAATGTCGAAGACACATTTCTATGGATTGAGTCTCATCTGATATCGTCGCAATCGTTCGAAGAACTTTCGAAGAGCGGGAACATGACCTTCTCTAGTTTTGGACTTGATAATCATATTACCCACATAAACCTTGACTTATTTGTGAATTAGATCATGCAGGATGGTTGTGGCAGCCCTTTGGTAGGGAGTCCCAACATTCTTGAGACCAAATGGCATAATGGTGTAGCAAAAGGTTCCCCATGGGGTGATGAATGTGATTTTTTCTTGGTGGTCAGGGTGCATCTTGATTTGGTTGTATCCGGCAAACCCGTCGACAAATGACTTGAGAGCATAACTGGCTGTGTTATCCATGATCATGTTGATATTGGGTAGCGGATAATCATCCTTTGGATAAGATTTGTTTAAATCTCGGTAGTCTACACACATTCGAACCTTCCCTCCATATTTCAGCACAGGTACTATGTTGGCTATCTATGTGGGATATTCGATCACACCGATGAAGCCCACGTTCAACTGTTTGGCCACCTCTTCTTTAACCTTGAGCGACCATTCGGTGCGGAGTTTTCTCAATTTTTGTTTAATCGGCTTATAATCTGGGAGAGTGGGAACATCATGCAGAGCTATTTTAGGATCAATGCTGGGCATATCATCATAGGACCACGCAAAGACATCCACGAACTCCTTCAGTAATTCTTCGAGTTGTGCGCGCTCATGCTAGTAAAGGGTGGCCCCTATCCTAATCTCGTGCAGTTGGCTACTAGAACTAAGATTAATAACAACAGTATCTTCTTCATTAACTTGAACGCGGTTATGTTGTTTATTATTAACCTTATTTAGATCAGTTAAGAATTGTTCATTTGCAAAATAATCATCATCAAAAGTTTTATTAGAATCCAAGTAGTTAATGTAAGGCACAACAAGATACTCAAAATCTTCGTTTATTTCATTGATAGGAAAAACAGCATTGAGAACCTTATCAAAAGAGGACTCGTTTACATTTGAACAAGGATAAAAAATAGAAGAAGAAATAGGATAAACATTGGGGTTAGGGGAGATTTCAAGAGATAGAACTGGCATCGCATGCCAGCTGAGGAGGGGTGTATCAGCAGCTTTAATCAGATGGGATGGATCCATTGATGTAGTGCCTGAATCAACCATGCAGAGTGTCAGCCCCAGTGTCTGTAAGTTGAAGGAATCTTCAGAATCACTTTCCTCAGTCTCTTCGATATCTTTGATGAGTGGTTGTATGCGGTGTTGGAAACTTTAAGCCCATGGGTAGTTATTTTGGAAAAATATCTCCATTCCAGGCTTCATCTTCTTGTCTATGTGGTCGTACCATGGTTCTGGAAAACCGCAAAAGGGGAAATCTTCGCCTTCTTTGATGAATCGTCCATTCAAGGAGTCTCTTGAGATAGTTGGGATGTAGTATAATCTTCTCTTTGGTAAAGACTGGTGGATCATTCTGAGCTCTCGTTCTGATGGTTGATATCGCAAGCCGCAAGGAGGGAAATCTTTCTTCAGTTCGATGGGCTCAAGTATCCCTTGCTGCCTTTACCCTAGCCCCAGTCCGGACATGAAGTGCATATTTATAGACATCTGAATCACATTGACATTGCCATGAGGATCATATTGTGTACAAACCCTTTCTTTGAAATCGTCCCCTACCGGGAGTAAGAGTGGCTCAACTCGGAATCCTAATAGGAGCATATCATTTTACCCGTGTTATATCTCAAGAATTGGACTGCTGGTGCTTGCACCCTCGACATTTTCGTCATCGCCCAAAATGGTGATGACTCCCCCGTCGGTAAAGAACTTCAATTTTTGATTAAGTGAGGAAGACACACCCTTGATACTATGGAGCTAGGGTCATCCGATCAATCGGTCGAAACAAGCTGGGATGTCTATGACTTGGAATTCAACGATAGGGTTTATAGGGCCAATCCCTATTACAACTTTTATGGATCCCATCACCTCCCGACGGGTATTATTGCAGGTACAACGATGGAGGTTGGAGCGAGGTCTCTTTCTTTCATGCTTAAACACTTGAAGGTTCTCAATGGGTAAATATTCAAGGCGGATCTGTTATCTACAAGGGAGAGTGGCACGCCGTTTCCCATAACTTCGACGGAGATGTTAAGTGCATGATTGTGATTTGGCCCAATTCTGGGGATTTCTTCTTCAAAAATTGATAGCATTTGGGTAGAGGTCAAGGATCCGACCAGATTTACCGCTTCTTCTGGTGAGGTAGAGGGAGGAACTGTGGGTCCAGTGAGAAATTTGATTAAAGCATTTCTGTGTAGCTGGGAAGACATGAAAAGTCCCCATATAGTGATGTTAGCTTGAGTTTTCTTCAGTTGATCGAGGATCTTGCTCTCCTCAATGGTCATCTCTAGTATAGGAAGGTTTTCAACGCCCATCCCCTTGTCATTTGTTGGTAGCGAGCTTGGAACCTAGTAATGTCTCCCTGATCTGGTCATGTGATTTACTGAAGAATGGAAGAACATGAAACCCATTTCCTCATCAATCTCAGGTTATTCTGTCACCCTGTTTATTTCTCCGAGGATTTATTTAAATAATATCATCCCACATATGTCAGCTACTGGGCCAGCTCTTCCTGAAGCTTATTCTTCGCTCGAATCTTCGAATTCTCCCCCCCCCCCCCCCCCCCCATCCGGTGAAAACAATTATGTCTTTCCATGTAAAGTCGATGCATTCCACAACTTCAATGGATTCCTCATACAGGTCTTCCCATTCTGTGTGGATATGTATGGTTGAAAGGACCAAGCACCCTTGGAGCTTCAAAGTGTCAAGTAACCTGGTGATATTACAAATGCTGTAGGTTTGCCCGAATAATTCAGCCATAATCTGGACAACATCATCTAGGCAGAGATGTTGAGTGCATGATTGTGATTTGGACCAATTCTGGGGATTTATTCTTTAGAAAATGATAGCATTCGGGTACAGGTCAAGGATCCGACCAGATTTACCGCCTCTTCTGGTGAGGTAGAGAGAGGAACTTTGGGTCCAGTGAGCAATTTGATTAAAGCATTTCTGTGTAGCTGGGAAGACATAAAAAGTCCCCATAAAGTGATGTTAGTTTGAGTTTTTTTCAGTTGATCGAGGATCTTGCTCTCCTCAATGGTTATCTCTGGCATAGGAAGGTTTTCAATGCCCTTTCCCTTGTCATTTGTTGGTACTGAGCTTGGAACCTGGTAATGTCTCCCTGATCTGGTCATGTGATTTACTGACGAAGGAAAGAACATAAATCTCATTTCCTCGTTAATCTCAAGTTGTTCTGGCACCCTGTTTATTTCTCCGAAGAGTTCTTCAAACGATATCATCCCACATATGTCGGCTACTGGGCCAGCTCTTCCTGAAGCTTGTTCTTCGCGTGAATCTTCAAATTCTTCCCCCCATCCGGTGGCAATAATTTTGTCTTTCTATGTAAATTCAATGCATTCCAAAACTGCAACGGCTTCTTCATACAAGTCCTCCCATTCTGTGGGGATAGGTGTGATTGAAGGGACTAAATGCCCTTGTATCTTCAAAGTGTCAAGTAACCCAGTGATACTGCAAATGATGTTGGTTCACCCGAATAATTCTGTCATAGTCTGGACAGCATCCTCTAGGTTGACTTTGTCGGTTGGTACCACCCACCTGTCTGAATCTCGGGCCCATTTCTATGCTTCCAAGAACAGTGTATTGAACCTTGGCAATCGATGACCATATGTGAGGGCAATTTCAGCCCGAACTTTAGGAGTTGGTTTAATACCTCTAACCGTTCCATAATTCCATTTTTAGAACGGGTACGGATAGTGATGCATGCTCTGGTAAGGAGTGACAGTGCCTGATCCGCGAGGCTAGTAGGGTGTATGAGGAAATATGGGCAAATTAGAAGAGGTTTGGGAGAGTATATGGGTGTTATTTGAGTTAAGGGATCAAAATCTGGTTTTTCTTCTAAGAAGAGGGCATTGTCATGATTTGGAAGTGGATTGTGAGTAGTGTTTGTCTTAGAATTGGCTGGTGGGGAGATGGTACCCCGATCAATGAGATCTTGGATTATATTTTGAAGGTGAAAGCATTGGTCGGTGGTATGGCTGACAGTTTAGTGAAAGGCGCAATGAGCATCGGCCTTAAAGTTTCTTGGGAGTGGATTTGGCAATGGACGGGGATCCAAGGGTTTGATGAGGTTTCGACTTAACAGGGCTTGGTAAACTTTGGAAAGGCGAGCATGAAGCTCAATGTATTCCCTTCAGATGGGAGCGAGGTGTCTTTCTGGTGCCCATAATGTGGTTGGTTGAGAGATGTTGTTGATGGTTGAGACTGTAGCACTAGCAGGCTTGTCATACTTTCTAGGGGTGAACTGTTCGGACACCTTCTTTGGCTCAACCTCTGTTTTAACAAGGATTTCCTCAAATTGTACTCCCACCTATGTGAGAGTTCGAAAGTGTGGATAGTATTGTGCTCCCATCATCGCTCGGACATGGGGCAAGAAGTTCTTCTTCACTATGTTGACATGTTCTTCCTCGGATGGACGATTGGTCATAGTAGCTGCCTGCTCCCTCCAACGGGTTATGAAGTTACTGACTGATTCCCCAGGGTTCTACTTGAGCAGCTCTAAATCATGACGGGTGACCTCAAGCTCTTCATTGTATTTGTACTACAACATGAATTCTTTGGATACATCCTCCCAACTACGGATTCTGGATTCCTCAAGGGATAAAAACCATTGGAGGGAACTATCCTTTAAAGTTTGATGAAATAATTGGGCCATCACTTCTTCAAAAGCCCATAGTAGAGTCATGGAACGATGATAACTGCGAAGATGAACAATCGAGGGTCCACTCCTTCTGAACTTCTCGATATTTGGCATCTTGAACTTCTCGGGTAACCTCACTTTAGCATAAGGAGACATGTGGGTGTAGTCCATGTAATTCCCAAAGATCCTAACTTGGTCAAACCTCTTGGTGAGAATATTGAGATCCTCTTTGACTTTATTCAACTCCGCCTCCTTCGGATCAACGACCATAGGCAGGTTAGCCACAGGCTGGGCAATGTTTGGCATAGGAAGCTGGGCATACGGTGGCCCATTAACATAAGGGGCACGTGGAGCGTGTTAATATTCTTCGGGAACCCAGATAGGCTCGGGAGGACCCATAGCACGAAGGAATAGGGCCTTGGGCTCTTAAGGAATAGGAACTTGGTTTTGTTGCATCTATCGAACGTCAGTTTGGAGGTTGTCAATCTTGGACACGAGATGAGATAGGACTGTCATCAGATCCAGCTGTATAACTGGTACTTGATATATATTGTCCATGGAAAGTCGATGGATTCTGAACTCGAAATAAGTAGTAGAGGAACGAATGAAACTCCGGGGTGATTTTAGTGAATACCGAAGCGAATAGGGAGCCAGGCCAAGGGCTTGCGATTAACCTGAGAAGGCGTAGAATGGGATTTATTTTTAGAGAAAAAGGGAAGAAACTATTTTTGGATTTTTTATAAAGAAAGGAAAAATGTTTTTGTATTTTTGATAAAGAAGGGACAAATGTTTTTGGATTTTTGATTAAGAAGGGAGAAATGTTTTTGAATTTGGAACTCAGCATGATTATTATGATTATTATGTTCTCACTTGTATTTAATTCTCCTAAATGCAATGCCGAACGGGACCTGAGCCTGGAAAAGTCGGGTTTTTAATATATGCAAAGCTACGGTTTGGACTTGTAACCAGGCTCACGGACAGGGTCCTATTTTAAAAATGCCCGAAATTTGGGCGGTAGGCTGACCCGAAATTTTGGCAGAGTTTCGGGTTAAAATCGGCAATCTAAAGTGCGTGTCCTAGGTTTGACATTTATATGCGGGTATGGAGTTGGTTAGGTGAATTGGCATGGGTTCCCCCCTTTGGCGTGACTTCCACGATATACTTCTTGCTCTTGCGAGCATTCGGTACCTGTGGACAAGCCATTTGATATACCTGAGTGTACGTGAATTGCCTCACTATATACCTCATGGGGACGGTACGTGTGTGAGCAAATGCGATATACTCGGCATACGTGAACAAATTCCCTATGATATACCTCTCGTCATGACTTCAATCAAGCAGTACGATGAGAGGGAACCGTTCGATATACGTCGAAGGTACTTGGCCAATGGAAGGTGAGAGTTATATCACTTAGGCTAAGTGCGACCTGCCGGACCAGTGCCCATCACAAAGTGACCCTCCAATTACTGGGTAAAAATTGGTCAATAACATTGCTCTTTGGTGATGTCGTGTGAATCATGCATGATTCTCTTATTAGTATCTTATGATGAGAATGCCTTTCTTGATTATGCCAAACAGGGAGCAAAGTACAAGTACCCAAGGTACACCAAGTATGGATGGGTGACGCGTGCCACATGTAGATATATGTGATCCTAGGTGCACGTGGTGTGAGGTGTTCATGGAGAATTTTGTACAAGTGTGTGAACATAAGCATAAGCATGGGATACACATAGAAAAGGGGGAACATGTAGATTTTGGGAGAACATAAACAAATATAGCATCCATGTAAATAAAATCAAGCCCTCAAAACATAACATATCCCCAGCAGAGTCGCCACTGTGGCCATCCTCGATCCTTGCCGTGCAGGCGGGCGCGAGAAGGGAAAGGATCCTTCGGGTCCCCCGCATCCCTCTTAGGAGCGCTTCGTCCGGCGTTATTTGAGATGAGGTGTAAAAATGTAGAGAGATTCAGATTCGCCAGTCTATTTTACTCAAAACAGACAAAAGAAAAAGGGGAAGCCATCCTGAAGGATGGCATAAAAAGACATACTAGGAAATGAGAAACCAAAATAATTCGAGAAGGGTTCAGAGGCTTAGTTACGAAATGGGAAGGTGTTAGGCACCCATTTCACCCTTTTGGTCTTTCATGGATATTTTCTAGTTTCCTTTATTTTCCCCTGTGATATGTGTGCATGTGTATATATATAGTGGATATAGGAATCCTCGACTTGTATCATGGAAAAGATAAAGCGAGTCATCCGTAGGACGGTATAAGAGTAATGTTAGAAAATAAGATTTACGCAATTACCTCTATGTTGATCGTTATAATGGAACGATAACGCATATGGAGTAATACATCACTAAGAGCAAGTATATAGAATATAAGGAAAGTGGATTTAGATAGAAAATGAGAGAAAAAGTGAGAAAAAGTAATCGAGTCTCGAGTTTTAGCCCGAGACGCCTACGAGCCTATAAAGGCATCAAAGTCCACGTAGTTCTCATACAAAACGAGGGGTGGGGTTTATCCCATAAATCCAAATGGGGAATCTCTTATTTGTGAGTATGTGTGGGTGTGTATGAAAAAGTGTTTTATTTGTGAGAAAAGTATGAGCATCCCTATTTGGAATTTATGAGAAAACCCTATTTTTCTTGTTTTTTTTGGTTTTATTTATATGAAAATAAGAGATGTGCAATAATATTAAATAAAAAGTATATTAAGATGTATGAAATGAGATAATAAAAGTGCTAAGTAATAAAACAAGTTACTGCGAATTTAAGAGAATTTGAAGAGAAAGTTGAGGAAGATAGACCTTCTTGGAGACCTTGAGCTTGATCTTGAATGTTGGATAGCAGCCCTTGCACTTGGATGATGATGAAGAGTGGCTAATTCACCAAGTTTGATGAAAAGGATGATGAAAAGTGGGCGTTAGGAAGGGATTTGGATGTTGAAATCGCGCTGCCTTCAAGAGAGGTTTTTGGGATTCGCTAAGAGCGATTTGTATACGATCTGGGATCCTTTTGAAAATGAGGTGAAGGCCTCCTTTTATAGGCCCGGGTTAGCATAGACCTGGTCCTGCCTATCGGCACCTGCCGATAGGCAGCGTCTGGAACCTTCCATTTAGCAGTGTATTTTAGGCCTTTCGTAAAATTGGCTGCCGACGGCAAATCGTTGATCAAAATCGCGCACGGGTCATACCATTGGAAAAGTAATTCGGAGACCTTCAAAAGTACTTGGACCTCTCCTGGGTTTGGGAGTTTACTTTTGGTCAAATATCGCTCGGAAACATTTGTCAGTCCATTGGACGGGGAATCATTCGAACGCAAACGGATCGTTCATCCGCATGGTAAGTCCAAATCGCGCATGGGGTGGACCGTTGGAAAGGTTAGGAGATGTGATTCTACATTCCAAAGAGTATGACCCGGTTTGGGGAATTTACTTTGGTCAACCGGGCCCGAGAAGCGTTTGATGACCTCTTGGAGTTAAACGGATTGTTCGTCCATATGGTAAGTCAAAATTGTGCACGGGACAGACCGTTGGAAAGTGTATTCAGTTCACTTTGAAGATTCATTCAGCCCCAATCGAGATGAAGAGTTGACTTAGGTCAAATAGTGTCTGGGAGCACCCGGTGGCCTCTAGATCAAGTTTCGAACACAAACGGATCGTTCGTCCGCATGGTAAGTCAGAATCGCGCACGAGATGGGCCCTTGGAAAGTGTATTCAGTGACCTTTAAGGATTCATTCAGTCTCAGTCAAGATGAAGAGTTTGACTTTTTGGTCAAACTGAGCTGAGGAGTGCCCGATGGCTTCCAGGTCAGTACTCGGGACATGACCTGGGTTTGTAGTGATGAGGGAGGTACTAGGGACCTTAGGAAAGTTAAGGGGTAATAGAATGGGGTGCCTACACTTAGGACCTAAAGTTATGAGGACCAATTCTAAGGGTCGAGGTCAATTCTGAGGACCTTAAGTTGTAACGACCAATTCTGATGGTCGAGGTCAATTGTGAGGACCTAAAGTTTTAGAGAACAATTCGGAGGGCCGAGGTCAATTCTGAGGACCTAATTTTTATGGCAAACGTAAATTCTGAGAACCTTAAGTTATAATGCAGGGAATTAATCTCCTTGGGAAATTTAAGTTATTTTAGGGATGCAGGTGCACTTGTGATTCCATTGGGGATTGTGTTGTCTTAGAACTCCACTAGGTGATATTTTAGATTTGGGATTATGGTCGGGGAATTTTAGTCGACTTGGATGTGGGAGCATTAGTTTTTATGTTGTGTAGTGTGTTGAGGATAAGAGTGTAATGGGCTTAGTGTTCCAAAAATGGGTTTCTTTGGGAAAATGTCATTCCATATTTTTTAGGGATTTGTGGGAAATTTTTTGGGTAATTTTTTGATTTTTCTATAATTTTGGTATTTTTTTGTATGAAATTTGAAAGGGGCTACCGATAGGCAGGATCGCGGGTGAAAATCGATAATGTAACGAACTCATGGGTATACTTGGGAAGAGGAAAAGGCAACTGTCGATTGGTATGGTCAGGGGGTTATCGATTGGCAGGCCCCTTAGCCTTCTATAAAATGGGGGCGATCCCTCCCAATTATTCACACCTTCAGGTGTTTGAATCTTTTAGTTTCTCTCTCTAAAAATCGTTCATATGTTCTTATTTCTTCAAGACTTTAAATAGTTGGTTCTTCAAATGAGGGATACAACACTGAGTGGTTATCCATTGATGACTAGGCTGGCCAGGAGTAATAATCTATGATGCCCCTTGCATTGGGCAATAAAAATTACTTTGATTTGCTTGAGCCAGTAGCTGATGAGTGTATCCTATTACACGAGATGGCATACAACTGCTTTTCTAGGGTGAAGAACCCTAGTGGCTACGTAATTTGGTGACCTTTGGTATTTCATTTTATTTTTCTCCTTGGTCTTTGCTATAATGAATGGTTTTTTCTTCTTCTTCTATCGCAGATTGATATATCTCCTTCGAGCATTCGATCTCGGGGGAGGACGGAGTTGAAGGAGGTGTGGGAGAATCTAGATGTTTTGGTGCACTGGATGGTTTCCTATATTGGTTTTGGCCCTTTAGTGAAGGCTTTGGATGAGACATCACATTCTACTATTGTGCTATGTGCTCTTAGGGAAAGGTAGTGGGACACTACCCACACTTTTCATCTTGGCTCCGAGGAGATTACTATTATTCCCATAGACGTTCAGTGGATGACGGAGGTTGATTATGAGGTGTCCCCGATAGTGGTGGACCACACATTGAGGATGACACTGGAGGAGGTGTAGGTGGCATTGGGGGGCGTCGGTAGGATCGTGTCATGGGATTCTATCCGCATTTTTTCTTTCAATGAGACACTCTTAAGGAGGAGGGTGGAAGTAACCAATGGTCACCATGTGAGACAGAAGACCCGTCTGTTTATTTTACTATTGTTGGGTGGCATTTTGGTGGTGTCGATCGGCGACTTCATCCATCTTTGCTTCTTGCTGTATTTGAGGATGATTTCAGATGTCCAGCAGTAAGACTGGGGGAGCCTAACTTTGGCGTCCTTTAATTATTCTTTGGATGCATTTAATCAGTGGTTCCGACAAACTTTTACGAGAGTTATGTATCTTTTAGAGGTAATTTTTTATTTATTTTCCTTTTTTTTCCTTCTCATTGCAATCTTATTTTGTTCCTTCTTGCTGATTCATATCTTTTGCATGCGTGGTTTCATGATGTTCTAGTGGCGAAAGTCCAATCGACGGTCGAATTAGTCCTTATCTTTGACGGTCGTGCGGCAGGCTTTGAACGTCCTAAAAAAAGACCAGTTTTTTTTCATTCTTTTTTTATTTATTTTTTTCATCTTCATTTCTTGATAGATATTGATTCTCTATTGGGGATTGCAGGTAACTTTCTACCCTTGGGGATGACTCCGCGAGATATTGGGGTGATGAGACTATATGCGCTGATGTGGTGGTTGATTGAGCATAAGTTCGGGTATGTTTGATACCTAGAAAGAGGTTGGTGAGTAATATTATAAAGGAGGCGATTGTAGTCCTACCATCGGCACCCCTTATGTAGGTGATGAAGGTGAGAGAGATTCTGACGATGCCTGGGTGGTAGCGATGATTGACAAGCCTATACGCTCAATATGGATATAGAGGTGAGCTATGATTATCTAGATTTTGTGACGAGCTAGTTGATGTCCTCATGTATCTATGATGTGGAGAACATGCCTCTACCTGCCACGACTTTGGGCAGGGGCACTAGCGTACCAGTGGGATCATCCCACAACACAAGTGGTGGCATGTCGACGGAGGCAGGGGATGCTCCAATCATTCAGGTTAATTTTCATTCCTATAACTTTTGACTGAGTAGCAGGGAGTCACTGATCATGCCACATAATCCTAATGTGTTGGTGTCGGGGTTAATAGGGCTTACGGATGAGGCCCACCAGCCTAGTGTATATCATTTATCTTTTTCTTGTTCTGTTGATTCTTCTTTGCTTCTCTGCTAACTTGATTTGTCTTTTATTGTTGCTTCTTTGATTACGGTATATTCGGGTGCCAACCAACTGGTTATGGGATATTGAGGACTGGATGGCCTCCATGTCTGATTATATCAAGAAGTCGACTCCTTAATGCATTGTTTCGTCTGCCGATTTCTGTGAGGGGAGGATCCTTCACTCGTCATCAGGGAAAGCTCATCCGCTGCAGAGGTTAAGGGATTTAGAGGCAAAGTTTGAGGGTTAGGGTGAAATCCCGTTTGTAATTTTCTATTTTTCTTTTCTATATGCAAAATGTTACTAAGTGAAGCAAAAGATATATATGGAAAATTTATTTTTATTTTTTTTCATTTTTCTTGATTTAATGACTTATCTTATATGCTCTTGTAATTATTTGCTGAGATTATTTATTTTGTGCAAAGATAGAGATAAGTATATAATTTGAAGGCAAAATGGTCATTATTTTAGAAAAAAGGAATAAAAGTAAATAAAATGATTTTTTGAGTAAGAATTTACTTTGAGAATGAAAAAGATTATTTTGAGGGTAATTTTTTTTCAAAATAGAGAAAATGAGTAAATTTAAAAAGAATAACTCGGGGGTAATTTTTCAAAATGAGTATATTTCTGGAATTTGATTTTGATAAAGAGGATAAATGGAATTTTTCAAAATAAGGGGGTGTTGATCGACAGGCCCCTTGATCTGCCTATCGTCATGGGGGTCAAATCAAATCATCCCTAGGCTTTGATTGTATGTTTCTCCACATTAGTGTACTCCTATAGTGATGAGATCTAATCAGGTTTCTAGAGCTCTTGTTTTATGCCAAGGATTTGGAGTATAAAAGGAAGGTATGGGATGTTCTTTCTCCACCAATACTCACATTTCTCGTTTTGCTTATCATTTCATATTCCTTAAATGGCTCTTCCCATGTAGGAAGGATTGTCCTCTTACCTTCATGGACTGGAGTCCATGTGCCTATATAATGTACATTATGATCCTTTCAACCTGCATCGAGTTTCTCAATGGCGTAATCGAGCCACAAATTAAAACTTGCTATCAGTGGCAGTATAGGTCTGGTACCCAGAAGACCATGTCTTCCATTTTATCCTGGACAAGGTATGTCCTACCTATGAATAATTCTAGGTCATGTTGGGAGTCATCCCCAGTGTGACGATGGCTATGCCTATTTTTTCCCATTCTCCCTAGGAATTTTTGCTAGAGTTGCTCTATATCTCTCCTTCAGCGGCGCATCTATTGGTTACTGGAAGGATTATTTCTCTTTAGTCAGTTGTGTATTTAGTACGCTTGGGGGGTTTTTCGGATGCTATCTTTCCTAGAGTTATCTCCTTGGGACTTACTATGAGGCTTTTACTGGTGACAGGGGACTTGACGACGGATCCCCAAGTGGCTGCGATAACAGTATGAATGTCTTACCATTATAATCATGTGGTCGTGGTGCTAGATGAGACCTTGAATAGCCTTGATGCTTGGATGGAGGGCCATTCCGACTTTACGAGGGGGAGCCAGGTGAAGTTGTTCATATGTCTTATAGAGAGGTTTCGTTTGGAGGACCATCCTGAGTATCCCTCGGCGGAAGTGACAAACTTTTTTGTGCCTCATTTCTTCAGTTTCGACCCATCAGTAGAGAACTGGGTCAACTAGTTTTTGAAATATGGAGTTCGTGTCTTCGTTGGTTAGTGACATGGTGCGGGGAACTTGTAGCCTATTTTTCAGCTTAGACAGTACCGGTATGTACGATTAGTGGCCTTTGGTGGCCTATTTTGCAGCTCAGGTGAGAATAAATTGTGCCCCCTCACATAGCGAACTTCTTCCCGATGGAGAATTTGACTGAATCACTGAGGATGATGCTGGGATCCTTTGACCATCTATTTGTCCATCATAATATGTGGGAGGGCCTGGCATATGTTTGGGGACTACCTAAAGTGATTATGAAAGTGCTTAGTAGCAAAAATAATGGCGGAAGAGACCAACCAAAGGTGGATTATTTCCTTCGACACCACGGAGGAAGGTGTTCTGATTTTGTCCACGGAGGAAGGTGTGCCACTCTAGGGAGCGCATACGGCGTGTTAATCGAGAGTGCGGGACCTGGGATCTCCGGGGGCCGAAAATGATGATAAAGGGAGGCATTTGGGTAGTTTAAGACAATATCTTATGAAACTTAGGTGATTTTTTATGAAGCTAGGGTAATTTGGTGTTTTGTTTTGGGGGTTTGGAATAATCTTTGTGTATCTTTGTAAGGGTTAGGTTTATTTAAAGATGGTTTAATCAGTGGAAGGGGGTGGTTTGTTTAACTGCCTTCGCCAATACTTCATGTAATAGCGCTCTAATTCTTATTTAGAAATAAAAGTTGATTTTGATCATACTTTAGTGTGCTCTTGATGAGTTTTGAATTTGAATTATCTATACCAATCATTAAGGCATACATAATCATATTGTCCACGTAAATGAAAAAATGGACCTCCATTCTCTGAGGTTAAAAAAGAATAGCCTCTTGCTAAAAAGAAAGGGAGCATGCCCATGTATGGCGTATGGGCTGCCTACAAACCTCTCGGGGTTTTGAAAATTTTCAAAAGTTTCATTTTGAAAAGAAAATATTTATGAGAAGATCAGGTCCCATGTAGTTCTGGGTAGGGGATATAAAGATATTTTTTAAATAGAAGCGGGATGAGAGGAGTCATTGAGCGTCGAGATTTCGCACTAAGGGTAAAATTTATTGAGACGATCTAGGTAAACTGGACGCCCCATATTTTCTCCATCGAGCTATGTAAGTATAGGGTCACCTCCTGAGAGAATTCTCGTCACTATATAATGAAAATCCAATTTTGTTTGAATTTCTCTCTGGGGTCCTAGACGGGTTATACTATCTCTTTGAGGGCAAGGTCTCCTTCATGGGCACTGCGGTCCTTGACTTTTCAGTTGAATGATCGCGATATCCGATGATGGAACCCTTGTATATGACAAATCATGTGAAAACACTAATAATAAAGGTTTGAAATTAAGGTATGTGATGTAATTAAATAAAGCACTAAAGTGAAACTAAAGTTACTAATGCTTAAAAAAGAGAATTTAAAGATAATGGGTGGTGAATTGGACCTCCTTACGAAGACTTGAAGTGGATCTTGATTGTAGATGCATTGATCTCACGATGATATGATGGTGGTATGAGGATAGGGGTGAGAAATTACTAAAAGGAGTGTGAAAAGGATGGAAAGAATTTAGAAAATGAGCTTTTCGAAAGGGTAACAACTCTGAATTTGAGAGAATGCTCTCTGAATTGCTGAGAGGGAATTTTAGGGGTTCTTTTTAAAGTGAGGTCATCGCCTCTATTTATAGGGCCAAGGGGGTGCCGATAGGTAGGGTCCTTTACCCACCTATCAACATAGAAATCTAGACTCATTGCCAATAGTCAGGGTCCTGGGGGTGCCATTCGGCAATCTATAGGTTTTTCAAAAAAAAGTCATAAAATGCGAATCGTATAATTGCTCATGGGTTGAGCCATTGGAAAGGGTATTCAAAACCTTTAAGAATCTATTTAGCCATTCTCGGGTTCGAGAGTTAACCAAGGTCCAATGGGGCATGGAAGCACCCGTTGGTCACTGGACAAGAAATTCTCGTAGGAAAACGGATGCTTCGTCTGAACCGTAAGTCTAATTCATGCACAGGACTGACCGTTGGAAAGGTTATTCGTAGGCCTTCAATTTTCAATCATCTTAGTTTGGTTCGGGAGTTGACTAAAGTTAAATGGGTACGAAGAGCATTCGGTGGCCTCTAGATCAGTACTCGGAGTCTGACCTAGGGTTTATGGTGAACGAGTGAGTGATAGGGACCTAAGGAGGTGATTATAGGGGTCCTAGGATGGGGTGTCTACAATAATCTTTGGGATAACCAACAAAAGAGACGTGTATCTAACCTTAATCTCAACTTCCTTGGCTCCTTCAATGGCATGAGTTTCGGAAACCCCTATATCTGAATATGCCCTTGAATGAGCTTGCTCCTATTCTAATGTTTAATGGGATTTGAAGTTACCGATTAATAAAAAACTAAATTTAGAATGTATACCGAGGTATCTTATGTAAACTCCCAATATGAATGTTGCAGTCCTCAATAATTAATCACGGACGTTTTCATTTTTCAAAGAGTCGTATTCCTTACTTTCCTTTACACCATTTTGAAGGGTAATACTCAGTAAGGATAACTAGTATACAATCCCAACCTTTGATGAATGATTCCTTAACTTTTTCAATAGGTATACACCCCCATAATCAGATCGTAGATCTTGGATTAGTTTACCTCGCCTATGCTCCATGTTAGTTTAATACATAATGAACTAATAAAAGGCTTCAGACTTTTAGTTCATAAGGTAAGCACATGCATACCTTCTGAGTAATAATCAATTAAATCGATGAAGTATTAATAACTATCTTATTGACTGGAGAGTCATAAAACTACACAAATTGAAACGAACCATATCTAACACATATTTGGCTCTTTAGCTTTGGAATTTGAAGGGCCTTTTGGTCATTTTACCTAATAAAGGGGATTCAAGACTAGAAGTGACTCCACTTACAACTCAACTCAACAAGTCTTTTTTTAATTATTTAGGGTCGGCTACATGAATCCTATTTTTTCATTCCCTTACGTTCAGTGCAATATCTTCGGTTAAACCACGTGATATCATGTCCTTTTTTAAAGTATCCCACCAGGTCAATTTAAAGTATCCCATCAATACTAACTAAATCATTTTTCCTTACGGGAACAGCCATTCGTCTACGCTTCATGTGTCCAAACCGTCTAAGATAATTTTCTCTCAATTCATCTTCTATAGGATATACTTTATCATTTCACGACTTTCTACATTCGAATTTTATCGTTTTGAGTTTTGCCACAAATCCATCTTAGCATTCGTATCTCTACCACACTCATTTTTCGCAAATTTTATTTTTTGGTTTCCCAACACTCTATCCCATATAACGTGACGGGTCTAAGGTTCATCCTATAAAAACTTTCTTCTAACTTCAAAGGTATGCACCTATCACCTAATACGTCGGTAGTACTTCTCAACTTAACCTACCCTGCTTAAATCCTATGGGTAACATCATCACTCATATCTCCATATTTTTGGATAAACAAGCCTAAATAACAAAAATGATCATTTCTAGGGGTGTGGGTGGGAGGGGGGATATACCACACGTGGCGAGCACACCGTTCAAGATGGTGACCATCATATGCTCCAACAAGATAAGGATGACTAGAGTCCTAGATAAAGCAAAGGAATGATGAGAACTATTTTATTTTACATTAAACTCTAAAAGGATAGGACTTATCCAATTGTAACCCCTAAATCTATATAAAGGGGACTCCCCCGATTGTGAAAGGGGGGCTCAAAGGCTAGAGAAACACTCTCATGTAAATTCTCTCATTATTATAGTGAAACACAGTTGAAGCCCGTGGACGTAGGCCATCGATGGTCGGACCACGTAAATATTTATCACTTTCTCATTTATTTTTAGACATGCATCGTGATGGTTTGGCGTCCACCTATGGGTGAATTTTTTTTGCTACCACAATTGGCGCCTTCTATGGGAAACGACACAGAAAGTCTTTCATGTCTGTTGTCGAGACATAGATTTACGTTGCAACTTAATGGTTTACATGAATGATAATCTAAATCTCAATTTTTTTTATCTCTGCATGAACAATTATATATTTTTTGTATAAGTATCGTTTCATTGATGCATGATTTTCATACAGTTGTATTTATAAATCTTATATTCAATCTTTATTCATTTGGAAATCTCCACAACAGTGTTGATTTGAGACATTTTTCATTGTTTATTCTAGATGAATTCCATTATCAAAAGTCTGTGAGGACTCGCTAAATATTTGGAATCTCTTGAGAAACTCCTGGTCGAACAAGCTTATTTACTCAGTTACATCAGATATCTTGATTCCTATATCTCAGATTTTTTTTGGAACGAGAAAAAATGCTATAAGTGGTTTTCTCTCATCAGAGATCATGACCACATCTTTACAAACATATCTAAGGATGTTCTTTGAAGAGATATTTTTTCACAAAGATGTACAGATTATGTCCACATAATCAAATCGTTATTTTTATCTCCATCCACAGAATTTTGCGATCTGAGTGAAATCATGAAGAAACCAATAATTTTCTTATTATCGTTTTCGGTCATCTCCAACCCACGATCTGAGGTCATCTTCGGCCTATGATCTGGGTTTGTCATCTAGCCAGGCAACACCAATAGGTGTTTAATTTATATGTTCCTAAGGTCTACCTCTATGAACAAGGTAAAAGGGGCCATTTTTATAACAAAGATCCAATAACGTATAAAGTAGTACAATCGGCATGGAATGAAATGATCAACTGTATTGATCAATAGGGATGCATCTAATAATTTCTTCACCGATTTTATCAAAGTTGGAGTCAAAATCTTTGAGCTGAGCTTCAATGGCGATCAACGATCTTATGGGTTTATGGATGGATCACATCTCGTCACTCCCAACCTGCTTTATGGTATGAGACCGTTGATTTTTTTTTGTCAACCTACTAACTTCGAAAAATTATGTTGACTTACTCAATCTCGGTGACCTAAAATTTATAGGAAGAGAACGATCTTCATCTCTCTTCTGATCTCCCTTTCGGCCACGCCGACCTGAGATCCTCCTCTAACCATACTAGTTGCGATGTAAGATTCATATGCCACACATCCCCCTTCTTCTAAGTTTTGACAGTGCCTCATCCAGAACAAACAGAAAAGTAGGAGCCTTTGTAGCAATATGGTTAAATCCACTTTCTTGACAAATAGTAACGATGGACTCAGCATGGAACTCAACACCCTTTTGATTTCCCTTTCGGCCATGCCGATCAGAGGAGAGGAATGAGGTCATCGAACCACCCTTAGTGGTCGGTGACCACTGCAATGACGATGAGAACTATATTGTATCATTACACTCTACATGTTTAATAAACATATTTGAAATCTATTTGGGGCACGAGTCCAGTTGAGGCTTTAAAACTCTTTCGAGTTGTTAAATTAACATTTTCTATTTTTTCTTACTTCACAACTTTATGTGGAAATAGATTTTTTAAACCATCATACATTTGAATATTTTCTTGGAGTTCAAATAATTTTGCAAAAATTGTGCACTAGACCCTATGTCTTACATCTGGTATATATTCGGCAATAATCTGATCGTCTGACATATAGTTGGCATAAAACTTATTATTTTATGATCGAAATTTTCACTTCCCAATAGTCGAGAAGATACGTATCATATATTGTTTGTCTTAATAAATCAATATCATGATGATTTCTATTTAATTTTTCCTCAACGGATGGTTGGGAAACTTATTAATTTCTTCAGGTACAAGATTCACTCCCGACAGATGCTCGGCTATAATTTCGAGTTCTTAAAAATGTTAATAATGCTCCGACAGATGCTCAAGAACAGATCACTCATAATATCTACTTGGTCCTGTACAATTTTGCCTTGGCGGATGCTTAGGCACCATTTATCTTATTATTGCTCCGATGGATGGTCGAGCACGTTGCAACACTTTAGACCCAACAAATGGTTGGGAAATCTTATTTGTTATAACCGACGTATGATCGGGTAGTGATAATTCATTATTAATTATCTAACGTTATGATTCTTAACCTGGAGGATGGTCAGGCATATTCAAGATTCCTCTCGACAGATGATCGAAAAAATATTTATTGTCATTTATTTAGTCCCAAAGATATCTTCCATGCAATTTGTATTTTATCCCCAACATATGGTGGGTCGGGATAATCCTTATATATATTTAGTCCCGACAAATGGTCGGCATTTTTGATTGATAATCGACATTACATTTATTATTGTTATTCAACCATAATAAATGTTTTGGAAATCTATATTTCTCTAACAATGAAGGATCATTCGTAATATCTACTCATTCCTTTAAAAAAATTGCCTCGACGGAAGCTCATGCATTATTTCTTTTCTACGAAACTCCCTGACGGGTGGTCGGAACCATCATTATTTCTCTTGATTTATAACTAGCCTTCGATGGATAGTTGATGCAATTTATGTTATGTGATCATCCCAATTTGTCCCCAATGGACTGTTGGGCATTTTCATTATTATTTGATTCAACCTTGGCTAATGATTGCGTGTTCATTTGTTGGTCAACACTATATTTACTATTGTGATTCAGTTTAGGTGCTCGTGCATGCTTATTACTTGATCTTCTCATTTCGATTTCTTTATATATTTGGCATTATATTGCAATAGAGTCTTGATGGATGGCCGAGCATCATCATTATCTAATATTCTTATCTTAGCCCCGATGGATGGTCAGGCATGATAATCATTTGATCATCTTATTTTAGCAGCATTACTAGAAACAAAGTCCTGACGGATGGTCGAGCATTATTATTATTCAGTCTTCACTTCATAACCCCCACTGGAGGCTCCGTAGCAATGTTGGCCTGAGAACGAATTCACTGCAACATTAGTGAAGAAAGAAATAAAATTAGACATCAAGATAAAAAAACAAAAGATTGGTTTCCACTCTGACGAGTGGGTTTAAAAGGTCCCGAATAATAACAGGCATTCGAGCAAGCCTCATTTCACAAGTTCTTAATAGTATTTTGGTCGGCCTCTCGAATTGGACCATATAAAAATCCTAACACAGGGTGATACCCTAAACTAGGTGCACTCCCGAGCTAGCCTCGACGCATAAGTGATTCTGAGACCTTTCTTCGGGCTCTCCAATTGGACCATGCAAAAATCCTAAAACATGGTGATACCCTATATTAGGTTCACACCTGAGAAAACCTCGACGCATGAGTCTTGTAGAAGCTTATGGTCGGCCTCCCCAATTGGATCATACAAAAATCCCAATACATGGGAAAAGCCCTAGACTAGGTGCACTCGATGCATGAGTACTTCACAAGCCCGTGGTTTTCCTCTCCAAGTGGACCATACAAAAATACTAATATTAGGTGATAACTTAAACTAGGTTCACTCCCAAGAGAGCCTCAGCACATGTGCTCTTCATAGGTCTGCCTCTCCAATTAGACCATGTAAAAATCCTAACACAGGGTGGTACCCTAGAGTTGGTGACACTTGAGAAAACCTCAGTGCTTTAGTGTTTCAAAGGTCCATGTACAACCTCTCCAATTAGACCATGCAAAAATTCTAAAATAGAGTGATACCCTAGACTAGGTGCACGCTCGGGCAAGCCTCAGCACATGAGTGTTTCACAGACCTATGGTCGGCCTTTCCAATTGGACCATGTAAAACTCCTAATACATGAGGGATATCACAGACTTGGTACATGCCCGATCCAGCCTTGGTGCATGAGTGCTTCACAAGCAAGTGGTCAGCCTCTCCAACAGGACCATGGAAAAATCCTAATACATGGGAGATGTCCTAGACTAGGTTCATGAGTACTTCATAAGCTTATGGTCGGCCCCTCGAAATGGAAAATATAAAAATACTAATATAGGGTGATAACTTAAACTAGGTGCACTTCAGAGAGAGCTTCGGCACATGAGTGCTTCATAGGCCTATGGTTGACCTCTCCCATTGGACCATTCAAAAATCCTAACACAGGGTGATACCCTAGACTAGGTGCACACCCGAGAAAGCCTCGGTACATGAGTGCTTCACAAGCCTGTGGTCGACCTCTCTAATTAGACCGTGCAATAATCCTAACACAAGGTGATATCCTAGACTAGGTTCACGCTTGAGCAAGCCTCGATGCATGAGTTCTTCAATGGCCTGTGGTTGGCCTCTCTAGTTAGACCATGTAAAAATCCTAATACAGGGGTGATACCCTAGACTAGGTGCACGTTCGAGCAAACCTCGGTGCATGAGTGCTTCACAGAACTTTGGTCTTCCTCTCTAATTGGACCATGTAAAAATCAAATACAAGGGTGATGCCCTAGACTAGGTACTAGGCCAAGCGAGTCTTGGTGTATGAGTACTTCAAAGACCTATGATGGGCCTCTCCAATAATACCATATAGAAATCCTAATATAGGGTGGAAACCTAAACTAGTTGGACCCCGAGCGAGTCTCAGTGTGTGAGTTCTTCACATGCCTGTTATATGCCTCTCCAATTAGACCATGCAAAAATCATACCACAGGGTGATACCCTTGACTATGTGCATGCTCAATCAAGACTCGGTACGTGAGTGCTTCACAGGCCTGTGGTCATCTTCTCTAATTGTACCATGAAAAAAAAACTAATACAAGGTGATACCCTAAATTATGTGCACGTCGGAGTAAGACTCGGAGGATGAGTTCTCATAGGCATGTGGTTAGCCTATCCAATTGAACCGTATACAAATCCTAATATAGGGTGATAACTTAAACTAGATGCACTCTCGAGCGAGTCTCGGTGCATGAGTGTTGCATAGGTCTATGGTCGGCCTCCCCAATTGGACCATGAAAATCCTAACACCTGATGATACCCTAGACTATGTGCACACTCAACCCAACCTCGTAACATAATTGCTTCATAAGCCTGTGGTCGGCCTCTCCAATTAGACCATATAAAAATCCTAAGATATGGTGATACCCTAGACTAGGTGCACACTCAAGAAAGCCTCGGTGCATGAGTGCTTCACAGGCCTATGGTTAGCCTCTCTATTTATACCATGGAAAAATCCTAATGCATGGGTAATACCCTAGACTAGGTGCACGATCGAGCAAGTCTCAACGCATGAGTTCTTCACAGTCTTGTGGTCGGCCTCTCTAATTGGACCATGAAAAAATCCTAATATAGGGGAGATGTCCTAGACTAGGTGCACGCCCGAACGAGTCTCGATGCATGAGTAATTCATAGACCTGTTGTCAGCCCTCTAATTAGACCATATAAAAATCCTAATATAGGTTGACAACATAAACTAGGTGCACTACCGAGTGAGCCTCGATGCATGAGTGCTTCATAGGCCTGTGGTCAGCCTCTCCAATTGGACCATGCAAAAATCATAATACTGGGTGATACCCTAGACTAGGTTCACACCCGATCAAGCCTTGGTGCATGAGTTCTTTATAGGCCTGAAGTCTACCTCTCCAATTGGACCATACAAAAATCCTAACACAGGGTGATACCCTAGACTAGGTGTACCCCCGAGCAAGCGTCGGTCCATGAGTGTTTCACATGCCTGTGGTCGGCCTCTCCAATTGGACCATGCATAAATCCTAACACATGGTGATACCCTAGACTAGGTGCACACCTGAGCAAGCCTCGTGGCATGATTTCTTCACAAGCCTATGGTCGGCCTCTCTAATTGGACCATGGAAAAATCCTACTATAGGGTTGATACCCTAGACTAGGTGCACACACAAGAAAACCTCAACGCATGAGTCCTTCGCAGGCATGTGGTCAGCCTCTCTAATTAAACCATATAAAAATCCTAATATATGGTGTTAACTTAAACTAGATGCACTCCTGAGCAAGCCTCGGTGCATGAGTGATTCATAGGCCTATGGTCGGCCTCTCCAATTGGACCATGCAAAATCCTTACACCTAATGACACCCTAGACTAGGTGCACGCTTGACCAAGCCACGATGCATAAGTTCTTCACAAGCATGTGGTCGGCCTCTCCAGTTAGACCATGACAAAATCCTAAGACACGGTGATACCCTAGACTAGTTGCACACCCAAGAAAGCCTCGACACATGAGTGCTTCACAGGCCTATGGTCGGCCTATCCATTTGCATGATGGAAAAATCCTAATACCTGGGTGATAACCTAAACTAGGTGCATGACCGAGCAAGCCTCAGTGCATCGATGCTTCACAGGCCAGTGGTCGACCTCTCCAATTCGAACATGAAAAAAATACTAATACATTAGCGATGTCCTAGACTAGGTGTATGCCCGAGCGAGTCTTGGTGCATGAGTACTTCATAGGCCTATTGTTGGCCCCTCTAATTGGACCATATAGAAATCCTAATATTGGGTGATAACCTAAACTAAGTGCACTCTCGAGTGAGCCTCGGTTCATGAGTGCTTCATAGGCCTGTGGTCAGTCTTTCTAATTGGACCATGAAAAAATGCTAACCCCGAGTAATACCCTAGATTAGGTTCACACCCGAGAAAGCCTCGGATCATGAGTGATAAACAGGCGTGAAGTCCGCCTCTCTGATTGGACCATGCAAAAATCCTAAAAATGGGCGATACCCTTGACTAGGTGCACACCCGAACAAGCCTCGGTGCATGAGTTCTTCATAGTCCTGTGGTCGTCCTGTCCAATTGGACCATGTAGAAATCCTAAGATAAAAACCATAACCATGTCCTTTTCCATAGTAGTTGACACTTACGTGTGTTGCACGTGTTACACACGTTGAATGAATGTGTATGTAAATAATGACACAATTGATGTAAGATTTCACCAACGTGAAGAATATGTGTATGAATATTATTTTTTTTATTCAAATGCAATATTTTTTTGTGTTTAGTTATTTTTCTATCTTTGTACCAATTTAAATAAATGTACAAAATGTGCATGTAATTAGTGACTCGATTGATGTAAGACTAAAATGACGTTAACAATGTATGTATGAATATAATTTTGTCATTCAAATGCAACAAATTTTCCTGTGTTTAGTAACGTTTCTATCAATGTAGAAATTTAAATTTATGTACAATAGAGTGACTATTTGAATCTCAAAGAAATTACTTCATTACATGTGTGAGTGCAAAAAAATTCATAATAAAAGAATCAACGAAAACAATCACAAATAGAAGAAAGTAAAAGGAATCACACACAACAATGATGTACAAGGTTTGGCAATTTGCTACGTCCATAGAGAGGTTACATGTTCGTATTAAGTATCTCTTGCCTTGGGTCAGGGAGTGAAATTTATATATTTGTTCGTTACAGAGTTTGAGTTGTTTAAGGAACTCGATCATAGAGGATTGGACATAAGATACTTGATTCTCTCATCCGAGATTCTTTATACATAATTTGACCATATCCATGAGTGTTCTCACAATACTAAAAGTCTCGTGTGGAAGTTGAATCATGATTTGAGACGACCAAGTGTTTTTATTGAGACTTGTTAGGCTACTCTCATGGGCTAGTGAAAAAATAAGATCCTACAATTGCCCCTAAAATCTTTGTGCATGTAATTTTGGGCAAATAGATTTTAACCAAGCTAGTAGGACCACGACTTGAAATAGTGAAATGGAATTTTTGTTATTTATGAAAGCTGGTGAGGATGCGCTTGCCTTCGGGAGGAAATTTGAAGAGTTGAAATCTTCCTGGGGAAGCGCGACTCATTATTTGAAACACTTTGAAATCGTTCAAGTGTAACTTAACCATCAGTTAAGTGTCTTTGGTCATTTCTGCGTGTACTTCGTTTCCAAGATTCTTCTTTTCATCTTCTTATTCAAAATCAAAGCTTTTTTGCTTCAGTTATTCCCCAAGGATTCCTGCATGCTAGTAAGTTTTAGCTTTAACTCTTCTCTAGTTCATCTCTTCTGAAACGTTTCTATTGTTATAGCTAGGGTTTTGTGTAGAAAATGGCGATGCTTGATGAAAAAATCTCTTTCTGAATTTAGAAAATGCTATATAATTCCTGATTGTGTGGACATAGAGTGTGTTTCCATTCCTCAGAACATTCGTACTACAGATGACTGCCATTAGATTCATACCATGTTGGTCTCTCAAAGGGGTTTAACATTTCCCCCTAGTCGCTTGTTTTTACATTTCTTCCAATACTTTACCATTGTTCCTGAAGTGTACTCCAAATGTTTAGAAAATTACAAATGGCGTTCATAGGATAAATGAGTTATATGGAACCAACTTAGGGATTGCAAAAATTTGTTTTTGTTATGACTTTTCTCGTACAAAAGATGGACTCATCTACTTGAAAGTGAGGAGTGTTAATCGGGTTTTAGTTGTAAACTTGCCTGATTGACATAAGGATTACTGGAATGAAGGATTCATTGCTAGAAATTGGTAGTATCCCCCCCCCCCCCCAATCAGAGGTCGTAAAGTACAGGTGACCCGGGATCCCAAAATTTAGGGAGGAATATATAGGTAGCTAACATTGTCTCCCTTTTTCATTTTGTGCTTGGTGTTTCTTATTCTTAGTTTTTTTGATATGTTTGTGTGTGCTTTCCCCGATTGTTTTTGTAGCTAGGGTGAAGAATCAGGAACCAGACTCCCGTGAGTTTAATTCTATTAAACTTTTGAAAGATTGGCGGATTAGGCATTATCTTACTGATGAAGAGTATCCCCGTTCGGCTTCTTATCTCCTTAAGTACAAGAATACTATCTCCATCTTCACTGCCAGGGCAGTTGACTCCATTACTGAATTGGAGGTTTAAACGATAAGATTAGTAGTCCTTTTGAACCCTTTATGTTCGAAAAAGAAGAGGAATAAGAGAGTGAACAAGAGGGAGAGGGTAAAAGAGAAGTTAGTGAAGAAGAAACTAGTGAAGAAGAGAAAGAAGAGGAGATAATGGCACCACCAAGAAGGAGGTGTTTGATTGATTTTAACGATGATGATGATGATCTATTGTCTGATCATATAAAATCATTGAAGAGGACGGATAGGGACTCCCCTAATTCAAGTGGATCCAAATCGAGAGCTAGGGAGAGTGAATCATAGAAGAAGATGAGGGAAGAGGAAGAGAAGAAGAAAGATCGAGAAAGAGGAGATAGAGAGAGGAAGAGGGAAGAGGACAATAGGGATCATACCTTGAAGGCTTTTGTTGTTTATTCATCTACCTCTGCTAAGGGGAGGAGTGTGGATGACTCTCCCCTTCTTGCCCCTGCACTTCTGAAGGGGGTTGTGCCCGCTATTCATCATGAGCGCTCCGAAAAAATGGGTGCCGACCAGTTAGCCCTAAAGTCATCTCAAGGGCTTGAATTGGTACGTCACTTTTCTCTTAAGTTCCCCAATCCTTTTTTCTCGATCCTTTGGTAATTTGACTTGTGTTTTCTGTTCCTCTTTGCAGTTTTTTTTTATTTTACCACGTTGCTTCATGGTAAGTCCGACCAGTCCTGGAAGTAAGCTAAGATGAAAGATTCCTTGAAGCTCTCTGAGGAGGCACTAACCAACACTAAGTCCAGTTTTAATTTAGAAAAGCAGAAGTCATTGGACACTCTGAAGGGGGAGATTGAAAAATAGCTCGTCGACCTGCGGGAGACCTACGCCCAACTGATTGATCATAAGCTAAAAGTGGTAGAGGCCAATAAGGATCTGTTGGCCAAAGTGGACAGATTGGATGGATAAGCGATTGCTACTCAAGAAAGCTCATAAAACGAATGCTAGGAGGAAACATATGATGACATCGACCACCAGATTGCATATTTTTAGCTAGGGGGATTCAAGAAAGGAGACCAAGATTTGGTCACGGTATAAGTTCCAGATGACTCTCATTTATTCTCCCAGCACGAGCAAGGTCCAAATCCTATGGAAGTTGTGGAACCTTTGATCGACCAACCTCCGATTCAAGACATGATAGAAACATTTGGTCCTACTGTTAAAGACTCTTTTGTAGGCCAAGTCGCGGATAAATCTATTGCAATCGTGGTTGTTGTCCTAGGTCCAACTTCTTTCGAGCAGGTATGGGATCTTGTTGTTAGCCTAGGTCTTCTGCTACTTTACTTTTTGTCTGTTATATTTTGTGATTTCTGAACATGCACTTTAAAAAATTTCCCCCACTATAATTTGAGTGAAAAGAAGTTGTTTACAACTAAACTTGTGCTGACGTTGATGTTTTATCGAATCTATTACTTGTTTTACTATTTGTAGCCCATTGATATATATGAATATATTCCTGTGAATTCTCCACTTGGATAAGTTCTTGACCTAAATGTTGATCTTAAGGTTCGCCAGGACTTTGTAAAGATTTCCAAATCTTTGCGATTAAGAAATTGACAAAATAAGGACCAGTCCGAGTTAATGTTAAATAGAACCTCCAGGAAAAGGAAGAAGTTGGGGCTTCAGTCCAATAGGAGGTTAATGACCTGAACGCTAAACTTCTAGATGCCAGCGGAGTAAACCAAGTTAGTGAGCTAATCCAGGAGTGTGATGACATAAAGAAGGAAATGTCTCATCTGATGGGGATCATCCCATCAAGTTCCTCCTTGGTGTTAGGGGGAACTTCATCATCTATCAGTGGGGTTACTCGAGATGAGTCTCGAGATTTATGAAGGGAAGTTGTTGGGTTAAAAGGAGATGTTTAGCGAGAATATGTAATAGTTGTAGGTTTTCGAAGGGATGTGACAAGTTTAAGGCATTTGTTCAAAAATGGTAATAGACATGTCTGGGCAGATGGTTATAACCAAGGCTGGATTGATGCCCCAGCGAAGTTGAAGGAGGCAGTAGACCTGCCTTTACCCAGGGGTGGCTTAGTGCTCTCAAAGAACTATGGATGACTAAGGACTTCTCCTTGTGGTACAAATATCAAATTGATTGCCCGACCTACCGACATAATCCTTTCTCCAGAGATGATAGATGAATCCCAATTGACGCTATTCCTACTTAGTTTATCGAACAACACTTTGAGGATCTTAGGGAAGAGTTTGTGTAGAACCCAAATGATTGTCAGATAGCGAGCGTAAAAAATTGCCTTGCTCGCCATTCTGGGCCATCGTAAACTTCATTTATATTTAAGGTTTTTGTTGTAAAAATAATTTTTTTTTTAATGAAAATTTAGTGCTGGCTACCTTTTAATTAGCTTTTTGTTTTGATCTCATGTTGACTAAATGTTTGGTTAGTTATATAATTAGTCGATCAAATATCCGTTCACCATTGACCTTGCCAATTTGAGCTTTATATCTGATTAAATGACATTTGAGAGATGTTGATGGTTATATGTTATTTTTATTGACCAAATTGATCCTGATTGGTTGATCTTGGGCTTTATTATTAGCTTATACTTAGTTTGAATCATTTTGAAGTTTTCAGCCGACTAAATGATATTTAATTACTAATGCTCTTCCTGTTATGTGTTTGAACATTATCTCAATCCAAAATTCCCTAGCAATATCATTCCATTCATTTTACCTTTTACGTGGTGTCATCACACTACCTTAGGCCTAAATCAGATGATGGCGAGAATGTACCTGGCTAGTGGGAAATCCACCTAAGCATGCTTTTTCTTTCCACCAACAGAAGTTGGTTACCAACCAGAGTTGGCTTTATTGCCTAAGCATCCCCTATAGGGATTTTGTTATTGCCAGGGAAACTCGTGAGGCTTCTTATTTTTACAATAATGGCCTAAGGGTAATTTGAAGTGTACATAGTTAACTTGTTAACCCTGTTTGTTAGGCATTTAGATATGCGCAGAGGAGTTATCGTTGGAAAAAGGGCAAATAAATGAGATATGGTCAAGATAATTTAATAAGCCAATATAAAATTCGAGAATAGATGGGCCAATCCTGCCTTTATTCATTGCATATTATCTTTCTCAAGAAAAAAATAAAAGTTCTACTAACTTAAAAGATAAAAAATATGATCTAAAAGTAGAACTTCTTGAGGTTAGTTGTGTTCTATAATCTTTGTATCTTCCTACCCTCTAGCATTTCCAAATGATATGCTCCTTGAAGATCATCTTTGATAACCCGGAATGGTCCCTCCCAGTTTGGTCCCAGTTTATCGTCTGATCTTTTTATAACACTACCGAGGACTTTTCGCAGGACATAGTCCCCAATTGAAAACTTCCTCGAATTTACACTTTTGTTGTATTGCTTGGCTAGTTGTTGTTGGTAGGAAGCCAACTTTATCAAAGCTAGATCTCATCGCTAATATAGTAGGTCAAGTTTAGTGCGTAGTGCTTCATCATGAGGCCTTGGTCGACCGTTGTGGTTCTCATAATGGGAAAATCTACTTCTAGAGCGATGACAATCTCTATGCTATAAGCGAGGGAAAATGGTGTTTCCCCGATTATTTCCTGGGCATCGTGCAATAGGCCCAGAGAACATGAGGGAGTTCATTCACCCAAGCGCGTTTAGGTTTTTCCAATCATGTTTTCATTCCATCGATCATGGTTTTCTTCGAAGCTTCCGCTTGACCACTACTTTGGGCATACGCCACAGAACTGAAGTGGTGTTTGATGATGTGCTCATCGTAGAAATCTTAAAAGAAACTACTTTCAAATTATGAACCGTGGTATCCTAAAAGGAGTTATGATGTTCCTCCATATGAACTTTGTCATGTCAAAGTCTCGAATGTTTACCAATGGTTCTGCCTCCACCCATTTGGTGAAGTAGTCTGTGGTGACCAGCAGATACTTGTGATTTGTATATATAGTAGGTAGTGATCCCACTATGTCTAATCCCCATTGAGAAAAAGGCCATGGAGTGGTAAGATATTTCAGGTCACTAGCAGGCAGGCGAACCATAGGTGAGTGACTTTGGCACTTTTCACATTTACGATAGTAAGCACCATCGTCTTACTTCATGCGAGGCCACCAATATCCTTCCTTGATCGCTCAAAAGGCTAATGATCTTCCACCTACGTGACTCCTACATGTGCCCTCGTGGAGTTCACTAAGTACTTATTCGACATCTTATTAAAGAAGGCATTGGAGGTAGGGGTCTATAAATTATTTCTTATAAAGTTTCCCACCAAGGTTGAGGTACAAATGAGCATCCTTGACCTCAATTTAATGGGCCTTCTTCTTATCATCTGGCAGCACATCACTTTGTAGATAATTGATGATGGGGTCCATCTAGCTTGGGAGTTTATCTATGAGGATGACTTTTAAGAATGCATGATCGATACTGAGTTGTGCAAGGAACTCTATCTAGATTATCCTCCTTAGGTGAGAGTCGATTGTCGAGATTAGTGATGCTAAAGCATCAGCATAAATGTTCTATCCTCATAGTAACTATTAGATTTCCACCTATTTAAAGTCTCCCGTGAGTTCTCCTACTATGTTGAGGTATGATACCATTCGATCATCTTTGGCATTGAAGTCTCCACTTACTTTCTTGGAGACCAGTTTGGAATCATAAAATACATTGAGGTACTTTGCCCCCAGTAGTTTAGTTTTTCGTAAATCGACGATCAGTACTTCATGCTCGGCTTCATTATTGGAGGCTTCAAATCCCAATTTGATTCTCTTCTCGATTCTGGTGTCTTGGGGGTGATGATAACAATCCCTACTCCTGCCCCCTTTAAATTTAAGGCTCCATCAACATACAGTGTCTAATCTTTGAACGATGCTTCCCCTGAGACCAATTGCCCTTCGATCAACTGATCTGCTGGACGATCTCCCGTGAACTCAGTGATAAAATCTGCTAAGATCTATTATTTTATTCTTGTTTTAGTCTTTAAGTGGATGTGGAATCTCCCGAGCTCGACCGACCACTTCGAAAGATGCCCAAAGAGGTCATCCCTTCGTAGAATGACTTTAAGTGTGTAAGAGGTTATTATTGTTATACAATGAGCTTCGAAGTAGTACTTCAACTTCCTTGAAGTGATTACTAACGAATAGGAGAGCTTTTTTAGAGGCAAGTACCATTATTCAGTATCTAGGAGCATTTTTCTAGCGTAGTATACCGGATGTTGTTATCCCTCCTTTTCACATACTAAACTATAGCTCACAGCGTGATCTGATACTGTCAGGTAAAGATACAATTGTTCTTCATCATCTAGAATTACCAGAAGTAGGGGAATACAGAGGTAAGAATTAATCTCTCTCAGAGTTTACGAACATTCTTCATTCCATATTAGGTATTTGTCTTACTTTAAGAGCTGGAAGAATTGTCGGTAGAACTCTAAAGACTTGGATATAAATCAATTAAGTGCCACGATCATCCCTTTAATCTTCTGAACATCTATCAATGTTTGAGGGGGATGGACCCTTGTGATAGCATCAATTTGATCTGGGTTGGCCTTGATTACCCTCTTACACATCAGGTAGCCTAAGAAATTTTCTGACTGGACACTAAATGGACACTTACTTTATTTAAGCTTCATTCGATACTTCCTGCCAATTTCGAAGGTCGCTGCTAAATTTAAGAGGTTATTGGCCTTGTTCTTGCTTTTAACGAACATGATGTCGATGTACACTTCCATTTTTTCTCCTATTTATTTGCTAAACATTTTGGTTACCAATCTTTGGTAAGTTTCCCTGCATTCTTAAGGCCAAATGGCATAACCTTATAGCAGTAAAACCCAATTGAGGTTATAAAGGAGGTCTTATCATGGTCGGGACCATATAGATGGATATGATGATATCTTAAGTAAGCATCAAGGAATCTCATTCTCTCATTTGTCACTATGGAGTCGAACATCCGATCTATCTTCGGGAGATGGAAGTTATCTTTAGGACATTCCCGATTGAGGTCAGAAAAATTGATGCACACCCTCCAATTTTTATTGCTTTTGGGTAGAACCACTAGGTTGTATAACCATACAGGTAACTCAACTTCCCTGATGGATCCTGCCTCCAGCAGCTTCCTTACCTCTTTCTCCACTGATTCATCCTTCTCGGGTGATGTTCAGCGAGCCTTTTGAGTTATGGGCTTGAATTAGGATTGGCGTGTAGGTAGTGGAATTCCATACTAGGGTCAATCCTTGGTAACTCCTAAGGCTCCCATGAAAAAAATCTATGTTGCTATTTAGGAGCACAACCAGTTCCCTTTTCTCTTGATCGGGGAGAGAAGATTCAATCAAAAAATTCCTTTCGGTTAATTTTTCATCTGCTACAACTTCTTTTAGGCTTTCCACGACCCTATCTACGGACCCTAGTCTCTTCCACCCCTAGTCGACCATACCGTAGTTTCTATTTGGAGATAACATCCCCCTCTTAGGCTTTTTCCACGGCATTCTTAGGATTCTTCTTCTTCTCCTTTATTGGGTGGATGGCTATGATAAAGTACTTTTGGGTTGTAGCCTAGTCACCGCAGATCTCGACCACTCCACAATTTATGATGCACTTCAACTTTTGATGATAAGTGGATGGAGCAGCCTTCATGGCATGGATCCAACCTCCACCCAAAATAACATGATATGGGGACTCGATGACAAGATGATCTTTCCTAATGGCATTGCGATCTTTTCGGCGAAGTCAACCAGGGGAATAATGGCTTATTTGAGTTCGGTGACATTAAATTTTAGTTTTGAAATAGGTCTAGATACATCACATCGGACAAACTCCCCTTGTCCACAAGTATCTTATCAACATCACAATTATAAATCCTGAGTGTGATCACCAATGCGTCAAGATGTGGGTTCCTTACCCCGACCAAGTCATCTTTTGTGAACACGATGTGCTTCATGTAATCAACATCTTCCTGGTCGGTGATGCTTTCCTGCCTGAGTTTTGGCGGGATCGACCTGAAAAGCTTCCATCATGGTATTCACTTTCTTGAGTTACATTCGAACGGTGTTGCCCTAAATATTTTTGAGGTTTGACGCCCCATGAATTATTGCAAACTCATATCCCATTTCATTATCAAGGACATTATTTGGCTTCTGGTCACCATTGGCTGCGACCTTTTCTTCCTTCTTTTCAACTTACTCGCTGAGGTGGCCTGCCTAAACGAGATCTTCCAAATATGACTTTAGAGCTTTGCAACTCTCTGCTCAGTGATCGCCCTCCTTGTGGAACACGCATCTCAGGGCGTTGTTCCTTTTAGTTGGATCGCCACCCATCTTCTTTGGAAATTTGATAAAAGGTTCATCCTTGATCTTACTAAAGAAATTTATAGTTGGGTTCCTTGAAGACTGTATTAACAGCCTGAAATGCTTTAAAGGGGTCACTCTTATTTCCATTCTTGGATACGTTCTTGCCCCCATTCTTGTTTCCCTTCTTTTGCATGTCATTCTTCTATATACCCTTGTTCTCTTTTGCTCGACCATTTTCTCCCCCACTAGGATGGACCACGTCTTTAAACTTGGCTTACTTCTCGATACGAGCCATAAAATCATCGATGCTTATGGCTTCCTTCATGGTAAGGGATTGGTGAAGTAGAGAGGTGGTCGGTAAGACAATTTTAAAGGATGCTATGAAAACCTGCTCCAAGTAATCCTCGATCTAATTAAAAACTTCCTAGTATCTTTTGGTGTAATCCCTGAGGTTCTCGTGTGGCTTCTTCTTCACAGTGAACAATGCATCCATCCGCTTATAGTGGGAGCTTCTCATTATGAATCGTGTCGTGAAAGCATCTGCCAGTGCTACAAAATTCTTAATCGGCCTATAGGGAATCCCTTCGAATCACTTCTGTGCTACATCATGAAGGCTATAAGGGAATATTCTACACATGAGTTTGTCATTGTGGCTCCATAAGGTCATTGCATTCCGTTATTTCCTGACATGATCTATAGGGTTTTTTTTCCCATCCAAAATCTTGAACCTAGGGACAACGAACAACTTGGGGGATCCTCGCGTTCGATTCCCCTTGAAAAAGGGGTATTCATTTGAGAGTTGAGAGATCTTATGTCAAGCTCTCTGGTTGATTTAGCTCCTCAGTGTGTCAGGTGTTGGTCCATCTCCTAACAAACCAGGACCCTTAAATCCTCACTTTTGACGATCATTGTTCCAGTGGTGCCTCTTCTACAGGCCATGCTCTGATCGTGCTCGCTCTGATTTTTCAAATTTAACTTTCTCCTTGTCACGCCTAGTGCTCCTTCCTCGGCTCAGGGAGTCTCCCCCAATGAGGTCTAGGACTCTTGTCTCGACGTTGCCTTGTGTTTCTGGAGAGATATCTCTCTATTCTTTCCACGCGCCTCTTAAAGTGATCATTATCTTCTTCTTGGAGGTGTGTCTCCTCTTCTTGTTCCCAAAGTCTGGCTTCATAGGCATCGACTAGCCTAGAAATCTAAGTGGACCTTGGTGTCCCACGTCTCTCTTTTGAGGGTTTATTTTCTTGGCAAAACCTTCGGTTTTAATGTTGGCGAATTTCAGACCTGATCTTGGGAGGGGATGGGTGGTCTTACTGAACATCGTCATTTTGTGGAATATTGCTGCTATGGTGAGACATTACAGGCTTTCCGGTAATGAATGTTTTTGTAGGAATACAAGTCGGTTCTCAAAGACGGCACCAATTGTAAGTGCAGAACAATTCACAGTCAAAAGAATCTACGAAAACAATAACAAATGGAAAAAAGAAAAAGGAATCACACACAAAAATGATCTACGTGGTTCGGAAATTTGCCTACATCCACGGAGAGGTTACTTTTTCTTATTAAGTGTCTCTCAACGAGTATAATTTTTTCATCCGTTTGCCCTGGGTCAGGGAGTAAAATTTATATATTTGTTCGTTACAGAGTTTGAGTTGTTTAAGGAACTCCATCATAGCGGATTGGCCATAAGATACTTGATTATCTCATCTGAGATTCTTGGTACCAGATTTGACCATATCCATCAGCATTCTCAAGTTACTGAAAGTCTCATGTGGAAGTTGAGCCATGATTTGGGTCTGGCCAAGTGTTTTTATTAAGACTTGTTCGGCTACACTCACGGGCTAGTAAAAAAATGAGCTCCCACAACATGTAAGATACATAGCATAGGGAAAATAAAGGGGAGGCGACAAAAGACTATTCTTCTTTTCATGATCTCCATCATGACAAATTTGATGAAAAAACTTCACATCTTAGTAAGTCAATTGAGTATCACCAGTAAAAATGAAATAAAAGTACAGTCCTCAATTAAGCAACCAAAAAAGAATAAATCGATAGTTAGTTCTAAGTATTAAATTTTACAAGACATTTAGGTAATTAAGAAAAAAGAGAGAAGTTTGACATATATAAGTAAAAGCGTCATTTTATCAAGTTCCTCTTATATAAGCTTTTGTAATGGAAAACAATTCAAGCTAAACTAAAAATAGCCCCCTCCCACCCCCACCCCCACCAACAACCACCACCCAAAATAAAAATGAAAAGTTAGCCAAAGGAGTTCATTTTGGAATATACCAGTTGTGTCCAAAATGATGTTAATAAGGACTCAACGGGAATTTACAAATATATTAGCCAAAAGAACCGACACAATACGTTTAATCGATTGGAATTGAGAAAATTATGTCCGTATAGTTACAAACATACGATTTATCTGAAACTAAAAAAGGACTAAATCAAAGTACATACCATATTATTAAAATAAAACTAGAGAACATATGACCCAAATAATTTCATTTGACATTGTTCTGACTTTTTGTTTTAGTTTCATTTTATAACTTATAGAAATGTAATAACATAAAAAATTGATTAAAAATGATTTGAGAAAAAAGGTACTTCGGTAAGACCATTCCCAAAGGAAATACGAAAACAACAAATAATTTTACAACCTCTTGGGGTATTATAAGAAACAAGGACTATTGAGTTACTTAGATACTCATATGTAAACATACCATTTAGAAAATAATTCAAGAAAGTGAAAACATAACATTCAAAATCAACTACTTCATGTCACATAACAGATATTTATCGTGAGTATTGGGACTCACAGTTATCTCGTTCACTCCAGGTAACGAGATTTTGCACTTGTGACTAAAAACTCAGGGAGTGTGGAAAAGAATGAGTGTTTTGTACAAATCAATTAACCCCATTGATAGAGAGGGTTGATGAAATGAATTGGTATCAAAGGGGCGATAATTTATTTATCGAAAAAAGTGAAAGTACAATGTTTTAAAAATGTGTTAGAAGTATGATAGGAGATATGCGATTTGACTATTTAAAATTGAAAATTCATCGTAACATCTTTAATTAATAAAAATATATATGATCATTTGTCACTTTAAGATATTAAGAAAATATTTGTCAAATATTTCTTTAAATTTTTTATTTAGTATAATATCTTATAGGACTGTAATCAAACACGGATGTTAATATCATTAGACTGAGTTATATACATAAAATAGTTTGAAGAAAATTAAGATTGTTGAAATCAATAATTCAAAGGTGTCAAACTTTGTAGTCGTCAGGATATCCAAGCATTATGGGTTATACTTGATTTTGTGTTACCCATGCCATTATTAAAATAAAAAGGATTACACAGCCGTTCCATAACACCGTTGATCAAATTGTTTGTTTAAACCATTAACTATTACTTTTAATATATGTGACGATTAATGTTTAGTCCCTAGGAGCGAAGTACATTTTGCACTTAACCCACCTTATGATTCAACATTTCAATGAGTTGTTTCTCTATTTTATTAAGAAGAAATCAGGTTAAGGATAAGAGAAGAAATATTGTATGAGTATTTTGTATAATAAATGGAAATTTGGAATAAAATAAAAAAGGTTTTGACTAGACCTTACTAGAAAAATATCGAGGAACTTTTCATTCAATGATCTTAATTTAACCCCTAAAAATAAAAAATGATAATTAACAAATAACTTTGATATAAAATTAGTAATTACTAAATGGTCATTTTGTGTTAAACCCACACTTTTGTAGTTGGTTTTGGTCCCCTCCAATTATGTTATGAAAATTTACGGTACATCCTTACTTCAATACTTCATTAGTCAAAATTGTGTTACATTTATAATATATTAATTTTATATTTTATTATGTTTTTAGCCATGCAAATACAAAATAAAATTTAAGAATAACTTTATTAAATTAATATTATTTAAAAATGTATCGTTAATAAAAAAACAAATTAAAACATATGATTCATGATTTTTAATCAGAATTTCAAATTTTAAAATCGGGAAAATGACAAAATATAGTTTATAATTTTTTAATAATTATAAATTACATGTGTGTGTAAATTGCAATTATGATTTCCATCTTTGCTTTGGCACATATTTTTTGGGTACTAACCAATATTAAATTTATAATTAAAACCTTTCATATTTATTTAAATTTAAATACTATTTTTTGTATTTAACTAAAATGTTTAATAACTCGGATACTTAATAATTATTTGTATATAAATTTTAATCATTACTTTTGTTTACTTTTATGGTTAAAAAAACCTTTGAGAGTAACATACTCAATCCTTTATAGTTTGACTAATGATAGTTTATAAATAAATACAAAGAGTGAGGTTTCTTTCTTTCTTCATATTCATTATTTTATTTATTTGTTTTTACATCAAATTATTTGCAAAATTCTAAGTGCATGGATGTACAAGTAACAACACAACATACAACTAAATAGATTATACATCATGTAAACAAGAGTATATATGACAACAAAGAAAAGTAATCCATTTTGATACAAAATGGTAATTATCTAAATATGCCCATATATGCACTCATTATTTGGTACACAACAATACAACACACAACCCATTTGGACTATGATCCTACACTACAGATTTCTCTCTAACATCAAACCACACATAACACTCAGGTATAGTTGTGTTGAAATAGTAAGAGCAAATAGCTTACTCTCCGCACAAACAATTTTAGAAATCTACACAAATGACTAAGACGTATATATATGTAGAATGAGAGAAGAATTAGATAAGGGCCCAGTAAAATATAAATACAATACCCAATTACGTTCCCAATGAATACATGAAACGAGTCAAATATGAAAAACAAAAAAAAATCATATGAAAGTTAAAAACCAAAACCTAATACGAAAAACAAATCAATAAAATTAGAAATCGAAATTATTTGAATCTAAGTTTTCGTGACTCAAACCAATCAAATTGGAAATCTGATCATATAATAATATAAAAATAAAGCAAAAACGTTTAACATAGAACATTAAGCAAACCATAAATTTGGGAATCAATTTACACATGAAGTTATTTGTATCAAATGGGGGATACGATGGAGAAGAAATCGACAGGATGAAATTTAATCGCATAATTGGGAGATGAGAAGAAAGAATGCCTTGTGTGTGTGTGTGTGTGTGTGTGTGTGTGTGTGTGTGTGTGTGTGTGAGGGGGAGAGAGAGAGAGAGAGAGATGAGAAAGGAAGTATTGGAGTGATGTGGGGGAGAGAATAAGATTATAAAGATAGGTTCTTAGATATGAGGAAAACAACTCTAGTTGGGTAATAATAGTAAATGGTATCTTTGTAATTCATTTAACTCTTAAGGTAAAAGGGTCCAAAGGGATCAATTGTATTTTATATGCTTTTCAAGTTAGTATAAGATAAAGCCAGGGAAATCAAACATCGTTGCTTTAAAAGTTGTAACTACTCATAATAGCCTATTCATATTCAATCGTTGAGATTTGGCTTTTTAACTAATACAAAGGAATATGAAGATGTCTTAACACAAACCATTATACCTCAGACTTAGTTGTATCCTCCTACATCCCTTTTGAAAAATAAGTAAATCTTTGCTCAACAAGTAATATCTTCCCTTGGCTACCGATGATTCTCACTCCCCGATTATTAAATAGATCTGATTTTTCTCACCATATCTAATCCAAAGAAGTGGGATTTCATGTTGGGAGCTTAAATCAGATCACCTTGAACTTGACAGATGTTCATCTTTCATTATGTTATCTGGATAGTCCAGGAAACCTATGTCCAACATAATGAATAGTCAGCATCTTTTGGTCCCACATCTAATCACAATGACTTATATGGGGAGGATATAATTAGTTGTGTATAAGTTTATAGAATTAGTTCATTAGTTGAAAATTAAACCCACAAATGTAGAAATTCATCGATGGGAAGACGGAACTAACTAACTTTCAATTTCAACGATCTATCAATTTAGAGTCTCAAGAATACCAGATGTCATCAATAAATCTATCTGATGGGGGCAAGATCAAGTTAACACGAGGAAGTAATCAAACCATATTTTTGAAAATACCAGTGGAGACCATGGGGTTTATGTGAAAATCCATCTCCCACTTAATATTTTAAACTTGAGTTTTTTTGCAAAATAATTTATTTAATTCTAATTGATCGAATTAAATCCTTAGCAATTTTCTAATTTACTTATACAAACTAAATTACTCAATCTCACTATTTAAATTTATAAAAAATGAAACTATTTTTTAATTAAAACAAAACTCGAAGATCATAAGTTTATTTTTACCTTAATATTAATTTTTTGATAAAATTTAATTTAGAAAAGAACAAATACAAATGGATTTTCTAGAAAAATGTGATCTTGGTCGTCACAATAATAATTCATGTCGCCCATAATAAAAGTGGGATTTTAATTAGTCAATTACTTGGCGCACGAAGATTATCAGCATGATACTACTCCATTCCATCATGGTCAAGATCTCTTCTTGAAGTAGATCTCTTCAAGATCAAGAATCCTTTATAAAGTTGACTTCCTTTTGACTTAAAGTCCTTCTTAATGTAGACTTTAATATATTCTGGAGTTCTTCATTTATTAATCCTCTAAAAACAATCCATTATGGTCATGGGAAAAATAAGAACTGGTTCAAAATTGCACCAAACAAAATGAAACACCACAATCTTCCAAGATCGGATTGATCTGTTATACAAATCGGGTCCAAAATATCACCAACTATTGGCTCGATCCATCCCTATAGTTCATCTTCCTCGTTTCCATTAGCAAGCGAAAATTATGAGAACTCATTAAGATCCACATAAAATTCACAAAACTTTGTCCAACCCATGTAAATACATGATTCTAAATGTAAAAAACTATTACATACCATGTAAAATGACTCCAAATACATCAATAAAGAAATGATTACAAAAACCTTATTATTATAACCATATCACATCTACGATTGAAATATAACTACGGATAACCATCATAGGATCCAATCACACAAAATATCCATATGTGACCGTGATGGAAGTGATATAATCATACATACTCAGAAAAATTATATTAGCATGATACCATACAAAAATATGCATAAAACCTACGAAACTATTATTTTTCAGGTTGAATCACATAGACCTTTAAAAATTATGATCAATCTAAAGCTGAGGGCTTTGATACCAATTGTTGGGAAACAGGATTAAGATTTAAATGCGAAAACAATTTAACACTGAGAACTCGATCGATCATGTATTTGAAAGTGAAAAACAAGAACTTGGTCTAAAGAATACACATATGTTTTTAAAAAATAATACCATTGTAGATATTATTATGATCTGTACCAGGAGAAATATATTGATGAACATGATTATATTACTTCCATCCCATGGTTTCTAAAAACCATGCTAAAATGCTCTAAAAATATTGAATCTTATAATATATGATCCATACAAAGTAAGCCTTGTGTGGGCACTCTTGGAGATGAAAACTTAGTGAAATGTGAGAGAAATCTTTCTCTCGTCATAACCTCTTCACAAAAACATGAATAGTTTTTTTCTTCTCCATATCTAACCCTCCATCACGGATTGTTAACCTAAAATCTTAGATTACACCAATATACATAAGTATAAGTCATGAACTTAGCCTTAAGTGAGGTTCCAAAGAGTTTCAGGCCTAGTACTTGGGCACTAGACTGTATTAAAGGCCCATGATAAATAATTAAATTATCTTCAAAATAAGTACTCTGTTATTTCAAATTATAATTACCGCAATTAATTTCCATTTTTATTTAATAGCGATTATTTCTACTAAATATTTACACCTATACTCTAATTTAATTGTCCCTAAATCACTCAAAATAAATAGGCCTTTTTTGCAAATTAAATTATGCTGTGTATTATGATTTCTCACATTGAGTGTATGCTACCCACTTGATCAAATAAATTTGTCGCTAATCGATATTAACGAACATCTAATTAATTACTTGATTCTCATAATTACCTAATTTGCTACTCTATTGGATTATAAAATAATCCACCCTTCAACTTTAATTTGTAGAAACAAAACATATAAGTCCATTAAGGATCATAATCCAAGATATCTACTGGATGCGGATTCATTCGAATTATGATATCAAACCTACTTACACAACAATTGCCCTACTTATAGAGATTGAGCCTTTCCCATAATAGTCAAAGAAACTCTCGAGATTAAAAATTTATGCACCATTTGCATATGGTGTAAGGTTACCTACGACTAATTAAGAAAACCCATAGACTTAAATATCACGGTGGTTATGTTTAATATATTCCTAGTTGTACCGATCACAATCCTCCTTCGAACTATCATACAGGTTCTCGAACCGTCAAACATGTTATCGTGCTTTGATATAAAATACTAGGATTGTATATGAAATCATACTAATAGGATGTCAACTCCCTATCTAGGGTATGAACTTATTCCATTGTATTAAAATTGGATTTTCGATCACCATTGATCAAGTCGAACACAACTCACCCAATTCCTACTTTCTTCAATTGACCGACATATATAATATATCTAAGACAAATATAAGGCATTCTCGTTACCATGATTCTTATTTCAAAATGAAGTGACACGTCTTTACTGAAAAATAAACGTCAGTATATGTTTAATACAAATTTATCGGCGAATGGATAACTAGGGTTGACCATAATAATATCTCGACAAGGCCCTAAATTATATGTGAATATCTTTATTTGGAACCGCATAAAGTTCATAAATAACTCAATTGCATTAACAAGAAAAAAAATCTAGTGGATCTCTAAGAATCAAGGGAGGATTATATGTCAATGCACTTTAGAATACCTATGAATCTATTCTAGACCCCCTGTTATGAGGACGGAGTCATGGCATACATTTTAACTTTTAGGCTTAGATGTTAAGTAGTTTAAACCACCTAACTTTAGAAAATAATCAAAATTACATCTCTCCACTTTCTCTGATGGACGTATACAAGAGAGACATGATTAACCACATATAAAATTACTTAAATTTATATTATTACATAACACTCATTGAAATTTGATAGTTCACATATTGTAAATTTAAATAACTTGTACAAGCATACCCCGATTATGCATTGTACACATTAAAACATATCAAAGATACAATACCAAGGAGCTGCAAATGGTTTTATAGAATTTTATAACACAATGAAATGGCCTCGATTCTTTTCAAACGCATAATGTTATAAATATTGGGAATTATATTAACCCATTATCGATGGACTAAAAATAATCAAAAGGAAGTATGTGTTTGGAAGAAAATTTAAAGGGGAAAAGGCATATGAATTCCATGGTGAAAATTGTTGGGGTTTTATTCTTAAAATCATATAGTATGACATTTACTTTATTAATAATGGATTTTCTAAGATCATTTTGAAATATCAAAGAATTTTGGCGTAATTCCTTATATTTTTATATTTATTGTATATATCGATCAATTTTACTTAACAGGAACTCTGATTCTAGTATGATTGAACAGTTCACAGCAGTAAAGTTGTGTTTACAATCTTAGTAGTTTATCTTAACTATGGGAGCCTATCTAATAATTAGGAAACTTGTTTAATATTTCAAAGAAGACCATACAAGTACATCAGTAATGTATTGAATATGACCAGGGGAGAGATTCGAGTCTAAGTTATGACTAGATTAAATTTTTGTAACCTCACATTTTCAAATGGCACATAGATTCTTAATCCCGAGGGATATAAGTATTGGAATGCAAGCATAATGATTTCTTTGATTTTGCAATGGATGAAAATAAATTGATTGAGTTAATAATCTCAATAGGTTGGGCAATGATTGTTTGATTTTTTTTTAGAGATCATATTATGGAGGAATTTACATCTATAAGATATAAATTTTCATTCTACCATAAACCATGACAGTCGATCATTATCTGGTAGCCTTAAATATGTTAAGTTTAAGATCAAGGAATAACAAAACGTTGATAAAAATTAATTGATGACAAATTAAATTTCATAAAGGGGGTAATGAATACTTAATGGAAAGAATCACATTATATGCTATCTAAGTTTGCAAATAAGGCCTATCTATTTTAGTAAATTTAAGATCATTAAATTAGATTGCAATTGTAATTATCTAATTGAATTAGTTACAACTAACGCTTTTCTTCTTTTTTAAATTATTACAAATATAAATGAAAAGAAATAATGGTGTCTCCAAGCATCGCAATACAAAATAATAATAAAATCCTTCTACAAAGATTCTAAGAAAATAAAAAATAGTACGAAAAATAAGAAATAAATGAAAAATGAACTACAATCTAAAATCTTAGCAAGTGCTTCAAACTCCAAAGACTGGTAATGGCGTCGTTTGGTAAGTAGGCTTTTTATATGTGTCCTTGTTGCAAAGCCTCTCCAATCAAAATCCTTGAATGCCTACAAACATGATAAAAATTGCATAGCGGTAAGTAAGGATGTCAATCCATCTGTAAGGAGTGAAACAAATGAGAAGTAATGTAATTCATTACTTCTAATTATTTTCTTATTTTTTTTCCTTTTTCTTTTTTATTCGTTTTCTATTTTTTTATGATTTTTTTTATATTAAAAAAATTTTGTGATGAGGGTGAAATAAGACTTAACTAAATCAATGATCTAAAGACTAACTAAAAAGTGTCATGAAAAATAAGTGAAATCTAACTAAATAAAAATGTAAAATATGAGATGAATGAGGAAATCAAAGTGAGAGCTAACAAGGGATGGGATTACACCATATATCCTAGTTAATCTTATTAATTACTTCATTCAAATTAAACCTCCCAAGTTAGTATTAAAATTACAAATCAACTCTCGTTGCAAATGTAATTTTAATAATAACCTTTTAGAAAATTAAATTGAACACTCGTACAACTCTTTAAAAGTAGATCCAAACATTATTTAACAAACCACACGCTAGGAACGATTTATTAAATTAGTTTAAATGAGCTTAGATTTGAAATTCAAAGAAATAATTTCACATTTTAGAAAAACCTATCTCTAGTTCGTTCTAAAATGAAAACTAAGGCTAGACTATCGATTTTCTCTCGAAAATTATTTACCCTCTATAGAGGCGTAATTAAAAGTAAGAGTGCAAAGCTAATTATCAAATGAACATTTAAAATAAATAAACTAATTAAAGTGAGATTAACATCAAATAATGGGATCACCCCACCCCTTGAAAGGATTTTCTACCCTAACATGATGATAAAATATAATAATCAAGCAATCAAAGGCATTAAAATAAAATAGTAGAGATAAGAGTACAAATCTACAAACAAGTCTCCTTGATTTGCAAAATTGAACTCTAAATCTTCATTAAACTTGCGTAATATCCATAAAAATTGAGCTTCTAAATATTTTTAATTCAATATATACACTCAATTGGATCTCTCAATACACTTTAATCTCTCACCAATATCTAAAAAAATAAAATAAAACAGTATTTTACTATTTGCAAAGGTGTTTTTCTCTCTCTGGGGTTTCTCTCTATAGCCTTGTCCCATTTCCCTTTTTGCTTTTTTTTTAATTCAATCATTACAAATAATTGGTGTCAAAATAACCACAAATAAATGTACAAAGCCTCTATATCCTAATACAAACAATCTATGAAAAATAAAGAATATATGCAAATAAAGAAATGTACAAGTCTTCAAAACGCTTCTCAACTCGAAAAGTCGGCAACGGCACTTCGTAAAAAGTCAATCCTCAAAGTTTGAGTAAAGTCCAAGGCTTAAAAAGCCAGCAGCAGCGCCATTTGATAACACGTCTTTTGCGTATATATCGCTGTAGAGTAAAGACGGTCAATCAAAAATCCCTTTTGGTACCCACAAATACACTAAAATTGTATATTGGCAAGTACGGGTTAATCCTCACTACGTAATGTGGACAAGAGCAAAGTGAAGACTAGGTATGATTTTTTTAAAACAATTTTGAAGGGATATTTATACTACTAATTATCAACTTAATTAAAACTACACAAATAAATAAAGAAAACGATAAAGTGAGTTAATTATGAGGAGAAAATAATTATGAGATAATTCAAGGAATTAAACTTCATCACTTAATTTATTTATTTTCATTAATTAGTTTGTCTATTTGAAATACTCCAAAACATATATAAATTCACAAATCAACTTTCGTTGTAAATGTAAAGTTACATATATTCCTTTTAGAAAATTAATATTTAAATTTCACATACTCACAAAAATTAGATATACATATTTTCTAATAAATCACCCGCTGGGAAAATTCATTAAAAGTACTTTAACGCATTAAAAATTACATTTTTAGAGTAGAGAAATTTGAACTATAATATCATTCAAAAAATTGCCTATCTCTAGTTTAATTAACAAATAAATATTATAATCTGAATTTGTGATTTTCTCTCAAAAATAATTCACCATCTCTCGAAGTGTAAATATAAATTGTAAAATTTTAATATTAATATTCAAAGGGGCATAATAAATAAATAAACCAAAAATAAAAATAATTAAGGTAAGGGTTGCATCTCACCCCTTGAATGTGGTATTTAGCCTCTCATTTTGGTATTATTAGATATAAAATATAACAATTACACAATAAGAGGCATTAAATAAATAAATTAGGAGAGAACAAAATAAAAACCAAGTCTCCTTAAATTTTCATTGCAATTCCAAGCTTTGACAAGAATAGTAACACACAAATTTAAGTTTTACAACACTAAAAATAATGTCACTCATCTCACAAATTGTATCTTACAAATATGATCTACCTCACACTTAAGTCACTATATAAAAAAAATAGAAAAGAAGAAATAAAAATAGAACCAAAAATTGAGCTCCAAAAATGGAGCTCATAAACTAAAAACTACACTACTGTAAATTTCTCTCTCCCCACTCTCGCACTACTGCCTTCTCCTTGTCTGAAATGAAGAATCTTCTTTTATAAGAGATTACACGGGGTTAGGGTTGAAATTCAAAGGGTATGAGTGAGGGTAGTTTAGGAAAAATGATGTAAAAGTCATAACACATGACTTTTATTTTGGGAGAATGGCAGAGGCTTGGTTGTTGTAGGTAATGGCAGCTTGCATGAAATGGAAAAATATCGGGTGATGGTCAGAAGGAAAATCTGATGTTTTGGGGATATTGGGTTTAGAGGTGTAGGGGCTATGTACATTCGAAATGGGTAGCGAGTTAGCTTGGGAGGAGTTTGGTTTTCGAAATGAGTTTATGTTAAAACAGATGTGTCAGGTAGGAGCACTGGGTCACGAGTTTGGAGTGGACTGAATGAATAGGTAGCTCCAATGGGTATGAGGGTAGGGCTAGGTCGTAGCTGAGTTGGGTTTGGAAACCAGGTTTGGAGGGATCGAAGCAGTGAGAATCGATTTTGGGTCGGTTGGTTTTCTGGTTAAAGGGGTTTCGGTCGGAGATGAGATGGTGGCAGGTGGTTGATTCGATTTAGGTGGCTGGGGGATCAAAAAAGTATGGGAAATGGGTATAACCCGGGTAGAAGGCAGGTCTGGTGGGTTTTTTATGGCTGAAGATGTAGTTGGGTCGCCGGTGTTTGTGTAACAACCCGCCCTTTTGGAGACAATTAAATTCCATAATTAAGTATAATTTGGAATTTGGAGAATTTCTCAAAATAGTAATTTTTGGGATTTTCAAGGATTTAATAATTTTCGAAGGGTGTTATAAATTATTTTGGGACTATATAGGTCGAATAATTTAATTATATGTCGTCGTGGAGTATAGCGGCAAAAGAGGTAAGATTTTGAGTAGTAGAATACCGCATTTAATTATTTTGGGTTAGAATAGTGATTTGAGGTCAAGTACCTCGGATGGAAATTTCGACTGCGCCATGAGTCTCGGAATGTCCGAGATAGTCGAAAAAGAGTGTCCGATTGTCGAAATTGAGTTCCGAGTAATTTTGGAGTTAAATAGGCTCGTAATTGGGTAAACGAGTCTTTTTGGGTTTTTAAGGGGTTAAACCTTTTTCTCCTTATAAAAGGAGGGAGAGGGGGAGAAAAGAGAAGAGAAAAGAGAAAGAAGAGAGGGAAGAGATAGAGGAGGAAGAAAAGAGGAAAAAGGGGGAGATTCCGGCCGGCCTCCGCGGGATTCGGCTCGAGGACGTCGGATTTTATCCACGAGGCAAGTGTTTACTTGCTTTATTTATTTTTGAGCATAAATATCTCATATCATTGTTGGTATAACAAACCCTAATGATTTTGGGTTGGGTATTCTTGGATAAAACGGATTTTTGGGAGTTAAAACGAATAAACCCCTAAAATTTATAAATTGGAGAAATTGAGAAATTAACCAAAAATATTGGGTGATTCCGGGTTCTAGGATGATTAGGACCCGTATTATAGGTGTATTTTTTGTTGGTAGAAGTTGTAGGCCGTTTGGTGAAGAGATGGAATCTTGGAGGAAGCTTCCATGGCCGAAAGAGCTTATCGGAGAAGAAGCTGCCCGACATGATCGATCGATCGATCATTGGGGCTCGATCGATCGAAGCCTTCGATCGATCGACGGCCATGGGTCGATCGATCGACCCCTGCTGAAAGTTGATAATTTTCTTACGGTGATTTGGATGGGATAGATTCCACTTCATCTTGCTTTAAGGTTAATTAGGTGATAACCTAAAGGACCTTTTAGGACATTATGGTCCATAAGTTGAGGCAATTTAGGAGGGTAAAGTAAGGGTTTTAAGTATATAACCCTTAATCTATATTTTCGAGGAAAATAGAATATTTACAGAAATTGATGGATTAGGGTTCCTAAAGAATATTGGGGACTTCTAAACGATTAATTAGAGTAGGTATAGTCTTGGAGGTTCAAGGAAATGAAATCTTTAACTCGTTAAATTTAAGGTTGTTCGGGTGGGATAAAGCCCGGGGATAATTCTCGTAGGCATACGGGCCTATATAATTATGCTCATAGAAAGCATAATTATATCGATTATCGTTAAGTGTATCCTAGGAGATAATTAGGATAATTTGGGAATATAGATATTTGTTGATTTCACTTAGAGTGAAGGGTATCATTGGAGATATCCAATCAATCCTTAGATAGGGTTGATATATATAGTGATTATTAAAGTAAGAAATACTTTGGATTTAGAATCATGCTAATATGAATGCATGACTATGACTCCTGGAGGGAATATTTGGGATTATGATCATCGATAGATGATATAGGCCACTATGGCCGTTTATATATTCTAGGAATAATATATAGGATATGTATATACTGTGTGATTTAGGTATATATATATATATATATGTTATGATGAAAATGATTTTGAAAATATATAAATGAATATTTTCAAAATGGTAAATAAATGATTTTCATAATTGGTAAAATATGGATTATACACACCTCCCTAAATCGGTATCATAAGGGAAGTTGCGTGCGTTGTGGTGAAGCCTTACTGGCTGTTGAGCAAGTTGAATATAGTCCCTAGGCCATATGGGCATTTGTATTACTGCGCTGGTTAGGGGATTTCGAGTGTGGTCCTGACTTTCTCGCAGGCAATATGGCCGCTTCCCGACGTTGGTAGGTTCCCAGGTTGTCTTGTATAGATAGGTCCTGGAAGATGATAGCCATTTAGGGGCACGTCCAGTGGGGAAACCCGGAGGGGCTGTCTTAGATTTATTAAAGAAATTCATGATAATGGATTGGCTTTAATTTACATTTCCTGAGTATAAAAAGGGAAATGGAATAAAGGTTTGGCTTCGGTAACACTCGCGGATGGAAGAAGGGATGTGGAAGCATGATTTGATCAAAGCATTTTCATGATAATGGAAATGGCTTTGGGTACATTTCCTGAGTATAAAAAGGGAAATGGGATGACATAAAGGAAAAAGCATTTTTATGATAATAAAACTGGCTTTTAAAAGTATATGATTTGTTAAAGCAATTCATGATAATGAATTGGCTTTTATATTTACATTTCCTGAGTATAAAAAGGGAAATGGGAAGTTTTGAGAAAATGAAAAGTATTGATAAATACTTGATATATGAACTCTCAGTCCGGGAGATTGATCCGGATGGTTATGGTAAAATATGTATATGTATGTATAAATGGATAAATCGAGCACCGAGGTCTAATGGATCCCGATGATCGACCTTGCCGCATAGTAGTGTATCGGGGGGGTTCCTTGTTTGGATTTCGCTTTGCGAGACACCCCACGCACGAATATGGCATTGTGTTGAGACTGGGGAGAAGTTTAGTCCTTAGTGCTCTTATATTATATATGTGTATGGTATATATATTTATATATATCTTTCTGTACTGAGGGACTGGCAGATCTCGACGATCGACCTTGCCGCATAGTACTGTATCGGGGGGTTCCTTGTTTGGATTTCTCTTTGCGAGACACCCCACGCACGAACATGGCATAGCGTTGAGACTGGGGTGAAGTTTAGCCCTTAGTACATTGCTTGGACTATCTAGGATTGATAGTGGGTTTGGGATAGACTAGTTTACCAGGATAGCTTGACTAGGATGTCTAGAGGGATGCGCTAGGAGTGCACTGTTAGTGGAGAGATGAGGGGTATCTCATGGGAGTGCGATACCAATTTTAATATGAGATAAAACTATTTTTACAAAAAAAAATAAAGCATTTATGCACTTGCAAGATATTTTCAAAATTCGGGCTCTGACCCGTTTATCCACTCTCCTTTCTTTATATATATTATATATATATAGGCATCCAGACACAGGGACGCCTGGATGGAAATTCTTTCGAGTCAGACGTCTGTTGCAGCAGCTGTGGATGCTTGCGGGTTCTCAGTAGACGCTTCTTTCCTTGTACTCTGGATAGGAGGTTTTGTATAAACACTCGGGCCAATGGTCCAACTGATTTTATTTATTCTTCGCACTTATTCGATATGGTTGTATTATTTGAACCGAGTGTTCGGTTATTATAGTTCATTTCATTTTCCTTTTTATTTCATTTACGCATTAAATTGTGGATGTTTTATCTTTTTGTCGTTAAAAAGATTAGTTAAGTTAAAATTTTGACACCGGCCTAATAGGTTATTAGTAATTAAATGGATTTTCTACAGTGATGCTAAGAATGATCCATATGAGACTCCTGTTTTAATTTATATTGGAGTGATCTCCCGGTATCTTATTAGGCGGGGTGTTACAGATGGTATCTGAGCATCAGGTTCTAGTGTCCTTAGGAATCTGTGCGGACGTACAACGCTTTCAGCGTTGCTCTCGATTATTGTAGAGCCTCAGGATTAGGATCGTTGATTTCTCTTGTGAGATTTCGTTCTCCTGCCATGTTAGAAGATTATAGAAATCTTTTGCACGCTCGTTTGAGAATCGTGTGCGGAGCTTGGGTGGTAGCAGGAGGTGAGGCTTAGCTGGGGCAGCTGGTGGAAGTTGGGGACGACGGCCTTAGTAGAGGTCACTCTCCTTATAGTTATTGTTAAGGATTTTGGCGTCAACTACTAAAGAATGGTAGTTAGGAGTACCATAGTACCTCTAAAGTTGAGAGTGGTACTAAAGTTGAATTCCTCATTGAAGTTGAGGGTTCAAAAGGGATCTTGCGGATAGTTTTAACCGTGAGTCCCCACAATTTAGTCGGTATGAGAAGAATGTTGTTATGAGTTTTACCTCCGAAGGAAGAGGTATACTTGGCGTGATTAGATAAAGTCGCGGTATTCTTTATCCCTAGACTCGTGTGTGTATTTTGAGTTTTGTGGCGGTCGCGATAACATAATAATGCAGGCTTGTGTATTTTCCGTGATAGCGGAATTTTGTTTTCTTTCACTCGCCATAGAGGCGGATGATTATATTTTGTATATATACGTATAATGTATTTTGGTTGATCTGAGCAATAGCAGGCTAATGATGGCAAGACTATCGTGTCCGCAGTTCCTGGAGGGGACAGGTTGTTATTGTGGTGTCTCACCTTGATAAAGGTTGAGTTCACCTTTATTGTTATGGATTGATGGAACCTCGATGAGAAGAGGCTTCCTTATTTTTGGTTGGTATATGTGGCAACCTTATAGATATAATTTAAGTCCCACATGATCATTGTTGAGCTGTAAGATTTAGCTCAGTATCGGTTTGCGCAAGGACTTAGAAATAGTGCGAGCGCTGGGTGGTGTGATTCTTAGTTAGAGATAGGAGTTCAGACCACCTTTTGTTCTTTAGGGATAGGATTATCCCGGTTTCATGTCTGAAATAACGGGACTCCGTGACTGATGAAGTCAAGTGTTAATGTGTGGAGGGTTTCCTTGTTTGGATTTTGCTTTGCGAGACACTCCACACATAACTCTTAACGGCGTCGGGCGTGAAGAGTTGTTATAGGATGCAAGGATGTGGGTTAGTCTTATAGTGTGGATGAACCACTATAGACTACGAGCCCTGTGATGATGGTATATTTATGGGAATATTGTGCTATGGAAAAGCACTAAAGTGGTCCTTTCACCACAAGTAGTTGGGTGGAGTGGGACTTAGAGAATTTGATTTGAGGATGATATCCCTGCCTTAATAATAAGGAAAATTTGGAGAAATTGGGTTGAGGAATATAACCAGCCTTAATGAAAAGGCAAATTTTGAGAAGATACAATTTGGGTATTATGTTCGTGACACTTTCTACAGAAAGTGGGCACTTCGATGGATTAGGTTTCCTTCTGTACGGGCGGAAGGATAAGATAGTAGGAATGCGTTCATAGGCTAGCCTTGTAAGATTTAGGAAGTCCTGCTTATGTGCCTTGGGTCGCTATATCTCGATGACCGACTACGCGAGGGAGTAGTGTAATGGGAGGGTTCCTTGTTTGGATTTCGCCTTGGCGAGACGTCCCACGCATGAAACCAAGAAATTGTCGGGAGTTGAGAGAGGCCTTGGGCACTAGGGACATAATTAGGATTATATTAGTTTTGCGTAGGTGGGGTAACACATAGATAGTAGCATTGTAGGATGTAGGCTCGATAGAGTTAGTAAGGCCGAGGTTAGGAGGATTGAATTTCGCGGGTTGGAAAAACCCATGGGTGAGTATTACACCGAGGAAAGGAGATCCTTATTGGGAGAAAGTGTTAGGTGTCAGACGTTCACTACGGATGTGTAGATATGCACAAGTTTGAAAGGTGTATGGGCAGCTTGGCAAGATGGTTTTATATACCGCTTGAAATAGAATGGGTGTAGTATATAAGGTTGAAATTCATGCCGAGAGGCATTTTAGAGGATGGGTATTAAGTGACGTATTAGAGTCACTTCATGATCGTGGTAGCCGCTTAGTACTTGGTTGGGAGCCATTAGGTTAGTATCTTTCCCTTGAGGTTTTAGGATTTGTAGTAATCCTAGTTAGAGGGTGTAAGTTGTATCTGAATTTCGAGGACGAAATTCCATTGTAAGGGGGGAGTATGTAACAACCCGCCCTTTTGGAGACAATTAAATTCCATAATTAAGTATAATTTGGAATTTGGAGAATTTCTCGAAATAGTAATTTTTGGCATTTTCAAGGATTTAATAATTTTCGAAGGGTGTTATAAATTATTTTGGGACTATATAGGTCGAAGTAATTTAATTATATGTCGTCGTGGAGTATAGCGACAAAAGAGGTAAGATTTTGAGTAGAATACCGCATTTAATTATTTTGGGTTAGAATAGTGATTTGCAGTCAAGTACCTCGAATGGAAATTTTGACTGCTCCATGAGTCTCGGAATGTCCGAGATAGTCGAAAAAGAGTGTCCGATTATCGAAATTGAGTTCCGGGTAATTTTGGAGTTAAATAGGCTCGTAATTGGGTAAACGAGTCGTTTTTGGATTTTTAAGGGGTTAAACCTTTTTATCCTTATAAAAGGAGGGAGAGGGGGAGAAAAGAGAAGAGAAAAGAGAAAGAAGAGAGGGAAGAGAGAGAGGAGGAAGAAAAGAGGAAAAAGGGGGAGATTCCGGCCGGCCTCCGCGGGATTCGGCTCGAGGACGTCGAATTTTATCCACGAGGCAAGTGTTTACTTGCTTTATTTATTTTTGAGCATAAATATCTCATATCATTGTTGGTATAACAAACCCTAATGATTTTGGGTTGGGTATTCGTGGATAAAACGGGTTTTTCGGAGTTAAAACGAATAAACCCCTAAAATTTGTAAATTGGAAAAATTGAGAAATTAACCAAAAATATTGGGTGATTCCGGGTTCTAGGATGTTTAGGACCCGTATTATAGGTGTATTTGTTGTTGGTAGAAGTTGTAGGCCGTTGGGTGATAGATATGGAAGCTTGGAGGAATCTTACATGACCAAAAGAGCTTATCAAAGAAGAAGCTGCCCGACATGATCGATCGATCGATCATTGGGGCTCGATCGATCGAAGCCTTCGATCGATCGACGGCCATGGGTCGATCGATCGACCCCTGCTGAAAGTTGATAATTTTCTTACGGTGATTTGGATGGGATAGATTCCACTTCATCATGCTTTGAGGTTAATTAGGTGATAACCTAAAGGACCTTTTAGGACATTATGGTCCATAAGTTGAGGCAATTTAGGAGGGTAAAGTAAGGGTTTTAAGTATATAACCCTTAATCTATATTTTCGAGGAAAATAGAATATTTACAGAAATTGATGGATTAGGGTTCCTAAAGAATATTGGGGACTTCTAAACGATTAATTGGAGTAGGTATAGTCTTGGAGGTTCAAGGAAATGAAATCTTTAACTCGTTAAATTTAAGGTTGTTCGGGTGGGATAAAGCCCGAGGATAATTCTCGTAGGCATACGGGCCTATATAATTATGCTTATAGAAAGCATAATTATATCGATTATCGTTAAGTGTATCCTAGGAGATAATTAGGATAATTTGGGAATATAGATATTTGTTGATTTCACTTAGAGTGAAGGGTATCATTGGAGATATCCAATCAATCCTTAGATAGGATTGATATATATAGTGATTATTAAAGTAAGAAATACTTTGGATTTAGAATCATGCTAATATGAATGCATGATTATGATTCCTGGAGGGAATCTTTGGGATTATGGTCATCGGTAGATGAAATAGGCCACTATGGCCGTTTATATATTCTAGGAATAATATATAGGATATGTATATACTGTGTGATTTAGGTATATATATATATATATATATGTTATGATGAAAATGATTTTGAAAATATATAAATGAATATTTTCAAAATGGTAAATAAATGATTTTCATAATTGGTAAAATATGGATTATACACACCTCCCTAAATCTCTATCATAAGGGAAGTTGCGTGCGTTGTGGTGAAGCCTTCCTGGCTGTTGAGCAGGTTGGATATAGTCCCTAGGCCATATGGGCATTTGTATTACTGCGCTGGTTAGGGGATTCCGGGTGTGGTCCTGACTTTCCCGCATGCAATATGGCCGCTTCCCGACGTTGGTAGGTTCCCAGGTTGTCTTGTATAGATAGGCCCTGGAAGATGATAGCCATTTAGGGGCGCGTCCAGTGGGGAAACCCGGAGGGGTGGTCTTAGATTTATTAAAGCAATTCATGATAATGGATTGGCTTTAATTTACATTTGCTGAGTATAAAAAGGGAAATGGGATAAAGGTTAGGCTTCGGTAACACTGCCGGATGGAAGAAGGGATGTGGAAGCATGATTTGATCAAAGCATTTTCATGATAATGGAAATGGCTTTGGGTACATTTCCTGAGTATAAAAAGGGAAATGGGATGACATAAAGGAAAAAGCATTTTTATGATAATAAAATTGGCTTTTAAAAGTATATGATTTGTTAAAGCAATTCATGATAATGAATTGGCTTTTATATTTACATTTCCTGAGTATAAAAAGGGAAATGGGAAGTTTTGAGAAAATGAAAAGTATTGATAAATACTTAATATATGAACTCTCAGTCCGGGAGATAGATCCGGATGGTTATGATAAAATATGTATATGTATGTATAAATGGATAAATCGAGCACCGAGGGTATAATGGATCCCGATGGTCGACCTTGCCGCATAGTAGTGTATCGGGGGGGTTCCTTGTTTGGATTTCGCTTTGTGAGACACCCCACGCACGAATATGGCATTGTGTTGAGACTGGGGAGAAGTTTAATCCTTAGTGCTCTAATATTATATATGTGTATGGTATATATATTTATATATATATATCTTTCTGTACTGAGGGACTGGAGGATCTCGACGATCGACCTTGCTGCATAGTAGTGTATCGGGGTGTTCCTTGTTTTGATTTCGCTTTGCGACACACCCCACGCACGAACATGGCATAGCGTTGAGACTGGGGTGAAGTTTAGCCCTTAGTACATTTCTTGGACTATCTAGGATTGATAGTGGGTTTGGGATAGACTAGTTTAGCAGGATAGCTTGACTAGGATGTCTGGAGGGATGCGCTAGGAGTGCACTGTTAGTGGAGAGGTGAGGGGTATCTCATGGGAGTGCGATGCCAATTTAAATATGAGATAAAACTATTTTTCGAAAAAAAAATAAAGCATTTATGAACTTGCAAAATATTTTCAAAATTCGGGCTCTGACCCGTCTATCCACTCTCCTTTCTTTCTATATATTATATATATATAGGCGTCGAGACACTGGGACGCCTGGATGGAAATTCTTTTGAGTCAGACGTCTGCTACAGCAGCTGTGGATGCTTGCGGGTTCTCAGTCGACGCTTCTTTCCTTGTACTCTAGATAGGAGGTATTGTATAAACACTCGGGCCAATGGTCCAACTTCTTTATTTATTCTTCGCACTTATTCGATATGGTTGTATTATTTGAACCGAGTGTTCGGTTATTATAGTTCATTTCATTTTCCTTTTTATTTCATTTACGCATTAAATTTTGGATGCTTTATCTTTTTGTCATTAAAAAGATTAGTTAAGTTAAAATTTTGACACCGTCCTAATAGGTTATTAGTAATTAAATGGATTTGGACAGTGATGCTAAGAATGATCCATATGAGACTCCTGTTTTAATTTATATTGGAGTGATCGCCCGGTATCTTATTAGGCGGGGTGTTACAGTTTGCTTCAGGGAGGTGGTAGAACCGGGTTAAGGCTTCATGTGATGGAGTTGTGGAGGTCTTGGAGTTTGTTTATGGAGGAGAGGGTAGGAGATGAGAGTGGTATTTCAGTGTGGTTAGGTGTAGGTTTGGTAGTGTGTGTGTGTGTGTATGTTTAATACTAGAATAAAAAATAAAATAAAGTAAAATAAAACTAATTACATAATTACAACACAAACAAAATAAAATCTAAAACTTACTAAAAAAATTATAATCCTAACCTGTTAATAAAATGATTCAAAATAAAATAAAATAAAAATAATAAAATTAACCTAATAAAATTAAAAACAAATAAGATAAAATAAAATAATAATAAAAGTAAACTGAAAAAACTAAAACTAAAAACAAATAATATAAAATAATAAAAAAGTGCACACCTATTATATTTACATAAATAATAAAAACGCTCGGTGTAAACTAAAGGACCTTGATATATACAAGTATATGAACACAAATAAAATATAAAAATACTAAAAATATACACGACTCAAAATAAAATATAAAATAAATTCTAAAAATTATATACGACACAAATAAAAATTTTAAATATCTAAAAAGTACGAACTAAACACACACGAGGCTCAGGACTGGTCTGGATTCGATTTAGGCTTAGGTTCGGGTTTGGGTAATTGATAGGGGATTGGTTTAGGCCCCTTTAACTGCATTTGTGTCGCATTTTTTCTTGATTTAATGCTTTAAACTCCGCAAGAGGCTTTTGACCTACAAGATAGACATATAAGCACATAAGACCCATTTTATCGAGAATGGGCAATGAAACAATGCCTTTTTAAGATATTATTTTAACACTTTTGGGTGCTTATCAACCATGTATCACTGTTTGCAGCAGTTGAAACATAAATAGAATAAAATAAATCCCAACTATTAAACACATAACTGAAATGAAATTGCTAAAACCAATAGTATATCCATTGATTCAATAAAATTAGTAATTGGTCCACTTATTAAGTAAGTATGGCACTACTCGCCCCCTCTTATGCAATTTTCTTACAAATTCAATTAACAACATAAACCTTTTAACATACAAGAATGGCATAAAAGCTGAAAATAGTTTTTTTTTTTTAAAAGAAACAATACTTGAGTAAAAATTTCTAATATGATTAACTAGCGACATATGCGATGGATTGGGCTGGTGCTAGGGATAGATCTTGGGCGAAGAAGGTGATGGTGAAAAGGAGGAGAATAACGTCTAGGTCTTTTCGTTTCTTTTTTAATTTCTTTGGCTCTTTGGGTGATAGAATAAAGGGGAGAGTAAAACTTTAGTGAAGGGAACCGAAATTTCTTTTAGCCGTCTCATAAGGTATATCTTTTGAGATGGTTCCCAATTTGTCGTCTCTTTTGGTAGTATTTTCTAGACAGGTAACAAAAGTTATCTTAAAAAGAGTAGTTTTTAAGACGGTTAAATTTAGCCGTCTCAAAAGGTTAGTTTTAGAGACCCAAATTTTAACCGTCTCAAAAGGTTTCGTCTTAAAAAATACATTTTTTTGTAGTAAAGCCACTTTAATAAATATTAATTGGCGAATAAAAGAATTAATATTTATGTGTAATTATGTTTACTTGTGTGATATGTAAATGAAAACATGTTAAGTTATATTCCGTCGTAAGTGAGTAAAATCAACGGGTTTAACGGTATCTCATTCGGGACACACGAATAGGGTCGAGGTTGGTAATGAGATGGAAATTAATGTTAGATAACTCAGATAGTAATTTTCAGTGTGAAAATGATCCGGAATGGGTAGAAATAGTCAGGAATAGGTAACATGGGTTGTATTTGGGTATTGAATGTTTTTTAGGCCAAATGGGGCCCGATAAAGGACATTGATGTCATTTTACTCACAGGGGTTGACTTAATTTTGGGGTTTAGAGTACTTAGGGTTAAAATTAGAGAAGGTGGATAGAGTAGGCAGCCATCTAACCATTATAAAGGCTATAGCTTTATGAGAGGAGAAAAAACAAAAGGAGATATTGAAGAAAATTGAGGAGAAAGTGATTCGGGTGGGAGATCGAATTATTTTGGGCTCAAGAACATTGTTAAAAGAAGAACTCAATGAGAGAATCTCAAATTTTCTACAAATTCTAAGGCAATTATTTAACTTTCTATAATCTTAGTGTAGTTTTCAATCATTCGTGTAGAAATTTGATGTAGGAAGGCACAAATTTTGGGCGGAAGAAACATGTAAAAATTAGGTTTTTACGAAGAAATTATTAAAAGATGACTTTTACTATGATTATATGTTATATCAGATGTGAACAGAATGTTTAAGTCGAATTCTTGATTGATCTAAACCATAAAAGAGGAGATCTTAAATTAGGGTTGGAAACTTTTCTCATTTCTTCATGTAAATTGATAATCTCATGTAATAAATGTTTTTTAGATGAATTATATGTATAATTCTGTAAATTTATGTTTGGGATTGGTTTAGAATCAAGGTGAGGTGTTTGGGTGAAGATTGGAAATCCAAGGGTTGATGGAAAAGAGGAGAAACCTGTCAAAAGTTCATAATGGTAGCCTAGTAAACCAAACCGATTTGCTCACCAAATCAGTTCAATCTAGCTAGAGAATCGATTTGGTCTGTTGTAATGGCCACCCTTGCCTAGTGTGGTTTTTTCGTGCATCATTTAGGACTCAATTTGGTTTATAGGTTCCGGATAATGAAATTAAACTTTGGGAAATAAAAAGGGACAGTTAGAGTATACCTTAGGTAGTACGGGAGTATGTTCTAGGTGTGAAATTTTAGGTACACTAGGGTGAAAAGTACCCAGATATCGATTGTAAAATCTTATTTGGATTTGGTTAGGTATTAGGCTAAGTGAAGGGGAAGAATAGCATGGTGGCGAGAAATATGAAATTAAAGAATTTATAATAAATGAATACTTGATAAATCAGGAGTCAGGGGAGACTCGGGATTTGTGGGCTAGTGCTATGAGGGTTATATTCATGATTATCTGGTTACATACATATATATGTATCGAGTGAGATAGCATATATATATATATACTAGCGGATACCCGTGCCTGAAGGCACGGAAAAATTTTCCAAAGTACGTATCGTAAAACGACGAAAGTTTTGAAAGTATGTAATCGCAAAACGACAAAAATATCATTCACCAACAAAACAAAGTGTTATTTTAAAAAAACTTGTCATAATTTTCATAGTTTTGTGCGTCATGACTCCAACTCGTATGCTTACAACACTTCTTACCTCGTCACATGACCAATAAATATTAGGCAAGAAGATAAAAGTTGTAAGTAAATAAAACAATATTTGACATTTGTTGTATGTAAATAAAATAATACTTGACACTAGTATGATAAAATTTTCTATAAATGAACTTCCCATTCAGCAGCATTCATATGTCGTATTTAAAAAAAAAAAGGCGTGTGGTGGAAGCATTAATTTGAGACAATAATTCCTAATAAATTGTCACTAACAAAGTTATATGGTAAAGTAGAAAACAGTTTGGCTATTTGAAAATTGCAAATTGGTTCACAACAAACATCTGGCCAGTAATAAAAAATATTCACCAAGACAACAGTTTGGCTAATTGGGTTTCTTGCCATAGAATCAATACACCTAATTAAGAATAGCGGTGCCGAAAGGCATGCATATAATTTTGAAAAGTATAAAATCACATATAATTTAAATAATAATTATTTTTATTACAAGTGTAAATTTTTAATGTATTGAATCGTGTAAATTTAAGTAGGATTGAATGTTGTATTATTTAGTCAAAAGGTTGTTTTATAACACATAAGTGTAAACAATTTAAACTATGCTTATAAGACTATACACCACGTTTAAGAAAAGAAAAAAGTCCAACAAATCTAATAGTTTGTCCTCGATCTCGTAACAATTATAAATGCCCAAATTCACATCTACCCATAAAACTCAATGTTTAGAGACCTTGACTTTAACAATTGACTTAAGTTGAAAGATAATAGAGATAACATGGCTAATCATTCATGGGATATAAGCCCTGAAATTCCAACATAATAAAAACTTAACGCAATTATTTGTCTTGTCGCAAACCACATTGGGTTACATCTCTTTAATATCATGAGATTTACAACACATATTAGTGACATAAAACATTACTTATTCAACCTTTTTCTCAGCTGGAAGTCCAAAGTAGTTATCGAGAAAGCTAAATCCACCAATAGAAGCAATAAAGCTATATCAGCATTTAAATCTACGAATAGAATCAACAAAGCTATATTATCCACTCACTAAAACTCATAACAACCACAATAGTTCTGATGTCATAACAACCACAATAGTTCTGATGTCATAACAACCACAAAATTGTACCACCGAGTGAGGCACTGGATCTTGGATGTAATTTTCACCTGATAGCCAATAAGAGATTGCTAAATTGACAACGAAGTTCACAATAGCTTAAAGCCCATCGCTTCTGCAACAAATCAACCACCATATATTTATAGGAAATGTTTGTTGAAATGTGAGTACTACAATGTAGTCTTCTCAGCTATGCATTTCAAGAACGAACCAATATAGTTTCTAATATCAATAACTCAAAATCTAATATGGGAAGCAATTAGGTACCCTTTTTATAGGTAATCATAATATCATTTGACAAATGAATCTTGTAGAAATAAAATACATTCTCAATTATTACCATGTGTGTTCAGGTTTGGTACCCTTGGTGTGGGTGACACTCTTTGATACTAAAAAATAAAGTTAGATTGGGTTTAATGTATAAACCAAAAAATAGTGCAGAATTTTACATGTATAAACCAAAAAATAAACCAAAAGAGTAGTGTAGAATTTTACACGTGTCTTCATGTTTGGTACCCTTGGTGTATAAACCAAAAAAGTAGTGCAGAATTTTACATGTATAAACCAAAAAATAAAGTCAAATATTACATGTTTCTTCTTGTGCCTAATATATAAGTTGGGTTTGATTCCCCTATGTGGTACTATATCATTTATTTGATCAGAAATGGATTTATATTCAACACAAAACATCCAAAAATAGAATATCAGTATTGAAATAAAAAAAAAATTGATAAAATTGACTTAACAAAACAGATATTGAGATAAAATTGATCCCAAAATTGATAAAACAATACAATAGGTACTAAACATCCAAAAACTGACTTCCCCCAATTCGATCAAACCTTTTATAGTAGATTACTATAAATAAGACTAATACACTAATTGTAGAGGGGGCCCGAAGGTGGTGCCCGAAGGTAATCCTGGGATTAGGGATAATCCACTAATTAGCAACAGTGTTCTGAGGATAAGCTCAGTGTGGCAACTCAAGCGTGGCATCTTGGTGAGGCAGCTCAGCGTGGCAACTCAAGCGTGGCATCTTGGTGAGGCAGCTCAGCGTGGCAACTCGTACTTTAGCTTATTGTTACTTTGCCATATTATAGCTTTGTTTATATTTACTACGAGTTATAATGACTGTAATGTTGTAATAAGAATAATGAATGGGCGTGAGGTCGAACGGTACTCGCGAGAGACCAGGCTTGGCAGGGCCTGGGAGAGTTTTCATGCTCTATCGAACAACCTCACCGTGGGAACTTTAGAGGGATTTGGTTTGGAGGATTGAGAAGTGGGGCACCGTTGGGGCTTGTCCTGACCATCTTAGATACACCTGGTAAAACACCGAAGGACCCTGACCGTGGAACCTCAAGCGGAGCAGCTTGGAGTTCCATCGGGCAGTGAGTTATGAACCAAACAACCCTCTACTTAAATATCACATCTACTGTGGGTGATGTCACTAGCCTTCTAAACAATGTCAGACATGCACTTGAGTAAACCACCGTGGTATTTGGGGCTATCAGATAGTTGGTGAGCTACCTCTGCGACAATAACCCCCTGACATACAGTGGTTAGGCAAAAGGCATGTCTTGGCATTTAATGTTTATGACGTAGGAAACAACTAGTGCATCAGGCATTTTATGTTGTGACATAAAGTATGAGGGATGTCTTTCATAGTCTTTAATGACTGAGTTGCCTCGGGGGTGGTGTGGGGGGCTATTTAAGGACCCCAACCACCTTTGAGGAGAAGGAGAAGAAAATGATCCTTTGAGAGTTCAAAAAAGTTATTGCTAGAGATACATCAGAGAGAGAATTATTGCAAATTAGAAGGCTTATCCACTCACCATTGTCATTTATTACGAAGCTTTTAATACGCAAACAGAGACTCTTGAGAGTGGTTTTTGGTATGTTTTGTCTGCCTACCAAGGTGTATCTAGGGTGCTTGCTTCTCTCTCTCTCTAGCTAAGTTATTTCTAAAGTTCTTTATTATATTGAGGGTTATACACGAGATTTATGAGTATAAGATGGGTTCCATACCTTCCAAACTGCTTTTTGTGTCTTGCGGCTAAATCACTAGTGTTTCTCTAATTAACCTTGCCATAACCATACTTAAAAGGGGTTACGCCTCCATCTTATCTAAACTGCCCTCTTACATTTGGCGACTCTGCTGGGGAGGCATTCTTCTAAGGAAGAAGTATGGCGCAAGATAACGTTAATAGAAGGATCAACTTTGATGATATCCAACACAGTGAAGAGCAAGCAGCGGTAGAATTGGAGGCTTTAAGGAGCGGAGCTCCTCGAATAGAAGTGCCCCCAGTTCAGGCAACGACAGGCGTTCCGGGAGTGACGCAGGCTTCCACGAGCGCTGGGCTAGGATCTGCCCAAATGACCCTCCTTATGAGTAAGTTCTATGAGTTCTTGCAAACTCCTGCAGCTTCAACGGTGCTGGGAGGACTCGAAGCCAATTCCTTCGTAACACCAGGGGCAGCTCCAACGGTTCCACCAGGCGCAGGTACAACGGGAGCAGCCCCTGCAAGCATACCCTCCGTCGTGAATCCGGCGGTGGGAATCTCCGGAGTATCAACGGCGCCAGCTGTAACGATGGCTCCAACTATAACGGTCATTCAGCCAACACCCCCATTGGTCGTTGCCCCATCGCCCATGGAGGAAATGAGGAGAGAAATACAAAAGGAGATGTTAAAATTTGTGCAGGCTTCCTCACAGTCTATAGGCGAGGTAGCTTCAGTCTATGACGACTTTAGGACACCTTATCCTCAGGAATACAACGATGAGCCTTACCCGAGGGATTATATTCCCCCCGTCTTTGAAAAATACACAGGGAAGGGTGGGAATCCGAAAGAGCACATTAAACGTTTTGTTGAGCACCTGGGGGCGCATTGCAACAAGAAGCTCAGGTTGAGGGAGTTTTCCAAATCCCTAACCGATAAAGCATACACGTGGTATTCTCATTTGGCCCCTAAAAGTGTTTCCATGTGGGAAGAGATGCACGTGCTGTTTGTCCAAAAGTTCTTTCTAGCAGAGGATGAATTCACTCTGACCCAACTAGGGAGAGAGAAGCAACGACCAGGAGAAGACGTGTGGCATACGTTCGGAGGTTCAGGGAAAGGTCTCTGGATGTGAGAGAGGAGGCCAAGAAGTCCAAACTATTACAAATCTGTGCCGAAGGACTACTCCCGGAGTACATCTGCCATCTTATCAATGAGACGCGCGGGGGAACTTTTTTGGCGTTCTTAAAATCTGCGAGGAACATCTCACTGGTCGTACGACCAAACCCGGTGGCGGTGCCTATGATATTCAGGCAACCGATACAACCTGGGGGAGGAAGGCCTCAACCCCCACGAGTGGGATACACCGAAGGAACAGATGGGGGTAAGGCGGCGAAGAAGGACAACAAAAGGAAGTTCGGAAGGGATAGGGAAGACCCACCACCGTTACCATGCACGATAGAAGAGGCGGTGAGTTGTTACAATGCCATGGTCCAAGGTGGAACGGTCTACCTACCAAAAGGCGTTCCTTCAGAAGAACCCGATGACGCAACAAAGGCAGATCCTAGGTATTGTCAGGTTCATCGAAAGATCCAGCACCCGACAGAGAGCTGTTTCACACTGAGAAGAATCATTGACAAGTACATGAAGGCAGGGACGCTGCAGATCCCCCCACAGAACGTTAACAACAACCCGCTTCCAGCGCATGGGGCCAACTTGGTGACGGCCTACGACGGTGAGGCGGAAAGAGGGGAAGGAAGGTCAACAATGAGGCAAAGAGAATTCGAAGAAACTCTGGAATATTGCACCACAGGAATGGCTAACGTAATTTTAGCCTACGATGAAGCAAGCGCTAAAGACGCGGAAGACGTATACAGCGTTGAAGGCGAGGAAATGGAGGCAGTCGTTGAATACAGCGCAGTTTCAAAATCCCCAAAATTCGCTTGGTTCTTCGATCAAGTGGGGATACCAAAGGAGAGCAGACTGTAAATAACTCAGGCGATTCTAGACATCGCGAGGAAGGACGCGGTTCCCTCGCTGAAATGGCGGGGACCCATGGCGAGGCTGGTGAAAAAGTTCCTATCAGAGGTGACCTTCAGCGATGCAGATAGAGCTGTAAGGTTCCCTCATAACAGGCCCTTGTATGTGACGGCCAGTGTCAACGGGGTTAGTTTTGCGAGGACGCTTATGGATGGGGGTGCGTCTATCAACATTATGCCGATCAACTCCTTCCACGCGGATAATATCCCAGAAGAAAGGTTGGTCCCCATGCCTCTGGTGATCTCAGGATATGATAACCAATCTTCCAAATCCATTGGGTACGTGAATGTGGGAATTGTAATGGGAAATCTGAGTTCCCACATCAAGTTCCATGTAATAGAAAGTGCAACTTCCTATCATTTACTAATAGGAAGAGTATGGATGCACAATCAAGGGTTAGTTCCTTCAACATATCATCAATGCGCCAAGGCGAATGTCAAAGGAACAGAAGTGACCATTAGGGCTACAAAAAGGCCTTTTGCTATCGAGGAAGCTCACTTTGTAGATGCGGCCTTTTATACGGAGTTGGAAGAGGACGCTCGAGTCCTAGCGAGAAGAATGGAGGGGGCATGGGTTCCCTCGATCAAAGATAGAATGGGGCCTCTGAACGAGCAAAGTAAAGAAGCCACGAGTAACGAAGGGGTAGGGACCGAAGAAACCCGTCAGGTGATCCCTCGACCTCAAAATACCACAAGGCAGCTCAAAAACAAAGCAAGGCTTAGAGTGGACCCTATGGAGCATGAGGTCCAATGGCAAAGCGTGCTGAGTCGCTTTTCGGGGGGAAGGATTGCTGAGGCTTCGAGAGAAAGGAAGAGGAAGGCCTTGGCAACAGCTACCAACAGGCAATGCAAGAAGGTGGTCACTGAGGAGGGGAAGGTAGTATACCGTTTATAACGATGTGAGCGGGCGGCCGAAGAGACTGAGGATGGGGCTGACCCGTTATATGAGTGTTTCTTGATAGATCAACAGGGACAGTGTATGGTGATAGACAACTCCAACATACAGGAGTTCGTGGAGGAGGTCGCCGAAGAACCAGACTACATGGCAAATCAACCGAAGCCCCAGGCACAAGAGTTGGAGCAGTTGAACCTGGCAGGAGAAGGGGAAGACCCAAGGCCCATCTTCATCGCGAAGGATCTCGGTAAGGCGAAGCGAGAAGCCTTGGTTGGGCTAATCCGGGAGTTCATAGATGTCTTTGCGTGGAAGTATACCGAAATGGAAGGGCTAGATGAGGAGGTGAGTTGCCACAAGCTAAACGTGACACCTTCAGCCATCCCGGTAAAACAGGCAACAATAACTTATAAACCTGAGTTGGACTTGAAGATCAAGGAAGAGGTTCAGCGTTGATTGGCAGCAGGATTCATCAAACCAATACAGCATCCCCTGTGGCTATCTAGCATTGTGCCAGTAGGGAAGAAGGACAAGAGCCAAATAAGGATCTGTGTGGATTTTAGAGATCTGAACAGGGCTTGCCCGAAAGATGAGTTCCCTCTACCCTCCATTGATAGCCTGATAGATGCCACGGCTGGGCATGAGATGTATAGCTTCATGGATGGGTACGTAGGGTACAACCAAATCAAAATGGACCCCGCGAACGCAGAGAAAACGGCGTTCAGAACCCCGTTGGGCAATTTCATGTACAAAGTAATGCCGTTTGGACTTAAGAACGCGGGAGCTACTTATCAAAGAACAATGATGGCCATTTTTCATGATTTCTTCCACAAATTTGTAGAATTCTATGTGGACGATTTGGTCATCAAATCGAAGAAGGAGGAGTCCCACCTAAACGACTTAAAGAGGGTGTTTACTCGATGTAGGAAGTATAAATTAAAGATGAACTCATTGAAATGCGTCTTCGGAGTAACACGCGGGAAGTTTATAGGCTTTGTGGTTGATCGACAAGGGGTGCAGATGGACCAGGATAAACAACGCGCGATCTTAGAAAAGCCGTGCCCAAGAACGGCGAACGAGCTAAAAAGCTTCCTCGGAAAGGTCTCCTACCTCAGAAGATTTGTACCAGGATTGGCCGAGGTAACACATCCGTTGATGCAACTGCTGCGAAAGAACACAAAGTTCAGGTGGGAAAAGGATCACCAGGAGTCCATCGATGAGTTGAAGAAACTGCTCGTTTCACCGCAAATCATGGTTCCTCCACAGGCAGGAGCACCGTTGCAGTTATACCTCACCTCCACTACAAGGTCCGTTGGAGCTTTGCTGGCACAGGAGATTGACGGGCAAGAACGGCCAGTGTATTACCTCAGTAGGAACATACATGGGCCGGAGAATAGATATAGCAGCCTAGAAAGGCATTGTTTGGCCTTAGTCTTTGTAGCACAAAAACTTAGACATTATATGCTGTCTTTTACAATTCATATTGTAACTAGATGTGATCCTATTAAGTATTTGTTGGCTAGAACTATCTTGATTGGCAGGGCAGCTAGGTGGTTCCTTATTCTCTCCGAATATGATTTAAAGTGTGTGGTTCCTCGTGCTATCAAGAGCCAGGCGTATGCTGATCTGTTGGCAATCTTTCCATCAGGAACGTTTGAACCACCTAAAGAAGACATTCCGGGAGACGACTTACAGGCCAACTGTCTCGATGCAACCGATGAGGAATGGACGATGCAATTCGATGGGTCTTCGGCAGAGAAAAAAGGAGGGGCAGGGGTCATCCTTTCAAAAGGAACGGAGGAGATTTGTCTTTCCTACAAACTGGATTTCCCTTGCTCCAATAACGAAGCAGAATACAAAGCGTTGGTACTAGGGTTGCTGGAGGCTCTTCGAAGGGGAATTCGTTCACTCTGCATCAAGGGTGACTCGAATTTAGTAATTCAGCAAGTTAACGGAGAATATGCGTTGAAGCACATAAGTTTGGCGCCGTACAGGACGATCATTCAAAGGTTCCTCAGCCAGTTCCATCGGACCACAATTAGAAGACATCCCAGAACGATGAACCGTCATCCAGACGCTTATGCCACTATTGCTCAAAAGATGGTCATGAGGAGCGATACGACTATTGTTACGATCCAACGAAGAACAGCTCCTTCGGTGGTGCAGTCAATACTACCGATGGAGGGAGACGTGGACTGGAGAGGAGAGATCAGGAAGCAACTGGAGTCTGGCGAAGGAGCTATGGGACTAAGAGCGTTTGCCCAATACCTTACAAACCAGGGAAATCTTTACTACAGAAATGCAGGGGGATGGTTATCAAGATGCGTTGGGCCAGAGGAGGCAGAGCGGAGGTTGAAGAAAACACATGAGGAACACTGCGAAACAACTGAGATACCTCTTTATAGGAGAATTCAAAGAGGGGGATATTTTCGGCCTAAAATGAAACAGGATGCGGCAGAACTATAGCGGAATTGTGATAAGTGTCAGCTATTTTTCGAAGCAGCTGAGTGCCATTTCATTGAAGCCCAAGTAGACTGGAGGCAGCCCTATATCGACTTTATTCAGGATGGAATTGTCCCAACAGAGAAGATGGATGCGATGGGACTAAGGCGAAGGGCCCCGAGATTCTATATCCAAGAGGGGCAGCTTTATCGAAGGGGGTACTTCAACAGGCCATTGCGTTGCATTACAAAAGAAGAAGCAACTGAGGTCCTCAAACAAGCCCATGACCCAGCTCACATGGGAGGGGCCAAGTTATATGATCAGCTGATGACGTTGGGGTATTATTGGCCAACGATGGAAAAAGACTCCGCCGAATTTGCCCGAAAATGCAAGGCTTGCCAGCTTCATGGAAATATGATCCATGCCCCATCGGTGGACTTACACTCTCTGGCAACGCCTTATCCTTTCCACACTTGGGCGTTCGACCTCGTGGGGGCGATACATCCTTCGTCGAGGGGTAAGATATGGATACTGGTAGCAACGGAGTGCTTTACGAAATGGGCTGAAGCAATACCACTTAGAAGGGCAACGGCTGGGGTAGTGAGTAGCTTCATCAGAGAGTATATCATTTGCCGTTTTGGGATCCCAAAGGTTATTCTCTCAAATAATGGGACTCCCTTCGTCAACTCAGAAGTAACGATGCTCACAGACAAGTACTCCATTGTTCATCACACTTCAACGGTGGCATACCCAAAGGGGAATGGTCAGGCTGAAGCAACTAACAAAACTCTGGTTAATATCTTGGCTAAAACGATGGAGGACTTTCCAGGATCGTGGGATGACAAGATACCAACAGTGTTGTGGGCCTATCGAACGACGAAGAGGAAGCCCACAGGGTACACTCCGTTCTCCCTTGTCTATGGGGCTGAGGCAATTCTTCCAGTGGAGTTGGAAGTTCCCTCGGCTCGATACGCCTTGCGAAGTAGCATTCTCCCTCAGAGCAAGCATGTGCAGTTGGAGGCATTGGATGAACACAGAGACAACGCGATGCAACATTTTCAAATGTATACAAAGCAGCTCTCTAGGGCATATGACAACATGGTAAGACCAAGGAGGTTCGTGGAGGGAGATCTCGTTTTGAAAGCAGCAGTGAAACACATTAGGGGACTTCCTCTGCCAAAGTTCGCAGCCAATTGGGAGGGACCTTTCATCGTGAACGAAGCTCATGATTCAGGTTATTGCCTAATTTCTAAGTTGGAGGAAGATAGGCCATTCAAAATTAACAATAAATGGCTGAAAGTATATCATGTGTAGACAGTTAGGTTGTACCATCGATGTATTGGGTCTTTTTTTATTATGAATATACAAGTTTTACTGATGATGTGAAGTATAGACATTGATATATGAAAGCAGGCATAACTCAGAGATAAATTGAAAAATGTACATTCTTTCATTCATTAAAGAAGAGAGCATTACAAGCAAAATGGGGAACTATTGCCCAAGAATTACATGAATGAAAGAAAGAAAAAATGTACAGGAGTTTTACTACCCTAAGAGAAACCACAGATCCGGGGAAGAGAAAAAATCCCCGGGAAGGCCCGAAGAAGCTGATGCAAAGGAATTTTGAGCGTTGACAGCAACCTCTAGCCTGGTTTGCACCTGGGCGCGTTCAATAAGGAGCCTTTCTCGTTTTAGCTTGGCCAAACGCAGAGCTTCTTCGGCATTCGTTACTTCTTCATCCACCGATTCCAAAAGAGGTGCCAGCTCAGCTAACTTAACCTCCTCAGCCCGTTGGTCCTCCTGGTGCTTTATCAGCACTTCCCTCTGGCCGATCAGTTGCTGGTTCTTCAAAGTCTTCAGATGCGTTATAAGCCAGTCAAAACGGAAACCATCACGCCCCAACTCCTTCAGAAAACCTAGAAATTGGTTGAGAAGGGATCTGGTAACACTGGCAGTGGGGGTACTAGCAATTTCAGCAACAACGATCGCCATGCCTTGCAGCCTGTGACTCATCACATGAATATTTGAGCGCAGGCAATCCGGTGTGAAGGTCTCAGGATGGTGATCCACCAATTGTTCAATCACCAGCCGATGGTTGACGGGCATTTGAGGAGATTGCCGAAGCACCATGAGGCAGAACGAGTGAGGAGCTAGGTCGGGAAGAGGGACCTCACACCCAGATTCGCTCTCGACTGCAGCACCAGTCGTAGAACCTTGATCATCATGAATTGAATTTTCCGAAGCGTCAGGTTCTCGAAAGGGCGAGCCTACAGGTGAGAGGACTGGGGGCGAATCTTCCCGAGCAACCTGAAAAGAAAAGCCCAAATAAGGATATGAAAAATCTTAACAAGCGTTTTCGTTGTTAAGTCACCGTTATAAGGTGGAGATTACATAAAAATCTTAACAAGCGTTTTCGTTGTTAAGTCACCGTTATAAGGTGGAGATTATATAAAAATCTTAACAAGCGTTTTCGTTGTTAAGTCACCGTTATAAGGTGGAGATTATATAAAAATCTTAACAAGCGTTTTCGTTGTTAAGTCACCGTTATAAGGTGGAGATTATATAAAAATCTTAACAAGTGTTTTCGTTGTTAAGTCACCGTTATAAGGTGGAGATTATATAAAAATCTTAACAAGTGTTTTCATTGTTAAGTCACCGTTATAAGGTGGAGATTATATAAAAATCTTAACAAACGTTTTCGTTGTTAAGTCACTATTATAAGAAGGAGTTTAAGCAGAGAATTAAGAAAGTACCTGAATCATAACAGGGGCAGGAGTGGGAGCTATCACGGAGGTTAAAGTGGCAGGAATCGTTGGGAGGGGACTTGTTACCTCATCGGCCTCAACGGGGTCTCTGGCCCCAGAAACCTCAACCATCGGCATAGTTCCCTCGCCCACATAAGGTACCAAAGCAAGAGCAAGGGGTTCATCGGGAATAGATGAGGGTGGTGAAAGATCAGGAGAAAGCTGCAATATAAAAGCCAATGTTAGTAAAGAGGAACAAATACAGAAAAAAGGGCGGAATGTATCCAAGAATAACTTACCTCAGTCAGAACGTTGAAAAGGGGCACCGTGGCCAGAGGTCTCGCCAGCACCGTTGGACGGAGAATGTTTGCTAGCAGCGAGGATACTTCGACCTAGGGCAACCAACATCCTAAATTCAGCACACAGAACGGGGTGAAAGAGAAGGAATGCCAGATCAGACAAATTTAATTATGAAATAATTACCTCAGGATCACCTGCAGCAACCAGAACGAGGGGGAGAACAGCCTCAGAGGAAGCCAGTGAGCCAGAGGAGACTGGAGTAGGCATCTCAGATTGTGTTGTCTCTGGCGGCGAAGAGACACCCACGGGCTCTATAACCTCACCCTCCCCAACTGCATCCCCCGCCCATCTTGAGATTGAACGACGGGCGTAAGTAAGCCCGGTCATTGGCGAACGGGGTGGGGTCGTATCGGATGAGATGGCCCCACAGCGACCGCCCACGAAACGGCTAATGGGGGGACTTGGGGGGCTAGGAGAACGAGGCCCCGTTTCTTTAAGTCCCTGCACCAAAGTAGTTAAGAACAATATATATAAGTAAATCCGGCTTTCTCTAACCAAAGAAGAAAAGAGAAAAAGATAAGTGTACATACCTCAGATTGGGAAGAAGAATGAGAAGCTTGCACCGAGGAAACTTGCTTCCGCTGGGACTTGGTGCCTAAAGTCTTCCTCCTCAGCCTTGTCATGGCACTACCAGTGGCTTGAGGAACCTTCGAACCTTTTCTCCTCTTTGCAGCTGGCTCAGTGGGATCGACGACGATCGTGGGGAAGACAACCGAGGGAGGAACGACGATAGCGCGCCGTTGAAACTCTGCATTCACCCGATCTACCTCAGCCTGCGCCTCCCTCCTTAACCTCTCGGCCCTTTCAGGAGATATGGGAGGAGGAACGGAGGCTATGGGTAGGGCTGCCACAGGAATCTGGGATTTGGACTTTGCCTTTTTCGTGGAAACCACCCCACTCTTGGCCTTCTTGGTCGACGGCTGCGAAGACCCTTCATCACCAGTAGCTCCAGTCGAAGGAGCAGTCTTCCTGGATACCCCAGCACCTTTCGCTTTGGATATGGCAGTGGGAGTCATGGGGCATAACGGAGGTAGCTCTTCAGAAGGCCCCTTAGGGGTTTTGCTTAGAGGGAACTCAATCCCCAGAATGGAGTTGCCTTTGAGTCCCAGCTCCATCGCATCAAATGAAAGAACTGGAGGGTACACCGGCTCGCCATCTATGAATTCAGCAATGTTAGCCAGTTGTCTCGGCCAGAACTTCGTGGCAAATAGACTGGTCACATTCCCTTGCCTCTTGTTGGAGGGAATGGTGACCCTCCCAGCCATTGATTCACTTATCCCCCACGCAGCAGTGGAGGAAAATAAGGAACATGCCTCACTAAAGCTAACCTTCGGGTTTGAGGATTGGAAAACTGAGCGAGGAGCCCCCTGATCAAACCCAAATTGACGACTACACCGATTGGGGTTGTAATGTTCGCTGGAATATCCCCACTCGGTGTAGGAAGGCAGATACCCCGGAGAAAGGAGAAGCACCACGGCTAACTGAGGATCTTCAATGTCTACCCCCACCTGTACCACCCTGGATTCGTCCTGAAAGAAATCACAAGTGTGAACAAAGGCGTCCTCTCCGTAAGGCCTCATAACAAAGTCCTCAAAACGATCAATTGAGGCGATCAGCTCTTTTCGGCTCTGCCTCTTGTGATAAATATAAGAGCGGGGGGGCAAAATGGTTTCCCCAGAAGGAGGACGGTTGGCCTTGGCCGCCACAACAGGAAAGCACACGTAAAGAAAGCTGGTTAGAAGGATGCTGTTAGCAAAATTGGCCAGGTTATAACGGCCAAGGGATCGTTCCATATCGAACAACGTTCTGTCAAGCCAGGTGTAGAAGGACCCTAGGGCAATTGCAGCCAAAGGAAGTTTGATGCCCCGGGCCAAACGAAGGGATATGTTGATAAGGTCCCTTCGGGGCTGATCGTTTGGTTTTCCCGTCAAAAGAAAACGGGACAGAATCACAAGGATGTAAGGAGGGAGCTCTAACGAAGTACCTTGGCCAGGGGCATCCGTTGAAATTGAAGAACTACCTTCACTAGAACCCTTGAAGAAATAATTAATCAGCGGAGTGAAGGTAGCTTTGTTTGAAGAACCGATGCAACTTCGGCATATTCGGTCCAACGCTAAACGGTCAGCAGCCTCTTCGGCGTCAAGAGGCTCATCGGTATAAGGCTCATGACCTGTTGCTTCGAGCCCGAGAAACTCGCAGACATCTTCCAGGGTTATCGTGAACTCGCCCCACGCAGCAATAAATGTGTGAGTCGTCACGTTCCAACGAGAAATAAGAATGGGGAGAGCAGCATTATCTTTAGAGAGAGTAAACTCACCAAACCATTTGGCCCGTTGAAGGCCAATCTTACTCAAAATATCACCATAGGAACTCACCATGTGAGAGTTCCAAGCAGCAAAATGGGCAGGAGAACCACCTGGTGCTTCGAAGTCAATTTGGGACCATTGGAAGTCCCCTCGCTCCAGACGAAACCGGAGAGTCCCCTCTGGAGGAAGAAAGCCCCACTTCGAGGGTTCTTCGTCCTCGTCACCCAGCACTAAGGACTCAAACTTGCATTCAAAGTTGACAGTCTTGCAAGCAGCAGCAAAGCAATCATCTTCGCCAAAAATGGGAGAGCGACGATAAAACCTTAACTGATCACGATGGACAGCGTCCAAGGCAGAGGCACCAGTAGTGGTGGCAACAGCAGTAGCAGGCGGCGCACTGGGTGAAGAGATGGTGGGATAACTTTGAGAAGCCATGACAGAGTGTTAGTGCAAACAAAAAACAACCTTGAGTCAGAGGATCCTGAGCACGACAATGGCGGAAGAACAACCACAGGAGGTGGCGAAGATGATGCGAGCAAGAACAGGACGGCACAAGGTCGAACAGCAGGTTTCAGACGATTAACAATGGAAGCTTTTTCTCTCTCTCTCTAAAAAACGAAGGAAATTTGAGACAAGTAGTGGGAAAGAAAAGAAAAAGAATGGCTTTAAGTGATTTGGCCGTTTAATTTTTAAAGTTCGTCGTTTAAGTTTCCCACCATTGCACGTGTGTGGCCGCCTACAATCATTTCAAATGTACAGGTGGCACTTCGGGAAGTGTTCTGACATGGAAAAGACAACGCTACGTCATTCAATGACGTGACACCTGGGAAACTGCCATCAATTAATGAAGTGACACCTAGGGAACAGCCACCGTTACCTTCCTAAGCAAGATTCAGTTTTGGGCGCCAAGATTTTCTCTGACATATCCAATAAACCCCCCAACGAAGAAGGTGTCCCAACGGTTCAAAAAAGGCACGATGTCCCCTCGACAGAAGCTCAAACGTTGTTTAGTTATGACTCAGTTACATCGGGGAGAATTTTTTCGCTTTTTTCGAACATTACTGCGAGAATATTAGCAGGTCCTTCGGGAGAATTTCAGATATTCAAGCTGGAACGGTTGAGGCTCCGCATTGGAAAAAGCTGCAGGCCAGACAGAGAAGGTTCATCGGATTAAAAAGTTTTCGTGGAGGCACTTCTTGTTCCCACAACAAATCCCTCCACGAAGGGGCAAATGTAGAGGGGGCCCGATGGTGAGGCCCGAAGGTAATCCTGGGATTAGGGATAATCCACTAATTAGCAACAGTGTTCTGAGGATAAGCTCAGCGTGGCAACTCAAGCGTGGCATCTTGGTGAGGCAGCTCAGCGTGGCAACTCAAGCGTGGCATCTTGGTGAGGCAGCTCAGCGTGGCAACTCAAGCGTGGCATCTTGGTGAGGCAGCTCAGCGTGGCAACTCAAGCGTGGCATCTTGGTGAGGCAGCTCAGCGTGGCAACTCAAGCGTGGCGTCTTGGTGAGGCAGCTCAGCGTGGCAACTCGTACTTTAGCTTATTGTTACTTTGCCATATTATAGATTTGTTTATATTTACTACGAGTTATAATGACTGTAATGTTGTAATAAGAATAATGAATGGGCGTGAGGTCGAACGGTACTCGCGAGAGACCAGGCTTGGCAGGGCCTGGGAGAGTTTTCATGCTCTATCGAACAACCTCACCGTGGGAACTTTAGAGGGATTTGGTTTGGAGGATTGAGAAGTGGGGCACCGTTGGGGCTTGTCCTGACCATCTTAGATACACCTGGTAAAACACCGAAGGACCCTGACCGTGGAACCTCAAGCGGAGCAGCTTGGAGTTCCATCGGGCAGTGAGTTATGAACCAAACAACCCTCTACTTAAATATCACATCTACTGTGGGTGATGTCACTAGCCTTCTAAACAATGTCAGACATGCACTTGAGTAAACCACCGTGGTATTTGGGGCTGTCAGATAGTTGGTGAGCTACCTCTGCGACAATAACCCCCTGACATACAGTGGTTAGGCAAAAGGCATGTCTTGGCATTTAATGTTTATGACGTAGGAAACAACTAGTGCATCAGGCATTTTATGTTGTGACATAAAGTATGAGGGATGTCTTTCATAGTCTTTAATGACTGAGTTGCCTCGGGGGTGGTGTGGGGGGCTATTTAAGGACCCCAACCACCTTTGAGGAGAAGGAGAAGAAAATGATCCTTTGAGAGTTCAAAAAAGTTATTGCTAGAGATACATCAGAGAGAGAATTATTGCAAATTAGAGGGCTTATCCACTCACCATTGTCATTTATTACGAAGCTTTTAATACGCAAACAGAGACTCTTGAGAGTGGTTTTTGGTATGTTTTGTCTGCCTACCAAGGTGTATCTAGGGTGCTTGCTTCTCTCTCCCTCTAACTAAGTTATTTCTAAAGTTCTTTATTATATTGAGGGTTATACACGAGATTTGTGAGTATAAGATGGGTTCCATACCTTCCAAACTGCTTTTTGTGTCTTGCGGCTAAATCACTAGTGTTTCTCTAATTAACCTTGCCATAACCATACTTAAAAGGGGTTACGCCTCCATCTTATCTAAACTACCCTCTTACACTAATATAAATATAAAATTAAAAACATTAGATATATAGTAAACTTCCTAAAATTGAAAACATGAGAGTAATACACTAATAACATTTTTATATTAGAGAGCATAGACTAATATTCTGAGGTTTATAAGAAATAAGTAGGAAAAAAGTTCAATAAATATGCGTTTAACAATGCCATAGAATGTATTCATACGAATAAAAATGACAAAGCATAACTTTTGAAATAATAAAAGTTTTAGATGGAGGAAGTAGAAATATGACAAAGCACACGATGTAGTCATACGAATACAAACATGGTCAGAACATGTACTCTATTTGAACAGAGTGATATTTCACCTCACCTCCTCACCGACTCTTCTAATCGATGCTCTCATGTTTGATACACAGGTCAGCTAACACGATAACAACTATAGGTTGTTGGTACACCTTGTACATCTTGTTTTGTCTCCCTGTACTTTTGTTTCTATTTACATTGTATACTGCTGGTCCATTGATCCGTTTTTTAATAAAATATGTTATGTTTCAAGTAAAGAAAAAATTATTAAGTTTGCTGACAAAATACAGAACATGTCCCCAATAATAGTAAGCGGGAAATTTGCTCAAAAAATGAAATAATACTTATTGAGTAACTTAAAATGAAATGCAGTATACCTCATGTTTTGCATTATTGTAGAACATAACTCAGAATTCCTTGTTATTTTACACCACGCATGCTTTTCAAGAGAAGAGAATTTGAGCACAGGGCATATTACCATTTCATCCGACCTCGGTTCAATGCCCGAAAGCCGTTGACAGAGCCGAGAGCTTCCAGTTGAATCACCAGCATGTTTAAACTAAAATGGGATGCATGCCTCAACATATTTCCTTATCCACCACATATAGGAGCTGCAAAAACAATTTAAAATCAAAGATTACTCCCATTTGCAAATTAGAAAAAAAACTATGTACTGATGATAAAATATATTTGAAGAACTATCACAATGATACCAATTTTTTTATCCCTATCCAAGAGGAGAAAGTAAAGAAACATGATAAAATTATATCTAAAGAACTATCAAAATTAAAAGATTGGTAATGATTCCATTTTTTGGTAAATAAAAATCCTTTATGTAAGTTATGGGTCCTACCTATTCAACAGGTATTTCAAATCATTAACAGAAATATATTGTCAGCTTGTATGGAGAAGAACCTGGCACCATGAGAGTGGCTGATGTTGAGGGTGAATATATTGTCAGCATTGTTCAATTCGCAACTTAACGTGAAGTGAATATAGATGATATTGATCATAGGAGTAGTTATAGAGGCACCAAGGTATGCTACTGAACAACGTCCAGAATGTTTCCCTGTCTATAATTCATTTGCACTTGAAAAATAGTTGCATTAATCTCCCGTTTCATCGCACCATAAATCGACAAAGCAGAGCATAGATAAACCTATTGACATCTTAGAGCGAAGAGAAGATAGTGCATAGATAAATACCAAACATGAGGGAGGTGTCCTTGATCATGTACGACGCCGATGATCTAGTTAACCTAAATCACATAAAATTCTTTAGCTCATTAGATTAGGTACAAATATAACATGAACTAATAATCGTCAAATTTAATTTATAAACATTAAGGGAATAGTTATTATTGATCAACTAAAATTAAAAAATTATGCATCTCAGTTGACCCTAACATTTCTTGACTTCATTCTAGACCAATTCTAACACCACATATGACTTATGAAAATCAGGATCCATAAACCTCAAATAGAAAATCATGAAGAAAAACTAACCAAAAAACAGTACTTCTCAAGCACTTAACCTCATATAGATAAAAATAATGACCAAACAACAATTACTATCCCTTTAAATATTCAATCTATAAATATTTAATCTACCATACAACATGGAGAGAGATGGAATCACTTTATGACTCCGGCAAGGCTTAAGCTATTGGTGTTAGCAATGTTTTTATAAAGAAACATGGAGATAAAACTGCAGGAACTTTGTAATTCTAAGGGTGTTCACCTTTGGGTTCTCCCAGTACAACATGGCTCAAGAGAGATGTCCTCAAGCATCCAGTTCTACTTACATCTATTGAATACCATAAAAAAATTAGGGATGGCTTCAACTAAAATGATATATTGCAATCTAAACAACTGAAGAACAAAAGCATGCAATCTAAACAGCTAAAATTAAAGCACGAAGTATATAACTAAGATAAAAGTTAAGAACCTTATCGTTGAACCTTACTGTTTAAAACACGTTAAGAACCCGTTAAAAACACATTATGAACCCGAACTTGACTTTTGAACCCACGCATGTTTCTGCGATGACAGCACAATTGGCACATACTAATTAGTAAATGTTATACGCATACAATACAAAATCTAGTAACTAAAGTTTTGACATCAAATAATTAATTCAAAGCACACCTCGTGGGAACCGTATCCAAAAGAACCTCATCTATTTAAAGGCTTCCCGTCGCTTACTATTGAAGAGTTATCTGCATCCTTCATAATACGAAAAGAAGATAAATAATTAACCAAAGGAATAATACAATATAATAGTGAATTCATGCGATTTCTATGGTATTCTAGGTTGAAAATAATCACATCAATAACAAACTGTAGTCCATCAATGCATCCTCTTTCGAAATTACCTTTCGGATATGATCATCCTGAATACAAAAAATGACTATATTAATGAATTGAATTGAAGTATGATAACATTATGCAACTTCAATCAGAATGATATTGACCATATGCATACACAGAGTGTAGAAAATAAATAAATAAAGTAAAATCCTCATTGATTGATACAATCATTTAACACACAAAGGTCTAAATAGTTAAGCTACCTTAAATTTTTTAACTAAATTCAATGCAAAACTCCCAATATTGGAGACTTGGAAGTCGTATTAGGAAATACTGTTATTGACACTACTAGTTCCACCATCGCAACATCTAAACCTGCACATGTCTGCAAACTATTGAACTCTTGTATACTACAAATTAATCAAATAAAGATAATTATAATTGAGTGTGGTACAGTATAAGAGAAATGTCTTTTCAAACACACAACATAAAAAATAGACCTTAAATACTACATTAAAACTAAATGGCATTTTTCAATAAATTGATAAAACATGTCAAGAACTTTTAACTTATCCAGACATCTCCACTTGCTTATGGATTCCATTTCGTTGAAGAACTTTAGTATCTGAAGAAAAAAATGTGTGTACACTATGAGAGAAGTGTCAAACTTCATTTGAAGTATGAAGTAAGATCTAAAGTCTTCGATTTGGCATTGCGTTAGAAAAAACCAATAAATACACTAAAACTCATCCTAATGAACATATCTAGTGCTCCAGTTTTCTACTACACTACTTGATGAAGGAACATGACAAAAAAGGAAAATTATACATGTTATCCCTACAATAAGGGGAAATATACTCGTCTTTAAGGAAAGGGAGCAGTCGACTGAAAACCTTCCCTTCCAGTGGCTACCAACAGAGAAACTTATAATAAATCCAAAATGTATACCTTAACCCTATTACAATATCAATTGTTGACAAAAATGAGACTGGTTAAACGATATGCACAAAATAGGAGTTTTCATTTTGGAATCATAGATTTTTTAGGCCATCAGCTATATTTTGAAAACAAATAGCCCTAATTGAACCACGACTAGAAAAGTTGAAGTCTAAAATTGATGAGTACATATATTGAAGATGAAACAGAACATGTGAGTAAAAGGTTATTTACATAAACATTTTATCTAATCGAACATGGAGATCTACAATACAAGAAAAATTACAGCAAAATACAGCAACAATAGTTGGTTCTGGAAAAATCTTTGAGCCAGGTGGAAGAAGAAGATGAAGAGTGGCCTTTTGGAGTTGTGGTGGAGGACCAATTTTGGATTTCTGTGAGATGGATTCATGATGGTGGGTTTAGAGAGAGAGGGGAGGGGAATCCCGAGGAGCTGGCATGAGATGAAAGAGAACTGGATGTGTTTAGTTTGGGCGGGATGTGAAATCGTTTGGGCGGGCTAAAATATTTGGGGGTGGAATCAGGGCCGTAGATGTGGCAAGGGAAGATGTGGTCAAATCTCAACCTTTATTGTGCTTAGACATTTTAAAATTTTAAAAACCATTCCGTCTTATTATATATATATATATATATATATATATATATATGAACATACTTACCCTAGTCACGCTATCGTTAGAGGTTTCGCGTAGTGGGCGGTCCACCTTAGCGTGCCTAGCAGGTTTTGGGTCAATGCCCCAGGTTATAGGACTATTGCATAACCACTGTATGTGATTTTAAAGTCCATTGGGGTAATGTGGTATGATTATGACCCATGTATGTATGTCTATGATTACCTCCAATTTATGTGTATTCGATTTGGGATTAGTGGTAAGATTTTGACCTGATGGCACAGGAGAGGTACGTGACATACCTGGAGCTTGATAGCATAATCGGGAATGCATCCACGAGGAAAGCTTGGGGATGCTATGTATATACGTATAAAAGAGTGTTATATGCACATGTGAACTTAATGAATGTGTGAATGTTAAATTATAACTAGTATATTGTTATGTGATTATATGACAGTCCGAATATAATTGAGAATTGTGATAATATAGCTTATGTGATATCTAAGATAAAAGCAAAGTAAAGAAAAATACGTGTAGCACAATTGGACTAGAGGTTTAACGCATTGAACAGTGTTATGATTGACTAGACTAATTAGGTAGGGTAACGTAACTAGGGAATTAAAATACAAGCGTTAGGTGTGCACTATAGATGAGGGGCGAGGATAATGACATGTGAGCGCGACACGAGATTAACATTAATAATTTTTCTACATAATCATTATTGCATTTTAAATACTTGAAAATAGTTTTGAAATGGTTTTTGGTGCTGGCCCGTATCAAAAATCTGTTTTGAAACCTTTTACGTGCTCAGCCACAGGGATGCCAGAGTCAGCGTGTTCTTCCAGTCAAATGATGTTGCAGCAGCTGTGGATGCCTGTAGGATTTGCATAGACACTTCTAATGATTCTATCTAGCTAGGATGTTACTCTAGTATTTCATTTAGGGCATATTTCCCATAGTTAAACAATTTTCACTTTGAGACTTTGTTATTTTATTTCATTAGTCAAACGGATGAGTGTATGTGGATTTTACAGAGAATTATTCAATTAATTTATTTATTTATGTCATCAACATTCGTTATTATTTATTTGTGGTGAATGTTTATAGTTATGATTGAATGTTTAATTAATCAGGATAATAAATTATTAAAATTTAACAGTAGACTTAATAGGGTAGTAGTAATTAATTTAGTTTTCAATAATAATGCTAAGAATGAACCAGACTGAGATTCCTATTTTATTTTAGTAGAGGATTTGCCACCCGTTATTATAATAGGCGGGGTGTCATACTTGAAGCTTGAATCTTTTTATTAAAGAAGGTCGGGGTCATCAACTTTATATCTTAGGGAAGAATAGGTCTTCGACCCCAAACAAATCGATTAAGCCTGGGGGAGAATTGATTCGGCCCCTATAGTAGGCCGAGATTTTTCGTGGGGACAATGGTTGGAGTTTTTCAAGTTGATTCGAGTATCGAGATGCTTTTTTACTCTAGATAAAGTTGGTATATTCAAAATGTTAGGTTTATTAGTTAATAACCAAGTGACTTAATGTGTGTTTTTAATTAAGGTTATAGATTAAGAAAGGCTTTAATTAAATGTCATAATCCGGTGTTAGGAGTTTGGAATGTTTAAGTACGCTCGAGAGTTATGTGATATCATATAATTCTATATATCGTGTAATGCATAATTTGTTTTGTGAATATACTATTACTCATGGGGAATATATCGGTTGGGGCTTTGATTCAAGTAGTTGTGACAGTGTACCACACGCCTGGATATTGACGCAAGCCGTTGTAGAGTTTTTATGTTTTGATCAGGCATTCAATCGGTCATCAATTCGTGATGAGAGAGGCGGATGATCCAATCCATCGATCGAGTTTTTGTATGGAACCATCCAGTGGTTTGATTTTTTATTGATCCCCCATTCTCATGTGTTTGTATTGATATTTAAGTCCGTTAGGCGAGGAACTTCTCCAGATTTACCAAGAGAAGCAAGAGGAGGTCTCCAAAGGTAGTTTCCTTCTTGTGATTAATTAAGAATTATAAAAAATATATTTTATTCCAGTGATTGACACTTAATTAATTGAACATTATGTCACAATTAAGTGCTTTTTATATGAGATTGTGTATATCTGATTGTGCAGATGAAATGAGTGGGGGTTGTTTCGGGATCGTATTATGTACATAAGTTATAGTTTAGTAACAAACACATTTAATTAAAAGATATTAAGACAAAGAAAATTTTACATTATGAGATCGTGTGAATCTTAATAAGTAAAAGATGGGTACTGTTGAAGACAGAAAATGGCCATCTGTTGATACAAAAAACTGGACCGAATCCCATTTTTATGATCACAGATAAATAGATGAAAGCAATCCAATCAAGCACATAAGAGACAAAGATTTTTAAAGTGGTTCGGCTATGAATAAAGCCTATGTCCACTGTTATTTTATTCCCAGGGGTTTACAATAGCACCATAGGGTGTAGAGAGAGAAATGATGTTTATCTTGTGTATGGGGTTTCTAGGTTCTCTTCCCTTTTTGTCTAAGGGAATACATGTATTTATAGTGATGGGAGATAAAGAGATTCATTGTATGTAGACATTTATACATTATGTCTACATTCAACGAATCTAATTGGTGAATTGCTTGGTATGCTATGTGTTGTCATCTACAGTATAAATGTACATTAATGCTCATTAAATGCGTAGTTATCCTTTGATCTTCCCGGTTGGTTTGCATACCAACTCTCCTCGGGTGCCGACTAACTCTCCTCGGGTACCGACCAACTTTTCTCGAATGCCGACTAACACTCCTAGGGTGCCGACCAACTCTCCTCGGGTGTTGAATATTGCCACGTAGGATGACATGTGTCCTTTTCTGATTGGTCCTCGTAGATGGAGAATTTTTACGTTAACAGAAGCCCCCAATGCTCCATGCTTGATGGTTTACTTGAAAGGATGGAGTATTTATTCTGCAGTGTTGCTCGGTGCTCGTGAAATTCTTGATCTACCTTCTTGATTTATTCAACATAAAGTGCATTATCTCCTGGACGACATATGATGCAGGCTGATCGATGGTTGCTAATCTTTCTTTTGAGGAACTCCGTGTGCTATGTATCACCCCTAAGAATTTGGATGCAGCTATGCCATAGTATGTAGCTTGTAGCTTGTCATAATCTTCAAGTATGTTGATTGGTTTGCTAGCCGACCAATTGCCTCCTGTGCCGAGCAACTAAGTGCTAACTTCACGTGCTTGATTCTTCTGATTTATGATCCTTTGAATACTTTGTCGAGTAACATACTAGCTTTTGAACCCAACTCTTCAATCTGATTAGTACCAAGCTAGTGGTGGACTTCGAAACATTTTCATACAACTTCTTCTTCATTATTGGTCGAGACAGTAGTAGTAAAGATCTCAGTGCTGTAGATGCTGAATTTGACTCCTACCTCTGCTCGGTAACGAGCAAAAGGTTCTCGGGGACGAGCAAGAGCTGCTCAGGTAACTGTCGAAGAACAGAGAAATCAATCTGCTTTGGAGAATCAAGCCTTCCAACTAATGGCAAAGAACCAGGCCTTGGCTGAGATGTCCGAGAAGATCATGAGTCTTGAAGAGCAACTTCCTGCTCGGGGACGAACAAGAGCTTCTCGGGGATGAGCAAGAGCTTCTCGGGGACGAGCAAGAGCTGCTCGGATAGACCATCTGTGATGAACATCAGAATGCTGAAAGATCTTAACTTTATAAACTCCCCTTATGCTTTGGATGATCCTCCTGCTGGCGAGGAACCTGTTTCAAAAGCAGAGGGAAAGAAACCAATAGAGTAGGAATCTCAATGTAATAGTTAGTATACATTTTCATTCTCAATGTATTTTGTTTTTTATTATAATGAAAGACTTTCATTTTTGTTCGCAATCTTAATTGCTATTGTCTTGTAAATATCAAACACTTTACATTTCTGCATATGTATCTGTTAAAAAGATAACAATATTGTGTTGTTCATCGACCAACTTAGTAATAAAAAAGTTACAAGTATCAGAAATGTTGCTCGATCACTTTAATAATAAAGTAATGAGTATAAAAATGTTTAAAATTTTTCCAACCAACCAAGGTTGTTAAATTGTGCTCGTTGACCAATTATAGTTAGTGAGAGTTTATCCCCGACTAACCATACTAGGTAAATTTTTGTCTTTTTCATAAAATGTGTTCGAAACTGGACCGAATCCCATTTTTATGATCACAGATAAATAGATGAAAGCAATCCAATCAAGCACATAAGGGACAAAGATTTTTAAAGTGGTTCGGCTATGAATAAAGCCTACGTCCGCTGTTATTTTATTCCCAGGGGTTTACAATAGCACCATAGGGTGTAGAGAGAGAAAGGATGTGTATCTTGTGTATGGGGTTTCAAGGTTCTCTTCGATCTCTTGGATCTCTTGGATCTCTCCCTTTTGGCTAAGGGAATACATATATTTATAGTGATGGGAGATAAAGAGATTCATTGTATATAGACATTTATACATTATGTCTACATTCAACGAATCTAATTGTTGAATTTCATGGTATGCTATGTGTTGTCATCTACAGTATAAATGTACATTAAGGCTCATTAAATGCGCTGCCATCTTCATTAATGCACATTAAATGCATAGTTATCCTTTGATCTTCCTGGTTGATATGCCGACCAACTCTCCTTGGGTGCCGACTATCACTCCTCGGGTGCCGACCAACTCTCCTCGGATGCCGACTAACACTCCTCGGGTGCCGACCAGCTCTCCTCGGATGTCGAATATTTCCATGTAGGATGATAGGTGTCCTTTTCTGATTGGTCCTCGTAGATGGAGAATTTTTGCGTTAACAGAAGCCCCCAATGCTCCATGCTTGATGGTTTACTTGAAAGGATGGAGTATTTATTCTGCAGTGTTGCTCGGTGCTCCTGAAATTCTTGATCTACCTTCTTGATTTATTCAACATAAAGTGCATTATCTCCTGGACGACATATGATGCAGGCTGATCGATGGTTGCTAATCTTTCTTTTGAGGAACTCCATGTGCTATGTATCACCCCTGGGAATTTGGATGCAGCCATGCCATAGTATGTAGCTTGTAGCTTGTCATAATCTTCAAGTATGTTGATTGGTTTGCTAGCCGACCAATTGCCTCCTGTGCCGAGCAACTAAGTGCTAACTTCACGTGCTTGATTCTTCTGATTTATGATCCTCTGAATACTTTGTCGAGTAACATACTAGCTTTTGAACCCAACTCTTCAATCTGATTAGTACCAAGCTAGTGGTGGACTTCGAAACATTTTCATACAACTTCTTCTTCATTATTGGTCGGGACAGTAGTAGTAAAGATCTCAGTGCTGTAGATGCTGAATTTGACTCCTACTTATGCTCGGTAACGAGCAAAAGGTTCTCGGGGACGAGCAAGAGCTGATCAGGTAACTGTCGAAGAACAGAGAACTCAATCTGCTTTGTAGAATCAAGCCTTCCAACTAATGGCAAAGAACCAGACCTTGGCTGAGATGTCGGAGAAGATCATGAGTCTTGAAGAGCAACTTCCTGCTCAGGGACGAACAAGAGCTTCTCGGGGACGAGCAAGAGCTTCTCGGGGACGAGAAAGAGCTACTCGGATAGACCATCTGTGATGAACATCAGAATGCTGAAAGATCTTAACTTCATAAACTCCCCTTATGCTTTGGATGATCCTCCTGCTGGCGAGGAACCTGTTTCAAAAGCAGAGGGAAAGAAACCAATAGAGTAGGAATCTCAATGTAATAGTTAGTATACATTTTCATTCTCAATGTATTTTGTTTTTTATTATAATGAAAGACTTTCATTTTTGTTCGCAATCTTAATTGATATTGTCTTGTAAATATCAAACACTTTACATTTATGCATATGTATCTGTTAAAAAGATAACAATATTGTGTTGTTCATCGACCAACTTAGTAATAAAAAAGTTACAAGTATCAGAAATGTTGCTCGATCACTTTAATAATAAAGTAATGAGTATAAAATGTTTAAAATTTTTCCAACCAACCAAGGTTGTTAAATTGTGCTCGTCGACCAATTATAGTTAGTGAGAGTTTATCCCCGACTAACCATACTTGGTAAATTTTTGTCTTTTTCATAAAATGTGTTCGAAACTGGACCGAATCCCATTTTTATGATCACAGATAAATAGATGAAAGCAATCCAATCAAGCACATAAGGGACAAAGATTTTTAAAGTGGTTCGGCTATGAATAAAGCCTACGTCCACTGTTATTTTATTCCCAGGGGTTTACAATAGCACCATAAGGTGTAGAGAGAGAAAGGATGTGTATCTTGTGTATGGGGTTTCTAGGTTCTCTTCGATCTCTTGGATCTCTTGGATCTCTCCCTTTTGGCTAAGGGATTACATATATTTATAGTGATGGGAGATAAAGAGATTCATTGTATGTAGACATTTATACATTATGTCTACATTCAACGAATCTAATTGGTGAATTGCTTGGTATGCTATGTGTTGTCATCTACAGTATAAATGTACATTAATGCTCATTAAATGCGTAGTTATCCTTTGATCTTCCCGGTTGGTTTGCATACCAACTCTCCTCGGGTGCCGACTAACTCTCCTCGGGTACCGACCAACTTTTCTCGAATGCCGACTAACACTCCTAGGGTGCCGACCAACTCTCCTCGGGTGTTGAATATTGCCACGTAGGATGACATGTGTCCTTTTCTGATTGGTCCTCGTAGATGGAGAATTTTTACGTTAACAGAAGCCCCCAATGCTCCATGCTTGATGGTTTACTTGAAATGATGGAGTATTTATTCTACAGTGTTGCTCGGTGCTCGTGAAATTCTTGATCTACCTTCTTTATTTGTTTAACATAAAGTGCACTATCTCCTGGACAACATATGATGCAAGCTGATCGATGGTTATTAATCTTTCTTTTGAGGAACTCTGTGTGCTATGTTTCACCCCTGGGAATTTGGATACAACCATGCTATAGTATGAAGCTTGTAGCTTGTCATAATCTTCAAGTATGTTGATTGGTTTGCTAGCCGACCAACTACCTCCTGTGCCGAGTAACTGAGTGCTAACTTCACGTGCTTGATTCTTCTGATTTATGATCCTCTGAATACTTTGTCGAGTAACGTACTAGCTTTTGAACCCAACTCTTCAATCTGATTAGTACCAAGCTAGTGGTAGACTTCGAAACATTTTCACACAACTTCTTCTTCATTATTCGTCGAGACAGTAGTAGCAAAGATCTCAGTGCTGTTGATGCTGATTTTGACTTCTACCTCTGCTCGGAGACGAGTAAGAGGTTCTCGGGGACGAGAAAGAGCTTCTCGGGGATGAGAAAGAGCTGCTCGGACAGACCATCTGTGATGAACATCAGAATGCTGAAAGATTTTAACTTCATAAACTCCCCGTATGCTTTGGATGATCCTCCTGCTGGCGAGGAACCTGTTTCAAAAGAAGAGGGAAAGAAACCAATAGAGTAGGAATCTCAATGTAATAGTTAGTATACATTTTCATTCTCAATGTATTTTGTTTTTTATTTTAATGAAAGACTTTCATTTTTGTTCGCAATCTTAATTGATATTGTCTTGTAAAATACTCTACATCTGTGCATATGTATCTGTTAAAAAGATAACAATATTGTGTTGTTCATCGACCAACTTAGTAATAAAAAAGTTACAAGTATCAGAAATGTTGCTCGATCACTTAATAATAAAGTAATGAGTATAAAAATGTTTAAATTTTTTCCAACCAACCAAGGTTGTTAAATTGTGCTCATCGACCAATTATGGTTAGTGAGAGTTTATCCTCGACTAACCATACTTGGTAAATTTTTGTCTTTTTCATAAAATGTGTCCGACCAACCAAGGTCGATAAATTCTCCTCGTCGACCAACTACAATTAGTGGGTTTTTATCCCCGACCAACCATACTTGGTTCAGTTTGGAATTTTTTGTTCTTCGAGGAACTTTTATATTTTCTGTAATAATCTTACTTTCCGACCAACATAAGTTGGCATGTGAGAGCATATTTTGTTTTCAAATCAACCGAGATTGGAATTTTTAAGAATGTTGTTCTTGCCCTTTTATCAACCGGAGTTGGTCATGGGTTCGAACTATCAGGTTCTTTCGAACTATCGGGTTCTTTCGAACTATCTGGTTCTTTCGAACTATCTGTCCACTAGTTATCTTACCAACCGTAGTTGGTCACGCTAGTGTACGCCTCCTAACCAAAGGAGTATATTTTTTAGTTCTTTCGAACTATCTTGTTCTTTCGAACTATCTGTCCACTAGTTATCTTACCAACCGCAGTTGGTCACGCTAGTGTACGCCTCCTAACCAAAGGAGTGTATTTTTTGGTTCTTTTGAACTATCTGGTTCTTTCGAACTATCTGTCCACTAGTTATATTACCAACCTTAGTTGGTCACGCTAGTGTACGCCTCCTAACCAAAGGAGTATATTTTTTGGTTCTTTCGAACTATTTTACCCACCGAAGTTGATCGTGGGTTTGAACTATCGGTGTTTGCTTTTATTGCTGGGCAGCGTAGTGTTGCACACAATACTGACTGTAGCTCATTAATCCAATTAGCCTTACATAGTCTCTTTTTCAAACCATTTAGTAATGTTCTGCTCGTCACTTCAGTTTGTCCATTATTCTGAGGATGACCTGGTGCTGAATGAACCTTCAAAATGTTTGACTGATGACAATAAGAGGCAAACTCCTCGTTATCGAATTGTGTTCCGTAGTCTATGATGATGGCAATGACGAGGTATTTGAATCTTCCTCGGGTCGTCGGCAGTGGTCCAACCAAATCAATTCCCACATGGAAAATGGCCAAGGAGAAGTGATGGGTGTCAACAATGTTTGTGGAGTTCTTCGGATGGAGGAAAAGCGTTGGCCCTTGTCACATTTCTTGGTATAAGCTATACAATCAGCTCTCATCGTCGGCCAGTAGTATTCCAGCGTAATCACCTTTTGCAAAAGTGTCCGAACTACTACATGGGCTCCACAGGACCCTTCATGGATCTCTTTAATCAATTCTTTCACCTCAGAGGGATGTACACATCTTTGCAAACCTGCCATAATTCCTCGTCTATACAAAATACCATTAATTAGTACATACCGAGCAGCTTTAAACTTCCATTTCTTGGCAGCGAGCTTATCCTCCGGTAATTGTTCCTCCTCAATATATGCTCTGATGGGATCCATCGAAGATGGTCCTAAATCAAGGGTAATAATATTCATCGTCAGGTCTTCATCTATGCTCCGACTTTCTAATACTTCAATTGGTATCGCTCTTCGCAGCTCGGTATGAGTAGCTGATGCTAATCGGGCCAAGGCGTATGCTCTCACATTTTCCATTTTTGATATTCTTACCAGTTGAATAGCAACAAACTCTGATACCAACTCCATCACCTTTGCTTGATACTTGATCATCAATTCTCTTTTGGCTGCATATATTCCCAACATTTGGTTTACGATCAATTGAGAATCACTGAAGACAATAACCTGTTGTGCCTCCATAGTATTTGACAAATTAAGACCTGCAATCATGGCCTCATACTCAACCTCATTATTAGAAGCTTTGAATTAGAAACGTAGGGCGTATTCCATGTCGACCTCGTCTGGGCTGTTCAAAACGATCCCTGCCCCACAGCTTGTAGTGCAAGATGAGCCATCTACATATAGCCTCCATATAGGCAACTTGTCTTCTAATTTCTGGTCTGACAGAGTTCCTCGGTGGAATACTTGTCGCTTTCTTTCATCATGTCCTGATACTTCTGAATACACCTCTTGAATTTCAATATACCTCCTGAACTTCAATATCAAAAGTAATTCCTGAGTAAGAAAAACAACTCCTGAATGATGATTAGTCGGGGCCCCGACCGTGTGAGTTTGTGGAGTTGAATTTGATGCTCGACTGCATGATGTTATAAGAATGTGCCACCAAATGAACAAATATATCTGTAATAGAAGCCCCCAACTATGGAATGTGAACTTTGAATGAGATTTATCGACCAATACCAACCGGAGTTGGATTTTATCTACCAATCGGAGTTGGTGGTAATTGATAATAAATGATGAAGACTTCCTCGGAGCTGACCAACGGATTGTTGGGAATAAGATAATATAAATGCTGGAGACCTCCTGGCGCTCCTCGGCGATGACCAACAGATTGTTGGGAATAAGATATAATAAATGCTGGAGACATCCTTGGAGCTGAATAAGATATAATAAATGCTGGAGACATCCTTGGAGCTGAATAAGATATAATAAATATCTCGCCGTGCTCTATGTTGAGATGAATATAGAATATGAATCCCAATGGATATAAAGAATCATTTGTGCTGGAGCAGATATCATAGAAATAATAAAATCAATAGTTCCTCGCTGAGGTGAAATTTCATACTGCCGAGCTATGATAATATTTTTCAGAAGAGTAAGATTATTTCCGAGCATTCGTCGGAGTTGAATCTTGTAACTGTAAAAATTAATATCTTGCTCTACCATTTGTGTAGGCTGAATTGATTAGTCATGAGAATAATTTACTCATCCAATCAATATATGATATGTATATGCTTGAGAAATAAAAATATTAATTTCAAAATATAAAATAATATGTTTTATGCCAAATGTGTGTGAGATGGACAAATTATTATCAAATATGCATCATAAAAAAGACGTAAAGTTTTTTGTAAATTTATTTAATCTCCAACAACTAATCAGGTATAAGTTGCGGTTTGAAAATTATTTATCACTTGGTTTTAAAAATATTTTTGGGGTGATCATAAGTTAAAAAAGACTTAAGCCCCTTGCTTGTCCCTAAGACGAACTCGTGTTTAAAGAAATATCAGGGGTGCTTAGCATTTTTTAATACCCAAGATTCTACTGTTGCCGACAAACAACATGGATGTTGCCGACCAACATTTAAGGATATCTCAAATTATAGAATATATGGTTGGATGACCAGAATATCTCGAATCTTTAGATCAAAAAATAACATTCAATGTAAAATTTAAGCCTTAAGAATGTTAATTAAATGAATAAATATATAACCCACTAGATCATGTGATTTCGACAAAGAAACCTTGTGATGTGATGAACGAGGGGCCAACATATCAAATTTGTGCCCAGAGTCTTGATATGGTCATGATTATTTACTGATCCTCTTTTACAAGAGGTGGGTAATGATTTTTCAGGTGAGAGAAAATTATTTTTTATATTGTTCCCTTCCTATTCCCAATTTGGAGAGATAAAAATATGGTGAATGATAGAAGTTATTACCAAATTTATATAAAAAAAATCAATCAATGAGACTTTATTGACATAGATGGAAGATGAACCAAATTAAGTATATAGTTCATAAAAGTGAATGCAAAGAGACTCAAACTTGAAGAGAGAGAAAATAGATCTGGGTCATGATTTCCATGAGAAGACTTTTTATTGTCTTTAACCTTTTCCCATTCTTTTATTAAAAATATGATGGGAATTTGAATAGACATCAAAGATCTTACAAAATTTATTTCAAAATCAACAATGAAAATGATTAAATCTTTTCATCGTCGTATATATTGGTATATGTAATCATTTAAAATATTTAATCCATGATATAAAATTGAAACTTGAGAATCAAGCAAAAATTTATGATTTATGAAATCCATTATTTTTCAGATTTCTAAATAAGAATTAATCTAATAGTTAGGATTTAAAAATCATGATATGCAACATTTTGCAGATAAAAATTGGACAATTAATTTATGTATATAAACATAAAAATCATGATTGAATCAAAAGATGTATGTATAATTGATTATACGTAGAGAAAATAAAAACTTAGCTTTTGATGGAGAACAATGCTTGTAACACGTTCCCACAGACGGCGCCAATCTGTTGAAGACAGAAAATGGCCACTGCCATTTTAGTGGCGTCAACAGCAGATAAATGATGAGGATGAGATTGAAGATGAAGATAAACATTCACATCAAACATATAAGAGACAGATTTTTAAAGTGGTTCGGCTATAAGGAAAAGCCTACGTCCACTGTTATTTTATTCCCAGGGGTTTACAATAGCACAATGTGATAGAGAGAGAAAGTATGTGTATCTTGTGTATGGTGTTTCTTGGTTCTCTTGGATCTCTTGGTTCTCCCCTTTTGGCTAAGGGAATACATGTATTTATAGTGATGGGAGATAAAGAGATTCATTGAATGTAGACATTTATACATTATGTCTACATTCAACGAATCTAATTGTTGAATTGCATGGTATGCTATGTGTTGTCATCTACAGTATAAATGTACATTAAGGCTCATTAAATGCGCTGCCATCTTCATTAATGCACATTAAATGCATAGTTATCCTTTGATCTTCCTGGTTGATATGCCGACCAACTCTCCTTGGGTGCCGACTATCACTCCTCGGGTGCCGACCAACTCTCCTCGGATGTCGACTAACACTCCTCGGGTGCCGACCAGCTCTCCTCGGATGTCGAATATTGCCACGTAGGATGATATGTGTCCTTTTCTGATTGGTCCTCGTAGATGGAGAATTTTTGCGTTAACAGGTACTATGGTTTATTATATACATGTTTAGTTAGTTGCATCCCATATTAGTATATTTGTAATGTGATATTACTCAACAGTCTAAAGATAAAAACTTATTAGTATTTTATTATGCATTGAGTTGGGACACTCGTGTAGTATTTCACTTATGACAAGGGGTGGGTTGGTATGTTTATCGTAGATATGTCGTACGATTACAACTGCTTTGATACACTAAGTTATTTCTTCCAACTTTAGGAATCTGATCCAAATATATAAACTCTTATCCCCCACGGGTATTATTATTGTTATATACAAGAATTATAGGGCTGAACAGTCAGACTTGCAGTGTTGAAGATTCATCTTATCATCCTTAGAATATAAGTTGCTATTTCATTCAGTAGTAACTAGTATTCATGAGTTTTTGATTTAGCGGTGGTTACAATAGTAATTTGTATTAAATTTAGGCTTCCAAATAATAGAAACTTATATTAATGGATTCATAGTTATTGGAGTTTCTTTTTATCTCTGTTCATATATTTTTATTTTCATCCTTTATTATTATGTCATAGATGGTTTTTATTTATTATCATTTTTATATATTGTTGATATTGAGAATGATATAATTTGAGTAGCCCTCGTTATCTTCGATGTATCAGCCTGATCAACTGGGTATGAAAAATTGGGAATGTTACACATGCATAGAATGAAAGAGCACCCGGATTACTCAAATGCAATGCCCTCCCCGTGCTTCTCGATTTACGCTCATCTTCACACCTTTCTAAACATTTTCCTCTCACTAGTAGCTCCATTATTCAATTTTTAAACAAGGTATTAAGTTTTACTACTGATATGATGTAATAAGGCTCCAAATCCCCTATAATGTGGTTCCACATAGTCACTTTTGGCATTAGGAAGGACTTAAAGCAACAAACATTAAGTCTTTGGTAAGAAAAAGATTATTTTATGTTTTTCGTCTCTGATTCACTTTTATTTATTTTCATTGACATACTCAATTTTTTTATACAATTTCTTACACGGTTGCACATGCACAGGAAATTGAGAAAAGCTGCAAGTTTGTCACAAATATTTGCAAGATAATTAAACATCCATAATTTATTATTAATTGTTTCAATTTTATGGTAAAATTCCACATTTTTTTAGGTTATTCACATCCCATATTTTCTTTAGCCAGATGTTGAGAAAAATATATGCTAGATTTGGTTACGACTCTCTATCTCAACCATGAAAGTGATCACAAAGAGAAGATATATGTTAGCGTTATGAATTGAAAAAAGAAAGGTATTTCAAAATTTTAATTAGAACTAGGCATGTCCATGGGTCGGGGAACTCGCCCAAACTAGAAATTTCAGGGCTTGGCCAAGGATATAAACTCAAACGACTAGACAGGGCTAAAAATTGGGTTGGTGTTCAGCTTTTATCATATTTGGCCCAGCCCACGCTCAACCTAGCCAAAATATTTCTACCATATTGTATATTTTTTGTATTATTGTCATAATCGCAAAAAAAGTATTTTCTTTTCTTACAATAATTTGTTCAAATTGTACCAAAAAAATTTCTTTTTTAACTACAATAAAATATAATAAAAAAAATTAATATTTTGTCTTTGTCACATTTATTTGGGGGGGGGGGGAGTTAGTGTTTGTGAACGTTGTAATTTTCTTGAAAATTTGAATAAGCTTTTATGTTATATAAATTCTTTTTTATTTTTTATTAACATATTTTTAACATTTTACGAAGTGAGCCCACAAAACTTGACCCTTAAGAAATAATTTAAATGGAAAATAGATTGGGTTGAAATCAGACCAATTTAATTTTTATGGGTCGAACTTGGATCGAACAATTTTGGGGCGAGGTTGGGTTGTACTTGAACCTTTGTAGACCTGGTCCAAACCCAACCCAGCCCGACCCATGGACAACTCTAGTTCGATCTCATAGAATATGATGGTTGTGTTTCATGTATATGAAAATAAAAAATATAAAGGCAAGTACGTTATAATTTTAGGGTAAATTACACCGAGTCCCTCTCAATTACCTTGGATCATCCCCTCAAGAAAAATACCCTACAAACTCACCCATTTAACTATTAATTCGATGCGATTAAATCAAGAATTCCCTCCATACTTTTACAAAAATTAACTAAAATTCCCTCACCCAATTTAAAAACTCAAAATAAAAATAACAATAAAAATAAAAATAATATAAAAATATCACATTTTCCTCTCTCATCACAGCTAGCAACACAGAATCACACCACCATATCCACCTCCTCCACCACGTCCCAACCTCCCACCACCATAAATCGTGAAAGTTGTTAATCTCAACCCCAACATAAAAATATCTCAACGAAAATCAAAACGCAAAATTAAAATAGTTTTTTACGATCTAGTCCTTGGACAAACAATTTTGGACAAAAAAACCGGTGAACCAAATTTTAAACAATTAGGTCCAACATATAAATACTGCCAATTTAAAAAATCATAAACCTAATTGGCTACTGGAGTTTTCTCTGCAACTAACGACTATTCTTCGAAGTTTAAAATAACATCAATCTTATGCTTTCTTCGTCTGTCCTATAATCGATTACAGTGTTCTTAATCGATTCTACCTGTATCTCTTGGCTCTATCATTTGTAAGTTTATCTTTATCAGCAGTTGGTTTTTCTATTTTCGATCGATTACAATAAGTGTATGTACTTTGTTTTGATTCAAGAGACTCATTGTAATATTCATTCATGTGATTGAATAGCTTTTTATATGTTATATATGTATATGTTTTGATTTTGTGTTTATTATGCATTTATGTTTGGATTCTTCATATATAAGTTATATTTATCAATTTTTGTAATTGTTAGTTGAATGTGCTGAATGAATATTATTGATGTTTCATTCTAATTTTAAGAGTCCTTGATTTTGATTTGGTATTGAATCGCTTAGTGATATAGGTCCGCGCTAGCGAAAATAACCAGTTCGATGTCAGTTTTCAAAGTACACGCAATGTTTATAAATTAGACATGATTGTTTTTTTGAAAATATGTGTCTGCTTTATTGTTTCATGTATAGGTTTTTAAATAGTTATTGTAATTTTATATTAATTATAAATATATATTTTGATATTTCATGCATTAAATTATTGCACACATTTTTAGAAGTGTTGACCTTGAAGTAAATATTTTTCGTCTCTGTTTTACTGCAGGACATTATGGTAAGTAGTGTAATAGCAAGGTGTTGTTATTTAAATAATATGGATTGTATTGAAATATTTGAAGATAGCTCATTAGATTTCATATGCAATGAGTTATGTATTAGGTTTACTAATTTGAGAAGTGGGAGTTTTTCATTGAGGTATTCATTTGGTGATGAATGTTGGTTCATATTGGTTTGTGACAACGATATTTGTTGTATGTTGGGGCCCCAATTGATCGTGAAATCTAATTTCATTTGGATATATGTCATTGATTTATTACCATTGCCAAGTAATACATGTCGTCAACGGGTTGAATGCTCTAATCGAATTTTTTAAGGGGTTGACTGCAGTAATACAAGTTCTGAGAGGGTTGACATTGGTGATACAAATACACAGAGGTTAGAGTCTTTATCATCAGGCACTATAAATGATTTTAATAGTTTCATTGAAAATGACTTTTATCTTGGAGGTGTGGAGCTAAGTAAGTCGAAAGTCTATCTTTCGAATGATTATAAGACTTATATAAGTCATGAACAACAGTGTTTTGAAGGAGGTGTAGTGGAATTTCGGGATAAATTGCGAAAGTATGTCGTTGAGGTTGGGCTCAAGTATGTGCATTTGAAGAAGAATAAAACTCGAGTGACGGTTAAATGCTCTAAAAAGACTACTGAGAATTGCATGTGGAGAATTCATGCTTTATTATCTACAATAAATGGATACTTTTACATACATGCAATGAATAATGAGCATACATGTAGAGGTGTCTTTCGTAGATCGTCAGCTAAAATGATAGCCTCTAAGTTGGTTTCAACATTGGTAGCTGATGATTTTAGAGATAACCCGCTATTGAGACCAATTGATGTAGTTAGAGATATGAAGAAAAATTATGGTCTTGATATAGCTTATCAACATGCATGGCGTGCGAAAGATATGATTGTTGTTGATATACATGGTGATGAAAAGGTTTCTTATGCATTAATGAATAATTATCGTGACCTTCTATTGTAGTATAATCCTGGGTCGCATTGCATCCTTGACGTGGAACATGAAAGTAAAAAATTCAAGAGAATATTTGTAATGTTTAGAGGATGTATTTATGGATTTCAATACTGCAGACCTGTTTTATTTCTTAATGGTCCCTTTTGAAGAGCCGTTATCGTGGAACAATATTATCAGCTAGTGCAAGGAATGGGAACAATGGTAAATTAAATCTAAATATTTTATTTTGTGTATTGCATTGATATTTTGTTTGTTCCATTCCATATCATCAAAATACAAGCATAAAAATATAAAGTACCTTGAATGTCTTTGTTTTAGTTCATGTGTACTTTTCATTTTTTTGCGTGTTTTTTGATGATATGTCTTATTATGTGTAATACTAAGTAAAGTATATGCATAGTACATGTCAAGTACACGTGAATGCTTTTCTTAATTTCACGTGTCCTTTTCATTTTAATGCGTGTACTTTGATGATGATGATGTTATGTGTAATACTAAGTAAAGTACACGCATAGTACACGTGAATGTTTTTGTTAATTGCAAGCGTACTTTTCATTTTTATGTGTGTACTTTGATGATGATGTTGTTATGTTGAATACAAATTAAAGTACACGCATACTACACATGAATGTTTTTATTAATTTCACATGTAATTTTCATTTTTATGCGTGTACTTTGATGATATGTGTTGTTATGTTGAATACAAACTAAAGTACACGCATAGTACATGTCAAGTACACGTGAATGTTTTTGTTAACTTCACGTGTACTTTTCATTTTTATGCGTGTACTTTGATGATATGTGTTGTTATTTAGAAATAATAAAGCCAAGTACACGTTAAAAATGTAAAGTACCTTTGAATGTTTTTGTTCAGTTCACCTGTACTTTACATTTTTATGCGTGTATGTTGATGTTAGTATTGTTAATAATAAAGCCAAGAAAAAGATTGGAAAGTAAACATGCATGTCTTTTTATCTTCATCATGTGTACGGTATATTTTTATGTTTTGTCTTGTTATTTATAAATAATTTAAATTAAACACATAATATATTTCCCATGTGTTTTAAGGTCTGCGCCAGTAGCATCAATTTACGAAGTGTTGTACATGGATATATTATTTATTTTAATTTTGATATATTTTTATATTTCAAGCCTTTTTCCTATTGCATATGCTGTTATTGATTCTGAAACCGAAGATAACTGGATGCGGTTTCTTGTCAATTTGCATAGTGCAGTAGTTGATCAATATCGAAACATAACATTTATATCAGATCAAAACAATGGATTACTTGAAGTTGTTTCGAGGGTCTTCCCGTTGTCTTCACATTCCTACTTTATACATCATTTACAAGGGAATATAAAAAAGAAAATTCATGGGAATTGTGCTGAATTTCGAAAGAAAATTGCTAAAAAAAATTGTCTTACGCATATGTTGTCTCAGTAGATGTATTTCACAAGAATATTGAAGCATTGAAGAAGGAATGAGGAGCTGCTATTGCCGATTTCATTGATAGTTTGCCTCTCGATAATTGTTCTTGTGCATATTTCGCTGGTAAACGGTATGGCGATATGGAATCTAGTGTTGTGGAGTCATTCAATTCATGGATATTGGAGGAAAGGCATTTACCAGTAATGAATATTCTTGATAAATTGAGAGTGAAGATTATGAATTTCAATGCAAACAAACTTGTTGAGTTTGACACTTGGACAAATGAGCTATGTCCTTTTTTTAAAAACTTACTGAATGAAAATTGGAATAAAAGTTGACATTGAACTATTAGTCTCTCAAGTCAAAATATATTTGAAGTTCATTCAGAAGTACGAGCAACAGTTGACTTAGGATAAAGGACTTGTTCTTGTAAGAGTTGGCATATTAGATGTTTTCCATGTTCTCATGTTTTTTGTGTTATGCAGAGGAAAGGGACCAATATTTATGATTATATTGAGGAGTACCATAAGGTAACTTTCTACAGAAAATCATACTCGATACTTATAGTTCCTCTTCCTGATTTGATTCCCTTAAATATTCCTATTCCTGAAAATCCATTTGTCCTTCCACCAATGACTAAAATACCGACAGGCGGGCCAAGAAATAAGAGAATAAAGTCTTCTGGTGAGATCACAGTAAGGGAAGCTACTTGCTCGAGGTGTAGTAAAACGGGTCATTACAGGTTTACTTGTAAGGAACCCATTTGAGTACTTTTAAAATTGTTGAATTCATTCATTTTAACCATTTGATTGAATAAATTAATTAATAAACCATTTGTTTCACATAAATGAATGTAATTTTAGTTTTAAGTCTCATTTTTTAGTTTTTTTTTGTAGCTATACACATATTTTTCATAAAATACACATGATCATTTTTCCTGATGTTCACGTGTATTTTACATTTGTATATGCATGTTATTTACAGTACACGTGCATTTTGATCTCCAAAGTAATTTTATCAATGTGTGTACTTGATGAAATATGCGTGTACTTTATGAAGTACACATATAATACATAAAGTACATGCATTTAAAAATGGATTTGGTCAGTTCAATATGTGTGTACTTTATAAAAGCATGCATGTACTTTATTAATGACATTTAATTTAGATTTACTTGATGAAATATGTGTGTACTTTATGATGTACATGCATAAAGTACACGCATAATATAAATATAATATACATATACTTGATGAAATGTGTGTGTACTTTATGAAGTACACGGATAATAATTAAAGTACACGCATTTAAATATACGTGTACACGCACATTTTAGCAAAGTACACGCATATTGATATGACAAAAATCTAATTCAATATACGTGTACTTTATGTATTCTGCATGTAATTTTATCAAGTAAACGTATATAAATGCATGTACTATTTGGAAAATAGTTTTGGACATTACAATGTGCTTGTACTTTATAAAAGACACTTGGGTCACTCATATTCTTAAATTTCTATGTGTATTATGGTCCACGCCAGTGGCATTATTATACAAGTATTTCAATAGGCATGTACTTTATAGACTATGCATGTACTTTTCAAAATACGCGTGTAATATATAAAGTACACGCATTTATATGATTGTTTGGGACAATATCTTGTATGTGCTTTATAAAAACTTGCGTGTATTATAATTTATAATAGATAGAATCATATTTTGACATACCAATTCTTTTACATAAAATGATATTAATGTTTACACTTTTTACAATACACGTAATCATTTTTATAAGGGTTCACGTGTACTTTACTATATTTGGCGTATGACATAAGTGAGAATACATGCATGAAAGAAATAAAAAATTTATTAAAAACACAAAACAAAGTACAATTTTTTCATATAACAAAAGCTGAAAAAACTAAAGAAGGCTTCTATTAGGGAAGTTTGTCAAAGGCATCTAGGGTGTCAGGAAGAGAGTCAATTAAATTCGACCAGTGTCGAATTTCTTCTTCTATGACAGCTACAAGGCCTTCATGGAGAGCCTTCTTCTCCTTCAGCTTGGCGATTTTCATGGGAACTTCTTGTGTATAGAAAGACATGAGGTCTTTATGTGTTTGAGGAGAGTCCTCATCCACATCAAATAAATCTATGGGATTGGGTGGAAGTCCAGAATATCCATCCCTCACATATGTTTGAAACTGCTCAAAGGCAGTTTCATATGAGGAAATGTTTTTCTCAATTTGCCTTATTTTTATTTTATTTCTTTCATCTCTCTCAAGAGTATCTCGCAAGTTTTCTGCTGGAATAGCCATTGTGTTATCTTTACCCTAGATGTAATGGTTAAAAAAGGAACAAATATTACTCTTTTATAGGAAAAGTTAAAGCTATTTATTTCTTGACCAGAAGTAGTTAGGAAGTCAGCAGTTGAGCTTAATAAATTGATTTTGGTCATTGTGTCCTGAATAAATATTTAAAGTAGTTTTCAATTAAAAATAAAAAATATTATATTAACCAGTGCGTGTACTTATGTCAAACTGCGTGTACTTTGAAGAATTCATATGTGTACTTAGTAATTATCACTTGTAGTTTTCATGAAAAATGCATGTACATTGTTTCATAACACTCAGGTGCATTATTTGTCTAAACCTTACGTGGATTATGGTCCGCGCCAGCGAAAATAAACCATTTTGGTGTAATAAATATTGTAAACAATAACCAATATAACACAAAACAAATTACAAGTATGGTTTGTATTTGAATCACAATTTATATAAGTTTTTTCTCCTTTCGGGGGAAGAAATATTTTGATAGAAGAATTTCTCCGAGTACATATGCTCTTTATTTTAGCATGTCAGGGTCTTGAAACAATTTTTACATTTCCTTATTTCTGCTAATTTGTTCAATGTAGTACATGCAGAACACCCCAGAGTCAATCCTGAAATTCAAATAAAATAAATATACAAATTAGTATGATGTGAATGAAATTTTTTGAAAAGATACGAATTAGTAATTTTTAGAAATGAAGTTTTTCTTACCCATTATTGTTGATGTAAAAAACTAGATTGCTCTAATTATTCAATCACAGATAAATAAATAAGACAAAGATTTTTAAAGTGGTTCGGCTAGGAATAAAGCCTACGTCCACTGTTATGTTATTGCTGAGTGTTTGTGGAATTCTTGATTACAAGTTCTCTCAAGAAATTCCGGTCTCCTTGAATGAGGATGATACATGGTATTTATAGCCTTGAGGCTGTACATGAAAGGTTCGATACATTAAATGACATACGTATGAAAGGGTAATACATTTAATGCAGAGTGCGTGCCAAGAATATAAGCATTCAATGAATATCTGAGCTGTTGATTATCTGGCAATTAATGATACGACCGAGGTGCAGCTCGGACCGTCATAGCTGTTTGCTGATCGGGAGTTCCTCGGAACATTAGAGTACCTCGGTGCGTTGGAGTTCCTCGGTGTGATAGAGTTCCTCGGTGTGGTAGAGTTCTTCGGTGTGATGGAGTTCTTCGGTGTGATAGAGCTCCTCGGTGTATTCTCGTTGCTCGGAAAGAAACATGGCTGGTCGGGAAATGATCTTACTCGCTGCTATTGTGCCACGTAGATTGACACGTGTCTTCGTATTATTCGTCCACATCAACATATTAATTTTGGTATCAACAGAAGCCCCCAATGTTTCATATTTCGAACTTTGAGGAGTATGGAACATTCTTTCTCGGTATATGGCAATATTAAATGTCCTTCCTGGGTTTCAGGAACATTGTATTCAAATTTCCTTCTTATTTCGCAGTTTCCGCCTTTTTTTATAAACGCTTCGATCTTCGTGCAATTTTTGTCCTTTTAGCCGCCGGAAGTTCAGTAGTTTCTTTTTGGTAATCATTTCTTTCGCCGCTTCCCAATGCAAAGTATTTAAACTTCTTTGGTAACCATACCGTCGTCTTCGTTTTTCATTCTCTGCATTCAAGCTTTCTCTTCTCTTCTTCTTTTGTGCGTTCATCTTTGTTTCCGTTCGTTGTCAACACATCTCCTTTCTTTCTGTAAGATCTTCTTTCTTTCTTCTGTATCTCTTTTATTCAATATGGTTTATATTGTGGAATCTGTTGAGAAATTCCGTTCTGATTTTTCCATTCCTTCGTGGGTAACTCTAGAGGTTCTTTCTGAGCCTTTAGATTACTTTCGATTGGCTGAGGGACATTGGTTCCCCAGCCTTTTTGTTGCTGAATGCGGTTTTTCCTTTCCACCAAACCCATTATGTCTTGAGTTTTGTCAATATTTTGATCTTGTTCCTGCAAAAATAGCCCCCAATTCATGGAGAATAATTAACGGGGTGCACAAATTAAATTTAACTCATGGGACTCGTATTGGGATCCCTGAAATTATGTTTTGTTATAAATGGGCCGTTCTAGATAATATTTATTATTTGAAAACTAGGTATTTGAATAGGGCTCTTGTAGTTAATCTCCCTGACTCAAATAGGGATTATTTTGAGCATGGGTTGGTCATAAAAAATTGGCAACATGCGCCTTTATCTGGGAATGAAGTATACAACGGTCCCAGATGCCCCCCATACGGCAATGGGATAGGTTTATTTTTCGTTTTATTTTACTTATGAAATTATGCTTTCATTCTGTTTGACAAAATGTATGACTGATATTCTATTATGTATTTGTTTGCAGTTGATAGCAAAAGAAAAACTCCAAAAGAGTCAGAAGTGAATATCAAGCATTTGAAACTTATCTGGAATTTGCATAAGACCATTGATGACGAGCATATTAGATCTGCTTCATATTTACTACAGTATAAGAGTTATACAACCTCTTATACTGCTCGCCCTGTTGAACCAGCTTCAACACCAGAAAGTTCATCTTCAGATTCTCATATCCCCCTATCTCAGAGAATGGGCAAGAAAAGAGCTCCTCCTGCTCTATTTGGTGACACTTCTTCTGCTGTTGGAGCCCAGAAAGGCAAAATTGATGTCCCGGAGGGGACTAAAAAAGTAGATGCTGGTTCCTCCAAAATTGCCGAGAAGCCCCCAGTGGCTCCGAGCAAGAAAAATGCTCCTGCTGATGTAATTGTCATCTCTCCGACCAAGACTTCTTCCTTGGTTGATGCTGCTGACCGTCCTTTGAAGAGATTGAGGAAATCATCCTCAGTTAATCTTGCTGGAACTGCATCTTCTCTACCCGCTGGTGGTAGTAGTGTTTCAAAAATTATTCTTCCGAGTTCTTCAATGAACTCAGTTATACCCGAGGTTCTCGGGGTTGATGAAAAAATTCCTAGGGATACACTGACGTCCCTAGCTGCTCGCCATCTTTCTTCAGTAAATTTCTCATACCTTTGATCTTTCTTTCTTTTTCTTGAATTCTTGTATTTGTGTTGACTCTATTGTTTTTCTTATCTTTCAGCTGGTGAACTGCTTCAATACCATCGTGAAGAAAGATCAAGTTATTAAAGCTTCCACTTCCTCGTCCGATGTTGACGAGGCTCTGTTGGGTTTAACCCAATCTGTGAAGGAATCTCACCAATAGTACATCGAGGAGAAAACTGTTTGGGAGAAAAAATTGGCTGTGGCTGAGGCTGATAAGATGAAGATGGCTGAAACCTCCAAGAATTTGGAGGAGAAAATTAAAGATTTGGAAGTTAAACATCAGGAATCTGATGATAAATTGAAGAAGGTAGAAGAAGAAATATCTACTCTGCGAGATATTAAGGTTAAGAAAGAGGAACTGGAGGTGAAGCTCTCCTCGGAGAAATCGAGGAGAAAAGTTGCAATCAAGAAACATTTCAGTGTTGGTTGGGAGAAAGGATGGGAGAGAGGGATAGCTGCAATGACGTCCCAAGTCCAATATGGGGAGTTGAAATACTTCTATGATGGTTGGGTAGCTGCTCTGCAAGAGCTAAAAGTCCAAGATGATTCTGAGCTATTCCAACGGCATCTCCCTGGTCCTCCTCCACCAATTGTGGAAGAAGAAGAAGATGAACCTGCTTCAGATGAATCTTCCATGGCTATGGGCGATCAAGTTTCTGCCTCTCAACCATCTGCCACCGAGGACATTTCCTCCATGCCTCCTCCTCCCGAGAAGACTCCTACCGATCAAGCTGTAGTTATCACCGAGCAACCGAGCTCCTCGTCCCAGCCTCCTGAGAAAGTCTTGGGGGACAAGGAAAAGGTGTGAAGTTGTTCGGTAGTCTTTCTGTATTTCCTTGTAATCGAACGATGTAACTTTTTGATGATCTAATAAAATATATCTTTGCTCATCTCTGTTGTTGATAACTTGTTTTTGTTGATTGTTGTCTTTTTCTTGTCATTAGTTTGTTGCTAGAATGGAATTGATCTCTTCTCATGATACCGAGCTGATGCAGCAATGTCATCAATACTATAAGGCTGGTCATACAGATCTTAGTACATCGGAAATTGTTGATATCCTTGGTCACGGTGCTTCAGAGCAGGCTATTGAAGCTTATCAATACTTGAAAGCTTTACTCGACCGAGCAGTGGCCAACAATGTCGCTTACTATGAGTTGATTGAAGAGCTTCATGATTCCTTAAAGGATCTTCAAAATCAACATAACGAATCAATGGCTTTATTACATGAAGATTATGAAAATAGATACCAGCAGCTCTCTTCAGAAACAGGCCACAAGAAGATCATTGCTGGGTATGACGTCAGGGAGAGGACCCTAAAAGGTGAAATTGAAGCCTGTAGACAAATCGCTGAGATCCTGGAGCAAGAAAATAACAATTTGCAGAAGAAATTAGCGCAGTATGAATCTGCTGCTTCATCCTCTACTGCATTAATACCAGTCACTGATGAAGGCTTCTCGTTCTTAGAAGTCGAAAATGCCAAACTGAGGCAAGAGCTGGAGGACTTAAGAAGATCTGCTATTTCTGGAACTGCTCGGGGACGAGGAAGAGGTTCTCGGGGGCGAGGAAGAGTCAGCCAAAATGTTGAGGAAGCTCGCACTCAGTCTATTCTGGAAACTCAAGCATTCCAGTTGAAAGTAAAAGACCGTGCTCTGACTGAAATGTCCAATAAAAATCTGTCTCTGGAAGATCAGCTAGCATCAACGAAATCTGCCTTGCATAACAAAGATCTCTTTGCCAAAAGCCTTCATGAACAATTGGATAGATTAACCTTCCAATTCCATAAACAGCCAAGAGAATTCTGGATGGCGGGATACAATGAAGCTCTCGTTCATCTGGATGCTCGCATTGAACATGCTAATAATGAAGGTTACAAGCAAGGATGGTTAAATGCATTGGGTGTATTAAAGTTGGAGCAAGGGCATTTTTTATGGGACTATCATGCTCCATCGTTATTAGACCTGCCTGTACCACCTTTCAAATTGGATATGGCATGGATTCCAGCTCGCTCCATTCCTCGCAGTCTAATTTCGAAATATCTTGGTGATTATAGCCTTCACTCCCAAGCTGAATTATCTCGTCCTGAGCATCTTTTGGATACACCTTCTGTTATGAACGTCAGAATGCTCAGAGATGTTAATTTCATCAATTCTCCCCTTTGCCTAGAAGACCCTCCTGCCGGCGAGGAACCTGTTTCTAAAGGACAGGGCAAAAAACCAATAGAATAGTAATGTCCATGTAACAATTTTGTAATTTGTAATTAATTCCAGATTAATGAAAAGATTTTCATTTTCTGTTTGCCAATTTTGTTTTATCAAGCACATTTATATTTGTACATATGTATCTATGTATCTATTAAAAAGCTAACAGTATTACTGTTCAATAAGCAACTTGATAAAAGGTTACAAGTATTAGTAATGTTTCTCGATCACTTAATAATAAAGTAATGAGAAAAATGTTCAAACTGTTTCCAACCAACCAAGGTGGGTGAATAATGTTTGTCGACTAAATACAGCTCCGACCAACTATACTTGGTTTGATTATAAAATTGCGTCCGACCAACTAAGATCAATAAGTTGTCCTCGCCGACCAACTACAGTTATTGGATTTTTATCCCCGACCAACTATACTTGGTGTATTTTTTAAACATTTTGTTCTTCAAAGAACTCATTGTAACAATATTACCTCCCGACTAACATAAGTTGTAATATGAGAGTATATTTTTATCTTACCAACCGTGGTTGATCCTGCTGGTGTACACTTTTTGGCTCCTTAAAGCTTTTGGCTCCTTAGAGCATTTTTTTGGCTCCGTAGAGCATGTCCTCCTAACCAAAGGAGGTTGGCTACTTATAGCACTTTTTGCTCAATAGAGCTGTCCTCCTAACCAAAGGAGGTTGGCTCCTTAGAGCACTTTTGCTCCGAAGAGCTGTCCTCCTAACCAAAGGAGGTTGGCTCCTTAGAGCACTTTTGCTCCGAAGAGCTGCATTTGTTGGCTCCTTAGAGCACTTTTGCCCCGAAGAGCTGTATTTGTTGGCTCCTTAGAGCACTTTTGCCCCGAAGAGCTGTCCTCCTAACCAAAGGAGGTTGGCTCCTTAGAGCACTTTCGTTGTATAGTGTATTACACTAGTATTCCCCGAAAAACTTTCATCCAGAAGGAAAGAATGGTGAAACATCTTCGTTTTATTCATAATGAGAGAAATGCTTTACATTGGACATCATTGATAATACTTGCGCAGGTGTTCAGCATTCCATGCATTTTTAAATTCTTCTCCTTCTAGAGTTGCTATTCTGTAAGTTCCTGGTCGAACAACCTCTGTAACTCGGTAAGGTCCATGCCAGTTTGCTTCTAGTTTATTCTGCTTCTGAATGACCTTCTTTAGCACATAATCCCCTTCTTTTAAATCACATTTCTTTACCCTCTTGTTGTAAAACAGAGCTGTTCGTTGTTGATAAGCAGCATTCCTAATGGCTGCCTCTTCTCTGACTTCCTCGAGCATATCTAAATCCGTCCTTCTCATCAAATCACTGATCGGAGAATTGAAATTTAACACCCTATGTGTTGGTAGGCCCAACTCGGCAGGTATCACAGCCTCACTTCCAAATGCTAGCATATATGGTGATTCTCCTGTTGCTGCTCGGGGAGTTGTTCGGTAAGCCCACAAAACTGACTGTAGCTCATTAATCCAATTTGCTTTAGCCTCACTTAACCTCTTCTTCAACCCATTTAGTAATGTTCTGTTCGTCACTTCAGTCTGCCCATTGCTTTGGGGATGGCCTGGTGCTTAATGAAACTTCAAGACGTTTGACTGATGACAATAGGCAGCAAATTCTTCATTATCAAATTGTGTTCCATGGTCTGTGATGAAAGCGTGGGGGAGACCATATCGACAAATGATATTCTTCCATATGAACTGATACACCTTCTCGTACGTCATATCAATTAGTGGTTCAGCTTCCACCCACTTAGTAAAATAGTCTACTGCCACGACGAGATACTTGAACCTTCCTCGGGTCGTCGGCAGTGGTCCAACTAGATCAATCCCCCACATGGCAAATGGCCAAGGTGATGTTATGGGTGTCAACAATGCCTGTGGAGTTCTTCGGATGGAAGAAAAACGTTGGCACTTGTCACACTTCTTAGCATAAGCTATACAATCAGCTCTCATCGTCGGCCAATAGTATCCCTGTGTCATCACCCTTTGCAGTAGGGTCCGACCTGCTACATGAGCTCCACAAGATCCTTCGTGGATTTCTTCAATCAATTCTTTGACTTCTGATGGATGCACACATCTCTGCAAACCTGCCATAATTCCTCGTCTATACAAAACACCATTAGTTAACACATACCGAGCAACTTTATACTTCAATTTCTTGGCAGCTAGTTTGTCCTCCGGTAGTACTCCTTCTTCAATGTATGCTCTGATAGGATCCATCCAAGATGGTCCTAAATCAAGGGTAATAATCTTCATCGTCAGATCTTCTTCTATGCTCCGACTTTCTAATACTTCAATTGGTATTGTTCTTCGCAGCTCGGTGCGCGTAGCTGACGCTAGTCGGGCCAATGCGTCTGCTCTGGCATTCTCCATTCTCGGTATCCTCACCAATTGAATAGCATCAAATTCTTTCAACAATTCCATCACTTTTGCATGGTACTTCACCATTAACTCTCCCTTCACTGCATATATTCCCATCATTTGATTCACAATTAACTGAGAATCACTGAAAACAATTACTTGACGTGCCTCCATAACTTTCGCCAAATGAAAACCTGCTATCATAGCCTCATATTCAGCTTCATTATTGGAAGCTTTGAATTGGAATCTCAAGGCGTACTCCATGTCAATATCATCTGAAGAATTTAAAACAATCCCTGCTCCACAACCAGCCGTGCAAGATGATCCATCTACATATAATCTCCATGTATGTAACTCGTCTTCAAATTTCTTATCTGTTAGAGTTCCTCGGTGAAATATCATCTGTTTTCTTTCATCATCCCCGGGTATCCTTCGTTCCTCGTCGATCATTTGTTCGTGCCCTTCCACCAACCGGAGTTGGTCGGGATTTAAATATGATGATTTTTCTACATCCACAAGTCCTTTTACCAACCTTGGTTGGTTTGGATCTGTGTCTGTCGATCCTGTATCGTCCACAGGTAGGTCAGCAAGCATCTTTTGCTCCTCGGGGGTATCAGGGTATGTGAACTCTGCTATAAAATCTGCCACGGCTTGCCCTTTCAACGATGATCTGGGTTCATACACAATATCATATTCACCGAGTTCTATTGCCCAATACATCAATCTTCCTGATTTTTCTAGCTTGTGAAGGGCTTGTCTTAACGGCATGTCGGTATACACAATGATGGTATGGGCCTGGAAGTATGGTCTCATTCTTCTACTTGCTTCAATTAATGCCAGTGCCAATTTTTCCAGCTTTGGGTATCTGATTTCCGCACCTCGGAAGGCCTTGCTTGTATAATAAATTGGCTTCTGGACTCCATTCTCCAATCTGATCAACGCCGAGCTAACTGCATTTTCTGATACTGCCAAATACAAGTACAGCTTCTCTCCATTTATTGGCCTAGACAACAATGGTGGGGTTCCCAAATACTTCTTCAGATCTTGAAAGGCTTTCTCACATTCATCAGTCCACTCAAAACTTTTTCGTAGCGTTTTGAAGAATGGGAGGCATTTATCAGTTGCTCGGGATACAAATCTGTTGAGTGCTGCAACTCGTCCGGTAAGACTTTGCACTTCTTTCTTCGTCGTCGGGGATCGCAGCCCTAAAAGAGCTTTGATCTTTTCTGGATTTGCCTCAATACCTCGTTGGTTGACGATGTATCCGAGGAACATTCCTTCTCGTACTCCAAAGGTACATTTCGTCGGGTTAAGCTTCATCTGGTATTTATCCAGTTGATCAAAAGTTTGACTCAAGTCAACCAAATGATCTGCAGCTCTCTTGCTTTTGGTGAGCATGTCGTCGACATAGACCTCCATATTGCGGCTGATTTGTTCGGTGAATACCTTGTTCATCAACCGCTGATATGTTGCACCTGCATTTTTTAAACCAAAAGGCATAACATTATAACAATAAGTTCCCCTTGGGGTAATAAAAGAAGTACTTTCCCTGTCTTCAGGTTTCATTTTGATTTGGTTGTAGCCAGAATAAGCATCCATGAAGCTGAGTAGCTCGTGTCCCGAAGTAGCATCCACTAGTTGATCAATTCTGGGCAATGGAAAATGATCTTTTGGACATGCTTTGTTGAGATCAGTAAAATCAACACACATTCTCCACTTGTTGTTCTTCTTCTTTACCATCACCACATTCGCCAACCAATCTGGATATTTCACGTCTTCAATGAATTGGGCTTTCTGGAGTTTCTCGACCTCCTCTTGTATGGCCTGGTTCTTCTCGGGACTAAACACTCTTCTTCTTTGCTTCACAGGTTTGATCTCCTTATTCACATTGAGTTCATGACATAAGAAGTTTGGATCTATTCCTGGCATGTCTTCATGACTCCAAGCAAAAGTATTCTTCCTGTTTCTCAAGAAAGTTATCAACTCCTGTTTTATTGAAAAATCCAACGACGACCCTATCTGAGTTATTCGTTCAGGATGCTCGTCGTCCAGGATAACAATTTCTGTAGATTCCACAACCTGTCCTTTTACGAGTTGAGATTCATCCCTAGGGTCAAGAGTTTCAATTTCTGTGCTTTCCTCCACTTGGTAAGTAGTAGTCTTTTTCTGTAACTCTTCAAGTTCCTCTTGCTCGGCCGACGAATAATAGCATTCCCGAGCTACTTTTTGATCACCTTTCATAATTCCTACTCCAAAATTCGTTGGGAATTTCAAACATTGATGAACTGTAGATGGAACTGCTTCGAACTTCTTCAATCCAACTCTTCCCATGATGATGTTGTAGGCGGACTGCACATTCTTATCCATTACAAAAAAGCGTATTCTTTCCGTTCGACAAGCAGGCCAAGTTCCAATGAGTATATCCAACTTGATCGTCCCAAGTGGAAAAACTTTCTCGCCAGCAAAACCCAGAAGGGGTCTGTGATAAGGTTCTAACTGAGATAATTTTAAATTCAAGCTATCAAAGCATGAATAATACATGATGTCTGCTGAACTACCATTGTCTACTAACACCCTTGAAATGACCACATCTTTCATCCTCATTTTGATCACCAGCGGATCATCATGAGGGTAGAGAACACCTGCCAGGTCGTTTTTTGAAAAACCAATCACTAGCTTCTCTTTGTTTACTTTCCTCGGACGATCATCCTCGGCCAGGTTTATTCGCTGAATGTATGAACAAGCTTGAGCCTCTCCGAGATAAGCTTTTCTTTCTGCAGTAAGGTCTCCTCCTCCTGCATCTCCTCCTGTAATAACATTACAATCAAATGACCCAAAACGTATGGAAAATACCTCTCGTTCAGGTTTCCTTGGCTTCTTGGGAAGATCGGGGTCATCATCTGGATCCTCTTCATGGTCCCTCCTCTTTTTCTCCTCTGCACGACGAGGAGATCTAGATCTTTCTCTAGTTCTATCATCATTCTTCCTCTCACTCCTGCGATCTACGTACTTTGATAATTTTCCTCTTCGGATGAGTGTTTCAATCTCGTTCTGAAGGGCTATACAATTTTTGGTCATATGGCCATGATCTTTGTGAAATTCGCAATATTTGGTCTTATTCCTCATGTCGGGATCTGTCTTCAGTTTCTCTGGCCATTTGATTTCCTCGTTATTCCTGATTTCTTCCAAAACATGATTAATACCCACTTTCAATGGAGTATAATTATCATACTTCTTTAGGGCTTCCAACTTCATCCTGTTATTCTTGGAATATTTGTCACCACCATTACTTTTCTGATCTTTCTTCTTAGAATTGTCGACCTCCACTTTAACTTCTTTATCCATATTCTTCTTCGCAGCCATAGCCTCCTCGGCATTCATGATTTTGGCCGCCTTTGCCATCAACTCCGACATATTTTTAGGTGGATCTTTAGCCAAAGTGTAATACAGCTTGTTAGGCAGCAAACCACTCATCAAAGCAGTGATTGCTGTCTTTTCTTCATAATCTATGACTTCCAACTTTTCGTTATTGAAACGAGTTATGTAATCTCTAGTACTTTCACCTGATTTCTGTCTAACACTTAGCAAGTGTGCTACTCGCTTTACCGGCTTTGCTCCAAAACAAAAATTGCCAATAAACCACTCGGCTAACTGAACAAAAGTTGAAATCTTACCCCGAGGAAGATTATTGTACCATATCTGTGCAGATCCAGTAAGAGTTCCCGAGAATGCTCTACACCTCATCTCGTCGGGAACAGCGTAGATATCTGCAGCAGCTTGGTATTGTTCTATATGAAGTACGGGATCTGTCTTTCCATCGTACTTGGGAGTCACTACGGGTGCTTTGAATTTCGACGGCGTAGGGAAATCCACAATGGCTTGCACAAAAGGTGTTCCTTGAACAAAAGTTCTCTGTAAGGGATTTATTGCCTTAGCCATTTCTCCCAGTCTATCCTCCAATCGTTGAATGGAACCTTTCCATGCTTCATTCCCTTCCTCGGGCCGTTTAGTCCGAGCAACTGATTGCTCTGACATAGCTTCCTGAGATTTATCTCGACGAGTGGTTGGTCGCGATTGCGCAGATCCTTCTCTTAAACCTGGTGGCGGTCGAAAACTTCTTGATGGAGCCCTAGGTGGACTCATGTTCCTCCTTGGTCCTAACCGACTGAAAGGAGATACTCTACTTAACCTCTCCAAAGCGCTAGTTCTCTCCGGAGAGAGAGTGATACGTTGATCTGTATCCGAAGCCCGTATTGATGAAGTTCGCCCAGGTTGATAAGAAAAATCATTAGACTCCTCATTGCGATATGACCCAGTGCGTCTAGATTGCGATTTCCTATGATCACTTCTTTGCCCTGAATAGGTAGGTGCACCGCCCTGAAGAGTTTGAATGAGTTGCCTCATGGATTCTTGCATGGCGGTTTGTCCTTGAGCCAGATTCGTTATAATCCCAGCCAGATCTGGGGATGCAGATGGATTTGGAAGATTTCCAGTATTTCCAACATTTCGATTACTGGATTCTGGATTATCAGCTATTGGTGATAAATGATTTTTATGAAAAACGATAATAACAGTCGTTTCCCACAGACGGCGCCAATCTGTTGATGTAAAAAACTAGATTGCTCTAATTATTCAATCACAGATAAATAAATAAGACAAAGATTTTTAAAGTGGTTCGGCTAGGAATAAAGCCTACGTCCACTGTTATGTTATTGCTGAGTGTTTGTGGAATTCTTGATTACAAGTTCTCTCAAGAAATTCCGGTCTCCTTGAATGAGGATGATACATGGTATTTATAGCCTTGAGGCTGTACATGAAAGGTTCGATACATTAAATGACATACGTATGAAAGGGTAATACATTTAATGCAGAGTGCGTGCCAAGAATATAAGCATTCAATGAATATCTGAGCTGTTGATTATCTGGCAATTAATGATACGACCGAGGTGCAGCTCGGACCGCCATAGCTGTTTGCTGATCGGGAGTTCCTCGGAACATTAGAGTACCTCGGTGCGTTGGAGTTCCTCGGTGTGATAGAGTTCCTCGGTGTGGTAGAGTTCTTCGGTGTGATGGAGTTCTTCGGTGTGATAGAACTCCTCGGTGTATTCTCGTTGCTCGAAAAGAAACATGGCTGGTCGGGAAATGATCTTACTCGCTGCTATTGTGCCACGTAGATTGACACGTGTCTTCGTATTATTCGTCCACATCAGCATATTAATTTTGGTATCAACAATTATATTGTTCAGGGCATTCATGATCTCTTATTAGGTCAAATTTGAGATCACTTTCCAGCAAAAAATCTACTGTCCTTTTTTTTTTATCTATTAATGGATCATCATCCAATGTAAACTCATTTGGTGTACCTTCATCAAACTTCCTCTGAATTTTGAAAAAATTGTTTTTTCATTATTTCTGCTTCAGTCTTCAATAGGCACAGTGTTTTTTGGAAGACAGAAAATTGTTAAGAAGATAAATATATAGTGTATACAAATAAAAGAGTTTATGAAGTTTAAAGAGTGAAAAGTACACGTATTATATTAAAGTACACGCATATTTTATTTTTTAATATCACGTGTATTTTAAAATATGATGCATGTACTTTGCCTAAAGAGTTAAAAGTACACGCATAATATTAAAGTATCCGCATATTTTATTTTTTCATATCACGTGTATTTTAAAATATGATGCGTGTATTTTGCCTAAAGAGTTAAAAGTACACGCATAATATTAAAGTACACGTATTTTTTATTGGTTCATTTCACATGTATTTTAAAATATGATGCGTGTACTTTGATAATCTGAGTGATTATATGCAACTAATACAAAGTACACGCATTATATTATACACGTATACACGTGTGTAATATAAGTACAGGTAACATTACTAATTAAGTTTAGTCACTAACCAATTTTTTCGCATCATCGAAGAATATTGTGTTTTTTTCCTTGTCGTTCGGTCGAAGGGAATCCATATGGACAACTTTATTTTCTTTTTTGTATATCATAAGTAATGTGAAATGTCCTACACTATGTCTTAGTACAATGAACAAATTATTACAAGTGCCTAAGTATTCAAATAAATATATGCATAATTCCCCCTTCTTATTGACTTCATTTGTGCTACAAGCTTCTATCTGAATTAAAATTATAAACATTGTGTTAATAAAAAAAACTAAAATTTTGCTTCACAAAGCTTTTGGTTTAATTGTATGTACCCAACAATAATAAAAAAAAAGTGTGTGAGTAGGAGATCCCTTCCTATGACAATTTTAACCTCAATACTTCACTAAAGGCAAGTATTATCTGTTTCACACAATATAAAATGGTGAGGAAATAATAATGTTGAAATTTAATGGATGTCTAATATTTGGACTACATACTTGGCTTGAAATTTTTTCATTGTTGAGGACTTCAACAAAATCTTCCCATGGGACATACGAAACCAGCCCTTGGAAAATAAATTCCCTACATTTTATATAATCCATAAGAATTGTATAATAATAATAACCTTATTCTTTGGCACCAAAAAAAATATAAATTAGCGAAGTGATAAATCATAAAACAATACACTTTACCCTGGCTCAGCCTTTTGAATAAACTCTTCAATATTTTTCTTCGAAGCGTCATCAAGATATTTGTATACTTTGATTGCTTCAATCTTGAAGTGAGTTTCTTTCATTTATTGAGCTATTGTTAGACGGCCTTTTTTCAGCTTTGACTCTTTTTGTTTCTTAATTGGTTCATGCTTTTCGGTTTCGCTGTCAGTTTTTCTTTTCTTCTGTCCTCTAGTAAGAGGCCCTTTTGTTTTGGATATTTTGGGGGTGCCCTGAACTGTCTTTGAGGCTAGTTCAATCTTCAAACTTAAAATTTCGTCCATGAGTTGTTTATTAGTGTTTGCCTGATATATTTAACAAGGAATGTTGGATTGTAAGCATTTTTTGAAACAATGATTCATTTTCTCTTACGTGTATTTTATAAAGTACACGCGTGTATTTTAATACATGTGTGTATTTTATAATATACACGCATGTATTATAACATACGTGTACTTTATAAAATTTATAATATACACGTGTACTTTCAAAATAATTTACGTTTACTTTAGAAAGTAAAGGCGTGTAATATATATCTATTTTACATTATAGACACCTGATCAGTTTTTTTCAATGTTGATTAATCAAGCATTTTCTTCAACTCCGAAATTTCGTCATTAAGGATTTTATTATTGTTTTCCTGTTATACAAAAAGATTTTTATATTATAAGCAATACTTGAATAAAACTGCATTATTTTTAATCAAATAATGCATGTACTCTTCTTTATTTCCAATATCAAATAAAACTGCATTAAAAATACTATGAAATAAAACTGCGTGTACTTTAAGAAAATTGCGTGTACTTTAGAAAAACTGTGTGTACTTTAGGAAAACTTCGTGTACTCTGCATTATTTATAATCAAAAGTACCTGTTGAGTTCTTTTCAATTCTGACTCCTCAAGATTCTGTCTCAATGTCATCTTTTCTATGTCAGCATCTTTCCATTTTTGCAATGTATCATCATACTTTTTTTTAGATCTTCATTACTCATAGACAAATGTCCAATTTTTGGTTCCAAAATTCATGTTGATTCTGCCTATTTTTTCAATGATTCATCCAATTCTTTAATTCTATCTGAGTCACTCATTGTGACTTGATCAATCTTTTCTTTTAAAGAATTGTTTAATTCAACTAGTTGGGCCTTTTTCACCTCCAACTTATTTAGTAAATCTTTTTCCTTCAAAAGGTTGGAATTCTCCACCTTTAACTTCTTCATTTCCTCATGGGCTTCAAAAAGTGAATCACGATCTACCTGCAACTGTACATTTAAAATGGCACTCTCCACCTCCAAAGAGGTCACCTTTTCAAGTGCACCATTAAAGTCTTCAACTGCTTTAGATAGTTGGTTATTTTTTTCCAATAATTCCCTTTTCAAAACAGCAATTTGTTCTTCCAAATTAACCTTTGGTTGATCTTTTCCCTTCTTTTTCTTTGGAGTCATAATATTTTTAAGGGGAATATTCCAACGATGTGAAAACTCATTGCCATTAATATCTTCAGCAACTTTTTCTGATGACGAATCAGCATGTATAGGACTTTCTGTAGAAATGTTCAAAGAGTAACTTAGCCCTTCAAACTGAGATTCCTTTTGTACAGAACTGTCCTTATATGCTGGTTTATTTGTAGTCTGCTTCAAAGTTGCTGTTGCGATGTCATTCTTCACAAACCATTGTCTCAAAGACGACAATTTCCACTTCAGGAATTTTGGAGTCTTATCTTTAAATTCTTCAACAGGAGAAATAATTTCAAATTTCTCACATGCCCAATACTATGATCATACAAAAAACAAAATGATATTAATACTTGTATTACCTAGGGATTCATAATGGAAAGCACAAGTTATTAGTTCAAAATACGCGTAAAATTAAACGTGTACTTTACAAATTTTACAATTGTATATTGAAAGTACAAATGATTTTTAAAATTTTAACATGTACTTTGTCAATATAAGTTCACGTGTACTTTCTAAAGTACATTTATAATATTGACAAAAAATATAACAAGTGTATTTTGAAATTACACTAGTTATATTTACAAAACATAGTACACGTGTACTTTCTAAAATACAAGTGTACTTTCACGTGATATAAGACGTGCATTTTCAAAATAGACGTTAAATTATCACGTGTATTTTGAAAATACAAGTGAAAATATCAAGTGTATTTTGAAAGAACAAGAGAAAATATCACGTGTATTTTGAAAATACAATTCTACTTTATAAAGTACACTTGTATTTTACAATGTACATGTGTACTATCAAAACACATTTGTTATATCACGTGTATTTTGAAAATACACGTGAAAATATCACGTGTATTTTCAAAATACAAATGAAAATATCACGTGTGTTTTGAAAATACACGTGATATTTTCAAAGTACACGTGAGTATTGGTACGTAAATTTTGAAATATCGGGAATATCACGTGTATTTTGAAAATACACGTGAAAATATACGTGTATTTTCAAAATACAAGTGAAAATATCACGTCTATTATGAAAATACACGTGATATTTTCAAAGTACACGTGAGTATTAGTATGTAAATTTTGAAATATTAAGATGTTTTTCTGCTCACCAGTAGGAAAATGACACATCCAGTAACTGTGCTAGCTTTTGAACTTGCTGATTTGTCAAGTGAATGTATGAGAAACTCATGCACAGCAGATGCCCAATCATACTTATTCATTTCCTCAATATTGTCGATGTATTTCAACCAAAATTCTCTAAGAGTGAAGTTTGAGTTGGAGAAAAACAACGTGTTCAAGAAGTGGAGACACACAATTTTAACAAAATCGGCAATTACTTCATCTGTCTCCAATTCAACTAATTTCTTCAAACCATTCAATATTTCTGACTTTCCTATTCTTTTTGCGAAGTATCGTGCTTATAATCCAGATTTTTTAGCAGTATTCGGTCGCTTTTTCAGTTCTATTGATTTTAAACCCTCAACCAGGGGTATGCCAAATATTTCACTTATATCTATTGGCATTATTGGAATCCTACTCTTCATACGAAAAATTTTGGTTTCACTATTATACAACTTGATAATTGATAAAATATTTTTATCAGTCTTCTTGTGGTCCACTTCTATTGCTTTCTCATTGTAGTAGGCATTGAAAAGCTCCCAAAATGGAGTCTTCTTAAGAAGTTCAATATGGATATTGTTTATTTTATCTTTATTCTGATGAAAATCATCGAAAAAGCTAATAATATATTACCGATATTGGTCATTCTTCTTTGCAGGACGTTTAGATTTCAATGCCACACTAGAACTAGAACTAGAACTAGAACTGGAACTGGAACTGGATGAAGAATTATCATCAAAACTGCTCTTTTTTTGTTTCTTTCCTCTTCTTTCCTTCATCTTCATCCCATTATATTGATATATAAACAAAATTTAAATTACTAACCTATAATGATATGTACAAAAAATAAAATACATGTGAATTAGAATAAAACATAGACTAAAACAATAAAATACAAGCGTATTTAATAAAAGTACATGCAATATTCTCACAAACAATTTATACAAGTCTCAACAAAATACATGCTAAAGGCGATAATATATATCGTCAGTTTCATGGTAATACCTAACAGAGGTTGTTCGACAAGTCAAAAACCAAGATTATCTATTCCTAACATATTCAGTAAAGAAGTGATACAATAGTTGAATGCTAAAAGCTCCAACATTATCAAAACCCCTTAAGCAATACTGCTCAATTCGTTTAGCTAAATCCTTCTCTTTCGATTATGTTACTTGAAGCTGTTGCACATCAAAAGTGCATTAAATGTCTTCATAGTAGTAGTAGAAACCAAGTAACCTTTTAGCTCTATTATTGATGCGATGGAGAAAATTAATTTCGTCATCATTAGTACTATTGACTGTCAATGTGAAAGGTTTTGTATTGTTAATATCTTCGAATGTGCAAGCAGCAGTTTTGTAGTTGAACATGCTTAATCGTATGATTCCAAAACAACAACACAACAATACAAAATAGTACACTCATAATACACATTAGTACATGGATATTGGATTGAACAAATTGAATTTCAATGTGCGTGTACTTTATGAATTTTTTGTGTGTACTTTCAATAAAGTACATGCAAAAAATGAAAAAGTACACGCAATCATATTGATTACAAGCTAATAACATATCAGTCAAATGCAGCTGACATGGACCAAAAACACTCCTAAATATTAACACAATAATCATACTTCTTACACACTCATGGAATATCATTCAAATGCCGCTGTCGTGGACCAAAATAACATAGGATTGATCAAATATGGATTTGAAATATATATTTTATAGAGTACATGTATAAAAAATAAAATTACACGCATAATGAATTGAGAAATTCAATTTCAATGTGCGTGTACTCTGTGTATTTTGCGTGTACTTTTTGATAGTACACGTAAATTACACATAGTACAAGCAAAATAGGGATTGTACATGTACATATTCCAGTCATATATATATTCCTAGTCCTTGATAAATCCTCGATAAATGATGTACACATGAGAAAAAGTACAATGATGGAATACATATATCTAACATGCAAAAAGTGTGTTTTGCAATTAAAAAAATTATGGAAACAAATATATTTTTTCATATCATGAAGAAGAAGAATGTGATTTCATCAGTCCATGTGTCTACAAATATATACATATGAGAACCCAAAATACACAAGGACAAACAGTTGATAAGAGAATGTATACATACTTGTTAGTGGTGTTTGGAAGAATTTTGATTTAGAATGTAAAATGTAGAACTTAAACGATTAGGGTTTTATCGAAGAGAGTTAGGGTTTTGATCGAAGAGAATTAAGGTTTTGATTGAAGAGAGTTTTTAGCGCTTCGACCAGGAGTATTTATATGTTGTTGTTGACCAAAATTTGATTGAGAAATAGATTCGTTTTAGGGTTTTGATTGAAGAGATGGTACGATTAAGGTTTTGATTCAAGAGAGAATACAGTGTTTTTGGCGCTTCGATTTCTGCATAGTGCCTGTTTGTTTTAATTTCGAGGTATTTATATGTTGGACCTCATCGTTTAAAATTTGTTGGACCTGGATTTTTTATCCAAAATTGTTAGTCCAAGGACTAGATCGTAAAGGCCCCAAATTAAAATGAAAACCCACCAAACCCCATCACAAACCAAACCACCTCAAACTAGCATCATCAAAATCCTCTAGTAGTTTAAAATCCATCTCATCAGAAACTACCACCATCCCAACCTCTCCAGAATGCAAACCATTGCAAACTACCACCCGAAAGCAGTTAAATCGATCCCGATCAAAACACTCACATCATACCTAAATTCATGAGGAGTGGTGGAAGTTTGGATTTTCATGGAGGTTTAGGTTTACAAAATCACACCAAAATCAATCGCAACCCATGTGGAAAGTTTGCGATAGATAGTGGAGTTCGGCAATGAAGTCAGAAGTGGTATGAGGAGGTTTGGAAGCGAAGGGAGGCGGGTTTAGGGTTTTGAGAGAGAGAGAGAGTGTGTGGTTCTATCCAGATGTGTGTGATGAGAGAGAGGGATAGGTGAGGTTTTTATTTTTATTTTGGGGGTTTTAGGAAACGTCATCATAATTATCAAAGTGTATAAAAATAGGACCCTCCATATAATTTTATAAATTTAGTCTTTATACTAAAAACATGACTAAAAGACAATGAAAAATGGTATCACTGGCGCGGACCAAAAAAATAAACACCTAACTCTAAAGTGACCACACAAATAAATGTTATTGTACCACAGGACTAGATTTATACACTTGAAAAGCACTGTCCTAAAAATTCAAATATAGGAAGAAACATGACCTTTACCTTAATTCTCTATTTTATTTTTTATGAATTTTTTTACCAATTAATTTCATTTATTAAATATGTAGTTCAATAGGACATACGATCTTTTCTTGCTTTAACATGTCCCATTAAAAAAGTGATGTGAATTAGAAGTTTATGAGCTATTTTTAGTATTTTAGGAGTTTGTGGCAATGTTGTTATTTTCTTATATTTTGTTTATTTGGTTATATTTTTCTTTTAGAAATTATTTACTTGGTATTTAGCGAAGGAAGTGGCAAAGGCTATTAAGGGTATATTTGTCATTAGAATCATAGCTTAGAGCCTAAGTCACTTTTTCCTATAAATACCCATATTGTAGCCTCATTTGGGGAATTCTACCTATTTGAGAGTTTATGAAAGAGAGTTGAGACAGGAGATATCTTCATCCTATTTCATGTTTGACATTATTTAAGTCAATTGGTGTTAAATCATCGTTGGCTCCACCTATTGTTGTTGTTGTTGTTGTTGTAAAAAGAAGAACAAACAAATCGAAGGCAATGAAAATTGTATTTTAAGAGGTGATATGCTCCCGTGGAAGCGCGAATGGATCAATTAGAGGGGGTCATGAACTACCTCCTAGAGAGAAGCCTCCCTTTCACCATCACTTAAAACCCTAACCCTAACCCTAGACACCACAATGTTTTAACCCATACATCCGTATATATTTCCACCCCTCTCCCACAAAAAAAATACATCGCCACTTTCTAATCCTCCAAAAACACACCCCACAATGGCTAGAGGCAGCAGTAAAGGTAGAAAGTCACCGGACACCCATTCGGGTAAGAGAAAAGTGTCAGTCAGCACCTAGGGCCAACCCAGGGGGCAAATCTCAACCCGGGGCAGGCACACACCCCAAAACCACCATCGCGTCACTCATCCCTAGTCGGGGTACATTTTTTACGACTCGACTCACAAAACAACCCTCATCGCCACTCAGATCTGACCAAATTCAACAAGGCTTGGACAAAAAACCTCTGGATCCCTCTCATTCCATTGTCGGCACTCAGATGTATATGCCAGCCGACCCCAGCAACCCAGTTTTGGTCAGAACCCTACTGAGTTCACTCGGAACCCTCTAACAACCGCGAGAACTGGGATTTCGTAATATGAAACTGGTTTTTCACCCTGGAGGAGGCATATTACGGTTGTTATGAGCGAACAAAGAGAGATGAAGAAGATCGACGAAGAAAAATAGAGGAATAGGAACTTCCTAAATTTTTTTAAAATTAATTTTGGCTCGCAAAAGTTTTTATCTCTCTCTTCAACACATTTTGAGAAATTTTCACATGATTCTCTAATTTTTGAAAGCTCGGGGACGAAATTGATTTTAAGAGGGGGAGAATAATGTGAATTAGAAGTTCATGGGATATTTTTAGTATTTTTAGGACTTTGTGGAATTATATATATTTTCTTTTATTTTCCTTATTTGGTTGAATTTTTTCTTTTAGTAATTTTTTACTTGGTATTTAGGGAAGGAAGTGGCAAAGGCTATTAAGGTATATTTGTCATTGGAATCATAGATTAGGGCCTAAGCTACTTCCCCTATAAACACCCCTATTCTAGCCTCATATGGGGCATTCTACCTATTTGAGAGTTTATGAAAGAGAGTTGAGGCGGGAGATACCTTCATCTTATTTTTCATTTAACGTCATTTATCCATTTGCTCTTGGGTTGAGGATGATTATAGAAGATTGAGAATCGGGTTGGTTTCACCCGGATGAGAGGAGGTTCCTCCTCAAGCAAGCCATCAGAACCCTAAACCTAGATACATCAGACCCCAAACCCTACTGGCCCTTTCCACTACCATAACCTACCTAAAAAGTGTCGGCGATCTCCTCAGGTCGCGACCGCATTAGCCATCTTTCCCATACGGCGATCGAATCGCTGCCAAAAGGTTCGGAACCCACTTCCGTAATTGGTGACACCCACACAGTGGATGGTCACCCCTTACCGCCACTGATCGTGGCCTCCAAAACCCTCATTGACCCCGACAGCCTAACTCCTCCTGCCAAAACCTCCGCTCCAATAATATCTTTACCTTCCCCAACGTTTACCTTCCAAGAAACCCTAATTTCTAACCACCACCACCACAACCCTAAATCAAACCCTTCCCCCTCCAATCAAATATCTCATCAAAACCCAAAAAAATCTAAACCAACGATCGAAGAGATGAACCCTCAACACGACCCTACCTATAAAGGGTGCCCCTCATTAGGCATCTTACCCATTCCCTCCCACGTACCCATATCTTCCGCCCAATCTATTTGTCGGTGGTGAGACTCTTTTTGCCATACCCAAGCGAGACTTGAGAATATTTATACTACCTATATGCGCACCATCATGATAACGACCTCCAGTGGCGGATCCAGAATTACAGTCCAACCAGGTGAAACCGGTTCAAAATTACATATGCAAAAATTTTGAGTGTTGCCGGGGGTTCGGGGGGGAGCCCCCAAGGTGATTTTTTTGGGGTTATTTCTAATTTTAAACAAATTATAGTTTTATAATGCTCAAACAATTACTCACAATCATTATTAACAATATCTAATTAATTTCTCGAGGACTTCCGATTTAAAAAATACCACATATTTCAGACTACATATACAACCACATATTTAAATGGATCAAATACCAAAAAGTCCCTCAAATAATTTTTAATACATATTTAGTCCAAGCTTTTATTTTGTAGCAAAAAGTCGCTTATTCTCATATCTTTAAAGGTCCACGCCACCAACGACATGATAAAGCCTTGTTTAGTACAAAATAAAAAGGTTTGGACTAAACGCATATTAAAAAAAGTTCAAGGGACTATTTGGTATATGCCCCGATTTAAATTGAACATTGAACAACTTCAAATTAAACAACACATACTGTCATACATACAAAAAATTAACTTGAACAACTCCACATACAAAAAACTAAACTACACAACTCCACATACATAAAATTTCAACCACATACGAAAAATATATAAATACATAAAAATAATACCTGAAAAACCCTATATATATATATATATATATATATATATATATATATATATATATATATATATAAACTTCAACCGGGGCCACCGCCCCCCTTGGGCCTTATGTGGCTCCGCAATTGACGACCTCAATGGAACCCCAATCACCCCCTCTTAATGACGATACGTGGATCCGTACGAGTATTGTCTTTACTCATTGTACTGTGATAAGGAGGTTGTGTACAGTGATTATAGATGGTGGGGCAAGTGATAATATGGTGGCGCAAGAGATGGTAGATAAATTCAAGCTTCCCATGGAGTCATTGACCACCCCATATCATATTGTATGGTTGGGTAGTGGGGCTACACTTTCCCCTAGCCAATAATGTTAAATGGCCTTTTCTATTGGAGACTACTGTCACACCCCAAACTTACTTGACTTTTTGAATATATATAACACACTTGCCTTAGGCGCACTTTGCTAAGGTAAGTGAGCGGGAAAGAAGTGATGGAGCCAAATGAAGTCAGGTTGGATGTCTATGTAGCTTATGATCTTTTAGCAGTTAATGTCCACTGCTACCACTGTGGATTTTTCGTTAAGAACAAATATAAGGAGGGGGGTCCTCCGAGGCAGAACTGGCACTTCGTCCATAGGTGATCCTAGGCTTATGTATTATTTGTGGGGTATGTGGGATTGTCCTAAGGCCAACGTGGGATTGGTAGTTCATGGATTTTGGGTCGTGATCGGGGAAATCATCCCGAATCATACCCGTGGTTGATTAGGTTGTTATTTACATGGGTAAAGCTTGTTGGAATCAAGGTGAGGGTGTCCAGAAATGTGGGAATAGTTATAGATTACGTTCAGGTATTTCTTGGGCTTGTCTTAAGGCTATTTTGGGTAGTTTTTGGATTAGTTACATGGGTAAACAGGTGGCTACACGAGTTTACTCGAGTTTGAATGGAGAAATGATGATAACTACTGATCGAGTGGAAAAACCGAGTGTCCTTGTAAATACGCTAGTCGTTGTTATCGTCTTACAACCGTAATATAAAAACCAAAACTTTAACTACACTCTTGCAGAGTATAGTGGCTAGTCTGGGTATTGAATCCTCAGGGAACTAGGACGAGTGAACGTGACGACAAAGGTAAGACTGTTAACCCTAACTTGACTCTAAAAAGAAATAAAAAGATGATTGAGATGGGAAATAACTAATTAACTAAATGCACACTAAATTAAACTACTGCATTAACTATGTGAGCAAAATTAACTAACTAAGAATGACTTAATGAGAATGAAGGGAAAACAGGTTAGGAATACAATCCCCAAATCCTTAGTAATTACTTAGCAAAATACTAAAATTATAAAATATAAGTTTGAATGAAACCAGTCTTTGTAGATCCTAAGCATTACATATATGTGGTTCAATCCCGCATCATATGAAATCAAAGGGAAATATAAAGCGATGAAAAATAATTTTACGCGCATTATATTCTTAAACATCCCAAGTACCTAGGGCAAGAGAGATTAAAAGACCTACAATGATTGTGAAATTATCTTGCATGACTCTTTCAAAATTTTAATTTAAATTCTTTTTTCTACATATGTAATTTACATTGGGATGGGTTCATGCATCCCAACCCTAAAAAAACTTAGCTAGACATGATTTTATTAAATGAAAACAAAATTCTAAATGTACAAGAAATCATAGGTCTATTATGCATTGAAAATAAAGTTGAATTGAGAAACAAAATTAAACTACAAGAGAAATTTAAACTTGCAATATGAAAGAAATGGAAAGTAGAAATTATCAATACTTGAATAGAATAAGGAGATCTGAACTTGAAACTTGAATCTTGAATAGCTCTTGTTCAACTTACAAACTAGGGTTTCTAAATCCTAAGAAAATATGAAATTATATGCCAAAAGGAACTCTCTCTCTTCCTCCTTCAATACTCTAGGGTTCGGCTTGTTATAATAACCAAATATGACTTTTTCAATGCCTCTCCACATTTTACAACTAATAAAAAGGAATTATACAAGAAATTTCAAGAGCTGAAACTCTTCAGCTTCCAGAATTAATTTCAATTTTGACTTTCTCTCTCCATCTTTGACTTGCCATATCTTTTGATCCAGAGCTCCGATTTGACTGACGTTTATTCATGCACTCTTGTGATTTGATTATCTTTAACTTTCATTTAGACTTCAAATCCGAACTCCGGGTGTAGAGTTACGCTTTTGCCCTTTGACTTGTCTTCCTTTGTTATCTTCCTTTCTTTCGATTTCTTTCTCTATTTTCTTTGCACTAAATATTTGTAAAAATAGTAAGAAATTGAAAAACGTGCGACTGGGTGATAATTGATTAATTTGCAAGTTTTCAATTAAACCTTATTTAATTAGAGTCTACTTTTCATCCAAATAAATTCAGCCCCTAAACATGCATCTGTATGGAAATAAATCAACCCATCAAATATAAAGCATGCGACACAATAAATATGTTGAGACACAGATTTTAAGGAAAAAACTTTCGGGTAAAGCCTTTATTTCATTATGAATTTATAAATCGCAATTTACAATTAAATAGAAAATTTGTAGTGGATCAACGCGCAGCCAACCCATAAAGACACGCAGTCTTGAACTCAGTAAGAGAATACACGCAGCACCCTCCAAGGACTCATAACCCAATCATCAGCAAAGAATCTTCACGCAGTAAGATCCTCAATGACACGCAGCCATATGTTATAGAGACACACTCCACAAGAATGAACAAAAGAAACAAAGTGTTCTATGGGTTCCAAAAGATTCACAAAAGTATATGAGAATTTTTTGTGAATCAAAACATGAGTATTAGGACTAAAAAATATGAAGACTTGAGGAGATAGAACTCTCAAAAACGTCTTTGCAAGTCTTATGAAATAACTCCCCCGAAGTTGGTTTTTATAAGGAAACCAAGAAGAGTTTTAAAAAACTGGAACTCTTGACGGCGTCAGGTACCCCGAACCGGTTCGAGTGTACCACGAACCGGTCAGCCCCCCGAATCGATTTGGCCTTCGGTTCACAAAAATTCGTTGGTTTGGGGCTTAAAGGACTCAGCATTGTTCCAAGTCTTTTCTCAAAATTTTCTCCATTTCAAAGGGTCATAACTTCTTCATCGTAGCTTGGATTGAGGTGACATTTCTTCCAGTATCTTCATTGAGGAGAACTCTTCAACTTTAGAGTTGACCGGTTCTCCGTACGATGGCTGTAAAATTACCAAAATGCCCTTGAACTTCCATATCGTGTCTTATTTCACTATTGACTTCTCTTGCGTACCACTTGCATAAAATCCCTAAAATCATGGAACGTGAAGTCACTGAGACAAATGTGGGACACATGATGAAGATAATGAATGCATGATTCCCAGAATCAGATAGAGGCCATCATGTGAGATCGTGAAGTGACGTGCCAAATGTAGCGGCGTACGACATACATAACAGTAAGATAACGGACATGAGAAATATGTCCTTACAAAGAAATACATGAAACTCGGGGTACTTATTAGAAGAAGTCATTAGCAATGATATGGGATAAAAACAAATCAATTACGTAGTTCGAGGTACTAAAACTACCAACTTAGGAGGATAAATTCAGAAGAATGTATGGTTAGTTAAATCCTCCTAACTTAGAACTTTGCGCATCCCGAGCAATGTAAGAGAAATGAGTTGACTTTTGAAATTCCTTTTATTAAAATAAAACTCCACTTTCGTAGGCAAGCGATTGCATTGAACGTATGCAATAAGCCTTTAAACCCCTAGGTTACCCTAGTAGGACGAGTTTTGTCTCGTGAGGGTCTGCAGTGAATACACCCATAAATTCTTTATTGACTCAAATAAATATCAAAATACTTAAAAATTATAAAATTTAAACTTTTCAAAAAATAATCACCATAAATTCATAGTCAAATGTCTCAAACCTTAGTGTATGTGTGCAAAGCCAGAAATTAAACCTCAAATTTCAACCAATTGAGCATTACGTTACTTTTCGAAAATTCATTTTGATTCAAATTAGAATCACTCGGATTGTGGTTGTTTTCTCTCGGTATGCATGATATAAAGAGTAAATATAATGGACATAAATTCACGCATACAAAATTAAAAGGAAGGAAATATATGGTGAAAATATCTCATCATCGGAATACAGTTATTAGGAAACGAAAAACATCATCTCTTAATCACACCATTTTAATCTCTTTTATTATCTTTTCATGTTTTAGCTCTCCATGTAGAAATTAATTTTGCCATTCGGACTCAGTTAGGACTTTTCGGGTTAAAAAATGTAATGGGTAAAAATGAGAATGGACGGAATGTTTGGAATTGGAAAATGTCCTGATGACGTCCATTAGTGCTTTTTCGGGCATTTGCTCATTTTTCTATTTCTTTTTCTATTTTCATTTTTTTCTATCTTTTTTTTCTTGCCCTTTTTTTATTACACATTTTGGACTTACTTGATGAATTTCCAATTTTTCACAATTCCGGGCTATTTAGGTTTTTCGGGTTATCAAACGAAAGGAAAATATTTTATTAGGCTCAAAGTGGGTTGCAAAGGAATAATTTTTCATAACTTTATTATGGATAATATTTTTGGGTTAAACAAAAGAGGGCCTACTTCATTGCCTAAATTGATAATCACATTACCATATGCATCTCGAGATTAATTAAGTTTAGAGATATATTTAGCATGAATTTCGAGACAACATTTCCCACATTTCCCATAACCGATCAAAACAAAGGATTGAGATCATCAACGACTTATTAAAACGCTGAAAAGAACTTTGAGTTAATCATAAACTCAGATTGATTTAAAAACTCATAAAAAATTGAAAGGCTCGAAATCTCACCGGGTTTGATCAATCTCCACACTTATTCGTTATGACGTCAATTTTCTTTTAATTTCCATCTTCGGTCAATTTTGGATTAGTACATTTTGATTGTTAACAATTTGAGACTTTAAATAGAATAAAGGTGATATTTTTGAAAATTTTAAATTCTAATTTTTATTTATTTTGAACAAAAAAAATTGTTATTTTTTTATTTTTTTGAAATTTTTGAAATTTTCTAAAAAAAGACACTTGGAAAGAACATGTGATCGAATCAATGAATCTAAACAATAAACGGGAAGAATATCCCACACTCCCTAACTTAAATGTTGCAATGTCCTCAATACGAATCAAGAACACAACATAAAGAGAGGAAAAGAAAGATATTACCCAAATGGAGCGATCCCTAATGAGTGTGTGTCCATTGAATCTACAAAACATTTTAAAACCAAGCATAACAAAAAGAATAACAAAAACTTTAACTAATTACTTTAAACTATAAAAAAGGAAAAAGAAAAGGTTGAATATGTACAACCAACGATTTGAACTTCGAATAAGTTATACACTAGAAGTCAAAAAATTTGAGGGTCCGCCCAAAATACAATTAAACTTTGAGGGATAATCAGTGTACCTTCATTAGGATGCATACCTCCCAAAAAATAAGAATTTCGTTTGAACAATGGAAGGCATGTGTAAGGCGAAAAAAATGGATCATTACCAATTACTATTTTTAAAGGGATGATGGGTGAAAAATACAATTGGGATCAAAGAAAAATAGAATCCCCTCCCAAAGATTTTTCAAGTAGTATGGGAAGAGGGGAACACAAAAAGGAAGAATTCATCTTGAAAACCAATTCAAGCAAAGATTCCTCGTCATTAAAAATTTTAACTGTTTCAAAAGTTACAACCGACTCAAGGGAATCAAAATTCAATTCACCTCCCAAATTTTTTTCAGTTAGAACGAGAGGTAGTGCACGTATAAGTGAATAACCCATAAGATGAAGCATCTCAAAAAACATTCTCGTTCAAGAATTGGGTCAACATCCTCAAGACTTTCATCCGATTCTTGTGATGGAGTTAACGGTTCGATAATATTGGGGAGACAAGGAAACGCAGGATCTTCAACCTCAATAGATTTTGAAATATTTATAAGAGGTTGAGATTCAAAAGTACTTGGATCACTCTCAATGATTTAGTCCTCAAAAGTGTTAGGTGAAGCGTAAGTCTCACCCTCCTTTAAGCTTTCCAGGTAAGCATCAATCTCCTTGCTAGTTTCTCTCATTTTCAACTCTGTAGCAGCAAGGTCATCAAATTGCTTTTTGCTATTAAGCAAGAGTTCTTCCAAAGTAGGCTTCCTTGGTTCTAATAGCTCATTCTCCTCATTTGTTCGAAAACTTACTTAATCTTTAAAAATATTGGAAGAAAAATCCTCATTGGGTTCAAATAATGCATCTAACTCCTGCTCCCAATAATGATTTTTTTCTCGATATTCTTTTTCAAGTCTTTCTTCTTCAAGCAATTCATTTTGATAAATTGGGATGGCCATAGCACCTGGCTTGTATTTATGAGACTCATCTTTAGTGATATTGATCCAATGTTCATAAGTCTTGAGTGCCTCATCCTCACTATTATCATAACAATTAAAGCCACCAAAAGAGTTAAAGTAAGACACTTTAAATTAGGCAATTCAAGAACGTGACACCCATATTTCTGATTTTTTTTTGGATTTTTTCTTTAAGGTCAAATTTGGGATTAACCAACCCAACCTAAAGTATACCTAATTCCCCAACAATGGTATCATTTTGATCGAGTGGAAAAACCGAGCTTTCGTGTAAATACGCTAGTCGCTGTTATCGGATTCCAACCGCAATACAAAAACCTAAACTTCAACAACACTCTTGCGGAGTATAGTGGTTAGTCTGGGTATGGAATCCTCAGGGAACTAGGATGAGTGAACGTGACGACAAAGGTATACTCTTAACCCTAACTTGACTCTAAAAAGAAATAAAAAGATGATTGAATGGGAAATAACTAATTAACTAAATGCACACTAAATTAAACTACTACATTAACTATGTGAGAAAAATTAACTAACTAAGAATGACTTAATAAGAATGAAGGGAAACAGGTTGGGAATACAATCCCCCAATCCTAAGTAATTACTTAGCAGAATACTAAAATTATAAATTAGAAGTTTGAATGAATCCAGTCTTTATAGATCCTAAGCATTACATATATGAGGTTCAATCCCGCATCATATGAAATCAAAGGGAAATATAAAGCGGGGCTAAACAATTTTACGAACATTATATTCTTAAACATCCCAAGTACCTAGGGCAAGAGAGATTAAAAGACCTATAATGATTATGGAATTATCTTGCACGACTCTTTCAAAATTTTAATTTAAATTCTATTTTCTACATATGTAATTTACATTGGGATGGTTTCATGCATCCCAACCCTAAAAAAACTTAGCTAGACATGATTTTATTAAATGAAAACAAAATTATAAATGTGCAAGAAATCATAGGTCTATTATGCATTGAAAAGAAACTTGAATTGAGAAACAAAATATACTACAAGAGAAATTTAAACTTACAATATGAAAGAAACGGAAAGTAAAAATTAGCAATACTTGAATAGAAGAAGGAAATCTGAACTTAAAACTTGAATCTTGAATAGCTCTTGTTCAACTTACAAACTAGGGTTTCTAAATCCAAAGAAAATATGAAATTATATGACAAAAGGAACTCTCTCTCTTCCTCCTTCATTACTCTAGGGCTTGGCTTTTTATAATACCCAAATATGACTTTTACAATGCCTCTCCACGTTTTACAACTAATAAAAAGGAATTATACAAGAAATTTTAAGAGTTGAAACTCTTTAGCTTCCAGAATTAATTTCAATTTTGACTTTCTTTCTCCAACTTTGACTTGTCATATCTTTTGATCCAGAGCTTCGATTTGACTGGTGTTTCTTCCTACACTCTTGTGATTTGATTATCTTCAACTTTCATTAGTCTTCAAATCCAAACTCTGGGTGTAGAGTTACACTTTTTCCCTTTGACTTGTCTTCCTTTGTTCTCTTCCTTTCTTCCAGTTTCTTTCTCTATTTTCTTTGAACTAAATATCTATAAAAACAGTAAGAAATACATGAAACTCGGGGTACTTGTTAAAAAGAAGTCATTAGCAATGATATGGGATAAAAATAAATCAATTACGTTGTTCGAGGTACTAAAACTAACAACTTAGGAGGATAAATTCAGAAGAATTTATGCTTAGTCGACTACCTCGTAACTTCCTAAAGACACATGTTCAGACAACATTGCAATAGTTACTTGAGCAGTTCCTATGGAAATTGCTGGCAACTTTATTTCTAGACACTTTTGCCTAGCACTTGGGGTTCTCAACTGCATGTTGCCTTGTGTTTTAAGAATTGTAACCTAATAATCTAGGCATAGAGAGAGACCTAGAAAATTTTATAAAGGTTCCCTATTATTTGTAAGTAATAAAATATTCGATTGGGGAGTTTTTCCCTGTAAATATTATGTTGCCTTGATTTTTGTGATTTGGTGTATTGATGTTCGTATTATTGTTGCTTTACTTGATTGTAGACGCATCATAGGCGTGGGAATTCTGAAAAAAATCAGACTTGTGACATTTGGAATTAGAGCCTAATTTTTGGCATTTTGGGGTTGCAATGGCCGGTGGAAGTTCAACTGAAACAAGAGAACGTGTTTTCAGGTTAGAGGAACTCATTGGCACTCCTGCTGAAGGTGTTGAAGTCATTCCCCTTCATGCCTGTTATGAGTTATTACGGCTTGAATTTAAAAATTTGAGGCAAATTTTAGAGGAGCACATCCAACAAAATGATGATTCGCACTCAGCGATCAACACTAAATTGGTGATGTTTCAAATGGTGCTCAGTCTCAATTGAACCGAATTGATGGGAAATCAATTTATTGAAGGATGCGTTCAATAATGTTGGTAGTGGGATGACAGAGTTATTGCCTAAGACGAAGGTTTCTGAACCAAAACCATTTTTTGGAGGTCGGAATTCCAAGGAAGTTGAAAACTTTCTTTGGGATATGTCACACTACTTCAAAGTGTTTCTTGACTGGTGATGCAAAACTATGGTGGAGGACACACATGGAGGACAAATCTCTTCCTCAAATCACAACTTAGTAATCGTTGATTTCTGAAATTAGGGAGCAATTTCTCCCTACAAACACTATTTGGCAGGCTCGTGATAACCTGCATCGTTTGAAGCAAACTGACTATGTTCATGATTATGTCGAGGAATTTTTTCCCTTGTTACTAGATATTAAGAATATGTTGGAGGAAAATAAGTTGTTCAACTTTATGAAAGGCCTTTAAAATTGGGCACAAGAAGAACTGCATCGGTAAGGTGTTAAAGACTTTCTCATAGCGATGGATGCTGCTGATGCGTTGGTGGACTAAAAAACGTAGGTTGGTTCCTCGGAGTGTGAAGGGGCTAATAATAATAAAGGGAAGGAGCAGAAGAAGCAAAAGTGGAAGAACAAGAAGAAAGTCAGCGAGAATGCTAGTTCTACCTATTCTAATGATGTTGCCCAGTCAAAAGATAAGGCTTCTTCTAATAACGTGCGTTGTTTCATTTGTGAAGGTCCTCATTATGCGAAAAAAATTCCCAAGAAGGAGAATTTAAACGCTATAGTTGATGAAAATGGTGATGGTAATAATAGGGGAGAGCCTACTCGGGCCAACCCTATTCAACTTCTCAACGTTATTCATCGATAAGAGGCAGGGTTGATGTACATTCAGATGAATGATGAATGATGTTACTACCATGGTAATGCTCGATACGGGTGCTACCCATAATTTTGTTTATGATCGGGAAGTGCAGCGGTTGAAATTGGCATTGACAAATGATAATAGTAGTATCAAAGCAGTTAATTCATAAGCGAAACATATTGGTGGCATTGCTAAGGATGTTTCACTCAAAGTTTGTGAATGGTGTGGTACGTGTATCTTTATGGCTGTGCCTCTAGATGATTTTCAAGTCATTTTAGGCTTGGAATTATTCACAAAGGCAAAGGTTTAGGTGATACCTTATTTGCATGGCTTGTTCATTTCGAACATGGTCCATCCTTGTTTAATCACTTTAATGAAGTCCTACAATGGATTTGAAATGTGTTATGCATTGTAAGTTAAAGATGGCCTTAGACGAGGGGAAGAAACTTATTTGGCAATATTATTTGAAGAGAAGGAACAATTACTTATTGATGTTCCCGATTCAGTCAGGGAAGTCTTAGAGGAATTAAAGGATGTTATGACTGATGAATTACCCATTGAGTTGCCACCTCGATGGGAAATCGACCACACTATCGAGTTATTTCCTGGAGTCAAACCTTCAGCAATAGCTCCCTATCGGATGGCTCCAACTGAATTGGCGGAGTTACAAAAGAAGTTGACATAAATGTTGAAGGCAGGGCAGATTCAGCCTTTAAAGGCACCTTATGGTGCTCCCATTTTGTTCTAGAAGAAGAAAGATGGTTCAATGCGGATGTGTGTTGATTATCGTGCACTGAATAAGGTGACGGTAAAGAATAATTATTCGGGGCCCATTGTGTATGAATTATTTGACAGATTGGTCAAGGCGAAGTACTTCACCAAGATGGATTTACGTTCTCGATACTACTAGGTGCGGATTGCAGAAGGAGATGAATAGAAAACTGGTTGCGTTACTAGGTATGGTTCATTAAAGTTTTTAGTTATGCCTTTCGGCTTGACTAATGCTCCTGTTACCTTTTGTACACTTATGAATAATGTTTTTTGGGAGTATTTTGATAAGTTTATGGTGATCTATTTGCACAATATAGTCGTCTATAGAAACAGTTTAAAGGAACATATTGAGCACTTGCGGGTTGTCCTTAAAAAGTTGTGTGAAGCAACTTTGTTTTTAAAGCTGGAAAAATATGAATTTGGCTAGAAGGAAATCATGCTACTTAGTCATTTAATTTCTGAGGGGAAAGTGAAGATGGACCCAAAGAAGGTTGATGCTATTGCTGATTGGCCAGCACCAACAATGGTGAAGGAATTACACAGTTTTTTGGATTTGGCTAACTACTACAGAAAATTTGTGAAGGGTTTCTCAAAGAAGGTAGTGTGTCTCACGAACCTTTTGAAGAAAGACCAGACTTGGAATTGGACCCATGAATGCCAGGACACATTTAACCCATTGAAGACGGCAGTGACGAGTCACCCCAAAATTTGATAAATCTTTTGAAGTTCACACCGATGTGTCGAATTTTGCATTGGGGTGTCTTAGTTCAGGTTGGGCATCCAATAGCATTTGAAAGTAGGAAGCTGAATGACACCGAACGGAGGTATTCAGTTCATGAGAGAGAGATGACAGCGGTTGTTCATGCATGGAGACACTATCTCTTAGGGCATCACTTTCCGATTTACAGGAATAATGTTGCCACAAGCTGTTTTAATTTCATGAAGAAATTGACCCCAAAGCATGCTAGATGATAGGATTTCATGTCTATGTTTGATTATAAGTTACTTTACAGGCCGGGAAGTGCAAATCAGGTAGAAGATGCATTGAATAGAAAGCCTAACTTGCAGGAAAAAGGAAATCCCAGCACAACAGGTGTGTGTATACTTGCTGCCCTTTCCCAAGCTGTTAGTGACTTGCTGCCTCAAATCGGGAAAAAGATTATATAAGACCCTATTACAAAGGTCTTATTACAGCAGATTAATAAAGGTGTTACTCGCAGATTTTGGGTAGAGGAAGGTGTTATCTACGCAAAAGGGAACAGGCCCTATGTTCCTAAAACTGGAGGAATCAGACAGAGGTTATTAAAAGGAACACATGATGCTTTATACGCAGGGCATTCGAGGCAAGACATGACATTTGCCTTATTATCTGAAAGATTTTATTTGCATTTAATGGATTCTGATGTGGAGTTATATGTAAGAACTTATAAAACGGATAGGAAGAATGCAAAGAGAACCTTAGAGCCACTTTCGGTCCCTACAAGGCCATGGGAAAGTGTCTCTGTGGACTTCATCAACGAATTACCAAAAGTGAAAGAGGTAACTTTAATAATGGTAGTAGTCGATCGGTTCTCCAAATATGCAACATTTATTCCAGCCCAAAAGATTTGTTCAACAGAAATAGCAACAGATTTGTTCTTTCGATACGTGGTAAAGTGGTGGGGATTAACACTTGACATCATCAGTGATTAAGATGCAAGATTTACGGGGCGGTTCTAGATCACTTTGTTTGAATTATTGGGGTCACAGTTGAAGTTCTCTACAGCCAATCACCCTCAAATGGATGGGCAAATAGAAAGGGTGAATGCGTTATTAGAGGAATGCTTGCGACACTACGTAACTACCAACCAACAAAATTGGGTTGTTAGAGGAATATTTGCTCAGTTTTATTACAATCTGCATCAAAGTTCAGTGATAGGGTAGAGTCCGTTTGAACTTGCAACCGGACAACAGCCTCTTACTCCTCAAGAGATTACAAAATAGAAATCCCAAGGGCATCATCCAGTATGCATGATGAAGGCAGGAACAAACCGAGGAAGAGAGGGATGTTTCGACAAAATCAGTTAAGAGGATGAAGAAATGGGCTGACGAGAGCAGGTGCGATGTGGAATTTGATGTTGGTAACATGCTTATGCTAAATCTCACTCTATAAGTTTGGAAGAAGGTGAGTCAAAAGATAACACATAAGGGTCTTATTCAGCGGTATAATGGGGGGACGTTTAAGATCACAAAAAGAATTGGAAGTTTAAATTAACAGTTAGATATACCTTCCCAATTGAAATTACACCCTATTTTTCATGTTAGTTTCTTTAAGAGATTCTATGAAGACAGCTCAAATCCTAACCGGACAGGTCAGATTAGGGCGCCACTGACAATATGGAAGAAATACTCTGAGGTTACCGAGAGAATTCTGGACCACCACACGGAGGGAGAAAGTGGAAAGAATATAATAATTTTCTACCCTGTGAAGTGGAAAGGGAAGGTAGTTGAGGAGTCTACTTGGGAAAAAGACACTATGTTGTGGCAGTTTGAGAATGTGATTCACCGTTACTTGGAATCTATTTTGACGAGGACATCATCAATTTGAGTGGGGGAGAGTTTGTCACACCCCAAACTTACTTAAGTTTTTGAATACGAAAACACTCTTGCCTTAGTCGCACTTTGCTAAGATAAGTGAGATGGAATGAAGTGATGGAGCAAAATGAAGTCAGGTTGGATGTCTATGTATCTTATGATATTTTAGCAGTTAATGTCCACTGATACGTAGCGGATTTTTCATTAAGAACATATATAAAGAGGGGGGGTCCTCTGAGGCAGAACTAAAACTTCGTCCATAGGTGCTCCTAGGCTTATGGCCTATTCATGGGATATGTGGAATTATCCTAAGGCCAACGTGGGATTGTTAGTGCATGGATTTTGGGTCGTGATCAGGGAAATCATCCCAAATCATACCCGTATTGGATCAGGTTGCTATTTATGTGGGTAAAGCTTGTTGAAACCAAGGTGAGGGCGTCCAGAAATGTGGGAATAGTTGTTGGTTACTTTAAGGTATTAGTTGGGCTTGACTTAAGGCTATTTTGGGTAGTTTTGGGAGCAGTCACATGGGAAAATAGGTGGCTACACGGTTTTGTTCGAGTTTGAATGGGAAAATGATGATAACTACCTTGTAACTTCCCAAAGACACTGAATCAGATAATAATGCAGTAATTACTTGAGCAGTTTCTATGTAAATTGCTGGCAACTTTATTTTTAGACACCTGTTCCTAGCAGTTGGGGTCATAAACTGCATGTTGCCTTGTATTTTAAGCATTGTAACCTGATAATCTAGGCATAGAGAGAGACCTAGATAATTTTGTAAAGGTTCCCTATATTTTGTGAGTAATAAAATATTGGGTTGGGGAGTTTTTCCCTGTAAATATCGTGTTTCCTTGATTGTTGTGATTTGGTGTATTGTTGTTTGTATTATTGCTGCTTTACTTGATTATAGATGCATCAGAGGTGTGGGAATTCTGGAAAAAAAATTCAGACATGTGACAACTACCATGATGAGATTTTGTGCACCATGGTTGACATGCGAGTGTGCCACCTACTTTTGGGGAGGCCATGGCAGTTTGATCATCGTAACCTTCATGATGGTCGAACTAATACTTACTCATATATGTATGAGCCTAGGGACTTTCTCCTCCGTCCCATGTGTCCGTTCCCGATGACACGGACCCTCCGCCTTAACAGTCTCACACGAGGAGTTAACCACAAAGGCCTTGGAGATGGGGTTATGCTATGACTTTATGAGTTCAATTACTACTTTAAAGGCATTCGTTCCCCCATATGTTAAGAGCTTGTTGAATTCGTGTACTGACGTATATATACCCCAGATGATCTTCCTCCTCTCTGGGATATACAACATGCTATTGATTTTATCCCCGGGGCGCAGTTCCCCAACCTCTCCTTTTACCATATGTCATCCAAAGAGTATCTTGAGTTATAAAGATAGGTCACGGAGCTGTGTGACAAGGTTTATATTCAGGAGACTGTGTCTTCTTGTGCGGTACCCACCTTTTTAGCACCAAAGAAGGATGGGTTTCGGCATAAGTGTGTTGATAGACGAGCTATTAACATGATCACCATGAAGTACAGGTTCCTTATCCCCAGATTAGAGGATATGCTTGACCAACTCCATGGTATGAAGGTTTTATCCAAGCTAGACTTGAAGAGCGGCTATTACTAAATTCGTATGAAATCGGGGGATGAGTGGAAGACTCTCTTTAGATGAAGGATGGACTATATGAGTGGACGGTGATGTCTTTCGGCCTCTCTAATGGCCCGTCCACCTCTATGAGGGTAATGACACAGGTATTGAGCCCTTTCTTTGGAAAATTTGTGATGGTTTACTTTAATGATATCTTGATTTGCAGTCGATCAAAGGAAGTTTACCTTGAGCATGTGGCCCGAGTAATGGAGGTCTTACGAGTAGATCGCTTCTTCCTCACGTTGTAGAAGTGCGCCTTTATGGTGCCAGTGGTGACCTTCTTAGCATATGTGGTTTTCGTCGATGGTGTGAGAGTAGATGACGTCAAGGTTCAGGTGATATTGGATTATCCCTCACCAACATTAGGGTCTCTGGTCTATAACTTTCATGGACAAGCAGGTTTTTATTGGCGCTTTACAATCGGGTTCAACACTATCACAAATTTGATGGGTACTTCTTTGAGCCCCGAGTTTTAATGGACCGCAAAAGCTGATATAGACTTCACGTACGTCAAGGAATTGATGATGACAACACCTATTTTAGCACTACCTAATTTCGATCAATTATTTGAGTTGTCTTGCAATACTTGCAAGACGGGGTGGGAGTTGTTCTGATCCAAAATGGGAAACCAATCACTTTATTTAGTCAAAAGCAGAAAGGGGGACGTCGAGTTTTATGTGGTTGTAAACGCAATGGAGTTTTAGTCCTTCTATATCCTACTTAAGGAGTTCATTATCAAATCAGATTATGAGGCCTTGAGTTTCCTACAAAGTTAGCGGCGCGTTAGTGACAGGTACACCAAATGGATCACTTATCTCTAGCGCTACATATTTCATTTACAATACAAGCCAGAAAAGGAGAACCAAGTGAAGGATGCCCTTATTAGGAGGGCTCGTGTATTAGTGACTCTTAGGAGTCAAGTGTTTAGGTTTGATGAGATCTAGGACCATTATCTGACTGATGTTGAGTTTGGATCGATATTTACAGCTTGCCCGTAGGGCAATGGTGCTTCGGGTGAGTCTCTATTGTGGGATAGGTTCCTACATCGTGGGATGTCCATATGTATTCCATCTTATCCTATTCAAGAGAAGATTATTTCTATCCATGGAGGAGGATTGGTGGGCCATTTGTGGTAAGCGCTCAATCGTGTAATGCTGAGGGACCACGTTTATTAGTCGACGATGAGGAGGGATGCCAACACCTTCATTCGGCGTTTCTACACCTGCCAAATGTCCAAGGGACAGTACACTAATATTAGCCTGTATACTCCATTACCACTCCCTGAGAGACCATGGCAGGTCATGTCGATGGAATTTTTTGTTGGGTTGCCCCGTAAATCTGGTGGCCATGTTCCATCTTGATCGTGGTGGATAGCTTCTCCAAAATGTTGCACTTCATCCCTTGTACGCGCATGATATATACATCCCATGTTTCTTCATCATATTTTCGTGAGATTATCCGTCTACACAGGGTTCCATGTAGCATCACCTCTGACAGTGACACATGATTTACGAGGAATTTTTGGCAGACGTTTTAATGACTTCGATAGACAGAGTTGCATTTTTTAATCGCTAGACTGAGGTGGTCAATTGGAGCATTGGTTACCTATTAAGGCATCTGTCTTCAGAGCATCCCCGTAGGTGGGATATAGTGAAAGCCCAAGCCGAGTTTGCTTTCAACACCATCGTTAACTAATCTAACGACCTCCTTTTGTTCCAGATTGTATTTTTTTAGTACCCCACTATGCCCATAGACCTTATTGAGCTTCCCCCGATAGTGCCAACATGTCCCTCAGCTGAGGAGTTTACTACTCGCCTGACTTCCATCCAGGCTGACATTCGTGCTCGACTACAGACCACTTATGCCTCCTATAAGGACACCACAGTTGAGCATCACCGCTTTGTCTTCTTTCATCCGGGTGATTTAGTCGTGGTATACCTCCAGAAGGCACGACAGAAAGGCAAGGACAACAAGCTCCTTATGCACCGATTTGGCGCTTTTCTGATTCTCTGAGCTTATGGGACGAATGCCTACAAAGTTGAACTTCTTGTTGAATTTCGCATGCACCGCAGATTTAATGTTGTGAATTTTTCTCCATTCTTGGGTACCCATGTCCCACCCATTCCCATTCCCACGGCCATAGCCCACCTGGTTCGTTCTCATGTCAACCACATTAAGGGCATTCTAGACTCCGAGATTGTATCGTCATCATCAGAAGATTACACACGTTATTGAGTCCGTTAGGTTAGCCGCCCTGAGGCCGATGATTTAATGATGACAGAGGTCACCCTGCAGCATATTGATCCTGACTTCTATTGACAGTATACGAAGTATATGGAGTCTTCTCAATGGGAGAATGATGCAGGAGCATAGGGACATAAGCATCCTTTTTAATATTTCTTTTATTTTGGCCTTTTTGCCATTTTTGAAGCTTTAGTATAAACAGCCTAAAGGCTCCCAGTTGTATCACTTTTGACATTTTGACAATGAGAGCTTAGAGAGATAAGTTAAGACCCATTCATCATTTCTTTTAGTTGTTGTTGTTGTTGTGTAGATTAATATTACTTTATGCTTTCGCATCGTATTTTACATCAAAAAGATTTTTGTTTCAATAAGTCTTATATGTAAACATGTAGTGAATATTCATTATATGTATAAATAAGACCTATTGAGAAGTTTTTTTTGATAGGATCTATTAGGAAATATCTTATGTAAATATGACTTATTTGTCAAGCTCTTTTTCTTTTTATTTATTTATTTTAGTTTTTGATTTTTAAATTAGATGAGGTATATTTTAATCAATTTGTGTAAAAAAGGGGAGGGAAACCAATATTTGGGTTTAATTACAATGAATTAATTGTGACACCCCGCCTAATTAAATACTGGGTGATCAGTCTTTTATTAAATTAAATCAGAATATCGAGTTGGTTCATTCTTAGCATCACTTTCGAAAAATAATTTCTTATTAATTCACCTAATAATTAATTAAGCTAAGTGTCGAAACTTTTCCAATTTTAAGGTAATTAAATTCATTCCAACATACAAAAATAAATAAGTAACATCACATCATAACTGAATTAAAAGCCAACAATAAAATATAACTCGAATAAACTCTCTAGTTTAAATATTTCAATATCACCATCCAAAATCAAATGATAATAATAGTACTGACGCAAAACAAATACAATATCCGAAATAGAACTACAAGAATCCTGGGCAACATGCCTTAAATGATACATGTATTACAGAAATAGGAATCAATGAAATGAAAGCGTCTAATCCAAGTCTGCATCTCCATAAACACGTCAAACAATCCATCCTCTAGGACGGGCATCCCTGATGCTGGTCACCTGGTGTAGTAGATATAGTAGAGAATAGACTATTCAAGTAAACGGGTCAGAGTCCGATTATAAAAGATTTTTAAAAATAGCAAGTGCAATTAAACAAGTATTATGTACATGTTAATTCTTGACTCTCACTTGAGAATCTCACTTCTCATCTAGTGTGCAAGCCTATCGTACCTTATTATCTCCCTAAATCATGTTCTTAATTATTATTATATCCCTTCTCATTTCCCATATTTCCCACGCAATACTTATACTAATTAAACATCTTCATTTCTCTTTAAGATGAACTTGGCCTTTAAGGATTAAATATTCACTTACTTAATCCAATTTAGATTTTATAATTCACTTTTATCTACTAATTCATAAAGTAGATCACATTATAGTGTATATATATTCATCGTACTATTATATATACTAATACGGAACCTCCCAGATACAGCTGCAGTGCATGTATACTCTGCTATCATGTCCAGTTACATCTCTCGTCGTAAAAAGGACTATTGGCTCGGCGTCTCTCCCGAACCATAAATAACATAACACATATATTTAGAGGCGAGCATATTCCCCAGCCGAATGGGTCACGCACATACCTATGCTCCCATTCGACCATCGAAACAATCATTCACACTGATAAAACGTGTCCAAGGTCCTATGCTCAAGGTCTGAATCTAAAATCCCCCAAAATGGGATCATCAGGATAAGATCTACCATAATGCGAAACCTCTATCCCGATAGCAAGAAGCGTAGGTATGTCATACACAATACAAATTATAATATAGGTATTCACTCCACTTATATAATATCAATAAGGTATTCGCACAACCATATGATAATTACATACGTAGTGTATTTTTTCTCTCTAATATCCTACGTATTTATTGATTATGACTTTACTTTTTTTAAATATACTCTCGAGATTTCCCAACACTCGAAAGATATCGATTATTCCTCATATAAGTTTAGTACATAGTTATCTACACCCTACTGGTCCATGTCATCCCAATTCCCGAATTTTCACGAATTAATTTTATCCTCAATTGGGTTTATTCTTTGATAATCTCTAATTTGATTTTAACCCATTATTTAATCCCGCACATAAATATTTTCTGGGACTTAATCACCACCCTACTGACCTTACCTAAGTCCCAGTATGCTCAATTTAATTAACATTAAGCATCCGTAAAAGTTGGGATTTAATCAAATATTGAAAAGGGGAAAAAATCACATTTTCCAAGGGAGTCGATCAATCGATTAGTCGATCGATCAACATTCTTGGGTCGAGCGATCAATCGATCAAGTATTGGCCCAGATTTTCTAAACGGTTATGGGTTAATCATTTTTCATCCTCAAAACTTCTATTTTATGAACCCAAACTCCTTATAAGCTTATTCCAAATGATATAACAATACATCTAAATGATCTCCAGTAATTAAACAACCTAAAATCATCAAGAGGTTTGGATTAAAACATATTATTTCTAATAAATTTCATAAATCTCACATTTTATCATTTCTCCAAGAACAACTCTTAAACTCATATTTTCTTCATCAAATGATTCCAAATTTGTGGATTAACATCTATAATCAAAAGGAGAATAATCCTACATATTTATCATTTCAATGAATCAATTAAAATAACCATAGTTTACCTTTAAATCATGCAACTATTCAAAATTCTACAATTATCCTAACATGGACATTATACACTATACCAAAATGGTCAAATTGGCACCCTTTAAGCACTTAGCCTTGTCACAGTCATTGACCGTGACAAAAAAACACGCGTTTTTTATCACGGTCATTGACCGTGACACGTTCGTGACAATTCTGTCAGTAAAAAAACCCTCCCTCTTCTTTTTTTTCCCACGATTTTTTTCTTTCCATTTCTCTCTCTCTAGCGGCTGCTCCCTCTCTCTCTATAACTTTGGTATGTTTTCTCTCTTTATTTCTCCTCCATTTATATATATGTGCGTGTGTGTATATATGTGTGTGTAAGTGTGCGTGCGTGTGTGTGTGTGTGTGTGGTGTAAATATGTGTGTGTGGTAGGGGAGGCATGAGGTTTGGGGGGGGTCTATGTGCATGTGTGTGTATATATATATGCGGGTGTGAGTATGTGTGCGTGTGTATGTATATGTGCATGTGTATATGTGTCTGTGTTCCTATGGTGGGAAGGGGCAGCCGGGGGGGAGTGACCAGGGGCAGTGGGGTGGGGGTGGGGGGGCAGAGGGTGTATGTGCGTGTGTGTGTGTGTGTGTGTATTTTTTTTAATTAAATTTTTATTGGTTTATTAGATATTGCCCCTCATTTTGTAATGGCCATTGTAAAAGAATTGATTGATTTAATATTGATTGGTTGTTAATTTTTTTTGTAAATTAATAGTTAGTGCCCCTTTCGTATGCAAGTAAGATTGCCCCTCATTGTAAATTAGTAAATTAATTATTGTATACTTTAATTGTTAGTTTAATTGATGAAAAGAATTAATTGAGTAGATGAATTAGAAGGATTATGGGATACACACTTGTTGTTGCCATTGCGATTGGATTATAGTAGATCGATATTGGGTTGGTTAATTTTAAAAGTGGCATGACCACTAGATTATTGTCCATATGGGGGTGGGATTTTTCAATTTTTTTTTAAAATTACTTTGTATAACGAACAATATATATATATATAGTATGATAATTAAATGAAACATACTTGAAATTACATATAGTGCGCATGGATACTAGCCTTCTAGTTCTTATGCGTGCACATTCAATAGCCCTTAGACCCGTTCGAGAGTCATTACCCCCATAATGAGATCTCTCGAATTGTTCTGTTTGGACAGTTTGGGACTACATAATTTCTGTATAATAATATTTTTAGTGGCTTAAAGTTGTTACTTTTAGAGGAAGTTCAGCAGTCGTATCCTAATGTTCTCTGGGTACATACTAGATTGACAAGTGCGATTGTTATTTCAATTTATCAATTGAAATAACACTCACACTTGCCAATCTACATCGTGTACTGGAGAACTACGGGGATATACTGTCAAATTTTTCTCAAATCGTAATAATGTGCATGAGTTGTTAAGTATATTATAGAAAAATGCGGTCTTGAATGGGATATGACCACTCACCCTTTAAAGGAGACGGAGGAAATAGAAATTTCTATTATAAATTGAATTTGAATTTGAAATTTAAAAATCGAATATAAATAAGACATAATTAAATGAAACATACTATAAATCTAAGTTTTGTTTATACTAATCCATGAATATACGGTGATTAGTTGTGGTAGCTGTGATGGGATATCCAAAATGCAAAGAGTGGATGGGTGAGACAAATAGAATGGGGATGTGTTTCGCAGAGGTGCTAATGAATTTGTGAAATATGCAAAGAGATGTCATAATGATGAAGAGTTTTCGTGTCCGTTTGCTAGGTGTAATAATGGTAAGGTGTTTGAGAGGAAAACGGTTGAACTACATTTGTTAAGATCTGGTATGCAAGATAGTAATCGATTTTAGAGTTTTCACGGTGAATTAAAAGTTCTTTTTGTCCCCGAGCAACCTTCACAACAACCTTCAACAACTAGAATAGATGTAGAAGGGGACGACATAGATTATAATATGTTAGAGGATTTATTTGATGATGCGTACAGAGTTTATGAAGAAGAGGAGAATGATGTTATTGATGATGTACAAGGTTCAAGTCCTCGTGAAGATATCACGATAAACCTTGACGACCACTACCAAAGTTTAAAATTTAAGGCGAACCAACCGTTATACTATGGTTGTGAGAAAGATCAAACAACTTTGCATGCCATGGTTGGTTTGCACAGTTTGAAGACGCAGTACGGTTTTTCTGGCAATAGCGTGACATAAATTCTGAAATGGGTGAAGGGGTTACTACCCAAGGAGAATACGCTTCCAAATAGCTATCCTGTTATAAAGAACAGTTTGAAAGGTTTGGTCATGAAATATAAATCGATTCATGCTTGTGTGTATGACTGGATACTATACCGAAAGGAGTATGAAAATTGCGATCGTTGTCCGGTTTGTGATGAACCTAGATATGTTCAATCTACTAGTAAAGAAGGCAAAAAATTAAAAGTGCCTCAAGGCTTGCTCGTCTAGCCACTGGACCCTTGTTCGTGGCACAAGAGTACAAAAATTATCGATTGAACGGTTACGTATTCGGTGTAAAATTTTATGAGGAAAGTACAAATGTACAAAACTCGGGCATTTCATACAAGGCTCTTACTTTCTTTTGAGCGAGCGCAAAAGATAAAAACCTCGTTGAAGCTGAAATGACTTACTATGGTGTAATTATAAATATATTTGATTTGGATTATATAAGCTTCAAAGAGGTTATATTTTACTGTGACTGGGTAAGAGTTGAGGATAAAAATGCTTGTAAAGTTGATCCTGTCACCAATTTGATCATGGTTGACTTGTCCAAGTTGAAGAGCAACGACCATGTGAGAGATGAGCCATTTGTTTGTGCATTTTAAAAGGTCAACCAAGTATTTTACTAGGAGTATATCAACAACGAGCCGTGGTCAACTGTTGTACACTCGCCAAAGCGTCTAAATAGTAGTGTGGATGACTTGGCTGCTCCTACCGAATATCAATCCATTTTTTATGATAACCCGAATTTCAAATAATTTTTCAATTTGTAATAAATATTTCAATTTATACTTTATCAATCCATTTTTAATGCTTTTAACTCATTTGCAATTTATCATTTTCACTCTTGTGTAGTGTGCATGTGTGTGGGCAGTAGGGGAGGGGGGATGTTTTGGATTTTTAGTAATTGTACATATTATGAGCTAGATGTTGTTGTTTTGGAATTCAAAATTGAGGTGTTAAATAGTAACACAATTCATTCGGATTTTTAGTAATTGTACATATTTGCATGTCTTCTTCTAATTCATTTTGATTTGTACTAATAACAATATTTTTTTACAGCAGATGTCTCCTTCAAGTATTAAGGCGAGGATGATTATGTTGATTGTGATGATGTCGTATGGGCTCGGTGGTGGCGGAGGCGAGGAGGGCTCCTCGGCCCCTAGGCTCCCCAAATATGGCAAATTGGGGATGGCCACCGAGAACAAGAGGGGGATATTAGCGAGATCCATAGAGCTGGTAAAGACGGTCATCGGCCAGGGGTACACTAGTTAGATGGAGGTTCCAAATGAGCTCAAGTTAGCTATTTGGGTGGCACTACAAGTAATGAATTTATATTTATATGAATATGAATATTTCAATTTCGATTTCGATTTTGATTTCATTTTATATTTATATTTATTTGTAACTAACATTGCATTTGTTGGATAAGAACAATTCAGCCTGGATCCAAAGCTACGCGATTCCGTCTTGGAGCAGTTGAGGGAGAAACACAAGACGTGGAAGAAAAATATGCAGACCCGGTACTTTGGGAAGACACGAGAGTCCGTTATCCGAATGTGTGAATACTTCTCGTCGAAGGAGACGATCTCATTGGCACAATGATAAAAGTTCATTGATAATGAGATCAGGGAGCGACAATTGGCATCTCTCCAATCGGGGAGGGAAAACCTGGCAAAAAAATGGACGTGCGCTACTCCAGCCGGACGTCTTATGCCGAGGTGGAGCATAGGATGATGGTAAGATTTAATTTTTCTATAACTATAAAAATATATTATTCTGCATTATTTTACTTTGCGGGGCCAATATTAATTTTACTTTATTTTATTTCAGGGGATGGGGAGTGGCCCTAGGGGTAGGCCACATAGGCTCGATACTTATGTGGCTATTCAGACGAAGAAGTGGAAGGATAAGGAGGTGTCCCCGAGTGTCACGGCCACGATTGTAAGTAATCCGACAATTTACTTTTTGTTAATTACATTATAATTTTTTTATTTACTTATTTTACTAATCATGTGCTTTTTGTCATTTCAGGCAAAGCTTAAGGAAGTGCATGAGTCACAGTCTGGTGCCGACAAGGCATCTTTGTCCACAGAAGCACTCAGCCAAGTTCTTGGCCCTGATCGCAAGGGGAGAACAAGGGGGTGAGCTCGCGGGTGGACAAATATGGGATCATCGGATTGGAGATGAGCGACACCGAGTTGGATCGAACGGTGGACTCGCATGATGCGAAGTTGTCCCGTTTGGAGGCGACGGTCGAAGATATGTTCTCATTCATGAAGCGTTCGTTGGGGGAAAACCGTAAGGGGAAAGGGAAGGAGAAGGTGGTGGAAGAGGAGGTGCAGGAGGACGAGGTGCGGGATAAAGAGGATGTGGACCTCGTTGCTTCATCGTCGACACATGCGAACTTTGATGATCCACTCCCCTATTTATCTCCCTTAAATCGAAAGACTTCAACACTTAGTTGGCCGAGCGTGTTTATACTGGACATATTTGATGGCCAGCGGATAGGACGGGAGTTGAGGGACCCGAATACCATCTAGGGTATGCCAGTTTATGGACGTTTGCTTCAAGACATCGAGTCCAAGGTGCTCGTCACACATGTGATACATGAGAAAGAGAACTCCCCCTTGTGGTTACGCGAACAATGCATAACGATGTATATTGCTGGGTGTGTCAATTCGTATATCGTGTGGCCTACTCACCTCCTCAGAGCTAATCTTACCCCATACATATAGTGACATTATTTGAATTGAATTGTTTTAAGTTGTTACATTTGAATTATATTTGGATTATATCGTGATGCATATTGTTTTGAATGTATATTTTCACTATCTCTATGTTATTTGGATATATGATGTTTGAACAGGTACAACGTTGCTATAATAGGTACAAATATACTGCTGGGCAGTGGCAGTGGCAATACTGCCCAGCAGATTTTTTTTTAATTCTGCCCTGAATTGTCACTGTCATTGACCGTGACAATGTTTTAAAAAGTGTCACGGGTTTGTCACGGTTTATGACCGTGATAAAACTTGTCACGGTTTATGACCGTGACAAAACTTGCCATGGCCATAAACCGTGACAATTCAAATGAACTTGTCATGGTCAATGACCGTGACAAGTCCGTGATAAAAAAAGTTGTCACCCCCAGAATTATCACGGTCATTAACCTTAACAAGTCCAACTTGTCAAGGTCAATGACCGTGACAATTCGGAAGATTTGGTGTAGTGATACACTCTAACTTTGTAAAGGTTAAATAAGTTGCCTTTAGATTGTAGGTCTAAACCGTTGAGGATGATAGTCTACTGGTGGTCCTCCCCTTTTTCGGCCAACTTTCGGTGGTGGTGATGGTGGTGGTGGTGGATGACCTTTGACCACTTGGCTTCCTAGAGGTGTCTCTTCCTTTCTCAGAGAAATCTCTTACTCTCCCCTAAGTCTTTCTCTCTAAGTTTGGTGAATGAACTATGAATCTTACCACCTTTAGACTTATACAATAATCCTCAATTTTCGTGGTTACTATTCACCTCCTTTGTAAAATGACAAATATTAGGTTCCAATATGCCCCGAAAACCAAATCAAATCCACAAATAGACTTTTTTGACTATTTAAACCCTTCCGGACACTTTGGAGCAGTCAAAACGACCATTTGGTTGACATAAAAATATTTTACTTTTATTTCATTTAAATTTAGTCCCGACACGACTCACACGTACGTCCCGACTTAATTTCCGTAATTGTCGTATTAATCACCTGCGATAATTTTATTAAATCATAATCATATGTAAAGTCATAATCATATATTACTTTATTCCCGAGTAATATTTAAATCCGGATTAATTAATTATTCATAATTAATCCCATTTTAAAAATCATTAATATTACGGGGTATTACATACTTTCCCCCTTATAACGGAATTTTGTCCTAAAATTCTGTAAAAGGTGTTAACGCGGTGTGTGATACCGATTTAAATTAATTCATAACTTTCTAATTTGTCACACTTATTTAATTAGATTTTATATAAACCAAATCAATTCAGTCCTTAAACATGCAACAATGTGTGTGCTTGTGTCAAACCATAAATAGATAAAGCATGTGACACAAATATTCAGGAAAAATCCCTGAAGGGAAAAAACTTTTATTTCTAGAACTTTGAAGAATTCATAAGACCATTGACTTACATACAACGTGATAATTTCCCACAAGTGTAATGCACGGTGTCTTCGTCACACCTTCAAAGCAACAACTAGAAATTTCGTCGGCTGAAATCTCCCGCAAAAACTCCAGATGGTCAGCAATGAAGAAGAAAACGGCTTCTCCAAAAGTGTGAACTTTATAAGAACTCCCTCCACAATAGCACCTAGCTCTCCGGTTGTAGAGTTCTCCCCACAAAGAATAAACCACAGCAAAGTGTTTTCTTGAACACCAAAACAATTCACCAAAGCATATGGGATTTTTTGTGGATTGTAAACAAAAAAGGATTAAACCATAAAAGAAGAAGTCAAAAGGATTATGTAATTTCGCAATTTTCTGTCTTTCAAAACGCTGGGACTTCTTAACGAAAACGAAACCATTAAAGGAGTATTTATACAAAATCGTGTCGCCTCGGTATTAGAGCTCGTTCGAACGAGAAACAGGTGTCGCTCCAACGAAGGACGCGTTTCGTTCAAACAACATCGCGCGACATACCAATATCGCTCGAACGAGATGCTGATCTCGCTTGAAGGACCTGGTCGTCAAAAAATATTATTTTAATGTCCGCTCCAACACTTAGAAAAAATACACATTATCAAATTTTGATGAAAAAGTCCGCTCCAACACTTAGAAAATATTTTGTAAAAATATCCCAAAAGCTCTAAGTGGAAAGTTAAGGTATTAAAAACATATCCTTACCAAAGTAAACTTAGCGGAGTCTTTTTGATGAAGAACTTGATATTCGGATCCGTCTTTGATGCTTGAATGTTCTTGAATGCTCTTCTACGGTGTAGCGGTATATGACATATTAAATTGATAACGGACTTATAAAAATATGTCCTTACAAATCTGTCCCTATGTCTATGCCGGTACATACATAAAAACATCCAAATTATCAAATACCAAAATGCCTATACAAATCTACCCTCCCATTGAATAAATTTGCAAGATCTCAAACTGTTCTTTAAAAAATCTTCATCAAATCTCAAAGCTTTTCTCATCAGGGTGTGCAACATGTGATCATCAATATTTGTACCTACACACATGAGATAAAGCAAAAACCTTCGTGACGCGTCGAGTTTGAAATGATATAAGAATAAATCATTAATAAATAAAATCTCCCCCATAAAGCAAAAACTCCCCCATAATATGATAATTCTTTCTCCCCCTTTTTATGATATCCCCAAATAGACAGATAAGAAGAAACAATCAAAACATGGAGTGTCACGATAAAATGCATAGCAAATATGAATCAATCAACGCGCATGCAAAGGACTATCCCAAAAACATCCACAAACTATTTTTGGATTTTTTCAATTTTTTCATACAAAAATAAGATATTAAAAATCATACCATGGATTTAAACTCAAATAACCAAGTTATGGAAACGGAATGTATGGGTGTGAACACATTCGATAGGAAAATAAACTCAATCAATCATATGTGCATGATGCATATGTGTACTCCTAACGAATGAGCATCAAAAGTATCCTTAGGTGTAAAAATTGTTGAATTTAGATTACATCATCTTATACAAATCAACAAATCAAAGTCTAAATGATTTCCACACCAATAACTCCCAAAACTATGTAACTCTTTTTCAAGATTTTCTAGGACTTGCAAAACCGTTATAAAATCTCCAACCAAACTCCCTCAAAAATATCTTCTTTTAGAGGTGTATAAACTAAATTCTCAAACTTTGGAGAATTGGTGCAAAAATCTAAATGTCCCATAATTGGCATGAATTTCTTTTTATTGCCTTTAAATTTTTTCGGGCTCTTTTAAACCTCTTTGGACACCGGACAATAAAATTTCTCAGTTTTTTAGGTCCAATTAAACGGCGACTTAATTGCAAAGGATAAATATGTACCTTTCGTAGCCCTTCACCGTTTTCAAATAAAGCACACAAAACTCACAAACGGCTCTTACATGCCTAACTTTCTTATCAAGTTTTATCGTGCTTGATTCGTTTTAAGGACAAGATTGAAGTGAAAATACCCAACCAACATGTGATGAGACAAGCACAATAATCAAACAAATCATGTGCATGTGTACAATAAAGGAAATCGTAAGTCAAACATGTAGGAGGTAACACTTAATTACATCTTAATGACTCCAAACATTATAACGCACATGAATGAATTGACATATTGTCTCAAAACACTATCAAATAGCCACATGAAAAAAATGGAATGATATTGTGACTCGATCATCCTAAGTGTCTATCCATAAACGGTGCAAAAAAAATATAAAACTATTTTTGGATTTTTCGAAAAAAATTATCAAAAATAAAATCTTTTTGTATTTTTTAAAAAATTTCAAAAGAAAAAATTTATACAAAAAGTACATGTCACAACGCTAGAAAACATAAATATCATGAAATAAAAAACTAGCGTATGACAAACATGGGAACACAATCATCTAATTGATATGGCAAGAGAAGAATCATATGCAAGCAAACAAGAATCAACTTGTCTAAAATCTAGTGCCTCTAAAAGTGATTTCCTAACCCAAATAAATGTGAAACATCGTGTGGGGGATTTAGGAACCAAGGGAACACTAGACATAACCTTCCTAGGACTTTTTCCAAGATCAAAACAAAAACGCCTAAGGTGACCTTTCCTACCACAATATGAACATGTGTAACGGGTGGAACGACACCTATGGGTTGACCTTTTCTAATGTCCATGGGAACGGTTGACCCTCTAAAACAAATAACAGTTTTGGCTTTAGTACTAGAAGCATGAGAACAAGATGATCCATTACCATCACTATCAAACCTACTCGAGTCTGTGAAATCATTTTTTAACTTCAAAATTTTTTACTCAAGCAAAAAATTAGACTCTTCCAATTTGAGGGACTCCTTTTTCAAATTATCAATCAAATCTAAAAGGTTATGTCACTCCCCCTCAATTAAAGCAAACTTTTTCCTAAGAGTCTCTTCACGTGCCACAAACTCATTGATTAAAATATTTTTGTCCTCTTTCGCAGAAACACAAACCATCGAATTTTTAAGGTTCTCTAATTCTTTTTCTAAAAATAGGACCCTGTCATCACTCTCCTTCTTGGAAAATTTTAAACCAACAAAGTCATGGTCCAAGGAAATAAATTTTTCACGATAAAAATCTCTTTGATTTTGAACCGTTTGCAAAAGATCCAACGTGGATTAAAAACGAGAATTTTATTTTTCCAAAAAATAAATTCTTTTAGCAAACGTCAAATTCAAATGATTTATATCATCAAAACTCTGACTCGTGTCATCAAAGGGAGGCATCCGATTACATAAGTGTTCCATCGGGAAAACTGCAATTTTTCACAAAACTATTTTTTTTTTAAAATCAATATCACACAAATTTTGCGAAAAATAGGAATACGCGCTCTGATACCAATTTGTAAACGTGAGTAGACAAACTGTATCAGAAAATAAATCCTTAAAAAATTAGGATCACGCGATAAATTAGCGTAACCCGCTCTGATACCAATTTGTAAAAGGTGTGAACGCGGTGTGTGATACCGATTTAAATTAATTTGTAACTTTCTAATTTGGCACACTTATTTAATTAGAGTCTAGATAAACCAAATCAATTCAGCCCCTAAACATGCAACAACGTGTGTGCATGTGTCAAACCATAAATAGATAAAGCATGTGACACAAATATTCAGAAAAAATTCCCGAAGGGCAAAACCTTTTATTTCTAGAACTTTAAAAAATCCACAAGACCATTGACTTACATACAACCTGATAATCGCCCACAAGTGTAACGCATGGTGTCTTTGTCAAACCTTCAATGCAACGACTAGAAATGTCGTCGGCTGGAATCTCCCGCAAAAACGTCTGATGGTCAGCAATGAAGAAGAAAACGGTTTCTCCATAAGTGTGAACTTTATAAGAACACCCTCCACAATAGCACATAGCTCTCTGGTTGTAGACTTCTCCCCATAAAGAATAAACCACAGCAAAGTGTATTCTTGAACACCAAAACAATTCACCAAAGCATATGGGATTTTTTGTGAATTGGAAATAAAAAGGGATTAAACCCTAAAAGAAGAAGTCAAAAGGATTCCGCAATTTTGCAGTTTTCTGTCTTTCAAAACGCTGGGACTTCTTAATGAAAACGAAACCATTTAATGAGTATTTATACAAAATCACGTCGCCTCAGTATTAGAGATCGTTCAAACGAGAAACAAGTGTCGCTCGAACGAAGGACGCGTGTCATTCAAACGACATCGCGCGACATACCAATCTCGCTCAAACGAGATGATGATCTCGCTTGAACGACCTGGTCGTCAAAAAATATTATTTTAATGTCCGCTACAACACTTAGAAAAAATACCCATTCTCAAATTTTGACGAAAAAGTTCGCTACAACACTTAGAAAATATTTTGTAAAAATATCCCAAAATTTTTAAGTAGAAAGTTAAGGTATTAAAATCATAACATTATCAAAGTAAACTTAGCGTAGTGTTTTTGATGAAGAACTTGATATTTGGATCCGTCTTTGATGCTTGAATGTTCTTGAATGCTCTTCGACGGTGTAGCGGTACATGACATACTAAATTGATAACGAACTTATAAAAATAAGTCCTTACAAATTCGAAAAAAAAAGCATAACTGGTATATTAACTCTGGGTATCGGTCGCGCATCTCATCCTCCCGCTCCCAAGTAGACTTCTCCACATTATCGTGCACCCACTGAACACGCACGAGCGGAACTAATTTCGATCTTAGACATATCTTACTGCGGTCTAAGATCGCTATTGGTCACTCCTTATAAGAACTATCTGGATACAAATCAACCTCCTCCAATGCAATATGAGTGTGAGTCAACTCATCTCGGAGATATCACCTCAGCAAAGAAATATGGAACACATCATGTATACGATGCAAGTGCTCCGGCAGCCCAAGTATGTATGTTACTGGTCCAACCCTCTCAATAATAAGAAATGGTCCCACATATCTCGGTGCCAATTTCCCTTTCTTCCCGAATCTCATTGTCCCCTTTATAGGAGATACCCGCAATAACACCTGGTCCCCTACTTTAAACTCCCTGAAGAACCACTTGACATTGGCATAGCTTTTTTATCTATCCTGGGGTACTCGAATACGACTCCTGGTCATTTTAATCCTAGCAGACGTGTCCTGAATCACCTTCAGCCCAAGTAGATTGTTATTCCCCAACTCTAACCGACAAGTAGGAGAGTGACAAGGTCTACCATGTAATGCCTCAAGTGGGTCCATACCAATGGTGAACTAATAGGAATCATTATACAAGAATTCCACCTGGGGAAGGTACTACTCCCAACTCCCTCCAAAATCCAAAATACACATACGTAACATATCCTCTAACATCTGGTTATCTATCTGCGGGTGATAGGTCGTACTCAATCACACCTCGGTACCCATTGTCTCGTGAAAACTCTCCCAAAATCGGGAGACAAAAATCTTGTCCCGATCGGACACAATTTTAAGTGGTACTCCATGTAACCTCACTATCTCAGCTATAAAGAGATCTGCATACTATTTCATCGTATAATCAGTCCAAATCGATAAGAAATGAGCTACCTTAGTCAATCGATCCACAATCACCCATATGAAATCGTGACCCCTCTAATTAGTAGGCAACCCAGTGATAAAATCCATGAAAAATCTCTCCCATTTCCACATCAAAATCTCTAGCGACTCAAAAAATCCCGTTTGGCTTCTGGTGATCCATCTTCACTAACTGACAAGTAGCACACTTAGAGATGAACTCAACAATGTCTTTCTTCATCCCACTCCACCAATATTGTCTCCGCATATCCTGGTACATCTTATCCCCACCGGGAAGTATCGCAAATCAGGATCCATGTGACTATGACACCACTGTGTACCGTAATTCTTCCCCCTCTGGAATAATCAGTCTATCGTTGAGCGCAAGCCTCCCTAAGAAGTCACTGAGTAAGACTCTTCTCCCTTGGATAAAAGTTGTTGAAGTTTCTCCGAACAGAATGGATCCACTGCCTGAGCATGTACTACCCTCATCACGATCTGGGGAGTAACGGTCATAACTGACATGAAGGACCTAGCCACTTCATCCTGATGGCTTGCGCTGTCGCATATTTAACTCACTCTGAGTGAACAAATACTGCAATGAGTTGTGATCTGTGAATAGACAAAATTTCTCACCCAAAAAATAATGTCTCCATATCCGAATGGAAAATACGACTGCTGCTAGCTCCAAGTCGTGGGTAGGGTAGTTCTTCTCATGACGTTTAAGCTTCCTAGAGGCATAAGTTATATCCTGCTCTCCCTTCTATAACACCCCTCAAGTCCTTACAACGATGCGTCAGTGTACACTAGGTACTCCACTCCCTGGCCTGGGTAGTGCTAGTACGGGTGCTGAAGTTAACTTATCCTTCAGTTTACCAAACGATAATTGACAGGCATTACCCCAAACAAATGGTACGCCCTTACGAGTTAGATTAGTCATTGGACCCGCAATCTTTGAAATTCCTCGAATAAACTGTCTGTAATAACCAGCTAGTCCCAAGAAACTGCGAACCTCTGTCGATGTCGTGGATTGACCCCACTCCCTCACCGCTGATACTTTGCTAAGATCCACTATTATACCCCTTTCTGACATTATATGCCCTAGAAACTGCATCACTTTTCATATTTTGCATACAACTGATGCTCCTGTAGTGTCTGTAGGACCCTTCGTAAATGCACGGCATGTTCCTCTTTGGTACGAGAATAAACTAGGATGTCATCTATGAAAACAACGATAAATTGATCCAGGAACTCTTTGAATACCCTGTTCATTAAGTCCATAAATACATCTGGGGCGTTTGTTAACTCAAATGGCATAACCAGAAACTCATAATATCCATATCTTGTTAAAAAAGCAGTATTCGGCACATCCTGATCCCTGCTCCGCAAGTGGTGATACCCGAAACTCAAGTCAATCTTTGAGAAGTATGCTGCTCCTCTCAACTGATCAAACAAGTCATCGATGCGGGGTAATGGATACTTATTCTGAATCGTGGCTTTATTAAGTTCTCGATAATCCATGCATAATCGTAGGGATCCATCCTTCTTCTTCACAAACTGAACTAGGGCACCCCTGGGTGAGGTACTCCGACGGATGAAACCCTGTCCCAGTAATTGCTCAATCTGATCTCTCAGTTCCCTCATCTCTACAGGGGACATAGGGTAGGGGCACGGGCTATCATTCGAGTGCCCCGTGTTAAATCAATTAAAAACTCAATTTCCCTACTCGATAGTAACCCTGGTATGTCCTAAAATACATTCGCAAATTTCCTAACAACCGAAATCGAGTCAAGGGGAATCACAACACTCGTAGAGGTCTCCTCCTCTATGTAATACAAATGAGTGGACGATCCTCCCTCCGGGCGAGGCATCACCACTAAAAACATCTCCTGACCTGGGATAGCGAATATAATGCTCCGACTAAAGCAATCAATTGTGGCTCTATAAGCAACTAGCCAATCCATCCCAATAATAGCATCGTATTCGTACATGTCTAACACAATCATATCAGCTGATAAAATCAGACTGTCAATCTCTATACTCACACCCTGATATATAAAGAAAATAGGCGCCCCACTACCCATCGGTGAGTCTACATAAGTAATGGTACTGTTGTTTGTGTCTAACAATCCTGTAGCCCGTGCAAATCTAGTGGCTATGAAAGAATGTGAGGCCCTTGTATCAAACAAAATGCGTCCCATATCCCCAAAAATATAAAACATACACTCAACTGCAGTGGTGGTTGCTGAATTACTGCCTGCTGGACGTTGTACACACGCCCATACTGTAACTGCCCCTACTGTAGTGGGACTGCGGGAGCAATGTCAAGTAAGTCTAGCATCTGTGCCGGTGCTGAAAGGGCAACTAGAAACATAGGCCTCTACGGCTCCTGACACGCGCCCTGCTGATGGGGTATTTTTCCCTTATCTGGGCAATCCTACTTCATGTGGCTAATTTTACCACAAGTGAAGCATCTTCCTGGAAACTGTCCCCTATTTCGACCCTGCTGGCCACGTCCTTGATGATCATTTCTGTCTTTTTCTTAGCCCTCATGGCCTTATTGATTGTGTTGCTGGCCCTGGTGGACCTGTCTATTGCTACCCTGCCCAAAGCGAAATCCTTTTGTTTCCCCTGAGCTGATGATGATCCACTGCCACTGTTTCCCCCAGTTCGACCTTGCTGACTAGACTCAGACCCCTGCTTGCTTCCCTTATAAAGATGGTGGTCCTAGCAATGAAGTAATGTCGCATTCAATACATCTGTATAAGTCTGTAGAGAAAGATTGCCCAAAAGGTGCTGGCGAATCCTCCATCTAAGGCCATATCTGAACATATGGATCTTCTTCTCTTCGGTGGGTACCTCATTTGGCACCAGATTAGTCAGCATAGTAAACTCCTCTTCATACTTAGCAACTGACTTCCCCTCATGGATGAAGTCCAAAAGTTTCTTCCTCATTTCGGTCTGAACAGCTGAAGGAAAGTATTTGTTGTCAAACCGCACCCAGAAGTCCTGAATAGCCATATATCCCTCTCCTATGCTATAGTAGTGGACTCCCACCACTGAAAAGCTGCTCCAACAAGCTTAAAAGTCACTAAGATATGCTTTTGAACCTCCGTGCATTCATACATACGCAGATGTCGCTGGATGCATTTCTTCCATTGGCTAGCAGTCACGACATCGGAACCCCCTTAGATTTTTGGTGGATGTGCCTTTTGGAAGGCATCCCTAACACGCTCCCAAGCAGTGGGAAATGCCTGCGTTGGTGCTGGTGGCACTACCTGTGCAGGTGGTGGTGCTTGCTGGACAACCGCTAAGGCTGCATTAATAGCTTGAGCAACAATGGCAGCAACCTCTATCGTGTTCAAAGTACCCTGAGTTGGAGTGAGCGTGGGGCTGGCTGCGCCGCACCGGGGGCTCGTCATGCACGTCGAGGAGGCATCTGAAACGAGGGAGAGATATTTTCATTAGCATTTAAAATATCGCAAAAATAGCTGAAGTCATAAATACGGATATATGAATAGAACAATCCTAATGATAGGAATTTATATCAAAGGACGCTAAGCAGAAAGCATAATAAGTCGTACAGATCCTAAGGACACTAGAATCTGATGCTCTGATACCACCTGTGACACCCCACTTAATTAACTACAGGGTGATCAATCATTTATTAAATTAAATCAGAGTATCCAGTTATTCCATTCTTAGCATCAGTGTCAAAAAATAAGTTCTTATTAATTCCCTAATAATTAATTAAGCTAAGTATCGAAACTTTTCTAATTAATTAATTAATTAATGGGTAAAGGCATGAGTTTTTCGAGAATTTTTCTTGAGGGGGTAACCTATAAACTCGAGCTAGTTAAGGGGTGCTAGGTATAATTTACCATAATTTTAATTGTTAAATTCAGTATTCTTTCAAATTTCCAATACATAATGGAATTTCACAATGGAATTAGTTGAATTTTTCACCCTTTTGAAGTATATATTCTACATAATATTAGGACAATATTATAATTCTACAAACCAAGTTTCTTAATTAATACATCATCATCATCATCTTCATGTTCATCCTTACCTTAATCCCATTATATGTATTAATATATCAATACATATAATATGTAAAAATGATTAAAATGTTCTTAGGCTTGCACTAAATAAAAATTGAGGAATAAGAGTTGTGATTAACCTATTTTTTTCATCCTTTTTTCTCCTTCCTATATTTGATCTAATACGTAATTAGGTGATTGTTTATCTTGATGTCAATTTGTCAAATTTGTAAATCATTTTGTTTGTTATACCAAAGATTTATCTTTTCTCTTTACGCAACGATTCGTGGTTTGTTAATTTGTTTTCACATATTTAGCTAGCTTCATATTTTCTCAAAAAAAAAAGTTCTAAAAGCAAATTGAATTATTTGATTATTCCAGATGTCGAATCTTCACATTAAAACCTATGGATAGTTCTCATTACACACACTTTTTTTTTGTGTGTGTTACTTACAACAATTAACTTCAAATTTCAATATGTACATAGTTTTTAGTATATAAAATTCTTACAAAATATAAATTATTTCCATCGGTAGCTAATATATATTAACTTCGTTGTGGTCACGGTGCGGCACTGATTTAGGCCTAACACAATCAAGCAAAAAAATGTTGTGTGCCTCAAAGTTAAGGTCGGATAATATTTGGCATTCCCAAGCTCATTTTTTATAAAGCTAATCACTAACTAGGGTAAACAATTAATATTTGTTGTGGGGGATTGAAATTTTTTGATGCCACAGATAAATGTTGCCCTTTAGAGGTTAGGGAAATATGTTAATGTATGCCACACACACAATTGTGTTGTTGAACCTTAGCTTGCCTTTGTTTTTATGTTTGAACTTTGAATTTGAGATTTGGATCTAAAATCTGAAAATTGTGTTCATTTTTATATCAAAATATATATGAAGAGCTTTGATAGGGAGACCCTTTTTTGTTATCTCTAGCTTTAAAGTGTTATACATTGCTTTGTCTTTTATGTTCTAATGGACTCATACAAGTAAAGACAAAGCAAGGTACAATACTTTAAAGCTGGATGTAACAAAAATGATAACAAAAAGGGGTCTTCCTAAAAAAATTACATATATGAATGGACTGATGATGCTAAGATTTAGCACCACCAGATAAGTGATAGTAAGCTCAAACAGTAGCAGCCATGGCAGCCATAGAGATGTATAAGTGTGTAGAAGGGGATGAGTATAAGAGGAAATAAAACAGTGATGTATAGTGGTTCAGCCAATTTGTCCTACATCCACTGTGAGTGTGTGTTCCACTAAGTATGGGCAGTAATGGCCTTGGATACAATGCACATAACCCTCTCTCTCTCTCTACTGTGTGTACAAGCAGAGTTTTAGCTAGGGCTACAGTTAATCGATCCCCCTGTAGGGTTGTAGGTGACAGGTATATATAGGTCTTGGGGGGTGTAGTGTACCCCCCAAGTATGCATGGTGCATGTGAATGATGATCTAGCCAATCCCCTGTTGACACCTGTAGATGCCAAATGATGACATAATATTCTCTCACGTGAAGGTGTGATTTGTTTATAACGGTCTTCCACGTGCCATGTGAGCCTCACGCGCACTGTTCCACGCATCTCCCAAACCACGCGCTGTCATGATGTCACCCTCGGCCTATGAGCCGAGGCCGAGGGCAAAGTTTCTTCCAATAGTGAGCCTGGCCCAATTCTTGCCTCGTATTGTCGTACCCTCGTAGGGTCGTCTGGAGCCTGGTGAAGGGTCGGCCCCTCGTAGGGTCGTCTGGAGCCTGGTGAAGGGTCGACCCCTCGTAGGGTCGTCTGGAACCTGGTGAACCTGGTGAAGGGTCGGCCCTCTGAGGGGTTGTATGGAGCTTGTAAGAGGGGTTGGCCCCTCGTAGGGTCGTCTGTTTAGAGGTTATCATCAGTCAGGCCGAGGATATAAACGGGTATATCAATCACCCCCCAGCCCTTAGCCATAGGTGCTGTTGACATGGCTGAGGGATAGTGTTTTAAATGAGATGCATGTATGATCAGTTAGGTGAGTGACACCTGGGCAAATACTCATTGCTGTTTCAGTTTCCAAGGCATGGCGGCTGCACACTGCGCTTGGGGCCTTGTGCCCTAATTATACCTTTCTTGGTAAATGGGTCCACTTATTACCAAAGTATTTAAGAGATTTTCAAACTCTCTCTCTTCCTTCTTCTTCTTCGCGCCTAAGCATTCTCTCTCTCTAGAATTTTATCAGCCTTCATCGCCATTTGCAGCCTTCAATTCCTCAAGTCTTAACAACGTTTTTGCTCTCTTTATCAGGTACTCTCTTTTGCCTTCATTTCTATTTGCTTTCAAGGGTTGTGGGGCTGCATTTTCTTTAGGTTGTGCCATAACCTTTTCCGGCGTCTTCTTCGGTAACTGGTTCTTGGGTGTTCTTGACAGAAACTATTGAGTTCCTTTGTTTTGATCCAAAAGTCCAACCTAGTCAATTTCCCATTTGTTTGTAGCTAAGTTAGCTAAGTTTAGTGTAATTTCTCCAAGTGTATAGTCTTCCCTTTAATGCTTAGGAGGCTTTATAGCTTAATATCTGAGTTCCCATCCTTGAGAGAGAAACTCTTTGCCGAGATCAGACGAATAGAGGAAGAGGAAGAGAGGAGACGAGGGGACGACCCTAATTGGGTATGACCCATCTTTCCCGTTCCTCTTGCCACCATAAAACCATTTGAACCGTCTGAGTCTTGTGAGTCGTCCGCTCGTCCAACCGAGACTCCCAAACCAAGTGAGATAGACGAGAGAGCATCCTCGCCAACTGGTGCTGAAACTTCTGGTAGGAAGGAGATGTCTGACCTAAGCCCAAATCGAGAGGCTGAGGGTACGGTCCCCTCTGAGGCTGTCCCCGTGTCAACCCTGTCTCCCCATGCCTTCCAAGTGGCTTTTCCACAGGGCCCTCCGACCGAGGGGGAGGGGACTGAGGACGAGGACGATGACACAGATGACGAAGTTGATACCTCCCATGCCTCGTCCTTTATCTCCTCTGTTAGGGATCGCGACCTCCTGATATGGAGGCATGCCTATGGAGTGCCTCTCAGCATAACTATGAGGGTTCCCTCTGAGTCTGAGAGGGTTTTTGATTGTGGAGAGGGAGAGGTTACAGTTTACGAACAAATGCTCAAGGTCGGAGTCAGATTCCCTCTGCATACTGCCATTGTAGACATCCTTTCTGCCCTTGGTGTTGCTCCCTCTCAACTTCCCCCCAACTCTTGGAGGCCGATCCTGGGCTATATTTCCTTGTGGAAGAATGCCTTCACCGACGAGCCCTCGGCTGACCTTTTTTTTTGGGTTGTTACAACATTACCTCTTCATCCAAACAGCCTGGATATTATCATCTGGGGGCAAGGAGGTCTGAGAAGAAACTCCTCCATGTGGCACAAACTTCCAACCATGATTGGAAAAAGATGTTTTTCTTCATCTCCGGGGAGTGGGAGCTCGTTGTCGATAGTCCGAGGGTCCCCAGGAAGTGGTCTAACCCCTCCATGAAGGCCAGATCAGACCCTGGACTTAGCCTGGAGGAGAAGGACATTGTTGATTACCTTAGAGGATGAGGGAAAGAGGGAGAACTTGCAAAATTCGAAGACTTGATGACCCCTCGGTTCCTCAAAGAAGCTGGTCTGAGGGTCGGCCCTCTGACAGGAGTTATACTGCACATTTTCCATTATTTACTTATTTTTGAAGTGTTTTCTCTTTATCTCTGCATTTTTCTGACGTGTCGTCTTCTTATCAGGTCGTCCTGCAGGTATATCGGATTATCTTTGGGAAATGACTGCTCCCAGCTTATTATCAGGATTGGTAAAGAAGAAAGGAAAGGAGCCTCAGCAGGCTCCGAGGAAGACGAGGGCCGCCGGGCCGACGGTGGTGGAGCCGACCACCGATAGTAATAAAAGGAAGGAGCCTGAGGCCCCTGTTGACCCTCGGCCTGATTCTCGGACGAGGGCCCGGGTCGAAGCCTCTGAGGGGATGACCTCTTCATCCAGTATGGGGGCCTTCTGGTCTCAAAACTTGGCGCATCTGAGGGCCGATCCCTCATCTCTCATTGCAAATCTGAGGGCAGCCAAGGCCTCAATGTTCTCTGCACCTTCGGCTGCTGACTATGACATTTTGTTAAAGATGCCTCCAGCCAAAGTGTACGACTATGGTCTGCACTCCCTTGCACATGTATTGGTTCTGACCCATCTGTTTAATTTCATTCTTTCAGTAACTGTTCCCTCAGCCCCTCTTGACATCTGTTTATTTTTTGCGCAGTCTGTTTGTGCCTTCACCTCAGCCACCAAGTGGATGGCTGAGAACCAACAGAAGTTTAATGAAGCTGAGAGGGCCATTCGGCATGAGGCCGACCTTCGGACAGAGCTTGATACTGCGAGGGCTGAGCTTGAGAGTGCTAGGACCGAGCATGCTAGGGTCCAAGATGAGCTGACGAGGCAGCACGATGCCGACCTTCAATCCAAGGACTTGATCATCAAGGAGAGGGACTCGGCCCTGATCAACCTGGAGGCCCAGCACAAGACTGATCTCGAAGAAGCTGTCAGAAAAGTCGAGGTCGACGCTGTTGAGGCTTACAAGGTTTCTGACGAGTTTCAAGGTTTCGGCCTTGAATACTTGGAGAGGGGAATCAGGACTGCCTGCCGATGGGTCGTCCTCAGGTTTGGCGACGTCGTCTCCTCGGTCCGTCCGTCTATTGAATCAGTCAGACTGGACGACCCAATGATCGCCGAGGCTCTGTCCCAGGTAGAATCCCAAGTGTAGGTTGAGGGGGTCGGCACATCTGAAGATGAGCCATTTATGATTATTGAAGAGACCCCTTTGGTGGATGTTGAGGCTCTGCCCTCTGACATTGTCCCTTAGGGTAGCTGTCTGTAGCCCATACCCTCATAATGTACTTATTATTTTTGTACTCTTTTTTGTAAAACACTTGGATATCTTGTATCTCATTTTTATTAATATCATATCGTCTCCTTTACTGTCTTCTATATCAGCTTCTTGCATGATTTGCTATTTTTTTGTTAGCCACCAACCTTTCCCTCGTCTTTTTTTAGGACAGTGGTGGGGTCGTCCCCTCCACTGGCCCTCATTATAGCCGAGGGATTAAATTACCAAACATGATTTTAACAGTCTACCCTCGTCTTTCTTGAGGACAGTGGTGGGGTCGTCCCCTCCACTGGCCCTCATTATAGCCTAGGGTTCAACTTTCCAAATTAATGGTTTTAATGAAGTCTACCCTCGTCTTTCTTGAGGACAGTGGTGGGGTCGTCCCCTCCACTAGCCCTCATTATAGCCGAGGGTTCAACTTTCCAAATTAATGGTTTTAATGAAGTCTACCCTCGTCTTTCTTGAGGACAATGGTGGGGTCGTCCCCTCCACTGGCCCTCATTATAGCCGAGGGTTCAACTTACCAAATTAATGATTTTCTGTAGATGTTTCCATGCGTGCTAGAGCTGACAACCACGGGATGAGGGAAACACTGATATTTCTTATTAATTTTCCAAAGTGTTCCGTTGAAGCAACTCTCATTATAAATATGGCCTTTCAAGACCTTACAACACTACTGATAGTATTTCTTCAAATGGTCTGCATTCCAAGGATTGGAAAAAGGTTCCCCTTCTAGGTTTTCTAGTCTATAGGTCCCAGGGACAACTTCATCGATGACCCTATATGGGCCATGCCAATTAGGATGGAGCTTGTTGGGCTTTTGCCAAGTCTTCTTGAGGACCAAGTCCCCCACTGCAATAGGCCTCTGTTTCACCCTCTGATTGTAAAACCTTGCGATCCTCTGCTGGTATGCGGCCTGCCTTAACTCCGCGTCCTCCCTCCTTTCCTCAATCAGGTCCAAGTCGAGTCTTCTCTCTTCCGCATTTCCCTGGGGGTCGTACATTTGGACCCTATGAGTAGGAAACTCAATTTCAGTGGGGATGACGGCTTCTGAGCCATAAGCTAGCATGAATGGGGTCTCCCCGGTAGAATTCCTCACTGTCGTCCTGTATGCCCACAGTACGGCATATAACTCCTCGACGCACCTTCCTTTCGCCTCCTCAAGCCTCTTCTTGATTCCATCTAGGATTGTCCTGTTTGTTACTTCAGTTTTCCCATTTGCCTGAGGTCGGCCTGGGGTGGAGAAAAATTGTTTGATACTTACCCTCTCACAGTACCTCTGTAAAGAGGCATTCTTTAACTGAGTCCCGTTATCTGAAATGAGGGTGTTGGGCAGACCATATCTGCATATCACATTTTTCCAGATGAACTGGAAGGTCTTCTACTTTGTAATTGTGACCATCGATTCGGCCTCCACCCACTTTGAGAAGTAGTCAATCGCTACAATGAGTAACCGATAGTTATTGACTGCTCTTGGTAAGGGACCTACCAGGTCAATCCCCCACACTGCGAACGGCCACGGAGATGTAATGGAGGTAAGAGGCTGATGGGATTGATGAGGGATGGTAGCAAATCTTTGGCATTTATCACACTTTTTTACGTATGTTGCGGCGTCTTTCCCTAAGGTCGGCCACCAGTAGCCTTGGGTGATCACCCTCTTCGCTAAGGATCTACCCCCGATGTGGCTTGAGCATGACCCTTCGTGCACATCTTGTAAGATGGGAGGGACTTTTGAGGGATGCACACACCTAAGTAAGGGGAGCAGAAACCCCTTTTTGTACAGCGTGTCCCCAATGACAGTGAATTTGGCTGCCCTGTATCTCAGCTTCTTCCTTTCTTGTCTTGCTTCTGGCATCTCACCCTCTTTAATGTATCTGATCAAAGGGTCCATCCATGAGGCTTCTTGAGAAACATTTAGGCAATTGCCAAGTGTTCCCTCGGGGTCTTCAATAGTTGGTTGAAGTAAAATTTCCACTGGGACCGTCCTCCTGATGTCTGCCCTAGTTGCCGAAGCCAATCTCACAAGGGCATCAGCACGGCCTTTGTCGAGCCTAGGTATCCTCTTTAATTTTACTTCTCTGAAGCCTTTCAGTAGTGACCTCACCTTCTTAAGGTACTTAGCCATCCTCTCGTCCTTAGCCTCGTAGGCTCCTAGTATCTGATTCACTACTAGGCTTGAATCACTATGGACCAAAATCTGGCCGACACTAAGAGACTTGGCCAAGGAGAGGCCTGCTACTAAGGCCTCATATTCAGCCTCGTTGTTGGAGGCTTTGAAGTTGAACCTCAGGGCGTACTCGACGTTTGTGCCATCGGGTGCTGATAGAATCAGTCCAGCTCCACTTCCGCTGTCACAGGAGGACCCGTCAACGAAGAGGCTCCACGGAGTCTTTCCCTCTGAAAAATTTCCCTCAGAGAGGGACCCCTGTCTAAAGATGTATCTTCCCTCTTCATTTTCAGTCGCTTTCCTTCTAGCAGTGCTTGTCTCAGCCCTATCTGCGGGTGTGTCAGCGGGTCTGTCTTCTGTATCCGCCTTCCCGAGGGTCTCACCCTCGGCCTCATCATCTTCCTAAGTGAACTCAGCCACGAAGTCTGCCAATGCCTGCCCCTTAATGGCCGTCCTAGGCTGATACACAATGTCAAACTCCCCCAGCTCTATAGCCCAGGCCATCAACCTACCTTATTTTTTTGGCTTGTGTAGGACCTGCCTAAGAGGAGAGTCGGTGAGGATGACCATTGTATGGGACTGGAAGTACGTCTTCATCTTCCTCGAGGCATGGATCAAGGCGTAGGCCAACTTCTCCATCCTCGGGTATCTTTGCTCTACCCCCTGGAGTGCCTTGCTGTTAAAATACACGGGCTTCTGTATCCCATCTTCGTCTCTCACAATGGCTGCACTGATGGCCGACTCTGAGACGGCGAGGTACACATAAAGTCGTTCACCCTGCACGGGTCGTGATAGCAGCAAGGGAGACCCTAAGTACGACTTTAGGTCCCTGAAAGCCTCGTCACGCTCTTCACTCCATTCGAAGGCCTTCCTAAGGGTCTTGAAGAATGGCAAGCACTTGTCTGTGGCCCTAGACACGAACTTGTTCAAGGCAGCAACTCTCCCTGTGAGCCTCTGGACGTCTTTAGTGGACTTGGGGGTCTTCATTTCAACAAGGGACTTTATCTTTTCAGGATTGGCCTCGATGCCTCTTTGATTGACAATGAACCCCAAGAACTTCCCTACTCCGACCCCGAAGACACACTTGGTCGGATTAAGCTTCATCTTGTATTTGTCCATCGTATTAAAGGTCCTCTCCAGGTCTGCCAGATGATCCTCTGCCTTCAGACTCTTAGTCAGCATGTCGTCTACGTAGACCTCCATAGACTTCCCAATTTGATCTTCAAACATTTTGTTTACGAGGCGCTGGTACGTTGCCCCCGTATTCTTTAGGCCAAAGGGCATGACCCTGTAACAGTATGTCCCCTTGTCAGTGATGAAGGAGGTCCTCTCTGAGTCTTCAGGGTTCATGAAAATCTGGTTATACCCTGAGTAGGCATCCATGAAACTCATGAGCTCATGGCCTGCGGTAGCGTCTACCATCTGGTCGATGCGGGGGAGAGGGAAGCTGTCTTTGGGACAGTGCTTGTTGAGGTCTGTGAAATCCACGCACATTCTCCACTTGCCGTTGGCCTTTGGGACAATGACTGCATTGGACAGCCATTCAGGGTAGATAACCTCTCTGATAAATTCAGCGTCTTCTAATTTTTTGACCTCGTCCCTGATGACCTCATATTTTTCTCTGGAGTAAATTCTCCTCTTCTGCTTCACCGACTTCACTCCCTCTACCACATTGAGCTTGTGGCACATGACTTCAGGGTCAATCCCTGGCATATCTACATGACTCCAGGCGAAGACGCTTCGCCTTCTCCTCAATAGTTTAATGAGGTCTTCCTTGATGTTGGGCTTTAGAGACTTGCCAACTTGGACGGTTTTTTCCGTGTCATCCTCATCGAGGATGATGGATTCTACCTCTTCCGCAGCCTCTCCTTTCTTCAGCTTCGTTTCATCTCTGGGGTCTAGGGTATCAATATTATAAGTGGTTGTAACCCTCTTGTGTGCCTCCCTTTCTTCAGCGGAGTTGTAGTAACATTCCCTCGCTGTCGTCTGGTCTCCCTGAACTTCCCCCACCCCGTAAGGTGTAGGAAATTTGATCATCTGATGGACCGTAGACGGCACAGCTTCAAAACCCTTGATGGCCACACGCCCCAGTATAATGTTGTAGGCCGAAAACACCTACTCATCCATCACAAAGAAACTGACCTTCTTGGTGAGCCATCTCGGCCACTCGTCCCCCATCCTCACATCGGTCTCATATACCCCAAGGGGGTGAACCTTTTCCCCACTGAACCCAATCAATGGATGATGGTAGGGGACGAGTCTAGCACGGCTGAGACCCAAGGCTTTGAAGCATGGCCAAAACATCACATCTCCAGAACTACCCCCGTCTACCATGATCCTCGGCACCTCGCATCCGTGCACCCTGGTAGTGATGACGAGAGGGTCATCATGTGGGGCTAAGAGGCCTTTAAAGTCCATTCTTGAAAACCCCATTATCAGTGTGTCCATATCAACCTTCTTCCACTTTTCTGACTTGACCTCCAGGGAGGTTGCGTGTACCGTCTTCGCCACTGCCTTAGCCTCAGCCACATGGGCCTTCCTGTCGGCGACCTCAGACCCTCCTCTTGCGAGACCCCCGGAGATCATTCCCACTCCGAGCGAGATCATATTAAGCCTCTTGACAGGGCCATGGTCGTCTCTCGACGGGAGGTCGGGGTCGTCCTCATCATTAGAAGGGTTATCCCCTCTTTTTTGAGGACCTTCTCTGCATTGATCGCCTCGCTTCTTTCTGGGGTCGTCCCCTCGGCCCCTCTTGAAGGCACCTTTGTCGACGTATTTTCTGAGCTTCCCTTCTTTCAGCATCTTCTCAATCTCGTCTTTCAGAGCAAAGCATTTATTCGTTACGTGGCCGTGGTTTTGGTGAAACTCACACCACAGGTTCTTATTCCTCTTGTCGGGGGCTGCCCTCAGCTTCTCAGGCCACTTCAGGGACCGATCACTCTTAATCTCATTGAGAATCTGTTCACAGCTGACCGTCAGAGGGGTGCACCCCGCGAACTTGTCATCCGAGGACCTCTTCCTCCCCTCCTTGTTCTTCTTAGGGTATTTACTCCCACTAGCACCTCCTCTTTCGTCTTCATGTTTTGCAGCCATCGCCTCTTCGTCGTTCATCACCTTTCCTGCTGTCGATAACAGTTCGGCCATCGTCCTCGGAGGGTCTTCAGCAAGCTTCCATAACAGCTTCCCCTTTTGGAGTCCTCCAATCAGGGCTGTCATAGCTATGCTTTCTTCATAGTCTTCCACCTCCAGCTTCTCCTTATTGAATCTGGCTATGTAGTCTCTGAGACTCTCATTCTTCCCCTGCTAAACATAGAGCAGGTGGGTGGTCTTCTTATGTGGCCTCACCCCGAAGCAGAAGTTATGGATGAACAGGTCTGCCAACTGCTTGAAGTTTTCAATGGAATTTTTTGGAAGAGACGTGTACCAGACATGCACAGCCCCTGTCAAGGTGCCAGAGAAGGCGCGACACCTCATCTCATCTGAGATAGAGTATATGTCTGCTGCTGACTGATACATCTCCACGTGGTGGACGGGGTTAGTGCTCCCGTCATACCTTGGGGTGACCACGGGTGGCTTGAATTTTGACGGCATGGGGAAGTTGACTATCTTTGCCACGAAGGGTGAGCCTATGGTGTACCCCCTCTGAAGAGGGTCTCGGCTCTTCAGTATATCACCGATCTTATCCTCTAACCGCTGGATTGAGTCATTCCAGGGCCTCACAGGGTCGCCTTGGCCAATGTTATCCCCTGCCGCCTCTCCGAGGTGGACGGAGGGTTCTGCTGCAGCAGGCCTGTGTCGGCTGTTCACTTCCCTTTGGCCGTCATCTCTTCCTCTGGGTCGGCCATCTGCTGCCTCCCTCCTGGATCTCACAGCACTTCTTGGCCTAGATAACTGTTCTCGCAGGTCATTTACTGGGCCTAGCCTTTCAAAGGCCGACCCCCTGCTCAAGCGATCAAAAGCAGAGCCCCTCGGGCGATCATCAGGGTTTGGTCTCCCGCACTTTCCTCTACTGTCCTGGAGGGGTCGTACAGTATTGTTGGAGACCTCATAGGGTTCCCAGCACTCTATAGGGGCCTCCTCTCCCTCCGAATCGTCATACCTGTCCTCAGGGCATGGGTTTCCTTGCCTCCCCAGGCGTAGACGCCGGGGGTCACCAATATCCCTACGCCGCTGAGGGGGTAGCAGGTCTTTGCGTGGTGCCTGGGGTGGTCCCCTGGCCTCATGCTGTCCTGGAGCTGCTGCCGGAGTAATCATCTCAGGTGAAACTCCTAGTGCCCTTAGTATGTTCTGGCTTAGAGCTGTGAACTGCTCCTGCACCATCCGCTGGCTTGCTGCCAGAGACTTTAAGGCTGCCGCTACATCAGCCATCTCAGACTGAGGCGGCGGCTGACTGGAACTGGGTCTTCCCCCCTCATCTGGTGGGGGAAGTGGTGGTGGTGGCATCTCAGGTGCCATGTGCTTGAGCTATGAGAAGTTGAACTGAAGAAAAGACTAGTAAGCTTGGTACCTTAGTGGGTCTCTTTCAATGGTGAAACACCTCCTCTCCGGGGGAGTGTCGGTTCACCACCAGAGTGCCCAGTCAGGTCAAGTTGTACAAAGGAAGAGATGTCATCTCGATTCTCACAGACGGCGCCAAACTGATGATGCTAAGATTTAGCACCACCAGGTAAGTGATAGTAAGCTCAAACAGTAGCAGCCGTGGCAGCCATAGAGATGTATAAGTGTATAAGTGTGTAGAAGGGGATGAGTATAAGAGGAAATAAAACAGTGATGTATAGTGGTTCAGTGAATTTGGCCTACATCCACTGTGAGTGTGTGTTCCACTAAGTATGGGAAGTAATGGCCTTGGATACAATGCACATAACCCTCTCTCTCTCTCTCTACTGTGTGTACAAGAAGAGTTTTAGCTAGGGCTACAGTTAATCGATCCCCCTGTAGGGTTGTAGGTGACAGGTATATATAGGTCTTGGGGGGTGTAGTGTACCCCCCAAGTATGCATGGTGCATGTGAATGATGATCTAGCCAATCCCCTGTTGACACCTGTAGATGCCAAATGATGACATAATATTCCCTCACGTGAGGGTGTGATTTGGTTATAACGGTCTTCCACGTGCCATGTGAGCCTCACGCGCACTGTTCCACGCGTCTCCCAAACCACGCGCTGTCATGATGTCACCCTCGGCCTATGAGCCGAGGTCGAGGGCAAAGTTTCTTCCAGTAGTGAGCCTGGCCCAATTCTTGCATCGTACTGTCGTACCCTCGTAGGGTCGTCTGGAGCCTGGTGAAGGGTCGGCCCCTCGTAGGGTCGTCTGGAACCTGGTGAAGGGTCGGCCCTCTGAGGGGTTGTATGGAGCTTGTAAGAGGGGTCGGCCCCTCGTAGGGTCGTCCGTTTGGAGGTTATCATCAGCCAGGCTGAGGATATAAACGGGTATATCATGGACATATTTAGTCAGATTCAAATTCAGAAATAATTTTATTTCTCAACCATTGAGAGACAATTATTATCTCTAACATCTTACTATTTTAGAGAAACAAATACTTTTAAAATAATTCAAATTCAAATATAAAAACAAACATTCCCGTAATAAATAGTTTATAATTTTTTTGGCTTTAGTCTCATCTTCAAAGATTTGTTAGGCTCCACCCCCATGTTTTGTTTTAAATTGTAAAAAGTACCATAACCACTCAAAACCGTTCATAACTTCTCGGTCACTACCCCTCTTTCTTTATGCAGAAAATGACACGCCCCATATTTATTATAATAGGGTCAATAACTAATAAAAATAAAAATATGGGACTGAACACAAGTGAATGTTTACAAATAATTTTTTTGGGTTTTAGTCCTATTTTCAAAGTTTTGTTTGTCTTCCATCCCATGTATTTTTAAAGTTGTTTTAAGTCTCATAACCGCCCTCAACTTCCATATAACCTCTACTAACGGTTCATGTCTCTTTTTGTAGATAATGACAAGTGTTAAAATGTAAGACCAACAACAAAAAAAACATGACATGGGATTAAACACACATATATTTAAAAAAGTAGAATTAAAATCATATAATCTCGTTTACAAATGGGACTGAATACTTAATAGGGCCTAGCTATTAGCACTCCCATTATTCTTTAAACACTCCAATTTTTTTTTAAAAGACACAATTAGCCTTTAGCCTAACATCTAATACATTCCAACTTTCAATTATTCTCAGTAATTTTTTTAATTAAATAATTAAAAAAACTGTTTTATTATATAATTAAAAATATACATTTTTTTACTAAATAAAATTAGACAGTTTTTTTAAAATCATTATTTTGTTAAAATGAACATATTTAAAAAAAGACAGTTGGATATAACTTCTTTGAAAGAAACACTCTCGTTATTTAAAAAATTGGCATATACTAAATAGTCACTCGAACAATTTTTAATACACATTTAGTCCAACTTTTTTTATTTGTTACAAAAAGTCCCTTAACATACCACTAGCGCATACTTTAAATATAAGAGAATATTAGTTAAAGGTGTGCTTGGAGAACTTTTTGGAACAAAATAAAAAGTTCTGGACTAAATTTGTATTAAAAAATATTCGAGTAACTTTTTGGTATTCAATCCTTAAAAGAATGACAAGTATATTATTATTGAGTGTTGTATGTTCAACAATTAACTAGGGTTTCAATTCTTTCTCAAATTAAATTTTTAGAAATTATTTTTTTAATAACTACTTTGTGGTAAGATTTTTTTGGTTAAAAAATAATATTTAGATATCTTAGATTAGTTATTTGTTAGTGTCGCTGATGCGGATCCACATCATTTAATGAATGTGGATCTTCGCTAGCGGCATTAACCAATCGTTATTAAAAAAAATTATAATAAAATAATTTAATATAAAACAGTTTCTATATAAAAAAAAATCATAAAACATGTTTGAAAATAGTTTAATATAAAACATGTTTTATAAAAAAAATTATAAAGAAACTTTTTATATAAAATTATTTTGTTATAATTTTTTTAATAACGATTGGTTAGTGCCGTTGGCGCGGATCCACATCCATTAAATGACGTGGATCCGTACCAGTGGCACTAACCAATCACTAATCAAAGATATATAAAAATTATTTCTTAACCAAAAGAATCTTACCACAAAATAGTTATTACAAAAATAATTTCTAAAAATTTAATTTGAGAAAGAATTATAACTCTGGTTAATTGTTGAACATACAACACTCAATAATAAATACATCTGTCATTTTTTAAGGATAAAATACCAAAATGTCACTCAAACATTTTTTTAATGCAAATTTAGTCAAAATCTTTTTATTTTGTTCCAAAAAGTCCTTCATACATACATTTAACCAATATTATCTTATATTTAAAATCCGTGCCAACGGTATGTTAAGGAACTTTTTGTAACAAATAAAAAAACTTGTATTAAACGTGTATTAAAAATTGTTCGAGTGACTATTTGGTATATGCCCATTTGTTAAATAACGGAAGTGTTTTTTTTAAATAAGTTATATCCAACTGTTTTTTTAAATATGTTCATTTAAAAAAATAATAATTTAAAAAAAAAATGTCCAATTTTATTTAGTACAAAAAGTCTATTTTTTTTAATTTTATAATAAAATAATTTTTGTAATTATTTAATTAAAAAAATTATTGAAAATAGTTGAAACTTAGAATTTATTAAATGTCAGGGTAAAAGTTAATTGTATCTTTTTAAAAAAAATTAAAGTGTTTAAAAGAATAATGGAGGTGTCAATAGTTATAATCTACTTAATATCCCATTAGTTTATGGGGTGGATTTTATGTGACCATTGTGATGGCTATGAAAGTATGTGTGTGTGTATGTGATTGTGTGGTGTGTGTGTGTGTGTGTGTGTGTGAGAGAGAGAGAGAGAGAGAGAGAGAGAGAGAGAGAGAGAGAGAGAGATCAATCCATCAAATGAAATTTTAGCACTAACTTTGATTGGTAAAGTAAAACTTTTGATACAAACTACTTTGTTGGGGATGGGGGGGATTAAGAGCCAATCTCTACGCTAAACAACATTTTATATGGAAAAACAACAGAGTTGCCGCGGCAATGTTTATATTTCTGGGTATGCAAGCGGTAATAGCCAGACACAATGCATTTGTTGTCCTGTCTATAGTCTTAAAAAGACCAAACAGATACGATGATCCAATGTGTGTGAGAACCAACTAACAGATCAAAGGTGATGGATGTGGCGGTGGAAGTTGGCCGGAGAAGGGACAGGAGCGGTGGAGTTTAGAAGGTGCGGTGGTGGTGAAGGAAATTGTGGAGGGCATTGGTAACACTTGGTGAAAAGTCCAAAGGTATCAATCTGCCGTACGAAGTTTATCGTGCTCGCCCACCCACCGAATCCGAATCCCACGATAAGGACCCACACCACCACAAATACATTAATCGTGTACGCACCAGCCCATCCTCCAAAAAACTTCGGTGGTTGCTCTATTGCATTCTGTATCACAAGTATGCCAATCACACGGTTAATATCGCCTAATCATATAGCAAGACAGAAGTTATTATTGGTCCCACATTGTACGAATTGGGTTGAAATAAATTTTTATTTTCATTTTCTATCAGGCGAACAAAATTTTGTTCTAATATACAGGGTATCATGCATGGAACATATTCTTTCACTGCAACACTACAGCAGCAAGAATCTTGTGCTATGTACTATTGTTGTTCCAAAATAAAAATCTACAGTATTGTCAAGGAAAAATTAGCTCTAGTGTTATAACTGTTAAGTAAAACCTATTTAGGTATTATAATATAAAGTATAGTTCAATTTCTAAGTTGCATACTCAATTTAAATTGTTCCAAAAAGATGCATATTTCTCCATGGACAGCATTTTGCCTTATATAACACCTTTTGTATATTTGTACAAAATTGGCTTTGAAAATTTTCCCAGCTTCATGGAATGTATCCTTTATTAAAGCATGATAATTTGTATTCTCAACTTTCCCCATATTTGTCAATATAAAATCAACCCCATTAGTTTAAGGGTGGCAATTCGAATTAGTCATATCAATTTCGGATCAGATTGTTTTTAATTTGAGTACAAGTTTTGCGTACTTTTAAATCTATATAAACTAATATCCCGGCAAAAGTTATTAGCCTTTGCTGATTCCATGATTCAGCCGCATAGTACTATAGGCGTATTAAATAAGAGGACGCACATGCAATAAGGGTTTCACATATTCGTATCTTGGAGGAACAAAATCTTTTATTTTGGTGTTTATTTTCTTACGGTAATCAACAATTTCATATTTTGGAGGGATCAAATAAAATCGTTTGATAAAATGTTGGACAGAGAATATGATACGGTGGCGCAGCAATATATCAAAGTAGGATACCTCTCGAGCGGCTGCTGATTTGAAGGTGAAGATGTAAGCCAGAGCGGGGATAATGTAAACAGTGAAGCTAACAAGAAGAGATCCAACGGTGGAATTGATGGGACCAAAGAAAGGGAAGATGATGGCCAAAAACCATATGGGCACGACTACAGGCAATCTCGCCGCCGCACGTTTGCACAAGCTCTTGCACTCGTGCATCCCTATTGCTTTCTCCCAAACAAAATACAATGGCGTGCATGCGAACCCAAATGTTATGAACTGCATGCGACAACAATATAGAATTCATTACAACACTATAATTTAGTGTAACCTTATCATTAAGAGTAATTCTATAAAGACTCACAAATTATACCCAATAATAGTGAAATCTAGAGGCTTTTGGTCTGAGCGTTACCCTCCTCCTACCAATTGGGGTAGGAGGTTTGGGGTTCGAAACTTGAAGGGTTTGATTTGAGATTTTTTCTTCCTTTCTGTGAGGGTTAAGACTAAAAAGAGACTTCAGACCTCCCATTTATTAAAAAAATAAAATAAATAAATAAAGTCTAGTAAAGATTAAAAGGCTAAATCACAAACCTCAGGAAAAAAAAAAAAAAAAAGACTACATCATATATTTGTTTATGCTTCTATGAGGATAAATCTCTCTCTAATGATAATTATAAAAAAAATGAATAAAAGAGTAATTTTAGGGGAGGTTGTTTTCTTGTATTCTTGTGTGACACGCCCATTTGTCTGTAAAAAAATGTGTTCCTATAAAATTACCGATATAACAAAGAAGTGAAAATGAATAAATCGACTCATTATAACAGCAATTGTGTGAGATTTTTTATCCGCACTTGGGGTGCATTTAATTGTAAATATGAAAAATTAACTCAAAAGTATCTTTGAATTAAATTTCAGTTTTGTATGTTTAACAGTAGTTGTTGAAATTGATGTGCTTTAGGCTAAATCATGAGTAAAAACTATTTATGGGGGATAATCTGTGTTACCAAATATAGTAACGAGAAGAAAAAATTGGCGTGGTAACAATTTAAAAGGATTAGGCATATATGATTGCCTACCTGGTGGATGAGCATCAAAACGACAGCCATGTCTCTCATGGGTGATCTTGGGAGGAGAGCGAAAGCGTTTGAGTGATTAAGAAGCATGTCGCCGAATGCCCAATACACTGCTGCTGCGGATGGAAGTGTAAGTGTCAACACATACAAGGTTGCCAGCAAGTATATGGACTTAAATTTCTGTGGCTTCCACATTGCGTGCATGATCTCCCTGTCCATACCAAAATTCCATCTCTTTAATTATTTCATACCACCACTAATTCACAAGTGTGTACACTATCCAGAACAACGCTTTTCAGAGCCATGCTACATTTGCAAGTTATTTTAAAAATTTGCATACCAGTTGGAAGCTTTACATTAAAGATAAGAAAGAACTCATATATTGTGGAGCAAAACCACACATTCCTTCGTGTGAAATCTAATTAAGAACTATCTTTCATCTCCTTGACAACATTTTAAAGTAAATTCAAGGCCTGTAGGTCCTCATTGTAAAGACATTCTCTAGAGTGTAATCTTACATTACATGAATCATCTTATAGAACCAATTTAATGAACAAATTAACATACGAAAGAAAGCATTGCCTCGGTTTTCTACACTTTGATCAATGTATTTTTTGAGAAATTATTTGGTAACATTAAGTTTCTCACTTAATTTGGACCAAAGACTCCGCGGTGCTACAATATAATGCCCTCAAAGATATTTTGGAATCCGCGTTGATATTTTGTGGTTCCACATGATATTCTTATTGCAATTTTTACAAAGTTGATGAAGTCAACGCAAAAATTTAAATCATAATGTTTTATTTTGTCTTGATGACCATCAGGGCACCTTAAGACCTTCTAAATAATGGGAACAAAATTGTGGCATGCATTGTCATAAATAGAGAGCTCGAGCTCCCATTTTTACTATTTTAGGACTTCAACACATTCTTATCATATTCCATTATTAAATAACCAAATCTAAAAAGAGACATGTACTAAATAGTCCCTCGAACTTTTTTTAATACACGTTTAGTCCAAGTCTTTTTATTTTGCACCAAAACGTCCTTCACCATACCAAAAAGGTTTTATCATGCTGCTTGCGCAGACTTTAAAGATAAGAGAATAAGGGACGCCAAAAAGACTTTATCATTCTGCTGGCGCAGACCTTTAAAGATAAGAGAATAAGGGACTTTTTGATACAAAATAAAAAGTTTGGACTAAATGTGTATTAAAAAATGTTTGAGGGACTTTTTGGTATTTGATCCATCTAAAAAATCTTTTACTAAATTTATAATTAAAAAAATTCATAAAAAAACAGAAGATTGTTATATAAAATTCAGATTATTTTCTCGTTCATTTATTGATGAAAGCTGTGGGTTGCATGGGGCTAGTAATGCAATTCCTTGGGTTGGACTAAGCACTGATGGGTTTGCATTTGTTGTCAGCAAGCCCCTCAACTTAGAATTCAATTCTAAAGCTGGACCTTCTCTCTTTATCTCATGACAAAAGCTTAAAGTGATTGGGAAAGGATACCTGGCCTTCTATACATAACAATAAAGAAGAAAAGGGTTCTCAAGAAAGGAAGCCTTTTTGCCTCCCACGCCTGAGAGGGGCAATATCGGAAATGAAAGTGTTATTATTGATTTAGATCTGAAAAGTACACAGAGCCTTGGTCATTACATCTTGTGGGCAGATGTGATTTAAGAGAATATAACGCTTTTAGATAAAGATTGCTCACTAGATCATAGTCAGAGATCCCTTCAAACCAAGCTAGGCTAAGTCATTTTCACATGACGTCAGTAGTATTATTTATTTAACTTTACTGTTTTACAGTTCTACCCATGTTCAAGTGAAAAAAAATTGTACTCGTTAACCAAAATATAACTGTACTTTAACAAAACGTAAGAGCGACAAATAACGTTAAAGAAACCAATATAATATGACTTACACAGTAACGGCATGTCCACCAAATGTGTAGAGAATGTTAGTAGCTCCTGTGAAGTAGAGAACCATTTTGGCTGGACCAGAATGCTTCACCCCTTCCACCTATAATGCAATAAATACATACGTCATAGTAAGTATTATCCAATTTATATGTTGATATAATTATAAATATCATAAGAATTGTTAAAGGCGTAGATTCCTCTAATATATATATTCATACAATCAATAACTCGTAATTCTAAAAGTAATGCAAAATACACACAAAATTTCACAAAAACTAAAACTCAAAATAGTGTGAGAACAATTTCATTGCATTAAGTAAACTTAAGTACAACCATTTATCTGGAAAATTTGTTTAAAGTTTTTACTTGTTTATTTGGATTCTTTACAATATGTCCGTCTAAAACATTTTCATATTAAATGTGGTAGCAAAACCTACAGGGGGACAAGCTCGTTCTCCAGGCCGCTGTTACAAGTGCCAACATAATACTGCAATGCAATGCATGGTTAGAGTCTCTACATTAATATAATGAGTAATGATACTCTAGTATCGGATTAGTATCAAATGCGCTTTATATGACTTGTACTTGGTGGGATTCACACCATAAAACCATCAAATCACGTCATAGTATAAGCAAATAAAGTAGTACCGCTACTAGTCCGGTACTACCACCCGGTGTACCTATCCTTATTCTAATATAATTTTGTGTGACACAATAGACTTTCAACAACTTCATCCATCATCATAAATAGTTAAATTAAAATGACTATTTGGTTTTGCTTTGCATGGAAATATATGTGTTTAGACTGGAGTGTCAAAAATCTTGTCGAATAGGAATTGAATTGTTAAGTGACATAAATTAAAAACTAGATACAAGTTTACATTATTTATAGTGGCATTAGAGGGTCATTTTTGTCTTAGTGTCAATGGCTTCTATGCATGATCTAAATTTCAGTTAATCACAAAAGTGCTCCTAGTCTATTTGGATACATGGTTGTGTTTGTCTTAGTGTCTACTACGGTTTCTATGTGTGATCTAATTTCAATAATTTATAAAGCTGTTCTTAGCCTAATAGGATACATGATTTGATACACGAAGAATATTATGTTTTGTGTCGTAGCAGGTTACAATTAATAACCATGCAACATACACATGACTACGGCATACTTAAATTTGTGACTTGTCTCTCACACGAACACGAAATAAAATATGATCTATAATATTATGACATACATAAGAGTACAAAAATCAATAAATGAAATGGCAAGAATAAATAATAAATATAGCAACCTGTCCATGAAGGATTGATGCAATGGTGAGGTACCAAGCTGTATAAGTGGTCATAATCAAGCCTAAGAAGGACCAGATTCGGTAGTTGCGAAATGAAGGTATGAAGACTGTAGTGGCACAACAAGCTCCGAAGATGTAAGTCCAAGTTCTCTTGTCCAGATTATCATTTATGTAATATATATTGCTGCATTAAAAGATGCCCAGTTTTGGTCAGTCCTCTGCTACTTACTTTTTGTTTATTTGAATTAATTAGTCATCAAGTATACGCTTGAGGATAGAGATAGCAGAAGAGCCAGAGAGACTCGGCTACAAGAGTAGGTACGTACCTGGCACAAGCTATGAGTTGAATCACGGATCCAAACAGCAGAAAAGTACAGTTAAATGCCAAACCCACGTTCCTCCAATGCCTTCCAAGTAGCCCATCGAGAACTTCGAACCACTATATTCACAAACATATGGAAAAATACAACGAGACCCCATGTGAGAAATCACTACATACGTTAATTTTTAAAGGCATAGGTTAATTTTTAAAGGGTTGTTTTCATTTTTGCCTTAATTTATTTTGACAAACTTAGTCTAGCTGTTAAAAATTTTCATTTCTTGGTTTTGTCCACTAGTGTATTCCTAAAAGTCGCGCAAAACGTGGCAGCAAATATTACGAAACGTCGCAACAAATGTTGCAACAAACTCTTACAAATGTGGCAAAATTCCATGTAAGGAAAATTTCAAGGAGCCAGATATAATATGGCCCAAATTGAACATTCATATTATATCAAATATGTTAATATTATTACAGATTTTGCAGTGGTAAGAAGATTTATTTATGTGTTAAAGACACGATTAATTAGTGTTATTGACGTGAATTCAATCGCTTCTTTAAGACATTTAAGTTTTGATGTCTTAAAAACATTAAAAAAGAAACAAAAAAAATTCTGCTGTGAGAGATAGTTCACCATTTAAAACTAAATTTAAATTAAACATGTTGTGACCTTTCATTTTAAACCAATTTCAAATCAAATGTGTATGTGTCACTCTCAGAATGTTTGTTATCCTACTCTGTATCCACTTTTGTGAGATGAGGAACAAAATGTAATTAACACATTGGTGGGCGTGCAGAAATACTCTCAGCAATATGCCGAGTGTTACAAATAGAAAACTAGTAACATTGAGTTGGAATGATAATATTGAAACATTTGTTTTTTGCTTTGCATACCTCTAATTAAAGTGTAACACCTTTGTAAATATGAATTTCTTTAAAAACAACCATGTGTGTATGCATGTATAAGAAAGCAAGAATCTATACTGCAAGCGTACCTGAATGACATGGTTCCTAAAGTCGACTTTTTCTCTTTCTTTTCTGGTTCTATATTCTACGTAGAGGATGCTAATGAGATAAGCAGTCCAACTACCCATCAAGCCATAGAAGATTTGAAAGAGTATGCCAGAGAGCATTCCCAGTTGAGAGAACGAGTATGGCAAGGTTAGTAAAACTTGAGCCACCTGCAGGTTAAAAACAAAACCAAGAAACTTGATAATAAATTAAATGGTTGAAATTAATAAATAATGCATTGCTGATAGAGAAAAGAAAGACAATTAATATAAATGACCTGATTTGAAGAACAACTGAACCAAGCATCGTAAGCTGAACCACCATGCCAAAAGAACTTTGATATACTTGACTTCATGTCCTTAGCCTTCCCTTCAGTCTCCATCTCTACATAACCTCCAGCTATCACCGTCTCTACCACCTTCTCCTCTGCCATCTCCCTATATCTCCTCTCTTGTTGTGTGTTGGGCGTTAATGAAACATGCGGTTGGGTTTGGAAATGACGAAGCTTAGAGTGGTGGGTGGCTAAATAGCTGTCTGTGTTCTATATATATAGACACACAAGACAGAAAGGGAGGCCTCGAAGGGAGAAAAAGGCTGTGTTTGAAAGGTATATTTGAGAGCTGTTTTGGGAAGCGAGAAAATTCCGCTTTCGGAGCTATAACTTTGTGATCTTTGACGAATACCCGAGGTTAAGCAGATAATTTAATTAAACATAATTATTGTCAAATTTAAAACCAATATTTATTGGAGCAAGCGTGAGTGGCTTGTCCGCACGAGCGGGTTTCCCAAATTCCTAGACAAAAATTATTCTTAATTTTCCCTAATATACACCCATTTTATGTGTATAATTACTATTAAGAAATAAGCTTTCTTCTCGTGTATGCATTAAGTTATGGGTTTCTTTTTGTTTAATATATTCAAATTTCACCAACAAAAAAAGGTTTATAGGTTTCTTTTTGTTTTGCAACATCCTAAACTTTTTATATTTATTCACTACACCAAAACGTTCATTTAGTAACAAACTATTAAGTATCATACTATTATTATTTCTTACATTGAATTACTGTTATTAATCTGAGATAAGTGTTAGTAATATTAGTTCAATATTTTAAAAGTAATTATTTTTCTTAAAAAATAGGTTAACTTTTTCCTTCCTAAATAATATGCCCCCCCCCCCCCCCCCCCGACTCTCTCCAAAACTTAGATACCTACTTTAACATCTCCAAAACCCGAAGCTCTCCAAGTCCTGAAGCTCTCTAGAAGTTCAAACCACCAAATCGCAAAATGCTCATACCACCAAATCGTTTACTCCAAAACTTCATACATGCAAATCGCGACTTGTTCGACTTAGGTTTGGAAGAACTAGGTATCTCTCTCTCTCTTTATATATATATATATATATATATATATATATATATATATATATATATATATATATATATATACACACACACACCCACACACACACACACACACACACATATTCTTGTTTTGCATTTGGTAATTTTACAGAGTTCTAATGTTATCAGAATGGGTATGTTTGAGTGTATATGTATACACACATGTCGCTCAATTTGTACATATATATGTAATATACACACATGTCGCTCAATTTGTTTCCTATGCTAACTTTCTATCTAACGTCCAGTTCTTTATATGAATATTTTAACCTTTATGTTAGTTTTTTCTTCTCATTTATTAAAATTTATTTAGGAAATTTAGGGTTTCTTGTCATCTGCTAAATGATTTAGTTCATGTCTGTATTTTAGGGTTTTAATTTTGCATTGAAGGAAGATACCATGTCTTCTGTTAAAAGAAGATTTGAGGAATATAACACACAAATTCTGGTATATATGTATGTTATATAATTTCATTTATTAAAAAACCCTATCTAGATATAATAAATATTAACTTACTATTGTTTGATCCATTTTTCATAGGGTGCTTACAAAGTTTGTTTGAGGGCTTCAATGCACAAAACGAAAAGGGTCCACCAATCAAACCGATAAGTGAGCAGTATTTTTAACCCAAATATAGATAATATGGTCAATCTACGTCGATCGTGTCACATGTTATATGATATGTTATTTCTTTTTCCTACTGCTTTGTTGGTGGCTCAAATCTAATATCATCCATATGTAACATTCTGAGTGGAACAATCACTTTTAACACTTAAATGAATGTGGAATTTTGCTCCCCTCCTTTTAGGTTTGATATGATCAACATGTAGTTTACTGGACGTATATTTCATCATGGTCTTGCTTATGTTAAAAGCATCTTGATTTTAGGGCTATATCTCTTCATTTTCATCTTAGAACTTAAGCAACTTAAAAGTTATGTCATCTGCATGGTTGAAGATAATTAATTCTTTAATTATGGGAGTGATACTATCTTCTGCATCATCAGTTTCTGAAACATAAAGATGTACAGGAGCATAATTTTTTTTATAGGGAGGAAGAGAAGTTGCTCTTGGTGATAACATAAATAGTTTACTATCATAAAGTCTTGGCACGAAATTCATTATTATGGATTTTTTTAATGTGTTCTCCAATGTTTTTCTTAATTTTCTTCATTAGAGTAAGCCTTACGTTTATTGTTTGTGTACCAATCTTCAAATCATCCAAATAAATGGAGTTTTTTTTAATTTGGCCATCTTCAATATCCTCTTCCTCGTCATCTACTAGATTTTTCTTAAGGAGGATACTTGGGGGACTATTATCATGTGATTTATAGTTATAATTTCCTACTTAAGTCTCTATCTCAACAATGACAACTTGATGATTAGTCTTTTAAGCTAGCATTTCTTTCCTCATTGGGAGCTTCTTCTTTTTAATAAACACTTCGTTTCGGGGCTTATCATAAATCTGTTATTTGGGAACTTAATAAGCAGTTTTGTTAATCATGACTTTTCTTCGAGCATATTAAATAGTATTTCTACGGATTCTCATACAACATTTATTGCCAGAAACCACCATCACAACTCATTGAGGACTGGAATCTTTTAAATTACCTCGCCAATAAGTCGATATATGACCTTGAACTTCACTATTTTTTTAAGCAGTTGCAATAGATACCATACATTTAAACAATAACCCATGAAATGCTCAGGGAATTAGATGTCTCCTCAAATTTTCTCTCCATCTCTTCTAAGTGCTTCTTCTTTTCCTCAATCACGTTTGTCAAATTAGGTACAAGCTTATTTGTCTTACGATCTTCATCGACAATGATATCAAAAATAGTTCTAAGGTCTCGAATCTTATGAAAATATTCCCCAATAATGCACTCACCTGGGATTGAAACCCCTTATTGCCAATTGGTCCCTCTGCTTGGAACCACTGGCTCCCACATACCGACTGTCCTTCCATTCAGTTAGAAGGTTAACAACAATGCATAACGGGTGGATGCAGACGATTTCAAGGGGTCTTGGAATCTAGCAGCATTTTTAGCAATATATCTGCGAGTTGCATGGAGCTTAGGGTATGGAATCTCTTATCTGTAATTTCTTGGCTACTAAACTAGCATGGAACTGTTTTTTTCTTCCTCGTATTACATAGTTGACTTTGGCATATATCATTCCCATATGGTCACAAAATCTTTAGCCTTCATGTCCATTACTCCTAGATGGCACCATTTCTTCTACCATATGAGAAAAGACTTGTATTTGAGTAGCCAAGTTTAAACTTTCATTCTTGGATCTCGAAATTCACTTGTCGTATTTTTATCTACAAAATAAACATCTGGCTATTTTTTTCGCTGTATTGTGTCTATCTATTTTTGGCATATGATAAGCTCATGTAGAGAAAAATCTTCAGCATTCATAACCAGTACTCCTTTGGTATCAATTTTAGCATAGAATAGAAACCTTGTCCGTTAATTGCAGTGTTTGAAGTTTCATTGTTCATTTCATGCTATATCCCAATGCACTTCACAATATGTTCTATTTGATGAATAAAAAAGTCATCACGTGGTCGATACGTAAATAGCAAAACTTAATATTTTTCTCTTTGATGGCATGCACATATAGCAGGTAAGTTAGTGAACATTAAACTTCACACCCAGAGGTCCCAGTGCGTGGTGAGAGAATCTGGGAGCGTGTGCACTTGTAATTGTAAGCGTCCCAACTTCACCCTTTTTTTACGGAGTGTTGTGCAATTGTTTTACAGTATTTGTTCAATTAATTTTACTGGTGGATATTTTTTTGTACTAAATTAATTTTGTGCAACTAAATGTTGATATTATAACTACAACGATAATTTTATTTTGTTTGAAGGAATGTCCTTTTTGGATCCTCATCAAGTTTCTAGCATTGCGGGTTAACGTTGATGGCGATAATAACAGAACGAAAGTTGATAGTCAATAACAACAGACTTCTTTTTTATATGTCATTTACTTGGTTATAATATAAAAACAACTCATTTTGGGATGATTGTATTAGGATGTCATATTGGATGCATTTATGAAAATAATGTAACTTTCGGGGAGATTGTATTAAGATGTTTTATTTATCCTGGTTTAAGTTTCTTTTGTAAATAAAGAGTGGTGGTGTACATAAAATGTAAATGTTGAATATAATGCCCTTGTTTATGTGGACTATTTTTGTATATGTTCTTAGGTTTTTAATAGTGTGGTAAGAATAATTGAATTTGTTTAAATTCAGGATATTGGATTTTGATTTTTTTGAAATATGTATTAATATTACTAACGGGCCTTTACTGTTACAAAAAAGGGTGTAATAAGGTTAAAATAGTAACATAAAAGTCCGTTACTAAATCAGAATTAGTAACGATAAAATGCTGTTGGTGATTTCAGAATTAGTAACAGAATTTTATCGTTACTAATAGTAATGGTAAAATTATGTCACTAATTTCGTGCCCACACCTTTTTTCTAACGAAAAAATTCTGTTACAAATCTTTTTAGTAACGGTAAAGTTGTATTACTAAAGGCGCGTTGTGGTGTAGTGATTTCCATTGGTTTTGGCATAATTATATTAATTTGTTGCATATAATTATTTATGCGCAATAATTATTTCCATTGGTTTTGGGACCGATGGACAAATCCTAGTGCGTCCAATGCCGATGTGACGAAAATGATGGGCGCACAGACAGGAGTAGGCTCGGCACAAATGAAGGGACTCATGAGTTTGTTCGCATAGTTCATTAAGACTCCGGCGGCCCAGGCGATGTTGGGGATCCCTACGGGAGGGAGCTCTTTCACTACGCCACCCGCGGCTATACCAGCTCTTACTGTTACAGGGGGTATTACTATGCCCGCTTTTAACGGCAATCTCCCCACCGCTCCTCCAACTTCTGGCACTGTGCCTCCCACAACGGTCCCACTCGTGATAACTGGGCCAACACCATAAGGAACGACATCGGCGGCTCAGGCTATGGAGGGCGGCATGGAAAAAGGTGCACCACTTGCTCCGGTGATTTCGACAGTAATAACAATGCAGCCAACTAGCTCTTCCCCGGTCGGCTTAGAGGAAATGAATAAGGAGTTACTGAAATTCATAACAGTGTCTAAAGGGGGAGATAGTTCTTTGATGTATGATGAATTTCGTACTCCGTACCCAGAGGCATACAACAACGAACCCTACGCACTAGGGTATATTCCCCCAATCTTTGAGAAGTGCACGGGGAAAGGTGCAAACCCAAAGGAGCAGGTGAAAAGATTTATTGAAAGTCTTGGGGCCCATTGCAACGACAAAAAGCTGAGGTTGAGGGAATTTTCAAAATCCTTGACAGAGAAAGTATACACGTGGTACTCCCACCTGGCCCCAAGCAGTGTGGGCTCCTAGGAGGAGTTGTACGTTTTCTTTGTACAAAAGTTCTTTTTGGATGAGGATGAGTTTACACTCACACATCTAGCACGTGAGAAGTAGAAGACGGGGGAGGATGCTGTGGCCTATATTAGGAGGTTTAGCGAGCGCTCTCTGGACGTGAGAGAGGAGATATGGGGGGATAAACTTTTACAAGTTTGTATAGAGGGCTTGTTGCCCGAGTATATATGTCATTTGATTAATGAAACACGAGAAGGGACGTTCCCAGCATTCTTGAAAGCAACAAGGAACATTGATTTTGTGGTTAAGCCCATAGCACCCCCGCCTGCTTTGACAAACTTACTACTAAGGCCATAGGTTTCCTCGGGAGGGGAATACCCTCGAGAGTTAATTACTCAGACGATGGGGCCAATGAGGAAAGCAATGGTGGCCGAGGAGGTAGAAGGAGGAGAGGCAACAAGAGAAGATTCGAAGGCGAAAAATATCCCCCCGAGCTATCTTGCACGGTGGAACAAGGTTTGAATTTGTAAGAGCTCATCGTTCGCGATAAAGTTTGCATGTCGATCAACGTTAACATAGCACAACTCTCCCGGGAGGACATGGAGAAACCTCATTATTGTGCACTTCACAGTAGGGTGAACCACCCTACCAATATATGTTTTTCACTAAGGAGGTTGATTGACCGTCATGTGAAGAATGGATACATCGAGCTGCCACAAACTAACGTGAACAATAATCCTTTACCACTGCATAGAGCCCATATGACCAGCGCTTTTGACGAAAAGGCAGAACGATCGATGAGAGAGCGGTGGTTCGAAGAGGGTGACTTCGAAGAATTTCTGGAGGATGGCTTCGAAAAATCTCTAGAAGAATGCACTTTCGAGCTGGCTCAACTCCATTTAGGTGACGAGGCTGAGGAGGTGAATGAACAAGAAAGAGAAGTTCATGACCCCATCAAGAGACTTAGTAGGCAGTCAGGAGCTTGCTCCCTGGAGGAAGTAAATGAAGTGATAGCCTACGATGAGGCTGCGTATAGAGACGTGGAGGAAGTTTACGAGTTAAAAAATGACCAAACAGACCCATGGATCGAATATGTGGCAATTGCTCGCTCGCCAAAGTTTGGATGGTTCTTCGATCAGGTTGTCCTTCCTGAGGACTCCCGACTAGAAGTTACATGGGCCATCTTGGAGATTGCAAAGAAAAATATGGCGCCATACCTAAAATGGAAGGGACCTATGACTAAGATTGTGAAGAGGTACCTCTCAGAAGTCACGTTCTCGGAGGCCGATAGACTAATCAGGTATCCCCATAATAGGCCCTTGTACGTTACGGTGTCTGTATTTGATTATGCTTTCTCTCGTGTCTTATTGGATGGGGGAGAATCCATCAATATAATGCCTATTGGGTCCTTTTATGCAACTGGATTATCGAAAATAAGGATAGTGCCCAATTCGTTGGCAATCTCGAGGTATAACAACCAGACATCCAAATCGATGGGATATGTTAATATAGGCATCACGATGGGAAATATCACCTCTCATATCAAGTTCCACATCATGAATTACGAGCCATCATACCAAGTTCTAGTGGGCAAGGTATGGATGCACAACCATAGGTTGGTACCCTCCACTTATCATCAGTTCGCTAAGGCAAACATAAACTTATCATCAGTTCGCTAAGGCAAACATAAAAGGCAAAGATGTGGTGATTCGAGCTACTAAGAAACCCTTTAAGAATGAGGAATCTCACATGGTAGATGCCGCTTTTTACACAGATCTAGCGAAAGAAGCAATGGTGGTAATAAGGTATACTAGAGGTATAAGGGTCCTGACCACTCGAGCTAGTGTGCGAGCACCCGCCCAAACAGTGGTGACCTACGAAGAGGAACGGGACTTGGGTGTGGCGAGGCCCCCTAGTCTATCGAGGCAGCTTCAAGACCAAATGACTCTATGCATTGATCTGATTGAGCACTAAGTCTAGACTCAGAGCGTCCTTAGCAGGCAAACGGTGAGAGAAGTGAATGAGAATCATAGGAAGAGGCCATTAAAATACGAAGTATCCCGGTAGTGTAAATGGGTAGTCTTACCTAACGGTAGTGTAAATGAGGGGGCAGCTAAAAGTCTAGACGACGAAGTTAACAATGTTTATGAATTCTTCCTGGTGGATAACCAGGGGCAATATTTGGTGAGTGATATCTCCGGAATACAAGAGTTTATGGAAGAGGTAGAAGAAGAACCCTCCTGCTAAAAGATAGCCCCAAGTCGCAGATCTAAGAGTTGGAGAAAATTGACTTGACCAAAGAAGGTGATAATCCCAACCCCATTTTTATTTCGAAGGCCTTGGTGGGAGCGCCTCAAGAGGATTTGATCAAACTATTGTTAGAGTTTAAAGACGTCTTCGCATGGAAGTACACCGAGATGCCTGGGGTAGACAAAGAGGTGAGTTGCCACAGGTTAAACGTTTTTCCATCCGCCATCCCGGTGAAGCAGGCCACTTGAACGTACAAGACAGAGTTGGATTTAAAGATCAAATAGGAAGTTCAAAGACTACTTACGATCGGCTTCATAGTTCCAATCGAACATCCAATTTAGCTCTCTAGTATTGTGCCTGTAGGAAAGAAAGATAATAGCCAGATCAGAATATGTGTGGACTTTAGGGACCTAAATCGAGGATGCCCGAAGGATGAATTCCCGCTGCCTTCCATTGATAGTTTGATTAATGCAACTGCAGGCCACGAGATGTACAACTTCATTGATGGTTATATAGGATACAACCAAATAAAGATGGATCCAACTGACGTGAAGAAGATAACTTTCCAAATGCATTTGGGCAACTTCATGTACACCATTATGCCTTTCGGGTTAAAGAACGCACGAGCCACCTACCAGAGGAGAATGATGGCTATTTTTTATGACCTTTTTAACAAGACTGTGCAATTTTACGTTGATAATATGGTGATTATATCCAAGAAGGAGGGGTCCCACATAGATGATTTGATAAGAGTATTCACCCGATGCAGGAAGTACAAACTGAAGATGGACCCCCTCAAATGTGCATTTCAGGGTGAAAAGTGGGAAATTCTTGGGCTTTTTGGTGAACCATCAAGGGGTGGAAATGTACTTGGACAAACTTCGAGCCATCCTTGATATGCCAAGACCAAAGTCGGTTAGGGAGTTAAAAAATTTCCTTGGTGAAGTCTCCTACTTGAGGAGGTTCATCCTAGGGTTGGCCGAGGTGACACACCCATTGATGGAGTTGTTGAGAAAGGGCGTGAAGTTTGCATGGGAGGAGATACACCAAGACACCATGGACAAACTGAAAACACTCATTACTTCTCCTTAGACCATGATCCCCACGAAGGCTGGTATTCCTTTACGTCCATGTCTTACATCAACTGAACAATCTATTGGTGCTTTGCTAGCCCAAGAGATGGACAGTATAGAGAAACTTGTTTATTACCTGAGCATAATCATACATGGGCCTGAGGCCAGATATAATAGTATTGAGAGGCATTGTTTAGCCCTTGTATTTGTAGCACAAAATCTTAGGCACTACCTATTATCGCTCACAATTCACATTATAACTAGGTGTGATACTATAAAGTTTTTGCTTGTTAGAACTGTGTTAATAAGCAGAGCAGCTCGATGGTTCTTAATCCTCTCAGAGTATGATCTCAAGTTGTGGTTCTTCGAACCATCAAGATCCAAGCGTACGCAGAGCTGTTAGCCATTTTCCCATCAGGAACATTCGAGCCACCTGTTAAAGAGCTCTCGGGTGATGATATGCAGGCCAATTTCATAGCATCTTGCCTGGATGAGTGGAGTATGGAATTTGATGGTTCTTTGACTGAGAAAAAAAGGGGAGCTAGATTTATCCTACGAAGGAATGATGAAGTAGTCCATCTATCTTTTAAGATGGAGTTTGAATGTTCGAATAATGAGGCTAAATACGAAGCACTAGTTTTGGGGCTACTCGAAGATCTCAAAAGAGGTGTCCAAGTCATGATGATAATGCGGGATTCCAACTTGGTGGTGAAGCAGGTAAGGGGGGAATTCGTTTTGAAGCATATGAGCTTAGCGCCCTAACGAACAATCATTCAGCGGTTGCTCAGGCAGTTCGAAATGGTAAAGATCAAGAGGCATTCCCGAATGATAAATCGATATGCGAATGCATATACCACCATCACCCAGAGGATTGCCTTCGATGGAGAATCAACATTGGTTTGAATCACAAACAGAACAGCCCCCTCGACGGTGTTGGAAATATTCCCCTCAGATGACAAAGATGATTGGAAGGGTGAGATCAAAAAGCAACTAGAGAGAGGCAAGGGGGCACTGAGGTTAGTTGACTTGGCACAATACTTTATTACCAGGGGCAACTTGTACTATAAAAATAAAGGGGGTTGGTTGTACAGGTGTGTGGATCTGGAGGAAGCCAAAAGAAGACTAATCGAGGTGCATGAAGACAGCTATGAAACTACCGAGATCCCTTTGTATAGGAGGATACAACGGGTAGGGTGCTTCTGGCCTTCGATGAGATAAGATGCTGCAACAGTACAAAGAAAGTGCGCAAAGTGTTGTCTGTTCTATCATGTAGCAGAGTGCAATTTCATTGATCAACCCCAAGATTGGAGGCAGCCGTATATAGATCTGTTGATAGACGTAGTAATGTCTACGAACATAAAAAATGCCACCATGATGAAGAGGCGAGCACTAAGGTACTTTGTGCAAGAAGGGCAATTATATCGACGAGGCTACCATGATCAGTCCCTAAGGTGCATAAGGAGAGAGGAGGTCGAAGAAGTTCTGAAGCAAGTTCATGAGCCGGGACACATCGAAGGAGACAAACTCTACGACCAACTCATAACCATGGGGTATTATTGGCCCACAGTGGAGAAATATTCAGCGGATATTGTTCGTAAGTGTAAAGCTTATCAACTATATGGGAATATAATTCACGCTCCTTCGGTGGACCTACATCCCTCTCTGTACCTTTTCCATTCCACACTTGGGTGTTCGATCTGGTGGGGGCCATAAACCTTTATCACAAGGAAGGATTTGGATTTTGGTAGCCACATAATGCTTCACAAAGTGGGCAGAGGTCATACCACTCAAGAAAGTTATAACGGGGATTTTGGCACGATTCATGAAAGAGTAAATCATCTGCCAATTTGGTATCCCGGAGGTGTTTTTATCAGATAATGGCACCCCTTTCATGAATAGAAAAGTATGTTTGCTAACGGACAAGTACTCCATCACCCATCATAAATCATCGGTAGCATACCTGAAGTGTAATGGGAAGGCAGAGGCCACTAACAAAACCTTAGTTAATATCTTGGCAAAGATGTTAGAAGATTTCTCAGGCACATGGGATGACAAGATCCCCGAATTACTTTGGGCTTACCAAATAACAAAGAGGAAACCGACGGGGTATACCCCATTTTCCTTAGTGTTCGGGGCAGAAGTTGTGTTACCAGTTGAACTCGAGGTACCTTTTGCTCACTACAACTTGCGAAGTGCCATGCTACCTCATAGTCAGCACGTACATATCGAGGCACTGGAAGAACATCATGACAATGCAACGAGACACTTCGAGATGTACAGGAAGGAGTTGTCCAGATCTTATGACTAATTGGTGAGGCCAAGGAAGTTTAAAGAAGGGGGCTTAGTTTTGATAGCGTGTACAAGGCATATTAGGGGTTTATTACTGCCCAAGTTTGAGGCTAACTGGGAAGGACCGTACGTTGTTCGAGTAACTCATGATTCGGGTTATTGTGAGATATCCAAGGTGGAGGACAATGTTACTTTCAAACTAAACAACAAGCGATTGAAGATATACCGTGTTTAAATGTATGTTTTTCCAACACCTCAGTTTATAATGTTTGTTCGAAAGGATGTCTCTTATAAACGATTGGGTCTATTCACTTAATATAGTATGTTACGATGTTTAGGTGGAAAATGTTAGCCCACTACTCTTTATATATTTGTTATTCTCTTTATCTTGCATGGTGCCACTTGTATTGATGTAATAGTTTAGTTAGTGTTAAAAAGAATAAAAAGGGGAAGGAAGAAAAAACACCAAACATCACAAACTTTTTTTTATAAAGAAGTACTATGATTTCATGCAAATAAAGTAAAGAGGGGGATTACAATCCCAAGCTAAAGAACACCAACCGAGAAAACATTAAACAAGGGCGACTACGGGCCATCCATAATGAAATGAAGCTTCACTGATCCAAGCAACCGATGGTGATATTGGGGAAGAATTTACTCAAGGCTACTCTGGTCTGCAATAATATTGGCCAAATCCTCCTGACGAAGCTCCATCTATTGCTGAATAAAATCCAAGTCTTGTTCCATCTTGAGAAGCACAGCCTCCACCCGAGCAATAGCTTCACGAGCCTCCTGTACCTTCTATTCAGACATCACTAGTTGGGTCTCCAAACTTACGAGCTCCTCCGAAATAGCTACCTACGAGCAATGAGAGCTATGTAGTCGATGATAGAGGGCAAGAAAATCAGTTTTTTTGAAGTCATAAAGCAACTTCACCAACCAAGGCAGTGAGAATCTGTCATTTATGAGCACATTCACTTTCCCCAATAAAGACTTAATTGTATCAGAGCCAAGAGATTCAAGGGGGGTATTGGGGATCTCCTCCAAGACAATAGTGATCCCGAGCAAGAAGCATGCCATCATACCGGGAATAGGCTGAAGACTGCAAGAGGTGAAAGTCAAGGGAAAACGGACCAAGAGTTGCTCAATTAACAAACGGGGACCCTCAGTCAAGATATGGGGGAAATTGGCTAATGTCTGCCTTACAACCAACTCAGGGGCTGCCTTAAGAGTAGCACTAGAAAAATTATGGGCTGGCCTAATTTGGGCGGGTCAAATATGGGTTGGGCCAAATATGGGTTGGGTTAAATGTGGATTGGGCCAAATATAGACGAACCAAATATGGGTTGGGCCAACCCATTATTTTTCTACTAAAGTAAGTATTACAATTCGAGGTATATGTAAAAAAAATCATATTTTACTCACAACTTTTAAAAATGACTATTATATTTTATTCATATCTTTTAAAATTTGGCTCCATATTTGATTCCTTGCTTTCAAATATGTGCTCCATATTTGACTCATAACTTTTAAATATGGGCCCCATATTTAACTCATAGCTTTTAAATATGGGCCACATATTTAGATAACTGGGCTAATATGGATTGTTTTATTATTGGGGCCACATTTTGCCACTACTATTAAGGAGGATGTGCGCTGAAGACACTATCACTCACGGAGGGGAGCCGAGTATGCGAAGCGCTGTCACTTTATTGAACCCTAGAGGCAACCATTGCGGGCACCTCACTAACGTTAGGCGTTGTTACTTAAATCTATATAGCAGGAACCCCGCCCAAGTAGGCCTGTCAATGGGTCAGGTCTGGACCCGGACCCGACCCGAACTTGATCCCTATAATAGGGTCTGAGCATATTTTTTTGGACCCGGGACCCGAATATCCGAAGACCCGTTTATTAAATGGGTAGGGTCTGGATCTTATACAAGACTCGGGTCAGAAGACCTGACCCGAATTGTACATCATTATTTTATATATATATATATATATATATATATATATACATATACTATAAATTTATAAATATATCTTATCAATATAACATGTAAGTAATATATATAAAAATATATATTTATGTATATAATAAATATAAATAATATAAGTTTTATTTATACTAACAATATTCTATAACACATTACAAAATATTTTAATTTAAGACTAAAAAATAAAGAAGGGGGATAATATAAAATAAATGTATATATTTTGCCAGACCCGGACCCGAGACCCGAAGACCCAAACGAATCCGGGTCTGGATCCAATATTGTAGACCCGATGAAGACCTGGACCCGGACCCGAACTCGATGAAGACCCGATTACACGGATCTAGATCTCCCTAAACCCGATCCGAATCCGACCCGTTGACAGGCCTACGCCCAAGGATGCGAATTCAGCTAAAGTCCTCGCTTGTGCAACTTCCTGAGAAATAGCTTCAACCTCCGGCCCACGTGCTACGGGTTGCTCGACCTCTACCTGAGATACAAGAAATTGCTAAGTGAGAAATAAAATAAGAAAATGCATACAAATTGGCTTGCATGTATGAATTTCATGACAATAAGACTTGGCCCACCTGACCCTTAATTATGGAAGATTTTATGCCAATAAGACTTGGCCCGCCTGACCCTCAGTTATGGGAGATTTTGTGCCAATAAGACTTGGACCGCCTAACCCTCGGTTATGAAAGATTTTATGCCAATAAGACTTGGCCTGCCTTTCCCTCGGTTAAGGGAGATTTTATGCCAATAAGACTTGGCCCGCCCGACCCTCGGCTAAGGGAGATTTTATGCCCAATAAGACTTGGCAAAAATAAAAAAAAGAGTTTAAATGCAGGACATATCTAGAAGAAGATAAGTATACATATGGATGCTATTCATCAACAAATTCACGAGTAGCCAATCGAACTATATCTTCTTCTTTAGCCACAACAGGTGCCATCAAAGGGCGTGGTTCTTAGGGGGCAATAACACCCCCCCCCCCCATCATCAGTAACCTCCTCCAGCCTCCTTTCTCCTTGGCCCGTAGCAGCAACGTTGATTGAGGCCCAAAAATGGTAACAACCTGGTTATAAGAGGGAGTGGGGGCTAACGGAGCAACAGGCTCGGGTAAAGATACATACGAAGCACAGTGGAGAGCAAGTTAGAACATAAAGCCAAAAGGAACAAAACGAATTTAGAACATCAAGAGAACAAGCCTATAACGAGAAGAGAACTAACAACAATGGGAGATTTAGGAACAACTTCAATAATCCTTTCAGCTGGCATACCTGCCTTAAGACTAGCCTTCTTGAGCAATAAAGTAGGATCAGGTGAATAGTCGCTACTTGATTCCGTTGAAGTATTAGAAATAACTGTCCCTAGGAAATTGAAGGTTACTTGCGAAGTAGTAGGGGTAGCTATCTCCTACGAAATAACTTCCTTCGAGGCAGGTAAGGCCGTTCCATGCTTCTCGAACAGACTGCTCTCCTCAACATCATCGCATGAACCACCTCATGCATCAACCTGGAAAAGGGGGAGAGTTAGAACAAAATAGAGTCACCATCACAAGGTAAAAGAGGAAAAGTTAGGGATTTAGAAGAATGATGAAAATTATACATCTTCTTCTTCCAATACATCCTCTAAAGCTTCATAATCTTGAGGAGGCGAGGCAATCTTAGAAGGGGAAACCATTCTCCTCAACTTGCATCGTCGGACCAATGCAGTGTCCTCCCCTTCCTCTTATTTCTACTATTCATCTGTTTCCTTTCTTCCTTCCTCACCATCATCATCATCATAACTAGCTCCTACATGCTTCTCAGGCATCTCATCCTTGTTTGATTCGTCCGATTCCTCAACTACAAGCTTAAGAGGGCTAATTGCCTTCCTATTTTTACTACATTCGACGGGATAAGGAACGTATTAGAAACCACGAGAAGCTATCTCAGCTGACATAAAAGCCCTATCTTTTTTGCTAAATTTATCCCAAGTCTGTCGAAGCTGATCAAATATTAGACTAACTTCCTGGGCGACTTTGAGGTCAGGAGTACGGGCCATTGGAACTTGCTGGACAGTTTTAAGCTTCTTCCTTGGGGATTTTTTGGTGGCCATCATAGTTTATCCAAATGAAGCAACGCGTAAAGTATCACTTCCTTCAACTGGCCTCGAAGGACCAGGGACAATATTAGCTACCTCGATTGGAAGGGAAGATTGTGACGCTTTCTTCTTCCTTGACCAGGGCTTGGTCCATTGGAGCTATCGAAGGCATCTCGGAAGGAACAGACTTATTGACAGTACTCATAGGGAATATCGAGTTGAAGGTGGTATAATTTCTTAAACCCAACTCCGTGGGAGGGTGTCTCTCAACCTCAGGATATCGAGGTTCCTTCAAAACGTTACTTTGAAAATGAACAAGCTGGTTTTGCCAGAACACTGTAATGTATATTTCCGACCTACTTCCTCGATCTTCTTTACTCAAAATAACAGGATTGGTCGAGTAACTAGCATAGAAACTTACTACAACTGAAGTTAGATAATTTTCATAAGTAAAGGAAAAGTTCGCTGGCTTCTCATGGGGTAAAGTGGCTCAGTAAAGGGGTTCCTTGATCATAACCAAATTGAAGGTCTACAAGATGGGGGCTATAAACGGAATAGAAATAAGACCATTCATTAAACAAAATAGAAATAAGAATGGATCAACAAAAGGGGGATATTATTCGAGGGAAAGTTCCTCGCAAGAGCTTCATCAAGGGGAGCAATGGGGCGTTCCTCCTCAGCAAAAAAATCATTTATGAAAAATTGGTCCACCCCAACATAGGGGCAAGGTAAGAACCTTTCGGCTCTATCTATCAAAGTAATAAGAGGATTCTTGACACTTTTGTGATTCCATCAACAAATCTAGAGGATCTTAACGGCCTGAGAACTGGGGTAATGGCCTGCCGGTGCATAGTCTGGGAAGTGGGCATAAAGGAAAGTTGTTAAAAGGATATGATTTTCATAGTTGGAGACATCAAACATGTCTATGCTCATCACAGAATCTATCACCACACGATCTAGCTAGGTACATAATAAACCAAGAACGATAACCATAAGAGGGACCTTCACGCCACTCGTCATTCGAACAACCATGTTTATTAAATCCTTTCGGAAGAAATCATGGGGCTTGCCCAGAAGGTAGATTTTTTATAGCATTACCCAGATATATCGAGCCAAATCGATCTGGGAGTCAAATCCCTTCCCACCATGGGTTGTTCAAACATTTTCTTTCCCTGGGAATTCTCCTTGGCCGCATCGCGGGCCTTAATCACAACTTTGTCTTCGATGAAGTGGAAGTACCTAATCACTTCGAAGTAGGTGCACTTGTTGTAAGTAACTATACAATCCTTCACCACTGCTTCCAGTTCAACCGTCAAGGCCTTTTCTTAGCTGGAGACCGCCTTCCAACCCCAGAAGCTCACAAACATCTTCCAAGGTGATAATGAACTCACCCCAAGAGGTCCAAAAGGTATATGACCTATGACTCCAATGAGAAATAATCAGTTGGAGGGCGGTGTTGTTTTTAGCGAGAGTAAGATCACCCAGCCAGAAGGAACAGTATAAATCAACAAGAGCAAGTTGGACAGAATACTTGGAGTGGATATATTCGGTCTAAGGACCTAATCCCTATCAGGAACTCGAGGAAACTTCAAACTCTATTTTAGAGAAGGGAAAATCACCACGCTCAATGCAAAAGCTGGTGAGAGTGGCGGTAGGAATATAGGCAAAATCTTTAGCATCCTTACCCTCCTCCATTGGAAAATTGGGATTTTCAGTTGGCTCTAACTTATTGGAAAATCTCTCCGCAATTTTCCAGAAATGATCAGACTCGCTGAAATAGGGAGCGCAACGATAACGCGCCCACTGGTTTTTCCACGCTTGGGTTTCGAGAGAAGCAGTCCTAGATGAGTGGGTTCTTTTGTTGATGGGTGCCATGGAATCTTAAAGGAATAAAGTTAAAAAGAATGAAGGGAATGAAGAAGGCAAGCTCTCATAAAGGATCAACACAAGAGAACGAAAACCCAAAGATGAGTGTTTGAAATGAGGATACCCCTTTTTATAGAGGGCAACACGGACCCCAATAGGTGGCAAAAGGCGACGCTTAGAAAAGCGTAGTAATGGACAGGTTAGCTTGTGTGTTTGTCAAGCACGCCCGACTGCAGAAGACCAAAGGTTGCAATAATGACGTTTTGGGAGACAAACGCACGAATGAGTAATGTGGGTAACACGCGCGCACCTTGGTACTGCCACGTGTCACATATAGAAGTACAAACGATAATCTCATTTAATGAGGCATGCTTGGGGTCTTTTTGTCATAGGGAATGAAGAGTTTAGGGTGAAATTTAAATAAACCTCTTCACTTTCCCCAAGGCGTCTTCCACAAGTAGTTATTAAGACTCACAAAAGGAAGAGATATTATTTCAAGTATGACATGATATTCATTGAACCGATGAGGCGGTTTGAAAGATAGAGGAGAGTATAACTCTTTAATTACTAACAATTTGTTATCCCTTATATATCAAGTGCCCAGATATTATTGAAAACTTGTTGCAGGAAAGGATTGAAGACCAACAAAGGGTTTTGTACAGATATTTCTTCATGTAATAAATTAATATCTCTACGAAAAGGCAAATATAGGGGTGAGTCCCCGCCAAAGAGTGATTAACTTAGTTAATCTGATTGATCAGCAGATGAAGAAGGAGGATGAAGGTCACCCGAGTAAGCTACCTCGAAGATTATCCGTATAGGTAGCTCAAAGGACCTACCTCGAAGATTCTCCCACGGCCTGGCTCGAATGATCCAATTCGTAGATCAAAGTCACTAGAGTGACGATAGTTTGTAATAAGAAATATAATGAATTGTATCATGTACTTTATCTTATGATTATATGTTGAGCGATGTTGTTTGGTACCCACGAGGGACCATGCCTGGCAGGGTATGGGAGAGCTAACATGATTTATTGAACAACATCCTCTTGGGAAACCCGCAGAGACATGGTTTGGAGGATTGGGAGCAAGGGAATTATGGGAATACAACTACCAACCCTCTTGGCACACGTAGGCAAAACTTCACTTAGTACATATGGTTTCTCGAGCCACTACAGTCGAGCTACCTCAACTCCTACCTGTTCGAAGGAACTACCTCGAGGTACCTCAATCTTGCATCCTTGATCTTAAGATAGTTCTTATCCAACAAACATAAAACTAAACACTCGAGCTACCTACCAGCCGAGCAACCTTAAAGCAGACGCTATCCCGCCGGACTGATGGGACCGTACACCTAATAGAGTCACTGTTTATCCACTTTCTGACTTCATAACATCTGAAATTTAGGGACTTAAAGTTACGGTACTCAAGTGAGTTTATTCTTGGGACGACAAGTCTAGTTCATCAAACCTGACCCTTTAGTCGTCCTAAGGTAAACTCCAAGCTGCCATGTCACGTCCCTCATTAATTCCCACCATACTTCCAGCCAATGAAACAGTTTCTCGCTAAATTATGAGATCCCATGCATTTAATGCAATATCTTATACATTAATGGGAGGTACTTGTGTATTTAATACGATCGATCATATTGAATGCGGACAAGTTTACTCGAGTAACTCGCCCTTCATATAAATAGACCATACAAAAAGTTTAACAAAAAAAGGGCATTCTAAACCTAGAATTGCTGCCCGACTTTTCCCATACACGAGAGCTATTGTGAGAACATGACTTCCCACATTCATTGAGTACCTATATCATTAAGCATTAACCGAGCTTGAAGTTCTTTCCTTACCTTTATTGCGCCTAGATGGCTTACTCCTTATCCCTCCGACCACGCTACCTGCTGGTCCCATATATTTATTATACTTGTTGTGTATTTATTGTGCCAACATATCATTTAATACAAGTCTGAATATTGAATCCATTTGCCTCTTATTCACATGTGTTCACTATTAACATTTAATATTATACGGTGTTAATCCCGATCTTGATAAGGGGTTACTCCTCACTTGATAATAGTTGTATTCCAAGAACCCACATCTTACAAACATCGTTAAGTAACCCTGTCAAGAGGAAGCATGTACTATATGATTTGGTGACGTCAGCAGTGCACTCACATGGGAGAGATATGAAAATATTCTCCCCTTGTGCACATAACTAACTTTATGCGTATTCTCTCACTAGTATGTAAAGTGTGTACCTGGCTAATCTATAAAGATATGACACCTGTCTCTCTATTTTTATCTCTCTTTCAACAGCCTATATATAACACACACACACTCCCAGATGAAAGGGATCCGAGAATTTTTTTCATACCGTTATGCTGTCAAACTCTAGAGAGAACTTACAATCTCATATATTAAATTTATTCATGACTTTTAACCAGTAATCAATATACCAAACACCTGCACCTCTGTTATTAGATTATAATTTGTAGAGTTTAGCTAAGATAAACCAGTATACATGTTTTAAGCGATAACATCCATATTCATTGTCTTCATTGCCTCATCGAGCTAATCATTATTGTAATCATCTTCATTGAGGATTTCGTTTATAGTATTGTAAGGCGAGGAAGCCATTTTTCTTCAATTGTGACAAATATTGAGAGATAGGGAAAGAGGGGGGGGGGGGGGGGGGGAGGGGGAGGGGGAGAAAGATAATACTAGGTTGAGTGAATGTGGGGGTAAATATTGGGTGTATATATACAAAATCTAATTCTTGCCATTGGAAAGTGGTAGTTGAGATGATACTTACCCGGGCGACAAGTGCTCAGTCGCCCAAACCCTCAGGCGACAGGGGCTTTGTTGCCATAGTAATTTACTTAGTGAAACCTCTTGAGTTTCTACTAGTTGCAAAATAGATTTGATTCAAGATGTATATACGTGGCCGAAAATTATTTAGATACTTAGAGTTGGACTTAAAACGAGCATCCACATGCCTCAGTTTATACGTATGTAGTGGAAACGTTGATCCTATGAATATATGTTGGATACCAATGAAATAAATTTGTAAATATTTAAGGAATAGTAGTATTTTATGTGAAAGAATCATATTAGTGTCCACAATTTTTTTAAAGTTTAGGTGTTCGTTTATAAGAAAATATGTATTTATGAGTTCTTTGTTAATTTTTTTTATATCATATCATGTGGTGTCCGGACCAACTTTAAGCGCATCTCGACTAATTTACGTTGTGTTTCGTGGCTTCTGCTGGCCAAACATTATTTTGATAGTGCCGAAAATTGAACTTGGTTGTTTCAGTGACAACCTCATACCACTAGATCAAGAGGTTTGGTTAATTTTTTATTAATTAAATTCAAAAAGTATTTGTTTGTAATATATGAGAGCCCAAAAGAAAACCAAAGGAAAGACAAGAAAGAAACCCACGAAGTTGATTAATTAGTACTACAATTCGTGAAAGCATTTACTACATATAGCTATTATGGGAATATTAGCTGAATATTTTGGCCAAATTGTTTGTAGACGATCAAGATAAATTAGAGGGAGACAAAGGATATTAAAAAGAATTAAGCAAATGGGAAGGAGTGAAGGGTGGGAAATTATAGCAAAGTAGACCGCATGATTGCAAGCAAACGGGCGTGGTCGCTTTATAAGAAGAAGAAAGCCGCTTTTATCACATGGGCAATGGCAAACCCCCCTTTTGTGGACTCGAGAATCCATCTCTCTACCAAAACCCCAAAAGTCTTCTTCACATGGACTTGGTGTATTGGAGACATATGAACATTTGAGAAGCTCCTTTGGGAGTTGTTTGATCATGTGCCTTTGGAAACAGCATTTCTTGTTACTTTTATGCTTCAAAAAAATTTTGCAACCATTTTTCTTTAGCAGAAGGAATTATATCTCTTATAGGCTTTCTATTTGTTATTTAGTTTCCTCATTGAGATTCTCTCTACCTATCAGTACAGCCAATGTCAGCCTTATCTTTATCCTTTCCTCTCTTTAACAATTTGGTAATAAATCATTGTCTTACTTACCTAGGGAAGTTTTTTGGGGGCTTCAATAAGTGAATTTTTTAAAAATACATCTATTATTAATTGATCTATTTCAAATAAATCACAGGGGAGTGACAATGTAATGTAAGTTTAATACGAAGTCATGACAGGGTGCAATTCACTTCACATGCGGAAGAAGTATGATATTCACACGTTTTTCTAGATAATTTTAGAAACTATACAAGTTAAACATGATTGTGATATAGAAATAAATATCATGTGGGGAGGGTACCACGTGTTGCGTGCTCAACATAAATGAGATACGTATAATATATGTGTCATATTTTATGTTGAGCACGCACATGTGATTCCTCCACATAAACTACTATTTTCCATTTTTGATATATTCATAGTTGTTGACCTATTTTAATGATTTAACGGTTCACCTTAACTGTAATTTGTTGGAGCATAAAAAACAAATGATCACTACTACTTTCAACAAATCATATTCGAGGATTATATTATTTAAAATGAGTTAACGTTTCTCAACTTTGATGCAACCTAGGAAGTTTAGGATTAAGTGAAACTATTAACTCTAAATTCAGACATGGGGCGCTCCACTCATTGTAACTTTCATTGGAATGCTTTTTAGTGTGTGTGTAAACAATTTATATTGTCCATGGAACCATCCCTAATGAATTTAGCTACATAACTTTAAAAAAACAAAATCAAGAAACTCGAATATATCTTGATAATAGTACCATAATTTTTATAATTTTCAGTAATTTTCCACGGGGAGAATCATCATATATACTACATTGCTTATTTCAAGATAGGGGTGACAAATTGGCACACGACTCTATAATACATCACTACTCGCATGACTTTTTAGTAGGTTTGGATCAAGCATTAACGAATACGGGTGTTTAATGGGTGAACCCGCTAAACACGGTAATTTAACGAATTAGGTTTGGGTTTAGTCATTTAGTATAAATACACGACCCGACTCGTTAACGCATGACTTGAACACGACCCAAACACGATACGAACCTGATAAGACATGACACGATACACATAAAAGGCTTAATGAGTCGGGTTTGAGTAGATATGATTTTAACACGAACTCGATTAAACCCGAGGCCTATTGCCACCCCTAATTCAAGAGTTGACAAAAGTAGAAAACGTTCTACGAGATTGTACTACACGTTACTTTGGATCAATTTTACACCAATTTTGATCGATTTTGTTGGAAATAGTGATGTATGGCTCATATGCTAGATGGTCGATCACTTACTTGACATAGTGCGAACGTACCGAATGTCTCGATGAGCATACTTTATGCTTGTAAAACATGTAGATATATCATATACTTATGGAATACGATGTGCAGGTGTTCAACGATCTATTCTAATTTATATATGTAAATGCCAACTCCTTTATTAGTGGGGTCAAATAGCATTTTGCTAAATATCAATCCGTTTTAGAGAGTGGCTACTCCCACTACTTTATAAGTTTCCCCCACTCCATTTTTATGTTGAAAGATCCTAATACCCTCAAAACCTACCTTATTTCATTAATCCAAAATACACCCAAGTCTTTTTCACTCATCTGTCCTTTCTTCTAGTCTAAGGTTGTATTTGTTTTTTGATTTGAATCTGAAGTCTGAATCTGAAATCTAAAGTCTAAATATGAAAAATACGTTTGTTTTTATGTCTGAATGGACCTCTGAATGAATGTATTTAGATTGATTCAGATTTCAGATTCAGACGTCAAAAATTCATTTACCTCTTAATCATTTAGAGGCAAAAATAGCCGTTAACCTCTTAATCATTTAAAAAAAACACAATTTTGTACCTCCTAAGTTTGAATGCTTCAGATTCAGATTTAAGAAATAAAAACAAACAACACATAAGAATAAAATGACATGAACACACATTTATACTTAAAACTCATACCACAAAACTAAAAAGTTACCACTTTCTTATCCTAACAATAACAAATTTCATACATAACAAATGAAGACTGTATTTTTATACACTTTGAATTAGATTGATCTTTTCTCAAAACCCTCTTTATTAAATTATAATTCAAAATATAAAAAATAAAAAAAAATTATTTTTCACAATAAAACGCACCCTTAATTTTTCATCGCTCCATTATCTCACTCTCCCCAAATTGTATAGATAAAGGCATGCTTTTTGAATTTGAATATGTCATCCGGAGTGATCATTCATCATTGATTATCTATCTTTAATTTAATCTCACGATGATGAAGCATGATGAGTTTGTTACTGAAATATTAGAGCAAAATCCATATTCTATCATTATTAAAAAACAGCACTCTTCTCTTCAGGCGTCAAAGAAAGCTTAGCTAGCATATTTTGTTATGGTGCAGTGCAACATAGTCATGAGGCTTGTCTGATGGACACGTCATCAACAGATCATCCCTCCTTGTGGGACCACAAACATTCCCTTGTCACTTTTGTCCCCTTGACTACAGGTCGTCCAGTGCACTCTCCCTCACTAAATCTATCAATTTCTAATTTTCAACATTCATTTTGATTGTGTTTATTCTATCAGTCATATCAGCTTCTTCTTCATTGCATTGTATATAATGTTGGTCAGATTCCACTTTCACAAAGATTTTATGCAGGTCCACGCGTCGGCTCCTACCTGTGGGTAATTTAAAATATATATACGTACAAATAATTTTAACAAATGCATGTAATTTTTAACACATCGTGACGACCCCACATACTTTTAAAGAGGACTTGGTCTGGTTAACGCAAAATTACACTTGAGGCAATATTAATTTTCATTTTTCTTTTTATTTAATAATATGCTAGAGTTAAATATCTTTAGGCGTCCAAACAAATATATGTGAAATACGAATTTGACACGTAATACAAGTTTTGACAATACACGTGATATATATATATATATATATATATATATATATATATATATATAGAGAGAGAGAGAGAGAGAGAGAGAGAGAGAGAGAGAGAGAGAGAGAGACTATTGTACATATCAAACGGTGCATACCGTTGATGCGGATCCATTTTATAAATGATTTTTAGTTTAGTTTTTTTATGTGCTATTTAAACATTTCGGGGGAGCCATATAAAAAAATTTAGGTAAAAAAACTTTTTTTTGCTATTTTTAAAAAATCGGTCAAACTTTTGCAACTTTTAAAGTACTTTAAAAGCTGTGAAATTTTGACCGATTTTTTAAAAATAGCAAAAAACGTTATTTTGAGTTGATTTTTTTTATATGGATCTATTGAAATGTTTAAACATCATATAAAAAAATTCAGTCAAAAAATATTTTTTTTACTATTTTAAAAAAATGGTATGCACTGTTGGTATGTACAGGAGACTCTCACTATATATATATACTAGGTGTAAACCCGCGCGATGCGCGGGATAAACAGTTATGATAGTTATTTAGCACTTAAAGTGCTTACTTTGTGTCATCTATATTCTTCTCTTTGTAGTAATAAATAATAAGAACCAACATTTTGTAGCATTATATAATATTGTAATTCTGACAAAAATTGTATGTATTATAACATTTATTACTTTCCAAAAAAAGACAAATTCTCCAAGGTTTCATTGAGAGCCAAAATTTATTAGAATCTTACGGTTCATATAATTAAAATAAGAAAGTCGATCTTATTACTATATCAACAAATTATCTTAAAAAAATCAAATTTTAAACTCACAATCAAAAAACAACACCCCAAATCCATCCAAAGATCCATCACACACCACAAAACGCCATACACATCAACCACACCCCATAATCACAAACTCAGTACCCACAAAAACCATAGCCAACACAAAGAGAAACCAAACATTAATAATCAAATTTGAGAGGTTTGTGCCCATATAAGAAGTATTTAAATAGTTTTTAGTAAAAAGAAGTATTTAAATAGAGAGAGAGAGAAGATGAAATGGATTAAATCATCCGAAGAGGCAAACAAAAACACGACCCGAAAGGGCCACCTGATTGCTTAAAAATAAATAAGTATTTAAAGAGATAAGAGAAAGAAGTTGAAATGGATCATTCAACGGATTAAAGCATCATAAGGGACAAAACAAAAGAGCTACATAGATAAAGAAGTTAATGCTCCTAATTGGTTGAATTTCATGGTTAATAGTTTTTATTTTTATTAAAGAAAAAACTTTTTTTATAAAACAGTTAAAAAATATTTTTTTTAAATAAAAAACTATTTTTATTTAAAAATATTGTACTTAATATGTAAAAACAATAAAATAAATATGTACACATGGTGTAAAATACTGTACGTAATTTAAAAAATACTTCATGCAAGTTATTTTAAAAAATATTGTACGTGATTTATAAAAAAAAAATACAAAAGATATTTTGATATAATATTGTAATTTCACCCCTTAATATAGCATTTTACCACCTTATGAGAAAACAAAAGATATTCATATTAGACTTTGCCCCTTCAACTAAAAATTCTGAATCCGTTCCTAGTTTCCAGGCTCCCAAATTTCACCCCAACCCACTCGAAATTTTTTTTATGTCTCAAACGACATCAAGTGTTGATGTCGTCCAATGAGATTTACTCCCACCAAGTGATTTCTCTCGCTCCAATTAATGTGGAACCAATAACGACTTTATACTTTAATTTTTCACTCATGAATAGTGCAACATAATTAACTTGGTGAGTGAGTAATTGTTTAACCATTTTGACTAAACCTGTTATGGGAGGGGTAATGTTCACACCTCTTTTAATAAATGTCTTGTTTTGCATTTTATAGTAGTAAGAGATTTCAAGTTAAAAATACTCTAATTTTTCATCATCCTTTTTCATTAATTACCCAACTTTATTAGTAATGTATTTGTACAGTGTTTTTTTGCCGTTTATGTACCTAATTAAAAAAAATATCTAATTACGAACATAAAATACAATGTTGTAAACTGTTTAACTATTAAAAAAAATTGTAATATTTTTTTAATAAAAGACTTGTATTAAAAATTGTTTCTTTTATAAAAAAAGTACCTTTTTAATATAAAAAATGTGTTTTTATAAAAAAAAACTGTTTTTTAAAAGCAAAAAATGTTTTCTACAAACTATCTTTTTTATATAAAAAAATTACAATTTATTTTCCTAAAAATGTTTTCTTCCCAAAAAACCAACAAATGTTTTCTTCCAAAAAAGCAAAAATGTTTTGACTAAGCCTTTATATAAATTATTTATATTTATTTTCTTTTCCCAACTATCATTCTCTCGTTCTCTCGTGGAAGTAAATCTCATTAGACGACATCAACACTTGATGTCGTTTGAGTCATCAAAAAATTTTCCAACCCACCCCGTTAGACGACATCAAAATTTTTTCCAACCCACCCCAAAATAAAGTCGGTCTCCCCCAAGCAAGCATTTGGAGATCAACACTTATTGATTGAGTAGCATGTCAATTGTTGTTGCCAAAAATTGCTTTACTAATAATTCAACAGTGCCCAGTGTGACTATTAGATCACATAATTGGGTAGAATCCAGTGGTTGGCAAAATGTGGTTCAAATAATAAAATAACATATATTAGTTCACTCATCTAAATATGGAGCACATATTTAAAAGTTATGAGTTAAATATTGGCCCCATATTTAAAAGTTATGAGTTAATTATGGAGCCAATATTTCAAAGCTATGAGTTAAATATGCGCCCATATTTGAAAGTTAGAAATCAAATATAGAGCCCAATTTTAAAAGATACAATTCAAATATAATACCCATTTTTAAAAGTTATGAGCAAAATATGAGTTTTTACATATACCTCGAATTGTAATACTTACTTTAGTAGAAAAACAATGAGTTGGCCCAACCCATATTTGGTCCGTCCATATTTGGCTCGGCCCACATTTAATCCAACCCATATTTAATTCAATCCACATTTAACCCGACCCACATTTAACCCGCCTAAATTAGGCCCAGCCCATAATTTTGCCCACGCTAATAGAATCCCATCAGTTTCCTACCAACCAAATGTAAAGTAATTAAAATACACACACATGGTTGTTTGTGATAGATTATGAACTCTTCATCCTGTTGATGTTCAGTAGATCCCCAATCAGATTTCAATCAAATAATTCAACCCAAATCCAATTAACTATGTTACAGTTCCTAATTCAGTTCATATCCCAGAATTATAAAACATCAAAATTTACACAGAGAACCAACCCATAACCGATCTCTGATATGGTCTCTCTCTCTCTCTCTCTTGTAAGCCAAGACCCAACAATGATTTACGGAAGAAGAAAACGTAATAGAAAGCGAAATGACCTTTACTAAATATGAAATTGAGTCAACGGAGCAAAACATATCACTGCACTTAAATTGGAACATGCAAATACTTTGTGTATAGAATAATTTAAAAATGAGTTCCAACTCAATATTGAATTTATCTATGAACATCATATTCAACCCCAAAGAAATTCAGTATTTCCTTTTATCTAATTAATTGTGTGAAAAAATTTCCCATATAATAGATCTTGTACGGATAGACATCAGATACTGTACATAATACCCACCTATAGTAACCACTTCAACCTCTTGGGTATTGAGAACGCCATCCCCCGTTTTCACAAAGTTATAAAAAGGGGAACCCGCTTACGATTCAATGGAGCAAGGCCAATAATGGTGTCTGTGATCCACCTTTTGGAGCGCTACAAAAATTCATATCTCAAGTTTCTTTAAGAAAGACAACTGTACGAGGAAGCAATACAACACCTACCTTTTGGAGAGTTGATCGATTATATTAATGAAGAGAAAAATTGCACTGTGATTTCTCCTTCCTCGAATAAGTTACCCTATGGAATTCATCAAACCCAGGGCAGGTGGTGAATGTTCTCCACACTTTTAAACCCATTTTTGGTAGCCGGACCATACTTAAAGTGGTGATTAGTGGATAGGAGGCGCATCTCCAAATAAATATGGGAAGAACTTTACAACTTCCATTGTAGGCAATGACGGATGTGGGATGTGGGATGTGGGATGAATTTGAGTGAACCTGGATTCGAGTGAAGTGAACGAACGGATGGGATGTGAGATGTCGGAGATGTAAGAGCTGGAAGGGGTGAATGAGAAACTTTTACCTTCCCCAAAAGCGTCGTTTATCTAAATTAAGAGAGAGAGACGGAGTAAACATGCAACAAATATTAGGTGCCACGTGGATAGTCTAATTGCAAAGAATAATAAATGCCTTGTTTTGCATTTTATAGTAGTAAGAGATATATACATAAAGGATCTCATGGATACCCAGTTTGCATACCTTCTGTGCGGACCATTTTTTTAAAATAGTAAAAAAAATATTTTTGGGTTGATTTTTTTTTTATGGGTTTTAAACATTTCAGTAGGACCATGAAAAAGAATCAGATCAAAATGAATTGTTTTGCTATTTTAAAAAAAATCGGTCAAACTTTGTCAGTTTTTAAGTTGTTAAAAACTGACAAAGTTTGATCAATTTTTTTAAAATAGCAAAAAAAATCATTTTGAGTTGAATTTTTTTATGGGCCTACTGAAATGTTTAAAACCCATAAAAAAAATTAGTTAAAAAAATATATTTTTTTACTATTTTATCAAAAATGGTCCGCGCCAGCGGTATGCAAACTGGAGTATGCATGAGAAATGCTCTCTCTCTCTCTCCCTCTCTCTCTCTCTCTCTCTCTCTCTCTCTCTCACCGTGTATATATATATATACAGAGAGAGGTTCACAAGTGAACTTAAAAATTAAACTTTTTAATGAACCTTAAAAAATACATCTAACAACCCATTAATTTTAATTCATATGTTGTAATTGGTCCGCGTCAGCGGTATCGGACACGCTTGTTTTTTAATACACACACCTATCCCTAATCCTCTCCCCCCCCCCCCTAACCCCCACCGACCCTAGCAATTATGCCAACAGTCCAAAACCCAGCAGCTTCAGCTCTTCTTAGCCAAACCCATCAGTAAATCGTCCAACCCTTGCTGATCCAATACCCACTTCAGCGCTTGTGAACCTCTCTCTCTCTCTATCTCTCTCTCCTATAAGGATTCCTTATGGTGCAGACCCCAGTACATACTTTTTTTTTTTAAATAGTAAAGCAATAAATTTTTTGATGAAACTTCAAGGATATGATCTCCACGGTGAGAAGATCATCTTTAATTTTTTTCATCAAAAAATTAAATAAAAAAAACGTTGAGATGAGGTGATATGTAAAAAAATAGTATAAATATGTATTTTCGACCGTCGAAATGTTGGGGATCACCTCACCAACTTTTTGATTGAATTTTTTGATGAAACTTCATGTATATGATCTCGACAATGAGAAGATCATATCCATGAAGTTTCATCAAAAAATTCAATCAATAAAGTGGTTGGCGCCGACCCAACATTTCAATGGTTGAAAATGAATATTTATACCCTTTTTTTTTACATATCATCTAATCTCAACGTTTTTTTTATTGAATATTTTGATGAAAAAAATTAGAGATGATCTTCCAATCATGGACATTAGATCCATGAAGTTTCATCAAAAATTTATTTTTTTACTATTTTAAAAAAATGGTATGTACCAGAGTGTGCACTATAAGGAGTCCTTACATGAGACTTTCCCTATATATATATATATATATATATATATATATATATAGATATATAGAGAGGCAGGCTCCTGTGCACACTAAGTTTGCACATCATTTTTTTAAAATAGTAAAAAAAATATTTTTGAGTTGATTTTTTTTATGTGATATCTAAACATTTCAACGAACTCATGTAAAAAAAATCAGCCCAAAATAACCTTTTTTGCTATTTTTCAAAAATTGGTCAAACTTTCGCATCTTTTAAGCACTTTAAAAGCTGCAAAGTTTGACCGATTTTTTAAAAATAGCAAAAAACGTTTTTTTGGGCTGATTTTTTTTTTACGTGGGTTCGTTGAAATGTTTAGATATCACATAAAAAAAAATCAACTCATAAATATTCTTTTTAGTCCTTTAAAAAAATTGGTGTGCGCCAGCTCTGTGCAAACTTAGTGTGCACAGGAGCTTGCCCCTCTCTCTCTCTCTCTCTCTCTCTCTCTCTATATATATATATATATATATATATATATATATATATATATATAGGGAAAGGATCAAGTGTGGTCCCTGAATGAGGTCATTTTTTACAATAGTCACAAAATATTTTTAGGATGATTTTTTATGATTTTTAAACATTTCAGTAGAACCATAAAAAAAATCAACTCAAAATTATTTTTTTTGACATTTTTAAAAAATCGGTCAAACTGTCTCAGTTTTTAAGCGGTTAAAACTGACAAAGTTTGACCGATTTTTTTAAAATAGTAAAAAAAATCATTTTAAGTTGATTTGTTTTATATGGCATTACTGAAATGTTTAAAAACCATTAAAAAATCAGTCGAAAAATATTTTTTTTACTATTGTAAAAAAATGAACCTCATTCAGGGACCTCAAACTGGGGGACCTCATGAGATCCTCTCTCTCTCTCTCTCTCTCTATATATATATATATATATATAATAAAGTATAAAACTTATGTATGCCATAAGATTAAAAGATGATATCATCTATACGAGTTATTCTTGCACTTCCTATATTGTCCTTGAAAATTTTGATTCCCCTTTTTTTTAGACACTCTAATTTATTTTTTCCTTTCTCTAAAATTCAAAAACAAGGGTACAATCGTATTTTCTTCAATATTGCACATACCCCCACTCTCTTTCTCTCTCCCTCTTTCAAACCCTCTTTCATTTTCTCTCGAAACACAAACCCTCTCTCTCTTCAGTATCCTCTCTCTCTCACGGTTTCAAATTTCAAACTCGATAGTAAGTTTGTTCTTAGATTTTCTCTTTCATTTTTTCTACTCCCATGCTAATGTGGGATTCCAGTTTGATACCTTTTAAAAGAGGTTTTAATTTTTGGTCCTCAATTTTTTGGTTTTCAGATTTGGACCCCTTGAATAGGCTGTCTCTAGTGTTGTGGTGAGTTTACTTGAATTTTCATGTTTTTTTTTTATCTTAATCTTTTTTATTTATTATGCATACTCTATAAGATGAACTGTGCAGACAACCTTAAATGAGAGAGAATGAAGAGATTCATTCTTTTTTTAGGAGTATGTTCACTTTATTTAAATAAGCTTGCTTAGTTTATCATACAAGGTGTTGAAATTTTATATTTTTTTATTACATTGTAGGTGTTTGATAAAATGTCCAAATTCAACATTCGAAGGAATAACGTTTGAAGGCATGTATATTCCATTTTTACGCATCTGTATTTTGAATGTTGTTACTCTCATATATAAAACTAAGTGAAGTAGTCAAGATTTCCTTCTTTGTAGGCATGTATATTCCATTTTGGATAGGTCACATTTACACAATATAGTCTCATAATTGGTTCCATTACATTCAAGTGATCTTCACACAATAATTGTTGATACAAAAATTAGTCAGCTGACGTGGACCAATTATATGAAGACACGTATCATCTTACGTGGAAAAAATATATGTTCATCGAGCTACTCAGCTTACCGAGCTACTCTACTTGACTAGCTACTCAACGTACCAAGCATCTGGTCAAGAAGACCAAGCGACAATTACAGATTCAATGAACATCAGATTCAATGAACATTATTATTATGTACAGATGTATATGTCTATTAAATAACGACACATTTTATGTTCATATATACAGCCCCAAGGGCTATAAATACATTGTAATCCCCTCCATAACGGGGTAATTGATCACTTGTGATCATCATCAAGATTAAGGAAAAATACCCAGCAATACAAACAGTGGACGTAGGACATTTTCATAAGGCGGAACCACTTTGAAAATTCTGTCTTATTTATTTATTTATATTTACCTGTGAATAATTAATTAGATCAAGTCTAGTTTTTTACATCAACAGATTGACGTCGTCTGTGGGAAACGACTATACGTAGTGTTTTTCACTAAAAAATTCATCATACATAGCTGAGATCCCAGAATCTAGCAATAGGAACAATGACAGAGTTCCTCCCAATCAGTCCACTCCTGCAACTGTCAATGAACTCACTAGAATAGTGGCTAGCTTGGCCAGGGTACAGACGGCTATGCAGGACACCATGCGACAACTCATTCAAACTGTTCAAAATGTAACTCATGCCCAGTCAGGCCAGCGAAGCGTTCATAGAAATACTCACCTGCCGTCTTCCAGATCCAGACGTACTCTGTTTACCCATATTTCCTTAACCAGGCATATAGAATCACGTCATACTGAGAGGTCCAGCGATCCTTCCTATCATCCTGGTAGGACATCACCCATAATAGTCATGGACTCTCAAGAAAATATTACCTTAACTCCTGAACGAATAAGCCCTTTGGAGAGGTTGAGTAGAGTCTCCCCCTTTGACTGTTTGGGACCTAGGAGGAATATAAACCCTCCCCGAATTGAGTCGAGAAATTCTCAACGACCAAATGACCTAAGGGAAGCTTCTGCCCAATCACACCTTACAGCCCGTATAGAAAGATTCCAAGAGGAGAATTCAGTGTGATCAGTTGCTCGGGCGAATAGATCAGAGGCTGGAAATGATGCATGGAAGGGATCCATTCAAAAGTTGGAAGACAGGTTAGGAGAAATGGCTAAGGCTAAAAACCCTCTCCAGAGAACCTTTATTAAAGGATCCCCATTCATACATGCAATTGTGGACTTTCCCACGCCCTCAAAGTTCAAGTATCCCGTTGTTACACCGAAATACGATGGGAAGACTAATCCTGTTCTTCATATAGAGCAATACAAAGTTACCGCAGACATTTATACGGTCCCAGATGAGATGAGGTGCAGGGGTTTCTCAGGAACCAACCCTGGATCCGCTCAAATATGGTATAACAGTCTTCCTCGGGGGTAGATCGCAACCTTCCATCAACTGGCAGAGCTATTCATAGGAAATTTCTGTTTTGGTGCTAAGCCAGTCAAGAGGGTAGCACATCTTTTGAGTGTAAGACAAAAGGCGGGGGAAAGCATGAGGGATTACATTACTCATTTTAATAACGAGAAACGGGAGGTCATCGATTATGAAGAGAAAACAACCATCACAGACCTCATGAGTGGCCTCTTACTAAATAAGCTGTACTATACCTTGGCCAAAGATCCCCCCAAATCCATGGCGGAACTAATGGCTAAAGCAGCCAAACTAATGAAAGCCGAAGAGGCTATGGCTACAAAGAAGAATGGTAAGACCAAAGCAGAGATTAAAGCTGAAAGTAGGTCAGAGAAGAAAGATCAAAAGCATAATGGGGGCAGTAAGCAATCAAAAGGTAAAGAGACGATCGAGCACTTGAGGAAGTATGGGAATTATACTCCCTTAAAGGTGGATATAAACCATATTCTGGAGGAGATCAAGAACATCGAAGAACTCAACTGGCCGGAGAAATTGAAGACAGCCCCTCAAAGGAGGGATAATTCCAAGTATTGTGAGTTCCACAAAGACCATGGCCACACGACCAAGCGGTGCATAGCTCTCCAGAACGAGATTGAGGCACTCATTAGACGAGGAAAATTGAGCTGGTTTATTGATAACCAGAATGATGGGAGGACCAGCAATAGAGCAACGTAAAGGCCTAAGTCCCCTCGCCGACCAAGAGATGACAAGAAGAGGAATCACGAGGATGACCCAAAGGATGACCCTGACCTCCCAAAGAGGCCCAGACATCTAGAACATGAGGTATTCTCAATCTTCTTTGGTTCATTTGATTGTAATACGATAACTGGTGGAAATACAGGAGGTGATCATCACACCGCTGAGAGGAAAGAATACCTCAATGAGGCTCAAGCTTGTTCCTACATACAGCGGATAAATTTGGCAGAAGAGGATTGTCCGAGGAAGGTTAACAAGGATAAGCTAGTGATTGGCTTCTACAAAAGTGATTTGGAAGGTGTTTTGTATCCTCACGATGCCCCTTTAGTGATCAAGATGAGGATGAAAGACATGACCATCTCAAGAGTATTGGTAGGCAATGGTAGCTCGGCAGACATCAAGTTCTACCCCTGCTTTGACAGTTTAAACTTGAAATTAGCCCAGTTGGAGCCATATCACAGGCCCCTCCTCGATTTTAATGGATAAAAAGTCTTTCCACTTGGGACGATCAAGTTGGATATGCTTATTGGTACCTGGCCTGCCTACAGAACCGAAAAAGTATGATTTTTCGTCATGGAAAAAAAGGTCAAATCCGCCTACAACATAATCATAGGAAGAGTAGGCCTGAAAAAGTTCGAGGCAGTGCCATCCATGGTACATCAATGCTTGAAGTTTCCGACCACCTTTGGTATAGGACTTGTGAAGGGTGATCAGAAAGTAGCTCGGGAATGCTACTATTCATCTACCGAGCAAGAAGAGTTAGAAGAATCCAGGAAGAAAGCAACCACTTACCAAGTGGATAAGTCGAAAGAGTTAGAGATTGAAACACTGGATCCCAGAGACGAATCAGAGCTCGTGAAGGGCCAAGTTATGGAAGCTACGGAGAGCATTATTCTGGATGACAAATGACCAGAACGAATAACTCAAATCAGCATTTCACTGGATCCGTTAATAAAGCAAGAGTTGGTGGCATTTTTGAGGCATATGAAGCAAGCTTTAGCGTGGAATCATGAAGATATGCTAAGGATAAACACAGCATTCCTGTGCCACAAACTCAATGTTAATGAGGAGATCAAATCGGTGAAGCAATGACGAACGGTCTTCAGCCCAGAGAAGAACCAAGCTATACAGGAGGAAGTCAAAAAATCTGCAAAAGGCCTCTTTTATTGAGGATGTTAAATATCCCGACATGTTAGCTAACGTAGTCATGGTAAAAAAGAAGAACAATAAATGAAGATGTGCGTAGACTTCACAGATCTCAAAAAGCCTGCCCAAAAGATCATTTCGCTCTACCCCGAATAGACCAGTTGGTAGATGCTACCTCGAGGCACGAATTGTTGAGCTTCAAGGGCGCCTACTCCGGCTACAACCAGATTAAGATGAAACTTGAAGACAAGGAGAGTACCTCTTTTATTACCCTATGGGGAGCCTACTGTTACAATATTATGCCTTTTGGTCTTAAAAATGCAGGTGCTACGTACCAGAGGCTAATGAATAAGGTGTTAGCCGAGCAAATTGATAAAAATATGGAGGTGTATGTTGATGACATGCTGATAAAGAGCAAGAAAGTTGCTGACCACATAGCAGACCTAAGCCAAACTTTTGACCAGATGGAGAAATATCAGATGAAGCTGAACTCGACTAAGTGCGTATTTAGCATACAAGAAGGCATGTTTCTCGGGTATATTGTAAATCAGCGAGGCATTGAGGCAAATCCTGAGAAGATTAAAGCTTTGCTGGAACTACGACCTCCAACCACAAAGAAGGAGGTGCAAAGCCTCACGGGGTGTGTTGCAGCTCTCAATAGGTTTGTCTCACGAGTAACTGACAGATGTCTTCCGTTCTTCAAGACACTTAGAAAAACTTTCGAATGGAATGATGAATGTGAGGAGGCATTTCAAGAGTTAAAGAGGTATTTGGGAACACCTCCGCTGCTGTCCAGGCCGGTGATGGGAGAAAAGCTATATTTGTATTTGGTTGTTTCAGAAAACGCAGTCAGTTCAACATTGATAAGAGTGGAGGATGGAGTGTAAATTCCGGTGTATTATACAAGAAAAACATTCTGAGGAGCAGATATTAGATATTCAAGGTTGGAGAAGCTTGCATTAGCATTGATCGAGGCAAGCATGAGGATGAAACCATACTTCCAGGCCCATACTACAGTGGTGTACACTGATATGCCACTCAGACAGGCGTTGCATAAGTCAAAAAAATCTGGAAGACTGATGTATTGGGCAGTAGAACTGGGTGAGTATGATATTGTTTACGAACTAAGGTTTTCCCTCAAAGGGCAAGCAGTAGCAGATTTCATTGCGAAATTGACTTATCCAGACACCTACAACCAACAAGGATCTAATGCTGAACAACCCATGGATGTTGGGGAATCGTCAAACATTATCCCTAAGTAACTTCCATTATAAGAATTGCCAGAGGGGATAGACCCCCAGCAACAAGAATCATTGGATAATAGCCCAGTGATGGGAGATGATAAAAGAAAGTACCAAATATTCCACCATAAAACTTTATCAGACCAAGTGTTTGATAACTGTATTCCTGTGTGGAATTTGTATGTTGATAGTTCTTTGTGTGCCACCAGTAACGGAGATGGAATAATCCTTAATAGTCCAGATCAATTTGATATCGAATATGCCCCGAGTTTCAATTTAAAGCTTCCAATAATGAAGCTGAATATGAAGCTATGATTGTGGGCCTCAGTTTAGCCAAAACCCTGAAGGCATAGCAAGTTACGGTATTCAGTGATTCATAGTTGATCGTAAATTAGATTCTTGGGTTGTACGCGGCGAAGGGAGACTTCATGTCTAGGTATCACACCAAAGCTATGGAGATCGTGTCCACTTTTACAACTGTTCAATTGATCAGAATACCAAGATTAGAGAACGCGAGAGCTGACCCATTAGCTCGGTTAGCCTCAGCTACTCACATCGAGCTACGAAGAATGATTCCTATTGAGATATTGGCAGACTAAAGCATTGATGAAGATTTAATGGTGAGATTCATCACTTCAGACATGGGATCATCCTGGATGGACCCCATCAGGTCATATATCGAAGAAGGAATTTTACCAACTGATTAACTTACAACCAAGATATTAAAGTTTAAAGATGCTCAGTATGTGTTAAACGCTAGAATTTTGTATAAAAGAGGTACGATAGCAGGTTTATAGAGATGTGTTCATCCATCAGAGGTTAAAGATCTGATAGAATAAATTCACGAAGGGTCTTATGGTGCTCATGTAACAGGACAGACTCTCCTCTAGAGGATAACGATGCAGTTGGCCAATGATGCGTGCTGATTGTACAACTTACGCCAAGAAATGCGATAAATGTCAATGGTTTTCTACCATATGAAGAACTCCCCCGTCATTATTAACACCAATCACTTCCCCTTGGCCGTTTGCCATGTGTGGCATAGACTTGGTTGGGCCTCTGCCAACTACCAGAGGACGATTCAAGTACTTGGTGGTCGCTGTTGATTATTTCACCAAATGGGTGGAAGATGAACCTCTCATTGACATGGCCTATGAAAGGGTTTACCAGTTTATTTGGAAGAATATTATTTGTAGATATGGTCTACCGTATGCTTTCATCACTGACCATGGTAACCAGTTTGATAATGAGGAATTCGATGCATATTGTCACCATTCAAACGTCCAGAAGATCCATTCCGTACTAGGCCATCCCCAGAGTAATGGGTAAACTGAAGTGACGAACTGGACTCTACTCAACGGGTTGAAGAAATGATTGGATAACGAAAAAGGGAACTGTATTAACGAACTACATTTTGTATTATGGGCATACTGAATAACTCCCCGAACAGTAACGATGGAATCTCTTTACATGCTAGCCTTTGGAAGTGAAGCAGTCATACCAGCTGAAGTGGGACTACCCACTCACAAGGTGCTCAATTTCAACTCTTCCATAAGAGATTTGATGAGATGTTTATATTTTGACATGCTCGAAGAAGTGAGAGAAGATACGGAAATCAGGAATGCAACTTACCAGAAAGAACTACCATGTTCTACAACAAAAGAGTTAAGAAATGCGATCTTAAGGAAGGAGACTAATGTGCTTAAGAAGGTGATTCAGAAGCACAATAAGCTAGAGGCCAACTGGCATGAACCTTATCGTGTTAAAACTATTGTTCAACCTAGGACCTATAAAATAGAAACCTTAGAGGGTAAAGAATTCAAAAATTCAGGGAATGCGGAGCACCTGCGCAAATATTATCAGTAATACAGATTCACATATACCCCATTTCTTTCAATATGAATAAAAATGATATTTTCCCATATTCCTTTTTGTTCAAATTTTTTGGAGTACTCGTGGTACACACTACACCACCAACAATAGTTGGTCGGCACATCAATAACCACCAACTACGGTTGGTCGTCACATCGACAACCGCCAACTACAGTTGGTCGGCATATCAACAACCACCAACTAAGGTTGGCCGGCAACCAACAATGTTGGAAATCAATCATACAAGGCAAGTCCTGTTTGATTATGGGTGACCTTAAGGGGCATCCAAAACTAGGCAAGAAGATGGGTGACCTCACGGGGTATCCACTGCCTAGGCACCAAGGTAATCTAGATAAGATTGCTACAACTAAGCAGGACCATGGGATGAAAATCATTCCATTGCTTAGGCAGTTATGGGTGACAAGTCACTACAACTAGGCAACAAAGGGGGCAAAGTCCCATTGTCTAGGCCCTTAAAACAAAGCAGGACAAATTGTCCCTTTATAAATATATATACTCATCACAAGAAAATTACAAATTATGTCCAAAGAAAGACAATTGAATAAAGATGAACTTTTCTTCATTAATTACAATTTATTTCCAAGTAAGGAAAGTTACAAAACAATTAATTTTTCTTCATTCCATGATCAAGAACATATAAAAAGATGAAAGTTTATTCATTGAATACAAATTTCCAATCCTATTGGCTTTTTTCCTTCTGATTTTGGTACAGGTTCCATTCCAGCGAGAGGATCATCTAAAGCATAAGTAGAGTTAATAAAATTCATATCTCGAAGCATCCTGGTATTGCTAAAACTTGTCCGCTCAAGCAGATGAGGAGGTCAAGATATCTCAAAGTCTTCATGAAGGTTGTAGTCACCAAGATACTTGGAAATCAAACTTTGAGGAATGGCACGAGCTGGAATCCAACTTACATCTAGCTTAAAGGGAGGCACAGGCAGATCAAGTAATCCAGGCTCATACCAATCCCATAAGGAATTTCCCTCCTCAACTTTCATCACAGTCAATGCGTTCAACCATCCTTGCTTGTATCCATCATTATTTGATTATTTTAACCAAGCATCAAGGTGACATAAAGCTTCATTATATCCCTCCATCCAAAATTCGAGGGGTTGCTTATGGAATTGATATGTCAATCTCTCAACATTTTGATGGAGCTTCTTCATAAAATTTTCTTTATTCTCCAAGGCAGAACTTTGCTTGGAAAGTTGCTTGATAAGACTTTGGATTTTCTGGGACATCTCAACCAAGGCTCGATTTTTTTTCGTTAATTGGACAACTTGATTTTCTAAAGCCAATTGGGTCCTTGTCTCTTCAATATTGACCCGAGCAACTCTTACTATGCTATGAGAGGAAGATCTTATTTCTCCATGCGTGGAAGATAGAGGTCCAGCTCTTTTCAAAGCTTCCAATTATTCTCTCATTATCGCATTCTCAGTTTCCAAAAATGAAAAACCCTCATCATTGATTGGGACCAAAGCTCTAGAGAAAGAAGCATATTTTAGTTGTTTCATTTCTTCTCTCAAAGCAATATTTTCCTCCTCCAACAGCTTGGCAATGTTTCTGTGCTCTTCAATCTCAATCTTCAACACACTTTTTCTCCTCTTATGGCCTGAGATAAATTTGTCATAGCCCCGATCAACGCTTAATTGTTGGTATTTTTTCTCATAACCTTCATGAAGAAGAGCAATGGTTTATTTGTGTTAAAGTTGAAGCTCTTCGATCACACCTTTTCGATCTTCTATTATTTCGTAATACGCCACATTTTTCGCCATAGCTCAATCAAGCAGACACTTTAAATATTAGTAGGCATAAATTGCCCTTTCAGAAGCATCATATCCAAGGATATCAATTATTTGAGCTTCAGTGAAGTCTGCATGACCAACTTTAAAGTAATCATTACACTTCTTCATCAGCTCTGTATCATGAGCTGACAAAAGTTCCATCCTAGCAATAAACTAGCAAGAAAAAGTAAACATGGATCAACAACTAAACAAAATGGTTCGAGAAAGTAAAGGAGATAATTCAGAATAAATAGCAAAGTACATTTTATTGACCACGAAGGGGAAAGTATAACCAAAGTTAAAACAAAAAAGAAAAGAACTAAGTAAGTAAAAGGTCCGAACAACTTTACACCTTCTCCTTATTTCCTATAACATCTTCAAACGGTTTGGATGTAGGAGTTGGTTGCTCGGAGGGAAATTGGCATTGTTCGGTAAAATTTACAGCCTGTTGAACTTGCTCGGAGGATTGAGGAAGGGTAGCAGCAGGTGTTTGTTCTACTATTACCATAGAAGATTCATCAGATGTAACTTCATCTTCATCTTTTTCTTGAACAATAGGAGGAGGGCTATGAGTGTGTTTATGAAATAGTTCAGAATCATCAGCAGCACTCAACTCCTTTAACGCTACAACCCATCCATCTATGAATTATTTCAAACTTGCATACTCCATCTGGGAAGAAATATCAGCTAAAGCTTTATTCCATCCTTTGTCCCAACCAGAGCTAAAGGATTTCTTCACAGTTACTCTCTTTTTCGCTCTCTCCGAGGAAGTGTTTTTCACGAGAAGCTCTTTAACAAACTTCACTTTATCCTCAAGCTCTTTCTTACGCCGTTCAGCCTCTTAAAGCTTCCCATCAGCCTCCACCTTACTGGAAACGGTAACCTTCAATTTTTCCTCCAATTCCTTGGAGGCATTTACAGCCTGATCCCGGGCTGTATCAGACTGTTGACGAGCTGTCTCCCAAGTAGCTTTGTCTTCTTCGTACTTCTGCAGGGACTCTCCCAATAAATTTGGACAACCCAGCAAGGGCTTCCTCTACTCCACTAGAGGAAGTTAAAGCTTTTATGGCTTCATCATTCTCCATAATATTGTCGAAGTAGACCAAAACTGTAAGAGTAAGAAAGACACGAATCAGAGTAAGAACATGGCAGTGAAGAATTAAAAAGATAAAAATAATTATCACTTACTAAGGCAAGAAGTTGAGCCACCGCATCGATAACCTTATCCCGAGGAGTTGAAGTTTTAGTAGCTCGACAGTCAGGGAGAGTCCCTGACTTGATCAATTTCTTGGCCAAGCCAAGGGTAAGGACAGCCGGGGAACTAGCCAACAAGGAAGAAATCCCAACTCCAGCAGGTTGGGAAACTGTATCCACAGGTCTCTCAGCAAGACCCCTCCTCAACCTCCTCAAAGGAGCACCTTCAATCATAGGTGCTGCCTCTTCTTCAATCAAAGGTGCTGCCTCTTTGGGGACAACAGCTTCAATCAAAGGTGCTGCCTCTTTAGGGGCAATAGGGGGATTCTTACTGATATCTTTGGCAGAAGGAACAACATCCTTTTTCTTACCAAAAGCCTTTGTTCTTCTTCGCCCCTTCATTACCAAAAGAAGACTTGGTAAAGAACTCAGTAGCCTTCCTCTTCTTCATCAGATTAGCAATAGAGGCACCCAAATTAGAAGAAGATTCTTCTACGCTTGCTCAAGATGCTGGTACTTGATCAAGATCAATTACTACAGGAGGGGCGAGAGGACGAGCAATACAAAATGAAGTGGTGTTCTTGTATCTCAGCAAATAAGAAGCAGACCTCACGTACTCCCCAACAATTGATTGGTGCAAACCCTAGATAAGTTTCAAATCTTTGATATTAATGTTAATCTCTTTTGGAGATTTCCTTTTACTGTCAACTGCAATAAATAAAAAATATATATGTCAGTGACGCATTTTATCAAACAAAAACATAGCTCAATTGAAAAATTATAAGCAACCTATCCCATTGCCATAAAGTGGACATCTGGGACCTTGATGTACATCTTTGAATTTTAACGGGGAGTGTTTCTTGTATTTCATCACAACCCCGTGATCAAAATAGTCCCTTTTAGCATCGTGGAGATTGACCACTAAAGCTCTATTTGAAAACCTAGTTTTTAAATAGAAAGTAGTGTCACTGGTAACCCATTTGTAGCAATACATAATTTCAGGAATTCCTAAACGAGTTCCGTGTATTTGGTTTAACCTATATACGCCATTAACTACCCTCCATGTATTTGGAGCTACTCTTGCAGGAATAATATCGAAATATTGGCAAAACTCCAAACACGGGGGATTAGGTGGGAAAGAAAAACCACATTCTGCCACAAAAATGGAGGGAAGCCAGTAACGCCTAGCTAAAGAAAATAAATTAGCAGGGCAAGGAGGTTCCTCTAGAAACACCCAAGAGGGAATTACAAAATTAACCCGGAATTTATCTAATGATTCGACAAGATAAACCATGGTGGCTAAAGAAAAAAAAGAAGAAGGAAGAAGTTCTTATAGAAAATTGAGGAATCTGCTAAGGCGGGTGATAGAAAAAACGATCGTAAGAAGACAAGGTGAGAAGGCAAAGAGTTTGAAAGTCTCAAAAGAAAAAAGTGGATGATGATTTGATTATATCGCTTTGATATGCCGTGCATCGGAAAGTGAGAAAAGAAATGATTATTAGAAAAGACGATTGCATTTTTGGCGGCTAAATGATGAAAAAGATGCAAATATCCAAGCATTCGTCGTAAATTCAAAATATTTATGAATTTTCCATTTCGTGCTCAAAATTATTTAATGTCAAGTGTTAGATATCTATAATCTAACAAGACTAGGTAAAACATGTCCGAACAATTTGTCGGAATTATGTCCCACACTCTCATATCAAACCTCAACTGTGGAATATTGGGGGCTTCTGTTGATACAAAAATTAGTCAGGTGACATGGGCCAATTATATGAAGACACGTATCATCTTACGTGGAAAAATATATGTTCATCGAGCTACTCAGCGTATCGAGCTACTCTACTTGACGAGCTACTCAACGTACCAAGCCTCTGGTCAAGAAGACCAAGTGACAATTACAGATTCAATGAACATCAGATTCAATGAACATTATTATTATGTACAGATGTATATGTCTATTAAATAACGACAGATTGTCTGTTCATATGTACAACCCCAAGGGCTATAAATACATTGTAATTCCCTCCATAACGGGGTAATTGATCACTTGTGATCATCATCAAGATTAAGGCAAAATACCCAACAATACAAAACAGTGGACGCAGGCCATTTTTATAAGGCTGAACCACTTTAAAAATCCCTTGTCTTATTTCTTTATTTATATTTATATGTGATTAATTAATTAGGTCAAGTCTAGTTTTTTACATCAACAATAATATTTTGTTGATTTTAATTTTGTAGACCCTATATGATCTTTTGCTTGGATAACCCATTAGTTTCGGTGGTTGTGATTTGTTGGTGGTTTAACTAATTTTAGTTCGTTATTACATGGGTGTGTGCATATGACCACATGAGTGGGATTCCTTGATTTTTTATGGTTCAACTCATGTGTTTTTATTACATTTTGCAGGTATCTCACCTTGACTCACCAACCACATCACAGTTCAAATCAAGTATACCACTCCTTTCCTTTTTAAATTGACGAGTTTTTCAAAATTTAGGGGGTGGGGGGGGGGGGGGGGGGGGGGTTTAAGGTTCATGTCACTCTTTAAATCAAATCAGGTATACCACTTTGTGATTGTTGATAAAATTATTTGCTTTAATATGTTTTAGTGTTTATATGATGTAAAGTGGCGTGGACTTGCAATAATAGAAAACTAAGATACATGAGAGATCCTCTTTTGACTACTTTAAACTAAACTTCGATTATCAATATAAATGATAAAAGGATCCCTTTTCTTAAAAAATTGTTTCTTACTATTTGTTACCTTTGTTTACTTCTGAACTACTTAGTTACTTCTTGGTTTCTCAACAACCTAATCAAACCATGTTGTTAACCTTGAATTATTGTAATTCATCTATCGCTATTTTCTACGAATGATAAAAGAAGTCTCCAACATGTATGTTTTCACAAAATTTTAAAATTGCAGGTATCATTCTTTTAAATTTTGATATAATCCATTCTTTTACTTTATTTTTCGATGGGAAGTGAAAGGGAATACATTGGTTTTACACCCCCTGTCTATTATTTTAATCAATCCCATCAACGAATAACTCATACATACCCAGGTTCATAGACGATCTATAATCACATTCATAGCGGGACTATACACGCTTGGTGTTTGACAAAATGGCCAAGTGAGAATTCAAATTTCTACAGGTGTACAATTAAGTAGCTGCTTCGGTTATGTTTTGTTTTGATTAAGTAGTTGTGTTTATTTTGTATATGCATTGCGTGGATTCATTTCCCTTTATAATTTTCTTTTTCATTTATGTTTTAACTTGACACAAGCCTTAGACCTTGGGAGAACTATATCCAGTGGGTAGCCTGTATATTTCACCTCATGTTCAAATTTGAAACAGGTCTTTATTCGATGTATTTTTTCCTGACTTCTTAGCTTAGATTTGTTATGCTATACCATAGTCTGATCTGAATTGTTAATCCTTTAGATTTGTTATGTATATATTATTTCGTTAATGAAATTTATCCATGCAGCTATTTCCCCCCTAACTAACATCTAACATTATTACCAGTTAATATTAGTTGGTTGTTTTTTAAGTTACTGAAAATTTGCAATTAATAAAAACTTTTTGTTCAATTATTTCATATTATATTTGAGCAGCATTGATATTCATTAGTCCTAATCACGCTCCTCAAAATTAAGAGTCCGTTAATATTTCACCGAGCCATTTCTCACATTTTGGAGTTGTATATCATTTTGAGTACAATCCATTGAGTTAATGTGAATTGAAGTATATCACATAGGGCTGCATTAATCAAAGTAGTGTGTATTACGTATAATCAATATGTTTCTATGTTCTAACTAAAATAGTGTGTATTATTTTGGTTTCAGTTGTAAATAAGTTGGGAATATGTAGTATTGTGGTTGAGAAAGTTATTATATGATTTGAATTTAATATTTTGTATCTATTTAGACATTATTATAGGTACTTTAATTTGCAGTGGAATTTCATTCAATTTAGATTTCCTGTACTAGCGGTTTTTTACGATAACTAGCCTTCTATTCTATTTTCTTTATTTTTATTATGTCTTTGCTAACTTAAAAATTGGGATGCATATTTTATGTCTAAATAGATACAAAATATCTAAAGTACCTATAATAATGTCTAAATTGAATGAAACCAAAATAATAATATCTCTAAGGTGATTTTATGTACAAATCTATTTAGATTACTAATTCATAAGGTCCCTACATAGGTGTGTACAGATCTTTGAGTTTACTTCCCCACAACCCCAGCCTTTATTGTTGATGTTGCTGAATTTTTAAGCTAAAGTTTTTAATATGAGTGTTTTTTTACAGTTCCTGCTACTAATGTCTCCCTTCTGATATGCGGGTTGCATTTTTAATGCCAATTATTCTGCTGATGTGACCAAAAAAGGGAAGGCTGTTTAGATTTAGAAACCACTCATGACAACCAAATTATGAGACAAGGAACTAGAATGTTTTAGGGGAAACAAGGGTTGGAATATTTTCAAAACAAGATATTTTTATTTGAATTGAACTTGCATATGACAAATTTTGAATGCTATGGTGGTTATAATGTGCATTGTCAGTGTGGAGTGCCTAACTGTTCAATATTTCTTGGTGCAAAGTCTCATGGTTTTCAGGAGCACAACCATGTATGGGAAGATGGAGATGGTAGGTATGAAGTTGACGAAATCCCAATCTCTAATTCTGCTGAAGATGAGACTTCATAAAAGCTTGCTAAATTTATAAGCTTCATTAAACTCGAACACGTAGACAGTTATAATAGTGCTTATTCTTTGAAAATGGATGGTGGTGTGGGTGTTGAACATCCGTTGGGGTCCACTAACCTCATCATGGAGCCACTTAATTCCATTCCAGATGTGGTTTTGTAAGTGAACACAGTGAAAAGTCATTATATATAAGATACTCAATAGGGATTACCACAAATAAATGAAAAGTAATTTGGCATCGAGAGTAATAGTGCATGGGGGAATTTTAACCACGGAAGAGTGGATTTTAACTTCAATTTTTTCATCGTCAAGAATACCATCTCCCCTCCTGAAAAAATGTGGTGTAACGTGTGCTTCAGAGGGAGGATGCAGTGATTAATGATAGCATTCTTCGTTTTAAATCTCATTTTCCTAGGGTACTGAACTTTGTTATTAAATTAATGGGAAAAAACATGCATGCTGAGGTCAGTCCTCCCGATTCGAAAACCGTAAATATCCCCTCCTAAGTGGAGCGTGAAATTTTAACTCCAAATCATCGCGTGTCTCTTGTATCTAATAAAAAAGAAATATCCCAATTTCATTCTTCAGATATTATTACAAAACTCCTGCTTTTTTGTCCGACAGTGGAGCCATAAATATGAATTTATATCCCGTCTCAGTCAAACCTATGCTTAAATCATAGTCAACTTCAATGCTCTCTTTTGGAAACCCCAAGCACAAATAACTTTTCAATACCCTGCTTCTACAGGGGAATGCTTTGCTTCTTGCTACTTCTTTTTATTTTTTCATTATGGTTTATGTTTTATTAATTTTTTTCTATTGAACATGTACTGTATTCGTTGTTTAACGAATAAGTTTGGTTGTCTCACTTTTTATAGAGATGATAGTGGGGCTAAATTAAAATGGGAAGGGTTACCCGCATATGAATTATGCTTAGTAGTGAAAAGAAATTCAACTTCACATCTGTGGTTCTTAATATACAAAACAAATGACCATCTTTATTTCCCTGATTTACCTGATACTTGAATCCATATTGCAGCTATAATATTCGGGATACGGAGCGTCAACCTGTAAGGTAAGTTTTCATCACAAAGTTGTGCATCATAGTTTCTATTTACCTTGAAAGTATGCTTATAACACTCATGATATTCCAATACTAAATTGGCTTATGACTCTTATTTATATGCATGTAGCATGTTTTGGAGATTATCATCTTCGGAAGGCTACAACATAGATGTATTGATGGGATCACAACATATTTGACTTAGGCAAGTATTGTAATATTTCTGTTTAATATAGAAATAATGACAACTATATTCATCTATTTTAGTTTTTACATGAATATGGTATTTACTAAGTTTGTTTGCATTCCATTTCACTATTAAGATTTGTAAGGACATTGTTCTCATGTCCGAAATGTTTCATTTATTTATGTCGTACGTCGCTACATTTGGCACGTCACCTCACGATCTCACATGACGGCCTCTATCTGAATTCCGGGAATCAAGCATGTATTATCTCCACTAAATATGTCCCTCATCTGCATCAATGACTTCACGTTCCTTGATTGTAGGCTCGTAATGCAAGTGGAACGCAAGAGAAGTCAAATCAGTGAAACAAGGCATGATAGGGATGTTCAAGGGCAAATTGGTAATTTTATAGCCACCGTACGGAGGACCGGTCAATTGTAAAGTTGAAGAGCTTACCGCAACAAAGATACTGGAAGAAACGGCACCTCAATCCGAGCTACGGTGAACAAGTTATGGCCCGTTGAAAATGGAGATATGTTCATTGAAAATTCTGGGAATTTTTCTAAGTGTTTAAGCACCTGTTCCCAGCACACTTTCCCGAACCCAGCTTGGAACCGGTTCGGGGGGGCGAACCGGTTCGTAGGGCTACCCGAACCGGTTCGGGGTACCTGTACGCTGGATAGAATTTCAGCATTTTAAGATCGTGGGTCTCTTCATGTATTTCCCTATAAATACCAACTTCGGGAGAGTTGTTTGCAAGACTTTAGGAGATGAATTTGAGAGTCCAAATACATCTATTCTTCATATTTTTGAGTCCCAAGACTCATGTTTTGATTCACACATCCTTGCCAAATATTTGTGAATCCTTTTGCAACCCAAGAACACAACTTTGGTTTGTTCAACCCTTGTGGAGGAGACCGTTCTTCTTCTTCATTGCAGCCCTACTAGAAAGGGATAATTCTAGCCGCGACTACAGAATCCGATACCCGAGGGTAATTCTTAGTCAACTTGTATTTTTATTGTAATACGATTGTAAGCCGTTTTCTTATAAATTATAGTGAAAATAAATGGTTTTGCCCCTGAGGGGGATTTTTCCTTAATTGCACGTGTTTGAATGTTCTTGCGTAGATTATCAATTTATTCAATCACATACTGCTGCATGTTTAGGGTTTGTTTGTGTTAAAAGGGTTTTATATATAATTTGATCATTTGAACGCGAGCACACACGTTCTTCAAATTGGTATCAGAGCAGGTTACGCTAATCTATCGCGTATTCCTTTTTCCGCAAAATTTTTCTAAGATATCAATTTTATGAAAAAATTGATTTTTGAAAAAGTGCGTGTTCAAATGGAGAAGTCATATTATAAAATGCCTATTTTTGACGGGACAAATTATGCTTATTGGAAAGCGCGTATGAGGTCGGCTTTAAAAGCCATTGATGAACGTGTCTGGATTTTGGTTGAACGAGGGTGGACTCCTCCCACGGTCACTGTTAATAACATCATCACTTTAAAACCCGTGTCAGCCTGGACTGAAGATGATTATAAATTGTCCAATTTTAATTCCCGTGGTCTGAGTACTATTTCTGGAGCTGTCTCTCCTGATGAGTTTCGCCGAATTATGACGTGCACCACGTCTAAAGAGGCTTGGGATGTTTTGAAATTGACACATGAGGGTACGAACGCGGTTAAAGAGTCAAAATTACAAAATTTGGCCTCCCAATTTGAGACTATCACCATGTCTGAGTCCGAATGCTTTGATGATTTTTATGCACGATTGTCGAACATTGTTAACACATGTTTTAATTTGGGTGAAGTAATTGATAACACGCGTGTCGTTAAAAAGATTTTGAGATCTCTCCCAAAACGCTTTATTCCTAAAGTCACTGTTTTGAACTCTTTGGGAAATTTGAAATCACTTAAGTTGGAAGAACTTGTAGGAGATCTTCAAACCTATGAGATGAACATGTTTCCCAAAACCATTAAGGCTAAGGATAAAGGCATTGCTTTAAAGACTCATTTTAAGAAAAAGAAAGAAACCGTTTGTGAGTCAGATTCTGAGGGAGATTTTGATTTTAATAATATGGACTTGTTTGCGAAAAATTTTAAAAAATTCCTCAACATGAACAAAAATAATTCTTCCAATAAAAAGAATTTTTTTGAGAAAAATAAAAAAAAGGAAAGGCCAAAGAAAGTGGTGAGAGGGAAAAAGAGAATAAATCCGATGAGGAGTGTGAGGAAGATTTTGAGAACGTCACTTGTTTTGAATGTGGGGGTAAGGGACATAAGTCGTTTGAGTGTCCTATGTGGCTTAGAAAGAAAGGAAAGAAAGTAGCTATGCCCGCCACACTTAGTGATAGTAGTGAAGGTGAGAGTGATGAGACTAGTGGTGAGAAGTTTGTAGTTTTTTCTAGTCGTGTGAGCACACCCACCTTGTCCCACAATAGTGCACACGAAAGTGATAGTGATGGTTTGAGCGCTTCAAGTGAGAGTGAAAGTGGAGATGAAAGTGAGCTCCAAAAATCTTTTAGAGAGTTGTACAGCGAGACCTTGAAAACAAAAAGGTATAATAAGGATTTAGGTCGTCGGGTTTTAGAATTGGATAAAGAGAAGGAGGTTTTGAGAAAGGAGAAGTGTGATTTGGCCGACACGTTGTCTAGTCTGACGACACGTGTATCCCAACTCGAGAGTGATCTCGAACATGCCAGGGTGGTCAAAGTCAAGTTTGAGAACGCACCTAAGAAGGTTGAAAAGGTGGTTCTTAAGGGTAAAGGTGAGAAGTTAGGAATAATTCATGACCGTGATTCTTCTTCCCAATTAACACCCGAGCCGGATCCCACTTTAGTGACAATTTCACTTGTGTCTCACCCTAACCCACCTAGGCGTCCCATTCCTTTTAGGAAAGTGCATCCTAGAGTTTTTGAGAGAGGTGTTCCTAGGCCTATTTATGTTTGCTCACATTGCAAGAGGAGAGGACACCTTAGGGAATTTTGCTTTAAGTTGGGGTATGTGTCACGTTTAGCTTCTACACGTGTTTCTGGCACACATGCACCCACACATGATACTTTACATGCTCCCGAAGACTACATGAGAGAGTTTGCACATTTAGGAGAGAAAGTTAAGTTTTTAGTCAAAACTTCACAAGAACTGATGGAGGTTTTTCATAAGTTGTCACCACCTTTGGAAAACCCCTCTGCACCTAATGATTGAGGTTTGACTTGTTTACTAGCATAGGGTGATTTTCATGATGAAATTGTTTGCCTATTGCTAGTATGTATCATTTTGTATATATTTTTGTTTTGAAAAATTTTGAGAAAAAAGCACAAAAAGATTTTATTTTGATAATATTTTTTGAAAAAGGCCAAAAAGATTTTTCTGTTTTTGCACCTTTTATGGATGAGCATTTAAGTTAGCCAAGTCACAACTTCATTCCATATATCCATGTGACTGTTTGATAGAGATTTGAGAGGCTACATCATTTCATCCATGTGCTTTACATTGATTGGAGTCTTTGAGATGTAATTAGTGATATCTTCCTACATGTTTGACTCCTATATCCTTTATTGCACACATGCACGGCTATATTTGATTATTGCACTTGTCTATTTCATGTTGGCTTGCGTGTTTTCATCTCAATCCTGTCTATACAATGTACAATATGCGATAAAACTTGACAAGATTGGAATGCATGTAAAAACCGTTTTGGTGAGATTGTGTGTTTTTGTATAACGGGGAGGGGCTGCGAAAGCTAATCATCTATCCTTTGCGCAAAAGCCACCGTTAAAAAGGACCTAAAAAATGAAGGAATTTTAATATCCGAGGTCCAAAGATGATAAAAGAGCCCGAAAAATTTACAGGCAATAAAAAGAAATTCATGCCAAATATGGGCCACTTAGGTTTCACCATCAATTATCCAAAGTTTTAGAATTTAGAATGCCTCTATTCAAAATTATATCTGAGGGAGTTTGGTTGAAGAATTTTTAAACGGGTTTGCACTTCCTTGAAAGTCCTGAAATAGCATAAAATCATTTTGGACGTTATTGGTGTGAAAATCATTTTGAGCTTTGATTTGTTGATTTGATTGAGTCAATATCTTATACTGTCACTCTTTTACACCAAAGGAAGCATTTGAGTTCATTCGCTAGGAATATCCAATATTCATCGTGCACATATGTCATGTTTGTATGCATTGATTTTCCTATCGAATTTGATCACACCACTTCATTTACGCTATCATCGACTTGGTTGCTTTCTGTTTATTCATGGTGTGCTTTTATCCTAGTGACACCCCACACTTGCTTATTTGATTTATTTCTCTAATTTATCTATTTGGGGACATCATAAAAAGGGGGAGAATGAATTATGGGGGAGTTTTTGAAATTTGAGTTTGCTCATAAATTGATATATATATGTTTATCTCATGATTTCAAACTCGATATGTCACTTGGTATTTTGCTTTATCTCATGTGTGTAGGTACTACATTGATGATCTTTGAATTGCACACCCTGATGAGAAAAGATCTGTTATTCCTGAAGAACTGAAGAACAAACGATGAAGACTATTCATTTGTACCTTTTCCAGTTTTGGGTTCATGGGAGGGTAGATTTGTATAGGCAATTTCATATTTGATAATTCGAATTTTTTATGTATGTACGGGCATAGACATAGGGGGAGATTTGTAAGGACAATGTTCTCATGTCCGAAATGTTTCATTTATTTATGTCGTACGCCGCTCCATTTGGCACGTCACCTCACGATCTCACATGACGGCCTCTATCCGAATTCCGGGAATCAAGCATGCATTATCTCCACTAAATATGTCCCTCATCTGCATTAACGACTTCACGTTCCTTGATTGTAGGCTCGTAATGCAAGTGGAACGCAAGAGAAGTCAAATCAGTGAAATAAGGCATGATAGGGATGTTCAAGGGCAAATTGGTAATTTTATAGCCACCGTCCGGAGGACCGGTCAACTGGAAAGTTGAAGAGCTTGTCGCAACAAAGATACTGGAAGAAACGACACCTCAATCCGAGCTACGGTGAACAAGTTATGGCCCGTTGAAATGGAGATATGTTCATTAAAAATTCTGGGAATTTTTCTAAGTGTTTAAGCACCTGTTCCCAGCACACTTTCCCGAACCCAGCTTGGAACCGGTTCGGGGGGCGAATCGGTTCGCAGGGGTACCCGAACCGATTCGGGGTACCTGTACGCTGGATAGAATTTCAGCATTTTAAGATCGTGGGTCTCTTCATGTATTTCCCTATAAATACCAACTTCGGGAGAGTTGTTTTGCAAGACTTTAGGAGATGAATTTGAGAGTCCAAATACATCTAGTCTTCATATTTTTGAGTCCCAAGACTCATGTTTTGATTCACACATCCTTGCCAAATATTTGTGAATCCTTTTGCAACCCAAGAACACAACTTTGGTTTGTTCAACCCTTGTGGAGGAGACCGTTCCTCTTCTTCATTGCAGCCCTACTGGAAAGGGATAATTCCAGCCGCGACTACAGAATCCGATACCCGAGGGTAATTCTTAGTCAACTTGTATTTTCATTGTAATCCGATTGTAAGCCGTTTTCTTACAAATTATAGTGAAAATAAATGGTTTTGCCCATGAGGGGGATTTTTCCTTAATTGCATGTGTTTGAATGTTCTTGCGTAGATTATCAATTTATTCAATCACATACTGCTGCATGTTTAGGGTTTGTTTGTGTTAAAAGGGTTTTATATATAATTTGATCATTTGAACGCGAGCATTATTTAAATTTCAGGGCTACACGCTAGATCCGATTGGAGTATTCTTATTATGAGGTCACCTTAATTGGGCTTTCTATGAAATTTCCTATATTTGAGAACTAAAATTAGTATTTATTTGTTTACAATTTCTTCTTCTAAGTTGTCCTGTTTTCTGATTTGTTTACTATTATGCTTATTGTGTTGGATTGCGTAAATTTATATTATTTGATTTCAATTGTAATGTACATTTATGACTTTAAAGAGAAATGTTGAATATATTACCCTCTTTTATGTGTTTGTTCTTGGGTTTGAATATTGTTGTTATGGGAGTATTTTTTATTTCTTAAATATGGCGAGTAATCCTATAAACAAAGGAAACTTTGCCCAAAATTTCTAAATTGTTTACATATTTGTGTTGTAAAAATTACTTTATTATGTAAATTAGTATTTGATGGCTATGATATTTATAGAAGGTCCAAGGAGGACTTTTAGTTTTGTTACCTAATTTTTTGTAGAGTTTATACAATTATTTGTATTGCAAAAAAAAATCTTTGACTTAAGTATTGACACATTAATTTTGGTCGGTGATTCACTTTCACGATATATTTAGTGTGGTTTGCTATATTAAAGACCTTATCATCATTGAGGCCACCATTGATCAAGCGGAGGAGATATGCCTTTCTTGGATTTACCCTTAATTTATATGATCTGTAAAGTGCATAGAAAAAGTAAGAAAATGTTGTATTAAGTAAAAAGTTGTTAGGTGATTTGTAGTTGATAGTTTTTAAATCGGGTTGGTTGATTATGCAGGAACAATTTTTTTTCGAATTATACAACACAATTGTCAAATTGAATTAAATGTAACTAACATCATTTGCATATCAATTGTAGAGTGGATTGGGGAATCAATTAATGTGTGGTTATATTAGTATTGTTATTGTATTTATTATTTCGTAAACATGATGGAAGGTTTTATAAATAGAGAAAATTTTGTCCAAATATTAAAAAGATCCACAAAGTAATACTTTGAATAGTTTTCATCGTGCCTTTAGGCATGGGCATACCCTAGTGTGCGTGTGTGTGTGTGTGTGTATATATTAATGAAATAAAAAGTTATATTGAATATTTAATTACAACTTACAAAGTTATATTGAATATACTCCACTTTTTAATAATTTTGTTACAATGTACATATAATTATAATTACAAAATATATTTTATTAGTTATAACATTATTAATTTTTTATCAATAGAACTCTCAAGTTGCTGCCAGCTAATATTTTTTTTATACAAAGTAGCCCAAGAAAAGACATATGTTGCTGCCAGTTAACATGAAATGTTAAAATGTAACTTATGTGTCCAAATTTTACAGTGTATAATATTCAAACTGCTAACATTTAACAAACCAATGAAAGACTCGATCAAAGTTGACAGTCCAATAACACTAAGGGAAAAAACGTAAAATATCCATACTTTCAAACCTTACACCCCTAACTTAGTGTACATATAAAATCCAAAGTATCAGACAAAGCCCTATTTTTTAGTGCGTAAGGAGACAATAGATTTTCTCTCCACCAAAAATCAACCTACATAGCAACTGAATTCTTAGACAACATATTTTCTCTCCACCAAGAACCAAGCTACAAACAACAGACTTCTTCTTTTACCAATCTGACTTCTTCTTTAGAGGTCTGTCTTTTCCAAAGCTCTTTGGTTGGGGAAGCAGTTACGTGTTCTATTTTGGGAGGAAGCTTAGGGTTTGTTATTAACATATATATAATGTTTTGTTTTTAGTTATTAACTTTTGACCCCAAAAATGGATCTCAGTGTGTCAGTTTTGAAAAAAATAAAAAATAGGATTATCTCGAACACACCGGACACGCGTGTCCGAGCGTATCACGTGTATGACTCGAGTCAAACATGACTCGTAGCCTTCGGGGGATGTCTGTGCTTCATAAATAGATATTCAAACATTCAAATTCGTTCGGTAGTCGAATATGTTTTGGGGGAATATTTATTTGAACATTAATTCAAAAGAGCGGATTCAGATGCCACTTTTAAATATGAGAAAAAAATGGATATGGATACTAAGGTATCCATCATGGATAATCTTTATCCGAAGTGAACTATTTGTATTTATGAAAATCTATGCATGTAATATTATTTGGTATATATATATTTATGTGTGTGTGTGTGTGTGTGTGACTTAATCATCTGGATAACTTTCTGCAAACAATTTAAATCATCAATTATTTAATGTATAAAGAAGATTGTATCCCTTCATCACTTGTCTTTGATACTATTTTACACATTACCAGCTCGTAGATCCAGAGCCCGAGGTGTAAAAATATTTGTTTTAGCAAGTATTTAAAATTTGTAATAAAGCAAGTATTAAATGCATGTTAGTTCGAACTCTCACATGAGATTCTCACCTTTAGCTAATGTGCACGCCTAACGTACAACTAATCCACCCTAGACATCTGTAACACTTCTAACTAGGTAAAGACTTATGCTCCTCGTGGTAGTAACCCGTGATTCCCAGCTTTCCACATTACTAATTTCATCAATTATTAATTCGGTTAAGTGTTATCACACTAAGTTAAGTATTCCCAATTGACGGGATTTAAGAATTTACTATCTTAATAACCTACGATTATCTCATAGTAGGAATAACACAAGTATACATATATATATATATATATATATATATATATATATATATATATATATATTCATCACTAATATACATATACCAATACAGCACCCCAAGGCTAAACCTGTAGTGTATTGCATACTCTTCTATCATGTCCCTGTACATCTCGTACTCCAATAAGAACTATCGGCTCGAAAGTCTCCCACGAACCATATACACAAAACACACATAGTGGAGGCGAACATAGTTCACATACCTATGGGTCACGCACATACCTACGCTCCCATAGTCAGCTGACTTATTAACTCAAAAATAAGTCTTCACAGTCCTATGTTCTGAGATACAAGTCAATAATCCTCCGAAGGTCACCCAGGATAAGACTGTCTCTACGTAACCTCCCGCGATAGCAAGCAGCTAGGTATGTCATACACATAATATTAAGCATGTAATAGGTATCCACACATCCTATTAATATTCATTAGGTATACACCTAACCGAAATGTATTTTCCCCACTTAATGACATCTCTCTCATTTTTTTTAATATAAGTATTTCAAGTATTCTCTCTCTCGAAATCTCCACGATTTATTAACCTTCCTAATTGTTCAATTCACTACACTTGAACATTCCCAAAAATTTTGCACTATTCTGGGTGGTTAAAAGATGTATTTTTGATTATGATAGGAAGTAAAGTTATAGTTGTTCAGTAATTGGTTATCCCTAAAAATTATGACAGTAAAATTTAACAAATTTTTATTTAATTTAATTTAAATAAACTTAGAAAACAGAAAGCAAACCTATGTATTTTACCATAATGATTTTCTAATAAATTTATAGCATTAAAATTTGACAAACTTTTATTTAATTTTTTTAAAAAGAAACATAAAAGATACTTATGTATTTCACTACAATTAGGTTTTTCTTTGCATTTATTTATTAATATTGTTATTACAGTTATATTGTTAATTTGCGTATACATATAAATATATAAACACAAAAATACCTAAAATTTACTTCCCACATCCACCTTCTCCCTGCCAACACGTCCCCATTAGCTCATTTACTCCATCACCTTATAACCTACTCCCACTCTCTACGAATCTCCATCCACATAGCAACATTTTCAAGTTCCTAAGACTATATATTGTTTGAGAAAAAATACAAGAAAATAAATAACACATTGATTTTATAATAATTCACTTTTATGTATTGTATTATTTCTTCAAATCATGTCTTTCCATTACCAATGTCAGAACAAATTAAAAAAATGTAACGATCTAACCTATGCAAGGATAAAGAACCAAATAATTATGCAATCTATGTTCTCCCAAAAGCATGAACAAATAGTATAAAGAGTACAAACACAGGGAAATTTAAAAAAATATATAAATCAACCAGAATATGTACAAAACAAACGCAAAATCATGACCCATTTTTGTGTTAATATTCTTATCCAATAATTGAATTGGGTAAGAGCCTTCCAAACACTTTGCACTATGGAATATACCATCACTAAAACTCCACCAAATGTTATCAACACATAATAATTGAAAATCTCATTCTTCTTGTGTTGGCTCAATCTTGAGACAAACAATTTTTATTTATATGCTCTTGCATTTTTTATTTTTATTCAAATCTATTTTTTTATATCTTAAATCATATTTTCCTATATTGATTTATTGTATAAATTATTTTTTTTGAGAAAAATATTTGTTGTGTAATGTACAAATTATTTTTTGTGTCATATAATTTATTTATTGTTTCTTGTGTGAGTTTTGATATTTTTCTGAATTTAAAGTTTATTTTATATTTCAAGTCTTTTATTTTATTTGACTTGATATATAAAATATTTTTTATTCAAAATATATATATATATATATATATATTTTTTTTCATAACTTTGTAGTATGATCTGTATTTTTATGAGTATCATTATTTTTGTGTTTCAATTTTTTATTTTATTTTATTTTATTTTTTATTTTCGGATTTTATATTTTTTTTGTATGTTTTTATTTTTTTGGGCTTTTAAGATTTGGGCCTTTTAGAAAAGCCCTTTAGGGTTTCCTCTTTCATTTTTTGTGTTTAAGTTCAAAGTTCCTCTCTCTCTCTCTCATTTTTTCAGCCGTTTTTTTTTGTTGTTCGGAAGAAACACTCTCTCCCTCATTTGTCTTGGTATAATCTCTCCCTCCCATTTTTGCTTTAAAGACTCTCTCTCTCTCGGGTTGGGTTCATTGTTTAAGGAGATCGGAGGTCAATTTTTTTGGGTGTTCCTATTTGTTTTTTTTTTTGCCGAAAGTTCCAGCTCCGGCCTGGTGCTCTGTCCGGTTTGGTCCGGCTGTGTGGTGCGATTTCCGGCCTGATTTTCCGGCCTTGTTTTTCCGGTGGTGCTATCTCTCCCGTGGTCTGCTTTTTCCGGAGTTGATTTTCCGGTGGACTCAAGTTTCCGACGACCCATTTTTTTTGGTAACTATTTTGTCCCTCTCTCTCTCTATACATCTAATATATACATATATATATATATATTTATATATTTTTTTTCCAGATCTGTGTGTGTTGACAGTGTGTGTGCGTGTGTACTGTGTGTGCGTGTGTACTGTGTGCGCGTGTGTAACAGCGTGTGTGTGTGTGTGGTTTGCAGTGCGTGTGTTGTTTTCTTTGTGAGGTAAGTTTTCTTTTATTTTATATATATATATATACCTATACAGTTATATATATATTCTGCTATTTAAATAAAACTGTTTTATATTTATATATATATAAAACTGTTTTATATATATATAAAACTGTTTTATATATATTTATATAAACTTTTAAATATATTTATATAAACTGATTTATATATATATATATACTTCTAGTTATCTCACACATTTTGTTTAAGCTTCTTGGAATTTTTTTTTTTTGATTAACTGTTGTTGGTGTGTGATTTAGTTCTGCATTTTTTTTGTTGTTAAAGTTTTTGGTGTGTGATAGCTTCTTGGTAAAAGCTAACTTTTTTATCAAACAAAAAAAATAACATAAGTTTTTTTGGTGGTATTTGAATCTAGATATAATACTGTTTCTATCATCAAAAGGTTTGTATGAGATTGTTGTGTTTGTTATTGTTGACTCACTAAACTTTGGCCTATACATTTTTGGACTAAATATTTTATTTGGATTAAATCCTCTTGACTAAAATTAATTTGTTCTTGGACTTTAATTTGAACCAAAAATTAATTTGAACTTGGATTTATTTTTGAACTGAAATTTGGAACTGTTTTGGACCAAATCCTTTTGTTGGGCTCATTTAGTGTGTGCACTTATTTACTTAGATTATTTTGTGCCACACATTTTGTATTTAAATTTTTGTAGACTAAAATTTATTTAGACAAATTTTTGTTTGAACTATCTTTGGAACAAAGTCTAAATTTAGTTGGGTGATGTGTGTTTGTTGTTGGATTTTACTTTACACCCAACTTATTTTGTGTGCATTTTTTATTGGACTTAGATTATTTTGTGTCACACATTGTTTATAAAAATAATATTTTAATTTGAATTAAAATTTATTTGGGTGTTGGGTATTTGTTGTTGGAGGTTATTTTATACCCAACTCATTTAGTGTGTGTACCCTTTATTTATTTGGACTGTGACTTTATTTTGGGCCAACTTTATTTGGTTAAATTTATTTGGACTAAAATTTGTTGGGACTGAATTTAGTAGGCTTATTGGGTGTTTGGTTTGTAGAGTTTATTTACACCCATTTCAGTTTGTGTGTACACTTTATTATCAAGACTTATTTTAGTGTGTCACACATTTTTATTTATTATTATAATCTGATTTAATTTATTTGAGATAAAGATAATTTGATTTTTGACTCTAACTAGTTACACCCTCTAAGTTGAACTTTTGTGTGTTCACTTTATTTAGTTGGGTTTAATTAGTGTGTAGTCTTTATATCACATCTTTATTTATTTAAATTTTATTTTAGCTAAACCCATCCTATTTTAGTGAGTCGAGTTCTACACTCTTTATCTCGTACTCACTTGACTTGGATTGGACCATTTGACTCGTACACTTTTATTGCCTAAGTTGAATACTTTTTGTTGTATTCTTTTATAACTTAAGGTAGTGTTTATGTGTGTATGAGTATTTGATCCAACCCTTGTCATAGTATTTGTTTATACTAAAATTGGAATTTAATATTTGTAATCTTATTTTATTCATTTTAATTAAGTCCCAATTTATATGAGCTAAGTGCTACACTTATTTATCTTTTGCTCATTTTACTTGGACTTAATATTTTTTAACATAACACCTATTTAAATTGATTCATATTATATTTGGTGCTAGGTTAATTTTTTATCTTAGTTGCGCGACACAATTGTTGGAATTTTATTTCCTATTTTACTTGTGGTTATTTGCGCCAACTAATTTGTTTTTAGAATTAATCTTTACTTGAATATTAAATATTAAGGAAGACCTTACTTGGGTATTGAGACTTAATATTTAAGCATTCTTTTTAGTATTGATTAATTCAATATTGTCTTACCTTTCAATTAGTCCTTGATTGGTAATTTGTCTTGTCAATTAAAATAGATTTAAACCTTGGTTGTTTGGTCTATTTTTAAACAAGATTATTTTTGTTGTTTTGATTAAAACAATATCTATTATTATTTGTGTGTTGCACAACTTCACGGGGTCTCGGGTTTGAGTGTGTCGTTGTGCTTGTGTAGTGAGTGAGTGATAGTCTCTATTACCGGGGTGTTATTGGGTTGACTGATTTTCAGTCAAGTTGGGTTGTTTTAGACTAGGCTGGGTGTACGGGTTTGTATTTGCTTAGTTTATTTCATTGTGGACTTGGAGGACTGTAATCTGTAACCTATAATCGGTAATAGTGGACTTGAGTGCGCGGGCTGTCCTGGGACTAGGGACACGGGGTTTACCACTAAGGTGGGTTCCTCGATAACATATATTGTGTCACACTCTACTTTTCCTCATCTCATTCTTAAAGGGAATTATTCTTTACATCTAGCATCATCACCTTTTACTTACTAGTGTGCGTGAGTGTTTTCTCACTTAAAATTTATAATAGATTTTTTATCAAAGATTTGAAAGAGTTGGAGATTTTTTAATTTACCTAATACGCATTAGCAAGTACCACTCGGTTCTTTCTAGTGTGACCCTTGGGTACCTATTTTCAAGTGGTATCAGAGCTTCAGGATTCACTTTATAAAAGTTTTTATTCCGCAAAGATCCTGAACTTTTTTTAAAAATCTATATTTTATATTATTTAAAATCTATTTTTTATTATGGGAAAACAAATTGGTGATGCTATGTTTTCTTTGAAAAAATCCCTTTATGAATGTTCTAATGATGAAAAACTTTACTCTCAATATAACATTCCAAAATCTTCTACATCTTGGTTTAAAATGTGGGATGATATGTCTGATAGTGATAGTGATGAGGATAATTTTAACCATATATGGCCTTCTACACCTATTTGTGATACTAAATTTGTTGCCCCTATTTCTACAAATATTTGGGATGGTATTACTGATTATGATACTGATAGTGATAAAGATAATTTTGATCACTTATTATCTCCTACTACTATTTGTGGCACTAAATCTGTTGTTGCCCCACTTACTTTATCCAAAGGCATTTATGATTGCGTTTCTACTAGTTCTAATGATTCTGATTTATGTGTAGATAATTCTGATTTAGACAAAGTGATTTTATCTCGTACCTCACCTACTCCATGTCACCCTACATTCACAGCTTCTATATCTAATGTTGATGATATTTTTGGTGATGTTGATGAATCTGAAAATGAAGACAATGCTGTCATTTGGGAAGGGTGCGTGAGTACAAATTTAGAGGATTGTGTGAGTAATAAATCTTTTGAGAACACGATTGAGGATTGCAATGACTTAGGTCAAATTAATTCTAGTTTAATGGCTAAAAATGATATTTTAAGCGATCAAATCAAGTTAATAACCGAAGAATCTGTTTTTCGTATTGATGAACTTGAAAATGATGTTTCGTTTTTAGAGAAAAGGATTGTCATGTTAACCGAGCTTAACCATTCTCTTGAAACCAAAAACAAGGAATTTTTATTTAAATTTGATGAATCTCAAGTTGAACTTAAGGCCGTTTTAGATAAGTACGATGAATGCCAAAGAGAACTTAAGATTGCATCTAAAAAGGTTGATGGTTTTTGTAATTCTCGATTAATTGCCGAATCTCATAATAAGTATGTTAAGGAATTTGTTCCTTTTAGAGCACTTGGATTTAAAGGCGAAACTTGTGATGAAAGTAAGTTTGTTAGCTGTAGCGAACAATGTCCTAATTCGACTGAATTTAAGCTAAGCTATAAAAATGCTAATTTTGAGGATTCTAATACCATATCTGTTAAGCCGGTCTTTGTTTGTAGTTTTTGTCATAAAAATGGTCATTTAGAAAAATTCTGCTTTAAGAAATTAGGGCAAAATTATTCTGATTTAGGCAAATTTAGGCAAATTCAAAATGTTGGGAATCTTAAAACTCCTAAGCCTTCACTTAAATGTAATTTCTGCTCTAGAATTGGACATATTGAAAAATTCTGCTATAAAAGACTTGGGCAGAATAATGCAAATATAGGCATTTTTAGAAAAATTGAAAATCAGAGAAATGTTAAAACTTCTAAACCTATTCTGAAATGCAGTTTTTGTTCTAAAACAGGCCATATTGAAAAATTTTGTTTTCAGAAATTAACGCAGAAACAAGCTGTTTTAGGTAAAAATAGTCATTTTGTTAGAAATGAACATGCTGAAAATTCTGTTTTTAGGTGTAATTTCTGTTTTAAAATGGGTCATTTAGAGCAGTTTTGTCATAAAAAGTTGAATTTTGATTCTGAAAAACTGCCCACTATATGCAGAAATTCTAAATTGCCTCTGAATGCTAAGTGTAAACATGCTGTTAAACCTGTTTATAAATGTAACTTTTGTTCCAAATATGGACATTTAGAACAATTCTGTTTTGAGCGTTTGAATTTAACTAGAAAATCTGCATATGATAAAAATGTGAGCTTTCATGATAATGCTAAATTGAATGATAGGCATGTATTTAAATGCAGTTTTTGTCTTCAAAAGGGTCATTTGGGACAATTTTGCTATAAGCGTTTAAGTAGACAACAAAATGGTGTTAAAAATTTGTCCAAGAACCATTTAAAGTCTAATGTTGTTAAGAACTGTTCTCATACTAATGTTAATTTTTCCCCATTTAAGACCGTTATTCCTAATGTCAAATCGAAGTGGGTTAAGAAAGATGATTTAGGTACTCAAATGAGGAGTATTGAAATTTCAAACTAATTTTGCTTTAGTTTGTTTTAGTTTATTTGTTAGTACATTTTAAATTGCATATTCATGTTGTACTAACTTTTATTTTGTAGGATTCTTCCCTACCCTTTGTCCCTTTGAGACAAACAGGGGGAGAATTGAAGACTCTTTTGGTATTGTATTTTTGAGTCTTTTAGGATTTCTTCTTGTTAGTTGAGTTAAGTACTCTTCTATTTTTTTAGGACTCGTGTGTATAGTTGAGTTATGTAATTTGTGTCGTTCTTTGTTTTTGAGTCTCGGTTTTTGTTTGTCTCAAAATTGGCCAAAGGGGGAGATTGAAAATCTCATTCTTCTTGTGTTGGCTCAATCTTGAGACAAACAATTTTTATTTATATGCTCTTGCATTTTTTATTTTTATTCAAATCTATTTTTTTATATCTTAAATCATATTTTCCTATATTGATTTATTGTATAAATTATTTTTTTTGAGAAAAATATTTGTTGTGTAATGTACAAATTATTTTTTGTGTCATATAATTTATTTATTGTTTCTTGTGTGAGTTTTGATATTTTTCTGAATTTAAAGTTTATTTTATATTTCAAGTCTTTTATTTTATTTGACTTGATATATAAAATATTTTTTATTCAAAATATATATATATATATTTTTTTTTCATAACTTTGTAGTATGATCTGTATTTTTATGAGTATCATTATTTTTGTGTTTCAATTTTTTATTTTATTTTATTTATTTTTTTTATTTTCGGATTTTATATTTTTTTTGTATGTTTTTATTTTTTTGGGCTTTTAAGATTTGGGCCTTTTAGAAAAGCCCTTTAGGGTTTCCTCTTTCATTTTTTGTGTTTAAGTTCAAAGTTCCTCTCTCTCTCTCTCATTTTTTCAGCCGTTTTTTTTTGTTGTTCGGAAGAAACACTCTCTCCCTCATTTGTCTTGGTATAATCTCTCCCTCCCATTTTTGCTTTAAAGACTCTCTCTCTCTCGGGTTGGGTTCATTGTTTAAGGAGATCGGAGGTCAATTTTTTTGGGTGTTCCTATTTGTTTTTTTTTTTGCCGAAAGTTCCAGCTCCGGCCTGGTGCTCTGTCCGGTTTGGTCCGGCTGTGTGGTGCGATTTCCGGCCTGTTTTTCCGGCCTTGTTTTTCCGGTGGTGCTATCTCTCCCGTGGTCTGCTTTTTCCGGAGTTGATTTTCCGGTGGACTCAAGTTTCCGACGACCCATTTTTTTTGGTAACTATTTTGTCCCCCTCTCTCTCTATACATCTAATATATACATATATATATATATATTTATATATTTTTTTTCCAGATCTGTGTGTGTTGACAGTGTGTGTGCGTGTGTACTGTGTGTGCGTGTGTACTGTGTGCGCGTGTGTAACAGCGTGTGTGTGTGTGTGGTTTGCAGTGTGTGTGTTGTTTTCTTTGTGAGGTAAGTTTTCTTTTATTTTATATATATATATATACCTATACAGTTATATATATATTCTGCTATTTAAATAAAACTGTTTTATATTTATATATATATAAAACTGTTTTATATATATATAAAACTGTTTTATATATATTTATATAAACTTTTAAATATATTTATATAAACTGATTTATATATATATATATATACTTCTAGTTATCTCACACATTTTGTTTAAGCTTCTTGGAATTTTTTTTTTTTGATTAACTGTTGTTGGTGTGTGATTTAGTTCTGCATTTTTTTTGTTGTTAAAGTTTTTGGTGTGTGATAGCTTCTTGGTAAAAGCTAACTTTTTTATCAAACAAAAAAAATAACATAAGTTTTTTTGGTGGTATTTGAATCTAGATATAATACTGTTTCTATCATCAAAAGGTTTGTATGAGATTGTTGTGTTTGTTATTGTTGACTCACTAAACTTTGGCCTATACATTTTTGGACTAAATATTTTATTTGGATTAAATCCTTTTGACTAAAATTAATTTGTTCTTGGACTTTAATTTGAACCAAAAATTAATTTGAACTTGGATTTATTTTTGAACTGAAATTTGGAACTGTTTTGGACCAAGTCCTTTTGTTGGGCTCATTTAGTGTGTGCACTTATTTACTTAGATTATTTTGTGCCACACATTTTGTATTTAAATTTTTGTAGACTAAAATTTATTTAGACAAATTTTTGTTTGAACTATCTTTGGAACAAAGTCTAAATTTAGTTGGGTGATGTGTGTTTGTTGTTGGATTTTACTTTACACCCAACTTATTTTGTGTGCATTTTTTATTGGACTTAGATTATTTTGTGTCACACATTGTTTATAAAAATAATATTTTAATTTGAATTAAAATTTATTTGGGTGTTGGGTATTTGTTGTTGGAGGTTATTTTATACCCAACTCATTTAGTGTGTGTACACTTTATTTATTTGGACTGTGACTTTATTTTGGGCCAACTTTATTTGGTTAAATTTATTTGGACTAAAATTTGTTGGGACTGAATTTAGTAGGCTTATTGGGTGTTTGGTTTGTAGAGTTTATTTACACCCATTTCAGTTTGTGTGTACACTTTATTATCAAGACTTATTTTAGTGTGTCACACATTTTTATTTATTATTATAATCTGATTTAATTTATTTGAGATAAAGATAATTTGATTTTTGACTCTAACTAGTTACACCCTCTAAGTTGAACTTTTGTGTGTTCACTTTATTTAGTTGGGTTTAATTAGTGTGTAGTCTTTATATCACATCTTTATTTATTTAAATTTTATTTTAGTTAAACCCATCCTATTTTAGTGAGTCGAGTGCTACACTCTTTATCTCGTACTCACTTGACTTGGATTGGACCATTTGACTCGTACACTTTTATTGCCTAAGTTGAATACTTTTTGTTGTATTCTTTTATAACTTAAGGTAGTGTTTATGTGTGTATGAGTATTTGATCCAACCCTTGTCATAGTATTTGTTTATACTAAAATTGGAATTTAATATTTGTAATCTTATTTTATTCATTTTAATTAAGTCCCAATTTATATGAGCTAAGTGCTACACTTATTTATCTTTTGCTCATTTTACTTGGACTTAATATTTTTTAACATAACACCTATTTAAATTGATTCATATTATATTTGGTGTTAGGTTAATTTTTTATCTTAGTTGCGCAACACAATTGTTGGAATTTTATTTCCTATTTTACTTGTGGTTATTTGCGCCAACTAATTTGTTTTTAGAATTAATCTTTACTTGAATATTAAATATTAAGGAAGACCTTACTTGGGTATTGAGACTTAATATTTAAGCATTCTTTTTAGTATTGATTAATTCAATATTGTCTTACCTTTCAATTAGTCCTTGATTGGTAATTTGTCTTGTCAATTAAAATAGATTTAAACCTTGGTTGTTTGGTCTATTTTTAAACAAGATTATTTTTGTTGTTTTGATTAAAACAATATCTATTATTATTTGTGTGTTGCACAACTTCATGGGGTCTCGGGTTTGAGTGTGTCGTTGTGCTTGTGTAGTGAGTGAGTGATAGTCTCTATTACCGGGGTGTTATTGGGTTGACTGATTTTCAGTCAAGTTGGGTTGTTTTAGACTAGGCTGGGTGTACGGGTTTGTATTTGCTTAGTTTATTTCATTGTGGACTTGGAGGACTGTAATCTGTAACCTATAATCGGTAATAGTGGACTTGAGTGCGCGGGCTGTCCTGGGACTAGGGACACGGGGTTTACCACTAAGGTGGGTTCCTCGATAACATATATTGTGTCACACTCTACTTTTCCTCATCTCATTCTTAAAGGGAATTATTCTTTACATCTAGCATCATCACCTTTTACTTACTAGTGTGCGTGAGTGTTTTCTCACTTAAAATTTATAATAGATTTTTTATCAAATATTTGAAAGAGTTGGAGATTTTTTAATTTACCTAATACGCATTAGCAAGTACCACTCGGTTCTTTCTAGTGTGACCCTTGGGTACCTATTTTCAATAATAACATGTGTTTTTATGAAACAATAGAAGGTTAAAAATAACATATAATGTCACCCCCTAACCCCATTGGAATATAATTAACTAAATAGTTCACCGATTACATTTATTACTTATTTATTTATTTTGTAATACACATTAAAATAACTTCAAGGTAAAAATGCGGAATACTAAAAATCCAATCGTTTAAGGAGATATAATTTAAACAAAACTCCCATACCATTTATCTTAATTACAACTAGTACAATGTATAAAATAAAACTGACGAGACCCTACTACTATTCACACAACATCCTAGACCGGGCAATGGCAGCTTCAAAACCTGAAAAATGTAAACATATAAAACCATGAGTTTAGAAACTCAATGAATGTAGTACATCTATATATAGTAAAAGTACTATATTAACATCTCAACATATCAATATATATCCATCTCTCTGCCAAATAAGGCCATATACATATCCGTAGTTAATAAACCTCACATCTCCTGCCCGTAGGCAATAATCATATCCATCGGTTTTAATCTCCTGAATTGCATAACAACTCAACATATCTTGACTTTTATAAAGCCATAACAACTCAACATATCTTGAATTTTAATAAGCCATAAAATCTCAACATCTCGTGACTTTTAATAAGCCACAACATCTAAACATATAATACATACTCATCATATCCATAATCAACTCAGTAAGTACACTCACATTGGGTTGTCAACTATGTATTCACGTTTCCCTCGGGTGGAGCTGAACTGGGTTGATTTGACCTTACACCTGTTAATCCAAATAAATCAGTATTGAGTCTTAATCATAAGTATTATCTTAATATACCTATGTAACTTTCAATGACTATACAACAACAATATAATTCTACTCAAGTCACATTCCATGAAACATGTGTAAAGACGAAACATTAGTATAAATGTTGATAAGGTTATAAACATTCAACCATAGAAACTACCTCGTAAGTAATTTCTAACTAAAATTAAGTAAACATAAAAGTATACTTCTCAATATATATACACATGAAACATGTACTCAAAATACCCTTGGGAAGGAGAAAATAAAAACATTATTTCATGGGATACCCTGTATAGCCTCAATTATTGTCCTCCATACTTAACCATACTATATTCATAAATTGTACACATACAGGTGTCCAAGCTTATCTATATGAAAACATATCTGAATATACTTTCCATTACAAGTGACGGTGTAATTTTTCAAGCTTCCTAGAGTAAGTTATGACCATTTCTTTACAACATATTAAATCTTCCCCACAAGCTCCTTTATTGTTCCTTCAACTTCCAAGAATTTTTATAAATTTTCTCCAACATAAATTTCCATAATTTTCCACCCATTTTCAATGAACATACTAAATAGTACAAAATTAAAGTTTGATAATTGTTTGACGTCATTTGCTATGTCAAAAGCTTGACCAAACCCAGGGTATATCAAAATGAAATATACAAACAACAACTATGCACCAACTTGCAACCATCACCAAGGCCCAAGCACAAGGAGTTAAATTCTAATTTACGGATATGATATGAATATATGAGTCTAGTTTCACATTCAATTAGAATTTCTCAATTACAGTAAGCACACAAAAATATATATAAGTTTGAATACAAGGGATTTCAATAACAAGCAATACGTGCTACATACACCACTTATCTCACATGTGAACAAATACTTATTATCACAAAGGAGGATGGAATTTTAATCAATCATTCATGATTTATATACATTGAAATAAGTATAATACAATATTAACACATAATTATAATTTGGAACCACCTTAAGGACTTTGTTGGAATTTTTTCCTAGCTTTTAAGGTAACCCTTTCTTCATTAACTTCTATTTTCTCTTTCCTCAAGCTAAAAACCCTTTTAAACTGAACCTAGGCTTAAATTTGTTGAATAAATAGGTTAAAAGAAGAGTTTTAAGTCATCCAAGGCTGCCTCCCATGCCAACCAATCAAATTAAACCATTTGGTTTACTAAATGATAATATACCACTTAAAGGGAATGGACAGATTCCCCCCTTGTTCGTAAATTTGGGATGACTTCTTATTCGGACCTCCATTTCACACATCGTTTGTTGGGTTATAACCCTAAATCACCTGTATACAACTATACAGTTTTCACTTGATTCATTTTTTACATTATAACGGTCAAAACTAGTCTCCAACAGGAACATTTCTATCGAAAACAATAAAATTTTGTGTTTGTAAGTAATTCGACATTTCATGATTTATGAAAGTAGGATTATACCAACCAAAATCACTTAAAATTAGATATAATAATAACACATCATTCATATCACATAAGGTAAGCATGATTTAAATATAATCTATCATAATTATATCCGGGTTGTCACAACGTCCCCCTCTTAGAAAATTTCGTCCCCGAAATTTAATATGAAGGTCACTTACCAAATAAATGGGGATACTGTTTCTTAATGCTATCCTCCATTTTCCACGATGCTTATTTAATTCCATAGCTCATCCACATAACTTTAAATTAGGGAATAACTTTATTCCTCAATACTTGCTCCTTATGATCAAGAATTTCCACCGGTTCCTCGATGTACGACAAGTCTTCTTTCAGTTCAATAGGTTTGGATTTTCAGTTGATGAGATGGATCTGCCAAATTTTTACGAAGCATCGATACATGAAACACATCATGTAAATGAGACAATTCTGGAGTTAATGCTAATCTACATGCCAGGGTCCCAATTCTTTCCAACACTTCATATGGTCAAATGTATCTTGAACTTAGTTTCCCCTTTCTTCCAAATCTCATGACGCCTTTCATCTATGAAATACGTAGGAATACAAAATCTCCCCTTTGAAATTCTAATGGATACTTACTCTTATCTGCATAAAATTTATGCCTGCATTGTGCTATCTTTATCCGTTCCCGAATCATTTAATCTTTTCGGTTGTCATATCTATTAATTCAGGACCCAAGATTTTCCTTTCACCCACTTCATCCCAACATAATGGCATTCTACATTTCCTCCCATATAAATCTTCATAAGGAGCCATACTAATGGTGGATTGATAACTATTATTATACGTGAATTCCATCAATGGCAAATGATCATTCCAACTACATTTGAAGTCAAATACACAGGCTCATAACATGTCTTCTAATATTTGAATCGTTATTTCTGATTGATCGTCGATTTGTGGATGAAATGAAGTACTGAACTTCAAACTTGTGGCCAGGGCATTCTGTAAACGGGGCCAAAACTTAGAAGTGAACGTTTGATCTCTATCTGATACTATTGACACTGGTGCTCCATGTAGACGGATAATCTCATCAATGTATATATGTGCATACTTGTCAACAGTGTAGGCTGTCTTAATTAGAAGAAAATAAGCTGACTTTATCAATCGGTATACAATCACCTAAATATAATCATGCCCCTTTGGTGATCGTGGTAATCCTACAACAAAATCCATCATTATATGTTCCCACTTCCATTCCGGAATAGGCAATGACTGCAATAATCCTGTCATCTTCTAATGCTCCACCTTCACTTATTGGCATACTAAACATTTAGCTACAAATTCTGCAATCTCACGTTTCATATTATTCCACCAGTAATACTCTTTCAAATCTCTGTACATTTTGGTACCTCCAGGATGCATAGAGTAAATAGAACTATGTGCCTCTTCTAGTATATCCTTCTATAAGGATGGATCATTCGGTAAACAAATTCTATTTTTATAACACAACAATTCATCATTCTTAATTTCAAAGTCACTCTCTTTACCATCCAGGATTTCCCATTTTTTCTTCTCAAGGAATGAATCACTAATTTGCAAATTTCGTATACATTCTGCCAGTAAAGGTCTCACTGTAACGTGTGCAATTAATGCCCCATTTAAGTTAAGTTCAACTCTACTACCATGAGTCTTAATTCCATAATATTACCAACCCGTGCACATTGAATACAAGATGACCTCCCCAATGACTTTCGACTTAGAGCATCTGTAATAACATTGGCCCTCTCGGGATGATGGTGAATGGTACAATCGTAGTCTTTATTTAACTCATCCAACGTCTTTGTCTCAAATTCTAGTCTCTCTGTGTAAATAAATACTTCAAACTTTGATGGTCAGTGAAAATTTCACATGTCTCTCCATATAAATGATGTCTCCATAATTTCAAGGCAAAAATAATAGCCGCAAGTTCTAAATCGTGTGTAGGATAATTACGTTCATGCGCCTTTAACTGTCTAGATGCATAAGAAATTACCTTTCCATGTTGCATGAAAACACAACCCAAAAGCGTCAGTATAAATCACAAAACCTTCTCCACTAGATGGAACAGTGAGAACTGGAGCTGATACTAGTCTATTTTTCAACTTTTCAAAGCTGTGCTGACATTCATCACTCCACACAAATTTCACTTCCTTTCGGGTTAATTTAGTCAACGGTAAGGCTATATATGAAATCCCCTTTATGAATCTTCTATAATATCCAGTCAATCCTAGGAAACTCCTTATCTCCGTTACATTTCTTGGTCTTTCCCATTGCACAACTGCCTCTACCTTCTTAGGGTCAACACAAATTCCATCTCTCGAAACAACATGCCCCAGAAATACTACATGATTTAACCAAAACTCATATTTTCTAAACTTAGCAAACAATTGACTATCTCGTAAAACTTGCAATACAACTCTTAGATGCTTCACATGCTCCTCTTGGCTAGGTGAGTATATCAAAACATCATCAATAAAGACAATCACAAATGAATCTATAAAAGGATGAAATACTCAATTCATTAAATCCATAAACACCGCAGGATCATTTATTAACCCAAATGGCATTACTAAAAATTCATAATGACTATAGTGAGAACGAAAAACTGTCTTAGAAATGTCACAATCTCTCACCCTTAATTGATGATAACTCGATCTCAAATTAATTTTTGAAAATACTTTAGCACCCTATAATTAATCAAAAAATCATCAATACGAGGCAATGGATATTTATTTCGAATAGTTACCTTCTTCAACTGTCGATAATCAATGCAATGTCGCATGGTGTCGTCTTTCTTCTTCACAAATAATACCAGAGCACCCCATGGTGATACACTGGGTCAAATAAAAGCTCTATCTAGCAAATCTTGCAGTTGAACCTTTAACTCCTTCAGTTCAACATGTGCCATTTTATATGGAGAAATAGAAAATGGAGTTGTACTTGGCACTAAATCAATAGTAAACTCTACCTCTCTACTAGGTGGCAACTCTGGTAATTCATCTGGGAACACATCTGCAAAATCCTTAACTACTGGGATATCTTCCAATTTTTGCAATTCCCTATTTGTATCCACAATGTATGCTAAAAAGCCTTGACAACCCTTATTTAACAATTTCCTCTCCCGAAGGGCAGAAATTAGATAATTTGGAACCACATTTCTTTCCCTAGTAAATTTGAATTCTTCCTCTCCCGGCATATTAAATATAACCTCCTTGCGAAAATAGTCAATCGATGAATGGTAGGAAGATAACCAGTCCATATCCAAGATAATATCAAAATCTCGAATATCTAGTGGAATTAAATCAATGGTCAACTCCCTCTCCCCCACATACAATTCATAATTTTTATACACAAGCTCCACTAACATCACATCCCCCATAAGTGTAGAAATAGATAAACCTCAATCTAGATAAGAACGTGGTCTACCCAAATGCATGGTAAATGACACTGATACAAATGAATGAGTAGAACCTGGATCAATAAGCACGTAAGCATGTTTGTTCATGACAGAAAATGTACCTGTCCCCACCTCTAGAGTAGCCTGAGCATCCTGTAAAGTCATAGAAAATATCCTTCCCGGAGCCCTGGAACCACTAGCCTGTCCTCTACCTCCTCCTCTCACTATGCCTCCAAGTGATGAACCTCGACTAGCAGCAGTTGATTGAGTCCATCCTATTAGCATAGGACCGTTGTTTTTGGTATGACCAATTTGATGACAGTGATATCTCTCTACCGTCTTTAACTTGGGGCAATCTGGACTGATATGGCCCTCAGCTTTGTAAAAATAGCATGTAAAAGGCTTAGACTGTCCATTCGCATTATCCTACTATCTATTCTTTTGTCCCATCAATCCCGCACCCCTAAAACTGCTTGGTGTCCTATTCTGAACATAATTTTCAGTCCCTCTACTGCGCTGAGACTCTCCTGTTTTGAGTATTCTATATTACCTTCCTTTTGCTGAGATGGATTAAATCTTCTCCTCTTTACCCTTTGTTCCCTATTCTTTATTGCGTTATTGACATCTCCTTCAACCATCATAGCTTTGTTAACTAAATAAGTATCATCTACCATTTCAAGTGCAATGAGTCTAGACTTGATAACCAAATTCAATCCATCCTGAAATCTGGTGCATTTGTTCTCCTCATTATGTAAGAAACGTAATGAAAATCGAGACAAAGATATAAATTTAGTTTCATACTCCCTGACCGACATATTCCCCTGAGTCAATGATACAAATTCTCTCTCTTTTTGCTTTCGATACATACAAGGAAAATACTTTTCATATAAAACTTTAATAAAGGAATCCCAAGTAATTTCCTCACCTCCCCCCGGAGTAAGCAATAAATGTTTGGAAGACTCCCACCAATATTTAGCCTCGCCCTTTAACATGAAAGTATACAAAATTACCTTCTAAACACCAGGTACATTCATCACCCCGAAGATAGTTTCCGTGTTTCTAACCCAAGCCTCAACTTCTAAAGAATCTATAGAACCTGAGAATGTTGGGGGATTCAATTTGATAAACTTATCGTACAAAGTATTCTTCTCCTCTCATTGTATTTCCCTTTCTCTTCTGGCCAAAGTTTGCTCCTCCAAGTACTTGGCTTATTGTTCTGCTATTTGCGTCATAAACATGTTTTGTTGTTCTACCATTAAAGTCATGGCACGAGCCATTCTATGCATATCTGTATGTTGTTCAGGTGTCCCCTCTACATTATTTGGATTTTGTTGGTTTACTGTATTTGAAGACTCCTCATCCACCCTCTCATGAACATTTGCTCCTTCCATATCTTACTATCTGCCATAAACCAAAATTACAGAAACAAGAATACAACATTTATTTCTAACATAATGGTTAGTATTTCTCACAAGTTAATATAAATTACCCACACTACACTATTTTCGCCACTGCCACATCTAGACTCTCTAACCCCAGAATATAAAAACCTAAAGCTCTGATACCAAGCTGTCACCCCCTAACCCCATTAGGACATAATTAACTAAATTGTTCACCAACCACATTTATTACTTATCTATTTATTTTGTAATACACATTAAAACAACTTTAAGGTAAAAATGCGGAATACTAAAAGTCCAATCGTTTAAGGAGACATAATTTAAAAAAAATACCATACCATTTAACTTAATTACAACTAGTACAGTGTATAAAACAAAACAGATGAGACCCCACTACTATTCACACAACATCCTAAACCTGGCAGTGGCAGTTTTAAAACCTAAAAATGTAAACATATAAAATCATGAGTTTAGAAACCTAGTGAAGTACTACATCTCTATATAGTAAAATTACTATATTAAGATCTCAACATATCAATATATATCCATCTCTGTGCCAAATTAGGCCACATACATATCCGGAGTTAATAAACCCCACATCTCCTGCCCGTAGGCAATAATCATATCCATCAGTTTTAATAACCTAACATCTCCTGAATTGCATTGCAACTCAACATATCTTGACTTTTATAAAGCCATAACATCTGAACATCTCTTGAGTTTTAATCAGCCACATCATCTCAACATATAATACATACACATCATATCCATAATCAACTCAGTAGGTACACTCACATTGGGTTGTCAACTATATATTCACGTTTCCCTCGGGTGGAGCTGAACTGGGTTGATTTGACCTTACACCTGTTAATCCAACTAAGTCAGTATTGAATCTCAATCATAAGTATTATCTTAATATATCTATGTAACTTTCAGTGACTATACAACAACAATATAATTCTACTCAAGTCACATTCCATGAAACATGTGTAAAGACGAAATAATAGTATATATGTTTATAAGGTTATGAACATTCAGCCATAGAAACTACCTCATAAGAAATTTATAACTAAAATTAAGTAAACATAAAAGTATAATTATCAATATATGTACACATGAAACATGAACTCAAAATACCCTTGGTAAGGATCAATTAAAAACATTATTTCATGGGGTACCCAGTATGGCCTCAATTATTATCCTCCATACCTAACCATTCCATATTAATAAATTGTACGTATACAGGTGTCCAAGCTTATCAGTATAAAAACATATCTGAATATACTTTCCATTACAAGTGACGGTGTAATTTTTCAAGCTTCCTAGAGCAAGTTATGACCATTTTTTTACAACCTATTAAATCTTCCCCATAGCTCCTCTATTGTTCCTTCAACTTCCAAGAATTTTCATAATTTTTCTCCGGCACAACATTCCATGTTTTTCCACCCATTTTCAATAAACATACTAAATAGTTCATAATTAAAGTTTCATAATTGTTTGACATCATTTCCTATGTCAAAAGCTTGACCAAACTCAGGGAATATCGAAATGAAATATATAAACAACAACTATGTACCAACTTGCAATCATCACCAAGGCCCAACAACAAGAAGTTAAATTCTAATTTACGGATATGATATGAATATATGAGTGAAGTTTCAAATCCAATTAGAATTACTCAATTCCAGTAAGTACACAAAAATATATATAAGTTTGAATAAAAGGGATATAAATAACAAGCAATACGGGCTACATACACCACTTATCTCACATGTGAACAAATACTTACTATCACAAAGGAGGATGGAATTTTAATCAATCATTCACGATTCATATACTTTTAAATAAGTATAATACAATATTAAAATAATATTAATACATAATTATACCTTGGAAACACTTTAAAAACTTTGTTGGAATGTTTTCCTAGCTTTTAAGGTAACCCTTTCTTCCTTAACTTCTACTTTCTCTTTCGTCAAGCTAAAAACCCTTCAAACTGAACCTAGGATTAAATTGGCTGAAGAAGTAGGTTAGAAGAAGATTTTTAAGTCAGACAAGGATGACTCCCATTCCAACCAATCAAATTAAATCATTTGGTTTACTAAATCACAATTTACCACTTAAAGGGAATGGATAGATTCGCCCCTTGTTCGTAAATTTGGGATAACTTCTTACTCGGACCTCCGTTTCACACACCGTTTGTTGGGTTACAACCCTAACTCACCTGTATAGAACTATCTAGTTTTCACCTTGAGTCAATTGTTATATTATAAGGGTCAAAACTAGTCTCCAACAGGAACGTTTTTATTGAAAACAACAAAATTTTGTGTTTGTAAATAATTCGACATTTCATGATTTATGAAAGTAGGATTATACTAACCACAATAAATTAACATTAGATATACTAGTGACACATTATTCATATAACATAAGGTAAGCATGATTTAAATATAATATATCCTAATTATATCCTGGTTGTCACATATAAACTCAACTCTGTAGAGGAACTTAGGACAATAAAATATACCAGTTAGAGAGAGAGCAACATTTGTTTATTAAAGTCCCATGAAAACAAAATTATCAGACATAAAAACCCAACATAGTATGAATCTGAAGGGCATAAAATTGAGTACCCAAAACCCATAAACTGTATAATTTTCTAACATAATTCAAATTATCACCCTATTAACACAACCTACTATAAACCCTCAAATCATATTAATTAGCAACTAAAAACCTACTAAAAACAAATAGTATACAAAAATAGAATATATTTATATATTCATGAGAGATGACCCACTTGAGCGATCAAACTTCTTTAAGAAATTCGGGTATGGCATGGGATCGCCATCATTGAATTCATTTTTTTTCAAGTCTGTTAGGTGTGACACCCCGCTCAATGAAATACCGGGTGATCAACCCTATATAAAATTAAAACAGGAATCTCATCTGGTTCATTCTTAGCATCACTGTCGAATTTTTTTTAAAACTTACTAACCACCTAGTATTCAAAAGCTGATGTCAAAATTTTAATCTTTTTATTTAACAACAAAAACCATATAAATATCAATACGAACCATTCACACAAACCATGAATCTAAAGCAATACTGAATAAATCAATAAATGACCAGCCGAATAAACCATCGGCTGAAAACCAACGTCCACTAATATACTCCAACGAAGAATAGTAACCAGTACAAAGTTCGACTGAAATGAAAATAGCTGGTGCAACATGCCCGAAAGAAATACCAAGATGCATCCTACTCTAGGAATGAAATAACTGAAGCATCTATGTCCAAATCCGACAACATCCACACCTGTTGCAGCTTCGTATCCCAGGAACAGATCTTCAAGTTTGGCATCCCTGTGGCTAGATACCTAAAAGGTTTTGAAAATATTTTGCAAGTATGGGTCAGAGCCCAAAGTCCTTTTGAAAATATTTTGCAAGTGAATTAAAATGTATGAATGCTCTTTATATTTAAGTTAGTGTCTCACTCCCTTGAGATACATCGCACCCCTCCTCTAAAGTGCACACCTAACGCTTTCTTCCTTACCCTCCTAATTACACCACCCCGCCTAACTAGCCTTGTCATGAAACTCCTTGAACTCTACTCTAACCCGAGTAATTTGTATCTTTACTTCGTAAGTTATTTATCCCATTAACTTAATTAATGATTTCTTAAAAGTCATATAACATTCACTAGTTATATAAGTAATACAAGTTCTATTCACGTATTTAGTTACTCGTATATAACTATCTATTCCATTATATACATAGAACCATATTCCACAATTATTCATATGTTGAATATAAATAAAACCGCTCTTAAAAGCCATATAACATTCACTAGTTATATCAGTGATACAAATTCTCTTCATGTATTTAATTACCCGTATATAATTATTTACTCAATTATATACGTAGAACAATATTCCACAATCACACATATGTTGAATATAATTAAAACCATCCTTCTGAGTAATACCTCATTGGATGCATTCTCTAAAGTGCTATCTTCCTAGGTCTACTCAGTCCCACCTGGATTTCTGAGATAGCTAGCCACCGCCGAATCAGAACATAGAAATATAAACGTATTGGAGGCGGTCATATTCCCCCGAGTGTGAAGACAATCATCTCAATGCCCACCTCTATTTGGACGCTACAACCTGGGGATATACTCATCCTACTCCTGAAGTTAGGGGATTCACTCACATCGCGCAACCTCCCCCGATGACACTAGAGCATATAATTCTAAATAAATACCTAACCACCGGTATTTATGAGCACACAATATATATATATATATATATATATATATATATATAATTTAATGCCGGCTTTACCGTGTACAAAGTCCGTAACACTAGCCAACATATTCCCGAGTCTATGGTCCGACTGTAATTTAATTAATTTACCCATTAATTAAGTTAATATCTCCCCGAGTCTAGGGTTCGACTCTAATTTTATTAATATGCCCATTAATTAACTTAATATCTCCCCGAGTCTATGGTTCGACTCTAATTTTATTAATATGCCCATTAATTAACTTATTATCTCCCCGAGTCTCTGGTCCGACTCTAATTTAATTAATATACTCATTAATTAATTTAATATCTCCCTGGAGTCACACAACCAATGTACCAGGACTTGCTCACCTGGACCGAATTTCCATCTCTTAGAACGTACTCCTCAAAATTCCATTATAAAGAGAACACTCCTAATTAAATAATATTTAACAATTTATTATATCGACCTATAATAAATTATTCAAGCAATAATCTTTAATTAATTAATCACCCATTAATTAATCTATTATCATGGCATCACTCAACCAAAATATCCGGACACCCCCTTGGTCCATAATACAATATCCTCAAATCTGAGGTTTTCAATTTACTCAATCTCCCCAAATTTTTAAAATGCCGATTTGGGGCATTTTGGTGTCGTTTTGGAAAAAGTGTATTAGATAACGAAAGTTAGAAAATGCCACTTTCTAGAGGGAAATGTGGAAAGAATCACCATTAACATCTTCTATGAAGGTTTTTACCTAGAATTATCCACTAAAATCCTTACGAATCAAAATCAGTCCCAATAACTTGATTCGTAACTTTCCCAAATCAAAACCCAATTTGTATTAACCCAATCCAAAAATCATTTGTATAACCCCTACTATGATATGAATTGAATATCACCAATTTACATTGAAGCAATTTAACCACTTGCCTTATAAATTCGTAGTGTCTGATTATCCTTTGGTGTAGAGATTATTGTGTGATGAAGAATACCTTCCTTGTTCTTCCTCTTTGGCTCTCAAGAGTCCTCCCTCTTTGTCCCTTAGGTTATCAAATTTCTCCTAAATGAGGTATGGCTGTCCACAACTCCAAAACTTAGGTTTTTATCTCCAAATACCATTTTTAATCATATGGACCTAATTAAAATGGCCCAAATTCTCCCAAGTGGGCTCGGTTATGCCCAAAAATATTCCGTGACCCATTTACCACCCCTGGGTACACTTTTTTGACTATCTCGGCCCATCCGGACTCAATCGTGCAGTCAGAATTGAGATCCGAATTAATTTATAAAAAGTCCCCATCTCACACATAACTTTGTCTATATTCGATTTCCGGCTGAGATAAATAAATGCCACGTCACTTATACACGTTATGACGTAAATAAATTATTACTATTCACTTTGAAATTTAATTTTCGTAAATATTAACCATTTTCTCTCCGATTAATATATAAATAAATATTAACGTAACTAGTTCAATTAAATTACGACAAATAAGTCATTTAAAATTTCCCCAAATTAATTAAATATTAAATGCACAGAAATACGGGGTGTTACATACTCCCCCCTTACAAAGTAATTTCGTCCCCGAAATTTGGTCATAACTGCGGCGAATAACTCTGGATACTGCTCTCACATATCATACTCCCTCTCCCATGTATACTCATCAATATTGTGATGACCCCACTCCACTCCACTCAAACTGGGAATACTACCTTAGACTGCAGCTTGCGCTCACATAGCTACTAGTCTCTCCTCATACAAGGTGTCTTATTGCAAGTCATTCTCCTCAAGTGGAATGTGCCCAAAAAGCCCTATCGTTCCCCTTGTATCTCTCCAGCTATGCCACGTGGAACACATCACGTATCCACAGAAGATGTTCTGAAAAATCCAGTCGATAAGCTACTGGTCCCGCCTTCTCAAAGATAGGGAAATGACCCACATACCTCGATGCTATCTTCCCTTTCTTGTCGAACTTCACCACTCCTTTCATAGGAGACACCTGAACTAATACCTGGTCACAAATCTTTAACTCGATGGCCCCTGACAATATAGTGCCCCAAAAGATGAGCATATACTCCACCGACTCCACTATCTCTATGTTAGGAAATTCCCCTCCTTACGTCCCTGAACTATACAAAAGGATACAACCTACTCAATTCCCACCGCTGGACCATAACCCATGTCGGATCCTAGCATCTTGTTATTTCCCCACCTCTTATCAACCAAAGGTGGATAATGAAACATTTCTCATAAAGTCTCCCAAGGTTTCACGCAGATACTAAACTATTACGAGGCATCACACGTAACTCTAACTGTGGTAATTACTACTCCCGAATTACCCAAAAATATGGAATGCACAATCCTCGCTTTCCGTCTACCCATAAACTTATGGGCGACACGTTCAACCCAATACGTAACTCTGTCCCTATCACCTCCCGACACTTTTTACCATAGGTGGGACTGAAAGGTCTCATCCAAATTCCCAACAATATTGAACGACACCTTGTTTTGTTTCACTCCTTCCCATTAATAGTAAAGTTGGGCATACTACTCGATAGTAGAACCCATGCCAAGACAATAATTCGTGTTCAGGTTAATCCATTCAACAACCCGATGGACCCCTCCATGATTTTTACCAACCTGATCATTAATTCCATCTGTGGAACCATAAAATTTCAAAAACTTCTTGGTTAATACCCTAAAATCAACCTTTTTCCCATTCATAAATGGTCTATCCGAAGACAAATTCATTATGTCTCACTCAACACCAATTCCCATGCTCAAGAACTATATTCCTTATGCAATTTTCGTCAGATAGGAATCTACACCTTGTCTATGCGTAAGACCACTCTAAGCATATAACTAAGTGATACTCTTTTCCATTTTTCCAAAAACGTGACTTCTTTCTTGCCTTAAGATATTTTGTTACATGCGCCTCCACCGTCTTTACACTTCTTGCGGTGGAGATAGTTCACCTTGATACGCATATAGTTGGATTGCTTCCTCTTTCAAACAGATTTTAGTTCACTGCACTTTCCCACTTATTTTCTGACTGCCCTGCAGGGATACATTCAATATGTTCATTTACACATCCCTTTATTTAAGACGACTCTGAAATCACACTAACCAGGGTGCCCATACACCCTAAATCCCATGCATATTTGCACAACATCACAGACGTCACATACGTAATATTTTTCTGACTGCGCTGCAGGGATACATTCAAAATTAATGATTACATTCGATCTTTCCCCAAATCGTAATTTAATCTTCTCGATGTTTCCCCGCCCAATAACTTGCGGTGCAAATGTTTTCTCAATGCTTCTTTCGTAGCACTATCCGGCTATACTGGCGTTATAGTGTAATAACTTTCACCTCAAAGTGTAACTCCACGCATTCAAAAATCGTCCTTTAAACTGGTGTCCTAGCATCATATAACATCTTTCCACTACTGACGTTTATTAGGGCTTATGCTCATAACATTTCACAACAAAGCCAAAAAAAAAAAACTTTCTCCAATGCATTAAACACTAACATTATCGTTCATTAATTTTCGTAGACCCGAGCATATAATCGGGACACCCAAAACTTTGTCCCTGTACTCAAAGGTTTACCGCGTCTCTAAAGGAGTTATATAATGCCGCGCTCACACTATCACTAAGTCCTCAGCGCTAAGTCACTAACAAGCTAAATCTTTTTGCTCTATGGTCAATCCACCATGCCCTGAATCACATCAGTAAAAATCCCTACGCACTAGGATATAATATACTAGACAACCCTACCCTATGAAGTCTATTTTATAAAATATTTTCGCGAGGCCAACCTTCTTTCGAGTGGAACCTCGCAAAGAATATACATCTTGCCCTGGAATAGCGAACACGGTAGTCTTGCTATAACCGCCTACTATCGCTTACCCGTCGCTAACCAATCTGTACCCATGATAAAATCATGCTCACATAGCACTTCTCAAAATGAGTTAACCTTATAAAATGTACCCTCTCAGTGTTCACACCTTCTCCCCTGCAGGTAAAACAAAAGAGATCCCCGTTACCCCGCGGTAAACATATACTTAATAGTAACACTACGATATACCCACTAAACTCGTCTCCCTTGCGAATATAGTGTTAAGTAGAATACTGTAACCACTCGTGTCACAAAGTTCGCCCCATCTATCCGATGATAAAACTCATACTTCCACTCACCTATACACCAATGGCCCAAATGGTTCCTGGACATAATATTCTCATCCAACCGAACCAAAACTTCATAATTGTTGTCCCTACTAGGCATCCCACTCCTATCCCTTGATTCACTGTGTACATAATCAATTGTTGTGGTCCCACTTTCCATACATAAGACACTTATCTGTGTCAATCCCCTGCCGCTGGCCCTAATGGCCATGTCGGGGTTGTCCCTCTCGCGTACTTGGTAGTCTTGACCCAAATTGTTACCCTCATTGTCCTTTTGGCTTTTCTAGCCCTATGGGACTCGTTGCTGGCCTCGATGACCCGGATTAAATCCACCGCCAATCGGTAGGAATTTAACTGATATAAATCATATAGATGGGTTCCTTTACTGGGGTATCACCTTGTGGCCCCTCACTAGCACTGCTAAATACGATCTTGCCTTTTGGTAAGATACTCCACCGCTATTGGCTTCCTTCTCACAGAAGTATTGATATCAAATCGAAAACATACTACCTTGATGACTATAGCCCCAGCCGGAGTTTTCCATCCATGCTTGTGTATTACCCACGAGTCCATTATTAACTCATGGACCCCTTATTGACCTCCACACCCACCTCGTTGGGTACGAAGTTTGTAGCATAATTCAACTTTCTCTTATGTCCGACCACTACCCGACCCTTCTGAAGTAAGTACTGAAATCTCCTTTGCCTACCGGTTCAAATAGATGATGCGAAGATTTGTGGTCAAATCGCACCCTAAATTTCTTATTATTTATGGTATTTCTCCATGGTTGTGGTGACTGACTCCTACCACTACAACACTGCCTCACTGGGCCAAAAATTTCATTTAAAATTTAGTCCTGGGTGCCACCGCACACCACCCTACACAACTGTCTTTGGATTATTTCCACCCATTGACTTAATGAGCTACTCTGCTACTCGAATCCTTATAGATGGCCCTTACAAAAGGGTCCTTCCACACTTTCCCCACCCTTTGCTGACTACTCTAGGTGAGACTGAAATTATACCACCGTTATCTAACAATAGTGCTTTGGGAGGCTATCGCTACCGGGTGATTATTCTATCCCACTGGCCTGAACAACAATCAAGGTGATTCCTATCACGATTACCATTTCCAGAATACCCTATGTCTTTTGTTGAGCCTCTCCTCCTGCAATTATCCTATGGCCCTCGTTGGTCGTCCCAAAGAATATTCGGTATACAAAGCCCAACCGAACTCGTGTATGAATCACCTCACTATAATTTATAGCAGGGGAACGTAACTCGCATACGTAGAGGAATACAACAATCCTATCATAAGGCTCTACATAAAAGAATACTAATCTGAAACGTGAAAAGTCGTACAGATCCTAAGGACACTAGAACCTGATGCTCTAATACCATATGTGACACCCCGCTCAATGAAATACCGGGTGATCAGTCTTATATCAAATTAAAACAGAAATCTCACCTGGTTCTTTCTTAGTATCATTGTCGAAAACTTTTTAAAACTTACTAACCACTTAGTATTCAAAAGATGATGTCAAAATTTTAATCTCTTTATTTAACAACAACAACCATATAAAGCAATACTGAATAAATCAATAAATGACCGGCCGAATAAACTATCGGCTGAAAACCAACATCCACTAATATACTCCAACGAAGAATAGTAACCAATACAAAGTCCGACTGAAATGAAAATAGCTGGGGCAACATGCCTGAAAGAAATACCAAGATGCATCCTACTCTAGGAATGAAATGACTGAAGCGTCTATGTCCAAATCCTGCAACATCCACACTTGTTGCAGCTACGCATCCCTGGAACAGATCTTCAACTTTGGCATCCCAGTGGCTGGATACCTAACGGTTTTGAAAATATTTTGCAAGTATGGGTCAAAGCCCAAAGTCCTTTTGAAAATATTTTTTAAGTTAATTAAAATACAACAATTAAAATTTATGAATGCTCTTCATATTTAAGTTAGTGTCGCACTCCCTTGAGATACATCTCACTCCTCCTCTAAAGTGCACACCTAACGCTTTCTTCCTTACCCTCCTAGTTACACCACCCCGTCTAACTAGCGTTGTCATGAAACTCCTTGAACTCTACTCTAACCCGAGTAATTTGTATATTTACTTCGTAAGTTATTTATCACATTAACTTAATTAATCATTTCTTAAAAGTCATATAACATTCACTAGTTATATAAGTAATAAAAATTCTCTTTATGTATTTAATTACCCGTATATAATTATCTATTCCATTATATACATATAACTGTATTCCACAATTATTTATATGTTGAACATAAATAAAACCGCTCTTAAACGCCATATAACATTCACTAGTTATATAAGTAATTCAAATTATCTTCATGTATTTAATTACCCGTATATAATTATCTACTCCATTATATACGTAGAATTATTTTCCACAATCACACATATGTTAAATACAATTAAAACCATCCTTCTGAGTAATACCTCATCGGATGCATTCTTTAAAGTGCTATCTTTCCAGGTCTACTCAGTCCCACCTGGATTTCTGAGACAGCTAGCCACCGCCGAATCAGAACATAGAATATAAACGTATTTGAAGCGGTCATATTCCCCCGAGTGTGAAGACAATCATCTCAATGCCCAACTCTATTTGGACGCTATGACCTGGGGATATACTCACCCTACTCCTCAAGTTAGGGGATTCACCCACATCGCATAGCACTAGAGCATATAATTCTAAATAAATACATAGCCACCGGTTTTTATGAGCACACAATATATATATATACTATCACACACACACACACACACATATATATATATATAGTTTATTACCGACTTTACCCTTTACAAAGTCCGTAACACTAGCCAACATATTCCCGAGTCTATGGTCCAACTCTAATTTAATTAATTTACCCTTTAATTAAGTTAATATCTCCCTGAGTCTATGGTCCGACTCTAATTTAATTAATATGCCAATTAATTAACTTAATATCTCCCCGAGTCTATGGTCCAACTCTAATTTAATTAATATGCCCATTAATTAACTTATTATCTCCCTGAGTCTATGATCCGACTCTAATTTAATTAATATACTAATTAATTAATTTAATATCTCCCTGGTGTCACACAACCAATGTACCATGACTTGCTCACCTGCCCCGGATTTCCATTTCTTAGAACGTACTCCTTAAAATTCCATTATAAAGAGAACGCTCCTAATTAAATAATATTTAATAATTTATTATATCGACCTATAATAAATTATTCAAGCTATAATCTTTAATTAATTAATCCCCCATTAATTAATCTATTATTATGGCATCACTCAACCAAAATATCCGGACACCCCCTTGGTCCATAATACAATATCCCCAAATCTGAGGTTTTCAATTTACTCAATCTGCCCAAATTTTTAAAATGCCGTTTTGGGGCATTTTGGGGCCGTTTTGAAAAAAGCGTATTAGAGAACGAAAGTTAGAAAACTCCATTTTCTAGAGGGCATCTAGGATAGAATCTCCATTAACATCTTCTATGAAGGTTTTTACCTAAAATTATCCACTAAAATCTTTACGAATCAAAATCACTCCCAATAACTTGATTCGTAACTTCCCCAAATCAAAACCCAATTCGTATTAACGCAATCCAAAAATCATTTGTATAACACCTACTATGATATGAATTGAATATCACCAATTTACATTGAAGCAATTTAACCACTTGCCTTATAAATTCGTAGTGTTTGATTATCTTTTGGTGTAGAGATCGTTGTGTGATGAAGAACACCTTCCTTGTTCTTCCTCTTTGGCTCTCAAGAGTCCTCCCTCTTTGTCCCTTATGTTCTCAAATTTCTCCCAAATGAGTTATGGTTGCCCACAACTCCAAAACTTAGGGTTTTATCTCCAAATCCCGTTTTTAATCTTATGGGCCTAATTTAAATGGCCCAAATACTCCCGAGTGGGCTCGATTATGTCCAAAAATATCCTGTGACCCATTTACCACCCCGGGTACACTTTTTCGACTATCTCGGCCCATCCGGACTCAATCGTGCACTCAGAATTGACATCCGAATTAATTTATAAAAAATCCCTATCTCACACCCAACTTAGTCTATTTTCGAATTCCGGTTGAGATAAATAAATGCCGCGTCACTTATACACGTTATGACGTAAATAAATTATTAATATTCACTTAGTTATTTAATTTTCGTAAATATTAACCATTTTCTCTCCGATTAATATATATATAAATATTAACATAACTAGTTCAATTAAATTACGACACATATGTAATTTAAAAATTTTCCGAATTAATTAAATGTCTAATGCACAGAAATACGGGGTGTTACATTAGGTCTGGCCATTGATGATCAACTCGAGTTTATGTGCCAAACATGCGAAGCACGTCTTCAGCAAATATAAGTGATCGTAATCAACAAGCAACAGTAAAAATGGGATTTATATCTCTCACACCCACGATTTACACGTTGTGTTAAATTGGTAACCCACCGTTGGCCGCCAAAATCGAAACGTCAAACCCTCTTGTGAAATGGAAATAGTGGCTGCCGGTGGAATTTTCAAAAATAAAATTGGAGTTAAAACACCTCCATTCTATTTAAAAGCAAGAGATGAAAGGATTGAGAAATGAAAAGATCAAGAGGGATGAATAAAGTAACTAGGAAAGATGAAGAGAATGAGAGAGAAGATACTCACGCGTGGGCACATGGGGTGAAGGAAAATAGAAGATTGGGGAACTAACATTGGATTAATGTATATTTTTAATTTGAAAAATGAGATGTGGGGTGATCGAGTGGAAAAACCGAGCGTCCGTGTAATACGCTAGTCGTTGTTATCGGCTTCCAACCTCAATACAAAAAACCTAAACTTGTAACTACACTTCTTAAGGAAGGGATTGGGGGAATGAATGTGGTTTGGATTGAAGAGGTGTGAACCTCGGGAAGTGGCACCTGCAGAATATCGGACCGATCCGGTTTTAGGATCGGACCGATCCGGTTTCAGGATCGGACCGATCTGGCTGAACCGGATCGGTTCTTTTTATTCAGGACCGGACCGATCCGGTCTCCTGAATTCTCAGAATTTCTTTGTTTTCTTTTCTTCTCACTGCTATGCTGCCTTTCTCCATTCCAATGATTCCTTTACAAATCCTCACACTTCAAAACTCCCGCAATGATCATCGAAACCTTAACACCCCTCAAAACATTGGATTACCTACCCCGGGCCTAACACATATTTACGACTCCTAACATCCTAATACTATTATACACAATCTTCACCCCATACACGTCGGGGGTGCGGCGACCTCACCTTTCTTTTTCAGTCAAGCCCCATAAATGGGGTCCGACAACCAGATTGTGTCGGCTTCCTTGACGACCGCTTCCAAATACGGCTTGAGACGATGCCCGTTGACCTTGAATGTGTTTCCCCTTTTTTGATTTTCTAATTTCACAGCTCCATGGGGAAATACTTTCTTCACAATGAATGATCCTGACCATCGTGACCTCAATTTTTCGGGAAACAAGTGCAACCTCGAGTTGTAGAGAAGTAATTTTTGTCCCGAATGAAATTCCTTCCGTCGAATGATTCTGTCGTGAGCTTGTTTCATTCATTCTTTGGATATTTTAGCATTTTCATATGCATCATTGCGTACTTCTTCCAACTCGTTCAACTGAAGTTTACGTGTTTCACCGGCTTTTTCCATGTTAAAGTTCACCCTTTTGATAGCCCAATACGCTTTGTGTTCAATTTCAACCGGAAGATGACAAGGCTTGCCATATACAAATCAAAATGGGGACATCCCAAAGGGATTCTTGTATGCAGTTCTATACGCCCAGAATCATCATTCAATCTGAGAGACCAGTCTTTCCTATTAGGTTTGACTGTTTTTCCAAGATATTTTTGATTTCCTGATTGGCGAGCTCGGCCTGGCCATTCGATTGAGGGTGGTAAGTTGCTCCAACTTTATGGACAACTCCATACTTTCGAATTAACTTTTCCATAGGCTTATTGCAAAAATGAGTACCATCATCACTAATTAAAGCATTAGGAACTCTGAATCGAGAAAGTATGTTTTCTTGAATGAATTTTATTACCACCTTATTGTCATTCGTCCTTGTAGCTATGGCCTCTACCCATTTTAAGACATAGTCTACAGCGACGAGGATGTATAGAAAACCAAAAGAAGGGGGAAAGGGCCCCATGAAGTCAATACCCCAACAATCAAATAACTCCAAGACTAGTATTGGGGTCAATGGCATCATGTCACGGCGAGTAATAACTCCCATTCTTTGGCATCTATCGCATGATTTGCAAAAAGAATTCACATCCCGGAAGATAGTGGGCCAGTAGAGACCACTTTGAAGGATTTTCGCAGCAGTTTTATTTTTTGAAAAATGACCGCCACATGCTTTCATTTGACAAAATCGAATTACCCTTAGATTTCTTCATTAGGTACACATTTCCGGATGATTTGATCAGCACAATATTTAAACAAATATGGATCATCGTAAAAGAACATGCGTGACCAAGTAAGGAACTTCCTCTTCTCTTGCGGACTCCAATGGGATGGAATAACTCCAGTGACAAAGTAATTGACTATATCTGTAAACCAGGGGAGAGAAGAAGTAGCAAATAGAGTTTCATCCGGAAAATACTCGTCTATGGGAATGGGATCAATAGGTACGTCGGACGAGAGGCATGACAAATGGTCAGCAACGACGTTTTCTACTCCTTTCTTATCTTGAATCAAGAGATTAAACTCTTGTAAGAGTAGGATCCACCTGATTAGACGTGGTTTGGCATCTTTCTTGGTTAAAAGTTATTTGAGGGCTGAGTGATTAGTGAAGCATATGATAGGCGACCCAACAATGTAAGAGCGGAATTTGTCGAGAGCAAAAACGACTGCTAGTAATTATTTCTCTGTAATAGAGTAGTTAAGCTGAGGGCCAAATAATGTTCTGATAGCATAGTAAATAACATGAGCTTTCTTGTCTTTTTGTTGTCCAAGAACGACCCCAATCGCGTAATCACTTGCATCACACATAAGCTCAAATGGGAGTGACCAGTCAGGAGCTTACATGATAGGAGCTGAAATCAACATGCTTTTAAGTTTATCAAAAGCTTCTTGGCATGCTTTATTCCATTCAAATGGAGTGTCCTTCATGAGAAGATTACTTAAAGTTCTAGAGATGGCGCTAAAGTCTTTGATAAATCTCCTATAAAAGCCAGCATGGCCTAGAAAGGACCTCACATCTTTAAGCGATTTTGGCGGGGGTAACTCAGCTATTACTTCTATTTTTGCTCGATCAACGTCAATTCCCCTAGATGAGACTATGTGGCCTAAAACTACGCCCTCGGTGACCATAAAATGGCATTTTTCCCAATTGAGGACTAAGTCTTTTTCCACACACCGGAAATGAACTCTTTCAAGATTAGCTAAACATTGGTCGAAAGATGGACCGAAAATGGTGAAATCGTCCATGAACACCTCAAGACCTTTTTCTATCATGTCGCTAAAGAGACTTAGCATGCACATTTGAAAAGTTGCTGGCACATTACATAGCCCAAATGGCATACGTTTATAGGCAAACGTACCAAACAGACATGTAAAAGTCATCTTTTCGTGATCAAGAACATCCACTTCAATCTGATTATAGCCAGAGTACCCATCTAGGAAACAATAGTAAGGATGGACCGCCACTCGTTCAATCACTTGATCGATGAACGGCAAGGGAAAATGGTCTTTTCTGGTTCCAGCATTGAGCTTTCGATAGTCAATGCAAACACGCCACCCGGTGGTGGTGCGTTGAGGTATTAATTCTCCCTTAGCGTTTTCAACCACAGTGATACCCGATTTTTTTGGAACAACCTGAATTGGGCTTACCCATTTACTATAAAAAATGGGATAGATAATCCCAGCATCTAGCAATTTGATGATTTCTTCTCTTACTACATCTTCCATGGTTGGGTTTAGTCGCCTTTTCATCTCACGCGAGGGCTTCAACTCTTCTTCAATATGGATTTTATGGGTACAAATCAATGGACTTATACCTTTCAAATCTGCTATAGTCCAACCAAACGCACTTCTATGCTTCCGTAACACATCCAACAACATGTCCTCTTGCTCTTTTTTTAAACTGGAAGAAACAACAACAGGGAATGTATCATTATCCCCCATAAAAGCATATTTGACACGAGAGGGTAATTTCTTTAATTCAAGACTAGGAAATATATTTTCAGAGGGAATCATCGTTGTCTCCCTCGGAGGTAATTCTTCAAACCTAGAAATCCAGTCAACATCTTTTAAAGCCTCAAAACTCGCTTCTTCTTGTAACCAATTTTCTAACTCTTCCACCTTACGCTCAAACTTAGTATAAGGACTCTTATTCTCACCACTTTGCACTAAACAAACTTCCAGTGCATCTCCTCCTATGATCCTCTCGATGTGCTCATCTACCACTGCTTCAATAAGATCAACCTCAAGAATTTCATCCTCATCACCCATTTGGTTGGCAACATTGAAAATATTGGTCTCGAGAGTCATATTTTCAAAAGTGAGTTGCATTTGGCCATTCTGTGTATTGGGCAAAGCATTAGCAGTAGCTAAAAATGGACGGCCCAATATTATTGGAACATAATTTCTCGCATGGGGAGAAGGATCAGTGTCCCAAATGATAAAATCAACAGGGAAGTAAAACGTGTCAACTGGAACTATCACGTCTTCCACAACCCCACGAGGCACTTTTACTGTTCGATCCTCTAACTGTAGAGTGATTCGGGTAGGCTTTAAATCACCTAAATCAAGCTTCTTATAGATAGAGTATGGAAGGATGTTCACACTCGCACCTAAGTCAAGCAATGCTTTTTCCACTCTATTCTCTCCTATGACACAAGAAATTGTAGGTGCACCGGGATCCTTGAATTTTTGGTGTAAGATCATTAAGAAGAACTGAGCTCACATTTTTTGCCAAGAAAACATTATTCTTCACCTTGAGCCTTCGTTTGACAGTCAAAAGATCTTTGATGAGCTTAGCATATGTTGGAATTTGTTGAATAGCATCAAGAAATGGCAAGTTCAATTTTACTTGCTTCAAAACATCTAACACTTCTGTACGGGACACCCCTTTTTTAGGTGGTGCTAAGCGTTGAGGAAATGGAGCATCAGTGGGCAATTTTACTTCAATTTCAGGTTCAACTCCCTCATCATTATCTTCCATTTGTAATGGAAACTCAGCAGACTCTGTAGGTTCTTTAGCTTTAGATTCTTTGGGAAGTGTTGGCGCTAGATCAATTACGCGACCATTACGAAGAGTTGACAGCTTGACATTGTTCTGGCAAATCCGATGATGTGGAGCTACTCGTGGGTTGTCCTTGAAGAGGAGGTCTTTGGACTTGAGCTGGGAATTTACCCTTCTCCTGAGTATTCACTGCAGATTGCAATCTGGAGTAGCTAGTATGAATTTCAGTGAACATTCGATCATATTTAGCATTGCTCTCCTTTTGAGATTGGTAGAATTGATTCAGATTATCTTCAAGAGATCGCCTAGGTGGAGCGACATATGGGCCAGGAGGTGGTACCTGTATAGGAGCATGCATCGGAGGAGCCACTTGCTGAAATTGAGGGGGTGGTGGTGGTAGAGTCACATGAGGGTTAGGAGCCATCCCCCCTTGTGGTTGTCCATATTGGAAACCAGGATGATTCCTCCAAGATTGATTGTATGCATTCCCTTACTGTGCATTAAAATTTCCACGAAAACCCCCGATTGCCTCAACTTGTTCAGTGTACATTGCCTTGTATGCAGGAATGGTAGGGCATCCTTTGGTAGAATGACCGGCAGCACAAATGGCACACACTTTCTCCTTTCCTGCTTGCACAGGTCCAGTTACTTCCCTTAATCGTACTTCAAGCATGTCTCTAAAATTCTTTTCCAATTGGTTAAATTTTCGATCTAACAAAGTGTCCTTGTCCAAGTGATAAATACCGGACGCAGCAGGCAAGTTGGACACTTGTCGATTTCTATTTTGACTATTGGGATCAGAAACATCCCATTCTTGGGTAGTCTCTGCTACATATTTCAGATGAGCCTCAGCATCGCTTGAGTCTAACTCCCAAAAAGGTCTTTCACACATGGTTTGAAAAAGTTTTTTAGATGCTAAAGTAAGGCCTTGATGAAAAAATGAAATCAGATGATGTTTTTCAAATCCATGATGTGGGAAAGCACTAACCCACTCCTAAAATCTCTCCTAACACTTGTCAAAAGCCTCATTCTCATTTTGTCAAAAAGCTTGGATTTGGGCTTTGACAGAATTGGTTTTGTGTTGTGGAAAGAACTTGAAGAGAAACTTGGTTTGCATATCTCTCCAAGATAACACTGAATTCAGGGGTTGCGACCATAACCAAGTTTTGGCTTTATCCTTTAATGAAAAAGGGAAAATCTTTAACCGGATAACATCTTATAGGCAAGCTTGGTCACCAAACGTTTCACATGCTTCCTCGAACTCTCTAATATGGAGATATGGTTTTTCCGAATCCATCCCATGAAATGTTGGAAGAATTTGGATCATCCCATTTCTAAAGTGGAACTGACCGGCATTATACGGGAGTAAAATGCAACTAGGGGTAACAGTTCTCTCTGGAAATAAAAGGTCTTTCATGGGGAGATATGGTATTTCTTCCTCTCCAGCACCAACACCAACACTACCGTGCACCGACATATTGCTACCTAATGATTTCGAATTCACACTTGGTGTTTGACTCAAGGAGCGACTTGTGATTGAATTATTAGGCGAAGGAGGTGGAACCCAAAACTGAGGAGAATCAGTGGTGTGAGAATTTTCAGAATTTTCTTCGGCAATTGGGTTTTTGTGAACTTGGGTGGAAGATGAATGCATGTAAGCGCAAAAGAGATGAAAAAATTTATATATATATATATATATATATATATATATATATATATATATATATATATTTTAAGAGAATGGAATCACTTTTGGATTAAAATTACTTTCCTAAATTATACCAATTGATAATTCCCCGGCAACGGCACCATTTTGATCGAGTGGAAAAATCGACCGTCCGTGTAATACGCTAGTCGTTGTTATCGACTTCCAACCTCAATACAAAAAACCTAAACTTGTAACTACACTTCTTAAGGAGTATAGTGGCGAGTCTGGGTATCGAATCCACAGGGAATTAGGACGTGTGAACGTGACGACAAAGGTAAGGTAGTTTAATCCTAAAGTTGATGTTAAAATAAAAGAAAAGAAAAAGATGATTGATGGGTTTAAATTTACAATTGTTGATGAAATAAAATGTGCACAAAAACACTAAGAATTGTAAAGAAATTAGATTTGAAAATGAGAGAAAATAGGGTGGGGTACAATCCCTCAAACCTTAGTAAATTACCGTATAGAATACTAGAACTGTAAATTAAAATTCTTGACTAAATCCAATATTTATAACTCCTAAGCATTACATATATGAAGGTTCTATCCCTCACCATATAAAATCAAAGGTAGTTACAAAGAGGTGAATGGACAATTACACTTGCAAAGCGTTCTTAAACATCCCAAGTACCTAGGGCAAGAGACATTAAAAGATCGGCTATGTTCGTAGAATTTCCATACACGATTTGATCAATATTTAATTTACCCTCTATTTTCTACATAGGTAATTCACCTCGGAATGAGTTCATGTACCCCAACCCTTGAAAATTTAACTAGACATGGTTTTACTAGAAAACAAACTCATACATGGAATTATGGATATAACAAACATTGTTAACAATTTGCTAAACAATTGAGAATTAAAAATAAAATAGAGAAGAAATAAGAGAATGAAAAATTGATACTTGTATTCAGCAATTGGAAAAAGAGATGAACTTGAATCCAGAAAAATTCTTCTTCTTCAAACTTAAAAACTAGGGTTTTCTCTAAGAAGATGAAATTATCTACTCTAAAGAAAAACTAGAAATACTCTCTCAAATTCCACTCCCCTAAGAATGAGTTAGGGCATGGGATTTTATAGTACCAAGTACTACGAATTGACAGCTAGAATCGCTTGTTGCGCAAGATTTCACCAGCTATGCACGTCAAAATCTTCATAATTAATGCCAGGATTTCGCATGACCGGACCGGTCCGGTTAGCACTCGGATCGGTCCGTTTCTCAGCCACCGGATCGGTTCGGTCCCCACCGGATCGGTTATGCTGTCATCGGTTTGTCATCCATCCGGGGTCTACTGGACTTGGGTCATTTCGGATCCGTCCGATTTCTTCCATGTTGACTTTTTCCTTTTCTTCTTTGACTGGCCATAACTTTTGATCTCGAGCTCCGATTTGAGTGTCGTTTCTTCCGATGCTCTTGTGAAATCAAGCTCTTCAACTTCCCTTTAGGTGTCGAATTCGAACTCTAGGTAAAAATTTACGCTTTCGCCCTTTGACTTTTCTTCCTTTCATCATTTCCTTTCTTCGGGTTTCTTTCTCTCTTTTCTTGCACTAAATTCCTGTAAAATCCATCAGAAATACACGAAAACGTGGGGAAATTGTTAGAAATAGTCAATGGCAATTATATGGAATAAAAATGATTCAATTACCTTGTTCGGGATATCAAAATCACTAACTTAAGGGGCTAAATTCAGAAGAATTTATGCTTAGTCATGGGGTAAGGATACCGAGAGTCAGGGAAAAGAAACGTAGAGAGGGGAAGAGGGTGAGCATTTAGTAATTAGTAAAGATAGGAAGTTGAACAACTAGGGTTAACTTCATTTCTTAAGTAATAACTTTAATTAATATTGTCTACGTGCTGCTATGGAAAAGCGAAAAATGTCTTCACCGTGTTCCTCTGTGAATTTTACATATATACTGTGGGTACCCGAAATTAGAATAATGGGCCTAGACGAGTAGCCCAATTGTAGTGGCCCAAAAGTCCAAACCCTCCATATCTTAATCGGTTATGATTTAGTCTTCTCCCATGTTCTCGTGAAGAGGGGTTATCGGAGAAAATGGAAAACGTGGGGGAGTCCAATACCCCCACTCCCTGAAAATGGACATGTATATAATAAACCCTAAGTCTGGGGCATAGGACACGAACTGTATTCTCTGTAATCGCTCTCCGGAGTATATAAAAATAATACTGACTGCACCACCGTGGACGTAGCCATTCTTGCTGAACCACGTACATCTCTTGTTGTGGGATTGGCATTTTGTATTCCTTATTCTGCTTGGTGATTGCGCTTCTCTTATCTCTTTGTGTTGACTAATAATTGTCACCACATATACTATAAGGTTTTTATTTTACATTGATCATCTTGTTGTCTAAAGTCACTCACATTCTAATAACTTATTCACGATAACTCATATATTATGGTTTGATCGGGCGCGAACCGTGCGTCGTGTAATACGCAATTCATTGTTATCAATTCGGCGACTCAATGCAAAAAAAACCCTTAACTACAACTACACTTGACAAGCAAGCACAGCGGTAAGTCGGGTATCGTAAGAAATCCATAGGGAGTGATTGAATTTTAGATTTTAATTATTTTGCTACTTCAAAAATAAAAGTGTAAAAGGTGATAGGTTGCAACTGGTGAAAAAGGGAAAAGTAAAAGAAGTTAGGTCTAAACGAGAATTAATAAAAATGAAAGTTGGGTAAACAACTAAGAATTAGAATTTCGGTTCGAAAATATTTAATTGATCATTTTTAGTTAATCATAAACATCACAAAATAAGGAAATTAATCCAAAGTTGCGAGATTAAACATTTAATGAAAAATGGTCACCTGCGGATTAAATTCGGAATATCGCTATAGACACTAACGTTCTGTGACAAAGAAAGTTAAATGCATAATAATCCAAATTTAATACGTGAGGTTTCAATTAAACGTAATTTTACACAAAACCTAACTTTCGAAGCTCAAAACCTATTAATGGCGAAAACGAAATCCCGACCCTATTTAACTAGTGACAAGGCATGTTACTAAACTAATTTACACTAATTAACTAAGAAAGCAATAAATAAACACAATAAACTAATTTAACAAAGCATGTAAATCTAATTAACAAAGCAATAAATCAAGAAATGCAACTATATTAATGGAGAGGATGATAAATAGTTCAACTTACAACACCCAAAGGGGTCACAACCAAAGTGAGATGAAGAAGAGCTCTCAACATCCAAACCCTAACCTCAAATATCTATTAAAACTAAGTATATCATTTATTACAACAAAAATCCTTTATATAGTAAGTGGCAAAGAAATAAAGAATAAAGAAATGAAAATGAACAAAGTCGTAAAAAAAAAGCAGGGGATCGATCGATCGACCCTTTTAGTCGATCGATCGACTGATCAGAAATTGACCCACCGCTTCCTTTGATTTCTAATATGCTGAGGGGTCGATCGATCCTCCTTTCGGTCGATCGATCGGTCAAGCAGGTCTGAATAAAATCTCCCCTATTTTTGGTATATTGTTATTCTCTTCTGCAAAAACTCCCGTAGCTTCTTCGTTCGGACTTGGAATCGTGCACCATTTGTGGCTATGTGAAGCTTGCTCAGAGGGATACAACTTCCATAAAGATATTGGACCAGTTGCCCAAACTATGGAATTATCGAATTGCCCTTATGCGTGCGAATATGTACCAAACTTAGCCGTAATGCGTCCAAACTTCATACTAAGCATCCGAATACCGATAAAAGCTCAATTAACCCCTGCAAAGCATATATATATATAGAAATCCAAGGTTGTCTGGTTAATGATCATAAATATAGGGATTAAGATACCCGATGAGGCTAATAACGCGTAGGTTCACGAGTGAAATATGTAATATTTGCGTCGTATCACACCCCCTAACTTACATATTGCTAGTCCCTAGCAATGAAATAGAAGCAAAAAGAAATACAAGTAAACAAAAAACAAGAGATAGTACAAAATGAAAAAAAGAAAGATAAAGGCCACTTTCGCGGGCGATTGCATTTAGCGTATGTAATAAGCCGTTAAACCCCTTGGTTACCGTAGTGGACGAGTGTCATCTCGTGAGGGTTTTCAGGGATGAAACCCACAAACATCATGTAATTTCCTCAAAATATGCCCAACACAACATGCGACAAACTCAACAATACAAAAAAGATTTCAAACATGTTATTAGCATATCAAACGAATTCAAACAAAAGCCCCTTTTTATTAACATTGTAGAACGAACTTCATTGAATTGAAACCTTAAAAGTGGGAGGGGAGCGAGCACATGTATAGTATGATTTGGCCAAAACTTAAATAAACCAGATAAACATTAAAGCAAGAATATATTCAATCCTCACGGGCATTACACTCATAAAATGAATTCACTATGAAAATGGAGGCAATACACGGGACGTACGAGGATAAAGAATAAATGTAAATGGAAACTAGGTTGCGCACATGTCACTAATGAAGAACGCTATATAGGAAATAAAAACTTGTAATCTCAATGAAAGATACCGCTCATTAAAGGAGGCGAAATGAATTTTCACAGATTATCAAAACTATTATGACTTTTAAATTAAATGCAACCCCATGATCACATAGGACTTTAACAGCGTTATAATGTAGGCTAGGCTAGGGTACGAAACAAAAGATATATGTACGGATTCAAAGTGTTCGGGGATAAAAACTCGAGATAATGAAAAATTGTGGGAAATATCAAAATTTTAATATGGTTTCCATAACAAGCATTAAATATGACAATACGAGAGTAATCAAATCTTATTGAACACTATATACATCAACTTTCTCTTTTCTTTTTCTTTTCTTCTTTTTCTCACTTTTTCTTTTGTTTTTTCCTTTTTCTTTCTTTCCATTTTTTCTTCGCTTTTTCTTTTACTTTTCTCAGTCTCATATGCTTAATTGCATCCACAAAACAAGAACATCATTCAATCCCAAGAATCATTCCAAACAAAGGTATGTGAGGTAATATTTATGGTTTATAACTCCAATGTGGAGTTGGTTATGGAATTTTGGGTTATAAAACGAAAGGCTATATTTAGGCTCAAACGGGTTGATTAGGGAAACATTAAAGGTGAGGTCAAGGCTAATATGGGTGATATAACAAAGATGGCCTATGATCATTTCATAAAGTTTACGCAATTCTCGAGTCAAAATAACTTTTAAAAATCATGCTCAATTAACACATTTCAAGATATAAACTCAATTAATGAACAATCAAATGAAATAATAGTGAGATTATCAACGAATTCAACGTTTTCAAAGAGGAAAGAATAGTGTATAACACTCATAAGCGATGAAAAGAAAAAATCTCACTCGGTGTAATTATATACAATGCAACAAAAGATTACCGAGTTATAAAAATCTTAAACCAAATCAATTGAACAAGAAAGCGAATATGCTCATGGGATAAAGTTTAATTCATGAAGTTATTCATAATATCAATGATTTGAGGACTAAAGTCTAATAACTTCTAAAATCAAGAACATGCATCGTTGAGTTGCGTATTGGATCGGGCAATTATTGAAATTTATCATTGGAAACAAGGGCAAAATGCCCAACAAAGGAGAAAGAAGAAAGAGAGTATTTTTGAAAATTTTCAATTTTTAACAAAAAGCATGCTTAGTAACAAATATGTGATAAAATTCATGGACAAAACAAAGAAATGGATAAAATATCCTACACCCCTAGCTTAAATGTTGCATTATCCTCAATGCGCATTAAGAACACAAGACAAAGATAGGAAAAGAATGATATTACCCAAAATTGGACCGATCCCCATAAGCACAAGTCCGAATGAATCTACAAAACAAGTTAGTACTAAGCATAGCAAAAATATTTACCCAAATATTAAGTTAAAAGAAATTATATCGTAAGTTACAATAATATAGATGGGCTGAAGTTCAAATATTAGATAAATTGATGGTGAACATTTGATTTTATAAAAATGGAAGGTCATATACATCAAAATCCACTAAAAAACCACAACTACATTACCAATTCTCATTTCATAAATATCCCAAAAAAACTTAATACATTACAACTTAATCAAAGAAATAAAAGAAAAGGAAAAAAAATACTATATAATATCCGACCCCAAAAGTACAAAAATGACCTAAACCAGCAGCCTAGTGGTCGGAACCACTAGGATCATATGGACTCTGATAATGAGGTGGGAGTGTCGCGTCCGGGCCATGCTATTGTAAATATAAATCTCTCATCATGCGGAACTCCTGTCGATGCTCAGCCCTATCCAGTCGCTGCTCGGCCTACTGTTGGTCTTAGGGGTGGTCGCGATTCGGTCTGTTGTTTGGCCATTTTTAGTGTCGAAGATCGCATTCAGACCGATTTTATCGATTTAGCCTATTTATTCGGTCTAGGCTATTTTCGGTCCAGTTTGATTAATAATCAGTTCGCATTTTAAATTTATTTACTTTTTTTTTTCAATAAAAACTTGTGATTTTTTTTTATGTTTTTAATATTTAGAGGCTGTTTTTCACTTTTTAAGAGGCTATTTTTCACCTTTTATGTGCAGTTTTGCATCATCTAAGGTGCTTTCCTCTTTTAAGCCAATTTAGTAAAATAATATGCACTATTTTGTACCGTCTAAGGTGTTGTTTTGCACCATCTAAAATCGATAAACAGAAAAATATACCAGAAAAATAAAATAGACATAAAATCACAAACACTAAAGTCTACTGAGCACAACGAGTAAAAAATTATTTCTAAACAAAAAACTATTTACAGTTCCTAAATTATTTCTAAACCAGTTCCCAAATAAATTATTTATAAATTATTTAAAGTTCCTAAAAAATCCCAAATAAATACAGTTCCTAAATAAATCAGTTCCTAAATAAACGAGTAAAAAATTATTTACAGTTCCAACTTCCAAATTTGTTCAGCACATAACTTCCAAGTTTGTACAGTTAGGAAACAAATAACTGAAGTTCCTAAATATGTTCAACTTGACACTGAGTTATAAAACAAACTAGTTCCTAAATTAACCAACACTTGGTCATTTGAAAATCTAACATTATAAACCAACAATAGGACGTTGATATTTACAGTTCCTAAACCAAGGCAACGAGTAAACCAACATTTGATGTTTAGGAACATATGAAAATCTAACGTTATAATCCAATGGTAATAACAAAAAAAATCATAAGAAAAATTAAGAAAAAAACATATTCCGTTGGTGTTGGATCTTTAGTCGCCGGAACTATGGAGTCAAGGTGCACCACCGCTGGATCTTTAATCGCCATTTTGGGTTAAGGTGTGCACCGGATCTGGTGTTTTCAAACTAAAGTTAAGGTGTGGCTGGGGTGTGCGCCGGATCCTAGCTAGGGGAGTTGAGGTGCCGCTGTAGAGCCTGTGGGTGTAAATGGGATGGGAGAGTGGCAGTGATATTAGTGAGAGAAAGAAAGTAGGAGGAGGAAAGTGAGAGAAATGAAATGTTCAAGTGTGCGTGTGCGGCCGCTAGCCTGCTACCCTTTCTTTTGTTATGTTTTTTTAGGGTTTAGTTATTAAACAAACATATATTATATATTTATATAAAATAAATATATTTTATATAATATTAAAATAAACGGTCCGGTCCGGTCCTAAGACCGAATTTAAGTGGGATAATTTAGACCGGACCGAAAAAATTCAGGTTTCTTAATTTAGGACCGAATTAGGACCGATCATTAAAAAATCCTATAAAAGTGGGTCCAGTCCAGTTCGGTCGAATCGGGTCGGTCTTTTTTTTGTCCACCCCTAGTTGGTCTAGGCAGGATTGTAAAGTAGCCCACCTAAGCGGGGTCTCCTCCCAACGCAAGTCCTGTAGTGCCTTGTACGTTGCAAAGCGAGCGTCAGTAAATGTGTGTTTCACCTATGAACTTTGCCCCTGCTCCATCTCTCTGATCTCAGCCTCCTCCTCAGTGTCATCGGTAGCCTCTGTCCTCTACTTCTTGACACCCGGCTGTCCCAAAGGGTGACCCGTCATCTTCGAGATGTTATCCTTATTGAGAAGCATTAGTGGGTCACGCTTGCAGTCAGAATCAAATTCAGGGCATCCATGCGATAGAGATATATGTGTGATGAGTGAAGGAAATGGGAGGGAAAAAGTGCGGGCTCGCACCTTCGCAGTGGTGTACATCATGTCCAAGAAGATGTTGGTCAAACTAATTTCCCCCAAGTTGTTCAGTAAAGTGTAGACAAATGACGCATGCTTATGGTGCACCTCATATCGGTCGCTAGTAACCATAGAATAATGCACATTGATGTAATGAAGCAACCGTGGCAAATATTCCATTGCGATCGACCTTAATGCTTTATTATTCCATACTTTCGTAGGTGCAAGCGACTCGATCAATGTGGTGAGCCCGTACATATCCCATCTATAAAATTAACCGACTGCTCGAGGTCTGGAACACCCATAAGTCTAGCTAAATCCAAGAAGCTGAAAGAAATTTGAACCCACCAAACCATGGCCTCGTATGTAGACGACCTCCCTTTGACTACCACAAATGTCGCGTAAAATATCCGAACCAAATCTTCGTTGATGTGCTCATTTGTGGCAAGAAAAGGGCTCCCAATTGTGCCAGCGCAGAATAACACGCGCCTCCTCAGGAAAATCCATGAGCTTCCAAGCATAGTGATGGGCCAAAGGCTGCTGCTACGTCTGAAAATATGCTTGGAACTAATCACGCTCCCTCTCGCATCGAAATCCCTCAAAGCCCCGTGTGGGCACACACTTGGTAGAATCATACTTCCTAATCTCGGCCATGACAACCTACAAAACAATAGTTAGGCAAGACAAATATAATTGTAAAGCGTAGTTAAAAGTTAGTCGGTGAACTAGTTAAAATGGTGTGTGAAAGTGTGTGAATCCGAGTGAAAACATTCCACATTGTGACAAAATGTGTCGAGGTGCGACAACGAGTGAAAACCACCCAAGTATGCGCTAAAAATGGATTGAAAAATTGGTTTAGGCATTTTAGTGAACACTTGATGTGCACAATGTGGAATAAGGGTTCATGAATGCCATTGGAACCAACCACTAAGACCCATTCATGAACAAACCAAGAATTAAACATTATTTGTGTGTTCATGAATGGATATATAACAATAATCAAGTTGGTACTCAAAAAAATGGGAGACACCTAACAACATACTCAAACATTGGCAAAATATGCATAAACTTTGAAAACCATGACAAAAATCAACCCAAAACCAAAAATATAATAGATAATAAGGGGAAATTATACCTTGAATGTGGAAAAGATGGTTGATTTTGAGTAGAAATTGGATGGGGGAAGTTAGGGATCGAAAGTAGGGTAATCGAGATAGAGGAGAGGAGAGAATTTAGAAAAGAAACGGAAAGAAAAAATAAATAAGCAGCGCCGATTTAACTGCTCGATCACTAATTTAAAATTTAGGAAGGACGACGGGGTATTGGGATAATAAGCGGAAAAGGCACATTTGGGATCCAAGAAAAATAAATTCCTCTCCCCGAGAATTTTCAATTGGAATGGGTGGTGGTGCACACATGAGGATACAATCCATCTTGGAAAATAAGTCCGGCAAAAAGTCCTCATCGGCAAAAGGTGTAGAAGTTTTAAAAGTTTTTACTGACTCATAGGAATCAACCGGTAACTCTAATGGTTCGATAATTGTAAACGAAATGGTGATGAAATAAATTCAATCTCAGTCAACTCATCGTTGGAAGGAGATTGAATTTCGAGGGAGAGAGATTCACATTCGATGAGAAATTCTTTGAAAAATTAAGGTGAAACACAAGTTTCCACCTCCACGTTGTTGAACACCAAATAATCAATCTCATTGTAAGGTGCTTCAAGTTTCAATCTAGTGCCAACATCGTCATTCGTGCTTTGGAGGAAAAAAAGGAGGATTTCTTACAAAGTAGGCTTCCTCGACTCTAGGTCCTCGAATTCCTCATTTGGTTGAAACTCTTCTTCAAATGTATCGGAATAAGAATCGTCATTGGATTCGAATAATGAATCCAACTCAAGCTCCCAATAATAATTTTCACTCCAATAAATATTTTTAAGTTTTTTATTCTCAAGAAAATATTGAAAATGGAAAACTTGAAAACTATCCCCAAAGTAAGAATCATTAGAATGATCGTAATAACTATAGAAGAAAGATATGGTTACCGAATTGTTTATAGATGGAGAATCCGAGAAAGAAAGTGAGCAACCGCGAATCAAAGTTTCTTAGCGCTCAAATAATCAATCCTGCAAGAAAGGTTAAAACAAAGAATACAAATAAGAAAGGAAAAATACTACAAAATAATAAAACAACTATAATCTATAACACATTCCCCGAAAACGGCGCCATTTTTTATCGGGCGCGAATCGTGCGTCGTGTAATACGTAAATCGTTGATATCGGTTCGACGACTCAATGTAAAAAAAAACCTAAATTACAACTACACTTGATAAGCAAGACATCGGTAAGTCGAGTATCGTAAGAAATCCACAGGGAGTGATTAAATTTTATATTTTAATTATTTTTCTACTTCGAAAATAAATGTGTAAAAGGTGATAGGTTTCAAATAGTGAAAAAGGGAAAAGTAAAAGAAGTTAAGTCTAAATGAGAATTAATAAAAACGAGAGTCAGGATCGCATACCCGCCATGGCCTAAACAAATAAGAATTAGAATTTCGATTCGAAAATATGTAATTGATCATTTTTAGTTAATCATAAACATCACACAATAAGGAATTTAATCCAAAGTTGTGAGAATAAACGTTTAACGGAAAATGGTCACACACGGATTAAATTAGAAATATATTTATAAACAGTAACGTTGCGTGACAAAGAAATTTAAACGCATAATAATCCGACTTTAATATGCGAGGTTTCAATTAAACGCAATTTTACACCAAACCTAACTTTCGGAGTTCGAAACCCATTAATGGAAGAAACGAAATCCCGACGCTATTTAACTAGTGACAAGGCATGTTATTAAACTAATTTACACTAATTCACTAAGAAAGAAATAAATAAACAGAATAAACTAATTTAACAAAGCATGTAAATCTAATTAACAAAGCAATAAATCAAGAAATACAGCTATATTAATGGAGAGGATGATGAATAATTCAACTTACAACACCCAAAGGGGTCACAACTAAAGAGAGATGAAGAAGAGATCTCACCACCCAAACCCTAACCTCAAATATCTATTAAAACTAAGTATTTCATTTATTACAACAAAAATCCTTTATATAGTAAGTGGAAAAGAAATAAAGAAGAAACAAATGAAAAGGAACAAAGTTATCAAAAATAGCAGGGGATCGATCGATCGACCCTTTTAGTCGATCGATAAACTGATAAGAAATTATCCCACTGCTTCCTTTGATTTTCAAAATGCTGAGGGTTCGATCGATCGACCCTTTTGGTCGATCGATCGATCAAGCAGGTCTAAATAAAATCTCCCCTGTTTTTGGTATGTTGTTATTCTCTTTCATGAAAACTCCTGTAACTTCTTCATTCGGACTTGTAATCGCGTACAATTTTTGACCACACGAAGCTTGCTGAGAGGGATACAACTTCCGTGAGATGTTGGACCAGCTTCCCAAACTATAGAATGACTGAATTGCCCTTGCGCGTGCCTATATGTACAGAACTTGGCCAGAATGCGTCCAAACTTCATACTAAGCATCCAAATACCTACAAAAGCTCAGTTAACCCCTACAAAGCATATATATATAGAAATCTAAGGTTGCCTAGTTAATGATCATAAATATAGGGATTAAGATACCCGAGGAGGCTAATAAAGCATAGGTTAATGAGTAAAATGCGCAATATTTGCGTCGTATTATGTTATTATCAATTGACTGTAGTTGAGACTCATTTTTTCTTTATTTATGTGTTCACTCACACTACACCAAAAGTAGCCACTTTTCACAGGGAAAACCTGGTCAAGTCAACCTTGTCAAGGTAAAAAATAGTCATATTCCGTTCTATTTTCAAAGCTTATTAATGTAGAAGTTCTAAAACATCATTTTTCCCAATTTTCTATTGCTATCTCCCAATATTGAGGGTTTATATTGTTTAAATTTAATATGCTACCATATTACCAGTTTTAACGATTTTAGTGTCTATTTTAATTTGTTTAAATTTATCTATTAATTCGTTTATTTATGGTGTTTCCTGTTCGTGTAGGAATTTAGTGAGTGACACGATCTGGGGTGACAACAAATATATCACGGACATGTCGTGGTGAAAGTCAGTGATAAGTTTTACCTTATCACGGACATGTCACGGTCAATATATGACATGATACCAAGTGAGTAAAGGGTCACTTAATATATATTAAATTAACACTTGTTTCTAAGTATCCTAAAATGGGATTTATTTCTGTGTAGTCATCTTTAATAAAATAATTTAGCTTACTTAGAAATTTGTTTATTTTTTTTTTGTTAAGTTCTAAAAATTTCCAAATCGATGTTTAAGAAGGACAATGTATGTATATTAAATAATATAAATAGATGCAGATATTATCCAAATCCAAAAAAATTGAAAGAACATGGTTAAGGATAGTTGTATATACTATCCAGGTCGATATGGATAAAATAGTGCACGTGTAAACAAATACAAAATTGGTAGTATGGTATATGTTTCGTATCAATCCATTTTACACCCCTAAATATCTCCACACTAGAGAAATTCTCTATTAAAGGAAGATAAATTATATAGTTGGGAGCAACGTTCCAATTTTAGTCCAACTCCAAAGAGCTTTAAAATGGATGAATTTGAACTCTCCTTTTATGTTTTGTCATACCATATTAAGATCTTATGATTTGTTTGCCATAATCCCTAAAATATTTTTTATGTATTAAGGTCCTCACTCTTAATGTAAACATTATATTTTTAACATATGCACAAACTTAACATGTATACATTATAATTTTTTTTAAATACATAATAGAGAAAATCATGTATACATTATGACTCAAGTGTTGCATTGAAAAGACATTAAGTGTCACTGAATTTTATTTTTAAATTTCGTCGTTTCTTTCACTCTCAAAAAATTTTCTACGAGGAAATAAATCCACATTTTTGGAAGAAAATATTGAATAACTTTACCCTCCTTCTTGTTGACAAAAACTTAGATTTCAACAATCTAGATTAATCATTTCTACCATTATTATGACAAGTTCCTTTAAGTAATAGATCTCAACAACCTCATTAGTGATTTTTTTCTTCCCAAGGAGGCTAACGTAATTGTCGCATTCAATCATCTTCATTTTTCTATTGGAAAAGTTTATATTTCAAATTAAAATTTTTGGTTTGCCCTCTTAGATGTTGATTTTAGATTGTAAATAATTATTGGTTTCTTGAGTGTTTTATTGAGTGCTCCTTAGAGAAAATAAAAATTAGGTCTAAGAGACTTAGACCCGCTACCTCCTCGAATGGGCTATGGCTGGGGCTAGGGATATGAATTGACATCAGTATATATATACGTAGGTTAGAAGGTTTAGAGTGAGAGGAATTTAATTAATTCTAGGAGTCAATTCTTAGCATTTTGTCCCAAAGTTTCATGAAGTAAATTAAAAATAGTTTTGATCTCTAAAATGAAAAATCAAGATGTTGTAGCTCCATGTTTGGATTCTTTAAGGTGGGGATGTTCAAGCAAAGAAGGGTTGTCATTAGATTTATTAGATGTCTGCGATTATAATATATTCCTCCATATGTTCTATTGAGTGATGACAACATTGCCAAACAACTAATTAATAATAAAAATGCCTTACATCAGAACCCACCGCTGCTCCTTCTCCTGCTTGCTTCGGCTAACAATCACCCCTGTTCCGACCAACAATGTCTTGCTTAGTCCTCCCTTGATTACTCCGGACCTTGCTTGCTACAGACATCCAAATTTTGTGTCTTGTGATGAAGGATTTTGGTATATCTAACATGTAAGCGCACCCATCCCATGACCTTTCTCCACCCTTACTGCGTTTCCCGCCTGAACCGTCTAAGCCTCTATCCACCATGCATCTCTCCTCTCCGACACCACCGATAAATGATTCGATCATAAGCCTCAACACCACCCATTTAAATCCATTTCCTATGTCAACCTACAATGACAAATTTATTAATTTCTCGTCCATAGACCCGATTGCTACCTTGACCGGAATCACAGAACACCAAACTCCTCCTCAATCTCCACCCAACCTGCCACATGTTTTCTTCCCTTCTTGGGATACGAATTCCACCGTTGACGATTACGATCCAGATGACGAAGCCTTGCAAGTGGACATCAATTTGATAAATATTCCTAGTGTGCCAATTTTGAATCAGGAACTCCAAATTCTCATGAAAAAATGGCACCATTCACTCATCATTAAAATATTGGGTAAGTTTTTATCCTTCCAAAGACTTGCTCTTCGCCTATCATGTTTGTGGAAATTACAAGCTGGAATTTTTATTACGGATTTGGGACATAATTTTTTACTTGTCAAATTTTCTTCCCAAAACGATTATACATCAGTAATTTTTAGAGGTTCATGGTTTCTTGAGGATCATTATCTATCAGTCCAAAGATGGCAAAAGAACTTTCCTCTAACTCCTACAATTATTAAATATATGATTTTATGGTTTCGAATACATGAATTACCAGTGGAATACTATGATATGAGTATCTTACATCGTATAGCATCGTCCTTAGGAAAATCACTCAAAATTGATATCCAGACTGAGTCCGTGAAGTGTGCTAGGTATGCTCAGATCTGTGTAGAATTTAACATTGAAAAACCGCTTCCTCAGAGGATCAAGATTGGTCCCATCCTCCGTCCTTTGGTGTATGAATTAAAAACTGAGATTTGATTTTCATGTGGGATTATCGGCCATAATCTTCACTATTGTCCTCGCAAGCCATCTAAACCCACCTCTAGTTCTGACCAACCTCAACTCGACCAATAATGGTGTATTGTTACACGACGCCCTCCTCAACTTCGGGCTCATGCCTCAATCTATAATACCCTGCATAACTCCAGACATTCTCCTGATCGACTTGATCCAAATATAGTTGCACCTGAAATTATTCTGACTGAGGCACAACCCAGTAAGCGACATGTTTGGAAACCTAAATGTGATGTAATACCTTCAATTTCTCAGCAACAATAAGATGTGCTCTCTGCACATAAGGAAATGACGGATCCACTCACTCATATGGTTCATTCAAAATCTAACAATACATGCCAAACTGATGAGTGAAATACAAACCAGGAGAAGAGAAACCCTTCAACTCCTCCAATTCAATTCCACTCCAACAGTGCAGGTATATCAGACCGTATCGCACAACCCATGGTTTCCTCCCCGATTACTACATCCCAAGCGATTGAAGTCTCCCCAATGTGTAGCCCACCATGCCATATTAAGGACACCTGCCAAACTATGTGTCAAGGACTTGACTTCCCTAATTCGTCAGCTTCTCCTCATGTTTTTGTATTACTCCCTACCGTGATACCTACTTCTCCTCAAACTGCAATACTCCCTTCTTCCTCTCCTTCGTCCAACAATGAATTCTCAGATCCAACTTCTAACCAATTGATCCTCCCACCAATAGCACATCACTCTGGCATGCTTACCCACTGTGAGCAAGCAATACCACACACCCCTCCTCATAAACCTACCCCCTCACCTCCAGAATCATCCCTACCACCAGGATTCAAATTTTCAACCCCACGGTCTATCACTTCCCTTGCTCAACAACTTTCGAGTTACCCTCCTCGACAGGGGTCAAATTCCACAACGAAATCAACAGTTCCCACCTGAAATAGACATGCTTATTCAACGAGGGCCAGGAGACTGCCTCATACTTCCTTTCTTCACGACACTAATAGGATCTAACCACCAGCTCCTAACACCCCGCGTACTTTTCGCAGTCGATCAGGTTAGAGTCCGATTGATCACAAACACAACATTGATTTACACGCTTCATAATCACCCCCCAAAAGAAGAGTTTTGTCCACCCAACCCCATCCCCCTAAACGAATTTGTATACAATGCTCGGGGGAACAATATGAGGCGAGCTCACCCATTTCTACACCTCATGAAGATTATACTTTGGAATGCTAGAGGGGCTGGTAGGCCAAATTTTTCTACAGAATGACATTTGTTTGGTCACATCAGCCTCATATATTGGTTATCTTGTACACCCGAATGAATGCTCAAAGATCAATGCGCGAGATTCGTCGATTACGTTACCGCCATCATGTCGTATCTCCGGCTCTCAGCCAATCGGGTGGGATTTGGATTCTTTGGGATGAAATTATGATAGTTACTCATGACATCATCATCTCCGATTGATTCATTCACATTATCATTCAGCATGACCCTATGACGACTCCTACAGAGTTTATTGCTCTCTACATGCCACCCCACCCTACTGAGCAAACCATGGTATAGAACTCCCTTCACCACATCCACACTTTTGTCCACCATCCTTGGATTCTTTTGGGAGATTTTAATGCTATTTTAGTCCAACATGAAAAATGGGTGGTGGGGTGGGTGGTGGGTTGGTGGTGGTGGTAGTGGTGGTGTCCGTTTCAAGCTACGCATACACGTCATCTTAAGAATTTTTTGCATGAATGTAATATCCAAGATCTAGGGTTTGCTGGACCTAATTTCACCTAGAAAGGCAATAGTGTTCTCGAGCACCATGTTAAAGATAGACTTGACCGGGGACTTGGTAATGAGCGTTGGATGTCGTTATACCCAACTATCCGAATTTCTCATCTTCCAACTGCCAGGTCTGACCACTGTCCATTATTGCCAGACACCCAACCTCCCCTCTTTAAAACCCCAAAGCAGTTTATTTACTGCCCTGAGTGGGCATCATATATGTCTTTTACTAACTTCTTACACTACCACTGGAATCTTTCGATCTAGGGCTCACACGCTTTTTCCTTTTCGCGTAAGGCGCAGTCTTTTAATGGGGTTTCTCGGTATTGGAAGAAAGTTGTTTTGGGGAATATGTATCATTCAATATTTGCCTTAAAACAGGAGATACATAACCTCAGAATGTGTATTTAAAACTAATTCGGATCCTCTATTGGTCTCCCGGGAGAACCACTTACAATGACACCTTATGCACTGTATGACTTTAGAACGAAAGTATTGGCGTAATAAGAATAAAAATAAGTGGATTCTAGACGGGGACCATAATACTAAATTTTTCCATGCTTTTGTCATGCAACACCGACGTAATAATTCGATTCCTGCTATTTTCCATCCGGACACTGGCTAGCCCACTACTATCTAGGATATTTAGGGTCAATTCCAACTCTTCTATGAAACCCTTTTTACTACCACCAATCCCCCTCGTCCTCCATCTGCAGTTAGTTTTGTCCAAGTTACATATGCTGACGTTAATTGGTTACTGGAACCTATAACAGATACAGAAATTTGGCAAAACTTGTGTACTATGGGGAAGAATAAGAGTTTGGGTTCGGATGGGTTGACCTGTGAGTTTTTAAAAAAAACATTGGGATATTGTGGAACCCTCTGTCCTTAATTTAGTTAAAGCTTTTTTCACATCTAGTCGACTACTCCGTGGCCTTAATAAAACCCTCCTCATCTTTATCCCCCAAATTCCACACCCTACTAAAGTTAAGAACTTTAGTCCCATTAGTTTATGTAATGTTATTTATAAACTTATCTCTACGATCCTTGTAGCTCGCATGAGACCCATCCTTCAGTATCTTATGTTCCCTTATCAAAATGCCTTTATTGCCTCTCGTCATATTCAAGATAATATCCTGATCGCCCATGAGATTTTACATACCAAGCGTAAATCTAAATCTACAAAAGGTAGTTGTGCCATTAAAATTGATCTATCGAAAGCCTACGATAAAATGAAATAGCCTTTTATCCAATGGGCTCTCCAAAACCATGGGTTTCCCGAGGTAGGATTGGATACCTTATGGAATGTATTTCTTCTACGTCATTCACCACGCTCATTAATGGTCATATGGGAACCACTTTTTATCCAACTCGAGGACTCCGCCAAGGGGATCCCCTCTCACCTGACTTATTTATCTTGACGTTAGACGTCCTTCCACGAGGTGTGGAGTCAGACTGTCTTTTAAAACATATAACGCCTCTACGACCCTCTCGCAAGGGACCTCCTATTCCTGGACTTTCTTTTACTAACGATTGTATTTTTTTCTCCAACCTACGCCAGCTTCAGTGGCTCACTTCCATCATATTTTAACTACTTTTGGTTATTTTTCGGGTCAGACCGTTAATAGGGAGAAATCTACAGTTACTTTCGGCCCTTCTACACCGTGTGCCGTTAAACAAGCTACTTTGCGCCAACTGGGAATTCAAGGGCAGGATAAATACCTTGGATTACCTCTTATTACAAGCCGGGTTACACGCAAAATGTTCTCTGAACTTACGAAAACTCTCGACCGACGCTTACATGTGTGGTATAATAATTTCTTGTCCTATGCTGGTCGAACCACTTTAATTAATGCAGTGTGTACTTCCTTTCCATCTTATTACATGTTCGCCTATTCGATTCGTCCTCATATTCTTACTATGTTATCCAAGAAAATTAAATCGTTTTTCGGGAATGCTTCCAAACTTTCTCATAAAACAGCCACAGTTCCCTAGGATACAATTACCCTTCTAAAACAGTATGGTGGTTTGGGCATAAAAAACTTACACTTTTTAAATAAAGCATACATAATACTTTGGAAACTTTTTACCGAGCCACACAACCTTTGGACTCAAACTATGAAGCATGCATATTTTTTTCACACCAATTTATTGACGTCTCAGAGTAAGGCTATAGACTCGTGGTTTTGGAAAAATGTTTCTGCTTTAATTCATTCCTTCGCCACTGGGATCAAATGGAGAATTGGTTACGGCTCGATTTCATTTGGCAATCATATTTGGCTGAGGCGGGATTCTTTCAATCATCTTTAACCGCATATTCCTCCTCATATTTTAGCTGCCCCCTACACACGTTTATTTCTGATGGCAATTGGGATATACTGGCTTTAGCTCAGTGGTTACCGTTGGTTGCTATACACCAGATTTGTGCCCCTGTATGTTCCCTCTCAAGAATCACCAGATGTTCCGTATTGGTGGCCTAATTCTACTGATAATTTTACTCTTAAATCGGCTTATTATTGGCTTCACATTCACCTATATGCCTAGCACATTCCTACACTTCCTTGGAAGATTTTATGGAAAAGTACCTTACCCCCTAAGCTTCAGTTCTTCCTGTGGTTTCTCATTCATAATGTATTACCAACTGCGGACTTGCTTTTTCATTACCATAAATTATCGACTCTTCTGTGCTCTCTTTGTGAGTTGGCTGATTGTAATACACATATTTACTATGATTGTCTAGGGTTGTTCCAACTCCGACACTCGATGCCTCTGTTGGACCTTAGTCCTACATCCATCTTTACTGCACTCTCCCACATCCATCCTACAACTTGGGTTGCAGTTAATCAACTCCAACCATTTTTCCTTCTTTGGTTATTTTGGGTCACGCACAATGAGGCGATCTTTAACCGATATCCATAACTTTGTCATCTCTCAAGTTAAACTTATCTCAATGCCTTTGTATCTACTACGAGGCTCGTCAATTAATATGACCCACTACACCCTCCTCCTTTTCTTTTCCTATTTCTTGGTCCAAACCTGCGTCTACATTTTTCAAATGTAATACAGATGGAGTAAAATCACATCTTACGGGTCATGCCGCAGGTGGCAGAATTATTCGCGATGCTCAAGGAAATTTTTTATGTGCTTTTACCCACCATATAGGCTTTGCATCATCAGTTCTAGCGGAGATTTGGGCCATTAAAATTGGTTTGGATCTTGCATCTGCTCAGGGTATTACTTGCATTAAAGTGGAAACCGATTGTCAAATTGTCTTTAATATGACCACATGAATTTGATCAAGGCCATACGTGACGACTTCCAAAGATTTCAACATGTTACCTTATGTTTATGTTTCAGGGAAGCTAATTCTTGTGCTGATGTTCTTGATGCCCACTCGGTTTTACAGTTATTTCGCTCTACAATGTTCAGATTTCGTATTTTTTACTTCCAGCTATTCGCCGCAATCTGTGTAATATCGTGGTAGTACGTTTTGTAGTTTATAACATTACTTGTAAGATTTCCATAGTTTAATTTAAGCTTCCTCCTTTTGTAAAAAAAAAAAACTAATTAATCATTACCCCTGTAAAGGAAATACGCATGCTTGAAGGAAATGGATGGAATAAAATTAAATGCCTCATTCTATATCAACCCAATGATGAACAATTATTCACCAATATGATGTTAGAATCATAGTACGAATGTAATAAATTTGTTGGCATTAATCACATTTATTGTTCAAAACTCCACCCCCAATGATAAAAACGAAACATAAAAACCTCTCCAACGACACCTTGTCTCCTCTTTTCGTTGGGTATACTTTGGATGCTGCATGAACATTTGTCTGAGTTTTTGAGAGAACTAAAGAGGGACCCTTTACAGACACGAGCAATGCTATACCGATGGTTTATTTGGTTTATGTTTTTGAAAACTAATTTTTAAAAATGTTTTTGAGAGGGGTTTTATAAACTATTTTTGTCAAAATTTTAAACATTAGTAAACATTTGGTAATCTTAATTTAAAATAAATTTAAAAAAATTAAACACACACACACACACACACACACACACACACACACACACACACACACACACACACACATATATATATATATATATATATATATATATATATATATATATATAGAGAGAGAGAGAGAGAGAGAGAGAGAGAGAGAGAGAGAGAGGTTTGGGCATGTGGCGATGGATTCGGGTGGGTGGTAGGTGGTGATGGTTGATGGTGGTGGATTGGGGCGGGTGGTAGGGGGTGAGTGGGGTGGGTTGGGGCACGTGGTGGTGGGTTAGTGCGGATGGCGATAGGTAATGGTGGGTTGAAGTACATGGTGGTGGTAGGTGGTAGGCGGTAATGGTTGGTGGTGGTAGGTTAGGATCAGTGGTGGGTTAGAGCGGGTGGTGGTGGGTTATGGCATGTGGTGGTGGTGGTAGGTAGTGATGGTTGGTGGTGGTGGCTTGGGGAATGTGGTGGTGAGTTAGGGCGGTGGGTGGTAGTTTGTGGCTGATAATAAAAAATAAAAATAAAAATCTGAAAATAGGTTTCAAAACAACTCAGACTTGTTTTCAGAAAATCGCGTTTTAAACACAAATTTTTATAAATTGGTTTTAAAAATATATTTTAGAAAACACGTTATCAAATGCATGTTCTACTTTAAACACAGAAAACAGTTTTAAAAAACATAAACCAAACGAGCCCTAAGTGATTTGGAGTTTGTACATTAGAGGTGGGGTTACAAGCCTGTATTGCTTTCGGTGATGATTCGAAGAGATTTTTTTGTGGGACATAGTATTTTCCTACAAATATTTTTTCACGTTGTAGTAAAAAGTAAGTCTTTGAAGCAATTGAATATAATTTAGATACATATGAAATTCACATGTATTATAAGATTTACACAAATGGCGTGTGAAATTGGCAGATAGTTTATCAAGATTAACACAATTAAGTTCCAAAATTCATATACATTTTATGTAATAATTAGATATTTACCAAAATTAATAGACGCCGTGTTGTGAATTTGTTAGAGGAATCTACTTGAAAATGGTAAAAGCAAATTGTAAATTTTAGACTAAGGGTCCGTTTGATAGCAATATTTGCCATGACAAATGGCAAATAAGTTGGCAAATATGACATTTACCTACAATTTGGTGTGTTTGATAGCAAAATTTGCCTATAAGCTATTTGCCAATGTACAACACCTCTTATGCATAACATGTTGGCAAATTTTGCTTTGCTATATGGGTGAGAAATATTGCCAACAAATTTGCTAACTTCTTAAATACTTTTAGTATTTAAAAAAATAATTTAAAAACAATTTTAAATAATTAAAAAACTGTTATGAATATTTTAAAAATTGTTATGAATATTTTAAAAATTGTTTTAAATAGTTAAAAAAACTGTTTTAAATTAAAATCTGTTTTAATGTAAAAACTGTTTTTTCGTAAAAACTGTTTTAATGTAAAAACTATTTTTAATAAGTAGTTTTGGCGTAAAAAACTTTTTCTTATAAATAGTTTGTTACTTTTTTAATAAATAAAAACGGGAAGTAAAAAAGAAAAAAAAAACAGTTTTTTTTATTAAATAAGACTTAGGACGAAAATTAAAAAAAAAACATATTTTTTATTATTATATATGTTAATATAGACGAAAAATGTGTTATTAAAATGTTTTGCCTAAAAAACTTGTTTTACCTCATTTGGTGTTTGATAGCCTCATGTGAGAAAAAAAATATTTGTCTAGACAAAATTTGCCTAGGCAAAATTTGTCCTGGTAAATTTTGTCATGTCAACATTTTTGCCCAATATGTATCAAACGGACCTTTTTCAAAGGACCTATCCCTAGCCCCACCAACACCTGACCACCACGTCGATTAAGGGGTCCCCATAGAATTATTCATAATGTTATAATAGGGAATTTCGACTAAACACTTCAAATTCAAACTACAATAGTAATAAATTAGATTAGAGAGAACCGTGTCCATATGGTTTATCCTTAGAAATGATGAAAGCTCCTTTAATGGGGTCATCTTTTGCCATTCTTCAGCTCCATTTTTACAACAAACTGTATGGGAGAGTATGTGTTGAATCGAGAAGTATATTTGCTGTTGGAGTGTGAATAGGAATAAAATCAACAACTTGCATTGACTTTTCAAGTAATTGCAAAATGTAGGTCGTTGGATCTTTTTCCTACATCTATCCATACAATGATGGTCAACCTCCATTAGCATAGTACTAGTGCGCATAGTTACCCATGCATTATAACTGAATTCAAACCATTTATCAACAAACACCATTATGCTGAACTTCCATTCATGGCCTCTTGTATTGGGAGCAAAATTTAGGAGTAGCACAAACTGGTTTGGAAAGCATACTCATGACAAAGTGGTAATTAACGCGATTAAGTCCCAGCAGATATGATTTGACCAAAAGTCTATGTGGTGCATCTTGGCCTGTGCTGGTGCTTTGAGTAGCAAATTCAAAAATGGAGCCCACACACACAGAGTTTGTTAAAAAATGGAGTCTCTTGCGTATGCTTTGGTTATAAACTTTTGGAACAAAAAAACCCTATAGAAAACCATGGTTATAAAAAATGTGCGGCGTGATCAAGTCGTGAAGGTCAAGTCTTAAGCTTTAAAAATTTAGGCAGGCCTTAGGCGTAAAAAAGCGTGAAAAGACGTTTGACCTTTTTTTAATATATTTTAATATTTTTAACTATAACAAGGCTATTAAAAATATTAAAATTGTACACATTAATATTCCTGAATATATGCAAACTAAAATACTATACTATTTTTTTTAAATAGTAAGAAAAAAAGAAAAAAAAAACGTTTTTTTTGGATGAGAGGAATAGAGGTTTGGGACACCATTTGTCTTTTGATTATTTTGAATTAGATATTGGTCCTGTATTTTATAAAAAAATGTTTCAAAGGTGATATCGTTTCACTAAAAGGTTTTTGTTTCAAAATAAAATTGCGCCACCAAGAATAAGGTGTGAGAGTCTTAAGGCGGAGCGTTTCTCCCGAGCCTCAAGCCTAGGTGGACCTAGGCGGAGCGTAAGCGCCCCTTTTAGAACACTGAGGAAAACACATTTGAGAATCCTTTGTATTTTAGAGTAGATCAAAATGCTTCTATTATAACTAATATATTATTAATTTTTTCTTTATCTACCTTAACCCACTCCATTTTTTCCTGTGACATCCCATGAACTTCGACGATGCTTTGACCACAACATGTGAACTCCCGTGATATCCCATGAACTCTAGCGACACTCCGGTAGGACACAGACGACACTGGCAAACTCCAGCAGCACTTAGGCGATACCCTAGTGATGCTGACAAGTACTCGATAGACTTCTACGATGCTCCGACGGAAATTTCAAGCTTCAAAATTAAATATTCTTCGTGGATGTCTTTTGAAAGATCTCGTCGAGGGATTTTCAAATATATAAATTTTGTCTCAAAGGGACTTATAACTTGGGTGATATTGATTTTAAAGTTTGCATAGAAAAAAAATAAGGATAAGGTTTAAATATGTCTATATAAATATGGTTGAGTTTGATAAGAAGGCTCTCACTAAACATGCTTTATGACTGAATTATTCTACAAGTTTAAAATCAATGAGGATCCCTTAAAAGCTCTGAAAAATATTAATGTTATATATGATTGGCGTTTATTTTTTTTCACGGTAATACTTATTTTACTTCATTTTTTACTTTTGTGATGATTGATTTCAAATACATTTTATAAAAATAAGACCCTGTTTGGTTTGCAGTAAAGTTGGGTGGAATCTGATTCCTTCCGAACATTCCTGAGAAAGTGTAAGATTACTACATTTGGTGAGAGGTTAAGTTTCATGGGAATGTGGACCCCAAGGGAATCAGATTACCTCCGCTGTGGGAAAGTGGAGGGAATAAAAATACATCCAATATAGGTGGGATTCTTACTTTCCCATGGGAATCCTTACAAATAATTTTTGTGAAGACAAAAATGACCTTAAAAATATTAAGTTATAAAAACTACCTATAAAACCTAAATATTTATTTTGTAAAGAAAATTATATTATGTCAGTTTGTATTAAATTTAAAGTCGAACATATTTTATTTAAACATTTTTTTTACTCATGTAATAATTAATTTGATTAACTTACAATATAATTCACACATATCAACAAAAATTATTATATTTGTTAAATATTGGAAAATATATATTTTTAAAACATATTTGAGTTCATACATTTATAAATAATGAACTATAATATTGTGTATATATACGTGTGTGTTTGTGTGTGTGTGTGTGTGTGTGTATATATATATATATATATATATATATATATATATATATATAATTGCTAAAGGGTATTATTGGTATATATTGTACATTCCCATGTCACTTTCCATGTATGAAACAAATACAAAATTTTGATTCCCAATAGGAATCCAATGATTAACCAAACAGAACGAAAGGATTTAGAATCCTAGTAAAAGATTTCCTGATAATCACAATCCACCCAAAATATTACCACGAACCAAACGGGGCCTAATTGTTACAAAATAAAAAGGTTTCATAGCTTGTATAATTTTCAATTTAAAATATTTCTTACCCACCTCCAAAGAGAGACTCTAAAAATAAGACCAAACATTTAATACCCCATAATTTTAGTAAATAAATAAAAATATAAATTAATTGGAAAAATAAATTTAGGAAGAGATTAATAAAATTAAAAGAGAAAACTCAATTAATCAAGTAATCATATATTGGGGGATTTAACTTTGAATTGTTCATCTTATTGCAATTTATCTATCGTTATTTAATGGAGTATATGAATGCGCTAATTGTGCTAATCGGATTGCCATTTTTCTAATGGACTAATATTAATTTGACAAATATTTGGATTAATTGGGTTAATTAGTTAGTTGGATTAATTAAATTATAGGAATTGGGCTGAAATATTAAACAAATACTAAGGTGAATATTGTCTTTCAATATTTACTTAAGTTTGGGGCAAGCAAAGAGATAATTAAATAAACAAGTGATGGAATTAGTTATAAATAACTAATTAATTATTTGGATGAAAAGTTAAGATAAGGATTAAATTGAAATGAATTGAAAGGTAGGGGACAAAATAAATTAAGTTTTGGTCCTTTGGAATTTTATTTAATTGAGTTATTTTCAAAAGAGGGTTTTATACTTTGCATTTTCTAAGGAGCACTTTCTAAAGGAAATTTTATTCTTCATATGTGGATTCATTTTAAAAAAAGTTAACAATCTACTCACCCGCCATTTATATACTTTAATAATAATTTTCACCTATATTAAATCTAATACTTAAAATTAAGTGATATATATATATATATATATATATATATATATATATATATTAGGTAACCATATATTAATTAAATAAAATTGATGAATATGACTTAGTAGAAGTTCTTAAGATAAAATATGTAGAAATGATTCAATTTATATAGAATCTAAGTTAAAAAACTTTACATGAAATTAGTAATATTTCTTTTGATTTTATTTATGGATTAAAATATTTATATACATTACTAAGAAAAGTAGGGATTCGGACATAAAAATTCATCTTATTATAATTGAAACTCCATGAATCTTACTAATAATTTTAAGTGCATGCTATTTGATAAATTATAATGTTAATTTGTTAGTCATCTCCTTGCTCTTACCACGCGGAGTCATTACATTTAGTTGCTATAATACTTGAGGAGTGATAATGTGATTCCATATTAAAAATATATTTCTCTCAAATTGTCCCACGTTACGTTAATTTCAATAATCTAGAAAAAGTCCCCAATTTATTAAGATAATGAATGCTTCAGGTTTCATATATTGTTCAGTAATTGACTTATATTTACCCGAACACTTATGTAAGATAATTAGTATTGGTATTACTACAATCATGGACAAGAACTTTGGGGAAAAGAATTAGTAATACGATAATTAAAGAGTAAATATAGTGGAATTAAGAGGATTAAAGAGACAAGGGTTTTGGATCACTTTTGCATAAATATGAGGATGAAATTATAAATGGTAATATATGTAATGGCGGTATATTGATATTTAAAGTGTTTTGAGAGTTGACATTATTATTGTTTGTGCATGACCCAATGTGAAGGGCTATGGTTAATTATTTATTTGGATAGAGTGTTCATGGGGGTATATGGTGGAACTAGGATTTATTTTTGATGATGAGACTTGGTGTGTATATGGTGGAGGTGTGATATTATTTGGTTATGTGACTAACGAGTGGCGGACCATGTGATTTTGTGATCATGTATTTTGGTGTGTATGTGTGGAGGCTGGTTATTGTGACAATGCAAATTTATTTAATTATTCAAGTTATTTTGTGTGTGCGTGTCATGGGACCAGTGATCTCGATGGGGACTGAGGGATAGACACAATCATGATTTTTTAACTAAAGAAGTTTATTAAACTTTGAATTTTAAAGATTAATTTATTAACAATGAAGAATGTTCATACGATGGGAATTGTATAGTATAACAGTTGTGAATTTATTATGTACGTAAATAACTATGTTTGATTTCATAGCTTTATTAGTTTGTGATGGGTCTAACCCATCGTTGTTGAACTCATGTTTCAGGTGCTCGCGATCATCCCACTTAGCTTTCTTATTTCGGAGCACTGAGTCCTTTTTCCAGTCTCACCATTTATTAGAGAATGTAGGTGTCTCTAGCTATTTATGTAGTGACCCGACTCCAAAATAATAGAATATTGTTAAATTATTTTCATTTAAGATATTACTGATGTGACACATTTAGTAAAACATTGAATTTATTCATGTGTTAAAATAATAATACTAATAATAAAATTAAAAATAAACACATATAAATAATGGTGAAAGATTTTGAATAAGTTCAAATTTGAATGTTAAAAAAAAAAGTAAAAGAGAGAGAGATGAGTGTCTAGCCAATATGACAAGTGTTTAGCTTATAAGACAAGTGTCCAACACTTGTTTATCCCATGTTAAAACCACTCAAGTAAAACAACTTCAAAGGCTCATGGTTTTGCCTAAGTATTTATCTTCTTTTATGAGCTAGATTAAAACAACTCCGACTATCCTATAATATTTATCCTCTTTTATGAGCCAAAGTAATAAAATTCCTAATTTACTCTAACAAAAAAAAAAGGGGGGGGGGGGGGGGGGGGGGGAGTGAGAAGAAGAGAAGGGGAACAAAAAGAAGAAGAAGAAAGGAAGAGCAAAGAAGAAAGCATAAAGAGGATTTTAAACACATTTTAGGTGAGAGTTATCTTATCTTTTCAACTCTTTTTTTAAAGTATAGTTTTAGTAATGAGTAACCATGGAAGCTCTATTAAAGCTTCAATGACCACTTAGAGAAAGAAAATTTAAACCCCATCCATATTATGTTTAAAAAAAATTCTTAAATAATTAATTTAGTTTACTATGATAGTGAGAAACAAAATACTAAAATTTTAGCACCATTTAAGTTGTGTATTTTCTAAAAACATTTGGATTATGACGAATTGTATTTTGAATTTCGACCTAAGTAAATTATTTTTTTTGAATTTCTTTATATTTTTACTGGATATAACATAAAATTATCTTTCTTTAGACACCCAAATCATAATTTTTGGATAATAAATGAGTGAGATAAGAATTTTTAAAGTTTAGTATATGAAGTTGGAAATTCTATGTTAAAAATTCTGACAGCATGTTATATCCAAATTTAATTAAAAATTTTGGCTTATTATTTATCTTTGAGATTTTGTGTGTGATATATTAACACGTATTAGAACATTATATAATTTATTTGGAGCAATTTAAGTAGATATAATAATTTCACTAAAATGTTAAAGTTAGTGTTAAATTCATGTCTCGAATTTATTAGTGGTAATAGTTAATTATATCGATTAAGTTGCATGAAAAGACCATCCCGAAATAAGTGGAATAATTATGTGTGATGTTATAAATAAATTTTATGTTAGATATATTATTTTTTGTGAGTATTTAAGTGAATTTTTAAATAAACTTTGATATGAAATTATTATGTCATGATAACACAAAAATTCAATCGGAATAAGCCCGTGAGTTACCACACGTCGAAATAATTAAGAAAAATGTTAGTTGATTTCTTTTGTCGAGTAAATTAATGTCATATGTGTTTAATCTTATTAAAGTTGTTAAATGAGTATATTCAGGATGCTAGATCGAGGGCCGAGGCCATTAATTAAGTTGTGACACATTATAACCTAATATTGTTATTATTGAACTTGAGGTTACTCCTAAATTGGTCAGGATTGAGATAATCCTACCGTTAGTGCACTAATATAGTCTATACCACCGGAAGTTGTCTAATGGGTATAGGTATACACATAGGCAAGTTGGCTTGTGTGATGTGGCCTAAGGGTAACGTACATTAGAAGTTGCTAGTGTACCTGTCGTAATATTTCGTTAATTCTTAGGAATAAACTTTAGAATCAATAATTTGAAAATGATGAACTAAATCGTTAGACATGTGATTCCTGCTTAAGTTTATTGAAGAAAAGTTTAGTAATTAACATATAAAATATAAATCATTTCTATTAGTATACTTGGGAGATGAATTTTGAGCAGAAGTGTATTCTCATTGGGTTGCGTTACTCATGATGCTATGCACTTTTCCTTTCAGGTTGGATTGAGTTTCTAAGTTCGTTTTGCCATAGTCCGACGTATTTTGTTGCGAACTTCTTGCTTAATTAAATTTTTATTTCCTTTGTAAATTTAAAGTACTTCTCTAGACATATTATGTTCCCTAGTAGCTGGATGAAAATATGTAATGTAAAAACCTTTTACATATTAAGACCTCATGTGCAATATTAAAATGTTATTGTATTTATGATGGTATTAATTTATTTTTGACAACTTTCTGAGTGCATCGTCACATATCCAAATTATATTATTGATTTTAAATTATTACCATTTTCTATAATTTGGGGTGTGACATACTTGGTATCAGAGTTTAGGTTCGTCGTAAAGTTGTCAAATATTATTATTAAGTTTTTTTAGATCGGGTAAGATTGTCTTAGCAATTTATACGTATCTAGTCCTTAGTTCCTTATACCTGTAGGGACTTATGGATCCAGGAGTATGGGATGACGATCTAGTCCATACGGCCTTTGGCCTTCAGCCTCGAGATATGGGGGCTTACTTTTATTTGATAAATAGGCAGGCCGATCAGAAGGTATTTCAGGATGACGTTGATGTAGGCAACACTTGGTTGCATTATACACCTGAGATGCAGCGAGCATTAGTATATCACCGTGCTATGTCTCTCATGAGGTTTTCTTCATCTATGCTTACCCTTATCAGTAACCCATCTCGATGATAGGGTGTATTGTAGAGAGTCGTAGATGAGGGTGGAATTGTCGGGCCCCCAGTATAGGCACCTTCTCCTATTAACACTATTGCACCAGTTGATCTTGATGTACACATTGTAGCCATTGATCCTATGGAGCCTGATGTACTACCAGAGCCAGTTTTTCATGTTGAGCCACCCACGTCGATGCTACTAGATGTACCAATCCACCCAAGCAATTCTCTAGAGCCGACAATTTCAGTCTATTATGCATCCTCACGACACACAGAGGAATCCACTACTAGTCCTTTGGGTTAAAGTTGCGGGGGAGCTTGGGTGAACATGATCGTGTTTTTTTTAATGTAGTTTTGAGGAGTTTGTGTAGAAATTTTCATATTTTTTCTAGGTTTCTATAAACTTTGTTTAAAGTTATATGGAAGGGATTATATATGACCTAGGGTTTCAGTGTATCTTTTGTTGCATATTGTATGGGCAACTAATTGTAAACTAACTCCTGTAATTGTGTACAATATCTTATATGATATATACGAGCATTACATGATCCTTCTTTTATGTCATGTGTTTAGAAAAAAAAATTATTATTAATAACCAACAATATAACAATTATAATGGGTTGTTATAGGGGAAATATAAAGACGTATGCCTTACTCTTTTTTTTCTTTCGATTTAAGATAATGGCAGAAGAAACCAGTACGGGAGATCAAAACACACTCTTAAGGGAGTTTGTTCAACAGATGGAATAAATGAATTCCCATCGAGCTGGTCATGCAGTAGACGATGATAGGCTAACAAGACTTTTAGCTCAATTTAAGAAACTCGAACTAGGTAAAGAAACCCGATCGCTGCAGAAGGATGGGTTCAAAAGATGGAAGATATCTTTGAGGTTATGGAGTGTTTTGAAATTGAAAAACGGAATTTGGCGGTATTTCAATTATTTGTGGATGTAAAGAATTGGTGGAAGTTGGTGAAGACTACTATGGGAACAAAGACCGCCAATACCATGACTCGGACTATGTTTTAGGAGAATTTTTTGGATAAGTACTTCCCAGACACAGAGAGAGAGAAGCAATAAGTGAAATTTGCTGAATTAAAACAAGGATCAATGACGGTTGCTAAATACCAGAACAAGTTTGAATCCCTTCCAAGATTTTCATCGAAATTAATTAGTATTCTAGAACGGCGTGCTCGTAAATTTTCACGAGGATTAACTTCAATAATTTGACGATTAGTGATTGAAAATAGGCTAAAGACGTACGAGGAAATAGTCAATGAATCTTTAAACCTTGAGGTTGACAATTTAGAATACAAGAAAGCAATGGAGGCCAAGAACAAGGGAAAATCAATGCAATGGGGAAACCAGAGTTTTAAGGACAACCAACATGCATGGAAGAAGTATAAGGCAAATAATGGAACTGATAGGGAAACTTTGTCTATACATACAAGAATCCCAAATAAGCCGAAGGCGAAGTGTTATAATTGTGGTTGAACATGACACCTAATGAGGGATTGTACCAAGATGCGTGTTCCAGGAGTTTTTTTTTTAATTGTGGAGAGAAAGGTCATCATATTAAAGACTACAAGAAACCAAGGAAGAAAAACCAAGTACAATAAGGTGGTCAAGCGAGGGTATATGTTGTGGTAGGGGAACAAGTTGGAGTTGAAGGTAACCTATCCATATTTAATTGTTGTGCAAAGATTCTATTTGACACTAGTGCTACACATTCTTTTATTTTATCTACTTTTGTAATGATGTTAGGATTAGTGCCTAATCATTTAGACACACCTTTAGTGGTTAGTTCCCCTTTAGGTAAATTTTTAACCCTTGACCTAGTGTGTAAGGATTTTCCAGCGAGCATTAAGGGTAGAGAAATGTGAGCCGAATTGATATTAATTGTGATGGGAATTTTTGATGTTATTCTTGGCATGGATTGGATCACTACCTACCATGCCATATTAGATTGCTTTGAGAAAACAGTAACCTTTTCCATCCCAGATGAACCACCATTTACTTTTTGTCGGTATGGCCTATATGATGGTTTGATCGAGAGTTTCCCAGCCCACATCGAGTCTAGTAATGAGGAATTGGCCATTAGTCGAATCCCGTTAGTATGTGAGTTTGTTGAAGTGTTCCAGAAAGTCCCTGGATTGCCACCAAAGAGGGAGATTGACTTTTGCATAAACTTTATTCCCAACACTTCTCCGGTGTCTCTAGAACCATACCGTATGGAACCCAAGGAAATGTTAGAACTAAATAAGCAAATTGAAGAATTATTAAGCCAAGGTTTTATCAGACCAAGCGTATCGCCTTGGGGAGCCACTATTTTGTTTGCACCAAAAAAGGATGGGTCCCTTAGACTGTGTATCGACTACCGCCAGCAAAATAAAGTCACCATAAAAAATAAGTACCCGTTGTCGATAATTGAAGACCTATATAATCAACTTCAAGGTGCAAAAGTATTTTTAAAGATTGATTTAAGGTCTGGGTACCATCAACTCTTAGTTAGGGAAGAGGACATTTCGAAGACAACATTTTGAACATGATATGGGCATTATGAGTTTTTAGTTATGCCTTTTGGAGTAACAAATGCCCTATCTACTTTTATGGATTTGCTGAATCAAATATTTCGTCCCTACCTAGACCAATTCATTATCGTCTTCATTAATAACATTTTGGTTTACTCGAAATCAAGGGAGGACCACGAGCACCATTTTCGCATTACACTTCAGACGTTATGAAAGAATCGTTTATATGCTACGATAGAAAAGTGTGAGTTTTGGTTGCCCCAAGTAAAATTTCTTGGTCATATGGTATCGAAAGATGGTATTTCAAAGGATCCTTCCAAGGTTGAAGCAGTTTTAAAGTGGGAACAACCGAAGACACCTACGGACATTCGAAGCTTTCTTGGTTTAACAGGATACTATCGAAGATTTATTGAAGGGTTTTCTCGTATAGATTCACCACTCACTCGCCTAACCCGCAAGTATGTAAAGTTTATTTGGGACGATGGCTGTGGGAGATCATTCCAGGCGTTAAAGAGAAAATTAACAACTGCACCAATCCTCACTATCCCAAAGAGTGGGATGGAGTTTGTTGATTACACTGATTCCTCTTACCAAGGTTTAGGATGTGTCTTGATGCAAGATGGCGAGGTAGTTGATTATGGTTCACGACAACTCAAGCCAATGAACAGAACTACCCCACTCAATATTTGGAACTTGCAGTCATAATCTTTGCCCTAAAGTTATGGTGACACTATTTGTACGATGAGAAGTTTGATCTTTTCTCCGACCATAAAAGATTAAAGTACTTGTTTTCCCCAAAGGAGTTAAATATGAGGCAACGGAAGTGGATGGAGCGTCTAAAAGACTGTGACTTTACCCTCCATTATCATCCAGGAAAGGCCAATGTAGTTCCTGATGCCTTGAGTCGTAAGTCGCGTCGTATTGTCACCCCCTTTTGATGGTGGAAGAATGGCGTATGATTGAAAATCTAGCAGAATTCAAGATTCAAACATTAATACATCGAACTGGGGCTTATCTTTGTAATTTTATGCTTCAGCCAACCTTGATAAGCAAAATCCTGTAAACACAAGGACACGATGAGAAATTACAATTGAAATTCATAAAAATGACAGCACAAGAACCAACTAGTTGGAGCGTTGGAAGTGATGGAGGATTTAGATTTCATGGAAGCTATTATGTTCCCGACGTAGATGAACGAAAGGAATAAATTTTGAAGGAGGCACACCATACAGGGTATACAATCCATCCTGGTAGCACAAAGATGTACAGGGATCTTAAGAGGCACTATTGGTGGGAAGGCATGAAGCATGATATTGCTGAGTATGTGTCAAAGTATTATACGTGTCAACAAGTGAAGGAGGAACACCAAAGACCCGCAGGACTTCTACAACCACTTCGTATTCTGAAGTGGAAATGGGAGCACGTGACCATGGACTTTATCACCGGACTTCGAAGATCGAGGCAGGGTTATGACACAGTATGGGTTATTGTAAATCATTTAATGAAGTTAGCTCAGTTCATCCCTTATTGTGTTACGTACACTTCAGACCGCATGAGTAGGTTATACATTCAGGAAATAGTGAGACTTCATGGGATACCAGTTTCGATCGTTTCAAATCATGATCGGCATTTCACTTCTCACTTTTGGACAAGTTTCCAAGAGGCATTCGGTACATCATTGAATCGCAGTACTGCTTTTCACCCACAATTAGATGGACAAACCGAGCGAGTAAACCAAATTTTGGAAGACATGTTACGAGCATGTGTTTTGGATTTTGAGAACATGTGGGAGACTCATTTTCCATTAATCGAATTTTCCTATAATAATAGCTACCATTCTAGCATCAACATGGCTCCGTTTGAAGCTTTATATGGAAGACCGTGTCGATCACCAATTTACTGGGAAGAAGTCGGAGATGGGGAACTACTTGGGTCTGACTTAGTTCGCGAAACTATTCATAAAGTTACAATTATATAGGATCGTTTTCTTGTAGTACAGAGCAGACAAAAGAGCTACGCAGATTGTAGGAGAAGGGACCAAAAATTTACGATTGGGGATAAAGTGTTGCTAAAGGTTTCACCAACTTGTGGGATAGTACACTTTGAGAAGAAAGGAGGAAAGTTATCACCGAGGTTCATCGGACCATTTGAGATCTTAGAGAGAGTCGAAAAGGTGGCATATCGACTCGCACTACCTCCTAATTTGTCAAGGATACATAATATTTTTCACATCTCCATGTTGAAAAAGTACTTAGACGGTGTGTTCCACGCTATTAATTTCAATGATATCGAGCTGAATGAAGATGTCACATACATTGAGAAACCAATAGGATGAAGAAGTTACGGACAAAGGAGATTGCGTTGGTTAAAGTTGAGTGGACTCATCACGACGAAAGTGAGGCTTCGTGGGAACTTGAGTCAGAAATACAAGAGAGATATCCACATCTCTTCAATAACTAGGTACGAAAATTTTGTGGATGAAATCCTTTTAAGGGGGGTAGAATGTAGTGACCCGACTCCAAAATAATAGAATATTGTTAAATTATTTTCATGTAAGATATTAGTGATGTGACACATTTAGTAAAACATTTAATTTAATCACGTGTTAAAATAATAATATGAATAATAAAATTAAAAATAAACACATATAATTAATGGTGGAAAATTTTGAATAAGTTCAAATTTGAATGTTAAAAAAAAATTAAAAGAGAGAGATATAAGTGTCTAGCCAATATGACAACTATTTAGCTTATAAGACAAGGGTCTAACACTTGTTTATCCCATGTTAAAACCACTCATGAAAAACAACTTCAAATGTTCATGGTTTTGGCTAAGTGTTTATCTTCTTTTATGAGCTAAATTAAAAAACTCATACTATCCTCTAATATTCATCCTCTTTTATGAGCCAAAGTAATAAAATTCCTAATTTACTCTAACAAAAGAAAAGAAAAGGGGGAGAGAGTGAGAAGAAGAGAAGGGGAACAAAAAGAAGAAGAAGAAGAAAGGAAGAGCAAAGAAGAAAGCATAAACATGATTTTAAACTCATTTTAGGTGAGAGTTATCTTCTCCTTTCAACTCATTTTTTTACATATAGTTTTAGTAATGAGTAACCATGGAAGCTCTATTAAAGCTTCAATGTCCACTTAGAGAGAGAAAATTTAAACCCCATCCATATTATGTTTAATTTTTTTTTAAATAATAAATTTAGTTCCCTATGATAGTGAGAAGCAACATACTAAAATTTCAGCACCATTTAAGTTGTGTATTTTCTAAAAAAAATTGGATTATGACTAATTGTATTTTTAATTTCGACCTAAGTAAATTTTTTTTTTTAATTTCTTTATATTCTTACTGGATAGAACATAAAATCATCTTTCTTTGGACACCAAAATCGTAATTTTTGGATAATAAATGAGTGAGATATGAAATTTTAAAGTTTAGTATATGAAGCTGGAAATTCTATATTAAAAATTGTGACAGCATGTTATATCCGAATTTAATTATGTCTGAGATTTTTTGTGTGATATATTAACCCATACAATAACATTATATAATTTATTAGGAGCAATTTAAGTAGATATAATAATTTTATTAAAATGTTAGAGTTTGTGTTAAATTGTTATCTCGAATTTGTTTGTGGTAATAGTTAATTATATAGATTAAGTTGCATGAAAAGACCATCCTGAAATAAGTGGAATAATTGTGTGTGATGTTATAAATAAATTTTATGTTAGATATATTGTTTTTGGTGAGTATTTAAGTGAATTTTCAAATAAACTTTTGATACGAAATTATTATGTCACGATAACACCAAAATTCTACCGGAATAAGCCCATGAGTTACAACACGTAGAAATAATTAAGAAGAATGTTAGTTGATTTCTTGTGTCGAGTAAATTAATGCCATATGTGTTTAATCTCATTTTAAGTTATTAAATGAGTATATGCAAGTTGGCTATATCGAGAGTCGAGGTCATTAATTAAGTATTGACACATTATAAGATAATATTGTTATTATTAAACTTGAGGTTCCTCCTAAATTGGTCGGGATTGGGATAATCCTACAGTTAGTGCACTAATATAGTCTATACCACCGGAAGTTGTCTAGTGGGTATAGGTATACATATAGACAAGTTGGCCTGTGTGCTGTGGCCTAAGGGTAACGTGCATTAGAATTTGATAGTGTACCTGTAATAATATTTCGTTAATTCTTACTAATAAACTTTAGAATCAATAATTTGAAAATGATGAACTAAATCGTTAGACATGTGATTCCTGCTTAAGTTTATTGAAGCAAAGTTTAGTAATTGACATATAAAATATAAATCATTGCTATTAGTATACTTGGGAGATGAATTTTGAGCAAACGTGTATTTTCATTGGGTTGCGTTACTCATGATGCAACGCACTTTTCCTTTCACGATTGAGTCTCTAAGTTCGTTTTGCCATAGTCCGGCGTATTTTGGGGTGAACTTCTTGCTTAATTAAATTTTTATTTCTTTTGTAAATTCAAAGTACTTCTCTAGACATATTATATTCCCCAGTAGCTGGATGAAAATATGTAATAAAAAAACCTTTTATGTATTAAGACCTCGTGTGTAATGTTAAAATGTTATTGTATTTATCATGGTATTAATTTATTTTTGACAACTTTCTGAGCGCATCGTCACATATCCAAATTATAGTATTGGTTTTAAATTATTACCATTTTCTATAATTTAGGGTGTGACAATTTATCCTTTTATTTGAAAGATGTGAGGTCTATCTACTTTATTTTTGAGTTGGAGCATATACTCAATTTTTTTTGTGTGAATTGAGACGGTGATAGTTTATTATGGCTTGTGATGGTGGAGGTTTATCTTATGTTACATTGTTGAAATATTATTATTTAGACAACTTATGATTTATCCGGTATTAGTTGGTGGTAATTCTAACTATTTATTTGTCTTTGAGATTTATCTTACTCTATTCTATCTTGTATATCTTTATCTATTGTCTCACCTCATGTTAATAATGGTATTTAATTATAATGGCAATTTATATAATTTAATAATTAGACTTGATCCACCTATGTATTAAGATATCCAGATTGTCACAAAACAATTACAATATTTTCACTCATTTTTCAACTTCTCATAAAAATGATATTTTTCAATCATTTTCAACCTTTTAATCAAAAACACCCTAAAATGTCTGGTGTGTGCTAATTATTTAAGATTTCTTTATTAGTAATAAGTAAAATTTATGTTAATGTGGAGTTATGAAAGGAAAGGCCATAAGAAATCATGAGTACATGCACTACATTATTGACAATAAAAAAATAATAATAATACCAAGTACACAAAATTGACAAGAAATGGTCATGGAATGATGAAACAACAATTATGATTGATATGTCAATTGTTGTGATATACAATGTAACACTGTCTAACTAATGACAGCGTGGCATTATTTTCTAGGAACTTTCTAACACACACTCACACACACACACACACACACATATACATACTAGGGTATACCCGTGTTTGAAGGCACGATGCAAATTTTCGAAAGTGTACATCGTGAATTGGATAATATAAATAAGCACAAACAACTATATAAAAAAAATTGGAATGACTTCTTTTATTTATAGAACTCTCCACACTATTTAGGTAATAAAAATACTACATCAACAATATCAATAGTCCATCAACAACCTCGAATTAACAACATCAATAGTCCGTCCAAAGTGTTGAATGTGTAAACAATTCAAGTCGATTTTTATTACAACACAAATGTTTAAACATTGAATGTGAAAAAAATTTAAGTCATAAATCTTTTTACAACACAAATGTTTAAGCATTTTTTTTAAATCTGACAAATTTTACTTTTTTATAGAACTATCCACCATATTTAAAAAATAAAAATTACTCTAATAATAATAATATTAACAATAATATTAATAGTCCGCCAAGGACTTCATATAAATAACATAATAGCCATTAAATACTAATTTAAGTCGTACACTTGTAGTTTACAACAAAAATGTGTAAACAATTTAGAAAATTTGGGCAAAATCTTCTTTGTTTGGAGGATTATTCGGCCCGTTTAAGAAATAAAAAATATTCCAACAACTACAATATTCAATCCCAAGAACATACACATAAAAGAGGGAACTATATTCAATATTTACTTTTTAAAGTCATAAATACACATTACAATTGAACTCAATAAAAATAAATGTATCAATCCAAATATGTGATTGTGTTCATATTGCCAATAATTTTGTTATCTCGAATTTACTCTAGACCAAATAAACAATGGGACAAGTTATAAGAAGAAATTAAACAAAAAGAAATTATAATTCTAGTTTTCAGATATAGCAAATTCCATAGCAAGCCCAATTAAGGTCGCCTCGTTATAATCCCAGAATACTCCAATATCATCCAACGTGTAGACCTGAAACTTCAATAACAAAATAAACTTAATAGTGAAATGGAATGCCACACAAAATTAGCAAATATTATATTTATGTAAAAACTAAAATAGATTAATATAGTCGCCATTACTTTTATATTAAGCCAAAATTACAGTACTTGCCCCATTCAAATATGTTGTGATCCCATTACATCTTCATCAACCACAAACTAAACTCAACATAAAAAAAGACTACTAAGTTGGAGAAAATTGATATCACCCTATCCTAAAGACATCACAGTGTTAAAATAGATAAATTTAGTGGGGATATTTAAAATAGATAAATTTAGTGGGGATATTTAAATTCAATTTTCAAATTCAGTGCTAAAATTGATAAGAGAGTCATTTTGGGGACATACTTTCTTATTGCTTGATTCAGTGTATCTGTTGCAATGAAGTTTCCTTTTGTCCATCAATGGAGTGGGATTTGGATGTGTGGAGTTTAAAAAAAACATATTTACACAGTCCAATGTTAACTCACTCATTCATTACCGTGACATACCTTCAACCCAAGAGAACATCAAGTAGTCGATGAAATAAAGGCCTGATCATACGAAACACTTGAACATCTTCAACACCACACGTGGAGTCCCAATTTTAAAAACAAAACCGAACACAAACTTTCTTCTAAAAAATACTATGGAAAATAAACACATGTGTCCCGAGTAATGTGATATTTTTCATGGGTAATCTCAACACAAACCTGTCTAGAGTAATGGATCCATACAAGTCGATTCTTCACACTATTATATTCTTACCTATATATCACACACTGTTAGATTCTTTAGTTCAGCCAGCCAACAATCCTATCATTCCACATTAGCTGACTTTGGCCTTTGATTACATTTGTTGCAAAAGATAGAATCTGCACTTGATAAAGGATAAATTTAGAAACAATAAAAATAAATCTCGTTACATCTAAGAAATGTTTAGTTAATAAATCCAAGTTGGAAATAGTTTTGTAAATAGAGGACTAAGAACAAAATATATTTGTAAATAGATCTATTACAGATCTGGAAAATAGAACAAAAGAATTAGAAGTGTAAAACAATGCAACTAAGAACACAATATAATTTTTTTTATAAAACTCCACCGTTATATTCCCATTTTACTACATAAAAATAGAAGACATCACAAACACGGTAATACTTGAGAGGGCCAAAGAAAAAAAATACAACATGAAAAAACATTAGAAATGGAAAAAAAAATGAAACCTCACCTTTAATGTGTCTATAGATTTAATTTAGCTCGAGAAAGTGTAGATTCAACGCTTATTTGCTTTGGCCCCTTATACATAATGAACTATCAATATAAGAATAGAGTAAATTATAAGAAAGGCAGTCCCTTGACAGCTTCTCACAACTCAGAAGGGCGTTAACTGACTTTTTAAGGAAATAAAAAAAATGAAGATTCCCATTTGCAAAAAACATGAAAGAAAAATGCATAACCAAATCAATAATCAATAATCAATAATCAATAATATATATATATATATATATATATATATTGAAACCCAAAACAAAATGCGATTAATGTGATACCATATGAAAGTTACAACTTTCGTACAATATGTAATTAATGGAATATTTCGTCATTCCAACTATTTAGTTCCACTTAGGAGAGAAAATATTAATTTAGATATTTGTATTAAGAAAGATTTTTTTTAAGAAATGAAGTAAATAAAAAGTTTGCAAATGACCCTAGTTAACAGAAACCAAAGTTAATGTCACCTTAAATATTCATAGAGAATGCCCCAAGCAAATATAAAGTGTAGGAAATAATCTACACAAGTCAAATTCAACTCGGATAAACATGACCATAATATAATGATAATTTCATTGATGAGTTAGTTACCAATAAGAACGGTTGTAAACCCAATATTGTAATTCAAAGCCTTCACCATGCGGTCTTCGTATTAATCAACTGTGGAATATCAGGACCATAATAAATTAGATGATCACACTCAGCAGTAGAAACAAATAAGATTTATAATATGGCAATGAATTACTTTTTAGTCTATACAACCTTCGAAGCTATCAAATAATATAAAAGAAAGTGTACAACCTTTTAGTCGATACAACTTTTGATTTAAAACTAAGGATTTGGAATGAAATTTAGAGGGAAAGATGGAATGGTCAACATGTTAAATAGGTAGTCCGGTACCATCACCCATATGTATCTGCTCAGTTCCAATATATTTTTCTTAGTGCATGAGATTTCTTAGCTGTGGTGTGCAATGATTTGTGGCACCCGAATCTGGATACCAGCTGGTGTTGTGACAGATATGATGAGGCAATCATGGCAGCCATATGTGCAAATATTGTTGAATCTGAGTTGAAAATTTGACATGTAGTTACTGTCTAGCTGAAAGAAAACATAGGTACCTTATAGAAACAACTTTAACACTCTTAGTTCATGCAACTATGCCATTGAAATACTGGGATGAAGCCATTCGGACATTCCAAGCATTTAACTCCCACTAAAGGATGACATCTAGAGAGAGTGAAAATTGGCTTGACATCCACATAGCCTGCAAAACGAAAATTTCAGAAATAATACTTAACTACTCTAACATGGTATAAACAGAATGACGATAAACTAAGCCTCAATAATAATAAAACTAAACTAGAAGACCTAAAAAAATCAATGTTCACGAATATAAACAATTTTATATAAAGTCCCATGTGACGAACAAAATTTTAAATATGAATATTTAGTCGAAACGGTTCAGTTTGAGATGAATATGTGCAACTATTGTCGGTGTGTGAGGGAGTACTATAGAGACTCGATTTCACCTATTTGTTCAAGGATTGATTTGTGTATATGAATGTAGGGAGTGGTGGTATCTCGAATAGCTTTCGCTGTACAGATATGGTGCATTGATAGAGGTGGCCAAGTGTTCATGGCGATGTATTAACCTGTTCAGAACCTTGTTGTCGCTATTATAACTTCCATCGCTTTAGGCGAGGAGTTTTACTTAGGTGTGTGGGTACCAACTCTCTTTCACACCCACTCCCACACACTCATAAACTTGATCTTTATATTAAATGTACCTCAATCATACATTTGTAGACAACTTCAAATGCTAATATATCCCCAACCACATATTATCCATGGATGTCTAACCATATGCTTCCGTCTTTGATTCTACAGAAGGATCACAAAGTCCTAAACCTTAAGGGTGTTCAAAACAACTGTTCTCTATTTTTTTTGCACAAAGTCATAAACCTTTAGGGTGATCAAAACTATGATGGAGAATTTTATTGTGTCGTCATCTGCTGTAGGATATGATGAGATTATGCAATCTGTAAAACCAACTGCCTAAAAATCCCTTCCTCGGTACAGTTCATAGGGATAAGTTTGCATGTACTGAACTTACCTAGCCTGACCAGTAGTCACCTGCTGGTCATACTGAGGTGTGTTTGAATGAAAATATGGCTGAGGTGATATCAGGTGACTATTACACTAAATAGTGATATCAGGTCACTATTATATTGAATAGTGCCTTCCACGGTAGCATCAGTTATAAAATCACGTATAGCATGACCAAGTTATAGCATATGTTCTAATACACTGTTATATCAAATATAGATTGATACTTACTTTAATCTATTTCTTGTGTATGATCAAACTACGAAGAGATATAAACTCCTATGAGGGGGATCAAAACTTTGAGGATGTCTTCAAATTTTTCCTTTACACAAAGAAGCCTCAATCCATGCATAAAGAAGATATATAAACTGCTATTATTAATTGGATATATACATGCATAAAGATGCCACAATCTAGTCCTGATTGATTTTAATACTCTGATACTTACCCAGCAAAACGACGAAAAACACATCCCTATGTGGAGCAGAGTGAGTAAAGTGGAAGAAGTGTCATAACTTTTAAAAGAGAGAAGATAATCGGGAAACTTATAGATGTTATGTAAGTTCCAGCATGATTCCTTCTTAGTCACTTGAATCTTCAAATTGTACAACAAAATGATTGAAATGTATATGTAATCATGTCATAGCAATTACGGTATACAATAATTTCAATAAAAAAATTTCTATAGAACAAATATAATTGTAACAAATTTTAAAAATTTAGACAAAATTTCCTCCGTTTATAGGAATATTCACCCTATTTAAGAAAATAAAATACTCCGACAATAATATGTCCGCCTCGGATCTTGTATAAACAACATTAATGTGCCTAACATATAAATAAGAAAGACAACATATACACTAATACATCATTGAGAAAATAATATAATTACGCCAAACTATCCACAACCAACATATTCTCAATAATGTACAACTCGATTGCAAAACTATCAAACAATGTCAATTGAAAAAAATGCAAAAATAACTTATTCACCTACAACATGAATAAATCTAAAAAAATGCAAAAATAACTTACAAAGTGACATTAAAAATTACACTTACTCTTTATTCGATCCACGTAATTCTTCCATACATACAATAATTGATTAGACAAAGAAAATATTCACGACATGTCTAGTAAGGAATTCGAAATTATATAAAAAAATACCTCTCCTTTAAAGGATAAAAAATAGAGCAATTAATGCCTTTGAAACACAACTATAATATCAAACTACAAACTATAATCAAATTAAGATTTAAACACTTATAAAAGCTTGTTGAAATCTTGAATTTTGGAGAACTACTAACTCTGAGAAAAATCTATAATAATTAGTTGAAATCTTGGAGAACTTGACATTCTAATTGCATTATAAAAAAAATTAAGAATGCATTGTTTAGCAACTAACATAATTTTTTTTAATATGGAGGACATATTTTGAAAATTACTTTACAATTTATAAAATACAAAATTGAACAATAGTATTTTTTAAACACATGCCATGTATGTGATTGAGCTGAATGAACCAATGTAGGAAGAGATGTAATTAAAAGTATTAAGAAATATAAGTAAAACATAAAATATAAGTGTGTTTATTTTGTAACAAAACAAACTTCTTATTCCCGAAACTTGTACATAGATAACAGTAAGTTTTTTGTACTATTCTGGCACGAATTTGACGAACATATCACGTCAAAGTCAGAAACGAGGAGTGTTTATGGACAGAGCAATCTTGTAGGTGTTAGACAGAGCAGTGTTGTAGGTGTTTGACATATCAAGTACAAACAGTGTTGTAGCTGTTACCTACAATGGACAGTGTTTATTATCGGCTTATAAGATATCACGTGCCCAGATGCAATAACAAAACATAAAAAATGTTATTAATGAGCATATTCGCATATTCCACAAATATTGAGTGCCTTTAAATATTCTCAGTTGGATGCAAGGTTTGCATACAATGGATACAAATATGTGAGAAATGGATGCAATGGATACAAAAAAATTCAAATATTAAAAATTGAGCAAACAATTTGCAAATATTGACAAACCTCGTATAGAAAAACCTTGTATTGACAAACCTTGTATCCAAGTTCTTCTGATAAGAGTTGATGGCCTTGTATCCAAACATTATATCCAAACCTTGCATCTAATTCTCTTCTGTTCAACTTCTCAGATAAGAGGTGATGGAAGTGGCATAGTAATGAAAATTGTAGCAAAATTCATCACAGTAAACCCTTAAAAAACTCCATTTCAATAGTAGAAATTCTCATAGACCAACATAGGATAGATAAACATAAAATATATATCAAATACTTCAAACGCTTGGGCACACAACCTACTTAAAGAAATTTTCCAAGCCCAATTCTCCTAACTCCATTGGATGTTGGTTTTCAATGTTCAAGCCCAAATTTCCCAAGGCCAATGATCCTTGAAATTGTGGTACATCCAAGTCTTGAAACAAACAGAAAAATAGTATGCCAATTGAACATGTAACATTCAAATACAAAAGTTAGATAGATGAGGAGGAAAATGGAAGTATGTGAGGGAACTTTGACATGTTTAATGAAACTTTTCAATCTTCACGTATGATTAATGTACTAACGTTCAATATCGCATTCCTAATAAAGTACCAAGGTAATTTAGAACAGTAAAAAGTCATATAAATAATGAACCAATCCAGAAGCTGATGTTTAACCTAAAAAAGAACCTAAACTCAACTAAACCTAGTAAAGTAGAAGTACGAATAAAAATAAATAGAAAGTTAAGCTCATAATTTGCAATGCTCCGTCTCAATCGACCCCTCGCCTTTGGCCATGCTCTACTCCCATGGATGTAAATGAATCCAAATATAGGACATCAGTTTATTATCAAACAAAAATAAAAAAACACAAGGGCTAGGCCCCACTAAGGCATAGAGTTGTACGAATTTATCACACAAGAGCACTTTTAGGCATTTTGTCAAACATGTAATATGCCATAGACTCGACCAAAGGGAATACCAAAAGTATAGAATCATTCTATCAAAAGCATCATTCAAAACACCATAGATATGTAAACACATTTATACATTATAAGGAAATCCCCAAAGCAAAACCTAACAAATAGAGACCTTAAAGAAGCAAAACCAAACTCAAATCTGTTGCATATCTCAGATCTGTGGCATTCACATCAACTATGTGAACAAAACTCATAACTAACATATAAATCTGAAATATTTAAAGATTACCAAACAAATCTGAAAACCAAAACTAAAAACTCAAATACAAATCTGAAAAATAACCATACAAATATGGAAAAGTATCATACAAATCTGAATTAAAGATGGAAAAGGGTAAAGTCTGAGAGGTTACCTGATTAAGGGAGAGCTCAATGAGAAATGGGATAAAGGCGTGGGAAATGAGCTCGACAAAGGGATAAAGAGAGATCTGCAGCTCCGTGTCTAAAATAGGAGATTATCACAAAAACACCCCACATTTTTTAATTGAAGGGTAAATTTAATAAGTAAAAAAGAAGGGGAAATCAAATAATTGAGGGGTAGGTTTGTAAAAAATAAAAAGATGTGATCTAAACCCTCTATTTTGACAAAATATGTAAGGAGGTGGCATCAATCCGCACCGTTGAAGTACATTTTCAAAAATCGCATATATATATATAAGAAATAATAAATTTTAATGTATAACGTTTTCGAAGAAAAAAGGGATTTCTTTCAAAGAAATTTGAGATGAAAGATCTTGGTAACGCTTATTTTGTGTTGGGTATACAAATACACCGAGATCGCACTCGGAGTACACTTAGTTTATCACAAAAGAGCTATATCGAGAAAGTTCTTAAAAGATTTGATATGCATGATTGTAAACCAGGTGACACCCCTGTAGCTAAAGGAGATAAATTTAGTCTCACTCAATGTCCCAAGAATGATTTTGAGATTCGGGAGATGCAAAAGATTCCTTATGCGTCAGCAGTAGGAAGTCTTATGTATGCTCAAGTATGTACACATTCGAATATTGCGTACATTATTGGCATGTTGGGAAGATACTTAAGTAATCCTGGAAAGGATCATTGGATAGCAGCCAAGCGAGTCATAAGGTACTTACAGAGAACAAAAGACTACATGCTCACCTATCGGAAGTCAGAATAGTTAGAGATCATCAGATATTCTGACTCCGATTTTGCTGGATGCCAAGATAGAATGAAATATACTTCAGGTTATATCTACTTACTTACTGGAGGTGTTGTATCGTGGAAGAGTGTTAAGCAGTCTATTATATTTTCTTCCAGCATGGCAGCTGAGTTTGTAGCTTGTTATGAGGCGTCCAATTAAGGAATATGGTTGCGAAATTTTGTCACGGGGATGCATATTGTGGATGGCATTGAAAGACCACTTAAGTTATTTTGTGGCAATAAATCAGCAGTATTGTATTCCAACAACAACACGAGTTCTACGAAGTCAAAGTTTATTGACATTAGGTTCCTAGTTGTAAAAGAAAGAGTTCAGAGTGGACTTATATCTATAGAGCACATTGGAACAAACTCCATGATTGCGGATCCGCTGACTAAGGGATTACCACCCAAGGTCTTTCAGGAGCACACTGCTCATATGGGTGTAATTTCTTTTCAGGATATGTCAGTTTAGTGGGAGTTTGTATTTTATATGCTTTAATAGACATATTTGATTTAATGGATATTGTATGCTTATTTACTGCAGTAAAGTATTAAGTTTATATTCACTCTGACTTTATATGGTTTGATCTCACTAAGGTTTAAGGAGGACCAGTTGGAAATAGGCATGTTAAGATCACATTGCATGAAATTTCCATGCTACACATCCACACTTGATCTTTGTCATTAGTTGCATTGATATATGTGATCATTTATGGGTCTACTTACAAAATATGTAATGACAATCGCTTTGATTCTATATTGGTGCAATTAATGGACAAGATTGTTAAGATACATAAAGTTTTGATAGCTAAAACTCATGAGCTCATAAAGTATAATTCAAATTTATAAAGTTCAAATATATATATATATATATAGCCCAAGTGGGAGATTGTTAGAGTAAAATTTAATATATGGACTTATATATAAAATAAATATGAATTATAGGCTATAAAATAAAAGTAGGCCAATCAAAGTGATTAATTTAAGTTTTGGGGCCTTACTAATGTATTATTAAAGCGTGGGTTTTATTGTGTAGAGACAAGCGTAATTTCTATTTTTATGATGGGTTAAAATAGAAATATACGAAATATGAAAAGACACGATTGTGTTATAAATAGGGGTCATGGTCCCCAGATCACACAACACCAATCTTCTGATTCCCATTGTCAGAGAGAAATTTAGAAAGGAAATAAAAGTGTTGATCTGGAAGAGCATAAGACCTCAGACTCAAATATTTTAACTTTCTGTCATGGATTTAGGTATGCTTCCGCAAAATCAATATTTATATTTCTTGATAATTCAATATGAATGTTCCTGTTTGGGTGATAGTTTTCACAAAATAGAAATTAATCCATGATTAAACTCCTATTTATTAAACATGTCTATTTGTTAGTTGTTAAATAATGTTATAATTATAAATTAAAATAACCATATATTTCACATGTTCAAATGAATTTTTTTAGAATATACTGCAATCATAATTAAAGTACAAATCTAGTTTAAAAAAGGCCTTGACGATGGGTTAATGCAAGATGTCCTCCCCTCTCAAGAAAATCTGAATTCATCTGTAGAACGCTACACCACGTGTAACAATTACGCCCCATAAATAACAGTCCATAATTTATAAATAAGTCACCTACACACAACCATCAGGATCAGGGGGGGGGGGGGGGGGGGAGCCATCGCCTCCCCCGAGATTTAATTTTTTTATGACTTGTATGTAAAGTTGTGATCTCATCATATTCTTTATACTACGTGGTGCCCCCAAACTTTGTTTTCTAACCAAAATACTATAATCTCCAACCAAAAGCACACACACGGTCCAAAATGGTGTAGCCTCTTTGTCCCATTAGTTTTTATTTTATGAGGCCCACCCAGTTGGAGACTATAGTATACACACACAAAAGCCTTTTTCATATTTAATTTATTTTATCATTGTTATCAATTTATTTTATGACTCCTGATTGCATATTTTATTAATTATTTTATTACTGCTATTATTATTATTATTATTATTATTATTATTATTTGATAAACTATCATTGTTAGTAACTTATTTTTGTAAAAAAAAATATTTAATTTATTTTATCACTGTTATTAATTTACTTTTATCACTGTTATTAACTAATGTTCAAATTTCGGTACCCGAAACACTTAAATAGTGAAATTTAAAGTCAAATAATAAATTTTTAATGCTAAAAATGGCATAAAATTATAAATAACCCTAAAAAAATTCGTCTCAGGGCCTCTCGCTGAGAACACACTATATGGTTGACTTACTTGAGCCTGTGTCATATAGGAGTTCCAACTAGTTTAGATATCGAGACAAAATAGGATTAGAGTTTTTATGAGTTACTCTATCTTAAAAAGGTATCCAAGCTTCATCAAAGGAATCTCAATCCAAGAATGCAAATGCTTTAATGTTCTACAAAAAGGTAGGTACAAATCTTGAACCACATTAGGACACACACTCTGCATTTATGATATTGTGTGTGGACAATTTATTTGGTGGTTTAGCTTCTTCAAACAATTTTTAAAAAAATTATTTAAAACATATTTTTTAATCATGTTAAATAATTTTTTCTAATTAATTAAAATTGAGTTTTAAAATGTTTGAGGCTAAAATGAAAAATTAATTCTTGTGGAGTAAAATTTCTTTTGTCGTGCAAATTCAAAATGTTCAAAACCTTTTAAAACAAACTCGCGTTTGCTATTTGTATAAGCTGAAAGTTTTTTTACAAATTTTTTCTCAGCATCGTATTTGTCTTTCCATTCTGAGATGTGAAGCTAGATCATGACCGCAGGCTTCCCTCTCGAGTTATCAACGGTCCGTAACTTATTTGAGCGTTGATTCGTGTGACACCCCAAATAGCCAATCACGTCTACCTCTACTCCACTAATTTCCAGCTCTTATATAGGATGCGTCTGGTTAGATACAGCGTCGCTCAGATTGTGTCCCTTGGATTGAAACCGAAGTTTGTTATCTGAGTATATAAATCCATTCTTAGGATTACATTTTGTTCGTTGAGAGAATTGAGAGAAGTCAGGTCGGCACTTAAAGAGAAAGAGAGGAGAGAGAGATAAGCCGTCGGTGCAGGAAGAAACAGAGAGAGAATTGCGTTTTATTTCAAAACAGATTAGAGAGAGAGGGGGGGGGGGGGGGGGGGAGAGAAGAGAGCTGAAATCCATAGAGAGAAAATCCAAGAGTGAGAAACCCGAAATCAACCATACACGATTTTATTCATTTCTTTCTTCCAAAGCAAATAAACACCAAATCCTTGTTTGTCTAAAAATAATAAACCCATATTTTTTTTAGAGTTAATATGTTTGCGGTTTATTTGAGTTGGGTTTTTGTTGGTTGGATTTATTTGAAGACCTCTTCAAATAATACATCTCTCTAAGAATCATATTGTTCACATAGAATAAATTTTTAGGTTCTTTATATCTGTTTTATTGGATCTTATTGTTGTTATTATTTTGATCCAACTTTGTGGTTTCAAATTACTTTTGAAACATAAGACTTCTTGTTGTGTATATATTAAGATCTGAAAATACATTTTTGGTTTCAAAATATAATTTCATAAATTGGTGAAATTAGTTTGAACATAAATAATTTTTGAAACAAGTCTTGATTTTAACATAGTTTATTTCAGATCTGAAATTTGTTGAAGCCTATTATTCAAAACAGATTTGAAATTACTTGCAAATCATATAAATTGATTTGTAATTCATAGGAATTTGTTGTATAGTTTATTGAGAGATGTGAGATGCATTTCTGCATTTAGATTAATTCACAAACACTTTCAATCTCACACGAACACTTAGAGATTATGGTTCTTGGTGAGATATATTGTTTGTTGGAGCTGGTATAATCAAAGTGGGCAAGGAAAAAGCAAGGAAGTTGTGGGAGGAAGATCACATCAAGTCAGAAGCCTTTGAGAGTGGAGTAACTCGTGTAGGTAATTTTCTGAGCTTAGATTTAGGATCTTGTATTGCATGCTTAATGATGTAACTTGTGCCTTGTGATTTTAGTGAATTTTTATTTTGTGGCGTAGAGGTCATCGTGGATGTTTTCCTTATTTTAGGGTTTTACCACATTAAAAATCGTGTGTGAAATTTGCTTGAATGTTCTTAATTTCTTTTGTGAACAATATCTCATTCAAGACATAATTGTATGCTTTAGTTATAAAAACCTAAGGTAGTCAAACTAACAAATCTAGAGGACTTATTCAGAAAATGTTTAGCACATCTTATGTTGTATTTTGAAAAGAGTTTTGTTCAAAGAGTTTTTTCGGAGTTTACTTAATCTATAACATTTTGTTATTAAATTAGTAAGCAGTTTTTCACTCGCCCCCGAACCCCCAGCAATACTCGAAACATCCGCACCCCATCACTATAAATCTTGCATCCACCACGCCACCTCCCGAAAAATAAAAAATAAATCCTATCTTCGCCCCTTATTAAAATTGAGAGACTATATATGTGACTTTAGAGAATATAAGAATAGAGGAATAATCGCTATAATAGAATTTTGATTTTAGATAATTACATATCTTGAAATGCCTGAATTTCCACGGGGAGCTGGTTGTCATGATGATTAGATTAACCTAAGAAAAAAGAATATATAGCATTGGTTGGGGCACCAATCAACTTTTCTTTCTCCAGTTTCCATTTGATAATTTTTCCCATTAAAAATTCTCAAATATCCATGAGATGGTCTTAGAGAATGAATAAAAATCAATGCAATATGTGCTAATTGATGAGCTTGCGTAGTATTAAGTAGTTGGTCGGGTAAATGCTGACCAAGGTAATGACGCTTAGCTGATCTTTTTTGGACGATCAACCGCATTGAGACACACACGTGTCCAGATCTATTATAATACGTTCACAACTTTAAAAACCCTTTGCATACTAATAAAACTGACTTATCCAATGAGAAAATTCCACACGAAAACGTAGCTCGCACACAATAAACAAACTTTCTTAATCAACTTTTGAGAAGACGAATTTTACCAAATGTGGTGTTGTACTTGGGGAGTACTTAGAACAGTGATTTTAAATTACGGATTGATAGAAAATTATAATACAACCCTCCTTTCAGTATATATTAACCAAAATAAGTTCCTCACTCTTATACTCTCTCCCCTCACTCTCTCTCTCACTCTCTCTCTCTCTATATATATATATAAAGTGAGAGAGAGAGAGAGAGAGAGAGAGAGAGAGGGTCTAATGAGGACCTTAGTTTGCATGTCGCTGGCACGGATCAGTTTTGATAAAATAATTAAAAAATATATTTTGGGGTTAATTTCTTTTTATGATTTTTAAACATTTTAGTAAGACCATAAAAAATATCAACACAAAATGAATTTTTTGCTATTTGAGAATGCGTGATATTGAAAAACTTCGCAAATTTCTAATTTGGCAAACTTATTAAATTTCAGCCCCTAAACATGCATCTAAAGTGCGTGTGTGTGTCAACCCATAAACAAATAAATCATGTGACATCAAGTTAAGGAAAAATCCCCGCAGGGCAAAACCTTTTATTTCACTATAAAGAGTAAATCGCAACTTACAAGATTTACAATGAAATACAGCAATGAATCCACACGCAGCGAACCCACATGAACCTTAGTCCAATCGGCAAAGGAAGAACCGCAGCACTCCTCAATGACACGCAGTCATAACACTTCGTAGAGACTCCCTCGGCAATGACACGCAGCCCTCGGTTGCAAAGTTCTCTCCACAAAGATGAAAAATACACAAAGCTTGTGTTCTAGGGTTCCAAAAGATTCACAATGGTATGGAAAAGTTTTGTGAATCAAATATGAGTTGGGGAACTCAAAAATGTGAAGACTTGGAGTATTAGGACTCTGGATTTTATCTTTGAAAGTCTTAAGAAAACCAACCTCCGAACGTGGTTTAAATAGGCAGCCAAAACCCTAAAAAATCTGCTACACGATCTGGCAGAGTTTATCCTCGGCGGACCGGTCCGGGCCTTAGGCGGATCGGTCCGATAGCGGACTGGTTCTTTTAATTTGAAGCTGATTCGGTTCGCATTCGGTTCGGGGCTCACTGTCTTCAAAGCGCACGGCGGATCGATCCTTGGCGGTCCGGTCCGGGTCTCAGCGGATCGGTTCGTTTTAATTTCAGGCGGACCGGTCCGGCTGACTGGATTTCTGAATTCTTCCTTTCTTTTGATCTTCGGATTCCGTTGATGATGAATGGACTTTGAATCTTTGCAACGGTGTTAAGGCTAATGACATATACAAGTATGTTGGACGGTGTTACGGCTAATGACATATAAAAGTATGTTGGACAAAAATGTCCTTACAAATCTCCCCCTATGTCTATCCCGGAACAAACATAAAAAATCCGAATTATCTATAATCACAATGCCTATACAAATCTACCCTTCCATGAACCCAAAAGCTGAAAGAGGTACAAATGACTAAGGCTGCATCGTTAGTTCTTCGAATCTTCAGAAATCTCACCGCTTTTCTCATCAGGGTGCACATGGGATTATCAAAAGATGTACCTACACACATGAGACAAAGCAAATACCAAGTGACGTATCGAGTTTGAAATGAGATAAACATAAGCATATATATCAATTTAAGATGATATTCTCAGAATTTCAAAACTCCCCCATAATCAGATAATTCATTCTCCCCCTTTTTATGATGTCCCCAAATAGACAAATGAGAGAAATAAATCAAGCAATCAAGTACCGGGGTGACACAAGGCATAAAATCACACCATGAATGAACATAAAACAACCAAGTCGGTGATAGCGTAAAAGAATGGATGTGATCAAAATTCGATAGGAAAATCAAAGCATACAAACATGACATATGTGCACGAAGAATATAGGATATTCCTAACGAATGAACTCAAATGCTTCTTTTGGTGTAAAAGATTGGAAATATAAGACATTGACTATATCAAATCTACAAATCAAAGCTCAAAGTGATTTCTACACCAATAACGTCCAAAATGATTTTCATGCTTTTTCAGGACTTTCAAGGAAGTGCAAACCCGTTTTTCAATCTCCAACCAAACCCCCTCAGATATATATATATTCTTTTAGAGGTAATCTAAATTCTCAAACTTTGGAGAATTGGTGCAAAAACCTAAATGGCCCATAATTGGCATGATTTTTTTTTTATTGCCTTTAATTTTTTTTTCGTGCTCTTTTAACCTCTTAGGACCTCGGATATTAAAATTCCTCCATTTTTTAGGTCCTTTTAAACGGTGGCTTTTGCGCAAAGGATAAAGAATAAACTTTCGCAGCCCCTCCCCGTTATGCAAATAAACACACAGTCTCACCAAAACGGTTTTTACATGCATTCCAATCTTGTCAAGTTTTATCGCATATTGTACATTGTATAGACATAATTGAGATAGAAACACTCAAGCCAATATGTGATAGACAAGTGCAATAGACAAATACAGCCGTGCATGTGTGAAATAAAGGATATAGGAGTCAAGCATGTAGGAAATATCACTAATTACATCTCAAGGACTCCAAACAAAGTTAAGCACATGGATGAAATGATGTAGCGTCTCAAATCTCTACCAAACAGTCACATGGATATATGAAATGAAGTTGTGACTTGGCTATCTTAAATGCTCATCCATAAAAGGCAAATCTCTTTTTGAATTTTTCAAAAATTTTATCAAAAAAAAATCTTTTTGGTATTTTCAAAATTTTTCAAAAAAATATATACACAAATGATACATACTAGCAATATGCAAATGATGACATTATGAAAAACATCCTATGCTAGTAAACAAGTCAAACCTCAATCATTAGGTGCGGAGGGGTTTTCCAAAGGCGGTGACAACTTATGAAAAACCTCCATCAAATCTTGTGAAGTTTTGACTAAAAACTTAACTCGCTCACCTAGATGTGCAAACTCTCTCATGTAGTCTCCGGGAGCATGTAAAGTATCATGTGTGGGTGCATGTGTGCTAGAAACACGTGTAGAAGAAAAACGTGACACATAACCTAACTTAAAACAAAATTCCTTAAGGTGACCTCTCCTCTTACAATGTGAACAAACATAAATAGGCCTAGGAACACCTCGCTCAAAAACTCTAGGACGCACTCTCCTAATAGGAATGGGGCGCCTAGGTGGGTTAGGGTGAGACTTTCATGAATCTAACACTAAAGTGGAAACCGGCTCGAGTGCTAATTGGGAAGTAGAAGCACTGTCATGACTTATTCCTAACTTCTCACCTTTACCCTTAAGAACCACCTTTTCAACCTTCTTAGGTGCGTTCTCAAACTTGACTTTGACCACCCTGGCACGTTCGAGATCACTCTCGTGTTGGGATACACGTGTCGTCAGACTAGACAACGTGTCGGCCAAATCACACTTCTCCTTTCTCAAAACCTCCTTCTCTTTCTCCAAATCTAAAACCCGACGACCTAAATCCCTATTATACCTTTTTGTTTTCAAGGTCTCGGTGTACAACTCTCTAAAAGCTTTTTGGAGCTCACTTTCATCTCCACTCTCACTTTCACTTTCTCCCTCACTCGAAGACCATGAATCACTATTATCGCTCTCGTGTGCACTTTTGTGAGACAAACTGGGTGTGCTTACACGACTAGAAAAGGCGACAACCATCCCATGTCCTAAACCTTTATCCGACTCATCTCCCTCATCATCACTAAGTGTGGCAGGCATGGCTACTTTCTTCCCTTTCTTTCTAAGCCAAGTAGGACACTCAAACGACTTATGTCCTATACCCTCACATTCAAAACAGGTGATGTTCTCTAAATCTTCCTCACACTCCTCATCAGAGTCATTCCTCTCATCACTTTCTTTGGCCTTTCCTTTCCTTTTATTTTTCTCAAAAAAATTCTTTTTATTGGAAGAATTATTTCTTTTCATGTTGAGAATTTTTTTAAAGTTTTTCGCAAACAAGGCCATATTATCAAAATCAACATCTTCCTCAGAATCAGACTCACAAACTTTTTCTTTCTTTTTCTTAAAATGAGTCTTTAAAGCAATACCATTATGCTTAGCCTTAATGGTTTTAGGAAACATGTCAATCTCATAGGTTTGAAGATCTCCTACAAGTTCTTCCAACTTAAGTGATTTCAAATTTCCCAAAGAGTTCAAAACAGTGACTTTAGGAATAAAGCGTTTTGGGAGAGATTTTTAACGACACGTGTGTTATCAATCACCTCACCCAAATTAAAACATGTGTTAATAATGTCTGACAAATGAACATAAAAATCATCAAAGCATTCAGACTCAGACATGGTGATAGTTTCAAATTGGGTGGCCAAATTTTATAATTTTGACTCTTTAACCGCGTTCGTACCCTCATGTGTCAATTTCAAAACATCCCAAGCCTCTTTAGACGTGGTGCACGTCATAATTCGGCGAAACTCATCAGGAGAGACAGCTCCAGAAATAGCACTCAGACCACGGGAATTAAAATTGGACAATTTATAATCATCTTCAGTCCAGGCTGACACGGGTTTTAAGGTGGTGATGTTATTAACAGTGACCGTGGGAGGAGTCCAACCATTTTTGCAAAGCAACCAAACCCGCTCGTCAATAGATTTTAAAATCGATTTCATACGAGATTTCCAATAGGCATAATTAGACCCATCAAAAATAGGCATCTGATTATATAAGTGCTCCATAGGAAAAAATGCGAATTTTCACAAAACTGATTTTTCAAAAAATCAATATCACACGATTTTGCGGAAAATAGGAATACGCAATAAATTAGCGTAACCTGCTCTGATACCAATTTGAGAATGCGTGATATTGAAAAACTTCGCAAATTTCTAATTTGGCAAACTTATTAAATTTCAGCCCCTAAACATGCATCTAAAGTGCGTGTGTGTGTCAACCCATAAACAAATAAATCATGTGACACCAAGATAAGGAAAAATCCCCGCAGGGCAAAACCTTTTATTTCACTATAAAGAGTAAATCACAACTTACAAGATTTACAATGAAATACAGCAATGAATCCACACGCAGCGAACCCACATGAACCTCAGTCCAATCGGCAAAGGAAGATCCGCAGCACTCCTCAATGACACGCAGTCATAACACTTCGTAGAGACTCCCTCGGCAATGACACGCAGCCCTCGGTTGCAAAGTTCTCTCCACAAAGATGAAAAATACACAAAGCTTGTGTTCTAGGGTTCCAAAAGATTCACAATGGTATGGCAAAGTTGTGTGAATCAAACATGAGTTGGGGAACTCAAAAAGGTGAAGACTTGGAGTATTAGGACTCTGGATTTTATCTTTGAAAGTCTTAAGAAAACCAACCTCCGAACGTGGTTTAAATAGGAAGCCAAAACCCTAAAAAATCTGCTACACGATCTGGCAGAGTTTATCCTCGACGGACCGGTCCGGGCCTTAGGCGGATCGGTCCGATAGCGGACTGGTTCTTTTAATTTGAAGCTGATTCGGTTCGCATTCGGTTCGGGGCTCACTGGCTTCAAAGCGCACGGTGGATCGGTCCTTGCAATCCGGTCCGGGTCTCAGCGGATCGGTTCGTTTTAATTTCAGGTGGACCGGTCCGGCTGACTGGATTTCTGAATTCTTCCTTTCTTTTGATCTTCGGATTCCGTTGATGATGAATGGACTTTGAATCTTTGCAACGATGTTACGGCTAATGACATATACAAGTATGTTGGATGGTGTTACAGCTAATGACATATACAAGTATGTTGGACAAAAATGTCCTTACACTATTTTAAAAAAATCGATCAAACTTTGTCAGTTTTTAATAACTAAAAAACTGACAAAGTTTAACTGTTAATTTTAAAAGAGAAAAAAAATTCATTTTGAGTTGATTTTTCTTATGGTCCTACTGAAATGTTTAAAAATCATTAAAAAAATCGGCCTAAAAATATTTTTTTTACTAATTTAAAAAAATGGATCGCATTCAGGGTCCTCAAACTGAGACTTCTCTCTCTCTCTCTCTCTCTATATATATATGTTTGTGTGTGTGTGTGTGTGTGTGTTAATCTCTTACCTAGGTGCATTTTACCAAAAAATAAATGTCATTAAATTCCTTTCAAACTTTATAATAAAATCCCTTAAGGTCATCTCCTTGAGCCTCCATTTTTAAGGACCCAAAATTTGAATACATTTATCTCTCTCTCTCTCTCTCTCTCTCTCTCTCTCTCTCTATATATATATATATATATATATATATATATATATATATATATATATATAACGTTATTAAATTGAATACAAGATGTAAATAAAGAAATTAGCATATTAATGTTAATCAATTAAAAATTATTGCATTATAATTATTGCATTGACCTCTTGGTTTCGTGCAACATACCTATATCGTTGGTGGCAAGAAAAATGTCATCAACATATAAAACCAAGTAAATATGCTTACTCCCACTGAACTTGTGGTATATACAATCATCAGCCAGATTCATCTCAAAACCAAACGAGATGACAACTTTATGAAACTTGTAATACCATTGACGAGAAGCTTGCTTAAGCCCATAAATGGATTTCTTTAATTTGCAAACTGTTTTCTTTGCATCTCCCGACACAGTTTTCTGGTTGCACCATATATATTGTTTCATCAATGTCACCATTGAGAAACGCAGTCTTAACATCCATCTGATGAAGCTCAAGGTTAAAGTGCGCCACAAGTGCCATTATTATCCTAAAAGAGTCTTTCGATGAAATCGTAGAGAAAGTCTCTTTATAATCGATGTCTTTTTTCTGTGTAAAGCCTTTAGCGACAGGACGGGCTTTGTATCTCTCCACATCACCTTTCGAATCCCTCTTGGTTTTAAATATCTATTTGCAACCAATGGGTTTCTTACCTTCAGGTAATGGGACAAGATCCCAAACGTCATTGTCCTTTATGGACTTTATCTCCTCATTCATGGCATCAATCCACTCTTGAGATTTAGAACTTTCCATGGCTTGACGGAAGGTGATCGGATCATCTTCCATCGCACCAATGTCAAACTCATGTTCTTGGAGAAATACAATGTAATCATCTGGCACATCAATTCTTCTTTCTCTGGTGGATCTCCTTAATGGCATAGGTTCTGGAGGTGGTAGAGTTTGTTCTTCTAGAATTGGAGATTCTTGGATATTATTTTGATTAGGATCTGCTTCTTGAACAATGTCAAGAATTGGATCCTGATCAATGTTAATAACAGCTGTGGTAATATCAACATATTCCTCTTCAAATCCAAAATCCCTAACCTTATCCCCCTCGACAAACTCAACATCCTCAAAGAATCGGGCATTTCCAGTCTCAAAAATTATTTTGGTAGTAGGATCATAAAATTTGTAACCCCTAGATATTTCAGAGTATCCAACAAAATAATAACTAACTATTCTGGAATCCAGTTTCTTTTCATGTGGCCTATAAGGCCTCGCTTTAGCTGGACATCCCCAAATATGAAGGTGCTTCAGACTAGGTTTCTTGCCTGCCCAAATTTCAAAAGGAGTTTTAGCAGTTTCTTTAGTTGGTACTTTGTTAAGGATATACACTGCAGTCTTTAATGCTTCACCCCAGAGTAAATCTGGTAAGTTAGAGTAACTGATCATAGTCCTTATCATGTCTTTAAGCGTTCTGTTTCGCCTTTCAGCAACACCATTCATGCTTGGAGAACCTGGCAAGGTGTACTGCGAGACGATACCGCACTCCTCTAGGAATTTAGCAAATGGTCCTGGGCGTTGTTCACCTGAATCGTCGTACCTACCGTAGTATTCACCACCACGATCAGATCTGACGCTTTTAATCCTTTTGCTGAGTTGATTTTCAACTTCAGCCTTGAATGACTTAAACACGGCCAGAGATTGGGACTTTCATGGATGAGATATAGGTAGCCATAACGTGAAAAATCGTCTATGAATGTTATAACATATTGTTGACCGTTCCATGAAATCGTAGGGAATGGCCCACAAATATCTGTATGTATCAGTTCTAAGATGTCTGTAGCCTTATTAGCACCAGATCTCCTTATATTTTTCTGTTTTCCCTTTATGCAATTTTTGCAAATTTTAAAATCTGAAAAATCAAGGGAATCTAGAATTCCATCTGACACAAGTCTTTCAATTCTCCTTTGGGAGATGTGACCTAATCTCTTATGCCATAATGATGCTGAATTCCCATTGGTTAATTTTCTTTTAATACCTCGAGTACTTAATTGCAAGGTTTCATGATATGAAGCAATAATATCAAGCATATAAAGGTTGTCTACATAAGATAAAGAGCCAGTACCAACCAAATTTGAATTATGAAGAATACTAAATTTATTATTTCCAAATGAACAAGTATAACAAAATTTGTCCAATACAGAAATAGAAATCAAATTCTGTCTAAATGATGACACGATAAATTTCTCATTCAAATCCAAATAAGTAATAGACTTTCAATAATAACCTAAATATCCCAATTTCTTCAACTTCAACCTTCTTACCATTGCCTACAAAAATGTCTCTTTCACCATCATTTGGCTTTCGGCAACTCAGGCAACCCTTCCTAGACACACTGATGTGAGTGGTTGCATCAGAATCTATCCACCAAGTGTGTTTAGGTACCGAAGTCAAATTAACCTCAGAACAAACTAGGTTAAGAAGTGTACTTTTCTTGACATGACAACATGACAGTTGGTACATTGCTTCTTCCTATGTCCCGCAGCTCCACAGAAGAAACAACCATCAACAGTTTTTTCTTTATGTTGTTTCTTTGGATATGGAACCACTGCAGCTTCTTTATCCTTCTTTCTTTTCTTCCCCTTGTCCTTGGAAGTACTAGACAAATGAACACTTTCTGTCTTATCTTTCTTCAGTCTTTCCTCTTCTTGCACACAATGTGAGATGAGATCATTAAGAGACCAAGTCTCCTTTTGGCAGTTGTAGCTCACCTTAAATTGACTGAATTATGTGGGAAGAGATATCAGAACCAAATGCACAAGCAAATCCTCAGAGAGATCAAGCTTAAGTGATCTTAACTTTGAAGCGAGATGAGACATTTCCATAATGTACTTCCTAATGTTCCCATTACCTTTATATTTCATTGAGATGAGACTTGCCAAAAGTGTACTTGTTTCAGTCTTTTCATTTTTTGGCAAATCTATTCTTAATTTCTTCTAGGAACTCTTTGGCTGTATTTATCGTTTCCGATATTGTGCCCCTGAATGCTTCTGGAATGGCCTTCTTTATGATCATCAAACACATGCGATTTGACTTCTCCCACCTTTCAAAGTCCTTTTTGTCATCAGAGGAACTTTTATCCGTAAGAGATGCAGGAGAAGGAACCCTTAATGCAAGGTCCAAATCCATAACATCGAGAACTATATGAAGATTCTCTTGCCATGACTTAAAGTTTGTGCCATTAAGCATGGGAATAGAATTTATACTGGCAGTAATGTTGGAAGCAGAACTGATAGCTGAATCAGAGAATAATAAACAAATAAAACTAGCTCATATAAGTCTTAAATAAAAAATAAATTCAAATAAAGGACAAATCCCATTTTAAGATATCAGACACTCTATTAATATTCGATCTTTGGAAAAAATATTAACTTGCAAGTGATATCTTGCTGTAATAATCAAACACTGATAATAAGAACATATTGAATAATAATTATTCCTTTGGGCCGATTTATTATTCATATGTAAAACTAAATAATTATCACGTGCTTATTATTAAAGTGGCACATGTAGTTTTGTTAAAAAATAATCTTCCTTTGGGACGATTAATATTCACATAAATTACATGCACGTAATTCTTTTTATATTTTGAAATAAAATTATTTTTTTTGAACAAAAGAGGTCACTTTGGGGACATATTGTTTAAATTAATTTATCTCGAAATATATATATATAAATACACCAAAATTTGAATTTAAATTTGAAAGGTCATGGGTTCAAAACCCTGGCTCCAGACTTGAAAGGTCATGGTTCAAAACCTCTTGAGATCCTTTATAATTTTCATCATTTAAGAGGCTTAAATATGAAACACCAAGAGTCGAACCTTTAACCTTCCCCTACCATCAAATCAACCGCTAGTCCAAATTTCATGAATTTTATATCATTGGAATCGTAATGAAACGAGAATATTTCTGAATCCAAATTTTTTCTGAAATATTAAACCTTTTTTGAAAAAATATTTGCAGCCGAAAATTAATATCAATACCTTCCTAATATATTCTCAACAATTCAACATGGAATAGCTCTAATACCACATGATGGATTAATTTCTATTTTGTGAAAACTATCACAAAAACAGGAACATTCATATTGAATTATCAAAAAATATAAATATTGATTTTGCGGAAGCGTACCTGAATCCATGACAGAAAGTTAAAATATTTGAGTCTGAGGTCTTATACTCTTCCAGATCAACACTTTTATTTCCTCTCTAAATTTCTCTCTGACAATGGGAATCACAAGATTGGTGCTGTGTGATCTGGGGACCATGACCCCTATTTATAACACAATCGCGTCTTTTCATATTTCGTATATTTTTATTTTAACCCATCATAAAAATAGAAATTATGTTTGTCTCTACACAATAAAACCCACACTTTAATAATACATTAGTAAGACTCCAAAACTTAAATTAATCACTTTAATTGGCCTACTTTTATTTGATAGCCTATAATTCATATTTATTTTATATATAAACCCATATATTAAATTTTATTCTAACATTTAACATTTTAATTTTTAAAATATATGTGATATAGCAAATAAAATTGGTATCTCCTTCACATCTGGACGGATGAATACAAATAGAATGAGTCTTCTTATAATCCATTGCACATCATATATTTTGATCGACCATCCATACTCCAGTTTTCATCATTAGCAATTTGTCGACGACATTGTGTCATCCTTACTGATTACTGGTCAGTGACTCTTAGACATCCTCGTCACCCTATGTTGGTTCAAACAGAATATATGACAATGATATTGAGGACATGTGTTTAGTCACCGCTGGTTATAGATTCTTTTGCATCATACTTACTGTTCAGTCATTTTATAGTCTAATTCCTCATTTTTAATTGATCTAGATGGAATTATGTCCTCGGTGATTTTGATTCGTTGTAATCGGTTCATCCCAATAATTAATTTACGGTGAAATCAAGTTGTCACAATACCTATGTTTAGCCATGTGAAAGTGATCTTAGAGCCTCATCTTTCTACGTTTCTATTCACATGGTTTAATCTGTTTTATACCACCCTTGTCATTGGTTGATTCACACCCTGCTCATCCAACGCCATCAAACATGTTGTTGGTATAGCACCCTTATTAGAGGTGGATACAAGATCATGTTTCCTGCGATCATTGGGTGTTGAGCCCCATCATGTTGGTGGTGTAAGCTGAGGGCATGGGAAAGTAGTTGGTCCCCCGTCATAAACAGAGATAACGAGTCATACTCTAAGGCGCCTTGAACATGAGCTAGACAAAAGAAAAGGAAGGTTTGTTTGCTATGGAGACGCATCCTACATTTATTAGCCCATAATTTTGAATTTTAATTGGGATACATTTATTAAACTCTTGATATTTATTTAACTAGCACGGGTATTTTTATAAAAAAAATTACTTAAGATTTATTTAAAACAATCATAGTAATATAAATTGATAATAGTTGGTAGATTTTGTAAATATATTATGCTTTATATTTTATGGTATGAGTATGGACAATTATTCAAAATTAGGAGTGACAATTTTGGCACAATGGAGTGGTACGATCCAAATTTGGTCAAAAATTTATACAATATCATTTGGTGTCGTGTTCAGGTTGAGGTTTTAGGCATGAAACTGTGTCAAAATTATAACTTAGAAATTGTGAAAGAATTTCTATCATTGACAATCTTAAACTAATCCATTTTTGCTATGTATTTAACATACAAATAATTAGGATTAACTAATCCCTTTAGGATTCATGTAGTCCACTCCAAATAATTAGGAAAACCTTTGTTGAGTTGACTATACAAAATTCGAAAGAAGTCGGTGCTAAATGGTGAACTAACTATGATCATTATCTTTGGTTTAAAAAAATATAAGATAATTTTTTTCATCACCCACACAGTACAAAAAAAAAAGTTCAACTTTAAAACACATTCATCATCTCAATACAAAAAAAAAAGTTCAACTTTAAAACTAGGGCTGGTTTTCGGTCGATTTGGTCGGTAAATGGAGCATACCGATACTATACCAACTTTGAAATCATCAAACCAAAATTATTAGTTTTACCAGCCGGTACATCAACCCATAAACCAAAACCAAACCACACTATACATCGGTAAAATTGGTTTTTTGCGATAAAATCGATTTTTCGGAAAATACGGTAGATTTCGATAAATTTCTCTTTACGATAAATTTGGTACTACTCGGTACATAATGATAATTTTTTGTACCACTTTCCTAAACCTTTTTATATGAGTATTTGAAAAAATAGAAAAAGCAATCAAGACCAATATGAAACGGAACAAATATATATATAAGATTCACAAAAAAAGACACAAAAATATGATATCTGTGATTGTGAGCGTGGTTCTCCATCAAAACCACTAAGCCCCTCCATGGTTCTGAACAGTGACCAGAAATCCAAAAACCAAATTCAATTTAGATTTGATACAAAAAAATCCATCTCAGTGATGGCCAAGCTTCTTCATCTTAGTTATATAACAAAACAAACCAAAGTAACCAGAAAACAAGCTAAGACTAAAAGTTCAGATATTTTTCACTTGGCCCACAAATTAATGAAAAACAACAGTTTGTATGAGAAATAAAAAAAAGTACCAATCTGAGATCCTTATTTAAGAGTGAAGGTTGGTACCACTTTTTTTTAGATATAAAATAAATATTAAAATTTCGAGAAAAGTGTACCAAGAAATGAACACATAAGGAAAAGTGAGATTTATATACTCTTGTGTGTAAAGATAAAACAATTAAAGCTACATTAGAAGTAAAAGAAACTTCTTTTTTCGACTGAAAATTCACAAAATTGAAAATCAAGTGAGGAGTACCTTGTTCTCGAAATCAAGTGATTTAGTTTCAACCCCCAAAACAGATGTGACAAATTGTTAAAATGAAAGCTTGAGAGTATAATGTTCCTCTGGTTGCCATTCACTTCATCTATTATGGCTTGTTTTACCACTTCCATAGAGAAATTCATTGAAACAACTAGTTTAAGCTTGATCGATTTGATGAGTGATTGTACGAAGTCATTGCTACTGTGTGAACTAATCTAGAAAATAATGGGTTTGTTGATGATGACGACTTTACAGAGAGAGATAAGAAGAGATTTTATTTAGGGTTGCTTGTTAAGGAAGACGACTGTAGAGTAGAGAGATGAAAGGATTTTAGGTTTGGTTTGTTAAGTGTGTAAGAGAGCGTGCATGAGCGCATATTGTCGGTAAAACAAATTGTGTACATTTATTTTGGTATTTTCGGTATATTAATTTCGGTATTTCTTTTCGGTATGGTATAATTGGTAAATCGGTTTTTAAAATGTTAAAACCAAAAAACCAACCCCAAAAAAATTGGTAATTTCGATTTCGGTAGTTTCGATTTTGGTAAGTAAAAAATGTAAATCGTTACCATTAATTTTCGGTACAAAACGGTATGGTACGATTTTTTATCATACCGCGAACACCCCTATTTAAAACACACCCATCATCTTAATACCTGACATGTGATCTAGAAGATTACTAAAGAAACTATTAGGATCAAATCCCATAAAAAGATCAAAACCTTAAAATTAGATTTTAATATGAAATTAAAATATTTATGTAGCAATCATGGACGATGTGAAACCTCTTGCTCCAAAACTTGCAACCAATATAAGAATTTTAGTTTTTGAGAACCCTCCGAAAACGATCCAATATGATTTGGATCTCCATAGGAATAAACAAAAGAAATTAAAACTCCTGTTGTTAAAAAAAGAATTGAGAGAACACTAGACAGAGAATCAGATAAACAAAAGAGTCTCCTTTGCTAATATATATATATATATATATATATATATATATATATATATATATATATATATATATATATATATATATATATATTATGAGAGAGAGGGACGCTTACCAAGTGGATTGTTATTATTTGTTATTGATTAGTTTAATTGCATTTCAAGATCTAAAATTTGGCATCAGGCTTAATAAATTATTAGTAATTAATTTGTTTTCTATAGTGATACTAAGAATGAGATCATATATGATTCCTGTTTAATTTGATAAATGAATGATCAATTAGTATTAGAATAGACGGGGTGTCAGAGGAGAATAATGAATCTTTTTTAAAGATGTTTTAAAAAACTAATAATTTGCCATGTACTTATACAAAAAATAAACATTATAGATACACCGATAGAGTATATACCAGGAGCATGAATTGTTGGAGTGGAAGTGATAATAGAATCATTTCGATTTGGCTTAGCATTTAATGGCCTCACCATACATCTTTTGATGGGGATATTCACATCCGTTGATGAAAGTTGAGGCTATTCAAAATTTGAAAATTAGCGAACTGAGAACAACCTGAAAGCAGAGAAAATATGTTAAGGAAAGAAAAAAATAATTAGACCTCTATTCTGAACAAAAGTGAAGATTAAACGTATGAATTACCTTTTGTTTGTTCATGGGATGAAATATTTGAACGTGAAGAAAAAGAAAAATTGTTAAAGATGAAGTAAAATCTAACGCCATAGCAAATATTTCTATGAGACTTGAAGATCTTGTCTTTGATGTTTCGAGGTATGTTGGGTTGGGATAAATCTATTTGCTTTTGTGGGACAAACCATCTTCATTTCTTTTTTAGGCTCATTGAATCTATTTGATTTGGTAAGAGAAACAAATGAAATGAACACAAATGGGGGGCCGGAATTTTTTTGGTAAAAGACAAATGGGGAGGTGAAGATATACATAGATATTAATAACATTTTCAAAAATATGAACAGTAACCTCCTTTCCAAATAACATGCATAAATATATCAATTGGCCTTCCCAAGTACTTTCGATTAATTGATCACTAATATCCACTTTTTTTATAAGTCCCGCTAGGAAGACCTTTCATTTCCAACTTTTGATATCCTTTAGGTTGAATTGAATAGGATAAGAAGAATAGGGAAGGTCGATAGTTTTATATATAGAGAGAAGACTGTGTTAGGGAAATTTGAGTGTGCATTTTTTTTACTTTTCATATTTCCAGGAGAGGGGGGGGGGGGGGGGGGGTGAATGGAATTGCAAGAAAATCAATTAGAAAAGTGAGTTATTAAAAACTTGTAGAGAGTTCTTATTAACATATGCAATAAATGATTCTCATTAAACTCTCTTTCTATTATTTTAGAAGTATAATATAGATTTTAATATATTTAATTTGGAAGTTGAATTGATTTGGTTAGATTTCTTTTGTCTTAGTTGTGTATTGGGCTTGAATGGTACTAATTGTGGGCTTAAATATTAACCCTAGATATGAACGAGTATTTTAGTCTTAGATGTCAAGTTATGAGATTTCAAAGGAGAAAAGAGATGTGTATTATTTGGTAAGAATTGACATCAAGTTAACGTGACGCTCTGTAAAATTCATAACTAGATTGATCAATCTGAAATATAAATAATACAAGAGTTTAAACAATTTGTATCATTTTAAGTATGACTCGAATGAATAAAAACTATAAAAATAAAGAGTTGACAATAATAATATGATTAAACTAAATAAACATCTGATACCAATCTCATAGAAAGTAAAACTCTATCACGGAAATACAATAGATGTCTCAACATATAATCTTCAACTCGAAAATATAAAATACATGCCTCAAAGTAAATAAATCCCAATACATCCGACACCGAATACTGAAAAGTAAATGTAAATAGTAAAAATGAGCACGCAGGCTCGACACCTACATCCTATAGTTGAGAGCATGAACTGATAATGAATGGAAGAGATCAGGGCCGCGGACCCTGCTGATGCCTAGGACCTGAAAATTGATTACATAAACAAAACTAAACCTATCAAGTCTACAAACAACAAACATTCAACTAAAGTTGAGCCACAATAATAATAATGAATCTTCATATCATATTTTAGTTATTTTTAAGTTAACCCATCCCCAACAACTTTGATATCACATGTAGGTCTACTACCAAACCCAAGTGAACCTAATGAAATATAAGTGTAACTCTTTCTCATTAGTTTATAATTAACATGGTTCTATAATCAATATCTCGAATATACATCGCACGTATAATCGTAATAAAGAAATATAACCACATAAATCCAAAATCCAAGTCAGCATAACTCCACTCACATCCAAATAGATGGAGTATGTACAAGTCCACACATAAAGGTACGATGTCATATCCCTATATCCTTCAGGGATCACTCGTGCTAACTAGGTATAGTTATAGGTCATACGAAACCTATAACCTCAAAGCCTCAACAAGAGATAATCACTATGCATTCCCGCCATATCGCACGACCTCCATACCCAAGGTTATATGATAGAATCCCCTCATTTTTTTCCCTCGGGACACAGACATGTAAGTCGTAGGATCAGGGTAAAAGGACAAAGAGAGGACCATCCATATCATTAGGGTATAAGTGCAGTCAACATCGTACATGCCCCATCAAAATCTCTCATATTACATCCCCCACAAAAACTTACACACTATGGTATGCTTTGTACATAAAGTGAAAATATATCAATCCAATACACTCACAGATTACTAAAATAATGTCTTAATTCTCATACTAGTTATCTCCTATTAATTAAGGACTACTAGTCAATTTGATGAGAAGTCGTTCTAATGAGATTACAAAATTATTCTAACGAAGTCCAGAGTCGTTCGAATGGAAATATCAAGGTAAATCTAACAAGATTATATATCTCGTTCAAATGAGGTCCTAATCTCATTATAACGAGAGTGACGCAGTATTCATCTTCTCCAAGTTCCAAAAATGATCATTAACAACACCAAGCCTAAATCTAAAGCCTCTAATCAACCCAATCCCGATTCTCCTTCAAAATGTAAGGTGTATATCAACATTATATCAACATTACAAACCTATAACTATAAGTTTTAGGTGATTATATCAATGATTCAAGCATCAATTTCAGATTATAAGTTTTATAACCATAGGTTCATAATTATAACCCATTCATCTCATAATTAATTTAATTACGGATTAAACACGGGGAGTTCATAAGAATCATTTCAATAATTTAAAATATACCAAATTCAATCAGATTACAAGATCAATTCATGGGATTTATCATCAAACTATCCTAATTCGTTAACATGAGATTAAGTTGTAATTTAATAATTAATTACAAAAATTAGGTTTTAGATGATTAAAATCATATTATAAAAGTGTAAATCTCATATTACAATGACTATAACTATCATAACACAATCCCAATAAAATTCTTAATCGTTGTACACTTTCCTTGGACCAATTGATGAATTGAAGTCCTCAAAACCTCTAAATCCTCTTCAATCCTTGTTGCCTCTTCTCCTTAGCTCCCGAGTTTCTTTTAAATGATTAATGAGTGTTTTAGGTTTCTCCAATTAGGATAATAAGAGATTTTCCCTCCAAATTAAGCATAGGCCCAATATAAGCCTCAACCAAATAAACTCAACCCAAACCGTACACTAACTCGATAGACTTAAATTTCACAATTTTAAGTAAAACGAAATTCTAAGCATCCCAAAAGTCAACCCAAAATAGTACAAATCCTGGTAAATTAGTTATCTCACTATATTAATTTAAAAGTCCTTAATAGTCAAATAAGTTAAAACTCTCGACACCATGGGACCTGATACCATGGGAGTAATCCAGACAAAAAAACTCTCGACACCTAGTCCCTGACTATTCCATAGTCGTTCATAATACTGAATCACTTAAAATATTTAATTAATATATTACCGGGTATTATATCGATTTCCAAAAGTGTCAATTCACGTAACACATAAATGAATCACATAATAAAATATAAGAATAATAATTCACATTACATGTCACAACAGGTAAATTAAATAATTAATTACGCAAATTAAAATGCAATGAAAATATGGGGTATTAGATAAATCACGTAAAAAGCCATGAAAAACATTAAAAAAAATGATATTTAAGGCAAAATAGGATTTAAAATCCTCTCTCGTGGTGGACCCGGTCGCTTTGGTGGACCCTAATGCTGTGACTCATCCACTATAGCAATCATGACCTTGATAATTGTTTGCATCTAAGGGGTAGCCCCGTGTAGCAGGGAATTTACATATTATTACAGGGTTGACTTACACAGTTAGAATTTAAAACCCCTCTCAACCAGCATCCATACCTAAATCTTAATTGGGAGATATTCAAGAGTACTTTGGAAGACACTTATAAAAGGAATTATATTTAGGAGATCAAGGACTATATTCAGATTTTGCAATTATTATTTAAGGCAAATAGATATCCTACTTTTCTCCATTAATTTTAAGATTATAGATTACACCTGAACACATCAATGAGGCAGTTAGAGATGAATTCATAGAGATCACGCTTTGTGATTTAATTATTGGAATTTGACTATTGTTATTGTTGATACCAAATTTATTCTGCTGACGTGGACCAATTATGTGGAGACACATGTCAATCTATATGGCACTCGCAAACATTTTTTGAACAACACATTTACTCCGAGTAACTTAATCTCCCCGACCAACTCAGGCGCTCCGAGCAACAAGTGTTCTCCGAGGAACTCTATTGTACCGAGCAACTCATGTATACCGAGCTACTTAGGCAGTTCGAGCTGCATCTCGTACAGAGCATTCATATCCAAATAATCAAGAGGATGACTGCGCATTAAATGCTCATTATTATCACACAGACGCACACGCCTATTGGAAAATTGTGTATTATTATTTCATTTGTGCCCCTCAAGGCTATATATACATTGTAACCTCCTCATTAGCAGGGGACTCTGAATTTCTTGGTAAACCCATTATCGAGAATTCTGCAAACAGTCAGCAATAACATAAACAGTGGACGTAGGCCATTCTTTCAAGGCTGAACAACTTTAAAAATCTTTTGTCTTGTTTATTTTTATCTGTGATTAAAGAATTAGGTCGAATCTAGTTTTTTACATCAACAGATTGGCGCCGTCTGTGGGAATCGACTGCAATTATCGTTTTTCACCAAAATAATTCATCACCAATGGCTGATCATCCAGAATCCAATAATCGAAACCCTGGGATTCCCCCAAATCCATCCACTCCTCCAAATGTCCAAGATCTGGCCGGAATAATGGCTAATCTATCCCAAGGCCAAACATCCATGCAAGCAACTATGCGACAACTCATACAAACTGTCCAGGGTGGAGTATCTATCCATTCAGGACAACGAAGCGTTCAAAGAAATACCCGCTTACCTTCTAGGCGAACATTATTCCCAGAGGAATCTCATTCTAGACGCACCGATTCATATCGTACTGAGAGATCCAATGATCCTTCTTATTATCCTGGAAGGACTTCCTCGGTACGAGCTACAGACACTCAACAAAACATCACTCTATCTACAGAAAGGACCAGTGCTCTTGAAAGATTGAGTAGAGTCTCTCCCTTTGATCGTTTGGGTCCTAGGAGGAATAAAAGTCCCCCTAGGATGGTGTCGAGGAATTCTCAATGATCCTCTGATTTAAAAGAAGGTTCTGCCTAATCCCGACCAGCTGCTCGTCGTGAAAGATGATAGGAAGCAAATTCAACACGATCAGTTGCTCGAACCAACAGGCCCGAGGAGGGAAATGATGCATGGAAAGGCTCTATTTAGAGGTTGGAGGATAGACTAGGGGAAATGGCTAAGGCCAAAAATCCTCTACAAAGAACTTTTGTCCAAGGGACACCTTTTATCCAAGCAATTGCGGATTTTCCCACACCATCAAAGTTCAAAGCACCTGTTGTGACTTCTAAATATGATGAAAAAACTGACCCTGTCCTTCATATAGAACAATACCAAGCTGCTGCTGATATCTATGATGTTCCAGACAAGATGCGATGCAGGGCATTTTCAGGAACTCTCACTGGATCTGCTCAGGTATGGTACAACAATCTTCCTCGAGGAAAGACTACAACTTTCTTTCAACTAGCTGAGCTCTTCATTGGAAATTTCTGTTTTGGAGAAAAACAAGTTAAACGAGTAACACACTTGTTAAGTGTTAGACAAAAAACAGGTGAGAGCACGAGGGATTACATAACTCGTTTCAATAACGAGAATCTCGAAGTTATTGATTACGAAGAAAAGACAGCAATTACTGCTCTAATGAGTGGATTATTGCCAAATAAACTGTACTACACTCTATCCAAAGATCCACCCACAACCATGGCAGAGCTAATGGCAAAGGCAACCAAAATTATGAATGCCGAGGAAGCTATGGCTGCGAAGAAGAATATGGATCCCAAAGAGACCAAGATTGAGGGTGATAAGGCTGAGAAGAAAGAGCAGAAGAATAATGGTGGTAACAAGCAGTCAAAAGCAAAGAAAGAATTGGAACAGTTGAAGAAATTTGGAAACTATACTCCTTTGAAGGTAGATATAAACTACGTTCTGGAAGAGATCAAGAACAGCGAAGAGTTAAACTGTCCTGAAAAAATGAAGACAGATCCTGACAAGAGGGATAAGGCCAAATATTGCAAGTTCCATAAAGACCATGGTCACACGACCAAAAATTGCATAGCTCTTCAGAATGAAATTGAAGCACTCATCAGACGAGGAAAGCTAGCCAAGTATGTTGATCGCAGAAACGAAGGAAAAAACAACGGCCGAGCGAGATAGAGATCTAGATCTCCTCGTCAAGCAAAAGATGACAAGAAAAGAGATCATGAAGATGATCCAGAAGATGACCCCGATCTCCCCAAAAGACCAAGATAGCCAGAACGAGAGGTATTTTCAATTCGTTTTGGATCATTTGATTGTAATGTTATTACAGGTGGAGATGCAGGAGGTGGAGACCTTACAGCAGAGAGGAAAGCTTACCTCAATGAGGCTCAAGCTTATTCATATATTCAGCGAATAAATTTAGCTGAAGATAACCACCCGAGGAAGGTAAACAAAGAAAAACTGGTCATCGGTTTCTCAAAGAACGACCTCGCAGGTGTACTATATCCTCATGATGATCCATTGGTGATCAAAATGAGGATGAAGGAAGTAATGATCTCAAGAGTACTGGTGGATAATGGTAGCTAAGCGGATATCATGTTCTACTCATGCTTTGACAGCTTAAATTTAAAGTTGTCTCAGTTGGAGCCTTATCACAGGCCCCTCCTCGGTTTTACTGGCGAGAAAGTTTTTCCACTTGGGACGATCAAGTTGGATATGTTCATCGGTACATGGCCAGCTTGTCGAACAGCGAGAGTGCACTTTTTTGTGATGGATAAGAATGTTTTATCAGCTTACAATATCATCATGGGAAGGGTAGGATTGAAGAAGTTCGAGGCAGTACCATCTACAGTACATCAATGCCTAAAATTTCTAACCAACTTTGGAGTAGTAATTGTAAAGGGTGACCACAAAGTAGCTCGGGAATGCAACTATTCATCTGCCGAGCAGGAAGAACTGGAGGAATCTAAGAAAAAGACTACTACCTATCAAGTGGATGAAGGTGCAGAAATTGAAACATTAGATCCCAGAGACGAGTCGCAGCTCATAAAAGGCCAGGTGGTGGAAGCCACTAAAAATGTCATTCTGGACGACGAGCACCCGGGATGAACAACTCAAATAGGTTCGTCGTTGGATGCCTCACTAAAATAGGAATTTATAGTTTTCCTAAAAAGCAGAAAACAAACTTTTGCCTGGAGCCATGAAGACATGCCAGGAATAGACCCAAATTTCTTATGTCACGAGCTCAATGTGAACAAAGAAATCAAGCCAGTGAAGCAGAGAAGAAGAGTGTTCAACCCCGAAAAGAACCAAGCTATAAAAGAGGAGGTCGAGAATCTCCAAAAAGCTTGCTTTATTGAAGATATCAAATATCCAGACTGGTTAGCAAATGTGGTGATGGTGAAGAAGAAGAACAACAAATGGAGAATGTGTGTAGATTTCACCGACCTCAACAAAGCATGCCCAAAGGATCATTTTCCTTTGCCCCAAATTGATCAATTAGTGGATGCTACCACGGGACACGAGCTGTTTAGCTTCATGGATGCTTATTTTGGTTACAACCAGATTAAAATGAAATCTGAAGACAGGGAGAGTACCTATTTTATTACCCCTAGGGGAACGTATTGTTATAATGTTATGCCTTTTGGTTTGAAAAATGCAGGTGCAACATATCAGTGGCTGATGAACAAGGTGTTTGCAGAGAAAATCAGTTACAACATGGAAGTTTATGTTGATGATATGCTGACGAAGAGCAAGAAAGCTGCTGATCATCTTATTGACTTAGGCCAGACCTTTGATCAACTAGATAAATATCAAATGAAGTTGAACCCTACCAAATGCATATTCGGAGTACGCAAAGGAATATTCCTCGGGTATATTATCAACCAACGAGGAATTGAAGCAAACCCTGAAAAAATCAAGGCTCTATTAGGACTACGATCTCCAAGGACGAAGAAGGAAGTGCAAAGTCTCACAGGGCGAGTTGCAGCACTTAATAGATTTGTATCACGAGCAACTGATAGATGTCTCCCATTCTTTAAAACACTCCGAAAGACTTTCGAGTGGAATGATGAATGCGAGAAGGCCTTTCAAGATTTGAAGAAATACATGGGAGCACCTCCACTGTTGTCCATGCCAGTGATGGGAGAAAGGTTGTACTTGTATCTGGCAGTTTCGGAGAATGCAGTTAGCTCGGCATTGATAAGAATGGATAATGGAGTACAAAAACTAATTTATTACACTAGCAAGGCCTTCCGAGGAGCAGAGATCAGATATCCAAGACTGGAAAAGTTAGCACTAGCGTTGATCGAAGCGAGTAGAAGAATGAGGTCATACTTCCAGGCTCATACCATAGTTGTGTATACCGATATGCCATTGAGGCAAGCTCTTCATAAATCGGAGAAATCAGGGAGATTGATGTACTGGGCAGTAGAACTTGGTGAATATGACATAGTTTATGAGCCTAGATCATCGCTTAAAGGGCAAGTAGTAGCAGATTTCATTGCAGAATTCAATTATCCTGACACCTCCGAGGAGCAAAAGTTGGATACCGACCAGCCTGTGGATGTTACAGGATCATTAAACTTAAACCCCGACCAAATTAAGTCGGTTGACGATCAAGAGGAGATGGTCTACGAGCAGCAAGAAGTGCTAGGGGAGGATATAAAGAACCAATAAATATTCCACCGAGGAACTTTATCCGATAAAAAATTTGAGGATGAAGTACCTATATGGAATCTGTATGTGGATGGCTCATCTTGTAGTACAGGCTATGGGGCAGGGATTATTTTAAACAGCTCGGATGAAATCGATGTGGAGTATGCTCTGCGCTTTCAATTCAAGGTTTCTAATAATAAGGCTGAATATGAAGCTATGATTGCAGGTCTTAATTTAGCAAAAACCATGGGGGCAGAGGAGGTCATTGTATTCAGTGACTCACAGTTGATCGTAAATCAAATGCTGGGAGTGTACGCAACAAAGGGATAATTGATGATCAAGTATTATGAGAAAGCAATGGAGATTGTATCGAGCTTTAACGCAGTACAGTTAATTAGAACACCAAGATTGGAGAATGCAAGAGCAGATGCTTTAGCTCGATTAGCCTCATCCACACGCACCGAGCTATGAAGAACAATCCCAATAGAAATTTTAGCTAGAAGGAGCATCGACGAAGATCTGATGATGAACTTTATTACCCTTGATTTAGGAACATCTTGGATGAATCCCATCAGGGCATATATTGAAGAAGGGGTTTTGCCAACTGATAAACTCACAGCCAAGAAACTAAAATTTAAAGCTGCTTGTTATGTATTGAATAATTGTATTTTATATAGACGAGGAATTATAGCAGGTTTGCAAAGATGTGGGCATCCCTCCGACGTGAAAGACTTGATTGAAAAGGTCCATGAAGGGTCCCGTGGAGCCCATGTAGCAGGTTGGACGCTTTTGCAAAGAATAATAACGCAAGGATACTACTGGCCAACGATGAGGGCTGATTGTATAGCCTATGCCAAAAAATGTGACAAATGTCAACGTTTCTCCTCTATCCGAAGAACTCCCCAAGCATTGTTAACACCCATTACTTCCCCTTGGCCATTTTCCATGTGGGGAATTGACCTGGTCGGTCCATTTCCAACGACCAGGGGATGATTTAAATATCTCGTGGTCGCGGTAGATTACTTTACTAAGTGGGTGGAAGCTGAGACCCTTATTGATATGACATACGACAAGGTGTATCAATTTATATGGAAGAACATCATTTATAGATATGGTCTTCCTTATGCATTCATCACAGACCATGGAACTCAATTTGATAACGAGGAGTTTGCTGCATATTGTCATCAGTCAAACATATTAAAAACCCACTCTGCGCCAGGCCATCCCCAGACCAATGGACAAACTGAGGTGACAAACCAAACGCTGCTGAATGGTTTGAAGAAAAGATGGGATGATGCGAAGGAAAATTGGATCAATGAGCTACATTCTGTGCTGTGGGCTTATCTTACTACACTACGAGCAGCAACAGGAGAATCTCCATACATGCTGGCATTTGGAAGTGAAGCTGTTATACCTGCTAAGTTGGGCCTCCCCCCACACAGAGTGCTGAATTTCAATTCTCCTATCAGTGACTTGATGAGAAGATTAGACTTGGATATGCTCGAGGAAGTTAGAGAAGAAGCAACAATCAGGAATGCTGCACACCAACAACGAACAACTCTGTTTTACAACTATGTGCTAAAGAAAGTAATTCAAAAGAACAATAAATTGGAAGCTAACTGGCATGGACCCTACAGAGTAACATAAGTTGTTTGTCCAGGAATCTACCGGATTGAAACCTTGGAAGGGGGAAGAATTTAAGAATGCATAGAATGCAGAACATCTACGCAAGTATTATCAGTAGTTAGGATTCCTATGTAAATGAAGTTTTCTTCAGTATGAATAAAGTGTTGAAATTTTTATCCAATTCTCTCCTTTTGATGAAATTTTTTCGGAGTATTAGTGCTACACACTATGCATAAAGTTCAGAAAATAAACCCCCCCAACTACGGTTGGTAGGTCCACCAACTATGGTTGGTCGGTAAAATAAACCCTCCCAACTACAGTTGGTCGGTCCACCAACTATGGTTGGTCGGTAAAATAAACCCCCCAACTACGGTTGGTCGGTAAAATAAACCCCCCAACTACGGTTGGTCGGTGCACTAACTATGGTTGGTCGGTAAAATAAACCCTCCCAACTACGGTTGGTCGGTCCACCAACTACGGTTGTTCGGTAAAATAAAACCTCCCAACTACGGTTGGTCAGTCCACCAACTACGATTGGTCGATAAAATAAACCCTCCCAACTACGATTGGTCGATAAAATTAACCCTCCCAACTACGGTTGGTCGGTAAAATAAACCCTCCCAACTACGGTTGGTCGGTCCACCAACTACGGATGGTCGGTAAAATAAAACCTCCCAACTATGGTTAGTCGGTCCACCAACTACGGTTGGTCGGTAAAATAAAACCCCCCAACTACGGTTGGTCGGTCCATCAACTACGGTTGGTCGGTAAAATAATTGTTTAAGCAATACCATGGGATGGAAGTCGTTTCGTGGCTTATAATTAAAAAGTGATTAGTCACTATAATAAAAAAATAAAACCGAATTTCTTTACTGATGGCATATCAAATTACCACCAACTACGGTTGGTCGGTAAAATAAACCCTCCCAACTACGGTTGGTCGGTCCACCAACTACGGTTGGTTGGTGAAATAAACCCTCCCAACTACGATTGGTCGGTCCACCAACTACGGTTGGTCGGTAAAATAAACCCTCCCAACTACGGTTGGTCGGTCCACCAACTACGGTTGGTCGGTAAAATAAAACCTCCCAACTATGGTTGGTCGGTCCACCAACTATGGTTGGTCGGTAAAATAAACCCTCCCAACTACGGTTGGTCGGTAAAATAAAACCTCCCAACTACGGTTGGTCGGTCCACCAACTACGGTTGGTCGGTAAAATAATTGTTTAAGCAATAGCATGGGATGAAAGTCATTTCGTGGCTTATAATTAAAAAGTGATTAGTCACTATAATCAAAAAATAAAACAGAATTTCTTTACTTATGGCATATCAAATTACCACCAACTCTAAGTTGGTCGAGAAACAAAATATCACCAACTCCAGCTGGTCGACAATTTAAAATAACACAGTAAATTTTTGTTTTCTTACAAGATATACATACACATTCATCAGAGAATAAAATAGATATTTTATAAAGTAATGTAAATCAAGATTGCAGAGAAAACCAAAAGTTCCTTCATTAAAATCAAAACATATTACATAGAGAACAAATTACATATTACATCAAAAATCCTAATCTACTGGATTTTTCCCTTCTGCATTTGAAACAGGCTCTACTCCAGCAGGAGGATCGTCTAAGGCGTAAGGAGAATTTATAAAATTCAGATCTCTAAGCATCCTGACATTCATTACTGATGGCCGATCAAGTAAGTGCTCCGGACGAGATATGTCAAAATTAGAATGGAGACTGTAATCACCGAGGTACTTTGAGATCAGACACTAAGGAATTGCCAGAGCAGGAATCCAACTCATATCAAGCTTGAAAGGAGGCACTGCCAAATCAAGCAACCCGAGATCATAATAATCCCATAGATAGTGGCCCTGCTCCAACTGTAGCACACACAGTGCATTCAACCATCCTTGCTTATAACCCTCGTTATTTGATTGCTGGATCCGGTCATCGAGATGCTAAAGAGCTTCATTGTATCCAGCCATCCAAAACTCTCTGGGCTGTTTGTGAAACTGATAGGTCAACCTCTCCAGTTGCTCGTGGAGGTTCTTTACTAAAAGTTCTTTATTCTCCAAGGCAGAGCTTTGTGAAGAGAGTTGCTCGTCGAGGTTTAGAATCTTTTTGGACATCTCAGCTAATGCTTGATTCTTCGCCATCAACTCGAATGCTTGATTCTCCAAAGTTACCTGCGTTCTAGCTTCTTCAATAGTAACCCGAGCAACTCTTGCTCGTCCACGAGAAGCTCTTGCTCTTCCGCGAGCAGGTGTAGAGGGTCCAATATTCTTTAAAGTTTCCAATTCGTCTCTCAAATTGGCATTTTCGACCTCCAAGAAAGAGAAACCTTCGTCATTGACAGGGACCAAGGCTCCCGAGGTAGATGCTGCAGATTTCAGTTGGGATATCTCTCCCCGCAAGTTATTATTTTCCTGCTCTAGAAGTTTTGTAATCTGCCTATGCTCTTCAACCTCGGTCTTCAAAGTCCTCTCCTTCTTATCATAAGCAGCGACAAACTTATCATATCCTTTGTCAGCATTTAGTTGCTGATACTTTTTCTCATATCCCTGGTGTAAAAGGGCAGTAGACTCCTTATATTATTGTTGAAGTTCCTCGATGGTACTCTGGAGATCTTCAATCATCTCATAATATTCCACATTATTGGCAACAACAACGTCGAGCAGGAATTTTAGATATTGGTAGGCCTCGAATGCTCGTTCAGAAGCGTTTGGACCAAGGATATCAATGATTTGAGCTTCATTCAAGTCTGTATGACTAGCTGTGAAGTACTCATTACCTTTCTTCATTAGTTCTGTATCATGAGATGATAATAGTTCCATCCTGGCCATAAACTAGCAAAAAGAAGAGATAAAAAGAATCAATAAGAATGCAGACAAAGCAAGAAGAGATAGAAAGAATCAATAATAAGAGGAGAGTAAGAAAAAGGGAGTTAAGATACACAACCTAAACTTCAAATATTATTACGTCACAAAAAGAAGTACATGGCCCAAAATTACATTCAACAAAAAAATAAAAATCAAAGAGAATGGTTCGAACAACTCCACACCTTCTCCTTGCTTCCTAAGACTTTCTCGGGAGGCTTGGACGAAGAAGTAGGTTGCTCGGAGGGCAGATAAAGCTGATCGATAGACATGTTGGTTGGCTGGGGCTACTCGTAGCAAAGTTTAACAATAGGGACCTGATCCCCAATCATCATTGAAGACTCTTTAGAGGCAGCTTCGTCCTCTTCTTCTTCTCTAGGAGAGGGAGGAGGACCATGAACATGGCGCTGAAAATATTCAGAACTCTCAGAGACCTTTAACTCTTGCAGAGCATCAATCCATCCATCCCTAAAGTATTTGAGGCTAGCAAATTTTATCTGAGAGGACATGGAAACTAGGCCTTTGTTCCAACCTTTGTCCCAGCCAGCGCTAAAGGACTTCTTAACAACAAGTTTTCTCTTTGCCTTCTCTGAGGAAATCCTCTCAGTATGAAGTTCCTCGGTAGCCTTCATCTTCCCTTCTATCTCCTGTCTTTGACGATCAACTTCATGAAGTCTACCAAGTTCCTCTTCAGTAGTTTTGAGCTTGGTTTCAAGCTCTCCATCATTTTTGAGCTTTTCCCCAAGCTCACTATTCTTCTTCTAAAATTCTTTCATTTTCCTCTCCAACTCCTGAGAGGCCTCCACCTCTTTCTCTCTTTCTTGCTCGATGGACTTTAGTTGCTTCTCCCAAGCAACTTTATCTTCATCATATTTCTGACGAGAATCCTTTAAGGACTATGTCAGACCCACAAAAGCTTCCTCCACACCTCTTGAGGAGATCGAAGCTTTAATAGCCTCATCTTTTTTCAGAATACTGTTAAAACAGGTTACCAGCTGAGGAAAGAAAATAATCGTAAGTTAGTGCAGGGAAATAAAATTAAAAAATGAAAGTTTAGATTAGTCATACTTACTGAGGCAATATGTTGAGCCGCCAAGGTGGTAACCCTATCCCGAGGAAAAATGTCCTCAACACCTTGGATCTCGGGAATAATACAAGACTTCACTGAGCTCATAGAAGAGCTCGGAGTAACAAAAGTGGGAATACCACCTTCAATATTTAAAGACTGAGAGACTGCTTCAACGGGTCTCTTAAGAGAGATTTTCTTTAGCCTCCTCATAGGAGCAGGAACATTCTCAACCAAGGATGTTATCTTGGTCGATGATATAACGATAACCTCACTTGGAGGAGAAACAACTACAACCTTGCTCGGAGCCACAGGGGGCTTCTCGACAATCTGCTTAGCAGCAGCAGGAGGGGATGCATCAATATTTCTCGTCCCTTCTTCTAGGACATTTGGCTTATTTTTATTTGCCTCTCCAGTAGTAGAGGCAGACTTGTCAAAGAAGGTAGGAGCTCTTCTTCTCTTTATTCTGTCACTCAGAGGAATATTTGATTCAGGGGAAGAACCATCAAAAGCTGGTATTGGGACGATGTCACCTACCACTGGACGAGAAGTAAAAGATGAAGTCTAGCTCTTGTACTGTAATAAGTACGAGGCTGATCTGATATGTTCGTCAGCAACGGTTTGGTGCAAACTCCAGATAAGTTTCAAGTGCTTCAAATTGACATCAGTTTCTTTGGGGGATTTTCTTTTGCTATCAACTGCAAGTAAACAAAAATTAAAATGTCAATGATGCATTTTATCAAACACAAAGAAAACACAATCTCAAAAATAAAATAAAATAAAAACAACCTATCCCATTGCCATAGGGAGGGCATCTAGGACCATGATACACATCATTTCCATTTAAAGGTGCATGTTGGCAATTTTTCATAACAACCCCATGCTCGAAGTAATCCCTGTTGGCATCTGGGAGATTGACAACTAAAGCCCTATTTAAAAACACAGTTTTTAAGTAAAAAGCACAATCGCTGACGACCCATCTATAGAAAAACATGATTTCTGGAATTCCTAAACGGGTTCCATGAATTTGATTTAACCTATGAACTCCATTAACTATTCTCCAATTGTTTGGCGCTATTTTTGCAGGAACAACATCAGAAAACTGAAAGAACTCCAAACATAAAGGATTTGGAGGAAAAGAAAAGCCGTATTCGGCCACAAAGAGACTGGGGAACCAATGTCCCTCAGCCAGACGAAAATAGTCAGAAGGTTCAGTAAGTTCTTCCAAAGTAACCCATGAAGGAATAGAAAAATCAGAGCGAAACTTATCAAGCGACTCAACAAGGTAAACCATGATGAACAAAGAAAATAAAAGATAAGAAAGAAGATCTTACAGGAAAAGGGTGAATCAGTTGACAACGAACAATGGAAGAAATGAACGCACAAGATAGAGAAGAAGTAAAAAAGTTCTAAGATGCAGATTTGAAAAAGTAAAAGACGATCGAGTTTTCTGAAGCGTTTAAAAACTTTACCTCGAGAATGGAGAAAAATAATGATTACCAGGATGGACGATTGCGTATCCGGCGGCTAAAAAGAAGAAAAGGGCACAAAAAATGAAGCGATTATGGAAATTCAAAATATTTATAAAGATTGATACTGTGCATTTATAAAGGAGTTGTATACAATGAATGCTTTCCTAGAAACAATACAAAATGAAAATCTAAGAAGCAGAATGTTCCATACTTTTCTTCAACATCAAACTATGAAACATTGGGGGCTTCTGTTGATACCAAATTTATTTTGCTGACGTGGAACAATTATGTGGAGACACGTGTCAATTTACATGGTGCTCGCAAACATTTTTTGAACAACACATTTAATCCGAGGAACTTAATCTCTCCGAACAACTCAGGCGCTCCGTGCAACAAGTGTTCTCCGAGGAACTCTATTGTACCGAGAAACTCATGTATACCGAGCTACTTAGGCGGTCTGAGCTGCATCTCGTACAGAGCATTCATATCCAAATAATCAAGAGGATGACTGCGCATTAAATGCTCATTATTATCACACAGACGCACACGCCTATTGGACAACTGTGTATTATTCTTTCATTTGTACCACCTCAAGGCTATAAATACATTGTAACCTCCTCATTAGCAGGGGAATCGGAATTTCTTGGTAAACCCATTATCGAGAATTCTGCAAACAATCAGCAATAACATAAACAGTGGACGTAGGCCATTCTTTCAAGGCTGAACCACTTTAAAAATCTTTTGTCTTGTTTATTTTTATCTGTGATTAAAGAATTAGGTCAAATCTAGTTTTTTACATCAACAGTTATGTTAATAAATTTAAGTAGATAATTCATATGAGAATTAGGTGTGTTAGGTTGATAAACACTAGATATGGAGATCGTGAATTATAAATTTAGGATTCTTGGACCTTGATATTGGTGGGTTTTGCAAAGGGGCTTTATTCTTCAACTTCTATCAATAAAAGAGCCCAAATTTAATGATTTTAAATTATATTCAAGATTCATTAGAAAAAATAGAGTATATTTTCCTCAAGAGATTTTTATAATATGAATTAATTATCAAGTGGGCACCTTAAATTCATAAGTGAATATACAATTAATTTTGGGATATGAATAAATTTCTTCAAAAAAAATAATGAAATATTTGTGCGAATCCCTTTCTTTAAATATTGGTATGAACTTTTCCCTTTCAAATTAAAAATTATTTAAATATTTGCTAGTTATTAGATTGTTTGATAAAAGACTTCACAGACTATTTATTTAGTTTTGAAAAGTGGGATAAACCTAATTTCTTTTTAATAAGGGATATGTAAAGATATATTTTAAACTCCCTTTGGGTTTTAGTTTTTGTTCACTTAGCTACTGAACAAACCTTTGAGTGATTGTATTTTTTTTATCATGCCTACTGAGTTGTAATGTTACATCATATGTAGATAACGATACAAAAGATCGTGAATGAGATTACCGAATCAAATTAGACAACTTCATTGCATATTAGAGATTTGGTAAAGGTAACGGTTTTCCATGTTTTGTAATTCCTTACAGTTTATATTAGGGTAAATTACACCATACCCCACTGAACTATTGATTTTTACCCCCAACATATTTTCAACAAATGTTTAACATTTTTATATATAAAATCATGTGTTATCAACTTTATTTTTATGAAAATGGGTTGGGTGTAAAAAGTCAATAGTTCAGGGAGGTTTGGTGTAATTTACCCTATATTTTAATTGCTTGGAAGTGACAGGACATGATAGGATTTTAATGAAAAAATGGAAGAGGTTCTTAAAATTATTTTTTACAAAAGTTTCTCAAGGATCAACTTTAGGTGAACTTATCCGAACGCGTTCACCTTGATCAAACTGGTTATTGACCAAAAAACTGTTTATTAAGGTAGTGGAACTCGATCAAAGTAGTTTTCAAAGGACGAGCCATTGATCAAAGACAATTTTGAATGAGGTCCCACGAACTATAAAAGCTAACCCTCGACTAAAAGTTTTATCGATCCAAAGTACTTATATCGAAAGTTGTCGTTCAAATGAGGTATCCTTGGTTTGACGAGGACCTTGGTCTTGAAAAATGTGTCTAATTACATCTCATTCATTAGAAAAAAAACTATTTAAGCACATTTAGAATCATAATATAACTAATAAAGTCATTTTTTTAAAAACCCTAAATTAATTTTACTAGATTCCTTATGTTTAAAGAGCCTGACCACTCTTTGAAACAAATGTAGAATTTATGTTTACGACCTGAAATCATTTAGATTAAAGAGGATTGAAAGTTGGATTATGCGTGGTCTGATCATTCAGTAATGGAGATAGATGGATATGAAGGCCTTTGGAGGATGTGTAGCTACTTTCCTGGAATAGTTCGTCTCTCATTAGTACGGGAGGAAGTAGAGAAAAAAAAATGCAAGGGAGAGGCATCCTGTCATGCATCGTTGTCATATATGTAAGTCATGTATACATTTTTATTAAGTCCTGTAATCATTTATCAGTATTAATGGAATTTGTGTGGATTGGTTATGATAGTCATTTGTCCTCGCGATGATTTCCACTCTATAATGCCGTGTGATGTTCACGATAGTTTTATATTTCCTGTCATCGTTAATCATCAACTACATGATATTTGGCCAAAATAATTTTATTCAATAATATTAAAATTCAGTTCAAATGTAAAATGTATTTAAATTTTTTTACCCGTTGATTAATTAAGTAACTAATTGATTAAAATTGAACCCTGATGCACAAACCTATCTTTTTTCAAACTGGTATCATAGTAAACTTTATCATGCATTAGGGGGGTATCTGTATTGAGGGTTAGTAGTTAAGGAGTTGAAACATCAAATAACCATGCTAAGAGATATCGTTGTACTTAAACCCTAGGAGTAATGTTTTGAGGATGAACATAGGATATATAACTACAACTTTAGAGGGATTAATGCCATTTTCTATGGAGTAACCCAAGAAGAGTTTGATCAAATCTCTACGTTTACTACATCCAAGGAGGATCGGGACATTCTCCAGCTCACCCATGAGGGAACCAATATCAATCGGTTGTCGAAGGTCCAGTATCTCTCCATCTGGTTTGAATTGTTGAAGATGAAAGAGAATGAGACCTTTTGATAAGTTTTATGTAAAATTCCCCGGCACCGTGAAATCTCAGTTTTATTTAGGTGAGAAGTTCCTGGACTCTAGGGTTGTTAGAAAAATCCTTAGGTTATTACCATCTTGGTTCCTTCCCCACATCTTAGCTTTAAATGTCATAAGATGTATAGATACCATGAATATAAAGTAAATAATACGGTCAATTTAAATCCTTGAGTTAAAATTTTATTCATCGCACAAGAAAGAAATAGGCATCATGTTGAAGGCATAATAGCATTCTCGCTCAATCTTGGATTAGTATTTCAATGACAATGAGGTTACGATTGCCTTGTTAACCAAATAATTCAAGAGATTTCTCAAATCAAATCCCCAAAAGTTTACATCTAATAATAAATGAGGTGAGAACGATAAAGTCAACAAGGTAGAGAAGTCTTCTGTTAAATGAGACAGGGAGTCTAAAAAAAAGAGAAATTGAATGATAACTCTTGGAGGTTTTTTGAATGCCAATGTTTGGAAATTTGTCACATGAGTGTTAGACTAGGATAATAGGAAGAAATAATGAGAATAAGTCTATGAGGTCACTCTTAGAGATTGTGACATTGACTCGAATATCGAGTCACCTATTTAATGCAATTTTACCTTGTTCGCTTCCAGCGAGAATAAAATTAGTCCTCAAAGATAACTTGATGAAAAGAACGTTAAGAAAGAAGGTGTTGAGTCCAATATAAATGGAGATGAAACGGTGTACTAATGGAGTTTTACCAATGAAACTATAGAATAACTTCAAGTGAATTTCAATAAATTCTTTGAGTTTAGTCGAGGCATGAAGAAAGCGAATGACAAGATTACTGAGAAACTTAGTTTGTATGAGAGTGAGATATGTGATTTGAGCCAGATTGAAGAAAAAAATATTAGTTTGAAAAACAGAGAATCTACTCTCATTGACAAGTTAAAAGTGGGGGATAAATACATTGAGCTCTTGCATTAAAAGTTTGGTACCTTGAAGACGACTCTTCTTGGGTCATCGGGTGCACATGATGTGTTAGAGGTATAGTAATATAAGCTTAATAAAGACTTTGAAGAGTTTATAAATATGAATGTTTACCTCTAAATACAACTTGATAAGCTAGAGAAAATTTTCATTGGACCATCTCAATCCTCGGAGGATAAAATAGGTCTTGGCTACAACGTTGTGAGAGAGTATAAGCCAAGGAACGAGATCAGGTTTGTCAAAGGGTAAACAAACACACTTCCTCATCCTCCTTCGAGCATTAATCTTGATATGAAGAAGGTGGATCCTCCACAACCGTATGTTTTAACTCATGGCAAGAGTAAGTTCATCTCAGAGACTGTTGATACTGACTTGTGCAGACTGGGTATGTTTCTTCACATTTGAATGGATTTTTCTATGGACTCTAAGAACGTGTTTAACACATGGTTCAACATCCAAATTTCTTATAGGAAAAAGGATAACCGGTTCCCTTCCTAGTGCTTAAGGTAATATTAAGAGAAGGAATATGGAAAATAGGTGTCTAGAGTAATGGATGAGGGTGACGATTCTCATCTATCTCACCCTTCTGATTGTGTCATCTGTATCACCTCTAGACTAAAATTCTATTCATCGTGTCTATTATTTGTTATCCTTCATATCGTGTATCATATTTTAGTTTATTTTGGTTTGATATTTTTTTGAAAAATACAAAAATATTTATGTTTTGATTTTTTTTGAGAAAAACCAAATAGATTTTGTTTTTTTATGAAAATCCAAAAAGATTTTTATTTTTATGATTTTTGTGGAGTTTATGGATTCAGTGATAGAGGATATAGGTGTGGTGTTAGAGCCCGGGATGGGACTCAGTGGAGTGGGATGCGATACGACACTACTTTTCTGTGTGCTCAAGAGGCATGGTATATCGGTCTATATGCAGTGCATTTATCATGATCCCTTCGAGGATGCAAGAGTGCTACACTCTCGGTCCACCATTTCCCCTTGAGGCCGGGTTAAGGGTGATTGTGCCTTTGAAAGATCTTCGACACCATATCCAGTTTTGGTACGCGCCCTTATTTAGGCACAAGCATAATTCTTCCCGTGATGGGTTGTCGATTGTTCAGAGTCGCTAATTTATTTTATGTAAAAATAAATAAAATAGGGTGGTTTATCCCCTTTGGATTAATCATAAGGCAGTTTGATACCCGCGGATGATCCAGAGATTCTTATTGAGGGTTAAAAAGTTGGGCTACGAGTGGGGAAGGTATTAGGCAGCCCAATTGTTCTTTATTCATATTTATCTATATACTTATTATTTAATTTTACATTAGTGATCACTTTTTAGTTTGTTTTAGAAAATGTTGAGAAACCTTAGTTCGAGAATCCCTTGAAACATAAATATGTTCTTATGCCTAAAAAATGATTCTAGTGAGAGGTTTAGGAATGTCACTAAACTAATAGGGGTACACGAAATGTGCTTATATGCGAATATGTATTTGGGTAACGAATGGGATTTTTTTATGTATGTATGCAAGTGCGAGAAGTCTCGACTTCTATAATAGGAAGCCATTAGTGTATGTATGAGAAATTGCAGATTGAGATAGTTTGATATCTCGATCGAGGTGCGAGAGAGGGATAAGAGATAATATGAGAGATGAATGAATATATAGGAAAACTATATTAAGAGACATATTATCAAGGCTTATGCTCACGAGAAGGACTCAGTATTGTGCCTATGTATCCATGTAGCCATAGCATATAATTTTTTTACAATGATCCGTATGGAAAATTTCCAATGTGATATGTGTATGAGTCTTAGAACTTGGATTGAGAGGAAGAATCTATCTGTGAGCCAGGAGGCTGATTTTAGAGGGGTTCAAAATAAGAGTGGACTCGAAGTCACCTATAAAGATGTAGATGTTTGCTAGATGATCACTAAATCGAAAGTGTTTTTGAACATTCATGTTGGTTTGAAAATATAAAGGATGGGATATTTAGACATCCTTTACTGCATGTGGGTACATGGTTGAGTGGGAGGGGGTTTCACTAAGGAAGTTATGTTCTAGGGTCGAAAAGCTAACTTGAACATAACACTTTAGGATTGGAGTGGACCAGAAGTCATTGACAAAGATCTATGTATACCTCATCGACATGGCTAAAATCCCAGAGGTGTATTATGGCCTCAAGCTGATCCGCAGTGATAGAGATAATCACATCCTCTAAGAAGGGGGTTTGGACTAGAGATAGAGGCATGCCAAATAAATAATACGCCAATAGACATATTATGAGGCTTGGTCTCATGAGTTCAGTTCGCTATTGCACCTAGGTATACAAGAGATTCTTAAATCAAAACCAATGTAGTTCCAGGTAATGAGGCATATTTATTAGTGTATTCAATGGGATATCGGGTATATAGTATACAACATTATGGTATTTATAGAGCCTAGCCCTTTATATATAATTTCCATTATATGTTGGAGTGTATATTTATATGTTAAACATACGTAATCAAAGATAGGTCTTAAATAAGTATTCCAAGAAAACACATATTTGTGGGTGTCGCCATTGAGACGTGATGTTCGCTCGGATAAGTGGTGAAGAGTATTTTGATTTTAGACTTTAGTTTCAATAAAGTTTTAGAGTAACTCTATTCATCCACCCTTCACTGAGAATGGTTTTGAAAAGCATGTTTTCATGTAATACTTAGTTATACCAGTTTTGATTCTCATTAATAAGCATGTGAGTATGTTATCAACCTCAACAAATAGAGGTGTTGGGTAAAAACTAGGGCTTAAAATATAAAAGTTGTAAAGTGCATACCTAGTCCTCTAACGGGGGATCGTCTAAGTGCTTTTAAACAGATATGTATTGTAATATATCATAGTTTGTATTTATGATATCGACCCAAATTTTCGGTAGTGTTTTTACCCTCATTTCGAATTATTCTCGGGAGAATGTCCTCTACGAGGTGGAACCGTCAGACAAAGATTTGTTTAGAAATAGTTCATCTTAATGGGATGCATGATTCAGCATGAATATTTCATATCTATCCCTCTAATTTAGGCATTATTACACTACCACACACTGCATTTATCCTAAATTTAACTCATATTTATTACAACTAAACTTTTTGATAATAGTTTCTTATTTTGTGTATCTCTGATGTGTTTTGCAGATAATTCATATAAGTGAATGGAAGAGGATAGTGCAAAACAAGGAAAATAGGGCAATAAAGGATAGTCAAGGGAAAATCGATAATTTTTCAGTCAAAACTCAAATGAGGTGAAAACATTAAAATTGTAGACCTCAAGTTCATGAAAACATTGAAATAAATGGCACCTCATTTTGAGTCCCGGTGAAGAAGTTACATTAGTTTGAAGATTGAGAAAAGTTTCGGGGTCAACACTGCAAAAAAGAAAAAGTTACATACATTTCAACATGCGAAACCCGTATAAAAAATAGAACCGGTTTGTTTTTGTACCAAATCGGTTCATTTTTTCAGGAGGTTCGATCCAAACCACTTCGGTTTGGCAGTTTGCTATGGGAATTTTTATATTTTCTTATTTTGTAGCTAAAGTGGTTAGGGTTTGGACTTAGCCTCTTGGCCATTTTGGGTCCTTGAATAGAGCATTTAGGACTCTATTTTGATATACTTCATATATTGAAAATCTTGGAATTCATCTATACTGTTAGAGTTACAAACACTTGGAAAATTCAACATATGCAAATCAATAAAGAGGAGTTCTTTCAATTTCTGAATTTTGTGCTTAGTTTCAAGTTCTTTGTTCCAGTACTTTGGATTTTTCATCAATTGATATCTAATGTCAATTATTCTCTTCTTCATACTTCGATATGGAATCCTGCATGCTTAATATAACTTGTTTACAAGTAGTTTTCATATCTAGCTAAACTTTTTCAGAGGTTGGGGAACATGAACCCAACCTAGGCTTTTTGACTTTGAATGTAAAAGTCGTCATAATTTAATAATTAAGGGTTTTTTACCAATTAGTCCCGTTTACTAAGTATGTATTTCAATAGGTCCTATGATCTTTTTTTTCTCTACTAGGTCCCATTAAAAAAAATTGATCCAATAGGTCCTATTAGTAAGCATATAGTGAATATTCACTCTATGTATAATTAAGATCTATTAGGAAAAAAATGTTATGATAGGACCTATTAAGAAATGTCTTATATAAATATGACTTATTTGTAAGACTCTCAATAATTAATTCATCAAGGTTGATATATTAATCAGGACTAATCGTATTGAATCATGTTTAGAATGATTCCATGTCGTTTTAAAGATCATATCTATCATGTATATTAAGTTTTTGAAGCCTTTTGAAGATTGGAGACACATATTATTTTTTTTGGAAAAATTCAGTCATGAGAAAATAGCAGATCTGGCTCACTAGGGTGGCCAAACCAGTTCGGCCCCCATTATGAACTGGTTCGATTCCCCTGTTCAGTCAGGACATGGAATTGTATATCTATTTGTTATGATCGCGTGGGCGCCGACCTCATGTTTTTGTGATTTTTTAAATTAGTTATGATTTTTCTACGAAAGGGTGTGCGAGACCCTTTGCATTCAAGTGAGGGATAAAAACTTATTCCAAGATATTAATGATATTTTGTAGAACTTAAATACCCAGTCTAACCAGGATGGTTACGTAAATAGCCTTTCATGCGTAGTATCTTAGAGTATAAATTAACTACTTAAATAAAATAATTCATTGTTGGTTTTTGAATTAAAGTAAAAAATATGATGTCTTATAAGACTGAGCACACACCTAAGTGATAGATAGCTTTAGGTAGGGGCAATGATGATAATACCGAAAAAGATACGATAATAATATGATTAAGACGGTTTAAGCTTGAATAAAAGAAGTAGTTATTAAAGATAAATTTAATAATTGGGAGTATGATTGATGGTTAGCTCCCTAAATTTGTTATCATAGAAAAGCAATAATAAGAAATTTATCCTAAGCCTAGTGGGCTAAGTTATAATGGTTGGTATTGGGGGTTATTGTACTTAGGTTGTAACTGCCTATACATTTAGTGGACTCCTTATATATGTACGTATAAACCTTAGAGTTAAAGAAAATAAGTAGTGTAAATTGTTAATAATCTAAGAGGATTAAATCTTGAGCTAAGGTAAGCTAAATACGGAAAGTGGTACTTAAATTGGTAAGGTAGTTTGGGTTTAAAACACACATGTATATTAATGAATGATAAATCACGTGGACGGATTAGTGAGCCAAGGAGGCAACATATGGGACTTAACATTTAATCGGGAAGTAATCGTAGGATAACGATTCAATAAAGATTATATATTAATGGACTAGAATGTATGGTTAAGTCGAGAAGGCTATATTTATATGGATGGAGATTTCTTGGGTAAAATTAGTTATAGAGTAACTGCTTGTACGTATTGGTTGATAGTATGTATTATATTATTTTATGTGGACATACCTGAGTTCGTGGACCGTCCTATTGACTCGGGTGCATGCATTCGAGATTGGATCACACATCGAAATATGTGGGATAGTCGTAGTGTTAGATCATATTATAGGTACTACATAGCATCCCACTTATGAGAGGTAGGCGTAGATGCTAGGATCCTTTGTCACCGTTTGTATGAGATGATGTGTGTCAGTAGGCATTTGATGAGATAAAGATTAAATTGACTACAAAATCGGTTCTAGTATTACCTCGGGCAGGGAGATACTATATGGTTGATCGAGTATGAAAAGTAGCGCATGTAAAGACGCTAATCGTTGTTTTTGTTTCACCTACTCAATACAAACAAACCTAAATTACAACTACACTTGCGAGGCAAGTAGAGCGGTAAGTCGGGTATCGAAAATCCACAGAGGCGAGTTGCTAGAATTTATATGATTTAATACTTCCAAATAAAAATGTAAAAGATAAATAACATCAAAAAGGAAAAGATGCGAAAAAGGGAAATGATTAACTAGGCAAGGGAAAACGAATCTAGATTAAGAAAGTGGTAAACCTATAGGTTGGTCGAATATCCCTCACTCGAGTTAATTTGTATAAAATGGTTACATGGGTCGACGAGTTATTACAAATGCGTATCATTTCGACAGTTAATTAAATCAAGGGTTGTCACGCCCCTAAATCCGTATAAAAGCCTAATAAGATTTTTGGCGTCAACAAATATCCCGGAAATTACGCGCAAAAGTTCGTAAGCACGGGGCATACATGATATGTCCCGTCAAAAATTATATGGATAATAACTAGGACAATGCACCCAAAATAAACCCGTAAACACTATCACCAAAGCAAAGCAACGCGTTAACCCGAGTGAGTTCCATTCAAACACAACCTAAATTAAATTACCTAGAAAGCATGTTAAAAACACGGTAAATACAACGATAAATTAATTTGATAAAGCTACCTAGAAAGCACGTAAATCAAAGAATTTAAACTAATTAGGAAAGCATGTAAATTAATCTAAAAATAAATAATCAAGGAAATTAAAGCTATATTAATGGAGAGGGAAGATGAAAGTACCAATTACAAACTCAAAAGGGTGTCAAACCAAGAGAGAAATGAAGATTGAGCTCTCAAACCCCTCAAACCCTAACCTAAACTATCCTAAAACGAATTATATATTTTTTTACATCAAAAATGCTTTATATAGTAAGTGGGAAAAGAAATTGAAAAGAAAAGAGAAAAGAAAAGGCCAAAATATCTGCTGAAAACAGGGTATCACATGAACATAATATCCACTGTCGATGAGGATCGATCGATCGATCCTTTTGATCGATCGATCGATCAAGCAGGCAGAACCAAGCAGCACACTGCATTTTTCTTTTCTTCCTCTTCTCCTCCTCTTTTGGTTTCATTATTTTTCCTCCGCTGAAATCGCCGTAACTTCTTCGTTCTACATCGGATTCACGCACCGTTCACGGCCACACGAAGCTAGAGAGGAGGAATACAACTTCCGTGAAGATGTTGGGACAGGTTCCTAATCTGTGAATAGACTAAAATGCCCTTAAACATGCGATTGCGTACGAAAATTGAGCGAAATGCGTCCGAACTTCACACTTAGCATCCAATTACCTATAAAAGCTCAATTAACACATGGAAAACATGTTAACGTAGAAATCCATGGTTTTCTGGTTAACAAGCATAAATATAGGGAATAAGATACCCAAGTGGGCTAAAATGCATCCGTTCGGAGGATGAAATACGCAATATTTGCGTATCATCGCACCCCCTAACTTACACAATGCTAGTCCCTAGCAATGAAATAGGATGAAACAAGAACTAAAAGCAAACCAAAAGCAAGAGATAGTACAAAAGTATGGTATAAAAGCAAAAGGCCACTTTCGCGGGCAATTCGATTGCATTTAGTGTATGCAATAAGCCATTAAACCCCTAGGTCACCCTAGTGGACGAGTGTCGTCTCGTGAGGGTTTTCAGGGATGGTACCCACAAACATCACATGGTTTCCTCAAAATATTCCCAACCCAACATGCGACAAGCCCAATAAATGGCAAAAAGGATTTCATACGCATTATTAGCAAAGTGAATGAATTCAAACAAAAGTCAAAATCGTTAACATTATAGAATACACCTCATAGAATTGAAACCTTAAAATGTAAGAGGGGGAGCGAGCACGTGCAAAGTGTGATTTGGCGAAAAACTTATATAAACTGGATACTAAATAAAGAGAGCATACATTCAATCCACACAGGCATTACACTCATCAAGTGAATTCACTCGAAACAGGGAGGTAACACACGAAACATGCGGGCATAAAGAGTAAATGTAAATGGAAACTAGGCCGCACATATGTCACAAATGAAGAACGCTATATATAAAATGAAAAACTGCAATCTCAATGAAAGGATACTGCACATTAAAAGAGGCGAAATGCATTTTCACAGATTATCAAAACTATTATGACTTTTAAATTACATCAACCTAAGATCACACAGGACTTTAATAGGGTTGTAATGTAGGCTAGGCTAGGATATGAAATGAAGGAATGTATGTACGGATTCAAAGTGTTCGGAATGAAAACTCGAAATAATGGGGAAATGCAGGCAATAGTAAAATTGGAAAACAAGTTCCAAAACGGCATTAAATATATCACCGGGGAGAGTTATAAAAGCTTATTGAACTATATACAACATTTACTACTTTCTCTTTCTCTTTCTTTTCTTCTTTTTCTCATTTTTTTCTTGTTTTCTTTTGCTTTTTGCTTTCTCTTTTTCTTCACTTTTTTCACTACTTTCTTTTCTTTACTTTTCAAACTCTCATAGGCCTAAATTGCAACCGACATCACAATAACATCATTCAATACCAAGTAACATTCCAAAAAAGGTATGGAAAGTGTATGTATGGTTTATAACTCCAATGTGGAGTTGGTTATGGGATTGGGTTTATGAAACGAAAGGCTATATTTAGGCTCAATGAGGTTAATGAGGGTAAACATATAAGGGTGAGGTCAAGGATCATATGGGTGATATAACAAAGATGGCCTATGATCATTTCACAAAGTTTACGCAATTCTAGAATCAAAAGAATATATGAAAATCATTATCAAGTAACACATTTCAAGTATGAACTCAATTAATGAACGATGAAATGAAAGAATAGAGAGATTACCGATGAATTCAACGCTTTCAATGAGAAAAGAATAGTGTATACACTCACAAACGACGAAAGGTACAAAGCTTACTCGGTGTAAGTATATATAATGCAACAAAAGATTACCGAGTTATAAAAATCTTAAACCAAATTAATATAACCATAAAAGTGTATGTGCTCATGGGATTAAAGTTTAATTCATGAAGTTATTCATAATATCAATAATGGAGACTAAAGTCTAATAACTTCTAAAACCGAGAACATGCATCATTGGGTTGTCTATTGGATCGGGCAATTATTGAAATTTATCATCGGAAACAAAGGCAAAAATGCCCAAAAAAGGAGAAAAAAGAAAGAAAATCTTTTTGAAAATTTTGATTTTTCTAAGAAAAGCATACTAAGTAACTAACATGTGAGAAAAAAACATGGACTAAAAGAATAAATGGATAGAATATCCCACACCCCCTAACTTAAAACTCGACATTGTCGTTAATGTTAATTAAGAACCAAGTTAAAGAGAGGAAAATAGCGATATTACCCAAAATTGGAGCGATCCCCATAAGAACAAGTCCAAAGAATCTACAAAACAAGTTAGTACCGAGCATAGCGAAAACAAATAGCAAAAAGTTAACTAATTACACTAGACTAAATTAAAAAGGAAAGAAAAAATAAAAAGAAAGAATAAAAAGCTAACTATATGCAACCTACTATTTAGGCCTCACACTAACTATACACTAGAAGTCTAAATTGTTGAGAGTCCACCATAAGAATGATTTGACTTTGGAGGATAACCGGTGTACCCTCACATACAAACATGCCTTCCAAAAAATATGGATTCCATTTTAACAACAGAAGGCATGTGTAAGGCAGAAGAATTGAACCATCACCAATTAAAAGTTTTGGAGGGACGAGGGGGGGGGGGGGGGGTTGGATTGCACGGGTGACAAACACATGTGGGGACCGAGAAAAGACGAATATCCTCCCAAGGATTTTGAAATTGGAATAGGAGGTGGTGCACACGAAGGCACGGATGCGATCGTTAACCCGAGTGAGTTCCATTCAAACACAACCTAATTTAAATTACCTAGAAAGCATGTTAAAAACATGATAAATAAAGTGGTAAATAAACGCGATAAAGCTACCTAGAAAGCACGTAAATCAAAGAATGTAAACTAATTAGGAAAGCATGTAAATTAATCTATAAAGCAAGAATAAAGGAAATGCAAGCTATATTAATGGAGAGGGAAGATGAAAGCACCAATTACAAACCCAAAAGGGTGTCAAACCAAGAGAGAAATGAAGATTGAGCTATCAAACCCCTCAAATCCTAACCTAAACTATCCTAAAACGAATTATATCTGTTTTTACATCAAAAATGCTTGATATACTAAGTGGGAAAAGAAATAGAAAAGAAAAGAGAAAAGAATAGAAAATGCCAAAATATCTGCTGAAAATAGGGGATCGATCGATCGAACCCTTTGGTCGATCGATCGATCGATCATGAACAAAATATCCACCGTCGATGAGGATAGATCGATCGATCCTTTTGATCGATCAATCGATCAAGCAGGGTAGAACCAAGCAGCACACTGCATTCTTCTTTTCTTCCTCTTCCTCTTCTCCTCCTCTTTTGGTTTCATTATTTTTCCCTCCGCTGAAATAGCCATAACTTCTACGTTCTGCATTGGAATCGCGCACCGTTCATAGCCACACTAAGCTAGCGAGGAGGGATAGAACTGTGAAGATGTTGGGCCAGGTTCCCAATCTGTGAAAAGACTAAAATTCCCTTGAACGTGCAATTGTGGACGAAAATCGAGCGGAATGTGTTCGAACTTCACACTTAGCATCCAGTTACCTATAAAAGCTCAATTAACCCTTGCAAAACATGTTAACGTAGAAATTAGAGGTTGTATGGTTAACGAGCATAAATATAGGGAATAAGATATCCGAGGGGGCTAAAATGCTTCCGTTCGGAGGATGAAATATGCAATATTTGCGTATCATCAATGGTCTTCCCAGATACGTCCTTGAGGGGACTTGGAGGGGTATTGATGCAGGAGTAGAGGACAATAGATTATGCTTCATGAAAGCTTAAGATTCACAAAGGGACATTACCCCACCCCTGACTTGGAATTAGTTGCTATGATTTTTGCAGTGCGAGTGTGAAGGTATTATCTCCTAAGGGAGAAGTTCTAGCTATTCACAAACCATAAGAGCATATAGTATATGTTCACATAGTGGGAGTTGAACATGAGGAAGAAGAAATGGCTAGAGTTTGTGAATGATTACTAGTTCGGCATTCAGTACCACAGGGGAATGGAAAATATCATACCGAATGCCTTGAGCCACAAGCCGATTTTGGAGTTGGCGGTAGTGTGGAAGGAAAAATGGAAATCACTGCTTGGGGATGAGGACTTGACCCGTTAATTTATGGTGGTTCTCACCATCATACCTGAAATTATTGTTTCGGTTCATGAAGGCACAGGCAAGAGATCAACTTTTGCGAAGAGCGGGTGAGGTAGTTATTAGCCGAGGAGCATAACACTGTTCTATTGTGTTGGATGGTGGATCGAGATTCCTGGGTAGGATAGTTATCCCAAATAATGAGGAATTAAGGCGAGCCACTATGTTTGAGGCTCACGGTTCATGATTTATAGTACTTCCTAAAGGGGATACGATGTACCACAACATGCGAAGTCAGTATTGGTGGACCAGGATGAAGAGGGACATAACATTTTTTGTGACCAAGTGTGCTACGTGTTAGCTGGTGAAGGTGGACCATCAGTGTCCTACAAGTGTGTTATAGACTTTGGAGATCCCGATGTGGAAATGGGAGATTATATCCATGGATTTCATCATTAGGTTACTTATATCACAAAGGGGATATGATTCCATTTGGGTGATTATCGACATATTGATGAAGGTGGATCACTTCCTACCGGTCCGAACAGATTACAATTTAGATCAGTACACTGGACATTTCCTCACAAAGATTGTGAAATTTCATGGGGTACCACTCAACATTATGTCAGACAGGGCCAGGACATTTGTGTCCATTTTTAGAGGAGCTTTCAGCATGCCTTAGGGGCAGAGTTGAAATTGAGCACCTCATATCATCCTCGGACCAATAAGCAGATGAAGAGGGTGAACTTAATGTTGGAGGACATGCTACGGATATGCATATTGTACTTTAAGGATATCTAGGAGTAGTATTTGCCTTTGATGTAGTTTTCATACAACAAAAGCTACTAGTTCATGATTGGGATGGAACGGTTTGAGGAGCTTTATGGGAGACCTTATCGTTCATCCTCATACTGGTTGAAGGTGGGGGAGAATGAATTACTTGGTCCAGATTTCATTCTGGACACCTCAGAAAAGGTAGAGATGATTCGGGACAGGATACAGATTGCCTAGGGTAGGCAAAAGAGCTACATGGATGCAGGTCTAAAACACTTAGATTTTAATGATGGGGATCAGGTGCTGATTAAAATGTCTCCCATGAAGGGAGTGATAAGGTTTGGGAATAAGGGGAATCTAGCTTCCCGATATGTCAGACCATTCCCTATCCTCGAGAGGATTGGTCTTGTAGCATATCAGTTGGGATCACTGGATGACTTACATCGTATGCACTATGTCTTCCACATATTCGCATTGTGGAGGTTCCTTAGAGATGAGATAGAGTACCATGATATCAATATTGATGAGATAGAGATCCAACAAGATGCTACCTACAAGGAGAGACCCATAGCCATTCTGGACCGTTGGGACTATTGACTTCGATCCAACATTGTTCCATTGGGACATGTGCAGTGGGAACACCATAGTGAGGACGAGTCAACTTGGGAGAGAGAGAATGACATGAATATGTAATTTGCGAAACACTTCTAGCTAGGTACGTATTTTTTAGATTCTGAGGACGGAATCCCACAAATAGGGGAAGAATGTAATACCCCATATTTTAAAGATAAAATAAAATAATTTTTTTCATGAAATAAAATTAAAGGGATTTTAAATTAAATCAGTCAAATTAAATTAATTAAGTTGCAAGTGAATTTATTTACTATTATTGCATGTTATGTGAAATGAACCTTGCATGATAAATACATTTCAATAGAAAAATAATTGCATGTTCACTAAATAATTTACATGTTACTCAATCAAAATAATTTTTTGGATAAAAATATTCGGGATGCACTTTGGGAGGTTTTAAGGGCTCCTTAGGACATTTTAGACCCTTAGAAATTGTCCTGAGGCATATATATATGGGTTAGGAGGTTATTGAACTAGTTGAATAAGGTATACAAGCTCATTTGGTGGTCTTAAGTTGTGGCCTAAGGCCTAACTCGGGATTAGTAAGTTAATTACCTATATTAAGAGTAAAATAACTCCCCACCACTTTACTTCCAAGAACCCTAAGAGCACACTTTGGGAGAAAGAGGCAAGAACCATACCATGAGTATTTTGAGAGAAAGGTCGAATGAAGAATCCAAGAATCAGCCAAGAAACAATCCAAGATCCAAGGCAAGAATTCTTTTATTTATTTTTATTTGTTAAAATTACTTCTTTATTCATTGTGTGTTGTGATCCATGTAGAAATTTTGGATTTAGATGTTTTGGTGACTTGAATATATTTATGTTAAGTGACAATTTTAAGTCATTAGAGAATCCAGAATTTAAGATGGTTCGATTATAAAGATTTAATGAATTGAAATCATGCTAAAGGCTCTTATTGATATGATTGTGTTGAAAACGAGAGCTTTTCTCAATCAATGCTCTGATACTAATAGGAAAAGGCGAAGGCCCCCAATTTTGAAATCTTATTACTTCAATAAGAGTAATTTCCTTATAAAGACGCAGAAGCGTAAGATGATGGTTCAATTCAACAACAAATTTTAATTTCTTTTCAAATTAAAATTAAACAAAGTGAAATAAGATTAAATCCAAAGAAATTTTAATTTCACTTTAACCAACTTAATTCAACCCAAGTCCTGGAAATTTGCCTAAATCACATTTTCAATATTTTCAAATTTGGCCAAACTAATTTTATCAAATTAAATGACTTGAATTAAATTAACTACACATTACCCAAATTTAATTTAGCACCAAATTAAACAAGTAGTGATTAAACCAAATTTTATCTTTTTACCTAAGCACGCGTTCTAGGTGATATAGCAAGATAAAATTAAATGATGAATCACTACGTCGCGATGTACGAGGAAAAACCCAAAATGGAAAAAAACCTAGGACGACCATAGCCTCAAATCCACTAAGTACGATTTTATAAATACAGGACAGATGACTTACTTCCTCGACTCGACCTTTTCAAGCCTTGACGCGTATTCTTGTAAACACCTCTTCCCGACGAATAACCACAGAGCTCCACCGTAGTCTTGGAATCCACCGATGGGACTTTTTATGGTCACCGTCACCCGAACAAGGAGTCTTTCTCCAAGTGGGTAAATCAACGCAAACTTCTTCTTCTTTGTGGGATATAGAAGCAAACCCAAACAACCTCTTCTTCAATATGTAGAGATAAAATAGTGCCAAACTCCAAGCAAAGTATATATATATGGATGAACTTGGATAAAAAAACTTTGCATGTAAAACAAGTCTTTAAAAGATTTTTCTTGAAAAACAAAAACACTCAAATAATGAACTTTTTCCTTTTGGAGTTATGCTCTCAAACTCTCTCTTGGAGATGGAAAGATGTGAAAAATTTAAGTGGAAAAAGTTAGTTCCCGCACATATTAAGTCTGCCGAAAAGGTTAGTGGAAAAAGAAGTGACAAAAAAAAACTGCTCAAAATTGCCAATTAATTGTTCCCGCCAAAACTCGTTCGAATGAGATTTTCGTTCGAACGAACCTTCTAACGAAGTTCCAGTGTGAACTCGTTAGAAATATCATTGGAAATATCGTTCGAACCATCATTCTCGTTCGAACGATATTTTGAACGACATTCCAGTGTCCTTTTGGGGAACTCGTTGGCAAACTCGTTCAAACGACATTATTGTTCGAACGACAATTCGAACGAACTCTCAGAAAGTTGAAAAATTGAATTTTAGCCCAGAAAACTTTATATACTTTATGTTAAAGTTTTAATTAAATCATTATGAAAATAAACAACGGTTTTACAAAATAAGTACACCCAATATAAATTGTTCCAAGCTCCTATATATATATTCAAATGCATTCATACCTTAGGAGCAATGGAACCATGTTGATGACGTAGAAACGAGACACATTAAACTCGGCATTTTGATGAAGATTTAAACTTGGCCGCTATCTCTTCAACTTTAGCATGTCATAGGCTTGAAGGATGGTCAATAACACTATACTATGACTCAAACGTTTTTGTCCGGAATTGAGCCAAAACTACAAAGGACTCAATTGCAAATTTGTGTCCTTACAAATCTCCCCCGTTGGCTATTCCGGGACAAAAACCAAAAAAAATCCTAAAGGGCCGTAAAGCTATACTAGACTAACAAAAATGTCCCACCCAAAATAAAAATAAAATACTTGAATCAAATAACCCAAGGATCAAATCTTTGCCGGTGAAAGTTGCCACTTAGAATATAATTCCTGCACACTTAAGCAAACACATTAAACGCATAGGAAATATCAAAATATTAAATGCAATTAAATAATTACTCCACCTAAATTAATTCTCCCCTTTATCAACTATGATTAACCTAAGAAGATAGCGCTCTCCCCTAAGTAAAATCTCCCAAACTAAGATACGATTACAATAGGATTAACTACCATTTCTCCCCCATCATTCTCCCCTTTTTTGTTCAGGAATAGACAAAGGCTTAAGAATAAAAAATTAACTTATTTCCCCCAAATAAAGGCTTTTACTCTTAAACTAAACAAGGGATAAATATAATGGGATACTAAGCTAAACATACAATAGTGCATAAAGTGATGAGAACATTAAAGCACATAGACAACAAAATCATAACTAATCCATACAAATGAATACCAACTATGATGCGAAAACAAATGATACCAAATAGACAAATATGATTCTAAGCTTGTGACATCAAATAAACTACGCAAGAAACAAGGTACCAATTATGAATTCAAGCATAAATGGACTAGCTAAACATGTCAAAGACTTAAACAAAATATCATATATATGTATACACAATAGATACAAGCTAAGCATAAGTACACACATATGGATATAAGTGCCAAAATGACATAAAACAAGATAAGATTTTCACACTCGTATGGCAAAAATGTGTCATATGGAAACAAAAGTGTTGGGGTGTAAACTAGTAACAATTAAATTTAGACCCAATCACTTAAAACATGTTCACGGAGTTCTCAATTGATTGCAAACTTCATCACATTTGAATATAACCTTATGTGACAATATAAATTGAACTCAATGAACAAACATACATAATGCATACAAGCCTAGACTTTTAATGATTCTACAAACCAATAGAGTCATGACATTGAAAGTAAAACTAGGATAAACAGACATTGTGCAAACCGTTGATATACCATCCAATCTCCCTCAATAAGCATATATATTTTGAATGAATATATCAACTAAACGTAGGCATTGGAAAATTATTTTTCTTTTAATGCCATATTTTCTTTTAGGCCTTTGGACCACATATTTCTTTTAGGTCCAAGCAAACGGTGGCTTAATATTCGCAAAGGATAATAAATCCTTTCGGAGCCCTTCCCCGTACACATTTATATTTATCATTTTTATATCTCACACATATCTCACGTGCAACGAATTTTGACATGCACTAGTCCTCATGGGTCACAAATATGTAGATGACAATATTGGTAGGAGAACACCTCACAAAGCTCAAATATAACATGCGGCGATTAAATTTCAAAAGAGCTCGTGCTTGTGTGAATAGAGGCATATAAAAATAGAATCCATTATATCAACACAAAATCCAACTACTCCATATAAGCATGGTAAAGAACATTTTAAGGATTGAAAATCTAAACCAAAAGTTCTAGCCACATGGGAGCGTATAAGATGGGATTCAAACACAAGTATATTCCACATAGAGTGTGTCAAACTAAAATACATACAAAAAAATCTTTTTGACTTTTTGAAAATTTTTAACCAAAAAAAATATATATACTCAAAATATAAAAAAAATCATTTGAAATTTTCATTCACCTTAATTACTAAGAGATAAAAATGGAAATGATAAAAAAAATCTTTTTGTATTTTTCATTTAATGCAAACAAAAGAAATATAATACAAAAGATAAACAAGTCATGATTTCTAACATGAGATATGAAATAAATAAATGACTAGAAAATGACTAAACATGCATACACCTAACAATGATATATAATATGAAGCATAAAAAGCTAGAGTATGCAAACCAGACTAACACATTCAAACTTTAGATTTTGCAAGGGAGGTTTCATGTGAAAGCAAATGAGAATCAATAAATCTAATATCTAGCGCGTCTAAAAATGATTTCTGAACCCATATAGATGTGTATTTAAAATGATGGGATTTGGAAATTAATGAAATGCTAGACATAGACTTCCTAGGACTTCTTTTAAGATTAAAACAAAATGACCTAAGGTGACCTTTCCTACCACAATGCAAGCATGTGAAAACACGAGGAATGATACCTACGGTGTGACCTTTTCTAAAGTCCTTGGATAAAGTCGACCCTCTAAAACAAAAAATGGTTTTAGCTTTAGCAATGGAAATATTTGAACTAGATGAGCTAGAACCATTACAACTACTACTCGAATCTTGTAAATCATTTTTCATATGTCAAATTTTGGACTCAAGTAATAAATTAGAATCCTCAATTTTACGTGACTCCTTCTTTAAATTTTAAATTACACCTAGAAGGTTATCACGCTCCCCCTCAATGTGAGCAAACATGTCCCTAGGAGTCTTTTCTCGACTATCACTCTCTTTCTTGGACTTTTCTAAAATATTAAAATTGTGATTTATGTCCATGAGCTTTTTACGAAATATATCTTTTTGAGTTAGGAAGATTTGCAAAAACTCAACTTTAGTTTTGAAACAAAAATTTTCATTTTCAAGAAATTTAATTCTTTTTGCAAATCTCAAACTTAATTCTCGTAATTTTTCATTACACTTATTAAGCTCATTATATTCCTCTCGAATAATAAAGATTTCATTATCATTAGAAATGGACAAATTATCATTAAGGTGTCCCATCGAGAGTTACAAAAGAAATTGAGAGTGAGTAAAAAAAATTGAACCACTTAAAAATACAAGGAGCACAAAAATTATGGAAGCAAAAAAATGGATCTTTGACGCGATAAATTAGTGCTCCGGCTCTGATACCAATTTGAAAGCGAGCGCTTTTATCAATCAATGCTCTGATACCAATATGAAAATGCGAAGGCCCTCAATTTTAAAATCTTATTACTTCAAAAAGTGTAATTTCCTTATAAAGATGCGGAAGCGTAAGATGATGGTTCAATTTAACAACAAATTTTAATTTCTTTTCAAATTAAAATTAAACAAAGTGAAATAAGATTAAGTCCAAACAAATTTTAATTTCACTTAAACCAACTTAATTCAACCCAAGTCCTAGAAATTTGCCTAAGTCATATTTTCAATATTTCCAAATTAGGCCAAACCAATTTTATCAAATTAAATTAAATGACTTGAATTAAATTAACTACACATTGCCCAAATTTAATTTAACATCAAATTAAACAAGTTGTGATTAAACCAAATATTATCTTTTTACCTGAGCATGCCTTCTAGGTGATATAGCAATATAAAATTAAACAATGAATCACTACGCCGTGATGTACGAGGAAAAACCCACAACGGGGAAAAACCTCGGACGACCCTAGCCTTAAATCCACTAAGTACGATTTTACAAATACAAGTGACTTACTTCCTCGACTTGACCCCTTTCAAGCCTTGACGCGTCTTCTGGTAAACACCTCTTCCTAGAGAATAACCACGGAGCTCCATCGCGGTCTCGGAATCCACCGATCAGACTTTTTATGGTCACCGTCACCCGAACAAGGAGCTTTTCTCCAATTGGGTAAATCAACGCAAACTTCTTCTTCTTTGTGGGATATAGAAGCAAACCCAAACAATTTCTTCTTCAATATGTAGAGATAAACCGGTGCCAAACTCCAAGCAAAGTATATATATATGGATGAACTTGGATAAACAAACTTTAGGTGTAAAATAAGTGGTTAAAATATTTTTCTTGAAAAATAAAAACACTTAAACAATGAACTTTTTCCTTTTGGAATTATGCTCTCAAACTCTCTCTTGGAGATGGAAAGATTTCAAAAAGTTAAGTGGAAAAAGTTAGTTCCCGCACATATTAAGTCTGCCCAAAAAGTTAGTGGGAAAAGAAGTGGGAAAGTGGGAAAAAAAAACTGCTCAAAACTACCAATTAACTGTTCCCGCCAAAACTTGTTCGAACGAGATTTTCGTTCGAAGGAAGTCTCATTCGAACGAGCCTTCTAACGAAGTTCCAGTGTGAACTCGTTAGAAATATCTTTGGAAATCTCGTTCGATCCATCATTCTTGTTCGAATGATATTTCGAACGACATTCCAGTGGCCTTTTGGGGAACTCGTTGGAAAACTCGTTCGAACGACATTATTGTTCGAATGACAAACTCGTTCGAACGACAATTCAAACGAACTCCCAGAAAGTTGAAAAATTGAGTTTTATCCCAGAAAACTTTATATACTTTATGTTAAAGTTTTAATTAAATCTTTCTGAAAATAAACAACAGTTTTAAAAACAAAGTACACCCAAGCTTCTCTATATATATATATATATTTTCAAATGCATTCATACCTCAGGAGCAATGGAACCATATTGATGACGTGGAAATGAGGCACATTAAACTCGACATTTTGATGAAACTTTAAACTTGATCGCTACGTCTTCAACTTTAGCATGTCATTGGCTTGAAAGATGGTCAATAACACTATCCTATGACTCAAACTTTTTTGTCCGGAATTGAGCCAAAACTACAAAGGACTCAATTGGAAATTTGTTTCCTTACATGTGTTAATTTATACGTAAGAGACTTTTACACATATCATAAGGATTGAAATTATGATTATTATATCCCTTATATGCATTAGAAATTCGGGGAGATTAGTTGTTACGAAAATTCTGAATGGATATGAACATATATTGGTCACTCAAATTTGTGGGAGTTTAGAATATGAATTCATTGTTAAAATAAATGGTTAATTACCCTGAGTTGATAAACTAATTATTAGAGTTCATTTGGGTGGAACATATATGGATAGGAACCTAGAAAATCAAGTTTGTCTTTAGAAAGTGCAATTCCCGTATAGAAGAGAAATTGGGAAAATGGGTTCTAAAAGAGAGAACCGGTTCGCTCCTGGGCCGAACCGGTTCGGATCCTGGGGGCCTGTCCGCGGGGTTTGTCATTGGGTCTGGATGATTTTTTGAAGTTCATCTGAGTTGGTAAAGTCGTGTTTCGATATTTTTGGAATTTATTAAAAATGGAAAGGTATGACTATATATCAATTGAGGAAAAAATTAAGTAGATCGTTCATAATATCCAATAAGGAGGGACTATTTAATAATTCACATGTTGGTAAATTATCATAGAAGAATAAGTTTGGAATATTAATTTTGGGTAGCAATGGGTTAGTTATTAGGATAATTACATTTACATATGATAATATGTAATTATATTTTTGTGTGGACATACCGATGTTCGTGGAACGTCCTATCGGTAGGGGTATGCGTGTTCGGGACCGAAATACACGTCACCACAGGTGGGCTAGGTGTTGTGTTAGGTCATATTTTAGGTACTACATGGCAGTGCCACTTATAGGAGTTAAGTGCTGATACTAGATCCATGTGACACCTCTTGGTATGAGCCGTGCAATGGGGAAACTACGTAGGTACCACCCCACTTGCTTGTATTTTTTTACCTGTTTTGGATAGGAGGCTCTTATGGACTCACCGATAGAGCACAATTGAGACACTATAGGTAGATGACTTAGCGTCGCATATATAGTGACATATATGATATTAATTGAAAAAAAATGAAAGAATTACTTAATCTAATGGGTGGACTAAAGATACAGACCTAATACTACGTAGAATGAATGATATATATGTTTTCTCTCTATGGGTAGTATATTGGGGGTAAATTGGGAGACAACTACTTAAGAATATCTAACTCTATTTTAGTACATTATCTTGCTAGATGTATCTTATACTACCATTTGCACTTATTCGGTATCCATATTGGGTTATGGGTGGTTATTCGAGTAGAACTTCTTTCAGGTGACGATTAAGATACATTTATTCATGAGAGGGAGAGTGACGGTCAGAACACTCACTTTAAATTCACCGTGCTTTTGCCCCATTAGAATGAGTAAGTTAATTCTTGCACAGTCTAGGGCGCTGAACCAAAATTCAAATGTTTTCTCCCCCCAGGTGTGCCTACTAAAGGATAAAAGGATTAACAGGAGGCGAGTCTTGCCATTGATTCCATTTTAGAAATTCCAGTTCTTGATTCTATTTTAGGTTGTCCTTTCATTTTAACTATTTCAATCTGGATTATTGCAAGGGGATAAGCCCGAAGTTTATTTCATTTCAGTTGGGTTGAGATATTTGACTTATTTGGAATTTTATTTATTTAGTTATTTATACTCTGGATTTTGATTTAATGGTATGTGATTATTTATTCACTTGAAATTAAATTCATTTATGTCTGTTAAATAGTTATTTTATGGTTTAATGCTAGGGTTTATATAAATTGACGATTAGCCCCATCTTCGACGTATTGTGTCTGTCCAACCTTTACGTGAGAAGATGGAGGTTATTATATAAACCCTTTTATGTTCATACCTATCATAAAAAATGTTGATAACGCCCATTTAAAAATATGACAATCCGCGTGGAGAGATATCATATTATTTCTTGTATTGATATTACATTGATATATCTTATGCGGTATAATGTGTCATGCTGACACTTTTCTAAAAGGTTAGGCCTAGACTACTAAAAGAAAGTTAGGATGGTTAAGACACTACCTTTCGTCGTTTTGGGAATTTTCACTTTATCCTCGACGAATGGAGTTTGTTTTGTACTTTTCAAATAATTTTACTTACGCACGTGATATAAATTATTTCTATGAGTATGATGGAATATTTCCCTCTACGATTTACTTTTTAAATGATAAAAGGACACGTACACAATGGACAAAAAATGTATATAAAGGTTTCCATCACACTAGTATTAATTATACCAAACCAAGTGTTTCATGTTCTTGGATGTTCCCATTTCATGAATGAAATTTCCGTCTTCAGGTTGTTCGGATAGCGATTGATGCAAGTTTGGGGAAATTGGGATTATTTTATTGTTGGTGATAGTGATGTATAAATGTTCTATTTATTTGGGATGTAGATGTTATATGATTTCTTAGTTGGGGCAGAAGGTTTGATTTCTCTTATTGTAAAAGGATTGTTGTTATTAAAATTTTAAATTTGCATGGGATTCTGAGAAATAAAAAGGTTTCATTTTTGTTCTATCACATATTTGTAAATATTCTAAAGAAGATATATCTGTTAAAATGGTTTTTGAGAGAATAAAAGTTTGAAAACATGATTTGGTTCACACTCAGTCTGCTGGAATATCAAACGTGTCGTCGAAAATGCTCTTTATGGGATATGGTATATCCACAAATCAAATCATGATAGGTAACCCTTACGAAATTGATTATAATTCTTTCACGTATTGAAGTAGGGTTGTAGCTATGAGCCCTAAGTTTATTGAGAATATTTTTAGGAAAATAATAGCCATGAATTAGAAAATATTTAATTTATGGGATCTTATGTGTATATGCACTTGGGTGTAAAAAAATTAAGTACATATAGTAGAGATGGTTGAGATATAAACAATGTGATCTCGTATATATGTATGTGTATATGCGTAGACCAAGTATGGATAAATATAATAGGCACGGTTATGTTGATTATCATCAAAACATTGTGGTTATATATACTACAATCATATGTATGTTGATATAAATAATGGGATTTTATGCACAACGTGATTGGGTGTATATGGCCCCTAAATATGATATATGATGCTAGTGGTCATATATGATCCCTAAATATGATTTTTGATTATATCAGGCACGTGTGAGCACATGATGTACATATAATAGTACTTTGAATGAGTGAGCGTGTGATACGTGGTATGAGATATTGGTTATCATTAGAGATCTTTGCCTAGATACATATGTGTTAGCTGTGCATAACCTACATTGATTGTGGTGACAAAGGTTGGGTGATTGAGAGCTTTTGAAATTTATAATGGCTTGGTTGTGAGCTATAGAGGCAATAGCTATATATGATAGATGATGTATCCCACAAAAATAGCAAGTTGTAATGAGTAGTGAAGTTGATGTAGTAGCATCAATTGATACTCGTAAGGCATTAGAAAACCTTACGTCTAGGTAATTGGAGGTTAATTACAATTAAACCAAAAATGTGATATTTAATTTTGTTACATATATTCTGGAGATCGCATAATCTTATTTAGAATTATGTAAGTATTCCCTTGTAGTGGTCATCATGTAATATCCGTATTTTTGTAGAAATTAATTTAATTTTTAAATTGATTATCTATTCATGATGAATTGTTATTTGCATGTGCAATGTGGTATGCAACTTATTATAATTGTTATTTCTTGATATAAAATGTATATATGTGCTTGTATATGAGTTACATATATGCAAATTCTTTGAAAATTGGTATAATATTCGATAATCAATAAGAAATATTTTAATTGACTTAGTATTATGGGCGATTATGGAATGGTCAGAGATTAGGTGTCAGGAGTTTTCTTATTTGGATGATTCCCTCGATATTGGGTCCCATCGATCGTCAAGTAATTTCTTATAATTCCGAGTCGCACATAACGGATTAATAATTAAGTTTTAACGATTGGGATCGATATAAGCAGAATAAATAAATTTATTTATTGGAACTTGGATTAATAAAACATGAGAAAGTAGGCACGCCAAAACTATGTTTGGATAACAAACCTAGGGTTTAGAAGACAATACTTTTGGGGATTCGGTTGTGATCCTATGGAGAGAGAAAATATATATAGGTGATGGGGCTACCTTATTTTGGATCTTCAAAATCTTGATTAAACTTCCGTGAAGCTTTATTCTTTTAGTGTATGGTCCTTCCCAAAGTTAGGTAGGCATGAAAACTCTTCTTATTGAGTGAGATATAATTCTCTATCTCTCTAGACCTATTCAAAAAAATTTGAATAATGTTGTCTCTCACCCCTCGGAAACCCTAAAATATTAAATAATGCTCTTAAGCCCCATTCCACACCATTATATACAAGTATATGTGGTGAGATTGGACTAGGTGAGTTTCTTGAGAATATGGGGCATTAGGACTACACTAAGGGCCCAAGACAAATAATTAATTTTTCTTCAAATAAATAAATGAAAATACCCAATTACAATTACCATAATTTATTTTCTTTTTTATTTAATCATAATTAATTTCACTCTATGATTATGACTCCAATCCAACTTAAATTATCTCATAAATCCTTAGGCATAATGAGGTCTTATTTGCAATGTTGATTATGCTGCATAATCTCATTCCCCATGTTAAGCTTCAGATATCCACATGGTTAAGTCATTTTTATTATTAATCCACTTTGACAACTATCTATTCAATTTTCTCAACTCTCAGGATTAATTTTTTTGCCATCTCCACGGGATTATAAATAATTCACTGATCAGGTTTATTAGTGGAAATAAAAAACCTATAAGTTAGTCCAGGGGCTATCGTAGTCCTAGGTATTTTCGAATGTGGATTGCTCCGAATTAATATCTAAGACCAACTTGTATAATTGTCACCCAATATGCGGGGATCATTTGATTCAATCTTATATTGAATCACATCCATGACAATCAAAGTGATAATTACTCAAGCATCTCAATCCTCTTAATTCTTGGGATCATGAATATATGCACATAATGCAAATGATATAAGATATCCCGAGCCTAATCATGACAACCCTTACACTCTAATGTCACGGGTCGTCCCATTTAATACATTCCTGGTATGTAGCGATCACAATCCTCTGTTAAACTGGCTCACAATTTCCCAAACCATTACCCATTCACCATAGTTTGAGATAAACTACTAGGATTTTATCAAAACCGTTCTGATAGGATGTCAAGTCCCTATATAGGTTGCTAGAATCATAATTCCAATCACCATGTGATTAACCTGAAGTCGCATGATATTTTTGGATTATGTAGGTTGTGTACTAATTCCAATCAACATTATATTTCAAGGGTGGTGAGGAATTAGTAGAATTGAGGCTTAAATCTAAATATTTGGCCTAAAGAAAGTTTACATAGATTCAAGAATTCATTTTGGATTTGTCTTATGATAGTAATTATTCATTGAAATCTGATTTTAACTATTTTTTAATGCAATTTTCATTAATCCAAATCCTAATCTTTGAAATTTATTTATTATTGAATTTAGAACCAAGCTCTTGTTGATGAATTAATGCAATTTGATTTTAAATAATATGATTCTAATATTTTAATCTAATTAAAATCAGTATAATCTACTTCTTGGTAATAAATCATATAAAAACCCTTGTGTAATTTGAAGTTCAAACCAAAATATGAGTTGAGTAGAAATATAAACCTAGTGTTCTATATCCCATATTATGAAGTTCATTCTTAAACATTTATTTAATCACCTAAAACATGTAGTTATAGGTTGAATTTTGATGTATTAGTGTATAGAGGCTATTAACAAGTGTTCTTGAGGTGTTAGGACCTTAGTAAGGGTCATCTGTAGTGAACAAAGATGGTTAAGATTCTAACTTTAGGGTTGGGGAAAAAGAAGCCCTACTTTTTGGATGTTTAGACTTATAACATCCGTATGTACGATTGAGTAGCCCTGTGCACACAGTTTGTGAGAATGTTTTTCTTTTCATATAGTCTTGATTATTGAGGGTTTATGGAAAATTATAGGTTGTTATTATAAGGTTGTTTCGTTCTAACCGGTTAAGTTTTAAATTGGACTAATTTTGCTATATTTTGGAATTTAGTTCTAGAGTAATCAAAGATAAGTAATATTGAACATAAGACAATTTTAATAATCCGTGAGTAAATTGTATTCATGTACAATTGCTTGAGGACCTTAAGTATATGTACGAGTATTGGGTTATTTTTTGAGATCGATACATTCTTAGAGGTTGTGTGGATTAAACATTAGTTTAGAATGTTTTTGTGAGCCATTTAGTAAGGTAGTGATTATACTAAGATAGTTCTTGTAAAAGTTGGGTTAGAGACGATGCCTAGATTTGGAGAGCCTTGGGAATTCGGGCTAATGTTTTATATAACCGATTATAGCAAAGTTTTGATTTAACCAATGATAGTTGAGTAGGATTTGTGATTATTTGTTTGACCTAATTGACTAGGGTCATATTTTTTTAATTGATTTATGCGTAATCATATTGAGACTGTGTGTGCCGATGGGGGCATAGTAGAAGGGATTTTATCAGGCGCGTATGTCACTGACAACACGTGGTATTATTATTGATGTGACGTGATCTGTTTAGGTCCTTTTTACCCCAATCATATGAAATGAAAGTGTTCGTATCCCAAGTGGGACTAACAATAGGATCCTCTTATATAGCCTTGGGTATGGGGACTATACGTTTGGTGTGAGGGCATAGTGATTTCCTCGGGCTCATACTATTAGGTTATTGGTTTGGGATTTCCTGTAACTATACCTATTTCACACAAGTGATCCAAAAAGGCAATAGGGATAGGCTTTCGTACATTAATTTGCGGGCTCGAGCGTAGCCCGTAAGATTTTATGTAGGTTGTGTACACTCACGAATATTCTGGATTATGTGACTCTGTTTTTTGGCACTTGAGAAGGTTGTATCGGTTTATCATTTATACTAGTGATGTATAAATATGAACGTATGACTCTGGAATAATGTGATGAATATACTAGAAACATAAACTATATCAGTGGCCTGTGACTATTTGAGACTATTAAATGAGATAAAATCTTCTAGAATCATGACTAGGGATCGTTGTCGATTATTATGATTAGTAAACGAGTTAGTTTTCATATAAGATATTTTCTTATAATACATGATTCTTAAAATCAAGAGCTAAACTTAAGAATATGAAAGTAAAGATTACTTAATAAAGAAATGAACATATAACACATGGGACTCACTGGGGTGTGGGAGTAGACCTGCATTTTTATTTTTGGTTGTTTGGGTTGGGTAAGTTAAATATCTTAAAATCCACTTATCATGAGAGGAATATGCATCATTATCACTGTGTCCCAACTTTAAATAAATTCTTTACCTTTGTAGACATGTTAGGTTTAATCTTCGTTGAATCTATGTTCCACACGTCTAGGCCACTATTGTTGCCATTGACTTGGATTATTCATTTGAGGTGTATCTCAAGAGGAATTCTGTTTATCACTCCTAGGATATGTTGTGCAGTTCAAATCTTTATATTGATTTGTATTTCAGTACAAACATTTGCATGTATTTTAGGTTTTTCCCAAGTCAGGTATTGTATATGATGTAATTGTATTCTGATTTGGATATTGTATAGTGGAGATTTTTTATACCAAAGTTGGATTCGATTCTCATGGGAGTGATTGGTTTTAAAGATGTTGTATTTGATTCCACAGTATATTATCTTGTATTCCATTTACTTATTTCATTTTATTTCGTTACACTAATAATGTTACCAAAAGTTTTTGATTCGCAAGATTTTTTTATTAGATCTGATAAATCTATATATTTATTTTATATGGTCTCACACATCACTCATGTTTCATTGATAACATCTTCATCTTTGTTGACTTGATATCTTTGTAGTTCATAATGAAATGTCGATTCCATTCGAAGTTTAGTTTCATCTTGAGGAATTCTAGAGTAGGTTCTTTATAGTTGCTCAATTTCATCAATCTCACATTTACATTTTAGTTTTCATGTCCTTAGTTTATTCCATTATAAAGTTGTACTTTTTACATTTGGTTTCAATATACATATATATATATATATTGTTTATTTATTTATTATCATTTTGGTCTGGTTGAGATACCCATATATTAAGCTATACTTTTACTGTCAATCCTCATGCTTAGAATTATTACTACTTATTCAATCCTCATAATTTGTGTGTTTACGTCGGGTCACCCTAAATATGGAATTCACAACTTGATATACTACAGCCGTAGTAAAACCTAAACTAACCATATTAAGGAGAATGGAGTTTGTATGATAAATACTTTCACGAGGCTTAGAGGATACGATGACTTTAATAAGATGGTCCTAATCCCTATATCTCTCACATCCAATGAGGTATGGGACATAAGTGGTCGTTCCTAAGGCTACCCAAGGGGCTCCTCCTTAACCAAATTATGTGAAAAAACAAAGGTGTTGGAATTGGCAACCAATTTATGTTGATTGCAAATGTGAATCGAGTTATACAAAATTATTACCAAAACTATAAAGCCATTCAAGATGGAATTAGGTTTTATCTTCGAGGTATATTTGGTTTTATATCTTCTTAGCAAAATCTTGGTATTACAGTAGACCAATTGAGAACTCATGATTGATATGACCTCAAGACATTTTACCGTATTCCTCGCCTTCTAAAGTTACTCTAGAATATTAAATCTTAGGGTGTGTGTGATTGACATGGAAATTTTTTCCATAAAAAATTGTTGTTTTGACTCACGTTTTGACTTTGTAGTACCATCCACTAAAAAAATTGATTTCCATGGAAAATAAAAAACTAAGACCAAAAACTCATATGTTTTTTCACTCATTTTCTAACATCTCATCGAAATAAACTATTTTCCACGCATTTTCCATGTTTACAATCAAACGCACCCTTAAACTAATATCAATACTCTTACACACATTTATACATTTTCCATTTTCCTAATCAAGAATCACAAGGGAGAAATTTTATTTAGGGGGAATGTTTACAATTTTTATGCATATTTACATTTTTAACTACTCTATATATCATAGGTATGTTGAGTGAACCGAATACATGCTACATCCTTGTTTTGATCAAATATCATTTTTGAAGATTTATCCAGAGTAACTTAGTATGTAAGTCTTCTAGATTGGGCATAAACGTTATTATCTTGTTTTTTTAGATTTTATTTATTTGTTAGTGTTATGTCCCAAAATAGACAAATGGGAAGATTTGTAGTGGCATAATTGTTAATCTCTCATGTTATCTTTATTCTATTGGTAAAAAAAAAATAAGTGTATGGTTAAATATATCTTGTTACTCACTCAAGTCATACACGCATTGCCATTGGTTTGATATTTCATCTCATCATCATCTAATGGACAGGTTTCCAAAATGGTTGTAACAATGCTAGGTAACCTAGGCCTAATTGACATTTTAATTGATAATTAAGGAGTTGTGAAGATATGGTAATGTATTTTTCTAGATGGTTAATTGAATTTCTTTACTAGTCTAGGCACTTGCTTATGGAGGATGGTATTTGGTCTAGTCTGGCCCTTAAAAGATTGGAATGCATCTTAATTACATCTTCTGGGCGTTCAAAGGTATTTTGCTCCACCCTAAAAATACTATACACGTACCCCTTAATATGACATTAGAATTATAACACAATTGCTATCATTCAATATTGGAATGTTTTGAAGTATATTTTCATTAAATATATATAGGTGTGATAAATGACATTATTACAGAATGTTAATAATAATTTTATTTCTACAATGTTTCTTATTATTTAAACATAATATTATAAATTACAGCATGTTTTTTAAGTGATCGTTTGCATTTACCTCTTAAGTAAAAATTTGAACAACATGGATTAAATTGTGTTGTTTAATTGAATATGAACCTTTCATATTAATGATTATTTTTCCTTTTAACGATGACAAGTTACAATAGCCTCTATATTTAAGCATGAAATAAAGAATACATTTAAAAAAATAGTAATAGTCATATTTTAAGATTTAGTAAATTACTCATTTGATACCTAAATTAACATGATTGTTTCAAAATGGCTCATGGACTATCGAAAGTATTGAGTAAGCCGACAAATTCACCAAATCGATTTAATAAGTCCCATCTATGACTTTGATTCATTAAGTTGAATGGAAATGATCCATATGCCATGCATCTAACTCATTATGAGGGAAAAATAGCTAACCCATAAATATTATAGGGGAAAAATAGAGAACACACTTCTTTAAAACATAATATATTCAACTAATAAAACCATTCTCAATCTGCACCAGCAGATTTCCTTCCTCTCTTTTAACACAGACATATATACCATACATACACCCACCTCACCGAAAAACACGCAACCCATACCCACTCCCACTAGCACACCAAAATAGACACCCACTCACTAGCTACTCACAATACCTCGTCGAAACACACACACGCCATACCCATCCCACCACCTCGATGGAGAACACACACACACACACACACACGCGCACACACACACACATACATCATACCTTCCACTACCACCTCATTGAAAACTATCTTTCTCACTTGAAATCACATACCTAAGATCCCCCCTCTCTCTACATTAAAAGCCCTTTGAAAATAAAAAAAAATCTAATGTGATCGAATTTTTGAAATAATTTTCATGGACACACTCACGTGGTGATTTTTTATTGCCTAGTTTTTGGGGTCAACACGAGTGGGACCTAAAAATCTGCCAATAAGAAACCAACACGTCAGTATGTCCATGAAAATTGTGTTAAAAATATAGGTACAACAGAAAAGCCCTTGCAAATATTAGATAAAAAACAAATACATCAGAAAATAAATATTCCTTTTTCGTTGTCTATGTGGTTTAGTCATTATTTTATCTACGCTGAATATTAATGGACAAGAAATGGTCAAACTATTTTTTGAACACCTTTAAATTCACTTATTTATTTAAAGTACAATAATTATTTATGACCTAAATTTATTTTAGTCCTAAATATAACTCTTTTATTGTGTTGATCCACATTTTATTTTTCTTTAAAAAACTTTAAATTAATAATTCTATGTAAATAATTACTTTTATTATTTATATTTAAAATTTTATATTTATAATATATCTATTGAAGCTTTCCAATTTAGCCATAACAAAATTATTTTTGACTTTAATTCATTACCATAGTTTCTTAAGTACTAAAGTCCTTCTCTTATGATGTATATAGTATATTTTTTTGTATACACAGACTTATAATTCACTATAAAATTCACTTATACATTATAATACATAAAAAATCATCACATCCAATGACTGCATTGAAAAAATCCATAATATCACAAGGCTTTATTTATAAATCGTTTGAATGGGATGTGATAAATACATCCTTCATTTTTGTTTTCTTCACTACAAGACCACTTTTAAATAAATTATACAATGTATTTAAAAAAATTAGGAGATAAAAATAAAAAGGGATTATACCGTACCTTTTTTTTTCCAACAGAGACAAATTTTGAGTTTATTTTTTAATGGAAAATGTTATACTTACCTACGACTAGTACCTAAAAAAGAGTAATTATAGGCATAATAAGGATTATGAGTTATTTTGTTTGATATTGGCATGTCACGCCTGCAATGTCATCTTGTTGCATAAAATGAATTGAAATCCTAAGTGTTCTTATAATTGATCATAAAAATTACTGAAAGTGATTGACATATATTTAGCATAGTGTGATTGTAGTTACTTTATCACTCATATTTCTTTGTTTTCAGTCTCTAAGATCATAAAAAATGGTTGATGCTCTCTTGGGCCATCCCGACCCTTCTTGACGGGGCATGAGCACACAATGGCGCTCTCACCTGTGGTGGTGAGGGACATAAGTGGTCGTCGTTGGCGATTTCAGGTGTGTGAATGTGTAAAGATTGGAGTCGCCAACTTATTTCATTCAAATAAGTCAAAGAAGGAGACACCTCTGTAATAACCTATCTTAATAACTCATTTAAATGATGTATAAATTGTAATGGAGTGAGGATTGTGGAGAATTAATAGAAAATCGTGGGTCAAAATTGAAAGAAATAAAGGAACATGAAAAGGGGTCGTTCAAACGACATAAGGTGGTCATCAAAAGCGAGAATCAATGTTGTGCGAAGCAGGGTTTAAGTGACCTTCAAACGAGAGTTCAGTCTATTACAGTCCCAGGTCGTGCGGAGGTCGCGTGAAGCCAAACATCAACGAGGTGGTGATGTCGTTCGAATGACGTGCCTGAAAATATTTAGATCAGATTGCCCTTATGCGCTGTCACAATTTTGGCCCTTGATTTGGTGTCTTGTCTAGCTCAGATGAGCCCAAAATGAGAAAAATAGAGTTTTTAGCATTTTTTTTATTGGGGTGTATTTGGTTCATTTTGCCATGGGGAAGTTGGAAGAAGATAAGAGAGTGAGTGATGGTGATCTTCCATCATGGATGAACCTCTTTTCACCTCAAACACCCATAAAACACTATAAACCACCACATTCCTAGTGTATCCCACCTTATTTTAGCCTACTACATCCCTTTTTACCATTGTTGAAGTGGAGATACGAATTTTGAAGAAGTGCTGGGGGATTTTTAGATAAGATGATGGAAGCTTTCATGAAGTTTGAAGGAGTTCTTAGCTTGAAATCTCAAATGGAGCACATATGGAGCATTTTGGAGGATGCTTTCGGTAAACGCTTGAGGCCACCTTTGGAGGTGGGGGTTTCCCCTCCTACACCAACGTTTCTACCACTATTTGGAGTATTTAAGGTGAACAAATCTATCCTTAGTATCTAAGACTCTATTTGCATTTTTGTAGTCTTATGGTTAGATTACATAAGTAGGATGAACATGAATATACGATGTTTTTTATTTGAATAATAATATTAAACTTTTTTATGGAATAAAAATGTAAGTAAAATATTCTTTTGTTGGAATTATAGAATGAATAAATATTCCAAAGTTTTGAAATTTTAAAAGTTGGAATTTTATGAAAATGGTGTATTTTCAATAAATATCGATATTAAACATTTTATGAAATAAACTGCTTGATAATAATGATTTATTTTGCTTAACATTGGTGAAATAATGTTTCAAAGTTTCTTGCAAAAAATATAAAGTTTATGAAAATGGACATTTGTTGAGTTTCAAAAAAAGAAAATGTCTTTTATCCCTTGAAAGTATAGTTTTTAAAGTATGATGAATTTCTAAAAGGAAATGTATGTTTAACCCGTTACTAGTATTTTAGGATTTAAAATCCATCTTCTCATGCATATAAACTTTTAGTATTTTATCAATAAGTGTATATACAATTTTAAAGAAGATTTTGTTGAGTTTAAACATGGAATAAGAAAAGTATAAATTCTTGTCTTCAAAGTGTGTGAAAAAGGGGTTAAAAGTATGATAAGTAAAATTTGCAAGACTACATGTATTGATAAAAAAAAATGGTATTTTCTTATGAAAGTAGTCTTTAAGTGTAATTAGATTTTTTTAAATAAAGTAAGTAAAGAAATGTATAATTTGGAAAATTTGTGAGTAAAGGTGTTGAATGTTAATGGCTAAAAAATTGGAAAGTTAGTGTGTATAACTTAATAATGTGGTCAAAGATTAACATTTATAAAATTGGAAAGGAAATAATGAAGTAAAGACGTTTTCGATTTTGAAGAATATTAGTCCACGGTTAAAAATGTGTTAAGGTGTTAAAAACACTTAAGAAGTTAGTATGGATACCTTAATAGTGTTTTGGGAATATTGATACTTATGGAAGTGGAGTAAAAGATGAGTTCGGAAATAAATGGGTAAAATGGTAATTTTAATCAAAGTGGAACACTTTTATGAAAGTTAAAATATTGAAAAAGGTGTTAGAAAAATTGGTCCTAAATGAATATGATTATGGAATAAAATCAAAGTTAAAGTATAAAGGACATGAAATGATAAAGTCAAAGAGTAACACGAGTTAGGGTGTGACCTTGAGTTTGACTTCTGTCGGGAAAAAAAAGGAAAGAAGGAATATTGTGGACATTTCTAAATTGTTGAAACACATGTAAAGGAACTCGGATGACACCAGGATAATTAAGGAGGGCTCAGAGCCCTGGGGTGAAAGACCCAAAATAACTAGCCAGATCATATATTGGGAATAACCGGTAGTGTGGAGCCCGTTGAAGTATGCAGTTATTGGAAGATTCTGAGAAAAGATAAAGAAATAAGGACCATGTCAAAAAATGGGTTGTGTAATGAAAATTTGTTAACAGAACCAAATTTGAATGAATTAATAAATGTTTCGGTAAAGGTGAAATGGACAAGTAAATGTATAAATTGATTAATGTCCATAAGGTAAAGGAATGGTAAAGTAAATGGTTAAATAGGTGGTTAAGAAACCCAAGTGGTTAAACTCATAATTGCCACAAGGGTGTATTGTGAAAGGTTTTCAAAGGCTAAATGAGTATTTTCTAACACGGTGTTCGCGTGTGTTGAAATGATGGTTTTCAATAAAAATATTAATATGTATTGGTTAAAATGAAAAAGGTAATTTCGGTAAAGAAATGACTTTCGATCAAACCAAGTGTAGTTGTTTAAAGTATTCAACCACATGTGTTAAATACAGTGAGAGGTGTCAATATGAGAAAAATGAAGTCTTTTAGAAGATTTAGGTGAATTAATCTGGATAAATACGGTTTTCGGAATTAAAACTGTTTCATTCATTAACTATATATATATATATATATATATATATATATATATATATATATGTGTGTGTGTGTGTGTGTGTGTGTGTGTGTGTGTGTGTATGTGCGTGTGTGTGTGTATGTATATGCATGTTTATATATGTATACAAGGTAGTTTCATGTGCACGTAGGTATGGCGTGTTAAAGTCTTCTTTCCGCCGTTCGATTCTATATTGAATTTGTATATTTCCCACTAAGCATTTGGCTCACTCCCTCGCTTTTTTATAACTGGTTGGGTGCGATTTCGTATCTTGAGAGCATTATATAAATAAGTACTCTCTTTTATATTACACTAGTAGCTTTTTATGCTTGGACTCTGGGGTGCCCCCATGGGTCCCTTACGTCATTAAATTTGAAACTGGAATCACATTGTAAACAAGTGAAACGCTAATTAGAATAAAATTGGACTAGCAATATTATATAGCCTATTTAATTACACTTCATACCTAATGCTCGGGTCTGACCGGGTTGACTACGGGTAACTCATAACTCCGGGCTGGGGCATTACAAATGGTATCAGAGCTCTAAGTTCAAGGTTCCTTTCAGGAGTGACGTGGTGAGGTTGGTATTGGATCTTTTGATGTCGGTGATGGTTTGGGCTGGTTATGCTAGTTTGGTGACAGTTTAGTTCGTATCCTCGATGGTAAAGTGAAAGAGGTTAGCACAACAATTAAGTTAGTGCCAAGTGGCACGCGATCAAGTTGATAGTTATTAATCGCTTTCCCTCTTTGGATTAGTTTTATTAGTAATTTATGGGTGTCCACGTAGGCCAATAGTGGTGACACCATGGTTGTTAGTGTGAGGTGATTATGTTCCAATCCTTGATGACGTAGATACTTCTAAGATGTTAACATAGTGAGATGATGCCCATTGGACATGTGAAATAAATTGCATATAGTCAACGATGGAGGTTGATCGTTAGGGTGCCATGACTAAGCACTGATGATTGGTGATTAAAAATTATATAGCCCTTAGGGGCGGCTCTTGCAGTTAGTTAACGTCGATAATGTAATTAGGTAAATTTGATCCTTGGGGTGATATTGCACTTTATGATAGTCCGATGAACATATGAAGTTGTTTAAGCTATATTGGTAACACCGTGATCCTTTGTGTGAAATGTATTATGTGGTAACTTTGATGGTGAGAGTAGCCTTGGTAGTGGCAACAGTGAGTAGTGTTCTTTGCGCCCTAGCTGTAAAGGTTGGATTTTTCATATATGGAGGGTAGATGATTGAGTGGCAATCATAAGTATTAATTCTGTGGCGAGAACATTTTGGGTCCCTTAGTTGAGGACTTAGGTTTAGTGTATCTTGATTATAATGTGGTATTGAGGAATAGGATCCCTCATGGTGTCTGTGGTGTTGGACTTGGTATTTATAGGAAATACCCGATGTCCCATATCCTACCAAGATCTATATATTCGTGTTAACTTGTAAGTTAGCACATGATATGATGTTCACATAATGAGATAATTTAGTTGTCGTGGTTGATCATTCATTCGGGATTAGATGAGGCAAACCTTGGGGTTCATAGGTTGTAGGCGACATCCTGCATCATAGCATAAGTTGTGGTTTTGTATGTGGCTCCTGGTCACAATCGTTTGGAAGAAAGATAAGATTAGTATCAAAGTGTAAAGACTCATTTTAGCCACCGAAGTGATGGTTGGGTGTGAGGTAATCATAGTGTGAGTATGGTTTAAATGCATAATGGAATTCCTGTAGGACAAATTGTATGTGGCATCATTGGGGATAGAAATCGAATGTTGTAACACCTTGAGGTGTTTGATGGTTAAGGTAAACTATAGGTAGAAACTCATAAACTAGTGTCCTTGTGAGAATTGAGTGATCATGATGTGGTTATTGAAAGGGTTGTAGAGCACCCTATAATGATAAAGGTATGGATAATGAAAATTTTTAGTTCTTGAGAACGATTACATAAAATATGTTTAGTGTCGTTAGGAGATCATTTAGTCTAGTATGAAGGAGAATTAGAATCCTAGTAATGATTGTGTTAAGGGTCAGGTGATGATCTCGGGTTACTGGTCGTATAGTGTACGTGTCGAGTGTGGCTTCCCAAATTGGCACACATGGGTAGTGTGCTCCCTAATGTAAGGTTATAACTTGTGTCGTTATAGGAGTGATGCTCGGATGTCATGGAAGGACTAGCATTGGTGTTGTGATACTCTATTTTGAGATGTACTATGAAATGTATTCGAGACATATGGTGATGACGTCATGTGGAGACTTGAAGATGGAAACCGAGGTGGGGTAACATCGAAACATGATTATAATGTCGGCGTGTGCTGACATTATATGCTAGGGTATCCTTAACAATGTAAGGACTTATTCTTGGAACTTATTTCCGAGACAGTTCGAATTAGAATATGTAGCCCAGTGTGTTAATTACTAACCTTAAAATGCCAATGGCTGCAGTGTGGTAACCACGTAAATTCTATGTGGGTAGAAACCAAAAGTATGTTTAGTGGTAATCTAGTGTCGTCAAAGGACACGATAAGGTGAACACCTCGCTTGAACTAAGTAATGCCTATGGGAGTTTGGGGTTTCGATCAAGATTTGATAAGGAAGACATAACCTAGGTGTAGTAGGTTGGTGATGCCGTCACTAGTAAATGGACAAGGTTAATGTAGACAAGGGTGTGAGGCATTTTCCAGTCAGAATGGTTTATGTACGCCACATATGTGAAGGGTAGGGACTTTCTCCAAAGGAGGGAAATTGGGCATTGACTTTATAGAGGACTACAGATTTGTATATTACCTTCATGTTACGAGAATGAATGGTTGTGATTTGATTCATCACGGCTAGTGACCTAATCCAGTGTATGTGGCAAGGATTCGTGTTCGATTAGAACTTTGGGAATGAGTGACATGACTTCAAGCATTTGGGGTAGGTTCACTTTCGTAAATCATAATCGGATGCTAATGGGAAAAATTTCTAGGAATGGTTATTTATTCCTTATGGCTCTCGTATGTCCCTTCTGGTTTCGGTAATCCGGGATCAGTATTCTCACATATGTGGTGACTCGTATTAGTTCCATGTCATCGTATGACATGATTGGGATTAATAGATCGTGGTGGACCGGGTATGGTCAATGCATATTGGTAACTAGGTGCTCTTTATATGAGGTATTCTTTTGATTACATCAAGTTCTGTGTAGGGGTGGCTGCACTTTTGGCCACATGGTTTGCTCGGAGTATTGATCATTCTTAGGATTAGTGGCCTTTCGACTGGCCGACATGATAGTCGGTGGATTTGGTTGCAAAGAGAGGGATGATGACACTTTGGATATAGTATAGTGTTATAAATAGAGAACTTATCATATGGTGTGCTTGACATGTTGAGTGCATTGTATAGAGGCTCTAATGAGTACTCAAAGGCGAGACACCTATGGTAGTACTAGGGTTATCAGAGTGATGAAGCAGAAGGTGTAAGACGAGTGCATGGTGATGACTTGGTAATAATATTAATCCTTGGAGTGTGAAAATAATATAGTATGGTTATTAGAAAGCTCATGCGAGTTGTGTAGTCAGTATAACTTGAAAATTTGTGGGACACAGGATGTATGGTGCTAAAATATAATTGATTTTGATGCTGAATATGACAATTGGTTGTATTACGATTTACATTAGGTGAGTGTCGATCTATAGATAGGATTTTCCTGTGGAGATGCTGGTACACCTTGGGTACTAGCATAGTGTGACACGCGCTTAATTAAATACCAGATGATCAGTCCTTTATTAAATTATAACAAAGGTGAACAGTTGGTTCATTCTTAGCATCACTGTCACAAAAATAACCTTTCCAAATTAAGCACCCTAAATAATTAAGCGAAGTGACAAAACCATTTTAAAACATTAGTTCCATATTTAATTTAAACCCAATAATAAAAACCTTCCATAATTCATAGTTTAAGAGACACACAATACTAGACTGGCAAAGATAATCCAAGCAATTTAAGCATTCAAATACTAATTCCAACTTTAAAACTTCAAAGGAAAACATCCTGACAATAACAAATCCCAAAGTATAAATACTGAAAGTGAACAAATCACAATTTGTGATAAAATCAACTGAATAAGGAAAATGGGAGACACATGCCCAACTAGATAAAATAGAACTAGAAGTGGAATCAATAATGAGGCCATCTAAGCAAGAGGCCTGCAACTCCCACCTAAGCTGCAACACGTTCCTTCCAAAGGATCCTATGCATGACGCCCTTGTGGCTGGGCACCTGTAATATATACATATATATACAAGAGAGAAGAGATAAAAGGAAACGAGTCAGAGCCCGATTGTAAAACAGTTTAAAAATTAGTTTAGCAAGTATTTAAAATGCTTGCCGGCTAATGCAACAATCATATTAGTATGCGGCAGCCTCTTGATAAATTCCCACCTCTCTTCGAATGTGCACACCTACCGCGCTATTAATCCCAACAGTTTAGCTTTTCTTAAAATCCTCATAAGGTTTCCTGACAAAAATTATTAGAGTGAACGGAGCGCTAATGCAATAAAATAAATCCAAATCCACAAGTGACAAGGTATAGAGCATCTAAATAAACCCACAATAATATAAATCCACTAATCTCAATCTCTTAAATTATAACAAGTCTCTCGAATTAAAATTTACAACTATCTAACTCGAATAAAAATACAAATCTCCAAAGCTCTATACATCAAAATAATACAAATCTTTCCCAAACAATCCCCGCTAAAATCAATCTCCATAGCGCCCAAAAATCCGCGCTAACTTGCCACTAAAAGAAAATATGGGGAAGTACACAATACGACAGGAATGATGCTCAACAAATACATATGCGGTGAATAAAACGTAACAACACGAGTACGAATATTCAAATGAAAATGCAAATCTCAATAGCATTTCATCATTATAATTTCTCAACAACACTTTAACTGGGTCACCAGGCCTCACCACATCCGTATATGCTTTATCAAGCCATAGCCCGGGAAATAGGAATTTTGGCGGGTGCCCAACATCCGTGCCATATTAAAATCTCATGACAATGTGATCATCAACAATATAATGATACCACATGAATCAAAATAATTTCAAGAATTATTTTCCAGATTTCAATGAATTTATCAATTCAAATATGAGTTCAATTAAACAAGAATTCAAAGAGAATGACACTCGCGAGATTTAAGGAGCATATTGTGTAAAACCCCATGCCTCAAACCATGATGAGAAACCAATGATCACATCCTCAAGATCAACACAAAAGATCTACAGAAGCTCCTCCAAGAACCTCCAAAAAAATAACCCCAAGAACACCTCTAATTTGAGCTTGGAGCTCACAAATCTCAAGGGCCAAAGTATATATAAAAAGAAGAGGAATATAAAATATATTTGCTGTCAAAATTTGTGCCAAAAGTATGTTAAAAGGGTTGCCCACGACTTCCTTTTATAATGCAAAGAAATGAAGAGTTGGAATCCAAAAGACTCCTTTAAATAAGGCAAAGAAATGAAGAGTTGGAAGTCCAAACAACTCCAAGAGTTAAAAATAATTAAAAATCATTTTAAAATCCGTTTAACTCCGTTTTCGAAACCGTTTGAAATTCTCGCCTTTAAAAATAATAACCAACATATTTGAGCAATAAAAATAATTTTATTAAAAACTTTATTTTCCTCCATTTTCCTAAATTAATTAAAATAGCCCAAAATTACGCGGGTTATTACACTTCCCCACTAACAATGGAATTTCGCCCTCGAAATTCGCCGAATGCCTAACTCTCAAAATAAGGCCACTACACTAACTCCAAAAATAAATCACGTCTCCCAAAAATAAATTCCTCACCTCTAATCTAGAAACTTATCACGAATATCACCTAAAATTTGCTATCTCCAAAAATTGCTAACCACGCAATGAACCCAAAACTCAAGCCCCGAGGGTTGCCGAATACCTAAGCTCTGATACCATTTGTAACACCCCGCCCCGGGGAGAGAGAACGGAGCGCTAATGCAATAAAATAAATCCAAATCCACAAGTGACAAGGTATAGAGCATCTAAATAAACCCACAATAATATAAATCCACTAATCTCAATCTCTTCAATTATAACAAGTCTCTCGAATTAAAATTTACAACTATCTAACTCGAATAAAAATACAAATCTCCAAAGCTCTATACATCAAAATAATACAAATATTTCCCAAACAATCCCCGTTAAAATCAATCTCCATAGTGCCCAAAAATCCGCGCTAACCTGCCACTAAAAGAAAATATGGGGAAGTACACAATACGACATGAATGATGCTCAACAAATACATATGCGGTGAATAAAACGTAACAACATGAGTACGAATATTCAAATGAAAATGCAAATCTCAATAGCATTTCATCATTATAATTTCTCAACAACACTTTAACTGGGTCACCAGGCCTCACCACATCCGTATATGCTTTATCAAGCCATAGCCCAGGAAACAGGAATTTTGGCGGGTGCCCAACATCCGTGCCATATTAAAATCTCATGACAACGTGATCATCAACAATATAATGATACCACATGAATCAAAATAATTTCAACAATTATTTTCCAGATTTCAATGAATTTATCAATCCAAATATGAGTTCAATTAAACAAGAATTCAAAGAGAATGACACTCGCGAGATTTAAGGAGCATATTATGTAAAACCCCATACCTCAAACCATGATGAGAAACCAATGATCACATCCTCAAGATCAACACAAAAGATCTACAGAAGCTCCTCCAAGAACCTCCAAAAAAATAACTCCAAGAACACCTCTAATTTAAGGTTGGAACTCACAAATCTCAAGGGCCAAAGTATATATAAAAAGAAGAGGAATATAAAATATATTTGCTATCAAAATTTGTGCCAAAAGTATGTTAAAAGGGTTGCCCACGACTTCCAATTATAATGCAAAGAAATGAAGAGTTGGAATCCAAAAGACTCCTTTAAATAAGGCAAAGAAATGAAGAGTTGGAAGTCAAAACAACTTCAAGAGTTAAAAACAATTAAAAATCATTTTAAAATCCGTTTTAACTCCGTTTTCGAAACCGTTTGAAATACTCGCCTTTAAAAATAATAACCAACATATTTGAGCAATAAAAATAATTTTATTAAAAACTTTGTTTTCCTCCATTTTCCTAAATTAATTAAAATAGCCCAAAATTACGCGGGTTATTACACCAAATTAAGCACCCTAAATAATTAAGCGAAGTGACAAAACCATTTTAAAACATTAGTTCCATATTTAATTTAAACCCAATAATAAAAACCTTCCATAATTCATAGTTTAAGAGACACACAATACTAGAATGGCAAAGATAATCCAACCAATTTAAACATTCAAATACTAATTCCAACTTTAAAACTTCAAAGGAAAACATCCTGACAATAACAAATCCCAAAGTATAAATATTGAAAGTGAACAAATCACAATTTGTGATAAAATCAACTGAATAAGGAAAAAGGGAGACACATGCCCAACTGGATAAAATAGAACTAGAAGTGGAAACAATAATGAGGTCATCTAAGCAAGAGACCTGCAACTCCCAGCTAAGCTGCAACACGTTCCTTCCAAAGGATCCTATGCATGACGCCCTTGTGGCTGGGCACCTGTAATATATACATATATATACAAGAGAGAAGAGATAAAAGGAAACGAGTCAGAGCCCGATTGTAAAACAGTTTAAAAATTAGTTTAACAAGTATTTAAAATGCTTACTGGCTAATGCAACAATCATATTAGTATGCGACACTCTCTTGAGAAATTCTCACATCTCTTCAAATGTGCACACCTACCGCGCTATTAATCCCAACAGTTTAGCTTTTCTCAAAATCCTCATAAGGTTTCCTGCCAAAAATTATTAGTGCTAAGATAATTAATCTCTGAAAGCAAAGTTTTCACATAAATCTCATTTTATTATAAAATTTCTCAGTATTTATTACCTCAAACTTTTCACACACTTATAAATTTCGGAATATTAATTCAGTACTCAACTACTTTAATCACAGTAGAAAGTTTCCCAATTTAAATTCTATATATATATATATTTATTTATCGATCACTCTCATAATATATATATATATATATATATATATATATATATATATATATATATATATATATATATATATATATATATATATATATATACTATCGGCACCCCACATAAATTTATGGTGCTGGCATACTCTGCTATCAAGTCCCCGTATCACTCGTACTAAGGGAAATACTTGTTCGGAATCACTCTCGAACTGTAATAACACAAAACACATACAAATTGAGGCGAAGCATAGTTCCAAGCCACTAAGAGGTCAGCAAATACCCTCACGTCTCTTAGGACCATCTGACTATCTATCCGATAGTCTGTACCAAGGATTCCTACGTTCTAGGGTACAAGTCAGTATCCCCCATAAAGGTCCCATCGAGATAAGACTGTTCCAGCACGGCAACCTCAGTAATAGCAAGTAGCGCGGGCATGATTTTTACACGTATATAGTATATGCACAAAAACAGTCACATATGTGTACTATAATTCCCATTTCTAATTTAGGTACACCCACGAGCCATACTTATGACATTCATTCTTAGTACACATTACTAGATTATCCCGTATAACGGTTCGTCTCTTTTATTCTTAGTTATGGGATTATTCCAAACTTAGTTCGTAACACTCGTAGAATTCTATCTTCCTAAGTAATTTTAGTAGGTACTCGTTTACTTTAGGGCGAAACTTCCTTACGAGTCTCACCCTTTAGACACACGTTCCCATTATTCCTTAAGTGTAAAACACCTCCGTTAATGTTAATTTCGTCTTACATCAAAGGTTCCATTTTTATAAAGCCCTACTGATCTTTTTTTATATCCAAAAATGTTCTAACAATAATGTCCGAGGATTACTATTCATTTAAGTTGGAATAACCTATTTAAAAATTGGAATATGAGTTTTCTAGGAGGGGTCGATCGATCCATCGATCGATCGATGCTCTGGGGTCGATCGATCGATCAAGCAGTGATGGCGAAACTGCAGAAATACCAGTTACGGGAATTTTATTCCAAAATCATCCAAATCATCATATTTGATTTCCAAACTCCCAACAAATGATACCACAAGTGTTATATCCTCAAATAATTAATATTCTACGTAAGACATGCGAGTTTTCATCAATTATAACGAATTAAAAAGGTCAAAATTCATAAAAATAACAAGAACCCTAATAATTTCTTTAACTTAGTTCCTCCCATTCTTTTCCCATATTTTCTAATCCTAACTCAATGAAATTTCGTGGTTCAACCTCTACATATGAATTAGATTTCCAGAATACATCTTTTACCTCTACAACATGCGAATTCGAGTCTCCAATATATGCTTTCTTTCACAAAAACTAGTCATAATCAACCCTAGACTAATATCATTGAAGCATTAACTGAAATAGAGTAAGATAGATACTTGCTTGGAAATACTTGGCTCAGATTTTTGGAAAAGATTGGTGTGGTTGTGATCCTCGTTGCTTGATCTACAATTTGGCGATGACGGCGGTGCAAACGATGGAGTTCTTGGCCTAGAACTCCTTGGAAAGCTTCTCCTCTTCCTCTTCAATGGCCGTCTTTAGTTTTTGGTTATTCTAACCCTAGAAAACAACTCCTACCATCTGATATAACCTTAGAAAATTCGTGGGTTTCCATTCCCAAAAATACGAAATGTCTAAAACGTCGTCTCAGGATGTTAATTAGGCCTAAAAATGCCTCGAGACCCAAACTAAACCCCCGGGTACATTATTTTGACTATTTCGACCCTTCTGGGTACATTGACGCACTCAAAATGACCATACGGGTGACTTATAATTTATTCACTTTTAATAATTCAAATTTAATCTCGACACGACACAGGCGCGTCCCGATAAATTTCCAAAGTTATCAAATCAGATTCTCGTGATAGTTCTACTAAATTTAATTACACAACTTACTTTACCCATAAAGTAACTTACAACGAAATTCCAATAATTACTAACTCTCATCACGCTAGTAATTATTTAAATGATTTCTGGATTTATATTAAATCAATATATCTAATTAAATTTAATAAATCCCCAAAATTAAAAGTTATAAGAATACGGGGTATTACATACTTCCCCCCTAATAACGAAATTTCATCCCGAAATTCAAAAAATAAGGTATACCTGACAAGAATAACTCAGGGTACTTCTCCCGCATGTCTGCCTCACGTTCCCAAGTGGATTCCTCCACATTATGATGCTCCCACTGGGCATGTACAAGTGGGACTACTTTCGATCTCAATCTCCTTTTGCTATGATCTAGAATAGCCACTGGCCTCTCCTTGTAAGAGCTATTGGGCTGTAAATAAATCTCCTCAATCGCGATGTGGGTGTGGGCCATGTCATCCCAAAGGTATTGTTTCAACGACGAGATGTGGAATACATCGTGAATGCGGTGTAAATGCTCTGGCAGTCCCAATCTGTATGCTATCGACCCAATCCTCTCGATAATGGGAAATGGTCCCACGTACCTAGGGTCCAGCTTCCCTTTCTTCCCAAACCTCATAACACCTTTCAATGGAGATACACGTAGTAATACTTGGTCCCCCACATTAAATTCTCGAAAAAACCAATTTGCATCAGGGTAGCTTTTCTCCCTGTCCTGGGCTACCCGAATGTGACTCCTGATAAGCTCAATCCTCGCGGAGGTTTCCTGAATCACCTCTGGTCCGAGCAACTTGTTGTCCCCCACCTCTAGCCAACAAGTTGGAAAATGACAAGGCCTGCCATACAATGCCTCAAATGGAGCCATGTCAATCGTGAACTGATAAGAGTTATTATAAGCAAACTCAACCAGTGGAAGATATGGCTCCCAACCTCCTCCAAAATTTAGGACACACATGAGTAACATATCTTCCAACATCTGATTGGTACGCTCTATTTTTCCATCTGTCTGTGGGTGATAAGCTGAACTCAAACTCAACTCTGTATCCATGGCATCCGAAAAACTCTCCTAGAAACGCGACACAAAAATCTTGTCTCTATCTGACACAATATCTAGGGGCACCCCATGTAGTCTAACAATCTCGGCAATGAACAACTGAGCATACTGGCCCGTGGTATAGTCTGTCCATAGTGGTAGAAAATGAGCCACCTTGGTCAACCGATCCACAATCACCCAGATGGAGTCGTGGCCCCGCTGTGTTGTAGGCAACCTAGTAATAAAGTCTGTGGAAATACTATCCCACTTCCACGTGGGTATTTCCAACGGCTGAAGCAACCCCGACGATTTCTGGTGATCTACTTTTACCATCTGGCAAGTAGAACACTGGGACATGAACTCAGCAATGTCCTTCTTCATCCCACTCCACCAGTATTGTCGCCTCATATCTTGGTACATCTTATCTCCCCCAGGATGCGCCGCAAAGCGGGACCCGTGAGACTGGGTCATCACTGCATGACGTAAGTCTGCTCCTTCTAGGACCACTAATCTCCCATTAAACCTTAAACCTCCATTAAAACCAACTGAATAGGACTCAGCACCCTCAGCTAAAAGCCGTACAATCTTCTCCTGGCAAAATGAGTCTGCTGTCTGTGCCTGTATTACCCTCATAACAATCTCAGGTGTAACTGTCAAGATAGATATGAATGAACGGGCTACTGCGTTCTGGTGACCCAACTCTTTCCACTTTGCTTTCCAAACGTCCGCTACATCGTCTATCGGTCTATGACTCAATGCATCAGAAACTAAATTGGCCTTCCCCAGATGGCACTGCATGTCGAACTGATAGTCTTTCACAAACTCTAACCACCTGCGCTGACGCATATTCAGCTCTCGCTGAGTGAACAGGCACTGTAGTGACTTATGGTCTGTGAACAAGCAGAACTTCTCCCCTAATAAATAATGTCTCCATATCCTCAATGCAAAGATGATCGCTGCTAACTCTAGGTCGTGAGTGGGGTAATTTCTCTCGTGTGGCTTAATCTTGCAGGAGGCAAAAGCTATAGCCTTCTCCTCCTGCTGAAGTACTTCCCTGAGTCCCCGTAAGGAATCATCGATGTAAACTAGATACTTCATGCCCGACTTGGGTAAAGAAAGAACTGGAGCCGAAGTTAGCTTATCTTTCATCTCATCGAAAGATAATTGACAAGCATCGTCCCAAACATATGGTACACCCTTGCGAGTTAAGTTCGTCAATGGAACCGCTATCTTGGAGAACCCTTGGATGGATCTCCTATAGTACCCGACTAACCCCAAGAAACTATGCACTTTCGTCGGTGTCGTGGGTTGTCTCCACTCTTTCACTATTGACACTCTACTCGGGTCAATCGCTATCCCTAGTTCAGAAACAACACGTCCTAAGAACTTCACTTCTCGTAACCAGAATCTGTATTTCTCGTACTTAGTACACAACTGATTCTCTCATAGAGTCTGAAAAACCTACCTCAAGTGCTCAGCATGCTCTTCCTCAGTGTGTGAATATATCAGGATGTCATCTATGAAGACGATGGAAAACATATCCAAGAACTCTCTGAACACTTAGTTCATCAAGTCCATGAATATGGCTGGAGCATTTGTGAGTCCAAATGGCATCACTCTGAACTCATATGACCCATATCTCATCAAGAAAGCAGTCTTGGAAGCATCCTGTTCCCTAATTCGTAGTTGATGGTATCCTGACCTCAAATCTATCTTCGAAAAGAAAGTTTCTCCCCTCAGCTGGTTGAATAGATCATCGATTCGAGGCAACAGATATTTACTCCGTATCATGACCTTGTTCAGCTCCCGGTAGTCCACGCATAACCTAAATGAACCATCTCTCTTCTTCACAAAAAAAAATTGGAGCACCCCAAGGTGAGGTACTCCTACGAATGAAGCCTTGACCTAACATCTTCTCAATATGATCTCGTAACTCTCTCATTTCTACCGGATCCATACGGTATGGAGCGCGTGCTATCGGTTGAGTATTCGGTAATAAGTCTATGATAAAATCTATCTCTCGACTAAGGGGTAGGCCTGGTATCTCCTGAAATACATCAGAATACTGACAAACAACTGGGATCGAGTCTAAGGGAATCACGACCTCCTTAGAGGTATCCTCTTCTATGTAATACAAATGAGCAGAAGATCCTCCCTCTGGGCGAGGCATCGCCACTAGAAACACCTCCTGCCTCGGAATGGCAAAGATAATATTCCCACCGAAACAATCTATCATGGCTCTATATGCTGCGAGATAATCCATGCCAATAATAACATCGTGCTCATGCATATCTAATAATAACATGTTTGCTGGTAAGATTAAGCTACCAATCTCTACTCCCACACCTCGACATATAAAGAAAATTAACGATCCATTTCCCAGTGGTGATTCTACGCATGTCACTGTGCTCTCTGCTGTGGCTAATAACCCTAAGGCCTTCGTAAAATGAGTATCTATAAAACAATGTGTCACCCCAGTATCAAATAAAACCCGACCTATAGTACCATGGATAGGAAACATACCCTCAATCACGGGTGGTGCCTGAGGAGCTGCTGCCTGGTGGATGTTATAGACACGTCCGTACTTTAATTTCCCCTGCTGTACTGGAGCTCCTGGAATGGATGGTAGGGCTGGTGCTGGGAGGGCAGCTGGAAAAGTGGCCTCTGTGGCTCATTACGGGCACCCTGCTGTTGTGGGGCCCTATCTTCCTCTGTACGATCATGGCACCTATGGACATTTTTACCACAACCGAAGCATCGGCCCCTGAAATTTCCTCCCCTCTGTCCCTGCTGATTACGGCCCTACTAGCCGTTACCTCCCCGCTATTGGCCCTATTGGCCCTTCTCAAAATGCTGTTGGCCGTATTGCTGACCCTGCGGTTCGCGATGTTGGCCCTCCTTAAACCCCCCAAATCTCTGCCTAGAGTCACTTGATCGAAACTGCTTGGCAGGGTCCCCCTGATGGGAACTCTGCTCATACTGACGAGTCTTCCCCTGAGATGTCGGTGCTCCATTAGTACCACTACCCCTGTCCTGCCCTGCCCTGGTGGCTGGACTCTCCTGCTCGCTTGGTTCCATGTAGATGGAAGCGGTGATCCTGGCAGTGTAATAAAGCATCATTGAGTACATCCGTGTAGGTACTCAGTGACAGATTGACTATGAGGTGTTGAAGGATCCTTCAGTCCAACCCAACCATAAATACCAGTATCTTCTTCCCCTCAGTGGGTGCCTCATCCGGCACTATAGTGAGAAGTCTAGTGAACTCCTCCTCGTACTCAGCAACAAAAGTATTCTCCTGTTTCAGATTTAATAACTTCCGCCCCATCTCAGTCTATACAGCGGATGGAAAGTATTTGCGGTTAAATCGTGCCCAAAATGATAGAATAGTGATGACGTCCCTCTCCTCCAAGGTGGTGGTGGATTCCCACCACTGCAAAGTGCCCCCACTAGCTTGAAGGAAGCCAACAATTATTTTTGCACGTCTGTGCGCTCGTACATGCGCAGATGCCTCTGAATATCCTTCTTCCATTAGCTGGATACAATGATATCCGAACTACCCACAAACTCTGGGGGATGCGCCTTCTGGAAGGCATCCCTTACTCGCTCCCATGCAAAAGGAAGCTTTGCCGGTACTGGCGCCACTGCCTGAACCTGGGGTGGAGACTGTTGCACTACTGCCAACGCGGCATTCACCGCTTGAGCAATGATAGCGGCTACCTCTGTTGCGTTCATCGTTTCCTGAACCGGAGCTACTGGCTAATCGTCCTGGGCACGTCTATCTTTGGGTGCGCGTTTCGGAGGCATCTGAAATGTAAATAAATTTATTAGTCTACATTTATTATCAAATCTCATATAGCTGAAGACATAAGCGTAAAAGCAAAAATACAACAATCCTAAAACTTAGGGCTCTATAGCAAGAACGTTAAGCTGAAAGAGAAATTAGCTTTACAGATCCTAAAGGACACTAGAACCTGATGCTCTGATACCACCTGTGACACCCCACCTGATTAAATACCAGGTGATCAGTCCTTTATTAAATTATAACCAAGGTGAACGGTTGGTTCATTCTTAACATCACTGTCGCAAAAATAACTTTTTCAAATGAAGCAACCTAAATAATTAAGCTAAGTGACAAAACCATTTTAAAACATTAGTTCCATATTTAATTTAAACCCAATAATAAAAACCTTCCATAATTCATAGTTTAAGAGACACAGAATACTAGACTGGAAAAGACAATTTAAGCAATTTGAGCACTCAAATACTAATTCCAACTTTAAAACTTCAAAGGAAAACATCCTGACAGTAAAAAATCCCAAAGTATAAATACTGAAAGTGAACAAATCACAATCTTTAATAAAACCAACTGATTAAGGAAAAAGGGCGACACATGCCCAACTGGATAAAATAGTATAGAAGTGGAATCAATAATGAGGTCGTCTAAGCAAGAGTCCTGCAACTCCCACCTAAGCTGCAACACGTTCCTTCCAAAGGATCCTATGCATGATATATATATATATATATATATATATATATATATATATATATATATATATATATACAAGAGAGAAGAGATAAAAGGAAACGGGTCAGAGCCCGATTGTAAAACAGTTTAAAAATTAGTTTAACAAGTATTTAAAATGCTTACCGGCTAATGCAACAATCATATTAGTATGCGACACTCTCTTGAGAAATTCTCACATCTCTTATAATGTGCACACATACCGCTCTATTAATCCCAACAATTTAGCTTTTCTTAAAATCGTCATAAGGTTTCATGCCGACAATTATTAGTGCTAAGATAATTAATATCTGAAAGCAAAGTTTTCACATAAATCTCATTTTATTATAAAATTTCTCAGTATTACCTCAAACTTTTCACACACTTATAAATTTCGGAGTACTAATTCATTACTCAACTACTTTAATTACAGTAGAAAGTTTCCCAATTTAAATTCTCTATATATATTTATCAATCACTCTCATAATATATATATATATATATATATATATATATATATATATATATATTATCAGCACCCCACATAAATTTATGGTGTTGGCATACTCTGCTATCAAGTCCCCGTATCACTCATACTAAGGGAAATACTAGTTCCAAATCACTCTCGAATTGTATTAAGACAAAACGCATACAAATTGAAGCGAAGCATAGGTCCAAGTCACTAAGAGGTCAGCACATACCCTCACGTCTATTAGGACCGTCTGACTATCTATCCGATAGCCTGTACCAAGGATTCATATGTTCTAGGGTATAAGTCAATATCCCCCATAAAGGTCCCATCGAGATAAGACTGTCCCGGCGCGGTAACCTCAGTGATAGCAAGTAGCACGGGCATGATTTTTACACGTATATAGTATATGCATAAACACAGTCATATATGTATAATATCATTCCCATTTCTAATTTAGGTGCACCCACGACCCATAATTATGACATTCATTCTTAGTGCACATTACTAGATTATCCCGTATAACGGTTCGTTTCTTTTATTATTAGTTATGGGATTATTCCAAACTTAGTTCGTAACACTCGTAGAATTCTATCTTCCTAAGTAATTTCACTAGGCACACTTTTACTTTACGACGAAACTTCCTTACGAGTCTCACCCTTTAGACACACGTTCCCATTATTCCTTAAGTGTAAAACACCTCCGTTAATGTTAATTTCGTCTTACATTAAAGGTTCTATTTTTATAAAGCCCTACTGATCTTTTTTTATATCCTAAAAAGTTCTAACAATAATGTCCAAGGATTACTATTCATTTAAGTTGGAATAACCTATTTCAAAAGGGGAATATGAGCTTTCTAGGAGGGGTCGATCGATCTATGGCAGGGGCTCGATCGATCGATCGATCAATGCTCTTGGGTCGATCGATCGATCAAAGCAGTGATGGAAAAACTACAGAAATACTAGTTACGATAATTCTATTCCAAAATCATCCAAATCATCATATTTGATTTCCAAACTCCCAACAAATGATACCACAAGTGTTATATCCTCAAATAATTAATATTCTACGTAAGACATGCGAGTTTTCATCAATTATAACGAATTAAAAGGGTCAAAATCCATAAAAATAACAAGAACCCTAATAATTTCTTTAACTTAGTTCTTCCCATTCTTTTCCCAGATTTACTACTCCTTACTCAATGAAATTTTGTTGTTCAACTTCTACATATGAATTAGATTTCAAGAATACATATTTTACCTCTATAACATGCGAATTCGAGTCTCCAATATGCTTTATTTCACAAAAACTAGTCCTAATCAACCCTAGACTAATATCATTGAAGCATTAACTAAAATAGAGCAAGATAGATACTTGCCTAGAAATACTTGGCTCAGATTTGTGGAAACGATTGGTGTGGTTGTGATCCTCGTTGCGTGATCTACAATTTAGCAGCGACGGCGGTGCAAAAGGTGGAGTTCTTGGCCTAGAACTCCTTGGAAAGCTTCTCCTCTTCCCTCCAATGGCCGTCTTTGGTTTTTGGTTATTCTAACCCTAGAAGACAATTCCTACCATATGATATAACCTTATAAAATTCGTGGGTTTCCATGCCCAAAAATACGAAATATCTAAAACGCCCTCCCAGGATGTTAATTAGGCCTAAAAATGCCCCGAGATCCAAATTAAACCCCCGGGTACATTATTTTGACTATTTCGACCCTTTCGGGCACATTGAAGCACTCAAAATGACCATACGGGTGACTTATAACTTATTCACTTTTAATAATTTGAATTTAATCCCGACACGACACAGGCGCGTCCCGATAAATTTATAAAATTATCAAATCAGATTCTCGTGATTGTTCTACTAAATTTAATTACACAACTTACTTTACCCATAAAGTAAATTATAACAAAATTCCAATAATTACTATCTCTCATCACGCTAGTAGTTATTTAAATGATTTTCGGATTAATATTAAATTAATATCTCTAATTAAATTTAATAAATCCCCAAAATTAAAAGTCATAAAAATACGGGGTATTACACATAGGTGATGCTAGAAATTATTTGGACATGATCGTAAAGTGAGTGGAGACTTGGAGTCGATCATGTGATGTAATGGTTAGCGATATGATGAACGTTAGAGCATGTCGCATGTCAAGTATTTGGTGACAAGCACCATATGGAGGCACTTAGGGTGACCTTAATATTGAAAATGTCGATGATTTTATCTTAGAGGATTTCCATGGTTTAGAATGAAAGTTGGTGTACCCCGTAATCTTAAGGATTAACGGATCAAGAATCTCGGGGACAAAATTCCCCAAGGAGGGAAGTTTGTAATACCCTGTCCTAATAACTCATTTAAATGTTGTATAAATTGTAATGGAGTGAGGATTAAGGAGAATTATTAAAAAAGTGTGGGTCAAAATTGAAAGAAATAAAATACTATGAAAAAAGGGTCTTTCAAACAACATAAGGGGGTCGTTAGAAGCGAGAATCAATGTCAAGTGAAGAAGGGTTCAAACAACCTTCGAACGAGAGTTCACTACATTACAATCCCAGGTCATGTAATGGTTGTGTGAAGCTAATCATCAAACGAGATGGTGATGTCGTTCGAACGAGGCTCATGTCATTCGAATGACGTGCCTAAAAAATATTTAGATCAAATTTTCCTGATGCGTTGTCACAATTTTGGCCCTTTATTTGGTGTGCTATGGAGATCAAAATGGGAAAAACGTGAATTTTATTATTTTGGGGGCTTTATCGGTGTGGGTTTGGCTCATTTGGGAATGGGGAAGTTGGAAGAAGATGAGAGAGTGAAATATGGTGGTCTTCCACCATGGATGAACCTCTTCTCACCTCAAACCACCATTACACCACCATAAACCATCACATTCCCAGTGTATTACACCTTAACCAAGTCTACTACGCCCATTCCCACCATTGTTGAAGTGGAAGCTATGAATTTTGGAGAAGTCTCAAGGGATTTTTGGAGAAGATGTTGGAAGCTTTCAAGGAGTTATTAGATTCGAAGATAAAATGGAGACAATATGGATCATTTTGGAGGATGCTTTTAGTAACCCCTTAAGGCCACATTTGGAAGTGGTGGTTGCTCCTCCTACTTCATCCTTTCTACCACCATTTGGAGTATTTGAGGTGGGAAAATCTATCCTTAGTACCTAAGATTCTATTGGCATTTTTAGTAGCGTTGTGGTAAGATTACATAAGTAGGATGGACATGAATAAATTATGGTTTACAGTATGATAATATTAAAAAAATCTATGGAATAAAATTATTGGTAAAATGTTATTTAGTTGGAATCATAGAATGAATAAATATTTCATTGTCGTGAAATATTAAAAGTTGGTATTTTATGAAAATGGTGTATTTTCTAGAAAGATTGATATTAAACATTTTATGAAATAAAATTCTTGAAAATAATGATTGATTTTGCTAAACATTAGTGAAATAATGTTTCAAAGTTTCTTGTAAAAATGTAAAGTTTATCAAAATGGACATTTGTTGAGTTTTGAAGAAATAAAATGTCTTTTATACCTTGAAAGTATATTTTTGCAAGTATGATGAATTTCTAAAGGGAAATGTATGTTTGACCCATTTATAGGATTTTTGGATTTAAAGTCCATCTTCTAATGCATATAAACTTGTAGCATTTTGACAATAGATATATAAACAAGTTTCAAGAAGCTTTTGTTCGGTTTAAACTTGGAATAAGAAAAGTAGAAATTCCTGTCTTCAAAGTGTGTGAAAAAAGTGTTAAAAGTTTGATAAGTAGAAAGTTGAAAGACTAAATGCATTGACAAAAGGTTAATGGTCTTTTCTTATGAAAGTAGTCTTTAAGTGTAATTAGATTTCTTGAATAAAGTAAGCAACGAAATGTCTAATTTGGAAAGTTTGTCAATAAAGGTGTTTAAAAGTTTTAATAGTTAAACATTGGAAAGTTGGTGTGTATAATATAATAATGTGGTCAAAGTTTAAAACTTATGAATTTGGAAAGGAAATAATGAAATAAAGATGTTTTCGATTATGAATAATACTATGTGTAAACCGACGCGATGCGCGGGTCAGGCTATTGGTGACAGTATATCTAACGTTTCATTTAAAAAAATTGTTAACGACAATTGACTTGTTATGTAGAGTATATGTTGCTTAGGATATGGAATGATATTATCGGTGTTGCATGATTCACAGAAGAAGGAAGTGCAATTATGTGTAAGCTTCTTGATGCAATGGTTGCACGATGGATAATTCCACCCAAAATGTTGATCAACACCAGTGATTGTTGACTTGCAGATTACATATAGAACCTACAAAATACATCATATTAAAAGATAATGAAGGCGACATATTAATTATATATTTCAAGCAGATTAAATAAGGAAAATATTGATTTATAGTAATATAAGCAAAATATTCACACCTGGTAATATATATATATATAAATATATATATACGCCTAATAGTCCAAAAACTATCACTCGGGTTTAAAAAAAAGTAATTTCGGGACTAAATTGATGCGATTTTTAGTTTAGAGGCTATTTTAAAACCTGATTCATAATTTAGGGACTATTAGTGTATTTTCTCAATTTTTTTTACAACAAAAATGTGTAAACAATTTAAAAAATTTGGACAAAATTTATTTTTTATATAGGAATATCCCCCCTGTTTAGGAATAAGAAAATAATCTAACAATAGTAATAGTCCATATCTAGGATCTCATATAAACATCATCAATTTAACTCAAATTATCGAAATACTAACATATGTAGAGTGTAACTTCCTTTTGCTATTGTAACTTTGAATACAACTATTTAGATCAGAATAAATTATTATATGTACACATTGTGGGACTGAGATAGATACCTTTTGTGGTTATGTAATATTTTGGTGGGTTGGTATGACTTTTAACTCCTCAAACTGCTCAAAATATTGTGTGAGAAATGCTAAGCTAAAGGACAAACATCTCTTAAAATGAATACTAAATAAATGTATAATAAATCATAAGAAATAAATACTCATCATGTATATTTCTCATCCTCACTACATAGTTATTCTCAGCAAGTAAATCATCACCTTTAATTACCCCATGATCTACCTTGACCCTGCTACCTTAATGAGTTCATGAATTGACATCAATGACTTGAACATCCAATAACAAAGTAGTCAAACACTACACTAACATACTAATAAATTGGATGGAAATCTACAAAATGTGGGTGGGAAATGATGTATCTAAATATCAAATTGCGAAACAAAAAACAACCCAATTGAAAACTGCATAATTGGACTTTGTTCATTACAAAAGGTTTCACACGTATTTATATACACCATTCATGGTTCAACATATAACATTTTGGAGGGATTGCATCTATCTACAGATTGACAGTGGGAGGGTTATGAAAATATCTGGAGACAGAAAAAACCCAGTTTAGGAGTATAATTTTGGACATTCCTGAACATCGCTGCATTCGGCGAACCCTTGTGGCGTCGCATGTACTGTATGTGTTGGGGCCTGTTGCCACCCATCCTCTCATAGCCACGTCCTCTCGATCTGATAGATGGGACCCTTGCAATAGATTCATTCACAGTTTCAGGGTAAAGGCTTTCCAAAACTAAGATCTAATTTTGCCAAATGGTAACGACTCAGGATTTCTCAAACTTGTCTAAGAGCGTCGTGATTTTTATAGCAGCTAAAACACTTCACATATTGCAATTACTTCTCAAATACTTTAGAGAGTTAATTTATGGGATCCTTAGACATATGCTGAAGATGATCATACTTGTGTTCAAGAATTAAGGCAACCTCACAATTCATCACACCTGGCCTTCAAAAACTGATCTCCAATTTTTAGCTAGACAAATGAAAACAACAAAACTTATATTTTCTGTATGCACTCACCAGGATGTTCTTGCTCCAATATATGTGGATTTTTTGCTTGGAAATTCAGTCCCAAATAGGTATGTTGTCCGTCACTAGCTCTCACAATGTGCGAGGTGTTCACTAATGCCTTGCTACATCAATCACTGCCCGTAAATCTTCAACAGAAACTATGGTTTTTTTCCCTGAAGGATCCTGTTGATTTGTTGTTCGCTGTTAGCAAGTCCCATTTGGCAGCCAAAGAATTATAGTTCACTCCAGCCATCATTTTCATACTTGTGCAGAGGCTATTTGTGCAGAGCCCAGTGAATGGTAGTTCACTCCGCCAGCAAATGTACAGAGGGCATCATTTACACACTTGTGAAGATCTCAATAGGCTTCTAGGGAATGGTAGTTCATGCCAGCCACCATTTTCATGTTCATACTATTAGCGAGTCCCATTGGTTGTTTGTTGTTAGTGAGTCCCATTTCAATGGAATTATATCATCCCCCAACCATCATTTTCATCAATTCACTACTATTTACATGCTTTTGCAGTATAGTTACAACTTGATTCAAAAAGTTGAAGACAAAATATTCAATACATAGTGAAATGATAGAATAGTAACAACCAAAAACCAAAAGGTATTAAACTTGGGTAAAAATCAAAGTAGTAAGTTTCATGAATTCATTTTATATAACACTTAATAGGGTAAATTTAGAGATACATATAGTTTGAATGGAACTTTCATAAACTTTTTTAAAATTGAATTATTCTCAACCCCAAGCACATGATAAATGGTATGGTTGCAAAAATATGAGAAATTCAAAAACTTACCAAGCTTTCAAGCATGTCTCGATCTCCTATGTAACTAAAAAATCGATTGACTCTTTCACTTGGTCGTCTTCTTACCATCAAGGCTACACCATCACAATGAATTTCCTTACATAAAAAAATAACTATTAGTGTGAAAAATTAGTTTGCAAAATCTTCAAAAATATTTAAATCTTGTACAAAAATCATTAATTATTACCTTTACTGCTTGAAATCCACTAAACAAATAATTCTTTAATCATGTTGAAGGCACAAAACTTCAACGCTTTTTTTCTTTGGCCCATTTTATAAAATGAATAATGAACTTTTCTTAATCAAGTATATAAATGTATTGATTTGAACAATGAAGATGATTGAAGAACTGGAAATTATGAATTTTGCAAAACATAAAGTTTGGTTTAAGTTGGAAAATAAACTTTTCTGCAGTCTTGGGACAATTTGCGGAACAAAAATGAGATATGTTGGATATGCAAAAATATTGAAATTAGAATAGATTAGAAATTAATAAAATGCCACATGGTTGTGTAGTTGAATTTACGTAGGTTCATAGTCGGAATACCAAATGCTCTTTACAATCCATAGTCGACAATATTTAGTGCATTGGTATCAACGGTCCTGCTGAAAAATTATGATCATGGACATTCAATGTTATAAAGAAAGAAAAAATAAAGATATATGGAAGTAGTCAGTAACAATAAATATAAATCAAGGAGATGAAGAAATTTGGAAATGAGTATTGAACATGAGTAATGAACACGGATAGACATCATATTTGGACATGAGTACTGAACAACGGCAATCCCCACACAAAATTTTGTAACTACTGGGACTGCTGCTATATGTTGAATTTTTGGAGATCATAGTGGTCAGATGTTTGGTGATTATTGTAAAAAGTGGAAATCAGATAATCAGATTATTCAACTTGATTAGACTCAAAGTTGGAAACAATTATGCATTGAATATGACTCAATATGGTAATGATATAATACAGATTGAATAAGAACAAAAAGGATTTGAAATATATAAGTATCGATATATGTTGATGCAAGATGATTAAAAAGAAATTCAGAATCAACATAATAAATTAGTGGAGAGCATCAAATAAATAAATAAATAAATAAATATATTAAACACTGATACGTGAGATGTGAAGATAAGCAATCTGAAAATAAATAAATAAATTGTACAGAGAATATAAAGCAAAAGGAAATTAAGTTAAAAGAGCAGAAGTAAATTCTAGTGGGTAGCAGTTTGAGTGAATGATATCAGCTGTAGTTGTGTGGGTATTAGTAAAAACGCAGCCACGCTTGCATACATTATAGTATTAGTGCATAGAGGAAAATTGATGACAGTTTTGTACGTATAACATGTAATGACGGGGAGTCTCATGTAATAGATATGTGTTGAATGTGGGAATTCAAAAACCGATTGATAGCGGAATGTATGATTGTCGAGTCCTCAATAAGATCGGAAGAAATCATAAATGATATGATAATTTATTACACACCGTTGATGTATTTAAATGAAAAGAGTGTAAGTAAAGTATAAACGTAAGATAAATGACACCAAGTCAAATAAGTAGTAAGTGTATATGTGCGGAGGGCGAATTGAAGAAACGTCTCCTAAAACAGAGAATTAATTGATTAAGTATTTATGTAAAAGAATAAACGTGTCTTAAAACAGAAATATAATACTTATGGGACATTATAAAACAAAGATCAAATGAAAGAACATGCCTATTAGTCAATGTTTTTCTTATATGGTAATACTACCTAGCTTGAGGTTGAGTAGAACACAACAAATACACCATCTTTTAGCTTGGAGTTTGTACTATACATTGCTTCTTAATCAACTCATGCTCTTCCTTTGAAGATGAACTGTGTTTGAACTTAAAGTACTATTTTTACCTCATCTTCATCAAACGTTTATGTTTGATTTCATGTCAAAGACTTGTATTATTCATCTCAAATGAATATTTTCCATACCGGCCGGAGAATCTGGTAATGCATAAAATAAAATATTATAATGAAATATGTCATTGTACTTAATACACAGAACAGGGCATCAGAATGGGATCAACATGTATATAACCTATGAATGAGCCACTGTGTAAGTTTTAATTAATAATGTCGACCAAGAAACGTACCTCAATGTCAAATGTGTTAGGCATTATGAAAATGGTATTTATTTTCCTAATAAATAATGTAGACAAAGAAACAAAGGCAATGTTAGGGTAAAATCTGAATAACTCCATACCTCAAACCAATAATTTTATCATAGTAGGTACGGCCCACCGACATCTTATCATCCATTTGAAATGCCTGTGAGGGTATCTATTAATCAGTAGCATCTGATGTTTATCTTTAATCCGCATCATGTTGTGGGAGAGCATTGACGCTTCATAACTGCCATATTTGCGAGCACTACCATCGGTTGAATGAGAATGTGGATAGATGTACTAATAATATTTATCATATCCCCATCCTAAAACTCAGTCAAAAGTAAGTCTAAGTATATATTCAGAACATCATAGAAATAAAGATGGCTTCCATACGACATGAAACTCACATAATCCTTAATAAATGAAAGCATAAGAGATAACAATCAAGAATTGTGGAAATAAATGATACTATATCGAGAAATGCGGGTATGCTATTAAATGTTTGTATATGAAATGCAAGAACAATCATGGAATACTATAAATCCACCACCTTTCATCAAAACAAATTGTCTATTATAAATAATATAACAATTTGAGCCAAAAATGACTGGTGACACTCAAGAAAAAATCGTCATGGAGGCCGTGTGATGAGGGGTGAAATAGATATTGAATGCGTGAGAAAAGAAGCAAAATAAAACAATGATAGTAGATTTAAACAAAGTGTAATAGTGTACGAATGTAGAGTAACAGTGATAGTTGAAATGCATTTAGCAATTTTAAGGAACATTGTTAATGTTTGACATAAAGAAATGAAATAAAGTCGAAATTAAAAATAGTAGAAGTATTAAAATGGTGATGAAGCTTCCATTCATGTAGTTGAAGATACATATGTCTCTTTTTCCTTTCATCAATGTTCCTACAACGATGGGGAAGTATATGTTAGAAAAATATGATAAAGATAAAAGGGAAATAAGAAAAGAAATTGAATGGATATAAAATAGAAAATACCTTCCCGAATGCTTCCTTTTGGAGAAATTCTTGCATTTGACGTCTGTGGAAGGAAGTGTTTTGTGTGATGTTGCAGATATTGGAGAAGAATGATGAATTACATCATTGATGTATTCATTGTCTGTGATAATGATTGGGTCCTGATTGGGATTAACAGAAATAGATTCCTATTATGTAAATTAGATTGGATTAGAGTTATGGAAATAAATAAAGTAAATAAATTCTAAATAGTATGTGTAGAATACCTGATGAAATGAGTTGGTAGTATTTGAATTATCTTCAATTAAGGAATCGTCGAAAATGGTGGCCACAGTGTAGTTTTCATAACCACGGACTAAGTTGTAGTTATTTAGCTTAAGGCAAAATTTGTGTGAGGTATCGATGATCCTTGTGATTGGAAGTGGTAGTGGATCTTTGGTTACCTATATAAAATAGTGGATATATTATTGGTGGATAAAAAAAATGTAAAATGAATTTTGGGATATAATACTATCAACGTTAATGAAAAACATACGTTAATGTCATGGTTGACATGTGCAAGCTCAGAACATGGGGCTTTGATCAAATATTCAGCCTCTTTGTTGAAGAGTACAAAAGTCGTGCTAGCTGTTTTGTCCTTAACGCTAATTTGCACTTTATACCTATTTACGGAGGAATGTAATTTGTTTTCAAAGGGTAGATTGAATAGGAAGAAAAAAATAAATTGTAAGAATAGATTACCTAGGATAAGTAATGATGTTGTCTGTGTTGCATGATTCACATAAGAAAGAAGGAATGATATATTTTAGTTTCTCGTTACAGATGTTGGATGCTGCATAATACCAGGCCGAAGCGTCTTCAACACCTGTGATTCTTTCTTGGAAAATGACATATAGAACCTGCAATGTTAATATTATTATGAGATCATGAAGAAGAGAGTGGAAAAATATAAATATAATGGGAATCCTCATTTGGAGAGTTTGAACGAAGAGCCAAGATATCTTCAATGGATATAAAATCTTCTTTAGTATAAACACTTGAATTGTTGAACCTTGTGGGATTAGTTGATATGTAGAACGAGGGGTGCTCATCATGAAGTCTGTGTCAAAAATAGATAAGTAATGATAAAGGTACGCGAAACGATGTGATGACATAAAAAAGTATAAAAACAAATCTAAAAGCCGTCTTTAAGAGAATATAAAGATGTTTAGATATTGTATTGAATAACTTTAATTATATTTGAAACATCTCAATCCCACAAAAAGAAAAAGAGGTAAGAGTGAGAGATTGTGGATGCCTTATATGATGGTGGTTTATATATTTAAAAGTGAATAAAATAGATGGGCCGATGATATTCCTAATACGGGACTGAACACGACACAATACAAATGATCTATCATATATTGAAAAGTAATATACGGCACCAAAGATATTATTTGGAAATTAACCATACCAAACATAATTGTTAACATGTAAGTTAAAAAGTCTACCTTACGAAATAAAAATCAAACAAAATTTAATGCAATCCCATGTGTTCCATAATAAGGCGCGTAATCATGAAATACCGTATGCAATAACATAATAATTCCTCAATTTCCAATGGCTTTATATATCAATAAATGTTAAAGATCAGACTCCAAGAATATATATATATATATATATATATATATATATATATATATACGTGTGTGTGTGTGTGTGTGTGTGTGTGTGTGATGCATATCAGTCTTTAGAGGATGGCGTAATGTAATAAACTCAAAATCCCTCAGTTTCCATTGGAATTAGATCTCTATAAATGTATTCTCCCTTTGTTTTTTTTATATATCTTTGATGCTTTATTTAATTAAATAAAATGTTGAATAATGATATGGGTACCAAAACTTCTCCCAAAAGTGACATGATTCTGCATATTTTGTACATAAGAATCGTGTACATTAAATTGTGTGATTTTCATTTACAGGGGCTGTTGAAAGGACAATAATATGATTTGCATGTTAGATTCTACATATTTTGTACATAAGAAGGGCTTTCATTTCGTAAGAATTAGATTGAGGATGTCGGTTGTGTGTAAGAGGGATAGGGAAAGTGGTTATGATTGCAGTGGTCGATTAGAACAAACGTAGTCAAAAACTGCATAAAAAATATTTATTTATTGTATAAGATTCACCTAAATTTATGTCATATTTAAGGCGAATAAAATTAGCAATACAATCAGATATCAATTTATGATTTTTTGAAGCTGAAAAGCACACTGTTATCCTTAATAAGTGAAAATTGTTATTAGTATGATTTAAAACAATGAATCGCGTTCCCAAACATGCAAGTTTAGACTATCAAACAAATCTCCCGATTCACACAAATTATGACTAACTCAAGTTTCTGTTTGAGATCTGATAGTTGTAATTGGAAAATCATAGGTGTACATTGTATCTTGGCATTTGATTTTGCTGTTGTTCTCACTTATGCCTTGCAATCGGGTATGGATGATTGTGTCCCATGATGGTCATGGCATTGCAATCAGCTATGGGATATTTTGATGTCCTATTTACCTTTTTGTGTTCTCTTTGAAATGTTATAATTTATTTGAAGATATGGATTTGATTGAAATTAGTGAAGGAAGAATTAACACTTTGTCCAATCAAATAAATTTATTTCCTTCATTAGCGAAGGAATAATTAACATTTTCTCTAATCAAATAAATATATTTCCTTTATTGTTACAAATGATTTCATCATTAAGTTTTTTGTTTGCATAATTAAGTTGCAAGTTTTTCACAATTTTGTTTGTATTAATTCATAGATTTCATATTATTTGCAAGTTTTGTAAATTCATTCCATGGTTTCTGATCAGTTCAAACTGTTTTAACGAAGACGTGGTTGATTTTATAAGAAATAGATGAGAGAAGTCACTATTTCTTATCATGATGAATAGCAATAGCTTCTCTCTAACCTCTGTTATGATGTTCCGAAGATGTTTATGTCATTCATATCGGGAGTATGTATCAAATATTCCAAAATAACCCAACAACAAAGTAGTGAGATCTAGCTGTGTGTTACCAAACTACATGGAACACCAGTTTGATATCAACAAAAGGATGGGAGGGATTCTCATTAACTGGCCAATTGAGGTGCACTATAAATTAGAACTGGAGGAGGAGACCTTACACCTAACTGTTTATCTCATTGACAAATTCTTTGCAGTCCAATCAGTTGTGAGATGGAAACTCCAGCTTATAGGAAATAATGGTCAACACCTTGTAGTTTAATCTCTCATTCCCCACACAGCATATGTGTTTATAAGTCTCTTTCTCAAAGCCATGTGACAAACCTTTTAGTACATAACGTTTGATATCAACCAAATGATGAGAGGGATTCTCATTAACTGGACAATTGAGGTGCATTACAGATTAGAACTGAAGGAGGAGACCTTACACCTAAGTATTAATCTCATTGATATATTCTTATCAGTCCAATAAGTTGTGACATAGAAACTCCAGCTTGTAGGAAATAATGGTCAATACCTTATAGTTTAATCTCTTAGTCCCCACATCATATGTGTTTATGAGCCTCTTTCTTAAAGCGATGTGATAAACATTTTAGTACAGAGCTTCGAAGAGTTGGAATTTGAATTTCGGTTATTGGTGCATTCGAATATATCTCATACACATGAACTGTTTAATTGAATAAAGGATATGTAATGTGACAAAGATTTTAGTACAGAGCTTCGCAGAGTTGGAACTTCAATTTCGGTAATTGGTGCATTCGAATATATCTCATACACATTAACTCTTTAACAGAAGAAATGATATGTATAGTCCAATGCAATGGATATGTTCATCCAAACTTTGAGGTGTGACATAACATTTGAACTTTTATTACTAGATTATTATTAATCGAGGTGATTAATTTAAGTCATTGACCCAGTTTTCAAAAATACACATGCTCAATTTCAATATGATTAGATTTATTCAGAATAACTTATCGATCGGATCAATGTTTGGATGAGTCAGAGAAGATTCAGATCAAATTTTGAACATATCCGTAAGATCATCATCTGAATTATTGTCTCACGTATTCATACTTCTCAAATGCAAAACCAATTCAAACAATGAAAAAAATTCTACATTTAAATATATATGAGAAGTGGTATACTTACTTTATCAAATCCAACAACACAGTTCTCCTTACCAAAAGGTAACAAAATTTGCAATCTCACCTATATAAATGCAAATTTTTTACCTACATTAGACCATTGAATGTACAAATTTTATACCGCTAAATTTTCAACTCATACTAATCTTTTATGTGGGTGCACATAATGATTGAAAATATTACAAAACTAAATAAAAATTTCTTCCTTTAAATAACAAAATTGCCAACTAATTAGAAATTGGGAACTAAAATATTACAGGAGATTTGAATTGGCAATGACTTGTGGGCGGAAATTTGTGCTTACAAATAAGGCATCCAATTCTTTCTCTTTTACTCATTTTATCAAACATCTATTGGGCATTTTTTTAATATGCCATACTCTTATGCCTTTAAATATAAAGTACATTCAATTCTCTCTCTTTCACTCATTTTATCAAACATCTATTGGCCAATTTTTAAATATGCCATACTCTTATGCCTTATCATATACACAACAAAGTATAACCACTCAAAGTTAAAACATTGAAATAGATATTAGAGATTTTAGACTTACTTGATGAGATGCAAGAATGTAGGTTTCCTTAACAAAATGTAAGAAACTCTCCAACTGATGATTCAGACTTTGATCACTTTGCCATTCAGTTATGTGGGATTTAATAAATTTCTCATATGACTTTACATATTCCATTATTAATTTCGCAGCTATAACCTATCAACTGTTACACAGAGCTGTAGCTTGTAAGGAGGAGTTAGCTTACAATGCTAATCGACATTTACAGCTGAATATTGGTGTCGGATTATGCAGCTGTAACCTCTTAACTGCTACACAGAGATGTAGATTGTAAGGAGGAGTTATTTTAGAATTCTAAGAGACATTTACAGATGAATATTGGTGGATATAGGAAATATTTGGGTTTATGCTTACTCGGATGGAAGACGAAGTATGACATCTGACGTGTGAGATGTTTACAAATGTGTATAGTCTGCAAACGTAGATAGCCTATTTGTTGAGGAAACATAAATGCCTTGTATTGCATTTTATAGTAATATAGAGATTACTCCGCAATTAAAAATGCGTTGAGGTGTTAAAAACACTTAAGAAGTTAGTATGGGTAACTTAATAATGTTTTGGAAAAATTGATACTTGTGGAAATAAAGTAAAAGATGAGTTTGGAAATAAATGGGTAAAATGGTAATTTTAATTCAAGCGGAAGATTTTTATGAAATAAAAATGTTAGAAAAGGTGTTACACAAATTGGTCATAAATGAATTTGATTTTGGAATAAAATGAAAGTTAAACTATAAAGGACATGAAATGATAAAGTCCAAGTGTAACACGAGTTGGGGTGTAACCTTGGGTTCGTCTTCGGCTGGGTAAAAAAGGAAAGAAGGAATAATGTGGATATTTTAAAAATGTTAAAAAATATGTAAATGAACTCGAATGACACTAGAATAATTAAGGAGGGCCCAAAGTCCTAGGGTGAAAGACCCAAAATAACTAGCTATGGCATATGGTGCGCATAGCCGGTAGTGTGGATCCATTAAAGTATGTGGTTATTGGAAGATTTCGAGAAAAGATGAAGGAATAAGGAACATGTCAAGAAATGTCTTGTGTGATGAAAATGGGTTAAGATAACCTAACTTGAATGAATTAATAAATGTTCCGGTAAAGGTGAAATGGATAAGTAAATGTATAAATCGATTAATGTCCATAAGGTAAAGTAAGTGGGTAAATGGGTGGTTAAGCAACCTAAGTAGTTAATTCCACAATTGGCACAAGGGTGTGTTGTGAAAGGTTTTCAAAGGCTAAATGAATATTTTCTGACACGATGTGCGCGTGTGTTGAAAGGGTGATTTTCAATGAAAATACTAATGTGGATTGGTTAAAATGAAAAGGGTAATTTCGGTAAAGAAATGAATTTCGATCAAACCAAGTGTAGTTGTTTTATTTATTTGACCGTGTGTGAGTGAGAAATGTGAAAATGAGAAGAAGGAAGTCTTTTACAAGATTAAGGTGAATTAATTTGGATAAATATGGTTTTCGGAATTAAAATTGTTTCATCCATTAAGTATATGTACATGCATATTTATATATGTATCCAAGGTAGTTTCATGTGTACGTAGTTATGACGTGTTAGAGTCTTCTTTCTGCCATTCAGTTCTATACTGCATTTGTATATTTCCCAGCGAGCATTAGCTCACTCACTCACTTTGTTACGAAAGATAGGGTGCACTTTTGTATTTTGAGAGAGTTATACAAGTAAGGACTCTATTTTGTATTATGTTAGTAGCTCTGTATTCTTGGACTCTGGGTTGCCCCCCCATGGGTCCCTCACGTAGTTAAATTTGAAATTGGAATCGCATGCTAAACAAATGAAACGTTAATGAAAATAAAACTGGATTACCAACATTATATATGTTGTTTTATTGCGCTTCACACCTAACGGTCGGGTTGGACCGGGTTTACTACAGGTAACTCATAAATCCGAACCGCGGCGTTACGCCTCAAAGAAATAGCTAAAAGATGACTAGTGCATGCAAAACCAAGTGAGATATGGGCTCGAAGACTATGCTTCAGAGTGAAAATGTGTTAGGCGCCAACTTCTCCCTTTCAGTCTTTCATGGAATTCATAAAATGTTATCCTTCTCCCAAGTGCATGAATATGTGTATATGTGATGAATGTGTTGTGTGTGCGTAGTGAACAATGGAAATATGTACATGGATGTGCAAGTGCATGTGTGTGGGGTGAAATCATCATATCCATATTATGGTAAAGATGGGTATGAATCCTCCTAAGGAGATAATATACGAGCGAAGTCCCGAAAGTGTAATAGCACTATGGAAAGAGTGATTATGATAAACAGGATCGCTAGAATTGAATAAACTAACTAAACATAAATAATATGATAAAATAAATGTATAAAATGACTATAAATGTGTGGGATGCCCCAAAATAATAATCTCACTATGGGAAAGTGAGTAAGTGTATATAGGACCACTAAAAGGATAATAAATGCAAGATAAATAACCAAATGAGTAAAATATACTAACTACACGAGTGGGATGGTAAAATACATAAATAAAATAAGTAAAAATGGAGTTGAATCCCTAAATACTTTGGGATGCCGACGTAGCTAAAAATGGAATCAAAGTCCATGTAGTTCGTATGATGGACAAGATTGAGGTTTAATCCATAATCCAAATGTAGGGTGTCTCTTTTTATATGTGAAAAGGATATGAAATGTTGTGGAAGTTTAGAAATGTGTGAAAACACTCTAAATTGAGAATTATCATTTCAACACCATTTTGGGGAGTTTTGATTTAAAAAAATAGTTTAATGATATTTATGATAGTGAAAAGGTATGATTAGAGATGGGAATTGAATATAAAAACTATAAATGGAAAAATAAAACAAAATATGTAAAATGGCCTTTATAATGATAACAAAATGTAAAAAGATTTGCACCATCAAGCACTTTCAAAATTTGTTTTGAACTCTTTGTTGCCGATATTTAGTGTATAGATAATGGTAGTAAAGTGGTGGTTGAAGGTGAGGTAGGGTAATGTAAGGTAATGTATGAGATAATGTGGGAAAAATGACTTACACTAAATTCAAAATAACGGTTGCAATGAAATTGAGTTCCTCTATAAATGAGACAATGGGTTCCGTATATAGGAAACTCTAAAAAGAGAAAAAGATAGGTTTGTCCCCATGGACTAGTTTGTAACCATGGCCCTTAGACTAACTAGCGACACTTGGTCCAGATTTGAATGTTAAGAAACCTAACTAGTTGTAGGCAAGTGAGGTGTTCTGCCTATAATCAAGTCTTAGCATAATTGTTTTTTTAGCCATAACCTTTGAACCATTAGTTCGATTAACTCATGGACAAGACCATTAAAAAGAGGACTCGGAGCTCTATGATTTTGTGATGAAATAACTCTTAGGTTAAAGAGTTAACCAAATATAAACGCATTGGAGGAGAGATATATTATTCTTTAGTTAGGGTTTGAAGGAGGACTAGTGGTTTGAGATTGAATGTACTTTTTTTAGACCCTATAAAAGAGTTTAAGGATGTCGGGATCGATATAACATGAGGTTGTGTTTAGTACTTTTTGTCACAATGGATCAAAATCATTATATTTTCTCTATGAATCATCCTCCTTATTTTAATGGCTCAAATTATGGCCATTGGAAAGTTAAAATGCATGTTCATTTGATGCCTACGCTTAAGAGTATATGGATGTTTGTAGAAAATACGGGGATTAGTGACATGGTTGAAGAACATGGTTCCATGATTAAGAAACCAAGAGTTTTTTTATCAGATGTCAGTCCTAGTGCTTAAAATTATAAGACGACTGCGTTGAACGCTACATTTACATCAATTAGCTCACAATACTATAACCGAATACTTAATTATGAGACGGTGAAGGAAACTTGGATTATTTTGAGAGCTACTAATGAGGGAACTTCAAGTGTTAGGAGAGAAAAGTTTCAAACCATTACGATTATATTTGAAACCATGAGAATAAACAAAGAGGAGAGCTCCAATGATTATTACACTAGATTGATCGATGTTGTCAATGACTCTTTTAAATTAAGCGAGAACAAGGTTGTGAAGATGATGTTGAGAATGCTAAGTTATAGATTCAAGACCGATGTTGCTACCCTTAACGAAATAAATGATACGGACACATGTAATGTAGAAGAATTGGTTAGGTCACTTCAAATTTGTGATCAAGGAGAATATATGGTATGTCTAAGAGTAACATGAATATTGCATTTGTTGATGATTCTAGTGACAAAGGGAGTTTAACAAAAATGAAGATAGATCGAAAGACAGTGTTAAAGTGGATATTCCTTTGTTTATAAAGATTCATCAAATTTTATTAAAATAACAAAAAAAATTCAAAAATGAAAGGGACTTTGATCCTAAGAAATGTAAATCAGCTAGATATCTCTCAAGCTATTCATAATAAAAAAAGTGCCTAACAGAGAGAAAATGAGAAGAAGATATAAGTTTTGGGTGTGGTTGATTCTGGCATCACAATAATGTATCACTACAACAAAACTCAATTTTAGTAACAAAATTTATTTTGATTACTAACAGTATTATACCATTACTATTTCTCATGATAAGTTATCATTTTTAATCTAATATGAGTGTTAGTAATATTAGTTCAATATTTAAAAATTGTTTTTTTCCTTAAAAAATGTAAATTTTCCCCAACCAAAAGAAATGCCCCCGACTATCCATACGGAAATGAAAAGAAATCACGTAGGGTTCTCGTACACACTCATCTCTTTGAACCTCTGTGAGACCATTGTTCTCCTCTGTTCAATATCACAGGTAATTCCAACTACTTTCAATATTTTTAATAACCTCCTTTCAATCTCTTAGATACCGTTTTTTGCAAGAAATCTTAGTTTGGAATGGTATCCAAGAGATTTAATGTTAAAAGATCAACTACATGACTGAAGATGACTGCGTTGACATAAGCATTCCTCTCCTTAAGTTACCATTAAGATTTGTAGGTTGAGGAAATATCCAAGTAACTAGCAAGATCTTAAGACCTTTGACACTAATTTCTTAAAAGTCGACGAGGGAATCCACTTCGATATCATCTTGGTTTGACCTTAATACCCTTTACTTTGTCCATTTTTTCCTTTTCAACAATCTGGATTATTTAATTAATGCATTGGCTATTCAATATTTCTAGTAATTGTAACTTCAGATAGTTTGATTTATTGATTAACAGGTATGCATTAATTTAATTTTTTCAAACTCGTGTTTATGATAGGATTAATGGTTAGGATCATAATAAAATTTGGTAGGTTTTATCTTATTTCTCTTTCACCAATTTTTTCTAAAACTATGGAGAGTTTTGTTTAGATGTAAATTAGGATAAAAGTTAGTTAGATATAGTACTAACAGATAAAACGATTCTTGGATTTGTTACATAATGTGAATTCCCCTTTGATAGAGACTCTCCTAGGTTTTCTTGAGTCTAGACTGTCAAGGTGTTCAACTAGTTTGTATAGTTTATGCAAAACATGTTAGTAGAGATTCCTTCTCACGATTCATTCAATATTAAAGAATTAAGGAACCCTATCTGCATAATATGATTCTCGTAGGTAATATGAGGACATTATGGATATAGGGGAACAAACACTACACCACTCACTCTTCACACATGCATTTATATTAATTTTTACACAATCATTTAGCAATTTTGTAAGCATTTAATTGTTTAAATTGGATTTAACTTACAAATTAGTGAAATATATTAATTCTTTCTTTAATAATTCAAAATTTGTGGAAAATGATATTTTGGTATAATAATGTGTGAAAAAAATTGTTATGATTTCTCCTAAATTAAAAATAACATTCTGGTATTTTTAATTAGATTTATAAACATTATTCTGATTAGATTTATAAACATACTTTTTATTGAACACTAAGATTCGAGTTAGGGTTTTCACGTGGATTACAAACCTATGTCTGTTTCCTATTTATCCGATTCAGCTTAGTTGGTACACTTTATTATTAACCCTTATATTGATCCTGGATTTATATGAAATAATCCCAACCCTACATTCTAACCGGTGGTAACATTTTTATTTAGCTTGCATGTAAAAACCATTTAACACCCCATATTTATGAGTAATAAATATTTAAGTAATTTGATTAATTTAAATTACACGAGTGACATAATTTATTTTATTTAATTATTATGTGTTATTAAAATATTAATCGGGAGAGACAATGATTAATGTCTATGCAATATAATTACTAAGTGAATAGTAAATGATTATCTTACGAAATTGCGAGTGATAGTGACGTGACAATATTATATCTCAATCGGGAGTCACATGTAGACTATTGTAACACCCCGTAAATTTTGGAGAATATGGAAATTAATTAAATTGGTGATTTAGGAGTTTATTTAATTGGGGGAAATTATTTTATTCGGTGATTTAGATTTAATTAATTCATTTTATGTTTAATTTCACGCGTGTCGTGTTTTGAGGTGGAAATAAGATGATTTTATAAAGTGACTCGTATGGTGATTTGAAGGTTACAGACGGTTCTGTAAGGGTTAAAATAATCAAAAAAGTGTATCTGGGCGTATAATTTGGGTCCTATGGTGATTTTGGACCAACTTGGCACGATTTAAGGGCATTTTGGTGATTCAGGAGTTTAAGGTATGGAGAACTCCAAAAATTGCAAGTTTATACCTGCCCATTAGAGATTGGAACTAGGGTTAACATAAAGCTATAAGAAGAGAGGCCATAGGAGAGGAAGATGAGGGGAGAACCAAGCTTCCTAAACCGCTTTTTTTGCCCCGAACGCGACGAAATCGAGATTAGAATGAGGAGATAACCACCACACCATCATCCCAACGAATTTCAGACCTACTATTGAGAGGCGCGTATTTAAAGGAAATTTATTTTAGGCATGTTATAACACCAATGTAGAATAGGGTTTGATTTCATGTTCTTGGAAGAATTTAAATGATTTTGGGTGGGTTTAATTCAAGAATTGAGATAGGAATGCATGTAGAGATATTCCTTTATGTTTTTGACACGCAATCAAAGGGCTTATTATGATTAAGAGGAATTAAATCTGGATTTCTAGATGTGTAATGGTAGAGGAACATAAAACCTAGGGTTGTGACGATTAGATGTTTAATTCCCTTCTTGAATAAAGATTTTAAGGTTTTGATGTTATATTTACATTAGAAATCGTCCTAATGCATGTAGAAGTGGTCAGGGACAATTGGTTTCAATTTGGTGGAGAGACATGAAAGTTATGTGGGTGTTAATGGTAAAAATTGCGAGTTCATAAGTAAAAAGATGAACCTGTTGAACGTCGGATCGGTTCGGTCCAGAGGCGGACCGGTTCAGCCCAGAAAAATGTAAATTTTTCCTTTTAACCCTAGAACCCCTAAAATGTTCTCGAGAAAATTTTTGGGACATTGTTAAAATATAATAAGGGATTTATTATATGGAACTGGACCTACGTTAGGGCTGTTAATTAGTGTTATTGAAAGGATTAAGACAAGGATTATATGGGATGAAATTATGTCGTAATTTATCGGAGACAAAGATAATGAATTACGAAAATTTCAAATGAATTAATAAGTAGACCAGTGGGGTAAATATCGATTCAACTACTAAAATTAATGAAGGGGTAACTAGGACCCTTAGAGTTATGAGAATACTTGAATAAATACGATAGTGAGGTAAATCGTAAAGTAGTGTGTACGGTGAGTATTCGAGAGAAATATACTACATACGAGCATGAATAATTAGGTTGTGTATAAACCTACTGATTTAATTATAGGTGGAGTGAATAGCTATTATGTACTTGATGAATAAGATCGATGAGAAACTCCGAACCAAGTTCGACGAGACATTCCAAACCAAGTTTGATGAGATATTTTGAGCTAACTTTGATGAGACATTCCGAACCATGTTCGATGAAACATTCTGAACTAATAGTCCTTAATGTGTGATACGGGGACATTAGGGTATATTATGCACTTATAGTATATATTGTGTGTAAAATATATACCGCATGAATAAATCTTACTTATGTACGATAGGAAGAAGACTGGATGGTGTATATTTAGACCTTAATAATCTTTCTTATGTCTGATAGCAAAAAGACTGGACAATGGGTATCTAAACAAAGATTAATCTACTTATATGTGATAGTAGTGAGATGGGATTGTATGTATCTAAAGAACGATTGGATTTACTAAGGTATGAATAGTAGGAAGAGAGACAGTGAGTATCTAAAATAAAGTTTAAGTACATAAACTTGAATGGTAAATCCTGAGCAATAACATACGTGAAATGGTAACTTGGGTCTAATAATAACATAAGTGAGATGTTAATTATATAGGTTATTCGGTAGCATACTGTATGGGCGGTACAGGTGAGCTAGACTAATTTGAGGATTATTAGATACTTAAGACCTAGTTAGTTTGGGTAGTATAACTAGGTGGGACGTTCAGCGTGCACTATTGACGATAGGTGAGGAACTCAAGGGAGTGTTCGTCGCATAACATGTGTATCTAATAACTGGTTATTTAAATTGAAACTTAAATTATTTATAAATATTATCAAATGATTTTTACTTGGGCTCTGACCTGTACTTGCAAAAATTTTCCAAAACCTTTTAGGTGTCCTTCCACAAAGACGCCAGGCAGGATGATCTATTCCCGGGATGCATAGATACAACACTTGTGGATGCTTATAGGATCTGGACTTAATCACTTCCGTTATTTCATTCCTAGTGTAGGGTGCACTTTAGTATTTCATTTGGGCATGTCACCCTCAATTATTTCATTTCAGTTAGACGTTATATCCAGATTTTTATGTTGGACTTCTATATTGTATATTTTTGAACTGATGGTTTATTCGGTATTATTTTATTTCCAGTTATTTCTTCGATGGTTTGTTCAGATTGGTTATTAATGATTGGATGGTTTAGTTGTTATATATTTTAGCATGTTGGTTTTGTTTAAATAAAACGATAAAATTTAACATCGTCTCTTTGAATACTAGGTGATTAGTAAAGTTTAAATTTTGTTCGACAGTGATGCTAGGAATGAAAAAAATGGGAACCTTATTTTAATTTAATGAAGGTCTGATCACTCAGTATTTAATTAGGCGAGGTGTCACAGATGGTATTAGAGCATCAGGTTCTAGTGCCCTTAGGATCTGTAGAATTTTTCACATTTCAGCATAGCGTTCTTTGATACAGAGCCTTATTATAGGATTTTTGTATTCCTCCACGTATGCGATTTATGTTCTCCTGCTATTAAGTATAGTTGATGAGATTCATATATGAGTTCATTTGGTCTTTGTACCCCGAACATGATAGGACGACCAACGAGGGCCGTTAAGAGGATTGCAGAAGGAGAGGCTCATCAACAAACATGGAGTATTCAAGAAGTGGTGATAGCGATAGAAGTCACCATGATTATTGTTCAGGTTGATGATAACTCAGGGGTAGTATATTTCCTAAGAACTTTTGTAGATAATGTTGGTGCAATTTTAGACTCACCCAGTGTTATCGGCAAGGGGTGGGGAAAGATGGAAGGACTATTTCAAAGAGACATTTATAAGGATCTGGAGAAAAGAAGAAGTGTGATAGGCCAATGGAAAGAGAATATCCAAGTGCAATTGTGTAAGGTGGAGTGCAACGACACTCAAAATTTTAAAAATTTCAAGAATTTTTTTTAAGCTCACAGGAGCAGCATATAGTGACGAGAGTCGGTCACCACATATAAGAAGTATATAGAATAGAACAAGGAATTTGAGTACAATTTGATTGCAAGGTCTTCCATCTGATGTTCAGGAAGAGATGGGAATGGAGTGTTAGAACTTATCATAATGTTTAGAAAGCTTCATACTCGACGAAGGGGATACTGAGGAAAAAAAGGGTCCGATAGTTGATAATGGACTCACAAATAGAATAAATAAGAATTAATGGGGAATCTGACTTGGATGACTAATGCCGATGTTGTCAAGGTCATACGATTATAAGTTTACATCAACGCTCCCATAAAAAGGAGCCAAGGGGTTGGAGAATCTAGCCAAAGAGGAGTATTGGATCTAACGGTGTTTAGCACATCACCATAGGAGGGTATACCTAGTAGGGGACCTATTTAAATTATTTAGATATGTAACAGTGGATTCAGTAAGGGCCGTCGAGGAAAACAATGAGTTCCATAGGGCCAGTGGAGCCACAGGGACAACGGAAGTAGTAATCGGGGAAAATACTACCAAGTCTGAGAGAGAAGGACACCCCGACTTAATCAGTGGGGCCAGAGATATGGGGAAGAAACATTAAGGTGTCCTATGCAAAGAGAGTGGGGACACTCATCTTGAATGTGTCCACAGAGAGAAAGTGATACCAGTGAGACTAGGAAAGTGGATGGGAATGGTGCCAGTTGAACTCAACAACTGCTGGTGGAGCGAGATTTTCAGTAGAGGAATTGGGCTAGGAGAATTAGGCCCATAGATTACCAAACTGAGGATGGTGGGTTAAGGCTAGACTAGTAAGGTCCATAGCAGTAGTAGCATCCCATTCCTGAGGGACGTTAGGGCCAAGGGAATAATGGGAGATGCTAGTAGAGCCAGGAATAGAGGTAGGGGAGTTATATGGAAATTGTCTTAGAGTGGAGAGATGGGAAATAGGAAGAAGAATTGACCGAAGTGAGGCATGGGGAAACTATAAAATGAGATCCTGGATATACTAACTTTGTAGCAGATTGTGGGTCAGTCTTGTCATTAGAGTTATGATTGGGTACCCGATGATTGAGCGAGACATATGACATAGGGAGATGTCTTCTATGGGGAGAGTAAGAACACATGTGTAGATCTTGTCTGTAGTAAATTATGGGGATAGGAACGGAATGACCGGTAGGGGAAATATGATAAGAGGTTTTTGGTTCAGTTGGGACAAAGGTTCTATGTCTAGAAACCATTTGAGCCACTAGGGGCTATTAGCAATTGAAAGTATGAGTTTTATACCGGGGTGATTAGGATCTGTTTTGTATGATAATAGCGAGTCACAGTAGTTGGTTAATACTAAATTTGCATGTGAAACGGTTTTAGTAGAGATGTCGTTAATATTAACATAGTGTATATATATTTGCCGTCGAGTAACGGGGCTCTCGTAAGTTCCATCTGCAGAGGAACATGTGTTGACACTAAGAGGATGTCTTATATTATGTGATATTTTTTCTCCTTTTGAGGGTTATGAAAGGGAGCATATTATGATCTTGTTAGTGACTGGATACCGAGGGTTGGAGAAGTAGTAAATTGTAGGGTAAGACTGTTGTACTTGCTCTGCCAGGGTGAGATATTTTGTTTTACGAGGCATCATCTGAAAGAGGGTCGATCCTACATCTACTGTAATTTTCTTGTAGACTTCAGTAAGTAAAGTTTCCACATTACGTTTGATCCCAGTGAATAGGGACTTATACGAATATAATTAAAAGTATTTTGGGGTTAATAATTAGCAGAGAGATTTAGATCATTGTGGTTTGTGCACTGAGAACTTAGTGATAGCAAAATCACCGTATTATGGGACACTTTATGAGACATGGGCATAAATGATTTGATGTATTTATCGAGAGACACAATTCATGTGATCATTGTTATGTATTTTGGAACTGATGGATTTCGTTGATAATGCTAGGGAATAATGCATTGGGAAAGTTCTATAAACTAAGTTGAGACGTTGATGGCTGCTAATGCATCGGTCTGAAATGTTAAATTATTGAATGTGCAGGGGAAACACCTTAAGCTGAAGGCTAATAAAAATATAGGGCAAGTGGAGGTATATATATGTTGTAGTGTACATATATGTGAATATATATATGATACTGTGTTTCATAATGGACATATAAGAGTATGTTGGTATTGTTATATGTAATCCTGGTGAGTAAGGGCGTTTACTGATGTGATTCAGGGTAGACTGGCTTAATATCGAGAGAAGAGATATGGCTCGTGATTTATTCGCGCTGAGAAACTAGTGATAGTAAGAGCGCCATTATGTCTTATGCTGCAAGAGAGTGGACGAATATAATCTAATGTCAAGATGGCTATTTGATGGTACATACTATGGACTGAAGGTTTAACGGATCTCGACGATCGATAATGTTAGGTAGTAGTGTATCAGGGGGGTTCCTTGTTTGGATTTCACTTTGCGAGACATCCCATGCATGAAACTTAGCACAACGTTGGAAGTGGGGATGCGTTTGTCCATTAGGACATGGGTTTGGTACCTTGGGTATTGTTCGTTTATACAATTATTTTTTAGGGATAATAACTCGTTATATTTTAGGCTAGTAGATCCATGTAACGTTTATGCAGTTATGCACGGGTATAGGGTGTATGGGCATCCTGGGTAGTTGAATTATGTTAATATTATCCGCGATTAGCTGAGAGTAGAAAGTATGTAGTGGTCTTATAAATGGATGATTTAGGTAGAATAGATTCCTTGGAGTACTAGACTTAACTGAATTTCGAGGACAAAATTCCTTTACAACGGGGGAAGTATGTAATATTCCGTACTTTTGAAGAATATGGAAATCAATTGAATTGGGAGAAATTATTTAATTCAGTGATTTAGATTTAATTAATTTAGTTCAAGTTCTCTTTCACGCGTGCCGTGTTTTGAGGTGGAAATAAGATGATCTTATAAAGTGACTCAGATTATGATTTTGAGGTCACGAATGGTTCCGAAAGGTTCAAAATAGTTTAAAAAGTGTATCCGGACGTATTGTTTGGGTCCCGGGGTGATTTTGGACCAACCCAACACCGTTTAAGGGCATTTCGGTCATTCATGAGTTTAGGTTTAGAGAACTCCAAAAATTGCAATTTATATTTGCCCATTAGAGAGAGGAACAAGGTTTAACACAAAGCTAAAGGAAGATAGGCCATAGGAGAGGAAGGGGAGGGTAGAACCAAGCTTCTTACACCGTTTTTCACCTCGAGCGCGACGAAATCGAGATCGGAGTGAGGGGAGAACCACCACACCATCATCCCAATAAATTTCAGACCTGCTATTGAGAGGCAAGTATTTAAATTGCAATTTATTTTAAGCATGTTATAATACCCATGTAAAATAGGGTTTGTTTTCATGTTCTTGGAAGAATTTATATGATTTTGGGTGGGTTTAATTCATGAATTGAGATAGGAATACATGTATAGATATTAATTCATGTTTATGACATGAAATCAGAGGGTTTATTATGATTAAGATGAATTAAATATGGGTTTCTTGATGTATAATGGTGGAGGAACATAAAACCTAGGGTTTTGAGGTTTTGAGGATTAGATGTTTAAATCACTTCTTGAATAAAGATGGTAAGGTTTTTATGTTATATTTACGTTAGAATTCATCCTAATTCTTGTTGAAGTGGCTAAGGATAATTGGTTTCAAGTTTGGTGGAGAAACGTGAAAGTTTTAAGAGGGTAGTTTAGATTAGATGGAGGTGTAACCCCTTTTGAGTATAGTAATGATAAGTTAACTAATCACGCTTATTGATTAACTACGAAAAACGCAAGCACAACTTAGTGAAGATAAACTCTGTTTTATCTCACAAATCTCTCATGTATAACTCAGAAGATAAAAATGAACTTAGAAGCAACTCGCTCAAAGGGAGAGAGAACATGATCACCCTAGATACACCTTAGCTGGAAGCCAAACACCCCAACCACCATTAATGATCTCTGTCAAGTATTAAAGCTTCGTAATAAATGACAATGGGGGGTGAGTAAACTCTCTCGTTTGTAATAAATATCTCTCTGATGTATATTCTCTCTAGTAATGACTTCTTAACTCTAAAAAATAACATCCTCTCCCCAGAGGTGGTTGAGGTCCTTAAATATCTCCCACACCACTCCCGAGGTCACACAGTCATTAATAAATGTGAAATACATCCCTCATACTTTATGTCACAAACATTAAATTCCTGATGCCCTAGTTAGCTCCACGTCATAAACATTAAATGCCAAGATATGCCTTTTGCCTAACCACTGTGTGGCAGGTGGCTGTCATCACAGAGGTGTCTCACCAACTCTCTGATAGTCCCAAATACCATGATGATTTACTCAAGTGCAAATTTGACATTGTCTAGCTGGCTAGTGACATCAGATATAGTAGATGTGACATTAAGTAGAGGGTTTTTGGTCCACAACTCAACGCCCGATGGAACACAAGGCTGCTCCGCCTGAGCTTTCCACGGCCAAGGTATTTTTGTGTTTTACGAGGTGTATCTAAGTTGGTCAGGATAATCCCTAACAGTGCCTCACTTATGAATCCTCCAAACTAAGTCCCTCTGAAGTTCCCACGACGAGGTCGTTCGATAGAGCATGAAAACTCTCCCAGGCCCTGCTAAGCTTGGTCTCTCACGATTACCGTTTGACCTCACACTAAAAATCATTATACTTGTTACATCATTATAATCGTTATAGCTCATGGTCAATATAAACAAAGCTACAATGCGACTAAGTAACACAACAAGCTAAAGTAGGAGCTGCCACGCTAAGCTGCCTCGCTTGAGCTGCCACACATGAGCTGCTTCGCTGAGTTGCCCCGCTGAGCTGCCTTGTTGAGTTTCTATGCTAAGCTACCTCACTGCCTCAATCCAAAACACTATTGTTAATGGGGGGTTATCTCTAATCTCAGGATTACCTTCAAGCCCCCTCTATATTTTCCCTTTCGTGGAAAGATTTGTTATGGAAACAAGAAATGTCTGCATGAAAAATTGTCAATCCGATGAACCTTCTCTGTGTGAAAAAATTCTGGCACCTTTTCCTTCATTAAAACCAACTACAGTTAATGCCTCCTGGAAAAAGTAAAATTCTCCCCGATGTACCTGAGTCGAAGCGCTGCGGCGTACTGGCGCTTTGGCAAAGGGACATCGTAACTTTTTCCTATTACTGAGTTTCAACCGTTCTAGCTTGACTAATTAAAGTTCTCCCGATAGACCTATTAACTTACTCAAATACTCATTTTGACTTTGGGGAAGTGAAATTCTCCCATTTATGATGTCGTGGAGTATAGTTGTAGACAATGAGTTTTTCGTTAGGACTACCCCTATCGTTGTGACTTGTGAAATTCTCCCTTGTAATGTTTTGCCATATTAAAAAAAAAAGAATAAGTTCTCCCTGATGTAGGTGAGTCATAATGAAACAACGTTTGGACTTGTGGCTACGGAACATCGTAGATTTTTTGAACCATTGGGAAACTTCTTCGTTGGGAGTTATTGGATATTTCTGACAAGCATTCTGGCACCAAAACTTAAACTTACCTAGGAAGGAAACCCTTTTCTATTCCCTATGTGTCACTTCATTAATGACGTGGCGCTGTCTTTTCAACTATCAGAACACTTATCGAGGTGCCACGTGTCTATTTGAAATGATTATAGGAGACTTTGCACGTGTGGTGGTGGGAAACTCAAAAGACTAGTTAAAAGCATTCAAACGTCTATTTTTCAAAATAGTTCTCTTTTCTCCGTCTTCTCCAAACTTCCGTCTACTATAGAGAGAGAAACTCAGCAAAAACTCTATTGTTTCCAAGCTTTTGTCCTCATTCCTTTCCTCCTCAATCATCCTCGCTTTATAGCCACTCCATTGTTACTTCTCTGGTGCATTTTCTAATCTTTTATTTATACTCCACTGTCATCTTTAATGGCCTCCTCAAGCAATCCTACTACGTCTGTCACCAATACTCCACCTTCCTCCCCTGCTCCCACCACTAGAGCCACCGCCCTAGATGTTTCTCAGCAAGAGCAACTAAGTTTTTATCGCCTACTTCCCATATTTGGAAAGGATGATGAGTTTTATGATGCATGAACAACCTGCCATTTTCATCCAAGTACGTCTCTTTGCTGCTGGGTGATGAAGACGAAGATTCATCAAAGTGGGGCTTTCTTCCTCCAGAGGGGACTCTATGATTCCGGTTGGATTGTGGCGACTCCCTTTACTCCTAGATCGATTTTGAAGCACCTGGGGGATCGCTAGCTCATTTTGCTGCCTGGCATGCACACATATAGAGCTCTCACGCTGTAGCTCTTGATAATGTTGGTCTTTACTGAGCCAGTTGGTTTAGGGACTTCACTCTTTCTAAGCACAACGATGCACTCCAAGTGTTGATTTCCAGATAGAATGTTACAACTCACACATTCCTCACTGAATGGGGGGGGGGGGAGTTCACCATTTCGTTGGAGGATGTTTATGAGCTACCTGGGTTTAAGCCCATGGGTGAGTTTACTTATCATGATAAGGCCTTGGATTCCGAAGAGACCGCTGACCGAGCTGAGCTAGATCGAATTTTCCATCATTGCACTGGGTCTTCCTAGAAGGCTACTTTTACCCCCTTATTAGCTATTTTTTGAAGCTCCTACTGTGAAGGACGACACTGCTATTACGGCCCAAGGTAAAGGTACATCTTTAGAACTACCAACATATATTCTTGTGGTTCTTTCGAGTTTCTTCTTGACTGGGAAACCCAACGACCAGCCCATAAGGGACCTTATAAATATTTCTATCCGTTTGGACAAGGGTTTTAACCTTCCTCTGTCCGCCATTACTTTATGGTCCCTCTATACTTGGCTGAATCGAACCCACCTTGACATGGCACGCTCCCTTGGTCGTTATAACTTGGCCGATTTTGCCAATACCGTTATCTTAATGAGTTTTCTATGTACTCGTTTTCCTGCCATTACTGCCAAGTCTATCTCTTATCCAATGAGCCAAGGCATTAAACCGCCATGCCTCTTATGCATATATAAAAAATAGAGTCAAAAGGAAATAATGGGAGTTTTTGACCGTTTTGATTCCTTTGTCATGAAGCCGTATGGAGAATCTACCTTTGCCCATACTAGGAATTTTTTTTCCTTCGACAGGTACAACAATCACTTTTGTTCTAGTTGTATAAGATCCCTCACGTGCCGTGGTACTTTTGTTTAATACTGGGTTTCTTCCTTCCTTCACTGAATAGGGATATAGTTCTGAACCTTATAGCCCCGATAGGTGTAGCAGGCAGTTTGGGTTTGATCAGGGGGATCCTTGACATGTGTTTCAGTTAATGAATAAGAGGGCCACTTTTGCTCAGGCTTGCACCTTCTACCTTTCTGCCGTGATACTTGGCGTGACCTCTACTATGGATGGTCGAGTCACCCTACCCAGTGCTACCAAGAAAGTGGACGTATCTACCTCTTATGCCACCAAATTTCGTTTGATGCAACTCGCCATGATTCGTGAGTTCATACAAAGTCCCCCCCAGTATCCCACAGTTCTTTCTTTCTGTGCCTTGGAATTGGGGCTCAAAGGAAACTCTATTCTTGGAGTTGAGTTCCCTCTAAGTAAAAATATTAAATATCCTCCCCTCGAGCTACCCCCTCATTACCCAATGATCCCTACTGCCACGCCCAATCCCAAGACCGTTGCAACCCCCAAATAGCCTGCCCCTACAACCGAAGCAGCTTCTGGCGAAGGTCCATCCCAACCACCAACAAAAAAACTAGGTAGTCAAAGAGTGGGAATTACTCAAAGTCTAAGTCTCAAACTCCTTTGGAGTCATTCCCCATCGCCTTCGTTCCTCCTCCCCTGTCTGCATAAAAGAGTGAGGAGTTGAGAAGGAAAGTTCAGGCTGAGGTGGAACGAATAAATGCTGAGTTTTAATGCTCCCATTGTTCCTCCTTCTACTTCCTCCCCACTATCTTAGTTGATCCGATAGAACCAGTGTGAAAGAGAAATAAGGGTTCAAAGGGTCCTCGAAGTACTGGTGCTGCGGGTGCAAGGAAGAAGACTCTGGGTACCAAGTCCCAAAGGAAACGAGTTCTAGATGTACATCTCCCCCCAGAACCTTCTGTTTCTCCCTCCTCTCCTCCTTCTCCAGTGGTTATACCCTCCCATTATCCCTCTCGATTCGAGGTATGTGTGTTGTTGTTATTACTCCCATTTTAATAATGGAAGCTACATCTGTTTAACTCTTAACAACTTTGGTGGAAGAGGTTGAAGAATAAAGACCTAGCCCCCTGTGAGCCCTTTCGCGGGGGGAAGTTTCGATTCCTCTCAGACTGATGTAACTCCTCCCTGTTCCCCTATGATCGGACATACTTACTCCCACCATTCGGCCTCACACCGTTCAAAGTATGATGCTGCGGGCGGTGATTCCTTTGAGTCTGTGGGAATCTCTTCTCAACCAGAGACCACTCCCCCAGTCTCTTCTGAATTATCACCTTAGCCCGAGGATCTTTTGACCATCGTTCCAACTGCAAAAATTTAGCCCGAGGTAACACATTATGAATCACTTGTTAGGTTTGACCTCTTTTCTCTCTTCCACCCCTTTTTTCTGTTAAGCATGCTGAACTTTAATATGTTGGGATTCCTTAGGTCGAAATGGCGTCTTTGTTAGCTAACATTTTTCTTCCCGCTATGTTGATGAGACCCCTAGCTGCAGTTCCCCTTTTCGGTACCATAACTGAGGTAAGTAACGCTTAGAGTTATTTCTCACTTCTTCTGTACTTATTCCCCATTTGTAACACTTAGTTTCATTTTTGCAGTTTTCTCCAGATCTTGCCCCACCCTCTTTTCTTGGTGGCCTGCATATTCCCAAGGCCAAGGTTGATGTTTTTGCCCAGCGTGTTGGTTCTTATGCATCCACCAATGTTGGGGCATCACTTGGAGGTCGAATGTCTTCTTCAAGTGAGACTCCTATGTTGGCCTTGGTACCTTTTACTGGCGAAGGAGATTTACCGGACGTTGAGGCTTCTTTAGTTGTGGGTGCTGTTGGGGCTTCTAAGAAAGTAAGCTTCCCCCAACAGTTCCCACCGTTATGGCCTCCTTGGTGACTCCCGTTCTTGCTCTAGCCACTGTTGAGGTACTTCACTAGTTTCTCTTCTTTTCTCGTTGTTTTTCATTGAGAAATGAGACATTACGAACTAATAGTCCTTAATGTGTGATACGGGGACATTAGAGTATAGTATGCACTTATAGTATATATTGTGTGTAAAATATATATTGCATGAATAAATCTTACTTATGTACGATAGTAAGAAGACTTGATGGTGTATATCTAAACATGAATAATCTTACTTATGTCTGATAGTAAAAAGACTAGACAGTGGGTTTCTAAACAAAGATTAAGCTACTTATGTGTGATAGTAGTGAGATGAGATTGTATGTATCTAAAGAGCGATTGAATATACTATGGTGTGAATAGTAAGAAGATATATAGTGAGTATCTAAAATAAAGTTGAAGTAGAGAAACTTAAATGGTAAAGCTTGAGCAATAACTTACGTGAAATGGTAACTTGGGTTTAATAATAACATAAGTGAGATTTTAATTATATAGGGAATTCGGTAGCGTACTGTATGGGCAGTACGAGGGAGATAGACTAATTTGTGGCTTATTAGATACTTGAGACCTAGTTAGTTTGGGTAGTATGACTTGGTGGGACATTAGGTGCGCACTATAGAAGAGAGGTGAGGAACTCAAGAGAGTGTTCGCAGCCTAACATGTGTATCTAATAACTAGTCACTTAAATTGAAATTTAATTGCTTGCTAAATATTTTCAAATGATTTTTACTTAGATGCTGACCCGTACCAGTAAAACGTTTTTCAAAACCTTTTAGGTGTCCAGTCACAGGGACGCCATGCAGGATGATCTATCCAGGGATGCATAGTTGCAGTACTTGTGGATGCATGATATTTCATTCCTAGTATAGGGTGTAGTTCACTATTTCATTCGGGTGAGTCCTCCCTAGTTATTTCATTTCAGTGAGACCTTATATCCATATTTTTATGTTAGACTTCTATATTGTATATTTGTGAACTGATGGTTTATTTCGTATTGTTTTATTTTGGTTATTGCTCTGATGGTTTGTTCAGATTGGTTATTAATGTTTGGGTGGTTTAGTTGTTATATGTTTCAGCATGTTGCTTTTGTTTAAATAAAAAAGATAAAATTTGACAACGACTCTTTGAATACTAGGTTCTTAGTAAAATTTAAAAAGTTTTCGATAGTGATGCTAAGAATGAAACAAATGGGAACCTTTTTTTATTAAATAAAGGCCCAATCACCCGGTATTTAATTAGGCATGGTGTCATAACTATATGAGATCGAGATATAAAATTATCGTAAGGTGACTAGGATGGCAATTTTGAGGTCATGGCTGGTTCCAAAAGGGTCAAGATAGTCAAAACAGTGTACTGGAGGTAGTTATTGGGTCCTAAGGCCTTTTTAGACATAATCGGGCCCACGCAGGGGGTTTTGGGTCATTTGGGCTTGGCCCGTTAGCCTAATTTATGGATTTAGGATAATTGACCTAAGTTTTAAAGTTAGAGGCAGTCATTAAGCAAACCGTAATCCCTAAATTTGAGAGAGGAGGGAAAGAAAGAAGGAAGGGAGCTTAAGGAACCAAATTCGTGGCAAATTTGAGAGCAATTTATCTCCTACAACGCGTAATCAAACTCTACAAACCCAAAAATGCAAGTGATTATTATGCTTATGATTTTAATTGAAATAAAATCATGTTCATATCATACTAGGTGTAGACAAACCCGTTTATGTAAAAATGGGTTGTCACATGTAAAAATGGGTTTTTAGGCCTTTATTAATGCTGAATTGATGTGTGATACTATCATACGATGTTAGGATATAATTTAGCGTCGAAATGGAGTAGCTAATATCATGTAATTTGTATTTTTGAATTGAATTGAATATGAAATTAAATGAATGTGAGAAGACCTCCAAATCCATGGGCTTTATGAATTTAATGCAAATCAGTGATAGTTGATGTTTTATACTAGTGTTAAAACCTGTTTATAGGTGTAATAAACATTGGGTATTATTTGGTTGAGGTCTAGATGGTATTCTTGGTGCTTTGAGGTTTAACAATGGTAGAGAATTGATTGGGGAAGAGGGCTAGGGGTCAGTCGATCGATTGATCGATGACCCCTGATCGTGGGTAACTTTGCTTAGTTAAATTTAAAGGTTCTAATTTCATTGGGATTTATTCTAAGCTATTTTATTTAGTGAGAAATAAAGTAGGGTCCTATTCCCTATTGAATATGGGTGGGTATAATTTGGATTAGAAAGGTAAGAAAAAGTGAGAAACCTAAATAATGAATTGAGTGACATAAATTAATAAATATTTAATATGGGCCGGTTGGGTGAGTCCAGGTATTTTAGCAAGAGAAGTTAAGTTAATTTATTTAATGGATGTGAAATTAAATAAAGTAAGAGTCGGGCAAATAGGCACGGATATAATGGGCTAGTTTTACGGGAATTAGACACATGTTAGTCAGATTTAATTTAGTTATATATATACGAAAGACGTGGTAGCATATATATATATATATATATATATATATATATATATATATACTTGTGTGCTTTATAAATATAGGTTTTAGATATTTATGTGAATACATACCCCTCTAGTGCTGTCATAGGAGGTTCCATGATATGGGTGAATCTCGTGAATAGTGAATGCAAGAAGAGTATTGTCCCCAGGTCATATCGTCCGGTATTTTTATTGTGTGATTTCTTTTCGAGGTGGGACGTTTTGGGTATGATTCAATCTCACTCTCGAGGGAATATGTCCTCCTCCACTACGTTCGCGATTTATTTACCTACTTCGGTGTGAGTTAACCGATTTATGGTAACCGGGGCAGAGTGAGCATACTTGGTATGATTGCATTTTAGAGACAAACATCTGGTGAGCTAGTGCTCGGAAGGATGGGTATTATACACGACATGTGTGTGAAATTATTGCAGTATATTCTTACGCATACAATAGTGTAGATAAATTATATACGAGTTAAAACTTCAAGGTGTGAATGTATTATTTATATAACTAGGGTGCATGTTATATAATAAATTAAACAAGAAAAGATTAACTAAGTTAAAGGGTAAAGTAACTTAGGAAATAAAAAAAAAAAAGAAATGCTCGGGATAGAGTAAAGAAATAGAAAGATTGTAACAGGGATACTTAGGTGGGGTAGTATAACTATTTAGGTAATAAGGTAAGCATTAGGTGTGCACAATAGATTATGGGTGATTAATGTCTCAAGAGAGTGTGACACCCGGTTAAATCTGGAAAGTGTTAACGCATATTTTTTTGTTGCATTTTGATTACTTGAAAAATATTTTCAAATGGATTTGGACTCTGACCCATGTCAAAATATTTTCGAGAAAAATTATAGGTGTCTAGCCACAGGGATGCCCAACTTGATGATTCTTTCCAGGGATGCGTGGCTGCAGCATTGTGGAGGCTTGCATGATTTGCTTTAGATGCTTCCGTTATCTATTCATGGTGTAGGAGTTTCATTCAATATTTAATTAGGAATGTTTCCCTTCAGACTTTTTTGCACTTCAGTTATTTATTAGACTTTGTTGATTTAGTTTATTATTTTACACTTGTATTTGTATTTGTTTTAGGAACCGATGGTTTATTCGATGCTATTTATTTATCTATCTGTCGTGTAAATGATATAGACTAATATTGTGTGGATGGTTTGGTTAATTTATTTTAGTTTTATTCCACATGTTGTTAAGTTAATAATAAGATAAAATTTCGCACCAACTTAATTTAACATAGGTGGTTAGTAATTTAAATGGTTTTTGACAGTGATGCTAAGAATGAACTAAATGAAATTACTATTTATTTTGATAAATTATTGATGACCCGTGATTAAAGTAGGCAGGCTGTCACATATGGTATCTAAGCATCAGGTTCTATAGTCTATAAGATGTATGAGGCTTCCTATAATTTTAGCATAGTGTTATTTGACATAGAACCCTATTATTAGGACCGTTGCATTCATGCTTTCATATTTGAGATTACATTCTTCTGCTATTATATTTGTATTAACCGTGGACTCATACAATTCGATTTTGTTTTAGATGACAACCAGTAGAGGACGAACGTCGAGAAGTGATGAGTGCCAATGAGAGAGAGGCTCAGCAGGAGCCACATGCACCATAACCACAGCCACAATAGGGGGTAGTTACGAGAGCAAAGGTGGCCTCTATTGTGGCACAAGTAGTTAACACCACTATCACTGCCATGGATCTTCACTTCCCTCAGGCATAGCAGTCACCACATTAACCCATGGCACCATTTGTCAAGGCCCACTCGGGGCCCTCAAACTAGCAAAGAGTGAGGGAGACATTTCAGAAGGGCCTCCCACCAGATTTTCAGGGGAGTTATAAAGTGATCCTAGCATGCCTGTGGAAGAAAGATATTCAGCGCCGCCTACACATAGTTGACTGTAATGGCGTGCAGGAGTAAATGTTGTCCACTTTTTGACTTATCAGGGCAACATTATAGTGGTGGGAGCCAGTTATGACCGTCGAGGAGAAGGGAACGATGTCTATTGTCCACTTCTGGGTGAGGTTTAACTGTAAGTACTTTCTGCCACCAACTGAGATAGAGATGCATAAGAGGTTCATTGTAGTGACTCAGGGTGAGTGCTTAGTAGATGAGTATGAGGAGGAGTTCAATCATTTGGCTAATTTTGTGTCGGACAAATTGAACTGTGAAGAGAGTAAGAAACTGAAGTTTATGGATGGGCTAGACTGGAGAATTAGGCAACATATGATTAGCAATGCCACATTGGTGACTTATAAAGACGTCGTCAATGCCACACTTTTACACTCCCAGGAACATCGTTTCCATCTCAAGGGAATCAAGAGAGGAGATGATCCTATCCAGTCAGACACTAGGGGCTAAATTCCTGACAGAGGGATTCTGCCAAGAGATTTAAATCTGCAGTTATCGACCCGAGGAATGTTTTAGGAAGGGCTAGCATGGTCCTTAGCATCACCAACAAAATGTTCTTTAGGGACGCCAGGGCCAAGGGAGCAATGAGGGAGGCCAGCAGGGCCGACGCCATCAGGACTAATAACAGGGACAACCTGGGCAGGGCTAGCAGGGGTAGAGGCAGGGTGACTACCAGGCGCGTTATTTTTGTGTGTGGGTAAATAGCTCATATGAAGAGGGAGTCTCCATAGAGGGGTAGAGGACCACAATAGCTAGGGTAGTAGGCTCAGTTGGCCCCAACAACACTAACCCCATTAGCCCCATCGCAATAGGGGTAGTTATAGTCAGATGGGTCTATAACATCCGAGATGCAGTCATTCAGATGTCCCCATAGGCTCCACCTGTAGTAGATAGTACATTTTTATTCACGGGATTGAGGGTCGTATTTTATTTGACACGGGGGAATCACACTCTTTTATAGCGACCATATTTGAACGAGCTTCGGACTACTAAGACAATCGGTAGTCTCTTTATGTGTGTGGAGTTACCGTTAGGTAGTTGGTCACTTATACACTCGATTTGTAGGGGTGTGGACATCGATGTGGTGGATTATGCTTAGTCGCCGACTTCCTAATGTTAGATATGGAGGGTTTCAAAGTTATCTTAGGTATGGATTGTTTAGCAGGATATCGGGTGATGCTGGATTATTTCAGGAGGACCATTATGTTCTCTATTCCAGGGAAGGAGAAGTTCTTGGTGGCACTGCCTCTTCCTGAGGTAGGGTCGAGCACCCATTTATACTACATTGAGGAGGACACCGCATAGGAAGTGGTTGTACGTTTAGACTTGATTCCAGTGGTGAGCGAGTTTGAGGATGTGTTTTAAAAGATACACGTGCTACCTCCTAGTCGGGAAATTGAGTTCGTTATTGATTTAGCATCGGGTAGAAGCCCTATCGCTCGCGTGCCCTATTATATGGCTCCATTCGATATGCGAGAGTTGAGGCAGAAGATTCAACAGTTTTTAGTGCAGGATTTCATTAGACGAAGTACATCACCATGGGGCACGCCAGTGTTATTCATCAAGAAGAGGGATGGATCACTTCGATTATGTATTGATTTCAAGGAGCTGAATAAGGTCATGATCTAGAATAAGTACCCGCTACCTCAGATCGATTATCTATTTGACCAATTGAGGGGAGTATCTTACTTATCCAAAATAGATTTGAGGCTCACTTGCGCGTCAGGGAGGAGGACATCCCTAAGACTGCTTTTCTAACATGATATAGGTCCTACGAGTTTAGGGTGATGCTATTTGGTCTCATCAATGCACCAATAGTATTCATGGATCTTATAAATCGGGTTTTCAAAGAGTTCATCGATCAGTTTATTATTATGTTCATCGACGATATTCTGGTTTACTCGTGTTCTAAGAATGAGCATGACGAGCATTTTCAAATGATTTTACAAACAATACGGGATCACCAGTTGTACACAAAGTTTGAGAAATGTGGGTTTGGGCTTCAGAAGGTGCAATTTCTTGGGTACATTGTGTCTAATAGGGGTATTTCCATTGATCCGAGTAAGGTATCGACAGTGATGGAGTGGGGAAAGCCTACAATATCGATCGAGGTTAGTAGTTTTCTTGGGCTGATAAGATATTATCAGTGGTTCATTAAGGGATTCTCGAAGATTGTGGGTCTATTGATGAACTTGACTCGCAAGTGGTGCTGTTTGTTTAGGACAACCATTGTCAGTTAGATTTTGATGAGCTAAAGGACAAATTAAACACAACACCTGCAGTTTCACTACCTAGGGTAGGACTAGAGAATTGCATGTACACAGATCCATCCTTGCAAGGACTTTAGGGTGTATTGCAGTAGGAGGAGAGGGCTATATCTTATGCATCTCATAAGATTTATCCCCATGAGAGGAATTACCCCATGCATGACTTGTATTTAGTCGAAGTTGTGTTTACCTTGAGGATCTGGAGGTACTATGTTTTGGGGGAGTAGTTTACATTATTCACGGACCATAAACCCCTTCAGAATCTTTTCACGTAGAAGGACCTGAACATGAGGCAAAGGAGGTTGTTCGAGTTCTTGAAGGACTACCAGTTTGATATTTAGTATCTTCCTGGGAAGGCTAATATGGTGGTAGACGCGTTGAGCCGATGAACGACTGAGGGAATATCGTAGGTTTAGAAGGCAAAGTGGAGTGAGCTTTGACACAATGATGAGGTTGCCAGAGTCTGTATGTTCGTATTGACTGTTACATCGAGAATTTTATGAAGGTGGTGAAGCCACAGGTAAGGGATCAATATTGCCAGGAAAGGATTCGCCAGTTGTTAGCTGATGGGGAAAAGTCGCATTCAATCAGTTCAAAGCGAGGTTTACGCTTTAATAAGGGACTTGTGGTTCCATAGGATGAGGATTTTATGCATGCAATGATGTTAGAGTCCCACGGGTTGAGGTTTGTAGTAGATCCCGGTGAGGATGAGATGTACCAGGATATGCATAGGCATTATTAGTCGTCGGGGATGAAGTGGGACATAGTGTTGTTTATCTCGAACTATGTTACCTTCTAGCTAGTGAAGTTAGACCACTAGAGATCGATAAGGATGTTCCAGCCACTCGAGATTCCAGTGTGGATGTGGGAGAGCATATCCATAGCTTTCATTACTAGGTTACCGCTATTGCAGCGAGGTCATGGCTCCATTTGGCCGGTAGTGGGTCGGTTGACTAAGGTGGCCCACTTTCTACCAATTTGTACGTATTTTAAGATGAGGAACTATGCACAATTATTTATTGTTGATATAGTGTGGCTGCATGGAGTTATTATTACTATTGTATCGGATCGGGATAAGATTTTTGTGTCCTATTTCTGGAAGATCTTTTAGGAGGCCATGGGAACGAATTTATGGCTGAGTACAGTGTATCACCCACAGATAGATAGGAAAATAGAGCGGGTTAATCAAATGATTGAGGATATGCTGAGGATGTTCACACTTGACTGTAGGGGAGGATGGGAGTAGTATCTTCGATTAGTGGAGTTTGTTTATACCAACTCCTACCAGTTCACTATCGACATGGAATCAATTGAGGCACTGTATAAACGTCCTTATCATTTTCCCGCTTAGTGTTTAGAGTTGGAGACAACAAGCTATTGGGACCAGAGATGATTCAGGACACCACTTCCAATATTAAGCTGGTGCGAAGGCGCATCCAGATAGCTCAGGACGGTAGAAGAGCTATAGTGATGCAAATATGAGGTAGATAGAGTTAGAGGTTGATGATTAGGTTTTGGTTCGAGTGTCTCCTATGAAGGGGTCATTAGGTTCTATTAGAAGGGGAAGCTAGCACCGAGATATATAGGACCATTTATGATTATAAAGAGGGTGGGAGTAGTGGCATATAGGCTTGGACTACCAGAGTACTTACCGCGGATTCATAATGTGATCCATATGTCATCGCTGAAGAGGTACCAGATGAGCGAGAGGGATTTTTGGCATATTCCATTAGAGAAGATAGACTTGTAGCCAAATATGTCATTTGAGGATAGACTAGTGGCGATACTTGATCGTAGTTAGTGTAACCTGCAGTTTAAGGGGGTACCCTTTGTTCAAGTTCAGCGGGGGAACACAATATTGATGAGTCGATGTAGGAGCGGGAGGATGACACGCGTGAGCAGTATCCAAAGTTATTCACCGCTAGTATGTCCCAATTTTGAGAGCGAAATTCTTCTATAAGGGGGGAAGTATATAACACCCCGTATTTCCGAGTAATAAATATTTAATTAATTCAGTTAGTTTAAATTACATGAGTGACATAATTTGTTTGAATTAATTATCATGTTTTATTAAATTATTAATCAATAGAGATAATGATTAATATTTATGCAATATAATTACTAAGTGAATAGTAAATGATTATCTTACGTCATATCGAGTGATAATGACGTGATAGTATTATATCTCAACCCAGAGTCGCGTGTAGACTATATGACGTCCATATAGGAAATTATTGTAGGGTGACTCGACAATTTCGAGGTCACGGTTGGTTCCAAAAGGGTAGAAATAGTCAAAATAGTGTACCTAGGGGTAGTACTTGGGTCCTTGTGCCTTTTTAGACATAACCGGCCCAGACGGTGAAATTCGGGTCATTTGGTCTTGGTCTGTTAGCCTAATTTCGTGATTTAGGATATTTAAGCTAAATTTTAGAGTTAGAGGTAGTCATTAAGCAAACTCTGAACCCTAGATTTGAGAGAGGAGAGAAAGGAAGAACAAAGGGAGCTTAAGGAACCAAATTCGGGAGTAATACATCTACTACACCGCGTAATTAGACTCTACAAACCTAAAATGTCAAGTGATTTTATTGATTCTGATTTTAATTTGAAAAAAGTAATGTTCATATCATTTAAGTGTAGACAAATCCATTTTTGGGAGGGTTGTAACATGTAAAAATGGGTTTTCGGGACTTTCGGCATTAGATGTGAAATTAATGCTAAATTAATGATGCGATACTATCATATGATGTTAGGATCTAATTTAGAGTCAAAATCCAGTAGCTAATATCATGTAATTCGTATTTTTGAATTGAATTGAATATGAAATTGAATGAATTTGTGAAAAAACCAAAATCTGTGGACTCTATGAATTTAAAGAAAATCAGTGATGGTTGATGTTTTATATTATTGTTAGAACCTATTTATAGGTGTAATAAACATTATGTACTATTTGGTTGAGTTCTGGATGGGATTCTTGGAGATTTTAGGTTTAAAAATGCAAAAAAAGGATTGGGGAAGAGGGCTAGGGGTCATTTGATCAATCAATCAATCGGATTCATCGATCGATCGATCGATCGATGACCCTTTGAAGACGTTGTGAATCCCCGGATTGTAAACTCTTTTTAAAATAATATTTCCTTATCTTGTTTACTATGCGAAAGCGTAAAATGTGATGGTTCAGTTAAAACAAAATTTTAATTTCAAATTCAAATTAAAATTAAACCCAAGTGAGAATTAATAAAACACACACAAATATTAAATTTCACTCAAACCAATTAATTCAAGTCCTAGAATTTGCCTAAGTCATAATTATCAATATTCCAAAGTTAGGCCAAACCAATTTAGCAAATGACTTGAATTAAATAAACAATTATCCAAATATAATTAGTACCCAATTAAATTAAGTGTGACAATTAAAACCATTTATATCTTGAATTACCCTAAGCATGAGTTCTAATTCATTATGCAAGATAAAAATAAATCAATCACACTACGCTGAGATGTACGAGGAAAAACCCACAACGGGAAACAACCTCGGACGGCCCTAGCCACAAATCCACTAAGTACGAAATTTACAAATACAAGACAGAAAGGCTTACAACACACGACTCGATCCCTCTCAAGCCCCGACGCGTCTTCTTGTAGATAACTCTTCCTAGCGGATAACCTTAGAGCTCCACCGCGGTCTCGGAATCTATCGATTGGACTTTATATGGTCACCGTCACCCGAGCAAGGAGCCTTTCTCTAAGTGGCCGCAACAACTTCTTCTTCTTTCTTTATGGGATGTAGAAGAAAACCCAAACTTCTCTTTGAACGGAAGAGATGAACCCGGTGACAAACTCCAAGCAAGATATATGGGAACTTGGAAGAAACTAATTTGGGTGTAAACTAGAGTGGTGTATATTTTTCTCTTTGATAAAAACACACTCAAAACATGATCTTTTTCCCTCTTTGATTTTACTCTCAAAACACACTCTAGGAGTTAGAAGGATATGAAAAAGATTAATTTGAAAATGTTATTCCCGTACATAATAAAGTCCGAGAAAAGTTGGTTAAGAAACAAGTGGGGAAGTGGGAGAAAAACTGCTTAAAACTGCCAAAAACTGTTCTTGCCTGGCATCTAGTTCAAACGACATTCCGTTCGAACGAGTTTTCTAACGAAGTTCCAGTATGAACTCGTTAGAAGCTCGTTAGAACGACATTTCGAACGAAGTACCAGTATGACATAATGGGAAGTCGTTGGCAATCTCGTTCGAAGGACATCTGATTCGAACGATAATCTCGTTCGAACGACATATTGAACGAACTACTAGAAAGTTTGGAAAATTCTATTTTAGCCCAGAAACCTTTATAAACTTATTTTAAAGTTTTAATTTAATTCTTTCTGAAAATAAAACACAGTTTTAATTAAACTTAACACCCAATAAACAACCTTGGGAGCATGGAACTATGGTTGATGACGTATAAACGAGGCACGAAACCAGCATAATTATGAAGCTTTATACTCTTTTTCGCTACGTCTTCAAACAACCTTTTCACAGGCTTGAGAATATTACAATTAAAGACAATCCTATGTATAAATGTTTTTGTCCGGAATTGAGCCAAAACTATGTATGGACTCAATTCGAAATTTGTGTCCTTACAAATCTCCCCCTTTGGCTATTCCGGGACAAAAACCAAATAAAAATCCTAAAGGGACGTCAAGCTCACTAGACTCAAAACATAACCCACCCAAAATTGACTCAACCCAAGGATCAAATGCTTTGCCATTGAAATATGCCGCTTTAGAAGAATTCCTGCACACTTAAGCAAACTCATCAAATGCATAGGGAATATCAAAGTATTTAAAGAAATTTAAATAAATACTCCCCCAAAATTAATTCTCCCCTTTATCAAAATGATCAACCCAAGAAGTTAGCTACCCCCCCTAAGTTAAATCTCCTAAACTTAGATAAGATTATAATAGGATAAGATACCATTTCTCCCCCTATTATTCTCCCCCTTTTTGTTCAAGAATAGGCCAAGGATAAAGAACAAATATAAAAGCATGTTAAAGCTTAAAGTGATAAGACATGAAAGCATAACTAATCAAAGATAGATACCAAAACGAAAGTATACTCATTGAAGGACTAGACAATAAGGCAAAGGCAAAACAAAATACCATATATATATGTACTAGAAATATACCAATAATGCACACGCACACACACACACACACACACACACACACACATATATATATATATATATATATATATATATATAAAGACACACATGACACGAAATACAATAAGTTTGCACACTCGTATGGCAAAAATGTGTCATATGAAAACATAAGTGTTGGGGTGTGAACTAGTAACAATTAAATTTAGACCCAATCACTTAAAAACATGTTCACGGAGTTCTCATTTGATTGCAAACTTCATCATATTTAAATATAACCTCATGTGACAATATAGATTGAACTCAATGAACAAACATACACAATGCATACAAGCCTAGCATATTGATGATTCTACAAACCAATAGATTCTAGGATAAACGGACATTGTGTAAACCGTTGATATACCATCCAATCTCCCTCAATATGCATATATTAATTTTGAATGAATATATCAATCAAACATAGGCCTTGGCAAATTATTTCTCTTTTTAATGCCATATTTTCTGTTTTTAGGCCTTTGGACCATGTATTTCTTTTAGGTCCATTAAAAAATGGTGGCTTACAATCTCAAAGGATCACTTAGTCCTATGGAGCCCTTCCCCGTGCACATTTATATTTATCATGTTTTTCATTTTTCACACAAATCTCACGTGCAACGGATATTGACATGCAGTAGTCCTCCTAAGTCACAAATATGTAGATGACAAGATTGGAAGGAGAACACCTCACATAGCTCAAATATACATTTGAAGTTAAAATTTCAAAAGAGCTCGTGCATGTGTGAATAGAGGCATATAAAAATAGAATCCATTTAGCCAACAAAAATCCAACTACCCCATAAAAATATAGTAAAGAACATTTTAAGGATTTACAATCTAAACCAAAAGTTCTAGCCACATGGGAGCATTAAAGGAGGGATTCAAACACAAGTATATGCCACTTAAAGTGTGTCAAACAAAAATTACAGACAAAATAAAATCTTTTTGAGTTTTTGAAATTTTTAACCAAAAATAAAAATATATTCTAATTTTTTTTTTTTGTAATTTTCATTTAATGCAAACAAAATGAAGAAATAAAATACAAAAGATAAACATAAATCATTATCCTAGCATGTGATTAAGCATGGGGCATAAACTAAAAAATGATTAAACAAGCATACATTCAGTATGTGAATATAGCATGAAGTACAAACGCTAAAGTATGCAAAAGACTAACACATTCATCATTTACATTTAGCAAGGGAGGAAGCATGTAATAGTAAATGAGAATCAAAAACCCTATTATGCAAGGCAACCAAGTCAGATTTCCTAACCCAAATTAATGAAGAATGACTATCTTGGGGTGTAGGACTTCTAAATACATTGATTGCATTACGTTGGGATTTTCTAGGAATTCGTTTAAGATCAAAACAAAATTTCTTAAGATGACCTTTTCGACCACAATGTGTACAAGTAAAAACATGTCAAAAAGATTTACCTAAGGAGTGATCTCTAAATGCTTTCCTAGTAAATGTAACAACCCAGGTTTTCGAGCGACAATTTTATACTATTTTGCCTAATGGGCTAATTTTATGAAATAGGAATGTTGGAGTAAATATTATTTCCTGTGAGACTTAGGGATAATATTTACTATGTTTTGACTATTTGCCGTTATGAGAAGGTAAATAGTGTTATATTGCGGATTATTGCGTCGTTATATGTAAAACGACGGTTATGACCTATATATGATAGTGGGTATAATTAATGAATTAAGAATGGAATTGGAACGTAAAAATAGTTCACACTTTCCCGAATGCCAAAATAGGGGGTGCGGTCGTTTTTAGAACAGTCGAGATAGTCGAGCTGAGGGCCCAGTTGTAATTTTTGAGATTTAGGCATTTTAAGGGGTTATGACTCAATTAAGTGGTTACGAGTCATTTTAGTGGTGTATTAGCATTTAGGAGTGGGGGTTTATATTTTTAGACCCTTATAAATCCCCCACCCCTTTTTCTTTTCTTCATTTTGGTGGGAGAAGCCAAAGGAGAGAGAGAGAGAGAGAGAAGAGAAAGTAGAGAGAAAGAGAGAGATGGAAGATTTGGGTCGGAACCCGTCGCTACCGGAGGTGTTCTGAGACTACGAACCTCGAGGCAAGTTTCTTACTTGCTAGATATTGATTTAATGTGATAAATTGCATGTATAGTTAGGTTTTGGTGATTTAACCCATAAATGGGTATTTGTTGATTTTGATGATTAAACCCTTAAATATTAGTTTTAATTTGATTTGAGGATATATTATTAGTTGTAAATGGTGTAGGAATGTTTTGTTAGGATTAGATGTTGTTGATGTTGGGCAAAAGCAAGGAATGGAGGTTTTGGGATTTTAGGGTTTATGTAACCCGTCGCCCAAACTGGGCAAAATCTCAGGACCGAATCGATTCGGCCCTTTGGGCGAATCGATTCGGATAAGGAGAGGGATACAGGTCTTACAGACTGAATCGATTCGGATTTAAAGCGAATAGATTCGGCAATTGCAGAGGGTCAGTTTTTGCTCACCGAATCGATTCGGCTGTCTAGCGAATCGATTCGGTTCCCCTGTTTTTTTTTTTTTTGAGATTTTCTACTTTTGATTTTTAGCCCTTTTTCTTTTAGGTCCAAGGTTTAGGAACCTTCCTTTGGGAAGTAATTAAGAGTCCTAGAGGGTGGTTTTGAATAGACTAATGCCCTAGGATTTAATGGGATATTTAGGCTTACCTGAGGGATAAGTTGCGTAGGTTGATATCCGAATGATTTAGGAAGTTAACCTAGAGATGAAATGGGAAGTTAAAATATTATGTCGAGATTTTGGGAGACACTCCATTATGGAGACTCACTTTGAGGGTTTATGAATTATATAAACTATTCGAGGCTATTTTTGAGGTTAGTGACACTTTGGGTCTTAGGTCATTAATAAAATATGACTTACTAAGAATATAATGCACCTTCTAAAACTAGGTGCTTAATGGCTAAATGGATGATTTTTGGAAATGTAAAATTGGAAGTTTTCAAAAATGGAAAAAGTAATGTTTTTCATAAATGTTAATTTATGGATACACACCTCTCTAAATCGCTATCATAAGGGAAGTCGCGCGCGTTGTGGTGAAGCCCCCTGGTTAATGATGCAGGGTGAATATAGTCCCTAGGCCATGTGAGCGTTTGTTTATATATTTTTTTCTGCTCTAGTTAGGAGATTTCGGGTGTGGTCTTGACTATCCCGCGGGCACATGGTCACTTCCCGAAGTTTCGATAGGATCCCAGGTTGTCTTGGAGGCCCTGGAAGATGATAGCCATTTAGGGGCGCGCACAGTGGGGAAACTCGGACGGGCGGTCTTAGATTTCATTATATAATATATATATTTAGCTATGATTCAATAATGTGGGACATTATTGGTTATTAAAGCATTTTATGATAATAAAATGGATTTAATTTACATTTCCCGGATATAAGAAGGGAAATGGGATGTTAAATACATTTTCCGGATGGAAGAAGGAAAATGGATGATATAATATGAAAGTAAAGCATTTTTTTTTATGATAATAAAACTTGCTTTAAATTATGTATTTTTCCTGGATAGAAGAAAGGAAATAAAACTTGGTAAAGAAGGTTTTGAAATGAGATTTATTGGTAAACATTTGATACAATGAATTTACCATATATGTATATTCCTAAATAAAGAATTAGGAATTGTGCCGTTAGATGATGGTTTGGGTTGATGTTTACATTTCTTGAGTAGCTGTAGTTGTGACCTCCCACACTTATGCACACACATTTATTTATTTCTTAATTTCGTGCTTAGGGTCTAATGGATCTCGACGATCAACCTTGCCTAAGTAGTAGTGTATTGGGGGGGTTCCTTGTTTGGATTTCGCTTTGCGAGACACCCCACGCACGAATAGGGCATAGTGTTGAGACTGGGGAAAAGTTAGCCCTTAGTACTTAGGGTTAACTAGAACATCTCACGATATTGCGTTAGGTTGCTGCTAGATCGAGAGGTGAGGAATATTATTGTTATCTGCGAGAGATTTACGCACTTACCTTCCATGCATTTTAGTCACATGGTAATCATATCAAACCCGACCCTCACCGGTTTCTATATTTCCTTGTTTCTGCATATTCTTTGCCGTTACAGGTGCTCTTCCGCATGGACATCTGTGTTTACATTTCCATTTCCAGTTGTCATGGAGCTACGGCATATTGCGGATGTCGTAGGATACTTGTAGTAGACGCTCCCCTCTATTGTACTCTAGTTATGTTCAGTACTTTTATTCGGGCGTGTTTGCCCAAGGTATTGCACTCATTTATTATATTGTAAATATCGATTGTAATACTTAATGTATTATTTTGTATTGGTCTGTGCACCGACATCTTATTCGGTGATTATTTATTGTATTGTCATACTTTATTCATCGATTTTTGATACCCACCGTTTTTACAAAGGGGATTGTCTAAGTGTTTCTCTTTTACTTTTAAATTTTTTTGTATATGACAATCCATTTACTAAAATGATTGGTGGTTATCTCATACTATTATTTTAATCGACAGTGATGCTAAGAATGGACCATCTATGATTCCTGTAATTATTGGAGTATTGGGCTGGCCACCTATTATTTTAATAGGCGGGTTGTCACAGATGGTATCAGAGCATTAGGTTCTAGAGTCGTTAGGAATCTGTGCGGATGTTTTACGTCTTCTGCGTTTCTCTTTATTTGATGTAGAGCCTTAGGAATAAGGTCGTTGAATTCTCTTGTGAGATTTCGTTCTCCTGCTATGGAATGAGAACCCCGAAGATATTCTGCGCGATCGTGTTAGGCTTGTAAGCCGTTAGATGAAGGCCGTTGTGAAGGCGTCATAGGATGGGATTACTATAAGCTGTAGGCTGTGGTCGGGAATAAGGATCGCTTTGGAGGTCTCTCCCTTTACAGCATTATTTTATATTGCCGCTGTGACTACTCAGCACAGTGAAAATAGTTTCCGAAGTACCGTTGTCGGTAGAGAGTGGTACTATGCTTGGGACTCCGAGCAATGTCAATTCGGAGTTGAGAGATTCTTTATTAGAACCACATGTTGAAGTTTGGTTGGATCGAGGAAGGGTAACCTCGTTCGGTGAGAACGTAAGGCCGAGAGTTTTGACCTGGAGTTGGGTATAGGAGTGCTGAGGTGTGAGGATTTGAGGAAAACCTTTCACCCTTAGGAGTAAGGTTGAAGTGGCGGTTATGATAGTCGCCTCATTATGGTGGGGCAGAATGTTTTTGCCCATAGAGAGAACCTCTCAGTGGAGATGCTAGGCTCGTAAGTAAGTGTTGGAAACACTTTTTGGAGAAGTAGTGTTCATGAGACCCCACTGGTGGACATACACCCGGGGAAGGCTCATGGAGCTAAGGTCGGGGAGGCTGGCAAAATGTTCTCCTTGCTGAAGAAGTCAAGGGAACTATGCGTTCTGATCTTGTCGATTGAAGATGACCGGCAAGGATGGGACTCCTAGTTGAGTCATAAATGGAGTAGTTTGGTGTTAGCCCTAGATTCGGGTGCGTATATCGAGCTCATGATGGTATTGGTACGTATATTTTTTTTTATATAGTAAGTATATCTATGTGACTTCCTTGATAGGGGAGTTCTGTATTTTCCTTCTCACTCGTTATGGGGCGAGTGGTGATATGTGTGGTACGTGCTACTTGTATTTTATATATCATACGAGTAGAGATAGTCTTAGATTGATGGGTGTGGTAGCAAGCGAATATATCGCGAGGCTATCCTAGTTCTTGTTCGAGGAGGAGGACTAGTTGTTCTATAATATCTCTCCTGGATATGGGTTGAGACTTTATAGAGGTGGTTTACGGTGTGTAGATAGTTTCCTTTTTTTTATTTTATTTTTATTTTATTCTCTTTGCTTGCTTGTTTGCTTTGCTTGTGTATGCTATTGCCTTATCTCCATGACTGGCTAGTTATGGTGACTATGTGGAGGGGTTCCTTGTTTGGATTTCGCTTCGGCGAGACGCTCCACGCATGAACCTTAACGACGTTGGGAGTGGAGAGATGTGCATTTTCTTTTCTGTTCTTTTCTCCTTTTTCTTTTCTGTTGGTTAAGTGCTGGGTTGGAAGGTTTAGCCAAGAATCACGTATATGAGTGATTAGGGGCTAAGTTGATGTGCGATATATGAGCACTATGATAGTTTTCCTCTAAATCGATGTGGGGAAGACTATGATGACGAAAGTCCAATAGAGACTTATGGTTGTACCTTAATGAGAAACATCATCACTCTCTTTGGGATCCCCAAGACTATCATCATAGACAATGGAACCCAATTCAAGAGTGGCCTCTTCTAGGGTTTCTGCAAAAACTAGGGGATCAGGCACTACTTCAGCTTTGTGGCATACCCTCAGAGTAATGGACAGGCTGAGGCTTCCAACAAAATGATGATCGATTGGATAAAAAATCTTTTAAAGCAAGCCAAGGGAGCATGGATAAACGAACTACCCAATTTCTTATGGGCTTATCGCACCACCCCGAGGCGAGCAACTAGAGAGACACCATTTACACTTACGTATGGGATGGAGGCAATTATCCATTTGGAAGTTGGCCTCCCTACCATGAGATCCACTCTGATTGACCAATGCCAAAATGATGTAGCATTTCTCACTGAACTTGACTTAGTGAACGAGTGCAGTGATTTGTCTCTAGTGAAACTAGTAGCCCGCCATCAACATCTAGTAAATCATTATAACAAAAAAGTCAAAACAAGAAAATTCCAGGTTGGGGACTATGGCCTAATGAAAGTTCTTGGCAGTTCTGTGAAACCATCATATGGCAAGCTAGGACCAAAATGGGAAGGACCATTCAAGGTGATAAAAGAAGACCTACCACGAGCCTATCACTTAGAAACACTAGAGGGCAGGGAGATACCAAGAGCTTGGAACGTAACCAATTTCAAGAAATTCTACTTCTAGATTTCTTTTTTTATTCTTGAACTCAATGCTAAATTTTTAATACTTCTATGATTAATAAGACGTGTTTGGTAGTTGAATTTTATAAAGTGATGATTTTTCTCAAATACATTGTAATGTATGCACCTTTTCCAAGTTACAGTCTCCCCTCTTAACATGTGAAACTAAGATCACGAGAAACTTATTGGCTAAAATAGCGGGGTCAATGTGTAATGACCCTCCTCACGCATTCATCAATTAGCATGAATGACCTTCTAGTTTGCCCCTGGCAATTTATGAAGCCCTACAGGGGACCCTTAGGCAACATTGCCGACCCAGTTTGGTTGCCAACATTGTATGGATCATAAATCATGCTCGGATAGAATATCCGATACCAGGTGTATCCTCACTCGCTAACTAGACTGGAGGGGGATACTCACTCGATAACTATCTTTGCCTAAGTCTTATCTAGTCGGCTGGACAAGCTCAAGATAACTGAATGAGAGATTAACAAAGTAAGCAATACCACAACACATGTTTAGTCGAAAAATTTCCCAAAACATAAATATTTTATTACATTATAACATGTACAAAGAGTTACATTCTCTAAGTAATTCAAATTCTAATAAGGATCGATTTGCTTGGCGAGGTATTCAGCTACTCGCTCTCTTCAGCCATCATCTGGGTTAGGGGCGAATTCCTCCTCGACGTCGTCTAAACTCGATTTCGAGAGTTTTCTTGGGATCGCATTATAAGAACCCATCGATCATCCCTTCTGAATGGGTTAGGAATCAAAGTTGAGGGAGAGATCTGATGCCTATACTAGAGAACATAGTTCCTAGGGACTTGCAAATCCTTTAAGGCACTCAACCACCCTCTTATGAAAGCTAACTCCTCAACCTCCTTCAACTTCATTGGAGAATCCGTCCAACCCTGGTCATAGCCATCAGCCCACACCTGCTGAGGACCTTTCTTCAATAAGTGACTTAGTAGGATGATGTGTATTTGAAGCCCAATGGCTATCATGTATGCCTTTAAAACATCCACCCACAGTTCGACAACATCCCTAGCTGAACCACTGTCATTAGGCCCAGCACGTTGCCCAGTCGACGAAGAGGAACCATGTAAAACCTGAGGGGAAATGCTCAGGGCATTCTCCCTAAGGGGAGAGACTTCCCTCCTTAAAGCATCATTCTCCTGTTAAAGGATCTCTCCAACTTGATTGATCTCAGAAGCATCCAAAATCTTAGCCTTCAAAGCATCCATTTCTTCTTGAACAAAAGCACCGATCTCCTCCATCTCCTCAAGCCTATCTTTCATCTTGGCAATAAGCTCTGAATGGTCTTTATAGTCCTGGTTCCTCAAAAAACTTGGTCGCTCATGTCTTCACCAAGAATTTAGCCGAGGCGAGAGGTAGCAGAAATATATTCCTCAAGATTGATAAGCTACAAATCATACAAAGCATCGATAATGAATAAACCAGTATATGAAAAAGAAAAGAACTTCATTTCATTAAAACCAAAGTAGTTCAAGTACAACTTCATCAAAGAAAAAAGGAGAAAAAAGAGAAACACAAAAAATACAAAGGTCCCTTAAAAAGAGTAGTTGGAAACCTCAGTTTGCTCTGAGGATGCTGGCTGCTTCCTTTTAACTTGCACCTCCCTAAGATGGGATGACTACCATTCCCTGATCAACAATAGCATCAGCAGAAGAAGTTGAAATAGTTGGAACAACTTCGTTGGCATAGGAAGGAGGCACGCCCTCTATAACAGGTTTTGAGCTAGGGTTATGGTCGTCAAAGAGGGGGGAATCAATGTCCACCTCAGCAGTAAGCAAAGCCCTGTCCTAACTTTTTTTGAAATTGAAACGGATAATGTAGATGATCTAAGCCTCAACATCCTCGTATGCTACAAGCGAACTAGCATTGTAAGATCTCTCCTTGATGGTGGTGGCTTCAGATTCCAACTTCTTTATCTTCTCAACAAGTTCTTTATTCTCCTCGACCACTGCCAGCTTGCTCGTGCAGACTAGGTCATAGGAATGCCTCAACTCCTCCTTCTCTTTAGACGCTGCCTCTTTTGCTTTGTTAGCTTCAGTGAAAGGAAGATCAGAAGATTTCTGAGCAGCATTGGCAACCTTTAGGATCGCCTATAGCTCATCATTTCTCCTTACCATCTCATCACGGTTGTGATAGATGACGGTGAAATCAGACACAAACTAAAAAGAAGAAAGAAAACATTTAAAAAGAAGGCATGGAAAAGAAAATTACAAGAGTAGAGAAGTAAAGATAGACTTACCAAGGCTAGCCCTTGACTCGCTTCTAGGGCTAACTGGTCAGTCCCTATGCTTGACGATATTTGGCGGTCTACTGGCAAAACTGCTCTCTCGAGCATTGTCGGAGCTAGCTGAGGAGAAAGAGCAACGGAAGCCCCCTTAGAAAAAGGAGACACGGGCACCAAGGGTTGTCCCTTCTTCGTCCTCTCTTCTTCTCTCCTCCTCTCTTCTTCTGTCTCATTCTTCTCCATTTCAACTCTCTTACTCCTTCTTTCTCTCTCTCTCTCTCTCTCACCAATGCCTCCTCTTTATTCTTCCTCTCCCTTTCGTGAGCCATAGTTTAGGAGTTAGTGGTAGTATCCCCACTCCCAAATTTCTATTTCTTCTGCCTACGAGAAAGGGCAACATTGTCCTCATCGTCATCCTAGATTAAATTCTTTCAGGGGGAGCTATAGTCTCCTCACTAGAACTATCCGAATTCTGCAAACTCCTTGAGTTCTCTGAACCATCCTATGAACTGGAAGATTCCTCACCACTCGAACTCTCCTCGCTAGAATCACCCTCAGCTCCACCTCTGTCAGCCCCTACACTGTCTTCACCAAATCTCCTCTCCTTCTCATATTACTGAATTAGCTAAGCAGCAACCTCTTCTAGGATGTCAAGGTGAGGAATGCTATCAAAAGGTCATGCAGTGAAACTGGTCCCGGTGTTCTTTTAATCTAAAAGGAACACAGGTGATCTTGGATGCTCGTCATCAACCAAAGATTCCCTTATCTTCTAAGCTGTTATCAGCTCAACAGCTCGAATTTCGTGGAGTGTAGGTTTCAAGTTCTTTATCTTCGTCGAAAAAGGAAAAAGGAAAATATAAGAGAAATAATGTAATAAAAAAGAGATCAAAAAGAAGGGGAGGAAAAATATCTACCTATATACTCCTCCCCATAGAAGGGAATCGTAGGTCCCTTATACCTAGTCCCCTCAGTATGGCGAGGGAACAACCAGTTCTTGGCAATAAATCTTTCGTACTAATAGTCCTTATGGGAATGAGGTTGAGTCCTAGCTATCAGATAAAGGAGACTAGAGCTCGTTCAAGAAAAGGTATAGCAATAATAAATTTCAGCAAGACCTAAATTAGTGCCATAAAGCTGATTGATCCTATGTACGCCATTGATAATTTTCCAAACATTTTGGGAACATTGGGCAGGAACTATGTAAAAATAAATAAAGAAGTGTAAAAACAAGCGATTTGGGGGAAAGGTTAGACCCCCTTAAGAGAATAGGAGAACATGAATCCAATGCCCATCCTCAAAATCTCGACCATTGCGAGGAACAGGGGCAAATTCAATGTCCACCCAGTTGGGGATGTTATAAAACTCCCTAAACTCATCTATTGAGCTAGTACCTATTCTTGCCATAAATAAATCCTAGAAGTGATAGAAAAAATATTTTAAACAAAAAAGAAAGGAGAGGAAGTTTGGAATTCTTACAAAATGAAAATCAGCTTGAGACAATACAAGGCCATAAGCAACGAATATGGAAAGATAAAGAAAAGCTCGAAGATTAAGGGAGAGACCTGGAAGTGAGAAGACGCAGTAAGAAGCAAAAGATATCTTGAGAGTGCGAAACTTGTGAAGCGCCGTTAGAAATGGATCCTTAAGAATAGTTTGAAACCCTCTCAATGATGACACACAGAGAAAAAAGTAAATCTTCCACCTAAATCTGTTAAAAATAGACGTTTCGCTCCCAAAGCATCACTTAATTCACCAAAATTCCAGCGAAACTAGTATTTAAAATTATTGAGCCAAAAATGGTGACCTAAAATTTTTAGGGGCAATTGTGGGTACCTCGTCCATATTTGTAGGCCCAAACAAGTAGCCGGACTAAGACCTATTTACAATAGGAAGAGTTAGGCCCAAACTCTAGAGTCTCATACACAGTTAGTTAGCAACAACCCATACTGTTCCTAAAATCCCTCATAAGATATTCTAAGGCTAGTGGGCTAACGTGGGAGTTCCCAAGACCCCCACTCTCCGAACATTCACTGTGTATACTATATCCCCAGCTCGGGGCAAAGGGCATGTAATCAGAAACTCTCCAATGAGAAAAGAGAAATATAAACTGAGAGCACCACCGTGGACGTAGGCAATTTACCGAACCATGTATATCTTATGCCGTGTGTGATTGTGATTCTTCTAATTCGTGTTCTTGATTTTTCTGGTGATTGCATTTGCTTATAATATGTCCTGAGATTTATTGTCACCACACATACATATACAACATTGTAGATAAATTATATACGGGTTAAAAATCCAAGGTGTTAATGTAGTATTTATATAACTAGTGTGAATGTTATATAATAAATTAAAGGGGAAAAGATTAAGTAAGTTAAAGGGTAAATTAACTTAGGAAATAAAAGAAAGAAATGTTCAGGATAAAGTAAAGTGCGAGAAAGGTTCTAATAGGACTTGTTAGGTGGGGTAGTATAACTAGTGGGGTGAAAAGGTAAGCATTAGGTGTGCACAATAGATGAGGGGTGAGTAAGGTCTCACGAGAGTGGGACACCCACTTTAATATGGAAAGTCTTAATGCATATTTATATGTTGCATTTTAATTACTCGCAAAATATTTCAAATGGTTTTGGGCTCTGACCAGTGTCGGAATATTTTCCAAAACATTTTAGTTGTCCATCCACCAAGATGCCCAACTTGATGATTTTTTCCAAGGATGCGTAGCTGCATTATTGCGGAGGCTTACAGAATTTTCTTTAGACACTTTATTTATTAATTCCTAGTGTAGGAGTTTCATTCAGTATTTATTTGGGCATGTAGTCCTTTAGACTTTTCAGTACTTCAGTTATTTATTAGACTTTGTGGATTTTGTTTTTTAGTTCAGGCTTGTATTTAGATTTGTTTTCGGAACCGATGGTTTATTCGGTGCTATTTATTTAAGTATCTGCCGTGTGAATGATTCAGACTAATATTATGAGGATGTTTTTGTTAATTTATTTTAGTTTTTTTCTGCATCTTGTTAAGTTAATAACAGGATAAAATTTGGCAACGACTTAATTTAACATAGGTGGGTAGTAATTTAAATGGTTTTCGACATCGATGCTAAGAATGAACCAAATGCGATTCTAGTTTGTTTTGATAACGGACTGATCACCCGTGAGTAAAGTAGGCGGGCTGTCACAAACTATTACCTCATTTTCATTTGAGCCATTTGGTCATTTTTGGATTTTCATTTTAGAGAGATTGATTACAGAATAACGAGAGAAAAACGGAATAGTTTAGGTTTAAAAAAACTTTTTTCAAATTCATTGAATATAAGTTTATATCCTAGATCAAATTTCACGATTTATGTTTCTTTCTAGGTTTTTGATTTGTTTTTTTGTTTGAAGTACATCTATTTAAAACCAAGCTTCTTGAAAACGTCTCTGTTGAGAAATATTTTTTTATGTGTCACCTCTTTGAATCCGACCAGTGAGTTTTAGTGACGATTTGAGAACTAGATGTTTTGTATAGTCTTTAAATACTTGTTTCAAGAAAATGTTTTGTTTTTCAAAATGGTTTTAAAAACCGAGTTCATTTTTTATGGATCTACTTTATCAAAACATGGATCTAAAATATGATATTGAAAAGCAGTGGATTTATTTAAAACCTTTGTAACAGTTAGCTGCATGTATCGTGTAATTTTTGCTAAGGAATGGTTGTAACATTTTAAATGTGTGTATGTTTAATAAGTGCATGTAGCATAATACACTTCACTACACAACATACAAATTTCACTATTCGGTGATATTTGGATGCTTGGCGTTTCCATTCAACTGGATCTATTTGGATTAACATTCAGAGGATTTGTACCAACATTTGAGAGGTGATTTTTTGTTAGGTAACAAATTCATCTATTTATGATGTTTGTGATATTTGTAAACACATTTCTTGATTTTAATGAAATGATTTTTGTTTTGGGGTGTAGAAGCCAGTATGGATGTTTCCTCCGGGGATGTTTTACCATGTTATATCTTGTGCTGTGGATGCTTCTTATATTACTTACTTGTCATAGTTATTACTCATACTGGTTGGTTTTAAAAGTTTTTTTTATTAATACTTGAATGATTTTATAAGTAAAATTTTATTAGAATTTAGGATACAAATTTTTTTTCGTTAAATTTGTTTTCATGAACAAGGTTTTTTTTTTAAAAAAAAAATCTGTATTAAAAGTAAAAGTAACAGAGCTTTTGTATGTTGTGTTTTACCTTATTCATGAAAAATTCATGAGTAAGGTTTTTTTAAAAATTAACAGAGCTTCGTATTAAAAGCTTTTTTTTAAAAACACAAGATCCTGAAGTTATTTTACTTATTAAAAAAAAACACAGAGCTTCGTATTAAAAAAAAACCTTATTCATGAAAAACCTTTAGCCCAAGATCTGTTACTTTTACTTACAAAATCTGTATTAGAATAAAATTCATTACACAACATACAAAAAATTCATGAATAAGTTTTTTTTTTTTTTTAAAAATCTTTAGCCCAAGTGTTCTTTTAAAAAAGTAACAGAGCTTCGTATTAAAAGCTTTCAAGATCCTGAAGTTTCTGAAATCTTTTCAGAAAAAAAAATGTTTTCGAAAAATTGGAAATCTTTCAAGACCACGTATGTTTGTTGGAAGATATTTTCCACACTCAAATGTTCGATGATAGCCTTCATTTAAGGACAATTGGGTGATGAAATTTGGGATGTTATTCAAAATTGTTATGAAACACCTACTAGACCAGCAACTGATGGAAGTACTTTGAGAGTGAGAAAAATACTGATTGATTACTAAAGATGAATAACTTCTATGTTAGTATAATGACAAAGGTCGTAATTGTATTTTCATGGTTGTTGGTGAACACGAATTGAAATGCACTTCACATTGTACCTCTGTTAATGAATCTTTGGAAGGAATGATCATTACCCATGAAGGTGATCACCGTGTTAAAGCTCCAAAAACACAAATGTTAGTCCAATAGTATACTTCTATAACAATGTCTGGCACGGAAACCTTTGATGAATTCTAACTTAAGTTGTCTCACATAATCAACAAACTACATGCTAATGGTATATATTATCATAATAGGGACATAATGATGAAAATATTGAGATCTCTCCCTCCTAAGTTTGACCGTAAATGTTATTCGATTGATGAAATTAATGACCCTAATTTAACCCCTGAGATTCTTATAGCAAATTGAGGACTATGGAAACGAAAGTTGATTACAAAAAATTGATCTCCTTAACTATTCAAAGACATAGTGATAAAACATGGGTTTCACTTCTAAGATGAGAAATCCTAAATTATTCATTCCTGACTAAGATCGTGACTCAGAATAAGAACCAGATCTTGGAAACCTCGATACCCAAATTGCCTTTATGAGAAAACAATTCAAAAAGATATTTAAATATAGAAACACGATTGTTGATCGTAAAGGACAATATGGTTATCATGGAATTAAATCTTCTATACCACATGAAAAAAAGTTTCATAAACCTATACGGTAAAATCAAAATAGACCTACAGACTCATATAATAACATACCTAAGCCGAACTAGTCCCATATACAGAGTCATAAATGTGGAAAAATGGGACATTATGCTAATAGGTGATATTCTAAACCATAAACCACACCTAATGCCCATATTAAAAAAACTTAGGATTACTCAAGTCATTCTGGTATTATGAGTCATGTCTATCAAACTTATATGAATCTTGTATGACTTTTTATGCCAAAAATTATTGAATATTATGGTCATGCTTGACTTTCTAATGACGTATTTATGTCTTCTTGTGATGTTATTGATAGTCATGCCAGTGCCACTCATATTAATGTTGTTTCCATATCTGATACTCATGGGTGTGTGAATCTTATGTGAAACCCCGCATAATTAATTACCGAGTGATTAGTCTTTCATCCAATTGAAATAGGGATCTCATCTTGTTCATTCTTAGAATCACCGTCGAAAAACTTTTTAAAATTTAACTGACCACCTAGTATTCAAAAAGATGGTGCCAAATTTTATATTTTTATTAAACAACGACACAAGTGAAAATAATCACCATAACCAAAACATCCATGCAATACAAACAACCTTAACTGGATACCAAATGAAGAGATGAAATAAAATGTAACACCCCAAAATTTTGAGGATTTAGTATTTAATTATTTTTAGGAGAAATAAAATTATTTAAATTGGAGAAACTTAAATTTATGATTTGGAGAATTTATTTGAGTGGGAAGAATTATTTTTAATTGGTGACTTTAAGTTAAATTGTTCGAATTAATATGTGTCGCATTTTGAGGTCGAAATTTGAAAATGTTACAAAGTGTTTCGGAGGACAATTCTGAGTGCGGGATTGAGTTCGTATGGATCGAGATAGTCAGAAAAGATTACTCGGGGGTAGTAATCGGGTCTCTAGGCATTTTTGGGCATAGCCAGGCCCACACGGGGTGATTTGAGCCATTTTAATTAGGCCCGTATGGCCTAAAACGGGATTAGGGGTTTTAAGCCTAATTGGGGGAAAAGTTGAACGGCAGTTAAAAAATTCTAAACCTAGGGTTCGAGAGAGACATAGAGGAAAGAAAATCAAGAGCCAATTGGGGATTTTTGGAGCCAAATTATGGGACTAATTGGGGTGTTTTCATCAACGCCTTAACTACACCAACAGATCAAACTCCACGAATGATTCTAGGCAAGTGGTTAACTCGTTGTAATTTTAAGTTGTGATATCCAATTCATGTTATAGCACGTGTATCAACATATGTTTTGGGGATAAATTTCGGATGAAATGGGTTTTGAGGAAATCAGTTTGAGAATGAATTTTAGGCAAGATTTGATGTTAGTATATGATTTGATAGTGATAAATATGGATGTTATTTCAGTCCCATTAACTGTTGTTGAGTAAAAATGAGTTTGAGATGTAATCATATTTAGGAAACCGTAACATTTTCAAGTTAGAAATTGTTGACTCTTGATGAATTCCGTGGATGAATCTAAATCAGTAAGGGAATTAAAAATCATATTAGGAGCGATTATATGAGAAAGATATTTGATTGAGGTTTGAATTTTGGGATAAAAACCTTGAAAGGTTAACAATGGAGAAACAAGGCAGCGACGAGGAAGATAACTGATCGATCGATCGATCAATTGGGTCGATCGATCGACGATCCAAAATCGCTGGCAATTCAGCTTGTTTAGGTATATAAGGGGTGGATTTTGTTGGATTTGTAATTTAGTTGAATTATTTAGAGAATAATAATTATGAGGTACTTTCTATCAATTATAGGCGAATATAATTGGGTTTTGAAAAGAAAAGATTTGTGACACCTTATAGATAAATTTGGGTAATTAGGTTCCAAATTAATTATATACGGATTGAGTGAGCAAGTCCAGGAATATTGGTTGAGCGACGCCAAGGTGTTAAATTAATTATGGAGATAAACCAATTAATTTGGAGTCGGAATATAGACTCGGGATATATTAAGTTATGGGCCAAGTGAGCGAGTCTAGTATGTTGTTTGAGTGACACAAGGTAATAAATTAATTAATCTCTAAATTAATTAATTAGAGTCAAATCATAGATTCGGGTAAATATTATATAAATACATGTGCAAGGTATTTATATTAGAGTCGGACCATAGACTTGAGGGAAATAATATATTAATTGACATATGAATTAAATAAATTAGAGTCGGACCATAGACTCGGGAAGATGATAAATTAATAAGTGAGAAAATTAATAAAGTTGAGTCGGGCCAGAGACTCGGGAAATTTCAGGCTAGTGTTACGGGATTTGAGTACACGATAAAGTCGGGGTTTATATTATATATATACGGTGTAGTGATAGTATCTATATGTGTATATATGGTGTGTGATATTAAATATCATCGACTAGATATTTATTTAATTTATATACTCTAGTGCTATCAAGGGAGGTTTCGCGATATGGGTGAATCCCCTAGCTTGAGGAGTAAGGTGAGTATATCCCCAGGTCATAGCATCCGGTATATGGGCGAGGAATTTATCTCACTTTCAGGGAAGGAATATGACCTCCTCCATTACATTTATATTTTGGGCCAAGTTAGTGAGCGATTCCAACTTGGGTAACTAGGTTATGTGAGCACACCTAGTGAGATAGTATTTTAGAGGGAATCATCCAGTGAGGGTATACTCGGAGGGATGGATATACATATGATATATGTGTGGATGTTGTGGTAAAGGTACGTATATAATGGTAGTAAATATTATATGCGGGTAATAATACAGTGTGTGATGTAATGGTTTTATATAATTTATGTTACAATTATATGATGTTATGTAAAGGAAATTAATTATGTTAATTACTGAGATAACTTACAACCCATGGATAATAATACTCGGTTTAGAGTGGAAAGGCAGGGGATGATTACAAGGACTAGTTGGACGGGGTAGTACAACTAGGTGTGGTTAAGGTAATCGTTAGGTGTGCACATTAGTGGAGGGGTGAGAATTTCCTCAAGAGAGTGCGACACTAACTTAAATATGGAGCACATTCATATATTTTAAATTACTACAGTTAATTCACTTGTTAAATATTTTCAAAATGTTTTGGGTTCTAACCCTTCCTGTAAAACTATTTTCAAAACCTTTTAGGTGTCCAGCCACAGGAACGTCAGGATTGATATTCTATATCAGGGACACGGAGCTACGGCATATGTGGATGCTAGCAGGAGCTTGGATTAGATGCATCGTTCTTTCATTCATAGAGTAGGAATCATGTATCAGTTTCAGTTTTATTTAGGGCATGTCGCCCAGACTTTCAGTTCAGTTTTCAGATTTATTTTATTTAGGTGTTGAATATATGTATTGGACTATGTTTACTTGGGTAGCCGATGGTTTATTAGGCACGTCGCTTTATTATTTGTTTAGTTGATTTAATTCAGTTGTGTGAATGGTTTATACTTATTTACGCATGTACTATTTGGTTTAATTGATAAGATAAAATTTGGCACCAGCTTTTTGGAATACTGGGTGGTTAGTAAGTTTTAAAAAGGTTTTCGATAGTGATGCTAAGGATGAACCAACTAGGATTCCTGTTTTAATTTGGTATATGACTGATCACCCGGTATTTTATTAGGCGGAGTGTCACATAAAATGGTACTGAATAAACTATCGGTACTCAAAACAAAATCCAACTAAACATCTAATGAAATCAAAGCGAGTCCATAAATACAAAGTCGGGTAAGTGAATAAAATAAAAAGATGAAGGGGCAACATGGCCAACTGAAACAATAGAACAGTATCCTACTATAGGAATAAAGAAATTGAAGCATCTAAGTCCAAATCCTGCAAGAAACCACATGAGCTGCAGCTATGCTTCCCTAGAATAGATCATCAAACAGGGTGTCCCTGTGTTAGACTCCTAAGTGGTTTTGGAAATAGTTTCGAAACTACGGGTCAGATCCCAAGTATAAACCATTAGAAAAAATTTAACATGTATTTAAATTGCAGTTTAAATGAAAAATTATTAGATACAGATGTTTGGCTGTGTACACTCGCTTGAGTTCCTCACCCCTCATTTATAGTACGTACGTAACGTGTCAAGCTAGACAACCCAACTAAGTCTCAAGAATCTAATTAACCATACACCAGTCTAGATATCCGGTATCGCTCATAAAGTACGCTACAATATACCCTTAATTGTCATTAAGCCTTTAGTTAAGTTTCTCCTTAACTTGCCTCGTACCACCCATATTGTATGTTACCGAATAACTAATAATTAACATTTCTCTTACTTTATAATCATGATCCTCATGTTAAGTTGTCACACTTACTTTCCTTTAGATTTTCACTATATATCTTTTCTACTATTTACACTTACATATATTAAGCATCGTTGAAGATATACACTATCTAGTCTCCCTATTATCACACATAAGTAGATTAAGCATTGTTTAGATATACACTATCTCGTCTCCTTAATTTCACATATAAGTAAGATTAAACATTATGAGTATATAAATATATATATATATATATATATATATATATATATATATATAAATACCTCATCTCCCGGATTAGTCATAACGATGCGCACTCGCATACTCTGCTATCAGTCCAAGTGCCTCTCGTTCCTAATCATGGACTATCGGTTCGGAATGTCACCTCGAACCATCAATAAAATCACACATATTAGAAGAGAATATAGTACTATGTCTTTGGGACTGCGTACATTCCTAACGTACCCAAACGACTTACCCAAATCACTTTTTCTCTAACTTAGTTATCCACTATCAGCACTATGCTCTGGGGCACAAATCCCGACCTCACTGGAACCGTCAAAGTGGGACCGGCCACTGTGCTGGACCTCTGTGATAACAAGTAGAGTAGGTATGTTAACATACATAAAAGCACATAATATTCACACACACACACACACACATGCATATAGCCTAACGATATGTATATTCAATATTGGCGCACACGCGACCTATAATAAATTCGTATAGGTATACATTCAACCTATTCTAACCTGTATAGGTATACTCCCACCTATAATAATCACCCGTGCGTAGTATTTACATCTCTAATACACACTATATAATTTATTCACATTTATACTTGTCAATTATATTTATCCGATCATTATTCTCTACTCGAAGGGCCCCTAGTTATCCCTTACATTAATTCATTAGTTATTACACCCATACCCTATTAGTTATAGCCTTAGGTCATGGACCACTCTTCCCGTAGCCCAAATTCCAAATTCCCAATTTGTAACTCACTCCATTAACGATAATCGATTTAAAGTCCCAATCTTACTCACATTCAGACCTAATCAAGTTTTGAACATATACCTATTGACCTCCTCTAAGTCTTCAATTAGCTCAAGGATTAACCCCCAAGTTCCTCATATTTCATCCCAAGAGGACATAACATCAAAAAGGAAAAACTCGCCCATTTTGGGTAGCCGAATCGATTAACCCAGGAGGCCGAATCGATTTGCCTGCCGAATCGACTCGCCTCTAGGCTGAATCGATTAAAAAAGTAGCGGGTGTCCTCTTCCTCTACATTTTGGAGATTTCACAACAAATATCTTCCTCAATTCTCCATGAAATATCACCAAATTTTAAACCAACATAACTAATCAGTATATAGATGTATAGGAATGATTTTCAACATAAATTAATCATTAATTCATCACAAATTCAATCCAAGAATAGATTATCCTCTAAAAGTACATAAAACCCTAGTTTCTCATGTTCTTCACATCTTTTAATCAAGAACCCATATTCCTTTTTTATAAATCATCCCACACCCTCTGATTTCGTGTCACCAACATTAAGGAACATAAATACATGCAATCCTACTTCAATTCATGGATTATACCCACCCAAAATTCATATAAATCTTCCAAAAATATGTAAATCAAACCCTATTCTACATGGTTATTATAACATGCTTAAAGTAAACGTAATTTAAACACATGCCTCTCTATAGTAGATCTTAATTTCACTTGTGTGATGATATGGTTGTTCTCACCTTATTCTAATCTCGATTCTCGCCCGTTCGGGGTGAAAAATGGTGTAGGGAGCTTGGTTCTCTCCCCCATCCTCTTTTCTAGCCTCTCTTCTTGTATCTTTGTGCTAACCCTAGTTCCTCTCACATGGGCAGATATAAACTTGAAATTTTTGGAGTTCCTTCTACCTTGATCTCCCAAATGACCGAAACGCCATTTAACAGTGACAGGTTGGTCTAAAATTTCCCTGGCACCCAAACTGTACACCTGGGTATACTTTTCGACTATTTTGACCCCTTCAGAATCAACTGTGACCTATAAATCATTATCCGATTCACTTTATAAAATCATCTTATTTCCTCCTCAAAATATGTTATGCGTGTAATTAAAATAAACCAATTTAACTTAAACTCTGAATCACCAAATTAAATAATTTCTTCAAATTAAATAAACCCAAAATCAACGATTTAAACAAATGCTAGATCACCAATTTAATTAAATCCTATATCCTGAGAAATGCGGGGTGTTACATCATAGTGATGCTAATACTAATGAATTGATGTGTGTTTGAGTTCCTCCAATAAAAATGAATTGTTAAAGGACGCAACACATACTTCACTCATTGATAGCGATGATGATAATCAACCAAATTTTCAAAGCCTATATGTTAAAACGTTAAAGAAATTTTCTAATACTGAAAATTTGGTGAAAAACTTGTATGAATAAGTTGAGATTATAACTGGAACAATTAGGAAATTTTTTGAAGACTACACGAGTAAATTCTAACTCATGAGGCTGAGATTATAGAATTCAAGTTCAAATTAATTGAAATTTAAAAAAAAAAATTGTTTTAGAACAAAAAGACAAGGTCGCATTTATTGAATTGGAACAATCCAAAGAAAATTGTTCCAAAGTTTTTAAAAGGTGGAAAGATTTTGAAATATCAACTAAAAAAAACATATGTTGAGTGAGATAAGAAAAGATAATGAAAAAAGTGGAATTAACTTTTTTAAAATAATAACCCTTTGAAAGAAACAAGTAACAACTTTGGTCAAAGAAAGTTCTAGTAAACTACTTTAGTCTCACAAGTGATAGAAACCTCATGTAATTTTTAACAAAATTCTAAAAATAAGTCTAATTATGTTTGTGCTCGTGTTAGAAGTAAGGAAAAATTGGTTTTATCCTCGTCAAACCAAGAAATAAAACTAATTCCAAACCTATCTTTTAAGCTTTAAATACTAGGGTTAAACCAGCGTCAACGAAATATTGTTTCAACTGTAATGTCTATAAACATAACTTAGATAATATTTTTCAGAAAAGAATTTACACGCATGTCTTTTAAAACTTTAGCTAATCTCGCGTGAAGCGCCTTCTTTCAATTAAAGGGTTAAAGTCCAGTCTATCGAGTATAAGTCAATTCTATGATTCAAATTACTCTATTAACTTTTCTAAAATTGAGTGCAAAGTGATTGACAAAACTAGTAATTGCATCATAGTTGAAAATAGAAATAAGGAGAACTGCTGCATATTTCCTCTTGTTCCTTCTTCTTGTCATTTGACTAGACTTGATAATACCGACCTATGGCACAATAGGCTTAATCACACTAATTTTGAGAACCTTGAGCACCCAATAGATTATTAAGGGATTGTCCAAAATAAAAAAAAGTTCAAATGTAGTTTGTAGACCTTGTCAAGTGGGAAAGATAACCGATTCCCCTGACAAGAAAGTTCGTAACATTTTAGCTTTGAACCCCCTTCATCTTATTTACAAGGACTTAACGGGTCCTTCTCATACTATTAGCCTTTGTCATAATAGTTACATTTTAGTCATTGTGGATGACTTCACATATTTTGTCTCGGTAGATTTTATGAAAAAAATGTCAAATACTTTAAAAGAGGTTATGAAAAATCCTTTTCAAAATTGAAAATGTAAAGGATACCCAAGTATTTTGTGTAAGAAGTGATAGAGGAGGTTGTGGCCATCCCGATCTATCGCGTTGTCCCTCCCTCCCTCTCTCTCTCATGCCTCCCATGAACGGGGGTCGGGGAAAGAAAAAAAAGGGGATGAGAAATAGGTCTTGTGCCCTTTATTGACTTAGGAACGCTTCAGTCATCGTCAGTGAAGGGTAAATGTAAAAAGATGGATACGCCCACCTATTTTTCACAAAATAGACAAAATAACATATTGCCTCTTCGATAGAGCGGCATCAAAGACAAACTGATGCTTATGAAACTAATAGTTCGAAGGGTTCGGGGGCTAAGTTACAAAATGGGAAGGTGTTATGCACCAGTCTCGCACTTTCAGTCTATCATGGGATTGTGTTATTATTTTCCTTTATTTTTCCGTGATGTGTGTGTGGGTGTATATATAATGGAGATTGGAATCACCTTTCTCAGACCATAGAAGTGTTAGCGTGATGTCATCGAAAGGAATGTTACCAAACTAATATATAGAAAATATGATTTATGCGTTTATCGCGATATTGATCGTTATGATGAAACGATAATATGTGTTGGATGAAACGCTAATAATAATCCTAAACAAAATATGTATAATTGATTGAGCAAGAAAAGTAACGTCGCGTAGGAACGCAAATCGTTGTTTTCGTTTCACCTCCTCAATACAAAAAACCTAAACTGCAATTACATTTGTGATACAAGTATAGGAGTAAGTCAGATATCGTAAGAAATCCACATGGAGTGATTGAATTTTAGATTTTAATTGTTTTGCTACTTAAAAAATAAAAGTGTAAAAGGTGATAATGGGTTATAAAGAAAAGGGGAAAAATAAAAATTTACACTATGCAAAAGTAAAGCGAGGATTGGGATCGCATTCGCACCACACCGGTCGAACTACCAATAATTAGAATTCAAGATCAAAAGTAATTTAACCTTGCATTTTAATTAAGCATAAACATCATGCAATAAGGAATTTAACCCAAAGTTACGATATTAAAGATTTAACAAAAAAGGTCACACGCGGATTAATTTCGGATTGTCACTTTAAACTTTAATGTTGCATGACAAAGAAAGATAAACGCATACCAACCCACTTTTAATCCGCGAGGTTTCAATTAAACGCAATTTTACCAAAAAACCAACCTTCGAAACTCGAGGCCCATTAATGGCATAACGCAACCCCGACCTTATTTTACTAGTGACACGACATCAAACTAAACTAATTTAAACTAATTAACTAAGAAAGCAATACATAAACACAATAAACTAATTTAACAAAGCATGTAAATCTAATTAACAATGAAAGAAATTAATAAAACAACTATATTAATGGAGAGGATGATGAATAGTAACAACTTACAAACTCAAAAGTTGTCACACATAAAAAGGAAGAAGAGAATATCTCCCACCATCCAAACCGTTGCTAAACTAAGCTAAAAACTAAATAAAATGAAATATATTTATCTCACAAATACATAAACCCTAATGGAAAACTAGTAAATAAGAGCGTTGAAAAATAGAGGGCCGAATCGATTCTGAAGAAACCAAAATGATTCAAAAACAGGGGAAATAAAAACGTTGGATCTGGTGCCAAATCGAATCGATTCGGACTTGTCTGAATCTATTCGCACCTGATAGTCTGGTTTCTGCAGCTTTGTCCAACTTTAAGAAAAATACCATAACTTCTTTGTTATAACTCGAATTTTGCGGGCGAATGATTACATTTAGCGTATGTAATAAGCCAAGAAATCCCTAGGTAACCCTAGTGGACGAGTGTCGTCTCATGAGGGTTTTCAAGGATGAAACCCACGAACATCGAATAGTTTCCTCAAAATATTCCCAATGAACATGCGACAAACTCAATAACAATGAAAAATATTTCAAAGGTGTTATTAGCATATTGAACGAATTCATGATAAAATATGTTTTTATTAACATGTTGAATGCACCATATAGATTTAAAACTTTAAAAGTGGTAGGGGGAGAGAACATGCATAGTATGATTGGGAAAAAACATAAATAATCCGAATAAGCATTACAAAAAACATATATTCAATCCTCTTGGGAATTACACTCATCAAATTAATTCACTCAAAACAGGGAGGTAACACACAGAACCTGCGGGCGTAAAGAGTAAATGTAAATGGAAACTAGGCCGCACACATGTCACATATGAAGAACGGTATATAGGAAATGAAAAACGTGTAATCTCAATGAAATATATCACATATTAAAAGAGGCGAAATGCATGTTCACAGATTATCAAAACTATTTTGACTTTTAAATTAAATTCACCCTAAGATCATATAGGACTTTATAGGATTGTAATGTAGGTTTGGGGTTAAGGTATGAAATGAAAGGTATATGTACGGATTCAAAGAGTTCTGAATGAAAACTTAGGATAATGGAAACATGCGGAAAATTACGAAAATGGAAAACAAGTTCCATAATCAAGCATTAAATATAACAATTGGAGAGCAACAATGATTATTGAACTATACATAACACATATGTACAAACTTTCACTTTTCTTTTTCTCATGTTTTCTTTTCTTTTCTTTTCTTTTCTTTTTTCACTTCTCTCTTTCTCTTTTTCACTACACTTTCTTCTTCACTTTTCTAACTCTTTTCACATGCTTAAATTGAAACCACAATACACAACATCATTCAATCCTAAGAAATATTGCAAACAAAGTCATGAAAGGTAAAATGTATGGTTTAAAACTCCAATTCGGAGTTGGTTATGGAATTTTGGGTAATGAAACGAAAGGCTAATATTTAGGCACAAAGGGGTTAGCGAGGGGAAATATTTAAGGAAAGGTCAAGGCCGATATGGGTGATATAATAAAAATTGCCTATGATCATTTCATAAAGTTTACGCAATTCTTGTCAAAACAATATATAAAAATCATGCTTGAGTAATACATTTCAAGATATAAACTCAGTTAATGAACGATCAATGAAGGAATAGAGAGATTACCAACGAATTCAGCGTTTTAAATGAAAAAAGAATAGTGTATACACTCACAAATGACGAAAGATACAAAGATTACTCGGTGTAAGTATATACATTTCAACAAAAGATTCTCGAGTTATAAAAATCTTAAACCAAGTAAATAAAGCAAGAAAAGCGCATGTGCTCATGGGATAAAGTTTAATTCATGAAGTTATTCACAATATCAATGATTTGAGGACTAAAGTCTAATAAATTGTAAAATAGAGAACGTGCATTGTTGAACAGTCAATTAGTTTGGGCAATTATTAAAATTAATCATCGGAAACAAAGGCAAAATTCCTAACAAAGGAGAAAAAAGAAAGAAAATATTTTTGAAAAATTTCAAATTTTCACAAAAAAGCATACTTAGTAACTAAAGGTGAGAAAATTCATGGACTAAACATGAAATGGATAAAATATCATAAACCCCTAACTTAAATGTTCCATTGTCCTCAATGCGTATTAAGAATACACCACAAAGAGAGGAAAAGAACGATATTACCCAAAATTGGAGCGATCTAAGTACGAGTCAAAATTAATCTACAAAATAAGTTAGTACCATGAATATAAAGAACAAATAACAAAAAGTTAACTAAGTACACTAAACTAAATTAAAAAGGAAAGAAAAAATGAAGAAAGAAAGAATAAGAAAAACTAACTATTTATAACCTACAATTTGGACTTCCAACTATACACTATAAGTCTAAAGTTTTGAGGATCCACCCAAAAAGGGATTTGTTATTGAAAGATCAACGGTGGACCCTCCAAAGGAAACATGCCTCCCAAAAGATATGAATTCCGTTTGAACAACGGAAGGCATGTGGGCGGTGGAAAAAGTGAACCATCGCCAATTTGAAATTTTGGGCAGACGATGGGGGATTGGATAACAAGGGGGAAAAATACACTTGAGGTCCAAGAAAAATACACTCATCTCCCAAAGGTTTTTCAATTGGAATAGGAGATGGGGCACACGTGGGGATAACATCCATCTTAGAAAACAAGTTCGTCAAAGTGTCCTCATCGCCAAAATGTGTAGATTTTTTAAGAATTTCTACCGACTCATAAGAATTAACCGGTAAGTGTAATGGTTAAAGAATGAAAAATGAATATAGTGATGAAATAAATTCAATCTCAATTAACATATCGTCGAAAGGAGAATGAATTTATGGGGAGAAAGATTCACATTCGACGAGAAATTCTTTAAAAATTTGAGGTCCAACACAAGTTCCACCTCCACGTTGTTTAGCGCCAAAGAATCAATATCATCGCAATGTGATTTAAGTCTCAATCCAGCACCAATAAGGATTTCCAAACCTTAGGAGTAAAGAAGAAAAGTTTCTTTCAAAGTAGGCTTCCTCAGCTCAAGATCCACTAACTCCTCATTTGGTTGAAACTCGTCTTCAAAATCATCGGAATAAAAATCATCGTTGGATTCGAATAATAAATCCAACTCAAGAACCCAACAACAATTTTCATTATGATAAATGTTTTCAAGCCTTTCATTCTCAAGAAAATCTCAAAAATGGAAAACTTAAAAACTAGCCCTAGAGTAAGTATCTTTAGAATGACCGACTAAACTATAAAAATAGGACATGGTTACGTAATTGTTTGTAGATGGAGAATCCTAGAAAGGAAGTGAGCAACTGCTAATCAAAATTTCTTAGCGCTCAAATATGCTATCCTGCAAAAAAGGTTAAAACAAAGAATACAAATACAAAAGAAAAAAAAATACTATGAAATAATAAATCTATTCAAATCTAAAACATACTCCCCGACAACGATGCCAATTTGATTGATCGTGAAAAGTAGCGTCGCGTAGAAACGCTAATCGTTGTTTTCGTTTCACCTCCTCAATACAAACTACACTTGCGATACAAGTATAGCAGTAAGTCGGGTATCGTAAGAAATCCAGATGGAGTGATTGAATTTTAAATTTTAATTCTTTTGCTACTTCAAAAATAAAAGTGTAAAAGGTGATAAGGGGTTATAAAGAAAAGGGGAAAAGTAAGAAGTTAAACTATGCAAAAGAAAAGTGAGGATCAGGATCGCATTCGCACCACATTGGTCGAACCACCAATAATTAGAATTCAAGCTCGAAAGCAATTTAACCGAGCATTTTAATTAAGCATAAATATCATACAATAAGGAATTTAAACCAAAGTTGCGAGATTAAACATTTAGTAAAAAATGGTCACATGCGGATTAAATTCTGATTATCGCTTTAAACCTTAATGTTGCATGGCAAAGAAAGATAAAAGCAGAATAATCCGCTTTTAATATGCGAGGTTTCAATTAAATGAAATTTTACCCCAAAACCAACTTTCAGAACTCAAGGCCCATTAATGGTAGAACTCAATTTCCGATCCTATTTAACTATTGACAAGGCATGGAACTAAATTAATTTACACTAATTAACTAAGAAGGCAATACATAAACACAATAAACTAATTTGAAAAGGCATGTAAATCTAATTAACAAAGCAATAAATCAAGAAAACAACTATATTAATGGAGAGGATGATGAATAGTAACAACTTACAAACTCAAAGGTTGTCACACCCAAAGGGAAAGAAGAGAATAGCTCCCACCATCCAAACCCTATCTAAACTAAGCTAAAAACTAACTAAAATGAAATATATGTGTGTCAAAAATGAGAGAAATGTTTGTATACATAAACCCTAATGGAAAACTAGTAAACAAGAAAGTTGGAAAAATAGGGGACTGAATCGATTCAGAAATAAGGGAAATAAAAAAGTAGGATCTGGTGCCAAATCGAATCGATTTGGACTTGTCCGAATCGATTCGCACTTGAGATCCTGGTTTTTGCATCTTTCTCCAACTTTACGAAAAATGTTGTAATATAACTCAGAATTAGTCATGGTCAGAGGCCACTCAAAGATAACTCATAGAGCTACAACATCCAAGAAGACATTAGGCCAAAAACCCAAATTATGAAATGACTAAATTGCCCTTGAATGTGCCCTTGAGTGTGCTTTTGAAGACAAAACCATCCTATAAATGCCATAACTCCTTTGATATAACTCGGATTCATTCATCGTCAGTGGCCACGTGAAGAGAAATCAAATGGCTTCAACTTTCGTGAAGAGTTTGGGATTAAACCCGAATGATGAAATTACTAAAATTATCCCCGAAGCTATAAAAGTTGACGAAATTTCATCGAAAAGCGTCCAAACTCCATACCACGTATCGGAATACCGAAAAAAGTTCATTAACCCATGCCAAGCATGAATATATAAAAATATGAGGTTGTCTAGTTAACGAGCATAAATATAGAGATTAAGGTAACCGGGGGGGGGGTAGTAATGGATTGGTTAATGGGTGCAATACGCAATATTTGCATCATATCAATAATAATGCAAAGACATGATAAATATGAAAAATGAGAAATTTGGGAAAATTGGGAAATAGAAAATTGGGAAAATTGGACTCGAGTTTCGAGTTTTAATACGAGATACCTACATAGCCTATAAAGTCATCAAAGTCCACGTAGTTCTCATGCGGCATAAGGATTATAATGAGATCTCATTATAGGTGTGTGTGTGTAGAAAAATGTGTTTTAGTTTTGAAAAAGTGTGATGGGTAATCCCGTCCGAAATTTATGGGTGTAACCCTCTTTTTGTTTGTTTTGGATTTTCTTATAGAAAATAAAGTATGTGCAATATACTAGTAAAAATGTAGATATTAATGTGTATGAACTAAAGTAAGAACTAGATTATGAATCTAATGAATTTAATGCAAAAATAAGAAATTTAAAGAGAGGTGGAAGGATTTGGACCTTCTTTGAAGCTTGATCTTCGATCTTGGATGGATTCCCTTGAATGTGAGATGAAGATTGGACGAAAGAGAATGTGATCATTCCAAATTGGGTATGAAAAGGATGAGAATGTAAGTTTGAATGGAAATTAACATGGAGGTACTTCGTTGATTTTGAGAGAATGTTGCTGAGATGAGTGATGCTGATGGATATGAGGTGTATTTGGAGTCAGATCATGCCCTCCATTTTTAGGGTAAGGGGTGGTTCTGATCGACATGTCCCTAGCCCTGTTAATTGATAGGTTACCATAAACACACTGCTGATAGGCAGGGAAATGGACCTGCTAATTGGCAGTCTCATGCTGATTTTCTCGGGAAAACGGTCATAGAACATAACCCATTAATTCAAATCGCGCATGGGGCATACTGTTAGAAATGTAATTCATATACCTTCAATAGTACTTTGGATCACTCCCGAGTATGAGATTTGAGTTTGGGGCAAATGTGGCCTGAAAGTGCATAATAGTCCTTTGGATGGGAAATTGTCAAATGGAAACAGATCGTTCGTCCGAACGGTAAGTCAGAATTGTGCATGGGGTGGATCATTGGAAAGGTTATGCACTTTACTTCAACATTCCAAAGATATTCTCTCTATTTGGATTGTTGACCTCGGTCAATCTGGGCAAAGAAGTGCCCAGTGACCTCTCGGAGTAAAATAGATTGTTCATCCGTACTGTAAGTGAAAAATGTGCATGGGGCAAATCGTTGGAAAGGTTATTCAGTTCCCTTCAAAAATTCATTCAGTCTAATTTGAGCTGAAGAGCGAATATTGGTCAAATGAATCCCGAGAGTGCCCAGTGGCCTCCAGATCGATTTTGGGGGAAAACAAATCAATCGTCCAAATGGTATGCCATTTCGTGCATGGGGTGGAGCTACGGGAAGGGTATTCTGTGACTTTCAAAGATTTAAAGAGCTTTTTCTCTGATGATGAAGTTGATTAGGGTAAAATTGGGTCCCGAGAGTGCTAGTGGCCTCTAGAACAGTTCTCAAAGTATGACATATGGTTTATAGTGAAATGGGGAGGTGCTAGGGATCTAAGGATAGAATTAGGGTACTAGAATGTGGTGTCTATAGAGACCCGCGATAGGTGAGCTTAGAACACATGAATCTGTCGAATAGACACCACACGATGTTTTGGAAAGAGGTCGATTCCATGGACCTAAGGAATGAGGATTTCTGATTCAGATGGCCATGGACTATTCTGAGGACCTAAGGAAATGTTGGGGATGGCCGATCATATGGGCCGAGGTAAATTCTGAGGTCCTAAAGTAGGGAGTGAATAATTTGGTGGGCCAATGTTAATTCTAACCTAAAAGAGGTGACGACCGAGGGTTGAGGTCAATTCTGACCTAAAATAAGTGATGACTAAGGGTCAAAGTGAATTCTAACCTAAAAGAGGTGACAACTAAGGGCCGAGGTCAATTCTAACCTAAAAGAGGTGACAATCGAGGGTTGAGGTCAATTCTGACCTGATAGAGATGAGGATCGAGGGCCGAGGTCAATTTTAACCTCAAAAAAGTGATGAACCGGGCCCGAGGTCAATTATGACTTTAAATAGGTGAAGACTGAGGGTCGAGGTCAATTCTAACTTAAAAGAGGTGACGACCAGGGATCGATGTCAGTTCCGACCTAAAAGAGTTGATGACCGAGGGTTGAGGTTAATTCTCACCTAAAAGAGGTGATGACCTGAGCCCGAGGTTAGTTCTGACCTAAAACAGGTGATGACCAAGGGATGGGGTCAATTTTGACCTAAAAGAGGTGATAACCTAGGGCCAAGGTCAGCTATGACCTAAAAGAGGTGATGATCGAGTGCCTAGATGAACTCTTACCTAAAAGAGGTGAGAAACGAGTACCGAGGTTAATTTTGACATAAAAGAAGTGATGACTGACGACCGAGGTCAATTCTGACTTAAAAGAGGTGACGATCGAGGGGCGAGGTCAATTCTGACATCAAAGAGGTGATAACCTGGGGTCGAGGTTAGTTCTAACCTAAAAGAGGTGATGATGTGGGGACGAGGTCAATTTAATCTAAAAGAGTTGACAATCGAGGGACGAGGTTAATTCTGACCTAAAAGAGGTGATGACAGGGAACCAAGATTAATTATGACCTAAAAGAGGTGATAACCGAGGGTCAAGATCAATTCTGTCCTAAAAGAGTTGATAATCGAGGGCTGAGGTCAATTTATCTTGGAAGAGGTGATGATCGGAGGCCGAGGTCAATTTTAGCCTAAAAGAGGTGACGATCGAGAACGTAGGTCACTTCTGACCTAAAAGAGGGTGAAGAATACTTTTGGTCAAAGACAATTCTAAAGTCTTAAAAAGATACTATAGTGGGTATATTATCTTGGAGTTTCGCGTTTGATTTTGAGTTTTTGGTTTTGCCCGGGAAGAGGAAATAATCCGAGGGTTAGATGTTTCTTAGTTGTTCAATTTTTAGCGGTGTCCTTTGGAGACGTTACTGGGAGGATGTGTAATTAATTTCGGGAATTCAGATGGGGAGGCAAGAGTTCCACTGGGGAAATGAGTGTGATAAAAATGTTTTCTTGGTGAAAAAGGTTCTAATATTCATTTGGTAATTTTAGGAATTTTCAGGTATTTTTTAGGATTTTCTGGCATTTTTTGGGAATTTTTTTATGAAACTTCTGGAAGGGTGCTGATCGGCATGGTTTGAGGGTTGCCAAACGGTGTTTGCAGGCGCATGAGTTCGACTATTCCTGGTATCTTCGGGAGAGAGTAGTCTGATAGGCTGCGGATGATGAGGTTGTGGTGCCATCGACGAGGCCCCTAATGTATATGAGGCGAATAAGGGAGATGGCGGATGATGCGTGAGTAGCGACGATGATGGGCGAGCCTTACTCATCATACACTATAATGACTCTGACATATGATTATTTAGATTTCATATCGAGATGGTTTATGCCACCTAACATATATGTCATTATCCCTCTCCCCTAGACGGGCTCGAGTTGGCTAGTGGGGTCTTCCTATAAAATAGGTCGTATGTTGACATCGGTGGAGGCGATAACTGTGGCCATCCCCGATCCCCGCCACGGAGGGAGGAAGGGATCCTCCGGGTCCCGCGCATCCCCTCTTTGGAGAGCGCTTCGGTCAGCGTCAATTTGTGAGGTGTGAAGATGTAGAGAGATTTAGAGTCGCCAGTCTATTTTACTCAAAACAGACAAAAGAAAAAGGGGAAGCCACCCCGAAGGATGGCATCCAAAGACATACTGGTGCATGCGAAACCAAATGATTTGAAAAGGGTTCGGAGGCTTAGTTACGAAATGGGAAGGTGTTAGGCACCCATTCCGCCCTTTCGGTTTCTCATGGATATTTGCTATTTTCCTTTATGTTTCCCCCCGTGATATGTGTGCATGTGTATATATAGAATGGAGGTAGGAATCCTCGACATGTATCATAGAAAAGAGAAAGTTAGTCATCCGTAGGAATGTGAGATTAGTGTAAAAAATAAGATTTACGTGATTACCCCTACGTTGACCGTTATAAATGAACGATAACGCATATGGAATAATAAGTTACTAAGAACAAGTGTATAGAATATAATAGAAAATGAGATAAAGAGAAGATAGAAAATAAGAGAAAAAGTGACAAAAGGACTCGAGTTTCGGGTTTTACCCGGAGACGCCTACGTAGCCTATAAAGGCATCAAAGTCCACGTAGTTTGCATATAAACGAGGGGTGGGGTTTAACCCATAAATCCAAATGGAGAAATCCCTTATTTGTAAGTGTGTGTGTGTGTGTGTGTGTAGAAAAAGTGTTTTAGTTGTGAGAAAAGTGTGGAAAAGGTGTGAGAATCCCTACTTGGAATTTATGAGCAAACCCTCTTTTCTTGTTTTTTAGGTTTTTTATTTATATGAAAATAAGATATGTGCAATAAAACTTAAATAAAAAGTATGTTAGGATATGTGAACTAAGATGATAAAAGTTCTTAAGTAATAAAATAAGTTATTGCAAGTTTAAGAAGATTTGAAGAGAAAGGTGAGAGAGATGGACCTTCTTGGAGACTTTGAGATTGATCTTAAATGTTGAAAGGCAGCCCTTACATTTGGATGATGATAGAGAGTGGTTAATTCATGAAGTTTGATGAAAGGGATGATGAAAAGTGGAAGTGAAAAAGGGATTTGAAAGTTGAAATCACGCTGCCTTCGAGAGAGGTTCCTGGGGGTTTCCTGAGAATGATTTGCTTCTGATCCGAGCTCCCTGCAAATGAGGCCCAGGACTCCTTTTATAGGTCCACGGGACTGCCAATCGGCTTAGAGCCCTTCCTGCCTGCCGACAGGAAGGTGCCGATAGGTAGGTTCTAGGACCTGCCGTTTGGTAGTGTGTTTCAGGATTTTTCGGAAAATTGGCCACCGAGGGCAAATCGTTGGTCAGAATCGTGCATGGAGCATACCGTTGGAAAGGTATTTCAGAGACCTTTGAAAGTCCTTGGACCGCTCCCAAGTTTGGGAGCTGACTTTGGGTCAAATGTGGCTCGGAAGCGTTTGTCGGTTCGTTGGACGGGGAATTATTCGGACGCAAATGGATCGTTCGTCCGCATGGTAAGTCCGAATTGCGCACGGGATGGACTGTTGGAAAGGTTAGGAGGTGTACTTCAACATTCCAAAGATTTTGGCCCAGTTTGGGGAGTTTACTTTGGTCAACCGGGCCCGAGAAGCATTCGGTGACCTCTAAGAGTCAAACGGATCGTTCGTCTGCATGGTAAGTCAGAATTGCGCACGGGACAGACCGTTGGAAAGGGTATTCAGTGCCCTTCTAAGATCTATTCACCCTTGGTCAAGCTGAAGAGTTGACTTGGGTCAAACACAGCCTGGAAGCACCCGGTGGCCTCTAGGTAGGGTTTCGGACGCAAACGGATCCTTCGTCCGCATGGTGAGTCGTAATCGTACATGGGGCAGACCGTTGGAAAGGGTATTTAGTGCCCTTCGAAGATTCATTCAGTCTCAGTCAAGATGAAGAGTTTGACTTTTGGGCCAAACTGAGCCGGGGAGTGCCCGATGGCTTTTAGGTCAGTACTCGGAACGTGAACAGGGTTTACAGTGATGAGTGAAGGTACTAGGGAGCTAAGGAGAGTTAGGGTGTAACAAAATGAGGTGTCTACAGAGCCCCTCAATGGGTGAATTTGGAACAAATGATAGCCGTCGATTAGACACCGCATGATGCTTCTGAGAGAGTGTGACCGATTCAGAGGGTCGAGGTCGATTCTGAGGACCTAAGGAAGCGAGGATAACCAATTCAGAGGGTCGAGGTCAATTCTAAGGACCTAAGGAAGCAAGGGTGACCAATTCAGAGGGTCGAGGTTGATTCTGAGGACCTAAGAGTGGTGACGATCGAGGACCGAGGTTAATTCTGACCTAACTCAGATGACGATCCAAGACCGAGGCCAATTCTGATCCAAGAGTGGTAACGACCGAGGATCGAGGTCAATTCTGACCTAACTCAGGTGACGATCCAAGACCAGGGCCAATTCTGACCCAAGAGTGGTGACGATAGAGGACCGAGGTCAATTCTGACTTAACTCAGGTGATGATCCAAGACCGGGGCCAATTCTGACCTAAGAGTGGTGACAACCGAGGACCGAGGTCAATTCTGACCTAACTCAGGTGACGATCCAAGACCGGGGCCAATTCTGACCCAAGAGTGGTGACGACCGAGGACCGAGTTCAATTCTGACCTAACTCAGGTGATGATCGAAGACCGGGACCAATTCTGACCCAAGAGTGGTGACGAACGAGGACCGAGGTCAATTGTAACCTAACTTAGGTGACGATCACAGACCAGGGCCAATTCTGACCCAAGAGTGGTGACGACCGAGGACCGAGGTCAATTCTGACCTAACTTAGGTGACGATCCAAGATCGGGGCCAGTTCTGACCCAAGAGTGGTGACGACCGAGGACCAAGGTCAATTCTGACCTAACTTAGGTGACAATCTGAGACCGGGGCTAATTCTAACCCAAGAGTGGTGACGACTGAGGACCGAGGTCAATTCTGACCTAACTCAGGTGACAATCCAAGACCGGGGCTAATTCTGACCCAAGAGTGGTGACGAATGGGGACCGAGGTCAATTCTGACCTAACTCAGTTGACGATCTAAGACCGGGGCCAATTCTCACCCAAGAGTGATAGCATTTCCTTTGGGAAAAGAAAAAGGGTTCCACTAGGGAATAAGAATTGGATTTGAGGTTCCGCTGGGGAATAAGAATGAGCTGGGGAAGATATTGATCGTCCTTTGGGAGAGATCGCCTAGGGCCAGTGATTCTTCTGAATTCTACTGGGAAAAATACCATGAGATATTGTTTCACATCAGATAGCCGATGGATGGGGAGGCCTTTTGCCTTTGATTTGAGCGAAGCAACTGGTCGTTGGGGAGATAACCGGTTTGAGGTCGTAAACTCTACTAAGGAGGTGATTAGGGGGTCCGGGCGCATCGCCCGAGAGGTCATTTTCTTGGATTTTTAGGGTCCCGCTAGGAAAAAAGAGGTTTTGCCTCAAGAAATGAGAAAATTTTCTTGATGAAAATGTTCAAAATCCATCCTGGGATTTTTTGGGATTTTTCGGGGATTTTTCGAGGCTTTCTAGCATTTTTTGGGAATTTCTGTACGAAATTTTAAGGGGGGTGCCGGCAGGCATAGACTGAGGGGTGCTATTCGGCAGTGGCATGGACTTTTGGGCTGCCTCAGGAAGGTGAGGAGACAGTACCGATTGGTATGGTAGTGGTCTGTGACGATCGGCATGGCGCTTGGCCTCCTATATAAAGGGGGCGAATCCCTTTCATTTTTCACATCTTCTTGCTTTCTCTCTTTCTGCGACTAACGTTTCGATCTTCAAGAAATGTCCGCCTTTGTGAGCACCACTGTCCATTGGGAGTGGTTGACCGTTGATGACTGGGCGAATGTGGATTGGAGGGACAGGATGCCCCTTGCTTTGGGGAATGAGAATGCCTTTGATGCATTCGAGCCGGTTGCGGATGAGCGGACCTTGCTGCGGGGGCCGTCGCTTCATCGCTCTTCGAGAGTGATTCCCAGCGGTTATGTAAGTAACCTGACCTTTGGCATTCCTTTCCTTTTGGGTGATTTTTCCTTTTTCTTGACCTTTGACTGAATTTTTCCTTTTGCCAGTCGGATATTTCTTTGAAGAACATGCGTGCCCGCGGGACAACGGGGCTTTAAGATGTTTGGGAGCATCTTTCACCCGTGGTGTGCTAGATGGTATCATCAGCGGGTTTTGCGAGGTTGGCGGCTGCGCTGGAAGAGTCTCCTCGTTCAACAACAGTTTTGTGTGCCTTGGGGGAGAGGTGGTGGGACACTACCCACACCTTTCATTTTGTCTTCGAGGAGATGATAGTGACTCCCATAGATGTTCAACAACTGTTGGGGCTGGATTATGATGGGGAGCAGATAAAGGCGGATCGCTCCTTGCGGGTGAGGCCGGAGGCGGTATATGCGGCAGTTGGTGATGTGAGGAGGATAGTTTCTGGAGATTCCATCCATCTATCCTTGCTGAAGGATGTTTTGCTGAGCAGGGTGGTTGATGTGGAGGACGTGCTGCAAGTGAGGCCGATGGCTCGGTTATTCATCTTGTTGGTGTTGGGAGGTTTCATGGTGGCGTCGAGCGGCGACGTCGTCCATTTGTGGTTTCTTCCATACTTGAGGATGTTTTTGAACATCCTTTTCTATGATTGGGTGAGTCTGACCTTGGCGACCCTTTACTCTTATCTCGATGCATTCAACCGGTGCTGCCGACAGACTTTTACTGGAGCCACGTATCTCCTTGAGGTATTCTTTATTTTGCGCATTTTTATTTCATGCATTCGCATTTTCCTTTCATGCATTCGCATTTTCCTTATGCGTCTCCTTTTGCTTGTGAATTCAGACGTGGTTCTATGAGGTGATTGGGTGCAACACCCCACTGATTGCTTTGAAGGATGACACTGTTGGGGACTTCTGCCAACTGTACCGATGGCATAAGTCCAACCGGCAGTCGAAGGGATCTCTTTCCCTGGAGGCGGTCCATCAGGTCTTGAATGACCTCACCAGTGGTCGGGTAAGGTCTTTTACTTTTTAGTCTTGGTTTTTGCACCTTCTGATCTTGTATCGACTCATGCTTGTATTATGGATTTTTAGGTGACCTTTTATCCTTAGGGGACAGCTATTCAGGACACGGGGATGACTGGGGTGAACGCGCAGATGAGGCACTTGTTGGCGCATGAGTTCGGCTATTCTTGGTACCTCGGGTAGAGGGTGATTCGTCAGATCGTTGAGGAGGAGGAGGTGGTGCCACCTGCGCACCTCCTACGTCTATGAGGTGGGAACGACAACTGTTGGAGGATGAGAGGATCGCGACGATGATCGTCGAGTCCTATGCTTTGCATATCGATACGTCTACACCGTATGATTATATGGACTTTGTGACGAGCTGGCTGATGGCGCCCAGCATTCATGATGCCTTGCCCTTCCCTCCTTCTAGTTCGAGTTGGGCGGTGGGGTCTTCCCACAGTGATGGTGGTCCCTCGGCACCTGCGGAGGCGACGACATCGGAGGTCCCTTTCGTTCGGATACACACTCCTTCGTACAACATCTGGAGGGCTGATGGAGGGATAGTGCCGATGTTGCACCGTCCCCTTACGAGGGATCCGAAGGAGCTGGGTTTGACAGAGGAAGTCTTTCGTCCTGCGATAAACCTTTCGGTCCTTTTCCTCTTTTTGATTTCTTTTGCTTGATACTGATTCTGCCTTTTTCCTTACAGCAAATTCGGGTGTCGACCACTTGGCTGAGAGACATCAGGGATTGGATATCATCGGCGACTGCCCACATTCGGGATGCTGTCCCTGTTCCTTCTTGCTTGGTACCGTCAGCCTCGTCCGGGGAAGACTCTGGCTCGGGTAGTGGGGGCGCGTCGTCTCGCCGTAGGGGAAAGAGAGCGCGTCGCAGGAGTGGAAGCTCTTGAGAGAGAGAGAGAGAGAGAGAGAATGTGGGTTCGGGCTGAGTCCCGTTGTTTTTGGATTTTTCTTTCTATTACCTGTAAGATGATGTAACACAGAAAATAGATATATACAATGGAATGTAATTTTTTTGACTATCTTTTATTTTAATGATGAATGAATCCATGCACATGCGCTTTTTACTTTGCTGCTGAGACCGTAAAAAGAAATGTTTTTGGAATTTTTGAAGGAAAGTCTTTATTAAAATGGGGAATTATATAAGAAGAAAAGGGATTCATGAAATTCTGTTGAGAATATCAATTTATTTGAGTTTTTTTTATTTGTCAAAAGAGGAAAAAGGGAAATTTCCAAAAATAAGGGGGGTTGCCGATCGGCAAGCACCCTAACCTGCCTATCGGCAGTTCAGTCCAATCCCATCAATTGAAAGCTTTGAATGGTACCCTTTTCAGCCTTTGGTACCTTGTGGGGTAGGATTCCCTTCGATTTCTGCAGGGGTTATGTCTTTTGTGAGAATTCTCAAGTATAAAAGGGGGTGAGGGTGGAATATTTTCATCACACCTTTGCATCCTTATCCACTTGGCCTACTATTTCTTTGGCCTACAAGATGGCTCTCCCTGGTAGCACCGAGTTTGTCAACTACCTCGAAGCCTTGGAAGCTATGTGCTCTTATAATGTCGACTATGATGCTTTCAACATGCGTCGAGTCTCCTTGTGGCATAATCGACCTTTTGAGTGGAATATGCTGATGGCGGCAGTACAATTTTGGTACCCCGAAGACCACGTATTCCACTTTGGGATGGAAGAAGTTTTCCTACCTACGAGGAATTTTCCGCCATACTAGGTGTGAATCCCAGTGTTGTTGTGGCTTTACCCAAATTCTCCCACTCCCCTAGGGATTTGTTGGCCGGGCTTCTTCATATCTCGCCATCGGTGGCCAGGTCATTTGTTTCTAGAGGAATGATCTCCCTCCCGGCGGTGTTGTAGTCCGTGCATTTGTGAGAAGTAGGTGATGCTGGCTATGCTGGAGTCGTTGTTCTGGGTATGGTCTCACAATTTCTGTTGGTGACCGGGGAGGTGCGAGTGGACCCACAACTTGTAGCCATTACTTCATGGATGTCATATCATCGCAATCCTGTAGCGGTAATATTGGTGGAGACTCTGAATGGCCTGGATGCCTGGAGAGAAGGTCGTTCTGACTTTTTAAGGGGTAGCACTGTGATGCTGTTCATGTGGTTGTCTGAAAGATTCCGCTTGTCGACTCCTCCAGAATATCCTTTGTCGGCTGTACCCAACTTCTTTTCACTCTACTTCATCCGCATTGGCCTGTATGTTGAGAACTGGGAGAATTGGTTTGTGGAGCATGGGGCTCGTGGACTGCATTGTTCAATGCCTTAGTGGGGACAGTCGCAGCCAGTTTTGGAGCTAGGAGAGTATTCATTTGTGAGGTTGGTTGGTCTCGGACAGACCTCTTTTTATTTCCCTTGGCGGCTCTTGCCCCAATTTGGCTGGGGGTAGGTCGTGCCCCCTCGGACCTCAAATTTCTTTCCGGTAGAAGTTTTGACTTAGCGCTTGCGTTTGTTGCTTGGATCTCTATGGGAAAATTGGCGTCCATTGACCCGTCCCTCTCAGTCTATCAGGAAGGTTTGCCATGTCCCCAAAGATTATATGAGGTGGTTGTGGAGGAAAGTAGTCAACAAGATGTTGGAAGTAGAGACTAGTAAAAGATGGTTTGTTTTATCTGACTCCATGGAAGGGGGTGTTGTGGTCTTTTCAAAGATGGTTAAGGCTCATTGATCCATGGAATGTTTGCGGAGATGATGAGGGTGAAGACTCTTCTGGTAGTTGTGGGTAGGACTCCTGGGGAGTTTATTTATGTAACAGACGTGGGGGATTTTATCTGGTTTTTATAGTAGTGGGGGGAAGGGAGTTATCCGCTCCTTTTTCTTATATAATATGTACTGTAGTTTCTTATTAATGAAATAAACAAGTTTATGATCATCCAGCTATGCCTTTTGATGAATTTTGTGTTTTGAATTATCTATACCGATTGCTAAGGCCTACATAATCCTTTTGTTCAAGTAGATGTTTAGAATGAACTGTCGTTCTCGGAGATAAGAAAAGAATATATTTTGTGAAAGAGAAGGGGCCGTGCTCATGTGGGATGTATGAGCTGCCTACGTACCTCTGGGTTTTATTTTTTGAAAGGTTTTAAAATAGTTTTATGTAGAGGATCAGGCCCACGTAGTTCTGGGTAGAGGGAAATGATTAGTTTTTTTTAGATTAAAAGGGGGATGAGAAGAGTCGTAGCGCGCCGAGATTTCAGACTAGGGGTAGAATTTCTTAAGACGGTCCAGATTGACTGGATGAGCCATCTCTTCCCCATCCTGGTCAGTGAGCATGGCGGCACCGCCAGACAAGATCTTCTTCACAATTTAGGGGCCACACCAATTGGGCTTGAAATTTCCTCTGGGGTCCCAAATGGGTTCGATTATCTCTTTGAGGGCTAAATCCCCCTCCTGGACACCACGGTCCTTGACTCTCTTGTTGAATGATCGCGCTACTCGGCGATGGTATCCCTGTATGTGATAAAGACCTTTTAATCTTCTTTCATCCAGAAGGGCTTGCTCATCAAGACGGCCTTGGCACCAGTCTTCTTCACTAACCTTGCTTTCGAGCATAACGCGTAGCAAGGGTATTTCTAGCTCCACGGGTAGGACTGCCTCCATGACATAGACCAAGGAGTAAGGGGTAGCCCTAGTAGAGGTTCGATAGCCCCAGAGGGCGTATGAGATTCGGTCAGCCCAGTCTCTACAACTTTCGGTTATCTTGCTGATGATGGCTTTGAGGTTTTTATTGGCGGCTTTAACTGAACCATTGGTCTGAGGTCGGTAGGAAGAAGATTTGTGTCTCTGAATCCCATACTCTTTAACAACTTCTGTGACTTCTGCCTCGAAGTGCAAACCATTATCTGACACTAGCTCGTGTGGGACTCCATATCGGCAGATGATATTTTTCTTGATGAATTTGGCCACCTTCTTGGCATTTAATACTGCGTATGACACAGCTTCGACCCATTTGGTGAAGTAATCAATGGCAACCAGGATGAACTCATGCCTGTTTATGCTTTTGGCGTAACCTTGCCTATGATGTCGATACCCCAGGTGGAGAACGGGCAGGGAGAAGTCATGTTGTATAATTCCCGCGGAGGCAAGTGTTGAAGATTGGAGAACTGTTGGAATTTAATGCATCTCTGAATATAGGCGGTGCAATCCTAGGCCATGGTGGTCCAGTAGTAGCCCTGTCGGATGATCTTCTTGGCAATCATGTGACCGTTCATGTGGGGCCCGCATTCCCCGCTGTGAATTTTTTGCATTATCTTTTTAATGTCAGCCCCTGCGATACAGTGGAAATGAGTTCCATCGAAATTCCTATTGAGTAGTGCTTTATGACAGATGATGTACTGAGCGACCAGCCTTCGGAGGGTAGCTCAGTTGTTCTTGTTGGAACCCTTGGGATACCTACCGTACCTGAGGAGGCACCAAATATCATAGTACCCGCAATCGGCTAGTTCGGGGTCTTCTGCGGAGACAAGATTAATATGGTAACAATGGGTCGGTTTGTCCAGCTTCTGAACTAGGAAGGGGGTCATTGTTATTCCCTCGGGCATGTCGATCATGGAGGCCAAAGTGGCGAGAGCATCGACTAGGTTGTTCTTTGCTCGGGGCAGGTAATGGAAGGTGATATCTCAGAATTGGGACGCTAACTCTTCTAATTGGGCATGAAAGGGTTGGAGCTTTTCGTCCTTGACCTTCCACTTTTTGAGCACTTGATCGATGATGAGGGAAGAATCCCCATATATATCAAGGTATTGAATACCTTTCTTGAGAGAGACCTTGAGGCCCATTGTGCATGCCTCGTATTCTGTCATATTGTTGGTGCAAAGAAAATCCAATTTTATGGCGATGCGAGTGTGGGAGTCATCTAGGGAGACCAGAAGTATCCCAATGCCATATCCCTTTTTATTGGCAGCGCCATCGAAGAACATTTTCCATCGAAGGTAGTCTTGAGCGGTGCAGAGGACATTTTCATCTAGGAATTCCGAGATCCAGACATCTGTTTCTTCTATAGGGTAGTCAGTGAGGTAATCAGAGATGTCTCTTCCTTTAACAGCTTTCTGTGTGACATACACGATATCAAGCTCGGTTAGGAGCATCAACCATCGGGCCATTCGACTGGATAAGGCGGGTTTTTCGAGCAGGTACTTGATGGGATAAATTCGGGATACAAGCTTAATGGGAAAGGCGAGCATGTAGTGTCACAACTTTTGGGTGACCCAGACAAGCGCGACGCATGCTTTTTCTAAAGCAGTGTAGTTGACCTCGTACCCGGCCAATTTGTGACTGGTATAATAGACAGCTCTTTCTTTGCGGGAGTCTTCAAGGTATTGGGCTAGTAAAGCCCTAGCTGCAATGTCGGTTATGGTTAGGTATAGGAGCAAAGGGAGACCAGGCTGTGGTGGCATAAGAACTGGAGGTTGGGTTAGATATTGTTTGATTCGGTCAAAAGCTTCTTGGTAGGCCTCATTCCAAATCTTGGTTGAATCCGTTCGGAGGAGCTTGAAGATTGGTTCGCAGATGGAGGTTAGCTGGCTGATGAACCGACTGATATATTGTAATTTCCCAAGAAATCCTCGGACTTCTTTCTTTGTTTGGGGTGGTGGCATCTCAAGGATGGCCTTCAGCTTGGCGGGATCTGCTTCTATCCCCTTCTCACTGACCATGAATCCTAAAAATTTTCCCTTTGTAACGCCGAAGATGCATTTCTGTGGATTAAGTCGCATCTGATACTGTCGCAGTCGTTCGAAGAACTTTCGTAGAGCAGGAGCATGACCTTCTCTAGTTTTGGACTTGATAATCATATCATCCACGTAAACCTCAACCTCTTTGTGAATCAAGTCTTGCAGGATGGTTGTGGCGGCCCTTTGGTAGGTATCCCCAGCGTTCTTGAGACCGAATGTCATAACGGTATAGAAAAAGGTTCCCCATGGGGTGATGAATGCAGTTTTCTCTTGGGGGTCGGGATGCATCTTGATTTGGTTATATCCGGAAAAGCCGTCGACGAATGACTTGAGAGCATGACTGACTGTGTTGTCCACGATCATGTCGATATTGGGTAGCGAATAATCGTCCTTCGGAGAGGCTTTGTTTTAATCTCGGTAATCCCCACACATTCGAACCTTTCCTCCTGATTTTGGTACAGGTACAATATTGGCTATCCATATGGGATATTCGATCACTGGAGTGAAACCCACATTCAACTGTTTGATCACCTCCTCCTTGACTTTGAGCGACCATTCGGCATAGAGCTTTCTCTACTTTTGTTTAACTGGCTTGTAATCCGGGAGAGTGGGGATCTCATGCTGAGCTATTTCAAGATCAATACTGGGCATGTCGTCGTAGGACCATGCGAAGACATCCACGAACTCCTTTAGCAATTCTTGGAGTTGTGCGCGCTCATGCTCGTCAAGGGTGGCCCCTATCCTAATCTCTCGCAGTTGGATACTAGAACCAAGATTAACAATAACAGTCTCTTCTTTATTAACTTAAACGCGGTTATGTTGTTTGTTATTAACTTTATTTAAATCAATTAAGAATTGTTCATTTGCAAAATCATCATAATCAAAAGTTTGATTAGAATCTAAAAAATTAATGTAAGGCACAGCAAGATACTCAAAATCTTCGTTTATTTCATTGATAGGAAAAATAGCATTGAGAACCTCATCAAAAGAGGTCTCGATTACATTTGAGAAAGGGCGGACAACAGTGGAAGAAATATGGTAAATATTGGGGTTAGGGGAGATTTCAAGAGGTAGAACGGGCGTAGCATGCCAGTTGAGGATAGGTGTATCAGCAGCTTTGATCAGATGAGAAGGGTCCAGTGATGCAGTGCCTGAGTGAACCATGCAGAGTGCCAACCCCAGTGTCTGCAAGTTGAAAGAATCTTTAAAATCACTTTCCTCAGTCTCTTCGATATTTTTGATGAGCGGTTGTATGCGGTGTGGGAAACTTTCGGCCCATGGGTAGCTATCTTGGAAGAAGATCTCCATTCCAGGCTTCATTTTCTTATCTGTATGGTCATACCACGGTTCTGGAAAGCCGCAAAAGGGGAAGTCTTCACCCTCTTTAATGAATCGTCCATTTAAAGAATCTCCCGAGATAGTTTGAACGCGATCTAACCCTTTCTTTGATCGAGACTGGCGGATCATTTGAGCTCTTGTTCTGATGGTTGATATCCCAAGACGCAAGGTGGGAAAGCTTTCTTTAGTTCGATGGTCTCCAGTATCCCTTGTTGTCTTTGTCCTAGTCCCATTCCGAGCATGAAGTGCATGTTTCTGAACATCTGAATCACATTCACATTGCCATGAGGGTCGTATTCTGGACAAACCCTTTCTTTGAAACTGTCCCGTGCCTTGAGTAGAGGTGGCTCAACTCGAAATCCTGATAGGAGCATATCATTTGACCCATGCTGCATCTCGAGGATCGGACTGCTGGTGGTTCCACCCTCGGCATTATCGTCGTCACCCAAGATGGTGATGACTCGCCCATGGGCGAAAACCTTCAATTTCTGATGGAGTGAGGAAGAGACACCCTTTATACTGTGGAGCCAGGGTCATCCGAGCAACAGGTTGAAATAGGTCGGGATATCAATGACTTGGAATTCGACGACAGGGTTTATAAGTCCAACCCCTATTGCAAGTTTTATGGATCCCATCACCTCCCGACGGGTATTATCGTAGGCGCGCACGGCAGCGGAGGTTGGAGCGAGGTCACTTTCTTTTAAGCCTAGACATTTGAAGGTTCTCAGTGGGCAGACATTCAAAGAGGATTCGTTATCAACGAGAGAAAGCGGTAAAACCTTCCCCATAACTTTGATGGAGATGTTGAGTGCATGATTGTGATTCTCCCCAATTTTGGGGATTTCCTCTTTAGAAAATGACAGCATTCGGGTGGAGGTCAAGGACCCGACCAAATTCACCGCTTCTTCTGGTGTGGTAGAAGGAGGAACTAGGGGTCTTGTAAGCAACGTGATTAAAGAATTTATGTGCTGCTGGGAAGACATGAAAAGCCCCCATAGAGTGATGTTAGCTTGAGTTTTCTTCAGTTAATCGAGGATCTTTCTCTGCTCGAGGGTCATTTCTAGCATATGTTGGTATTCAACGCCGTTCCCCTTGTCATTTGTTGGTAGTGAGTTTGGAATTTGATAATGTCTCCCAGATCTGGTCATGTGATTTACTGAAGAGGGGAAAAACTTAAATCCAGTTTCCTCATCAATCTCAGGCTGTTATGCTACCCTATCTATTTCTCCAAGGAATTCTTCAAATGATATCATCCCACATATGTCGGCTACTGGTCCATTTCCTCCCGAAGCTTGTTCTTCAGTTAAAACTTCAAATTCTTCCCCCAATCCGGTGGCAACAATTCTATTTTCCCTCGTGAAATCAATGCATTCCACAACTTCAACGGATTCCTCATATAGGTCTTCCCATTCCGTGGGGATGTGTAAGGGTGAAGGGATCAGGCGCCCTTGTAGATTCAAAGTGTCAAGTAACTCGGTGATACTGCACATCTTATTAGTTTTCCTGAATGCTTTCGCCATGATCTGGACAACATCATTTAAGTTGACTTCGTCGGTTTGTACAACCCACCTATCAGATTCTCGGGCCCATTTTCGTGCTTCCAAAAATAGCGCGCTGAACCTCTGACAATCGATAATCATCTGTGAGGGCAATTTCAGCCCAAACTCTAGGAGTTGATTCAATACCTCTAACAATTCCATACTTCCACCTTTAGAACAGGTCCAGACGGTGATCCATGCTCTCGTAAGAAGTGACAATGCCTGATTAATGGGGCTAGTAGGGTGTAGGAGGAAATATGGGCAAATTTGAAGAGGTTTAGGAGGGTATAGGGGTGTGATTTGAGTTGATGGATCGAAATTCAGGTTTTACTCCAAGAAGATGGCATTGGTGTGATTTGGGAGTGGGTTATGAGTAGGGTTTGGCTTAGTATTGGCTGGTGGGGCTATGGTACCCCGATCGACGAGATCTTGGATTACGTTCCAAAGGTAAAAGCATTCGTCGGTGGTATGGCCAGCTGTTTGGTGAAAGGCGCAATGAGCATCGGTCTTGAAGTTTCTTGGGAGTGGGTTTGGTAACGAACGGGGATCCAATGGTTTTATAAGGTTTCGGCTTAATATGTATTGGTAAACTTTGGAGAGGGGAGCATGAAGCTCAGTGTATTCCCTTCGGACGGGGGCAGGGCGGCTTTCTAGTTCCCATGATGTGGTTGGTTGAGAGATGTTGTTGATGGTTGAGACTGTAGCGTTGGCACGCTTGTCATACTTTCTAGGGGTGAACTGTTCAGTCACCTTCTTTGGTTCAACTTCTGTTTTGGTAAGACCTTCCTCGATTTCTACTCCTGCTTCTCTGAGATCTCGAAAGTGGGGGTAGTACTATCCTCCCATGGTTGCTCGGACATGGGGTAAGAAATTTTTCTTCACTATGTTGACTTGTTCTTCCTCAGACGGCCGATTGGTCATGGTAGCTGCTTTTTCCCTCCATCGGGCTATGAAGTTACTAACTGATTCTCCAGAGTTTTGTTTGAGCAGCTCTAAATCATGGCGGGTGACTTCGAGCTCTTCGTTGTATTTGTACTGCAACATGAATTCTTGGGCTACATCCTCCCAGCTATGGATTCTGGATTCCTCAAGAGATAAAAACCATCGGAGAGCACGGTCCTTCAAAGTTTGCTGAAACAGTTGGGCCCTTACCTCTTCGGAAGCCCCTCGTAGAGTCATGGAACGATGATAACAGTGAAGATGAACAATTGGGGGACCACTACCTCCAAATTTCTCGATGTTTGGCATCTTGAACTTCTCGGGTAACCTTGCTTTATGATAAGGAGACATATGGGTGTAGTCCATGTAATTCCCCGAGATTCGGACCCGGTCGAACTTCTTAGTGAGCATCTTAAGATCTTCTTTGAATTTATTCAACTCCTCCTCCTTTGGATCACCGACCACAGGTAGGTTAGCCATAGGCTGGGCAATATTTGGCATTGGAAGCTGGGCAGGCGGTGGTCCATTAGCCGGAGGGGCACATGGAGCGTGCTGACATTCCTCTGGGACCCAGATGGGCTCGGGTGGACCCATAGAAAGAGGGAACAGGGCCTAGGGTTCTTAAGGCATAGGAACTTGGTTTCGTTGCATTTCTCGGACCTCAGCTTGGAGGTTGTCAATCTTGGCTACGAGCTGAGTTAGGACTGTCGGCCAATCCGATTGTATGACTAGTCATTGATCTGCATTCTCCATGGAAAATGGATGGATTTCGAATTCGGAAGAAGTAGTAGAGAAGAGGATAAAACTTCGAGGTGATTTGACTGAAGACCGAAGCCAATAAGGAGACAGGATAAGGGCATACGATCGACCTTAGAAGGCGTAGGATAAGATTTATTTTTGAGAAAAAAGGAAGAAACTATTTTTGTATTTTTGATAAAGAAGAGAAATATTTTTGTATTTTTAATAAAGAAGGGAGAAATGTTTTTGGATTTTTTAATAAAGAAGGGAGAAATGTTTTTGCATTTTTAATAAAGAAGGGAGAAATGTTTTTGGAGACGGAACTCAGCATGATTATTATGATTATTATGTTCTCACTTGTATTTAATTCTCCTAAATGCAATGCTGGACGGGCCCCGAGCCTGGAAAGTGGGGTTTTTAATATATGCAAAGCTACGGTTTGGACTTGTAACCAGGCTCGCGGACAGGGTCCCGTTTTAAAAAATGCACGAAAATTGGGCGGTAGGCTGACCCGGAATTTCGGTAGAGTTTCGGGTTGAAACCGAAAATCTAAAGTGCGTGTCCTAGGTTTGACACCTATATGCGGGTATGAAGTTGGTTGGGTGAATCGTCATGGGTTCCACCCTTTGGCGTGACTTCCACGATATACGTCTTGCTCTTGCGGGCAATCGGTACATGTGGACAAGCCATTTCATATACCTGAGTGTACGTGAATTGCCTCACCATATACCTTGTGGGGATGGTACGTGTGAGAGAGAAGTCGATATACTCAGCGTACGTGAGCGAATTCCCTACGATATACCTCCCGTCATGACTTCGGTCAAGCGGTACGATGCGGGGGAACCGTTCGATATACGTCGAAGGTACTTGGCCAATGGAAGGTGAGAGTCATATCGCTTAGGTTAACTACGACCTGCCGGACCAACACCGATCACGAAGTGACCCTCCAGTTACTGGGTAAAATTTGGTAATATCAATGCTCTTTGGTGATATCGTGTGAATCATGCATGATTCTCTTATTAGTATCTTATGATGATAATGCCTTTCTTGATTATGCCAAACAGGGAGCCAATGTACAAGTACCCCAAAAAGTACACCAAGCATGGATGGGTGATGCGTGCAACATGGGGATATACATGTGATCCTAGGTGCACGTGGTGTGAAGTGTACATGGAGAATTTTCTACAAGTGTGCGAATATAAGCATAGGCATGGGATATACAAGTGAGAAAGGAGGATAGGCAGATATGGGGGGGGGGGGGGGGGGGGACATAAACAAATATAGCATCCATGTAAATAGAATCAATCCCCCAAACTATAATAAAGAAAATCCCCAGCAGAGTCGCCACAGTGGCCATCCCCGATCCCCGCCGCGGAGGGAGGAAGGGATCCTTCGGGTCCCGTGCGTCCCCTCTTGGGAGAGTGCTTCGGCAGGCGTCGATTTGTGAGGTGTGAAGATGTAGAGAGATTTAGAGTCGCCAGTCTATTTTACTCAAAACAGACAAAAGAAAAAGGGGAAGCCACCCCGAAAGATGGCATCCAAAGACATACTGGTGCGTGTGAAACCAAATGATTCGAGAAGGGTTTGGAGGCTTAGTTACAAAATGGGAAGGTGTTAAGCACCCATTCCGCCCTTTCGATTTCTCATGGATATTTGCTATTTTACTTAATGTTCCCCCCCGTGATATGTGTGCATGTGTATATATAGAATGGAGGAAGGAATCCTCGACTTGTATCATAGAAAAGACAAAGCGAGTCATCCGAAGGAATGTGAGATTAGTGTAAAAAATAAGATTTACGTGATTACCCCTACGTTGACCGTTATAAAGGAACGATAACGCATATGGAATAATACGTTACTAAGAACAAGTATATAGAATATAATAGAAAATGAGATAAAGAGAAGATAGAAAATAAGAGAAAAAGTGAGAAAAGGACTCGAGTTTCAGGTTTTACCCCGAGACGCCTACGTAGACTATAAAGGCATCAAAGTCTACATAGTTCGCATATAAACGAGGGGTGGGGTTTAACCCATTAATCAAAATGGAGAAATCTCTTATTTGTAAGTGTGTGTGTGTGTGTAGAGAAAGTGTTTTAGTTGTGAGAAAAGTGTGGAAAAGGTGTGAGAATCCCTACTTGGAATTTATAACAAAACCCTCTTTTCTTATTTTTTGGGTTTTTTATTTATATGAAAATAAGAGATGTGGAATAATACTTAAATAAAAAGTGTGTTAGGATATGTGAACTAAGATGATAAAAGTGCTTAAGTAATAAAACAAGTTATTGTAAGTTTAAGAAGATTTGAAGAGAAAGGTGAGAGAGATGGAACTTCTTGGAGACTTTGAGCTTTGATCTTAAATGTTGAAAGGAAGCCCTTGCACTTGGATGATGATGGAGAGTGGTTAGTTCATCATGTTTGATGAAAGGGATGATGAAAAGTGGAAGTGAAAAAGGGATTTGAAAGTTGAAATCATGATGCCTTCGAGAGAGGTTTTTGGGGGTTTGCTGAGAGTGATTTGCTTCTGATCTGAGCTCCCTACAAATGAGGCCAAGGCCTCCTTTTATAGCTCCAGGGGACTGCCAATCGGCTTAGAGCCCTTCTTGCCTGCCGGCAGGAAGGTGCCGATAGGCAGGTTCTGGGACCTACCATTTGGCAGTGTGTTTCAGGCCTTTTCAGAAAAGTTAGCCGCCGAGGGCAAACCGTTGATCAGAATTGTGCACGGGGCATACCGTTGGAAAGGTATTTCAGATACCTTTGAAAGTCCTTTGGACCTCTCCCGAATTTGGGAGTTGACTTTGGGTAAAATGTGGCTCAAAAGCATTTGTCGGTCCGCTGGACGGGTAATCGTTCGGACGCAAATGTATCGTTCATCCGCATGGTAAGTCCTAATCGCTAACGGGAATGACCATTGGAAAGGTTAGGAGGTGTACTTCGACATTCCAAAGAGTTTGGCCCAGTTTGGGGAGTTGACTTTGGTCAACAGGGCCCGAGAAGCATTCGGTGACCTCTCGGAGTCAAACGGATCGTTCGTCCGCATGGTAAGTCCGAATCGCGCATGGGATAGACCGTTGGAAAGGGTATTCAGTGAACTTTGAAGATTCATTCAGCCTCGGTCGAGATAAAGAGTTGACTTGGGTCAAACAGAGCCTGGAAGCGCCCGGTGGCCTCCAGGTAGGGTTTCGAACGCAAACGGATCATTCGTCCGCATAGTGAGTCGGAATCGTTCATGGGGCAGACCGTTGGAAAGGGTATTTAGTGACCTTCGAAGATTCATTTAGTCTCAATCGAGATGAATAGTTTGTCTTTTGGGTCAAACTGAGCCGGGGGGTGCCCGATGGCTTTTAGGTCAGTACTCGAAATGTGACAAGGGTTTACAGTGATGAGTGGAGGTACTAGGGACCTAAGGAGAGTTAGGGGGTAACAGAATGAGGTGTCTAAAATAACCTCGGAGGTTCCTTTTGTGCCGTTAGCCCCTCCTTAAAATATCTGGTGGGCTGATGGAAGGTTGGTGTGTATGCTACACCGTCCTAATGCGATGGATCCGGAGGAGCTAGGGATGACTGAGGAGGTTCTCTAGCCAATGGTATACTTCTCATAACTTTTTCTTTTTTATTTCCAGATTCCTTTCTTTACCTAAAACTGACTGATTTTCTTTTTTCTATTTTTCTTATAGCATATCCGAGTGTCAACCACCTACTGAAGGATGTTCGGGATTGGATAACTTTGGTGACCGCCTATATTCAAGTTGCAATCCCGATTCCTTCTTATTTGGTGCCATTTACCTCGTTTGTGGAAGGATCTGGCTCGGGGAGTTCAGGTATGTCATCTCATCACCGGGGAAAGAGAGCATGTCATAGGAAAAGAGGATCTAGAGAGAGAGAAATAGGAGAAAGAAATAAAAGAGAGAAAAAGAAAGAGAGATGAGGAGAGAGAGAGAGAGAGAGAGAGAGAGAGAGAGAAAATGTAGGTGGGTTCCAACTGAGTCCCATTGTATTTTCTTTTCCTGCAAAATCAATGTAACACAACAAAAATCTATGCAAATAAAATGAAGTTTTTGTTAATTTTTCCTTTTTAGTGATTTAACGCACATGCCCTTTTTACTTCGTTGTTGAGACCGTAAAAAGAATTAAAAATGATTTAGGCGAGAATTCATTTAAAAAATAAGTCAAGTAAAAAGTATAAGGATAATAGCCTATCGAGATTCTTTAAGAATAGAAATTATTTTTATTGAGCTCTTTTTTTTTTAATTTTGACAAAAAAGGAAAAAGGGAATTTTACAAAAATAAGGGGATGTCGATCGGCATGCCCCTTGCCCTGCCTATCGTCATGTCAGTCCAATCCTTATACTTGGTGGGGTTAGTTTTTCTTGATTGCACTTTTTTCAATTGCTTGGTACTTGGTGGGGTAAGTTTTTCTCCGATTTCTACAAGGTCTCTTGTCTTTGTTTGAGCAGTTCCAAGCATAAATTGGGGGTATGGGTGGAGCATTTTTTTCACGCCTCCACATTCCTTCTCTTTGGCATTTTTCTTGCTAACTTTGCGAAATGGCTCTCCCTAGTAGTGTTGAATTAGCTAACTTCCTCGAAACCTTGGAGGCGATGTGCTCATACAATGTTGACTACGGTGCTTTCAACATGCGCCAAGTCTCTTTATGGTTCAACCAGACTATTCGACCTATGAGTGGAACATGTTGATGGTAACGGTGGACTTCTGGTATCCTGAAGACCATGTCTTTCGCTTTGGGTTAGATGAGGTATGTTCGACCTATGAGGATTTCTCTACCATGTTGGGGGTAAATCCCAGTGTTGCGGAGGCTGTGCCTAAATTTTATCGGTCTCCTCGGTATCTATTAGCGAAACTTATCCATATCTCTCCTTCGTCAGATACTTCACTAGTTACGGGAGGAATTATTTATTTTCTTGCTGTGCTACATTCTATGCATTTGCAGGATATTGGTGATGCTGGTTATGGTAGAGCCGTCATTCTGGGCTTCGTTTCAAAACTGTTGTTGGTGACTGGGGAACTGTTGGTGGACTCACAACTCACAACCATTACTTCTTGGATGTCGTACCCTCACAATCCTACATCGGTGATAATGTATGAGACTTTGAATGGTCTGGATGCCTGACGGAAATGTCATTCTGACTTCTTGAGGTGTAGCCTCGTAATCTTATTCATATGGGTGTCAGAGAGGTTTTGTATAGCGGTCCCACCCGAGATTCCTTTACCGGATGTACCAAACTTCTTTTCTCTCTACTTTATCAGTGTAGGCATGGACGTTGAGAGCTGGGAGAATTGGTTTACGGAGCACGGGCCTTGAGGCTTGCGTCGATCAGTGGCTTGGTGGGGGGAGTTTCTGCCCATTATAGAACTTGGGGATTACCAGTTCAGTTGGTTGGCCTAAGATAAACAAATTTCTACTTTCCCCAGCGGCACCTATGCTAATTTGGTTTAGAACAAATTATGGGATATTAGACTTCTTTTCAGTGGAGGACTTGACATAGCGTATGCGCATGCGGCTGGGCTCTCTGTGGGAGAATCACCGACCGTAAACCCGCCCTTCAAAGTCTACTTGGGAGTCTGGCACATTTTTGATGACTTCATGAAGTGGTTATAAAGAAAGGTATTTTCCAAGATGCTGGCTTTGGAGACTAGGGCAAAGATGGTTTGCCATATCTGACATCATGGTGGGAGGTGTTATGGTTTTCCCAAAGCTAGTATGGGCTTATTCTTCCATGGAGTGTTAGTGGCACTCTCTTCAGGCAGGAAAAGTTTAGGGATCCAAGGATGTGAGTGATGATGGGTCCGGCTCTTCTGGCAAATGCAGGAAGAATTCATGAGGCTTTATGTGGTTTTTGGTTATGTATCTAGTTATTCTAGTTGTATTGTGTCGGAATAATTTGGAAGGATCATTTTAGGTGTAGTGGGGCTTGTTTTTAGTTGGTTTTCAAAAATTAGGAGTAGACTGACAAGGGTTCGATTCCCTATGCTGATGTAATTGTACCAAAATTTCTTAATAATGGAATAAAAAAGGTTTTGATCGTCTAGTTGTGCTTCTTGATGAGTTTTTGTAACTGAATTAGCTATACCAATTTCTAAGGAATACATAATCCTTTTGTTCATGTATATGTTAAAATGAACTTTCATTCTCAGGGATAATAAAAGAATAACATATTATAAAAAAGAAGGGAGTCATGCTCATGTAAAGAGTATAATCTGCCTACGTACCTCTGGGGGTTTTGAGAATTTTATGAGTTTCATTTCTGAAAGCAAAAGGATTTTTAGAGGATCAAGCCGCATGTAGTTTTTAGTAGAGGGAAATAATTTTTTTTTTAAAGAATCGAAGGGAGATGAGAAGATTAATAGGGCGCCAAGATTTCAGACTGGGGGTAAAATTTCTTGAGATGGTCTAGGTTGACTGGATGGGCAATCTCTTCTTATCAAGGCTAGTGAGCATGGAGACACTGCTTCATAAGATCTTTTTCACAATGTAGGGGCTACTCCAATTGGGCATGAATTTCCCTCTGGGGTCCCAGATGGGCTGTACTATTTCTTTAAGGGCTAAGTCCCCTTCTTTAAGACCACGGTCCTTGACTCCCTTATTCAATGATCGCTCTATCCGACGATGGTACCTTTGTATGTGATATAGAGATTTTATCCTTCTTTCATCCAAGAGTGACATCTCGTTAAGACGACTCTGATGCCTGTCTTCCACTCTGACTTTTCTTTCAAGCATGATGCGTAGTGAAGGGATTTCTAATTCTACAGGTAGGACTGCTTCCATGTCGTAAACTAAAGAGTAAGTGGTATCCCTAGTAGAGGTTCAAACAGAAGTCCGGTAGCCCAAGAGGGTGTAAGTGATCCGATCAACCCAATTTTATCTACTTTCAGTCATCTTAATGATGATGGCTTTAAGGTTCTTATTGGCGGCTTCATTTTCTCCATTATTTTGAGATCGGTAGGCAGCATATTTGTGTCTTTAGATCCCATACTCATCGACCACTTTTATGACCTCTGCTCCGAAATGCAATACATTGTTCGAAACTAGCTCATGCGGGAACCCATATCGGAAGATGATACTTTTCTTGATGAACTTAGCCACCTTCTTGGCATTCAGAATTGCGTATGACTTGGCTTTGACCCATTTGGTGAAGTAGTCAACAATAACTAGGATGAACTTATGACCATTGGAGGCTTTGGGTGTAACCTTCCCTATGATATCAATGCCCCATGTGGAGAACGACCAGGGAGAAGTTATGTTGCAAAATTCCCGCGAAGCCAAGTGTTGGAGGTTGGCAAACTGCTCGTATTTAAGAGATCTCCAAACATAGGTAGTGCAATCCTGAACCATGGTAATCCAGTTATAACCCTGTTGAATGATTTTCTTGGCAAGCATATGTCTATTCATGTGGGTTTCGCATTCCCCGCTGTTGATTTTGTGCATCATCTCTTCAATAGTGCGAAGCAATAAAAATGGGTTCCATTGTAGTTTCTCTTGAACAGTGTTTTATCACAGACGATATACTGGGCAACTAGTCTACGGTGGGTTACTCGATCTTTTTTGTCAGAAATTTTATGGATACCTTCCATGCTTGAGGAGGTTCCAAGTATCATAGTACCATCAATTATCTAGATCATGATCTTTTTCTATGATTAACTCAATGTGGTAGCAATGTCTTGGTTTATCATACTTTTTCACTGGGAAAGGTGGCCATTGTTATTCCTTAGGATATGTAAATCATGCTGGCTAAAGTAGCAAGGACACCGGCTAAGTTATTCTTTGCTCAGGGTCGATAGTGGAAGGTTATTTCTTAGAATTGGGAGGTCAGCTCTTTAAGGTGGGCATGGAAGGGTAAGAGTTTTTCATCTTTGACTTTCTGTCTCAAGAGTACTTGACTGATGATGATAGCTGAGTCCCCATAGACATATAGTTATCAAATTACTTTCTTGAGAGGAACTTTGAGGCCTACTGTGCATGCCTCATATTTAGTCATGTTGTTGGTGCAGGAAAAATCCATATGATGGCAATGTGAGTGCGAGAGTTATTAGGGGTAATTAGGAGTATCCTAGTGCCATACCCTTTTTGTCGGCAAGACCGTCAGAGAACATTTTCCATTGGAGGTCTTCTTGGGAGGTACAAAGGATATTGTCTTATAGGAATTCAAATATACGATTCTTCCATAGGGTAGTCAATGAGGTAGTCAGAGATGGCTCTTCATTTGCGAGATTTTTTGAGGTATTGGACTTGTAAAGCTATAGGTACAATATCTTTCACGGTTTGGTAAAAGAGTCGGGGAAGACCAGGATGCGACGGTATGAGTACTGGAGGTCAGGTTAGGTATTACTTTATTCGGTCATAGACCTTTTGGAAAGCTTCATTCCAAACCTTAGTGGAATCCTTTTAGAGGAGTTTGAGGATAGGTTAGCATATAAAAGTCAATTGGTTGATGAACCAACTGATATACTGCAATTTTTGAAGGAAGCCCTAGACTTCGTTCTCCGTTCGGGGTGGTGGCATCTTGAGTATGGACTTTATCTTGTCAGGATCTTCTTCTATCCCTTTCTCACTAACCATGATTCCCAAGATCTTTCCCTTGGTGACACCGAAGACACATTTTTTGATATTGTCTTAGTCACTTGAAGAATTTTGGGAGAGCGAAAACATGAACTTCCCTAGTATTAGACTTAATAATTATATCATCCACATATACCTCGACTTCTTTGTGTATCAGATCATACAAGATGATTATGGCAGCACTTTGGTAGGTAACCCCTGCAATTTTTTAGACCACATGGCATAACAGTGTAGCAAAAGGTTCCCCAAGGGGTGATTAATGCAATTTTCTCTTGATAATCTGGGTGCATCTTGATCTGATTATATCCCACAAACCCAATAACAAACGACTTGAGAGCATGACTAGTTGTGTTGTCTACAATCATTTCAATATTTTGTAATGGGTAATCATCCTTTGGAGAAGACTTGTTCAAGTCTCGGTAGTCGATACACATGAAAACCTTTCCTCCAGAGTTAGGCACGGGTATGATATTGGCTAGCTATGTGGGATATTCGATCACACGAATGAAACCCACATTCAACTATTTGACCACTTCTTCATTAACCTTGAGCGACCGTTTGGTGCAGACCTTTCACAGTTCTTGTTTGAATGATTTTTAGTCTAGGAGAGTTAGAATCTTGTGCTAAGATATCTTGGGATCAATGCCGGACATATCGTCGTAGGTCCATGAAAAGACATCCACAAATTCCTTCAGTAACTCCTCGAGTTGTGCGCGTTCATGCTCGTCAAGGGCGAACCTTATCCTAATCTTGCTCAATTCGATACTAATACTGAGATTAATAATAATAGTTTCATCTGTATTAACTTGAATGTGGTTATGTTGTTTGTTATTAACCGTATTAAGATCAGTTAAGAATTGTTCATTTAAAAAATCATCATCGTCAAGAGTTTGATTAGAATCAAGACAGTTAATGTAAGGCACAACAAGATACTCAAAATCTTTATTTATTTCATTAATAGGAAAAATAACATTGAGAACCTCATCAAAGGAAGTTTCGAATACATCAGAGTAATGAGGAATAACTAGAGAAGAGGAAATGGGATTAATATCAGGGTTGGGTTAAATTTCAACAGGTGGAACTGATACAGCATGCCAGTTGAGGAATGGTGTATCAACAACATTGATTAGGCGGGATGGATGTGATGGTATATCTCTTAAGTGGATCATGCAGAGTGTTATTCCAAGTGTTTGAAAATTGAATGAATCTTTGGAGTCATTTCCCTCTAAATCTCCAGTATAGACTGTGCTCATCTCAATGAGTGGTTGCACATGAGACTAGGAGTTTTTGGCCCATGAGTAACTGTCTTCGAAAAAGATCTCCATTAACTATTTTATCTTCTTATCCACATGCTCATACCGTTATTCAAGAAAGATGCATAAAGGGAAATCTTGACCCTCTCTGATGAATCTTCCATTCAAGGAATCTCTAGAGACGGTCTTGGTACTTTCTGGCCTTCTCTTCGGCTGAGGTAAATGGATCATTCTGAGTTTTTCAACTGATGGTTGATAGGCCGAACCACAAGGAGGAAAATATTTCTTTAATATAATGGGTTCAATTATCCCCTGTTGCCTTCATCCCAACCCCAGTCCGAGAATAAAGTGCATGTTTTTGAACATCTGGATCACATTGACATTTCTATGACGGTTATACTCCGAACAAGCCCTTACTTTGAAATCATCTCGTATCGAGAGTAGAAGTGGTTCAACTCAGAAGGCTGATAAAAGAATATCATTTGCCTTATGATGTATCTTAAGTACCAAATTACTAGTGCTTGTGTTGTTGACATTATCGTCGTCGACCAAGATGGTGATGACCTGCCCATTGGTGAAGAACTTTAGTTTTTTATGGAGGGAAGAAGACACACCCTTAATGCTATGGAGTCACGGTCGTTAAAGTAACATATTAAAACAAGTTGGGATATCGATGACTTGGAATTCAACAACAGGATTTATAGGTCCATCCCCTATTAAAAGATTTATGTATCCCATCACTTCTCGATAGGTATTATCATAAGTGCGTACAACGGTAGAGGTTAGATCAAGATTGCTCATTTCAGCCCTAATTAATAGAGGGTCCTCGATGGGCAGACAATAAGAGTTGATCTATTTTTGATAAGAGAAATGGGATAGTATTTCCCATGACTCCGACAAAGGTATTGAGAGCATAATTTTGGTTTTTCCCAATCTTAGGCATTTCTTCTTCGGAGAAGGAGAGCATTCGAGTAGAGCTCACGGATCAGACCAGATTCACTACTTCTTCTGGTGTGGTAGAAGGAGGGACTGTGGTTCCTGTGAGTAGTTTCATCAAGGCATTTTTGTGTAGCTAGGAATACATAAATAGTCCCCATAGAGTGATGTTGGCTTGGGTTTTCTTCAACTGATCGAGGATCTTCCTTTCCTCAAGGGTCATTTATGTCGTAAGTAGATTCTTAACACCTTTTACTTTTTCGATCGCAGATGGTGATAGGTTTGGGAGTTGGTAATGCCTCCTTGACCTGGTCATATGGTTCACAAAAAAGGAGAAAACATAAACCCCATCTCCTCATCGATCTCGGGATGTTCAGCCACCATGTTGATTTCTCCCAATAACTCCATAAATGATATAATCATTCATATGATGATTATTGGTCGAGTCTTTTCTGGACTTTTATCTTCATCCGAATCACCAAATTCATCCCCTATCGATGAAAACAACATCATTTTTCCATGAAAAGTCAATACACTCTACAACTTCAAGAGCCTCTTCACATAAGTTTTCCCATTCGACGGGGAGATGTAGAAGTGATGGGACCAAGCGCCCTTATAGTTTCAAAGCGTAAAGTAGCTCGAACATACTGTAACTATCACTGGTCTATCAAAATAAGTTTTTCATGTTTGGATCACATCATCTAAGTTGATTTCATATGTTGGTACCACACAATTATCTCACTCTCAAGCCCATTTTCTAGATTCTAAGAACAGTGCACTGAATATCTGGCATTAAATGGTCATCTCGGAGGGAAATTTCTCCCTAAAATATGGGAAATGATTCACTTCTTATGATAATTCCATATCTTTCCCTCCATAACAGGTACGACAGTGATGCGTGTTCTGGTAAAGAGTGATAGGCCCTAATCAACGAAATTTGTACGATGTTGGAGAAAATATGGGCACACTTGTAGAAGTTTAGGAGAGTATATTGGAATGATGGGTGATTTACTTGGTATGATCTGAGTAGATGAGTCAAATAATGAGTTTTCTTTTAAGAAGATGGCATTTGTATGATTTGGGAGTGTATTGTGGGTAGTGTTTGGTTTAGGATTGGCTGGTGGGGTGATGACATCCCGATAGATCAAACTTTGGATAAAATTTTGGAGGTGGAAACACTGGTCGGTGGTATGGCCGACAGTTTCGTGAAAGTCACAATGGGCATCTGGTTTGAATGTTTTGGGAAGTGGGTTTGGTAATGGACGAGGGTCCAATGGCTTGATGAGGTTTCAGTTTAAAAGGACTTGGTAAACTTTGGAGAGGTGGCATGAAGCTCAGTGTATTTCTTCTTTACTAGGTTAGGGCGACTTTATGGTACCCATGAAGTGGCTGGCAGAGAGATGTTTTTTTATGGTTGAAACTGAGGTATTGGAGGGCTTCTCATAATTTTTAGGAGTGAACTATCTAGACATTTTCTTCGGTTCCCCTTTATCTTGGCAAGACCTTCTTCGATCTCCACTCCTTATTCTCGGAGGGCTAAAAAATGAGGGTAATACTATCCTCCCATCATCTCTCAGACATGGGTTAAGAAATTATTTTTCATAATGCTGGTTGGATCTTCTTAGGAATGTCGGTTGGTCATGGTGGATTCTTTGTCTCTCCACCTTGCTATGAAATTACTGACTAATTCCCTAGGGTTCTTCTTGATCAGGTCTAAATCAGAGAGGGTAACCCCTAACTCTTCATTATACTTATATTGTGGTATGAACTCGCGGGAAACATCCTCCCACCTAGGGGTGAAACCGGTACGGTATGGTCGGTAATGACCCCTTACAAATACCAAAACCACATTCTATATGGTAAAACCTACCGTACCAATCTATCGACCGGTACATCAAAATAAAAACCAAAACCAAACCGACCATTTTTTCATTTTTTTCGATATTTTTGGGTTTTTTTGGTTTCGGTAATTTTGGTTTCAATTCGTTTTTTCTTGATAAATACAAGAATTTCCAATCGGTTTACGCATTCGGTAAATCTGGTATATATTTTGATATACCCATTTCTAGCTATTATAATTTCTATCATTTCTAGCTATTACAATTTCTAGCATTTCTAGTTGTTTGGAACAATTAGAAACATACACAAACATGTATAATTTCTAGCATATGTAGCATTTGGAACAATATATTTAAACAGATACGATACCAAACTAACAGGCTTGCTTTTGTCGGAGCCAGAGGAGAGTGAGACGAGATGAGGGAGCTGGTGCCTGAGGAGAGTGAGCCAAGATGATGAGCCTCAAAAAATGAGGGAGCTATTACCTCAAAAAATGTTCACCAGAAAGTCAAAATCATCCACACCTCCAACACCAGAAAAACAAACCTTCATCGAAAAAGCCAACTCACCGAAAAAGCCAACTCATCGGGAAAAAAATCACCAGAAAAAACGAAGCGAACTCAGATCTGAATACACCTGGCACCGAAAAAATTATCACCGGAAACCCGATCTCAAAAAGAAGTAACCAATCCAAATTGAAAGCCAAATCTCAAAACAAAAAAATGGTGTTCTCAATTAAAAGTCCCCAAAAAATTATTGCTCAAGATCAACTCAAGGTTGAAGAAGAGGAAAAAATGAGAGAGAGAGCGCTCAAACAAAAATGACGCCCACTCTTTTTGAGAGAGAAAGAGGTAAAAAAAATGAAATGGAAACCCTAAAAAAATATCTCTACACAAACCACAATATAAAGCCCAAATTAAATAAGGGAAAAATGGAAATATATCCAACAAAACAAATGGCTCTTTTTATTTTAACAAAATGCTGCCTAATTCATTTTGTTTTAAATGTTTGATTAATTAAAAGAATATATGTTTAATTAACATGATTATTTAACACTTAAACCAAATACTCAAATAAATAAATTTAAATTAAAAGAGAATATAAAAACTCACTCATGAGAAATAAAATAAATATAAGTAGTATGATACCCAAAATAATTTGACACTGCACAAAAAGTTTGGTACGGTATTTCCGTACGGTAATTTTGGTACGCTATCGGTACGGTAAATTCGGTAAATTCTTTTTTTGTATCTAAAAACCAAAACCAACCAAATTTTTGACGCTATTTTCTGTTTTGGTAAAATCAGTTTTTGGTATTTCATAATATGAAACCAAAACCATTTTTTTCCAGACCAAAACGGTAGGGTACGGTAAAACCCGTATCGGTTGCACCCTTACTCCCACCTGCGGATCCTGGACTCCTCGAGGGATAAGAACCAGTGAAGGGCAATTTCCTTTAATGTTTGTTGAAACATTTGGGCCATTATTTATTCGAAAGCACCTAAGAGAGTAATGGCTCGGTGGTAACATGATAGATGAACAATTTGGGGTCCACTACCTTCCAACTTCTTGATGTTGGGCATCTCGAACTTTTTCGGTAACCTAGCTTTAGGATAGGAGACATGTGGGTTTAGTCCATCTAGTTTCCATTGATCCTGACTCAGTCAAACTTCTTATTCAACATCTTAATATCCTTCTTGACTTTGTTCAATTCTTCCTCCTTCGGATCAATGATCATGGGTAAGTTAGCTCCTGGTTGTGCAAGATTTAACATAGGAAGCTAGGCTAGAAGCATTCCATTAGCAAGAGGAGCACGTGGAGAATGCTAATATTCCTCAAGAAGCCAAATAGGTTCGAGTGCGAGCAGACCCATAGCACGAGGGAAGAGGACCTTGGGTTCTTTGGGAATAGGGACCCGGTTTTTTTGCATCTCACGAATCTTAGTTTGAAGGTTGTCAATCGTGGCAGTAAGTTGAGCTAGGACCATTATCAAATCTGGCTGCACATTCGGTGCTTAGTATGTGTTCTCCGTTGGAAGTGGATGAAAGTGAATTCCTCACTTAGAGAAGGGATCCAGACCAAGGGTCAGGTATTCGACCGACCTAAGAAGGAGAAAAATTCAAATTTATTTTTTAATGAGAGGGAAATATATTATTTTTGAAAAGGAAGGAAAATATTTTTGACATTTTTTTGGAAAAGAGGAGGACAAGATGTTTTGGGGTAAAAGGGAGGAAAAATATTTTTGGGTATGAGGAAGATGTTTTTAGAATTTTTGATAAAAGAAGAAAACATGTTTTTGACACCTTTTTGGAAAATAAATAAGGAAAAGACGAGAGACGAGTCTCAGCATGATTATTATTATATTTATTATATTCTCACTTGTATTAGGTTTACATAATGAAAACAATAAATGTCGAACGGAACCCAAGCGTGGAAAAGTTGGGTTTGAAAAAAAATATGTAAAAAATGGTTGGATTTGTTACGAGGATCATGGGCAGGGTCCCATTTTAAAAATCGCATGAAAATTTGGGCGGCATGCTGACCCATCATTTCTGAAGAGTTTCGGGCATAATCGGGCAAAATATTGCTTCCCTAGTTTTAATGCCTATATGAGGGTATGCAGTTGTTGGGTTAATTGGAAGGGTTCCTCCGTTTGGCATAACTTCCATGATATACATCTTGCTTTTAAGGTCAATCGGTACATCTGGACAAGCCATTTGATATACCGGAGTGTACGTGAATTGCCTCACTATATAACTCATGGGGATAATACAAGTGAGAGAGAATTCGATATACTCGACGTACGTGAATGAGTTCCTTGTGAAATACCTCTCTTCATTACTTTTGTCAAGCGTTACGATGCGGGGGAACCGTTTGATATACGTTGAAGGTACTTGGACAATGGAAGGTGAGATTCAAATCCCTTAGGCTAACCGCGACCCGCTGAAGTAGCGCCCATCACCAAGTGACGCCCAAGTTATGGGAGAAAATTTGGTCAATAGCCATGCTCTTTGGCGATGTAGAGTGCAAAATGCATGATTTTTTGTTAGTACATTATGGAGAGAGTATCTTTATTAATGAGCATCATGCCAAGCAGGGGAGAATGTACAAGTATAAAAAGTAAATCTATACTAAGCATATATATGTGGGAGATGTGTGACTACCTACAAGTGAGTGTGTGGTAGTGAACCCAAGCATGGATCAATTACAAATGGTGTGTGACAAGTGTGAGTGAGCAAGGATATATAAAAGTGTGATAAGTGGAGGTGTGTGTTAGTGACACATAAGCATGGATATTCTAAGTGGCGTCTAAAACATTGGATATAAGTGATCCTAGGGGAACGTGGTGTTAAGTGTGCATGGAGAATATCTAGTAGTGTGTGAGTGAGTAGTGATATAAAAATGAGGTATATATATGTACAATAAATAGTAGAGGAGAAAAAAGGAACATACATGTAAGTGTATACGAACACAAAAACAAAACACCCATGTAAACATAGTCTATCCCTGTTATGAAAATAGTGTCCCAAGAGGGGTTGCCACTATGGCCATCCCGATCTCTTGCGATGTCCCTCCCCCTTTCTCTCCTTCCTCCCATGAACGAGGGTCGCGAAAAGAAAAAAAGTGGGATGAGATATAGGTCTCGCGTCCTTTTTTTACTTAGGAACGCTTCGGTCGTCGTCAGTGTAGGGAAAATATAAAGAGTTTGAGTCTCCAACCTATTTTGCACGAAATAGGCAAAATAACATGTCACCTCTTTGAGAGAGCGGCATCAAAGACAAACTGATGCCTACGAAACCAATAGTTCAAAGGGTTCGGGGGCTAAGTTACGTAATGGGAAGGTATTATGTACCCATCCCTCCCTTTCGGTCTCTCATGGGCTTGTGTTATTATTTTTCTTTATTTTTCCATAAAGTGTGTGTGCGTGTATATATAATGAAGATTGGAATCACGTGGTTCATACCATAGAAGAGATAGAGTGAGGTCATCCATAGGAATGTTCCCAAAATAATGTATAGAAAATATGATTTATGCGTTTGTCGTGATATTGATCGTTATGATGAAATGATAATATGTGTTATATGAAACACTAATAATAATCACAAACATAATATGTATAATAACGCAAGAATATGATAAATGTGAAAATGAGGAATTTGGTAAAATTAGGAAATTGAAAAATGAGAAAATTGGACTCGAGTCTCGGGTTTTAATCCGACATGCCTACGTAGCCTATAAAGGCATCAATGTCCATGTGGTTCGCATGTGGCATAAGGATGGGGTTTATCCCATATATTCAAACGGGATCGCTTTATAGGTGTGTGTCTGTAGAAAAATGTGTTTTGGTTTTGAAAAAGTGTGATGGGTAATCTCGTTCGGAAGTTATGGATTTAACCCTCTTTTTATGTATTTTGGGTTTTTTATAAAACATATAGTATGTGCAATGTACTATTAAAAATGTATATATTAATGTGTATGAACTAAAATAAGAACTAGAATATGAATCTAATGTATTTAATGCAAAAACAAGAAATTTAAAGGGAGAGGAAAGGAGTTTGACCTTATTTAAAGCTTGATCTTTGATCTTGGATGAACTCCCTTGAATGTGAGATGAATATTGGATTATAGAGAGTGTGATTTTGCAAAACTGGGTATGAAAAGGATGGGAATGTAAGCTTGAATGGAAATTCACATGGAGGAACTTCGCTGATTTTGAGAGAATATTGCCGAGATCAGTGATTTTGATAGATCTGAGGTGTATTTGGAGTGAGGTCGTGCCCTTTATTTATAAGGTAAAGGGTGGTGCCGACGGCATGCACTAAGCCCTACAAATCGGCAGGTGACCCAAAACACACTACCGAATAATAGGGAAATGGACCTGCCAATTAACAGTCTCGTGCAGATTTTCCCAAAAAATGATCGTAGAACTTAACCCATTGATTTGAATCGTACAAAGAGACTACCATTAGAAAGGTAATTCAGATACCTTCAATAGTCCTTTGGATCGCTTCTAGGTACGAGAGTTGACTTTGGGTCAAATGTGTCTCAGAAGCGCACGTCGATCCTTTGGACTGAAGATCGTCGGATGGAAACGTATCATTCGTCCCAACGGTAAGTCATAATTGCGCATGTGGGTGGACTGTTGGAAAGGTTATGCGATGTACTTCAACATTAAAAAGAGCTTTGCTCAGTTTGGAAATTTTTTCCTTAGTCAACTAGGTCCCAGAAGTGCCCAATAACTTCCAGGAGTAAAACGGATCATTCGTCTGTACCGTATGTTAAAATTGCTCATAGGGTGGACCATTGGAAAGGGTATTCAGTTCCCTTCGAATATTCATTGAGTTTCATTCGAGATTAAGAGTTGACCTTGGTCAAATGGAGCCCAGGAGTGCCAAGTGGCCTTCAGATTGATTTTCGGGGGGAAATGGATCGTTCGTTCGAATGGTTATGACGTTTTATTCCCGTGGCAGACCGTTATAATGGGTATTCATTTCCCTTCAAATATTCGAAGAGATTTTACTCTGATGATGAAGTTGATTAGGGTAAATCGATGCTCTCTATGGCCTCTAGATAGGTACTCAGAGTATAACCTAGGGTTCGTAGTGAAATGAGGAGGTGCTAAGGATTTACAGAGATACTTAGGGAGTATTAGAATGTGGTGTCTGTAGAGGTGAATTTAAAGACACTATCCTTGTTGAATAATGTTTGTGAAATGGTAATTTTCTTGAGTTTAGTTCTCCCAAGACCCCTAACAAAAAGGAATAGCTGAATGTAAGAATATAGTGATTCAAGGACATTCATAAATATTTTTGGGTTGAAGTTGTCCAAACGTCTTGCCATACTATAAATAGAATTTACCTCCATAAAATACCAAATGACTCCATATGTGCTGTGGTATAATAAAAAGGTCAATGTTAAATACATTAGAACCATTGGGAGAATTTTCTATATAAGGACTGATAGAGAAAATCTTTCAAATTTTGAATATCGACGTGATGGAGGCATTTTCTTTGATATTCTCAAAACATACGTGCCTATAGGGTTTATAATTTAATAACTAAGTCCATTGAATTTTTAATCAAAGTAATTATAGACGACACCGCGACCACTTTTGTTTGTAAAATACTAGTTTATTAGAATGAGTCTGAAACTTTTGAAAATAGTGACACACGTATATAAATTGATACATTACCCATTGAAACCCTTGATGTTCTTACCCAGCCACTAAAGTTTAACCTAGCATTAAATTGTTGGAGAAGTATCAGAATCAGTTCCAACGAGATCAAAATATCAGAATTTTGCAAATTTTGTTGTTTTGTTTCCCTTGTGGAACCTAAAAATGTTAATGAAGCTTTGTAAGATTCTTTTTGGATTGATGTTATGCAAGAAGAAATAACAAAATTTAAAACTCATGATGTTTGGTATCTTTTTCTTAGGCCTAATAATACTAAGTAATCGATACTAAATGTATGTTCAAAAACAAAACCGATGAAACAGTAATGATTATTCAAAATAAAGCTAGGGTAGTAGCTCAGAGCTACAATCATATAAAAGGGATAAATGTGGATGAGAAATTCACAATGATTACAAGGATGGAGTTTGTTCGTCTTATTTTAGATGTTGCTTGCTATTTATAATTTCAACCTTTTCAAATGGATGTCAAATCTGCCTTTTTAAATGGTATTTAGCAGTGAAAGTTTATGTAGAGAAACCATAAGTTTTTTTACGCTCCACATCTCTTTAGACTCAAAAAGGCATTGTATGGTTTAAGAAAAGCCCTCTGGTCTTGGTACAATCGCCTTTTAACCTTTTTACTCAATAAAGGGTTTGAATGCAGTTGCATTGACTAAACATTATTTGTGCAAAGGATAAAAAAATAAAGCTTTAATCGTGCAATTTTACATAAATGACATTATATTTGGCTTATTTTCTCCTCCAGAAGTCATTTTTTTTTTTAATTTATGAGTGGGGAGACCCAAATGTTGTTTATGGGGGAGTTATAATATTTCCTTATACGATAGGTGAAAGAATTTGATGATGGCTTATTTATGTGTCAGTCCAAATATTCTAAGGACTTAATAAAGAAGTTTGAATTAAATGAATCGAAAATATCACATACCCCTATGAGTACAACCAAGAAATTAACTAAAGATTAAAGTGATAAATGCATTGATCATACGTTATATAGAAGCTTGACAAGTAGTTTATTGTATTTAACTGCTTCTCGACCTGATATCATATTTTCTTTTTACATGTGTGCCAGTTATCAATCTGCTCCTAAAGAAAGTTCCCTTAAAGGAGTTAAGTATATTATTAAATACATTAATGGATGTTTAAACTTAGGATTATAGTACACAAAAGACACAACAAGTAGGATAATTAGTTATAGTGATGCCGACTAGGAAGGCTATTCCGAGGATAGTAAGAGTACCTTTAATGGCTATTATTATGTTTGAAATAACTTGGTTGGTTGGGGGTATAAGAAACATTATAGTATTCTCTTATCTACTATTGTCATAATATATAGTAGTTGACAGTTGACGTGCCCATTTAATATGGATCAAACAAATGCTAAAAAAAATTGTATTATAGAAACTAAAGAGGTTTTGTTGTATTATAATAAGAGCAATGTAAATATAACTATGACTCCAATTCATAACCAATCACATAAAGATACGTCATCATTTTATCAGATATTTAGTAGAGTTTAAAGAACTCTTTACCAAGTATGTAAACACTAAAAAAAAACTTGTTGATTTCCTAACTAAATCTCAAGATAATATTTGTTTCAAAAGTTTAAGAACATCAATAGGGATTGTAATGCTTGATTGATATATTTTTTATACTTGAAAGTACATTCTTGTCTTTGTCATGTTTGTAATATAAAACATTTGTGGTAATGGGGAATGGTTGATTGTTAACGATAAAATGTACCTCCTATTACTTGTTAATGTAAGATTAACACTAGTCAAAACCCATTTGTTAGTTCATTACTTTCCACCCTTGTCCAATTGATCCAGAACGATGGAGAAGAGTACATCCACGTATTTCATATTATCTTATTTATTCTTTACTTGATATTACTCATTTGATCTAAAGGTATATATTTTGTGGAGATTTTGTCAGATATTTTGTTTTCTTTGAGTCTATGATCAAACATTGTTAACTGAGTTGTATTTTACACCCCTTTTCTTATTTTCGGTTCTAGGTAGGATATTTAGCTCTTTGACAGAGTTAGTATTTTTTTAGCTCTAAGTTTTCAGAAGTATTCCACATATTATGTATGTACTCGATGGATTTTTGCCATACTTTCTCTTGTTTTCTTAAGTCTAAACTATCTAGGTGTCAATTAGTTCAGATAGTTTATGCAAAGCATTTTCATAGAGATCCCTTCTCAAGATTCATTCAAGATTGAATATCTAAGATAACCCTATCTCTATAACATGATTCTAGTTCGTAAGATGAAGACAACATAAATACAGTGGAACACACAATATATAACTCACTATTAATCTACATGCTTTTATATAAATTTTTGCAAAATCGTTTAACGATTTTTTAGGCATTTAATTAATTTAATTGGATTTAACTTAGGAATTAATCCGATTCATCAATCCTTTGTTTAATAATGCCAAAATTGTGGAAAAAGATATCTTGGTATAATAATATGTGAAATAAATTTGATGATTTTTACTCAATTACAAATAATTTTATGGTATTTTTAATCGGATTCATAAGTATTCTTGTTATTTTACAATCATTTATAAAATACATTTTAAACATTTTAACTCACAAGGGCGTGCTTAATGTGTATAATGTGTTAGATGTGTGTTTGTTATGTGTCTGCGATATCAATCTCTTGTTACAATCATTGATTTATTATTATTGAAGCCTGAGATTTGGGTTATGGTTTTCACATGGATTACAAACCTATGCATTCACATGTTACCTTGATATCACTTTAGCTTACTTGGTATGCTTTGTTATCAACCCTTGGATTGATGTTGTGGCACCCCGTATATTTTTGCATTGGAGGTGGCCAATCCCCGCTGCCAACCTATACCTGGTGTCGTAATTAAAATACCATTCTTAGCATGTGATGGAAATATGAGATATTAAAAACTTTTTCCATACGATATAATCCAAAATTTAATCAAATGAGTGTAAACATCCACACAAGAAATTCCATCCCCATGCTAGCTCCAAAATATAATTCAAACGTAAAAGATAGATTAATACTTAAATGAAATAATCCAATTCTAACTCCAAATTGAAAACCATAAACAACCGTGGAACCGAATGGCCCACTAAATCCATAAATAACTATCTCATAAATAAAATGACGGAATGTAAAATCTAAAATAATAAATCAATAAAATATAACTACATCTTTACTCCACGAATCTCGAATCCAATCTATGCAGCTAGTCCAATAACTAAACCTGAAATATTGCTCAACATAATGAGTTATAGCCCAATGCATGAACACCAACTACTCATCCCAATTAGGATCCGTTAATCTAGACACAATCATCATACAAGATAAATATTACAATTGAGTATTTAAAATAAACGGTATAAGAATATGCGAGTAAAGTGAACTAGTACTAACTACCCAAATAGCCAAGCCACCCCATTATTCAAGTCCAATTATATTATTAAGATAGTGAATTTAATCTATTAATTATAAATTGAATTAATGTAACCAATCTTATTAATTCGACACCGGTATATCCAATTTACCTTTCTATTGGTATTGCACATGCTCATGTGCGCTAATAACTTCAACACGTTATATACCCATTCTCCTCACTATAGCCAGTTCACCCTATTTCATTAGCACTACACATAGTCTTGAGGTTCCACGCATAAAATGAAACTATAGGTAGTATGTCCAATTTCATTAGCCCTGCAGATACTCGTGGCGCCAACACACACCCACATCGCTATAGCCAATCAACCCAATTATCGTTAGTCCTGAACATACTGGCGATGAAAATGATTTTACATTCCGTTTATTATCTTAGGCATCAATTATTAATCTCTTTAGTTTTACTTATTCTCAATTATTCCCACCCATAATTCGGGTATCCCAACCTAAAACCACCCCCAACCCATACCTAGAGATCACCAAACAAAAAGTATTTCATTGTCTATCCTAAAAATCACTACCTAGCTTAGCACCTAGACTAAAGGAATAACATAATGGCATACTACATTGCCCCACCTAGGAAAAAACCTAACTGTACAAGCATAAACTCACCAGTCCCGTAAATAGAAAGTTTCAATAACAAAAAAGTCTACCTATTAGCCCCATGCTTAGCAAGGAACCTATAAAATAAGTGAAAATATAACTACCTCCAAAAATCTTAATGTTCCCGTGGTTCTAAAATATTAAAACAAACGCTCTCCATGTATATTATATTTTAATTTAACACTACAATCCTCCATTTAATCCTACAATTTTGATTCAATTCAAATCACATTCATCTAATCATGCAATAACCAAATTCCACTAAATAGTCGCACAAGTTCTCAAATTCCACAATTCTAATACAAGTGATATTTTAACAATTCAACACATAAATCCAATTCCAACATGTGTATTAACAACATAACACAACAATAATCTTTTTCTACAACATATGCATGTAAAAATATGATTTACAAGTCAAAACATTATTCAAGGTTCATAATTTCATTTTAGCATGCGATTCGTCCCATCAATCTACCTTAACCCAAAACATAAATCTAAGCAAGAGATAGTTTAAGTCTTTAATCACATTTTTTAATTAAAGAAAAATAACCCCAAAATTACTTTCACTTTTGCTAATTAATCTTCCTAAATAAATTTAAAGAAAACATGTTTAATTAATGCTTAAGCAATATTTAAAATATATAACACTTCAAGGGAACAATAGAAGTCTTCATTCCTCATATACGATCGCCTCGAAAATCTGATTATACGGTTGAGATCCTCTCACAAAAATAACAAAAAATTGTTCTTAGTTGTTCTTGGGAAAACTTAATTTGAATATTCAAAACTTGAGTTGGAACTTATTTTTTATGGAATTATGATTTTTTGGAAGAGAGAAAAGAAAACTTGGGAGACTACTACTTTTTTAGATGAGCTAAAAGTGTTAGAAATGGTAAAAAATCGAAGACATTTTAATATAGAAAAACAAGAGAGTTTGAAGCCAACAAATATACTTAAACCCAAAACTCTGCCCTGATGCTAATCGATTCACCCCATGGCTGGATAGATTCGACACTTGAGTCGAGTCCAGGTCCATCAATCCAAATTGAAACGTATAAAATTCCGATTGTTCTCCCGATCATAATTCAAATTAAAACCTTATTTCTTATATATCAAAACAAACATTTTTAAATGCTAAAAAATAAATACGTCCAATAAAAATATTTTTCCAAGTTTCAAATTATAAAAAGATATTTTAAAGTCCAAAAATCACGGGATAATCAATTCTCCCCCACCTATATATGAAATTGTCCTTGAAATTTGACGAAGTGTAAACCTAAAACATATACTCACGCAAATAAAATAAGGCTCGCATATGTCAACCCACTTACTCTTAGAATGCCAAAATTGGTGCCCATACACCTAATCCCACACGCTCCTACCCCACAAATAAAATTACAATACGAAATAAGCACACACACACACACACACACACACACACACACACATATATATATATATATATATATATATATATATATACATATATATAAGCATAACTATGAAAATAAAACATACCACACTGTCCCACTAGCCACAATTTGGGTCTTTCTGAGGCTGCCCTGCCTGAGGTCCTAAAATAGAAAGTGCATACATCCTTGGAATAACGAGTCCCTGTGTACCCACCACTGGAGCAACTGGAGCTCCTTGTGTACTTAGTGCTCCCGATGCTAGAGGCCCTTGTCCTTACTGGCCCTGAGTCTTAAGACATTTGAGAGCTTGATTCCCCATATCCCCACAACTGTAAACGGTGCCTCTAAAAGGTACAAACCTCCTAGTTGGGGCTCTCTCCCCTTGTTTTCCCCACCCTTGTCCCTGAGGGCCCCGTGGGACTATAATGCCTTGCTGAAAGGCTTGTTTCTCCTACACTACATGTTGTTTCTTATACGGTTTATCGATGCGACCCTTGTTCTCCCCACTTGCCTTGGTCCCATCTTGACCACTCGGCTCATACCTCTTACCTAACTTCTTTTGATAATTCTCCATTTCTTGCAATAATAATAGTTATACCTCCACAACATGGGCGTAAGTTGTGTACGCTATATTTCCCCAAACCATTTGCTTAATCTACCACATAAGAACCTTAATGAAATATTCTACCTTTTTCTCTTCAATATTAACCTCCTCCAATACAAACAACACTCAGCAACCGACTTCAGATCTTGTTCTAAAACTAGAAACTCTTTCTTCTTCATACTCCTAATGGAATAAGAACAATAATTGTCATTAAATTTCACCAAAAAGTCTCCATAATTAAGCTCGCATATAAAAACCCTTATCTTAATTTCATCTGAGCCTTTTTTTCATTTTAGGCTTTTCAATTGAGAGACAGAGGGAGAGAGTAGAATAGAGAGAGAAAATAGAGATAAAGTGAGAGTCGTTTAGGTTTTAAAAAACCCTGTTCAAATGAATCTAAGTTTATAGCCTATATCAAATTTCACGATTTACATTTATGTCCAGGTGTACTTTTTCATTTGAAGCTACATATGTTTAAAACCCATCTTCTTGAAGACATTATACAAAAAATCTTGAAAATATTTTTATGCTTCACATCTCTAGATCAAACCTGTGTTTTTTTTGTGATGATTTGAGATCTAATTCTTTTGTATACTCCAAAAAATAACATCTTATTTTTCAAAAAGATTTTAAGAAAAGACTTCATATTTTATAGATACAGTTTACTAAAAAATAGATCTAAAATCTGATATTAAAATTCTTTATATCTGATTTAATTTGTACAAGGGATTGTTTGTAAAATTTTAAGTTGTGTGTGTATGTGTATCGTGAGTGCATTTAGCATAATACACTTCATTACACAATACAAAATGTTCATCATTATCTAGTTATATTTGGAGCCTTGGAGTTTTCATTCAGCTGGAGATGTTTACATCAATATTCAGAGATGTTGTACTTGCATTTGAGAGGGAATTTTTAGTTTGTTAACATATTCACCTATTTCTTATATTTGTTGTATATGTAAACACATTTCTTAATTTTAGTGAAACTATTTTTATTTTGGGGCATAAAGGCCATTGTGGGTGTTTCACCGGGTTAGGTTGTACCACGTTCATACTCCTCAATAAAATGTTATTGTGGATAGGAAGAATCAAATGATACAAGAAATGGCTACATCTATGCTTATTGGGAGAAACATGCCCAAACTTTTTTGGGCAGCGGCGGTGGGTACCACATGCCATACGGTGAATACGGTATATCTTCGTCCGTCGATGCTGCACACATGTTACGAGTTGTGGACAGGTAAAAAACCCAACCTATCATATTTTCGTGCCTTTGGGAGTACTTGCTACATCTTGAGAGATATAGAGAACTTATGAAAGTTTGACTCCTAGATTTAGGCTATTCATCGACGAGTAGGGCTTATACGGGTTTTAACCTTGCAAGATCTAAGGTTATTGTAATACCCTCTCCCTGTAATTCAATTAAAATTTGTATAATTATAATGGCATGACAATTGATGATAATTATAATGAATTATTGATTTAAAATTGAAGAAAAAGAAAAGAATGGAAAATATTAAAGGTCGTTTGAATGACTATGAGGCGCCATTCTAACGACATCCTTATGTCGTTAGAATCGAGATGGGCCTCATGAGATGCCGGGGTTCAAACAAGAAGCCATTGCTTTATAGTGGCAGGTGTATGAAGGTTCGAGAAAACAAAGTATCAAACTAGTTTGAGAAGGCATTCGAACAACTTGGGCTTGTCATTTGAACGACGAAAATAAAATTTTTAAATACAGTTCACCCTTGTGCGCTATCACAATTTTGACTGTTAGATCTTTGAGTTGTCCATCTCATATCAACCCAGGAGGTGCAAAATATGATTTTTAGCCTTTGGAAGGGTTTTATAATGGTCTGTTTGGTTTATTTGGGTCATTTTTGAGTTAGAAGAAGATGGAATAATGAGAGAGAGTGGAGAAGTCTTCCACCATTTTTATTCTTTCACCACCATTCCACCACCATTCCGCCACCATTTAATGTTGTAAGGACACAAATTTCCAATTGAGTCCATATGTAGTTTTGGCTCAATTCCGGACAAAAACATTTATTCATAGGATAGTATTTAATTGTAATATTCTCAAGCCTATGAAGTATGTGTTGAAGACGTAGAGGCAAAGAATTTAAAGCTTCATCAAAATACCGGTTTACGTGCCTCGTTTCTACGTCACCAACTAAGGTTCCGTGCTCCCAAGGTATGAATGTAAATATATTTATATAGGAGCTTGGAACAAAATTTTATTTGGGTGTTAGGTTTAATAAAAAACCATGTTTTACTTTCAGAATAATTTAATTGAAACTTTAAAATAAAGTACATAAAGTTTCTGGGCCAAAAATTGAATTTATCAAAAATTTCTGGAAGTCGTTCGAAGTCTCGTTCGAAGGAGTTTTTCGTTCGAACCGGGTTTCGTTCGAACGAGTTTGCCAACGAACCTAAACTGGTCAGTCGTTCGATATGTCGTTCGAACGAGTTTGTTCGTTCTAACGAGATATCTAACGAGTTTCTAACGAGCCCAGACTGGTCGCTCGTTAGAAGTCTCGTTCGAACGAATGCCAATGTCGTTCGAACGAGAATGCCAAGCGGGAACAGTTTTGAGCATCTTTTGGCAGTTTTCACCCCATTTCCCCACTTGTTTCTTAACTGATTTTTTAAGGCTTTATTAAGGATGGGAATCATTTTTGAAGGGGCATCTTTTTCATACCATACAAACTCCTAGAGAGTGTTTTGATAGAAAATTTGTTTAAGGAAAAAGATCAAGTTTTGAGTGCTATTCTTTAATGAAAAATCCTACACACTCTAGTGTTTACACCCAATAGTTGTTTATCCAAGTTCTATATACATATTTTTACTTGGAGTCTTGGCACCGGTTTTCTCTACCGAATTTAAAAAGTGACGTTTCGGGTTTCCTTCTACATCCCATCACAAAGAAGAAAAAGTTTGTTGCGGTATTACTCACTTGGAGAAAGGCTCCAAGCTTGGGTGACGGTGACCATACAACGTCCTATCGGTGGATTCCGAGATCGCGGTGGAGCTCCGTGGTTGTCCGCTAGGAAGAGGTTTCTACAAGAAGGAGCAACATGGCTTGAGAGGGTTCGAGTCGAGGATGTAAGTCTTTTGTCTTGTAATTGTAATTCCATATCTAGTGGACTTGTGGCTAGGGCCGTCCGAGGTTTTTTCCCGTCTTGGGTTTTTCCTCATACATCGCGGCGTAGTGTGATATTGTTTATTTTATCTTGCACAATAATTTAGAATCCATGCTTTAAGTTTAATCCAAGATAAAATTTGGTTTTATTATCACACTCATTCAAATTGGGACTAAATTAAATATTCGGTAAATTTGGTTTATTCAAGTCATTTGCTAAAATTGGTTTCGCCTAACTTGGGATAATTGATAATTATGACTTAGGCAAATTCTAGGACTTGGATTAACTTATTTTAATTTGTATTGAAGAAATTAAAATTTGGCATTGATTTATTTTGTTGGACCATCACTTTTCGCTTCCGCATCGTTTTTACATAAAAGGAAATTAACTTTGATTTTAATTAAGAAAATCACCATCCGGGGAGTCAAAGCCGTTCACAAATCTAATATTTCATCGTGTTCAGGCCTACAATATCCATGTTCACAATTGATGAGATAAACCTACGAATTTTGGAGGAGTATTGTGGGATTTTTGGAGAAGGTGATGCGGTTTTCCATGGAGTTTGAAGTGGTTCTTGCTTGGAAGCTTGGAAGGAGCACATTTTGGAGCATTTTGGAGGTTACATTTGGTAACCCCTTAAGACCATCTTTGGTGGGGGGGTTCCTCTTCCTATTCCAACATTTATACCACCATTTGAGCTATTATAGGTGGGGAAATCTTTCTTTTACTATAAGACTTTATTTTTGCGTATTTGTAGTCTTGTAATTAGATTACATGAGTATGGTGAATATGAATGAAATATAAAATTGACGTGTAGAATTAATAAACATTTTTATGAAATAAAAATGTTGAAAAAATATTCTTTTATTAAAAATAAAGAATGAGTAAATATTTCAAGATTTTAAAATATTAAAAGTTGGTATTTTGTGAAAATAGTTTATTTTATAGAAAGATTGATGTCAAATGTTTTATGAAGTAAAATTTTTGGAAATAATGATTCATTTTGGTAAACATTGGTCGAATAATATTTCTTACAAAAATGAAAATTTCATGAAAAATAGACATTTGTTGAGTTTGAAGAGATTAAATGTCTTTTATGCCTTAAAAATCTAAATTTTGCAAGTATGATGAATTTATAGAATGAAATATGTTTAAACCATTTGGTAGGATTTGAAGGTTTAAGATCCATATTCTCATGCATATAAACTTGTAGTAATTTTGCACTAAGTGTATGAACAAGTTTAAAGAGGAATTAGTTGGGTTTAAACTTAGAATGATAAAACTTGAAAATTCTAGTTTTCAAATATGTGAAACAAGGGTTAAAAAATGGGATAAGTATAAAGTGTAAGGCTACATGTAACATGAAAGAAATTGTATTTTCTTATAAATGTAATCTTAACTGTAAATGGATTTCCTGAATAAAGAAAGTGAAGAATTATGTGGTTTAGGAACTTATTGATAAATGGTATTCAATAAGTGTTAATGGGTAAACATGGAAAAGTTAGGATGTATAACTTTGTAGTGTTATTGAAGATTAACACTTATGAAGTTTAAAGGAATTAAAAAAGGTAAAGGTGTTTTCAATTAACAAGGATGTCACTCCACGGTTAAAAAGGGTGTGAAGGTGTTAAAACACTTAAGGATATAGGATGAGTAACTTAATTGTGCTTTGTAAGAAGTTAACACTTGTGCAAATAGAGTAACAAGTGTCTTTGGAAACAAATGGGTTAAATGGTAATCTCACTTGTAGTGAAACATTTTTATGAAATAAAAGTATTGGGAAGGTATTACAAAAAGTGGTCCTAAATGAACATTATTTTTGGAATAAAATCAAGGTTAAAAATGTAAAGAACAAAAAATGCTAATATTTCAAAGTGTAACAAAAGTTTGGGAGTAACTCCGGGGTTTGGCTTCGTTCGAGTAAAAAGGAAAAGCAGAGTCATGTGGACATTCGAAAAATGTTAAAACACATTAAAAATGAACCTTGATGACATCGAGATAAGCAAGATGGGCACGGACCCTGGGGTGAAAAGCCCCAAACCACTAGCCAGAGAATATGGTGCACAAAGAAGGTGGTGAGGATTCCATTAAAGTATGCGGTATTGGAAGATTTCGAGAAAAGACAAACGAATAAGGAACGTGTCAAGAAATGGGTTGTGTTGTAAAACGTGCTATTTCAACCTAATTTGAATGAATTAATAATTTTTCTGGTAAAGGTTTAAATGGACATGTAAATATGAAATTGATTAATGTCCACAAAGTAAGGGAAAAGGGTAAAGTAAGTGGGTAAATGGGTGATTAAGCAACCTAAGCAATTAAACCTAAATTAAACACAAGAACGTGTTGAAAATGATTCTCAAAATTAAATGAGTATTTTCTAACATGATGTCACATGTGTTCAAAGTGTGAGTTTAAAAAAAAAATACTAAAGTGTGTTGGATAAAATAAAATGGGTAATTTCAATAAAGTAATGTTTTCTAGTAAATCAAATGTAGTGGTTTCATGTGTTAAACCGTGTGTGTTAAACGAAGCAAGAAATGCTAAAAGGAGTAAAAAGGAAGTCTTTTATAAGATTAATGTAAATTATTATAGGTAATGAGGTCATCGTAAGTAAAATTATTTCATTCATTAAGTATGGGTACATGTATGTATATTATATAGTTGCATGTGCATGCAAGGATAACGTGTTAGTCTCCTTTTTTACGTTCTATTCTCTACTGCATTTGTATATTTTTCACTCAGCATCGGCTCACACCCTCGCTTTGTCATGGCAGATTGAGAGATGTTTCGTATTTTGAGAGCGTTATACAGGTAAGTACTTTCTTTATTATACATTAATAGCTCTGTATACTTGGACTTCCGAGTTCTCCCCATGGGTCCCTCACATAGTTTATTTTAAAATTGAAATCACAGGATAAATAACTTAAATGTTAACTAAAATAAAGTTGGACTAGCAACATTATATAGGTTGTTTCATTTCACTTCACACGAAATGCTCGGGTCAGACCGTGTTGACTAAAGTAACCCATAAATCCGGGTTGGGGAGTTACAAACGGTATTAGAGTACTCGCTCAAGGTTCCTTTCCAGAGTGACATGGTGAGGTAGGTATTGGATCTTTCGACATCGGTATGGTTTTGGATGGTCATGCTAGTTTGGTGAAGGTTTAGTTCATGACCTCGATGGTAATGTAAAAGAGGATAGCACGACAAGCGAGTTAGTGCCAAATGGCATGTGATCAAGTTGATAGTTATTAATCCCTTTCGTGCTTTTGATTAGAATTATAGTAATTGATGGGTGTTCATGGAAGACAATAGTGGAAACCCTGTGGTTGTTAGTGTGAGGTGCTTGTGTTGAATTTTGATGACATATGATCATTTGAGATATCGATAGAATGGAATGACGCCCATTGGGCAAGTGGCACGAGTTGAATATGGTAAACGGTAGAGATAAATGGTTAGGATGTCATAACTAGTAACTAATGGTTGGTTTAAAATATATATATAACCCTTAGGTACGACGCTTATGGATAGTTAATGTTGGTCATGTAATTAGGAAGATTTGATCCTTGGGGTGATATTGCAATTGATGGTAGTCCGACGAACATAAGAAGTTATGTACTCTAACAGCGTCATTACCGTGATAATTTGTGTGAAAGGTATCGTGTGATAACTTTGATGGCTAGCGTAGCCTTGGTAGTGGCAATGGTGAGCAATATTCTTGGCAACCTAGTCCTAAATGGCGTGTATTTCGTGTACGGAGACGAGATGGCCGAATGGCATTCGCAAGTATGGATCATTTGGTGAGAAATCATTTTAGTTCCTCAGTTGAGTACTTGGCTTTAGTGTATCTTGATCATAATGAGGTATTGGGGAAGAGGAACTCGTGCGGCGTTTGCGGTGTGGGTTTGGTATATATAGGCAATGCTCGATGTCTCGTATCCTTTAAAGATCTATATAGTCGTGTTAACTCATAGATTAACACATGGTCTGATACTTACATAGTGACTTAATTTAGTTGTTATAGATTAATATTTATTGAGGATTAGGTTAGGTGGACATTGAGGTTTATAGGTTGCAGGCGACATCCCGTTCCCTTTCATGATCTATAGTAGCGTTGGTTGTGGTTGGTACGTGGTTTATAGTAATGATTGCTTAGGAGAGAGGTAAGATGATTATCTATGTGAAGAGACCCGTTTTAGTAGCCGAGGTAATGGATAGGTGTGAGGTAATGCTAGTGTGAGAGTAGTTCATAGGCACTTGAGGTGCCCATAAGACAAATTGTGTGTGGCGTCATTGAGGATAAAGATCGAATGTCATGATGCCTTGAGGTTTATGATGGTTAAGGTTCACTATATATAAAATCACATATACTAGTGTTTTTTCGAGCACCAAGTAATCACAATGAGTGTATTTAATGGTTTGTAGAGCACACCTATAATCGTAAAGGTATGGATGATGAAATCTTATTGGGTGTTGGGACTTTTACATGAGATTTGTTTGATGTTCTTAAGAGATCAATTAAGTCTAATAAAAATAGACAGTAACATTCTAGTAAGTATTTTTTTTTTGGTCAGGTAATGATCTCAGATTACTGGTCGTGTAGTTTACGTCTCGGGTGTGGCTTCCCAAATCGGCTCAGATGGGTGGTATAATCCCTAATGTAGGATGATAGTTGTGTTGATATAAAAGTGACGCTTGGATGTCATGGAATGACTAGTATGGGTTAAAATACTCAATTTCAGTATGTACTAGGAAATGTATTCAAAACTTAGAGTGATAACACCATGTGAATAATTAAAAATGGCAACCGAGGTTGGGTAACATCAGGACATGATTATTATGTCAATGTGTCAATGGTGTAAACTAGAGTAGCCTTATCAATGTAAGGATTAGTTCTTATCACATCACGACTAGCTAGTACGGGTTAGAAGATGTAGCCTAGTGTTGCATTTACTACCCTTATAATGGTAATTGAGGCGAGTGTGGTCATCGTAAAAATTATCTGTGGGTTGAAACTGAAGGTAAGTTGTGTGGCAATGTCGTGTGGTAAAAAAACACGGTTAGGTGAGTGCCTCGCTTGGACTAAATAATTCCATTCGGATTTTGGAATTTTGATCACGATATGTTAAATCAAATAATAACCTAGATGTTGTATGTTAGTGACGCCTAGTGACGTCGTCACCGACGATTGAATAAGGCCAATAAGACTAGAGCGTGAGGTATCCGCCAATCAGGTTGTTCATGATCGCCAAGCATGTGAAAGGTAGGGACTTGATCCCAAGGAGGGAATTTAGGCATTGACTTAAAAAATAACTCCCAATTCATAAATTTCCTTCATATTGCCAAGTTGAAGAGTTGTGATTCGTTCTCCACGACTGGTGCCCAAGTTGGGGTGTGTGGCTTGGATTTGTACTCATGGTAGTACTCTAGGAATTAGTGGCATGCTTTCAAGTATACGACATAGGTTCACTTTCTTAAGTCAGAGTCAAACGCTTATGGGCGAAACTCCTCGGGACAGTTGCTTGTTCCTTCTAACTCTCGTGTGTTCCTTAATATTTTGGTAATCGAGAATTGGTATTCTCACCTATGGGGTGACTCAAAGTTTTACCATGTCATGGTATGGCATAGTGGGCAGGGTTTGGTCAGTAAAGTTAGGTAACTAGGTGCGCCCATCTGAGATATTCTTGCTATTGCATAAAATTCTACGTAGGGGCAGGTGCATTTTTAACCACACGATTTTCTTGTAGTATCGATATTTCTTAGGAGTAATGGACTTTTGACTAGACATCTCGACAGTTAGGGATCGAGTTATGAAGAGAGGGATTATAACTTGAGGATAAGGGATAGTGTTGAAAATCTAGGAAACATAGGATATGATGTTGCTTTGACATGGTGTTTGGATTATAGTGAGGCTCTAGCGAGTAATCAAGGATGAAACACCTAAGGTAGTATTAGGTTCATTAGAGTGACGTAGCAGAAGGTGTGAGCCAGGTGCACGACGATGACTTGATAAGAATATTACTCCTTGGAGTGAGAGAATAACATAGGATGACTATCGACAGGCTCATGTGCGTTGTGTAGTTAAAATAGCTTGAGAATTTTTGGAACATAGGATGTACGGTCCTAAGCTAGAATTGATTATGATAATGAATGCGGAGGTTGCTAGTATTATGATTCATGTTTTGTGGGTATTGACTGCTAGAAAAGGGATTACTCGTAGAGAGTCCAGTACGCCTAAGGTACTAGCATAGATGGTGTTAGTATTAGTATCGACTTTATCATAAGGCTGGTGGAGACTCGGAGTTGATTATGTAATATTATGGTTAGAAAAATGGTGAGCATTAGGGCATATCGCATATTGAGTATTTTATAAACTTAATTTTGAGGACTTCGATGATTTATCTTGTAGGATTTGTAGGACTTAGGATAGAAACTAGTGAACCCCATAAGCTTGAGGATTCATGGGTCAAGAATTTTGGGGAAAAAATTCCTCAAGATGGGAAGTTTGTAATACCCTACCCCTATAATTCAATTAAAATTTGTATAACTTATAATGGCGTAAGGATTGATGATAATTATAAGGAATTGTGGATTAAAAATTGATGAAAAATAAAAGAATCGAAAAAATTAACGGTGGTTTGAATGACCGTGAGGGGTCATTTAAACGACATAGAGCGAGATGGATCTATCGAGATCCATGGGTCCAAGTGACATGCCCCTGCTTTATAGTGGTAGGTCATGCAAACCAAGGATAGAACGAGATGTGGAAGTTATTTGAACGATATGGGCTTGTCATTCAAACGACATAAACTAAATTTTTAAATCCAGTCTGCCCTTGTACACTGTCATGATTTTGTCCATTGGATCTTTGAGCTTTTAAGCTAAGATCATCCCAGAAAGGGGAAAACGGGATTTTTGGCATTTTGGAAGGGTTTTATAAGGGTGTTTTTGGTTTATTTAGGTCATTTTTAAGTTAGAAAAAGATGGAATAAGGAGAGAGAGAGAGAGAGAGAGAGAGAGAGAGAGAGAGTGGATAAATCTTTCACAATTTTTAATCTTCCACCACCATTTGACCACCATTCCACAACCATTTTATGTAATATTCTACCATGTTCAAGACTACAATATCCATTTTCACAATTGTTGAGGTAGAGCTAAAAATTTTGGAGGAGTATTAAGGGATTTTTAAAGAAGAAGATGAGGTTTCCCATAGTGTTTCAAGTAGGTCTTGCTTAGAAACTTGGAAGGAGCACATTTTGGAGGTTTCATGTGACAGCTCGCCTAATTAAACATCGGTGATCTTGTCTTTACTAAATTAAAACAGGTTTCTCAAATGGTTAATTCTTAGCATCACTGTCGAAAAATTTTTAATTACTAATCACCTAAGTGAAAATTAGACCGGTGCCAAAATTTTGTCTTTCTTAAACAGATAGATAAACCATGCGGAAAAATAGTAAAACAAATACCATGCTAAAACTCAAACCAACAAGGTATAAGTACAACAGCACAAGAGTATTAACGAATAAACCATCGGCTAAAAATACCAAACAACAATAGAACAACTACTAATCTGCAACTAACATCTGAGACTGATACCGGACTACAAGTCCATACATAGAATAAGGTGAAATCATGTACTAGATCTGAATGGGACATATCGTCTAGTCAAAATCCTGTAAGCATCCACTATGCTACAGCTTCGAGTCCCTGGAATGAAATCATCATACATGGCGTCCCTGTGGCTGGACACCTAAAAGGTTTTGAAAATATTTTATAGCAAGAGTTAGAACTCAAAACATTTTGAAAACATTTAGCAAGCGTCTATCACAATATAAAATACGGTTATTCATTACACATGTTAGGTTCTCATACACACTCTTGAGTTTACTAACCCCTCATCTTTTGTGCACACCTAGCGTTCTACACTTAGCCCACCTAGTCATATCTTCCAATCTAACTAGGACTAAGTAATCATCTGAACTTATCTATACTTAAGTTCTCGTATCGCCCAAACTGTACATCAATTTCATTAACATCTCGCGAAGGTTAATTAATACTAAAGTAACATTTCATCAATAATACGTTTCAAAACTTCTCATTTAGTTTCACTACTAAATTTCTACAATTATCTCAATTTCTATCTTACCACTTTTGTAATTAAGTTGCACTACCTAATTTACTAAATAGATATTCTCTATCAAATGTTACGTTCGTAATTAAGTTTCACTACTTAATTTTCCAGTTCGGTATGTAATCTTTAAATACATAGTATATATCAATCTACTAATACACAGAAGTATAATATCATCAAGTATATATTTCACACACAATATATACTAAATATCAGTCATTACTATTTTGTCCTTTTTACACACGTAAGGACTCTTGGTTAGGAATGATTCATCGACCCCAAGTAAGAATTGGTTCGGAATGATACATCGACCCCAATTATTTATATACGCAAATTCTGGCTTCGACTCTTTCATCACACCACCAGTTCAAAGGTTTGGTTCGGCATTTTACATCGACCCCAAACATATAGTAACCCTATGTTAGTTCGGAATATCTCATCGACCCTAACATAGTTAATTTAGGTATACCTCTCTAGACCTAAAAGATCATATAATTCAGTAGGTACACGACCGACCCATTTATTATGTTCGTACGTGATATTTTAATCTCTTATATTTACCGTACAATATCGCTTTACTATTTATCTCATTAATCGCAATTATTTGAGTATTCACACAACTTTAAGGGTCCTAGTTACCCCTCACATATAATTTCAGTAGTTATTATTTACCCCGCCGGTCTATTTGTTGAATTGACTTTACCTCGAGTCGTAACTCAATTCCAAATTCTTCGATACTCTATTAAATTGGGTTATTCTCGTCGGTCCATAATTCAAGCCCTACACCCAATGGCCTTATTGGACCTCAACAATATACCTTCTGGTCATATTATCACTCCCATATAAGTATAATAAGAATCCTAGAATACCCATTCATTCTCGAAAATCAAAGAAACTTTAAACACGGAAAATTTGGGAAAAATAGCTTACTTCGATCGATCGACTACTTGGTTCGATCGATCGACATTCAAGATCGATCGATCGATCGAACAGGGACAGACGCAGTTTGTCTTCTTCGTTAACCTCTTCCTCCATTAACAAATCTCCAAACTCCATTATAGTCCACCAAACTTCGACCCAATGATCCTAACATGTTTCCACATATACTAGCACAATTTCTAACGTTTTAAATACGTCAAAACCTCAATATATTTAAAGGAATTGTGGATTAAACCTAAGATTTCTTGACCTAACTATGGTGTTTTTCCCATAATTTCATTCAAAACCCAGATTTTATTCTGAAATACTCATAAAGTCAAATCTGAATATTATTCCTCTACATATGTTACATCATTCTACATGCAATACCTATCCCAACATGTATAAATATCATTACTTTCTCTCCAAAATATGAGTTTAACAAAATCATTCAAAAGACCATACACATGGTTATTATAACTTTATAATCTTTGTAATAAACAACTTGCCTTGATAGAGGGTTCCTAATTTCGTGATTGTTGATGATGTTTGATTGTTTTTCTCCTTCAATCCTCCTTCCCAACAAGTTTGTGGTGACAATCTCCTTTGAATCCTTCCCAATTCTTTCTTTTGCCTTGAGAATTGTTTCTCTCTTATCTCTAGTGGCTATGGTGTGTTTTCATGGGTTTTCTAACCCTAACCCCTCTTTCATACGGCTGATAAAAGGCTCTCAAATTCATAGGTCTCCTTACCATCTCATGTTAAAAGACCAAAACGCCCCGAACGGCCTCGGTTTAGTCCAAAATTACCCCGCGGGTCAACTAGTACTCCCGGGTATACTATTTTGACTAATTTAACCCTTCCGGACTCATCTGTGACCTATAAAGTGTCATTTGAGTCACTTTAAAAATATTACTCATTCTCATCCCAACACGGTCTACACGTGTTAAGTAACTATTTGCCACTCGCACAAAGTAAATATAATGAGGCAATATAAATCGGTAACTATCTCTCGATTATTATTCCACAATTGTAATTTCTAATAAATCTCATTAAATTACTCCTCTTACGTAATTTAAATTAAGCCGTATTTTCTCATTCAATTCTCCAATTTAATTAAATATAATATTCAGAAATACGGGGTATTACATACTTCCACCCTTGCAAAGGAATTTCGTCCTCTAAATTAGGATAAGGCTGGTATTAAGGATAAGGACCTTAAATATTATTACATCCTCTAATACCCAAAACCAAATCATAACATCCTAACGGTTGCCCCAAGTACATGCCTTGCTTCATTATAAATTCTTATCGTATGTTACCCATGTCGCATATATCATAATTAAGTCTCACTACTTCATTTATCCATAGATTTTTTTTCCAATCTAACGTTAACTCTTGAAATTAAGTTCCTCCCTACTTAATTTACTCTTTTGATGTATATCTCTATATATAACATCTACGTGACTACTATCACTCATAAGTAGAATATTATAAGGTATATATTTCACACACAATATATACTATATGGGAAATTGGTCAGGCAAAATCATCAGCCCCAATCATCCTATCATTTACATTGGTTCAGAAATACCTCGACCCCAAGTTAAATGTAATACATATTTTGGTTCAAACCTTCCGTCGATACCAAATTAATCATCGATTTGGTTCGAAAATCATCGACCCCAAATCGATCCTTCATGTATTGGTCCGGAACATCATCGACACCAATACAGAATTTAAGCATACTTATTATTGCTCAAAAGTAGGAAAATCATAAGGTATATATATCTTACACATAACATATACTATCAACACTTATTTATAATCACCCCCCTTTTATAACACTTTTGGGGTTATTGGTTCGGAATCCCACCTCGATCACCAATAGTGATTGGTTATATTGTCTCGGAATCACACTTTGAGCACAATATAAATATATATATTCATTGCACATGACTAGACAATTTGTGAGCCACATCTTTCACATTTCATATATTCTAAAATGTCATACCCCAATAGAATGTCCTCATATCACGCGTTAAGGACTAAGAGTTTGGAATTTCTCCTCGAACCACACCTCAAAGTACATGTATTGTTCGTAATAGGTACCCACGAACCTAATCCTTGTGTACAGTCCATAAAGGCACTCACACTACCTATAAATATTCTCATATAGGTATACATTCAACCTATGAATTGATCAGTGGGGTTCTCCAAAATTCTACTATCGTAAGGGTGTATTATCATCTTTTCTCACTAACATTGAGTCGTAGGTGACACAACATAATCAAAATAAAACTTTATCTTTATTCCTCCCTAACCATCTCTCACAGGGTGGGATTTTAGGATTTCATCCTGATTCACAACCATGTAGAACGGCACCGTGCACTTGTGCACTCTTCCTTTTTAATTACATATTAATTCATCCCGGTCAACCCATTCCACTATCCCAACTAATTGTTGGTTTAGTTATGATGTTCACAGCCCATCAATAATATATAAGTCTGTCTCCTCATTCCATCATTGGAAACGTAGGTTCACTGCCAAATTTCCGGTTGCTCATTTCGAGTTAATCTTTCTCTATCAACAAGTGGTGCGTATGGAGACAATCTCACTATGTTTCTTCCTCAACACCGCTTCCCACTTACGTCATCTTGCCTCAAGTGGTACTCTATTTCCCTTTCTCTCTAGGTATATTATACTTTATAATCCGTGCACTCTTCATAATTAGCGCACCTTTAGGGTTGATTACCTTATAAGAATCAACCTTTTAGTAACGCGTAAGTCACTATCAACACACAGTTAAGTAGAACCTTGCGTCACTTCTTCACAACAGTTAGGCCTCCCATATCCAGATTTAACTTTTGAAGGGCTTCCCATCGACTTTTATCCCATGGGGTGTGCCACCTCTCTCAGCACATAAAATCTTGGATTACTGTCTATCTCCCATGACGTTCAATCCATTTCATCAACACGACTAGCCGCACCTTCCCCCATCGACATACTTAATAAATAATTAACTGCATCCCTCTTTGTAAAGTGATTAAGAAAGCCAATTAACTAGGGAGCCTATACACCCTTTTCTCCGTGCACATTAGAAAAAATCATTGCAATTGTCGCACTCGTGACACGCTTTTCCTCACTCTCGCCTTGTCTTCACGGCGTGACTACAATCTTGCGAGTATTCTCAATCCCCTATAGACCAAAATCAAATTCTTGTCGACAGAGTCCCACTTATCCCTTCGTGGTAAGATGAGATTTTTAGTGTTTCCCCACAACACTACCGGATCCACTGATGTCGTAGCATCTAATGTCTCTTCTCCTGACGTGCATAAAAATTTAGTTGTATCCCCTTTCGCAACTGAACTTAAACAAGGGACTTCTCCCAATGCATTTTTACGGAGCATTACCAGAACAACACATAGTTAAGATACTCAAATTCCATCCCCCAACAATAGGTAAAACCATACTCCATCATCTCTACAAGAGTCAAGTGGCACTGTACTAATACTATTACTAATTCCTTAGCTCTTGTTACAACAACGAGCTCGATCTCTCCGCCCAGTGGTCATACGATCTACCTTGAATCACATCATTAAGGTTCCTACACACCGAAATCAATCACTATGAGACATCCATAATCTATGGAGTCTCCCACATATTAATGAAAAATGACAGCTCGACCCTCTTTCAGGTGAGGCATCGTCATATACCCCATTCACTCGAGGCTAAAACTCATATACCATTTGCCCATCGCTCTGGTGGTTCAACTGGTTCCCAAACATAACACGCTTGTCCTTTTCGGAATGCAAAACTTATCGAATTTATTATTTCCTTAAATAAGTTCGGACAAGATCAACATGCGTGGTCTTACATCCAATATAGGACATCTTTTCATAAATCCCCTCATTCCAGGCCACATCGACTGGTTTAGGGTATTCCTCCTCTCGGAGATGGTAACCTTAATTGTTAACACTATCATCAGGGTTCCCTTAGTTTTGCTGACCAAGGAACGCACTATTAGAATTAATAGTCCCGACTTAGTATCAAATCAATGAATCCCTTAGTGGGTTCCCACTTATGGCTTTCACTATCCCCATTACATTCAGTCTTACTCTGACTAAATCCTTAAACTCTTTTAGCTCCGCCCACCTTGGAGCATTTACCTCAACCTTCTAAGAAGCTCCATACTGCCTTCATACGCATAAGTCGTCGAAGAAGAGTTTTACCAAGATTGCGAACGACAACTCGAGAGTCCATTCTCTGAAGGGCTCTTTTTCCTTGTACCTATCTCATTGGGTACAGGTTCACTTTAACAGATAATTTTTTTTCTCACAGTTGGCCTCTACCAGGCTCTCACGTGATGGTTTCAGAAATCTCCATTCACTTCACTTTTGAACCATCATTGGGGGAATTTACAGTTAAACTATATGTAAGGTCCCTCTATTTGTATACTGACCCTCGGTCCAGATATGGTGACTAGTATCCCCACCACGTTGCTTAAAAAAAATATTTACCCAAATTTTCACTTCTGGGTATTCCTACTCTATCCTAAGTGCCAAGTCCTCTAGGCATTTAACTTCCCTTGATTAACATGTACAGTCGTCGTTTTATCAATTTTTTATTTTTTATTTTTTTTTTTTTTTTTTACGGTTCATTCTCATCAAAACCCTCCAGACCTCCTCTCACTCTCACTGCATTGGGGGGGTCTAGATTAGCATCCCCTTTGCCGTAACGACTGTTGGAAAATGCCTATTATGCCTCAACAACCCTTGCAGTATCTAAATACAATTTCACACTTGGAGAGACCTCGACAACGGTCATCTCTTCTACAATTTCCATCCTCAAACACTCCATGCTTCATGCCGAGCTCCTCCCTCCTACAGTCCTTCCAACACCAATGCTGGTCCTACCACCACGTTCGACGTACCATGCCCAATCGAACTCGTATAAATAACACTACATCTACTAAATAGTAGGAGAACGTAAACTATGTACATAGAGGAGTACAATAATCCTAAGATAGGGTTCTATATCAATCAAACGATACGCAGAAAACGTAGTAAGCCATACAGATCCTATGGACACTAGAACCTGATGCTCTGATACCATCTGTGACACCCCGCCTAATTAAACATCGGGTGATCAGGCCTTTATTAAATTAAAAAAGTTTTCTCAAATGGTTCATTCGTAGCATCACTGTCGAAACTTTTTAATTACTAATCACCTAAGTGAAAATTTGACCGGTGCCAAAATTTTATCTTTCTTAAACAGATAGATCAAACATGCGGAAAAATAGTAAAACAAATACCATGCTAAAACTCAAACCAACAAGGTATAAGTACGGAAACACAAGAGTATTAACGAATAAACCGTCGGCTAAATATACCAAACAACAATAGAACAACTACTAATCTGCAACTAACATCTGAGACTGATACCGGACTACAAGTCCAAACATAGAATAGGGTGAGATCCTGTACTAGATCTGAATGGGAGATATCGTCTAGTTAAAATCCTGTAACATCCACTGTGCTACAGCTTCGAGTCCCTGTAATGAAATCATCATACATGGCGTCCCTGTGGCTGGACACCTAAAAGGTTTTGAAAATATTTTATAGCAACAGTTAGTACTCAAAGCATTTTGAAAACATTTAGCAAGCGTTTATCACAATATAAAATGTGGTTATTGATTACACATGTTAGGTTCTCGTACACTCTCTTGAGTATACTCAGCCCTTATCTTTTGTGCACACCTAACGTTCTACACTTAACCCACCTAGTCATATCTTCCAAGCAAACTAGGACTAAGTAATCATCTGAACTTACCTATACTTAAGTTCTCGTATCGCCCACACAGTACATCCATTTCATTAACATCTCGCGAAGGTTAATTAATACTCAAGTTACATTTCACCTATGTTATGTTTCAAAACTTCTCATTTAGTTTCACTACTAAATTTCTACAATTATCACAATTTCTATCTTCCCACATTTGTAATTAAGTTGCACTACTAAATTTACTAAATGGATATTCTCTATCAAATCTTACGCTCATAATTAAGTTTCACTACTTAATTTACCAGTTCGATATGTATTCTTTAAGTACATAATATATATCAATCTACTAATGCACAGAAGTAGAATATCATCAAGTATATATTTCACACACAATATATACTAAATATCATTCATTACTATTTTGTCCTTTTTACACATGTAAGGAATCTTGGTTTCATAATGATTCATCGACCCCAAGTAGGAATTGGTTCGGAATGATACATCGACCCCAATTATTTATATATGCAAATTCTGGCTCGGACTCTTTCATCACGCCACTAGTTCAATGGTTTGGTTCGGCATTTTACATCGACCCCAAACATATAATAACCCTATGTTAGTTCGAAATATCTCATCGACCCTAACATTGTTAATTTAGTTATACCTCTCTAGACCTAAAAGATCGTATAATTCAGTAGGTACACGCCAGACCCATTTATTATGTTCGTACGTAATATTTTAATCTCTTATATTTACCGTACAATATTCGCTTTACGATTTATCTCATTAATCGCAATTATTTGAGTATTCACACAACTCTAAGGGTCCTAGTTACCCCTCACATATAATTCCAGTAGTTATTATTTACCCTACTGGTCTATTTCTTGAATTGACTTTACGTCGCCTCGTAACTCAATTCCAAACTCTTCGATACTCTATTAAATTGGGTTATTCTCGTCGGTCCATAATTCAAGACCTACACCTAATGGCCTTATTGGACCTCAACAATATACCTACTGGTCTTATTCTCACTCCCATATAAGTATAATAGGAATACTAGAATACCCATTCGTTCCCGGAAATCAAAGAAACTTTAAACACCGAAAATTCACTAAAAACAGCTTACTTTGATCGATTGAACAGGGACAAACGTAGTTTGTCTTCTTCGTTAACCTCTTCCTCCATTAACAAATCTCCAAAGTCCATTATAGTCCACCAAACTTCGACCCAATGATCCTAACATTGTTTCCACATATACTAGGACAATTTCTAACGTTTCAAATACGTCAAAACCTCAATATATTTAAAGGAAACGTGGATTAAACCTAAGATTTCTTGAAAACCCTAACTATGGTATTCTTCCCAAAATTTCATTCAAAACCCAGATTTTATTCCGAAATACTCATCAAGTCAAATCTGAATATTATTCCTGTACATATGTTACATCATTCTACATGCAATACGTATCCCAACATGTATAAATATCATTACTTTCTTTCCAAAATATGAATTTAACAAAATCATTCAAAAGACCATACACATAGGTATTATAACTTTATAATCTTTGTAATAAACAACTTACCTTGATAGAGGGTTCCTGATTTCATGATTGTTGATGATGTTTGATTGTTTTTCTCCTTCAATCCTCCTTCCAATTGTGACACCCCGCCTAATTAATCCCGGGTGATCAGTCCTAAATCAAGTTAGAACATGTTTCTTATTTGATCCATTCTTAGCATCACTGTCGTCTGTTTTAATTACTAACCACCTAAGTGAGAAAAGTAGACTGGTGCCAATTTATATCTTTCATTATTTAACAAACACCCATGCGGAAAATAAAACTATATAACAATCACAGATAACTGAATTAATCATTCAGAAGTAAAAATATAATTGACCGAATAAACCAACGGTCCAAATAATAAATCCCATAAAGATAAGAATAAACTCTCAACAAGTCTAATACAAATAAATGGAAAGTGAGCAACATGCTCCAATACTAATCATGAACTTCTACATTTAAGAATGAAGAATGAGGCGTCTATCAAAACCCCGCAACATCCACACATGCTGCAGCAACGGATCCCTGGAATATAGTCAAGGCTGGCGTCCCTGTGGTTGGACACCTAAAAGGTTTTTAAAAGTTTTTATAGCAAGGGTTAGTACCCAAAACATTTGAAAAACATTTAACAAATGATTAACTTGCAGTAATAAATAAATATGCATGCTCTTCATATTTTTAGTTAATAATGCACTCTCATGAGGACTTCCTTACCCTTCCTCTATTATACCCTACGAATGCTTTAATTAAATTACCTAGTTACTCATCTCATGACTAGATAATTAACAAAGTTCCTTTATACCCACCCTACTCTTAACTGAGTATGTAGTGATTTTGATATATAAGTTATTGGTAACATCAACTTAACTAAATCACTTCCCTTTTTATATTCATATAACTTCTACACTTGTAATACCTGTGAAATAACTCACTTTTCATTAATATTCCGTATATAATTAATTATAAAATTATATACTTATAGTCATATTCCAGCATTCACAATCATACTGTAATATATATAATAACTTGCAACCTCCCGAGTAAAATACTCCCGGAATGTAAATTCTATAAAGTGCTATCCCACTAGGTATAATCACATAGCCTAGTTATCCCAAGTCAGAATTTTCACACCAACTTGATAAAAATAAATAATTGGAGGAGGTCATATTCCTTCCCTGAAAGTGAGTTGTCCCTCACCCATATAACGGACGCTATGACCTCGAGAATATACTCACCCTACTCCTCAAGCTAGGGGATTCATCCACTACGCGCAACCTCCCCCTATAGCACTATAGTAACAAATATCTAATCACTGATATTAATTGAGCACACCATATATATATATATATATATATATATATATATATATATATATATACTAACGCCTCCGTATATATAAATATAAAAGTCCCGGCTATTCCGTTCACTAAAATCCGTAACATAAGCCTATTAAAATTATTAAGAGTTTATGGTCCAACTCTAAGTATTAATTAAATTTCACTTTAATTAATTTAGATATTGTTGGTGTCGCCCCCACCATAAATTTGGACTTACTCCCGTAGCCCAAAATAAATTTACCCGAGTCACAATTCCCGACTCTAATTTATTATCCTCAAACCCTAATTAATCTATCTACAATTAATTAGATTCAAACTCATGTATTTAATTTCTCAATAATTAATTACATAAGGTTTTTATATAAATATTCCCTCTTATATAACTAACTGGCGGAACTGCCAGATTCTGGCGATCGTCGATCGATCGACCCAGACCGTCGATCGATCGATCGAACAGGTCCTCGTCTTCTTCCCGAAGACAGGTCAGCCATGGACGGATTTTCTTAAACCCTAATCTCTTCTAACATGAGTTTTAAGCCTTCTTAACACCAGAGTATACTAGAAACCTTATTAGGATAACCCAGAAAGACTACAACAACCATCAATTCGTCCATAAACAACTGATTCATAAATTTTTGGGGAAAATCCATCTTTTTCCTTAAACACATTTTTACTCCAAATTTCTTCATCAATTTCGTTCTAATATATCTGGATATCATTCTAACAGATACACATCAATAATCCAATATCAGATTTTTTTACATAACTCCTCATAATTTCGGCCAAAACAGATTCATGTTTTCTTTAGAATTATCAAAGCCCCATGTTTATACCATGAACCCCAAAACGAATTTTAAATTCATAACAGCACACAAATATGAATTGAAAAATAGTTTTCATGCTATTGCAAGTTATTCACTTGCCTTAGGTTTCGTAGTGTCTGAATATGCGATGGATTCCAAGGTTGAAGATGACCTTGTTGGTTCTTTGAGATCCCCAAATTGGCTTTGGCTGCTCCTAGGGTTTCCTAACCCTTTAATTTCTTTCTCTGCTTAAGCTTAGCCAGCCCTTATTTCTTTTTATTAAGTTAATTAATCCATTCCCGTTTTTTGACTAATGGGCCAAGCCCAAGTGACCAAAATGCCCCCGAGTGGGCCCGACTATGTCTAAAAACGTCCCGTGACCCGTTTACTACCCCTGGGTACACTTTTCCGACTATCTCGGCCCATCCGGACTCAACTGTACACTCAGAATTTGCATCCGAATTAATTTAAAAAAATTCTTATCCCCCACCCAATATAGTCTATACCGACTTCCGGATGTGATAAGTACATATCTCGTCATTATTACTCGAAACGACGAAATTACATATTACTATACACTCAGTAAATAATTTTCCCTAAATATTAACCATTCAATCCCAGATTAATATTTATATATTATTTTATCATAATTAATTCATTAAATTACAACACACTAGTAATTTAGAATTTCCGAATTAATTAAATTTTAAATGTACCAAAAATACGGGGTGTTACATACTCCCCCCCTTATAAAGGAATTTCGTCCCCGAAATTAGATTGTACCTGCGTTGAAAAGCTCTGGATATTGTTCCCGCATATCCTCCTCTCGCTCCCAGGTAGACTCGTCAACATTGTGATGACCCCACTGTACTCTAAACAATGGAACAACCTTGGATCATAATTTCCGCTCACTATGATCCAGAATAGCTACCGACACTCCTCATATGAGATGTCTGGCTGTAAGTCGATCTCCTCGAGTGGAATGTGCCAAAAGGCTCTCTCGCTCCTTCGATATTTCTTCAGCGATGCCACATGGAATACATCGTGTATCCGCTGAAGATGCTCTGGTAACCCAAGCTTATACGCCACCGGACCCACCCTTTCAATAATAGGGAAAGGGCCTACGTATCGCGGTGCTAACTTACCCTTCTTGCCGAACCTCATCACCCCTTTCATTGGGGATACCCGGACTAAAACCTGGTCCCCAATTTCTAGCTCCACATGTCGTCGAGAAGCGTCAGCATAACTCTTTTGTCTGTCCTGAGCTATCCGAATTCTTCCTCGAATCAGCTCTATCTTGGAAGATGTCTCTTGAACAATCTCCGGCCCCAAGAGTTTGTTGTCGCCCACCTCTAACCAACAAACGGGTGAACGACAAGGTCTCCCGTATAGTGCCTCAAACGGTGCCATGCCAATCGTGAATTGGTAAGAGTTGTTATACGCAAACTCTACCAAAGGAAGATATTTCTCCCATCCTCCCCCGACGTCCAAAATGCACATTCTGAGCATGTCTTCCAGCATCTGGTTAACTCTCTCAGTCTGTCCGTCCGTCTGTGGGTGATACGCTGTACTCAAGCGCAACTCCGTGCCCATTGCCTCCTGAAAGCTCTGCCAAAAGTGGGCGACAAAGATTTTGTCTCGGTCGGATACAATATTTATAGGCACTCCATGCAGCTTAACAATCTCTGCTATGAATAGCTGTGCATAACGCATCATCTCGAAGTCTGTTCGTACCGGCAAAAAGTGGGCCACCTTAGTCAACCGATCCACAATAACCCATATGGAGTCGTGACCCCTCTGCGATACAGGTAACCCTGTGATGAAGTCCATGGAGATGCTTTCCCACTTCCACACGGGAATTTCTAATGGATGTAGCATCCCTGATGGTCTCTGGTGGTCAACTTTCACAAGCTGACACGTGGCACATTTCGAAACAAACTCCGCTATGTCCCATTTCATTCCTGCCCACCAATACTGCCTCCTCATATCTTGGTACATTTTATCCCCACCGGGATGTACCGCAAATTTCGAACCATGGGATTCTGTCATAACAGCGTGCTTCAAATCCTCATCCTCTGGCACCATAACCTCCCATTAAAGCGTAGGCCTCCTTCTGAGCTAATCGACTAACCCTCTGCTCCCTCAGCTAACAACTGGCCCACCCTATCCCGGCAAACCTGATCCTCAGCCTGAGCCTTCACAACTCGCATAATGATCTCGGGTGTGATGGATAAAGCTGACATGCAAGCCTTGGCCACGTCATCCTCATATTGAAGCTCTCTCCACTTCGCTTTCCATACCTCTGCTATCTTCCCAGTCGGCCTTCGGCTCAATGCGTCTGCTACCACATTGGCCTTACCAGGATGATACTGAATATCAAACTGCTAGTCCTTCACGAATTCTAGCCACCGCCTCTGCCTCATATTCAGATCCTTCTGAGTGAAGAGATACTGAACTGACTTGTGATCTGTGAATAAAGTAAACTGCTCTCCTAGAAGATAATGCCTCCATATCCTCAAAGCAAAAATGACCGCTGCCAATTCTAGGTCGTGAGTGGGGTAATTCCTCTCGTGGGGCTTTAGCTTCCTGGAAGCATAAGCTATAGCCCTCTCCTCCTGCTGGAGTACACCCCCAAGACCCCGTAAGGATGCGTCTGTGTAAACCCGATACTCTAGCCCTCCCTTTGGCAATGCAAGCACGGGCGCAGATGTCAACTTGTCCTTTAGCTCGTCGAACGCTAATTGACAACCATCATCCCACTTGAAAGGTACTACTTTCCGAGTCAGATTCGTCAAAGGTCCTGCAATCTTAGAGAGTCCTTTAATGAAACGCCTGTAGTAACCGGCCAAACCCATAAAACTGCGCACCTCGGTCGGTGTCGTGGGCTGTCCCCACTCCCTCACCGCCGACACCTTATTCGGATCCACTGCAATACCCTGATCTGACACAACGTGACCAAGGAACTGTACCTCCCGAAGCCAGAATCCACACTTCCCTAATTTGGCGTAGAGCTGATGATCCCTCAGTGTTTGCAAAACCATGCGCAAATGCTCTGCGTGCTCCTCCTCGGTGCGTGAGTAGATTAGGATGTCATCAATGAACACGATGACAAACTGATCTAAGTACTCTCTGAAAACCTTGTTCATGAGGTCCATGAACACTTCTAGTGCATTGGTGAGCCCGAAGGGCATCACCCTGAACTCATATGATCCATACCGCGACAAGAAAGCGATCTTAGGAACATCCCCCTCTCGGATATGCAGTTGATGATACCCTGACCTCAAGTCGACCTTGGAGAAGTAAGACGCCCCTCTCAATTGGTCAAATAAATCATCGATCCAAGGAAACGGATATTTATTCCGTATCGTCACCTTGTTCAGCTCCCTATAATCCACGCACAAGCGGAGTGAACCATCTCGCTTCTTCACAAACAATACTGGCGCACCCCACAGAGATGTACTCCGCCGAATACAACCCTGACCCAGTAGTTGCTGAATCTGTTCCCTCAATTCCCGCATCTCTAAAGGGGCCATTAGGTAAGGTTCCCGAGCAATCGGTCTCGTCCCCGGAGCCAAATCGATAACAAATTCGATTTCTCTGCTGGGTGGTAAACCTGGTATTTCCTGGAATACATCCTCAAAGTCCCTCACTACAGGAATAGAGTCTAAAGGAACTACCACTTCCTGTGAGGTTTCCTCCTCAATGTAATATAAATGAGCGGTCGAGCCTCCCTCTGGGCGAGGCATCGCCACAACAAACATCTCTTGTCCCGGAATAGCAAAAATAATGCTCCCACCGAAGCAATCAATCATGGCTCTATAGTCAGTGAGCCAATCCATACCGATAATCACATCGTGAACATGCATATCTAATACCAACATGTCCGCAAGTAATATCAAACCACCAATCTCCACCCCCACTCCCCTACATATAAAGAATATAAGCGACCCATTCCCCAATGGAGAGTCGACACACGTAACAGTGCTCTCCGCGGTGGCTAACAACCCTAAAGCCTTCGCGAAATGTGTAGCTATAAAGCAATGTGTAGCCCCCGTATCAAACAATACCCGACCCATAGTGCCATGGATAGAAAACGTACCCTCGATCGCGGGCGGCGCCTGCTGTGCTGGGGGATTAGGAACATCCCGAACGTTATACACACGTCCGTAGTGCATCTTCCCCTGCTGCTGTGGGGCGGGCGGGGCTGGCGCTGCTGGCGGCATCTGACCCTGTTGCCCCTGTTGGGTACCCTGCTGCTGGCCTCTGCCCCTCTGCGGGCACTCCCTCTTGAAGTGTCCTGGCTGGCCACAGGAGAAACAGCATTTCTGGTCGTCACCCTGTCGTTGGCCCTGCTGGCCCTGACGTTGCTGCCCCGGGTGGCCTCCCCCGTTGTTCCCTTGACCCTGTCGGCCCTGAGGAATCTGCTGTTGCTGATTAGGGCCTGGTTGCCCCTGCCTGAACCCCTGTCCTCCCGGTCGGAACCCACCAGGCTTAAACTTCTTAGCCTGATTCTCTTACTGAATGATAACCTGCTGCTGTGTGCCACTCGTCTCACTACTAGTGGCCGCCTTGCTCTGCTGGCTTGGCTCACCTGCCTTCTTGTTCCCCTTAGTATGGAAACGATGATCCTGGCAATGTACAAGTGCGTCATTAACGACATCTGTATAAGTCACTAACGCCGGATTTCCAATCAAGTGTTGCCTGATTCTCCAGGCTAGGCCATCCATGAACTTTGACTTCTTCCGCTCCTCATCGCTCACCTCATTTGGCACAAAGTTTGCCAAATGGGTGAACTCCTCCTCATATTCTGCTACTGACCTGTCACCCTGTACCAACTCGCTGAATTTCTTTCTCATTTCAGACTCTACTACTGGAGGGAAGTACTTGCGGTCAAATCGCACCCAGAATTCAGAAATCGGCATCGAATCCCGCTCCTCAGTGGTGGTTACGGACTCCCACCACTGTAAGGCTGTCCCTGAATGACGAAAGGTAGACAGCATCTGTTTCTGCACTTCTGTACCCTCTAACATGCGCATATGGCGCTGAATGTTCTTCTTCGAGTCACAAGCCTCGACCACATTGGTGCTACCTCGAAACTCAGGTGGGTGACCCTTCTGAAAGGTCTCCCTCACTCGCTGCCAAGATGGTGGCCCCACTGGAGCCTGAACTGCTGGAGCCAATGGAGGCGGTGCCTGGGGCTGTGGAAAATGAGCTGCCATAGCTCACATTGCTGTCTCGACCGCTTGGGCCACTATCACTGCCACCTGAGTGGTAGAAATCAACTCGGGTGGGGGTGGTGGTGGCGGTACCTGTGGCTCCTGGCGAGCCTCCCTCACCTCATCTCTAGCCTCAGCCCTCTCCGCTCTCTGTCGATTTTGGCGGCATCTTAAATAGATTGAATTGTATAAGTACACAATTTATACAAAAACTAATAGCAGGAATACGATATATCACAAGTGGAAAAAATATAATCAACAGTCCTAATAATAGGGCTCTATAACAACCGAACGCTACACTGAAATGTAGAAAGCCGTACAGATCCTAAGGACATTAGAACCTGATGCTCTGATACCATCTGTGACACCCCGCCTAATTAATCCCGGGTGATCAGTCCTAAATCAAGTTAGAACAGGTTTCTCATTTGGTCCATTCTTAGCATCACTGTCGTCTGTTTTAATTACTAACCACCTAAGTGAGAAAAGTAGACTGGTGCCAATTTATATCTTTCATTATTTAACAAACACCCATGCGGAAAATAAAACTATATAAAAATCACAGATAACTGAATTAATCATTCACAAGTAAAAATATAATTGACCGAATAAACCAACGGTCCAAATAATAAATCCCATAAAGATAAGAATAAACTCTCAACAAGTCTAATACAAATAAATGGAAAGTGAGCAACACGCTCCAATACTAATCATGAACTTCTACATTTAAGAATGAAGAATGAGGCGTCTATCAAAACCCCGCAACATCCACACATGCTGCAGCAACGGATCCCTGGAATATAGTCAAGGCTGGCATCCCTGTGGTTGGACACCTAAAAGGTTTTTAAATGTTTTTATAGCAAGGGTTAGTACCCAAAACATTTGAAAAACATTTAACAAATGATTAACTTGCAGTAATAAATAAATATGCATGCTCTTCATATTTTTAGTTAATAATGCACTCTCTTGAGGACTTCCTTACCCTTCCTCTATTATACCCTACGAATGCTTTAATTAAATTACCTAGTTACTCATCTCATGACTAGATAATTAACAAAGTTCCTTTATACCCACCCTACTCTTAACTGAGTATGTAGTCATTTTGATATATAAGTTATTGGTAACATCAACTTAACTAAATCACTTCCCTTTTTATATTCATATAACTTCTACACTTATTATACCTGTGAAATAACTCACTTTTCATTAATTTTCCGTATATAATTAATTATAAAATTATATACTTATAATCATATTCCAGCATTCACAATCATACTGTAATATATATAATAACTTGCAACCTCCCGAGTAAAATTCTCCCAGAATGTAAATTCTATAAAGTGCTATCCCACTAGGTATAATCACATAGCCTAGTTATCCCAAGTCAGAATTTTCACACCAACTTGATAAAAATAAATAATTGGAGGAGGTCATATTCCTTCCCTGAAAGTGAGTTGTCCCTCACCCATATAACGGACGCTATGACCTCGAGAATATACTCACCCTACTCCTCAAGCTAGGGGATTCATCCACTACGCGCAACCTCCCCCTATAGCATTATAGTAACAAATATCTAATCACTGATATTAATTGAGCACACCATATATATATATACTAACGCCTCCGTATATATAAATATAAAAGTCCCGGCTATACCGTTCACTAAAATCCGTAACATAAGCCTATTAAAATTATTAAGAGTTTATGGTCCAACTCTAAGTATTAATTAAATTGCACTTTAATTAATTTAGTTATTGTTGGTGTCGCCCCCACCATAAATTTGGACTTACTCCCGTAGCCCAAAATAAATTTACCCGAGTCACAATTCCCGACTCTAATTTATTAGCCTCAAACCCTAATTAATCTATCTACAATTAATTAGATTCAAACTCATGTATTTAATTTCTCAATAATTAATTACGTAAGGTTTTTATATAAATATTCCCTCTTATATAACTAACTGGCGGAACTGCCAGATTCTGGCGATCGTCGATCGATCGACCCAGACCGTCGATCGATCGATCGAACAGGTCCTCGTCTTCTTCCCGAAGACAGGGCAGCCATGGACAGATTTTCTTAAACCCTAATCTCTTCTAACATGAGTTTTAAGCCTTCTTAACACCAGAGTATACTAGAAACCTTATTAGGATAACCCAGAAAGACTACAACAACCATCAATTCGTCCATAAACAACTGATTCATAAATTTTTGGGGAAAATCCATCTTTTTCCTTAAACACATTTTTACTCCAAATTTCTTCATCAATTTCGTTCTAATATATCTGGATATCATTCTAACAGATACACATCAATAATCCAATATCAGATTTTTTTACATAACTCCTCATAATTTCGGCCAAAACAGATTCATGTTTTCTTTAGAATTATCAAAGCCCCATATTTATACCATGAACCCCAAAACGAATTTTTAATTCATAACAGCACACAAATATGAATTGAAAAACAGTTTTCATGCTATTGCAAGTTATTCACTTGCCTTAGGTTTCGTAGTGTCTGAATATGCGATAGATTCCAAGGTTGAAGATAACCTTGTTGGTTCTTTGAGATCCCCAAATTGGCTTTGGCTGCTGCTAGGGTTTCCTAACCCTTTAATTTCTTTCTCTGCTTAAGCTTAGCCAACCCTTATTTCTTTTTATTAAGTTAATTAATCCATTCCCGTTTTTTGACTAATGGGCCAAGCCCAAGTGACCAAAATGCCCCCGAGTGGGCCCGACTATGTCTAAAAACGTCCCGTGACCCGTTTACTACCCCTGGGTACACTTTTCCGACTATCACGGCCCATCCGGACTCAACTGTACACTCAGAATTTGCATCCGAATTAATTTATAAAAATACTTATCCCCCACCCAATATATTCTATATCGACTTCCGGATGTGATAAGTACATATCTCGTCATTAATACTCGAAACGACGAAATTACGTTATTACTATACACTCAGTAAATAATTTTCCCTAAATATTAACCATTCAATCCCAGATTAATATTTATATATTATTCTATCATAATTAATTCATTAAATTACAACACACTAGTAATTTAGAATTTCCGAATTAATTAAATTTTAAATGTACCAAAAATACGGGGTGTTACACCCAATAAGTTTGTGGTGACAATCTCCTTTGAATCCTTCCCAATTCTTTCTTTTGCCTTGAGAATTGTTTCTCTCTTATCTCTAGTGGCTATGGTGCGTTTTCATGGGTTTTCTAACCCTAACCCCTATTTCATACGGCTGATAAAAGGCTCTCAATTTCGTAGGTCTCCTTACCATCTCATGTTAAAAGACCAAAACGCCTCTGAACGGTCTCGGTTTAGTATAAAATTACCCCGAGACTCAACTAGTACCCCCGGATATACTATTTTGACTAATTTGATCCTTCCGGACTCATATGTGACCTCTAAATTATCATCTGAGTCACTTTAAAAAATATTACTCGTTCTCACCCCAACACGGTCTACACGCGTTAAGTAACTATTTACCACTCGCACTAAGTAAATATAATGAGACAATATAAATCGGTAACTATCTCTCGATTAATATTCCATAATTACAATTTCTAATAAATCTCATTAAATTACTCCTCTTACGTAATTTAAATTAGACCGTATTTTCTCATTTAATTATCCAATTTAATTAAATAGAATATTCAGAAATACGGAGTATTACATTGCATTTGGTAACCCCTTAAGACCATATCTAGAGGAGGGGTTTCTCCTCTTACACCAACATTTCTACCACCATTGGAGCTATTATAGGTGGAAAAATCTTTCTCTTTTTATAAGTGTCTATTTTTTGCGTATTTATATTCATGTATTTAGATTACATGAGTACGGTGCATGTGAATGAATGATAAAATTGACGTGTAGAATTACTAAACAATTTTATGAAATAAAAATGTTGAAAAAATGTTGTTTTGTTGAAAATAAATAATGAGTAAATATTTAAAGGTTTTGAAATATTAAAAGTAGGTATTTTAGGAAAATAGTGTATTTTCCATAAAAATTGATGTTAAACATTTTATGAAATAAAATGTTTGGATATAATGACTCATTGTGGTAAACAATGGTTGAATAATGTTTCTTGCAAAAATGAAGATTTTATAAAAAAAATATACATTTGTTGTGTTTGAAGAGATTAAATGTCTTTTATGCCTTAAAAATTTAAATTTTACAAGTATGATGAATTTCTAGAATGAAATATGTTTAAACCATTTAGTCAGATTTTATGTTTTAAGATCCATATTCTCATGCATATAAACTTGTAGTAATTTGTCACTAAGTGTATAAAAAAGTTTAAAGAAGAATTAGTTGGGTTTGAACATGGAATGATAAAAAGTGGAAATTCTAGTTTTCAAATATGTGAAACAAGGCTTAAAAAATGGGATAAGTATAAAGTGGAAGACTACATGTAAGATGAAAGAAATGGTATTTTCTTAAGTAGTCTCTAGTGTAAATGGATTTCTTGAATAAAGAAAGTGAAGAAATGTGTGGTTTGGGAAATTGTTGATAAAGGTATTCTATAAATGTTAATGGGTAAACATGGAAAAGTTAGTTTGTATAACTTAATAGTGTTCTAGAAGATTAACACTTATGATGTTTAAAGGAATTAAAGAGGTAAATGTGTTTCCAATTAAGAAGGATATCACTAGAAGGTTAAAACACTTTAGGATGGGTAACTTAATAAATATTTTGTAAGAAATTAACACTGTGGAAATATAGTGAGTGACTTTGGAAATAAATGGGTAAAATGGTAATCACACTTAGAGTGAAACATTTTTAAGAAATAAAAATGTTGGGAAGGTGTTACATAAAATATTCCTAAATGAACATGATTTTTGGAGTAAAATAAAGGTTAAAGTGTAAAGGACATGAAATGGTAAAATTTCAAAGTGTAACATAAGTACAGCTCTAACCTCAGGTTTTGTTTTCGGTTGTGTAAAAAAGAAAAGTAGAGTAATCTAGACATTCGTAAAATATTAAAACACATTAAAAAGAAACTCAAATGACACCGGGATAAGTAAGATGGGCCCGAAGCCCTAATATAAAAAGTCCAAAACCACTGGCCAGATCATATGATGCGCAAATTTGGCAGTGAGGATCCCATTAAAGTATGTGGTATTAGAGGATTTTGAGAAAAGAATAAGGAATAAGGAACATGTCAAGAAATGGAATGTGTGGTAAAATATGTCAATACAACCTAATTTGAATGAATTAATAATTGTTCCGATAAAAGTTTAAAGGGAAAAGTAAATGTGAAATTGATTAATGTCCATAAAGTAAGGGAAAATGGTAAAGTAAATGGGTAAATGGGTAAATGTGTGATTAACCAACCTAAGAGGTTAAACCTATAATAAACACAAGAATGTGTTGAAAAAGGTTCTCAAAATTAAATGAGTATTTTCTAACACGATGTCACGTGTGTCGAAAGGGTGAGTTTCAACAAAAATACTAAAGTGTGTTGGATAAAATTATAGGGGTGTTTTTTTGGTAAAGTAATGTTTTCGAGTAAATCTGATGTAGTGGTTTCAAGTGTTGAACCGTGTGTACTAAATGAAGTTAAAAATGATAAAATGAGTGTTGATACCAAATTTAGTCTGCTGACATGGACCAATCACCTAAAGACACGTGTCAACCATGTGGTAAATAAACATACATTCCGAGCAACTCATAGCTCCGAAAAACTCATAGCTCCGAGAAACTCAAGCTCCCCGAGCAACTCAAACGTACCGAGCAACTTAAGAGGTCCGAGATACTTAGCGTGCAGAGCATCCAAATCAAGAGAATAAAAAATACAACTGCGCAGTAAATACTCATTATTATCGTACAGATGTATATGTCTACTAGATAACAACACATTGTCCTTTCACATGTACAACCTCAAGGCTATAAATACATTGTAACCTCCTCATTAGAGGGGGACTCTGGATATCTTGGTAAACCAATTATCGAGAATTCCAGGCAAACAGTCGGCAATACAAAAACAGTGGACGTAGGCCATTCTCATAAGGCTAAACCACTTTAAAAATCCGTTGTCTTATATTTTGTTTATTCATTTTTTATCTATGATTAAAATAATTTGATCGAATCTAGTTTTTTACATCAACAGATTAGCGCCGTCTGTGGGAAACGATTGTGCTTAGCATTTTTCACCAAAATAATTCATCATCAATGGTCGATAATTCGGTTTCCAGTAATCGAAATGATGGTATCCCTCCAAATCCATCTTTTCCCCTAAATGTTCCAGATATGGCTGGCATAATGGCTAATTTAGCCCAAGGTCAAATGGCCATGCAAGAAACCATGTGTCAAATTATACAAACTGTTCAAGGTGGAGTGCCGACCCAACCAGGACAACGAAGTGTTCAGAAAAATACCCGTTTACCCTCTTCGCGAACTAGGCGAATGCTATTCCCAGAGGAACTCGATCTAAAGGCACTGAGTCATATCGTACTGAGAGATCTAATGATCCTTCTTATCAACCGGGTCGGACTTCCTCAGTACGAGCTACAGATTCTCAACGAAACGTCACTGTATCTCTAGAAAGGACTAGTGCTCTAGAAAGGTTGAGTAGAGTCTCTCCTTTTGATAATTTGGGACCTAGGAGGAATATAAGTCCTCATAGGATTGCGCCGATGAACTCTCAACGACGATTAGATCTAAGAGAAGGCTTTGCCCAATCACAGCCAACAACTCGTAATGAAAGACCCCAAGAGGAAAACTCAGCGCGATCAGTTGCTCGAACAAATAGGCCCGAGGTGGGAAACGATGCATGCAAAGGCTCTATTCAATGGTTGGAGAACAAATTAGGGGAAATGGTTAAGGTCAAGAATCCTCTACAAAGAACTTTTATCCAAGGGACACCATTCGTACAGGTAATTGTGGATTTTCCCACACCATCAAAATTCAAAGCTCCTGTGGTGAAGCCTAAGTATGATGGAAAACTGACCCTGTCCTTTATATAGAATAATACCAACCTGCTATCGATATCTATACAGTTCCAGACGAGATGAGATGCATGGCCTTTTCAGGAACTCTTATCGAATCAGCTCAGATATGGTACAATAACCTTCCTCGGGGGAAGATTGCGACTTTCCTTTAACTGGCCGAGCTTTTTATAGGGAACTTATGTTTTAGAGCGAAACCAGTCAAATGAGTAACACACTTACTGAGTGTTAGACAGATGGCAAGTGAAAGCACCACGGACTACATCACTCGTTTCAATAATAAGAAACTTGAAATAATTGATTACGAGGAGAAAATAGCAATTACTGCTCTGATGAGTGGACTGCTACCAGACAAGTTGTACTATGATCTAGCCAAAGATTCACCTAGGACCATGGAAAAACTAATGGCAAAGGCAGCCAAGATTATGAATGTCGAGGAAGATATGGATGGGAAGAAGAATAGAGACACAAAGGAAACTAAGGTTGAGGCTGACAAGACTAAGAAGAAGGATCAGAAGAATAATGGTGGCAATAGGAAGTCGAAAGCAAAGCAAGCACTGGAAGAGTTGAAGAAATTTGGAAATTATACTCCTTTGAAGGTAGATATAAACCACATTCTGGAAGAGATCAAGAACAGCGAGGAGCTAAACTGGCCAGAAAAAATGAAGGCAGATCCTGACAAGAGGAATAAGTCAAAATATTACGAGTTCCATAAAGACCATGGTCACACGACCAAAAGTTGCATAGCTCTGTAGAATGAAATTCAAGCACTCGTCAGATGAGGAAAACTAGCTAAGTATGTTGATCGCCAAAATGGTGGAAAGACCAGCGACTGAGGAAGGTAAAGATCTAAGTCTCTTCATCGAGCAAAAGAAGACAAGAAGAGAGATCACGAAGATGATCTAGAAGATGACCCCGACCTCCCCAAAAGACCAAGACAACCAGAACGTGAGGTATTTTCAATCCATTTAGAATCATTTGAATGTAATGTTATTACAGGTGGAGATGCAGGAGGTGGAGATCTAACTGCGGCGAGAAAAGCTTACCTCAATGAGGCTCAAGCTTGCTCGTACATTCAGCGAATAAATCTGGCTGAAGATGATCGACCGAGGAAGGTGAATAAAGAAAAACTGGTCATTGGTTTCTCTAAGAACAACTTTGCAGGTGTACTATATCCTTATGATGACCCATTGGTGATCAAGATGAGAATGAAGGAAGTGGTAATTTCACGAGTACTGGTGGATAATGGTAGCTCAACAGATATCATATTCTATCTATGCTTTGACAGTTTGAATCTGAAGCTAGCCCAGTTGGAGCCATATCATAGGCCCCTCCTTGGCTTTACTGGTGAGAAGGTTTTTCCACTTGGGACGATCAAGTTGGATATGCTTATTAGTACATGGCCTGCTTGTCGAACAGAAAGGGTACGCTTTTTTGTAATGGTTAACAAATTCCAATCAGCTTACAATATCATCATGGGAAGGGTAGGTCTGAAGAAGTTCGAAGCAGTACCATCCACTGTACATCAATGTTTAAAATTCCCAACCAACTTTGGAGTAGGAGTGGTGAAAGGCGACCATAAAGTAGCTCGAGAATGCTACTATTTATCTGCCGAACAGGAGGAACGCGAAGAATCCAGAAAGAAGACAACTACTTATCAAGTGGATGAAATAGAAGATATAGAGATTGAAAAGTTAGAACCTACAGACGATTCTCAGCTGTTAAAGGTCTAGGTCATGGAGGCTACCAAAAATATCATTCTGAATGACGAGCATCCAGAATGAATAACTCAAATCGGTGCATCATTGGATATATAGATAAAATAGGAATTGATAGAATTTCTAAGGCGCAGAAAGCAGACTTTTGCATGGAGTCATGAAGACATTCCAGGGATAGACCCAAGTTACCTGTGTCATGAGCTCAACGTGAACAAGTAAATCAAGCCAGTGAAGCGGAGAAGAAGAGTGTTCAGTCCTGAGAAGAACCAAGCCATACAGGAAGAAGTAGAGAAGCTACAAAAAGCCTTTTTTATTGAGGATGTCAAATATCCTGATTGGCTAGCAAATGTGGTGATGGTAAATAAGAAAAATAACAAGTGGAGGATGTGTGTAGACTTCACTGATCTTAATAAGGCATGCCCAAAGGATCATTTTTCTTTACCCTGAATCGATCAACTAGTGGATGCTACCTCGCGGCATGAATTATTAAGTTTCATGGATGATTATTCTGGTTACAACCAAATTAAAATGAAGCCTGAGGACAGTGAGAGTACCTCTTTTTATCACCCAAGGGGAACTTATTGCTATAATGTTATGGCTTTTGGACTAAAATGCAGGTGCGGCATATCAGCGACTGATAATCAGCCATAACATGGAGGTTTGTATTGATGATATGCTGACGAAGAGCAAGAAAGATGCTGATCATCTAGTTAACCTAGGTCAGACCTTTGATCAACTAGAGAAATATCAAATGGAGTTGAATCCCACCAAATGCATATTCGGAGTACGAGAAGGCATGTTTCTCGGATATATTGTTAACCAACGAGGAATTGAAGCAAACCCTAAAAAGATCAAGGCTTTATTGGATCTACGATCTCTAACCATGAAGAAGGAAGTGCAAAGACTCACAGGGCGAGTTGCAGCACTTAATAGGTTTGTGTCACGAGCAACTGACAGATGCCTCCCATTCTTCAAAACACTCCCAAAAACTTTTGAATGGAATGATGAATGCGAGGAGGCTTTTAAAGAATTGAAAAAATATCTGGGAACACCTCCATTGTTATCTAGACCAGTGATAGGAGAAAAACTATACTTGTACCTGGCAGTTTCAGAAAATGCAGTAAGCTCGGTGTTGATAAGTGTGGAGGACGGAGTACAAAAACCATTCTATTACACCAGCAAGGCTTTTCGAGGAGCAGAAATAAGATATCCAAGGTTGGAAAAGTTGACACTAGCACTGATCGAAGCAAGCAGAAGGATGAGGCCATACTTCCAGGCCCATACTATAGTGGTGTACACCGATATGCCATTAAGACAAGTTCTGCATAAACCGGAGAAATCAGGAAGATTGATGTACTGGGCTGTAGAACTTGGTGAATATGATATAATTTATGAGCCTAGATCATTGCTCAAGGGGAAGGAAGTAGCGAATTTTATCACAGAGTTTACTCAGGAAAGTGCCTCCGAAGAACACGAGTTTAATACAGACCACCCTGTGGATGTTACAGGATCATCAAATTTAAACCCCGACCAACTTACATCGGTGGACGAGCATCGAGAAGTGACAGAGGAGGACAAAAGGAAGCATCAAATATTCCATCAAGGAACTCTGTCTGATTAAGAGTTTGATAATAAAGTACCTATATGGAATTTGTATGTGGATGGCTCTCGTGCACTACAGGCAGTGGAGCAAGGATTATTTTAAACAGTCCCGATGAGATTCATATGGAGTATGCTCTGCGCTTTTAATTTAAAGCTTCTAATAATGAGGCCGAATATGAAGCTATGATCTTGGGCTTAAATCTGGCTAAAACCATGAAGGCAGAGAAGGTCGTTGTATTTAGTGATTCCAAGTTAATTGTAAATCAAATTGTGGGGGTGTATGCCGCAAAAGGAGAATTAATGGTCAAGTATCATGTAAAAGCAATGGAGGTGGTAACGAGTTTTACTATAGTTCAATTATTTAGAATACCCAGATTAGAGAATGCAAGAGCAGACGCCCTAGCTCGGTTAGCATCAGCCACACACACCGAGCTACGAAAAATAGTCCTAATAGAAATCCTGACTGGTAAGAGCGTAGATGAAGATTTGATGATGAACTTCATTGCCCTCGACTTGGGACCATCTTGGATGGATCCCATCAGGTCCTATATTGAAGAGGGAGCTTTACCAACTGATAAACTCACAGCCAAGAAACTGAAGTTTAAAGTTGCTCGTTATATATTGACCAGTGGCATTTTATATAGATGAGGAGTTATGGTAGGGCTATAAAGATATGTCCATACCTCCGAAGTGAAAGATTTGATCGAAGAGGTTCATGAAGGGTCTTGTGGAGCCCATGTAGTAGGTCTGACTCTTTTGCAGAGAATAACAACACAGGGATATTACTGGTCAACGATGAGAGCTGATTGCGTAACTTATGCTAAGAAGTGAGATAAATGTCAACGCTTCTCTTCCATCCGAAGAACTCCCCAAGAATTTTTAACACCCATAGCTTCCCCTTGGCCATTCGCCATGTGGGGGATAGACTTGGTAGGACCACTTCCAACGACCAATGGAAGATTCAAATACCTCGTGGTTGTTGTGGATTACTTTACCAAATGGGTGGAAGCTAAGCCTCTCATTGATATGAAATACGACAAAGTCTATCAATTTATTTGGAAGAATATTATCTGCAGATATGGTCTCCCATATGCATTCATTACTGACTATGGAACCCATTTTGATAACGAGGAGTTTGCTGCGTATTGTCATCAATCCAATGTACTGAAGATCCACTCTGTACGAGGCCATCCCCAAAGCAGTGGGCAAACTGAGGTGACAAACAGAACGCTACTGAATGGTTTGAAAAAATGACTGGATGATGCAAAGGGAAATTGGATTAATGAGCTACATTCTATGATGTTGGCTTATCGTACCACACCACGAACAGCGACAGGAGAGTCTTCATATATGCTGACATTTGGGAGTGAGGCTGTCATAGCTACTGAATTAGGTCTACCCACGCATAGGGTGCTTAATTTCAATTCTCCTGTCAGTGACTTGATGAGAAGATTAGACCTGGATATGCTCGAAGAAGTTAGGGAAGAAGTAGCAATCAGGAATGCATCATATCAACAACGAATAACTTTGGTTAATAATAAAACAGTGAAGAAGTGTGATTTGAAGGAAGGGGATTATGTTCTTTAGAAAGTGATCCAAAAGCATAACAAACTGGAAGCCAACTGGCATGGACCCTACAGAGTAACAGAAGTTGTTCGTCCAGGGACATATAGGATTGAAACCTTGGAAGGAGAAGAATTCAAGAATGCATGGAATGCAGAGCATCTGCGCAAGTATTATCAGTAGTTAAAATTCATATGTAACGCAGTTTTTTTTCCAAAATGGATAAAGTGATGTTTCACCCCCATTTTTTTTTGTTGAATTTTTTTTCCAGAGTAATAGTGCAACACATTACACAAACCACAAACCCAAATTCATAGCAACACCACCAACTCCAGTTGGTCGGGAATCAATTACCACCAACTCTGATTGGTCGGCAAACCAATTACCACCAACTCCGGTTGGTCGGGAATCAATTACCACCAACTCCGGTTGGTCGGCAAGTCAATGATTACGAACTTCGATTGGTCGGGAATCAATTACCACGAACTTCGGTTTGTCGGAAAATAAATTACCACCAACTCCGATTGGTCGGCAAATCAATGACCACCAACTCCGGTTGGTCGGGAATTAATTATCACCAACTCCGGTTGGTCGGCAAATAAATTACCACCAACTCCGGTTAGTCGGGAATCATTTACCACCAACTCCGGTTGGTCGGGAACTAATTACTACCAACTTCGGTTGGTCGTTAAATCAGTTACAATCAACTCCGATTGGTTAGTACCAAACTAGGAAAGAAGATGGACGACCTCCCGGGGCATCCACTATCTAGGCAACAAGGTAATCCATACGAGATTACTACAACTAAGCAGGAACATGGGATGCAAATCATTCCATTGTTTAGGCCCAAAGAGTGACAAGTCACTATAATCAAACAACAAATGGGATGAGTATAGTATATATATTTACCAACCAACAAGCAAAGACATTCTATAAATTATTTAGAAGAAAATGAAATGGCAAAAGACTAAAAATTTGTTCATTCAAATCAATCAAAATTACATATGATGTGAAAAGTCTGATTCATTACATAAGAATATCCTACTTTATTGGTTTCTTCCCCTCTGCTTTTGAAATAGGTTCTACCCCGGTTGGAGGATCATCTAATGCATAAGGAGAATTTATAAAGTTTACATCTCGCAGCATTCAAACATTCATTACGGAGGGCCGATCAAGCAAGTGCTCTGGGCGAGACATCTCAAAGTTTGCATGAAGACTGTAATCGCCGAGATACTTGGAAATCAAGCATTGAGGAATTGCACGCGCAGGAATCCAACTAATATGAAGATTAAAAGGAGGCACAGGCTAATCAAGCACTCCAGGATCATAATAATCCCATAAGTAGTGTCCCTGCTCCAATTTTAGCACACACAAGGCATTCAACCACTCCTGCTTATATCCCTCATTATTTGACTACTACAACCGAGCATCGAGATGGTATAAAGCTTCGTTATACCCAGCCATCCAAAATTCCATGGGCTGCTTGTGGAACTGATAAGTTAACCTCTCAAGTTGCTCGTGGAGTTTCTTCACTATAATTTCTTTACATTCCAGAGCAGAGCAGAGCTTTGTGCTCCTTCTCCAACAACTTGGCGATATGCATGTGCTCTTCAACTTCAAGCTTCATAACACTCTCTTTCTTTTCATGAGCAGAGATGAATTTGTCATGCCCTTTGTCAGCACTCAATTATTGATATTTTTTCTCGTATCCTTGATGCAAAAGGGTAGTGGATTCTTTATATTACTGTTGAAGTTCCTCGATCGTTCCTTAAAGGTCTTCAATCATTTCATAGTAGGCCACATTATTGGCCACAACACGATCAAGTAAGCACTTCAAGTATTGGTAAGCTTCAACTGCTCATTCGGAAGCATCTGAACCAAGAATATCAATGATTGGGGCCTCATTAAGATCTGCATAACCAACTTTAAAATAGTCATTGCATTTCTTCATTAATTCTGTATCATGAGATGATAAGAGCTCCATCCTGGCCATAAACTAGCAAAGAGAAGAAATTAAAAGAATCAATAATGATGCAGACATAGCAAGTAAAAGAGAAATTAAAGACGAATAATCAAAGTTCGAATTTTTATTCATCATAAGAAGACATACATAGTTCCAAGTTACATTCAAGAAAATAGCAAATTAAAAAAAAACGAATAACTTTACACCTTCTCCTTGTTTCCTACGACTTCCTCAGAAGGTTTGGATGAAGGGGCTGGTTTCTCGGAGGACATTGGTAGCTGCTCGGCAGAAGTGACGGTTGGTTGGAGTTGCTCAAAAGTTTTAACAATAGGAATAGTAGGGACCTAAACTCCGTTAATCATAGAAGAATCATTTGAAGTAGCATCATCCTCTTCTTCTTCTCCAGGAGAGGGAGGAGGGTCATTAGTGTGCTGATGGAATAACTCAAAATTCTCAGCAACCTTTAGCTCCTGCAAGGCTACTACCCATCCATCCCTAAAATATTTGACACTAGCATACTCTATTTGAGAATACATAACAGCCAGACCCTTGTTCCAACATTTGTCCCAATCAGCACTCAAGGACTTTTTAACTCTAGCTTTCCTTTTTTCCTTCTCCGAGGAGGACCTTTCCCTAAGGAGATCCTTGGCAGACTTCAACTTTTCTTCCACCTCCATTTTTTGTCGCTTAACATCTTGAAGTTTAACAACTTTCTCTTTAGCAGACTTGAGCTTAACCTCAAGCTCCTTTTTGCTCTGTTCAAACTCCTTCAACTTTTTCTCCAATTACTTGGAGGCATTCACGGCTTGATCTCTGTATAGCTCAACAGACTTAAATTTCTTCTCCCAAGAACCTTTATCTTCCTCTTACTTTTGACGAGAATCTTTCAGAGATTGGGTCAGCCAAATAAAAGTTTCCTCTACTCCACTCGAGGAGCTTGAAGCCCTAATAGCTTCATCCTTTTTCAAAATGCTGTTGAAGCACGTCACCAGCTAAAAAAAGAAAGAGATTTAAGTCAATGTATGAACATAATATTAGAAAGCAAAAGACTCAGGCTAACAATACTTATTGATGCAATGTGTTGAGGAGCTAGAGTAGTAATTCTCTCACGAGAAAGAGTATCTTTAATGCCTTGTGTAGACACCCAATTCTGTTACCTCCTTACTGTCCTTAGGTGCCTAGTACCTCCCTTCATCATCGTAAACCTAGGTCATGTCTCGAGTACTGACCTGGAGGCCATCGGGAACTCCCCGGCTCAGTTTGACCTAAACGTCAAACTCTTCATCTTGACCGAGACTGAATGAATCCTCAAAGGGCACTGAATACCCTTTCCAACGGTCTGCCCCATGCGCGATTCAGACTTACCATGAGGACGAACGATCCGTTTGCATCCGAAACATGACCTAGAGGCCACCGGGCGCTCCTGCGCTCTGTTTGACCTATGTCAACTCTTCAGCTCAATTAAGGCTAAATGAATCCTCAAAGGGCACTGAATACCCTTTCCAACGGTCCACCCCGTGTGAGATTCCAACTTACCATGCGGACGAACGATCCATTTGTGTCCGAAACATGACTCAAAGGCCACAGGGCGCTCCCGGACTTTATTTTACCTATGTTAACTCTTCAGCTCAACCAAGGCTGAATGAATCTTCAAAGGGCACTGAATAACCTTTCCAACGGTCCACCTCGTATGGAATTTCAACTTTCCATGCGGACGAAAGATCCGTTTGACTCCGGGAGGTCATCGAATGCTTCCCAGGCCCAGGTTGACAAAAGTCAACTCCCCAAATTGGGTCAAACTCTTTGAAATTTTGAATTACATCTCCTAAACATTCCAACGGTCCTCCCCATGCACGATTCGGACTTACCATGCGGACAAATGATCCGTTTGCGTTCAAACGATTCCCCATCCAATGGACCGAAAAATGCTTCTGAGCCATATTTGACCCAATGTCAACTCCCGAACTCGGTAGTGGTCCAACGGTCTTTCGAAGGTCTCTGAATTAACTTTCCAATGGTATTCCCCGTGCGCAATTCTGACGAATGGTTTGCCCTCGACAGTCAATTTTTCGAAAAAGCCTGAAGCGCACTGCCAAATGGCAGGTTCCAAACCCTGCTGATAGGCAGGAATAGGTATATGCCGATCGACACTCACCTGGGCCTATAAAAGGAGGCCTTCACCTCATTTGCAGGGGGAGTCCAGATCTGATAAAAATCTCTCTGAACGAACACTAGAAACCTCTCTCGAAGGCAGCGTGATTTAAACTTCCAAATCGCTTTTTTACTTCCACTTTTCATCATCCTTTTCATCAAACTTTGTGAAATAGACACTCTCCATCATCATCCGAGTGAAAGGGCTGCTCTCCTACATTCAAGATCAAGCTCAAGATCTTCAAGAAGGTCCAACTTTATCAAACTCTCGCTTAGATTCTCTTAAATTCTCAATAACTTATCTTCTTATTTAGCACTTTTATTATCTCATCTCACACATCCTAATATACTTTTTATTTAGTATTATTGCACATCTACTATGTTCATATAAATAAAACCCAAAAAACAAGAAAAATAGGGTTTGCTCATAAATTCCAAGTAGGGATTCTCATACTTTTTCCACACTTTTCTTACAATCTAAAACCCTTTTTCTACACACACACACTCACAAATAAGAGATTCCCCATTTGGATTTATGGGATAAACCCCACCCCTCAATTTGTATACGAACTACGTGGACTTTGATGCGTTTGTAGGCTATGTAGGCGTCTTGGGGTAAAACCCGAGACTGGAGTTCTTTTTCTCACTTTTTCTCTCATCTTTCTATCTACTCTAATATTCTTATATTCTATATACTTGCCCTTAGTGACGTATTACCCCACATGTGTTATCGTTCCATTATAATGATCAACGTAGGGGTAATCGTATAAATTTTATTTTTCTAATATTACTCTTATACCTTTCCACGGATGACTCGCTTTATCTTTTCCATGATACAAGTTGAGGATTCCTACTTCCATTCTATATATACACATGCACACATATCACGTGGGGAAACAAAAGGAAAAGAGAAAATATTCATGAGAGACCGAAAGGGCGGAATGGGTGCCTAACACCTTCCCATTTCGTAACTAAGCCTCTCGAATCATCTTGGTTTCGCACGCACCAGTATGTCTTTTGATGCCATCCTTCGGGGTGGCTTCCCCTTTTTCTTTTGTCTACTTTGATTAAAATAGACTAGAGACTCTGAATCTCTCTACATTTTTACACCACACCACAAACGACGCCGGCCAAAGCGCTCCCGAGAGGGACGCGCGGGACCCAAAGGATCCTTTCCTCCACGCTACCCGACCGTGTGGCGAGGATCGGGGATGGCCATAATGGCGACTCTTCTAGGGACATGTGTTTTTTTTTTGTGGGCTTGACTCTATTTATATGAATGCTATATTTGCATGTTCCCCTTTCTCATATGTATCCCATGCTTATGCTTATGTTTACAAACTTGTAGAAATTTCTCCATGTACACTTCATACCATGTGCACCTAGGATCACATGTATATCCCCATGATGCACGCATCACCCATCCATACTTGGTATACCTTTTGGGGTACTTGTACTTTGCTCCCTGTTTGGCATAATCAAGAAAGTCATTCTCATCATAAGATACCAATAAGAGAATCATGCATGATTCACACGACATCACCAAAGAGCATTGATATTGACCAACATTTACCCAGTAACTGGAGGGTCACTTTGTGATGGGCGCTGGTCCGGTAGGTCGCAGTTAGCCTAAGCGATATGACTCTCACCTTCCACTGGCTAAGTACCTTCGACGTATATCGAACGGTTCCCCAGCATCGTACCGCTTGACCGCAGTCATGACGGGAGGTATATCGCAGGGAATTCATTCGCGTACTTCGAGTATATAGAATTCTCTCTCACACGTACTGTCCCCACGAGGTATATGGCGAGGAAATTCACGTACACTCAGGTATATCAAATGTCTTATCCACATGTACCGATTGCCCGCAATAGAAAGACGTATATCATGGAAGTCATGCCAAAGGGGGAACCCATGCCGATTCATCCAACCAACTGTATACCAGCATATAGGTGTCAAACCTAGGACAGGCACTTTAGATTCCCGGTTTCAACTCGAAACTCCGCCAAAATTCCGAGTCGACCTGCCGCCCAATTTTTACCCATTTTTAAAATGGGACCCTGTCCGTGAGACTGGTTACAAGTCAAAACTATAGCTTTGCATATATTAAGACCCCCACTTTTCTAGGCTCGGGTCTTGTCCGGCATTGCATTTAAGAGAATTAAATACAAGTGAAAAAATAATAATCATGCTGAGTTCCGTCTCCAAAAATATTTCTTCCTTCTTCATCAAAAATCCAAAAACATTTCTCTCTTCTTTATCGAAAATCCAAAAATAATTCTTCCTTTTTTTAAAAAAAAATCTCATCCTACGCCTTCTCAGGTCGATCGCAAGCCCTTGGCCTGGCTCCCTATTGGCTTCGGTCTTCATCCAAATCACTCTGGAGTTTCATCCGTTCTTCTACTACTTCTTTCGAATCCGAAATCCCTCCATATTCCATGGAGAATACAGATCAAGCACCAGTCATACAGCCAGATCTGACGACAGTCCTAGCTCAGCTCGTGTCCAAGATTGACAACCTCCAAATTGAGGTTTGAGAGATGCAACGAAACCAAGATCCCATTCCTCAAGAGCCCGAGGCCCTATTCCCTCGTGCTATGGGTCCACCCGAGCCTATCTGGGTTCCGAAAGAATATCAGCACGCTCCACGTGCCCCTACTGCCAATGGGCCACCGCCTGCCCAGCTTCCAAATCCAAACATTGCCCAGCCTATGGCTAACCTGCCTGTGGTCGTTGATCCAAAGGAGGAGGAGTTGAATAAAGCCAAATAGGACCTCAAGTTGCTCACCAAGAAGTTTGACCAAGTCAGGATCTCTGGGAATTACATGGACTACATCCACATGTCTCCTTATCCTAAAGCGAGGTTACCCGAAAAGTTCAGGATGCCAAATATCGAGAAGTTCGGAGGGAGTGGACCCCCAATTGTTCATCTTCACAGTTATCATCATTCCATGACTCTACTAGGGGCTTCTGAAGAAGTGATGGCCCAATTATTTCAGCAAACTTTGAAGGATAGTGCCCTCCGATGATTTTTATCTCTTGAGGAATCCAGAATCCGTAGATGAGAGGATGTAGCTCGAGAATTCATGTCACAGTACAAATACAATGAATAGCTTGAGGTCACCCATTGTGATTTAGAGATGCTCAAACAGAATCCAGGAGAATCAGTCAGTAACTTCATAACTTGGTGGAGAGAGCGAGCAACTACCATGACCAATTGGCCATCTGAAGAAGAACAGGTCAACATAGTGAAGAAAAACTTCTTTCCCCATGTCTGAGCGATGATAGGAGGACAATACTATCCCCACTTCCGAGATCTTAGAGTGACTGGAGTGGAAATCAAGGAAAGCCTCGTTAAAACAAAGATTGAACCAAAGAAGGTGTCTGGACAGTTCACCCCTAGAAAGTATGAGAAGCCTGTCAGTGCTACCGTTTCGACCATCAACATCTCTTAACCAACCATGTCATGGGCACCAGAAAGCCGCCATGCCCCCATCCGAATGGAATATACTGAGCTCCATGCTCCCCTCTCCAAAGTTTACCAAGCCCTTTTAAGCCGAAACCTCATCAAACCCTTGGATCCCCGTCCATTGCCAAATCCACTCCAAAGAAACTTCAAGGCCGATGCTCATTGCGCCTTCCACCAAACTGCTGGCCATACTATCGACAAATGCTTCCACCTTCGGAACATAATCCAAGATCTCATTGACCGGGGTACCATCGCCCCACCAGCCAATCCTAAGCCAAACACTACTCACAACCCACTCCCAAATCACAGCAATGCCATCTTCTTGGAAGAAAACCCAGATTTCGATCCCTCAACTCAAATCACACCCATATACTCTCCTAAACCTCTTCAAACATGCCCATATTTCCTCCTACACCCTACTAGCCTCGCAGATTAGGCACTGTCACTCCTTACCAGAGCATGCATCGCTGTCCGTACCCATTCTGAAAATGGAAGTATAAAATTGTTAGAGGTGTTAAACCAACTCCTAGAGTTCGGGATGAACCCTCACAGATGGTCATCGATTTCCAGAAGTTCAACACACTATTCTTGGAGGTACGAAAATGGGATCGAGATTCAGACAAGTGGGTGGTACCAATCGAAGAAGTCAGCCTAGATGATGTTGTCCAGACTATTACAGAATTATTCAGAAAAACTAATAGCATTTGCAGTATCACCAGGTTACTTGACACTTTGAAGCTACAAGTGTGCTTGGTCCCTTCAATCACACATATCCCCAAAGAATGGGAGAACTTGTATGAAGAAGTCATTGAAGTTGTGGAATGCATCGACTTTACATGGAAAGACAGAGTTTCCACCACCGGATGGGGGGAAGAATTCGAAGACTCGAGTGAAGAACAAGCTTCAGGAAGAGCTAGCCCAGTAGCCGATATATGTGGGATGATATCATTTAAAGAAATCCTCGGAGAAATAAATAGGGTGGCAGAACCACCTGAGATTGACGAGGAAACAGGGTTCATGTTCATCCCTTCTTTAGTGAATCACATGACCAGATCAGGGAGACATTACAAGGCTCCAAGCTCACTACCAGCAAACGACAAAGGGAAGGGCGTTGAAAACCTTCCTATGTCGGAGATGACCATTGAGGAGATCAAGATCCTCGATCAACTGAAGAAAAACCAAGCTAACATCACTCTATGGGGGCTTTTCATGTTTTCCTAGCTGCACAGAAATGCTTTAATCAAGCTACTCACTGGACCCATAGTTCCTCCATCTACCACACTAGAAGAAGTAGTAGATCTGGTCGGATCCTTAACCTCTACCCGAATGCTATCATTTTCTGAAGAAGAAATCCTTAGAATTGGGATGAATCATAATCATGCACTCAATATCTCCGTCGAAGTTGTGGGAAAGGCCGTGCCACTCTCCCTTGTCGATAACGGATCCGCCTTAAATGTTTGTCCTCTGAGAACTTTCAAGTGTTTAGGCCTGAAATAAAGTGACCTCGCTCCAACCTCTACCGTTGTGCGTGCCAACGATAATACCCTTCGTGAGGTGATGGAGTCCATAAAACATGCAATAGGGGTTGGCCCTATAAACCCCGTCGTTGAATTCCAAGTCATAGACATCCCAGCCTGTTTCAACCTATTGCTCGGACGCCTCTAGCTCCACAGTATCAAGGTTTTGTCTTCCTCACTCCATTAAAAATTGAAGTTCTTCGCCGACGGGCGAGTCATCACCATTTTCAGCGACAACGAAAATGTCGAGGGGGCAATCACCAGCAGTCCAATTCTTGAGATATAGTACGAGTCAAATGATATGCTCCTATCAGGATTCTGAGTCGAGCCACTCCTACTCCCGGCAGGGGACGATTTTAAAGAAAGGGTTTTCCCAGAATATGACCCTCATGGAAATGTCAATGTGATTCAGATGTTCAGAAACATGCACTTCATGCCCGGACTGGGGTTAGGGAAAAGGCAGCAGGGGATACTTGAGCCCATCGAACTGAAGAAAGCTTTCCCTCCTTATGTCTTGGGGTATCAACCATCGGAACAAGAGCTCAGAATGATCCGTGAGTCTCGACCAAAGAGAAGATCAGACTGCAGCCGAACTATCTCAGGAGACTCCTTAAATGGACAATTCATCAAAGAAGACGAGTACTTCCCCTTTTGCGGTTTTCCAGAACCATGGTACGACCACACAGACAAGAAGATGAGGCCGGGAATGGAGATCTTTTTCCAATATAGCTACCCATGGGCCGATAGTTTCCCACACCAAGTACAACCGCTCATCAAAGATGTCGAAGAGACTGAGGAAGGAGATTCCGAAGATTCCTTCAACTTACAGACATTGGGGCTTGCACTCTGCATGGTTCATTCAGGCACTACATCAATGGACCCATCCCGTTTGATTAAAGCTGCTGATACACCTCTCCTCAGCTGGCATGCTGCGCCAATTCTACCTCATGAAATCTTCCCTGAACCCAATGTTTACCCTATTTCTTCTTCTGTTGTCTATCCTTGCTCAAATGTAATCGAGACCTCTTTTGATGAGGTTCTCAATCCTGTTTTTCCTATCAATGAAATAAATGAAGATTTTGAGTTTTTCCTATCAATGAAATAAATGAAGATTTTGAGTATCTTGTTGTGCCTTACATTAACTGCTTGAATTCTAGTCAAACTTTTGATGATGATGATTTTGCAAATGAACAATTCTTAATTGATCTAAATAAGGTAAATAATAAACAACATAACCGCGTTCAAGTGAATGAAGAAGAGACTGTTGTTATTAATCTCAATTCTAGTAGCCAACTGCGCGAGATTAGGATAGGAGCCACCCTTGACGATCATGAGTGTGCACAGCTCGAAGAATTGTTGAAGGAGTTCGTAGATGTCTTCGCATGGTCCTATGATGATATGCCCAGCATTGATCCTGAAATAGCTCAACACGAGATCCCCAATCTCCCAGATAACAAGCTGATTAAACAAAAATTGAGAAAACTCCGCACCGAATGCTCACTCAAGGTCAAAGAAGAGGTGGTCAAAAAGTTAAACATGGGTTTCATTTGGGTGATCAAATATCCCACATGTCTAGCCAATATTGTACCTGTACCGAAATTCGGAGGGAAGGTTCGAATGTGTGTAGATTACCGAGATTTAAACAAAGCTTCTCCAAAGGATGATTATCCGCTACCCAATATCGACATGATCGTGGACAACACAGCCAGTCATGCTCTCAAGTCTTTTATCGACGGGTTTGCTGGATACAACCAAATCAAGATGCACCCCAACCACCAAGAAAAAATCGCATTCATCACCCCATGGGGAACATTTTGCTACACCGTTATGCCATTCGGTATCAAGAATGCTGGGGCTACCTACCAAAGGGCTGCCACAACCATCCTGCACGATCTGATTCATAAAGAGGTCGACGTCTATGTGGATGATATGATTATCAAGTCCAAAACTAGAGAAGGTAACGTTCCCGCTCTTTGGAAGTTCTTCGAATGACTGCAACGGTATCAGATGCGACTTAATCCACAAAAGTGTGTTTTCGGCGTTACAAAGGGAAAACTCTTGGGATTCATGGTCAGCGAAAAGGGGATAAAATCATATCCTGCAAAGCTGAAGGCCATACTTGAGATGCCACTACCCCGAATAGAGAAAGAAGTTCGAGGTTTTCTTGGGAAATTGCAATATATCAACCGGTTTATCAGCCAACTAACCTCCATCTGTGAACCGATCTTTAAGGTCCTTCAAAAGGATTCAACCAAGTTTTGGAATGAGGCCTACCAAAAATCTTTTGACCGAATCGAACAATACCTAACCCAACCTCCAGTGCTCATGCCACCACAGTCTGGTCTCCCTTTGCTCCTATATGTAACCATAACCGACATTGCAGCTGGGTCTTTGCTAGCCCAATATCTTGAATACTCCCACAAAGAAAGATCCATATATTATGCCAGTCGCAAATTGATCGGGTACGAGGTCAACTACACTTCCATGGAAAAAGTATGTGTCGCACTTGTCTGGGTCTCCCAAAAGTTACGACACTACATGCTCTCCTTCCCCATCAAACTTGTATCCCGAATGGATCCCATCAAATACCTTCTTAAGAAACCCGCCTTATACATTCGAATGGCCTGATGGTTGATGATCCTAACTGAGTTCGATATCGTGTACGTCACACAGAAAGCTATTAAAGGAAGAGCCATCTCTGACTACCTCGCTGATTACCCCATAGAAGAAGCGGAGGTTCAGATTTCCAAATTCTCAGATGAAAATATCCTCTTCACCACTCAAGAACGCCTTCAATGGAAAATGTTCTTTGATGGCGCTGCCAACAGAAAGGGATATGGCATTGGGATACTCCTAATCGCCCCAGATGACTCCCACACTCCCATCGACATAAATTGGATTTCCCTTGCACCAACAACATGACGGAATACGAGGCATGCACAGTGGGCCTCAAGGTTTCTCTCCAGAAAGTTATTCAATACCTTGATGTCTACGGGGATTCTCCCCTTATCATCGGTCAAGTGCTCAGAAAGTGGAAAGTCAAGGATGAAAAGATCTAACCCTTTCATGCCCAATTAGAAGAGTTAGCCTCCCAATTCCGAGATATTACCTTCCACTACCTACCCCGAGCAAAGAATAACCTAGACGATGCTCTTGCCACCTTGGCCTCCATGGTGGACATGCCCGAAAGAATAACAATTATCCCCTTCCTGGTTCAAAAGCAATACAAACCGACCCATTGCTACCATATTGAGCTTGTCTCCACTAAAGATCCCGAACTAGCTGATTGCTGGTACTATGATATCTGGTGCCTCCTCAAATATGGTAGGTATCCCGAGGGTTCCAATAAGAAATATCGAACAACCCTTCGAAGACTGGCCACCCAGTACATCATCTGTCATAAATCCATTCTCAAGAGGAACTTCGATGGAACTCATCTACACTACATCGCAGGGGATTAGATTGAGAAAATAATGTAAAAAATCCACAGCAGGTAATGCGGACCCCACATGAATGGTCACATGCTCTCCAAGAAGATCTTTCGACGAGGCTACTACTGGACCACTATGATCCAGGATTGCACTGCTTATGTCCGGAGGTGCCTCAAATGCTAATAATTCTCCAATCTCCAACCCTTGCCTCCACGAGAATTATAAAATATGACCTCTCCCTGCCCGTTCTCCACCTGGGGTATCGACATCATAGGGAAGGTTACACCAAAGGCTTCAAACAGACATGAGTTCATCCTGGTTGCCATCGATTATTTCACCAAATGGGTCAAGGATGAGTCATACGCAGTATTGAATGCCAAGAAAGTGGCCAAATTCCTCAAGAAAAATATCATCTACCGATATGGGGTCCCGCACGAGCTAGTATCAGATAACGGGTTGCATTTCGAAGCAGAAGTCACAGAAGTGGTCAACGAGTATGGTATTCAGAGACACAAATCTTCTCCCTATCGACCTCAGACCAATGGTGCAGTTGATGTTGCCAACAAAAACCTCAAAATCATCATCATCAAGATGATCGAAAGTTGTAGGGATTGGGCCGACCGGATCCCATACGCCCTCTAGGGCTATCGAACCTCAATCTGAACCTCCACTGAGGCTACCCCTTACTCCCTGGTCTACGGCATGGAAGAAGTCCTACTCGTTGAGCTGGAAATACCCTCGCTACGAGTCATGCTCGAAGGCAAGGTTAGTGAAGAAGACTAGTGCCAAAGCCGTCTTGATGAGCTAGCCCTCCTAGATGAAAGAAGATTAAAAGCTCTTTACCACACACAGGGGTACCATCGTCGAATGGCGCGATCATTCAACAAAAAGTCAAGGACCGCAGTTTTCGGGAGGGGGATTTAGCCCTCAAGGAGATAGTAGAACCCATCTGGGACCCCAGAGGGAAATTCAAGCCTAATTGGAGCGGCCCCTACATTGTGAAGAAAATCTTATCCGCCGGTGCCTCCATGCACAATGACATAGATGGGGAGGAGATGGCTCGTCCAGTCAATCTGGACCATCTCAAGAAATTCTACCCCAAGTCTGAAATCTCGGCGCGCTACGACTCTTCTCATCCCCCTGCTATTCTAAAAAATAAAAAAAATAAAAAATCGCTTCATTTCCTTCTACCCAGAACTACGTGGGCCTGATCCTCTACAAAAACTATTTAAAAACATTTTCAAAAAAACCCAGAGGTACATAGGCAACTCGTGCACCTCACATGAGTGAGGCCCCTTTCTTTTTCACATAATACTATTCTTTTCTTACCTCCGAGAACGAAAGTTCATTCTAAAATTATTTGAACAAAAGGATTATGTATGCCTTAGCGATCAGTATAGATAATTCAAAATACAAAATTCATCAAAAGGCACAGCTGGATGATTAGAAACTTATTTATTTCATTAATAAGAAATTACAGTACGGATTATATAAGAAAAAGGAACGGATAACTCCCTTCCCCACTACCATAAAAAGCCAAATAAAATCCCCACACCTATCACACAAATAAACTCCCCAGGAGTCCTACCCACAGCTACCAGAGGAGACTACACCCTCATCATCTACATCCTGAGGCCCCCAAGTTTCCCCTGCCTGAATAGAGTGCTGTAAACATTCCATGGATTGATGATCCTAAACCAACTTAGAAAAAACCACAATGCCCCCTTCTATGGAGTCAGATAAAACAAACCATCTTCGTACAGTCTCCACTGCCAACATCTTGCTGACTACTTTCCTCCACAACCACTTCATATAATCTTTGGGGACATGGAAAACCTTCCCGACAGACTGAGAGGGACGGGTCAAAGGACGTCGATTTTCCCATAGAGACCCAAGCAACAGACACAGGCGCTCAGTCAAATCCTCTATCGAAAAGAAATTTGAGATCCGAGGTGGCACGACCTGTGCCCAGCCGAATTGGCGCAGAAGACGTTAAGGGAAATAAAAAGAGGTCTGTCTGAGACCAACCAACCGCACATATGAATACTCTCCTAGATCCAGAACAGGCTGCAACTGTCCCCACTAAGACACTGACCAATACATACCACAAGCCCCATGCTCCACAAGCTAATTCTCCCAGTTCTCAACATACACCACAACGCGGATGAAGTATAGTGAAAAGAAGTTGGGTACGGCCGACAAGGGATATTCTGGAGGAGTCGACAAGCGAAATCTTTTAGATAAACACATGAAGACGATCACAGGGCTACCCCTCAAAAAGTCAGAATGACCTTCTCTCCAAGAATCCAAGACATTCAGAGTCTCCACTAATATCACCGCCGCAGGATTGCGACGGTATGACATCCATGAAGTAATGGCTGCAAGTTGTGGGTCCACCTGCAATTCCCCAGTCACCAGTAATAATTTTGAAACCAGACCTAGAATAATGGTTCCAGCGTAGCCATCATCACCTACTTCCCGCAAATGCGCGGACTGCAGCACCACCGAGAAGGAGATCATTCTTCTAACTACCAATGATCTAGCCGCCGAAGGCGAAATATGAAGAAGCCTGGCCAACAAATCCCTTGAAGAATGGGAAAACTCGGGCAAAGCTGCAGCAACACCGGGATTTACACCCATTATAGCAGAAAATTCCTCGTAGGTAGGACAAACTTCTTCCAACCCAAAGCGGAATACATGGTCTTCGGGGTACCAGAATTGTAACGCCGACATCAGCATATTCCACTCCATAGGCCGATTGCGCCACAAGGAGACTCGACGCATGTTGAAAGCATCGTAGTAGACATTATAAGAGCACATAGCTTCCAAGGCTTCGAGGTAGTTGGCAAACTCGGTGCTACCAGGGAGATCCATCTTGCACGGCTAAGAGATGGTGGGCGAGTAGGTAAGAATGCAAAAATGTGATGACAACACTCCACCCTTACCACTTTTTATACTTGAAGATCCTCCCAAGAGACATAATCCCTGCAGAAATCAGAGGGAACCCTACCCCACAAGGTACCAAAGGCTGAAAAGGGTACCATTCAAAGCTTTGAATTGATGGGACTGGACTGAACTGCCGATAGGCAAGTAAGGGTGCTTGCCGATCGACAACCCCCCCATTTTTGGAAATTTCCCTCTTTTCCTCTTTTGTCAAATCAGAAAACTCAATAAAAATAAATTGATATTCTCAATAGAAGTTCAAAATCCCTTTAATTCTCCCTTTTTAATCAAACACTTTACCTCAAAAAATTCCAAAAATATTTCATTTTTACGGTCTGAGTAGCAAAGTAAAAAGCGCATATGCATACATTCATCATTAAATAAAAGATAATAAAAAAAACTCCATTGCATTGCATATATCTATTTTCTGTGTTATATCATCTTTGCAGGAAATAAAAAGAAAAGGCAAAAACAACGAGACTCAGCCCGAACCCACATTATTTCTCTCTCAAGAGCTTCCACCCCTGCGGCGTGCTAACTTCCCCTTACGGCGAGACGATTCGCCACCACTACCCGAGATTGAGTCCTCTCCGGATGAAGCAGACGGAATCAAGCAAGAAGGAATGGGAACCGCATCCCGAATATGGGCAGTCGCCGAAGATATCTAGTCTCTGATGTCCCTCAGCCAAGTGGTTGACACCCGAACTTGCTGAAAGAAAAGGTGAAATCAGTATCAAAACAGAAATGACCAAAATAGAAAAAAAAGTAAGAGATGAACAGAAAGGTATACCGCAGGTCGAAGGACCTCCTCTGTGAAACCCAACTCCTTCGTATCCATCGCATGAGGACGGTGCAGCATAGGCACCATCCCTCCATCAGCCCGCCGAATGTTGTATGAACGGGTATGCAGCCGTACAAAAGGTACCTCCGGGGTCGCCACCACTGCAGATGCCAATGGACCACCACCACTGTGGGAAGATCCCACCGCCCGACTCGAACCCACCGGAGGGAAGGGTAGTGCATCATATATGATGGGCGCTATCAACCAGCTTGTCACAAAATCCATATAATCATATGGTGTAGTCGTATCGGTGTATAGCAAGTAGGACTCATCGATCATCGCCGCAATCCTCTCATCCTCCAACATCAGTAGCTCCCGCCTCATAGACGTAGGAGGCTGCGCGGGTGGAACCACCACCTCCTCCTCAGCAATCTGATGCACCACCCTCTCCCCGAGGTACCAGTATTGGCCGAACTCATGCGCCAGCAAACGCCTCATCTGTGAGTTCACCCCGGTCAGCCCCGCATCCTGAATGGCTGTTCCGTACGGGTAAAAGGTCACCTGAAAATCTCTGAGCAAGCATAAATCAATACAAGACCATAAGGAACAAAAACCAAGACTGAAAGGGAAAGAGTTTTACCCTACCACTGGTCAGGTCATTTAAGACCTGCCGCACTGCCTTTAGAGACAGAGATCCTTTCGACTGGCCTTACGCCATCGATACACTCGATAGAAGTCCCCAACAGTGTTGTCCTTCAAAGCAATTAGCGGGGTATTGCAGCCAATCACCTCATAGAACCACGTTTGAATTCACAAGTAAAAAAAGACGCATAAGGAAAATGCGAATGCATGAAAGTAAAATGCGAGTGCATGAAAGGAACATGCGAATGCATGAAAAGAAATGCACAAACTAAAGAATACATCAAGAAGGTGCATGGCCCCAATAAAAGTCTACCGACAGCACCAGATGAATGCATTCAGAGAAAAGTAAAGGGTCGCCAAGGTCAGATTCCCCCAATTATAGAAGGGGATGTTCAAAAACATCCTCAAGTATGGAAGAAACCATAAATGAATGACGTCCCCGCTCGACGCCACCATGAAACCTCCCAAAACCAGTAGAATGAATAACTGAGACATCTACCTCACGTGCAGCCCGTCCTCCACATTGACCTCCCTACCCAGCAGAACATCCTTCAGCAGGGATAGCCGGATAGAACCCCCAGAGACTATCCTCCCCACAACACCAAGTGCCGCACGCACTGCATCCGGTCTCAACCGTAAAGAGCAATCCACCTCTATCTTCTCTCCATCACAATCCAGCCCCAACAGCTGCTGCACGTCTATGGGAGTCATAGTCATCTCCACGAAACCAAAATGAAAGGTGTGGGTAGTGTCCCACCACCTCTCTTCCAAAGCGCACAAAACCGTTGTCGAACGAGGCATCTCATCCAGCGCCGATGCCAACCGCTCAAAACCCGCTGATGAGACCACCCAGCGAACCACAGGTGGGAGATGCTCCTAGACATCCTTAAGCCCCGTTGTCCCGCGGGCACACATGATCTTCAAAGAAATATCAGATTGGAAAAAATAAAAGTCTCATCAAAAGTCAAGAAAGAAAAAATCACCCGAAAGAGAAGAATGCCAAAGTATGGGTTACTTACATAACCGTCGGGGATCAATCTCGAAGAGCGATGACGTGATAGCTCCCGCAGCAAGGTTCGCTCATCCGCAACAGGCTCGAATGCATCAAAGGATTTCTCACTCCCCAAGGCAAGAGGCGCCCTAGCCCTCCACTCCACATTCTCCCAGCATCAATGGTCAACCACTCCCGGTGGACTGTAGTGCGCACGAAAGTAGCCATTTTCTTAAAGATCAAAATGATAGAACGATTTGTAGAAGAATTGCAGAGAGAGAGAAAGGAAAAGAAGATGTGAAAAAATGAGGAGATTCGCCCCCTTTATATAGGATGCCAAGCGCCATACCGATCGACACCTCCCCCTACCATACCGATCGGCACTGACCCCTTGCCTTCCCAAGGAAGCCCAAAAGTCCGTGCCACTGACGAATGGCACCCTTCATACTATGCCGACCGGCACCCCCCCTTAAATTTCGTATAGAAATTCCCAAAAAATACAAGAAAACCTCTAAAAATCCTCGAAAAATTCCCAAAAATCCCAGGAGGGATTTAAAGCCTATTTGCCAAGAAAATTTCCCATTCCCCCAAGAAGAACCCCTTTTCCCCAGAAGAATCCTCTAAAACAAAGTGAAAACACCTCCCGACAAAGCTTCGGAGGATCCCTAAGGATCACCTCCTCACTTCCCCAACGAAATTCTCTTACAGCACCCAAAATAGGTTATTCCCCCCTACGAGGTCTCCTAAAAGCTTCCCCAGCTATCCGCTCCCCAACTCAGATTAAAATCACAAAGCTCTTCCTCCAGCAAAATCAAAATCCAATCTTTATCCACTCTTGGGTCAGAATTGGCCCCGATCTTGGATTGTCACCTGAGTTAGGTCAGAATTGACCTTGGTCCTCGTTCGTCACCACTCTTGGTTCAAAATTGGCCCCGGTCTTGGATCGCCACCTGAGTTAGGCCAGAATTGACCTTGGTCCTCGGTCGTCACCACTCTTGGGTCAGAATTGGCCCCAGTCTTGGATCGTCACCTGAGTTAGGTCAAAATTGACGTCGGTCCTCGGTCGTTACCACTCTTAGGTCAGAATTGGCCCCGGTCTTGGATCGTCACCTGAGTTAGGTCCCAATTGACCTTGGTCCTCAGTCGTCACCACTCTTGGATCAGAATTGGCCCCGGTCATGGATCGTCACCTGAGTTAGGTCCGAATTGACCTCGGTCCTCAGTCGTCACCACTCTTGGGTCAGAATTGGCCCCAGTCTTGGATCATCACCTGAGTTAGGTCAGAATTGACCTCGGTCGTCACCACTCTTGGGTCAGAATTGGCCCTAATCTTGGATCCTCACCTGAGTTAGGTCAAAATTGACCTCGATCCTCGGTCATCACCACTCTTGGGTTAGAATTGGCCCCGATCTTGGATTGTCTCCTGAGTTAGGTCAGAATTGACCTCAATCCTCGATCCTCACCACTCTTGGGTCAGAATTGGCCCCGGTCTTGAATCGTCACCTGAGTTAGGTCAGAATTGACTTCGGTCCTCGGTTGTCACCACTCATGGGTCAGAATTGGCCCCGATCTTAGATTATCACCTGAGTTAGGTCAGAATTGACCTTGGTCCTCGGTCGTCACCACTCTTAGGTCAGAATTGACCTCAATTATTATATCTTCACCTAAATCCTGCAAAATTGACTTTGACCCTCATTGTCAGTCACCCTCATCACTTAAGCCCACAGATTTGTCTTTGACCCGCAAAATTGGTCACAATCCCTAACACACTCCTTAGGTCTGCAGAATCGGCCTCGACCCTCTGAATTGGTCATACTCCTTCAAAAGAATCATGTGGTGTCTATTCGACGGTCATCATTTGTTCCAAACTCACCCATCGAGGGGCTCTGTAGACAGCCCATTATGTTACCCCCTAACTCTCCTTAAGTCCCTAGTACCTCCCTTCATCACCGTAAACCCAAGTCATGTCCTAAGTACTAACCTGGAGGCCATCGGGCACTCCCCGGCTCAGTTTGTCCCAAAATTCAAACTCTTTGTATCGACTAAGACTGAATGAATCTTCAAAGGACATTGAATACCCTTTCCAATGGTCCACCCCATGCGCGATTCTGACTTACCATGCGAAGGAACGACCCGTTTGCATCCGAAACTTGACCTAAAGGCCAATGGGAACTCCCGGGCTCTGTTTGACCTATGTCAACTCTTCAGCTCAATCACAGTGAAATGAATCTTCAAAGGTCACTGAATACCCTTTCCAACGGTCCACCCCTTACGCGATTCTAACTCACCATGCGGACGAACGATCCATTTGTGTCCGAAACTTGACCTAGAGGCCACCGGGCGCTCCCGGGATCTGTTTGACATATGTTAACTCTTCATCTCAATCGAGGCAGAATGAATCTTTAAAGGTCACTAAATACCTTTTCCAACGGTCCACCTCATGCGGAATTTCAACTTTCCATGCGGACGAACGATCCGTTTGACTCTAGGAGGTCACCGAATGCTTCCGAGGCCTGGTCGACCAAAGTCAACTCCACAAATAGGGTCAAACTCTTTGGAATGTGGAATTACATCTCCTAAAATTTCCCATGGTCCTCCCCGTGCACGATTCAGACTTACCATGCGGACGAACGATCCATTTGCGTCCGAGCGATTCCCCGTCCAATGGACCGACAAATGCTTCCGAGCCATATTTGACCCAAAGTTAACTCCCGAACTCAGTAGTGGTTCAAAGGTCTTTCGAAGGTATCTGAATTTCCTTTCCAATGGTATTCCCCATGTGAAATTCTGACGAACGGTTTACCCTCGATAGTCAATTTTTCGAAAAAGCCTGAAGCGCACTGCCAAATGGCTGGTTCCAAACCCTGCCGATAGGCAGGAACAGGTGTATGCATCGGCACTCACCTGGGCCTATAAAAGGAGGCCTTCACCTCATTTGCAAGGGGAGGCTAGATCGGATAAAAATCTCTCTGAACGAATCCTAGAAACCTCTCTCGAAGGCAGCGTGATTTAAACTTCCAAATCCCTTTTTTACTTCCACTTTTCATCATCCTTTTCATCAAACTTGGTGAAATAGACACTCTCCATCATCATCCGAGTGAAAGGGCTTCTCTCCAACATTCAAGGTCAAGCTCAAGATCTTCAAGAAGGTCTAACTTTCTCAAACTCTCTCTTAGATTCTCTTAAATTCTCAATAACTTGTCTTCTTATTTAGCACTTTTATTATCTCATCTCATACATCCTAATATACTTTTTATTTAGTATTATTGCACATCTCCTATGTTCATATAAATAAAACCCAAAAAAAAAGAAAAATAGGGTTTGCTCATAAATTCCAAGTAGGGATTCTCACACTTTTTCCACACTTTTCTCACAATCTAAAACCCTTTTTCTATACACACACACACACACACACACACACTCACAAATAAGAGATTCCCCATTTGGATTTATGGGATAAACCCCACCCTTCTTTTTGTATGCGAACTACGTGGACTTTGATGCCTTTATAGGCTACGTAGGCGTCTCGGGGTAAAACCCGAGACTCGAGTCCTTTTTCCCACTTTTTCTCTTATCTTTATATCTACTCTAATCTTCATATATTCTATATACTTTCCCTTAGTGACGTATTACTCCACATGCGTTATCGCTCCATTATAACGATCAACGTAGGGGTAATCGCGTAAATTTTATTTTCTAATATTACTCTTATATCTTCCCACGGATGACTCGCTTTTATCTTTTCCATGATACAAGTCGAGGATTCCTACCTCCATTCTATATATACAGATGCACACATATCACGGGTGGAAACAAAAGGAAAATAGTAAATATTCATGAGTGACCGAAAGGGCGGAATGGGTGCCTAACACCTTACCATTTCGTAACTAAGCCTCCGAACCCTTCTCGAATCATCTTGGTTTCGCACGCACCAGTATGTCTTTAGATGCCATTCTTTGGGGTGGCTTTCCCTTTTTCTTTTGTCTGTTTTCAGTAAAATAGACTGGCGACTCTGAATCTCTCTACATTTTTACACCACACCATAAATGAAGCCGGCTGAAGCGCTCCCGAGAGGGACGCGCGGGACTTGAAAGATCCCTTTCCTTAATGTTACCCGCCCGCACAGCGAGGATCGGGGATGGACACACCTTGAACCTATGGGACCGTCCAGGATTTTACCAAGCCCACAGCAGAGCTCGGAGGAATAAGAGTTGGAACACTACCTTCAACATTTGAAGGTTGAGAGATAGGTTCAGCAAGTCTCTAAGAAGAACTTTTCTTTAATCTCCTCAAAGGAGATAGATCATTTTCAATTAAAGATGTTGTCTTTATCGGTGATATGACAACAACATCACTCAAAGGAGAGATAGCAACAGTTTTACTTGGAGCCACAGGGGGCTTCTTGTCAGCTTCCTTGGCTGCAGTAGGATGGGGTACATCTATAGTCTTTGTCCCTTCTTCTGGGACATATTGTTTACTATTCTTTACCTCCACAGTGGCAGAGGCAGACTTGTCAAAAAAGGCAGGAGCTCTTCTCTTCTTCATCAGATCACTGATAGGAATATTCGATTCAGAAGATGAACCTTCCACACTAGTCTCAGAGGCTGGTACTTGGTCAAGATCGACCACCACTGGACGAGGACGAGCAGTGAAAGATGAAGTGTAGCTTTTGTATTGCAACAAGTAAGAAGCAGATCTAATATGCTCATCAGCAACAGATTGGTGCAAGCTCCAGATAAGTTTTAAATGATTTATATTAACATAAGTTTCCTTTGGAGGTTTTCTTTTACTTTCAACTGTAATAAACAAAAATCAAATGTCAGTGATGCATTTTATCAAATAAAAAGAAAACAAGATTTTAAAAATAAAAACAACCTATCCCATTGCCATAAAGTGGACACCTGGGACCTTGGTATACATCATCTCCATTTAATAGAGGGTGTTGCCAATTTTCCATCACAACCCCATGATCAAAATATTCCCAATTGGCATCAGGAAGATTGAAAACTAACGCTCTATTAAAAAACATAGTTTTTAAATAGAAAGTACTATCACTGGTAACCCATCTGTAGCAATACATAATCTCTGGAATCCCTAAATGGGTTCCATGAAGTTAATTCAACCTATGTACGCCATTAACTATCTTCCATGTTTTTGGAGCTACTCTTGCAGGTACAACATCAAAATATTGGCAAAAATCCAAACACGGGGGATTTGGCGGGAAAGAAAAGCCACATTCGACTACAAAAAGATTTGAGAACCAATGTCCCTCAGCCAAAGAAAAGTAATCAGAAGGACCAGAAATTTCTTCCAAGATAACCCACGAAGGGATTGAGAACTCAGACCGAAATTTATCTAACAATTCAACAGGATAAACCATGGTGAATAAAGCAAATAAAAAGGAAGGAAGAAAATCTTACAGAGAAAATAGAGATCAGTTGTCAATGAGCGATAGAAAGAATGAAGGCACAACATAGAGAGAAGAAGAAGAGTTCAAAGATACAAATTTGAAAAGTGAAAAATGATAGGATTTCTATCAAACTTAAATACTTTACCTCGGGAATAGAGAAAAACAATGATTACAAGGAAAGATGTCTGCATTTCTGTCGGCTAAAAGAAGAAAAAGGGCACAAATATCGATGTGATCGTGAAAATTCAAAAGATTTATGAAGTTTGATATTGTGCTCTCAAAAAGGAATTTTGTACAAGGAAAATTTTCCTAAAATCTATGAAGACCAGTAATCCAAGCAGTTTTTAAGAAAAACGTTCCACACTCTCCTTCAACCTCAACTGCGAAACATTGGGGGCTTTTGTTGATACCAAATTTAGTCTGCTGACATGGACCAATCACCTGAAGACACGTGTCAACCACGTAGAAAATACACATACATTCCAAGCAACTCATAGATTCGAACAACTCATAGCTCTGAGCAACTCAAGCGCCCCAAGCGACTCAAGCGTACCGAGCAACGCAGAGCATCCAAATAAAGATAATTAAAAAGACAACTGCAAATTAAATACTTATTATTATCGTACAGATGTATATTCCTGCTAGATAACAACACATTGTCCTTTCACATGTACAACCTCAAGACTATAAATACATTGTAACCTCCTCGTTAGAGGGGGACTCTGGATCTCTTGGTAAACCTATTATCGAGAATTCCAGGCAAACAGTCAGCAATACAAAAACAGTGGACGTAGGCCCTTCTCATAAGGCTGAACCACTTTAAAAATCCATTGTCTTATATTTGTTTATTCATTTTTTATCCGTGATTAAAAAATTAGAACGAATCTAGTTTTTTACATCAGCAATGAGTAAATAGCAAGTCTTTTATAAGATTAAGGCAAATTAATCTTGGTAATAAGGTTTTTAGAAGTATAACCATTTGATGCATTAAGTATGGGTACATGTATGTATATATATGTATACTATGTATGTGCATGTGCACATAGGCATAATGTGTCGAGTCTCCTTTCTGTCGTTCGATTTTGTACCGAATTTGGGTATTCCCACTGAGCATAAACTCACACTATCCCTTTTTTAAAGTAGGTTGAGATTTATTTCTTATTTTGAGAGTGTTATACAAGTAAGTACTTTCTTTATTTTACATTAGTAGATCTATATGCTTGGACCTCGGGGTGCTCCTTATGAGCCCCTCATATAATTTATTTTGAAAATGGAATCGCATGCTAAACAAGTTAAATATTAATTAAAATAAAACTAGACTAGAAACCTTATATAGGTTATTTCATTGCACTTCACACCTAATTCTCGGGTCGGATTGGGTTGACTATGAGTAACCGATAAATTCGGGACGGGGAGTTATAAATGGTATCAGAGCTCTAGTTCAAGGTTCCTTTTGAGAGTGAAGTGGTGATGTCGGATTTGAATTTTTTGACATCGGTATGGTTTTGACTGGTCATGCTAGATTGGTGATGGTTTAGTTTATGTCCTCGATGGTAAGCTCAAAGAAGTTAGAACGACAAGTGAGTTAGTGCCAAGTGGAACACGATCAAGTTGATAGTTATTAATCGCTTATGCGATTTTGATTAGAATTGTAGTAATTCATTGGTGTTCATGCAAGAAAATAGTGGCAACACCGTGATTGTTAGTGTGAGGTTCTTATGTTGAATTTGGATGACATAGGATCATTTGAGATATCGATAGAATGGAATGAAGCCCATTGGAAAAGTGGCATGGGTTTCCTATAATAAAAAATAGAGATCGATGGTTAGGTTGTCATGACTAGGAACTAAGGATTTGTTATTAAAAGATACATATAACCATTACGGTGATATCGGGATTTAGTTTATCTCGATCGATGGTTAGGTTGTCATGACTAGGAACTAAGGTCATGCTAGATTGTCATGACTAGGAAATATAGATCAATGCTTATGGATAGTTAATGTCAGTGATATAATTTGGCAAAATTCGATCTTTGGGGTGATATCGGGATTGATGGTAGTTTGGTGAACATAAGAATTTGTGTAGGCTAATAGTGGAAATGTCATGATCATTTGTGTGAAATGTATCATGTGATAAGTTTGATGTCGAGAGTAGCCTTGGTAGAGGCGACAGTGAGCAATGATCATGGAAACCTAGTCGTAAGGGTCGTGTGTTTCATGTATGGAGATGAGATGGCCGAATGGCGTTCGTAAGTAATTGTCCTGTGGCGACAAAGTATTTTAGTTCCTTAGTGGAGAACTTGGATTTAGTTTATCTCGATCATAATGAGGTATTGGGGAATAGGATCTTGTGTTGCGTCCATGGTGTGGGACTTGGTACTTATAGGCAATATCTTACGTCCCATATCCTACCAAGATCTATATAGTCGTGTTAACTTTTAGATTAACACATGGTATGATGCTTATATAACGAGTTAATCATAGTTCTATTTTATTGAGTATTAGGTGAGACAGACCTTAAGGTTTATAGGTTGCAGGCAACGTCTCGTACCCTTTTATGATCTATAGTAGCATTGGATGTGGTTTGTACGTGGTTTATAGTAAAAAATGATTGGGAGAGATATGGGATGATTGTTTATGTTCATAGACTCATTTTAGCCATGGAGTTAATGGCTAGGTGTGAGGTAATCCTAGTGTGACAGTAGTTCATAGGAATTTGAGGTTCCCATTAGACAAATTATGTGTAGCTTCATTGAGGATAAAGATAATATATTGTGATTCTTTGAGGTGTTTGATGGTTAAGGTTCACTATAGATAAAAGCTTGTATACTAGTGTCTTTTCGAGCACCGCATAATTTCAATGTGTGTATTAAAAGGTTTGTAAAGAACACTTAAAATGATAAAGGTATGGACGATGAAATCTTGTTGGGTTTGGGCCTTTTACATGAAATTTATTCAGTGTTATTAGGTGACTAATTAAGTTCGGTAAAAAGAGGCAGTAGCATTCTAGTAACAATTGTCTTAAAGGTCTATTGATGATCCCATATTACTGGTACTGTAGTGTACATGCCAGGTGTGGCTTCCCAGATCGGCTTAAATAGGTGGTATGATCCCTAAAGTAGGGTGATAGTTGTGTCATTATAGGAGTTATGCTTAGATGTCATGGAATGACTAGTATGGTCATGGTGATACTCGATTTCAGGATGTACTAGGATTTTTATTCGGGACTTAGAGGATAACACCATGTGAAGACTTGAAAATTGCAACCGAGGTTGGGTAATATCGGAACTTGATTATTATGTCAATGTGTTGATGGTATAAACTTGGATAGACTTAGGAAGGTAAGGATTAGTTCTTGTCACATCAAGACTAGCTAGTATGGGTTAGAAGATGTAGCCTAGCATTGTATTTTCTACCCTTAGAATGTCAATGGCGGTGAATGTGGTCATCCTAAAAATTATGTGTTGGTAGAAATCAGAGGTAAGTTTTGTGGCGAATATGTGTGGTTAAAAGAACTCGATTAAGTGAGTGCCTCAATCGGAATAAATAATGTCGTTGGGAGTTTGGAATTTTGACCACGATATGTAAAATTAAATAATAACCTAGGCATAGTAGGTTAGATACTTCATCACTAGTGATTGTATAAGTTCAATAAGACTAGAGCGTGAGGTATCCGCCAATCGAGATGGTTTGTCTACGCCAAGCATGTGAAATGTAGGGCCTTGCTCCCAATGAGGTAAATCGGGCGTTGACTTCCTAAAGGACAACCGATTCGTAAATTGCCTTCATATTTTGAGAATGAAGAGTTTTGATTCGATTCGCCGCGGCTGGTGACCCAAGTCAGGGTGTATGGATAGGATTTGTACTCGGTGATAACTCTGGGAATGCGAGGCATGACTTCAAGTATATAACATAGGTTCACTTTTGTAAGTCAGAGTTAGACTCTTATAGGATAAACTCCTTGGGACAGTTGATTATTCCTTCTGATAATCGTGTGTTCCTTTCGGTTTCGATAATCAAGAATCGGTATTCTCTCTTATGAGGTGACTGGAATTGGTACCATGTCATGGTACGGAGCAGTGGGCAGGGTTTAGTTAGTGAAACTCGATAACTGGGTCGGCCCATTAGAGGTATTATTGCTATTTCATAAAATTCTACGTACATGTGGCTACATTTTTACCAAAATAGTTTGCTTGTAATATCGATCTTTATTAGGACTAGTGGAGTTTTGACTGGTTGGCTCGACAATCAGTGGATCGGGTTAAGAAGAGCGGGATGATGACTTGAGGATATGTTATAGTGTTAAAAATTGAGGAAACTTAGCATATGATATTTCTTTTCCACAATGAGTAGATTTGAGTGAGACTCTAGTGAGTACTCAAGGATGAGACATCTAGGGTTGTATAAGGTTCATCAGGGTGACATAGTGGAAGGTGCTAGCCGAGTTAACAGTGATGACTTGATAATAATATAATTCCTTGGAGTGATAGAATAGCATAGTATGACTATTAGAAGGCTCATGCGAGTTGTGTAGTTAGGATATCCTGAGAACTTTTGTAACACATGATGTAGGGTCCTAAGCTAGAATTGATTATGATGATGAATGTGGTGTTTTGTGGTATTATGATTCACATTGGGTGAGTGTCGACTGCTAGAAAAGGGCTTCCTTGTAGAGACTCCAATATGCCATAGGTACTAGCATAGGTGGTTCTAGAAATGGTATGGACTTTATCGTAAGGCGAGTGGAGACTCAGAGTCGATTATGTAATGTCGTGGTGAGCAAAATGGTGAGCATTAGGTCATGTATCATATTGAGTAGTTGGTGACCTTAATTTTGAGGACATTGATTATTTGTCTTGGAGGATTTCTAGGAATTAGGATAGAAATCGGTGGACCCCATAAGCTTGAGAATTAATGGATTGAGAATTTCAGGGACAAAATTCCTCAAGGAGGAAAGTTTGTAATACCCTATCCCATTAATTCAATTAAAATTTGTATAAATTATGATGGCATGAGGATTGATGATAATTATAAGGAATTGCAGATTGAAAATTTAAGAAAAATAAAATAATGGAAAATATTAAGGGTGGTTCGAACGATTGTGAGGGGTTCAAATGATATGCCCTGCTTTATAGTGGTAGGACACGCGAACCAATGATCGAACGAGTGCAGAAGTTATTTGAATGACATGGGCTTGTCATTCAAATGACGTAAATCAAAATTTTAAATCCAGTCCGCCCTTATGAACTTCCATGATTTTGGTTGTTGTATCTTTAAGCTGTCGAGCTCACATCATCCCAGAAAGGGGAAAATGGGATTTTTGGCCTTTGGATGGGTTTTATAATGGTGTGTTTGGTTTGTTTGGGTCATTTTTTAGTTATAAAAAGATGGAAGAATGAGAGAAATAGTGGAGAAATATTTCACCACGATTCAACCACCATTTTATGTAATATTCCACCATATTCAAGTCTTCAATATCTATTTACACAATTGTTGAGGCAAAGCTACAAATTTTGGAGGAGTATTAGGGGATTTTTGGAGAAGGTGATGAGGTCTTCCATTGAGTTTGAAGTGGTTTTTTCTTGGAAGTTTGGAAGGAGCACATTTTGGAGCATTTTGGAGGTAACCCCTTGAGATCGTCCTTGGATGTGGGGTTGCTCCTCCTATACCAATATAACTAGCACCATTGGATCTATTATAGGTGGAAAAATCTTTCTCTTAGTATAAGACTCTATAATTGAATATTTGTAGTCTTGTAATTAGATTACATGAGTAGGGTGCATGTGAATGAATGATAAAATTGACGTGTAGAATTAGTAAATATTTTTATGGAATAAAAATACTGAAAAAATGTTATTTTGTTGAAAATAAATAATGAGTAAATATTTCAAGGTTTTGGAATATTAAAAGTTGGTATTTTATTAAAATAGTGTATTTTCTAGAAAGACGGATGTTAAACATTTTATGAAATAAAATGTTTGCAAATAATGATTCATTTTGGTAAACATTGGTCGAATGATGTTTCTTGTAAAAATGAAGATTTTATTAAAAATCGACATTTGTTGAGTTTGAAGAGATTAAATCTCTTTTATGACTTAAAATTTAAATTTTGTATGTATGATGAACTTCTACAATGAAATATGTTTAAACCATTTGGTAGGATTTTAAGGTTTAAGATACATCTTTTCATCCATATAAACTAGTAGTAATTTATCACTAAGTGTATGAACAAGTTTAAATGAGAATTAGTTGGGTTTAAACATGAAATGATAAAAAGTGGAAATTCTAGTTTTCAAATATGTGAAACAAGGGTGAAAAAATAGGATACAGATAAAGTGTAAGACTACATGTAAGATGAAAGAAACGATATTTTCTTATTAAATTTGCCTTTGAATAAAGAAAGTGAAGAAATGTGTGGTTTGGGAAACTATTGATCAAGGTATTCAATAAGTCTTAATAGGTAAACATGGAATTGTTAGTGTGTATAACTCAGTACTGTTGTAGAATATCAACACTTATGAAGTTTAAAGGAATTAAAGAGGTAAAGGTTTTTTCAATTAAGAAGGATATTACTCCAAGGTTAAAAGGGTGTTAAGGTGTTAAAACACTTAACGAGTTAGGATGAGTAACTTAATAGTGTTTTGCAAGAAATTAACACTTGTCGAAATAGAGCAAAAAGTGACTTCGAAAACAAATGGGTAAAATGGTAATCTAACTTGAAATGAAACATTTTTATGAAATAAAAATGTTGGGAAGGTTTTACACAAAGTGGTCCTAAATGAACATGATTTTCGAAATAAAATCAGTTTAAAGTGTAAAGGACATGAAATGGTAAAATTTTAAAGTGTAACACAAGTTGGGGTGTAACCCCGGGTTTTTGATTTAATTGGTTAAAAACGAAAAGTAGAGTAATTTGGACAATTATAAAATGTTAAAAAACATTAAAAAGGAACTCGAATGACACCAGGGCAAGCAATATGGGCTCGAATCCTTAGGGTGAAAATCCCAAAATCACTGGCCAAATTATATGGTGCGCATATCCGGCGGTAAGGAGCCCATTAAAGTATGCGGTATTGGAAGATTTTAAGAAAAGACCAAGGAAAAAAAACATGTCAAGAAATGGGTTGTGTTGCAAAACGCGTTAATACACCATAACTTGAATAAATTAATAATTGTTCCCGTAAAGGTTAAAATGGACAAGTAAATGTGAAATTGATTAATGTCCATAAAAAAGGAAAAGGGTAAAGTAAGTTGGTAAATAGGTGATTAAGTAACCTAAGCGGTTAAACCCATAATTAACACATGAATGTGCTGTAAAAGGTCCTCAAAATTGAATGAGTAGAAAGGAAGTCTTATATAAGATTAAGGTAAATAAACATGGGTAATGAGGTTTTCAGAAGTAAAATCCTTTGATGCATTAAGTATGGGCATATATATATATATATATACTATGTAGTTGCATGTGCATGTAGGCATAATGTCTTGAGTCTCCTTTATGACATTTGATTCTATACTGCATTTATATATTTACCATTGAGCATCGGCTCACACCCTCTCTCTGTTGCGGTACGTTAGGAGAGGTTTTTTATTTTGGGAGTGTTATATAGGTAAGTACTTTCTTTATTTTATGTTAGTAGCTCTGTATGCTTGGACTTCGGGGTGCTCCCCATGGGTCCCTCACATAGTTTATTTTGAAATGGGAATCGCATGCTTAACAAGTGAAATGTTAATAAAATAAAACAAAATAAGAAAGTTTATATTGGTTGTTTTATTGCATTTCACACCTAAGACTCGGGTCGGATCGAGTTGATTAAGGATAACCAATAATTCCGGGTCGGGGCGTTATAATTATGGAGTCATTAAATGTCATTATTAGAGATGATAAGGCTCTAGAGTATAATTATTCTATCCCCCAGTGTGAGGATGGTGCATCCCTTGGTGACGATCTCATCCTTCCTGATACTACGCTGGTGAACCCCACTCTTGATTTAAAGGAACCACCCTCTTAGGTTCAAAAGAGTCATAACCCCTCCGATATACATGGTGATCCTACAGTAGGTGCCAAGATTCGTTCTCAAATCGAGAATGTGGTTACCTATATTTGCCACACCTCCTTAGTCGAGCCCAATAATGTGAAAGAACACTCAAAGTGAGCATTGGATATTCTCTACATAAGATGAGTTTCTAAAGTTTCGTAAATATGATGTCTGGGACTTAGTCCCCAGACCTCGCGAGATAATTGTTATAGGCACCAAGTGGATTTAAAAGAATAATGTGGATGTTAATGGTACCATAGTTTGCAATAGAGCTAAGTTGGTCGCTCAAGGATACACACAGATTGAGGGTGTAGACTTTGACGAGAAACTCGCTCTTATTATTAGGCTTTAGTCCGTCCACTTAATACTCTCCATAGAATGTCATATACGCTTTAAGTTATATCTGATGGATGCCAAAAGTGTCTTTATGATTGTAATTATACAAGATGAGGTTTACCTGGAACAACGAAAGGGGTTTGAAGACCCTAAGAACCCCAAACACGTCTTTTAAGCAAGCACCCCGTTCTTAGTACGAGAGGCTCACTTCCTATATCATAGCTCATGGCTTGAAGAGAGGGTGAGTGGATAAGACATTATTTAATAGGAGAGAGAGTGGTTCTATCGTAGTTTCCCAAGTCTATGTGGACGACATAGTATTTGGATCCACACGTTCCCAACATGCTCATACTTTTGAGGAGGAGACGAAGAGAGAGTTTGAAATGATCATGGTTGGTGACCTTATATTCTATATGTGTCTTCAGGTTCATCAAATTGAGGATGGGATATTCATATCTAAATCCAAATATGCAAGGGACCTTGTAAATAAATTCAGTTTAGACCCTGCTTAGAACTCAAGCACCATTATAGGTACATCAACTAGGCTTAGCCAAGGCACTTTAAGCAAAGATGTGGAGAAAAACCCTTTATTAGTGTATGATAGGTAGTCTTCCCTACTTGACCACTAGTTGTCTAGATATTTCCTTTAGCGTTAGAGACTGTGTGCGATACCAGGTGTCCCATCTCACTTAATAAAACAACAATGAATCATCGAATACATTAGTGGAACTCTTTCCGATGGTATTTGTCATTCCTTTAATACCGATGAACATTTTCTGCCTATCGAATGCTGATTGGGCCAGGGATGTTGATGCTTATAGGATCACCTTGTGTTAATTTAGGATTGCCCTTGTCTCATGATTGGGAAAGAAACAAAACTCCATATCTTTGTCAACGACGAAGGCTGAGTACATTACCAACGAGAGTTGTTGCAAACAATTCTTATGGATGAAGGAAATGTTGAAATACTATGGGATTTCATAAGGCATAATGACTATTTCTTGTGATAATACAAGTGCGATCCATATATCCTGTAATTCGGTCCAACATTTGCACACAAGGCACATTAGGATAGGTGAGCATTGTATTCGTGATCTCACGGAGGATAAGGCCGTATCCTTGAGCTTATGAGCACCGAACGTCAATAAGATAATATTTTTCCGAAACCTTCAGATGCACTTCGATTTGAGGATGTTAGGAAATCTTTGGGCATTTGGACTGTTGATTGAGTTTGGATACTTTATTTAGTAAGGGTTGTTTATCATTGTATTTATCTGCTTTTCTTTTTTATACATTTAGAAAATTTTAAAATGAGTCTTGTGAGTACAAAAAATATAACAATACAGAAATCCACGAAAACAATCGCAAAGGCAGAAAGTAAAGATCAAAACACAACAATATACGTGGTTCGATAACTTGCCTCTGTCCATGAGAGGTTACTATTCTTATTAAGTTGCTCTCAAAGTCTTAAATTACAATCCTTTTGCACCTAGTCAGGGGGTACAATTTATAGATATATCATTACAAAGTTTGAGTTCTTCAAGGAACTAAAAATGACACGTGAATTTTCCAAGAGGTACCTAAATATCTAATTCGAGATTCTAGGTACTTGATTTGACAATATTCATAAGTGTTCTTATACCACTAAAATACTCATGTGGAAATTAAGTCATGATTTGGGTCAAGCGGCGTGTAAATCCATTTGGGATTCTTGGCTACTTTCATGTACCGTATTAAATGGACTCCCATAATTTTCTCTAAAATCTTTGGGCTAGTAATTCTGGGCCAACAGATTTTAAACGGGACCACAGCCTAAAGACTAAGGTGATATTCAAAACTGGCATGGTATGCTTGTGATTTTTATGAGAGCTAAAGGGTACGCTGGTCATGGTGGAAAATTGAAGCGTTAAAATATTCCTAGGGAAGCCTTCCTCATCATTTTAGATTTTTGAAACCAGTTTAAGTGAAAACTCAACCGTCAGTTCATTGATCTTGGTTGTCCTTGCACATACTTCATCTCTAAGCTTCCTCCTTTGCTTTCTGCTTTAAAATAATAGTTGTTCTTCTTCTCCAAAGCTTCACTGATTCTTATAAGTTTACCTTTGCTTCTCAAAGATTTTTATTTAGAGCATATTTTGTAGTTGAAGTTAGGGTTTTTCTTCCTTGTTTAATCATGGCGATCCTGGATAATAAATCAATAGAAGAATTTAGGCGCCAATACCATATTCTTGACTGGGTAGTTATTGAATATGACTCTCTTCTACCGGATGTCCATGATATTTAGGGTGGGCACTGGATTCACACCATTCTGATAACTCAGGAGGGTTTAACATTTCCCCCAGATGAGTTATTTCTAAGGTTCTTTAGATACTTTCATATTGTGCCAACTCAGTGAGCCCCAAATGTTTGGAAGATAATCAATGAAGTCCATATAATAAATACCCTCTATGGAACAAAATTAGTTCTTACTGAGTTATGCTACTGCTATGTGTGGTCACGACACAAAGAAGGTTTGTTGTATCTGAAGACTAGGAAGGCAGATGGGGTATTAATAGTAAATCTTTTGGATTCCCATAAGGATTATTGGGAACGTGGTTTTGTCTATATGAACTGGCAGTGCCCTTCTTCTTTTACAGGCTATTTTTGAATATGTAGAGGCCTAAATAGATCGCTTCTTCTTTTATTTTTGTTCTTTCTTGTTGACTTCTTATTCTTTTGGCCCTGTTCTTTTGGATGATATTCTTCCTTCCTTATTTTTGCAGCTCACCCAAAAAATCAAGAACCTGATATCAGTGAAATTGATACTGACGAGCTTATAAAGGCCTAGAGTACTAAGGAAAGGCTAGCAGATGGCGAGAACCCGAGGTTGACAACCTTTTTATTGGAGTACAAAAATTAGGTTCTAGCTTTATTGCTCACCCAGTTGATAAAGTCCCAATTTTAAAAGATCTTAAGGAAATCCTTTTTTTTCCTATAGTGATTGAGGAGAAGGGAGAAAGCTCTAAAGAAGAGGAAGGGGGAAGAGGAGAACATAGAGGAGAAGAGGAAGAAGAAGAAGAAGAAGAGGAAGAAAAAGAAAAGGGGGAAGAAGAAGAAAAGGAGGAAGATATGGCCCCTATGATGAAGAGGAGGAAATATAAGCTTCTTGATTATTATGACGATCAGGCCTTCCTATCCGATCGACTAAAGTCACTGAAGGCATCTGATACCGGATCCTCAATGTCTAGTAGTTCTAACCATCTGGATAAGGAGAAAGAAATAAAAAAAAGAAGGTGAAGAGGAAGTAGATGGAAGATGAGAGAGAGAGAGAGAGAGAGAGAGAGAGAGAGATAGAGAGATAGAGAGAAAGAGAGAAGAAGAGAAGAAGATATGAGGGAGGCTAACAGAAGGTTAGCTCTAATTACTATTAATGAAGGGTTTAGCATGGGGGATGCCACCCCACCTTGCCCCTAAATTATTGAAGAAACTAGTGCTCAATATTCACGGCAAGCACTCTTCAAGTATGGGGTCATCCCAACTTGCCCTAAATACTGATTTGGGATGGCCCTGGTAAGCCTTTATGCTTTAACTTTTCCATTTTCATCTCTTTCCTCTACCCTTGAGCAAACTATGTGATTATATTTCTCTTCTTGCAGTTATTTTCTGATTTCACAACTCTCTTAGGCGACCATGCTGATAATTCTAGGAAGGAGTAAGAGCTAAAGGAAAATCTTAAGGTTGAGAATAATGCCTTTGCTAGAGCTCTCCAGGCCTAGGAGTAAGAGAAGGCAAAGTTATCCAAGGCCATCGTTGAGATCGATGCATCATAAAAGAGGTTGGCTGCCTAAAAAGATGAGCTCATCGAGGAAAATTAGAGCTTGTCGAGGAAGGTTACTAATCTTGTGGGTGATCATGCTCAGGAGAAGAATGCCAACTACCATGAAGGATTTAACAAAGCTTATGATGATGCCGAAGGGAAGCTCTCTTTTGGCTATAAAGTTTCCATTAAAAAGGGTTGAGACCATGACCTTAAGGCAACTGGAACCGCTGTTAAATCCGATATCTTCAACCTCCAATCCCCTAGCCTTGATCCTTATGAAGAAGAAGAAGGAGAAGATGAAGCTGGTTGGTCTGATTCCATAGAGATTATCCCCATTGAGGAGGAGGTTAAAGATGGCAAAAACTTTGGAGTTGTTGATAAGGGGAAGGCTATGGTGAAATAAGATAAGGTGACAGGGTAAGACTCGTAGACTAGGATTTCTATTTCTTACCTTGTAAAAAATTTCCTTTATGTTTTTACTCTTTACAGAGTGTAAAATTCCCTTGGAGCCTGTTGTATTGGCCTAGTCCACCCCCCTTTTAGTGAATGAAAAAAATGTTCTTGTGTTATATTCACTTATGTCTTTATGTGTACTTGATGTCTATCACTTGTTTTGATGAATTTAGACCATTGATATCGATGAATATATCCCGACTGATTCCCATCTAGGGAGATCTTGGGTTTAAACATCAGTTTGAAAGCTCACAAAGCTTTTTCAAAGATCTGTAAATCTTTGAGGGAAAGAAATCAATAATACAAGGACCAATCTGAATTGGTCGCCAAATTAAAAGATGATATCCAAGAGATAGAGGAATTTGGGGACTCTATTTAAGAGGAAGCTAGTGATTTGAAGGCCACAATCCTAGATGCCAGCGAGGTGAATAAGGTGAGCGAGCTGACCCGAAAGGAAAATGACAATTTGAAGAAAGAGATTTCTCGACTAAAGGAGAACACCCCATCAGGGTCTTCCCTTATACTGCGCGGATCCTCTTCACAGTCTAAGGTGGTAGTTCTAGGTGAGACCCAAGCATTGAAAAGGGAGCTCGCTGAACTCAAAGGAGATTTTAAGAGGGCATACATAATTATTTTCGGGCTTTAGAGAGACATAATAAGGATGAGGAACTTATTTCGAAGGGGTCCTCAACAGATCTAGGCAAATGGCTATTACCAAGATTGGACTGATGCCATAGCAAGGCTGAAGGAAGTAGAGGACCTCGACTTTTTCTTGGGGTGTCTTATTACCCTTAGGAAATTAAATATTCCCAAGGTATCTAACCAATGGTATAAATACCAGTTTGAGTGCCCGACTTACAACCACAATCCTTTTTCAAGGGATAACCACTAGATTCAAATAGATGTTATTCTTGCTCATCTTCTGGAACATTACTTAGAAGATGAAGAAGAAAAATTTGTGCCTCACCCAGATGATGGTCCGAGAGCTCGTGTTGCAAGGTACCTTGCTCGCCATTACGGGCCGTCATTGATATTTTGTGTATATCTTGGTTTTAATGTAAATGTAACTTGTTATCTAAGTTAATGAAAAAGTTTTATTTACCAAGTTCTAATGTTTTGTGTGTGTGTTGACTAAACATGCATATTTTATAGACCGAGAAGTAGTGATTCTATGTTTGGGTCCTTTGTTGCTTGTTGAGTTTTTTTCATTCTGACTCCTTAGCTGACTGAATGGTATTTAAAAGATATCATTATCAGTATGTTTCTTTGATCATTATCCCAGTTCAACATGCATCAGCAGTGTCATTCCATCTACTTTACCTTTTAGGTTGTATCATCACACTCCCTTAGACCTAAGTGAGATGATGGTGAGAATGTACCTGGAAATTGGGCCATCCGCATGAGCCGGTTTTTTACGACCAACAAAGTTATCAACCAACCTAAGTTGGCATTTTTGCCTAAGGATCCTTTGTAGGACTTGTGTAGTCACCAGGGCAAACTATGAGGTCCCTTGTGTTTATAACGAGAATCTGAGGGATATAGTAATTGAAACGAGTCTATCGAGTTGTTATATATGCTATGAACCCTGCTCGGTATGATAAGTTCTCTGATTTGAAAACAAGTTGAATAACTTGTCGTAATCTCAGAGATTTAGGTATGTACGAATGAGATATCGCTTGGAAAATGTGCGTATTAATGGGATGTTAAAAATAAGAGTTAGGCAAGAAATGTAAAATATGGAAATAAAGGGGTTAATTTGACATTTGTTCATTGAATACTGTCCAAGAAACATAAGTTCAAAAATAAATTTTCTTAAACTAAATGTGTTGGTAAAGATAAAGAAGATTAAAAAGTAAAACTTCTTTAGGTTGGATGCATTCCATACTCTTGGTATCGCCCTACCGTTCAGCATTTCCAGGTGATATGCTCGTTGATGGTCATCTCTTATTATCCTGAAGGCTTCTTCCCAATTTGGCACTAGCTTACATTTTACAACATTGCGAGGACTTTTCTTAGGACATAATCTCTTATTAGAAACCTAGGTTTGACTTTATAGCTGTATTTCCTAGCGAGTTACTATTGATAAGAAGCTAATTTGATCACGATCTGCTCTCTTTGCTCGTCTACTAAGTCAAGTTCAGTGTGTAATGCGTCATTGTTAAGGCCTTGGTGGACAAAGAACTTCTCATGGTGGGGAGACCTACTTCTAGTGGGATAACAACCTCCATCCTGTAGGTGAGCATATATGGTGTCTCCCTGGTTGGTCGCCTAGGGGTGGTGCGACACCCTTATCCCTTTCTAACTGTTACCTTAGTCCATCGAGCATGGTTTTGTTAGAAGCATCTTCCTTCCCTTTACTTTGGGCATATGCCACAGAACTGATGTGGTGATTGATACCGTGTTTATCACAAAAGCCTTGGAAGAATCCACTTTCGAATTGCGTTTCATTGTCATTGATGATAGTCCTTGGTACCCCAAAGCTTGTTATGACGTTTCTCCAGATAAACCTAGTCATATTTGAGTCGCGAATGTTCACTAATGGTTCTCCCTCTACCCATTTGGTAAAGTAATCTTTTCCCACCAAGATATACATTTTATTTCCATATGCGGTAGGTAGCGATCCCACTATGTCTAGTCCCCATTGCGTGAGTGACCATGGGCTTATCAGTGATCTCAAGTAATTGGCGGATTGGTGGATTATGAGAGAATGCTTCTAACATTTTTTTCACTTGCGAGCATAAGTGCTTGCGTCCTTTTGCATACGAGGCTACCACTAACCCTCCTTTATTGCCCGAAAATCTAGTGATCTTCCTACTGCATGACTCCTGCAAATTCCCTCATGAAGTTTTCTAAGGACTTGTTAGGTATCTTATGGGTGGGCGCATTGAAAGTAGGGCTTGTAAATAATTTTTTGTAGAGCTTTTCCTTCTTGGGAGAGATAGAAGTGAGCAACCTTAACCCTAACTTGGGGGACTGGCCTCTTATCGTCTGACAATGTGTCACTCCGTAGATAATTTATTATGGGATCCATCCAACTGGGGGCCCTAACTAAGAGGATGACTTGCTCAGCTATGACTGCTTGGTCAATATTTGGCTGTGTGAGGAAATCTATTTAGATAGTTCTCCTTAGCTCAGAGTCGATTACTGAATTATAGCCTGCTAAGGCATCAACGTGACTGTTCTTTCCAATAGGGAAATGTTAAATTTCCACCTTCTCAAAAATTTCCATGAGCTCTCCCACTACAATGAGGTAGGCTCCCATTCGATCATCCTTGGCATTTAAGTCCCCACTGACCTACTTTGAAACCAGTTTGGAATTGCCGAATACGTGGAGGCATTTTGCCCCCAGAAGTTTGGCTTTTTGCAATGCAGTGATCAATGCTTCGTACTCAGTTTAGTTATTGGAGGCCTCAAATACAAATTTGATTCCTTAATCAATCACATTGTCTTCAGGGGTGATAAGGATAATGCCCACTCCTGCCCCCTAGAATTGGTGGGTCCATCAATGTACAAAGTCTAGTCCTTGGACTGTGCTTCCTGTGTTATTGATTGCTCATTGTCTAGTTTATCTCCTGTGAACTCAACAATGAAATATACTAAGATTTGTCCCTTGATTGTTGCACTAGGATGAAAGTGGATATCGAACCTCCCAAGTTTCACCGCCCACTTTGAGATTCATCCAGATAGGTCGTCCTTCCGCAAAACTGCTTTAAGGGAGAAAAATTGATTACGGTTATTCAATGGGCCTCAAATTAATGCTTTAGATTCCTCAAGGAAACTACCAATTTATAGGATAGGTTATCCAGAGGCAAGTAACACTGTTCTGTATCCAAGAGTGTCTTGTTGGCGTAGTAAATTGGATATTGACTTCATTGTTTCTCGCATACCAGGAGAATCTTACTGCATGGTTGGATACTGTTAGGTAAAGTAATTACAAAGTGGGGTGGCTTTCTGAGGTAGGATTTGATCTTTTCGAGAGCTTGCGAACAGTCGTCACTCCACGTGAGTCCCTTATCCTTCTTTAGCAACTGGAAGAATAGTCGATAGTGTTCCAAAGTCTTGGAGATGAAACAGTTAAGTGAGGCAAGCATACCATTGAGCTTCTCGACATCTCTCAATGTCTGAGGAGGTGCACCTTTATGATAGTATCAATTTGACTCGGATTTAACTTCATTCCCCTTTTACTTACTAGATAGCCAAAGAATTTTATTGACTCGATGCCAAATGAACACTTACTTGAGTTAAACTTCATCTGATATTTCCAAAGGATCTCAAATGTATAGGCTAAGTTTGTGTCGTGGTCACTTTTGGTAAATCTGTTAACTAGCATATCATTCATGTATACCTCCATCGTGTCTCCCATCTATTTTTTGAATATTTTAGTGACTAATCTATGATAAGCTTCATCTGACTTCTTCAATTCGAATGACATAGATTTGTAAAAATACAACTCGATGTGTTTTATAAAGGAGGTTTATCCTGGTCTGGTCCGTATAGGCGGATCTGGTGATAGCCCGAATAGGCGTCTAGGAAGATCATCCTCTTATACGTTCCTATAACATCAACCAACTGATCTATTTTGGGAAGTGGGAATTTGTCCTTGGGGAAACCCTTATTAAGGTTTGTGAAGTCGATACAAACCCTCCAACTGTCGTTGCTTTGTCGTACTACTACTGGGTTGGATAATAAGTTGAGAAACTAAATTTCCTGGTGGATCCTGCATCCAGTAGTTTCCCTACTTCATTATCCACTACTTTACCCTTCTTGAGGGATGTTCGACAAGATTTATAAGCGATCGGCTAGAAGGCCAAATTAACATGCAGGCAGTGGAAAGCTACATTTGTATCAATCCTTAGAAAATTATATGGTTACCAAGCAAAAACATATAAATTATTTTTTAGGAACGCAATCAACTCTTTCTTTTCTCTCTCGTTGAGAGTGGTTCTATTCTGAAACTTCCTTTCTATTGATTTATCATTAGCTACATCTTCTTCCACCTCTTCAATGACCCTGTCTGTGGAGTAGACCTTGGTTTCCTCTACCCCTGGTCGGTCGTACCATAGTTAATATTTGGAAGGGAGATCCCTAACTTGGGCTCCCTCCAGAGAATTTTATGTCTCCTTATTCTTTTCTTTCTTTGGGAGGATAGCTTCTATAAATAACTTCTTAGTTGTGGCCTTCTTGCCATGGATTTTGACCATGCCTTGATAAGTAACACACTTTAACTTCTGGTGGTACATGGGGGGTATGACCATCATTGCATGGATCTAACCTCTGCCCAAAATAGCATGATACGGGGACTCAATGTCCACTACTAAAAACTCGATGAGTTCAGATATGTTTTCTACTCTGATTAGCAGAATTATATGCATTAGTAGTAGCGTGATCCTTCCTGTAAAGACAACTAGAGATACTATAGCTACTTTGAGGTTGTCAATGTTCAACTTCAGTATATGGAATAATTCCATATACATCACTTCTGACGAACTTCCCTGATCCACAAGAATCTTATCAACATCCTAATTAGCTATTTTGAGTGTGATCATGATTGCGTCGTGATGCGAGGTTCTTACTCTGATCAAATCTTCCTCGGTAAACACAATATGCTTGGTGTAGTCAACATCCTTTGGTTGCCTATGTTTAATAGCATGTGTTTTATGGGGTCGATCTGAAAAGCCTCCATAAGCGGAATGACCTTATTCAGTTCCATCTGAACGACATTCCCTTGGATCTTCTTGAGGTCTAATGCCACATGGATGACTGCAAAATCATGTCATGTGTACTCATAGAGGATGTTATCCAGTTTTTTTTTGCCATTAGATGAGACCTTGTTAATGTTTTTCTCGATGTACTCATTTAGGTGGCCTGTTTGGGCTAACTCTTCCAGATGTGACTTCAGACCTATATAATTATCGGTTCTATGGACTCCCTCCTTATGGAATACAGATCTCAGTGCATTGTCTTTTTTTGGTCGGGTCTCCACCCATGTTTTTGGGCCATCTAATAAATGGCTCATCTTTGATTTTGGTTGGAATTTTTTAAATGGTTTCCTTTAAGACTGTATTAATAGCTTGGAATGCGTTAGAGGAATCAACCTTATTTCCATTATTAGAGCCCTTATTACCCTCATTATTATTTCCCTGCTTCTGGGTATTATTCTTCTCTATTCCCTTATTCGCCTTTGCTCGATCATAGTCCCCTTCATTAAGATTAATCACGTCTTCTACCTTCACGTACTTCTTAATATGAGTCATAAGATCATCGATAGTGTTGGCTTCATTCTTAGTAAAGGACTGGTGCAGCAAAAAGGTGGTCAAGAGACTGATTATAATGTATGATACGTAAACATGCTCTGAGATTCCTTTATCTTATTAAAAACTTCCTAATACCTTTTGGCGTAGCCTCGAAGGTTCTCCTATGGATTCTTCTTCATCCTGAGAAGTGCATCCATCTGCTTGGGATAGGAGTTGCTAGTTATGAATCATGTCATGAAGGCCTCCACCAGAGCTACTAAATTTTTGATCGGACTATGAGGCATCCTCTAAGACCACTTATGTTCTATATTATGTTTGCTAGAGGGGGAAATCCTCCACATAAGTGCATTTTTGTTCCTCTATAAGGTCATTGCTTATCGATATTACCTGACACAGTCTATAGCTTACAACTGTTTCTCTCTTTAGGACTAGGAGTCCTAGTATGATGTTTTGTAGTGGATCTTTAGATGTCTCTCCATTCTCTGGAGTCGCCGTTGTAGGCGAGCGTTTTCCTATAGGTGGATATGTGAAACCTCCTCTCGTTCGTGAAGCCTGGCTTCATAAACGTCGACCAACCTAGTGATCTGTGTAGAACTAAGTGTCCCCTGGATGTCTTCACAAGGTTACCTATCCTGGCCAAACCTGGGGTTTATATGCTGGCGAATTTCAGACCTAACCCTGGATGAAACTAGGTCTTATTGGACATCATTAACTTGGGGGATTTCGTTATTATGGTGAGACATCCCTGGATTTCTGTTAGTGAATGATTTTGCAAGAATAAAAATCACTTCCCACAAACATCTCCCATTATGAGAACAAAAAATATCACAATACAAAAATCCATGAAAACATTCACAAAGGCGAAAAGTAAAGATCACAACACAGTGATATACATCTTTCGACAACTTCCCTACGTCCATGGAGAGGTTACTATTCTTATTAAGTGTCTCTCAAGGTCTTAAGTTACAATCCTTTTCCCTGGATCAGGTTGCAAAATTTATAGATATGTCCTTACGAAGATTGATTTATTCAAGGAACTCAAAATAACATGTGGATTTTCCAGGAGGTACCTGAATATCTTATCCCAAATTCTTGGTAGTTTATTTGACCATGTTCATGACTCTTTTTATACCACTAAAATACCCATGTGGAAATTAAGTCATGATTTGGGACGGGCATAGTGTAAATCCATCTGGACTGGTCGACTACTTTCATGAACCGTATTAAATGGTCTCCCACAAGTATTTTAATGAAATTTTTTGAAAAATACAAAGATATTTTTTGTTTTTTGCGAAAACATTTCAAAAATTGAGAAATATTTTATTTTGATAAAACTTTTGAAAAAGAGAAAAAAATTATGTATTTTTTATTTTTCACAATAAATGGTTGAACATTTAAGATATTCAGTTCAGCCCTTCATTCTATCCATTCACATGGCTTTTTTATAGTGTTTGGAGACATGACTTTGTTTCAATAGTGTTCTCAATAATGTGTCGATATCATTATGTTGATCATTGATGGGTATTATCTACATGTTAGACTCCTTGTTACCTTTAATGTACACGTGCGCAAGATTTATGAACATTGTGCTACATTGTCTTGTGTTGAAGACGATGTTCTCATCTAAATTGTTCTTATCAACCAACTATATGCAAAAAGAGATAAATTATGCATATAATAACCATTACTCGGATTTCGTTTCCTGAAAAATAATGATATATATTAAGCAGTGAAAAGGGGCGACAAAAGATCAAAATATTCTGTGTCAAAAGTCCCTATTTGCAAAAAAAAAAAGACTAAAAAGATTATAGGCGCATAAAAATATAAGTTCCAGACCACTTAACTTTATATTCATTGATGATTCCCTATAAAAGAACATTAATTTCTTCAAAATATTTGATAGTGAATTCATAATATATGAGAGTTTGAGGGAGTTAAAGTAGAAGATCAATGGGTTTCCACAACAAACATTCTTTAAAAGCATTAAATAGTTTGCGTTATTGGTGTGAGAATCATTTAAGTTCATGACACATTGCATATGTTGAGTTAATTTCATTTGATCTCACAATTTTACACCTAAGGTAAACTTTGAGTTCTTTCTTTAGAAGTGTTTCATAACTTCGTGCACCTATGTTACGATTGTGTATGTTGATTTGCCTATGTAAAATGTTCATACAATTACATTTCGTTTTTATGATTATGATATTTTAGTTTTATTCCATGGTGACTATTTGTTTTGTTCCTATATTTACTTTTTATTCTTTATACTTGAAAATTTTAAAAAAATTTAAAAATAGTAGATTGAGAAATATGCCTTTTGAGATTATAATTACATGTTCCTTATTATTTATCTCAAGTAATGATATCTTTATTCTTTATGTGATGCTTAATATTCATGCCTATTTTTTACTCCTTTGTCTATTACGGACAAAAAGGAGAACAAATTGAGGGGGAGATTTATTTTTATTTAAATCTCATATGCGTCACTTGGTATTTCTTTATTTCTTATATATAGGTTTCTTCCGCTTTGATGATGATTTCAGGGACTGCGCAAGATGAAGACAAAGCTAGCCAAAGGGAGAATAAGTTTTAGTGGAAGACAAAGTTCAAATGTCATTCTATTTATAGGGTTGGTAAGACTTTAGGATTCATTATCTTAGAGGGTTTTAATTGTAATTTGGTTTACGATTGGTATTGGAATAGACAACGGGGGAGATTTGTAAGAGAAAATATTTATAATTGGTCATGGCTGAGGTTTTTGTTAGTTTTGGCGTATCCCGTTACATACAAACACAACAAACTGAACACCGACATCTCCAAGATCGAAGACACACCGAAACACTGTGTAGGTATCAAACTTGTGTGTTCGTAGATTTTTATAAATAATATATTGGGATGTTATTATTTATAGTTCGAGGCTTTTTACAAAATGTATTTAAAAATAAAAAGTTCTTTTTGGTCTTATTCCAATGAGACTGGATTTGGTTCGAATAACATCGGGATCTCGTTAGAACTACCTTTAAATGAACATTAAACTGGACATAGGTGACTTGATAGGGAACTCTCATTGGAAGTATGTGAGATGTACGTTCAAATAAAATTGTGCTTTCATTAAAATGAAACTTGATGTTGTTTGAATGAAACTACTATTTTCATTCGAACTTGGTTTGTTTTTGTTCGAATGACCATGTCACCTCGAAATTTGTTCTTTTGTTATAAAAAATTGTTTTATTCAGAAATTTTAAAGAACTCTGGTGAAAATGAATTGTACATGTAAGGACACAAATTTCCAATTGAGTCCATATATAGTTTTGGCTCAATTCCGGACAAAAACATTTATTCATAGGATAGTATGTAAATGTAATATTCTCAAGCCTATGAAGTGTTTGTTGAAGACGTAGCGGCAAAGAGTATAAAGCTTCATCAAATATGTCGGTTTGCGTGCCTCATTTCTACGTCATCAATCATAGTTCCACGCTCCAAAGGTATGAATGCAATTATATATATAGGAGCTTGGAACAAGTTTATTGGGTGTTAGGTTTTATAAAAACTGTGTTTTGTTTTAACAAAGAAATTATAAAAAACTTTAAAATAAGTTCATAAAGTTTTCTGGGCCAAAATCGAATTTTTCATTCTTTCTGGTCGTTCGTTAGATATGTCGTTCGAACGAGTTTTTTCGTTCGAACCAGATGTCGTTCGAACGAAACTGCCAACGAGTTCTCACTAAGGCATAGTGGTCCGTCGTTAGAAATGTCGTTCGAACGAGATTGTCGTTCTAACGAGATTTCCAACGAGCTTCTAACGAGTCCATATTGGAGCGTCGTTAGAAGTCTCGTTCGAACGAGACTTCGTTCGAACGAAATGTCGTTCGAACGAGCTGTCAGGCGAGAACAGTTTTTGGCAGTTTTTAGCAGTTTTTCACCCACTTCCCCACTTGGTTTTTAACCAACTTTTTCAGACTTTATCTTGTGCGGGAATCACATTTTCCAAACCAACATTTCCATAACTTTTCCAACTTATTTTATCTCTTAGAGAGAGTTTGAGAGCAAAAATGGTTTAGGAAAATGTTCATGTTTTGAGTGAGATTTTTAGAGAAAAATATTTTCATCACTCTAGTATTTACACCCAATTGAGTTTATCCAAGTTCATATATACATATCAAATTGCTTGGAGTTTGGCACCGGTTTATCTCTACCGAATTCAAGAAGAGAAGTTTTGGTTTGCTTCTACATCCATCAAAGAAGAAGACTTTTTGTTGCGATTCTACCCACACGGAGAAAGGCTCCATGTACGGGTGACGGTGACCATAGAAATCCCTATCGGTGGATTCCGAGATCGCGGTGGTGTTCCGAGGTTATCCGCTAGGAAGAGGTGTCTACAAGAAGAAGAGTCGAGGCTTGAGAGGGATCGAGTCAGTCGTTGTAAGTCTACGTGTCTTGTAATTGTAATTCCGTATCTAGTGGATTGTGGCTAGGGCCGTCCGAGGTTGTTTCCCGTCTTGGATTTTTCCTCGTACATTGCGGCGTAGTGTGATTGGTTTATTTTATCTTTGTTTAATAACGTAGAACGCATGTTTAGAATAATTCAAGATAAAATTCGGTTTAAATCATCACACTCATTTAATTTGGTGCTAAATTAAATATTGGTTAAATTTGGTTTATTCAAGTCCTTTGCTAAAATTGGGTTTGCCTAACTTTAATTAATTGTTAATTATGACTTAGGCAAATTCTAGGACTTGGATTAACTTATTTTAATTTGTTTTGAAGAAATTAAAATTTGTCTTTGTTTATTTGTGAACCATCATTCAACGCTTCCGCATCATTTATTGAATTTATATAAAAGGAAATTACTTTACGATTACAAATTGGTATCAGAGCCAAAAACGATAAGTTATTTCGTTAAAGATCTTTAAATAATTTTTGGCCAAAATGGACTTTTCCCCATTTTCAAAATTTCCTATTTTTGATGGTTCCAACTACGCATATTGGAAAATGCGTATAAGATCGGCACTAAAGTCTATCGACGAAAGAGTTTGGATGTCTGTTGTTGACGGGTGGTCCCCACCAACTTGTTTAGTTGAAAATGAACGTGTTCCCAAACCCACCGATAGATGGACTGAAAATGAGTTTAAACTTGCTAATTTCAATTCCCGTGGTTAAAATGCTTTGTTTAGCGCTGTCACACCAGATGAATTTCGACGTATTATGACGTGTGAAACCGCTAATGAAGCTTGGGATATGTTACAATTAACTCATGAAGGAACTAGTGTCGTTAAAGCTTCAAAACTCCAAAACCTCACCACTCAATTTGAAACTATCAAAATGAATGAAAAAGAAAATTTTGATGAATTTTATGCTAGACTTTCTGATATTGTTAATTCATCTTTTAATTTGGGAGAGAAAATACCTGACGACCGTGTAGTAAAGAAAATTTTAAGGTCCCTACCCGATAGATTTATTCCAAAGGGGACCGTTTTAAATTCTTTACCCACTTTAGCCTCTACGAAATTAGAGGAGCTTGTAGGTGATTTACAAACCTATGAACTGGATATGTTTCCCTTAAAAACTGAAAAGAAAATTGAAAAGGGCGTTGCTTTAAAAGCCCGAAAAGAGGTCAAACAAGTAGTAGAGAGCGAGAGTGATAGTGACTCGGAAGACATGGCTTTATTTGCTCGTAAATTTAGAAAATTTCTTAAATTTAACAAAGATAAATTTAAAAATGATTTTAAGAAATTTGATACTTCTAAACATGATAAAAGCGAGAAGTTTTCTAAAGCCGAGAAGATCCCTAAACCTAGCAATGACAATTTAGATAGGGACGAGTCTGACAAGTGTTTTGGTTGTGAAGGTTATGTACATAGGGCTTATGAGTGCCCCACTAAACTAAGGAAAGAGGGTAAGAGACCCATTTCATATAATGCGACCCTTAGTGATAGTGATAAGGAAGAGAAGCCCGATTCCCCCACTAAGAAAAATTTTGTGGCTTTTATGGCTAGTCATGTGAGTGATAGTGAGAACTCATCGATTGATGAAATAATAGCACATGCCACTTCCAAGGTCATTGTACATGATTCTCTTGTTTGTGATGATAGTGAGAGTGAAGAAGAAAGTGAGAGTGAAAATGAAGAAGAGGTTAATATGAGTGAACTTCAAAATGCTTTTCAAGAACTTTATAAAGAATCTATGAAATTTAAAAGAGCTAATTTGAAGTTAGAAGCTAGTTTAAGAGAGAGTGTCAAGGTCGTTGATGACAATGATTTAATAGAAGACCTTAGGACACATGTGAAGACTCTTCAAGAGAAGCTTGAATATGTAGAAGGCGAGAGAGATAGCCTTAAAGGTTTAATGGAATCCTTGAAAAAGGAGCTTCTTGCTTTTGAAGAGCAAAATGTTTTACTAGAATCTAACATTTTAGAATTGGAAAATAAATTAAAAGATTCTAGTCATGTCAAATTTGATTTGGAGTGTCGTTCGGAAAAACTAGATAAAATGTTAGGAATGGTCCAAATTAAAAATGACACTTGTGGTTTAGGCTTCAATACTTGTAATGAATTTACTCATAATGCCCAAACCAATGTTTTAGGAGAATCTACTAGGAATACATTTAAAGATCACTCCTTAAGTAAATCTTTTCGACATGTGCTCACTTGTACTCATTGTGGTCGATAAGGTCATCTTAGGAAATTTTGTTTTGATCTTAAACGAATTCCTAGAAAATCCCATAGTAAAGTAACCACGGTAGTTAACGTTCCTACACCCCAAGATAGTCATTCTCCATTAATTTGGGTTAGGAAATTCGACTTGGTTTCCTTGCAAAAGAGGGTTTTTGATTCTCATTTACTTTCACATACTTCCTCCCTTGCAAAATCTAAAGGATGAATGTGTTAGTGTTTGCATACTTTAGCGTTTGTACTTCATGATATATTCACATGCTAAATGTATGCTTGTTTAGTCATTTTTTAGTCATTGCATTATTTCATATCACATACTAGATATTATGACTTGTTTATCTTTTTGTATTATATTTTTGCTTGAATTGACTGCATAATATAAAAAGATTTTTGTTTATCATTTGTGTGTATTTTAGTTTGACACACTTTATGTGGCATATATTTGTGTTTGCATCCCATCTTTTACGCTCCCACGTGGCTAGAACTTTTGGTTTAGATTTTCAATCCTTAAAATGTTCTTTACCATGCTTTAAATGGAGTAGTTGGATTTTGTATTGTTTAAATGGATTCTATTTTTATATGCCTCTTTTCACACATGCACGCGCTCTTTTGAAATCTTAATGTCACATGTTATATTTGAGCTTTTTGAGGTGTTCTCCTACCAATCTAGTCATCTACATATCTATGACCTAGGAGGACTAGTGCATGTCAAAATCCGTTGCATGTGAGATTTGTGTGAAAATGAAAACATGATAAATAAAATGTGCACGGGAAGGGCTCCAAAAGGATGAATCAAATCATTTGCGATAGTAAGCCACCGTTTATTGGATCTAAAAGAAATACGTGATCCAAAGGCCTAAAAACAGAATATATGGCATTAAAAAGAAAACAATTTCCAAGGCCTATGTTTGTTTGATATATTCATTCAAAAGCAAAAGAATATATATATACTTATTGAGGGAGAATTGGATGGTACATCAACGGTTTGCACAATGTCCGTTTATCCTAGTTGTCTTTAATGTCATGACTCTATTTGATTTGTAGAATCATCATCATGCTAGGCTTGTATGCATTGTGTATGTTTGTTCATTGAGTTCAATCTTTATCTTGTCACATGAGGGTATATTTAAATCTGATAAAGTTTGCAATGAAATGAGAACTCCGTGAATGTTTATTAAGGGTTTGGGTCTAAATTTAATTGTTGCTAGTTCACACCCCTACACTTCCGTTTCCATATAACTCATTTTTTCTATACGAGTGTGCAAACTTATTGTATTTTGCGTCATGTGTGAGTTTATATCTATCTATATATGCAAGTACTTATTGGTGTATTTATAGTATATATATATATATATGATATTTGTTTGTCTTTGCCTTGCTTTTATTGCCCATATGCTTTAATGTCTTATCACTTTAAGCTTCATCATGCTTTTATACTTATTAGGTCTTTATCCTTTGCCTATTCCTGAACAAAAAGGGGGAGAATGATGATAGGGGGAGAAATGGTATCTAATCCTATTATTATCGTATCTTAGTTTGGGGGAGATTTATCTTAGGGGGAGACGTCTTTCTAAGTAGGTCATGTGTTTGATAAAGGGGAGAATTAATTTAGGGGGAGTAATTAATTAATTGCATTTAATACTTTGATATTCCCTATGCATTTGATGAGTTTGCTTAAGTGTGCAGGATTTCTTCTAAAGCGGCATTGTTTAAACGGCAAAGCGTTTGATCCTTGGGTTGAGTCAAGTTTGGGTGGGTTATGTTTTGAGTCTAGTGAGCTTGACGACCCTTTAGGATTCTTGTTTGGTTTTTGTCCCGGAATAGCCGAAGGGGGAGATTTGTAAGGACACAAATTTCCAATTGAGTCCATATATAGTTTTGGCTCAATTCCGGACAAAAACATTTATTCATAGGATAGTATGTAAATGTAATATTCTCAAGCCTATGAAGTGTTTGTTGAAGATGTAGCGGCAAAGAGTATAAAGCTTCATCAAATATGCCGGTTTGCGTGCCTCGTTTCTACGTCATCAATCATAGTTCCATGCTCCAAAGGTATGAATGCAATTATATATATAGGAGCTTAGAACAAGTTTATTGGGTGTTAGGTTTTATAAAAACTGTGTTTTGTTTTAAGAAAGAAATTATATAAAACTTTAAAATAAGTTCATAAAGTTTTCTGGGCCAAAATCGAATTTTTCATTCTTTCTGGTCGTTCGTTTGATATGTCGTTCGAACGAGTTTTTTCGTTCGAACCAGATGTCGTTCGAACGAACCTGCCAACGAGTTCTCACTAAGGCATACTGGTCCGTTGTTAGAAATGTCGTTCGAACGAGATTGTCGTTCTAACGAGATTTCCAACGAGCTTCTAACGAGTCCGTACTGGAGCGTCGTTAGAAGTCTCGTTCGAACGAGACTTCGTTCGAACGAAATGTCGTTCGAACGAGCTGTCAGGCGGGAACAATTTTTGGCAGTTTTTAGCAGTTTTTCACCCACTTCCCCACTTGGTTTTTAACCAACTTTTTCAGACTTTATCTTGTGCGGGAATCACATTTTCCAAACCAACATTTCCATAACTTTTCCAACTTAATTTATCTCTTAGAGAGAGTTTGAGAGCAAAAATGGTTTAGGAAAATGTTCATGTTTTGAGTGAGATTTTTAGAGAAAAATATTTTCATCACTCTAGTATTTACACCCAATTGAGTATATCCAAGTTCATATATACATATCAAATTTCTTGGAGTTTGGCACCGGTTTATCTCTACCGAATTCAAGAAGAGAAGTTTTGGCTTGCTTCTACATCCATCAAAGAAGAAGACTTTTTGTTGCGATTCTACCCACACGGAGAAAGGCTCCATGTACGGGTGACGGTGACCATAGAAAGCCCTATCGTTGGATTCCGAGATCACGGTGGTGTTCCGAAGTTATCCGCTAGGAAGAGGTGTCTACAAGAAGAAGCGTCGAGGCTTGAGAGGGATCGAGTCAGTCGTTGTAAGTCTACCTGTCTTGTAATTGTAATTCCGTATCTAGTGGATTTGTGGCTAGGGTCGTCCGAGGTTGTTTCCCGTCTTGGGTTTTTCCTCGTACATCGCGGCGTAGTGTGATTGGTTTATTTTATCTTGCTTTAATAACGTAGAACGCATTTTTAGAATAATTCAAGATAAAATTCGATTTAAATCATCACACTCATTTAATTTGGTGCTAAATTAAATATTGGTTAAATTTGGTTTATTCAAGTCCTTTGCTAAAATTGGTTTCGCCTAACTTTGGTTAATTGTTAATTATGACTTAGGCAAATTCTAGGACTTGGATTAACTTATTTTAATTTGTTTTGAAGAAATTAAAATTTGGCTTTGTTTATTTGTCAACCATGATTCAACGCTTCCGCATCATTTATTGAATTTATATAAAAGGAAATTACTTTACGATTACAGTACATATCTGTTCTAAAGTTTTTCCTTTTTAGGTTTTACAAAACAACTTTTACTTTCACGAATCTTTCATCCCAATGTGTGATTTGAGAGATTTATAAACCCAAGTTTCAAAATATAGTTGCATAAACCCTTTTAGAGTTTTACTCTACTAGTGACTTGTTCAATCGAGGTTTCACTGCAGAAGAACATGAAGGTTGATCGGTGAATACCGAGGGAAGACCTCTTCCTGTGAATGGCTCTAGACTGGTTCGTATTCTGTAGAAGAAATTGAAGATTCTGAGCATTATACTTATTTGGTTTATGTAGTCTGGAATTTGACTGTGTATGTCAGTTACTCTATAGTTACGAATAAAGGTTTTGCCATTTTTAAGGATTTTTCCTTATTTGCTGTGCATGCATATTTTTATTGCGTAATATTGATTATAATTAATTTAGACTATTTCATCACATAAAAACTTAATTGCTAATCAAGATAAAAAATGTTTAAAATTGGAATTTGTGTGTAAGGAAGCTAGTATACGAATCAATCCATAGAATACTGCATTCTCATGTCCAAGGAGAATGAATGTATAATCGAAATTGGAATAAGTGATATCTGTAAATATACCTTTAGAATTTTAGATGTATTTTAGTTTTATCCCACCCCATAATCTTAAATTTTACATGGATCTAAATTCCCAGCCAAAAGTGTAACCCATAATTAAGTTTTATCCCTCGTAATGATTACAATTAAAGGATTCATAACAGTCATTACACTAAATAATTCCAAATGTATAAAATAAACAATCTAGTCAATAAGTCTATAAGCATGAACTATAAAATGTACTATAGGAGTAGGCTCTCACTTATGTTGGTTAAATTAACAAAGGCTTTCCCTATTTCCCTCGGGGATCACACGCGGGTACTAATAATATTCTTAAGTCATCCCAAACCTAAGGCATTAAAAAGTGTGAGGGATGAATCATCACGTCTACCCATCACTCATATAGTCTACCATACAAAAGGCTATACGATGAAACATCCTCGTCAATCCAACTCAAATATGAATACTTAGATATGTGACCCAAAGGTTATATGACCAAGGCCTACTCATATACTTACTGAAGAATCATCACAGTCTGCATCTTACAAACACCTATAAAGGAACCCCCTTGTTAGAACATCCACAAGTACATGCAAGGTATGAATTTTACATATGTAACATAATAAAAAATATTCTCATAACACATAAAAATCTAAACAAAATTTAAGAATTATTCAATGTAGCATTTTTATAAAGTTTGGTAAAGAATGAATTTATCGCATATTATAAACCTATGAACCACCCTAAAAAATGCTTTACAAAAGTTAATTAAATTCAAAGGCAGACCTAAATTCGCTCCCAAACCTAAAGATTCAATCCAATAACCCAGAGCCAAAAATGACAAATAATTATCATCACACGTCTGTCGTTAATCTACTGGTCAACTGGCCGCTACAAATACGCTAAAAACCCCACTTTGAACTTCATCTTCCCCAACTAAAGAAAACTCAAACCAAGACTCCATTAATGGACCTGAAACCTCCACATAATAGTCATATAACATCTAAAAATGTAACTACGAATAGAACAAGATTTAAACATGTATATGGCATAAAATTCGAATTTCAATCAAATATTTAATAATAGAACCCAATTCTCTATCCAGAACCCTAGAAATTCAATCTCAATCAACTTGATTGCAATATTTAAATATTTATGCATATATTTAAGGGATTTATGAATAATTAATACTAAAAGTCAAATCCTATACATAATCTAAGAATTCCGACTCAGATTCAAATAGAAATCAACCAAACTAATGCAAATTGACAATAATTTACACTATGAATTAGGTCCAAATAACAATTAGGGTGTTTAGAGTTACATACATAGGCATAATATAAAGAAAAGTCAATCATACAAATATTCTTATTAAGCTTGCCTTAAAATTTGATTAAGAAAAAAGTCCAAAATCTTCTAAAATCCCTCCTCTTCTTTGAGTCTTCCCATCTCCAAGTTGTAAGATTTACAAATTATGTTTATGTGTTAAATGAACCTCCCAATGACTCATTAAAATATCTTAAAAGCTAATTTGGGATGAGGACTAAAATACGACCTTATGTAACTTGCAAAAATTAACCCTTAATTAATATAAAAATCCCCCAAATTATTATACTAACTCAACAGGCCCAAAATACGTATTTTAAGTAAAAAACTATTATTTTAAATATTACCAATTCTCATAAATCATTGATCTTATAAATTAGTATTAATAAATGCAACACGTATAAAATATTGTCCAATTTAAGTTAAAAGTCACTTAAATTATTATTAAATGTTTTTGTTGTAACATGACATTATAGTTGACTACTTAATATTCACTAGGACTCGTCATTGAGGGGATAATTCAAATAAGGAAACCCTCAATATCATTCCCCAAAATAATCCATAATCAATCGTAACACGCCGTCAAGTTCAAAATATTTATTAATACTTTACCTTTTTCAAATTTCATTTAATTATATTATCCCTATATGTATATTTACACATGTTGAAAAAGATGGAGTGGTCCAGTTGATGATATGAGAAATCGTCCACTAGTCGTTCTCCTGCTAGAAAATCAAGTGTAAAATATGTAATGAGCAAATAAGGCAAGTAAAGAGAGGTATAAGACAAGATATAGAGTGATTAAGCCGTTTAAATGGAGCCTACGTCCACTTCGGTGCTCTACTCTCATTATGCATATGTTATGGTACAAGTTTACAATGCCATTAGAGGCGTACAATATAATGAAGGGAAGAGAATACATGATAATGTCTAAGCAGGAACCCTAGGTGCGACCTGATGGGTGATCGACGCGGCTGCGGAAGGGGTTTAGCCCCCAAGTCCGGTGCTCTAAAGAGAGAGTAGAGTTGGGCAGGTCTTCGCCTATGAATTCTCCACCCCTATCTTGAGGTTAGTACCTCTATTTATAGGAGGTTTAAAGATGTGTATCGTGCTCGAGTCACGTGACATATGGATGAGTCTAACAAGTAGGGAATCCTTCTAGAAGATGGACAACTATGAAGTGGCCATGCATGTGTAAAGGTCGCGTCTTGTAAAATAAAAGGGATGTGGCCTTGTCATAAGCTGTGCAGCCTGGCATAAGGCGGGATGCGGCCTATAACTTCTGTAATGTATATAAAGGAGGGTTTCACGACCGAGGTATTATATCTATCATATTAATAAGCCCCCAAGTCGTAGTGCTAAGAGATAGCGATTGGGGCTGTGACTAAGTAGTTAAGTCCTCCTAAGGTGTCGCGGTACTTTCAAGGTGACTCTTCATCTTCTCGCGGCCTCTTATATAAATTATTTCATCCATGGACTTCATTACATTTTCCAAATCTTTGAGTGCATATCAATAGTCAAATTTTGTTCATCCCTTCTCTTGATCTTTCCTGTGAGTTTTTATGGCTATGCGCGGTGGTTCTGGGGAGGTTCAAGGTTGAGCATCATTGGTTTCTCCATTTCCAGGCAATTTTTTCGATTTCCATCCTCTTTAATAGTTTTAATAGCTGAACAACTGAATTTTTGCATTTCTGAATTTCCTAATCTTGAATTAAACTTGATTTACTCATCACGAACTGTACTTATTCGAATGTATTTTCTTGAATCTGTAATCACGTTTGCTGTCCTGATTTGAATATACTTGTTTCTCTTAGAACCCATATGATAATATGTCGTTATTTGGATTTTAACTAGGTAACCATCATGTTGGTTAGGGTTAAACCTTAGGGTTTCTGAACTCCCATTATGTTTTTGATGTTCTTAATATTCTTGAAGTTCTTGAGGGGGACTCTTCATATTATAGGGTTTTGATATTTTATTTTACAAATGTTAAGTAATCATCTGTTTGAGTGAGCAGCCGCGGCATGATAAAAATTCCCTTTAGTAATATAGGGCTTCCCTAAATCCATGCAACATTCCAACATTGGTTTGAGCCCTAGTCGTAACCTATGGCAAGTGATGGCTACGGCATGTAGTCTCTTTTGATAGGATAATCCCTTAGATTATTATATTTAGACTCTGTGGCATTTCAGCCCATATTTTGATGACTGTAGTATCTAAGGAAATAACACCTACAAAATCAATATGCCACGGTGATAATTGTCTTTTAGGGCTCTAGAATACAACACTTGATATATTTAGCCAATCTTAGTGATCATTGATATTCCCTTCAATCTTTATATAACTAGTCCTGCTGTGGTTTCTCAGAGGATTTTTAGAACCATATTGGTTGCGACGCCTAACTGTGGACTCTGCTTTTCAGGTACTACCGCATCCATATGAACTTTGACACAGACAAATTTTTGAGTGGCCTTTGGGCGAAGCATTTTGGCACCTCTCATCCTGAACTTCCTTACGTGCCTCCTTTGAAGTCAATAGGGCTTTACCAACTAAAGGATTGCCCGAACTGCATAGTCCTAGATTCGAACTCCCCGAATTCTTCCTATAGTAAGGCTTTTGAGACCTCGCTAATAGAAGAGGGATCCAACTCTAGTAACCAACCAATGGACGTACAAGATGACACCACAACAGGGGTTGAACCTAGTGTTAGGAATGAACAAGTGGCCCATCTGGGAGAGACCTCCTGCTGCACTTGATATCCGCAACATTATGACCCAAGAATGGGTTGATCAAGTAGCTGAGGCCTTCGAGTTTCCTAAGGACTTGATGTGCTCAGCTCCTTCCACGGAACAAAGATCGTGCACGACACTTATTGAAGATTAGATCTGCTTCCCACTACATGCTTTCATTTACGGGCTGCGACTGCCAGTCCCTATTCCCATCAGAAGAATTTTCCATGTGATAAGGTTATCCCCAGTCCAATTAGATCCCAATGGCAGGAGGGCCATTCTAGCAGCCATCGTACTGTAAGAGAATCAATTCAAAAAGGATATTACTCCCACAGAGTTTTTCCACTTCTATCGCACGAAAGGAAAAGTCCGTGAAATTAGCTGGGTATTTCTACTTCTTCGTCCGCGATCGGGATGATACCCTTTACTGTAGGAGGTCTACCAGTGTAAATAACTGAAAGGCAAAATATTTCTACATCTCTAGAGAAGGGTGGGAGATTCACCATCAGGAAAATGAGAGGGAGAGATCTTATAGGATGCCGCGGCAATGGTATTTTAATTATAGCCTTGTCCCCCCTTTATAATTGCTTATTATTCTCAACTTTGCTTGTGTACTAAGATTTAAAATGTTTTTTACAGTTCTTGACAACTTGTAATTGCGCAAGCGGTATGAAAAAAGGGTTGCCAAGGCCGCGGCCGTTCATGCTGAGGAGAAGAAATTCAACATACTTGTGACTTCTGCTACTGTATTTGACGGAGGATACTTCCCAAGAAAATCTATACCAAAAGTGAAGTCCGCGGGCGGTAATAATTCTATCAACACTCTTATTCTGTGGAAATTAGTTTCTAAACTTCAGATATTTACTGTGTCATCTCTTCTTTCATGTGAGGAGGTTCATAGGGAGCTTTTGGCTGCCCAACTGGAAGAGATGGATGAGGACACAACTGATCTTAATGACACTGCTAGCACAGGAAAATGAAGAGGTCCAAGGCCAAGGTTACTGCCACGATCCCTTCAAGTGACCAAAATTCAACTGCAGAATACACTATCCATGCCATGACCTAACTCCAAGTTGAGGAGGATCTTCACGGGAGGCCAGAATGTACCTTTAATGACGACATTGGGGCTATTTAGCCGCGACGGGGCTGATGTAAAAGTCTGATGCCTTATCCATTCAACTTCTCCCCCAACGCCATTAATTATTACAATTAATGCCAACCTGGCGCCTCCTCAGTGTCGTGCTAGTGTTTGTCTTGATGGTCATCCACACCCATAACTTAGACAGCCAAATAATGAATCCTCATGGGACACGACCGTGAGGGTTGTTCGCAGGATGAAGAGGGTTCCTAACGTCGCAGACCTTGATAGACTGTTGGATGAAGATCATGATGACCTGGAGGATTATGGTCTCTATAGTGTTTTGAGGGTCAGTGCAAGTACTTTCACAGTTTTATTTTTGCATTCCGTACCTGCTACTACCTTTCTTTTTTTCAGGTCGCGGACGTCATAATTTCCCAAAAGAGGAAGTAAGAGTCCTTGTACAAGTTAAATGAGTCTGCAGAGAGGGTACACTCCACTGACCTGGAGAATGCAAGGAATTATTCCTTCGAAGCTGGAAAAAAGTCTACTGCCGCATATCTTCAGGTAGATCAGATAAACCTTGAAGCTACAATCAAAGCCAAGGAAGAAGCAAAGGAAAATTTTAACCAGACTGAAGAATCTTTAATGTTCTCTCAGTCCCAGGCTGCAAAAGCTCCACAAGTTATAGAGTCTTCCAATAACAAGCTCAAACTCCTTTAAAAGAGGTACGAGGAGTTGGACCCTAAGGCTGCCCGTGATGCTGAAGCCCATGTTGCGAAAATCAAGAAAATAGTGGGGGATCATGGCGAAGACCTTAAAATGGCCATCGAAAACACTATGGAGTCATTCAAGGGATCCAGAGATTTTTATCTTATAAACAATAGGGCCTACCTCCGTGGCTACCAAGAGCTTAGGCACAGGGTCATCAAAAACTTTCCTCAGACTAAAGAGACGATTCTTACCTGGGGTCTTGGTGATGTTGAGAAATAGGAATGCTTGGCCGAGATCAAGGCCGTGGAAGAGGAAACAGCCAGGCTAAGGGCATATGCTGAGGTAGCGACAGTTGATGAAGATACAATGACGGCTGTAGAGGGAGAAGAAGGATATGAAGTTGACGATGCTGAATCTTAGGGCTGCATCCCTCTTAAGTTTTTTGTAACTCTTTAGGCGGTTGTGGCTCTTTGTCTGTAATGTTAACACTATTATTATCAAGGCTACGACAACTTTTAATGTTCACTACTTTTGCCTCCTTTCTCTAGTAGCTTTTTATTCTTCTGCTTTGCTTCAATACTTTAATGAATGCTTTCTCCGCATGTTTTTTATTGTTTTTTTTATTATTTTCCAACTCTTTGCTTCAAACTTTACTATCAAGGTCGCGACCACCTTAAAAACCCAATGGTTTATGTATATCATTTGCATGATTTATTCTTCCTATGCCTTGATGCTTGAACTGATACTTATGTTCGGGTTACTATAGTGTAGGTTTACACATAGCCTGTCGCCTGTTCTCTTGCATACATTCATGAATGTCTGAAAGTGGCTACAATCTCTTCATGAATGAAGTTGGGTGCGGAACCTTTGGGTGTTAGCATCCCATCCATTGTAGCTTTATGATTGTAGCTTAATCCTAATGTTGCTTGCTTTTTCGAATAGGGCTGCGGTACAATCCTTCCTGCCCTTATCTATTACTATCTTCCGAATGAATTTTCTTAATGGTCGTAGTAACACTAACAAGGCTACATCACCTTTCTATCCTTTTAAGAAATTGAGGCCATCCTTTTATAGCTTTGACATTCTTCATAATCACAGAAACACAACCTCCTTTAGTCGTTTTGATTGCCTATCATCTCTTTCCTTCAGTCGCTTTGATTGGGTTATTATCAGGCCCCCTTGGGCTAGGTATTATAAATCTTACCCAAGATTATGTGGATATATATAAAGCCTTCCCAGGCTATAATAGGATTATTCGCAAATAATCAATTGGCTCCTTCAAATATAGGATTATTCGTAGATAATTAAGTCTCTGGCCCCTGTGGGTTATTGTCAGGCCTTCCTGGGCTAGGTCTTCTGAAGATTCCCCAAGCTAATATGAGATCACCAAGTTAATGATGTTTGCCGAGGGAGTCACCTCCCCGGGCTAATGATGCATCCCAAAAGCTAGGAATGGGCATTGTAAGCCCTTGCAGCTAATGGTGCATCCCAATAGACTCTTTCAATGATGTAACCATCGTACGTCGAGATATAGTCTCCACGTGTGGCGTTATAATCCAATATTTCCCGCCACTCTCAATAGTTGCCTTCGCCATTTTAAAGTATCATTCTCAAATTTTCGCGTATAATCAGGCATCACGGCAGGCGTAGTGGGCCCCTTTAACTATTACCATTCACGATATACAGTATTGTCTCGAATTGAGATATGGTTAAGATAAAATGATCATTTATAAGATAGAATTTCATGGAAATGAAAATCCAAACATGACAATACAATAGTGAACTTGATTTCATATATCTATTTATATATTCATGGCTTTATGGTGACAATACAAAGTTTAATTTTAAAATAGCATATGGTCTGTTTCACTGTAAAATAGAAACAGATAAAATACAAGGCGTAAGCATGAAAAATGGGCATGTGGTATGTGAGATTAGGCTGCATCTCCTAAACATCTCTGAGGAACCTCTGCAGCATCCCTTGCCCGATCATCCTTTTAATTTCATCCTTCGGTGCATAGCATTGCCCAGTGTCATGGCCATGGTCCAGATGGAACTTGCACCACTTGGTTTTGTTCCTCTTGTGGGGTGGAGCTTTAAGCTTCTCTGGCAACCTCAATAGCTTATCCCCTTTGATGGACTGGAGGATGCCTTCAATCGAGAAGGCCAATGGACTGTAGGCCTTAGAGATCCCTTTTGTCTTCTCTTATTTCCTTTTTTAGCTGCTGCTAATTGCTTTTGCACAAGGATCTTTTGGTACTACCGCGACAACTACGGCTGATGAAGAAATGTTCTTGGGTGCCACCCTCACTTTTGATGCGGCCGTGGCCTCTAGGATGAGGACACTCTGGGTCAAATAGTTATCCTGAGTCTGGAGTGAGGCATGACTCTCGTAGAGATGGTTGAGGTGATTGTAGAGTTGTACAATCTCATCTTTAACTTATATGCTCTGGCTGGACTTTCCTTCCATTTTTTACTTTTGTTAGTCTTTACAAAATATATAATATTATACAAAACTAGTTGAAGTTAGTAATCACAGAAGTACTGTATTAACCAAGTAAGAAATTGGGGTGCAACATTTGAATTGCTAAATGATATTCTGTTGAGGCCGCGGCCAGTAAAGCACACAAATGCATTGCCGCATTCCTTGAGTGATATTCACCGAGGTGGATCTGAAGACTACTTGGGTCCTTTCCCCGATGATTTGAAGGTGTTATAACAAAACCGCAATAGTAAGGGCCGCAGTAAGGAAGGCAGTTGAACTTGTAGGACGCACCCCTATCTTGGTAGTAAAGGGAACAATTCCCAAGGTAGTACCCTTAAATTGAGTTTTTTCTACCTCGAAATGTGAAGAGCATGCCTACTAGGGTCTGTTAATCGAGAGAATACCCTCGTGGTGCACAAAATGACACCGTTTCAATGACAAACCCTAGATCATAGGTCAAGAACAACAAAAAAGGGGGTAAATATGATCCTTCCCTAATCATCCATATTTTCTGGACTAAAGTTCATCATTCTTTTCAGCACTATCTAGATGGAGTGATATCATAGGGGTATGTAAAATTTCTCTAATGTCATAAAATAAAGACCCAAGAGCCTATCTGGATATATAAATTACCCATTTCTGGGTGTAAACCTAAAACAGAGCTTAATAACCAAGATTTACTCATGAGATGATGATCCAAAGGATCCCCATGAATAGAATAAAGTGTTCAAGAACTCAAAATATAGAGAAACAAGATTGAAAGATCTCGTTCCCACAGACGGCGCCTAATTGATGACATGAGAAATCGTCCGCTAGTCATTCTCATGTCAGCAAATCAAGTGTAAAATATGTAATGACTAAATCAGGCAAGTAAAGAGAGGTATAAGACAAGATATAGAATGGTTCGACCCGTAAAATGGATCCTACGTCCACTTTGGTTCTCTAGTCTCATTATGCATACGTTGTGGTACAAGTTTACAATGCCATTAGATGCGTACAATATAATGAAGGGAATAAAATACATTATAATGGCTAAGAAAGAACCCTAGGTGCAGCCTGAGGGGTGATCGACGAGACTGCGGCAGGGGTTCAGCCCCCAAGTTCGGTGCTCTAGAGAGAGAGTAGAGTTGGGTAGGGCTTCGCCTATGAATTCTCCCACCTATCTTGAGGTGAGTTCCTCTATTTATAGGAGGTGTAAAAGTGTGTCTCGTGCTCGAGTCACGTGACATATGGATGAGTCTGACAAGTCGAGAATCCTTCTAAAAGATGGACAACTGTCAAGTGGCCATGCCTGTGTAAAGGCCGTGGCTTGTAAAATAAAGGGGGTGTGGCCTTGTCATAAGGTGTGTGGCCTGTCATAAGGAGGGATGAGACCTGTAACTTCTGTCATGTATATAAAGGAGGGTTCTGCGGATGAGATATTCTATCTGTAATATCACCAATTATATGTAAAAATCGTAGATTAGGTCATACAAATGCCAAATTCAATTTTGTTTAAATTTTATCTTGATAAATTAAGTCAACCTTAACATACAAGATACTAAAAACTAATCAAAGAAAACAAACCACAAACAAGAAGACTGGAGGTGAGAAAAAATCCCTTTCGAGCAAAACCTATATTCAACACTTTTATAACTAGGTACTACAGAATGACATGGACAAAAATATAGAAACTTTGATTGCACTAAGTAATGCAATTACGTCTTCCTTCCTTGTTGTTGGAGGTCAACAATGTAGATCTAGAAACGCTCCACATCAAGATCCACTTGCCTCAATTTCCACCGATTAGCTTCAGGAAATTGTATTTCTATCTTCAACAATAGATAATTAACTCCACAAGGGTATAAACATGATACATGTTCTTTTAGAGTTTTCTAAAGTTCTCAACAAATCATCAAAGGGGTTTGAATTGGAAAATAAAAGTCTTTTTGTAAAACTAGGATTTGAAGACCTTTTGGATATACATAGGAAAGTGATTTTCGCTAAATGTCCTATGTAAAGCTAATTCCAAGACCCCTCTATGCAGAAAACACAAATTTCAAGGAGATAAAAATATCGAGTACTCATTAGAATGAAAACTAAAGTTCATTTGTACTAACTAAAATCTCGTTCGAAACAACATGCTGATTAGGCACATATTCTTCATATTTATCCCCTTAATTTCGGTATTTTTATGATCCCGTGCAGTGTAAATTGCTTCGATTTGTCTCGTATTTATGCTACTAACATTTTTTGGCAAGTATTTCTTGTTTGTGTATTTCTCATGTGCTTTATAGGTATTTCATGCAAGTTAGTGCGAAGGAGAACTCAAAACAGTGAAAGAAACCAAGAAATGGAGACTTGAAGGGCATTTTCATAATTTTCAAGCATTAGTATGGAGGTGGGACCAAATAGAAAATTGAATATATCTAAATTACAACAACATTGGAAAAAATGGCACCCCAATCCGAGCTACGGTGAATAAGTTATGCCCATTTAAAGTTGGAGACGGAAAGTCAAAAGTTGAAATTAATTATGGAAGCTGAAGAGTCAAAACTCTTGAAATTTCTTGTTTAATTAGTTTTTATTAGTTGTAAAACGTGGAGAGGCATGGGAAAAGTCATTTTTTTAGGTGTATAAAAGGCCAAGCCCTACATCCTTCCAGTGGAGTCAATTCTAGAGAGTAGAATAGAATTTTAGAGAGAGAAAGTCATATTTTATAGAGTTTTCTTAGTTTTTCTTTACATAGAAATTTTCATAAACCCTAGTTTGTAAGGTTGATTAAGAAGAAGTTTTCTGGATTCAAGTTCATTAGCTTTTCCTGTTGTTGAATACAAGTATAAAATTTCCATTATCTTATTTTATCTCCATTCTATTTTCAATTCAATTATCACTTGTTTTGTAATTTTTGTTTTTTCAATGTTTCTTAGATCCACAATTACATGCATTGTTATGAATTTGTTTTCATTTAATAAAATCATGCCCATCTAAGTTTTTAAAGTTTGGGATGCATGAACCCATCCCAATGTAAATTACTTATGTAGAAAATAGAATTTAAATTAAAAATTTAAAACAGTCGTGCAAGACAATTTTACAACCATTGAAGATATTTTAATCTCTCTTGCCCTAGGTACTTGGGATGTTTAAGAATACAATGTACGTATAATTATTATGCACCGCTTTATATTTACCTTTGATTTCGTATGGTGCGGGCTTGAACCTCATATACGTAATGCTGAGGATCTATAAAGACTGGATTCTTTCAAATTTATAATTTACAATTCTAGTATTCTACACGGTAAATTACTAGGGTTAGGGGATTGTATTCCAACCTACTTTCTCATTCATCGTAATTAGTTTTCTCATACATGCATAGTTAACTTTTTTATTTTTTCCTCTTCAACCATCATCATCTTTTTAACTTTTATTTTAGAAGTAATAAATCAATTAAATTGTATCAAACATTCACTGCGGATTCAATACCCAGACTCGCCACTATACTCCTTAAGAATGTAGTTACAAGTTTAGTTTTTTTTTGTATTGAGGTTGGAAGCCGATAACAACGACTAGCGTATTACACAGACGCTCGGTTTTACACCTCAATCAAAATGGCGCCGTTGCCGGGGAGTGTTTGTTATATATTATAATTGACTTACTACTTCGTAAAAAAAGTAAATAAATAAATAAAGAAAGAAAAATGTGTGTCACCTTTTTGAATTGCCCACTTTGAAATGTCTGATTTTAACTCTTTTGTTGGCTTTAATTGTTATGCTAATAGTGAGGAGGAGAATGAACTCGCGATTTATGAAAATTGGATCAATATCACTAAAGATGATTCTCATAAATACAAGCCTAGTGCTAAGGCAATCCAAATTTATCAAAATCAATTGCTTGAAGAAGAAAGACTTGAAAAAGAATATCGAGAAAAAAATCGTTATTGGGAGCAAGAGTTAGATGCATTAATTGAACCCAATGAGGATTTTTCTTTCGATAATTTTGAAGATGAAGTCAGTTTTCAACCAAATGAGGAATTCGAGGTGCTAGAACCAAGGAAGACTACTTTGGAAGAACTCTTGCTTGTTATAAAAAAGCAATCTGATGACCTTGCTGCTACCGAGTTGAAAATTACAGCAATTTGCAAAGAGTTGAATAATTATTTGGACAACTTAGAGAAGGTCGAGACTTGCGCTTCACCTAATACTTTGGAGAATGAAATCATTGAGAGTGATCCAAGTTCTTTTGAATATCAACCTCTTATAAATATTTCAAAACCTATTGAGGTTGAAGATCATTTGTCTCCTTGTGTCCCCACTATTATCGAACCATTAAATCCATCACACGAATTAGGTGAATGTATTATGGGCCATACACTTAGACGTGTCACTCCACCAGATCCAACTGAAAATTTGGGGAGAGAAGGTTTTGAGGACAAGCACTCTATTCTTACATTATTTTTCAAGATGGACTCTTTCTGTTTGTGTGATCCGCTTCCCATACTATTTGAAAAATCTTTGGGAAGTGATTCTATTTTTCTAGGATCCCAATGGTACTTGTCCCCCTGTGCACTCAAATCCCTCATTAGCCCCCTAAATTTTTTAATTGGTGATGGTTCATTTTTTAAACTTTGCACATGCCTTCCATTTTTCAAACAGAATTCTTATTTTTCGGGAGGCATGCTTTCTAGTGAGGGCACACCATTAATCCCTCAAAGTCAAATTGTATTTTGGGTGGACCCTCAAAATTTTCAACTTCTACTATATGAGTTATTAAAAGTTCAAATCGTAGGTTGTACATAATTATCTTTTTATTTTTCCTTTTTTTATAGTTTAGAGTAATTAGTTAAAGTTTTTGTTATTCTTTTTTGTTATGCTTGGTTCTAACATGTTTTGTAGATTCAATGGACTCGCACTCATCAGGGATCGCTCCATTTGGGTAATATCGTTCTTTCCCTCTCTTTATGTTGTGTTCTTGATTGGCATTGAGGACAATGCAACATTTAAGTTAGGGGTGTGGGATATTCTTCCCGTTTATTGTTTAAATTCATTGAATCGATCTCATGTTCTTTCCAAGTGTGTTTTTTTTAGAAAAAAATTAAAAAAATTTGAAAAAAAAGCCAAAATATTTTTGTTCAAAATAAATAAAAAGTTAAATTTAAATTTTTCAAAAACAATCACCTTTATTCTATTTAAAGTCTCAAATTGTTAACAATCAAAATGCACTAAGCCAAAATTGACCGAATATGGAAATTGAAAGAAAATTGACGACTTAACGAATAAGTGTGGAGATTGATCAAACCCGGTGAGATTTCGAGCCTTTCAATTTTTTTTTTGAGTTTTTAAATCAATCTGAGTTTATGATTAACTCAAAGTTCTTTTCAGCGTTTTAATAAGTCGTTGATGATCTCAATCCTTTATTTTGATCGGTTATGGGAAATGTGTGAAATGTTTCTCGAAATTCGTGCTAAATATATCTCTAAACTTAATTAATCTCGAGATGCATATGGTAATGTGATGAGCAATTTGGGCAATGAAGTAGGCCCTCGTTTGTTACCCAAAAATATTAGCCATAATAAAGTTGTGAAAAATTATCCCTTTGTAACCCAAATTGAGCCAGATAAAATTTATCTTTTCGTTTGATAACCCGGAAAACCCAAATAACCCGAAATTGTGAAAATTGAGAAAATTCATCAAGTAAGTCAAAATTGTGCAATAAAAAGGGGCAAGAGAAAAACAAAAAAAATGCTCAACAAAAAAAAAATAGAAAAAAAAAGAAAAAAAAAATGAAAATAGAGAAAAACAAAAGAAAAATGAGCAAATGCCCGAAAAAGCACTGATGGACGTCATAAGGAGATTTTCCAATTCCGAACATTCCATCCATTCCCATTTTTACCCTTTACACTTTTTAACCCGAAAAGTCCTAACCGAGTCCGAATGGCGAAATTAATTACTGCATGGAGAGATAAGATATGAAAAGATAATAAAAGAGATTGAAATGGTGTGATTAAGAGATGATGTTTCCCGTTTCCTAATAACTATATTCCAATGATGAGATATTTTCACCATATATTTCATTCTTTTCAATTTTGTATGCATGAATTTGTGTCTATTATATTTACTCTTTATATCATGCATACCGAGAGAAAATAGCCACAATCCGAGTGATTCATTTGTGAGTGCATCCGTAAGAATTTGAATCAAAACGAATTTTCGAAAAGTAACGTAATGCTCAATCGGTGGAAATTTGAGGTTTAGTTTCTGGCTTTGCACACACACACTATGGTTTGAGACATTTGAATATGAATTTATGGTGACTATTTTTCGAAAGTTTAAATTGTACAATTTTTAAGTATTTTGATATTTATTTGAGTCAATAAAGAATTTTGTGGGTATATTCACTGTAAACCCTCATGAGACAAAACTCGTCCTACTAGGATAACCTAGGGGTTTAAAGGCATGTTGCATATGCTAAATGCAATCGCTTGCCTGCGAAAAAGGTATTCTATCCCAATAAAATGATTTTCAAGAGTTGAGCCTTGATAGGATTCATTTACATTGCTCGGGATGCGCAAAGTTCTAAGTTAGGGGGTGTGATTAGGCACATATTCTTCATATTTATCCCCTTAATTTCGGTATTTTTATGATCCCGTGCAGTGTAAATAGATTGGATTTGTCTCGTATTTATGCTACTAATCTTTTTTGGAAAGTATTTCTTGTTTTGTGTATTTTTCATGTGCTTTATAGGTATTTCATGCAAGTTAGTGCGAAGGAGAACTCAAAACAGTGAAATAAACCAAGAAATGGAGACTTGAAGGGCATTTTCGTAATTTTACAGCCTTAGTACGGAGGTGGGGCCAACTAGAAAGTTGAATATCTCTAAATTACAAGAACATTGGAAAAAATGTCACCCCAATCCGAGCTACGGTGAATAAGTTATGCCCATTTAAAGTTGGAGACGAAAAGTCAAAAGTTGAAATTAATTCTGGAAGCTGAAGAGTCAAAACTCTTGAAATTTCTTGTTTAATTAGTTTTTATTAGTTGTAAAACGTGGAGAGGCATGGGAAAAGTCATTTTTTAGGTGTATAAAAGGCAATCCCTACATCCTTCCAAGGGAGTCGAATTCTAGAGAGTAGAATAGAATTTTAGAGAGAGAAAGTCAGATTTTAGAGAGTTTTCTTAGTTTTTCTTTACATAGAAATTTTCATAAACCCTAGTTTGTAAGGTTGATTAAGAAGAAGTTTTCTGGATTCAAGTTCATTTGATTTTCCTGTTGCTGAATACAAGTATAAAATTTCCATTCTCTTATCTTATCTCAATTCTATTTTCAATTCAATTATCACTTGTTTTGTAATTTTTGTTTTTACAATGTTTCTTAAATCCACAATTACATGCATTGTTATGAATTTATTTTCATTTAATAAAATCATGCCTAGCTAAGTTTTTAAAGGTTTGGATGCATGAACCCATCCCAATGTAAATTACTTATGTAGAAAATAGAATTTAAATTAAAAATTTGAAAGAGTCGTGCGAGACAATTTTACAACCATTGTAGACCTTTTAATCTCTCTTGCCCTAGGTACTTGGGATGTTTAAGAATACTATGTCCGTACAATTATTTATCACCGCTTTATATTTACCTTTGATTTCGTATGGTGCGAGCTTGAACCTCATATACATAATGCTTAGGATCTATAAAGACTGGATTCATTCAAATCTATAATTTACAATTCTAGTATTCTACACGGTAAATTACTAGGGTTAGGGGATTGTATTCCAACCTACTTTCTCATTCATCTTAATTAGTTTACTCATGCATGCATAGTTAACTTTTTTATTTTTTCCTCTTCAAGCATCATCATCTTTTTCACTTTTACTTTAGAAGTAATAAATGAATTAAATTCTATCAAACATTCCCTGCGGATTTGATTCCCAGACTCGCCACTATACTCCTTAAGAGTGTAGTTACAAGTTTAGTTTTTTTTTGTATTGAGGTTGGAAGCCGATAACAACGACTAGCGTATTACACGGATGCTCGGTTTTATACCTCGATCACATGCCAATCTTGTTCAAATGAGATTTGAACAATATTGTTTATGCTAACATAAATATTTCATTTGATGTTCACTTGAACGAACTGCCAAACTCGTTTGAATGACTTAAAAATAAAAAATAAAACATTTCTTTCAAAATAGTTTTCAAATCATCCCTAAAGAGTTTTATGAAAATAACCTGTGAATAAAATTTTTATACATAAACAAAACTATGGCCATCCCATCCCAGTCAGCGCGTACGCATTGGGGTCTCTTGCCATTCCTCGGGGCGCTTAGACCTTCATCAATTGGGCTGATGTATAGAGATATAGTCGCTAGCCTATTTTTGCAAAAAATAGGTAAAATAAATGTTACCGCCTCGACAGAACGACATCAAAGACATACTAATGCTTGGGAAACTAATTAGTTTAAGGATTCAGAGGCTAAGTTATGTAATGGAAAATAAATGTTGGACAAAATGGGATCATGAATCCCAAATAAAAGACATGAAAATAATATATGAACAAAAAAAAGAAAAGAGGACTCGAATCTCGAAGTTTACCCGAGATGTTTGCGTAGCCTAAAAAAACATCAAAGTCCACGTACTTCGCACATAACCTGGGGGTGGGGTTTATCCCATAAATCCAGCCGGGGACTTTATTATGTGTGTTTGTAGAAATAGGATGTTTTGGTGTGAGAAAATGTAGTGGAAAATCCCCGTTTGGAATTTTCAAGCAAACCCTCTTTTTCTTGTTTTTGGATATTTATAAAAAAATATAGTATGTCAAATACTACTTATAAAAAGTTGGATATTAATATCTGTGATATAATAAGGATGAAATGCTAAAGTAATAATTAAATAACTAATGCAAAAATAAGAGAATTTAAAGAGAGAGTGAAAGGTTTGGACCTTATTCGAAAGTTTTATAGTTGATCTTAACTGTTGAAGGCCTTCTCTTACAAGTGAATGAAAGTGGTAGGAGTATAGGGAAGGGAATTTGCTAAATTGGGTAAGGAAGGAATGGAACTGGAATGTGGGGGACAAATTTCAATATGGAAACCACGATGACTTCGAGAGAATGTTGTTCAGATCATTAATAGGAATGTTTTTGAGGTTCCTTTCGAAGTTATATCATGCTCCCTTTATATAGGGTCAAGGGGGTGTCGATCGACATTGTCATTCACATGTCTATGCACAAGCAATCCCAGACACACTATGGGTAGGTAGGTAAATGGGTTTTTCATTCGGTAGTTTGATGCAGATTTTCTAGAAAAATGTCCGTAAAATACAATTCCTAGGTTTGATTGTGCACGGGATAAACCGTTCAAAAGGGTATCCATACCCCTTTAAGATTCCATTGGATCGCTCTTGGGTTGGGAATTGACTATGGACAAATGTGGCTCCAAAGCGCCCAATAATATTTTGGACAAGAGGGAAATGGATCATTTGTCCAAGCCTTAAGGCTGATACATGCACAAAACGAACCGTTAGAAAGGTTATGAAGGACTCTTAAATGCTATGAAGATCTTTATTTGGTTCAAATAGTTGACCTTAGTCAAACAGGAACTGAAAGCTCCGGGTGACCTTTCAGAGTAAAATGGGTCATTCGTCTGTACCGTAAGGATGATTCTCGCATATGGTGGACTGTTGGAAAGGGTATTCCGAGCCCTTCGAAGATTCATTCACTCTCGTTCGAGATGGGGAGTTTACGGGAGTTAAATAGAGCCCGATAGTGACCAGTGGTCTCTCTTGTAATTTATGGAAGAAAATGGTATGTTCATCCGAACCATAAGGCCGATTCATGCATGGAGAAGATCGTTAGAAAGGGGATTCAGGTCCGTTCAAAGATTCATAGATCTTTATCTTGAGCGAGGAAGTTGGGTGGAATAAAAATGGGGTTCGGGAGTGCCCGTATCCTCCAGATCCATTTTTAATGGTAAAATGGACCATTCGTCTGAATTGTAAGGACAATTCGAACATGAGGTGGACCATCAGAAAGGGGATTAAGATACCTTCAAAGATTCATTCAATCTTTTTAATAGGCATTATTAGAGACATTAGATAAACATGGCCCATTATACGATTTATGCACATAAACACCTAGATTCATCTAAATAACTTATAAAAATAAACCTTGATACCAAATTAAAAAACATAAATTGGTCTGGTAATATATACAAATTTTAGATTAGGCCACACAAATGCCAAATTCGATATAGTCCAAATTTTATCTTGATAAATTAAGTGAACCTAAACATGCAAGCTATGGAACCCAGATAGAAACAAATAACTCACAACCTGGAAGAAAAGAGATGAGGAAAAATCCCTTTTGGGCAAAACTTGTTTTCAATACTGTTACAACTAGGTATTACGAAAAGACATGAATAGACTTAAAAAAGCATAGACTCCACTAATTAACGCAGTTTTGCCTTACTTCATTGCTGTTAACAGATAGTGATGCAGATCTAACAATGCTTCACATGAAGATCCACTTGACTGGTTGCCCACTAATTAGCATTAGGAAACTGTATTCCTATCTTTAGCAATACATAATAAACTCCACAAGCGAATAAACATGATATTATTCTTTTAGGGTTTGATAAAAAGCTCACTAAATGATTCAAGGGGTTTGAATTGGAAAATAAATTGGTTTTTGTAAAACTAGGGTTTGGAGTCCTTTTAGTTATGTATGGGAAAGTGATATTTACCAAAACTCTGATATAAAGTTGATTTCATGAACCATTTATATAGAAAACATGATTCTTGAAGCGATAAAAATTTTGACGACTCATTCAAACAAAAACTTGAGTTCATTCGAACGAAAACACTATCGAGTTCGAACTAACTATAATTTTGTTCGAATGAACATGCCAATCTCGTTCGATCCAGTTTCGAACAAACTTTTAAAGACATCAGTTTTTCTAACAGAGAAATGTGATTTGATGTTGGGTTGAAGGAACTGCCAAGCTCGTTCTAACAAATATTAAAAGCCGTTCAAACGACTTAAAAATGAAAAAAATGATTTTCTTTGAGAATTGTTTCCAAACCATCTTCCCTCAAACATTTTATAAAAGCAAGCCCTAAATAAAATATTTACTTGTAATCAAAACCATATACCTTATCCAATGATTTTAGTGACAATGTTCACTTTTTGGTCTTCGATTGTTGCATTAGGTCACTAACTTCTCTTCTTTTGAAACACTTTTTAAAGTACACGATGAGGTAAAGAAATGGAGAAATATACGAAACATAAAAAAGATGATGAGAAATTATAAATCTTTCTCTTACATATAAAGTGAAGTCACATGTCATGAGCACGCAAATATTACTTATTTATGAATATAAAAATACAGGGTATTAAATTCCCCACTAAACAAGGATTTTTTTCCTAGAAATTTGAATATTAACTAATCGGAATAACTTTGGATGCAACACCCACATGTCCTCCAATCTGTCCCAAGTGAAATCTTTCTCAATATGATGTTCCCATTGAAGTCTCACTAAGGGCATGATTTTGATCGCATGATCTATTCCATTGGGTCAATAGTACGTTGTGGTCTCTCCTCATAAATGTCATCCTTCTATAGCTCAATCCCATGAATATAGATATGATAATATGCATCTTCGTCCCTTGGAAATTTCCTCAACATGGACACATAAAAAAATCATGCATCCTCAGAAGATGATCGGGTAAGGCCGACCGATATGCCATCGGGACCACCTTATCTAGAATCATAAAAGGACCTACGTATCAGGGATCTAACTTCCTTTTCGATAAAAACATAACCATTATCTTCGTCGAGGAGACCCTGATTCCCTACTTGGAACTCTAATTTACTCTTCCTTTTATCCATGTAACTATTTTGATGGTGTTTTGTTGGCTTCATCTATGCCCGAATGAGTGGCATCTTCTCTAGGGTGTCCTGAATGATGTCAGGCCCTAACATCCTATACTCTTGTGACCCATCCCATCAACTAGGTGAATGACATGGTCATCCATATAATGACTCGTATAGTTCCATCGCAAGCGTCTGCTGATTGTTATTATTATTATTATTATATAAAACTCTTCAAGTGGAAAATGTGTATCCCATCTTCCTTTAAAATCAAACACACATGGTCAAAGCATATCCACCATAATAAGAATCAAAATCCTTGTTTGACCGTCTGACAGAGGGTGAAAGACCATACTCATGCTCAGTTGCACCCCTATCGCACAATGAAATCCTACCAGGAATAAAGAGATAAAATTGATGCCCCTATCAAAAATTTCATTCATACCTTATGAAGTCGTACAATCTCTGCCACAAAAAAATTAGCATACTGCTCTTCAGTGTAATCCATCCTAATCGATAGTAAATGAGCTACCTTCATCAGTCTATCGATGATGACACAAATTAAATCATTACCCCTATTTGACCTTAGAAGACCCACAATAAAGTCTATAGATATACTCACCCATTTCTACTAAGGGACTTTAAAGCCCTTGCTAATTTCTAGTGTTCCACCTTTACTAACTGACAGGTGGCACATATTTATACATGCTTCACAACATCTCTTTTCATTCCTTTTGTAACAACCAACTTAATTAAAAATGGGGTGATCAGTCCTATACCCATTTAAAACATATTATATAGTTGGTTCATTTTTAGCATCACTGTCGAAAAACTTTTTTTTGCCTTAATATTTAATCACCTAATGTCCAAGTAAGCAGATTGTTAAAACTTTTCCAATTTAATTTCATAAAAATTACATTTTAATAACATAAAACATTTAATACAAACCATTCGTACAATGAATAATAACTGAATAGACATCACAATGGAATTTAAATGCAACTGGAATAAACTTTCCACTAAAATATCTTAATACAATAATTCCAATAATACCAAATGTACTAAACTGACATAAGAATATAATCCAACTCAGATAGAAAGGAAATAACCATAATCCTCTTAGGCGACATGCCCTAAATGAAAGAGAAACTACTACACAGTATGAATCAAGAATATAAAAGCGTCTAAACAAGTCCACAACTCCATAGCATCGTCAATAGACCCAATTCTCTATGGCGGGCGTCCCTATTGTGTGTGTGTATATATATATAATAAAGGAGGAGGGATTTTTTGTCCTCCCCAACTGATGGCTCAGATTGAAAGTTGATGAGTTTGGTCTTTATCAACAGACGACTGAGATTAAATGGGAAGGAATTGAATCTAAGGTCTGAGAAAGAAGGTTTGAATCTAAGGTCTGGTTAAACAACCTCTCACTCTCTCGAGCCTCTCAATCTACATTATACCTCGAGCCTCGCAACAACTCTCTCATATCTGCATTGGAACTCATAATATAAGATATCATATCTCATATCTGCTCTCTCACGTATACCAACCAAATTCTTTACCAAGTGAAGAGAGAGAAATAGATCTCTAGGGAAATATGATATGCCAACCATATCATATCTCATTTCTGTACACCCATGCCTTCAATGGTTTCAGGGTCTGAAGACCCACACAAATCTCATATCTCATACCTGATGGTTTCGAGTATTGAAGAACCCACACATATCTCATACCTGATGGTTTTGGGGTTGGAAGAACCCACACATATCTCATACCTTAGTTGTATTTCTGCAGATCTATAGACGATGGAGATGGGGTAGAGGACGACGGAGATGGCGTAAGGTGGAGGCTGTGATGGTTGTACGATGGAGCACATGGGTGTTTATTATGTTTTTCTATTTTTTTTATTTAATTTACATTTTCATTATTAATACTGGGGGTTCGTAGAGCTTTAATTCATGCCATTGGTTTTTAAGAGTTGGTTATATTTTTTTGAAGGTGAGAAGCATTATAACAGTTGGCTTGAAGGTGAGAAGCATTATAACAGTTGGGGTTTTAAATCTATAGGGTTTTTTATGCACACCTCTACTTTTGCAGATATATAGGGTTTTTTCGGTACTTGAACTCGATGGGCTTTTCTGCCCCACCCACGAATTGTAGAGGATCTTCCGGTGACGATCTAGAGTGTTTTTGTCGATCTAGAGTGTATACAACTTTAATGCCTCTGATTCTATGGATTCATTGTTTGGGTTAGTTATGAAGATCCACTGTGGCTGTCCCCCCATCTCCTTGGTCTTCTCCACTAATGTCATTGAGGTTCAGTGGTTCTCAGACGAAACCTTTAGCGACGATGGAACGAGAAATGTATTCGGGCTCCTTCAGGGTTCAAAATCCCAATGATCTTTCACGCCTATTCTTGACACATTTTTGCAGAGATCAAGTCTAAAGGTAAAGTTTTTACTTTTTTCAACCACTCTTATCTGCAAATTGAGTATTTTCCCATCACTTCCATCCTCAAGTACTTGCAACTTAATTAATTAAATTAGCATAGGTGGTAGGCTACTGTAGGTTTGTAAAGATGGTGTATGTGGGTTTTATTTGGAGTTATAGGTGTGTTAAGGTAATGTGTATACTATATATCATATTATATGGATATGTATGCACACAAAGTTATAAACATATATTTATATAATAAATAAGATGTTTTTGGTAATTTTTGACATTTGTATGTGAAAAATTCGACACCATCTAAACCCCTGATCCTACTCTCTATGTGACAACCGAACATCAACGGGGTACCTCGAGCAGTGTAAAACTCTCATATCAGTCAACATTTCTCTCAAACACATACGATCCCTACACAATTAGTTTTTAAGCTACACAACTCTAAGCTATGAAAGTTCAGGGAATACACATTTGTAACTCCATGTTGAAGGAGTTACCAAATGGCTATCAAACGGCTCTGTAAGTGTTAAACTCTTAATGCTTGATTTTTTTTAACTAGAGTTGTGTCCTTGAAAATGAAGAGTCGTTCCGGTGTTGGAGGTTTTCAAGTTTTTAAATTCTCAAGTTTTATCACGAGTCCATGCATTTCTTCTCTAATTTGTCTTATAATTGTAATGTTTCTGAAAATATTTTTGATGCATTTACAGAAATATGCATTTACTATATATATAAATATGTTTTTGTGTGTGTATATGTGTGTATGTGTGTGTGTTAATGTGTGTTTTGAGTTGGTGACCATTCGTTTTTCAAATGAGGTGTGTATGGTTTTGGAGTGTTAAAACAGATACGACAGTAGGTGCAGTTTAGGTTAATGGGTTGTCTTTTCAGCTTTAGATTCTGTATACTGGTTTATAACATCACATTCTTGTTTGAATACTCTGTTATGAAAATTTGTTAAAGGAAGATTTTATATTGGTACTTTGTTATATTAATTCTTGGTATGCTATATTGGCACTTTGTTAGGGAAAGTTTTGTATTTTGTTTTAATTTAATATATATTAGAATAATTTAAATTTACTTGCTTAAAATAATTCATATTAGAATAAGATGCAATATTTTTTTAACATAACCGGAACTTGAGAACGACACAAATTCTTTTTATTTGGGCCTAATAGGACCTCACACCAAATAAAACATTACACAAAATTGTACTTTTTTATCTAACACCAATACGACTCAAATATATCATGTAATTGCATTTTTTTAACACAAACACAATCGATTAAAACATGCCACGAACCATTTTTTTTTACTTAACGTGAGTAAAACCCATATAAAATGCAGCACAATAATTTTTTTTTACCAAACATTAAAATGACCAAAATAAAAACGACACAATTTTTTTTATACCTAATACGAACACTATCCAATTGAAACACGGTGACATGTTATTTTTTTACCTAAAAAAAATTGACACACATAAATAGTCTCGTGTTCCAGTTAAGTAAAAAAATAAATCAAAAAGCGACATGACCAGAAAAAATAAGAAAGTAACTTCTTTTTAAAAAAAGCTTTAAAACTATCACTTAATTTTGTTGGCTCACCTGTTGTATGTGAATAACCATCAGGTGAATGTAAATTTGAATATGTTTTCAACGCGAAGTGAATCGTCATTCCCTTGGTACTAGCACAATTAAAATATAAAATATTACTGGTACAAATTTATCATCGTGTCATCGACACAGGTACATAATATCAACGGAACAAATTAATTGATGTGCCATCATCACAAGAACAAAATATCATGGGAAGAAATTTATCTCCGTTCCATCTGCACGGGTATATATATATATATATATATATATATATATATATATATATATATATATATATAGGTAGAGAGATAGAGAGAGAGAGAGAGGAGAATGTGCTAGTAAACGGGTCAGAGCCCGAAGTGAAATAAGTTTTAAAAACAGCAAGTGAATAAATGCTAGATTCAACAGTTATTATATACATGTTAGCTTATCGGACTCTCTGTTGAAATTCTCACTTATCATCTAGAGTGCACGCCTATCGTACCTCTAAACCATGCTAGTTACTGTCTCATGATAACTAGTTCATCCCAGTGTATCCACTAACCATATCCCAATTCGTTCCCACGTATTATTCTCGCAATACATGTAATAATACCATATGTATCCATTTAGATCCAATATGGATAAGTCCCTTATTAATTCAATTTGATTAAGTGTTCTCATATTTAATTAATTCCAGATATTATTATCATTCAATTCCACTTTAGTCACACAGTAGATATCATTATATGTATATATATACATTAACTCTAATATATATATACAATAGTGCACCCGGAGACACAGCTGCACTGCTGCATTACTCTGCTATCATGTCCCAATTCATCTCATCACTGTATAGGGGACTATAGGTTCGGTAAAGATCCCTCAAACCACAAATATTAAATCACAAATAATGAAGGCAAACATAGTCCTAAGCCTTTGGGCCACGCACATACCTATGCACCCAAATGACCATTATATACCATTGTTCTCACTAATGGTAATCGACCTAAGTCCTATGTTCTCGAGCGACAAGTCAAAGATCCCCCCCTATAGGCTCATCAGGATGTGACTTCCCTTATGCGCTGACTTCCCCCGATAGCAAGTAAGCTAGGTATGTCATACACATAATCATCAATCAATCAAATATGCATTATCATCTATCTCTTTAGTGTTGGGTACTCACACGACCTATATCATATTAGGAATTCATCCTATCATAAGTACGCGTCATATTTCTTGAATACCACCCGTACATGTTAATCACAATTATCATCGTATATTTTATTATTTAGTTATCACTCACATAATATTTTTCCGACCTGAGTACTCGTAAATATATCATAAATGTTACCCGTACTCGATATAACTATTATTCTCCTCTACATCGTAATATAATTATATAGATATCTCTCACAAAATTTAATCCTCAAATCCAAATAATTTGTCAACATTAACCCAAGTCCCTCTCTCCTTATTAATGTACCAAAATTAATAAAATCTCACCATGGGACAAATTACAATTTTCCAAACCTTTTTTTTATAAAAGTACATTCTGCCCAGAAATATAAAATTACAATTTGAGGCTTTTATGCTCCGATTTTGAAAAACTTTAAATGACAAAGTTGTGCAGACCGCGATTTTATACAAAACTATGTGGGCACACTGCCAATTTCCTCTTAAAACAGTCCTAAAATTATCATACAATGTTTGTCCTTTTTCAATAAATTTTCATGCGCTTTATCCATTTTCTTTCACCCAAACTCACATGAAATATATTCTAATGAATCATAAATATCTCAACATCATTTGTACATGATTATGAGTAATTATAATACAAGGAAACACATCTAAATCACCGATTTTATATGACAGTTAACATCAAACCCAATAAACCCTCAAAATTTATTTTCTCTAAATTCTCCATTTTTATACGCCTTAAAAACCTAGAATTTAGAATTATGATTCCATATCTAAATCATAAAATTTCCTATTCGATCATGAGTAGGATTCATATATATGCAATACCTATCATCATTTTCCATTTTATCCATAAACATATGTTTTTTTCTACATGTTCATCCTAACAAGTTCGTCATGTTCATAACCGCTACATGTGAATAATCAACTACATGAATTTGCATATCCATTAAACAAGATTTATCAATCATTTTAATCCAAAATTCATAAGTTAATAATCCCAAAGAAAAGCCTATTCTAACAAGGATATTATAAACACTGAAATAGAGCAAGAATCATTTGCCTCTTAGTGTATGTCTAAACCTTTGTAGAAGATAATGTTAGAACCTCCTCTTTCCATTTTCTGAAGACTTTTCGGCGACTTTTCGGAGATGGTGCAAAGTGTAGATATGGTGGTTTGTGGTGGTTATCCCCTTTTATTGCCCAATATGACCCTTCTTCTTCAAGGCAACTCTTCGTCTCCACAAGGTGACTTTTCTTTTCTCTCAAAGTCTCTTCACTTTTTCTTAAAGAAGTCACAAATGAAAATAAATGAAACGGACCTTACGTAGAGTGTAAACCCACTTATATAACAAGTCTATAAGTCTATATAAAAGAAAAAAAACGTGGATGATATTAATCTCCCAAGCCAAATGACTAAAATGCTCCTTCGGGGTGTCCTTTCATGTTCCAATTGACCTGAGACCCAAATCGAACACCCGGGTATACTTTTCTGCCTATTTCGATCCTTTCGGACTCAACGGCGCACTCTAAATGATCATCCAAATGATATTTTATTAATTTACATTTTAATACCCAACTTTAGTCCCGATACAACTCATAAGCGCGTCCCGACTTAAGTTCTATAATTGTTGTATTTGTATCTCAGGAAAATATTCATAATTATCATATATACATATTACTTATATATCACTAAGTAATATTCAATAATATATTACTCTTATCAGCAGTAATATTCAATTCGAATTAATCTCAGTTAATTTATTAAATAATTAATTCCAATTACTCCCCAATAATTTGGCCCACTAACTTTTAATTATTCTCAATTTAGAAGTCATAAAATTACAGGGTATTACACCTTTCAACCAATATGATCATCAGATATTCTGGTACATCTTACCCCTTATAGGATGGACTGTATACCGGGCGCCATCTGCTTTGGCTAAAATATCATTCGTACCTAGGGGGTCCTCAGGGACTACCGAAAGAACTTGGAACCGTAGACCCACATCATATCCAAATGATTAGGAAAGGATTCCCTCATATGTGATTCCTTTTAACTTATCCTAACAAAAAGAATATGTTCCCTATGCTTGAACTACATGTGAAATGATAGTCGAGGTGATGGTCACTAATGCCATAAAGTCATCCGTCAAATCCATCTGACGTAAGTAATTCCACCTATCTGCCTAAATATTAAGTAATTCATCCCCTTGTTTGTCCCATAATGAGGATAAGGAAACCATTGGCATATGGATCAAAGAATCCTCTACCATATTCTCTTTTCTTTGATGGTACAAGATTAAAAATATTAGTCCTTCACAAAGTCTAACCACCTTCTTTGTCTCATGTTCATGTCTCTACGATTGAAAAATACTAAAGGATCATGCTGTTAAAAAACAATGTGATCCTGCCGTTGAAAAACAATTTGAACCTTTCCCCTAACAAATAGTGCCTCCGAATATGAAGGTTAAGTACTATCGCTGTCAACTTGAAATTGCAAGTTGGGTAGTTTCCCTCATGCAACTTAAGTTTATAGGAGGTACAAGGTATTGATATCTCTTCCTACATCATCAATACTTCTAATCCTTGTAATGATGTATTTGTATAGACAATGCATTAGATGCCTGCCCATGAAAAACCAAGAACCGGTGAAGTCATGAGCTTCCCCTTGAGATCTTCTAATGCTCGTTCACAATCATCATTCCAAACGACTGGGATCCCTTTTGAGTGAGGTGAGTAAGTTGTCCAAAAATCTTCCAGAACCCATGAATAAACCTCCTCTAAGATCCAAATAAACCCATAAACCTCCTGATACCTTTAGGTGTCGTGGGTTTCCCCTAATACATAACCGCAAATACCTTATAAGGATCTAACAAAGTCTTGGTCTCAAACACTATATGATCTCTAAACTTCACCTCCCGGAGCCAAAATTCACCTTCAAAAACTTGGTGTACAACTTGTTTTCTTTGAGCATCTACAAAATCAACCTCAAGTGATTTTCATGATCATCCTCTAATTTCGAAAACACTAGGATATCATTAGTGAAAATAATGACGAAATGATCTAATTATGGTCAAAACACTCGGCTCATGAGGCCTATAAAAATTTTGGGTTCGTTGGTCATACCAAACAAAATGACTCAAAACTCGTATGATCCATAGCATGAGAGAAAGCCCATATTTGGTATACATTCCTCCTGAATCCATAGCTAATTATACCCTGACCGCAAGTTAATCTTAGAAAAGAATGACATGCCCCTTAATGTCTCAAACTAGTTATCTATCTAAGTGAACAAATACTTTGTTACTTATATTGTCCTTATTAAAATCTCTATAATCCACCCATAGTTGGAGTGATACATTCTTCTTCTTCACAAATAACATGGGGGTTCCCTACAAAGAGGCACTCCTTTTAATGAACTCTTGACTCAGTAATGTTGGATTTTTCTCCCTTAATTCTCTCATTTTTAACGGATCAATGCGATATGGTGCTTTCACAATGGTTCGAGTTCTCGAAGACAAATGAATACAAAAATATATTTCCCTCATAGGTAGTAACCCAGGGACCTCCTTGAATACGTCTATAAAATCCTTAATGATCCGAATGGAATCTAATGATATTAAAACCTCCTCGGATGTACTTGCATTTATATAGTACAAGTGCATGCTAGAATCTCCCTCTAGTCTAGGAATATATGTAATAAATATCCCCATCATGGGAATTGAAAGTGTTATAGCCTTCCTGGTAAAGTTAATCTGGGCATGATATGTTGCTAACCAATCCAAAACCAAAATGACATCATATGTAGACATATCCCATAACAAAAAATTGATCGAGAAACATAACCGACCTATCTTAACTGTCATGCCTTTACATGCCTAGTGTATGTCAGTGACCCTACCCACTAAGGTATCTATGTGCACAGTCACATCATGTGTTATATCTACAATGCCTGATGTAGTAGCAAATCTATAAGTTTTAAAAGAGTGTGATGCTCCTGTATAAAAAATTATATGAGCGTAACTATAAAATAACTAAACATACCCTCAATTGCACGGGCTCATGCCAAAGGGTCCTACTGATAAGCATTGAACACACGCCCATGATGAAACATCAGGCGCCCCTTTGCGTGGTCTTTATGAGTGGGCAACGATGGTTCATGTGATGGAGGTGGAAATGCATGTAGCTAGGGTGGGGCTAAAAGGGATCATTTTTACCCTTGTTGAAACTACCCTAATATATCCTGAAGCCCCTTAGGACATCTCCTAAGAGTGTGTCCCTTCTCTCCACATGAGTAACATACCCCACATATCGGGTTACCTTACTGATGACCCAATTAGCCGTGACCTCTTAGGACCTGATGGCCTTGATAATGCGGGTTTGGATGCCCATACTGACTCTGGCCTCGATGGCCCTATCCTTGTCCGTCCTGTCAACGATGATCATCAACGAAAATTCTTTTCGAGGGTTAATCCCCAATGCTGGCCCTCTATGGTACTGGATGCAGCCTCCCTTCCCCCGAGAAGACTCCTCACCCTCCAATGTCTTAGGACCTTGGACGACTGACGTCCTCTCATTCTTTGGATCTTTATCCCTTAAAAAATCTTGATGGTCATTACAACTAAGAAAATTGGCACCGAATTTTCCTGTAAGGATTGCTTAATCCTCCAAGTCAGACCTCGCACAAACTTTTCCATATTAAACTAATCATATCCCTTAATATCAAATGAAAAATGAAAAAGGTGATTGAACTCCCGTTCATACCCATCAACCGTCCTATCATTCTGCTTTAGCCTATCAAATTGTCTCCTCAACTTTTTTTACTATGGGAAAAGAAAATACTTCCCCTCAAATGTTTTTTAAAATGGTTATAAGGTCAATTATGACATATCCTTGATGGTGGTAACAAACTCCCACTAATAGAAAAAATCCCATATTATCTTGAAGCTCGCAAGAATTTTCCACTAAACATCAGTACACTCCACCAATTGTAAATGACGCATAATGTCATGTCTCCATCGGAGTGTTATGATTGGGTCAATGAATAATTAAAAAACTCTAAGGGGGCCTTCACAATCGCAATCCAAGCATGCTCTCAAGAAGAAGTATCAAGAGGGGTAAGTATAGGCGCAAATACGGGTGGTGGTGGTTGTTTCTTCATCGCTACCAAAATCGTTGCTACGACTTGGGCCATCATGGCATCTATGTCAGTCAGTGCTACTGATCGTGCTATTCCTAGAAGTTGTGATTGTTGTTAGTACTTCTGAGGTGTAGCTACCCCTGATTTGGCACTCTCAATTGGCCGAGGTTGTCTCAGTCCTTTACGAGTAATCACAACGCGTAAGGTAGTAAACTTAGGCACATTAATAATAGACTAGTTTCATACAGTAAAACTACATAAGTATGACTCCAAAGTATTAAAGAATGCAATGCAAAAAAGTGACAAACACACTCGAGACCTTAGTATACTAGAACCTAGAATGCTATGTTTATAACCATGACATCCCATAACATTTAATAATATAATGATCAAGTATAAATTAAACAATACAGGAGTCTAAATAATTAAGTACCATTCTAAGCTCGCGTAAAGAGTCAAATATAAAAAAATAAAGGAAAACTAAATATTGATAATTAACTATCCATTAATTCAAAATCGTAATATATATCGAGAAAATCTATATAGTCAAGTATATCATAAAATCCAATACCTAAAACATGAAATGTATAAGTACTATGTATGATTCGCCATGATAAAATATGAGTAACAGAAACGATGATAGAAATAGGTGTGCATGCCAAGGACACCTACATTAGAATGATTATTAGTAGCGAGACAGATGCATGATAGAAACGACATATATCAAGGTTACGACACAGGTGGCCTTGGTCCTGAAACACGAGATCCACAATGTTATCAAGAAGTTTAAAGATAATAAATGTAGAACCTTAATTGCAATAAATCATATCTATAAACATACCTTTAGCATTTTAGATTTTTCTTAGATTTATCCTACCTCATAATCCTATATCTTACATGCATCTAAATTTCTAATCCCAAGTGAATCCCGTAATTAAGTTTTATCCCTCATATGATTACTATTAGGGGAATCATAATGGTCATTACACTAAATATTTTGAATATAAAAAAAAAATAAGCCAATTATAAATTTTATAAGGACGAACTATAAAATGTACCACATAAGTAGGCCCTCACTTCATTTGGTCAAATAAACAAAGGCATATCCCTATTTCGATCGAGGATCACTCGAGCGAACCAAGTATAGTCTTAGGTCATCCCAAACCCAAGACCATAACATTAGTAAGGGATGAATAACCATATCTAGTTGTCACTCATAAAATCTACAATACCCTAGGTTATATGATGAAATTTCCTCATCATTCCATATCGGATACGAGTACCTAGACATGTGACCCATGTGTTACATGACCAAGGCTTACTCGCCTACTCACCGAATCACCATAGCGATTCCGCATCGTACGTATCCCAATAACGGAATCCACCATTGGTACGGTATCTATAAATATACACATGCTATGCATTTTGCACATGTAACATAATAAAAGAGGTTCTCATAACACATGAAAATTTAAATAAAGTTTATCAAATGGTTCACTTTAGTATTTTTATGAAGTTAGCTAAATAATGAATTTATCACATATTATAAACCTATGAACCACCCTATAACATTATTACTAAAGTTAATTAAATCCAAAGGAAAACGTAAATTATCCCCCAAACCTAAAGATTGAATCCAATAATCTAAAGCCAAAATTGTTAAATAATTATCATCACCAGTCAATCGATCAGCTATCGGTGATGACAGTTATGTAAGAGAAATTGATGGGCATAGGCGAGAGAGGTGAGGGAAGGGAGGGTGGCCAAGAATGATGAAAGAGGGTTAGAGGTTGAATATGAAGAGAAAGTGTTATTTTTTTGTCTCCACAACTTTGTCAAGAAGAAGCTATGATACCATACAAATTATTCCAAACAATGAGTTTGTAATGGGTTATGCACTGCCAACCGTGGCAAGCTAGTGTTGTATATGGAGACAAGTTGAAGTAATACATACGATAATGCGAACAACTTAGGTTTATTACAACCATTTTTCTGTCTATCTTGAGTATAGAACCCCGACCCGATTTTATGGGTTATTCCTAGTCATCCTAGTCCGACACGAGCATTAGGTGTAAAGTGCAATAAAATCACCTATATAATGTTGCTAGTCCAATTTTATTTTAATGAACATTTAACTTGTTAGCATGAGATTACAAATTTGAAATTAAACTAAGTGAGGGACCTATGGGAAGCACCTCGAAATCCAAGCATACAAAGATATTATTGTAAAAAATAAGGAAAATACTTACATGTATAACACTCTCAAAATACGAAACCGCTACCAACCTTCCGTAACAAAGAGAGGGTGCGACTCAAATGCTCAGTGGTAAATATACAAATACAGTATAAAATTGAAGGACATAAAAAAGACTCGAACACGATATGCATACGTGCACATGCAACCACCTTGCATACATATATACACATACATATACATATACTTAAAGGATGAGCAATTTTACTAACGAAAACCTTATTTATCTAGATTAACTAACCTTAAAATTATAAAAGACTTCTATCTCCTCATTTTAGCATTTATCACTTTATTTAACACACACAGTTAGATACTTAAAACCACTACACTTGATTTGACCAAAATCACCCTTTTTTTATCCAATACACATATTTATTTTCATTGAAACCCACCCCTTCAACACACTAGAACACCGTGTTTGAAAATACTTATTTTAACTCTTGAAAACCTTTTACAACACATTCTTGTATTATTTATGGATTTAACCACTTAGGTTGCTTAACTACCCATTTACCAAGTTACTTTACCATTTTCCTTAATCAATTACACATTTTCTTTCTCATGTTACCCTTTACCGAAATATTTATTAATTAATTCAAGTTAGGTTGTATTAACACATTTTACCACACAACCCATTTCTTGACATGTTCCTTATTCCTTTATCTTTCTCAAAATATTCCAAAATCACATACTTCAACAGTCTTCACATCGTCGGCTATGCGCACCATATGCTCTAGCTAGTTGCTTTGGGTATTTCACCCCATGGATCTATGCCATCCTTATTTTTTCGATCTCATCCGAGTTCCTTTAGATGTGTTTTAATAGTTTACAAATGTTCGCATTATTCCTTCTTTCACTTTTAACCGGTCGAAGCCAAACCCGAGGTTACAGCCCAATCCATGTTACACTTGAAATTTACCATTTCTTGTCCTTTACACTTTAACCTTTAGTTTATTCCAAATATCATATATATTTAGGACCAATTTGTCTAACACGATTTCTAACATTTTTAAATAAAAATGTTCCACTTGAAGTAAAATTATCAGTTTACCCATTTGTTTCCAAACTCATCTTTACTCCATTTTCACAAGTCTTAACTTTCCCAAAACACTATTAAGATACCCCCACTAACTTATTTAGTGTTTTAACACCTTTTTAATCTTGGAGTAATATTTTTGAAAATAACTTTGCTTCATTATTCTTTTCCAATTTCATAAGTGTTAGTCTTTTACAACATTATAAAGTTACACACTAACTTTTCAATGACTAACCATTAACACTTATTCAACATTATTAATAATCATTTTTCCAAACTACGTATTTCTTTACTTTCTCAATTCAAGAAATCTAATTACACTTGAAGTCTACTTTTAGGATAAAATATCGTTTCTGTTATTCAACACATGTAGTCTTACAACCTTATGTTCATTATACCCTTAATCCCATTTTCACACACTTTGAAGATAATAATTTTTACTTCTTTTATTCCATGTTCAAACCCAACGAAATATTTTTTAAACTTGTTTATACACTAAGTCCCAATATTCTAAATGTTTATATGCATGAGAAGATGGACTTTAAACCTTAAAATCTTATTAAACGGGTTAAACATATTGATCATTCTAGAAATTCATCATACTTGCAAAAATTTATTTTCAAGGCATAAAGGGCATTTAATTTCTTAAAACTCAACTAATGTCCATTTTTCATAAACTCTTCATTTTTACAAGAAATATTAAAATATTATCTCACCAAGATGTTCTCAATCCTAAAGTGTTAAGAGATTGAGCTTGCTCAAAAAATCTTGTTCCTCAACCACCAAGCTAAAACTCCCAATAGATCCCAAATTTCCTAGTTGAGCCCTCCTTGCTCAACCCGGATACCTTTACAAGAAAGAAACATATCATTACTTTAATATATATTTGAGTAATAAATTATGGGGAGGAGGTCACTCTAGGTGGACCTCCTCACTAACTAGTTCTTTTCAGTAAATCATGGTGGGCCTCCTCGTCCATGGTGGACCTCCTCACCAACTAGTTCTTTTCACTCTAGGAGTTCTTCATGGTGGGCCTCCTCGTCCAAACTTTGTTCCTATAATCTTTGAGCATTTGGGGACGAGGAGGCCTTGTGGTGGGCCTCCTCGCCCAATTTTTATTACTATGTTTTATGATCTCTTTGGGACGAGGAGCTCTTCATGGTGGACCTCCTCACCCAAATTTACAAATTGTGGTATTTGAGTATTTTGGGACAAGGAGCCCCTCACAGTGGGCGTCCTCGTCCAAGTTTCCTTTATGTGATTCTTAGGAATTTTCAAACGAGGAGACCTTCTTAGTGGGTATCCTATCCCAAATTTCAAATATGTGATTCTGAGATTTTTGAGATAAGGATCCTCTCATGGTGGGCCTCCTCGCTTAAATTCCATTTCTGTGAATTTTGAGACTTTTGGGATAAGGAGCCCTTAATTGTTGTCCTCCTCGCCCAAATTCTATTTCTGTGAGTTCTGAGATTTTTAGGATGAGGAGCCCCCCCCCCCCCCCCTCCCCATGGTGGGCCTCCTGGCCCAAATTTTACTTTTGTCTTGGCTAGGGCACTTCTTTGTGGGGGGTTTGCTCATTATGAGGCCCCCTCGCCAATTGAGCCTACTCGCCAAATTGTTTGTGCAATTGAGTGTGTACCCATCTTCATTAGTCCCCTCATTCAAAAATCATTGTGTTGGGTATATCAAAGATTTTTGTGTGAAATGATTCATTATTTCTTGGTTTATTAACAGTCTAACTCAATCACATGATTATACTTTCGCATTAATTAGGCCTGTCACCACAGCCCACTCCTATGGTCTCGAGGTGATATATGTCATATGGGGAACACACATCTCATCTTTAGGGAAATCTCCTGCTCCATTTTTTATTGGAAGTCTATATGTGGCTTAATTGGGTATAAAAATGCTTTTAAAACTTTCATTTCTTTTTTACCTTAGCACTTGCTTTCAAACTTATGTTCTTTAGAGAGTGAGAGAGAGAAAAGAAGCCACTAGTTTCCATAGCCACTGTCATATCTTCCCTCTTTTACCACTATAAATGGACTATTCAACTTCTCAAAACCTTATTTCCAACATCGACACTGCCACTAGTAAGGTGATAGTGGGTGTGTTGCCCATCTCTGTCACCATTTCGACGGTTTTGTCCACCGAAGCCACCACTGTTACTTCTGTGATTTTGGGTTCTGCTTCAAGATATTTTGGAAGTTTTTCTATTGGGATGATCACTAGGTCCCCCCTTGTCTGTTGGGGTGCCCACAATGGGGGACTCCTTGTTTGTTGGTATTCCCACAAGGGGGCCTCTTTTTTTCGGGGGAAGAGGACTACACCCCAAATTTATTAAAAGCATGGAGAAAAATAGCCTTTTTTCGGAGGCTTACAATCAAAGAATATAAATCGTGTAATCATCAATAAATGAATTAAAAAATCTATTTGAGGGACCTGAATAAGGCCTAACTTTAAAGTATAGCACAAGGGGGGACTCCTCGTCTGTTGCCTACTCAAAATCCCAAAAGGAGTACCTGGTTTCTCGCTAACAAAAGGACTTTGACCATTATGGTCTATTATCTTATTTTGGAAAAGAGGATACTTTCATGACCTTACTTACAAATTTCGAGTAGGAGTCTGTAGTGAAGATAAACGAGCGACCCCAAGTGCATCTAGGCGAGTCTTCTGATTTTCCTATTATCTTCCGTGATTCAATTCTTAGGGTGTGAGTGGACATGGGTGATTTTCCCCATTCCAATATTGAGGTGAAGTCTAATGGGGGTGCCATAGAGGAATGTGGTATCTGGGTGGATCCCACCTCGCACAAGGATGTTATCAAGGGGCTAAGTCTTCTAACCACCATTAGCAGTCTCAAGTCTTTCTCCATTGCCAAATATTTCCCTAATTTTACTATTATTACTTCTTTCTGGAGTAGGGATTCACACGCGTTTATCACTAGTTTAGGGTAATTTACTATTACTTTGGAGGATATCAGCGAGCTGCCTGCCCTTCCTTACTCGGGGAGATATGTTCTTACTAATGTATTTCAGGATGATATCGAGGAAAAATGATGTGAGAGATCCACTCTGATTTAAGTGAGTTCTCGAAATATGTTGCAATTAACTTGACTAGGACCACCAAACATTCTTTCACCAAGTGGCAAAGGTATTAGTTCAAAGATTTTGAGTAGATGCCGAAGGGTGAAAATTCAAGTAAGGCCTTGAGGAGAGGTCCCAAATATTAACTCCCCCTCACACTTGGAATCATTCTTTCTTAATTTTTCAGTAGATTCCTTCTTCTAGGTAGGCTAGATGATTCTCCTTGTGAGCTTCTTTTCAATATTTCTGTGAGTCTTGCTCGAGGGAGGGTAGCCCCCCTCGCAGCTCTTACCTTAGGGTCACTATACACTTGGTTAGACATGGCTCATGTGGATGTTTAGCGTTCTTATGGGAGTTATGATTTCATCAACTTTGCTAAAACATTCATCATTATGTACTTTTTATTTAAGAGATTTACCAAATTTTCCTAGAGGCGAGGGCTTGTCATACTAGAGCTGCTCATGTCGCAATATGACACAAAAGACTCCTACAACTTCTCTAGGGTCTTTGATAGACAACATTAATGAGTTTTCCTTCAGGCCTTACAACAAGACCGTTGGTTGTATTTTTACATGGAACTCATTCTCTGCTTTTAGGGGCACCTTCTACTCCCCTACTAATGTTGTGTTTGTTCCTACATGACCCCATATCTCTCTGATAATTATGCTTCTACCATGAACCTTGCCTTCTTTGACTGACATGGGGCAAGGTGTGGAGTTATACCAGTCCAAGAGAGTGAGGAGGTATTTTGTATATGATCAGGGGGTTCACACTCTTGTTTATCCTTCGAGCACCTCCCCGTTGACTCCTTGAGGATGCATCCTGATGTGGATATTTCTATCTTTATACCAGTTACCACTGCCCCTACTACCAGTGCTGCTATTTCTCCTACTCCCCCATCTCATGAGTAAGAACTAGGGTGAGCAGGAACAAGAAGAAGAAGAAGAAGAAGAAGAAGAAGAAGAAGACCAGTGTTGAGGTTGCTACTCCCTTCGCTGCAATAGACCATGGGTCTGACACTGACCGTGGGGTGGAGGAGACATACAAGCCTTTGCGAGAGTAGGGAAATAAAGCCCTAGGGTTATCTGTTGAAGCACCTGTTGTTACTTCTATTCCTATTAGTGAAACTAATACACCTTACTCCATTTTACTTACTGAAACTTACCATTTGAAGAGGAACTATTCGACTATAAAGTCACTCCCTCCTATAATGATGATAATTCTTCTTCGAATGCGATGAGTGTCATTGATCCTTATGATGATCAACACCCTGATACTTATTCTTTATTCCCAGTTTTGGGGGAGTATTCTAGCGAAGGTGTTTTGATAGATTCTCCATCTTCCAGCAACCCCACTACTAGGCATCTACCATATGGGCAAACTGCCCGCTCCATCGCTATAAGTCTTATTTGTTAACCTCTTTTGTACTATTTTATTGCCTACTTACATATTCATAGTTCATGTATGAATTTTCTTTATCTTTGTGACCTTTTTAGGGTGTCTCTATTACAGTGAGTGATTCTCCTCCACCTCCTCCTGCCCGAGGAACTTTTCCTAGGGCGAGGAGCTCCATGTTTGTCTCATATTTGGGCCTATCTAGGGTAGTTTGTCACTTCCCCCTACTCAGTAATTATTTTTTTCTTTTTAGTTTTACTAATAAAGTCTTTACTCTCATCTAACTTTTGCAACTATCTATTGTATTCGTGTCAAAAATGAGGACTTCTTTTGTGTCCTCCTCTTCAGTTTAGTTGATTATTAGCTCTCCTGAGTCCTTTTCTTTTACTTGTCATATTTTTAGGCATATGTTTTAAAGTCCTCTTCTTTTGTATTCATAGGTAACTATTTCTCCAAGATGCCTTTATTATCATCCCCCTCCTTTATGGTGAGAGGTTCATGCATCGGGATGCCTGAGGTACTTTGAGTTTGTCTCTTGTATTGTCTTTCTTTCTTCTATTCTACTTTCTACATTTATGATTGTATCATCTTTGCTTGTCTTTATTAAAAATATAATCTTCTAGTGGTCGTTACTCTATTGGAGGAATAACACCGCTCACGAGAGGCATTATCCCAGGTCTATCACCTTCGAGGAGGATTCCTATCTCCCGAGTCTTTGTGCCCATCGATAATAGGCCTCACATTCAGCCTATATCTTCCCGACCAGTTTTCACTATTGCATCTACTGATCCTATTACACATTCTAGATCTACCCCTCAAGTATTACTTATTCTTATTAGGCTCCATTTCTTTTTTTATCTATTGTTTGGTTATTTAACAACTTTGTAATGATTAGGACAGTAAATATGTTGTGACTATCCCATCGGTCGTCTTCCATTCTTCTTCCTTAGAATGACTTCAAGTACGTCTATTTTAAATCTTTCTTCTCCTTACTCCTTTTTCTTTACCATTTGGATTCCATTATCATACTCTATTTTCATTTGTTTATATTTCAGTTGACTATCGCTACCACTTTACCGATCATTTTTTCAGTTTCCCCTTTAGTAGACCTTACTACTGTTGGGGAATCTCCCGTAGTTGTTGTCTTTTTGGGACGCATTATTATAGAACCTTTTGCGATTGTTATTCTAACTTGTCCGTGATTTTCTTCTATGCATTTTTCTTTATTACTACGAACAACTTGTACTCATTCATATCCTTCTTCCATTTACAAAATGGTGTTAGTCAGGCCCCCTCATCCGCGGCACCTGTAATGAGGTCCATAGAGGCAACTTATGGTTCATACCCTGTGATTATGCCCTTATTTCTGTAGGGGAAACTGCCTTAGAAAGACTAGCTAAAGTATCCTTATCTGAGGGGAATGTTCTTAGTTCTGAACGAGTAGCTTCAATGGTATGCTAATCTTTACACATCTACTTTCTAGATTAATCACATATCTGGATATTCTGTAACATATCTGTAGATGTTGTCCCTTTCCTTGCGGGACCTATATTTGAACTCTCAGGTTAGTACTCCGCCAGTTTTTGTGTCTAAGAAAAATCTAGTTAGCATCCCGAAGGAGACTACTCCGATATGTATAATGTCACATATTCTTTTTTTCATCGACTAGCATTATCAATGTATGAGTCCATTAAACCCTCTAGCTTTTTCATTTCGCAGGTTAGTATCACTCTTAATCCTGTTGTTGAGAAGTCTCTTGTAAGTGCCTCAGTGGGGAGCTCCCAGGTAAACACTTGGTCTACCTGAACCTTTGAGCTCATGTTTTCAGTGTAAGTAATTACTGACACCACCGTTTCCCTTATTTTAGGTTAGCACCGTGATTGTTCCTCTGACTGTGGAACAGTTAAGGGAAGTTACTACGAGTGATGCATCATACTATCATACCTAACTCTCTCCTTTATTTTCCTTTTTCTTCTTACTTTTACTATACAAGTGGGCTCATCTTCACGTTCATGTTTCCTTATTTTTAGGTCAGTGAGGCGGTAGTCCCTATCTCTGTGGGACCTACAGTGAGTGTTGTACTGTGCACTCCCCATGTATTAAAGTGTCATACATGTGTTATTTTTATCTATTAAAGTTAGTACATTTCTCTTTTTTTCTTAGAAAAATAAATGCCAACTCTTGCCTATTTTCTGTTAGGGTAGTGCTTAGGGTCATATGGTGCCTCCTCGTTTTGGTGACAGCATATTGACTCCCTTGGGATATGGGGAATGATTTTCAAAATCTTGATTTCAATTTAAGAATGGTGTATTCCACCACCAGCTACTTCTCTTCTTTATGAAATATCTCTTTTTAATTTTCTTTCTGCAGGATTCGATTGGTGAGCCTGTTGAGACGATTGATGAGGCCGACTAGAGTTTTGAGGCCACACGTGATGTCGCTCTTGGTGAGGACTCTTCTATTACTTATCTGGATCTTAAGTCTCATGACATAGGCTATGATGATATAGATCTAGAGGCTCCTACACCTTTCATGAGTGCGTTGTGGCGTTTAGAGCTGCCCTCTAGGTTCCGCACACATGAGCGAGATGTGTTGGGGATGATTTTAGAGCATTAAACTCGAGACATTTACTTCTCATAGCGTCCTTAACATTTATAGTCTTAGAGTCTTCAACTTGAAGTCCCTAACCATCCATCTTCATGATTTCTTATCTACCTCTCCTGCTTCCATGACTACACAGAGGGATGTGTTATTCCTCCATACTCTTCACGATCTTCTGCATTGTTATCACTTCCAATTAGACTAGCTTAACGCTTCAGTTTGTCATTTTTTTAGTGTCACATTTAGGAAGATGATAAAGCTTCATACTTCTAGGCAGGTTAGGGTGCAACATCATCAAGTTATAGAAGCTCGAATCCTGGCTCAAATTCAGTCCCTCTAGGCCATGCTGGTCATGCTGGAGGTTAGTGATGCTGAGGATGAGGCCCAGATGGCTAGATTAGATAAGCAACTTATTGAGGAGGTTGTTCCTTCTTACACATACCTGTACTCCCGGTAGGATTTATTTTTTATTTTATTTAGTGGGTTGATAGTATTATTATGAAGACTTTCTTTTATACACTTTTCTTATATAAAGAACTTTGTCATTGTTAATGAAAAGCTCTCTACTGATTTCTATCAAGATGTTCATTCTCTACTTATGTTTGGAATTTGATATCTGCTTACTATGGCTTACTCTAATTGTTTGTGGCCACTTGATCTATTTGAACTGCCCTATGTACTCTGAGGTACTTGTGTATTATGTGAGGATGCTGGTATTTTAGATCTACTCCCACTAATTGGGGGGCACTTGCCTATTTTCTGAGCAAGTTAATATTTTGGAGATGCCCGCTCTAACTGTGGAGTACTTGCATATTTTCTGAGCAAGTTAACATTTTTAGATGTGTCCTATCTAATTGTGGGTACTTGTTGAATATTATTTGAGCAACTTAACATTTTTAGATACATCCCCTCTAATTGCGGGGTACTTGCATATTATCTGAGCCAGTTAATATTTTAGAGTTGCCCCCTCTAAGTGTGGGGTACTTCATATTTTCTGAGCAAATTAAAATTTTTAGATCTGTCCCCTTTAACTCTGGGGTACTTACATATTATCTGAGAATGTTAACATTTTTTTTAGAGATTCCCCTCTAACCGTGGCGGCATTTTATTATGCACATTCATTTCTTAGGGAATAATTGGGAGAAAATTGTTTGCTCTTCTCCTTCCCTCAAATATTGAATGTAATTTATAAATAAAATGACTATCTTCTATAGAATTTTTACCACTGGTATGAGGGTCTTAATTTGAAGCACTTTGTTAGGAACCCATTTTTCCTCTTTATAAATAAAATTAGAGAAGGGTGTTGTAGGCCCCTATTCTCCCCAATTTTTATGAACTGTTCAAGTAAAGATTTTTTTTAGAACGAAGATTAAAACTTGTTCTCTAGGAAATTTTGTTGTAAAAAAATATTTATTATAATGTTTTTATTATTACTTGGAGGACGTCCTCCTACTGTTCTCGTGACAAGGTAAAAACCATTTGTCTATCATGTCTGTAGAGACTTTTCTCAATAGGCTTGAGTATGTTTTCATAGGCTTTGGATAGTTGATGGGTGTAGACTTTAAAGTTTTCTTTTTCTTTGTCTCTACGCTCATCCAGTGCCTCCAGTTGCACGTGTCATATATCAAAGATGAGTCCATTTCTTAGAGCAACAATGGCTGAGGATACTGCCAACTCAAGTGGTCGGATAACTTCGGTCCCATATATCGGCAAGAATGGGGTAAACCCAGTCGACTTTCTCTTTGAAGTTCGATAAGCCCATAGTACCATGGGCAACTTCTCATCCCATGCCCCCTGCATGTCATCCAACATCTTCTTCAAATTTGAAGCGAAACACCGTTGATTTATAAATATTTAGCTATTTTTAGATTTGAGTCAGGTTAGTGATGTTCTTCCAAATATTCTACTTGATTTGATTTATTTTAGAGTTATTTTAGTATATTCTAACATTGTGATACTCCATAGAATTAATAAATAGATTGATCATGTCAAATACAAAAATCATGAGAATAAAAAAATATTTAGTAACATTCTTAGCATAACGAATTAAATAAAATTGACAAAGTAATATAATGAGAGATAGTAAAATACTAAATAAGATAAAACCATCTCTCATACCATCTAACTACCAATACGTAATAACACCAACTCTAGAATATAAGATGTATCTCAAACATATGCAATCCATCTTCGTATTCAAGTACCATATGTACAATCTCTTAATCAAAGTAAAAATAAACAAGTCAATGACGAACTCAAACAATGGCTTATTTTACACTTGATATTTTATAATACCCGTGCCTAATATTTTATTATTTTTCATGTGCAAATTGTAGTAATGTCAAACACTTGGAATTTTGATCATTAGTATGAACATTTATTGCTATATTTGATTATTCTTTGGGCCTTGGTAATTATCGAAAGTTATTAGGTGAAGTTGAAGATTTGAGAAGTCTCGAAAGTTTGAACGAACTTAAAAGACATTTGAACGAGATCCTCGTCTTGTTCGAACGAGAATTATGTTGTTCAATCGAGAATCCAACATCATTCGCAGTTGGGTTATAATGAGCATCAAATGAAATTCCACTGCTTAGGTATTTCATGCTCGTTAGAATGTTGTTCGATGGGGGGATTGAATGAGATTTAGGTCCCATTGTAATGAGGTCCCATTCTCATTCGATCGAGTTTCCCAATTTTTTAAAATCGATTTGTCCTTATGTGTTGTCACAGTTTGGACCCTTGTGTGGATTTAGATCCCATTCTAACGAGTTCTAGTGCACCTAGGTGGGAAAAAATGATTTTGTGCTTAGGGCATTGTTTTATAAGGGTTTTGTGGGTTTATTTTAAGATAGAATAATAAAATTGTGGGGAGGTTCTTCCTCACCAAAAACCCATCAGATTTCCTCCCTCTCTCTCTAGTTTCAAGGGTATTTCATCTCTCCAAAGCCTTTTCCATAATTTTTACAACATATATTACTTGAATTCCACAATATTTAAGCCCAATACACCCATTTTCGCTATGGTTGAGCAAAGCTATGAATTTTGGAGGTTTTGTTTAGGGGGGTATGGAGAAGATGAAGAGTAGAATTTATGGAGTTGTAAAGGGGATTTTCTTGGAGCTTTTCTTGAGATAAGCTTTATGGAGCTGGGCAACCTCCTTGAGGCCACCTTATTAGGCGGGGGTTGCCAATATGTTCTTCTTTATCCACCATCTTTGGAGCCCCTTTTGAGGTGGAAAAAACTTTACTCTTAAGTTTAAGACTCTATGTTAATAGTATTTGATCTTGCATATAGAGTTTAAGAGTAGCATGCATATATGGTTCAAGAATGATAATTCTTAAGGTTTGTCGAAAATGGGTTTGCAAATGGGTTTCAATGATTTTGAATAAAATGATATATCTCAAGAAAACTTACTATCAAATATTTATGAAATAAAAATGTTGGAAGAATGTTAATTTGTTGGGAGTAATTTATGAAGTAATATTTCAAAGTTTTCTTAAGAAATATTGGGATTTAATATAATTAGAAATTTTATTCATGTTTTGGAAGAAAATAAATGTCTTTTTCGCGAAAAAGTTTGTTTGCACAATCATACGAAATTTCTAGAGTAAATCAAATGTTAGACTCGTTAATAGGATTTTTCTACTTAAAATCCATCTCATCTTGTATATGAACTTGTAGTATTTCGTGGTTGAACATACAAAAAAGTTTAATGAAGGTTTTATTGGGTTTAAACAAGAAATAAAGAGAATAAAAATTTGAGCCATTAAAGTGTGTGAATTAATGAAGTAAAGATGTTCTCGAATTGATAAGAAAGTTACTCCAAATGTTAAAAAGTGTCAATATGTTAAAAACTCTTAAAAAGTTAGTGTGGGTAAATTAATGGTGTTTTGAAAAATAACATTTGTGAAAATGGCAAAAAAGACAAGTTTGGAAACAAATTGCTAAAATTGTAATTTTACGTAAAGTGGAATACATTTTGAAATAAATATGTTGAAAAGGGAGTTACTCAAAATGGTTCTAAATGAACATGATTTTAGGATAAAATCGATGTTATAGTAAAAAGGATAAGAAATGATTATTTTAAAGTGTAACACAAGTAGGGGTGAAAACTCAGGGTTTGGTTTCAGCAAAAAAATAAACGGTAGAATAATGTAGATATTTGTAAAATGTTAAAACACATTATAGAGGACTCGGATGACACTAAAAAATAAAGGACGGTCCGAAGTCGTTAAAGACGCAAAATCACTGGCCAGAGCATATGGTAGCGTAGTCAGTGAGGTGGAGCCCGTTAAAGTATTTGCTTACTGGAAGATTCTGAGAAAAAGATAATGAAAATGGATCATGTTAAGAAATGGGTTGTGTGGTAAATATACGAAAAGACAACCTAACTTGAGTGGATTAACAAATTTTTCGGTAAAGTATAAAATGAACAAGGAATGTGAAAATTGATTAACGTCTATATGGTAAAGAAATGGTAAATTAAAGTGATTAAATAGGTGGTTAAGCAACCTAAAGAGTTTTATCCCCCATAAGTAAGACAAGAGTATGTTTATGAAAGGGTTTTAAGGGAAAAAAAGAATATTTTCTAGCACGGTATTTGTGTGTGTTGGAAGGGTGATTTTTAAAGAAAATACTAATGTGGAATAGTACAAATAAAGTGGGTAATTTCAATTAAAGGAATAATTTTACTTAAAGAAAGTATATTTCATTTGAGTATTTAACTAGGTGTGTTAAATCAAGAAATAAATTTAAGTAAAAGGGAATTTCTTTCGCGTGATTAAGGTGAATTAATTGGGATATATAACTTTTTTACAGTAAATTCGGTTTCATGCATGTAAGTGTGTGTGTCTCTATATATATATATATATATATATATATATATATATATATATATATATTGACACACACACTTACGCACACACACACATACACACATGCATATAGTAGTTGCATGTGCCACTACAAAAAAAACTGTTTTTTACTATGGTGCTCTAACCGTCTCAAAAATTCCTTTGGCCGTCTCAAAAGCCTTTTGTGACGCCATTTGAGACGGCAAATAGGCGTAGTATTAGACCCCCGTTTTAAAAGCTTTTTGAGACGGTAAAAGTCGTCTCAAAAAGTTTTTTTGAGACGGAAAATGCGCCGTCTCAAAAGGTCATTGCTTATAGGACCCTTTTGAGACGGCTAAAAAACCGTATTTTCAAGTTATTTTTAGAGATGACAACATACGTCCCCAAAGAGGTTTTTGAGATGAGAACTTAACCGTCTCAAAAAGTCCCCATTTATGGAACCCTTTTGAGATGGCAAAGAAGCAGTCTTTAATAATTTTGGCACCAAAATTATAATTTCATTCATTCCATGATATACTCTATATAATTATAAACAAAACCTCTGAAAAACAATATGACATATTTTGCATCCCATTTCAACATATAACATATAATTTTCCATTCAATTATAATTAAAGTTTATACAAAGAAAAAATACACAATTTAAACATTGTGTCCAACATAGATCTCTCTATACAATTTCAGTCATCTCATTAGAAAAAATACATAAAAAACCATCTATCCCTAACATAAAATGATGTACGTAAAGTAAACTCACAATCTTCAAGCATACGACCTCCAGCAAAACAACTCCAATATCTTGCCTTGTCCACAACAGATTTTTACCTGCAATAAATTTATTAAGTGTCACTTACCGTAAACAATGAAATAATTTTTTTAATAGTTCCTATAGATGACATTCTTTAAAAACGTTATCAAATTTGTATATCTTCGTATTATTTACTTTTAAAAATAATAAATATTTTTAAAAAAATTCGGCAGAGTCTCCTTTATTTATTCATGAAAACCAACCTGTTTAAATATAAAAATTAACTCAAAAACAATGACAGAAACCCAAAATTTTCTGAACAACTAATATAAATAAAAATACACATAACTATTCCTTTTATCGTTGGACAACATAATGAACAAAATTTAACTTGAATATGTCTCACCCCTGCTTGTGGTTGAGAGCAAGACTAAAGAGGACTTAAGCGACGAGGTATTTGTTCGAGAGAATAGATGAAAACGCTCCAACGTTAAAAGGCTTAAGTATACGTATAACAAGTCCTCGTGGGATAGTAAACTTCCTGCAACAAATGGAATACAAAACGCAATTAGCTATGGTTCTGAAAAAGTCAAGGAACATTAACTTGATTTAGATACTTGGACAATACTTGTTTAAAACCCAATACAAAAACTAGCTCCAAAGATGTCATGATTATATAAATATAAAATAAGAACAAACACTAAAAACCTAGCTAATTTAACTATTTAACACTTAGAGGTAGTTTCTAAGCATTTCCATATGCTATACCAAAGGCTGCCCCAATTCTAACCTATTAAAACCATACTATGGCCCATGGATTGAAAAATGAAATCAAAGTAGAAGTTGGAAAATTAGAAAAGAGGTGTACAAACAAACAAAAGGGTTTTCATCCCATGATTAGAATTTAAATTTAGTTTTGAGTACTATCAAGTATTTTGCAATTTAGTTTCCGAGTTCTATTTGGAAGTACATGTGGCGGTTTTGGCAATGTTACTTCGTTTAGGCCCAGAAGGCACGGTAGTTGGTCCATTATCTCACTCCATCGCAAATGCGATTTCTTTTGGTTCACTTCAAATTGCGAAGATTGTCGCTCCATATTGATTGTGTTTGGTTTTGGCGGCCGAAATGGGGTGCGATTTCGACTATGCTCCATAGTTGTTCAACAAATAAAGATACGGATCAGTTCAAAATCATAGTTATACTTGGATCAAATCACAGTTATTCTTGAATCAAATCAAAGTTCAAAATTAGTTCAAAATAAATATATGGATCCTTAACACATTTACTTTGATCATAATATTCAAGTACCAGTTCAAAATGCAGCTACCAATAGCAGTTATACTTGGATCATAATATTTAAGTAGAAAGTAGCAATACTTAGTATACCTGTTCCTATAGAATTTAAGGTAGCTGCCAATATTCAAAATACTTGGTATGCTAGTTCCTATATAATATTTAAATGCACCTACCAATATTCAAAATGCAGCTCCTATAGAATTAAGGGTCGTTGTACCTGTTCATGTATTAATACCATATCAATTAAGAAATGCAGCTATCAATCCCAATGAAAAAAAATTCTATGCAATAAATTCAGTAGTCCGCTGCTATCAATACCATGCTTGGAGGTATGCATACTTAAATCCTATAGAATTAAAGGCAGGTACACAATTTCATGTATCCAATCAACTAAACTCAAGTAGAAAGTGGCAACATCAGTCCCATATCAGTTCAGTTCATATTAGTCACATATAAGTATGTATCTATTATCACGTAAATTCAGTAAATTCAAGTATGTAATAGTTCAATAAGGCAGACCAGTTCATGTATCTAATTAAAGGAAGGTATAGAAGTTCAGTAGCAACTATCAATTATAAATTATAAGTTTGAATTAAAGTAGCAGTTATCAATCTTAATGTATGTAGCAACATCAATGCCATATTAATTCCGTTCATATCAGTAGTATATGGATAGCTACTGGATATACAGTATATGTTATAAGTATATATATGCTATCAAGTAAATTCAAGTAGCAATTAGCAGCATCAATACCATATCGGTCAAGTACACTAGTTCAATGAAGTAGACCAGTTTAAGTAGATGGTATGCATGTTTGGTATCTCAAGAAGACCTTTTTTGGATCGATTCTTGCTTTGGGACTTGATTCATGACAGATTATTATTTTCTTTCATAGGCCTTTGTTGTTCCTCATATGGTGTTGGATAAGATGTCCAAACGATGGACGTTTATCTAGCCTACTTGTATGGGACTTGTTATGATGATATAGGTCATTATATTGCTTATATTGACATCCAGTTAAACTGCAACATTAGCATCAATGATGGCAGTAAAACATATACAATTAAACTAAATCAGCAACTACATAGCCGACCTCTTGAATTTCGAAGGGCATAAGCATAATTTAATACAAGTGAAGAATTTAATAATGAATTGCAAAAATAAAAAGAATTTGCTAATGTATTATCAAAAGGAGTAAGTGTGGTGGCATTTCTACTATCGTTGAAGAGATTACATACATCAATATTTTCCCAGGAATGTATTCTGCTGACTACTCCATGATTGAACCCAAGTCAACTACCAAAGGTTATAGAGTTGGGGTTTTATGCAACAATCGAGTGTGGGTTCAATTAGGACCATCATCAATATTCATTTGGATAGATGATTATACATGCTAATTTGTAATTACAATATTTTTGGTCAGGGTATACTCATTTATATTATATGGATAGATTGGATCAGGTATACTCTTTTCTAATTTCCAATTAATCCACTGTTCCCCACTTCCTATTCTATATTTTATTTATTTATTACATATGCAAAGGTTAGGTCAGAGTATCAACCCCTAATGATTATCATTGATGGACGCGTCCTGAAGACGAGGAGTATAAGAGGCATGTGACACAATGTGATATTTGCTCCGATATCACATTGGAGATGGCTGCAACATATATGGTTTTCAAAGAGCATTAAGGGATACTGACGGAAGCTCATACATAGTTCCACACAACTTTTAGGTTTGCAAGGGAAGCAGGGAGAGACTCCTACAGTCGTGAGGGTTTGGCAGCATCATTCTTATCTAAGTCCACAATGTTTTGTGACTACTACTTATGGGGGGCTACCTGGTTTGCTCAATGTGTATGTATGCTAAAACTACTCAATTTTGTCATTTTACAAAAGAAAAATGTATGTATGTTATCACTGTATGCATCATTGACTGAAAATTAAAATCTTAATCTGAAAAAATAAAATAAAATAAGTCAGGTTATAACTTATTTTCAACCTCTAAAAGTCATTTCCAGTGAACTGCTGGAAGGAATTTGAACAAACAAACAAATGTCGAGCTGCTGAAATAATGGTCTCAAAATTGATGCTCGGATTGGTTCTAAAGGAATGGAAACATTGTATGTATGTTATCACATTTTGCGGTATGAAGAGGATAATCCAATTAGCCATGACTTAAAAATTCTCAATTCTTTATACAAGGAATCTAATGGATTGCATTTCTGCTTCTTTCTGGTCTTCTTTAGACCCGAGTATTATTTCAATAAATATTAGAGATAATTTGTCTCCTAATATATGGATCTTTGGTTCTTCTAATGTGGCTAGCACTGCTATTGTTTCCAAGTCTGGTCAAAATGTCACCATCTCTAATTAGATTGATGGAATCCATTCTCATTATATCTTTGCTCATGCCATGACAACCGCCGCTGATAGAACACCTCTATGGTACAATATGGCTAAGGATATAGCCAATATATCCTCTCCTTTTATGATCATAGGGAATTTCAATTATATCCTTGGAGCTCATGAAAAGATAGGTGGAAATCTTCCTTCCAGAGCTTCATATACTGAATTTCAAGATTTTATTGATACTTATCATCTCATTCATCCTAATATCCAAGTCTCTCTATTTAATTAGGCTAGAGGAAACTATGGATCTAACCATGTTGAGGAAAGACTTGCTAAAACATTATGCTCCAATGACTGGTTTGATGACTGACCTAATTATTGTTTAGATGTATTGCCTAGATCTATATCTAATCATTAAACTCTCCTTCTCTCTTACCTTGAACCATCTAATGGTCCATCCTCTTTTAGATTCAAAGATATGTGGACCTCTCATCCGAATTTCATGAATGTGATATCTTCTTCTTGGAATTCTTCTCATATATCTGGATGCCCTATGTTTAATCTTGTCCCTAACCTCAAATCTATTAAAACAGACCTCAAAATCTAGAATAAAAACACTTTTGGTCATGTTAAATTTAATATTGATATGGTTAGGAATAATCTCAAGGGAATTCAGTAGAAAATCAGTGAAGAGGGCCTTGGTAATCATAAATTCAACAACGAGGCCAATGCTAAAATGGTCTTGAAAGTTGCTATTCAGGATTGTAATTCTTATCGGAAAGAAAAATCCAATGTTAAATCGATCACTAAAGGGGATAAGTGTACTGCATTCTTTCACAATTATGCCAAAATTAAAAGAGCCAAGTCTTCCACACACCACATTATGGATGGTATCTCTTTCTTTTTCTCCCTCACACATTTTTTATTTTCTGTATCTGTTTATCTCTAAACAAAATTGGCAAGGGTCCTGGTCTTTACACTGACATCGGCAAGCAAGCAAGAGATCTTCTCTACAAGGATTACCAGAGCGACCACAAGTTCACAATCCCCACCACCTTACCGACTGAAGTTTCTATTACATCTTTAGGAACAAAGAAAGGTGAGCTATTTCTGGCTGATGTCAATACTTAGTTGAAGAACAAGAATATTACCACTGATATAAAAGTGGACACGAGTTCTAATCTGTTTACAACTATCACGATTGATGAAGCTTCTCCCGGGCTGAAGACAATCCTTAGCTTCAAAGTTCCTGATCAGAGATCTGGCAAGTTGGAACTTCAATACTTGCATGACTATACGGGGATCAACACAAGCATTGGGTTGACTGCAAACCCCATAGTGAACTTTTCAGGGGTTGTGGTAACTAATGTTGCCTCTTTTGGGACTGATGTCTCCTTTGACACCAAAACAGGGAACTTTATAAAATGCAACACTGGATTTAGTTTTTGCAATGAGGACCTTATTGCTTCATTGACCCTAAATGACAAGGGTGACACTTTGAATGCTTCCTACTACCATACCGTGAGCCCCTTGACCAATACAGATGTTGGTGCGGAGGTAACCCACAACTTCTCAACCAATGAGAACACCATCACAGTCGGCACACAGCAAGCGTTGGACCCATTGACCACTGTGAAGGCACGTGTCAACAACTTTGGCAAGGCGAATGCACTTATCCAGCATGAGTGGTGCCCCAGGTCCCTTTTCACCATTTCAAGAGAAGTAGACACAAAGGTCGTAGACAAGACTACCAAGTTTGGATTGGCTTGGGCTCTAAAGCCATAAGTGATGAGCCATATGGTGGTTTTTTTTGGTCTTTGAATCTCTATTTATATTTTGGTGTTTTTTGGACTGTAAAAATAAATTCTACATGGTTTAAGCGAGCCCATGTTGGTACTTGTTTTTTTACATTCTCTACTCTTGCCGTGTTAAGCTTGTGGAGGATAGATTTGAAGAGTTTTGACTTTGAGATTTAAAAAAAATCAGACCCTGCCCTCGTGTCCAACTCTATTCTCATCTTTTATTCTGATCTCTACAAAGAAAATCCTTATGATAGAGTTAACTCTATTGATTCTAATTTTAGCAATATTCCATCTCTCATTTCTGATTCAGAAAATGAGATGTCAACCTCAATCCCCACATAAGCAAAAGTTCATGATGCAGTCTTTGGTATGGATGATAGAAGTGCCCCTAGTCCTGATGGCTTCTCTGAAGTTTTTTTTTCAACCCTCTTGCTTCCAAAATCATATCCCCTTAATAAAATGCTTTCATGAAAGGTAGAAGTATTATAGATTGTATTGGAGTTATCTCTAAAGGGTTTAATATCATGGAAAACAATTTTTTTTGTGGGAATCTTAGTTTAAAGGTGGGCTTCACTAAAGCATTTGACATTCTGAATTGGGATTATCTTCAAGTTTTATCAAAATTTGGTTTCAAGCAGAGGTTTATCCATTTGATACATGTTCTTCCTAAATCAACCAAGCTACCCATTCTTATTAATGGATCTCTCATGGGTTACTTTTGTTATAGTAGTGGTGTTAGAGAAGCACATCTATTATCTCCTATATTATTCTGCATTGCTGAAGAATGTCTAAGCAAAAGGCTTTCTAATATTTTATCTCGTGGGAAAATAAAACACATCTCTCATCCTAGAGGCTGCTCTTCCATTACTCACTCCCTATATGCTGATGATCTTATTATATTTTCAAGAGATGATAGTAAGTCTCTATCCAACCTTCTCAATTTTATTGATCTTTATGGCAAAGCGTATGGTCAATTTATCAACAAAGATAAAATTAGATTCTACTTGGGGTCTATTTCCACTCATAGAAGAAACACAGTTACTGAAATTGTAGGTATCAATGAGGGTACAACTCCTTTTATCTACATAGGTGTTCCCATCTTTGTTGGAACAAACAAATAAACTGTCCTAGATGAGGGCTCCATTGCATTGTGGAACTGAAATAATGGTCCACATCAATTATATGGCCGGAAACAAACTTTATTTCCTCAGGCATATGGATAGCCATTGTTGGGCTTCCGTTTAATCTATGGAAATAGGAAGTTTTTTAGGAAATAGGAGCAATATGAAGAAGATTGTTACAGGTGGATAATAAAACATATATAGCCATATCAAAATCATTTGCAATAGCAGCAGCCCTTGGTGGAATCCTCATAGCACTATACCAATACATACTCATTTGTGTAGGGTACAAAAAGTTGAGAGCTAAGTGGTGACTCTCAATATGGATATTCCAAAAGAAAACCTCAAAATGAGAGAACAGAGTAAGATGGATCAGGGAATCCCTTTTTTAATTTCCAATCCATGAGTGATTGATCCAGCAGCAAGGTATTATCATAAGGGAGCAGGGCGTCCCTTTATGCCAAATAATGGAGCAGGGCATCCCCTTATATATGGAAGGTGGCATATATATGGGATTAGAAAATAAACCAAAAGAAATGGAATGAGAAATGGAATATTTATCGAGAGGATAAAATATATGGCACAAGGCATAGTTGGATGAAGTCTAGACTTAAGTATTGTTGTGCATTTTATAATATGTAAAGATTATTAGTTACACCAAGTACACATATACCATTTAAAGATTATTAGTTGCACCAAGTCAAGCGAGTTGATTACTTCCGTCGTGTGGTATTGGATTGTCATAAGTGTAGGACATTCGTTGATAGAAGTGAGGTATTTTGGGTGTGAGGGACATAGTCATTAAAAACAATATGACAATTGTAGTGCCATACTAGCTCAGATGTATACATGACTAGATATTGTAGTCCACTAAGATTCCATCATTAGTTAGGTCCATAGTTTCACATTGATCTTTTAAATAACATTTAATAATAGGTGTTTGATCGAGTGGAAAAACCGAGCGTACGTGTAATATGCTAGTCGTTGTTATCGGCTTCCAACCTCAATACAAAAAAAAAACATAAACTTGTAACTACACTCTTAAGGAGTATAGTAGTAAGTCTGGGTATCGAATCCACAGGGAATGTTTTATAGAATTTAATTGATTTATTACTTCTAAAATGAAAGTGAAAAAGATGATGATGGTTGACAAGGGGAAGTAAGTTGGAACAAATTTATAAAACTAATTAAAATGAATGAGGAAATAGGTTGGAATACAATCCCCCAATCCCTAGTAATTACCCATTAGAATACTAGAATTGTAAATTATAAATTTGAATGAATCCAGTCTTTATAGATCCTAAGCATTACATATATGAGGTTCAAGCCCGCATCATATGAAATCAAAGATAAATATAAAGCGATGCTAAATAATTACACGCACATCATATTCTTAAATATCCCAAGTACCTAGGGCAAGAGAGATTAAAAGATCTAGGATGATTGTGAACTTCTCTTACACGATTCTTTCAAATTTAAATTTAAATTCTATTTCCTACGTAGATAAATTACATTGGGATAGGTTCATGCATCCCAACCCTTAAAAATTAGCTAAACATGATGAAAACAAAAGAAAACTGTAACAAACATTGTTAACAATTTGCAAAACAATTGAGAATTGAATGGAAAAATAAAATAGAGAATAGAAATTGATACTTGTATTTATCAAGAGGAGAAAGAGATGAATTTGAATCCAGCAAAACTTCTTCTTCAAACTTACAACTAGGGTTTATGAAAACTTCTACCAAAGAAAACTACAATCTAACTTTCTCTCTCTAATCCTACTCCTACCCTCTAGAATTTGACTCCCTCTCTCTAGAATTCAACTCCCCTTGAAAATGAGGTAGGGCATGGTCTTTTATAGCACCAAGTTGCACGAATTTGGCATCAAATTTCGCTTGTGGAACAAGATTTTGCCAACCAATCACCATAAAATCTGCATAATTAATGACAGAAATCCGCACATTCAGACTCTTCATTATCGCGCAACTTCAAAATATCGTAACTTCTTCACCGTAGCTCGGATTGAGGTGCCGTTTTTTCCAGTATTCTTGTAATTTAGAGATCTTCAACTTTCTAGTTGGCCCCACCTCCAGAATAAGGCTTAAAAATTACGAAAATGCCCTTCAACTCTCCATTTCTTGGTTTCTTTCACTGTTTTGAGTTCTCCTTCGCACTAACTTGCATGAAATACCTGTAAAACACATGAGAAATACACAAAACATGAAATAATTGCCAAAAAAGGTTAGTAGCATAAATAAGAGACAAATCCAAGCTAAATACACTGCACGGGATCATAAAAATACCGCAATTAAGGGGATAAATGTGAAGAATATATGCCTAATCACACCCCCTAACTTAGAACTTTGCGCGTCCCGAGCAATGTAAATGAATCTAACCAAAAATCCACTCTTCAAAATTCTTTTATTGGGATAGAATACCTTTTTCGCTGGCAAGCGATTGCATTTAGCGTATGCAACAAGCCTTTAAACCCCTAGGTTACCCTAGTAGGACGAGTTTTGTCTCGTGAGGGTTTGCAGTGAATACACCCACAAAATTCTTTATTGACTCAAATAAAGATCAAAATACTTAAAAATTGTACAATTTAAACTTTTCGAAAAATAATCACCATAAATTCATATTCAAATGTCTCAAACCATAGTGAGTGTGTGCGAAGCCAAAAATTAAACCTCAAATTTCCACCGATTGAGCATTACGTTACTTTCTGAAAATTCGTTTTGATTCAAATTCTTACGGATGCATTCACAAACGAATCACTCGGATTGTGGTTATTTTCTCTCGGTATGCATGATATAAAGAGTAAATATAATGGACACAAATTCATGCATACAAAATTGAAAAGAAGGAAATATATGGTGAAAAGATCTCATCATCAATATACAGTTATTAGGAAACGGGAAACATCATCTCTTAATCACGCCATTTTAATCTCTTTTATTATCTTTTCATGTCTTAGCTCTCCACATAGTAATTAATTTCTCCATTCGGACTCGGTTAGGACTTTTCGGGTTAAAAGTGTAAAGGGTAAAATTGGGAATAGACGGATTGTTCGGAATTGGAAAATGTCCTTATGACGTCCATTAGTGCTTTTTCGGGCATTTGCTCATTTTTCTCTTTCTTTTCTTTTTTCTATTTTCATTTTTTTTTCTTTTCTTTCTATTTTTGTTGAGCATATCTATTTTTTTTTCTTGCCCCTTTTTGTTGCACTTTTCGGACTTAATGAATATTCCATTTTCGCAATTCCAGGCTATTTGGTTTTTCGGGTTATCAAACGAAAGGAAAATATTTTATTAGGCTCAAAGTGGGTTGCAAAGGGATAATTTTGTTTTTCACAACTTTTTATGGCTAATATTTTTGGGTAACAAATGAGGTCCTACTTCATTGTCCAAATTGCTAATCACATTACCATATGCATCTCGAGATTAATTAAGTTTAGAGATATATTTAGCACGAATTTCGAGACAACATTTCACACATTTCCCATAACCGATCAAAACAAAGGATTGAGATCATCAACGACTTATTAAAACGTTGAAAAGAACTTTGAGTTAATCATAAACTCGGATTGATTTAAAAACTCATAAAAAATTAAAAGGCTTGAAATCTCACCGGGTTGGACTAATCTCCACACTTATTCATAAAGTCGTCAATTTTCTTTCAATTTCCATCTTCGGTCAATTTTGGCTTAGTGCATTATGATTTTTACAATTTGAGACTTTAAATAGAATAAAGGTGATATTTTTGAAAAATTTAAATTCCAATTTTTATTTATTTTGAACAAAAATATTTTTGGTTTTTTCAAATTTTTTCAATTTTTTTTTTAATTTTCTAAAATACACACTCGGAAAGAACATGTGATCGAATCAATGAATCTAAACAATAAATGGGAAGAATATCCCACACCCCCTAACTTAAATGTTGCATTGTCCTCAATGCGAATCAAGAACACAACATAAAGAGAGGAAAAGAAAGATATTACCCAAATGGAGCGATCCCTGATGAGTGCGAGTCCATTGAATCTACAAAACATGTTAGAACCAAGCATAGAAAAAATAATAACAAAAACTCTAACTATCAAAACTAGACTATAATAAAAGAGAAAAAGAAAAAGAAAAAAAACTAACTATTTACAACCTAAAATTGGAACGGCTAATAAATCATACACTAAAAGTCAAAAAATTTGAGGGTCCACCCAAAATACAATTTGACTTTGAGGGATTAATGGTGTGCCCTCACTAGGATGCATGCCGCCCGAAAAATAAGAATTCCGTTTGAAAAACGGAAGGCATGTGCAAATTTTAAGAAATGAACCATCACCAATTAAAAAATTTAAGGGGATAATGAGGGATTTGGGTGCATAGGGGGACAAGTCCCATTGGGATCCAAGAAAAATAGAATCACTTCCCAAAGATTTTTCAAGTAGTATGGGAAGCAGAGAACACAAACTAAAAGAGTCCATCTTGGAAAACAATTCAAGCATAGAGTCCTTGTCCTGAAAATCTTCTCACTCAAAATTTTCAATTGGATCTGGTGGAGTGACACGTCTAAGTGTATGGCCCATAAGATGAAGCATCTCAAAATAACATTCCCATACAAGAAGCAGATCAACATCCTTAAGACATTCATCCAATTCTTGTGATGGATTTAATGGTTCGATAATAGTGGGGACACAATGACACAAATGATCTTCAACCTCAATAGGTTTTGAAATATTTATAAGAGGATGATATTCAAAAGAACTTGGATTGCTATCAATGATTTCATTCTCAAAAGTATTAGGTGAAGCGCAAGTCTCCTTCTCCAAGTTGTCCAAATAATCACTGAACTCCTTGCAAGTTGTTAGAATTTTCAACTCGGTAACAACAAAGTCATCAGATTGCTTTTTTATATCAAGCAAGAGTTCTTCCAAAGTAGGCTTCCTAGGTTCTAGCACCTCGAATTCCTCATTTGGTTGAAAACTTACTTCATCTTCAAAACTATCAGGAAAAAAATCCTCATTAGGTTCAAATAATGCATCTAACTCTTGCTCCCAATAACGATTTTTTTCGCGATATTCTTTTTCAAGTCTTTCTTCTTCAAGCAATTGATTTTGATAAATTTGGAGTTTCTCAGCACTAGGCTTATATTTAATATAATCATCTTTAGTGATATTGATCCAATGTTCTTAAGTCTTGAGTGCCTCCTCTTCCTCACTATTAGCATAACAATTAAAGCCACCAAAAGAGTTAAAATAAGACATATCAAATTGGGCAATTAAAAAAACGTGACACACATTTTTTATTTTATTTTTTTTGAATTTTTTTTGAATTTTTTTTATTTAGTTTTTTTTTTTTACGAATTAGTAAGTCAATTATAATCTATAACAAACACTCCCCGGCAACGGCGCCATTATGATCGAGTGGAAAAACCGAGCGTTCGTGTAATATGCTAGTCGTTGTTATCAGCTTCCAACCTCAATACAAAAAAAAACTTAAACTTGTAACTACACTCTTAAGGAGTATAGTAGTAAGTCTGGGTATCGAATCCACAGGGAATGTTTTATAGAATTTAATTGATTTATTACTTCTAAAATAAAAGTGAAAAAGATGATGATGGTTGACAAGGGGAAATAAGTTGGAACAAATTTATAAAACTAATTAAAATGAATGAGGAAATAGGTTGGAATACAATCCCCCAATCCCTAGTAATTACCCATTAGAATACTAGAATTGTACATTATAAATTTGAATGAATCCAGTCTTTATAGATCCTAAGCATTACATATATGAGGTTCAAGCCCGCATCATATGAAATCAAAGATAAATATAAAGCGGTACTAAATAATTACACGCACATCATATTCTTAAATATCCCAAGTACCTAGGGCAAGAGAGATTAAAAGATCTAGGATGATTGTGAACTTCTCTTACACGATTCTTTCAAATTTAAATTTAAATTCTATTTCCTACGTAGATAAATTACATCGGGATAGGTTCATGCATCCCAACCCTTAAAAATTAGCTAAACATGATGAAAACAAAAGAAAACTGTAACAAACATTGTTAACAATTTGCAAAACAATTGAGAATTGAATGGAAAAATAAAATAGAGAATAGAAATTGATACTTGTATTTAGCAAGAGGAGAAAGAGATGAATTTGAATCCAGCAAAACTTCTTCTTCAAACTTACAACTAGGGTTTATGAAAACTTCTACCAAAGAAAACTACAATCTAACTTTCTCTCTCTAATCCTACTCCTACCCTCTAGAGTTTGACTACCTCTCTCTAGAATTCAACTCCCCTTGAAAATGAGGTAGGGCTTGGTCTTTTATAGCACCAAGTTGCACGAATTTGGCATCAAATTTCTCTTGTGGAACAAGTTTTTGCCAACCAATCACCATAAAATCTGCATAATTAATGACAGAATTCCGCACATTCAGACTCTTCATTATCGCGCAACTTCAAAACATCGTAACTTCTTCACCGTAGCTCGGATTGAGGTGCCGTTTTTTCCAGTATTCTTGTAATTTTGATCTCTTCAACTTTATAGTTGGCTCCACCTCCAGACTAAGGCTGGAAAATTACGAAAATTCCCTTCAACTCTCCATTTCTTGGTTTCTTTCACTGTTTTGAGTTCTCCTTCGCACTAACTTGCATGAAATACCTGTAAAACACATGAGAAATACACAAAACACGAAAAACTTGCCAAAAAAGGTTAGTAGCATAAATAAGAGACAAATCCAAGCTAAATACACTGCACGGGATCATAAAAATACCGCAATTAAGGGGATAAATGTGAAGAATATATGCCTAATCAGTGTTCTAATTTTCATAATATAATTTTCTTACATCTCTACATGTGTTTGTAAATTGATATTATTTACGTTATATCCCAAATCCACTGTTTGTTATCAAGACTTGTACATTATTCTCACCAAATTACATGTCACTAAGAGTATAGTTAGATGATCAATATACTTGTACATTATATCAATGAATGCCCTACACTTAATGTCCTACCGTTATCAAGACCATGGAAACTAAGTTATTTACTTTATAGAAGTTGGTAGATGGCCCTTAGTGGCCACCTTATCCCTAGGGAACAAATAGGGTTCTCTTAACAGTTAGGCTTCGCTTGCTAATCCATGTATCCCAACTTACTCCCACTGACACTAGCACCTATACAAGGGCATAAGTAGCTTGTTTCCCCTTGATTAATCGCATAAGTACATCACAACCCCATGATATGATCCTATGACCCAATGACAAGAGTCGTACCAAGTACATATTGAGATGTATGCCCCACTTGCATCTATTGGCAATAATAGATGGGGGGGGGGATACAAGTGTCAGTTAGCATCCCCTAACTAATTAAGAATTTTAGTTGTATGACGTGTACACTAAGGGTACTTTGTGGTGGTTTAACTCATAAATATATGATTTGGTTGGGAATAACATGTCAAAAGGGCGACGGATATGGGATAACAATAAAAATTGTAGGAATTATTCCAGTTGTTATGGTGAAACATTTGGATTAGATAGTGTAAGACGCAATTCTTGTGCCCCTCATATTTTGTAAGGGTCCCCACTGAGGATCTCCCTCTATAAGACATTTATTGTTTGATTTTTTTAATTTTCAAATCAATTCGACATGCCACGTGACATGTTAAAGGGGTGACATAAGGTTTTCATGTCTATGAGAGTGTTCGACATGAGTACATCACCTCCGATCAAGTGCCTTTGCTTCATAAGTCCCTAACATGTTTATGGGATGTGATTAAAACTAAAAAAACGGCATTGGATTATATGATCTAGCCTTTCCTTATCCTCATAACTTATTCAATGATAAAGGTATGAACTTCGGGTACTGCGATTGCATTGTGTTATGTTTCCTTAAGCTAATTTGACCTTATACAGTCTGTCCCTTTGGGGAAGAGGTGTATTGTTAATTTAATAGTACAATCATTATTTGGTCCAGCTTTAGGACTTCTGCATAATGAATTATTTCGTACGGCCAAATATTTACTAGCATTATCTTCAAAAAACAAATTAGTTCCTTATCCAAACGTTTAGTCTATAAATGCGATGCTTTGTTGATTCAGCTAACCCGTATTTACATCATTTGAAATATCAACACCACAACAAACATGACATAGTAGCATCTAGTTGAGCATAATTCTACATTGTTAATAATAGTAGAGAAATTAATTTTACAGCACATACTACTTTGGGCCAAGCTACTTCATCATTGTTTTAAATTTTCACCCCCAAAAGCTCAGTTTAAACCCCAAAAAATTATAAACAGTCAATAATTATAACTTGAATGGCATAAACAACTTACAGAGGACATGAATTAATTGACACAAACATCAATAATTCTTACTAAAATTCATACAAACTAGTAAACAAATATTTTCGTAGATTAATCTAAACGCTATACTACAATAACTAATTGACAATCCGGGTTTTCAATTGTCTCACCCTCAACCTCCTATCACCACTACAAATCAATCAAGTACAAAAATAAATTAAATATGTAACTTCATTAAATGATAATTTATGAAAAGAGTGCATACATACCAGATGCAATAGTACATTCATCAATGGTGGTGCTAGCTTCATCAGCATTGCACTTTATACCTAATTCAAACAAAACACATTAATAAACACAAGATTAAAGTAACAAAAAATAATTATAATTATAAACACTCACGAAGATCCATAATATGATTCTTTAAAATAGCATAGTTGTCCACAACGATATGTGCATCAGACAATCAAAGTTCAATAACTTAATTAACTACAAACATATGATCCAAGTATTTTGTGTAAATTGAAGTTAAGGTTAAGTATTATAATGGACCCCAAGTCTAAAGAGAAACATCATTCCACTTCTTGATTTCAAAACGCTTTGATTTCTAGGAAGAAGGGCATTTACAACAAAGTGGGGTATTTTCAGCAAAACATTCCTCGCAAAATATACATCTCGGGAGGGTTTCTTTTGCACTTTTATACACGGAAAATAATGTTTCCTATAAGGTTCCCTAAACTTAGATAGGGGAAAGGCAATTAAAATTGTTAATGTCCAAGAATAAATTAACACATTGGATGACCTAACCCTTGTTGATAAAAAGGATTTTATTTACAAACATTCCAAAATCTATTGGATGACCTAGACCTTGTTGATAAAAAGGATTTTATTTACAAAAAATCCAAAATCAATACTTTATTCATGGCATGGTCACTGGGATATCTAGACTCAAACATTACAACCATGAGTTAACTATAAAACCAAAATTTGAAATTGCCCAATATTTTATGATTTCCTAAAATCCCATTATGAATAAGTTCACATATAAGTCAGTGCTTTAATAAATAAAATTGATATCTACAAATCCAACCCTTTTGAGAAAATGAATTGGCATTAATTCAATCAAATAGTTTAACATAACCTACCAAATCAAACTCTTTATTAAGAAACTTGAAATTTCTAGTGATCTTTTTAGTTTTAAGTAGGTTATATAAATGGACGGGGATTTGGAATTTCAAGAAAGTCCAAAACTAGAACATATAAATAAAATCATTTAGTGATATACTTAATGATACCAAATAAAAAATATTCGTAAACGTTAAGGGCAAAAAATTAGAAATCCATATGCCATATTGCCATGTATAAACTGACCTTTGGCTCTTGTGTTTTATACCTCATAGTGAAGGTGGTCAAGTTGGGTTCTTATGATATAATGCAGAAAAAATTACTATTCTATTATTATAAGTAATTTATACTATAAGAAAAACTCCAACTATCCCAATAACTAATCAATTACATCAACAAGACATCAAATTTATTTTATATTACCTTTACTTTCATTTTAATAGCACCCAAACAAGGAAATTCATGATCAATATATAACAAAACTAATTTGATATCTTCAACCATAAAATCTCACCTTAATAATTTCCAATTACCCTTAACCTCAATTTTTGAAACCCTAAGTAGCTATCAACCTACACCACCATAATCTCTCCACAACCAAGAGAAAGTGGAGCACGACTTACCAGCAGTGAGCGCAGGGGGAGATAGGGCGAGTGACCGTGGCAGGGTAGAACCATAGGGCAAGTGACGGTGGTAGAGAGCGAGGCGGATGCGACGGTGGTAGAGAGCAAGGCTGATGAGTTCTTGTCCAGGTAGAGAAATAAAATGCTTTTGCTTTACTTTTTTTTTTTTGTTTTCTTGGTATGAGGTTTCATTTCTATGCAGGCGGGAGTTAAAATTGTTAAGGTGGGAAAATAAATTATTTCAGCCGTCTCTTAAGGCTGACTATTTGAGACGGCTCTTAATATGCTATCTCATTAGCCTAACTTTATAAGATGGATGTGTTTACCCGTCTAAAATAATATTAGTTTTTTAGACGGCTTTTTTACCCGTCTCAAAATGTATGCTTTAGGGACTAAAATTTAAGCCGTCTCAAAAGCCTCCGTAGTAAAAAGCAATTTTTTTGTAGTGTGCACGTATATAGAGTGTGTTAATGTCTTCTTTCTTTCGTTTGATTCTATATTTCATTGTTACATATTTTCCATTGGGCATTCAACTCATTATCTCGTCTTTATTATACCAGGTTGGGTGCGGATATATAATTTAAGAGCATTAGGCATGTAAGTATTCTTTTATTTTACGTTAGTATCTCTGTATGCTTGGATTCCAGGGACTCTTACCACAGATACCTCATGTAGCTTGATTTTATATAGGAATCACATGCTAAACAAGTAGAATATTAATTAAATAAAATTGGACTCGCAACATTATGTAGCTTATTTCATTGCACTTCACACCTAATGCTCGGATCATATCGGATCGGGTTGACCATGGGTAACCTATAAATTCGGGCTAAAGCATTACAATTAGTATCAGAGATCTAGGTTTAAGGTTTCTTTCGAGAGTGACGTGGTAAGGTCGGTATTGGATCTTTCGATGTCAGCACTAGTTTTAGGCTAGTCATGGTAGATTAATGAGGGTTTCAGTTTGTATTCTCGATGGTAAAGTCAAGGGGATTAACACGATGGGTAATTCATTGACAAGTGGCATGCGACCAAGTTAGTTGTTATTAACCGCTTCCTCTCTTCTGATTCAAATATGCGATGAGGATACATTAAGTTCCGGGTGAGGTACTTTTTAATAGAAAGTCATACTCATATGATTAGGTGAAGTCGATCCTTAGGCAGCGCATGTCGTAGACAATTGATGATTTGGTGGACATGATGAACTATGTTGGTTAACACTTGAGGGTGTTTATTTGATCCGAGTTGGCCAGATAATATTGTTATAAGTATTTTCCTTGATTGAAAGTTATACCGCATAGTGTATGATGAGAGTTATGAGCAAATTGCGATAAGTATGTTGCATATGAAACCATAATGGCTGAGGAGACTTAGGAGTGAACTCTATATAGTCTTTTATGTCAGGGTTTTAGGAGACAAGATGCGATTTTAGGGACATAATCTTTAGTGATGCCAGTGATGTAGACCTAGAGGTTTATAGGTCGTATGCGACATCCTATATCCTATTAGACTCCTTAGTTGTTTCAGTTATGATTTGGTATATGGCTTATGGTCACAACCGCTTGGAAGAGAGATAAAATTATTATCTAAGTGTCAAGGCCCATTTTAGTGGCTTAAGTAATGGATAGATGCGAGACAATTCTAGTGTGAATATGGTCTAAGGGAATATTAGAGTATCCATACGACTAATTGTATGTGGCTTTATTTGGGAATAAAAATTGAATTATTATGATGTCTTAAGGTATTCAATGGTTAAACTGATCCATATGTAGAAGATCATAGACTAGTGTCCTTGCGAGCACTTAGTAATTGTGATCTGGGTACCGAACGGTTTGTGGAGTGTACATATAATGAGAAAGTCATGGATGATGAAATCTTATTGGGCTTTGAGGACTTTACGTGGATTATGTTTGGTATCCTTAGGGGAACCGGTTAAGTCCAGAATGAACAAGTGTTAGCGTTCTATTAATGATTATGTTGAGGGTCAGGTGATGATCTCGGGTTAATGGTCATGGTTTAAAAGAGTCGATCAAATAAGGTATGTGCTGGGTGATGTCATCCGAATTGGCACAAATGGATGGTGTAACCTTCTAAGAGAAATTCGAAGCTTATTTCGTGTATGGTCATGATGCATGGGTGTGACGGAATGACTAGTATAAGTGGTGTGACACTTGATTTTGAGGAGTACTAGGAAATGTATTATGGATTTAGATTGATGATGGTATGTGGAGACTCGAAAATGGCGCCCAAGGGGGATATTGATGCATGATTAGAGCATTGGCGTGTATCGACAACATAAGTTAGAATAGCCCTCGCAAGGTAGCGAATAGTTCTTGGTGTTTCTTTCAAAGATGGCACAAATTAGAATATGTAGCCGTATTTGGTACTTTTTACCCTTAGAATGCAATGGAGTCCGGTGTGGCTGTCATGTAAGTTCAGTTTGGGTAAAATATGGAGATAAGCTCGGTGATGACCATGTGTAGGCAAAGGTTTATATAAGGTCAATGCTTCTCTTAACGGGGTTTTACATGCGAATACTTGGGGTTATGAGGTTACGATTATGATTTAATAAGGAAAATAGTAACCTAGGAATAACGGGTTAGTAACGTCGTCATTTATGAGATGGACAAGGTCATTATCAATAAGGCAATTAGCATTCGTCAATCGGGATGACTCATATTAATCAACAATGTAAGGAGGAAACCATTATCTTAAGGATAGAAGTCCAGTGTTTGACTTCCTAGAAGGTAATAGATTCGTATGTGGACTTCGTTCTGTGAGAATGAATGGTTTGTGATTCGATTCATCACGATTGGTGACTTGAGCCAGGGTGTGTGGCTAAGTTAGTACTTAGGGAGAACGTCTGGGAAAAGTTATAAGACTTCAAGCATGTGACATAGGCTCACTTTTTGTAGATCTTAGTTCATTACATACGGATGGGGTTTTCTCGTAACGGTTGTTTGTTCCTTCTGACTCTTATGTGTCCCTTTTTGTTTCGGTAATCGAGGATCAGTGTTTCCCCGACTTTGGTAAATTATATTTTCACGATGTCATGGTACGACACGGTTTGGACTAGTAAAGTGTGGGTGGACCTGTCTTGGTTAACAAAGCTCAATAACTAGGTGCGCCCCTATCTCAGGTGTACTTGCTATTGTACAATGTTCTGTGTATGGTTGAATGCACTTTCATCTGCACGATTTACTCGTAGTATTTGCTTTCCTTAGGATTAGTGACCTTATGACTGGTCGGCATGGCAGTCAGTGGATCCGATTATAAAGAATGGGATGATGACTTGAGGACATTGTATAGTGTTAGAACTCTACAAAACTTAGCACAAAGTGTTACATTTCCACGCTGAGTGGATTTATTTTGATGCTCACGTGAGTGCTGCAAAGTGAGATGTTTAGAAAAATACTAGGGTCATCAGAGTGATGTATGGTAAGGTGTGAGTCGATAGAGGAATGATGATTTGGTCAGTTTATTACTCTTTGAACTGAGTAATTAGCGATGTAAGGTTAGTATCAAGATTGGGAAAAATTGTGTAGTCTTGATGACCTGGAAATTCGCGGGGATGCTGGATATCTAGTCTTAAAATTGAAAATGGTTCTTATGAACGAATTTGATGATTGGTTGTATTACGTTTAACGCTTAAGCGAGTATCGATCACTAGAGAGGGTTACCTTTTGGAGGTGCCGATATGCTTTCAGTATTAACAAAGGTAGTCGTTGGACTTAATTGAGCATAATCATCAATTCAGTGGAGACAGAGGGTAAGTTATGCAATGTTGATGATTAGTGTGATGGTGAGCGTTAAAGCATGTCGCATGTTGAGATTTTGGTGATGATCCCCGTGTAAAGGTGTTCAATATGATCTTAGCTATTGAGGACTTTAATGGTATAGTCATGGATGATTCTTATGTGTTAGCACAAGAGTCGGTAAACCCGATGGATTTGAGAATCGACGGATAGATAATTTAGGGGACAAAATTACCTAAAGAGGGAAGAATGTAATACCCATGTCCAACATTTTATTCTTTTTCTCGTGAAAATTATAAAAAAGTGAAATCGCTGGAATTTGTATCATTAGTATGGACTTCTATTGCTATATTTGATTATCATTTAGGCCTTGTTGGTAATTGATGGATGTTATTGGGTGAAATTGGAGATTTGAGAAGTTCGACAAGTTTGAACGAACTTGAAAGTCATTTAAATGATATCCTAGTCACATTTAAACAAGAATTACGTGGTTCAAACAGGAATCCACTATCGATCGATGTAGGATTCTAACGACATGCCACTGCCTAGGTTTTTCAAGCTTGTTAGAAGGTCGCTATATGGGGGAACCGAGAGAATTAAGATCTCCTTCGAATGAGGTCCCATTCTCATTTGAACGAGCTGCCTATAAATTTTTAAATTAGGTTTCCCTTTTGTGTTTTCAAATTATGATGTATCGAATTGTGGTCCACACATATCGACAAAAAAAGGATTTTGTGTTTGGGGTTTAGTTTTATAAGGATTTTGTGGGTTTATTTTAGGAGAGAAGTAAAGATAAGTGAAGAGGTTATCCCCCATTAAAAACCCATCAGATTTCCTCCCTCCCTCTAATTGCAAGAGTATTCAATCTCCACAAATCATTTTCCACCATTGTTACACCATATTCCCACCTTGTGCCATCATATATTACTAGTATTCAACAACATTAAAATCCAATACACCCATTTCCACCACAGTTGAGAAAAGGTACGAATTTGGGAGGTGTTGTCGGGGGGTTTTGGATAAGAAGAAGAGTAGAATTTATATAGTTTTGAAGGGGGGTTTCTTGGAGCTTTTATGGATACAAGCTTTGTGGAGCTAGACAACTTCCTTGAGGCCACCTTAGGATGTGGGGGGTTCCCATTATCTTCTTCTTCATCCACCGTTTTTGGAGCTCCATTCAAGATGGAAAGAACTCTACAATTAAGTTTAAGACTCTATGTTAGTAGTATTTGATTTATTATATAGAGTTTAAGAATAGGATGCATATATGGTTCAAGAATGATAATTCTTAAAGTTTGTGAAAAATGGATTTGCAAATGGGTTTCACTCATTTTGAGTAAAATGACATAATTCAAGAAAACTTAGTTTCGAATATTTCTATGAAATAAAAAAGTTGGAAGAATGTTACTTTGTTGGGAGTAATGCATGAAATAATGTTTCAAAGTTTTCTTGAGAAAAATTGGGATTTTGTATAAATAGACATTTTATTCAAGTTTTGGGAGAACCAAAATTTCTTTTGCATTGAAAAGTATGTTTGCATAGACATTATAAAATTTCTAGAGCAAATCACATGTTAGACCCATTGATATGATTTCTTGGACTTAAAATCCATCTCCTTTTACATAAAACTTGTAATATTTTGAGTTTGAACATATAAACAAATTTAATGAAGGTTTTATTAGGTTTGAACATGAAATAAAGAAAATAGAAATCTCATCCTTTAAAATGTGTGAAAAGGTGTAAAAAATGTGAAAAGTGTGAGGTTTCAAGACTATTTGTATTAATAAAGAAAACGGTATTTTTCTTACAAAGTAGTCTTAGATGTTCAATGATTTCTTAGAAAGGCAAATAGTGAAATAAAGATGTTTTGGACTTGAGAATAATGTTACTCCAAATGTTAAAAAGTGTTAATGTGTTTAAAATACTTAAGAAGTTAGTGTGTGTAACTTAATGGTGTTTTGGGAAATAACACTTCTGAAAATGGAGGAAAAGACATGTTTGGAAATAAATGGGTAAAATGGTAATTTTATGTAAAGTGGGATATTTTTCTGAAATAAAAATGTTGGAAAGGGTGTTACACAAAATGGTCCTAAATGAACATGATTTTGGGATAAAATCGATGTTAAGTAAATAAGAAATGAAATTATGATTTTAAAGAGTAACACAAGTAGCGGTGAAATATCGAGTTTTAGCTTCGATAAAAATAAAGGAAAGGTGGAATAATGTGGACATTCGTAAAATATTAAAACACATTAATATTTTGAGTGAATGCGGGTGTATGGTAGTAAAGGTGTGTGGTTGAGTGAGTTATGTGTGTGTGTGTTCAAGTTTGTACCCTTAAAAAAATCAAAATAAAACTCTCTCACTAAAACTAAATAAAATTAAAATTTAAGATAAAATTCTAATCTATAAATAAAAGACACAAAATAAAAATAAAAAGTGAAACTAAAAAGAAATGAAAATAAAAATAAAAAATCTATTAAAACCAAAAACTAAAATCCTAAAATAAAACTAAAGAAAACTAAAATAAAATAAAAATAAATTCCTAAAAAATAATCCTAATAAAATAAAATAAAGATTAAAAGTTAAAAACTAATAAAAATAAAAATAAAAATAAAAACACACTAATAAAAAGAAAATAGTAAATAAACCCTAGAAAATTCAAAATAAATCCTAAAAATAAAACCACTCAAAATAAAAAAAATAATAAAAGTACAAACTCAACACACATCGTGTTCGGGGTAGGTTTAGGCTTGGTCTGGGGTAGTCTAGGGTTACAAAATTAATTATTTAGCCACATTTGAACTGCAAATTGACTCGAAATAGAGATTTTGGCACCGCAACTGCAATCAAACTTGCACAATAAATAATTGCGCGCATAAGAGCCAATTTTGTCGAGAATTAGCAATTAAAATCCGTCTATTCGGGGTATAAAATATACACTTTTGGGTTCTTATCACATCACCCCCAAACAGAACAGTGCTAGTCCTCGAGCAAAATATAGAGAGAAAGCAAGATAAAAAACAAAAAGTGTACCACTTCCGCGGGCACTTGCGATTTCACTTAGCATGTGCAACAAGTCTTTAAACCTATAAGTTGCCATATAGGACGAGTTTTGTCTCGTGGGGGTTTACAGGGAATATACCCACAAAATTCTTTATTTAAAAACGGTGCTCAATCTCTTATTAGACTTCGAATAATCCCACAATCCATTACCGGAGAAATATTTTGGGAAATACAAGCTCGAGGTGCATAAAAAGTTTAGCTAAGTAAATAATCAAAGAAAATCCTTCCTAAAACTCAACGTATGTGTGTGAATTAGTAAAAATGGGTCAAGTATCATGAGAGTAATTCCTAGATCGCCTTTTTGGAATCAACGCTTCAACTTCAAAATCTCACTGGATATTGATCTCTCAAATGAACTCTCGAGATTTGGGTTAATGTATCGCTCCTGTGTGTGAGGGGTGAGTAAATGTAAGAAATTTCAAATGTCTAACACACATATAAGAAGGAATGAAGATATAGATAAAAGTTATCTCATGAAAGAATGCTAATAAATATAGTGAGAACGTCGAGTTATTCACCACGTTGACTTTCATTTGTTCAGACACCTAGGGAAAAATATGGAAGTATATGGGTGAAGGGGAAATGAGATGGGAAGGATGGTATGTGGTGAAATAGGATAAGATGGATGGATGAAAAATGGATGGGCATCCGATAAGAGTGTTCTATACATGAAGAGCAAACATCTTTATTACATAAAAACTAACTACAAACTTTATTTTTTTTTATCTCTTTTTTTTTTCGAAGTTTCTATTCTTTTTTCTTCTTTGTTTTTCTATTTTTCTATTTTTTTTTCTTTTTCTTTTTTTTTCTTTTATACTCTCAACATGGAAGACATTTTATATTTTAAAACAGTTTTTTTCTCAGAAAATGATGGATGGTATATAAATGGAGTAGGGAATGTGTATGGATGGTGAGGGGAATAGATGTGAATGTGGAATATAAAAGAATATGGGAAGGTAATCGATGAAGTTAATTGTAAATGGTATGTGTATGGATGAAAGTTTGGTGATCGGGACAAACTTCAGGACACGTCTTTCTTACAAATCGAAAGTGATGTCATTCTCAGTTATAAAGCAAAATTTTTTATGAAAAAATGAGATCATATAATGATTTAATGTGCGGACCCAAAAGAAGTTGAATCCACTTGTAACTTGGAGATTGCGTAAAAGTATCTGAAAGGTGAAAGGCATAAATGTCACAAGCTAAAGTGTCTACAAGTGATCCTTAAGGTTCTCTTAAGAATTATAGTACTTTTCAACTCTAAACTGCAGTGACTTAAAAAGATGGATGATAGAAAATTCACATCAATCAATGAGATGAAAGAAACTGCACGAAAATTTTAAAAATCAGGTTTTAAAATTAAAATTTTCAAAAGAGGTATGATTTTGATAAAATTACCCACCCCCAAACAAAAAGGAACATCGTCCTCGATGTTAAGTAAAGTGGTTTTTAAAATTGAGAGCAAAAGGGAGGAAATATATTTCCAGAAACAACCGCTAATGAAGTGGACTGATATATCCAAGAAGAAACCAGAATGAGTGATAAGAAACAAAATGTGTACAAGCCTATAAAGATTGAAAGATATGGCACACCGCCTAATTAAATACCGGGTGACAAGTCCTTTATTAAATTAAAATCAAGGTGAATGGTTCGTTCATTCTTAGCATCACTGAAGCAAAAATAATTATTTCCAATTTAAACACCCTAAATAATTAAGCTAAGTGTCAAAACAATTTAAAGTCTTATTTTTACTTTATTAAATTCCGATATAAAAGCCTTTTTAATAAACAACAATTTAAGAATCACATAAATGCTAAGGATGGAAATTAACACACAAGAATTTAAAACATATAGATAAACCAAACCATGTTTAAGAACCATAAATGAAATCATCCTGACAATAGTTAACTCTCAAAGAGTATTGAATAGTAGAAAAATAAATAAACATAAATCTATGAAAAATCCAAATGGAATAGGAAATCGGGCGACACATGCCCTAACTAAATAAAACTAAAGCAAGAACAGAATCAATGAGGGGTCATCTAAAGCCAAGGACTGCACCTCCCACAAAAGCTGCATCACGTCCAATCCAAAGAACGTATGAATGACGCCCCTGTGGCTTGGCATCTGTAATACATACACATATATATACAATAGAGAGAAATGAAAGAAAACGGGTCAGAGTCCATGTGTAAAACAATTTAAAATAGTTTAAAAAGTATTTAAAACGCTTACCGGCTAATGTAACAACCATGTTAGTATGCGACAATCTCTTGAGAATTCCCACCTCTCATCTAGTGTGCACGCCTACCGTACTACTAAACTCATAAGTCTATCAAAATTATTTTTCCATAAAGTTTTATCCCGAGAAGTAGAAAGTTTATGATATCTAGTTTAAACAAAATAAATCTCTTCAAGATTTATGACATTACATAGAACAACACCGTACTATTACAAAGTTCTTGAATACTTATTATAAAGCTGGAGAATTTATTCATTACTTAAATACTTATATGCACAATAGGAAGTTTCCATATATAAGTATATATATTTTAGTCACTCATATACTATATATATACTATCGGTACCCCATATAAAATCTATAGTGCTAGCACACTCTGCTATCGAGTCGCCGTATCACTCTTACTAAGGAAAATACTAGTTCAAAATCACTCAAACAAAATGGAGGCGAAGCAAAGTTCCAGGTCACTAAGAGGTCAACACATACCCCTCACGTCTCTTAGGACCATCTGGCTATCATTCTAAGATAGCATGTACGAAGGAATCCTAAGTTCTGAGGTACAATTCAATATCCCCTATAAATGTCCCATCGAGATAAGACTATCCCGTCTCGACAACCTCCATGATAGCAAGAAGCGCGGATATGATTATTCACAAACATAATACTTAATATATATACACAGTCCCACGGTCATATATATACATATTCACATTTTCCAACTTAGGTTCGCCCACGACCCATAATTATTATTATCCGTTCTTAGCACAAATTTTACTCAATTATCTCGCATAACGGATTCATCTCTTTTATTCTCACTTATAATTTATTTCATACTTAGTTGTCATCTCTCGAAGTACTCTCTCTTACTAAAGATAATTTCAGTAGGCACACCCTCTCTAACCTGCTGGTCTAAGTCTTTCACAGGTCTCTAAATTCTATAGTGAACGTACACACAATTTCTCATGTGTGACGAAACCCCCCGTTAACCCATAATTTCATCCCATATAAAATTTCACTCAACAGATACTACTTAAACCCGACTTGCCCTCTTCATAACCCATTATAATCTATAAATAATAATCAAGGGTTCTTAGGCATTTAAACTGGATTAAACAAAAAGGGAAAAATATGCATCTTTCTAGGAGGGGTCGATCGATCGATGCTCTTGGTCGATCGATCGATGCTCTTGGCCAATCGATCGATGAAGAAGTTCTTGCCCAGAATCTGCAAATTCGACTACGGGTTTCATCCAATAATTTTCTCTGAAATGCCATTAATGATTCCCAAACTCCCAAACAAAATTACTACTGGTTATGTATACCTATATGCATGATTTCCTAAGTGAAACATGTACAAATTCATCAAAGGGATTGAATTAATGGGGTAAATTAACTTAGTTATCAAGAACCCTAATTTTTCATGAAACTTCGATTCTTATAATTATTTTCTAGATTTCTTTCTTCTAAATCCATACAATTTCGTGGGTAATCCTCTACATATGATTGAGATGTCCAAAATATATCTATTTCCTCTAACACGTGTGATTTATATTCTCTAAGTTATCAAATTCTTTCATGAATCGTGGTTTTATCAATCCTAATCTAACATGGTTGAAACATTAACTAAAAACAAAGAAAGATAGATACTTACCTGGAATTCAAGGGTTTGATTTGTTGATGAAAAAGATATGGTTACATTCCTCGTCGTGCGATCTACATTTTGATGGTAGTGGCGATTCAATCGAGTGAGTTCCTGGCCTTCGATTTTTTGGAATGCTTCCTACCTTCCTCTCTAATGACCATTCTTATGTTCTTTGTTTGTTAACCCTAAAATTCAACTCCCAATTGCTGATATATCTTAGGGAAATTCGTTGGTTTAATTACCCAAAAATACAAAATGTCTATAATACCCTCCCAGGATGTCAATTAGGCGTAAAAATGCCCCGAGACCCAAACTAGACCCTCGGGTACACTTTTCTGACTACCTCGACCCTTACGGACACTTTGACGTGCTCTAAATGATCATACATGTGACTTATAATTTATTCACTTCTATAATAATAATTTAGCCTCGACACGACACAAGTGTGTCCCGACTTATATTTCCATAATTTCCATTTTATTCACTCGCGACACATTTAATAAAATCAATCTTATATATTACTTTACTCATCTAGTAATATTCAAAAAATTCCCAATAATTACTAACTCTCGTCTATCTAGTAAATATTAAAAATAAATTTTTAGATTAATATTAAATTAATAGCTCAAATTAAATTTAATAAATCTTCAAATTTATAAGCCATAAAAATACGGGGTATCACATACTTCCACCCTAATAATGGAATTTCGTCCCAAAATTCATAAAATAAGGCATACCTGGTAAAAATAGATCTGGATATTTTTTGTGCATTTATGCCTCGAGCTCTCAAGTGGATTCCTTCACATTATGATGCTCCCACTGGACCCGTACAAGTGGAACTATCTTCAATCTCAATTTCCTCTCGCTATAGTCTAGGATAGCCACTGGTCTATCCTCATAAGAACTGTTGTGCTATAAGTCAACCTCCTCTTTGGCGATGTGAGTGTGGGCCATATCATCCCGAAGATATCATCTCAACGACGAGATGTGTAATACATCGGGAATACGATGCAAGTGATCTAGCAAACCCAATATATATGCCACCGAACCAATCCTATCGGTAATGAGAAAGGGGATCACGTACATCGGTGCCAACTTCCCCTCCTTCCTGAACCTCATTACTCCTTTCATAGGAGATACAAGCAGTAATAGTTGGTCCCCCATGCTAAAATCTCGAAAGGATCGCTTCGCATCGGCGTAGCTCGTCTGTCGGTCCTGGGCTACCCTAATGCGACTCCTGATAAGATCAATCCTAGATGAAATCTCCTGAATCACCTCTGGTCTGAGCACCTTATTATCCCCAACCTCTATCCAACAAGCGAGAGAACGACAAGTCCCTCCATACGATACCTCAAATGGGGTCATGCCAATCATGAACTGATAGGAGTTATTATAAGAGAACTCCACCAGTGGAAGATAAGGCTCCCAACTTCCTCCAAAATCAAGGACACACATGCGTAGCAAATCCTCCATCATCTGATTGGTACGCTCTATTTTTCCATCTCTCTGTGGGTGGTAAGATGAACTCAATCTCAACTCTGTGCCCATGGCCTCCTGAAAGCTCTCCCAAAAGCGCGACACAAAAATCTTGTCTCTATCAGACACAATATTCAGGGGCACCCCATGTAGCCTAACGATCTCGACAATGAATAACTGTGCATACTGGCCCGTGGTTTAGTCTATTCGTACTCGCGGAAAATGTGCTACCTTGGTCAATCGATCCACTATAACCCATATGGAATTGTGACCCCGCTGTGATGTCGGCAACCCAACAATGAAGTACATGGAAATACTCTCCCATTTGCATGTAGGTATCTCCAACGGCTGGAGTAACCTTGGAAGTCTTTGATGGTCCACCTTTACCATCTAACAGGTAGAACATTTGGGCATGACCTCTACAAAGTCCTTCTTCATCCCACAGCACCAGTACTTTCGCCTCATATCCTGGTACATCTTATCCCCTCCGGGATGTACTGCAAATCTGGATCTGTGCGACTGTGTCATAACTGCATGCCATAAGTATTCTCCCTCTGGGACCACTAATCTCCCATTAAATCTCAAACCCCCATCAGCACTCAAGGAATAGGACTCCGCACCCTCTACTAGGAGCCCTACAATCTGCTCCTGGAAAAAAGTATCCTTTACTTGTTCTTCTATCACCCTCATAGCAGTCTCAGGTGTAACTAACATAATAAATATAATGGGACGGGCTATAGTGTCCTGGTGTCCCAAATCTTTCCACTTCTCTCTCCACACTTTCGCTACGTCACCTACTGGTCTATGGCTTAACGCATCAGCAACTACGTTAGCCTTTCTCGGATGGTACTATATGTCGAACTGGTTGTCTTTCACTAACTTCAACCACCTGCTCTGACGTATGTCCAACTCTCCCTGAGTGAATAAGTATTGCAGTGACTTGTGGTCTGTGAATAAGCGGAACTTTTCCCTTAACAAGTAATGTCTCCAAATTCACAATGCAAATACAACCGCTACTAGATCCAGGTCATGGGTGGGGTAATTCCTTTCGTGAGGCTTAATCTTACGGGAGGCAAAGGCTATAGCCTACTCCTCCTACTGAAGCACTCATCTGAGTCCCCGTAAAGAGGCGTCAGTGTACACCAAGCAAAGTAAGAATTGGTGTCAAAGTCAACTTATCTTTCAGCTCATCAAAAGCCAATTGAAAAGCATCATCCTAAATATACGGTACTCCCTTGCGAGTCAGGTTTGTCAATGGACCAGCTATCTTCGAAAAACTTCTAATGAACCTCCTGTAATACCCGGCTAACCCCAATAAAATGTGCACCTCTGTCGGTGTCATGGGATGTCCCCACTCCCTCACTGCCAACACTTTGCTTGGGTAACTGATATCCTCAATTCTGACACAACATGCCATAGAAATTGAACTTCCTGTGCCAAAATATGTACTTCTCATACTTATCATACAACTAATGCTCTCGTTGAGTCTGAAGAACCTGTCTCAAGTGCTCGGTATGCTCTTCCTCAATCTGTGAGTAAGTAAGGATGTCATCTATGAAGACGATGATAAACTGATCCAAGAACTCTCTGAACACTCGGTTCATTAAATCCATGAATACAGCTTGAGCATTTGTCATCCCAAACAGTATGACTCTGAGCTCATAAGATCCATATCTCATCAAGAAAGTAGTATTCGACACATCCTGCACCCTAATTCATAGCTGATGATATCCTGACCTCAAATCTATCTTTGAAAATAAGGTTACTCATCTCAACTGGTAGAACATGTCATCGATTTGGGGCAATGGATACTTATTTTGTATCGTGACCTTGTTCAACTCCCGACAATCCATGCATAACCTTAATGAACCATCTCTCTTCTTCATAAACAACACTGGAGCGCCCCAAGGCAAGGGCTCCTACGAATGAAGCCCTGTCCTAAAAGCTTCTCTATATGATCCCGTAACTCCCTCATCTCTGCAGAAGCCATACGATATGGTGCACGTGTAATCGGCTGAATGTTCGGCATCAAGTCTATGACGAAATCTATCTCTCGATTGGGGGGTAGGCCCGGTATCTCCTAACATTCATTTGAAAACTCACGAACGACTGGAATCGAATCCAGGGGAATCACAATATCCTTTAAGGTATCCTCCTCTATGTAATACAAATGGGTTGAAGATCCTCCCTTTGGGTGATTCATCGCCACCAAAAACATCTTCTACCCCAGAATGGCAATTACAATACTCCTACCGAAACAATCTATCATGGCTCTGTATGCGGTGAGCCAATCCATGACAATAATTACATCGTGCTCATGCATATCTAAAACTAGATTTTCTGCTTATAAAATGAAGCTACCAATCTCTATACCTATACCCCGACATATAAAGAAAATCAAGTACCCATTCCCCAGTGGTGAGTCTACACTTATCACTGTACTCTCTACCGTGTCTAATATCCCTAAGGGCCGTGAAAAATGAGTAGCTATAAATTAGTTCGATGCCCCAGTATCAAATAAAACTCGACCCATAGTGCCATGTATAGGAAATGTACCCTCAATCGTAGGTGGTTCCTGAGGTGCTACTTCCTGGTGGACATTATAGACACGTCCATACTGCAATTGCTCCTGCGGAACTGGGGCTACTGGGATGGATCATACAGCAGGAATCTTAGTTGGTGCTGGGAGGGCGGCTGGAAAGAGTGGCCTCTGAGGCTCATTATGGGCACCCTACTGTTGTGGGTTCTATCCTCCTCTGGGCAATCCTGACATTTATAGTCATTCTTTCCAAATCAAAAACATCTACCCCTGAAGTTACCTCCCCTTGGTCCCTACTGACCACGACCCTATTGGCCATTACCATCCCGCCACTGGCCCTACTGAAAATGCTATTGGCCTTGATGGCCCTGGTGCTAACCCTGCTGCTGATAGTGTTGGCCTTGCTGACCATGCTCACTGGGCTGGCCCTGTCTAAATCCCCTAGATCCCCGCCTGGAATCCCCTGATCTGAATCATTTGGCAGGGTCCCCCTGATGGGAACTCTGCTCACTGTGATGGGTCTGCCCTTGGGCGGCTGGTGCCCCACTAGTACTAATAATGCCCCATTCCTACCCTGCTAGTAGGACTCCCCTACTCGTTTGCTCCCCTGCTAATGGAAGCAGTGAGCCTGACAGTGCAATAAAGCAGCGTTAAGTACGTTCGTGTAAGTACTCAACGATAAATTGCCTATGAGATGCTGACAAATCCTTGAGGCCAATCCATCTAAAAATAATAGTATCTTCTTCTCGGGCACTATAGTGAGAAGTCTAGTGAACTCCTCCTCATACTCAGTAATGGTCATACTCTCCTTCTTGATATTCAATAACCTCCTTCTTATCTCAGTCTACATGGAGGATGGGAAATACTTGCGGTCAAACTGTGCCCAAAATGACTGAATCGATATGTTTTCCCTCTCCTACAAGGTGGTGGTGCACTCCCACCACCGCAAAGCGTCCCCCACTAGCTTGAAGGAAGCCAGTAACTATATATGCACATCGGTGTACTCATACATGTGCAGATGCCTCTGGATGTCTTTCTTCCATTGGCTGGCAACTACAATGTCTGAACTACCCGAGAACTCTAGGGGATGCTCCTTCTAAAAGGCATCCCTGACCCGCTCCCATGCAGTGGAAAGCTGTGCTGGTACTGGCGCCACTACCTGAACCTGGGGTGGAGACTATTGCGCCACCTCTAATGAGGCATTCACTGTCTGAGCAATAATGGAAGCTACTTCAGTTGCATTCATCATTCCCTGAGTTAGAGATGCTAGCTTCTTAGGCTGGGGATTCCTATCTCAGGGGTGCGCATCTCGGAGGCATCTAAAACAAAAAGGAAGTTTATTAGTCTATAGTTATTATCAAATCTAAAATATCTCAAGATGTAAGCGTAAATACTAGAATACAACATTCCTAAAAATAGGGCTCTAAATCAAAGACACTAAGCTGGAAGAGAAATAAACCATACACATCCTAAAGAACCCTAGAACTTGATGCTCTGATACCACTTGTGACACCCCGCCTAATTAAATACCGAGTGATGAGTCCTTTATTAAATTAAAATCAAGGTGAACGGTTGGTTCATTCTTAGCATCACTGACACAAAATAATTATTTCCTATTTAAACACCCTAAATAATTCAGCTAAGTGTCAAAACAATTTAAAGTCTTATTTTTACTTTATCAAATTTTGATATAAACGCCTTTTTAATAAACAATAGTTTAAGAATCACATAAATGCTAAGGATGATAATTAACACAGAAGAATTTAAACCATATAGATAAACGAAACAAAGTTTAAGAACCATAAATGAAATCATCCTGACAATAGTTAACTCTCAAAGAGTACTGAATACTGGAAATATAAATAAACAAAAATCTCGGACAAATCCAAATGGAATAGGAAATCGGGCGATACATGCCCTAACTAAACAGAACTAAAGCAAGAACATAATCAATAAAGAGGTCGTCTAAATCAAAGGCCTGCAACTCCCACATAAGCTGCAGTACGTCCAATACAAAGAACCTATGCGTGACACCCCTGTGCCTAGGCACCTGTAATACATACGTACATACATACATATATATATATATATATATATATATATATATACAAGAGAGAGAAATGATAGAAAACAGGTCAGAGCCTGAGTGTAAAATAGTTTAAAATAGTTTAAGAAGTATTTAAGATGATTACCGGCTAATGTAACAACCATGTTAGTATGCGACACTCTCTTGAGAATTCTCACCTCTCATCTAGTGTGCACGCCTACCGTACTACTAAACTCATAAGTCTATCTAACTTATTTTTCCATAAATTTTTATCTCGAGAAGTAGAATAGTTATGATATTTAGTTTAAACAAATTAAATCTCTACAAGATTTATTACGTTACTTAGAACAACACCGTACTATTACAAAGTTCCCGAACAGTTATTATAAAGTTGGAGCATTTATTAGTCACTTAACTACTTACACGCACAGTATGAAGTTTCCATATATAAGTATATATATTTTAGTCACTCATATACTATATATATACTATCGGCACCCCACATAAAATATATGGTGCTAGCATACTCTGCTATTAAGTCCCCGTATAACTTGTACTAAGGGATATACTAGTTCAAAATTACTCTCGAACTGTATTAAAATAATACACACAAAATGGAGGTGAAGCATAGTTCCAAGTCACTAAGAGGTCATCACATACCCCTCACGTCTCGTAGGACCATCTGATTATCATTCTCAGATAGCCTATATCAAGGAATCGTATGCTCTAAGCTACAAGTCAATATCCCCCATAAAGGTCCCATCGAGATAAGACCGTCCCGGCGCGATAACCTCCGTGATAGCAAGTAGCGCGGGTATCATTATTCACAAACATGATACTAAATATATATACACAGTCACACGGTCATAAATATAGATATTCACATTTTCCAGCTTAGGTTCGCCCATGACCCATAATTATTATTATCCATTCTTAGCACAAATTTTACTCAATTATCTCGCATAACGGATTCATCTCTTTTTTTCTCACTTATAATTTATTTCATACTTACTTATCATCTCTCGAAGTATTCTCTTTTACTAAATATAATTTCAAAAGGAACACCCTCTCTAACCTTCTGGTCTAAGTCTTTCACGGGTCTCTAAATTCTATAGTGAACGTACGCACAATTTCTCACGTGTGACGAAACCCCCCGTTAACCCATAATTTCATCACATATTAAATTTCAGTCAACGGAGTGTAATTAGACCCTATTGTACCTTTTCATAACCCATTATACTCTATAAATAATAATCAAGGGTTCCTACGTATTTAAAAGGGATTAAACAAAACGGGGAAAGATATGCAGTTTTCATAACCCATTATACTCTTGGTTGATTGACCGATCAAGCAGTTCTTGCCTAGAATCTGCAAATTCGACCTACGGGTTTCATCCAACAATTTTCTCAAAAACGCCATTAATGATTCCCAAACTCCAAAACAAGATTACTACAGGTTATATATACCTATATACATGATTTCCTACGTGAAACATGTACAAATTCATCAAAGGGATTGAATTAATGGGGTAAATTAACATAATTATCAAGAACCCTAATTTTTCATGAGACTTCCATTCTTCTAATTCTTTTCCAGATTTCTTGCTTCTAAATCCATACAATTTTGTGGGTAATCCTCTACATGTGATTGAGATGTGCAGAATATATCTATTTCCTCTAACACATGTGATTTAAATTCTCTAAGTTATCAAATTCTTCCATGAAACATGCTTTTATCAATCCTAAACTAACATGGGTGAAACATTAACTAAAAACAAAGAAAGATAGATACTTGCCTGGAATTCAAGGGTCTAATTTGTTGATGAAAATGATATGGTTCCGTTCCTCATCGTGCGATCTACGTTTTGGTGGTTGTGGTGGTGCAATCGAGTGAGTTCTTGACCTTTGATTTCTTGCAAAGCTTCCTACCTTCCTCTCTAATGGTCGTTCTTATGTTATGTTTTTGTTAAACCTAAAAGAAAACTCCGAATGGTTGAGATATCTTAGGAAAATTCGTTGGTTTAATTACCCAAAAATACAAAATGTCTACAATACCCTCCCGGGATGTCAATTAGGCCTAAAAACGCCTCGAGACCCAAACTAAACCCCCGGGTACACTTTTCGGACTATCTCGACCCTTTTGAACACTTTGGCGCACTCGAAATGACCATATGGGTGACTTATAATTTATTCACTTTTATAATAATAATTTAGTCCCGACACGACACATGCACATTTTGACTTAAATTTCCATAATTGTCTTTTTATTCACTCACGACACATTTAATAAAATCAATCTTATAGATTAATTTACTCATCTAGTAATATTCAACAAATTCCCAATAATTACTAACTCTCATCACACTAGTAAAAAATAAAAAATGAATTTCCGGATCAATATTAAATTAATATCTCAAATTAAATTTAATAAATCCTCAAATTTAAAAGCCATAAAAATACGGGGTATTACAAAAGCATATGGTGATGTGAAACACAACCTGAATTTAAAACACGTTGTAGGGTCTTTACGCCCAATACAAAATAAATACCACAACTTGGTACACTAATGGAAGTGTAGCGGCAAGTAGGGATCGAATCCACAAGGAGTGTCGTATAGATTTTAATTGATCTATTAGTTGAAGAATAACATTATAAAAGGTGATATGGTTTAAAAAAAAGAAAATGAAAAAATTAAGAAGTTACACCTAAACAACAATTAAATAAAATGAGAGTCCGGATCGCGTACCAACCTTGGGCTAAACAACAAATAATTAGAAGTTTTGTTCGAAAACATTTACCCGAGAATTTTTAGTTAATCATAAACATCACGCAAGAACAATTTTAACTCAAAGTTGCGAGATAAAACATTTTATCAAAAATGGTCGCACACGGATTAAATTTGGATTATCGCTATAAACACTAACGTTGTGTGACAAAGAAAGTTAAACGCATAATAAACAGATTTTAATACGCGAGGTTTCAATTAAATGTGATTTTATACAAAACCTAATTTTCGGAGCTCGACGCCCATCAATGGCAGACACACGATCCAAACCCTATTTAACTACTCAAAAAACATGGATAAATAAATAAAAAAACTAAATAATATAGAAAACAATAACTAAACTACCAAAAACTAATTAACTAAGCAATAAAATTAACTACAAAGCATTAAATCTAGAGAACAAACCATAAACAAGAAATACAACATTAATTAAGTGAAAGAGATAATGAATAGTACTTACAAAGTGGGTTTAAACCCAAAGAGAGAGGAGAGGGAAATCATCCACAAAAATCCTCAAAAATCTAACCTAAAATGAATTATATGAAGTCGAAAAATGATACCCCCACTTAATAGAATGTTTGCCTACCAATTGTGACACGCCGCTTATTAAAATAAGAGGTGTCCAACCAATCAATCAAATAGAACATGAATCTTAAATGGTCCATTCTTAGCATCACTGTCGCATAAATAATTATACGAGACAACCACCAAATATTTTGAAAACGGATGTCATATATAATTTTGCAAATTTGATAAAAGCAATTTCCATAAATGAGTTTATAACAAAAGGTTTATATGCATATACACATAACAATTTAACAACATTTCTAAAAAATATAACCAAATAAGCTGTCGGTTAACAGACCGAATACAAAAGATTACACCAAGTATGACAGTATATACGAATACTAAACTTGGGCAACACAACCGAATATACAGACAGATCGTATATAAAGTATAAAAAAAATGATGTGTCTACTACAAAAGTCCTACAACATCCGCAAAATTTCGTAGCTCATTAACACTGGGAAGGGAAGTCACATCGGGCGCCCATGCTGTGGAGCACCTGAACGTATATAAGAACCACACAAGATGGAGAAATATAAATGGGTTAGGTCCCGGTTTGATATGATATACATGTGAATAAATGTATGACAATTATGACTACTGCTATCATACAATTCACGCTTCATTCTAGAAAGCATCCTCACCTCTGTTCGAAATTCACATCCTAATGCGTACAATTCATTCTAAGTTAAACTACCCATCTACATAATAGGAGTAACCTAACTATATTCCACATGCCAAGTTATCAGTTGGAAACATATTCACAAGTAAAAAAATATTAGGGACCACAGGACATTGAAGTCGATTCACAGTTTACTTCAGTCAATTAATCAATTGGGTGAAATACCATTTAATTGAGAACCGTTACAATCATAATAATAACGGTTCTAAGACCATCCTTCCGTGAGTCACCCCACTGGATGTGCGCCTAAATACTATCATCTTCTAGGGGCTATAACCAAGACCACCTGGGTATCCTAAATCGTAATGTGTGGGAAGCAACCATATACCTTCGAGAGTGAGTCATAACCATACCCAGAACTACCTCACTTCGAACCATATAATCATACAACGTAAAAACCGGTATCATGTCCTGAGGACTATACTCTCCCTGCATCATTAGCTAGGGATTTGACCTCTAACGCGTACTTCCCCTATGATAGTATTTAGAGAGGCATGTATAAATGTGTCATAGTTACAAACTATATTAAGTTAAATATACGCTCCTTAAATTACGAAACCATAGGTACATTCAAGTTTGGATACAAGAGATAATTATTATCATTCTACCCCTCGAAGGTCCATCACACACTACCCGACTCTACACTAGTCCTACTCTCATTTACTAGAGGAAATGAGACATAATACCTTTATAAATAGTCCAAAAAATAAGCCCGGACACTCCCCTACTATCCTAGAGGACCACTCTCCTTATATGAGGTCATATTACTTCTCAATACATCCTCAGAGAATGTTTCTAAGCCTTAAACCCAAAAGAAAAGCAGTAAAAAGAAAGTCCAAGTCTTGGGATGAAAATAGAGTACCGCTAGACCGTCCCCCGACCCCCGGTCGACAGCGTAAATGAAATTTACCTTACAAGACAACCAGTAGGCTTTTACCCATAGGTGCGGTGTACCGGCGTCATGGATGTGGTCGACCGGTCGCACTAGATAATTCAGTCGACCCCCATTTTTCTTACAAAACCTAAATCTTCCAAATCTTCTTCTTCCCTCCACACTAACTATCATCAACCAATATTAACAGCAAAGCATTTCTATATGATCACCTACCAATATACAACCTCAAATCATATCTAACTTATATAGGTGAAGGTTTGAACAAAAAAGTCAATCAAAACCCTAAATGGGTTAAATTTTAAGAACAATAACTAATCACACAATTTATTCAACATAGTCAGTATTACAAGTATGATATTTTCCTTATTGTTGGAGTCTCGAATTCTTCTTCCTAGCAACGATTCCAAGCTTAAATGGACAATCTCTTCTCTTTCTCTTCTTTCTCTCAAGCTCTCACTTCTCCCTAACTTCTAGGTTTAGAAAATACACAAATGAGGTATAAACACACTTGCAAAACTAAAAACCTAAATATAACTCAAATACATTAAGTCCAACATTAAATGCTACTACAAAAATGACTATCTCGACCCTTCCCGGACTAACCGGGCACTCTAAATTGACATCCAGGATATTGTTCATAAATTTCTATTCCAACGTCATATTAACATTTTAATAATAACTGGAATGGAATATAAATCATAATCATCATTTTAATGCCCGACGACTTAACATAACATAATATTACACTATTTACATTCGCGTAAAGGTAAATATGCAATACTCGTAAATATTAACTCTTAAATTACTGAAATTAATATTTACTTAAATTTCCTTTCTTTTATATAACCAACCCACATGGCAATTTAATATAAAAATAAATGCTCAAAAGTAAGGGGTATTACATACTCCCCCCCTTACAAGGTAATTTTTTCCTCAAAATTAAGCGTACCTGGTAAAAATAGGTCTGGTTACTTCTCTCAGATATGACCCTCTCATTCCCAAGTCGATTCCTCAGCATTGTGGTGTCCCCACTGGACTCGAACAAAGGGCACCACTTTCAATATTAGTCTACGATCACCATAGTCTAAAATGGCAATCGGTTGTTCCTCATATGAAATATCGGGTTGAAACTCAATATTGTCTAATGGAACATGCCAATGGGCTCCCTCACATATTTTATACTTCTTTAAAGATGTAATATGGAATATATTATGAATTTTCCGTAGTTGTTCCGACAAAGCATGCTGATATGCTACGGGGCCTACCTTCGAAATAATGGTAAAATGACCTACATAACGTGGTGCAAGTTTTCCTTTCTTCCCGAATATCATCACACCCTTCATCAGGGACACCCCTACTAAAACTTGATCCCGCACTTCTAATTCCACGCGCCTTCAATTTGTGTCGGCATAGCTCTTTTGGCGATCTTGCGCAATTTGTATGCCATTTCGAATGAGTTTAATTTTCGAAGAGGTGTCTTGGATCATTTCAGGTCCAAGGAAATTATTGTCTCCTACTTCTAACCAACAAGCAGGTGATCGACATGGTCGGACATACAATGCCTCATACAGTTACATACCTATCGTGAATTGGTACAAATTATTATATGAAAATTCGACCAACGGAAGGTATTGCTCCCAGCCTCCTTTGAAATCAAGTATGCACATGTGAAGCATATCCTCCAAAATTTGGTTAACCCTATACATTTTCCCATCTATTTGTGGATGGTATGACGTACTCAACCGCATTTCAGTACCCATTACCTCCTGGAAACTTTGCCAAAAATGGGATACAAAGATTTTCTCTCGGTCCGAAACTATATTGATAGGTACCCCATGAAGTTTCACAATTTTTGCAATAAAGAGCTGGGCATAACACGTCGTATTGTAATCCGTTCGTACCGGTAGAAAGTGAGCCAATTTTTTCAAGCGATCGATAATTACCCAAATAGAATCATGGCCTCTTTGCGACGTTGGCAATCCTGTCATAAAATCCATTGAGATACTTTCCCATTTCCACATCGGTATTTCCAACGATTGGAACAACCCAGTCGGCCATTGGTGGTCCACCTTCACTAATTGACAAGTGGCGCATTGAGAGAAAAATTCAAAAATGTCCATTTTCATTCCTGCCCACCAATATTGACAATGCATGTCTTGATGCATCTTGTCCCCACCTGGATGTACTGTAAATCGTGAACCATGGTATTCCATCATGACAGCACGTCTCAAGCCTCCTTCATCCTGGACTATAAGTCTTCTGTGGAAACATAACCCACCCTCAGAACTAATAGTGTAGGACTCCGCTCCCCCGGTTAGCAATTGACGTACCCGGTCTTGACCTTCTTTATTCCCTCCTTGCGCTTTTACGATTCGCATCATGATAGCGGGTGTAACATTCAACACCGACATGCATGCTCTCGCCATGGCATCCTCCTGGCTAAGTTATTTCCACTTAGCTTTCCATACTTCCGCTAGTTGCCCGATGGGCCTTTGAATCAATGCATTAGCTACCATATTTTCCTTGCCTGGGTGATAGTGGATATCGAATTGATAGTCATTTACGAACTCCAACCACAATCATTACCGCATATTTAGGTCTTTATGGGAGAACAAATATTGTAATGACTTATGGTCCTTAAAAAGGCTAAATCTCTCACCCTAGAGGTAGTGCCTCCATATCTTAAAGGCAAACACCACTGCGACAAGCTCTAAATCATGCATGTAATAATTATGTTCATGGGGCTTAAGCTTGCGAGATGCATATGCAATGGCCTTATACTCCTACTATAACACACACCCTAATCCTTGTAGAGAAGGGTTTATGAAGACCAAATAGTCTACTCCCAATTTTGGCAATGACAGTAAAGGAGCCGAAGTTAATTTATCCTTCAGCTCATCAAAAGATAGCTGATAGGAGTCGTCCCAAATAAATCATACTCCCTTTCAGGTCAAGTTCGTTAAAGGGCCTGTAATTTTGGAGAAACCCTTACTGAAACGACGATAATATCCCGCCAAACCAAGAAAGCTACGGATCTCCATTGGCATCGTGGGCTGACCCCATTTCCTCACCGTTGTGACCTTGCTTGGGTCCACGAAAACACCTTCAACCCTCACGATATGCCCTAAAAATTGCACTTCCTATAACCAAAAGCCACATTTCTCAAACTTGGCATAAAGTTGATGATCCCTTAGTGTCTCTAGGACCAATCGCAAATGTTCGGCATGATCAGCTTCAGTTCGAGAATAGACTAGAATTTCATCGATAAACATGACCACAAACTGGTCTAGAAAGTCCTGAAATACTCGATTCATAAGGTCCAGAAATATCGTGGGAGCATTAGTTCGCCCAAAAGGCATAACCAAAAGCTCATAAGACCCATACCTTGTCAAGAATGCGGCTTTCGACACGTCTTGCTCTCATATTCACAACTGTGATATCTTGTCCTCAAATCTATTTTAGAGAAGTATGACGCTCCTATAAATCGTCGATTCTAGGTAACAGGCATTTATTTTTGATGGTCACCTCATTAAATTTACGATAGTCGACACATAATCGGAACGAACCATCTCGCTTTCTCATGAATAATACAGGGGCACCCCATGGCGACGTACTAAGCCGAATGAACCCCTGCCCCAACAGTTGTTGAATTTGATCATTTAACTCCCTCATTTCTAAAGGAGACATACGGTACGGAGCTCGCGCAATAGGCCTGGTTCCCGACGCTATCTCAATTATGAACTCAATCTCACGACTAGGAGGTAAGCCCGAGATTTCCTGAAAGACATCTTCAAATTCCTTGAAAATAGGAATCGAGTCTAAGGGAATTATGATTTCTTGTAAAGTCTCCTCCTTTATACAATACAAGTGAGTGCTTAAACCTCCCTCCAAAAGAGGCATAGCCACCAAAAACATTTCTTTCCCTGAAATGGAAAAAACTATACTCTTCCCATAATAATTTACCATGACCTGGTACTTTGCTAACGAATCCATTCCCAAAATAACATCATACCCAACCATATCCAGGATGAGTAAGTCGGCCTCGAAACGGAACCTACTAAAGTCTATTCCCATCCTCTTACAAATAAAAACTATAAGTGATCCATCTCCCATAGAAGACTCAACACTAGTGAAAGTACTTTTGGTAGACCTAAATAATCTCGTCAACAGAGAAAATTGCCTAGAAATAATTGAGTGTGTGGCGCCAGTGTAAAATACACCTCACCTACAAACCCTTGGATGGGAAATTTACCCTCAATGGCTAGCGGTGCTAACGGTGCTGGAGGAAACAAAACGTCTTGGATGTTGTACATGCGTCCAAACTGAAGTTGTCCCATTTGCAATGGGATGACTGGAATAGGTGATGGAGGTTGTTGCTGTGCCCGTGGATTCTGAGGGCCTCCTGGAAATTTCCCCCTGTTCAATTGTGGACAAGCTCTCTTCATGTGACCTGCCTCCCCACACTAAAAATAACGGCCCGCAAAACCCTCCAGATGTCAGCCTTGGTTATTGGTTCGAAACTGCCCCACACCTTGTCCCTGCTGGCCTCAACCCCCATTATTCCCTCTGCCAACTTGGCCCAATTGGCCCAACTACTGCTATTGCTGGGCACCCTGACCGTCTAAAACCACCTCTGCTAAAGTTAAAATCGCCAAAGCGTTTCTTCTTAGTCGAGTCCCCCTGTAGGAGGTCTCGTTCCTTCTGTTTATTCCCATCATGCGGTGGTGGTGGTAGTGATCCATCAGCACCATTTCCTCCTTATTTACTAGATTGACCAGGATCTCCTATTTTCTTACTCACCTTCAGATGAAGGTGGTGATACTGGCAATGAACTAAAGCTGCATTCATCACATTGTCAAAAGTTTGCAAAGTCGGGTTCCCCAACAAATACTACCTTATCCTCCAACTCAAACTCCAAATAAATTTTGAAATCCTTATTTCTTCTTGATTTACCTCGTCTGGTATAAAGTTTGCCAAACGGGTAAATTCTTCTTCATATTCCTCCACTGTTCGTTCTCCTTGAATTACATTATGTAGCTTCCTCCTCATCTCTTTCTGGATTGTGGGTGGAAAGTATTTTCGATCAAATAAAGTCCAGAATTCCAAGATAGCCCTCGTATCCCTCTGTTCTGGAGAGGTCACCAACTCTGACCATTGGAAAGCTTCTCCCACAAGTTTAAAAGTGGCGAGAATCTATTTTCGCTCTTCACAACATTCCATCATGCAAAGATGGCGTTGAATATCCTTCTTCCATTCATTTGTGATAATCGCATCACCTCCACCCCGAAATTCTGGAGGGTGACCTTTTAGGATGGATTTTTTAAGTCTTTCCCATGCGGAACGTCCCGTATGAGCTTGAGACACCATTGATACCGTTTGTCGATCTTGGGGAAATTATTGCACCATAGCAGTCATCGTAGCGTTTACTGCCTGGGCCATAATATTCGCCACCTTCATCGCATTTATAGTGTCGGGCGGTGGTGGGAGCTCTACATCATCTACTACTCGATTTACCCTTATCGGGTGACCTCATCTAGGAGGCATCTGAGATAAAAGAAACTGAATCAGTATATAGTTAAAACAATTTATCCTTATGGGAAAATCGTAAACGCAGATAAGAAAAACATTACTAATAATATTTCTTTATATCATAGAAATAAGAAAAACATTACTAATAATATGCTACTCCCATCAAATATGACTCAACTGAAATTTTACCCTCCGACCATGGTGATTTTTGATCCCGCCAAGAGGAGCGTTGTTGTAACCATTTCTTTGGTTCGGATCGCAAACTCCACATGGAGCGAGAAGTCCAATGGATAGGGCTACCCAATTCCGTCACCGCCCTCTTCATGCCTAGGGGTTGGTGTGATTTCTTTAGTGAACCATGTGAAGCAGTTTGGGCCACTGAGGTATGCTCTTTCTATGGATCACTAATTCTAACGAGCGAATTCGAGTCTCAAGCCTATGTCGATGGCACCGTCATTCCATTCTCTTTGGTCATTCTCACTGCCAAGTTGGACGAATATGACGTTCCAGATCTTCAAGACTACACATACCCATGGAATGTCCCCCAGTAGCCAAGGACCTGATTATGGAGCGAATTGCTCTCAGCATTGCTTGGAGGGGGAGACTGTCCCTGTTGGCCGACTTAATGAGACAACACACCTCACATTCCAAATTATGTGTGCTCACATTTTGCAAAATTTCAACGATTCCGTAATGCGTCCCCGTCAAGCTAAATTGACATACCACCTCTTCGATCCCAACACTTCAATTCACCTAGCTCGCACCCTATACGCTGACATTATCGTTGCATCCCTGGATAAGAGAGGTGCAACACCACTTCCATATGCACGCCTGATTACCTCCATTCTCAAAGACACTGGCATTGCTTCTCAACTAGACTGTACTCACATCCCCTGTCCCTTTGGACAAGGAACCCGCGCTCGGAGCGCCAAACAGCTAGCCATCCTTCGGGAGAGATGTGGAAGTGATGAAAAGGCCGATGATACCTCGAGTGAGGAAGAAGAAAAGGAAGAGGTAGGTGCCGATGTGGAGATGGGAGAAGTGGGTGTTGATAAAGAGTCGACCAAAGAAGAAGAAGAAGAAGAAGAAGAAGACCAATATTTTGAATCGGTGGTTGGCGAGCTCACTAATAGAATCTTGGACCTCGAGATGAAATTCAGGTATTTATGACCGAATACCAACGCAATACGAGTTCACTATTTCGTTTCCAAGAGAACTTGTACAGATGCCAGTGGGATCCAAACGAACCATTGCCATCTTACTTATATGACCCTTATGGCCCCGACATGCCCAGCTCTTCCCACCCACTGCCGCAGTTAAGCTTTGGTTGTTTTATGTGTCAATTGTTAGTTGTTTGACTTGTTTACATGGTTGTATGCTCTTTCCTTTTTTTGTACCACAGTCCTTTTGTATTAAAGTCCGCATTTTCTCGATTTGTTTGTTTTATTTATCTCACTTCTTATTTTACCTTGTTTAGCTTTTCGTCTTGTTCGATTGAGGATAATGCAAAAGTCTAAGTTAGGGGCGGTCACAAGTGCGTATTTCTAAAACTTCACAAATTTTCAAAAATGCCCAAAAATCTAAAAAAATTCATAAAATTTTGAAAAATCCAAAAATATTTTTCTTTAAAATAAATAAAAATTGGAATTCAAAATTTTCAAAAATATCATTAAAAGTCGGTTTAAAGTCTCAAATTATAAAATTCAAAATACATAAAGCCAAAATTGACCAAAGATGGAAATTGAGCGAACATAAACGACTTAACGAATAAATGTGGAGATTAACAACCCCGGTGACATTCGAGCCTTTCATCTTTGTTAAAATTATAAATCAATTCGAGTTAATTGTTAACTCAAAGTCCTTTTTAGCATCTAAAAAGTCATTGAGGATCTCATGTCTTTCACTTTGATCGGTTTTGAGAAACGTGTGTGATATTGCCTTAAAGAACGTGCCGAAGAAATATCTAAATTAACTTCATCTCGAAACGCATATGGTAATGCAATTAGTATTTTGGACAATGAAGTAGGCCATCGTTTGTTACCCAAAAAGATTAGCCATAAAAATTCATAAAAAAATCATCCGTTTTGTAACCCAAAATTGAGCCGAATAAAGTTTTCCTTTCGTTTGACAACCCTAAAAACCAAAAAAGCTCAGAATTGTGAATAATGGAAAAAGTCAGAATTTAAGTTCGAAAAGTGCAACAAAAAGAGGCAAGAAACAAATAGAAAAATTCTCAACAAAAATAGCAAGAAAAATAAAAATAAAAATAGAAAAATATAGAAAAAGAAGAAGAAAATGAGCAAAAGCCCGGAAAAGCACTAACAGACATCATAAGCAAAATTTTCCAATTCCGAAATTCTTAACCTTTTCCAATTTTACCCAATACACCTTTTACCCGTAAAAGTCCTAACCGAGGCCTAAATTGCAAAATTGGTTACCGCATGTAGACTTAAAACACAAAAGATAACAAAAGAGATAAAAAATTATGTATAAGAGGCAATGTTCTTGTGTTTCAAATCGTATTCCGTTGATGAGATCCAATCACTATAAAATTTCCATCTTTCTACTTATGTGCGTGAACTTGGTTTCATTACATTTACTCTAATAAATCACGCATATTGAGAGAAAATAGACACATTTTGAGTAACTCATTTGTGAGAGCATCATGTGAGATTTTGAAATCAAAGAGAATTTTCGGATAAGTAACATAATGGTCAATCGGTGGAAATCCGCGGTTAAATTTTTCGGCTTCGCACACACACAATATTATTTGAGACTCTTGAACATGATTTGATGATGATTATTTTCTGGGAAAGTTTAAATTATACAATTTTTGCGTATTTTGAAGTTTTTTTTAGTCGAATTTTGTGGGTATATTCTCTGCAAATCCTCACGAGACACAACTCGTCCTACTGGGGTAACCTAGGGGTTTAAAGGCTTGTTGCATACGCTAAATGCAATCGCTTACCCGCGAAAGAGGTATTATATCCCAATAAAATGATTTTCAAGAGTTGAGCCTTGCTAGGATTCTTTTATATTTCTCGAGACGCGCAAAGTTCTAAGTTAGGGGGATTTGATTAGGCATAAGTTCTTCCAAATTTACCACTTTAATTTAGTTACTTTTAGCACCTCGAATAACGTAATAGATTTTATTTTATCTCATAATCTTGATACTGACTTATTCTAATGAGTACCGCGAGTTTCTGGTATTTCGTACTAATTTTACAGGTATTTGATGTCACGAAAGAAAGAAAGAAATCGGAAGAATAGAGGAAGAAAAGAAGGAAAAGTCAAAAGGGAAAAGTTATAATTTCTACCTAGAATTCAGATAAGGCAATACGGTACCTCAATCGGAGTCCCGGTGTGAAAGTTATGAGCAGTCAAAGATAGAAGAAAATGTCAATGAAAAATCGGATCGATCCGGATCGGACCGATCCGAAATGCAAAGTTCCAGAGAACCCCAGACCGAAGACGGATCGAACTTGATGAAAATTAGAAGAACCGGTCTGGATAGAACCGATCTGGTCAGAAAAAAAAGAACCGATCCGGATCCAAGTCGAACCAAAATGAAGGAGGACCGGACTGGTCCGACTGTCGTAATTTTGGTTTTTCACTCTTCCTCCAATGGAGAGTCCAGGTTAAGATAAAAATCTTAGAGTCTTATAGGGTATTTAAACCCAATTTATTATCATTTTAAAAGTCGGAAAATTCATCTAATTTTTCCCTTTTCCAGTTAAAAACTTTTAGAAGAAGTTAGAGAGAGAAAGTTGCTGCAAAACCCTAGTTTGAAGATTTATTGCAATTTTAATTCCAAGATTGAAGTTTATTCATATTTTTTTGATTACAAGAAATTTTAGTTGATGCTTTTAGTGCTTTGGTAAATTAGTTGATTACTTTCTTCTGTCAAACCTTCCTTCTACATCATTATTCAATTCTCCCTTAGTTTAATCATGATTTCCAGCGATTCAACAACTGTTTTCATTAATTTCACCATGTTAGGCTAGATTTTTAAGGGTCGGGATACATGAACTCAACCTGATGTGGTAGTTGCATGTATATAAAATTAATCCTCTAAATTTAATGATTTGATTACAACCGTATTACGTAGAAATGCGTTAATTGTGGATCTTTGGATCTCAGTTTCTTTAGGGTAACCGAGATGCTTCAGAATGCAATTCGAGTGCAACAATCACAATAATGATTTACTCATCCTCTAATTAATTATGGTGCGGGCTTGAACCTCATACACATAATTCTTGGGAGTATTAAATTACGAGTCTAATTAATCACTTAAATTTACGATTAGTTTTATACCATTAGTACACTAGGGTTGAGGGATTGTCTTACCTTCCTGTTTTCTTCATCATATAGTTTGATTTTTAAATCATTCATTGTTAGTATTTTAGGTAATTTAGAATAGTTACATTTCTTTCATAATTTCAAAATTTCATTTAGTTGTAGTCAATTCTCAAAACCAATCATCTTTTCTTTTTCTTTAGAGTCAAAGTTAGGTTTCCTTCGTCTGTCCAACGTCATCTCAACTCCATTGTCCTACTTCCCTGAGGACCGATACCCGACTTATCAGATTATTACTTGATCGATAGGCTTGTACTTGAGCCTAGAGAGTACGCACTTCTGAGACACATTCTTAGTCGCGTCAATATACAACGCAACAAAAGATTACCGAGTTATAAAATTCTTAAACCAAATTAATAAAGCAAGAAAAGCGCATGTGCTGGTGGGATAAAATTTAATTCATGAAGTTATTCATAATATCAATGATTTGAGGACCAAAGGCTAATAAATTCTAAAATTGAGAACATACATCATTGAGTTGTCTATTGGATCGGGCATTTATTGAAATTTATCATTGGAAACAAAGGCAAAATTCCCAACAAAGGAGGGAAAAAAAGAAAATAATTTTAAAAAATTTCAATTTTTAACAAAAGTCATTCTTTGTAATTAACATATGTTCAAATGAATTGACAAAACAAAGAAATGGATAGAATATCCCACACCCCCTAACTTAAATGTTGCATTGTCCTCAATGCGCATTAATACCACAACATGAAGATAGGAAAATAATGATATTACCCAAAAGTGGACCGATCCTCGGATAAGTACGAGTCCAAAGAATCTAAAAAATAAGTTAGTAACAAGAATAATAAAATCAATAACACATAGTTTAACTAATTACACTAGACTAGACTAAAAAGAAAGAATAAAGAAAGAAAGAAAATTAAAAAGCTAACTATTTACATCCTACAATTTAACTTCAAACTAACTATACACTAGAAGTCGAAATTTTTTAGGGTCCACCTAAAATACTATTTGGATTTGAGGGATACGTGGTGGACCCTCCGTAGAATGCATGCCTCTTGTAAGATATGAATTCCGTTTGAACAACGGAAGGCATGAGAGTGGTGGAAAAAGTGAACTATCGCCAACTTGAAATTTTTGGCGAACGATGGGGGATTCGAATAATAAGGGAGGAAGATACACTTGAGGTCCAAGAAAAATCGACTCATCTCCCAAAGTTTTTTCAATTAGAATGGAAGATGGTGAACAATTGGGGATAACATCCATAAAAAATAAGTCGGGCAAAGAGTCCTCATCGGCAAAAGGTGTAGAAATTTTAAAAGTTTCTACCGACTCATAGGAATCAATTGGTAAATCTAATGGTTCAATAACGGAAAATGAATATGGTGATGAAATAAATTCAATCTTAATCAACATATCGTCGGAAGGAGATTTAATTTTCGGTGAGAAAGATTCACATTCGATGAGAAAATATTTTAAAAATTGAGGAGAAACACAAGTTTCCACCTCCTCGTTGTTTAGCACAAAAAAATTATTCTAATCGCAAAATGACGTAAGTCTGAATCCGGCACCAATAAGGCTTTCCAAAACTTGGGAGTAAAGAAGAAAATTTTCTTCCAAAGTAGGCTTCCTAGGCTCTAGAACCTTGGAATCCTCAATTGATTGAAACTCGTATTCAAAATTATCGGAATAAAAATTATCATTGTATTCGAATAATGAATCGAACTCAAGCTCCCAATAAAGATTGTCATTCCGATAAATGTTTTCAAGTCTTTCATTCTCAAGAAAATTTGAAAATGGAAAACTTGAAAACTATCCCCAAAGTAAGAATCATTAGAATGACCGTAATAACTACAGTAGTAGGACATGATTACCTCGTTGTTTGTAGATGGAGAATTCGAGGAAGAAAGTGAGCAACCGCGAATCAAAGTTTCTTAGTGCTCAAATATGCTCTCCTGCAAAAAAGTTTAAAACAAAGAATAAAAATACAAAAGAAAAAATATAACGAAATAATAAAACAATTACAATCTAAAACACACTCCCCGGTAACGATGCCATTTTTTATGAGGCGTAAACTTTGAATTTAAAACATGTGGTTGGGTGTTTACGCCCAATACAAAACAAATACCACAACTTGGTACACTAATGGAAGTGTACTGAAAAGTAGGGATCGAATCCACAGGGAGTGTCATATAGATTTTAATTGATCTATCATTTCTAGAATAAAACTGTAAAAGGCTATATGGTTTAAAAGAAAGAAAAGGAAAAAATTAAGAAGTTAACACTGTAGAACAATTAAATAAAATGAGAGTCCAAATTGTGTACCCACCTTGGTCCAAACAATTAATAATTACAAATTTGGTTCGAAAACATTTAACCGAGCATTTTTAGTTAATCATAAACATCACGCAAGAAGAAATTTAAGTCAAAGTTGCGAGATAAAACATTTAATAAAAAATGGTCACACGCGGATTAAATTCGGATCATTGCTATAAAAACTAAGGTTGTGTGACAAAAAAAGTTGAATGCATAATAAACTAAATTTAATAAGCGAGGTTTCAATTAAATGTGATTTTATACGAAACCTAATTTTCGGAGCTCGGTGTCCATCAATGGCGGACACACGATCCAAACACTATTTAACTACTCACACAACATGGATAAATACATAAAATAACTAATTAATAAAGAAAACAAGAATTAAACTCTCAAAAACTAAATAACTAAGCAATAAATGTAACTAGAAAACATGAAATCTAGCGAATAAAGCATAAACAAGCAAATACAATTTTAACTAAGTGAACGAGATAATGAATAGTACTTACAAAGTGGGTTTAAACCCAAAGAGAGAGGAGAGGGAAAGCTCCCACAAAAATCCCCAAAAATCTAAACTAAAATGAATTATATGAAGTCTATAAATGATCCCCCAACTTAATAGAATGTTTTCTGACAAATACCCCACCAAAAACCAACTTAAAATATGAAATTTGCGGACTTTCATTCGAATCGATTCGCACTTGACAGTGCTAAATTCTCAGTTTTGTCCAACCATAACTTCTTCGTTATAACTCCGAATTAGGCTCGGTCATAGGATATGTGAAGATACAGAGATGGTTACAACATACAAGAAGACATTAGGCCAAAAAACCAAATTATGAAATGACTAAAATGCCCTTGAATGTGACATTGAGTGTGATTTTGAAGATAAAATCATCCTAAAAATGCCATAACTCCCTCATTAAACATTAAAATCATGCACCGTCAGCGGCCACGCGAAGAGAAATAAAAGGTATTCAACTTCCGTGAGGAGTTCGAGATTAAACTCCGAATGCTGAAATTACTAAAACACCCCCAAAGCTACAATAATCCACGAAACTTTTCGAAAAAGCGTAAACTTCACACTAAGCACCGAAATACCTACAAAAGCTCAATAATACCTCATATATCATGTCAACATATAAAACGAAGGTTGTCTGGATAACGAGCATAAATATAGGAATTAAAGTAACCGAGAGGGCTAATATGCACAAGTATAAGGGGTGAAAAATACAATATTCATGCCGAATCACCACCACCACCAAAGAGGACAAGACTCATACTCAGAAATCGCAGTCTGCCTCCCGGTAGCGCTAAGTTTAATGTTGTGACACCCCGCCTAATTAATTATCAGGTGATTAGTCCTTAATTAATCAATTTCAGAATATCAAGTTGGTTCAGATAATGCATCACTGCCGAGTTATCAAATTTTAAATTTAATAAAACTAACCACCTAGTATTTTAAAAAGGATGATGTCCAAATTTTATATTATCATTAACTACTACCAAAAGAATATCAATAAACACCATGCATCACAGTAACATAAGTACAGTTCAACTGAAGTAAAATAAGTGGTTGGAGTAAACATCTCCAAATACAATCCCATACAATAAATCAAATGGATGAAACCAAATCCAAACGAGAGTTTAAAATGACTAAATCTTTGAAAGTAAACATGAGTAAGGACAACATGTCCAAACAAGATGAATAATTGAAGAAGGACGGATAGACTGATTCTTCTACTAGCAATAATCCTGCAGTTTCCAACGCAGCTACAACATGATAACTGAATAGACTCTCCTAAGGTTGGTGTCCCTATGGTTGGGCACCTAAAACAATGGAACAATAAAAAGATAGATAGAAAAACGGGTTAGAGCCCGAGTTGAACATAGTTTAAAAATAGGAAGTGCTTAAATTGATTCAATTAGCACAATTATTAATCAAGTTAACTTAGCTTACTCACTTGAGATACTCGCCCCTCAATCCAGTGTGCATGTCTAACGAGCCTGACTACCTGTACTAGTCATGATACCCTGACTGACTACTAAGTGTATAACCTGAAGTTTGAATGTCTCTCTAAATAACATAAAAATCGATGTACTTATAATTTCAATATAGAATTAGGATTTCTTTAGGTTATTCTCATATTTTAAATGCCCAACTGATAATACCATAAGTGTACAAATAACAATATTGACAACAAAAAAGGCAACAAACATGATTTCCGGTATACACACCTTATTCTCTTTATGTATACATATCAAATTATATAAGTATAGAAATATTACGCCCTTGGTTTAGAACCCATTAGTACTACGCATACTCGGCTATCTAGTCCATTTGCAAAGCTCACGCATAGAGGACAATAGGTTCAATCTCTCGAGAATCAATAGAAACAAAAACACATATTGGAGGTGAACATAGTCCCAAGCCGATGGGCTATGCACATACCTATGCACCCATACAACCGTCATCACTATCATTCTCACGGATATCCCGTACCTAGGTTTCATGATCTAGTGGTACAACTATAAATCCCCCAAAGGCACACAAGATTCAGTTGTCCACAATGCGTTAACTTCCGTTCGATAGCCAGTAGCTAGGTATGTTATACACATAATATTTTGAACAATAAGCATGCACACCACTTATATAAATTCATTAGCTTTCCCACAATCTAGTGTTTGTAGTACGTATATTAACCCTTATTATAACCTGTACTTTATTCGTGTATACCCTACCTTGTAAATTCGCACCTCCTCAATTTTATGAATTTTATACCTTCCAAGGGTCGACATATTCTCCTCTCACTATAATTATCAATATAAGTCACTCAACGATCATACTGATTTAACACTCACTTGAATAAGCCTACGGGAAGTTCTAAACAAAATTCGGGCTTAAAAAGGCCATTCGGGAATCTCATTAGAAGACCCAGAAATCTCGTTCGAATGAAGGAACTTCGAACGAACCCCGAAACTCGTTAGAAGGGCTACTGGAATCTCATTAGAAGTCTCGTTCGAATGAGCTGGGCTGGACTTCTAATAAAAAATTTGAAGTTACCCAGTTTGTTTCTGCACTTCGTTTTTCCCAATTTTTACCACTCAAAACTCAACCTAAATTTACTCCAACCCAAATACAATTTTTCCTACTATCCTAAGTCATCTTAGAACACATAATAACATAATTTTGGAGGTCAAATCATTCTAATCATCATGTAATTTCAATAAATTCCCAAACGTTACCACAAACCCTCTTAACATGAACCCATAATTTATTTGTTCATAAACTCCATTTTAATTCATGATTTACATCTAGTTCATCAACTTTCACATTTCTACTAAGGGGAAAATCCTCTACATGCAAAACCCCTATCAATTTTTTCTAAATATTCTACACGATTTCATCATAGGAAAACCCAAATTGGTATTTGTTGTTCTAAAACCTCAATATAGGTTAACAAGAGTAATAATTGCTAAGAGAATAGTAAGATAATCACTTTCCTTAAAAATGAACTTTTGATTTGCAGGTTGAAATTGGTATAGGAATGATCCTCTTGACATGATCTACGCGTTGGTGTGATTTTTCTTGTGAAAGGTTGAATTCTTGGCTAAGGCTCCAATGGAGTCTCCTTCTTCTTCCTTGGTTCTCTCTCTCTTTCCCTCTCTTCTCACGTAGGTTGAAAGTGACATACACTAACCCTTAATGACTTTTTAATTAACCCAATTTTCTTCCATTTAATTACCTTAAAATTCCTAAAGACCAAAATACCCCTCCAGGGTGCCGTTTTGGGTTAAAAATCCCGAACTACAAAAAACATACCCGAATAGTGTTTTCTGACTATTTTGACCCTTCCAGACACTCTGGCACACTCAAAACAGTCGTCCGAGTTATACAAAAATAAATGATCTTTTAACCCCCCAAATATGTACAATTAACGCGACTCATACGCATCCCAAATATTTATAACATAACTGCCGTGTATCTCATTTTTGGCCATACCATTATTTAAATAATTAATAACTCTCATCCAGTTAGTGATTATTATCATAAAATTGGATAAATTTCAATTTAAATTTTCTCCCTTAAATTTAATTAAAACCAATTTTCCATAAAAATAGTTATGCGTAAAAATACGGGGTATTACAAACGTCTTTAGCAAGACCGAACCATTCTCATTCTAAGGATAAGATCAATGAAAGTGCGAGGCGACAGAAAAACTGGGTGATGAGAATCACCCCCAAACAAGACTGAGGCGTCAGCCTAGTTGGATAAAGGCTAAGGAGGCTAATGCACTTGTATGAAAAATTGCATCACACTATGCAAAGCATCGGTAGACCATGGGTGGGTGGGTAGTAGGGTAAGGATGAAGAGGAATCGGTCTCCGGCCTTATTGAGCCAAAATGTGAGGGCAACAAGAGCCCTTTAAGAATGGTGCTCTAGTTGGTGAGGAAGAGGAAAAGGTTTAAAAAATGGAATGGAGTGGGGATCATATAAATCACAAGACCGTTCTATGAACGAGAGATGATAATGGTCATGTCGTGACAGGCTAGGGAGCTATCGATGGAAAAAATAAACACCAAAAGAGTGTGGCGGGCATAGCTTAACAAGCTCGGTGTCACGAAAGTGGATAGTAGGGCCACATATAATCTCATGGAAGGTGGAGGTTGGTTTCAGGTGAGGATCTAAAAATTTATATGGAAACAAGAAAGGTATAAAATCAAGATCCAAAGCAGGTGGTGGGTTGGAAGGGGTAATGGGTGGTTTTGTTGGGATAAACGGCGGATCGGGTGGGATAAAGGGTGGAGGAAGATGATTCAACTCAAGTGCAGGGGACACACACTCGTCATGAGGCACAAAGTAATCCTAAAAGGCACTCGCAGGAGGAAGTGTGGTATCTAAAGATGGAGTGGTCAACTTCTGGACAATACTATCACCATGTAATGTGGTGGGTGGTTCAAGCGAGGCACCAAGATTAGAGATAGAGGAATCATTAAAAATATTGGTCTCAAAGGGAGCCCTGCATGGCGGAGTAGAATCCATATCCGAAGAGGGAGAGACCGTATCCGAATCAATCTTGAGAAAATGGTGAGATCTCGCAACTGGAGCTAACCTAAGATGAAGTGGTTCCTTGGGAACACACGGAGTGGGATCGATAGGTGTAGACTCGGGCATTTTTTTTGGATTCGACGAGAAAGGGAAGGTGAATATGAACTTCAATGATGGGTTCTTTTGGATATAGAGGAATGTGACCAGGCTTCCTATCATTGGGTAAATCAACACAAGTGTCAACTTGAGGGCCATACCACCGAATGTTCTGATCTATGAGATTTGCGGGGTGGTAGGGTGGGTCACACTCAATGTCAGTGGAACAAGATGACACATCATCACTCCATATGGGGGCAACAATGGTTTGACTTGGGTGAAGTTCGACTCTCTCTCACACTAAATTTTATTTAATCTTTGTTCAAGCCATTGGAGTGCTTCATTTTGAATTTGAGTGGCTTGCTCTTGAACGATGATGAACATTTTCAAGAGTCTTTCGAGAGCAGAGGTGGACGATGGCCGTGGAGTTTATGGGTGGTGGTGGTGGTGGAGGTGGACACAACTCATAATGGAGATGTGAAAATGGAGAATAGTCGTATGAAGTGTGTGGAATGGGGTCAAGTGTGTCATACACGGGAGTAGCATCACCATGAGAGACAAAAGGTTGATAATCATTGGTTGCGTAGTGAGGGAACTGATTGGGAGGAGGTGAACTTGGTGGCCATGGAGACCGTTGGAATGTGTGAGGACCGACAACATTAGGTTGGTATTCGTATTGCATAGAAGGGTGATCAGGCCTCCACGAATAGCTGGGGTACTCACACTACTCAGGATTGGATATATCATGATAAAAGGCTGAGGTGGGTTCCGAAATAGTGTCATAAATGTACACATGGGTCGTGGTGGGCTCGAATAGATATGAAAGGTAAGGACACTCATGGGACAAGTGATCGACAAGAAAGCAAGAGGTGCATAATGAAGCATTTGACGCGTTGACATTGATCATCGGAGGCGATGAAATGTGAGGTGCGTGCGCAGGAGTATCGACGACATGTGCGTGAAATTTAAAGCCATTAAGTGGGGAGGTGGGACTCAGGCTTAACTTTAAACATGCTTCAAGACAGTGGGAAATGGCCAAAATATTCCCGTAACGGATGTTAATCGGCCATGACGAGAAAATATATATATATTTTTTTTGAGTTTTTTGAATTTTTTTAAAAGGATATAAAATATTTTTGTATTTTTTTTAATAAGGAAGGAAATAAAATAATTTTTGTCCTTTGTTTAAGTAAAATAAAAGAAGAAAATATTTTTGGATTTTTTGGGAAGAAAAGAGTGGGAAAAATATTCGGATTCTTTGAATTTGAATGAACTCACTAAAACCTGACTACCTAAGAATTGAATTGGACACACAAAAGTCAAGGAGAAATCCTAAGTAGAATATAGCCAATTTTTATTTTCAAAATTTAGTGAAAGGGGCAAAAATATTCTCCTACTGCTCTAGCTAGTGGATTGATTTTAAATTTAATGATAACCACAGGAACACACAAATGGTAAGCGAGTGAGTCGGGTGATGAATTCCCTTCTCGTGAATGACCGGGTGTAGGACTTAGTAATTTAATTCATCACATCATTCAAAAATAAATGAGAGATTAAAATCACATAAGAGCACATAATCACACACAAAAATTGATTGGTTGACAGGAGAGGCGCGATGGTTTTAATAATGTACCTCCCATGGTTTTTAAACCGTAGGGAGATGATCGATTTAAGTCGACCGGGGGGAGATATCGTCTATCTCAATCGTCCTCGAGAGTCCTACCGACCAAAAGTAGAGAGGCTTCTTTTCCTCGCCTTTGGATGCCCTCTCTCTACCTTGTCCAGTTTCACGATTACGCTTTTCTGCGCAATTAATTATTACAAATTTAAATGAAAAATAAATGGTGTCTCCGAGCACCGCAATACAAGACAAAAATAAAATAAACCTAATACAAGTCTAATCAAACAATGAAAAATAGCGTGAAAATGAAAAATACAAATGAATCACAAAATGGATGCTCTCAAGTGCTTCAAGCTCCAAAGATTGGCGCCATTTGATATAGTTGATTTTAGTATGTCGTCATTGTGTAAAACTCCTAATAAAAAATCTTAGTTACCTAAAAAAATATATAACAAACTAGAATACCAATGTAAGTGAGGTATCAATACAAATCAAAGGAATGAAACGAGAGGAAGACTAATGTAATTCATTTTTATTTAATTTATTTTTGGACTTTTTTCTTTTTCTCTCTTTTTTTATGCTTTTTTCAAACTTAAAACAATTTGGAGATGAGGTGAAATAAGAATACACTAAATGAAAGATCTAATTAATAACTATAAAGTAAGAGAATAAACTAAGTAAATCTAACTAAATAGCAATCTAAAATATAAGATGAGTGAGGAAATAAAAGTGAGGACTAATAAGGGATAGGATGACACCATATATTCTAGTTAATCAATATTAATTAATTCATTAAAATTAATTATCCCAAGTTAGTTTCAAAATGACAAATCAACTCTCGTTGAAAATGTAATTTTCACCATAACAATTTAGAAAATGTAGGAGGGTAGTGAGACTCGGGTCTATGAATAACTGGAAAGGGTGAGGCGTGACCCACTCCAATGGACCCTGCCTGCAAGGTCTTCAAGGTCTCCTGGTGCAACTTCTGAAGAAAACTTCTCCTTATGGTAACAATGGAACTCAAGCTTCAACTAACTTCCTGCAAGAAGATGAACTTTCACAGCAAAAATAGCAATTTTCTCAAGGGAAACACCTGAGAGTGATGGCTATCAGTGGGGAGTGAAGGAACAAGGCACTCAGCACTATGAGAATGAGCAGGGAGAGAATACTTAAGTAGGTCTGGTGATATTTTGGCAGAGTAACAGTGCAATTTCTATTGTCTATCTCTTGACCTTGCCCAGAGGTCTCTTTATACTGGGGTGTTAGCGGTGAGTGGCATTTTTGGGCGCCAAAATTGAGAGAGTTAGTGGGGAACAATATCTGAAGTGTACCATTTGTCCCTACCTATGGAAGCCTGCTTGTCCCCTCTGCAGGCACCACCTGGCGCCGACCAAAGGTCAAAAAGCACATATGTCCCCTAACGGAGACAAAATATCAGATTTGGTAATTATCCTTTGAAACGGTAACTTGTGGTGCGATTTTGTAAATCTTGAGAGAGGAGACCTTAAGGACTCCTTTCCGCTAAAAAATATTGTTTTTCTTGAGAGTGACCTTGAGGATCCCCTCTTCTGGAAAAAGTCATTTTCTTGTAAAGAGTTTATTTCTTGTGAGTAGCCAGCTCTTTGGCTGCTCACTTCACTTGTTACCAAGTGTGCAGTGTGTGTAGACTCGAGTGACTTCTGGGTCTTCCTACTAGTATTCTCTCAATCCTATAGTGCTAAGTGGTTGAGCTTGCTCAACATACCTTGTCCCTAATCCGCCAAGCCAAAACTCCCAGGAGGTCCCAACGCCCCTGTTGGATCCCTGCTTGCTCGACTAGGCAACCTGTATAAGAAAGTAAAGTGTTAGTGATGTTGTTCATTTAGAGACTGATGTTTCATGATGAGGAGTTGTTCGTGATAGCTACTCCCTCAATATGAGTTTCTATCAAAACCCTTGTAGCAGTACCTCTCGAATAACATTTCTGCAGTGACCCTTGCAGTGGCGTCGAGCCTTACAGTGACGCTGACTCTCTCAACTGTCATTATTGTAATGACCCTTGCAGCTCCACTGACCCTTGCAGTGGTACTTCCGCATTTTGGATTTATGTGGTAACCCCTCGCGGGAACCTCTCGAACGTTATTGCTGTAGTGACTCAGACATTGTAGTGGCGCTGACGCATGAAGCGGCGCTGACCCTTGCAGTAGCGCTGGCACTTGGAGTGGCGCAGACACTTCCAGCGGCGCTGACACCTGGAGGGGCGCTGGTACTTAAAGCGGCGCCGACCCTTGCAGTGGCTCGGACACTTGCAGCGCCACTGACACTTGCAGCGGCACTGGTACTTGAAGCAGCGCCGACACCTGCAGCGGCGACGACACTTGCGGCAGTGTCGACACTTGCAGCGGCGTTGGCACTTGAAGCGGCATTGACCCTTGCCATGGCGCAGACACTTGTAGCGGTGCTGGCACTTAAAGCGGCGCCGACCCTTGCGGCGTCATGGACAATTGCAATGGCGCAGACGCTTGCAGCGGCACTGGCACTTGAAGCGGCGCCGACCCTTACGGCGGTGCGGACACTTGCAGCGGCACTAGTACTTGAAACAGTGCCGACACTTACAGCGGCACAGAAGATTACGGAGGCGCTGACACTTGCAGCGGCACTAGCACTTGAAGCGGCGCTGACCCTTGCAACGGCGTAGACACTTGCAGCGGCGCTGACACTTGCAACGACGCAGACACTTGAAGCGACACTAGCACTTGAAGCGGCGCTAACCCTTGCAATGGCACAGACACTTGCAGCGACGCTGGCACTTAAAGCGGCACCGACCCTTGCGGTGGCATGAACACTTGCAATGGCGCAGACACTTGCAGCGGTGCTGGCACTTGAAGCGGCGCCGACCCTTGCGGCAGCGCAGACACTTATAGCGGCGCTGGCACTTGTAGCGGCGCAGACACTTACAGCGGCACTGGCATTTGAAGAGGCGCTGACACTTGAAGCGGCACCGACACTTGCGGCGGCGCTGACCCTTGCAATGGCGCAGACACTTGCGGCGGCGTTGGCACTTGAAATGGCGCCGACCCTTGCGGCGGCGCGGACACTTGCAGTAGCGCTGACACTTACAGCGACGCTGACCCTTGAAGCGGCGCCGACACTTGCGGTGGCACTGACCCTTGCAATGGCGCAGACACTTGCAGCGGCGCTGGCACTTGAAACGGCGCCGACCCTTGAGGTGGTGCGGACACTTGCAGCGGCGCTGGCACTTGCAGCGGTGCTGATACTTGCAGCGGCGCTGATATTTTAAGCAACGCTAACCCTTGCAGTGGCGTAGACACTTGCAGCGGCGCTGACACTTACAGCGGCGCAGGCACTTGAAGCGGTGCTGGCTCTTGAAGTGGCGAACACCCTTGCGATGGCTTTTAGACTTCTGCGTGACCCTCGCGGGCACCTCTCGGATGTCATTAATAAAAAAAGCATTTTTATTTTATTTTTCTTTTTTATTAATAGACACCCATCTATATTAGCCCCTCGTGCAAAGATTTTTTTGTTGGGTAGACTAAAAAAACATTGTACGCTCTAAATCTGATTTCATCAATTATATATATATATATATATTTTTTCTGAGGGACCCTAGGATCATTAACTGCGATGTCCCTTTATCCGAGGTTTTTAATTTTTTTTTAAGAACCCACGCGTTATTGTGGGAACTGTCATCTCGTCATTTGGGAAAAAAAGGTCATCATCTTTTTGCCTTCCTGCACGTTTTCCCATTTTGATGCAAAAAAACATAAGCCCCTCTTCTTGGGCTCTTTCATCTTCTTCAAAAAACATAAGACACTTTTGGATTTTTAGTGAGAGAGAGTGAGAGAAAGGGATTTTTAAAACACCATAGCCACCCAGCCCCTCATTTTTTTGCTCTAGCTTTTCCAAATACCATGGCCTCTCATTCATGGATTCTAATCCAAGCAATACTTCTTCAAATGTAGACACCTCCAAAGCCCCCATGGTTTTAGGTTCTATGCCTTCTTCCTTGTCCATCCCAACGGTTCTGACCGCCCCTATTACTGCCGTCGATGCCTCCTCCGTGCTACCCACCTCCTTTCCCTCGGTTGGTGGTTCGAGAACCCCCATGGGTTCCTCGCGATTTCCTTCCGCGGACGATGTTCAAGTCTTGGGTATCTCGAGTAGCGGCGCTCAGTTAGAGATTGTTGTCTCTCCCGTCCCCCTTGATATGGCTGTTGACGAGGGCCCGAAGCGAGTGGACCTCTCGTTCGAGGGTCTCTCACCAGTCGCCTTGGGTTCTGATAAACAAATCAGTTGCGTTGGGAGGGGTATCTCGACTAGTGGCACTCAGTTAGAGATGGTCGGTGTCTCGCCCATCCCCCTTGATGTGGCTGTTGACGAGGGCCCGAAGCGAGTGGACCCCTTGTCCGAGGGTCTCTCGCCAGTCGCCTTAGGTTCTTATAAAAAATTCAGTTGCGTTGGGAGGGGTATCTCGACCTCAGTTCACGAAGTTTATCCAGTTGGTTTGGATAAGGGTATCTCGGAATTTTTTGGCGCCGTCAGTGGTTCCTCGCGCGTTGATCTAGGCGCGGGGAGTTCTTTGTCTATTGAAAATGAGCTTAGAGGGAGGGTGGTCTCGTCACCCGTGAATTTTTCTGAAGCAGATGGGGTCTCGACCCCTTTTTTTCCGCGGGGAAACCCTTGCAGCGGGGCGCGGGTCTCGAAGCCTTTGAGTTTTTTAAAAATGGGGGTTTTGACCTTCGGCGGTCAATGGCCAGGGGTCTCGTAACCTGGTCTAGTGCCTACGGGTCTCTCGTCAGTGCAAGGGGGTGTCTCGACATGTATTAGTGCTGACGTAAGTATCTCGACCTCGGGTGTCTCGACACCCATGATTTTTGTTGAGGAAAGGGGAATCTTGTCCCATGGTTTGCCGCGAGGCGACCCCATGCCCGAGGCAACCCATATCTCGATGCTTTTGAGTTTTTCTGAAATGGGGGTCTCAGCTTATGGCAGTATGGTGACCTCTCGTCAGCAGTCGGGGGTCTCGCGACTTGGCCTCACGTCCACGGGTCTCTCGTTCGTGCAAGGGGGTGTCTCGACGTTTTGTCACATCGAGGGTTCCGTGACCTAGAGTGTCTCACCGACTATTGGTGTTGTGGAGAGCATGCCACTGACCGGGGGCTATTCACATGATTTTGCTGGGGCTTTCGCCTTCACTTGTTTTTTTGCAACAGGGGACACCCAGGGTCCCTCGTTCGGAGTCCCCACTAGGATGAGTTCTTTTCTTGAGCCAATGGCTCTTGGTGGTTCATCAGCTACGCCATTCCCTTCTCAGGCATGGAAGGACTATATGCACATTCGCCAAGGGTGAGACTTTGGTATTTATCATCGCGCTCCCTTTTTTGGTCCTGCTGACAGTTTCATGATTTCACTTTCTGATTTTGGGGAAAAATTTTTGGGTGCTACTCTCGAACGTTCTCATGTGGGGTTAAGTGAGTCTGCTAACCTCCCTACTATTTCTCCGAATTCCATTCTTCGAGTCTGAGTTGACTGTGGTGACTTTCCTTATTCCAATGTTGAAGTTAAAACCCGGGGTGGACCCACAGAGGAGTGGACCAGCTGGGTTGATTATGTTCTGAGCGTTCCTGATTATGTGTCTATTCTTAGGGAGGTGGGACTCTTTACCGCCGTCAGCAGCCTGAAGTCCTGCACCATATTTAATCATGGTTCTTCGCTCAATCTCTTATTGTCTCGGTGGGGTATGGAGTCTCACACCTTTGTCACAAGCTGGGGGGAATTTACCCTTACCCTAGAAGATATATGTGAATTATACGCCCTTCCTTTCTTTGGGCAGCAGGTCTTTTTTGATGACTGCGAGGACTCCCTAGAGCAGGAGATGGTGGGGGAGTTACAGTCAGCTCTCGGATAGTGCTTGAGGTATGTGGCCATAAATATAACTGGTCATTCCAAGCATTCCTTTGCCAAATGGCAAAGATACTGGTTCAGAGACTTTGAGCAGTGGCAGAAGGGGGAGACTTCATGGGCAACCCCCAGATCCCAGGATGGTCCTAAGCTCCACTCTCCTGCACATTTAGAATCTTTCCTCATTACGTTTCTGACTCGGTTCCTTCTACCAGGTAAGCCCGAAGACTGTCCTTGCGAACTTCTTTTTAGATTGGTTGTACGATTGTCTCGTGGTAGGTCGGTACCCATGGCTGCCCTGACCTTAGGTTCTCTTTACACCTGGTTGGACCGAGCACACATAGATGTAGAGAGGTCCTGCGGTCAGTATAATGTTTCTAATCATGCCAACGCCCCTCTCTTGATGGCCTTTTTGTTTGATCATTTCCCCCACTTTACTTCAGGGGCTCACGCTTGTCATAGTGACGCTGCGAGACTTCTTCGGTGGCATAAGAAAACTCCCAAGCAATCTCTGGGAATGTTGATTGATGATATCAAGGAGTTTCAGTTTCGACCTTACACCAGGCGCCCTGGGGGAAATTTCAGTTGGCTTTCTTTCCCTGGCGATGGCGGGACCTTCTATTGCCCTTCAGCAGTGGGGTCAGTTTCCACGTGTCCTCATATTAATGTGGTGACGATGCTCTTACCATGTCACCTCCCTTATTGGATCGAGTTAGGTCCGTGTGCTGAATCTTATCATTCTGAGAGGGTAAGACGACAGTTCGGTTATGATCAGGGCGTTCACACCCCTCCTCTTCCTACCTACATCAATTATTCTGAGGCATTTTCAGAGGCGTGTGTTGGCTTTACTCTTCAGGGATTATTCCATATGGTCAGTGGTTTGGGTGGCCTCTATGTGCCTCCCTGCGATTATCATCCTTCATTCACTTCATCTTGGTTCCTTCTTTGGCAGCAGCAGGTCCGTCTTATCCAAGAATGTGTAGTTGGCCCTCCTTATGAGACTAACCCCATTAAATATACCAGAGCTCAGTTTTTGGTCAGGCAGACGCAGAAAGATCCTTTGTTTCTCAGCACCACCTCCACGCCACCCTTGGAGCATGCCATTCCCATTTTAGTGAAACCTCTCATTGACGAGTCACTTCCGTCTCCGCCGGCTGAGCTTGCCCCCGTGAAGTCTAGAAACCAACCGAAAAGTAGAGGGAAAACGAGCACCTCTACTACAAGCAAAAGGAAACACCCTGACGCCGACGTATCCAATTTTGTTCCTTCTACTACTGCTTCTCCTCCTTCTTCTCCTGTGAGGACCCGTGTTGCGAAGAAAAAGAAAGGAGATGGCACTGGCATGGCTGCTTCCTCTACAGTGGATCAAGAGTCAAATACTGGCAATCTTGGGGCGGGGAAGACTTCCCAAGTAGTTAGAGGGAAAGGCTACTCCTCACCGAGCCTTGCTTCCCAAGAGGCGCGGGTCGCGTCTATTCCCATTGCGGAAGGTACTATATCATGACATTGTTTACTTAGTGGAACTAGTTCTCTAGGAGTTTATCCCCCTCCCCTTCGTTGGAAGAGGAACTAGTTGATTATGAGAGCACCCCTTCCTATGATGACCATAGTTCTTCTTCGGGTGATATGGGCGGCCTGGGTTTCCATAGCGAAAGCACCACTGACACTTATGCTTTGTTATCAGTCTCCAGAGGGTCTTCTAGTGATGATGAGGCCTCCCATTCTCCTGGGGGGGTTAGCCCCACCCATCTCCCTTATAGCCAGACTACGCGCCCTGCTACTGTAAGCGTTCTCCCTTTACATGTTTATATTTTTTTTTTGCATATGATTTTCTTTCTTCCCCTCATTATATATTTTTTTATTTGTCAATCAAAGCATTCTGTCATATTTGTGCAGGACATTTCCGTAGAGACAAGTAGTTCTCCTCTTCCCTCACTACGACCGACGCCCTTTCAGCGGGAGAGGAACTCCATGCTCATTTCTTCCCGAGGCCTTTTTAGAGAGGTTTGTTGTCTCCTTAATTATTTTACCATCTGTTGTAATGTATTCATCTTCTAACTACATTTTGGTTGTGTACACGGTCATTTCCCCACAGCTTTCGTCTATGCACTTTACCGTCAGCAGGACCACCCTTGTGGCTTCCCCTTCTCCTCAGGTATGCCTCGCTATTCTCAGAACTTTCATTGTTCCATTTTCTCTTTTACTTCTTCCTGTTATTTACCCATTTATCGTACGTAGAGGGTTGTGTCTTCTGGCGTTGTCACCTCATCTACTCTTGTCTCGGCGGTGGGCGCTGCTGCAACTGAGCCCCTACAGGCCTCTTCATCTGAGGTACGCATTTTTACTTTTGAATATTTGTTTCTTTTTTAATAGGAGTCGTAATGGCCCTTGGACTTTCTTCTCAGGGAGGGGCTCCTCCCTTGCCTGGTGTTACCGCCCCTAGGGTCCGTGTATCTATGGATGGTAGACCTTTGCTTCAAGCGATCTCTCGTGGCCCAATATTTACTGTGGCTTCAACCAATGAGCCTATGCTTCAGTTCAGGTCTTTCCGCTGAAGCTTGGAATCTCTTTCTCCTAGATCATGCGATAAATAATATACTTTCATTCTTTGCAGGCTATCAGCACAGCCCCTACTGCGCCGACCGTCCTTTTCCGTGCTTCCCCTTTGGATGGGGTTCAGGTACTCTCTTATTTTATCTTGGTTCTATATTTCTTATCTATCCAGCATGTACTTATCGTAGCCCTCTTTTGCTTTGTCGCAGTTATCCCTTAGCGCTATTTCGAGTGCGGGTCCTGCTACTGTCTCTTCGGCAACCCCTATACATGGGCCAGCTCGTCATGTTATCGCGCCCCTTCAGGTAGGTATCTCTATGGTGCTTTTTTTAGGAGTTTCCCTCTCTCTCTTTTTTTTAATTGAAGTATTCATGATTCATGGAATAACTGATTTGTTACCTCTCGCTCTTTCTTGTCACTCGCAGCCCCGCCTACCCCTCGCGCCCTCCGTCGCTGAGATTGTTCTTTCGGAAGTGCCTGAGGTTGAGGTAGCTTCTTCGGAGGCACTGGTCGCTGAGACAACCCCTTCTGGAGCATCGCTCAGTGTTGCTGCCCCTATGGGAGCCCCTGCTCCTCCTTCTATGACCGTTACAAATGGCGTTATTCATGTACCGTGTATAAGAGTATCTACTTCCCTCGTGTCATTATTATGTCTTTATTATTTTGCTTAAATTGGGCAAGCATTCCCCTCTTCACCTTTGTTGCATTGCCTCCAGGTGAGCGAGGTCGCTCTGATGACTAAGGAGCCGGATGAAGTTGCTCCGATACTTGTGGAGTTAGAGAATGAGATAGCTGCGAGAGAGGTATTAAACTGGTATACTCTCTTTTTACTATTTCCCTTCTTTTCTTCTTGCGTATACTGTGAAGGCGTTCTCATTTCCCCTTTGTTTTATTGTTTCCAGGTGCATGAAAGTACTCCGATGACTGTGGATTCTGGTAGTAAGGCAACTGCGAGAGAGGTATTAGACTGGAATACCCTCTCTTTTTACAATTAACCTCTTTTCTTCTTGCGTATACTGTGCAAGCATTCCCATTTCACCCTTGTCTCATTGTTTCTAGGTGCATGAGAGTACTCCGATGACTGTGGAGTCTGGCAGTGGGGAAACTGCGAGAGAGGTATTAGACTGGCATACCCCCTCTTTTTACTATTACCCTCTTTTCTTCTTGAGTATACTGTGCAAGCATTCTCATTTCACCCTTGTCTCATTATTTCTAGGTGTATAAGAGTACTCTGATGACTGTGGAGACTGGTAGTGGGGCAACTGTGGAGGGAGATCATAGTTCTGAGTTCACTCCTTTGGTCCGTGACGCTGATTCTGGTGGGGAGTCTTCTTTTCTTCCTTCTGAGGCGGGTCTCGCCACTCCGATGGCGATGATGAAGTAGAAGATGTTGCGACTATTTCTAGTAGGCTATTGCGTGCGGAGTTACCAGGCCGATTCAGGGTACATGAACGTCAGCTCTTGGATCTCATCTTGGAGCATCATCCCAAGACGTTCACTTCTCAGAGTATACTTCAGGTTTACAGTCTTACAGCCTTCAACCTGAGGGATATTGCCAGCCATGTTCATGAGTTCTTGGCTACCTCCCCTGCTAAGCTGACTAGCTCTTCTATTTTTCTATTCTTGGATGCGCTCCGCGACTTACAGCAGTTTTATCATTTTCGTTTGGATTGGCTTGACGCAGGGGTTCGCCCCTTTCTGAGTGTTCCTTTTCGAAAGATAGTGAGGTTTCACACTTCCCGACAGTCTAGGGTTGAGCAATGGCACGCTGAGGCTACGAGGATCCAGAATCAGATCGCCCTACTGCAGGTGAAGCTTGCCAGACTCGAGTATGGTGATGAGGAGGATGAGGCTAAATTCGTCAGGTTGGAGGAAGAGTTTCTGCGGGAGGCTGGTCCGTCATATGCTGGCGCCATCGCGCGTGATGATTTATTTTTTGTGGTTTCTAGAAGATAGGCTACTTCTTGCTTTGTAGTGCTCAGAATTCTATGTGTACATCACTTATCATTCCTGTATGAGACACTTTGTTTCTTCTGCACTTTCTCTTTCCTTTGTTCTCCCTTTATACTGTGGGTGTTCGTTTTATATGACTTGCTCTAATTTCTGTGAGCATTTGGTCTACTGGTGGCTACCCCATATACTGCGGGGTATTTGCATTTATATGAAAAGTTATGTATTATCATATTGTATATATTTTTTGAAAATGCACCTCTTGTAGCTGTGAGGTGTTGGCATGTGACTTTCTTGGGTTGCCCCTCCTGTATGTGGGGGTATTCCTACATATTACTGCTTATAGTCATAGAGGCTAGGTTGGAGAGGAGGGTGACCCCTGCCCCTTTCCGAAAGCCTGATTTTATTATAAAAAAAACTTCATTAATTTATGTCTGGGGGACTTTGCTCAGTATACTTTCTCTTAGGATGGACTTACCTCCCGAGTGTAGTGAGCAAAGTTCCTGATATTTTTTTTTTGTACTCTCTTCTAACTTAATAGGGAGTGTATATGTATGTATAAATGAGCAAGCAAAGCAAATGTCAATAATGATCAAAAGTGTTGCTATTTCATTTCTTTACCTTTGTGTGCTGTTTACAGTGTAGTATTGCTCTAAAAAATATTTACAAAAAACTTTTCTGGTATAGAAGCAATCCTCGAAATCCATTACAGACATGCAAAACACAAACAAAACTTGTTAGCTGTTACTAAGCATAGTACCTCTTCAGCCACTTGCAGTTGATGGACTGGACGCAATCACTCTCTAGTTCTGATATTTGGCAGTAGCCCGACTTCCCCACTCCTCTGACGACAAAGGGGCCTTCCCAGTTAGGTTTGAATTTTGATGCCGACATGCTACGGAGATGGTGAGTTGATGCTCGCAGGACTAAATCTCCCACCTGGAATTCTCTAGGCTTAACCAAGTTTTCGTAGGCCCTCGACAGTTGCTGAGTGTAGACTTTGAAATTCTCTCTCGCCTTATCTCTGTGCTCGTCCAGCGCCTCCAGTTGCACATGCCTTGGGTCGGGGATGAGCCCATTGCTAAGAGAAATTCTGGCTGAAGGTACCGCCAGTTCCACTGGTAGGACAACTTCGATCCCATATACTAGAGAGAAGGGAGTGAACCCTGTTGGCCTTCTTTCGAAGTACGGTAGGCCCATAACACCATAGGCAACTTCTCATCCCATGCTCCCAGCATGTCTTCTAGCATTTTCTTCAAAATATTTATCAGGGTCTTATTACTAGCTTCTGCTTGGCCATTGCCCTTGGGGTAGGGTATGGTTGAGCTATTATGCACAATCTTATACTTTGCCGTGGGAAGGGCCATCTCTTTGCATACAAATTGCTTCCCATTGTCCTTTAGGATTACATTGGGTATACCGAACCTACATATGATATAATCCTTTATAAACTGGGTTACCACTTGGGCGGTGACTCTCCTTAAAGGAATGGACTCCGCCCATTTGGTGTACAATTCTGTAGCCCCAACGATAAATGCCTTGCCGTGAGATGCTGGGGCGATCTTTCCCACCAGGTCGAACGCCCATGTGTGGAAGGGATAGGGGGTGCCAAGCTTTGTAAACTGACGGAGGGAGCGTGCACCATGTTTCCATGCACCTGGCATGCTCTACACTTTTTCACATATCCAATGGAGTTAGCCTCCATGGTCGGCCAGTAGTATCCCAGCGTCATCCGTTGATCATACAGCTTGGCGCCTCCCATGTGGGAGGTCTTATGAGCTTCTTTCAGCACCCTTTCCACTTAATCTTTGCCTACTCACCTTAGCGCCTTCTCATTGTACCCTTTTCTATATAACTCTCCTTTGACCAAGTAGAAACGTGCTATCCTTTTTCTAAGGTAAATTTCATCCGCTCTCTCGGCGGGCAGCTCCCCATCTTTTAGATATGCTAGGTACGGCTGTCTCCAATCTTTGAAGGCTTCCACGAAGTTAGCCTCCGTCAGCTAGTCAAAATTAGCTTGGCACTTTAAACAACTTTGTTGCAAGCGGGCCGCTTCTACGCTCATGGCGGGACAAAAATACCTTCTTCGCTGCAGTCGTCTGTAAAGGGGGATATTCGTATCTCCACAGTGCATCTAGGGCATTTCTATTAACCTCTCCTTGGCTTCTTGATCCCCTACGCACCTTGCCAGAAACCCTCCAGGACTCTTGAAGTAGAGAGCTCCCTGCAACACATGATAGTTGGCTAACTCTAATATTTTCATTGTCCCTTCCCTCGTTTCAAGTTGCTTCTCTACCAGACGCCTCTAATCTTCCGGCTCGTTACTTGGGAATAAGGACTTTACGGTAGTGGGTACCGTTCTCCGCCTCACTGTGATGGTTGCTTCTGACTCCTCCATGTCCAAATTTTGTGCTATGGTGGCGAGCGCGTCAGGGTGCCTGTTCATCGTTCGCGCCTGCCTCTCCACAGTTACTTCTACGAATTGTCCCATCATTCGTTGGATGATGTGTCTGTACGGCGCTAAGTTGGCATGTTTAAGGGAAAACTCTCCATTGACCTTCCTTCCTACCAGATTGGAGTCCCCTCGTATACACAGTACCCTGATCCCTCTTCTGAGTGCTTCCAACATCCCTAGAATGAGGGCTTCTTACTGAGCTTCATTATTTGATCATTTAAAATCTAACTTGAAAGATAGGGTAATCTTCTCCTTCCCATCTGACAGTATGACGCCGGCTCCACCTGTTCCTTGAGCACTGGAACCATCAAACTCCATAAACCATTTCTTCACCTCCTCTGCCATGCATGCTTGGAAACTTTTTCCGGGCAGCTCTTCACTAGGTGGTTTGAAAACCCCACTCGGGAAGTGGGCCAGCAGATCTGCTACTACCTGGATCTTAATGGCTTTAGGCACTACGCATTTTAGATCGTATTCTGACAAAATCAAAAACCACCTTGTTGCTCGTCCCACGAGTATAGTCCGCGCGAGGAGGTACTTGATGGGATCACACTTGGTGACTATGTGAACAGTGAAGGTTAGAAGATAGTGTCTCAACTTCTGGGCTACAAATACCAGCGCTAGGCAGTGCCTCTCAACGCTGGTGTATCTCGATTCTGTTCCGGATATTACTCTTGACAGGTAGTAGACCAGCTTTTCCACTCCTTCCTTCTCTTGCGCCAAGAGGGCCCCTATTGACCTCTCTGTAGAAGTAAGGTAGAGCAACAGCGGCGCTCCGGCTTCGTGGGGAATCATCGTGGAAGGAGAGGCTAGGATTTCTTTAATCTTCTCGAACGCACTCTCTTGACTCTCTCCCCAAACCCACTTGGCTTTGTATTTTAGTAGAGGTGCGAACGGATGAGTTACTTCTGCCAACGCAGGTATAAACCTCCGCAGGTAGGACACCTTTCCCAGGAAGCTCTTATGTTGTCTCTAACTCTTGGGCGGTGGCATCATCACAATGGCTTTCATCTTCTCTGCATCCACTTGCACCCCTTGTCTATTTACCACAAAACCTAAGAATTTCCCTGCAGTAACCCCAAAGGCACACTTTGAGGGGTTCATTCTCATCTTATACCGATGACACCTTTCGAATACTCTCCTGAGATCCTGAATATGCTTGTTTTCTTTCCTAGACTTCACCACCAGATCATCCACATAGAATTCTAGTATATCATGAAATAAGTCATGAAAAATTGCTATCATGGTCCGCTGGTATGTGGCTCCAGCGTTCTTCAATCCGAAGGGCATGACTGTATAGTGAAAGTTCCCTAACGATGTGCAAAAGTCAGTCTTATCTGCGTCAGCGGGGTCCATTTTAATCTGGTTATAGACAACATACCCGTCCATGAAGCTATACATCTCATGTCCTGCGGTGGCATCCACTAAGCTGTCTATGCTGGGTAGTGGGAATTCATCCTTAGGATACGCCCTGTTCAAGTCACGAAAATCTACATAGATTCTGATTTGGGTCTTGTCTTTCTTTACCACTGGCACTATGCTGGACAGCCATATGGAGTGCTGAATAGGCTTGATGAACCCTGCCGCTAACAACTTCTCCACCTCAGCTTTTATTTTCAAATCCAGGTCTGCTTTATATGTGCGTGTGGCTTGCCTTACCGGAAGGGCATTGGGAAGGATATTCAATCTATGAGAGCTCACTTCAGCGTCTATTCCTGGCATCTATGTGTACTTCTAAGCAAATACATCAGTGAACTCCTTAAGTAGCTCAATGAGCTCTTCCTTCTGCTTCGGTTCCAGGGAGTTGGAGATTAGAATGGGTCTATTCTCGCCCTCTTCTATACCCAACTTTATTTCCTCTAATTCCTACAGCTGCTCTCTAGGTCCGTCTTGCATGCACTCTGGCGCTTCTTCTGGTTCCTCAACATGCTCAACAATATGGGACTCATCAACGATAAAACACTCGGGCGTCGGGTCGATGCTCTCATCCCAGAACACCGCCCGCGTAGATCGTATAAACGGTAGATGATTTTTTCATCAGGCAAAACCACCTTCTTGTAAGTTCGAGGGGGTCTAGCTACCTCCTCTGCTTTCCTCTTGCCTTTTTCCATATGGGGGATTATCCTCTCCCCTAGACGGTCATGAACGGATTTCTTCTGCGGGACCCTTCCCTCAGCTACCTTTATTCCTACTAGTTTTCTTGTAGAGACCTTTCTTTCCTCATCTAACTCGATGTAGAAGGAAGCATCTACCAGGTGGGCCACCTCAACAGCGAAGGGTCTCTACGTGGCCTTGATTACTATCTTTGTACCTCTAATGTTTGCCTTCGCGCATTGATGGTAGGTGGAAGGCACTACGCCATGAGTGTGCATCCATACCCTTCCAATGAGCAATTGGTAGCTGGTCTTAGCATTAATAACATGAAATTTGATGTGGGACGTGAAATTTCCCAACTTAATTCCCACATTCACGTATCTAATAGACTGCATTCCGGCGTTGTCGAATCCGAAAATTACTAGCGGTACCGGAACCACCTTCTCCTGGTCAATTCCCGTTTCATATAATGTACTGATGGGCATGATGTTAATGGATGCTCCTCCATCCATCAACGCCCTGGGAAATAAGACTCTGTTAATTATGGCTGTGACGTACAACGGGCAATTGTGGAAGTAGGGCACCACCCTATCTGCTTCTGAAAACACCACTTCAGAGGTATACTTCTTAATCATCCTTCCGATTGGCCCCTGCCAATTTAGTGAAGGGTCTCCCCGCTGCTGTACTGCCTCCAAGACTTTCCTCGTGATGGACACCCTCGTGTCGTACTTCACCCCTATCTGGTCGAAAAACCACTTAAACTTGGGGCTCCTCGCTATGGCGTCACATTCAGAATCTAAGTCTACCTCGTACGTCTGGGCACTGCAAACATACTCCGCCTCAGAGGTCCCTACCTCGTCTAGAGCGAGGATGACGTCCTCCTCACCTTCTGAGAGAGCCACTTCCTCAACTTCCCCCCTTCCATTTTCATGTTCCGGAGTGAAGAACCACTCCTCTTGCTTTCTTTCTAGCTCAAGTCTGCTCAGTGATAGATTTTCTAACTCCTCGCATAACTGCTCTCCACTCTCCCGCTTCACAAGACTTCTTGGAGCTTCGTCGTAGGCAACTATCATGTTGGCGATTCCAAAGTTATGCGCAGGAAGTGGGTTCTCGTTAACGTCCACAGGGGATATCTGCAAGGTACCGTTGGCCATCTGCTCACCAATGATCCTTCGTAAGTAGTAACAATCCTTGGTAGAGTGTTGCACTCATTGGTGCAATTCGCAGCACTTTGGATTGGCTTTGTCAGCTGCAGTGGGGGTTTCTCCCTTTAGGTGGGGAGGTCCAGCTATGCCTTCTCGCACTAAGGTGCGGTAACAATCCATAGCCTCAGCTACGCTGCACGATAGTGGCGACGGGGCATCTTCCCCAAATTTTCTCTTGTTGCCGGGACTGTCAGTCTTGGCCCCAGAGACTCCCTTCTTAACTTTGTTACTCCCATCCACATAGTTAACCACTTGCCTCCTCAAAACCTGAAACCTCCCGGGAGTCAGTGGAACTTGCGTCCTCCAACCCGGGGCTCTTGGTTTGATTATCAGAGCTATATTGCTGGCGACCCTGGTGAATTCTCTGAAAGTTCCATCTCTAGTTTCATTTATCAAGTGCATCTTGTACTCTTCTAAGAGTCCTTCCACACATATCTGTAGTAACCTGGCCTCCGCCACGTCCTCGTGAACATCTAAGCCCCTCTCACGAAATCGCTTGATATAGTGCATCAACTCTTCTCCTGGCTTCTGGACCTCTTGCGCCAGGTGCCTCAGTGTAAATTCATCCTCTGCTACAAAAAACTTCTGGAAGAACTGCCTATGCATCTCTTATCAAGTAGGGACGCTGTTAGCCTTCCCAGTGAGAGTCTTAGATAAATCCCTCAACCTCAGGTTCTTGTCGCCAGCATGTACTCCCAGGTACTCGACGAACCTCTTCACGTGCTCTCTAGGGTTCTCCCCCCTACCGCCAAACTTGTTAAATATTGGTGGAATATACCCCTCAGGGTATGGCTTCTCACTTACTTCCTGTGGATAGGGGTGTTGTAACTCCTCGTATAGGTGAGAACCCTCTCTTTGAGAGGACGAGAGGAGCTTCCTCACTTCTTCCATAGTAACAACCTTAGAGGGTGACTCCACCAAACACGTGCTCTTAGCAGCTGGAGAACCTGTTGGCGCCAGGACCTGCTCCGCCGCCGCCTTCCGAGACGGAATCATCTCTACCGAAATCGTAATAGGAGTGGCTACCCCTCCAGAAGGGTCAGCAGCAGGTGTCACACAACCTTGACCCAAGCTTGATAGATCCACATTGTTTTTCTTGAAAAAGTCAAAAAACATTGCCATAAGGTTCATACCTGCCATTGGAGCCAATGCCGGCGAACTGGTCTGCCCTCCCTGAGGCGTTGGCACCTTGGCTCCGATCACCACCACTTCTTCCTGAGTAGTCTGGTCACTGTGAGCTCCATTACTAGATGGAACGTCCTCAAAAAACAACTGCTTAGAGACATTGAAACCTTCTTTGTCCATGGAAGTGAGGATACCTCCCTACCAGAGTCGCCAAATATAGGAGGGTAGTGAGACTGGGGTCTATGAATAACTGGAAAGGGTGAGGCGTGACCCACTCCAATGGACGCTGCCTGCAAGGTCTTCAAGGTCTCCTGGTGCAACTTCTGAAGAAAAATTCTCCATCTGGTAACAATGGAACTCAAGCTTCAACTCACTCCCTCCAAGAAGATGAACTTTCACAGCAAAAATAGCAATTTTCTCAAGGGAAACACCTGAGAGTGATGGGCGTCAGTGGGGAGTGAAGGAACAAGGCACTCAGCACTATGAGAATGAGCAGGGAGAGAATACTTAGGTAGGTCTAGTGATATTTTGGCAGAGTAATAGTGCAATTTCTATTGTGTGTCTCTCTTGACCTTGCCCAGAGGTCTATTTATACTGGGGCGTTAGGGGTGAGTTGCATTTTTGGGCGCCAAAATTGAGAGTGTTGGTGGGAAACAATGTATGAAGTGTACCATTTGTCCCTATCTGTGGCAGCTTGCCTGTCCCCTCTACAGGCTCCACCTGGCGCCGACCAAAGGTGAAAAAGCACATATGTCCCCTAACGGAGACAAAATATCAAATTTGGTAATTATCCTTTGAAACAGTAACTTGTAGTGCAATTTTGCAAATCTTGAGAGAGGAGACCTTAAGGACTCCTTTCCTCTAAAAAATATTGTTTTTCTTGAGAGGGACCTTGAGGACCCCCTCTTTTGGAAAAAGTCATTTTCTTGTAAAGAGTTTATTTCTTGTGAGTAGCCAGATCTTTGGCTGCTCACTTCACTTGTGACCAAGCGTGCAGTGTGTGTAGTCTCGAGTGACTTCTGGGTCTTCCTACTAATATTCTCTCAATCCTATAGTGCTAAGTGTTTGATCTTGCTCAACATACCTTGTCCCTCAGCCGCCAAGAAAAAACTCCCAGGAGGTCCCAACGCCCCTGTTCGAGCCCTGCTTGCTCGACTAGGCAACCTGTACAAGAAAGTAAAGTGTTAGTGTTGTTTTTCATTTAGAGATTGATGTTTCATGATGAGGAGTTGTTCGTGATAGCTACTCCCTCAATATGAGTTTCTGTCAAAACCCTTGTAGCAGCACCTCTCGAATAATATTTCTGCAGTGACCCTTGCAGTGGCGCCGAGCCTTGCAGTGACGCTGACTCTCTCGACTGTCATTACTGCAGTGACCCTTGCAGCGGCGCTGACCCTTGCAGTGGTACTTCTACATTTTGGATTTCTGTGGTGACCCCTCGCGGGCACCTCTCAAACGTTATTGCTGTAATTACTCAGACATTTTAGTGGCGCTGACGCTTGAAGCGGCGCTGACCCTTGCAGCGGTGCTGATGCTAGTAGTGGCGCTGGCACTTGGAGCGGCGCGGACACTTGCAGCGGTGCCGACTCTTGCAGTGGCGCTGACACCTGCAGGGGCACTGGTACTTGAATCGACGCCGACCCTTGTAGCGGCGCTGGTACTTGAAGCGACGCCGACACCTGCAGCGGCGTGGACAGTTGCGGCGGCGCTGACAGTTGCGGCGGTGTTGGCACTTGAAGCGGCATTGACCCTTGCCATGGCGCAGACACTTATAGCGGGGCTGGCACTTGAAGCGGCGCCAACCCTTGCGGCAGCGCGGACACTTGCAATGGCGCAGACGCTTGCAGCGGCGCTGGCACTTAAAGTGGTGCCGACCCTTGCGGCGGTGCGGACACTTACAGCGGTGCTGGCACTTGCAGCGACGCGGGTACTTGAAACGGTGCCGACACTTGCAGCGGCGCGGAAGATTGCGGCGGCGCTGACACTTGCAGCGGCACTGGCACTTGCAGCGGCACTGACCCTTGCAGCGGCGTAGACACTTGCAGCGGCGCTGACACTTACAGCGGCGTAGACACTTGAAGCGGCGCTGGCACTTGAAGCGGCGCCGACACTTGCGGCGGTGCTAACCCTTGCAATGGCGCAGACACTTGCAGCGGCGCTGGCACTTGAAACGGCACTGGCACTTGAAACGGCGCCGACACTTGCGACGGCGCGAACACTTGCAGCGGCGCTGGCATTTGCAGTGTCGCTGACACTTGGAGCGGCGCTGGCATTTTAAACGGCGCTGACCCTTGAAGCGGCGCTGACACTTGCAGCGGCGCTGACCCTTACAATGGCTCAGACACTTGTAGCGGCACTGACACTTGCAGCGGCGCTGGCATTTGAAGTGGCGCTGACCCTTGCAGCGGCGTAGACACTTGAAGCGGCGCTGACACTTGCAGCGTCGCAGGCACTTGAAGCGGCGCTGGTTCTTGAAGTGGCGCCGACACTTGCGGCAGCGCTGACCCTTGCGATGGCTTTTGGACTTCTAGGTGACCCTCGCGGGCACCTCTCGGGTGTCATTAATAAAAAAAGCATTTTTATTTTATTTTTCTTTTTTATTGATAGACACCCATTTACAGAAAATAAAATTTAACACTCCTACAACTCTTGAAATGGAGATCCAAACATCAACTAACAAATCACCTTCTAGGATCGATTTATCAAATTAGTTTAAATCATAAAAGCAAGCTTAGAGTTGAAATTAAAGGAATAATACCACACTTAAGACCCCCTATCTCTTGTTCGAATCTAAAATGATTTATAACTAGAATATCTATTTTCTCTAAAAAAGTATTTATCCTCTCTCGAGGCGTAAATTAAAATGTATGAGTGAAAAGTTAATCATCAACGGGACATTTAATTTGAATTAATTAATTAAATTAGGACTAACATCAAATAATTGGTCACCCCATCTCTTGAAAGGAGATTTAGCCTAACATGATATCAAACATGATAAACAAACATTCAATAGGCATTTAATATAAAAGAGTAGAGAGAAGAACAATCAAACCAATCTCTTGAATTCAATTGACTTCAATCCTTGAATGAGAAGCGTACAACCCTCCAAATAAGTCATCAACAAAAATATAAGTGAAAAAATTCACTCAACTTGAATCTCTCAAATTTAATTTCACCCTAATGTCTAAAATAAAAGAAAATAAAAATAAAAATAAAAATAAAAAATGCTATAAAAAAATAATAAGTGTTTCTCTCTCAAAGTTTCTCTCTAGAATTCGGTCTCTTTAGATGGGTCTTAAAATGGACTTGAGTCATCTTTTATATGCACATGGAGATAAAGGGTAGTTTGGGTAGAGATAATAGTGTGAATGGGGTGTATGAGGTGTGAGAGGGGGAATAAGGGTATTTTGGTAATGCACATGAGTGAGTGCATGTGAGAAATGGTGATGAATGTGTAGGGTTTTTTTTAGGGTATAATAGGAATTGGAGTAAAAGATTTAAGACATGGGGGTTTTATATTATTTTTGGTTTTATTTAGGATTTGGGACGTAAAGAAGAATCAGGTAGAATGGGTTGTTTGATGAATGAAATGGGTAAAGGTGGAAATGGGTCTTAACTTAGTTGTTATGGACAAGTTTTTCTGGAACCGGGTTTTGGACTGCCGGTTGTCGCCGAACTAGGAGGTGAGAAAATCGGGTCTAATCGGGGTTGACACGCTGGTATTTGGCCAATGGTTTGTCGCTGCCAGAGTAGATGAGGTTTTCTCGGGTTAACTTCGTTAGCCGTGGGATTCCGGCATGGGGTCGCTGGTTTACACAAGGCTGGGCATTTTTGGTTCGATCCCCGGTGTGGTGTTTGAGATTGGTGGCAGGTGGATTCAAGGGTGGTAGGTAAAAGGGTTAATAAGTGGGGGAGGGGTTATGGTGGTATAAGGTGGGTTTAATTGAAATGGGTTTGTGGCTATGAAGGATAAGAGAAGAGAGAGAATGAGTGGGTTTAGTGGGGACGGTGATGGGGGGTTATTTTGAGTGTATAAGGGTGTATGTTAGTAAAGGTATGTGGTTGAGTGAGTTATGTGTGTGTTCAAGTTTGTACTCTTCAAAAATGAAAAAAAAACTTTCTCACTAAAACTAAATAAAATTCTAATCTATAAATGAAAGACACAAAATTAAAAAAATTAAACTAAAAAGAAATGATAATAAAAATAAAAAATCTATTAAAACCAAAAACTAAAATCCTAAAATAAAACTAAAGAAAAATAAAATCTAATAAAAATAAATTCCTAAAAACTAATCGTAATAAAATAAAAAAATAAAAAGATTAAAAACTAAAAACTAAAAACTAATAAAAATACGCTAATAAAAATAAAATAGTAAATAAAACCTAGAAAATTCTAAATAAATCCTAAAATGAAATGAGTCAAAATAAAAAAATAAAAATAAAAGTACAAACTCAACACACATCGGGTTTGTGGTAGGTATAGGTTCGGTCTGGGGTAGACTAGGGTTTTGGGATTGAATATTTAGGCACATTTGAACTGCAAATTTCCTCGAAATAGAGCTTTTGACACTGCAACTACAATCAAGCCTTCACAATAAACAATTATGTGCATAAGACCCAATTTCGTTGACAATTAGCAATTAAAATTCGTCTATTCGGGGTATAAAATATACACTTTTGGGTGCTTATTATTGAATGCCATCAAATAGACACAACATGAATGTTTGGAAATAGGTCAATTATGTGGACCAAAGGAATGAGGATGGCCGATTAAGAGGGTCGAGGTCGAGGTTGATTCTTACGACCTAATGTAATTTGGGGGATGACCAATTCTGAGGATCAAGGTCAATTATGAGGACCTAATGTTGTAAACGATCGATTATGTGGGCATATGTCGATTGATAGGATCTAAAGATGGGACAACTGATTTTTCATGTCGAGATCAATTTTGAGGGCCTAAAGTTATGGCGACCGATTTTACGGGACGAGGTTAATTCTAAGGACCTAAAGTTGTGATAACCGATTATGCGGGTCGAGGTCACTAAGGACCTAAAGTTATGATGACCAATTCTAAGGCTCGAGGTCAATTTGGAGGACCTAAAGTTGTAGTGACTGATTCAGCAAGCCGATGTCAATTTTGAGGACCTAAAGATGGGACAACCAATTCTATGGGCCGAGGTCAATTATAAGGTCCTAAAGGTGGGACGACCAATTTTGTGAGTCGAGGTCAATTCTGAGGACCTATAGTGGTGACGACCAATTCTGAGGGTTGACGTCAATTATGAGGACCTAAAGTTAGGATGACCGATTCTATGTGCCAAGGTCAGTTATGAGTACCTAAAGTTCTGACGATCTATTTTGCAGGCCAAGGTCAATTGGTAGGATCTAAAATTGTGATGACTCGTTCTATGGTTCGAGGTCAATTCTAAGGACCTAAATTTTTAGCGACCGAATTTGCAGGGCGACGTCATTCTAAGGACCTAAATATGGGATGACCTATTCCGTGGGCCGAGGTCATTTCCGAGGACCTAGACATGGGATGATCGATAGTACAGTTCGAATTCAATTCTAAGGACCTTGAAAAAAATGATTTTTGCGTGTATGTTTGTCTTTGTCGTTGCTTGAAAAGTCCTTCTAATCAAAACTTCAATTACCTACAAATATAACAATATAAAGTGTAGAGGTAAGTAAGGGTATCAATCCACTTCCTAGGGAGTAACCTAGAGACAAATTCAATTGTAATTCACTTTTTATTTTCTTTTTGTGCTTTTTCACTTTTCTATTTTTTTTATCTTTTTCAATATTAAAACAAAAGGGTGAGGTGAGGTTTTAAACTAAACTAAACTAAATGTGAGATGATAATAACTAACTAGAAAATGACTAAAACGAAAAATAAAAGCTAACACTAAAATAAGAGATAAAGTGAGGTAAATAATTGTGAGAACAATCAAGGAGTGGGATTACACCACAAATTTTAGCTATTCTAGTTAATAAATATAATTATTTGAATTCTCCCAAATTAATATCAAAATTACAATAGATGAAGAAGAAAGAGGAATAACAATAGATGAATATAGAGGGTAAACTTCCGAGTTGGGTTGCATCTCAGCAGGTGGGACTAGACAACATTCCAATTGAGGAGATGGCACCATAGCGGCCTTGATCAGAGTGTACGGGTCTGATGATGTAATACCTGAATGGATCATATAGAGAGTTATACCTAGTGTCTGTAGATTGAACGAGTCTTTGGTATCACTTTCCTTAAAGATCTCGATAATGGATACGACTTTTTGAGTGAGAGGTTGCACTTACTATTGGTAGTCTTCTCCCTAGGAGTACTTATCTGAAAAGAAGATTTCCATACTTGACCTCATCTTCTTATCCACATCATCATTCCATGGTTCAGGAAAGCCATAAAAGGGGAAGTCTTCACCCTCTTTGATGAATCTCCCATTCATGAAATCCTTGAAAACAGTATTGGAATCTTCTAAACTTCTCTTCAACCATGGTTGGTGGATCATTTTGGGTTCTTCTGGTTAAGGGTGATAACCTAGGCCACATGGGGAAAATACCTTTTTTAGGACTATGGGCTCTAGTATAACTTACTGACCTCTCCCCAACCCATTTCGGGCATAAAGTGCATATCCTTGAACATATGTATCACATTGACATTACTATGAGGGTTGTGCTCTAGACAGTCTAGGTCTTTGAAATCATCCCCTATTAGAAGGGGTGGTGGATCAACCCTGAAGCCGAAAAAAAAACATGTCATTCATCCTATGTTGTATTTTTAGTACCCGATTGTTGGTTTCAACATTTTCTTTATTGTCATCATCTCCAAAAATGGTAATGACTTGCCCCTTGGTGAATAATTTCAACTTTTGATGAAGGGAGAAGGAAAAATCTCGAATGATATGAAGCCCAGGTCGACCAAGTGATACTTTGAATCACGCGAGTATGCCAATAACTTGAAATTTAGTAACGGGATTAATAGGTTCAACCCCTATTGTGAGTGTTATGGATCCCATCACCTCTCACTGAGTATTATCATAGGCACGCGCTATGGCAGAAGTATGAGTTAGGTCACTTACTTTTGACCCAAAGTAATTTAAGTTTCTTAATGGGTAAACATTGAGGAAAGATCCATTGTTGACGAGTGAGAGAGGGACTCTCTTGCCCATTAGTTCAATGGAGATGTTGAGGGCATAGTTGTGATCAGGGACAACCTTCAGAATTTCTTCTTTCGAGAAAGACAAGAGTCTAGTGGTGGTCAAAGATCTATGTAGTTTTATGGATTCTTTTAAAGTGGTGGAAGGAGGGACTATGGGCCTAGTGAAAAGATTTATGAGAGAATTTCGGTGTAATTAGGAAGACACGAAGAGTCTGTACAAAGTAATATTGGATCCAGTCTTCTTGAGTTGGTCGAGGATTGTGCTCTCTTTAATGGTCATATCTATCATGGGGGTTCTTCAGCCACTCCATTTCCCTGGTCTGTTCTTGGTGGCTGAGGATTCAGATCTTGGTAGTGTCTTCCTGATCTGGTCCTATAGTTTATGAAGGCGGGGAAGAACACAAACCATGTTTCTTCATAAATTTCTAGATGTATGACTAGTTTATTAATTTTTCCCAATAAGTATTCGAGATCATTCTGCACATGCTGATTACTAAACTAACCTTTTCATAACTCAATCGATCATCAAAGATATCAAATTCACCCCCCCATCCAGGGGCAACGATGTGTTCCTACCAACAGAAGTCAATGTATCCCACAAACTAAACAACTTCTTCATATAAATCCTCCCACTTAGCGGGGAGGTGCAAAAGCAAAGGGAATAACCACCCTTGAAGTTTTAAAGTAGTCAGTAGATAAAAAACGATGAAGATTTCGTTGGTCTGTAGAAACATGTCTACCATAATCTTCACTACATCATCCAAACTCATTTCATTAATGGGTACGGCCCAATTATTTAACTTCCTAGCTCATTTAGGGGCTGCTACGAATAGGATGCTGAACTTCTAACAGTTGATGGTCATTTCAAAGGGCAATTCCAGCCTAAAATCTAGAAGTTAGTTCGGAATAGATGGAAACTCCATATTTCATCCTTTGAATCTTGTACGAACTATAAAAAAACCCTCATGATGAGTGATAGAGCTCGGTCGGTAAAGAAGGTAGGGTGTATGAGAAAACATGGGTAAACTTTGAGCAGTTTGGGTGAAAATATGGGTACGATGGGTTCTTTATTGGGGATAATTTGGGTAGATGGGTCGAATTTTGGGCCATTTTTTAGTAAGATGGCATTGGCATCGGTTAAAAGTGGGTTATGAGTGGTGTTGTGTTTAGGATTTTTTTATGGGCCGATAATACCCCGGTCAATTAGACATTGGAATATATTTCGGAGATGGAAATAATGATCAGTAGTATGGTCGGCACACTGGTGAAAGTGACAATGGGTATTAGTTTTGAAGTTTTTGGGAAGTGTGTTTGGTAATGGATGAAGGTTCATAAGTTTGATAATATTTTGACTTAGTGAGGCTTATTAGACTTTAGAGATGGGAGCACATAGCTCGGTGTATTCTCTCCGGATAGGGTTAGGGTTGATTTTTGGCACCAGCATGCTAAGAGATATTTTTGATAGTTGAGACTATGGCATTGGTAGTCTTCTCAAACTTTCTAGGGGTGAACTATCTGGACATTTTCTTAGGCTCAACTTCTGTCCTTGTAAAATTTTCTCCAATCTCCACACCTGCTTCCCATAGGGATCGAAAGTGTGGGTACTACTGAGGGACAGGTAATCATGGTGGCAAATTTCTCTCTCCACCTTACTATGAAGCTACTGAAAGTTTCTCCAAGGTTCTTCTTGAGAAGCTTAAGATCACGATGTGTAACCTCTAGTTCTTTATTGTACTTCTACTTTGACATGAATTTCTGATCATCATCCTCCAAACTGTGGATTCTAAATTCTTTGAGGGTTAGGAACCAAAGAAGAGCGTCATCCATCAAAGTCTGTTGGAACATCTTAGGCCATTATCTATTCATAGTCACCAAGTAGAGGCATTGGTTGATTATAGCTTCGAAGGTGAATAATTGAGGACCCGTTTCCCCCGAACTTCTCATTGGCTGGCATCTTAAATTTCTCCGGTAATCTTTCTTTATGGTAGTTAGACATGTCAATGTAGTCCATGTAGTTCCTGAGTATCTTAAATTGGTCAAAAGTCTTTGACAACAACTTAATGTCTTCCTTGAACTTGTTCAGTTATTCCTCTTTCGTATCAATGGGTACTAGCAAGTAAGCCCCTATTTGGGCAAGGTTGTACATAGGGAGCTGAGTTGGTGGTGGCCCATTGGGACACAGGGCATGCGAAGCATACTGAAATTATTTTGGAACCAAAATAAGGTCAAGAATTGGCAGAAACATAGCATGAGGAACGTGGACCTTGGGTTCTTTGGGAACTAGTACTCGGTTTCATTGCATCTCATGAACCTCAGTTTGAAGGTTTTCAATCTTGGCACCGAGCTGGACAGGGACTGCCATTAGATCAGGCTATAGGTTCGGTGCTAGATTGATATTTTCTATGAAGGAGTGGTGAAGGTAGATTTTGAAGTCGAATGAAGTTGTAGGGGAATTAACATAGCTTCGGGGCGATTTTATGGAAGACAGAAGCCAATAAGGAGCCATTCCAAGAATCGGGCATGCGATCGACCTAATAAGGAAAATGATTCGAATTTATTTTTGAAAGAGAGGAAGTAGAAGTGTTTTTGTTGAAGAAAAGGGAATTTTTTTTTGACATCTTTGGCAAAGAGAAGGAAAAATGTTTTTAGTATTTTTGGTAAAAAGAAGGAATTTTTTTTTTACACTTTTGTTAAAAAGGAGGAGAAATGTTTTTTTCTATTTTTGGTAAAAAATAGGGAAAACAAGAGAAGAGTGTAAACATGATTATTATTATGTTTATCTTTTCACTTGTATTAGGTGTTCCTACAGAAAAAGAAATGTCAGACAAGAGCCAAGCCTGGGAAAATTGGGTTCGAAAAAAAGGTAAGATAGGGTTTAACTTGTTTTCGGGCTCATGGACAGGGTCCAATTTTGAAAAAAAATACGAGATCGCTAGATGCTTTGGGCGACATGATGACTCGGCATTTCGATAAAGTTTTGTATGTTAATCGGGAAACTAAATATGAGTGCCCTAGGTGTGACGCTTATATGAGGTTTATGGAGTTGTTGGGTTAGTGGAATGGTTCCCCCCTTTGGCATGACTTCCATGATATATTTTTTGCTTTTGAGGGTAATTGGTACATGTGGACAAGACATTTGATATACCTGAGTGTACATGAATTGTCTCACTATGTACCTCGTGCGGATAGTACATGTGAGAGGTAATTCAATATACTCAACGTACGTGAATGAGTTCCCTGCTATATACCTCCCCTAGTGAGTTCGGTAAAGCGGTACGATACGGGGGAAACCGTTCAATATATGTCGAAGGTACTAGTCTAATGGAAGGTGAGAGTAATATTGTATAGGTTAACTATGACCTGCCAGACTAATGTCCATCACAAAGTGACCCCCCCCCCCCCCCCCATCACGGGACAAAATTTTGGTCAATAGCCATACTCTTGGTGATGTGTGAAAAATGCATGATTTTTATTAGTATATTTTGAAAAGAGTCTTTTTATGATGAGCCTTATAATAATAGGGAAGAATGTACAAGTATGATATGACACAAATAATGCATATTTCACCCGTTAACCTACATGTTATTAGCCCCCTCAGGTATCTTAATCCCTATATTTATGTTCCTTAACCAAACAACCTTGGATTTATATGTTTACATGTTTTTAGGGGTTAATTGAGCTTTTTTAGGTATTTGGATGCTTAGTATGAAGTTTGGATGCATTCCGGTGAAGTTTCGTACACAATCGCATGCGCAAGGGAAATTTAGTCATTTTCTAATTTAGGCAACGGGCCTAATGTCTTCACGGAAGTTGTATCCATCTGAACAAACTTCATGTGGTCATAAACAGTGCTCGATTTCGAGTCTAAATGAAGAGTTATGGCCTTTTTAGCAGAAGGGAATTACAACATACCAAAAATAGGGCAAGTGTTCAAGACCTGTAGGTCCTAATCGATTCGGATTTAGCCCGAATCGATTCGGGTGGAGATAGTGTTCCAGATCTTCCATTCTGAATCGATTCGGATTTTATCCAAATCGATTTTCCCCCTTCGCGAATCGATTCGTATTTAACCTGAATCGATTCACCGCTTATGGAGCCTCGATATACTTTTATCCGAAAGGATTCGGATTTCTCCCAAATCGATTCGGCCCTACAGATATTTGCTTTTCTTCCTTTTTATTTGCAAGTTTTCCATGGGATATTTTTTTGTATATGAACTCCTTTATCTCATTTTGAGAGATGATCTTCATTTTGTCTTAGTTTTAGGGTTGGTAAAGTTGGGGAGCTAAAACCTACTCCTCTCTTGTACTCTTTGTTTTGTAAGTTGTACCTTTACTTTAATTTCATTAATTTAGTTGTCTCCCTTCATTTCCATTCTTTCATTTACTTGTTTTATTTACTTTATGTCCTAGATTAATTTATTTCTTATTGTAATTAGTTTAGTTGTATTTTTATTAGTTATTTCATGGTGTTCCCAAAGATAAATAAGGCTGGGGTTGTGCTCCGCCATTTACGGGTTCAAACCTCAAAAGTTAGGGTTTCATTCAAAATTGTGTTTAATTGAAACAACGTGTATTAAATTTGGATTGTTAGGCGTTTAACTTCATTTATCATGCAACTTTAGTGTTTATAGCGACAATCCGAATTTAACCCACGCGTGACCATTTTTTATTTAATGTTTATTCAAGCAACTTTGGGTTAAATTCCTTCTTGCGTGAAGTTTATGCTGAATTGTAAATGCTCGGTTAAATGTTTTTGAATTGGAATTCTAATTAGTAGTTGTTTATCCCGTGTGTGGTGCAAATGCGACCCGATCCCCGCTTTACTTTTGTTTAGACTTACTTTTCTTTGCCTTTGTTACCATAACCACCATATCACCTTTTATGCTTTTATTCTTGAAGCTATAAAACAATTACCAAAATTTAATCACTCCCTGTGGATTTCTTACGATACCCGACTTACCTTCGTGCTTGCTTGTCAAGTGTAGTTGTAGTTTAGGATTTTTGCATTGAGTCGTCGAACCGATAACAACAATTTGCGTATTAAACGACACAGGGTTTGCGCTCGATCAAAATGCCCTCGTTGTCGGGGAGTGTGTTTTAGATTGTAATTATTTTATTGTTTCATAATATTTCTTTCATTCATATTTGTATTCTTTATTTTCTCATTTCCTTTGGACTTGTGGTAAATTATTTCGAGAAATTGAAAATTTGGTGCTTATTACTGTTATTGAATTAGCTTATTTTAAAATGTCTCGCTATGACTCTATAGATAAATTTAATGGTTTTTATAGTAGTTATCAAAGTTATACTCTTTAGACAATGATTTAATGCCTACAAATTCTTGAGTATGAGCGTCTTGCACGTAAATGTCAAGAATTTGGAAGCAATCAATCATTTTCTTGGGAGGAAACTTTGCGAAGTGTGTAATCCATTAGTTATGAGTGAACCGCACAAGAAGATGTTATGTCTTCTTATGGGTTTGATTATGAGTTAATGATTAAGGAATTCAATGGAAAATCCGAAAGTTCTCAGGCTTGATTTTTGGAAAATGATGACATACTCGATGAGATAATTTCTTCACAAAATTGGGTTAAGGTTGAAACTTGCTTTTCACCTCCACCCCTTATTGATGAGGAAATAATTGAGAGTGAGCCAATATTTAGCACTCTCGAATTTCAACCTCTTATTAATTCTTTCAATTCTATTGAGGTTGTTGGTACTTCCATTCCTTTACCCCCTACAATTAGCGAACAATTAAATTTATCACAAGAATCGGTTGAAAGTCTTGAGGACTTTGGCCCGATTCTTGAACGAGAATGTTATTTTGAGATGGTTCATCTCATGGGCTATTCACTTTCACTATCCCCGCCTTCCCTTCCAATTGAAGAACCTTGGGGATGTGATTTTTATTTTCCCAAGATCAATGTCGTCTTTTCCCCCGTTTTATCCAAATTCCACACCGTCCCTCTCAAATTTTTAATTGACAAAGGTTTATTTCTTACGCCTTACACATGCCTTCCGTTTTTCAAATGAAATTATTATTTTCCGCGAGGCATGTTCGCTTTGGAGGGTCCACTGTTGATCTTTCAAATTCAAATGCCTTTTTGGGTGGACCCTCAATTATTTAGACTTCCAGTGTATAGTTAGTGTGATATCAAATTAGTAGGTTGTACATAATTAGCTTTTTATTATTTTTCCTTTCTTTATTTTTATATTTAGTCTAGTTTAATTAGTTAACTTTTTGTTAGTTGTCTTTGCTATGCTCGGTACTAACGTGTTTTGTAGACTTGTTTGGACTTGTGCTTATGTTAGATCGCTCCAATTTTGGGTAATATTATTCTTTTTCCGATCTTTGTGTTGTGTTCTTGATGCGCATTGAGGATAATGAAACATTTAAGTTAGCGGGTATGGGATATTTACCCATTTCATGTTTAGTCCTTGGATTTGATCACATCTTAGTTACAAAGCATGCTTTTTGTTAAAAATTGAAAATTTTCAAAAATATTATCTTTCTTTTTTCTCCTTTGTTGGGCATTTTGCCCTTCTTTCTAATGATTAATTTCAATAATTGCCCAATCAAATAGACAACTCAACGATGCATGTTCTCGATTTTAAAAGTTATTAGACTTTAGTCCTAAAATCATTGATATTATGAATAACTTAAAAAATTAAACTATATCCCATGAGCACATGCACTTTTCTTACTTTATTGATTTAGTTTAAGATTTTAATAACTCGGTAATCTTTTGTTTCACTGTATATACTGAGAGTGTGCGTACGTTCAAATGAATTAATTATTTAATTGAATTCAAATTCTAAAGCCAACATTTTTTAACTCTTACAGATAAACGTGATTGATTAATAAATTAATCTAATCATGAAAGATAGTCACAAATGAGGAAGAAATCCACGAAGGGCAAAACCAATTATTTCACTATAATTTTGTAATTTGCAACTTACACGGATTAAAATGAAATAATTTGACCCATGAATACCCGCAGGCATCGGTCGGCATCATCAACAATGGAACAACCTCAGCAGCCCCACAATAACACCCAGTTCTATTTCAGCAAACATCCATAGTTAACAGACCTTAATATCCCTCAGACTTTGATTAGTACCATGAATGGTACCAAAATCAGCAGCATAAGATTTTAGAAAAATATGTCTTGGGTTCCACAAAACAAGTCATAAAAATTAGATGGGGTTATCAATTAAATGGACAAAAGGTTATTGACCCTTAACTGTGAGAAAAAGACATACTGAAAAATATTGAACACAAAGTTTTTCTATTCAGAAAGTGTTATGCCAAAAAAAAACTTTTCTTCCCTTGATTTTAAAACTCCATGAGATGTGCATTATATAGAAGAGATTTAGTTAAAGATGATGACCATTGTCACGCAGTTGTTAAACTCTTATTGGCTTGATGCCTTTTGTGGAGGTACGTGTTTTTTTAAAACGAAATAACGGTAGAGGCGTGAGAAAGTAGAAGATTCCTTGAAATACACCCATGCCAATCATTGGCAAAAAAGATGGCGTGAAAATAAAGAAGCGATGGCGTGAGTTAATAAAACAATTACATGAAGCAAACTGCTTCACCACCAAAAATGAACGACCCTCCATTTTTCTTCTTTTTCGAAAACATTGGCGATCATTGGCTCCCCACTTTTTTCATTAGCAAAGGTGCGTGGCAGCAACCTTAATCAAAGAGGAAGACATAGCCACGTGCAAGGCAATTTAATAACAAAACCACACTAGCTGCCGAAAACTCCATTGGTTTCTTTCAAAGCCAAAACTTCTCTTAAAAAAAATTACACCAAAGAGTATGAAAACATCCCTTCAAAAAAACTTCTTGTATATACGAAAACATCCCTTAAAAAAACTTCTTTTATATATAAAAAATTCTTAATAATTCTATTAAAAAATCCCAACACTTTTAATATAAATGCAAATGGAACTTTAAACATATTTTTACCAAAATTATCTCGTTGGTGCTTAAATGTTGAAGAGTTCTTGTAATTCGGATCCGGAGTTTGTAGATATTGGTTTCCTCAATTCTTTGACGATTTGTAGTGGTAGATGACATAATTAAATGTGACGGATAATGTTCTTAGAAATCTCCCCCTATGTCTATGCCGATACAAAATAAAAAATTGGAATTATTAATCACAAGAATGACATATACAAATCTACCATCCCAAGACAATCATTGAAAAATAAAATGACAAGTCTTCAAACTTTGCTTCAACAATCAATTTTTCATAACTCTAAACTTTTCTCATCAGGGTGTGAAACAATTTGATCTTAAATTTTTTAACCAACACACTTGAGATAAAGCAAAAAACCTCGTGACGTATTGAGTTTGAAATGATATAAACGTAATTAATGTTAGCATATTAGCACAATCAAATCTCCCCATACTAAAACTCCCCCATAATATCATAATTCGTTATCCCCCTTTTTATTTGCCCGAAATAGACAAGGAAAAGAATAAATCACTTAAAGCAAATCGGGGTGTCACGAAAAACAGAACAGACCAACTATTTTTAATTTTTTAATTTTTTATACAAAAACAAAAATGATGTTGCAAAAATCACACACGATGAATTTGTACTAAGATGACCGAATCATGGAAATGAAACGAATGGATGTGAACAGATTCGTGAGGAAAATCAGCTCAATCATATCATATGTGCAAGATTCATAAGTGTACTCCTAATGAATGGACATAAAAAATAGTCCTTTGGTGTAAAATTGTTGAATTTAGATGACATCGTCTTAAATCAAAATCAACAAATCAAAGTCAACATGATTTTTCACACCAGTAACGGCCAAAACGATTTCATGCATTTTCAAGTCTTTTTAAGTATGTGCAAAGCCATTTTAATTCTACAACCAAACTCCCTCATATATATATTCTTTTCGAGGTGATCTAAATTCTCAAACATTGGAGAATGGGCGAATAAACCTAATGGCCCATTATTGGCATGTATTTATTTTTATTGCCTTTCAATATTTTCGGGCTCTTTTAAACCTCTTTGGACCCCGGATAATTAAAATTTCTCAAATTTGTAGGTCCAATTTAAACAGCGACTTAATCTCAAAGGATAGATAAGTACCTTTCGTAGACTTTCACCATTTACAAAATTCAAACAAACTTACGGCAAAACGGTAAAAACATGCACAATTTTTATTATCTTGTTTTATCGCATTTGGTTAGTTTTAATAGACAGGATTGAGATGAAAACACGTAACCAACATGTGATCGACATGTACAAAAATCAAACAAATCTTTGTATGTGTGCAATAAAGGACAAAGTGAGTCAAACACGTAGGTAGCAACACTATATCATGTTAAAGACTCCCAACTTTGTAAAGCACATGAATGACATAACATATTGTCTTAAAACACTATCAAATAGTCACATGGATATGGCATGAATTTTTGACTTGGTCATCCTAAGTGTTCATTCATAAACGGTGCAAAACAAACTACAAAAAACTCTTTGAGTTTTTCTGGTTTTCTCAAAAAAATAAAATATTTTTGTATTTTTCATTTTTGTAAGAAATAAGAAAAGAACCAAATGTATATAAATAAAAAAATGATACAAACTAGAAATAGGAGAAGAATTATGTGAGCATGAAAAAAATGCATCCTATACTAGACACGGACCATCCCCTCAGTCAACTGTGTAAATCCATAAAGACTTCCTAAGACTCTCAAATCTAAGGTCATCTAAAGGTTTTGTGAAAATACCGGCTAACTGAAGGTCAGTGGGTATGAAACTCAGGATACGACTTTCTCCTCAACTAACAAACATATAAGTTCTCGCGTTTCCTGATGTGCTTTGTGTAAGAATATTGGACCGGCTTACAAGATATGTGTATCGCGCTCATGTTATGACAGGAGATGGTCATGGTGTCCTGTGAAATCCTAAAATCCTCCAACATTTGCTTCATCCACAAGAGTTGCATGCAATAACACCCGGCAGCAATGTACTCAGCCTCCGCAGTGGACAAAGACATGTATTTTTTCTTCTTGCTCATTCAGGAGACAAGTGCATAACCAAAGTAGAAACACCCACAAGAAGTGCTCCTACAACAATCTACATCCCCGGCCCAACCGACATCCGAATAGGAGGCTAGACGGTCATCGATATTAAAGGAATACCAAATACCGTAGGACAGAGTCCCACTCACGTATTTGATAATACATTTAGAGAGAGAAGTGTGACACTTTTAGGGACACCTGATATCACACACAGACTCCAACACTAAAGGCTATATCGGGATAACTGGCAGTTAAGTAGATAAGACTACCTATCATACTCCGATATAAGTTTTGTTCTACATCCTTGCCTAAAGTATCCTTACTAATAGGTTTACTCATAGGTGTATGTGCATACTTAGCAGAGTCTAAACCAAATTTCTTCACTAGGTCTCTAGCATACTTGGATTGGGAGATGAACATTCCATCCTCTAGCTGAAGAACCTATAGACTAAGGAATAAAGTAAGCTCACCTACCATGCTCATCTCAAACTCACTTTTCGTCTCCTCCTCAAAGTATTGAGCATGCTGGGAGCACGTGGATCTAAAGACTATGGCGTCCACAAAGACCTGGGAAACTAAAATAGCACCTTCATCTCTCCTAATGAATAACGTTATATCAACTTCCCTCTCTTGTAGCCACGAGCTATGTAAGCCTCTCGTACTAAGCACGAGGTGCTTGCTTCAAACCGTACAAGGCTTTCCTCAGATAGTAGACATGCTCTGAGTGCTTATGGTCTTCAAACCCTTTTGGTTATTCCACGTAAACCTCCTCCTGTAGAATTCCATTTAGAACGGCACTCTTAACATCCATCTAGTATAGATTGAAGCGCAGATGACATGCGATGGCAAGTAGTAAGCGGACGGACTCAAGCCTCGCAATAGGAGAAAATGTCTTCCCAAAGTCTACGCCCTCTATCTGTGTGTAGCCTTGAGCGAAAAACCTAGCATTATTTCTGATTATGGTATAATTTTCATCCATTTTATTCTTGACAATCCACCTGGTACCTATCACATTCGTCTCACTAGGTCGGGGGACAAGTTCCCATACATTATTCTTTTTAAACTAAAGAAACTCATCATGAATAGTAGATATCCAGTGTTCATCCTTGAGTGCTTCTTTGTGATTCTTGGGATCGATTGTGGACGTGTAGAAAAAATGACTAACAACGTTCTCTAGCTAAGCACGAGTATTGACTCCTAATGTGGGATCGCCTAAAATTGTGGCAGGGTCATGAATCTTACAAATCAAATCAGGTGTGTCCTCTAACATAGGAGTAGGGTCCAGAGGGTGTGTGTGAGGGACAAGTAAATCACTGCTCCAAAAGTCCTCATCCTCACACCGAAGGCTAGGATCAACAAACGCCGAAGGTTCGTCATCTTGCACGGTGACGGTTATTGACTCCATAACCTTAGAGTTGTTCAGGTTGTAAACCCGATATGCTCTACTATTTGATGAATATCCAAGCAAAATTCCGTTGTTGCTTCGGGAGCCAAACTTTCCTAATTTCTCTCTATCCCGTAGGATGTAGAGTTTACTCCCAAATACACGAAAATATGCAAGGTTGGGTTTCTTGCCAGTCCACAATTCATAAGGCATCTTACGTGTGTGTGGACGCAGGTAAACCCTATTCACCGTGTGGCACGCAGTAGACACCGCCTCTACACAAAATCTCCTAGCAACCTTACGACCCAAAATCATTGATCTAGCCATTTCCTGAATCGTCCGATTCTTCCTCTCAACAATCCCATTTTGCTGAGGAGTGCTTACGACCGAAAATTCATGTTTAATTCCAAGGCTATCACAGTAAAGATCTACGTTTAGTTCCATAAATTTTGTGCCCGTATCACTACGTATCCTGTTAATAGTGACTCCGTGTTGGTTTTGCAGGACACGACACTTGGTCGTTAAAAACTCTATAGTATCGAATTTTTCTCTCAGAAAACCTACAATCGAATATCTGGATAAATCATCCACCATCACGAGGATATACCTCTTACCACCTAGACTCTTAGTACGAGTAGGACCAATAAGATCTATGTGAATCAGCTCAAGCATATGAGAGGTGGTAATGGAATGCAACTTCCTATGGGGACTACGGACTTGTTTACCCAACTGAGAGGGACCACAAACTGCAAAATTTATCTTTCCAAAGGACGACAAGCCACGTACTAGGTCCTTTTTAACATGAAAATCTAAATATCTAAAGTTCACGGGACCTAGACGTTGATGCCACAAATCCATAAGAGTGATCGTAGTGCTGTTGCAGACAGATGACTAATTAGGTATAATCCCAAATCAGTTATCGTCAGTCCTCACCCCTTGAAATAATAGTTACCGGCTTGATCATAGCCATTACAAGCATTCCGATCAAACTTTATTACAAAGTTAGCATCACATAGCTGGCCAATACTGAGTAAATTAGATTTCAAACCTTTCACGTACAGAACATTCTCTATCTTAGGGAATCCAGGCATCTCTACAATCCCTGGTCCTACTATGCTAGATTTTCTCCCATCTCCAAATGTGACCTTGCCTTCCTTTCGATCCTCGAGGGAGGTAAAGAAGGATTCATCACCAGTCATGTGCCTGGAGCAACCTCTATCAATATACCATTGGGAGGTATTATGTGCTTTGAGAGAAACATGAACAACAATTGCCTTTTAATATTTCTTAAGTACCCAAGAAGTGGTAACCTTTTGTTTACCATTGTTGCTGTTGGTTTTAGCCTGGATGCGGGAAGCATTCACTGACAGTAAAGATATCCGTCTGAATTCCTCCATCAAACTCTATGATATGGCGACTAAAAACTCAACACGGTCTCTCAGACTAGTAAAATCATCACTACGATGTGGTGGAGCATATGTACGTGAAGTCCGACCCAAATTATAGCAATAGTCTGTTAGGCGGGCCTTTTCTTTCACAGTACGTACAAAAGAACACATTTTTAGGGTGACCTTGGTTTTCTTTTATCGGCTGAAATCTTCTCTTGGTCTTTGATGGGTGGCCATATGGAGTATTCGTAAACTTAGGGACTGGTCCAGGTGCAATATGAGAGGTGGAAGCACCATCAAAACCGATTCCCGATCTTTCACCAAATACCAAGGCGGGGGCGAGGAGCATCTTTCCCATCTTACCAGATCTATCCTTGATTTAAACCTTGACTTATCGTGCTCTCTCAAGATCATGAGTGAGCTGGGAAACAAAGGCTTCCAGAATCTTTCGAGCCTCTTCGGATGCAGAGAGGTCTATCGCCATATTAGCCACTTGTTTAGTTAAGTCCCCCTTTTCTTTCTCAAAACTCTTCTCTCTCTCATCACAAACTAACTCTCTCTCTCTCTCTCTCTCTCTCTCTCTCTCAGCAGTGCTAAATGACGACTCTCTCGCTAGTCTCTCTTAATTCCTTTTCAATGATGACCATCCTAAGAACTAACACTTTGTTACGCTTTTTGGTTTTGAATGATTCGGCATATAAATCGGCATAGGCGCATCTAAGAACACTCTCCCTCTCACTTCCAGCATCCTCTCCCTCACTCTCATTATTGTCAAGGTGTCCATATGAGGTGTCGTCATCATCGTCGTGAGATGAAGTAGGATAACCTCCATGACTAGCCTTGAATGCGGTGAACTTGCATTCATGAAGTGATTCATCTCCAGATTCCACCCCCTCGACCTCGTTGTCGTCACTCAAGGTGGAATTTAGGACAACTTTTCCCTTTCCTTGATGCTTCAACTTAGTGGCACACTCAAAAGCCTTATGACCTCTACCATCGCATTCATAGCATCTCCCTTGGGGGTGTCCTTTTTATCTTTTTCATCTTTCTTGCCATAATGATTTTTCGAAAAATTCTTTTCATCTTAAAAATTTTGTTTTTTAATTTGAGATATTTTTTGAATTTTTTGGCAAAAAGAACCAAGTTGTCTAGATCAAATTCTCCCTCATAATCAGATGCTTCTATCTCTCTCTGTTTAGATGCCTCTTTCCTTTTAACGGACCCCTCACCTTTTCTAACCAGGGCTTTAGGTGCAATTCCCTTATCTTTTTGTTTAACAAACTTAGGAAACATGTCAATTTCAAAGGTTTGTAAGTCTCAAAACAATTCCTCTAATTTAAGCGTGCTTAAATTACCCATATAATTTAGCACAGTGACTTTAGGGATAAAATGCTTAGGTAGTGATCCGAGAATATTTTTAACAACTCTTGCGTTAGGAATGTGTTCACCAAGATTAAAGCTAGTGTTTACAATATCAGATAATCTAGCATAGAATTCATCAAAATATTCAGACTCAAGCATGGTGATAGTCTCAAATTGGGTTGTAAAATTTTGCAGTTTAGACTCTTTCACAACATTAGTTCCGTCATGGGAAAGCTGTAAAACATCCCATGCCTCTTTTGACATGGTGCACATCATTATCCATCGGAACTCGTCAGGTGTAACGGATCCAGAAATAGCACTTAGCCCTTTAGAGTTAAAAATCGACCATTTAAATTCATTCTCAGTCCGTTCAGTTATAGGTTTTAAATGGGTCACATTATCAACGGTGATGGAGAGAGGTGTCCACCCTCTTTAAACCAAAATCCAAACTCTTTCATCTATGGCCTTTAGAGATGATTTCATATGGTCTTTCTAGTAAGCATAATTAGTACCGTCAAAAACTGGCATTTTATTATATAATTTCTCCATTTTGAACACGCCCTTTTTCAAAAATCATTTTTTCAAAAAATTGATATCTTTAGAAAAATTTTGCGAAAATTTATGTGGTATAATTGTGTAATTGGCCCTAATACCAGTTTGAGAGTGCGCGTGCGTACAGATGAATTAATTATTCAATTAAATTCCAATTCCAGACCCAACAATTTTTTAACTCTTGAAAATAAATGTGATTGTTTAATAAATTAATCTAAGCATGCAAGATAGTCACAAATGAGGAAAACATCCCCGAAGGGAAAAACCATTTATTTCACTATAATTTTGTAATTCAAAACGTACACGAATTATAATGAAATAATTTGACAGGCGAATACCCATAGGCATCAGTCGGCATCGTCACCAATGGAACAACCTCAGCAGCCCCACAATAACACCCAGTTTTGTTTCAGCAAAGATCCATACTCAACAGACCTTAATATCCCTCAGACTTCGATTAGTACCATGAACGGTACCAAAATCAGCAGCATAAGATTTTAGAAAAATATGTCTTGGGTTCTACAAAACAATTCATAAAAAGTAGATGGGGTTATCAATTAAATGGACAAAAGGTTATGGACCCTTAACTGTGAGAAGAAGACATACTGAAAAATATTGAACACAAAGTTTTCCTATTCAGAAAGTGTTATACCAAAAAAAACTTTTCTTCTCTTGATTTTAAAACTCCATGAGATTTGCATTATATAGAAGAGATTGAGTTAAAGATGATGACCATTGGCACGCAGTTGTTAAACTCTTATTGGCTTGATGCCTTTTGTGGAGGTGCATGTTTTTTTTAAAACGAAATAATGGTAGAGGCGTGAGAAAGTAAAAGATTCCTTGAAATACACCCATGCCAATCATTGGAAAAAAAGACGGCGTGAAAATAAAGAAGTGATGGCGTGAGTTAATAAAACAATGAACAACACTAGGCGTACACATATTCCTACCCACAAACCTTACCCGCCGTATAAGACAAAACCAAATCTCCCACTACAAAACCAAAAGTTCAACATAAAAAGAAAAAAAAAAAAAGGAACCATCAAGCAGTTAAGTGCTCTCTCCCTCATATCAATACACACTTTTGGCGCCAAACCTACACAGCAACAAAACTCAGAAGTGCTCTCTCTCATTTTGTGCTAATCTTTGATCAAATTAACCAAACTCTCCTCCAAAATTTTCAGCAATTAAGAGGTACTATCCCTCTCTTTATGTGTGTATATATAGCAATAATTTTGAAGCTCCAATAAATCTGTAAAAAAACATTGTGATTAACATTAATTAGCTCCAAAATTTTCAGCAATTAACAGGTACTATCCATCTCTTTATGTGTGTATATATATCAATAATTTTGTAGCTCCAATAAATCTGTAAAAAAACATTGTGATTAACATTAATTAGCTCCAAAATTTTCAGCAATTAACAGGTACTATCCATCTCTTTATGTGTGTATATATATCACTAATTTTGTAGCTCCAATAAATCTGTAAAAAAACATTGTGATTAACATTAATTAGCTCCAAAATTTTTAGCAATTAACAGGTACTATCCATCTCTTTATGTGTGTATATATATCACTAATTTTGTAGCTCCAATAAATCAATAAAAAAAATATTGTGATTAACATTAATTTGCTATTAATGTGAGTGGTGTTAATTTACTATTAAATCTTTGCTATTAATGTGAGTGGTGCTAATTTACTATTAAATATGTATATAAGCATTGTTATTGGTATTTTTGTTATTAATGTTATTGGTAATTTTATTCTTATTGTTATGGAAAAAATTGTAGGACCACAAATGATATCGTCTGGTGATGAAATGGATGATGTTTTTGCTAATGACGAGGAAATTGAAAATGAAACAGTTGAGGCCAATAAAATAAGAGATCCCGAAGTCGGAATGGAGTTTGATACATTTGAACTATTTTTTAACTACTATAAAAAATATGGCAATGAAAAGGGATTTGCAGTTAAAAGAAGATCATCGGGAAAAAGTCAAAATGGAGCGTCCACCTTTGTTGTAGTGGCATGCTCTCATGCCGGAAAACCAGAAAGCAACACAAAAAATATTTTTAAAAAGCGCCCTGTTGCGAGAACTGATTGCAAGGCAAGAGTAAGAATTTTACTTTGTGCCGATGAAAAATGGCGGGTGTCGGTTGTAAACTTGGAACATAATCATAGGGTGAGCCCCGGAAAAGCAAGATTTTATAAAAACAATCGGGTCGTAAGTTCTTTTATTAAACGAAGGCTTGAAATGAATGACAAAGCGGGTATCCGACCATGCAAGAATTTTACTTCATTGGCAATTGAAGCGGGTGGGCACGAGAATTTGTCTTTTTTAGATAAAGATTGCTACAATTTTATTGATAAGGTGAGGCGGTTAAGACTCGGGGAAAGTGACGCTATGGCTCTTCAAAGCTACTTCATGAAAATGCAAACTAACAATGCCAACTTTTTTTATGTGATGGATTTCGATGCTGAGTGTCGGATAAAAAATGTATTTTGGGCAGATGCACGGAGTAGGGCTGCATATGAAGAGTTTGGGGATGCTATCACATTCGACACTACGTACTTAACAAATAGATATGACATGCCATTTGCTCCTTTTGTTAGTGTAAATCATCATGGTCATTCAACATTATTTGGGTGTGGACTAATATCTAATGAGGATGTTAAGACATTTACTTGGATTTTTAGAGCATGGCTAACATGTATGAATAACCGTCCTCCCTCCGCAATTATTACCGAGCAAGACAAAGTAATGAGAAAAGCAATTGAAGTTGTCTTCCCGGATACACGACATAGATGGTGTTTGTGGCACATAATGAAAAAATTGCCTGAAAAATTGCGAGGTTATAATCAATATGAATCAATGAAGTATGCAATACAAAATGCCGTTTATGATTCATTGACGCCCGTGGAATTTGAAGAACGTTGGAAAATATTCATTGAAAAATTTCAACTTCGTGATAATGAGTGGTTGAGTGGCTTATATGAAGAGAGGAACCGTTGGGTCCCTACATTTTTGAACAATACTTTTTGGGCGGGAATGTCATCGACTCAAAGAAGTGAGAGCATGAATGCGTTCTTCGATGGTTATGTGAACTCAAAAACGACACTAAAACAATTTGCCGAACAATATGAAAATGCATTGCGAAGTAAAGTACAAAAGGAGGAACAAAGTGACTACAACTCCTTCAACTCCTTCATCCCATGTATTACACGTTATGCAATTGAAAAGCAACTTCAAGATGCTTACACAATTTCAAAATTTAGAGAATTCCAAAACGAGTTGACCGGGAAGCTTTATTGTGAAATATGTCGTATTAGCGAGGAATGTGGTTGTGTTAGATATGACATTTATGAGGATATGGTTGGAGAGACAAATTGACGTGCAAACTATTTTGTGTGGTTTAAGGAGGATGATTGTGATATAAAGTGCACTTGTCAATTATTTGAATTTAGAGGAATCTTATGCAGACATGCTATTACCGTGTTGATTAACAAAAAGGTTGAAGTTATACCCGATAAGTACATTCTTCGTAGATGGCGGTAAGATGTTAAGAGGAAGCACACAAAAGTGAAAATCATATACTCAAATTGGGCGTTCCACCCAGAAAATGAGCGCTTTGACAAGATGTGCAATTCCTTTTATGAAGCTGCTAACTTGGCAACCGATAATGAAGACAAGACAAAAGTGGTAATGATTTGTATTAACGATTTGATCAATAAATTAAATAATTTTAATGTCACGTGTGATACTAGTGAACAAAGGCTCGTGAAAGTTGACCAAATGTCAGTTCCAATCAATATTCATAGTCCCGTGGCCGTTCGTGGTAAAGGTCGACCGCCCTACAAAAGGAAACAGTCTACGGTAGAGCAAGTTATTAGAAAGAGGAAGGAAAAGAAGAAAATAGAAAATAATGTCAACATTAATTTGGATTTGAAAATGGTTAGTTGTTTTTATTTTTTATTGTAGTAATATATTTCTGATCATGAATTAATTTGAAAATTTCTAAATATATTTGTTCTTGTGTAGGCTTCAGAAGCATTGAATGTGTGCGATATTGATGTAAATGTTAGGAATTTAGGACAACCAACAGGGGACTACCTCACACTTGGTTCACATCATCCACATCTGGGAAGCAATTTTGAAGCGTATCGATATCAATCCATTGTTTCTCAAATTAAGAATCCTTTTTGGGACAAGGCATTTGAACAACATTCACAAAATATTTGATGTCCTTATAACGGTTTTGACATCCACTGAATTGTTCACTGTTTTGTAACTATTTTTTGGGATGTAATTATGTATATGTTGTGACATCCAGTGTATTTTTGGGGATGTAATTCTGCTTTTTTGGAATGTAATTTTGTATCTAAATATGTTTAGCATCCACTGATGTCTTGTGTATTTTTTGGGATGTAATTCTGTTTTGTAACTGTTATGACATCCAATGTATTTTTTGGAATGTAATTATATTTTGTAACTGTTATGAAATGCTAATATTTTTTATGTTGTCTTATGTATTAAATTTATTTTGTATTGTTAATAAAACTTCAGTAATCTCAATGGATTGGAACAATAAAAATGGAGTGAAGCAGAGAAGCAAGAAGCAGAAATAGAGAAGCAGAACACAGAAGCAGAACACAGTTGTGAAAGTGTTCAGGTCTTTTTTTTTTCTCTTTAGTTAACTGCTTGATGGTTCCTTTTTTTTTTTTTTTTTTTCTTTTTATGTTGAACTTTTGGTTTTGTAGTGGGAGATTTGGTTTTGTCTTATACGGCGGGTAAGGTTTGTGGGTAGGAATATGTGTACGCCTAGTGTTGTTCTAAAACAATTACATGAAGCAAACTGCTTCACCACCAAAAATGAATGGCCCTCCTTTTTTCTTCTTCTCCGCAATCATTGGCTCCCCTCTTTTTTCATCAGCAAAGGCGCGTGGCAGCAGCCTCAATCAAAGAGGAAGACATAGCAACGTGGCAAGGCAATTTAATAACATAGCCCCGCTAGCTGCCGAATCCAATGGTTTCTTTTAAAGACAAAACTCCATTTAAAAAAAACTTACACCAAAGAGTACGAAAACAACCCTTCAAAAAAACTTGTTTTATGTACGAAAACATCCCTTTTAAAAAAAAAATCCTTTTATATATAAAAAAAATTCTTTATAATTCTATTAAAAAATCCCAACACTTTAATATAAATGCAAATTGAACTTTAAACATATTTTTTACCAAAATTATCTCATTGGTGCTTGAATGTTGAAGAGTGCTTGTAATTCGGATCCGAAGTTTGAAGATAATGGCTTCCTTAATTCTTTGCCGATTTGTAGCGGTATATGACATAATTAAATGTGATGAACAATGTCCTTACATGTACTTACACCGAGGAAGCTTTGTACCTTCCATCGTTTATGAGTGTATATACTATTCTTTCCTCTTTGATAACGTTGAATTCGTCGGTAAGCTTACTATTCTTTCGTTTGATCCTTCATATATTGAAATGTGTTACTTGAGCATGATTTTCATATATTATTTTGACTTGAGAATTGCATAAACTTTATGAAATGATCATATGCAATTTTTGTTATATCACCCATATTAGTGTTAACCTCTCCTTTTATATTTCCCCTCGTTAACCCCTTTGAGCCTAAATATTAGCCGTTCATTTCATTACCCAAAATCCCATAACCAACTCCACGTTGGAGTTATAAACCATACGTATTACCTTCCATGCCTTCATTTGGAATGTTGCTTGGGATTCAATGGTGTTGTGTAGTTTGGTTGCAATTTAAGCATATGAAAAGAGTTTAAAAAGAAAAGAAAGTAGTTAAAAACGAAATAAAGAAGAGAAAAAGAGAAGGAGAAAAACAAAACAAAAGAAAAGAAAACATGAGGAAAAGAAGAAAAGATAAAGTTGTATATATTTTTTATACAGTTCAATAATCCTTGTTGCTCTCCAATTGTTATATCTAATGCTTGTTTGGAACTTGTTTTCCAATTTTTGATATTGCTCGCTATTTACTATTATCCCGAGTTTTCATTCTCCGAAAACTTTGAATCCGTACATATACCTTTCGTTTCGTACCCTGGCCTAGCCTACATTACAACCCTATAAAGTCATATGTGATCTTAGGGTGCATTTAATTTAAAAGTAATAATAGTTTTGATAATCCGTGAAAATTCATTTTGCCTCTTTTAATGTGAAATATCTTTTAGTGAGATTACAAGTTTTTTCATTTCCTATATGGCGTTCTTCATTTGTGACATGTGTGTAGCCTTGTTTCCATTTATATTTACCCTTTATGCCTGCATATCTCGTGTATTATCTCCCTGTTTCGAGTGATTTCATTTGATGAGTGTAATGCCCGTGAGGATTGAATATATGCACTGCTTTTATGTATATTCGATTTATATAAGTTTTTGCCAAATCATACTATGCATGTCCTTTCCCACCTCCCACGTTTAAAGTTTCAATTCTATGAGGTGCATTCAACCTGATAATGACAACGGACTTTAGCTTGAATTCGTTCAATATGCTATTAACATGTTTGAAATCTTTTTCATTGTTATTGAGTTTGTCTCATGTTGGGTTGGGCATATTTTGAGGAAACCATATGACTTTTATGGGTTTCATCCTTAAAAACCCTCACGAGGCGACACTCGTTCACTAGGGTAACCTAGGGGTTTAACGACTTATTGCATATGCTAAATGCAATCGTTCTCCCACGAAAGTGGCCTTATCTTTTTAATCCTTTATTATCCCATTTTTGTACTTGTATCCTACTTTTGGATTACTTGGTGTTCTTTTTGTTTCCTATTTCATTGTTAGGGACTAGCACTGTGTAAGTTAGGGGGTGTGATATGACGCAAATATTGTGTATTTCACCCGTTAACCTAAGCGTTATTAGCCCCCTCGGGTATCTTAATCCCTATATTTATCCTCCTTAACTAGAAAACCTCGAATTTCTATGTTCACATGTTTTACAGGGGTTAATTGAGCTTTTGTAGGTATTTGGATGCTTAGTATGAAGTTTGTACGCGTTCCGACAATGTTTCGTACACAATCGCATGCACAAGGGCAATTTAGTCATTTCACAATGTGGGAAACTGGCCCAATGTCTTCACATAAGTTGTATCCCTCTGAAAAAGCTTCGCATGGCCGCAAACGGTGTTCATTTTTGAGTCAGAACGAAGAAGTTATGGCCTTTTTAGCGGAAGGAAATTACAATATATCAAAAACAGGGGATGTGTTCAAGACGTGTTGGTCGGAATCGATTCGAATTTAGCCCGAATCGATTCGGGTGGAGATAGTGTGCCAGATCTTCCATTCTGAATCAATTCAGATTTTAGACAACTTGATTCACCACTTATGCAACCTACATATATTTTTATCCGAATCGATTAGGATTTCTCCCGAATTGATTCGGCCCTGCAAATATTTATTTTTCTTCCCTTTTATTTACATATTTTCTATGGGATATTGTTTTTTATATTAACTCATTTCTCTCATTTTGAGAAATGATCTCCATTTTGGCTAAGTTTTAGGGTTTGTAAACTAGGGGAGCTAAACCCTACTCCTTTCTTCTACTCTTTTTTTTGTAAGTTGTACCTTTACTTTAATTTCATTAATTTAGTTGTCTTCCTTCATTTCCATGCTTTCATTTGCATTCTTTCTTTACTTTATTGCCTAGATTAATTTATTTCTTATTGTAATTAGTTTAGTTGTAGTTTAATTAGTTATTTCATGTTGTGCCCTTCGATAAATAGGGTTGGGGTTATGCTCCTCCATTATTGGTTCGAACCTCGAAATTTAGGGTTTTGTGCAAAATTGCATTTCATTGAAACATCGTGTATTAAATTTGGATTGTTAGGCGTTTAACTTCATTTGTCATGCAACTTTAGTGTTTATAGCGACAATTCGATTTTAACCCGCCCGTGACCATTTTTGATTAAATATTTATTCAACGAACTTTGGGTTAAATTCCCTCTTGCGTGAAGTTTATGCTTAATTGTAAATGCTTGATTAAATTTTTTTGAACTGGAATTCTAATTAGTAGTTGTTTACCCTATGTGTGGTGCGGATGCGACCCGATCCTGGCGTTACTTTCGTGTAGACTTACTTTTATTCGCCTTTCTCACCATAACCACCATATCGCCCTTTACACTTCTATTCCTGAAGTTATAAAACAATTACCAATATAAAGTTCAATCACTCCCTATGGATTTCTTACAATACTCGACTTACCGCTGTGCTTGCTTCTCAAATGTAGTTGTAGTTTAGGTTTTTTGCATTGAGTCTCCAAACCGATAACACTGATTTGGGTATTACACGATGCACGGTTCGTGCTCGATCAAAGAATAAAAAGTACATCTAACATGGAGCATGAAGATTACACAAAGAATTGATACATGTGAGTGTGAATATCTATAAGTGAGTGTATAATAGTGAACCTAAGTATGGATATTCTAAGTGATTTATGATAAGTGGAACTTAATATGTATATATACAAGTGTGATAAGTGGGGTCTGTGCTAGTAAAACCTAAGAACGGATATTTTAAATTGTGTGTGAAACACGTGGTTATAGGCGATCCAACGTATAAGTGTAAGTAGTGTAATGAGTATATGGAAGATATTTACAAGTGAACGATGGTGAAATGTGATTGAAAGTGAAAAGTGAGTGATAGGTGATATAAGCATGAGATAAATATATACAAGAAATAAATAGAGGAGAAAGGGAAAATATAGGTAGGTGAATATGTACACATGCAAAAAATGATAACATCCATGTTAATAAAGTCTCGCCCTCATATGATAAGTAGTCACCAACGGAGTTGCCACTATGGCCATACCTCGCTTTCGTCCTCCCACGGGGTGGTGTCAGCACTCGTGTGCACGGTTGGATGGAGAGAGAAGGTCTCGTGCTCTTTTTGGGAGAGCTTTGGCCATCATTGATGTGGGGTGATGTAAAGAGATAGAATTGCAATCCTATTTTGCACAAAACAGGCAAAAGAAATGTTGTCACCTATAGAGAATAGCATCAAATACATACTGATGCTTGTGAAACCAATTAGTTCAATGGTTTGGGGTCTAAGATATGGAATGGGAAGGTGTTAGGAACCCATCCCTTCCTTTTGTTCTATCATGGGCATGTGTTATTATTCTCCTTAATAACTCCATAATGTGTGTGCATGTGTATAGATGAATGGAGAACGGAATTACTGGACTTGTGTCATGGAGAAAGGAAGAGAGAGATCATCCGTAAGAGTGTTCCTGCAATAATAATTAAAAAGACAATAAGTGCGTTTATCGGGATATCGATCGTTATGGTGATACGATGATATGTGTTACATAAAGCGTGAATAAGAATCACAAGTATAATATATAGAAAAATATATAAAAATATGAAAAGAGGACTCAAATCTTGTGTTTTGACTCGAGACGCTTACGTAGCCTAAAAAGGCATCAAAGTCCACGTAGTTCGAATGCAATACGAGGGCATGGTTTATCCCATAAATCCAACTGAGGATTTTATTTAGTTGTGTGTGTGTACAAAATGGAGGTTTTAATTTTAGAAAATGCGGTGAGGAATTCCGTTTGGAATTTATGAGTAAACCCTATTTTTCTTGCTTTTGGCTTTTAATATGTATGGAATAATAAAGATGAAATGCTAAAGTAAGGATTATATTTTTGATACAAAATAAGGAAATTAAAAAAGAGAGATGAATGTTTCGATCATCTTAGGAGAGTTGAAGATTGATCTTGGTTGTCGAAAGGGATATCCTTGCAAGAGGATGGAGTTTCTTGGAGGACAGGGAAAGGATATTTCTAAATTGTGTGTAAAAAGGATGGAAATGGAATGTGGAGGAAATATTTCAATAGAGAAACCATGTTGACTTTGAAAGAATGTTCCTAAGATCACTCAGAGGGATGTTTCTGAGGCTCCTTCCGAAGTGAGCTCATTCTTTCCTTATATAGGGTCAAGAGGGTTCCGATCGGCATTGTACTTGACCTGTCTATTGGCAGGCATCCTCAGACACACTATCGATAGGTAGGTAAATGGGTTTTCCATTTGGTAACCTCATGTAGACTTCTTAGAAAAAGGGTTGTAAAATGCAATCTTTAAGTTCGAATCCTTCACGGGGAATATCGATGGAAAGAGTATTCAAATCCCTTGAATAATACATTGTCCTCTCCCGAGTTTGGTAGTTGACTTTCGATCAAACGGGGCTTGGAAGCTCCCGACGGCCTTTTCGACATGTGATTCCGGGAGGAAAACAAATCGTTTGTCCAAACTTTAAGGACGATTTGTGCAGGGGATGCACCGTTGGAAAGGGTATTCAGAGCCCTTTGAAGATTCAATCAGTCTCAATCGAATTGGAGACTTGACCTTAGTTAGACGGGGCCCGTAAGTACTCGGTGACCCTTTAGAGTAAAATGGGTCATTTTTCTATACCATAAGGTCGATTCGTGTATAAGATAGACCATTGAAAAGAATATCTAGTTCCCTTTAAGGATTCATTCATTCTCTTTTGAGATAAAGAGCTGACAGGAGTAAAATGGATCCCGGGAGAGCCTCATGGACTCTGAATCGGTTTTCAAGGGAAAACAAATCAATTGTCTAAACCATAAGGCCGATTTATGCATGGGGAAGACCGTTAAAAAGGGGACTCATAGCAATTTGAATATTCATTAATCTTTTAATCAGGCGAGGAAGTTGATTGGAATCAAAATGGGGCTCGGGAGCACCCTATGGCCTCTATACGATTTTTTATAGTAAAATGGATCGTTCGTTCAAACCGTAAGGCCGAATCATGCATGAGGTGGACTGTTGGAAATGGGGTTTAGAGCCCTTCTAGGATTCATTCAAATTTCACTAAGATGAGAAAGTTTATTGGAGTGAAACGGGGCTCAGGAGCGCCCTCCTCTAGATCGCTACTCGAAGTATGACCTGGGGTTCTATGATGAATGAGGAAGTGTTAGCTACCCAAGGAGAGTCTTAGGAGGGTCCTAGAATGTGTTGTCTACTGGAAGATTTCGATAAAAGATAATACAAATGGAATATGTCAAGAAATTAGATGTGTGGTCAATTTATGAAAATACAACCTAACTTGTATGAATTAATAAATGTTCTGGTAAAGGATAAAATGGAGAAGTAATGTGAAAATTAGTAAATGTCTGTAAGGTAAAGAAATCGTAAAGTGAAGTGATTAAGTGAGAGGGTTGCTTTGATGAAGATGGGAGCTGTTTGGATGGCATTGGTTTGTCGAGATGTGATGTTTTTAAACGACCTAAAGAGGTTTAACCCATAAGTAACACAATAGTGTGTTCATGAAAGGTTTTTAAAGGAAAAAAATAAATATTTTCTAACATGACATTTCCATGTGTTGAAAGAGTGATTTTTAAAGAAAATACTACGTGGAATGGTACAAATAAAGTGGGTAATTTTGTTGAAATAAATGATTTTCCATAAACAAAGTGTATTTATTTTAAGTATTTAACCGGGTATGTTAAATCATGGAATAAATGCGAAGTCAAGTAAAATATAATTTCTTTTATGGCATTACAGTGAATTAATCGATATATAACGTTTTTGGAATAAAAACATTTTCATGAATGTAAGTGTGTATATATATATATATTAGTTGCATGTTCATGTAGATATAGTGTGTTAAGGTCTTCTTTCTGTCGTTTGATTCTATATTACGTTGTTGCATATTTCACAGTGGGCATTCGGCTCATTCCGTCATCTTTGTCATGGAAGGTTGGGTGTGGGTCCGTATTTTGAGAGCGTTATAAACATAAGTATTCTTTTATTTTACGTTAGTAGCTCTGTATGCTTGGATTTTGGGGATGCTTCCCATGAATCCCTCAGTAGCTTGATTTTCAATAGAATCGCTTGTTAAACAAGGGAAATGTTAATTAAATAAAACTGGACTAGAACCATTATATAGGTTGTTTCATTGCACTTCACACCTAACGCTCGGGTTGGATCGGGTTGACCACAGGTAAACCATAAATCTGGCCAAATTTGGACTTAGAACTTATCTAGGTCATGGTTTAGACCAAATAACTTCGTTGCACTCAGGAGAATCCATGGAACTGTACCAGACCCCTTAATGATCATTCACCCATTTTCTATCAAGTAAAGGCTATCACTCCCCCAAAATAAGCCCCCTCGAAATGGCGAGGTAAATAAGATGCAAGACCGATTGGTGAAGTTCCTCACAAAATTTGAGACTCAAATTCCCAACACCATTGAATTTCACTTAAAAAAGAAATTGTCTCCTTTATCCAATGATGTTCAACATTATACTCTATTCCACCAAGGGGAAGATTCCTAACACTAAGTCATTTCATGGGTCCAAGGATCCCATCGATCATTTGGAAACCTACCGATAATGTATGCTCCTTCAGGATACCCCATATGAGAAATAATGCAAATTGTTTATCGCTAATTTGAGGGGAATAACTAGATACTAGTTTTGAATATCAAACCAAGGACTATAACTAGCTTCACTGAGCTGATAAGACTTTTTTTCAGTTTTATATTTTGGGTACAGAAGATGAGAAACCTGTAAGTTCCTTCCTTACTTTAGATAAATTTTTAAAGAATCCCTGAGAGACTATGCTAAGAGGTTAAAAGATGAATATCTTCAGGTCGATGGTTTGAATAACACCATTTGTGTGGTCGCTTTCATATCTGGTTTCACCTTAAAAGACTTAGCCCCCAAAGTTTATCAGTGATCTATTCAAAAGAGCTAAAAAATTATGTGAATGTTGATGATTCCATATCAGCAAGACATGTTATAGCCTCTTCCCAGCATGAAAAGAGAAAATATGTCTTCTCCCACCTTAGGGAGACATCCAAAGAAGCTAAGGCTAAGAAGAAGAAATACGGGGTTTAGAAGAGTGAGACTCCGTAGGCCAAACAATTCACCCCTCTCACAAACACAATATAGGAGTTCTTTGTTGTTGAGAAAGCTCGGGATATCTTGCCTTAGACCAAATCCATAAGTAATACTAACAACAAAAGAGACAAGTACAAGTAATATATGTTCCATAGAGATCATGACCACACTACAAACGACTACCTCAGTATGGAAGAAAACATCAAAGGGGTGATAAAGAAAGGCTACCTTATAGAGTATATGGAGAAATATACATGAAATGGTTCGCATAACAAGAAAAAAAACAAGGACAATGTCCCTCTAATTGACATCCAATTCATCTTTGAAGGTTTTACTGGTGGTAGGCTCTCTGCCATAGCCAGATATGCCCACCTCAGGAACAGAGGCCCACCTCAAGAGTATCTATCATAAAGGATCAACCATGTCTCTCTCCCACATTAAGCCTCTAACGGAGTTCCAATGATGATCTTTCCATAAGCTGGCATCAGAAGGGTTCGGATGGCTCATAACAATCCTTTTATTATTAGAGCACTCATGGTAAATGCCAACATGAGGAGGATCCTGATTTATGCAAGAAACTCTACAGATATCCAATTCCTAGATGCCTATAAGGCCATTGTACTTGATACAAACCACATGCAGACAGTCATAATCTCTCTCATTTGGTTCAATGGAAAACGAGACTATTCATTGGGATATGTCACTCATCCCCTCACCCTTGGTTACAAGGATCGATGTACAACCATTTGGAAAAAGTTAATAGTGGTGTACTTCCCCTAAACTTATAATGTCCTAATGGGCAAACCATCACTCAATGATTTGGGCATTGTTATCTCAACATGTAGGTTGGTGACGAGGCTCCGACCCCTAAAGGAGTGGCAGAAGTCTTTAAAAATAAAAAAATATGAGGAGTGTTATATCATCACCATGAAGGATGCCAAGAAGTCAATTAATTCTCTCTAGGGATTAGTAGAGGTCCCAATAAAGGTTTAGAAGATTCACGAGGTCTCAATATAAGTCTTACCTAGACCACAACTAATGTTCGAACTCCCTCGAGAAAACTCAGGAATAGAATTGTGATGAGAATAGTTGTCCTCGCGACTAGGGGTCTAAACAAAGGAAGAACATCAAAGATATTAGAAGCCACATGGGGCATATTCTATTATGTATAACGTGTATAAACAATGTATTAGGGTGCTAAAATAAATGAAGATGTAACTTTTGTTAATCACGATGTATTCAACATAAGTATTCTTGAAGAGTTGCAAAGATTTTAACCGTGTCTCTAAGTTCTAAAGACCCACAAATTAAGCTGCAAGGACATCAGTCGTGGATCAAAACTCAAACTAAGGTTTAAATAACCATTACAAAGATTTTCAAGGATTTCAACCTTGGATTTAGATTTAATTTAAGGTCTTAGGTCCCAAACTTTAAGTTGCAAGGACTCCAGCCTTGGATTAAGACTAATAGTCAAAGGTCTCTGCACCCGAAAAAGACAACAATACACAAGTACAAACGATCCAAAAATAGTAGTCAAATATTCAAGGAACCGAAAAAGACTAATGGAACCATGAGGATTTTCACCATTGATTCAATTAAAACTCACTAAGATCAAAGGACTCGAAAGTCCAACCTAAAGGCTTCTTCGCACTTAAGAAAATTTATTTTTAAAAAATCCAAGAATCACGCCCCAATTTTTACAAAAAAAACCCTCAGACCTATGCAAACTTCCATTTTTTCTCAAACACTTAGGGGGGTTAAGTGTCCAAATGCCAAAAATTATTATAAAAAAAATACTCATGTTTTGTAAGATAAAGTAAAAATCACAAAATATAGAACTCTTAGGACATTTAGAAGAACATCTTGTTTCAAAATTTTCTAAGTTCGGAGGTTGAAAGAACCTTATAAGGATTTTAGATTTAAAATTTTCCAAGTTTAAAGGTCTTAGGACCCTTTGTGGGACTCCAGATTTAAATTTACCAAAGTTCATAGGTCTTATGATCGTTTATGGGAATTCAAGTTTAAAATCGCCAAGTCTGGAGACCTTAGGACCCTTATAAGAACGTAAAGTTCCAAAATTTTAACTCCAGAGTCGAAAGACCCGTGTAAGGACTTCAGATTTATAATTTACCTAAGTTTAGAAGTCTTATGACCCTTTTTGGAACTTCAGGTTTAAAAATTTCTAAAACGGATGTCTTAGGACCCTCATAAGGACATCAACCTTTAAATTTTCCCCAACATAGAGGTCTTAGGCCCTTATAAGTACTTCAAATATCAAAATTTCTACTCTAAATTTTAAATCTAAGGTCTTAGGACCCTTTACAAATTTGATTTTAGTTCTTTACACACAAAATTTGGTGGGAAAATTGCCTTTTCAAAATGTTGGGCTTTTTAGTCCTAGAATTGTACGAGTAGTAAGTATTCTATGGTTTCAAGGTCAAAGAAACCATCTTAGAAACCCATCCTTGACTTAAAGTAGCGGCACAATCACACATCAAAGGTTTCAAGACCCTCAGATCCACTAACACAGATATTCTACTCATGTTTCTTTTATTTACTAAGAATTATAAGGGGTGGGGGCTAAAGGGTACACTACATGTCGACGAGACTTAAGCAGTGCAAAAGAGAAAAAATTCTTTAACAAAGAAAAAAATAAAGCAGGTACAAAGTAAATAATAAGGTAATGCAAAGTTCCATGATTACAAAACCTAATTTTTATTTAAGATATAAGATGGAAACTACAAATAATGTCTCATAGCCGACATAAAAGTTATAAAACAAGAAAATTACATAAAATCCTTTCAAGGCTTGAGGGTTTGAAGGCCCATAAGGGATTCACTTTCTGGGGTAGAAAGGGAGAGGATTTTTTCCTTGGTTTCTCCTTTTTGGGCCTTAGAGGAAGAGGCTTCAACATTATCTTCATCAGAATTTCTTTCATAATCTTTGTCTCTTCTTCCAACGGAGGGACTTTGGTAAATAGATCCGAGATATCCACATCTGGAATTAAGGCATGGACCTTGGCCTTGCAAGCCTCAAGACAAGTTCTAAAATTTTGGAAAAAGTTACTTATTACATCCCTCAAACTCCTGATAAGAATCTAAGGTCATGTAACTCTTGGAGCTCTTTGTATTTCACTAAGACCACAGTATATCTCTCCTATAATTTTTGGCATTTGGTGGGGAGAAATTCCTTCTCAGCAGATAAGTCTTTCACTAACTGCTTCAAAATCACCACCTCATAATCAACTCAAATAAGTCTTTGTTTAAAACTTCATAGTTTAATCTTCTGACATTGGAAAACCTCCAATGTCACCTTGAGTTCAACTTGACGAAGGTCATGTAACTCCTCAACATTAGCCAGAGATTCCATGCATTAACTAATAAAGAGGTATTATCTTTGAGAGTCTTTTCATTCTAGATCTTCTCATTATATAAAGAAATGAAATGCTCCTTCAATATATCCCTCTATTCAATAAGGGCCGCCACCTCGAACCTCTAGTTGTTAATGATCCGATCAAGGTGCATTAGGATGAAGTCCATGTTACTTGTAATCTCAATATCCTTTTTCCTTGCTCTGCTAATGTGAAGAGACTTAGCTAATAAGGCCTTGGTCAAGTGTTGTTCTTGCAAGAGAAAATGGAAATGAGGAAAAAAGGGCTAAAAGTATTAGAACAATGTGGGGATACCTTGCACATAATGTAGACCAGCTCATCAACATTGGTTGGGGTTACACTACTCCTTAACATGACCATCATATCATATTTGTTTATTTTGGCTAGTGAGCGAAGGATATCGACAATTGAGCCATATGAATCCACCTCCTCAGTTGAAGGAAGTATCGAATATCTCTCCATCACAGGGGATAGCAGATCTTTCCCCTCAGTAAGAGTTAACCTCTTATACATTATAGGAACCTCAATTTCCCACTTCAAATCCCCATCATTTTGAGGGAGCAAAACCTTCTCTTAAGATTCTATGTGTGAGACCAAGGGCTGTAAATCCCTTAGAATATAAAGATTAATATGGCTTGCCCCAAAGGCCCCACCTACCACCAAGTCTTCCTGCAACAAGGGCAATGTTGTTTTAGTTTCCAACACCAATTCGTCAGTGATAGCATACCCCAATATGGCCACCACCATCAGTCTGACTCTTAGAACCAAAATATTCACTGAGGTACTGAACTTCAAGAATTTTATGGTCTTAGTCCTCTTCTTCCTGTTGATTGGAGCCTTAGTAGAAATTTCCTGGCCAAGACTTTGAGATGTTCCTCGCGCTTCCCGTTTATATAATGGATCAACAATAAGTCAGAGTTAGCTTAAAGAGGGTTAGAAGCAAAGACTAAGGGAAACTCAAAGCCACTTAGAGGGAGAACAGTCAAACTCAATCAGTATGGGCTCATTGCTTAGGTAGAGACTCCTTTAGTCCATAGGGGCTTAACCCCCCTCTAGATGGCTCATCTTCACCCTTTGAGTCCTCATGAGGAACATCAGTGACATATTTCCTTATTCTAGGTACCAATACATAAGCATCAGACCTCAGAACATCAACCACCATAATTTTAGGGGCCTCAGGTACTCGCGCAGATGTTATAGGTTTCAGCTCAGGCCCCAGTCCACAGTTGAAGAGACATCTGTCTATATCCAAGATCTCAAAGAAGGTTGGGGCCAACTTTTTGGCCTCCATATTCATGTTCAATTCCAACATGGCACTACAAGAAAAATACATTTTTATGACAGTTTTAATAAATAACTTTACAAAAGTTTAAAAAAATTATCCCTAAAAGGATAATATTATTATTTGCATGACATATTAGTTTTAAATGCCATGATATATTTATTAGTGTTAATGTACATGACAATTTAAAAATATAATAGCCATGTTAAATCCTACATATTATGACTGTTTTTAATAAAAGCCCAATATGCATATTTGATAAGATAATATATATGATAAATTTGTTTTCCTCCAAAAAATTTAGACGTGCAAAGGAAAATTGGGTCTGCTCTTTGCCCATATCTTAAATCGGAATACTTTTCCCCATAGTGAACTTACCCAAAATCACAACCATCTTAACCCAAAAGCAAACCAAACACTTCTCCTTCCCATTACCCTCAAAATCGACCTCCAATCCACGTAGCTCTCTGATTTCTCCTGTCATAAGGTACTCTCTCTCTCTCTCTCTCTCTCTCTCTCTCTCTCTCTCTCTCTCTCTCTATCTCTCTCTCTCTCTCTCTCTCTCTCTATCTCTCTATCTATCTATATATCTATCTATATATCTATCTATATATTTCACATACACACATAAGCACACACATATGCACACATATTCATATACGTACATATGAAACCCTCATTATCTCGTACACTCGTGTGTGCCTGAAAAAAATTTGATTTCAATCTTGTATTAAACCCTCATAAAATTTTCCCACTACCATTCTTGTTTATTTTTTCAAATTTTATTCTTGTTTTTAAGATTTATTTTATTTTTAGCTTAAGCGTGATTATTATGCTTCTTATGATGTTAAAATTTGGGTTTTAAGATTATATTAGTATATAAACAAAATGATGGTCTTTAATTTTTAGCGTTTGGTTTGATTAATTTTGTTGAGAAAGTTGCAGTTGATTTAGGCATGTTGTCACTTGTTGATGTGAAGTTTCATGTAAATATGCTGGAATACTAGAGTTAACAATCGCATGATTCTTGTTAATTTCCTTCTTATGTCTATATATGGAGATTAAAATGGGAGAAGTCTGATCTAGGTTCAACTCGAGGGAAAAGGTCACTAGCTCGTGGATAATGGAGTTAAGGAAAGGAACTTCCATTTCTACCACCCGTGCTATATTCAGAAGCTCCCATAGACATAAATTGTCCATCATTTAGGGTAATAATATATAGAAAAGAGTCTCTAGACTTGTTTTCTCAAAACAAGCAAAAGATATAGTCGTCCCTCAAGAAGTGACATCATAAGACAAACTGATGCTTACAAAACAATGTAGATCATGGGTCTGGGGACTAAGTTATGAAATGGTAAGGTGTTAGACCCAAGTTCCTCCCTTCCGGACTTTTATAGGCTGTGATAATATTCTCCTTTTTCTCCAAAACGCAATTTGTGTGTATAATTTATATGGAGGAAAATAAGTGAGAAAAGAAATCTTCATGCCCACATCGTGGAAAATACGGGGATAAATCATTCTAAAGAGTATTAATAAGAAAGAAAATTATCTGAAAGGTAGCCTAAATGTGAGTAGCACACCGGATCACAATCTATCGCGAAGAATGGAATAAGCATGTCTCATGGGGTTTCTGAAAATATAACAAAGAGAAAAGGATACAATGTATGCTATACATTGGACCATAATTTACTATGAGGATATGGATATGCATGTCCGACGATACTACAAAAATGAAAGAAAATAAATTTTTAAAAATATATTATAATGTGAACAGTATCGAATCATGACTCAATATAAATAAGTGAATATGAAGGTCTGATGGGGCTTCTAAGAACATAAAAAATAATTATATATTTAATTATGTGTGTCTATATATCTATATAATAAAGGAGGAGGTTTTTATTTTACATGTCATAAGTTTATATACAAAACCAATGTAAATATATTTTGTATCTATCTATAGAATAAAGGAGAGATTTTTTGTCTTTGTCAACTGACGTAGCTCCCACTCGACTCACGCATCTGACATACCCCAGTTCCATTTTTTCTATGTTTACTACATCAATGTGAAGGTATACAGGGCACAAAGGCTCAAGACAAGAAGGTATTCTTTTTCATATTCAGAGTGAAACTTTGGGAGGTAAGTCAAAATCACATCTTCTTTTCATCTTTCGTTAACAGTTCAAAATCCCATCTTCAACATTCAATTTTCACTTTCTTTTGTAACAAGTGTGACCTATTGCATTTTCATCAGTGTAAACACCAAACTCCCACCGTGGAAACAACCTTGGAGACCAACACCAAACTCCCACCATCAATATTGTTTGTGCGTGAAATAATATCAAATTTCTAAAATCGAGTGGGTGAGATAAAAAGATCCTAATCTAGAAAGAATTGTTATTTTAAAACAGTCCAAAGCGGGTTTACATCTATTAAGTTTGAGGGTGACTTTGGCACGGGTGATAAGGTCGAAGGCTATTTGTTCAGCATTGGAGAATGGTTGGAGGAGATGAGAACGGTGGAAGAAGAGGCGGAGGTTGCCGATGGGTGTTGTGGGAGTTTAATGTGAGGGTTTTAATTATCTCTCCATTACCAGGTGCATATTTATTTTGTCATTACCTTCATTTAGGAATAAACTTAATGTTTTTTTAGTTTCCTTTACAATTTTGGGGGCAAGCCTTGATATCTCTCCTTTTAGGATTTTCTTTTTTATTCAATTTGTTTTGTATTGATTTATATTTATGAAGATTGGAGATTTTATGGTTCCAGATTGCCGACATTGGATGTTTTGAGATTTCGTTTTGTTTTTTTATTTCTGTTGTTATTTCTTTGACAAACCTGTTATTTTTATAGCTTCTTTTTGGAATCACACACAAAGTGTTTTTTTAGATCTAATTTTTGGTAATCAATGGGTTTTTTCACATCCAACATGGTGCCTGCATATTTTTTTTAAAATAACGACGGTGCCTCTGAGTTTTTTAAGATCCAATAATGGTCGTCCAACCTTTTTCCAATAATGGCGAACCAAGATCTTATCACTCCCTTATTACCCTCTGACAACCCACAACTCAACCTAACTGTCGACGATCAAATTGAGAACCTATTTGAGTTTTTATTTTCTTTTTAGAACGAAATGATTAGGTTTATTACGTGTTTTTATTCCTGTATCTCTATATTCTCTTTTGTACCAATGAAGATTTTATTGAAAACATTTTCTTAGTATGTTTTTCATTAAGAACGATATGGTTCTGATGCATAAGGTTTATTACGTGCTTTTTATTTTTTTAATGTTTAAGGTTGAGCTCTCCAAAAAGATATGATTTTTGATTTTTGGTTGTGTTTTTGTCAAAGCCTCAAACATCTGAGACCTCTCGCTCTCTCTCATTTTACACCGTTGTAAGTCTCTCTCTCTCTCTCTATGGGTTTATCTATCTACTTTTGCATTTTTTTAGGGTTACCAAACATGGGGAGATGTATATTTGTTTATATCTTAGGATACCAGGGCAGGAAATGACTTTGGGGTATTGGAGTTAAGTTTGGAGAGAATCGGTTGTCGCTCTCTCCCATATAATATCAAACATATATGTCCCCATTTTCCTTTATTTTAAACCAAGGTACACTAATTTTATTAAAATTTTCTTGCTTTTTGTTTGTTCATGTAGATAAGGAGCATTGGGGATGTGCTCATCTTTTTATTTGTTGGTTGAAGAAGTTCAAGAGTTTTTTAGTCGCTCATCTTTTTATTTGATGGTTGGAGAAGTTGAAAAGTTTATGAGTTAGGATAAAACTCAATATTTTATTTAATTCAATCTCACTAGCAATCCCCACAAACTAATTTATTTCCATCTCATCATTTTTTTACTTTGATTGTCCATAATATTATATCCCATTTTACTCTCCATATAGGCAGGGGCGGACCTAGGTGGTCCCGAAGGTGGGCGGCCGCCCACCCCCGTTTTTCGGAATTTTTTTCCTGAGTATAGGTTTTTATTTTTATTTTTTGGACCTATGTGTAACATTTAACAATAGAAGGTGTATTATTTTGGGGACATAAATGAAAATAACCAAAATCCTTATTCCTACACATACGAAAACAACACACGACTTTTTTCTTTTACCCTAACAGCATTCGTCCCTCTTTCTTCTTACCCCGTCCTCTTCTTTTACCTCTCTAGCCCAGCATCGGCGCAGCAGTGCTGTGTCTCCTCCGCCCGCTCACTACTCCTCCGCGGCTCCGCCCCTGCCTCCTCTGGATCTCGGCCTCAACTCTCTCTCCAGCAGCTGGGTCGCCACTGCTCCAGCTACTCCGTCGACGCCGGCCCTCTTTCTTCTCCTAACAACAGGTAATTTTTTATTGAATGTTGAAGTTTTTATTTCTTTGACATTCTTGACTTGAGTTGAGTTATTGGCATCATTAATTTACTGTAAAAACATTGAAAAAATATAGTTTATTGTAAGAACATTATTAGTTTATTGTGAAAACATTGGAAAAAAATTAGTTTGCTGTAAGAATTAGTTTATTGAAAAAACTCTTTTTTGACATTAGTTTGTTGTTAGATTGTTGAAATTGATGGTAACGATTGTTACATTGAAAAAACTAGTTTATTGTTAGATTGTTAAAAATTAGATTGTTGAAATTAGTTTATTGTCAAAACATTGTTAGTTTATGTTAAAAACAATGAAAAAAGTAGTGTGTTGTAAAAATTAGTTTATTGAAAAAAACTAGTTTATTGTAAAAACATTGTTAAATTAGTTTGTTGTTATTTATGAAATATAGGGCAAAATGTTGAAATATTTAAAAATGACACGTGGAGGAGGCGAGACAATTTTACTATTTATATATGGTATTCTCGATAATACGCAGGTTCTATAAATTGTGATTTTTTTTTAATATTATTTAATTTAATTAAATACTATTTTATTTTTCGCCCACTCGTCGCTAAAATCCTGGGTCCGCCACTGCATATAGGTCATATTTGGTTGTAGACTAACTTAATAGATGAATATGTTGGTTGATGATGTTTGAAGTTCAGAATTAAAATGGTATGTTAGGTATTTATATTATTTTTAATTGGGTGTGTGTATGGTTATGTTGGGTGTATACATATTCGGTATTTATATTATTCAAATGGGACTGAATAAAAAAAATATATTTCTTTACTTATTTTACAAAAAGTTGACATGAGATGTATTTAAAAAAAACTTGACATATTTTTTTAATAAACAATGGACGAACTTTTAGTATAAACTATTTTTTTTTAAACTTTTTTTTCAAATTGTTTCATAAAACTTAACTTTTTAAAAAAGGTATTTTTTATACTTTGTTTTACACTAATTTTATGAAACATAACAGTTTTAAAAAAGTGTATATTTTTGTAAGAAACTAAGTTGAATTTAATACATTATTAATCTTTTTAGAATTTAATACACGACATGCTTAACATGATTTATAATTTTGAAGTTGACTTTTTATTTCATCATGCCATCGGCACGGGTACACATTTATCATGAGTACATATTTATCACGGTAACAAATTTATCATCATGCTATCGACACGATTACAAAATATCACGATTTTTTTTTATTGTTGTGCCATCGGTATGGATACACCCTAGTGTGTGTGTATATATATATATATATATAATGTGTATGTATATGTTTGTGTGTGTGTGTTTACATATGATACTAATAAAAGTGATAGTGAATAAAGTGAAGAAAAATAAGAAAAGGGGACTTAAATCCCGGGAAAACTGGAGAAGCCTACGTATCTGAAAATGACATCAAAGTTCACGTAGGAAAAAAACCCATAAGGATGGAATTTAACCCATGAACCGAAAAATATAATTTCCTTATTTTGGTTTGTTGAAAAACATGCACAAGTGATGTAAGTGTAGTAAAAGGGGAGGAAAATTCTAATTTGCAGTTTAAGGATTAAACTCTCTTTCTTTGTTTTTTTGTTAGATTTAGGAAACCATGTTTTTGTGTATATAAGTAATAAAAAATGGATTATTAAGGGTTCGAAAGTAAATATAAAGAAAAAGATATGTTAAGAGAAATAAAATATGATAAATGACACTAGTTAAATGAGCTAGCAAAGGACAAAATTAGACCTTCAATGAGTTTTGCTCCTGATTTTTGAAATGATGCAGGCTGTGTTTTTTATGGTGATGAAGTGGTGGTGACATTAATGGAAAGGGTGGGGGGAAGTGATGTAAGAAAATATAGAGATAATTTTTTGAAAATTATTTTTTTGGAAGGGAGCACATTAATTTTGAAGGAGGAGCTCTCTAGATTTCTAAAAGGTGTCCTTGAGCATGATGTCATAACCACCTTAAATTGGAAAGTTTTAGGATTGGGGGGTCTTTCGATTAACATAGGCCTGGTAGTACCTATCGACATACCTCATGACTTGCGGTCTATCTAAAAGTACTACTATGCATATAAGCAAAGGCTCAAGGGTGCCTATTGGTAGTCCAAAATGGACATTTTATTGGATAAAATGGGTATAAAATCCAAACTGTAAGTCTGAATCACGCATGTACAGGATCGCTAAAAATGGTATGCAAAGACTTATGAAAGTTCATTGATCTACTCTCAATTTTAGGATTTAACCAAAGTCAAACGGAGCTCAAAAGCTCCCGGTGGACTCTAGGTCAGAGTTTGGAGTAAAAAGGCAAGTGTTCACGAGCCGTTTGACAATTTTTGCACATTATGGGTCGTTGAAAGAGTAATTAGAGCGCTATGAAAGTGCATTGAGATACTCTCAATTATGAAATTTCACCATAGTCAAATGGAGCTAAGAAGAACTCTATGGCCTCTAGGTCAAGGTTTGGAGTAGGACTTAGGGTCCAATGGTGAAAAGGATGTAGTTCAGGACCTGAGGAGGTGTTTGAAGGGCACTAAAATTTGGTATCAATAGATCCCATAGGTGGCCGAGCTTAGAATAAGCAAATTTCATCAAAAGATAAACACCTTTAAGTAAAATCATAAGTACTGAGGGTAAAAGTGTGATTCTGAGGACCTAAGGAATGTAAGTGACCAATTCATTAGTTCGAGGCTTGCAGAGTTAAAAGTGACTGATTCGATGGGTTAAAATCAATTTGGGGGACATAAAAATTGAAAATGACCTGATTCAGAGGGTCGAGGCCAATTATGCAGGCTTAAGTCAGTTGAGCGGACCGAAAAAGTGAAAGTGACCTGATTCAGAGTGTCATGTCTAATTCTGCGAGCCTATGTCAATTTTTCGGACCTAAAATGTGAAAGAGACCTAATTCAGAGGGTTGAGGCTAATTCTGTGGGCCTATGTCAATTATGCGGTCCTAAAGAGTGAAATAGACCTAATTTAAAGTGTCGAGACCAATCATTCAAGTATAAAGGATGAATACAACCTGATTTAAAGGGTCGTGGCTAATTCTTTAGGGCTAAGGTATTGAGAATGATTTTTGCGATGATGCAGGATTGATAATTTTTTAATGATTTTTGTGAAAAATATTGTGAACTTGATTGATTTTAAGATTTTGACCTTTTTTGGGGAATTTTTTCCAAATGTTTTATGTCATTTTTGGACTTTTTTGGAATTTTTGTGATAATATTTAGTGTACCTACCGATAGGCATACACTAGGGTGTTCCTACCAGCATAAGTCAATGACTCCTAGGATTCTTGGGAATGGTGATAGGGTGATATAGATAAGCATGACCAGGGGACTGACGGTGACTGGGTCAGCTTATCCAAAAGCCCGCGCATTTTAAGGAGTGAGGTGTACAACCGCCACCATCAAACTATGCAGAGCATCACTAAATAAGTTATCATTCTCAGTATGTGACAGAAGTATGAGACATTGAATTTTTTTACAAGATATTATTCAGATTTATCCAATCAATATAAACGTTCATGGAATTTAAATTCAATCACCAAGCTATCTCCAAAATAAATCCAACTCAAAATTATTAAAACTCAAATGCAATAGTCCAACTATAAATATATGGCTGAAACCATAACAACTATGGCACCGATTGGCCCACCAAATCCATAAATGAAAGTCTCATAATAAAACGACGGAATGAAAAGATAATCTAAACTACTACTAAAGCTATAAAAATAAATATCCAACTGCACTCAAAAGGTTGTAACACCCCATAATTTTGAATGGTTTTTAAATGTGGGATTAATTAAAATTAAATGTGGGAAATATATTGATAATTAATCTAGATTAAAATAATTTTTAACTAGCGAGATAGGGGTTAGTATTTTTTTAGGTTAATTATATTGAATACTACTTAGTGAATAAATTAATATGTGATTATGAATTTATTAAAATTATCGTGAATGAAAAATACGACAATTACATTAATTAAGTCAGGACACACGTGTGAGTCATGTCGGGACTCAATTTAATGAGATAGAAAGTAATTAATTTTTATGTCACCTGAATGGCCATTTTAAGTGTTCCAAAATGTCTAGAAGGGTTGATATAGTTAGAAAAATCTACTCGGGGGTTTAGTTTGTGTCCCGAGGCAGTTTTAGGCCAAACCGTCATCCCACGAAGGTATTTTGGTCATTCTTAATTTTGGGGAAATAATACCTACTAATTTTCTAAGTTTAATATATCTGATAAGAGAAGGAATTTAAGGTTAAAAACGTGAGGAACAAAGAGAAGCCATAGAGAGGCCATATGAGGAAGCAGAGAGGAGTTCCAAGGCCAAGAACCACCAATCGCACCACCAACACCACTATCGAGTAGATCGGGGGAAGTGGAACACCACAATACCCATCATCTTCAATGGATTAGACCTTCTTATCAAGGAAAGTGTTTAAACTTGCGAATTTGTGAGCATAATGCATTTAAACCTTTAGAATTAAAATTACAGAATTTCAACTCATCTTCACTTTATTCCTCTATAGGTTTGAAAAGAGTTTTCACTTCGAGAACAACAGTAGGAGGGTGGCTCCTTTTTTTAACAACAACCAAAACACGTTCAACAATTGGTTTTAATGTAAATTTCATATGTGCTTTACAATAGGAATAATTAGTTCCATGAAACATAGGTGGTCTATTTGACGAATAACTTTTCGTATACCCTCCAAGATTCATCTAAATAACTTTTAGAAACCTACTCTGGGACAAATTTGGAGTTCCAAGGTTATCTGAATTTAGTTCAAATTCGTAAAATACACTCAGTGATACAAATATTAATTAGGCCAGTAGGTTAATAATCCTAAGTGAGCACACGAGATTATAAATATGCAATAAGAAAGCAAAACCACAATGCACCGATGTACAAGGAAAATGCAAATGAAAAACCTTGGATAACTTGGCCTAGACAAATTCACTATGAATATGTTTTTTACAAAAATACACAAAAGACTTATAGACTTGACACAACATGACCCGCTGATGCCGTCTTTAATACCTATGTCCGATGTATGGGTGGATCTAATGTGCTTCACGACACCTCTTATGTCTCGGTATCCACCAAAAGCCAAATGTCGTCTCCAATCAAATCTTGTGCGGAGATCCACCACATCCAACCAGGGATGAATGTATGAGAGGATGAAATTGAGGTTTTTACTTCTCGAAAATTTATGAAAAAGATCTCACAAAATTGTTGGAGACTTTTTGAAAAAGGAGATATGTTTTTCTATTAAAGTTTAAGAAGTTGTTATGTGCAGATTTTCGATCCACCTTATTGGTTACTCAAGAGAAAGTACTGGCCAATAGAAGTTAAGGACAAAAACTTCAAAAATCTAACCAGTCGTTCGAATGACATAATAAACTCATTTGGACGACAACGTTTTGAGTAGGTTTCCAACAACAATGCAGACATTTACCATTATAGAAATCAGTCTATGTCGTTCTGACATGCTCATTTGAATGAACTCGTTTGAACAAGATTTAAAATGATATAGGAGACATTAATATAAGAGAAATCATCTGATGTCGTTCGAACATACTCGTTCGAACATGCTCGTTTGACGACGTGCGCAATTTTAGAAAATAAAATTTAACTTTAAAGAAACAAAACGATTTGAAAAATACCATCAGGAAGCATGTAACAAAATGAAAGATGTTTCCAACAACATATAAAAGAATTGGGTCATATGCCTTTAGGAAAAAGGGAAATTGGATGTAGTTGTAATGATTTGTAGAGCGATTAAATACCGGATGCTCAAATTCTTCATTGAGCAGTATGACACTTAATGACACAAAATGTTTTGTCTAATGAAAATAGCCAATACTACAAATTGACTCAATTGAAAATGTATCCTTGCATCTTATGACAAGTTTCATCCTTTACTCACTTGTACATAGTCACCATGTTTCACTCTACACACTCTCACTCGCACATTTTTCACACAACTTTTAGATATCCATGCTTAGTCACACTAACACACTCTAACATTATTCTCACTCGTATATAGTTTCACACTAACTCACATGCTCCATACACCACTTATAGATATTCTTGCTTAGTCACACTGGCACACATTTCCATATTTCTCTCACTTTCATATATTCGCATGCTCTCTTTTCTCACACATATTCACATGTCACTATCTCACCTTGCACATATTTCTCACTCACTTGTATATTCACATGTATCACACTACTATCTATCACCACGCTTTGCATAGTATCCATGATCCATGGACATACTTTCTAGTTTTACTCCCTATGCTTATCCCTCTATTCCATGCTACTTATATATTTTATAATATCCCTTGTTGTGGCAGTACTTCTCTTATTTAGAATACATAAAAATATCAATAAGTTTCTAATTATCAGTTATGCACTTACCCACTACATCACTTAAGGATTGCAATATTGACAAAAAATTTGTCTCGTAATGGGGGTCGCTTCGTGATGGGTACCGGTCCTGCAGGGTGTAGTTAACCTAAATGATATGATTCCCACCTTACGTTTGCCTCGTGCCTTCAATGAATATTGAACGGTTCCCCCCACGTCGTACCCCTTGACCAAACTCATGAAGGGAGGTATATAATAGGAAACTTATTCACGTACATCTAGTATATCAAATTCGATATCACACTTGCCATCTCCACGAGGTATGTCATGAGTCCATTCACGTACACTCAGGTATATCAAATGTCTTGTCAACACATACCGATAACTAATTTCCCTTATTGGAAATAGGTTTATCGTGGAACTCATGCCAATGGGGGGAACCTTTCCATTAACCCATCAATTGCATCAACCTCATATAGGCATCTACCTTACGACACTCAAACCTAGTTTTTCGGCTTCAATACAAAACTCTGTTCCAAATTTTAGGTTGCCTAACCACCAAATTTTTCACACTATTTTGCCTGTTTTTAAAATAGGATCCTTTTTGTGAGTCGAGAAATAAGTCAAACCGTGTCTTGCATCATGTACCCTATATTTTTCTCAGACTCGGCTCCTCTCCCTCATTTTTCTCGCATCTTAGGCAAAACATAATACAAGGGGAACCTAATAATAATATCCATGCTAAGGATTTTCCTTTTTTCCCACATTTGAAAAAATTCAAAAAAAAAAATTCTCCCTTTTTAAAAAGTAAAAAACATATGTGAAGAAAATATTCCTTTTTTCCCTCAAAATAAACCAGAAAATCATTTTTTCCTCTCAGGTGTGATCGCGTACCCCAATTTTTAGCCTGGCTCTCCGTTGGATCCAATTTCCTGTCTAACCACCTTGCATATCCACTTCTTTCTCTGTTGCTTCCACAGAGTTTTATATATCCCCTCAAAGGTTATTCATGGAGAATATTGACCTGGCTACGAATGTCTAACAAGATTTGATGACCATCCTTGCCTAGTTTAGCGCTAAGATCGATAACCTTCAATCAGAAGTCCAGGAATTGCAACAACACCAATGTCAGATTACTAATACTCTCGAGCCAGAAATACTCTTTCTCGACACCATGGATTCCCCAAATCCCGAACAATAGTGAGTTCTATTGGAATATCAGCATGCCCCGTGTGACCCGCATACTAATGGGTCACCGCCAGGACAATTATAAATACTGATTCATGCCTAGTAAGGGGATAATCTACCAGTGCCAATTAATCCTGAGGAGGAGGAATTGAAATAGGTCAAGGAGCACCTTAGGTTTCTTTCTAAAAGATTTAATGAGGTTAAGATATCAAGTAACTATATTGTCCATACCCACATGCTTCCCTATCCTAAGACCTAATTACTAGAGAAATTCTGAATATCAGTTATTGATAAGTTCGGAGGCAATGGGTCTTTGATTGTGCACTTGCGCAGCTATCATTGTGTTATGACTCTCCTTGGTATATAAGAGGAGGTAGTGTTCCAAATATTCCAGCACACCCACAACGAAATTGCCCTTAGGTGGTTTATATCCTTCGAAGAGTCTAAAATCTGCAGTTGGGAAGATGTAGCTAGAGAGTTGGTGACATATTATAAGTATAACGACGAGTTACGAGTTAAAAGTCACTCGTCGAGACTTGGAGCCACTCAAACAAAACTCGAGGGAATCAGTTATTTACTTCATTAGAATGTGGAGAGAGAAAGTAGCTACTATCACAAACTGACCATCAAAGGAAGAATAGGTAAGTGAAGAACTTCTTAACCCATATTCGAGATTCAAATGGAGGCCAATACTACCATCACAACAGATCCCTATGGGAGGCTGGGTTAGAAATTAAAGAAGGAGTTGCAAATCATAAATAATAATTTGAATTAAAAAGATTACCGGGTAGTTCATGCATCAAAAGTATGAAAAATAGATGAACATCTCATTCTCAACCATCTGCGACTCTTGGAAACGTGAAAGTCATCACAACCCTATCAAAAAGGAGTATATTGAACTTCATTCTCCTCTGTCGAAATCGTGTCAAGCCCTTCTGGCCCAAAATCGCACTAAAACCTTTGGAATCTTGAGCGTTTCCAGATACTCTTCCTAGAAACTTAAAACATGACTCCCATTGAAATCTCCACCGAATCGCTAGGCATACTACTAATCAATCCTACCGTCTCAAAAATTTTATCCAGAGTCTCATAGATTGGGGGATCATTGCCCAACTATCCATTACTAAAACCAACACCACATATAATCCTCTCCCAACACACAGAGTTGGGGTGAATGACATCCTTTTATAAGGACATCCAAAATTCTACCCTTCAACCAGAATTAACCCCATTCAAGCACTCAATCTACCTACCGTCTCAACTAAACCCTTCAAAATCTATCCTCTCTTTTTTATGCATCTTGTAAATTCTTCCAACCAAGATTTATCACTCCATACTAAAGCTTATATTTCCATTTGTACCCGGTCAGAAGGAGGAGTCATGGAACTACCAACAGTTCTAGATCAACTTCAAATGTTCGGGCTGAAATTTACCTAAGAGATGACCATCGACTATTGAAAATTTAGTGACTTATTTATGGAAGCCCAATAGTGGGCCTGATAATATGATGAATGGGTTTTGCCCACAGATGAATTAAGCCTAAATGATATTGTGTAGGTATTGTCCCATAAGTTCATCAAGAAGCCAGAAGTTTGCACTATCTCGAGTTGCTCACGATTCTGAAACTCCAAGGCATTTGGTAACTTCATTCCATCACTTGGCTATTTAATGGAAAGATTTGTATGATGAATCCGTAGAGGTTATTGAGTGTATCAATTTTAATGGAAATATGACATCATTTCCATCAGACGAGGGGATAATTTTGATAGTCCATATGAAAAATAAAACTGTAAGGAAGACAATTTAGTCACTTATTTATGTTGGATAATATCCTTTAAGGTATTTCTTATAGGGGTCAACAAAGTATCCATTACACCGAAAGTATCAGTTAACCACATCACCCAATTCGAGCTACATTATAAGGATCCAATGACTTCATCTACAGGAACAAATAAGGCAAAAGGAGTAATTAAGGAACTCCCCATGCCAAAAATGCAGTTGAAGAAAGTAGGACCCTTTCCGTCTCAAAAATACTCAAGCCAACATCACCCTATGGGGGCTCTTTATGTCCTCCCGATTACACAGGACTTCCTTGATAAAGTCCTCACAAGACCCACGGTTCCTCCCACTACTACTGATATGCCCAAAGTGCAACCTCTTACTCAGAGCAACAAACCTCGTCCAGGATCACAACCGAGGTGACTAGAAGACTATGACGCCCATCAATAAGGTCGTTACTCAGAAGGTCGGCCCCAACCGACATTGCATTAACCTCAAACATCATCCACGTCTGGGCAGCAACGGAGATCAGCAAGGACATTGGTTAAACCATCAACACCAACATCAACCACAATCCACATTACATTTTATCATCCGAAGTCAGTAAAGTCTCAAGGGCTCAATCATCAAGCAGCCTGTCATCATCGACCCAAGCCGGTGTTACACCTTCATCATATCTAACCTCGGCCAGCCATCCAGACTGAGGTCTTTATGGATATTAATCTCGGATAAGGAAAGGGTCGGACCTCACCAACCTCATACTCATCCAGGCTGAGGTTGGCACCAATCAAAGACAGCCGAGCATTTACATGCATATGTATGGCTTGGCACACGTGGACAAATCTATTATAACAGAATCATTCCCTCCACATGAGGGAATATTAGGTTCATCGTTATTTACTCAAGATCCGCCTGGTGTCATCATTATACTGGTTAGATTTTCATGTACATGCTCACTTCATGCTTGAGGGGTAGATTGCACCCACTAAGCACTATATATACCTCTACCTTGTAAAGGGACCAAAAATATAAACCCTAGTAGAAAATCTGTTTCACTTACATTAGAGAGAGAAAGAGGAGTGATTGTATTACTAAGGACATTAAAGCCTCATTTGATAGTGATATTTACACTCACTTGCACAGTGGGCGTAGGCAATTTCCAAACCACTTATATTGATGTGTTCATCCCCTTCTCCTCATCCCATACTATATATATATATATATATATACATTTATTCTCGAGTGCTGCCATTGTTATCACTTTCTTGAGATTGTCAACACCTTATATGATGGTGTTATTTCTAGCATCATCATTTTGGCACCGTCTGTGGGAACGAGAATCTATCTCTTCCTTTTTTGCGGTTTAACCTCACCAGAGACTCTGGTGGTGAACCAGGCCCTACCATTTATGTGGATCTATTTCACCGTTGAAAGAGGTCCTTAAGGTATTAAGCTCATCTTCTTCATAAGCTCTTTAGTTTTAACATATGGCACCGGAGTTACCACCACCTCCTCCACCATCTAATGCTGGAGGACCTAGTTCCATCCAGGCACCACCTCAGTCTGAAATGGTTGAGGTGGCAGCATCCTTGAGGTCTTTGTCTACTATATAGCAAGCGATGAAGGAGAAATTTGCGCAGCTCATCCAAAATATAATAAGACCGCCTAGGGTCTCAACGAAGATGATTACACCGACAGCGGTTCAACCACATCCTGAAGTCAATGGACCACCCTAGGCACCACTAAAAGACCAACCTACTCCTCAACGGAGAAGGATGTTGTTGACCCTAGGCATTTGTATCTGGGGAGGCAAGGAAACCCTTGCCCTAAGGATAGGTATGATGATATGAAAGCAGAAAATGCTCCAAAAGACTACTGGGAGCCATATGAGGTTTCAAACAACATTGTACGTCCCATCCAGTAGAGCCGAGGTTGTAGGGCCAGGAGAGATGGTTGTGTCCAACAAAGAGGATCAACTTTTGATCTCTTGAGTAGAGGGTCGTCCTTTGAAAGGCTCGACCCAGTTAATGACCTGAGGCAGAGGTTATCCAGATCAAGAAGTGCAACTGGCTCACAATGGGAGGATGGAGAACATTGGCGCCATCACGGTCGACCCCATCACGGCCGACCACAACATGGCCGAGATAGGGATCAAGAGGATGTCAATAGCCGACGTGGTGCAGTGGCTGGTGAACCCTCAGTCCACCCCTTGGAGGTGGATGGGGACAACCTCGGCCAGTACAACGTTGCTAAACCATGGAATGAATCCATTTAACGTCTTAAAGATAAGATAGGGAACCTCATCAAAAGCCGAGACCCACTACAAAGAGGGTTCTCAGAGGGCTCCCCATTTGTGTCAAGAATTGTGAACTTCCCAACCCGTGCCAAATTCAAACCAGTAATTGTGTCTCCTAAGTATGATGGTAGTACCAACCCTGTGCATCATAGAGAGATGTACCAGTCGACAGTAGACATTTATTCAATCCCAGATGAGATGAGGCATCGATCCTTCTCCATCACTTTAACGGGAGTTGCATATATTTGGTTTACTTTTCTTCTGAAGAACTCTCTTGAGAACTTTAAAGGCTTGGCTAACCGATTTATTCACAACTTCTATTTTGGGGTAAGACCTCAAATGAAGACCACTCACTTGCTGTAAGTCAAGTAGGGAAAGAATAAGAGCCTAAGAGATTACATTGCAATATTTAACAAGGAGAAGATGGAAGTGGAAGATTACGAAGAGAATATAGCTATGACAACCCTTATAGGGGGACTTCAGAAGGGTAAATTATTGTGGAAGCTTGCTGAAGACCCTCCCAAATCCATGGCCGAGTTGTTAGCAATAACTGGTAGGGTCATGAATGCCGAAGAAGTTATGGAAATAAAATCTGAGGATGAAAATGGAAGCAGTAGTGGGAAATTCCAAAGGAAGAAGGATGGAAGGAAAAAATCTGTGGACGACAAGTTTGCGCACTATATTCCTCTAACTATGAGTTGCGAGTACATCCTCAATGATATAAAGAATGAAAGGTCCCTAAGGTATCCGGAGAAGATGAAGGATCCTCCACATAAGATAAATAAGAACCTATGGTGTCACTTCCACCAAGACCACGACCATGTGACCGACAAGGGTTTTGACTTGAAGAATGAAATTGAGAAGATATTAGAATCTGGGAAGCTCAGGAGGTATGTTGATGGTAGAGCTTCTAAATGGAGAAGAGATGACCTTAAAAAAAGTTAAATGAAAGATGTGAGGAAGATGCCCCTATCAGAAGAGCGAACGACTCAGATGATGATGAAAATGATGACCCTAACCTCCCACCAAAAGATGATAATGCCTTGGTGAAGAGAGTTGGTATGATCTCTTTCGGGTTGATTACCATCTGCGAAGGTTTAATAGGATGAGGTTCAGAGGTCGCTGATCGCAAAGCCCACATGAAAGAGGCCAAGGCAGTGATAAAAGCCAAGGTTGTGAACTTGGTATCTACAGAGGTAAAACACGAGAAGAGGAAAAAGGTAGATATGGATACCCTCATAGTTGGCTTCTTAAGACTAGATTTCAAAGGTATCTTAGCAACAAATGATGACCCTCTGGTAATTACAACAAGGTTGCATGGATGTGAGGTGCAAAGAATCCTCGTAGATGGGGGAAGTTCAACAGATGTAATGTTCTGGCCCTATTTTAAGGGCCTAGGCCTCAGTAGAGCTAGGCTTGTACCCTATCATCATCCGTTGATTGGATTCAGCAGCAAAAAAATTCATCCATTGGGCATGTATGAGATCGATGTACAAATGGGAGATGAGTCACCTAAGAGGTTGACAAGAAAAATCGACTTCTTTGTCATGGATGAAAGTGTCTTCTTAGCTTACAACCTCAGCATCGTAATAGTAGACCTCGAGGAATTTGAGATCGTGCCTTCAACAGTCCACCAAATGCTAAAATTCTTAATCCCCTTTGGGGTAGGGGAAGTGCAGGGTGACAAAACAATAGCACGTGAATGCTACTTCAACTCTGTGGAAGAGAGAGAGGCTCATAAGAGGGAAACAACCACGTACAACATTGACACACTTGATCCTAGGGATGAGACAATGCTCAAGAAGGGAGAAGTCACAAAAGAGGAAGAATCCATCTCCCTCAATGAGTACGATCAGCAAAAAACCATCCAAATTAACAAAGCCCTAAGACCTGAGATCAAGGAAGTGCTGGTGAAGTTACTGAGGAAGAGGCAGAGTATCTTCACCTAGAAGCCATGCGGACATGCCAGGGATTGACCCTGAAGTTATGTGCCACAAACTCAGTGTTTTAGAAGATGCTAAGCCTATTAAACAAAGAAGAAGAGTTTACTCAAGGGAAAAGTATGAATTTATGAGGGAAGAGTTCAAAAAGCTTGAAAAAGCTAAGTTCATCTGAGAGGTCATATATCCTGAGTGGTTATCCAATGTTGTAATAGTGCCAAAAGCCAATGGGAAATGGATAATGTGCATAGATTTCACTGATTTGAACAAGTCTTGTCCAAAAGATAGCTTCCCCCTACCGAGAATTGATCAGATGGTGGATCCCACAGCAGGGCATGAGCTCATGAGATTTATGGATGCCTATTCTGAGTATAATTATATCTTCATAGACCCAAAAGACTCAGAGAATACAACGTTCATAATCGACAATGGGACCTATTACTACAAGGTCATGCCCTTCGGCTTGAAGAATACAGGGACCACTTATCAAAATATTATAAATAAGATGTTCGAAGATCAGATTGTGAAGACCATGGAGGTATATGTGGATGACATGTTAACGAAGATCTTGAAGGTTGACATTCATGTGGCCAATTTGGAAAGAACTTTTGACACCATGGATTTATACAGGATAAAACTCAACCCTGTCAAGTGTGTCTTCAGAGTAGGAGCGCTAAAGTTCCTTGGGTTCATCGTTAATCAAAGGGGAATAGAGGCCAACCCTGAGAAGATCAAGGCTCTGCTTGAAATGAAAACACCTAGAACTATTTAAGACATTCAGAGACTAACAGGAAGAGTTGTTGTCCTTAACAAGTTTGCCTCAAGAGCTACAGACAAGTGTCTTCCTTTTTTCAAAGTACTAAGAAAGGCCTTCTAATGGGACGAGGAATGCGACAAAGCTTTTAAGAAGCTCAAGTCCTACCTCGAATCCCCTCTACTCCTATCTCGGCGCATTCTGGGGGAGAAGTTATATGTTTATCTAGTTGTCTCAGAGTTAGCCATTAGTACTGCCATAGTAAGAGAAGACGATGGAGTACAGAGGCTGGTATACTTTAATAGTAAAGCCCTTTAAGGGTCTGAACAGAACTACCCTCGAATGAAAAAGTTATCATATGCCCTAATACACGCTTCCAGGAAGATGAAGACATACTTCCAAGCCCACTCTGTGGTTGTCCTCACTGATTCTCCACTAAGACAAGTCCTCCACAAGCCTGAGAAGTCGAGAAGGTTGATGACTTGGGCCATCGAGTTAAGAGAATATGACATATTTATCAACCCAAGGTTTCCATCAAAGGGCAGGCTCTTGTAAACTTTTTAGAAGAGTTCACTTGGGAAGAGGTTGAGATAGAGAATAGTCAAGAGATTACAAATGAACCAGACACTAATGTCTTCCGTGTTCTGGATAAGGTTATGTCAAGGAAGTTCGGAGAAAGTGTAGCTGAGAATGAGGAAGACATGTACCTCTTCAAGAAAGGGACCTCGTCAGATGGGAACTTCTCTTCAAATGAAGATATTTGGAACCTCTTTATTGATGGGTCTTCTTGTGAAAGTGGAAGCGGAGCAGGGTTGATAGTGTCATCACCAGATGGTACCGACATTGAATATTCACTAAGGTTCCACTTCAAGGCTTCAAACAATGAGTCTGAGTATGAGGCATTGATAGTAGGTCTCTCATTGGCAAAAGCTCTTAATGTCGGTCAACTCTTGGTCCACAGTGACTCAAGGCGGTCATCAACCAAATTTTGGGAGTGTACGAGGCTAAGGATGAAAGAATGGACATATACTTGAAGAGGGTGAGAATGATATTGGAAGGCTTTAAAGAGGTGAAGATGAAGAGGATACCTCGATAAGACAACAGTCTAGCCAATGCACTAGCAAGGGTAGCCTCAGTAACCAGGACAGACATCAGAAAAATAGTACCACTCGAAATTCTGCTCAAACTGACCATTGAAGAATAAGAGATTACCAAAACTTGCCTCAATTTTAATCTAGGAGCCTCATCTATGGACCCCCTTATCAGATTTATCAGGTTGGGAGAGCTTCCAGAATCAATGTTGGAAAGGAGAAGACTGAGGTATAGGGCTGCCAAGTTCTCAATTATAGGAGATGTCCTGTATAAAAAAGGTTTCCTGCTCCCTCTCCTCAGATGTGTCCATTCCTTATAGGTTCCACACATCTTGAAAGATGTCCATGAGGTCTCTTTCTCCAATCATATAGGAGAAAAACCTTTAGCTAAGAGGATAATTACTCAGGGATACTGGTGGCCAACCTTGGCCAAAGATGTTGCTACATATGTGAAGATATATGATAAATGCCAGAGATTCTCCACCATCCCTCATCAACCTCATCAACCTGTGATGTCCATCAGCTCTCCTTGGCCTTTTGAAATATGGGGGATTGACCATTGCCAAGAGAAGCCAATAACTATAGATTTTTTATAGTTGCAATTGATTACTTCTCCAAGTGGGTAGAGGCTGAGTCGATGATCACAATTACAGAACATAAGACCTTCCAGTTCATCTAAAAGAACATCATATGTAGGTATGGTCTTCCAAACACCTTCATCTCAGACAATGGGACCCCATTAAAAAATACTTCTTTAGAGAAATACTGCAAGGAGTATGTATCAAGCAGTTCTTCTCTTCCCCTGGCCGAACCAAGGCAAATTGTCAGACAGAAGTTACAAATCAAACAATCCTTGATGGGATAAAGAAAAGGTTATAAGAAGCCAAAGGGATATGGATAGAAGAGGTATACACAGTGTTATGGGACTACAGGATGATAGGAAGGACGCCCATGGGAGTGACCCCGTTTATGTTGGCCTATGGCTCAGAAAATGATATCCCTACAATAGTAGGACTTCCCACTCATAGAGTTTAGAACTATGACCCTGAGAGGAATATGGAACAGATAAGACTTGATCTAGATCAGATTGAGGAAAGAAGAGAAGATGCAGAGATTAGACAGGTAGCCTAACAGCAGAGAACTGCGAAGTTCTATTACCAAAGGTTTAAAACAAGACCTATAGTTGTGGGAAACCTAGTTCTAAAGAAGACGTTGCAAAAGGCAAATAAGCTCCATCCAAACTGGCATGGTCCTTACAAATTAGTTGATGAGGTTGTGCCCGGTACCTACCGGCTAGAAAATCTTGAACGGGAACCTTTCTCCAATCCTTGGAATGTTGACCACTTGAAGAAATATTACATATGATGTTGCAGTTGTTTCTTTGTAATACATATATCATTTTGTAAAGAGGATATTAATGAAAAGAGCAATTCCTGTGTCAATACTTTGTTTTATTATGCTTATACAACATTAGTTTGGTGAACTTATGAGGTGAAACATCATTATATGGTGACCTCAGACCATAAATATCATTAATTTTGTGGCAATTTATGAGGGCAAACATCATATTATGATGGCCTCAGACCTTAAACATCATTAGTTTGATGAAGTTATGAGGGTAAACATCATAATTTGATGACCTCGGGCCTTAAACATCATAATATGATGTCCTCAAACATCATTAGTTTGGTGAAATTATGAGAAACATCATTATATGGTGACCTCGGACCTTAAACATCATTAGTTTGGTAAAATTATGAGAAACATCATTATATGGTGACCTCAGACCTTAAACATCACTAGTTTGGTGAAATTATGAGGGTAAACATCATAATTTGACGACCTCAAGACCTTAAACATCATTAATTTGGTGGCAATTTATTAGGATAAACATCATATTATGATGACCTCAGACCTTAAACATCATTAGTTTGGTGAAATTATGGGGGTAAAGATCATATTATTATGGCCTCAGACCTTAAACATCACCAGTTTGGTGAAATTATGAGGGTAAACATCATAACTTGATGGCCTCGGACCTTAAACATCATTAGTTTGGTGAAATTATGTGAAACGTCATTATATGGTGACCTGAGACCTTAAACATCATTAGTTTGGTGAAATTATGAGGGTTAACATCATAATTTGATGATCTCAGACCTTAAACATCATTAATTTGGTGGCAATTTATGAGGGTAAACATCATATTATGATGGCCTCAGACCTTAAACATCATTAGTTTGGTGAAATTATGAGAGTAAACATCATAATTTGATTACCTCAGACCTTAAACATCATTAGTTTGGTGAAATTATGGGAAACATCATTATATGGTGACCTCGGACCTTAAACATCATTAGTTTGGTGAAATTATGAGGGTAAACATCATAATTTGATGACCTCAGACCTTAAACATCATTAGTTTGGTGGCAGTTTATGAGGGTAAACATCATATTATGATGGCCTCAGACCTTAAAGACCATTAGTTTGGTGAAATTATGAGGGTAAAGATCATAATTTAATGACCTCCGACCTTAAACATCATTAAGTTATTGAAATTATGAGAAACATCATTATATGGTCACCTCAGACCTTAAACGTCATTAATTTGGTGGCAATTTATGAGGGTAAACATCATAATTTGATGACCTCATACCTTAAACATCATTAGTTTGGTGAAATTATGAGAAACATCATTATATGGTGACCTCACACCTTAAGGTAAACATCACTATATGGCGACTTCAGACCTTAAGGTAAACATCATCATACGGTATACTCAGACTTTTAAAACAACGTAAGAGAAGGCATTCACTGAAAGAAACAAAATAATCAAAAGAAGGCAGTATTAATGATTATATTAGAAATCATATGTATCGAGACGCCATCAGGGCTCATAAAAGTTAAGAGGTACAAGACTTCAGGAAACAAAAATTACAAAAGCTTCACAAGATTTATACATCTGCGGTCGTGTCATCCTGAGGATTAGCCTTAGGATTAACCATGCCTTCTTGGCCGATGTTACTAACCTCTGCTGCATCATCATGAGGATTATTAGCCTCTACAAGTTCAGTGACATCCAAAGGAGTAGTCTCATCAGGAGAAGCATCGACCTCCTCAACCTCTTGCAAGGCTTGGGCAAATCGGGGGTTAGTAAAGCCCTTTTTCCTTAGAGGCTTCTCATTTGCCATTTTCTTTGATACCTCTTTCAAGGTATTCAAAGCCAAAGCTGATGAACACATCAGAGACCTCATAATTCGCAATAATCTTCTCTGAAGCGTCCTCTAAAGAACCCTTAATTGTAGTAGCCACTTTATCCTGTAAAGCATCGCCTTTAGCCTTCATAGCTAAATCATGGTCTTTCTTGAGCTTAACCATGTTCCTATCTCTCTGGTGAACAGCTCCTTCTTTATACAATCAGCCTCCGCATTCAAAGAGGCTTAGACATTCAGAGCTTCTTGACCCTTCTCGATCAGGGGAATTTTATTCAGAGTCCAGTCCACAAAATGATGCATGGACAACATACCCTATATTGGAAGGTCAGATGTATAAGAACATTAATATAAGAAAGCCGAGGTTACACTACAGGAGAGAAAATAAATAGAAACTAGTACCTGAATCGATCTATGGAGGGTAAACTCGGCCAACAACGGGATATCTAAAGAGCATAGGAAACGCTTATCCTCTTCGATCATCACTGAACTGATGACATCAATAGCCTTCAGACCATGTCCTATCAGACTCTCACTGATCTTCAGTTGAGCTAGACGAGCAGCCAGGGCATCATCGATAGAGATTGGGATAGCACGGTCCACTCTCTGATTCTTTCTCTATCTTTGAGTCTCTACGTCGAATGTGGTCTTCCTCTTCTTTGTGGCATCGACCTTAGAGGTGCCAATGTTCTTATGGGTGGTAGGAGGTGGTACATTCTGGCCAACCTTCTTCATCAACTTGACAAGACTTAGGGAAGACATTTACCAAAGGTCCTCATAACTACCTTCAGGCCGCCCTCCAAAAAAGAAGTATCTGAGTCAGTAAATCATACGCATGAAAAGTAAGAGATACAACTTGCAAAGAATGATACTAACGAAGCTCGGTCAAAGAACCACCCCCTCTCCCTGTTTGATAGAGGTAGTACGGGGTCATCACATATTCGTATTTAACTAGACGACCCTGCTCCCCCTGATCTTGAAGGTCCTTAACCTTTTTAATATCCTCCTGGATAAGTCCAGGTTCATCTTTAGTAGCAAGCGAGACCTTCCCCTATCTTAAAGGGGTCCTTGAACTGACGTTTCAGAAGCCTCATGGGGGCAAACTCCCATGCCTCGAATGCAAAGAAATACTTAGGTTTCCAGTTGTGATTGGAGGTCTAGGTAACCAATAACATCTTCTTATCTGACTTCCTAGATAAGAAGTGATAATAACTAGGGTGATTTTTGGCAGAGGAGGCTACATAGAAACCTATGAAGACCCTAAAAGGAAAGTCTGAGTGGTAAACTACCCTCCAAAGGACGATAGACCCAATCATCGCCCTCCAGGCATTGGGGGATAATTGTTAAGGGGCTAGATTTATATGGGACAATATGACTCTGACTGAAGGATGGATAAGGAGATGGAAGATGAACTTGAACATCTTCTCATAGACGTGGATCTCCCCATCTCGATTATTAAAGGCCCTCTCACCTCGCATAGGTCTCCTAAGATTAATGGAAGGACCTATTGAGTAAAGGTGCCTAAAAGATAGAAGGTCATACTCACTAATGCAGCTCTCAATCTCGGTTGCCTCAGAGGTGTCACTATCTCTCTCATGTCCATCATCTCCATCCCTAGTGACTTTGACCTGGGCAGATAATTGGGTACCGTTAGGAAACCTCTGAACGAACTCAACCCCGGTGGTGGTCGACAGAGGAATAACATCGATAATGGGGGGAATGGCCACACTTGGCCCTACAATTTTGACATCGTAAGAAGACTGAGAGGTGTTAGTCCCTGGTGTGATGAGACACGACTCGAAACCTTGAATTTATTAGTGACCTAATCTTGCCTAATTGAGTAATCCATAACCAATTGGAAAGAGTCTACAAACATAGGGTCTGAGGTAGATGACTCAGACTCGGACATGGGTGTTGGGTCCACTAGAACCTCTACTGGCTCAACAGGTTCGAATGGCTCAGGGTAGATTACCTTCAGAGGTTGAGGAAACATAGGTCTGAGAGGGAATGCCTCATCCCTACGATCTTCCTCTTGGGCTAGCTCTATCTGCCTAACTTTTTCTAATGTCTTTTCGCGAAGGAAAGGGAACTCTTCTATGAGTTGATACAGAGGTCTGAGCATAAGGCAGACGACACAACACTTGGGACTCAAAACCATAAATAGAAAAACAACTTGACTCAACCTAAACTAAGGATGAAATAGGGAAGGTGGAAGGTTTTCAAACCAAGAACACCTAAGAACAAGGTCATTGAAAAACTCAAAAACTCACCAGAGAACACAAACCTTCATCGGGAAAAGAAGAATTAAAAAATAAAGGAAAAAAATGGAAGAGAAAGGGGGAAATAGTACCTGACTAACTGCGAAATGGAGGAGAAGAGGTTTTAGAGGCAAGGGAACCTTTAATGGAAACAGACAATGGAAACTTTGAGGAAGTTGTAGTTGCAGAAAAGGGTTAAGGCGGGAATAGAGAGAGAGAGAGAGAGAGAGAGAGAGAGAGAGAGAGACGAAATGAAAAAGAAAGAAGAAAAAAGGGTTTTAAACTCACATCATTTTGGCATGAGTCCCAAGGCCTATCATTGACTACAGAACTAAAAAAGCAAATCAAAGTCGTCATGCCTTAGTAGACACGCTACCCACTTCAAAAATTGACATGTGTTAAGAAAATGTTCGCGCACATAAAAAACTTAGCCTCTGTTTTGCATACCCCTCAATAAACTATTCACATAAGTAACTAAGGGCTAGGGGGTGATTGCTTTGCCAAAAGTGAATCCTCTTACTCATAGAAATAAACCTCCGCCAGGATCACAACTGAGGTGACTAGAAGCCTATGACCCCCATCAACAAGGTCGTCACTCAAAAGGTCGGCCCCAGCTGAAATCGAAGCAACCTCAAGTATCAAACTTGACTAGGAATCAAATGAGATTAACAAGGACATAGGTTAAACCATCAACAATAACATCGGCCACAACAGACATTATATTTTATCATCCGAAATCAGTAAAGTATCAGGGGCTCAATCTTCAAGTAACGTGTCATCATCGTCCCAGGCCGATGTTACACCTGCCTCATATCTAACCTCGACCAACAATCATAGTTGAGGTCTTCATGTATATTAATCTTGAATAAGGCAAGGGTCGGACCTCACCAACCTCGTACTCTTTCAGGCCATGGTTGGCACCAATCGGAGATAGCCAAGAATTTATATGCATATGTATGGCTTGGAACAGGTGGACAAATCTGTTATAACTGAATCATTTCCTCCATGTGAGGGAATATTAGGTTCATTATTGTTTACTCAAGATCAGTCAGATGTCATCCTTATACTGGTTGGATCTTGTTGCACATGCTCATTACATGCTTGGGGGTACATTACACCCCCTAAGCACTATATATAGAGGTCATCCTCTACGTTGTAAAGGGACCGAAAATATAAACCCTAACCAAAGCTCTGTTGCACTTATAGTAGAGAGATAAAGAGGAGTGATTGTATTATTAAGGCCATTAGAGCCTCATTTAATAGTGATATTTACACTCACTTGCACATTGGAAATAGGCAATTGGCGAACCACTTATATTGTTGTATTCATCCCCTTCTCCTCATCTCCTACTACATATATACATATATTCTCTCGTGCTGCAATTATTATCACTTGCTTGATCTTGTCAACACCTTATCAGGTGGTGCTGTTTCCAGCATCATTAACTACTTCTAGAGAAATTGTGCTTATGGTCGAATCCCTGACTACTACCAGACTCCTCTCCTTCTTCGAAGAGGAAATCATAAAAATCGGTCTTGATTACAAGTATGCCCTGAACATCTCCATTGAAGTGATAGGGAAGATAATTTTATTGTCACTCGAATATAATGGGCCCCCCTCAATGTCTGCCTAATCAGAACCCTTAATTTCCTACCGATAAAAGTCATTAATCTCACTCCAACATCTGTCACTGTGCATACTTATGGAAATACCCTCTGGTAAGTTATGGGTTCCACAAATATTATACTAGGGGATAGACCTATCCTCCCTCTAGATGAATTCTAAGTCATGAACATACCTTATTGCTTCAACCTGATCCTTGGTTGGCCATGACTCCATAGTATTCAAGGTGTGTCTTCCTCTTTCCACTAGAAATTAAAATTCTTTGCCAATGGTAAAGTCATCACAATTGTCAAGAATTATGACAATTCAGATGGTACCAGGACCAATAATCAAATACTATAGATACGACATTGGGATAAATAACATTTTTCTCTCTGGTTTTATAATTTACTCACTTGATGTCCCAGCGGGGGACAATTTTAAAGATTAAGTGTGTCTAAAGCACTTCCCTCATAGGAATGTCAATGTAATTTAAGTGTTCAAAAACATTCATTTCATACCTGGAATGGGGTGATGCCAATGGTAAATTCTCAGGCCAATAGTCCTGAAGGAAGCCTTTCCCCCATACGGCATAGGCTACCAACTGTTATCCACTAAAATCAAGGAAATAGGTTAGCCATATAAGAAAATAATCTTAGAAAGTAAGAAGACAATATTAGAAGAGTCCCCGAACATGAGGTTTATCAAAGAAGGTGATGATTTCCCCTTTTACTGATTCTAAAATCGTGGTATGACCCCGTGGAGAAAAAGATGAAACCGGGGTTAGAGATATTCTTCAAAGATGAAGTTTCCTATAATGAAGGGCAGAAGTAATATGTAGAGCCTCTAATAGTTAATGCAATTGAAGTGCCAAAATTTTTTAGGGTAGTAACAGTGATGAATCCTTTTACCTACATAGCCTGGGGCTAGATCTCAACACGGTATGCTAAAAATTTAAATTTTTTGACCCGTTCGAAAAGACCACCTCTCTAGACGCCCCCCTCTTCGATTGGCATGCCATTATAGTGAAGTTAGTTCAAGTCAACTTGAACCAGGTTGTTCATCCTCTCCAATAAATACTCGAGCCTACTATTTTTTCTTCCATTCCTTTTGTAATTATGAATGAGGCCAATTTTTATGGGGTTGTCACCAACGTATTCCCTACAAGGACTTTAAATGAAATAATTGACGACTTCGTGTACCTTTTTCTAACTTAAATTAATTATTTTGATTCTAATCAAACTTTTGATGAAGATGATTTTATAATGAATAATTCTTAACTGATCTCTGTAAGGAAAAAATAAACAACATAACGGTGTTTAAACAAATGATGATAATACGGTTGTTATTAATGTCGATTCTAGTAGCTATCTGCGTAAGATTAAGATAGGATCCAACCTCAACGAGCATGAACAATCGTAGTTTAAAGATCTTCAGAAATAGTTCATATATGTCTTCGCATGGTCCTATGATAACATGCCTGACATTGACCCGGAAATAACACAACATGATATCCCTACATTCTTAGAGAGAAAACATGTTATCCAAAAATTGAGAAAACTCCAAACGGAGTGGTACCTATGTGTCTTGCAAACTTTATCCACGTGCTAAAATTGAGAAAACTCCAAACATAGTGGAACAGTTAATCATAGGCTTCATTCACGTGGTCAAATATCCTACATGTCATGCAAAAATCATCCCCGTGCTAAAATTGGGAGGGAAAGTTCGCATGTCCATTGGTTATAGAGATTTGAATAAGGCATCACCAAAGTATGATTAGCCTCTGCTTTACATTGACATGATCATCGATAACACTTCCATTCACACCCTCAAGTCATTTTTCGATGGGTTCGTCAGGTTTAACTTGATTAAGATGCATCCTCACCACCAGGAAAAGACCGCCTTCATCACCTTATGGAGAACCTTTTACTATACAGTCATGTCATTAGGTATCAAGAATGTCAGTGATACCTACCAAAGGTCCGCTACAATAATTATGCACGGTCTTATTTGCAAATAAGTCAAAGTCTATGTCGATGATATGATCATTAAGACCAACACTCATGAAGGTCCCATTCCTACCATGAGGAAATTGTTCGAGGGGTATTAATAAGACCAGATGCGACTCAACTAGGATAAATGCATCTTCGGTGTTAAAAGGGGTAAAATCCTAGGATTCAAGGTCTGCGAAAAAGGGATTAAGATAGACCCTTCCAAACTAAAAGAAATAATTTATATGCCACCACCTCAGACGAAGATAGGAGTTCATGGATTCCGGGGTATGCTCCAATACATCAGTCGATTCATCAACCAACTAACCTGTATCTGTAAAACCATTTTCAAGGTTATCCAAAAGGATTGAACTAAAATTTGGAATTAGGTGTGTCCTAACTCCTTTGATTAGGTCAAAAAATACCTCACCCAACCTCCGGTACTCATGCCTCCATAAAAAGGTCTCTCTTCCTCCTATACTTGACTATCACTCACCACAGCGAAGGCTATGCTGGCCCAGTACATTGAGGGATATTGAAAGGAGAGAGTAATCTATTATTCTAGATGAAATCTAGTTGGGTATGAGATAACCTACAATGCATAGGTGTTTGTCACCTTGGTCTAGGTCACACAGAAACTCAATCACTACATGATTACATTTCCTATCAAACTGGTGTATCAAATGGATTCAATGAAATACCAGCACTACTTACGTTCAAAGATTCCTTAAATTCTAATAATTTGCTAACCTTCAAAACTTGCCTCCTTGAGATCTATATAATATGAACTCTCCTTTGCCTTTCTTGACCAGGGGCATATACATCATCGGTAAAGTCACTCCCAAAGCTTTAAATGAGCATGAATTCATCCTGATCTCCATTGACTACTTCACAAAATAGGTTGAAGCCAACTCATACACAACATTTAATGCAAAGAACGTAGCCAAATTCATCATAAATAATGTCATTTGTCCCTATGGAGTTACCCATGATTTGGTGTCACACAATGGGCTCCATTTTGAGGTTAATTACACAGAACTAGTTAACAGGTACAAAATCCAAAGGCACAAGTATCGAACCCACCAATAAAATTCTCATGACCATTATTAGTAAGATGATTGAAAGCTACGGTGACTAGGTCCACCGTATCCCATATGCCCTCTAGAGCTACCGTACCTCTATCAGAACATCCACTGGGGCTACTCCCTATGCTTCGCTATATGACATGGAGGTGGTCCTCACTATCCAACTTGAAATACATTCTCTACGAATTATGCTCAAAAGTCAAGACAATGATGAAGATTGGCATAAAAATCGCTAAGGTAAACTTTTCCTCTTAGATGAATGGAAGTTGAAAGAAAAATGTCATATAAATGGGTACCATCGTTGTATTGTGCGATCGTTCAATAAAACGATCAAGGACTGCGGTGTCCAAAGAGGATAAATTTCCCTCAAGAAAATTATAGAACATGTCTGGGGTCCAAGTGGAAAAATCTATCCCAATTATAGTGTCTCCTACATCGTAAAGAAAATCCCGTATGATGGAGTGGCCATGCTCGCAGACTTCGATGAAGAAGAAATAGCGTGTCAGTCAACTTGGATTGTCTCAAGAAAATTTCATCTAAGGCTGAACTGAAGATGCTCTAGGAATCTTCTCACCCCCTTCTATTCTAAAAAAATCTTTTCTATTCTCTCTATCCAAAAGTAAATAGGACCTGATCCACTCTTAGAATCACCCCTTTTCAAAAAGAGAAGGTCACAATTTTTAAAACCCATAGAAATATGTAGGACGCCCATAAGAAAAACATGGGTGCGGTCCCTTCTTTAACATAAATGCTTTTTTTTATCCAGTCAAAAGTGATGGTCTCACTTATCATTTAAATAAAAAAAAGGATGATATATGCCTTAGCGATCAATATAGATAGTTTAGGGAAAAAAATTCATCAAAGACACGACAAAATATGTTGAAATAATCATTTGTTTTTATTAAAAACAAGGGGTACAACGATTACATGATACATCCATAAGTAGAATTAAAAATAACCCACTCCCTTACAAGCCTCATAAAATATCAAAACCTAAACAATCCACATCATTACAAGCTTCACAAAACAAAAAATCCTCAAAACCTACACAACCAACATTATTACAAGCTTCACATAACCAAAACCCCTCATACTCAATGCATGCCTTCAGCTGCTGGACAAACCAGTTTCGTTATCGTTGCCTATCCGTGAAGGGACCCAAGAATCCCAATCATAGTTGCGACTCGCTTCCCACTCCATGCGATAATATGCTTTAATCATCTTGTGGACAAAACCACGAAACCTTCCTCCAAAGTGTCGAACATCACAATCCATCTTTGACTAGTCTTTTCAGCAGGAATATTTACAACCACACGCTTCCATAGAGATTTTAATTAATTAGTAGATATGAACCCAAATTGCCAAAAGACTAAGATGGACGGGTAGATGGTCATCGGCACTTCCACAAAGGCCTTAATACCATTCCCGATAACTCGGTCGAATCATCTATAAGAAACACGTTGGTTATACGTAATGGAATGATTTGATCCCACCTTGCTTTGTGCCAAAACTTCCTTGGAAGAAAGAAAGAGATATGGTGAAGGCTCACTACAGCATATACCAATAATCACTTAATTGCAAGACCGGCTATATATTACACCACCATAGTGCGGACCAACAAAGACTCCAAGTTCCATAATCTACGAGATAATTCACTCAATTCTTTATTGATCTGCTAAAAATGAAAAAGGATCGAGAAAAGAAATTTTGAACGTGGATCAAAGGATACTCATAAGGGACCGCCTGACATAGCGTCTTAGATAATCACGTGAACACCATAATAGGTCTCCCCCATAAGAAGTTTGCCCAATCCTCCTTCCAGGTATCTAGTCCATTCAGAGTCTCTGTCGGTATTACATCAGCTAGATTATAGTGATAAGACATCGACAATAATATCATGGCTACCTAAAGGTAAGCCATCATGTTGGATGTCACCAAAAGTAACCTAACAGTGAATCCTAGGGCCACAACTCCAACAAAGACATTACCAGTGAAATCGTTCTAGCACAATTAGTTTCATACTATTCGGAGGACGATACTCCCTTCGTGAACCAACAATCGAGAAACTAGGGGAGAGATATGGAATAACTCAGATAATGATACCCAAGAAGAACGGAACAAATTTAACATGGTTGTTGCAACCCTTAGGTTAAAACCAAGCGTAAAAAAAACTCTTCATAAGTGGGGCACACTTCATTCAGGAAAATTGGAAGACATGCTCTTCAGGATACTAGAATTCCAAAGACACTTGCAAAAGATAGAAATCCATAAGTAAATTATGCCACAACGAAAGGTGGCAAAAACTGAAGGCTTAGAAATTAACACTATAGAGGCGCATGGCCTCTAAGCCTTTGAGATAAGCCGAAAAAGTTTCATGCGTCGAATGCATCATTTTGAAAAAAGAAGAAATATTATAAAAGAAAGAAGTTTGAGTTCTGGTGATGAAAAAACCCATCAAAGTTCCCTTTTATACCAACAAGAACTCATAAAAGACAAGCAATCCGATCTCTTATTAGGCCTCTGATCCTTATGCCAATAGGCAGGCTAAGGGGTTTGCTGATCGACACCACATATTTTTGAATTTTTTTACTTTCCTCTTTTCTATATGTCATTTCCAAAATAAATACTTTTGTTTGTAAAAAAATCACCCAGTTGGAAAAAATCCCTTTTTGAGTCTGTATTCTATTTGTTCTATTTTATTCTATTATGTCTTTGCAATAAATAAAAACTCAACAGAAAATTAAAGCGCATGTAGTGTAAGTCACTAAATCAACAAAATAAAAAAAAAATGCATATTATATATAAACTTTTCAAAAACGATTACATTTTGCTTCTAGTACAGAAAGAAAAAATAGAAACAAAAAGAAAAGATAAGTTGGGATCCAGCTCGAACCCTCCAAAGCCTTAATAAAACATTTGCATCAAGTGCCCCGAAGACAAGATTCCCCCGTAGACATGTGCTAGCCCCCCCACTCCCAAAATTTGAGCTCTCTTCAGATGTAGTAGGTGGCACAAGGAAAGAACTGGAAGACTTCCTCACATTGTCGGATAGTGACACTATCCGGTTCGGAATATCCCAAAGCTAGGTCCTCGATATGCGAATAGTATACAAAAGAACCAATCCACCAAAAGTAAGCGACTCAGTAATGAGAAGAATAAAATCAAAGGGAAGAAATGTGAAATAGGAAAAGAAGCCATACATCTATCTAGAGAGCCTCATCCAGAAGACTCATACAGTTGTCTATCACCACATGACGGTGATAAGGCATCAAGATTAACTCCCCACTGCGCACCAAAAAATGATAGGAACGGGTGGAAATGTGGTGGAAAGGAACCTCCCTAACTTTCGCTACCACTTCCGCACCTCCCCGCGTGCTATTAGCTTATGTCATTTGTAGCTGGTACCCTTACCAAATCCCATTGAAGGTGGAGGCATATTATCCATGTCATAGATACATGACATCATCAACCAGATGGTCGCAAAGTCCAGGTAATAATATCCTATCGTCATGTAAGTATAGTGAATATAAGGCTCTCCATCCATCGCCTCCGCCCTTACCTCATCAGGAATCTCCTTCACTCGCCTCATATACTCAGGAGGAACCAAAGATATGACCTCCACCTCATCCTCCATCACCGGCCTCAAAAAACTCTTTCCCATATACCAGACGTAGTGGAACTAATATGCCAATAACTTTATCATCTCGGCATATATACCCACGATCCTCGTGGCCCTCGAAGATAAATACCAGGGGTAGAAGGTCATTTATTTCCCCAACAAGAGTCCATAATCCACTAAAATTCAAACTTGGTATTGAAACTATATATTAGAAAGAAATGAAAGTCTAACTTGATTGCTCGTCAGGGCGTTCAACGTCTCTTTCACATCATTCAAAGATAGGGACTGGTTCGATCGTTTGTTCGAAATACTCTACCTATACATCCTAGATAAATTCCTCTCCTTGCTTGCATTCGAGGATTTCTATGTGACGTTATGCCGAATCACATCATAACACCATACTTGTAAAAGGCAATATAGATGTCAAAAAGAAAGAAAATGGAAAGGCAACAACATAGTGACAGGAATTTGAATCTAAAGATTACCTCTAGAAGACACGTAAGCCCCATGAAAGTTGGTCGGCAACACCAACTAAAAGCGCCTAGAGAAGTATAAAGGTATGCTAGCATAAACTCCCCCAGTTATATAAGTTAATCTCTGAGATAATCCTTAAGAACAGAATAAACCACAAGTGAATGGTATCCCCACTCCTCACCCCCCACAAACCCTCCCAATAAAAACAAAATGAACACATGGGCCATATGCCTCACTTGTCGTTCGTCAGTCTCATGAATCTGCTTAGACATTATGGTGTCCTTCAGTATCGATATGAAGATAAAATATTCCAACACACTCCTCCCTGTGCTACCCAAATCAGGTTGCACTGCCAGCTCAAAAACATAGAGAGTATAGTCTACCACTATCTGTTGGCCCTCGCACTCCAGCCCCATCAATCGATGAACATCCAGGGGAGTGACCGTCATCTCCCCAATGCCTAAATGAAATGTGTGGGTAGTGTCCCACCACCTCTTGTCTAAGGCGCATAGTACTGTTCTGGAATGCAGTGTCTCATCCAAATCCCCTATAAAAGGACCAAATTTGATATCCACTACCATCAACCGAATAGGCGAAAGAAGGTGATCCAAACCTCCTTCGTCCTAGTTAACCCAAAGTAGCGAATGCTCGATGAAGAAATGTCGACCTGCACAAAAGCCAAGAAAACCCTTCAGCGTCCCAAGGATAATAATAAATAGAAAAAAAAGAGAATCGAGTCAAACAGAAAATACTTACATAGCCATTAGTGTTCTTCACCCTCGTGGAGAGATGATGTGGAAGCTCGCGTAGTAGAAACCTCTCATTTAGAATGAGTTCAAAGTTTTCATAAGCATTCTCATTCTTCAATATTAGAGGCACATCAGCACGTCATGCCAAATCTTCCCAGTCATCAGTTGACATCTAGTTATTATGTGAGGTGTCCTCCATGAGTTCTTTTGTCAAAATAGACCTGAAATTGATTACTAAAGAGAGAAATTAAGAGATTTACTTGATTGAAGGTGTGAAAAAATGAGGAGGGTCACCCCCTTTTTATAATGAACTAAGGGACATACCGATCGACAATCGTCTGGACCTATCCATCAATTGTGACCTTTGACCTCCCCTAAGAAGCCTAGCAGTCCATGTCAGATGTCGTTAGTCACCCCTGGGTATACCTATCAGCAATCCTCTCAAAATTTCATTAAAAACTCTAAAAAAATCCAAAAATAAACAAAATTGCAAACATTCTTGAAAAATCACCATAAGGTCGAGTACATCACGACAGTGACAAAAATCATTTAGAATCATCAAACCACTTGAAGATCACTCATCACTAGCACAATCCCCAATAGACTCAGAAGAAAAATGCATCAGCACTTACAAAACCTTACTCCCTAATCAAACTAAAATCCAAGTTCATCTTCACTCGCAATACCAACCCCCTCCCTATTGAGTTAAAATTAAATAACGCTCCCCATTAATAACTCTTTAGGTTCGCAGAATAGACCTAGGTTTGTAGAATCAAGCCTAACCCTCTGAATCGGTCATCTCAACCCTTTAGGTTTGCAGAATTGACCTAGGTCCACAGGATCAACCTCAACCCCTAATTCGGTCATCTCAACCCTTTTGGTCCATAGAATAGACCTAGGTTCGCAGAATTGATTTCTGCCCTCTAAATCGATCGCCTTAATTCCTTAGATTTTCATACTCGACTTGGACCCTTTGAATTGGTCTCCTCAACTCTTTAGGTCTATAAAATTAGTCTCGACTCTCTGAATTTGTTGACTTAACTCGTTAGGTTCATAAGATAAACCTCGACCCTATGAATCGGTCACCTTGACTCTTTATGTCCGTAGAATCGACCTCGACCCTATTAATCAGTCAACTAAACTTTTTAGATTTGCAAAATTGAACTCGACCCTCAGAATCGGTCATCTTTACTCTCTAGTTCCATATAATCGAGCTCAAACCTTTGCACCGATCATCACACTGCCTTTGGTCTAAATAATAGACCCACATTTATAGAATTGTCCTCGACCCTCTGAATATCTTTCCTTAACTCCTTAGGACCGCATAATCGACCTCGACCCTCTAAATTAGTCCCCTAACCTCCTTAGGTTCATAAAATCAAGCTTAACACGCTGAATCAATCGCCTCAACTCATTAGGTCCACATAATTAAACTCAACCCTCTAAATTGGTTATCTAAAGTCCTTAGGTCCATAAAACTGACCTCGACCCTCTGAATCAGTCATGTTAACTCTTTAGGTTTATAAAATTGACCTAGGTCCGTAGAACCGACCGTAACCATCTGAATCAATCATCGTAACTCTTTAGGTTTGCAAAATCGACTCGGTCCGCAGAATTGACATCAGCCCTCCGAATCTGTCATCTCAACTCTTTTGGTCTGTAGAATTGATGTAGTTCCACAAAATCGAACTCGACCATCCTAATCCGTCACCTTAACTTTTTGGGTCCGTAGAGTCGACCTCAACACTTTAATCGACCACCTTTAAAACCTTAACAAGGACCGCAAATGTTAAAGATTGATGAGGTGTCTATCATTCTATGACCTCTTCATATCCAAAGCTCTCCCATTGAGGGGTACTTTATACAACCCATCCTAGTACCACATATATACCTCATTAGGTACCTAACACGTCTCCTCCCACCTTAAGACCCTATGCCCTAATCTAAACCTTAATATAGATGTCATTCAGAGCTCCCAAAACCCGTTTGACCTCAATTAACCCACCAGCCCAAGGGAAGATCATTGGAACTTCATAGGGCTCTGAATCCTACTTTTTAATGAACCATACCATGCCAATATCGGCCTCACGATTCTCACCTAGTCACCTTTTTACTCCAAACCCCAATCTAAAAGCCACCGGTTATTATCGAGACCCAATTGACCTCGATTAACCATCCAAACTCGTAAAATCTCATTGATCTCTTATGGTGATCTAGATCAATTGTCCAATGATTCATCCTGTGCGCGAATTGACCTTATAGTTAACGTATACATGCCTTTTTACTCTGAGAACCCACGTCTAGAGGCCATCGGATGCTTCCAAGCCCTGTTTCACTTTGGTCACCTCTCCAACCTAGGAATGGCTCAATCGATTCCTGTAGGGATCTGAATATCCTTTCAAATTGTCCCGATCATCCTTGATTTTGACTTACAATTTTCATTTTATGATCTTTTTTCCAAACAATTATGTTTCAAACACCCTATAGGTACCATAGACCCCATGCCTATCAATAGGGTGTACTTTTCTTCGCTAACCAGGAAGGGGTATGTTGATAGGAAAACTAGGGGATTTATCAATCGGCACCCCTTTAAAACCCTTATTTTTTACTATTTATGGATACCATAACCTCATTCATAAGGTCCTTTTTTTAAGTTAGAACATTCTCCTCGAAATCACTGCGCCGAAATTCCATCTTTCCAAACATTCTCTCCATTTGCTTACACTATTCTCATCCACCTTTCATCACACTTTTTACTCTTACCTCACCACCATCCAACTACCTAAAAATCAACCTCAACTACTATAAAATCATAGTTAAAGTTCTATAAAAGGCTAACTAATATACTTTTGTAACTCCTTTAATTGGTATTAGTTATTTACTTTTTTTTCTTATTTTGATAAATCTTTTATTTCATTTCTTCACTTCAAAATTAATGTCTCTTTTTATTATTTGGTACACACACAACTTATTGTTATAAATCTAAAAAATCCAAAAAGAGGATTTTCTTATAAATCCTAAACTATAATTTACTTATTTTGCATACTTCCTACACCTGTGAAATTTTTTTAAAAACAAACTAGAGGAAGTTCTAATTTTGGATATTTGGTTTAAACCCCACACTCATTTGTTATCAAACTACGTGTACTTTGATGTCTTTTGGCAACGCATGCATTCCAGGACAATCTTTGGATTTCAGTTATTTTTTCTCATTTAGTCACTTTATGTATTCTCATGTTTAATAGCATTGTGAATACGCGTACTTCTTCATATTAGTTCTCCCACTCGATATACACACTCACTTCTTCATAGTGATTTGTGATTTCGCGGACACTCACATTATATTTTTATGTTATTCTCTTGCACACTACTTACAATGATTCCTCTTTATCTTTCCCATTACGTGAGTCGAATGATATCTTTCTCTCATTATTCACACTGCACACTTTTATACAAGTATCACATTTTAGAGAAAAGGAGAACATTATCATTGCCCATGAGAGATCAAAAGAGTAGCCTAACACCTTTCAATTTCGTAACATAATCCTTGGACCCTCGAATCATTTAGTTTCATATGCATCAGTATGTCTTTTGATGCTGATCTATCAGGACGACCACATTCTTTTGCTTCTTTACACGAAATAGGATGGCGAATCCATGTTTATATTTTTTTGCCCCCTTTGACGATGATAGATATATATTGGTGGCAGCCCACGAAGATGAGCACAAGTGATGGAATGAGTATTCCATATCCTCGAATCTTCGCACGGGCAGCAAGAGAGATTACTCTAGTTTTCTCTCCTCTCTAATTTTGGGGCCAACCCGTGCCAATGACTCTGACTTGGATGGCCACAATATTCTCCTGCTTTTATGAATTATGGTGTACGAGTGAGTCTCAATTTTAATTCATGGTGTTCCCGTGATTTAAATTATTCTTTACTTTTGAATATTTTCGAGTTTCAAGTTACGTTTTTACGAATCTGTGAGTGTAAATTCTTCTTATGCTTGTTAAATTATCGTTGATTGTTTGTAGTTAATTTATTTTTATATATGTTCAGATAACATATTCATTTTTTGAATATTTTCTATCTTTCAGTTTCTATTTTTTGAATCTATGAGTGTAAATTATTCTTATTCTTCTTAATTTATCATTGATACTTATACTTAATGAATCTTCATTTATGTGCGAATAACATATTAATTTTACAAACCATCGTGTGTGGAAAAGGTTTAAATTTATTTTTATAGTCATTATCTATTATTTCCACTTGTACTTCCCTATAAATTTTAATATTTGTTTGTCATCTTCTTCATTGTAATTTTCATTTTTCATGAATCATAAACTACCACTTAATTTATGTAATCATTTTGAATGTTCTCTTCTTATAACAATTGGTACTTGATTAATTTTGCCGGCAGAAAAGGTTTCAAAAGTGATTAATTACATATTCGTTGAGTTGGGTTCTTGAAAAATAGTTACAGTTTCCCAGATATTCATGATTATGGGGAAGAACATGAAGTGAGGGGTATTTGTGTCAAAAAAAATATTTGGGGGTCAACTTTAAGAACGAAATAGAAGAGGGTTGATGGGATTAGGAGGCTTTTAGAATTTGGGGAGTTATGTCCAAGGGATTAGTAAACTGGGGGTTATGTTAAATATATAATTATAATATGGGGATTGTTTGAAAAACCCATAAAAATTTAAATATGTATTTTTTTGAAAAGATTTTATAGGAATAAATACATGTAAAAACTTTTGTACCAAGGTTGTTTCGATAGAAAGGGGTTTATTTGAAAAATTAACAGTAATGCAAAATAGAAAAAATCCCAAAATAGGAGATGTACCGATTGACGTACCCTTTGTCCTGCCTACGGGCATACTGGTCAGGTCAAAGTTAGTTTTTTACCTATGATTGTCCGTTTCTTGTGCCTTTTTGTACTTAGAAACAATTTTTGTAAGAGGAGGCTGATACTTTCATTTTTTGTGGAGGATTTTAAGTATAAAAGGGGCCTTGGGTGTGGAGTTTTGAATCACACTTAACATCCTCCTTTATCTTTTTTCTATAATTTTTTGCTCTTCCGATATGGAGGTTGTCATAATTGGGGATTCTGATGATTATCTTGAAGGGTTAGAAGCCATGTGTTTTTATTATATCAACTACGAAGCATTCAACTTTCACCCTGTAAATTTGTGGAATAATTGCCCCATTGATTGTAATTTTCTAGAATTTACTTTGCAGTTATAGTATCCTGAGGACCATATGTTCCATTTTGTCTTAAAAGAGGTGTGACCCACCTATGAAGAGTATTCTGCTATGTTAGGCATCAATTCTAGTGTTGTGGTGACTATACCTAACTTGCCACGCTATCATTGGGTGTCTCTAGCTGAATTGTTGTATGTCTCCACTGGTGCATGGGGGAAATATCAATCTTCTAAAAGTGTTGAATTTTGTGTGCTACAGATACTATACTGAAAATGGCTTTACTGGCATCGTAGCCTTGGGATTGACTACAAGGATGCTCTTGGTGACTAGCCATATCACGCGAGCCTCAGGTTGCTATGGTTGTAATATGGATATCATGTCATAGCAATCTATTTGCTACTATATCCGTGAAGACATTGAATGTTTTGGATGATTGGAAAGAAGGTCGGGCCAACTTTTTATGAGGTAGCCCTGTGATGTTGTTCAAGTGGTTATCGTCATCGATAATTTATGTAATTGTCGTGTTTTGAATAAAAGAAACTGTTGTTTTCACATATTTTTTGGTGCCTCTTGAGGAATCATTATTATTTTTTAATTATATATATTCATCTCTATAGAATATGTAATCCATTTGTTCATTTAAATTATCAGAGAGACTAATGTTCTTAGTGGGAGAAGAGAATAGGATTTTGTTAAAAAGAAAGGACCATGCCAAAAGTGATTTTATGTGATACCTACATACCTCTGCAAAGTTTGAAAATTGTTTCGTAAGTTTTCTTTTGAAAAGGAAATTTTGAGAGGAACATTTTCTACGTAGTTCTGAAATGAGGGGGTAGATGAGTTTTTTAGAATAAAAGAGATATGAGAAGAGTATTATCACTATGAGGTTTGGAATAAGGGTAGAATTTATTAAGATGGTACAAGTTGACTGGATGCGTCATCTCTTCTCCGTCGAGGTCTGTGAGTATAGTGGCACCACCTGCCAAAATCTTCTTCACGTGGTACGGTCCGCTCTAGTTAGGTTTGAATTTTTCTTCTCGGATCCAAGATGGGTTCTATAATTTATTTGAGAGTTAGATATCCTTCTTGCACACTGTGGTCTTTAAGTTTCTTATTGAATGATCGCACAATGAGTCAGTGGTACCCTTATATATGGTATATCGCCTTTAGTGTTCTTTCATCCAAAAGTGCGAGTTCATTCTAGTGACTTTTCTACCAATTAATTTTGACGACTTATTTTTTGGGCATGATCCATAGAGAGTACTTCGTGTTCAGTGGGTTGGATTGCCTCCATGTCGTATACCAAGGATTAAGGGTAGTGGGTGTTATGATATAGGTGCAATAGCCAAAGAGGGAATATGGAATTTAATTTTCCCAATATATGTAACTTTTAATTATTGTACCAATAATGGATTTAGGACTTTTGTTAGATGCTTCGACAACCCCATTATATTGTGGCCGGTAGGGAGAAGAATTGTGACATTGAATCTGATACACGTTGACTAGTTTTAAGACATCGTCTTTAAAATGGATCCCATTATTTGATGCCAACTAATGGGGAAGTCCATAATGACAAATGATTTTTTCTGATGAAACTGACCACTTTCTTTGCATTAAACACCGTGTATAATTTAGCTTCAACCTATTTAGTGATATAGACAGTGGTGACACGAATTAAGTAATGCCCATTTGATGTTTTGGGATTGACTTTCCCAATGATGGAAATGCCTCAAGCTGAGAAGGGCCAATGTGAAGTCATGTTGTACAGCTCTTGGGGTGCCAAGCCATCAACTTGGGGCCTGCATTTCTGATTGTAGATTTTATGCATCATGCATTCTACATCAGCCCCTATTATGCTTTGCAAACAGGTTCCGTCAAAATTTCTCTTCAAAAGTGCTTTGTCACTGATAATGTACGAAGCAACAAGACTACGAAGATTCACGCAATCTTTCTTGTTATCCTCCTAAGTATACTTACCATGATTGAGGTGGCACGAAATTGTGTAATACCATAGTCCAACTATGTCTAGGTCTCATTTTACTGTGATCTCAACGTGGTAGCAGTGAGTGGGTGCAGACTGCTTTTGGACTTGAAGGGGAACCATTATTATTCCTTAAATTGGGAGGTGAGATCTTCAAGGTAGAATGAAAAGGTAGGAGTTTATCATCTTTGACTTTCCACATTCAGAGGACTTTTTCAATCATGAGAGTTGAGTTTCCTGCATGCATGCTTCATATTTTATCATGTTGTTAGTGCAGGGGAAGTCTAAGTTGATGGTGATGGGAATGTGAGAGTTATCAAGAATAATAATGTGAGAGTTGAGTTTCCTACATGCATGCTTCATATTTTGATCATATTTGTCTAAGAACATGTTCCAGTGAAACTCATACCGATAAGTATAAGAAATCTAATTTATCTAGGAACTCGGAAATCCATAAATCGAATTATCCCATAGGATTGTCGGCAAGGTAGTCATAGATGACTCTTCCTTTCACGGATTTTTGAGTGACATGGGCGATGTCAAATTCGAATACCTATATCAACCAACAAGAAATGTGTCTAGATAAGTTAGGCTTTTCTAACATGTATTTCATGGAATCCATTTAGGACTACAACTTTATGGGAAATGTAAGCATGTAATACCAGAGATTTTGAGTGACCCAACTAACGTGACTCACGCCTTATCCAATGAAAATTAGTTTACTTCATACCCTCCTAGATATGGAATAATATAATAAATGTATCTTTCTTTGAGAGACTTTTTGATGCATTGGGATAGCATAGCTTATGCTGCAGTGTCAGTGGAGTATAGAAAGAAGGGAAGACCCTAATATAGTGGAATAAGAATCGAATATATGGTAAGCACTACACCAAATCCTGCGAATGGTCACGACCGTTCGCGACCAGCTGGTGGCGGACTCAGGCCGTGACCAACTCAATATTTGGCGTGACCATATTCATTAACACACTGAGTCACGGATGCTTTGCAAGTGGTCACGGACCAAATCCCTGACCACTGTGGGCCACGGCCCAAGTCCGTGACCAGGGCGTGACCATTTTGGCGCCTAATCCGCGCCAAAATTCCCTCCAAGCTTGGTCACGGATGGGTCACGGACTTGGGCCGTGACCATAGGCATGACGAAGTAGAAAACACATACACTAAGGGTCACGGCTGAGGGTCGTGACCATTTCTTGGTAGGGGTTACGGCTATGGACCGTGACCATACGCAAATTAATGGGCGAGTATGATTTCATTAAATGGTTTTGTTGGTGGGTCACGGCTGAGAGCCGTGACCAGGTTCAATATGAAGAAAAAAGGCACGCTGTCTATTTTCTCCCATCCACTTCTTTGTTTCGTTCATTTCCCCTAACGAAACCCTCCCCATACGCTGCCTTCATCTCTCCCTCTCTCTCTCGCTCCCCTCCTCCCTTTGTCTCCCTGGCGGCATCCCCAACATCGATTATCCTCCATAACCACAAACTCAAAACTCTAACCCGATCCATCCTCCTGCTCGACCCCTGAACCCGACCACCTATAACCCCGTTTTAACACCGAAAAATCAAAACCCATTCTTTATTTTCCCTCTCTCTCTCGCTCGGTTTCGGATTTGGAGCTTGAGCGTCAGCTAAACCCCGGGTAAGGTGGGGTTTCCATCGAGGTCCAAGTTTTAGCTCCGGGGCCGGGGATTTGGTGATTGGTCGTTGGTTTTTTGTTTACATCGAAGTCCAAGGTTAGTTCAGGGTTGCTTGCTGATGTTTTCTATTTCAAACATTTTTTTATTATAGTCTGATTTTCCATTAACACAACCATCTCAGGATGTGTATAGAAAAAAGGGAAAACATTGATTTCAAACATGGCGTGGCACCAACACCTCCCACGGGATCAATGTAACTCGTACGAACTGACCGCGCAGCCGCGGGACTCCCGGTATGAGACTACGACGGTAATTTGCATATTTTTAGACTTAGGCTTAAAAACATGGCGTTAGAGGGTGAAAATTTGAAACAACCCCCGAACGGCCCGGTGGGTGGCACCAACACCTCCCACGGGACCAATGTAACTGGTAGGAACTGACCGCGCAGCCGCAGGACTTTTGGTTTGTGAATACGATGGTAATTTGCATATTTTTATACTTTCGCTTAAAAACATTGATATGATGATAATTTGAACTCATATATGCAATTTTTCAGGTTGATGAAATTTTTTGTATTAGTACTTGGTTACTGATATTTTTGTTTTTTGTATCCTATCATTTGTAGGATTTTTGCACGTGGAACAAATGAAGGAGACAATGGTTTACAACATGAAGATTGTTTATATGTTGGGGACATTCAGGATAATGTTTTTTATGTGTTATAGCCGTGCAGGCTTTTATTGTTTAGTTTTATGGCCGTGCGGGCTTTTATAATTTGATTGTTGAATTTTATAGCCGTGCGGGCTTTATAATAAGAAGGTTTTTCATTTACATGGTTTGGAATGTTAAGAAAATAGAGGAAACTCTGCCCAATTTTTTTTTTGGTCTGTGAATTATTAAGACGTGTAATTTTTTTAAGTTTGTATATATATTTGTTTATTAACAACATTCTCAATTCGCAATTTGTGAATTGTTTTTTGTGTTTTGCCTATAATAAATATTTGTAACACCTCGTAGCAACCGACGGTGCACTCACATGACCCCCAATTTTAGGATTGGATAAAAAAAATACATTTTTTTTAAAATTATTTTTTATTTTTTTTGTCGTGCTTAAAAATGGTCGTGGCCAAAGTCCGCGACCATTTTTTTTTATCACGGTTATGGATCGCGAACTAGGGCCGCGACCAATTTGTCACGGACGTGGGTCGTGGACTTTGGCCACGACCAATTTGTCACGGTTGTGGGTCACGGATGAGGGCCGCGACCAATTTTTTTTATTTTTTTTTGTCACGGACTTTGACCGCGACCAATTTGTCACGGTTCTGGGTTACGGATCAGGGCCGCGACCATTTTTTTTAAATTTTTTTTGTCACAGACGTGGGTCGCGGACTTTGGTCGCGACCAATTTGTCACGGTTGTGGGTCACGGATGAGGGCCGCGACCCGTCACGGCATGGGTCACGGCCAAAGTCCGCGACCATCTGCCGTGCCCCCTCTTGGCCGTGACCATTTTTTGGTCACGGACTTGGGCCGCGACCCACGAAAATGGTCACGCCCGAAATGGTCACGGCCCAAGTCCGCGACCCACAGTTTTGGTCAGGGATTTTGGCCGTGACCAATCGCCAGTTTTGGTGTAGTGAAGGTACCGCTTCATCTTGTTAAAGGACTCTTGATATGACTCGTTATAGACTTTGGTAGAATTCGTCTGGTAAAGTTTGATGATAGGTCCGCTAATAGAGATTAATTGGCTAATGAGTCGATGTACTAGAGTTTGCCGAAGAAGCTATAGACTTCTTTCTCCATCTGAGATGGAGGCATTTTGAGAATCGATCTATGTTTTTTAGGGTCTTCTTAGGTCACTCTATAAATGATCATGAAACTCATGAGTTTGCCTTTCTTGACGTCGAATATGCATTTTTTTATTGAGATGTATCTTATATTATTGCAGTCACTTAAAAACTTTTCTCAAGGAAAAGATATGGCCTTCTCGAGTTTTGGACTTGATGTTCATATAATCAATATAGAATTCGACCTCTTTATGGATGAGATCATGAAAAATGGTTATATTTTCCCTATGGTTGCTAGCTCCAGCATTTTTGAGAACGAAATGCACGATGGTATAGAAAATGGTTCCCCATGTAGTGATAAAGGCAATCTTCTTTTGGTGGTCGAAATGAAACTTGATTTGGTTGTACCCAAAAAAATAATCGAAAAATAAGTTAAGGTAATAGACGATATTCGTGAGCCATGTAGGATATTTGACTATACAGATGAAGCCTACATTCAACTGTTTGACCACTTCATCTATAACTTTGAGGGACCACTCAGTCTAGAGTTTTCTTAATGTCTGATGGATAGTCTTGCTATCTGGGTGAGTAGGAATTTCATGCTACATGATCTCTCGATCGATGCCAGGCCTTTCATTGTATGCCAATGCGAAAACATACATGAATTATTTCAAGCGCTCTTCGAATTACGACCCCTCATGCTGATTAAGGGGGATCCTATATTAATCCCGTTTAGATTACTATTAGAAACATGATTAATAACAACAGTCCCATCATAATTAGTTTGAACATAGTTATGTTATTTAATTTTTTTCTATTAAGATTAATTAAGAATTGTTCATTTATTAGATCATCATCATTCATTACTTGATCAGAATCAATGCATTTAATATAAGGCACATAAATTCACTCAAAATCATCATTCATTTCATTAGAAACATTTTTTGACAATACAACATTGAGAACCTCATCAAAAGTGGCCTCATGTACATTAATATTTGTAATAGAAAAATAGGGGAAATTTTAGGTTCGTTTTTTAGAGGGTAAACAGTAGGGTTTATACTTGCTAGAGATGGGCTGAGAGGAACACTGTGCTAGTTAAGGAGTAGATTTTTAGCAAGGATGATCTTTAGAGATGGGTTAGACAATTCAACTTTAGTGTGGATTATTCAGATATACAGCTTAGTGTGTGGAAACGAAACGAATCATCGCAGTCACGACTCTCAAAACAATGAGTGATTTTAGTGCCTAAAGAGTTTGAATATGCATATTTGATGGTTATGGGTTTCACCTCATGCTTTGGGTATTTACTCGAGTTGATTTGTCTTCAAAGAATATTTCTAATCCACGTTTTAATTTCTTCTAACTAAGGTTGTACCACTATTCGAGGAAACCGTAGAAGGTGAAATCACCACCTTCCTTGGTAACAAACCCATTTAAGGAGTCTCTGAGATGGCCTCTTTTCTTTTTAATGCCCTCTTTTAGTGCAGCTGGAAGAAATCCATGAGTTCTGCTGGTGATGGTTGGTAACCATTTGAAGCGCTTCTAATGACCTTCTCGTGCCACGACAAAAACTAAAATAGTACGCTCTTGTTTGAACATCTTTTCATTTAGGCCATATAACGAGACTTCGAACGCCGTGATGAGATTGTTCGAATGAGATCTCCATCTCATTTAAACGACAACATGAGAATTTTTTTTCCAAATTAAACCAGCCTTATTTGTTAAATCAAAATAAATAAAATACTCCCAATATAATTATGAAAGACATCGAACTCCAAAACATAAATTGTACCATTACTAAATGGAGTTATGGAGCATGTAGAAGATGAACATGATGAGCGTGGAGCATAATGAAGATGTAGTGGTGCACGTTGGAGATACATGTTGTCAGGTATTAGGATCTTTGGCATCATGGATGATCATGGACGTGTTGTGCCATAACTGATGCAACATGATATGCCATAACTAATATAATCTATAAAACTAAGGACAAATCCTATATTCCAGGGTCAGTGTTAAAAAAATACCCTTACAAATCTCCCATATGGCTATACCGGAACATACATAAAAAAGGGATTATGCAAGAAAATATCCTCATACATATAATATTCTAATACCCTCCTAAAACCCACAAATGGAATGATATCAAAATACATAAGTCTTGAAATCTTGAAATCTTCGAATTAATCTCCAAGTCGCTTTAATCTTCTCTAGGTACTTTTTCGCCATCAAGCGCATTATGAATGTGATTTTCAAATAAACATACAAACATGCGACAAACAAGCAAATACCCTTGACGTGTAAAAGTTTGAAATAAATTGATAAGAATATAAGCATAAGCATAACAATCATCAAACTCCCACTCCCCAATAATTCCTCCCCCATAATTCGTTTCCCCCTTTTCAATGATGTCCAAAATAGACAAGGAAAAGAAACATAAGCAAGAAAATGGAGTATGTCACAAAATAAAAACCAAATATTTTTTAAATTTTCAAATTCTTTCTCAAGTATAAAAAATACAAATACAACACACACCATGAACTAACACTAAGATATCCAAGTCGTGAAAGCATAATGAATGGGTGTGAAAAAATTCGATATGAAAATCAAATTATACAATCATAACATATGTGCATGATGGATATTGGATACTCCTAACGAATGAACTCAAATTCGGCCATAGGTGTAAAACTGTTGATTTCATATGATTTCGACTCAATGTAATCAACAAATCAAAATCTAAAATGAGTTTCCCACTAATAACAGCCAAAACTCTATAATGCTTTTATGAGACTTTTTCAGGGCATGCAAACCTATTGATCTTCGACTAAACTCCCTCAAAACTCACATATAGAATATTTCTCTCAACTCTTTTGTTTTGAAGAAATCAATGCTCATATGTAGCAAAACATCAATGTTTTTTGAAATTGGACTGGCACTTTATACTTTTTCTTTTTATGTGCCATTAATTTTTTAGGCTCTTTTATTTTTGCAAATTGTGTCTATTCACGCAAAGATACTTTATCTTTCGCAGCCCGATTCCATTGTTTAAAAAATGACACATTTACCGGAGAAATAATTTTCAATTTTTTCAATCAGTGCAATGGTTATTACAAGCACTACTTTCATTATCTCGATTTATCGCATTTGGTTCATTTCAAAGGAAGAATTGAGATGAAAACACCTTGACGAACATGTGATAGGCACGCGCAATGCTCAAATAAATCTGTGCATGTGTGCACTAAAGGTGACAATGAGTCAAACATGCAAAAAGTAATTGACTAATCACATCGCAATTACTCCAACACATTATAAAGCACATCGATGAAATGATGTTGTGTCTCAAAACACTATAAAAAATCACATGGATAATGGAATGTTATTAAGGTGTAAACAAATTACAAAAATCTTTTTGTGTTTTTTGAAAAAATACCATAAAAAGAAAATATTTTTGACTTTTTCATTTTTCTTAAAAAACGAAAATATTTTTGAATTTTTCTATTTTCATAAAAACCAAAAATCTTTTGTATTTTTCTAACTTATCTAAAAACAATCTTTTGGGAATTTTCTAAAATATGGAAACAAAAAAAATATAATAGAAGAAGAATATAGATAATACAATCTAACAATAGGAAATAAGGATATGAACATTAAAAAATCATCATAAACTAGATAAAGTAACCAGCCCTTAGTCAATTGTGAACATATCTAAAGACTTATTAAGACTCTCGAATCTTAAGGCATCTAAAGGTTTAGTGAAAATAATTTGTAGTGGTCTCGGATAAAATGCTCTTGTTTCTTAATGAGCTTCATGGACTAATATTGAAATGGATTTTGAGATATGTGAATCGTGACCGTGTTATCAAAAGAAATAATCATGGTGCCCCGTGAAATCCCATAATCCTCTAATATTTTCTTCATCCAGAAGATTTAAGTGAAAGAACTCCTGACAATGCTGTACTTAGTCTCAGTAATGGATAAAGAGATGGAGTTATGCTTCTTGATAAATCAAGAGATAAGAGCACTCCCAAAGTAGAAACACCCAATCAAAGTGCTCCTATATCCATATACATCCCCATCCCAATCGATAATCGAATAGGCGAATAAGCGTTCATTGGTATCAAAGGAATACCAAATGATGTATTAGAGAGTCCCAATCACATATTTAATGATACTTTTAATAGCAAGTGTGACTCTTTCAAGGACGCCTAAAATGCACAAACATTCCAACATTAAAGGTTGCGTCGAGATTATTGAGAGTCAAGTAGAGATGACTACCTATCATACTTCGATTTAAGGTTTTCTTCACGTCCTTGCTTGAACTGTCCTTGATATGCTTAGTTGAGGTACTCATAGGTGTGTGTGAGTGCTAAGAAGAATCTAACCCAAACTTCTTTACGAGGTCTCTTACATACTTTGAGTAGGAAATTAACATCCCATCCTTGAGATGACAAATTTGGAGACCAAGGAAGAATGTAAGCTCACCAACCATGCTCACCTTGAACTCACTCTTCATATCCTCATCAAAGTCGTAATCATGGTGGGAGCACATGGTTACAATTACTATGTCGTCCACATAAACCTGGGAAATAAAAATAGCACCTTTTGATTTCCTTAAAATAGCATCTTATCTACTCCCCATATTTTGAATCCACGGGCCAAGAGATAGGAAGTAAGCCTTTCGTGCCAAGAATGAGGTGCTTGCAACAAATCATTTTTTTATTTTGTACATAAATTTATTAAACTTTAATTGGATTATTTTAAAATATGATTATGGGATTAAGACTTATGTTTAAAATTTATTTTGTATATAAATTTATTCCTCTTATTAATTTGATGTTTGAATCTAAAATCATATGTTTTTTTTACCCAATTTAATTAAGATGATGAAGTTAGGTCTACTGTCATAGTTTCAGAGCTTGGACCCTTAATCATGTTAGAATGATGGTATTCTTATTGAAAACTTGTTATAACCCCATATATATTGATTGTATGTGTTATCGTCTAAAAGTGGTTTCAAGGTTTTGTCTTACCAAGTTGAGATCTAATTCGAGATAAAAAATAATAAATAAGTAGTAAAATGCAGATGTGTAAAGACCGAAGTTATAATAAGAAGAAGTACGATAGTGGTTTACATGGTTCATCCATTAAAGAGGGGACTACATCCACAAGGTAGCTTTTTGCACAATGTTTTATTTCATAAGAGTTATAAGAATAATACAATTCACTCAATCTCTGCACACTCAATGATTTGACAGTTAAAATATATCAGTGTCTCTATGTCGGTCCAAATCCCAATAAGGTATCTATCCTTTAATAGTGAATGAGTATGAGAGATGTATGTTAGGGCTAAACCAAGTGATTTACACAAGTCCCGCCCTTATAAGTGGGTCAAAAGCATCTTTTGAATAGATTACAACAAAATTGTATGATTGTTTAAAGGTTTTTCCCATAAAGGAATGTTTCTTCACATGTTTACCAATGAGGATGTTACTCAAATGATACTCGCTAGCCTATAATAGTGTTACTAAAGTTATATTTCATTAGTTAGCCTTGTTAGTAATGATCTCATCCATTCAGATGGAAAAGAGGCCAACCACATTGCTTCTAGCCAATCTCCTATAATGAACCGTAATTATACCTTGTTAAATCTTATCACTCGGGGATAATCTCTTACTCTACTGAATGCTTTTACTCAGTTCTCTTTAGGTCATGAGATGCTTCACAATTATGGTGTAACAAAAGCACCTAAGACTTTTCTCACGACTACAAATGTTATTCTTTAGGATAAGTATAGAGAAAATAAGTGAGTGAAGTTTTTGAAAATGGTCCTAGGATGACATCTCTTCATTAAGAGTTCAATGCTTATTCTACTCGGCCAACCAAGTATAATGACTTCGAAGTTTCCTTGATGAATTTTCCAATCGACTTAAATGAGCCATGTCTTAACAATCTAGTGGATCTTCGACAAGCACAATTAACACACATGATTTTTGCATTTATGAAAGCAGAGCGAACCATCTTTTGGTCTTTTCAAATTATATGTGAGAGAGACCGATCATGATCTATTGCCAAGTCATTTGGAATTATGAAATGCAGCTTCCAGTTTGTTTCTAACATCAAGTTTTCTTGATTCTTTATTTATCAAGTCTTATATCATTTATCATTTATTTTTTTGGATTTCTGTTGAGTTTAAGTATTTCTATTAAGGGTTTTTTATTTCTAGGGTTTTTACATTTTTAGGGTTAAGTGAGGGCTCCATCAATGAGTGAAGCTTCAAGAATCTAGAAACACATTACTAATCTAAACAAGATTTTCCCTTGAGATTTTGTTGAGAGGTCTCCCATTCCACTCCAAGTCCTTAAACCCGAGGAAAATGAAGCGAACCTCAAATTCGTTCGAAAATTTAATTCTTCCTCTTCGTTAGCCCTAAGCACTCAAATGCTCAGTATATCACGTTATAATATCATACTTCAGAGAGTTTTAATGGAATAAATTATAGATTTGGTGTTGAAATTAATCTGACACAAGTAACAAAACTTCGTCTGATAATCTAAACTCTAAAGAGAGGGATTTGACAGAAAATCGTTCACCTTCCACCTCAACTGATGAGGTTCCTTTAACATCAGAGGATGTGGGCCTCGAAGAGGTTCCTATGACCTCTTCATATCATTATACCTCTTATTTTAGATGGTTCAAAAGTGAAATCCAAGCAGATGATATCGCTGAACTTAGAATTATGTATTTAATGCTCGATGACGTGACCATTACATTACCTAACCTAGATGAGACGTCCTATGATAGGAGAAATTCCAATGAGGTTTTCTATCCCCTTTTGTAATTACAAGTTGGAGTTCGTATTCCCCTCGATCCCTCAATAAGATCCATCTTAAAGGGGTATGGAGTTACCCAACTTCCTCCAAATGCCTATATGTGACAATCCGTATATAACTATGATAAATTCTACTTGAATCATGCTTAACTTATGTTATATGGATAATGTGTTATTAACATATATAATTTTATGTTTTTATATTTATTCTAATACTACCTTTAAAAGTCATGAAATATTAAATTGGTTACAAAAATAAAATTATAAAGTTTTGGGTCGGAATGTTCGTGTAGGAGACTACTTTTGACCATTATAATATAACAATTGACTTAAGGTAAAAACTACATAGTTGTTGATATATGAGTTAGGTTTAGAAAACAATAAACTACGTATCGAAAGGTTGTATGACTAAGAATTTATATTGAAATTATGAACTAAGGGGAAATTTGTCCATTTGTCCATCTGTTTAAGTTGTATTTCTCCTTTTAGTACAACAAATGTCTCAATTTGGTTGGTTAGAAAGGGAGGTTGGTTTGGCCGATTTAAAAACCTTAAAATTACCTCATTCTTTAGAAAATTTAGACATGAGATAATTTTTTCTTGAAAAGAGAGAATAGTGAAGCTTAGGAAGAAAAGTGTGAGGAGAAATTGGAGAAAAGTCCATAAATAATTACATAAGAGTCCATAGGGTAATTTTATCCATAAATCTTGTTAATTTTTTGTATTACTAATTGAAATGATATAAATAATAGATTTCTCACTAAAATTTCTTGCCTTGATTTATACGTATGGATAAATACAAGTTTGAAGAAAGTTGAAGGTGTAAATCCTTTATATTGCCTTGTTTAAAACCCTTGTGTGTTCAAACTTTCATAAGTTTTTGTATACCTACTGGAATTGACAGATTTTTATTGTATATGAATATAGACTCACAAATTAATATCATATTCGTAAATTAGAAGTAAACTCCTTATGGTTAGACCTTGGTGTTGGTTGTAAATCGATACATAATTGCCATATGCATAATATGCTTGGATATTCCCAGAGTTTGATAAAGCTTTTGACATAGAAAATGAACTCTAAAAATTATGCAACTTTTATTTTGTATTATTGAATATTTTTATTGAAATTGGGTGTAAGATCACATAAAATTATGATGTATAAAAATGATCACAATTCTTAGGAGTTGACTGAACGATAGAGGAGCCTATAGGGCAGATTTGCTATGTAGTAAAGATATAGGCATATCTTGCTCTAGGAAACTTCAAATGATGTGTCGTCTTTTGGTTTGGAAACCTAATATGTTAAGTATTGAATATCTAAGAAGGAATTAAAGTATGCTTTGACCAATAAATTGAAACTTTGGATATAAAAGCATAACATGAGAATGCATATACTAAGTATGGATTGGTTTTGTTTTTAACCATATTTCCATATCTTCTTGATATATATATATATATATATATATATATATATATAGAGAGAGAGAGAGAGAGAGAGAGAATATTGATTAAGTATGAGTCAGTAAATTACATGATTCAATTGACCTAGTTAATTATGATTTATGCTACGATTTGGATATGTTAAATATCTTGACATGAATGTGGATGGGACTTCATTTATGATAAATGATTGGAATGGGATCACGTGATACTTATGAATTGGGTTACATTTTGTAACACCCCATAATTTTGAGGAATAAATATTTTATTATCTTGGGCGATATAAAAATATTTAAATTGGAGAAACTTAAATTCATGAGTTGGAGAATTTATTTGAGTGAGCCGAATTATTTATAATTGGCAACTTTAAAATATAATTGTTCGAATTAATATGTGTCGCATTTTGAGGTCTAAATTTGGAAAAATCAAAAAGTATTTATGATGGCAATTCTGAGTGCGCGGTTGAGTCCGGATGGGTCGACATAGTTAGAAAAGAGTGCACGGGGGTAGTAATTGGTTCTCAGAGTATTTTTGGGCATAGCCGGGCCCACACGGGGTAATTTTGGTTATTTTAATTAGGCCCATGTGGCCAAAAACGGGATTTAAGAGTTTTAACCTAAATTGGGCAGTGTTAAACAACGGTAAACACAAATTCTAAACCTAGGGCTTAAGAGGGAAATTGGGGGAAAGCAAATCAAGAGCCAATTGGGGATTATTGGAGCCAAATTAAGGGACTACACTAACGGATCAGACCCTACGAACAATTCCAGTCAAGTGGTTAACTGTTGTGATTCATAAAAATTCATGTGTGTATATAAAAATTCATATCATAGTGTGTATATAAAAATTCATTTTGGGTGTGTAACCCTAATTAAAAATTGGGTTTTTTGGAAATTGGTATACTTTATTAGGATTAGGGGTGAGATTTATTATGTTTATGATTCTAGAATGCATAGGAGTAAATCGTATGTTAAAACCAGTAAGAGTTAATGGTTAATTGCTGATAATATGAATGAAATTCGTATCGGAGATTTGAAACCCGGATAAAACCCAAATCGGAAAAATGTTGGAATTGATGGAATTTGATGATGAATTAAGGTCTTAGGATGTTTAGACCCTTTCCTTATATGGAGGATATATTAATTGTAATTGAGTAAGGGTGTAGATTGAGGATCAAAGATTTAGGGTTCGTCCATGGCTGACAGTAGGTTGGAGAAGACAAGTACTGGAATGATCGATCGATCGACCCAAGGGGTTCGATTGATCGATGCTACAGATATTTTGGCAGTTTCGCCAGTTTTGTAAATAAAGAGGAAATTACTTAAGATTTAAACCCTTACTTTTATTTAGTGATAAATCATTTGTGGAACATACTTCCTTAACAATTATTGGGTGATATAATTGGGTTTAGGAGGGTGAAATGGTATGTCATGAGATAAACGAATTTCCGTAAATAATTCATAAGTATTGAGGTTGGTCCGAGGAATAATATTCGGGTATTGTAGTTGGGTGACGCTACATTATTAACGGAATTGAGGTGAAATAAATTAGTTATGGGGAAAAAGGATAGACTCGAAAAATGTTTAGTTATGGGCCAAGTGAGCGAGTCCGGGTGGAATGGTTGGGCGACACCAACTATTAAATTAATTAATGTGTAATTAATTAAATTAGAGTCAAACTGTAGACTCGGGAAACTATTTAATTAATTATGTGTAATTTATTAAATTAGAGCCGAACTGTAGACTCAGGAAAGTATTTAATTAATGAATGTGTAATTTATTTGATTAGAGTCGGGCTGTAGACTCGGGTTGGTAATAATTAATTAATGTATAAATTAATTAACTGAGAGTCGGACCACAGACTCGGATTGGTATTAATTAATTAATGTGTAAATTAATTAAATGAGAGTCGGACCATAGACTCGGGGAAAATATTATATTAATTAGTTTATGAATTAATTAAATTCAAGTCGGACCATAGACTCAGGGAAAATATTATATTAATTAGTGTGTGAATTAATTAAACTAGAGTCAGACCATAAACTCGGGATAATGATAATTTAATAAGTGAGAAAATTTATTTAGCTGAGTCAGGCCAGATACTCAGGAAATTTCTGGCTAGTGTTACGGGTAGTGAGTACACGGTGAAGCCGGGGTTTACTTTATATATATACGGTGTTGTGATAGTATACATATATGTGTATATATTGTGTGTGTTATTAAATATCAGTGGTTAGATATTCATTTAATTATATACTTGAGTGCTATCAAGGGAGGTTGCGCGATGTGGGTGAATCCCCTAGCTTGAGGAGTAGGGTGAGTATATCCCCAGGTCATAGCATCTGGTATATGGGTAAGGGGCTTATCTCACTTTCAGGGAAGGAATAAGACCGCCTCCACTTCGTTTATGTTTTGGACCAGGTTGGGGAGCGAATCCAACTTGGGTAACTAGGTCATGTGAGAACACCTAGTGAGATGGCACTTTAAAGGGAATCATCCGGCGAGGGAATACTCGGAGGGATGGATATATACGTATGATATATGTGTGTATGTTTTAGTAAAGGTACGTATATAATGGTATTAAATATTATATGCGGGTAATAATACAGTGTGTGATGTGTTTACTTTATATAACTTGTGACACAGTTATATGCTATTATCTAAGAAGGAATTAATTAAGTTAATTGGTGAGACAACTTATAATTCATGAATAATTATACTCGGGTTAGAGTAGTATGGTAAGGGAAGGTTATACCAGGACTAGTTGGATGGGGTAGAACAACTAGGTGGGGTTAAGATAATCGTTAGGTGTGCATAATAGTGGAGGGGTGAGAATGTCCTCAAGAGACTGCGACACTAACATAAATATGAAGCGCATTCATGCATTTTAAATTACTACAGTTAATTCACTTGCTAAATATTTTCAAAATATTTTGGGTTCTAACCCATGCTATAAAACTATTTTCAAAACCTTTTGGGTGTCCAGCCATAGGGACGCTAGGATTGATATTCTATTCTAGGGATACGGAGCTGCGGCATATGTGAATGCTAGCAGGAGTTTGGATTAGACGCATTGTTTATTCATTCTTAGAGTAGGAATCATCTATCAGTTTCAGTTTTATTTAGGGCTTGTCACCCAGTCTTCTCAGTACAGTTTTCAGATGTATTTATTCAGGTGTTAGATGGTTGTATTGGATTATTCATTTTGGTGGCCGATGGTTTATTCGACAAATTGTTCAATAAATTCTTCAGTTGAGTTTTATTCAGTTGTGTGAATGGTTTATATATATTTCCACATGTACTATTTTGTTTAATTAAAAAGTTAAAATTTGGCACCAGCTTTTGGAATACTAGGTGGCTAGTAAGTTTTAAAAAGTTTAATACAGTGATGCTAAGGATGAACCAACTGAGATTCCTATTTTAATTTGGTATAGGACTGATCACCTAGAATTTTATTAGGCAGGGTGTCACAGATGGTATCAGAACATCAGGTTCTAGTGTCCTTAGGATCTGTGCGACTTTTCACGTTTCGGCTTAGCAATGTTTAATATAGAGCCCTATCGTAGGACTGTTTTATTCTTATACGTATGCGCATTTACGTTCTTCTGCCTTTTATTTTATTTGAGGGTGAACTCATACGATTCGATTCTCATTTTTGATGCCGCCCAGGAGAGAGAGAGCCGCCAGGGCAGTAGGGGCAGATGAGACTAGAGAGGCTCATCAGGAGCAAGAGTTACCGCAGCAACTGCCAGAGATGATTTTGGCAGTGCGGGTAACTGTATTGGTGGCGCAGGTAGTTGAAGTAATGATGATCGCAATGGCAAGGTACTTTCCACGAGATCAGCCACAAGTGTTAGTGACACCAGATGTTCAGACCCACACGGGGCCATTGGGGTGGCAGCAAGTACGAGAGGTTTTTCAAAAAAAGGGCATCCACCAGAATCTCGAGGGGGTTCAGATATAGTGCTATCATGTTAGTGGATGAGAGATATCCAGCAGCACCTATGCATGGTAGATTGTCATGAGGTGCACGAGCAAATGCTATCCACTTTTAGTTTAGTGGGAGAAGCGCTAGAGTGGTGGGAGTCAATCACCACAGTTGAGGAAGGGGATACACTAGCTATTGCAGGGTTTTGGGTGCGGTTCGACCTCAAGTATTTTTCCTCCAGCAGTTGAGATTGAAATGAGAAGAAAATTTAGAGAGGGGACTCAGGGAGACCGTTTAGTGGTCGATTACGAGGAAGAATTTACTCGGATGGAAAATTTGGTATCGGATGAGGTAAGCAAGGAAGAGAGAAAGAAAGTATGGTTTGTGGATGGGTTATTCTTGAGAATCAGACAACATTTAATTGGTAATCCAGCATTAGTAGCCTATACTGATGTCATTAATGCAGGACTACTTCACTGCCAGGAATATCTCTTCCACGTGAAAGGAAGCGGGAAGGGAGTGGAAGCCAACCAGTCGGATAAAGCAGGAGGGAACAGTACTAGTGGGGTATCCCATCAGCATACAGGGGGAGATCAGGGGTAGGATTTTCGGCAGGGAAATCATTCCAAATGATTAAGAGCTGGAGGCTATCGACATAATGGCCAGGAATTCCGACAAGGCCAACAAGGAAGGGATCAGTGGCAGGGTGAATTTAATAGGAGGTGTTTCATTTGTGGGGAAGTGGGGCACATGAAGAGAGATTGTCCTCAGCGAGGCAGGGGTCAACTACAGGACGAGGTCCTGGATGTACAGTCACTACATCAAGTCATGGGTACATTCGGGAAGGGTGAAGATGCTCCAAAACCCGAGGATCATCCATTGCAGCTAGAGTATAGAGGTAATTATTTTTACCCTATGGGGATGGGGTATATTTTTGAGTGGAAAGGAGGATGTCACAATATAAGATTTTTTTTTCACTAGAGTTTGCGGGTGAGTCGAATTTAGTGGATACGTTGGATGTAGCAACCATAATATGTGGATAAACTTCCTGTGGGGTAGCGGAGTTCTTTGGTGTTCTTCACGGGAGAGTGGAGGTGTATACTGAGTGAAGGTTTGAATTATGTGAGGAGTTACTACGTTCGAGAATTATGGGAGTAGGGTTGATAATATTTCCTAAATATCGGCTCCATTGTGATGGAAAGGGACTATTATAGATAGTGGGGTTAAGTTTTGGTGTTCACGACACCAGGGTATATTTTGTACTAGGTATCACCTAAGAGTGTGTCTAGCCTATATATATGTGTGTATATATGTTGTATTGCGTGGTGCGATAGGCACATAGTGAGGTCTTGTGTTCTCACATTTTATCCCGGTAGGTAGGGGTGTTTACTGAAGTGAATCAAGGTGGTTAAAATTATTTTCGAGCAGGAAGAGATAGCTTGATGTTTATTTAGCCCACGGTATTTTATGTTGTATTTGGTAGCATAAGGGTAAGCGTATATACTTTTGTGTTAAGAGACAAGTATTTTGGGTTACGTGTTATGGACTGAGGGTCTAACGAATCTCAACGATCGACAATGTTAGCTAGTACTATATCGGGGGGTTCCTTGTTTGGATTTCGTTTTGCAAGATGTCCCACACATGAAAGTTAGTGCAACGTTGGAAGTGGGGAGATGTTTGGTCGTTAGTACATAGTTTGAGCTATATATATATATATATATATATATATATATATGTGTGTGTGTGTGTGTGATATGACTACGGGTTGGAAGTTATATTACGGATTATGACTAGAATAGTCGAGTAACTTTCGTGCGGTAAAGCACGGGGATAGGGTGTATGGGCACCGGGTTAATTAAGACAAATTTTGTGCGGTTAACCACAGTTACAGGCTGTATGGGTGCCTTGGTTAAGTAAAATGCATAATTGTGTAACTTATAGTTAGAAACGGGAGAGATAGATATAGCGAGCTTAGAGACGCGTGATTAGGAAGTGTTATTTGAAGCTTGGAACACTAGGCTTATCTTAATTTCGAGGACGAAATTCCTTTGTAAGGGGGGAAGTATGTAACACCCCGTAATTTTGAGGATGAAATATTTAATTATCTTGGGCGATATAAAAATATTTAAATTGGAGAAACTTAAATTCATGAGATGGAGAATTTATTTGAGTGAGCCGAATTTTTTATAATTGGAAACATAAAAATTTAATTGTCCAAATTAATGTGTGTCGCATTTTGAGGTCAAAATTTGAAAATGTCAAAAAGTATTTCGGATGGCAATTCTAAGTGCGCGACTGAGTCCGGATGGGTCGACATAGTCAGATAAGAGTGCTCGGGGGTAGTAATTGGGTCTCGGTGTATTTTTGGGTATGTCCCGGCCCACACGGGATGGTTTGGGCTATTTTAATTATGCCCATGTGGCCAAAAACGGGATTTAAGAGTTTTAACCTAAATTGGGAAGTGTTAAACGGCAGTAAACACAAATTTTAAACCTAGGGCTTGAGAGGGAAATTTGGGGAAAGCAAATCAAGAGCCAATTGGGGATTATTGAAGCCAAATTAAGGGACTACACCAACGGATCAGACCCTACAAACAATTCCAGGCAAATGGTTAACTATTGTGATTCATAAATTGATGATAATCAATTCATATCATAGTGTGTGTATAAAAATTCATTTTGGCTGTGTAACCCTAATTAAAATTGGGTTTTTTGGAAATTGATATACTTTATTGGGATTAAGGGTGAGATTTATTATGTTTATAATTCTAGAATGTAGAGGAATAAATTGTATGTTAAAACTAGTAAGGGTCAATGGTTAATTGCTGATAATATGCATGAAATTCGTATTTGGAGATTTGAAACCCGGATAAAACCAAAATCGGGAAAACGTTGGAATTGATGGAATTTGATGATGAATTAAGGTCTTTAGGATGTTTAGACCTTTTCCTTACATGGGTGATATGTTAATTGTAATTGGGTAAGGGTGTAGATTGAGGATAAAAGCTTTAGGGTTCATCGATGGCCGACAATAGGCTGGAGAAGACGAGTACTCGAACGATCGATCGATCTACCCAGGGGGTTCTATCGATCGATCGATGCTACAAATATTTTGGCAGTTTCCCCGGTTTTTTAAATAAAGAGGAAATTACTTAAGATTTAAACCCTTACTTTTATTTAGTGATAAATTCATTTGTGGCACATATTTCCTTAACCATTATAGGTTGATATAATTGGGTTTAGGAGGGTGAAAATGGTATGTCATGAGATGAACGAATTTCGGGAAATAATTCATAAGTATTAAGGTTGGTCCGAGGAATAATATTTGGGTATTGTAGTTGGGTGACGCTACATTATTAAAGGAATTGAGGTGAAATAAATTAGTTATGGGGAAAAAGGATAAACTCAAAAAATATTTAGTTACGGGCCAAGTGAGCGAGTCCGGGTGGAATGGTTGGGCGACACCAAGTATTAAATTAATTAATGTGTAATTAATTAAATTAGAGTCGGACTCTAGACTCGAGAAACTATTTAATTAATTATTGTGTAATTCATTAAATTAGAGTCGGACTGTAGACTCGGGAAAGTGTTTAATTAATTAATGTGTAATTAATTAGATTAGAGTTAGGATGTAGACTCGGATTAGTATTAATTAATTAATGTGTAAATTAATTAACTGAGAGTCGGACCACAGACTCAGATTGGTATTAATTAATTAATGTGTAAATTAATTAAATGAGAGTCGGACCATAGACTCGGGGAAAATATTATATTAATTAATGTGTGAATTAATTAAATTAGAGTCAAACCATAGATTCGGGATAATAATAATTTAATAAGTGAGAAAATTTATTTAGCTGAGTCATGCTAGAGACTCAGGAAATTTTAGGCTGGTGTTACGGGTTGTGAGCACACGGTGAAGCCGGGGTTTACTTTATATATATATATATATACTTTGTAGTGATAGTATATATATATACATGTGTATATATTGTGTGTGCTATTAAATATCAGTGGTTAGATATTTATTTAGTTATATACTCTAGTGCTATCAAGGGAGGTTGCGCGATGTGGGTGAATCCCCTAGCTTGAGGAGTAAGGTGTGAATATTCCTAGGTCATAGCGTCCGGTATATGGGTGAGGGGCTTATCTCACTTTCAAGGAAGGAAAATGATCGCCTCCATTTCGATTATGTTTTGGTCCAGGTAGGGGAGCGAATCCAACTTGGGTAACTAGGTTATGTGAGCACACCTAGTGAGATGGAACTTTAGAGGGAATCATCCGGCGAGGGTATATGGATATACGTATGATATATGTGTGGATGTTTTAGTAAAGGTACGTATATAATGGTATTAAATATTATATGCGGGTAATAATACAGTGTGTGACGTATTTACTTTATACAACTTGTGACAGAGTTATATGCTATTATTTAAGAAGGAATTAATAAAGTTAATTGGTGAGACAACTTATAATTCATGAATAATTATACTCGAGTTAGAGTAGTATGGAAAGGTAAGGTTATACTAGGACTAGTTGGACGGGGTAGTACAACTAGGTGGGGTTAAGATAACCGTTAGGTGTGCATAATAGTGTAGGGGTGAGAATGTCCTCAAGAGAGTGCGACACTAACTTAAATATGAAGCGCATTCATGCATTTTAAATTACTGCAGTTAATTCACTTGCTAAATATTTTCAAAATGTTTTGGGTTCTAACCCATGCTATAAAACTATTTTCAAAACCTTTTAGGTGTCCAGCCACAGGGACGCTAGGATTGATATTCTATTCCAGGGATACGGAGCTGCGGCATATGTGGATGCTAGCAGGAGTTTGGATTAGACGCATTGTTTATTCATTCTTAGAGTAGGAATTATCTATCAGTTTCAGTTTTATTTAGGGCTTGTCGCCCAGTCTTCTCAGTACAGTTTTCAAATGTATTTATTCAGGTGTTAGATGGTTGTATTGGAATATTCATTTTGGTGGCCGATGGTTTATTTGACAAATTGTTTAATTAATTCTTCAGTTGAGTTTTATTCAGTTGTGTGAATGGTTTATATTTATTTCCGCATGTACTATTTTGTTTAATTAAAAAGTTAAAATTTGGCACCAGCTTTTGGAATACTAGGTGGCTAGTAAGTTTTAAAAAGTTTTCGACCGTGATGCTAAGGATGAACCAACTTGGATTCCTACTTTAATTTGGTCTAGGACTGATCACCCGGTATTTTATTAGGCGGGGTGTCAGAGATTTAAATTATTATTTGGGTTGTTGATACTCTAGTGATTATACTAATCTTGTAAGAATGATAGGAAGGGAATAAGAACCCATTGAACAAGTTCGACACAAAGTTGCCAAGGTGAGTGTACTCACTGGAAAGTTGTAGTTGTACGTTGTTATGAATATGATCATTATGAATATTGAATTGTTTATTTGGGTTTATCGAAATGAAAAGTTATTCCCCGAGCCAGAATGGGGGAGGATTATCTATTACAGACAAGGGGCTAATCCTCGACCAGGAATGAGGGAGAATTATCTATTGCACACAGGATATGTGAATCATGATTCGGAAATTACGGTTATTCATTATGAATGGTCCGAATAAGTTTATATAACATTATATGGATATGATTCATTGCATTTGATTTTATGCAATAGTTTAGTAGTGATACATTCACTGAGCTATTTTGCTCATGGTTCATATGTTTATATTTTCCAGGTATCTTGATGTCATTGCCAAATCTAGGAGGTCAGGTTGGGTTATCAAGGAGTGGGTAAAAATATTTCTTTTTGTAAATGATGTAATTAACTCAAATTTTTCCCTCAAGAGAGTTATGCAAGCATAACTACTTCAATATTGTGAAAAAGTTTTAAGCTATGTGGATTTACATCGATGACTCAAGAATTTAGACTCGTACTTATTGCTTGGTTAATTTATTTATGGTTTTAATCACTTTGATTTTCAAACTTAATTATAAGTAACTGGGTTGGGGTGTATTAGCCTTTGGTATCAGAGCCTAGGTTTTAGAGGTTCTAGAGTTATAAGAGTCTAGATTTGGAAGTGAATATAAGAAAGATGTTTTGTGATATACTAACGATTATGTTAGGGAAGATATGTATATGTGCAAGTTGTTATATCTTTGATTCATTTCAGATATAAAATAATGGAATGAAGGAATGTTAATGTGAGAATAAAAGATGAGGCTTTTAATATGCTAGCAAAAGCGGAGGTTGAACAACTTGTTCATATAAATGTAGAACTCAATCCGGAACAATTTATAGATATGAAAAAATTGACACGTACTATTACATTAATTATAAATCAATAAGATAGGTTTATGGGCCAAAAGGAAGAACAACAGGCCAGACAACTTGAGGCACAAGCATTGGCTATGAGTGAGGAGGTGATACACTGGGAAGATAGAAGTACTTCCAATGAGAAGTTTATTAAGATTAATCCACTATCGTTTGAAGGAGTAATTGATCCTGCTGAGGCAGAAGTACGGGTTAAAGATATTGTACTTATTTTTAGGATAACGAGACTGCTTGAAAATCAAAAGGTGACCGTAGTAACATACATGCAAAAAGGAGAAGATAAGTATTAGTGGGATTCCACCAAACATTTGTTGATTACTCTAGGGGGTGGGAATGTGATCTCATGGGACGCAATCCTTAAAGCATTGTATGATAAGTATTTTCCACCAATGTATAAAAAATAGAAGGAGAAAGAATATTTTATGTTGACTCAGGGAAGCGTGACCGTTAGAGAGTATGAAGTTAAACTCATAGCCTTATTTAGGGTTGCCTAGAGGTTAATATAGAATGAGGAAGGCATGTGTAGTCGATTCCATGATGGACTAGAGTTGGTCATTAAATCACGGTTATCAACTTTAGAGACTGTTAATTATTCAACCACAGAAAAGGATGTGAATGAAGCAAGAGGGGAACGAGAACAGTGTGAGAATAGAAGTAGATTCAAACTGAATTATCAAAATGGTAGTGATATAGAATATTGAAGGCTTGGAGTGTAAAAATTTTACTATGGTAGAGGCAGGGGAAGTAATTCACATAGGGATAAAGCTAGTAGTAGAAGAGGTTTAGGAGTTTTGGCACAACGAAACCCAAATTCGTGTTTCTTCTGCAGGACATTAGGTCATATAAAGAGAAATTTCCCAAAATTACTACATATAAAATGTTTTAACTGTCATCAAAAGGGTCATCTAAAAAATAATTATCCTATGTTAGCGAAAACAGTTTCAGTTCGTAGTGTGAGGCCTAGTAAAGGATCATCACTAGGTAGTTCAATGAGGGGAAGAGGTATAGGACAAGAAACTGGATCTAAGGCAGGAGGACGAGTGTTTATAATGACATTGTAAGATGCCAATGCTACACCAAAAGTTGTTATAAGTAAATTTTCTATTACAAATAAGGATCTATATGTTCTCACTGACCGTATATCTACGGATTCATTCATAGAATTACCTATTATTTCATACTTGGGTAGACTTTGTTCATTTCTCAATTGTGCTTTATATATTTCTACCCCAATGGAAAGTGTAATTATGGTTGAACATGTTTATAAAGATTGTGTCTTACGAATGGGTGAGAGAGATTTATATGTTGATTGGATACCATTGGCCATTCAATATTTTGATATTATATTAGGATGGATTAGTTATTATCATATCATGCTTCTATTGAGTATTTTTGAAAAGAAGTTACATTTCACCTGCTAGGTGAATTCGAGTTTCTGTTTCCAGGAGAAAGGAATATCGTTCCTAATTGTCTTATATCAAAAATTAAGAGTAGGAAGTTTTTAAGTAATGTTTGTATAGGGTATTTAGCCTATGTGTGCGATAATATTAATAGGACACTTAAAATTGAAGATATGGAAATGGTTAGAGAATTATTTGATGTCTTTTCGAAGGAGTTTTCATGATTACCACCTGATAGAGAAGTAAAAAATTTCATTGAATTAGTTCTTGGTAGTGGTCCAATTTCCTTTGCCCCATACATAACAACACCAACGTAGTTAAAAGAATTGAAAGTAAAATTATAAGATCTAATAATAATCATAACCAGAGGTTTTATTTGGCCTAGAATTTCACCATTGGGAGACCTAGTGTTACTTGAAAAAAAGAAAGATGGAACAAGTCAATTATGTATTGAGTATCGACAATTGAATAAGATGACCATTAGAAACAAATACCCCTACCTCATATTGATGATTCATTTGATCAATTTTAAGGGGCCACAGTGTTTTCGAAGATTGATTTGAGATCAGGTTACCACTAATTGAAAGTAAAGGATAATGAAATTTCCAAATTAACTTTTTGGACTCGATATGGGCACTATGAGTTTTTGGTGATGCCGTTTAGATTAATTATGTTCCAGTGGTTTTTATGGATCTTATGAATTAGGTATTCCACCCTTTCATTGATTTATTTGTGATTGTGTTCACAGATAATGTATTGATTTACTCGCGTAGTATGGAGGAACACGAGAAATATTTGAGACTTGTATTATAGATTTTTAGGGAACAATTTATTTGCTAAATTTAGGCAGTGTGTGTTTTGGTTGAATGAAATTTTGTTTTTAGGTCATGTTATCTTGAGGATGGGATATATGTTGATCCAAAGAAGGTAGAAGCCATTGTTGAATGGGAGAGTCCTAAGAATATGAAAGAAATTAGGAGATTTTTAGGATTTGTAGTTACTATTGCAGATTTATTAATGGATTTTCATCAATAAGGTTCCCATTGACAAAGTTGACTCAGACAAAAGTGAAATATCTGTAGGATTAATAATGCAAGAGGAGTTTTAAATAATTAAAGAATCGGTTAGTTTCAGCTCCTATACTTACTATTCTTTGTGGGAATAAGTCTTTTGTAATCATTATTGATGATTTGTTTAAAGGCTTAGGATGTGTTCTTATGCAGAATGGAAAAGAAATCATATATTCTTATATACAATTAAATATACATGAATGAAATTACCCTACACATGATTTGGATCTAGCTGCCATTATTTTTTCTTTAAAGTTGTGGCGACATTACTTGTATGGAGAAACTTATGAGATATTTACAGATCATCAAAGTCTGAAATACTTGTTTACACAAAAGAACTGAATTTTAGATAGAGACATTGGATAGAGCAAATTAAAGATTATGACTATATTATCCATCATCGTCCTGGGAAGGCCATTGTAGTAGCAAATTCTTTGAGTAAAAAACAATCAAGGATTCTTGGTTACATGCAGTGTGCACATATTGGAAATATTCTTGACTTGATATAATTGGGGATTTAATTAAAGTTGTCAAAAGAGGGAGGATTATTATCATATGTTACAGCGAGACCTTTATTGGCAGAACGCATCAATGGTGCATTTCTTGAAATGAAGAAACAGGAGGTTCAAGATCGTAAAGAGAGTGACTTTGAGATTAAAAATAATGAATTGTTGTGTTATAAAAAATATAATTTATGTATCGAAGGATCTATACTTAAAGAAGGATATATTAGATGAAGTATATGATTTTATTTATTCTATGCATCCCGGAGGTACCAAAATGTACAAAGATTTCAAAGAGTGTTTCTTGTGCAACATTATGAAACGTGAGATTGTAAAATTTATAGCTAAATGTTTAGTACGCTAGCAAGTGAAGTGGAAGATCCGAAGCCGACAGGATTATTGTAGCCATTGCCTATTCCGGAATAGAGGTGGGAGGATATAACGATGAATTTTATAATATTATTACCATGTTTATAAAAGGGTCATGATTATATTCGGTTCCTTGTAGACCTTTTGATGAATTCATCTCATTTTCTTACAGTTAAGACCACCTACATTGTTGACAAGTATGCACATATCTACGCTGATGAAATTATTCGTATACATGGAGCATCGGTATTAGTTATATCAAATAGAGATCCAATGTTCAATTCTAAATTTTGGCCTCATTTATAGAATGTCATGGGAACCAGTTTGAAGTTCATTACTGCATTTCATCCACAAGTAGATGGACAACCAGAAAGGACAATTCAAATATTAGAAGACATGTTACGAGCTTGTGTATTTGACTTCAAGGGTAGTTAGGATGATCATTTTTCATTAAATCTCTTATAATAACAATTATCATTCCACCATTTGTATGGATCCTTATAAATCTTTATATGTTAATAGATGTACAACGCCTTTGTATTGGGATGAAGTAGGTTAAAGAAAATTTTTGGGGCCTGAATTGATTTATATGACCGCTGAAAAGATTAAAATGATTTGGGAACATATAAAGATAGCGTAAAGAAGGAATAAATTTTATGAAGATAAAAGAAAGTATCCATTATAATTTCAAAATGGAGATTTTGTATTCCTACGTATTTCACCGTGGAAAGGCGTTATGTGATTTAGGGAAAAGGGGAAGCTAATTCCAAGATACATTGGACCATATGAAGTTCTGGCAATAATTGGGGCCCTGGCATGTAGATTATCATTACCTCCAGAGTTGTCTCATTTACATGATCTGTTTCATGTATCGATTCTTCATAAGTGCTTGGCAGATCCATCTCATTAATTGAAAACTCAGCCTATTGAATCGAAAGAGGACTGGTCATACAATGAGGAATCGGTGGAAATTCTTGATCGTATGGAGCAAGTATTAAGGAACAAAGTTATTTTCTTAGTTAAAGTTATGTTGATGAGCCATGGGATTAAATAAGAAAATTGGAAAATGTAGGATAGCATGAAGAAACAGTATCCTCATTTTTTTGTAAGTGGCATTCATATTAAATTTCGTGGACGAAATTTTCTTGGGTGGAAAGTTGAGACAACCCAGATATAACTATGATAAATTCTACTTGAATCATGATTACCTTGTGTTATATTGATAATGTGTTATTAATATATATAATTTTAGATTATTATATTCAGTGAAATCTTACCTTGAAAAATCTCGACATATCGAATTGGTTACAAACATAAAATTTTGAAGTTCTTTGTAGGAATGGTCATGTTGGAGAGTAGTTTTGATCCTTATAATATAACAACTCACTTAAGGTAAAAACTATATAATAGTAGATATATGATTTAGGTTTGTAACATAATAAACATCGTATCAAGCAAAGGTCCGAGTGACAACTTATACTAAAATTAGGAACCAAGGGCAAATATGTGCATCCGTTTAAGTGGTATTTCGTCCTTTAGTACAACAAATGTATCAATTTGATTAGTTAGAAACGGAGGATAACTTGGCCTACTTAAACATCTTATACTTAACTCCTTATTCATAAAATTCAGCCATGAGAGAATTTTCTCTTGAAGAGAGAAAATAGTGAAGCTTAGGAAGAAAAGTGCAACGAGAAATTGGAGAAAAATCCATAGAAAATTACATAAGAGTCCCTATGGTAATTCTATCCATAAATATTTTTTGTTTTATTAGTGATTGAAATTATATATATATATATATATATCATCAATTTCTCACTTGAATTTCATGCCTTAATGTCTATATATGGATAGACAAGTTTGAAGAAAGTTAAAGCTGTAAATCCTTTATATTACATTATTTAGAACCCTTGTGTGTTCAATCTTTCATACATTTTGGTATACCTACTAGAATTGAGAAATTCCAGTTGTATATGAAGATGACTCACATATTCTTAGCATATCAAAAAATTATAATTAAACTCCTTGTGGTTAGACCTTAGCGATTGTTGTAAGTAGGTTTATACCGTCCGTTTGCAAAATCTGCTTGGATATACCTAGAGTTTGGTAAAGCTTTTGGCACAGAAAATGAACTCTGAAAATTATGAAACTTTATTTTTTTATTATTAGATATGTGTGATCAAATTGGGTAGAAGATCATAGAAAATTATAATGTAGAAATTTTTTGAAAATTCTTTGAAGTTGACTGAACTATAGAGTAGCCTATAGAGGAAGATTTTCTATGAAGTAAAGATATGGGCATATCTTGCTCTAGGAAACTTAAAATGATATGCCATATTTTGGATTTGAAACCTAATATGTGAAGTATTTAATATATAGGTGGAATTAAAGTATGTTTGGACCATTAAATGAAATCTTAACATATGTTGATACCAAATTTAGTCTGCTGACATGGACCAATCATCTGAAGACACGTGGCAAATACACATACATTCCGAGAAACTTAATCATACTGAGCAGCCTAGGCGCTCCGAGCAACTCATAGCTCCTTGCTACTTAAGCGCCCCAAGCAACTCAGTCATACTGAGCAGCTTGGACGCCCCGAGGAACTGAGGGCTCCGAGCAACTTAAGCATACCGAGCAACTCAGGCGGTCCGATCAACTTAGCGTGCAGAGCATCCAAATCAAGAGAATCAAAAAGACGACTGTGCGTTAAATGCTCATTATTATCATATAGATGTATATGTCTACTGGATAACAGCGCATTGTTCTTTCACATGTACATCCTCAAGGCTATAAATACATTGTAACCTCCTCATTAGAAGGGGACTCTGGATCTCTTGGTAAACCTATAATTGAGAATTCCAGGCAAACAGTCAACAATACAAAAACAGTGGACGTAGGCCATTCTCATAAGGCTGAACAACTTTAAAAATCCATTGTCTTATATTTATTTATTCATTTTTTATCTGTGATTAAAATAATTAGATCGAATCTAGTTTTTTACATCAACAGATTGGCGTCGTCAGTGGGAAACGACTGTACTTAGCATTTTTCACCAAAAAAATTCATCATCAATGGCCGATAATCTGAAATCCAGTAATCGAAATGTTGGGATACCTCTAAATCCATCTATTCCCCCAAATATTCCAGATCTGGCTGGCATAATGGCTAATTTAGTACAAGGCCAAACGGCCATGCAAGAAACCATGCGTCAACTTATAAAAACTGTTCAAGGTGGAGTGCCGACCCAATCAGGACAACGAAGTGTTCAGAGAAATACCCGTTTACCCTCTTTACGAACTACGCGAACGTTATTCCAAGAGGAATCTCGATCTAGACACACCGAATCATATCGTACTGAGAGATCTAATGACCCTTCTTATCAACCTGGTCGGACTTGCTCAGTACGAGCTATAGATTCTCAACGAAATGTCACTTTATCTCCAGAAAGGACTAGTGCTCTAGAAAGGTTGAGTAGAGTCCCTCCTTTTGATCGTTTGGGCCCTAGGAGGAATATAAGTACTCCTATGATAGCGTCGAGGAACTCTCAATGACCATTCGATCTAAGAGAAGGTTCTGCCCAATCACGACCAACAGCCCGTAATGGAAGATCCCAAGAAGAAAACTCAGCGCAATCAGTTGCTCGAACCAATATGACCAAGGTGGGAAATGATGCATGGAAAGGCTCTATTCAAAGGTTGGAGGACATATTAGGGGAAATGGTTAAGGCCAAGAATCCTCTACAAATAAGTTTTGTCCAAGGGACACCAATCGTACAGGCAATTATGGATTTTCCCACACCATCAAAATTCAAACCTCCTGTGGTGACGCCTAAGTATGATGAAAAAACTGACCCTATCCTTTATATAGAGCAATACTAAGCAGCTTCCGATATCTATGCAGTTCCAAATGAGATGAGCTGCAGGGCATTTTCAAGAACTATTACTAGATCAGCTCAGATATGGTACAATAACCTTCCTCGGGGGAAGATTGCGACTTTCCTTCAGCTGCCAGAGCTCTTTATAGGGAACTTCTGTTTTGGAGAAAAACCAGTCAAACGAGTAGCACACTTGCTGAGTGTTAGACAGAAGGCAAGTGAAAGCACCAAGGACTATATTACTTGTTTTAATAACGAGAAACTTGAAGTTATTAATTACGAGGAGAAAATAGCAATTATTGCCCTGATGAGTGGACTGTTGCTAGATAAGTTATACTCTACTCTAGCCAAAGATCCGCCTAGTACCATGGAAAAACTAATGGCAAAGGTAGCCAAGATTATGAACGCTGAGGAAGCTATGGCTGAGAAGAAGAATACAAACACTAAGGAGACCAAGGTCGAGGCTGTCAAGACTGAGAAGAAGAATCAGAAGAATAATGGTGGCAACAGGTAGTCGAAAGCAAAGCAAGCACTGGAGCAGTTGAAGAAATTTAGAAATTATAATCCTTTGAAGGTAGATATAAACCGCATTCTGGAAGAGATCAAGAACATTGAGGAGTTAATTATTTAGAAAAAATGAAGGCAGATCGTGACAAGAGGAATAAGTCTAAATATTGTGAGTTCCATGAAGACCATGGTCACACGACAAAAAGTTGCATAGCTCTCCAAAATGGAATAGAAGCACTCATCAGATGAAGAAAACTGGCTAAGTATGTGGATCGCCATAATGGTGGAAAGACCAGTGACCGAGGAAGGCAAAGGTCTAAGTCTCCTTGTCGAACAAAAGTAGACAATAAGAGAAGTCGCGAAGAAGATCCAGAAGATGACCCTAATCTCCCCAAAAGGCCAAGGCAGCCAGAACGTTAGGTATTTTCAATCCATTTCGGATCATTTGAATGTAATGTTATTACAGGTGGTGATGCAGGAGGTGGAGATCTGACTGCAGAGAGAAAATCTTACCTCAATGAGGCTCAAGCTTGCTCGTACATTCATCGAATAAATCTGGCTGAAGATGATCACGTGAGGAAGGTGAATAAAGACAAACTGGTCATTAGTTTCTCTAAGAATGACCTGAAAGGTGTACTATATCCTCATGATGACCCATTGGTGATCAAGATGAGAATGAAGGAAGTGGTGATTTCACGAGTACTGGTGGATAATGGTAGCTCAGTAGATATCATGTTTTATCCATGCTTTGACAGTTTGAATCTGAAGCTAGCCCAGTTAGAGCCATATCATAGGCCCCTCCTTTGCTTTACTGGCAAGAAGGTTTTTCCACTTGGGACGATCAAGTTGGATATGCTTATCGGTACATGGCCTGCGTATCGAACAGAAAGAGGACGCTTTTTCGTAATGGATAAAAATGTCCAATCAGCTTATAATATCATCATGGGAAGGGTAGGTCTGAAGAAGTTCAAAGCAGTACCATCTACTGTACATCAATGTTTAAAATTCACAACCAACTTTGGAGTAGGAGTAGTGAAAGGCGACCAGAAAGTAGCTCGGGAATGCTACTATTCATCTACCGAACAGGAGGAACACGAAGAATCCAGAAAGAAGACTACTACATATCAAGTGGATGAAATAGAAGATACAGAGATTGAAACGTTAGACCCTAGAGACAAGACTCAGCTTGTAAAGGGCCAGGTCATAAAGGCTACCGAAAATATCATTTTGAACGACGAGCATCCAGAATGAACAACTCAAATTGGTGCATCATTGGATGTATCGGTAAAATTGGAATTGATAGCATTTCTAAGGCACAGAAAGCAGACTTTTTCCTGGAGTCATGAAGACATGCCGGGGATAGACCCGAGTTTCCTGTGTCACGTGCTCAACGTGAACAAGGAAATCAAGCCAGTGAAGCAGCAAAGAAGAGTGTTCAGTCCTGAGAAGAACCAAGCCATACGGGAAGAAGTAGAGAAGCTACAAAAAGCCTTTTTTTATTGAGGATGTCAAATATCCTGATTGGCTAGCAAATGTGGTGATGGTAAAGAGGAAGAATAACAAGTGGAGGACGTGTGTAGACTTAACTGATCTTAATAAGGCATGCCCAAAGGATCATTTTCCTTTGCCCCAAATCGATCAACTAGTGGATGCTACCTCGGGGCATGAATTGTTGAGTTTCATGGATGCTTATTTTAGTTACAACCAGATAAAAATGAAGCATGAGGACAGGGAGAGTAACTAATTTATAACCCCAAGGGAAACTTATTGCTATAATGTTATGCCTTTTGGACTTAAAAATTCAGGTACGGCATATCAACGGCTGATGAATAAGGTGTTTGTATAACAAATCAGTCATAACATGGAGGTTTACGTTGACGATATGCTAATGAAGAGCAAGAAAGCTTCTAATCATCTAGTTGACCTAGGTCAGACCTTTGATCTACTAGAGATATATCAAATTAAGTTGAATCCCACCAAATGCATATTCGGAGTATGAGAAGGCATGTTTCTCGTATATATTATAAACCAACGAGGAATTGAGGCGAACCCTAAAAAGATCAAGGCGCTATTGGAGCTATGATCTCCAACCATGAAGAAGGAAGTGCAAAGTCTTACAGGGCGAGTTGCAGCACTTAATAGGTTTGTATAACGAGCAACTGACAGATGCCTCCCATTCTTCAAAACACTTCGAAAAACTTTTGAGTGGAATGATGAATGCGAGGAGTCTTTTCAAAAATTAAAAAAATATTTCGGGACACCTCCATTGTTATCTAGACCAGTGATGGGAGAAAAACTATACTTCTACCTAGCAGTTTCAGAAAATACAGTAAGCTCGGCGTTGATAAGAGTGGAGGACGGAGTACAAAAACCAGTCTATTACACCAGCAAGGCTTTTCGAGGAGCAGAAATCATATATCCAAGGTTGGAGAAGTTGGTACTAGCACTAATCGAAGCAAGCAGAAGGATGAGGCCATACTTCCAAGCTCATATTATAGTGGTGTACACTGATATGCCATTAAGACAAGCTTTGCATAAATCGGAGAAATCAGGAAGATTGATGTACTGGGAAGTAGAACTTGGTGAATATAATATAATTTATGAGCCTAGATCGTCGCTCAAGGGGCAGGCAGTAGCGAATTTTATCACAGAGTTTACTCAGGAAAGTGCCTCTGAAGAATAGGAGTTTAATACAGACCACCCTGTGGATGTTACAGGATCATCAAATTTAAACCCCGACCAACTTACGTCGGTAGACGCGCAAGAGAAGATGATTAACGAGCAGCGAAAAGTGATGGAGAAGGACAAAAGGAAGCATCAAATATTCCACCGAGGAACTCTGTCTGATCAAGAGTTTGATAATGAAATACCTATATGGAATTTGTTTGTGGATGGTTATTCGTGCACTACAGGCACTGGAGCAAGAATTATTTCAAAGAGTCCGGATGAGATTGATATGGAGTATGCTCTGCGCTTTCAATTTAAAGATTCTAATAACGAGGTCGAATATGAAGCTATGATCTTGGGCTTAAATATGATTAAAACCATGAAGGCAGAGCAGGTCGTTGTATTCAGTGATTCCCAGTTAATCGTAAATCAAATTATGGGGGTGTATGTAGTAAAAGGAGAACTAATGGTCAAGTATCATGCAAAAGCAATTCAGGTGGTATCGAGTTTTACTGCAGTTCAATTGTTTAGAATACCCAGATTGAAGAATGCAAGAGCAGATACCCTAGCTTGGTTAGCATCAGCCACACTCACCGAGATATGAAGAACAATTCCAATAGAAATCCTGGCTGGTCGGAGCATAGACGAAGATCTGATGATGAACTTCATTGCCCTCAACTTGGGACCATCTTAGATGGATCCCATCTGGGCCTATATTGAAGAGGAGTCTTTACCAACTATTAAACTAGCATCCAAGAAACTGAAGTTTAAAGTTGCTCGTTATGTATTGACCAGTGGCATTTTATATAGACGAAGAGTTATAGCAGGGCTACAAAGATGTGTCCATCCCTGCGAAATAAAAGATTTGATCGAAGAGGTTCATGAAGGGTCTTATGGAGCCCATGTAGCAGGTCGGACGCTTCTGTAGAGAATAACAACTCAGGGGTATTACTGGCCAACGATGAGAGCTGATTGCGTAGCTTATGCTAAGAAGTGCGATAAATGTCAACGCTTCTCTTCAGTTCGAAGAACTCCCCAAGCATTGTTAACACCCATAACGTCCCCTTGGCCATTCACCATGTGGGGGATAGACTTGGTAGGACCACTCCCAACGACCAAGGAAAGATTCAAATACCTCATGGTTGTTGTGGATTATTTTACCAAATGGGTGGAAGCTGAGCCTCTCATTGATATGACATACGACAAAGTCTATCAATTTATTTGGAAGAATATTATCTGCAGATATGGTCTCCCGCATGCATTCATTACTGACCATGGAACCCAGTTTGATAACGAGGAGTTTGCTGCGAATTGTCATCAATCCAATGTACTGAAGACCCATTCTTCACCAGGCTATCCCCAAAGCAATGGGCAAACTTAGGTGACAAATAAAATGCTACTGAATGGTTTGAAAAAGTGACTGGATGATGCAAAGGGAAATTAGATTAACGAGCTACATTCTGTGATGTGGGCTTATCGTATCACATCACGAACAGCGACATGAGAGTCTCCATATATGCTGGCATTTGGGAGTGAGGCTGTGATACCTGCTGAATTAGGTCTACGCACGCATAGGGTGCTTAATTTCAATTTTCCTGTCAGTGACTTGATGAGAAGATTAGACCTGGATTTGCTTGAAGAAGTTAGGGAAGAAGCAGCAATCAGGAATGAGGCATATCAACAACGAACAACTTTGTTCTATAACAAAAGAGTGAAGAAGTGTGATTTGAAGGAAGGGGTTATGTGTTGAAGAAAGTGATTCAAAAGCATAACAAACTGGAATCCAACTGGCATGGACCCTACAGAGTAACATAAGTTGTTCGTCCAGGGTCTTATAGGATTGAAACCTTGGAAGCAGAAGAATTCAAGAATGCATGAAATGCATAGCATCTGCGGAAGTATTATCAGTAGTTAAAATTCATATGTAACGCAGTTTTTTCAAAATGAACAAAGTGATGTTTCACCCCCATTTCTTTTTGTTGAAGTTTTTTTTGGAGTATTAGTGCAACACATTACACATACCACAAACCCAAATTCAGAGCAACACAGCAAATCAATTACCACCAACTCCGGTTGGTCGGGAACTAGTCGGGAACTAATTACCACCAACTCCGGTTGGTCGGGAATCAATTACCACCAACTCCGGTTGGTCAGAAACTAATTACCACCAACTCCGGTTGGTCGGGAATCAATTACAACTAACTCCGGTTGGTTGGGAACTAATTACCACCAACTACGATTGGTTGGGAACTAATTACCACCAACTCCGGTTGGTCGGAAACTAATTACCACCAACTCCGATTGGTTAGGAACTAATTACCACAAACTCCGGTTGGTCGGGAATCAATTAACACCAACTCTGGTTGGTCGGGAACTAATTACCACCAACTCCGGTTGGTTGGGAATCAATTACCACCAACTCTAGTTGGTCGAGAACTAATTAACACACACTCCGATTGGTCGGTAAACCAATTAAAATCAACTCCGGTTGGTTAGTACCAAGCTAGGAAAGAAGTTGGACGACCTCCCAGGGCATCCACTGTCTAGGCAACAAGGTAATCCATACGAGATTACTACAACTAAGCAGGAACATGTGATGCATATCATTCCATTGCTTAGGCCCAAAGAGTGACAAGTCACTATAATCAAACAACAAATGGGATAAGTATAGTATATATATTTACCAACCAACAAACAAAGACATTCTACAAATTATTTAGAAGAAAATGAAATGGAAAAAGACTAAAAATTTCTTCATTCAAATCAAGTAAAATTACATATGATGTGAAAAGTCTGATTCATTATATAAGAATATCCTACTCTATAGGTTTCTTCCCCGCTGCTTTTGAAACAGGTTCTACCCCGGTTGGAGGATCATCTAATGCATAAGGAGAATTTATAAAGTTCACATCTCGCAGCATTCTAACATTCATTACGGAGGGCCGATCAAGCAAATGCTCTAGGCGAGATATCTCAAAGTTTGCATGAAGACTGTAATCTCTGAGATACATGAAAATCAAGCATTGAGGAATTGCCCGAGCAGGAATCCAACTGATATCAAGTTTAAAAGGAGGCACGGGAAAATCGAGCACTCCAGGATCATAATAATTCCATAAGTAGTGGCCCTGCTCCAATTTTAGCACACATAAGGCATTCAAACACCCTTGATTATATCCCTCATTATTTGAGTGTTACAATCGAGCATCGAGATGGTACAGAGCTTCGTTATACCCAGCCATCCAAAATTCCCTGGGTTGCTTGTGGAACTGATAAGTTAACCTCTCAAGTTGCTCGTGGAGTTACTTCACTAGAATTTTTTTACTTTACATAGCAGAGCTTTGATTAGAGAGTTATTCGGTGAAGTTCAGAATCTTCTTAGACATTTCTTCCAAGGCATGGTTCTTTGCCATTAACTGAATGGCTTGATTCTCTAAAGTCGACTGCATTCTAGCTTCTTCAATGGTGACCCGACCAACCCTTGCTCATCCATGAGAAGATTTTTCTCATCCACGAGTAGATGTGGAGGGTCCAGCTCGTTTCAAGGCTTCTAACTCATCCCTTAAGTTAGCATTTTCTAATTCTAGAAATGAAAAACCATCATCATTTACTGGGACCAAGGCTCCCGAAGAAGAAGCAGTAGATTTAAGTTATTTTATTTCCTCTTGCAAAGCAATGTTCTCTTATTCCAACAACTTGGCCATATGCCTATGCTTTTCAACTTCAAGCTTTAGAACACTCCCCTTCTTCTCATGAGCAGAGATAAATTTGTCATATCCATTGTTAGCACTCAATTGTTGATATTTTTTCTCGTATCCATGATGCAAAAGGGTAGTGGATTTTTTATATTGTTGTTGAAATTCCTCGATCGTTCCATAAAGGTCTTCAATCATTTCATAGTGGGCCACATTGTTGGCCACAACACGATCAAGTAAGAACTTCAAGTATTGGTAAGCTTCAACTGCTCGTTCAGAAGCATCTGAACCAAGGATATCAATGATTTGGGCCTCATTAACATCTGCATGACTAGCTTTAAAATAGTCATTGCATTTCTTCACCAATTATGTATCATGAGCTAATAATAGCTCCATCTAGGTCATAAACTAGCAAAGATAAGAAATAAAAAGAATCAATAATGATGCAGATAGAGCAAGTAAAAGAGAAATTCAAGACGAACAATCAATGTTCGAATTTTTATTCATCATAAAAGGAGATATATATTTCCAAGTTACGTTCAAGAAAACAACAAAATAGAAAACCCAAACAACTTTACACATTCTCCTTATTTCCTACGACTTCCTCAGAAGTTTTAGATGAAGGGTTTGGTTGCTCGAAAGACAATGGTAGATGCTCGGCAGAGGAGTTTCTCGAAAGGAAGAACAACAGGAACAGTAGGGGCCTGATCTCTGATCATCATGGAAGATTCATCTGAAGTAGATTCATCCTCTTCTTCTTCTCCAGGAGAGGGAGGAGGGCCATGAGTGTGCTGCTAGAATAACTCAAAATTCTCAGCAACCTTCAGCTCCTTTAAGGCTGCTACCCATCCATCCCTAAAATATTTAACACCTTCATACACCATTTGATAAGAAATCACTGCCAGGCCTTTGCTCCGGCCTTTATCCCAACCAGCACTGAATGATTTTTTAACTCCATCTTTCCTTTTTTCCTTCTCCGAGGAGGCCATTTCCCTAAAGAGCTCCTCGGAAGACTTCAGCTTTTCTTCCACCTCCGTTTTCTATCGCTCAACATCTTGAAGTTTGACAACTTTCTCTTCATCAGATTTAAGCTTAGCCTCAAGCTCCTTGTTTCTCTGTTCAAACTCCTTCAACTTATTCTCCAATTCCTTATAGGCATTCACAGCCTGACCTCTATCTTGTTCAACGGACTTAAATTGATTCTCCCAAGAACCTTTATCTTCCTCGTACTTTTGATGAGAATCTTTCAGATATTGGGTCATCCCAACAAAAGCTTCCTCTACTCCACTCGAGGAGCTTGGAGCCCTAATAACTTCATCTTTCTTCAAAATGCTGTTGAAACACGTCACCAGCTGAAAAAATGAGATTTAAGTAAATGTATGAACATAATAAAGTAAAAGACTTAGGCTAACAATACTTACTGATGCAATGTGTTGAGCAGCCAAAGTAGTAATTCTCTCACGAGAAAGAGTATCTTCAATGCCTTGGACTTCTGGGACAATCCAGGATCTTACCAAGCCCACAACAGAGCTCGAGGAAACAATAATTGGAACACTACCTTCAACATTTGAAGGTTGAGAGATAGGTTCAGCAAGTCTCTCAGAAGAGCTTTTCTTTAATCTTCTCAGAGGAGCTGGAGCATTTTTAATTAAAGATGTCGTCTTTATTGGACATATGACAACAACATCACTCGAAGGAGAGATATCAACAGACTTACTTGGAGCCACAAGGGGCTTCTTTCCAGCTTCCTTAGCAGCAGTGGGAGGGGGTACATCTATAATTATTGTCCCTTCTTTTAGGACATCTTATTTATTTATTTTTGCCTCCACAGTGGCAGAGGCAGACTTGTTAAAAAAGGAAGGAGCTCTTCTATTCTTCATTAGATCAGTTATAGGAATATTCGATTCAGAAGAAGAATCGTCCACACTAGTCTCAGAGGCTGGTACTTGGTTAATATCTACCACCACTAGACGAGGATGAGCAGTGAAAGATGAAGTGTAGCTTTTGTATTGCAGCAAGCAAGAAGCAGATCTAATATGCTCCTCAACAATAGATTGGTGCAACCTCCAGGTAAGTTTTAAATGCTTTATATTAACATCAGTTTCCTTTGGAGGTTTCCTTTTACTGTCAACCGTAATAAACAAAAATCAAATGTCATTGATTAATTTTATCAAATACAAAGAAAACAAGATTTTAAAAATAAAAACAACCTATCCCATTGCCATAAAGTGGACACCTGGGACCTTGGTATACATCATCTCCATTTAATGGAGGGTGTTTCTAATTTCTGATCACAACCCCGTGATCAAAATAATCCCTATTGGCGTCAAGAAGATTGACAACTAACGCTCTATTCAAAAACCTAATTTTTAAGTAAAAAGTACTGTCACTGGTAACCCATCTGTAGCAATACATAATCTCTGGAATCCCTAAACGGGTTCCATGAAGTTTATTCAACCTATGTATGCCATTAACTATCCTCCATGTGCTTGGAGCTACTCTTGCAGGTACAACATCCAAATATTGGCAAACTCCAAACACAGGGGATTTGGCGGGAAAGAAAAGCCACATTCGGCTATAAAAAGACTTGGGAACCAATGTCCCTCAGCCAAAGAAAAATAATCAGAAGGACTAGAAATTTCTTCCAAGATAACCCACGAAGGGATTGAAAACTCAGACCGAAATTTGTCTAATGATTCAGCAGGATAAACCATGATGAATGAAGAAAATATAGAGGAAGGAAGAAAATCTTACAGAGAAAATAGAGATCAATTGTCAATGAACGATGGAAAGAACGGAGGCACAAGATAGAGAGAAGATGAAGAGTTCAAAGATACAGATTTGAAAAGTGAAAAACGATAGGATTTCTGTCACACTTAAATACTTTACCTCGGGAATAGAGAAAAACAATGACTACAAGGAAAGACATTTGCGTTTCTGGCGGCTAAAAGAAGAAAATGGCACAAATATCGAAGTGATCGTAAAAATTCAAAATATTTATTAATCTTGATATTATACAATCAAAAAGGAATTTTGTACAAGGAAAATTTTCCTAAAATCCAAGAGGACCAGTAATCAAAGAAGTTTTCAAGAAAAATGTTCCACACTCTTCTTCAACCTTAACTGTGAAACATTGGGAGCTTCTGTTGATTCCAAATTTAGTCTGCTGACATGGACCAATCATCTGAAGACACATATCAACCACGTTGCAAATACATATACATTCCGAGCAACTTAATCATACCGAGCAGCCTAGGCACTCTAATCAACTCATAGCTCCGAACTACTCAAGCGCCCCGAGCAACTTAATCATACCGAGCAGTTTGGAGGCCCCGAAGAACTGAGGGATCCGAGCAACTTAAGCGTACCGAGCAACTCAGGCAGTCCGAGCTACTTAGCATGCAGAGCATCCAAATCAAGAGAATCAAAAAGACGACTCTGCATTAAATGCTCATTATTATCGTACAGATGTATATGTCTACTGGATAAGAGCGCATTGTCCTTTCACATATACAGCCTCAAGGCTATAAATACATTGTAACCTCCTCATTAGAAGGGGACTCTGGATCTCTTGGTAAACCTATTATCGAGAATTCCAGGCAAACAGTCAGTGTTGATGTAAAAAAATAGATTATCTCTAATTACTTAATCACAGATAAAAAATAAATAAGACAAGAGATTTTTAAAGTGGTTCAGCCTTGAATGAATGGCTTACGTCCACTGTTTGTGTTATGATTGACTATTTGGGAATTCTTGATTACAGGTTTTACCAAGAAATTCCGAGTCCACTTACAATGAGGATGATACAATGTATTTATATCCCTCAGGCTATAAATGGGAAATGGTAATACATAGCTGTCCAATAGACGTATACATCTGTATGATAATAATTAGTATTTAATGCGCATTCAATCCTCTTAATTATTCAGTTATAAATGCTCCAAACGAGGTGCAGCTTGGACTGCCTGAGCTGCTCGGACCGCCTAAGTAGCTCGGTATATATGAGTTGCTCAGTATAATAAAGTTCCTCGGAGAACACGTGCTTCTCGGAGCGCCTGAGTTGGTCGGGGAGGTTGAGTTCCTCGAAGTCAAGGTGTTATTCAGAAATGTTTGTAAGCTCCATGTATATTAACACGTGTCTCCACTTAACTGATCCATGTCAGCAGATTAAATTTGGTATCAACAGAAGCCCCCAATGTTTCACAGTTCGAGGTTGAGGAGTGTGGAACATTCTTCTCGAAATTTGGCGGGATTAAATAGTCATCCTGAATTTTAGGAGTGTTTTCCTTGTATTTATTTTTCCTTTCAAATTCATAGAATCAGACTTTTTGAATTTTTCCCACTGCTTCGGTCTCTGTGCCCCTTTTGTCCTTTTAGCCGCCGGTAGCGCAAACATCTTTCTTTGTAATCATTATTTTTACCCCTTACCAAGGTAAGGTATTTAAGCGTTGCAGAAAATCCTATTGTTTCTTACTTTTTCAAATCTGCATCTTTGATCTCTCCATTTCTTCTCCATCTTGTGCGTTCATTCCTTCCATCGTTCATTATCAACTGATCTACCCTTCTTTTGTAAGATCTTCTTCCTTCTATTTTATTTTCTTTATTTATCATGGTTTACCTTATTGATTCGCTTGATAAATTTCGTTCTGATTTTTCTATTCCTTCCTGGGTCATTTTGGAAGAGCTTTCTGGTCCTCCTGATTATTTTCGTTTGGATGAGGGACATTAGTTCCCGAGTCTCTTTGTAGCCGAATGTGGCTTTTCTTTTCCTCCAAACCCCTTGTGTTTGGAATTCTGTCAATATTTTGATGTAGTACCTGCAAAAATATCCCCCAATACATGGAGAATAGTTAATGGAGTCTATAGGTTAAATCAGATTCATGGAACCCATTTAGTAATTCTAGAGATTATGTTTTGCTATAGATGGGATGTCAGTGACAGTACTTTTTATTTAAAAACTAGGTTTTTAAATAGGGCTTTAGTTATCAATCTCCCAGATGCCAATAGGGATTACTTTGATCATGGGGTTGTCTTAAAAAATTGGCAACATGCTCCTATATCAGGGTCCCAGATGCCCTCCCTATGGAAATGGGATAGGTTGTTTTTATTTTATTTAGTTTTTGAAATCATGTTTTCTTTATATTTGACAAAATGCGTCACTGATATTTTGATTTTTATTTATTTGCAGTTGACAGCAAAAGGAGGTCTCCAAAGGAGACAGAAGTTAATTTAAAGCATCTGAAACTTATCTGGGGTTTGCATCAAACTGTCGCTGATGAACATATTAGATCAGCTTCGTACTTGTTGTAGTACAAAAGTTTCACCTCGTCTTTCACTTCTCATCCAGTGATAAGTAACATAGAACCGACACCAGTTTCTGAAGGTTCTTCTCCTAAGTCGCATATTCGCCTCAGTGACATAATGAAGAGAAGAAAAGATCCTTCCCTCTTCGACAAGTCTTCCTCTACTGCTGGAGAGGCAAAGAAAAGTAAGCAGGATGTCCCAGAAGAAGGGACAAAACAAATTGAGGCACCTCCTCCAGCTGTTACTAAGAAGGTTGCCGAGAAGCCCCCTGTGGCTCCAAGCAAGATTGCAGTTGTTTTACCTCCAAGTGAGGTTATAGTTATATCACCGACCAAGACGACATCGTTGGTCGAGAATGTTCCTGCTCCCACGAGGAAGTTGAAGAAAATCTCCTCGGACAATTTGGTTGAATCCATCTCTCAGCCCCTACCTACTGAAAATGGTGTTTCCACTTTTGTTTCTCCGAGCTCTGCCATGAGCTCGATGAAGTCTTGGATCATCCCCGAGATCCAAGGTATTGAAGACAGCCTTTCTCGGGATAGGGGTACCACCTTGGTAGCTCAACACATTGCCTCAGTAAGTATTACTACTCTAAACTTTCATTTTTCAATGTTATGTCCCTGTACTGACATAAAGTTATTTTCTTTTTCTCAGTTGGTAACATGCTTTAACACCATTTTAAAAAAGAATGAAGCTATTAAAGCTTCGAGCTCCTCGTCAGGTGTGGAGGAAGCTCTTGTAGGTCTGACACAGTCATTAAAGGATTCTCATCAGAAGTATGACGAAGATAAAACTGCTTGGGAAAAGAAATTAAAAGCCACCGAGCAAGAGAGAGATAAAGTTGTTGAAGTCTCCAAGGGTTTGGAGAAAAAAATGAAAGACTTAGAAAGTAAGAATAAAGAGCTCGAGAGGAAGCTCCAAAATGCTGAAGAGCTTGAAAGTAAACTCAAGTCTGCTGAGGAAGAGTTAAATAAGCTTCATGAAGTTGGTCGTCAAAAGGAAGAAGTTAAGAATAAGATGAATGGTATTGTGGAGCTCCTTAGGGAAAGGACCTCCTCGGAGAGAGAAAAAAGGAGAAAGGCTATTAAAAAATCCTTCAGCGCTGGCTGGGATAAGGGATGGAATAAGGGTTTGGCTGCCATGATTTCACAAATGGAGTATGGCAGTCTCAAATACTTCAGGGATGGTTGGGTTGCTTCTCTGAAAGAGATGAATGTCGATGAGAATTCAGACTTATTTTAGTGACACATTCCTGGCCCCCCTCCTTCTCCCGGGGAAGAAGAAGAAGACGAAGCTGCCTTCGAGGAATCCTCTGTGGTGATCGGAGATCAGATTTCTCATCCCCCAGTTGTCCAGACCTCCTGCGACCAACTTCAACCAACTAGCATTTCAACCGAGCAACTTCCAACACTCTCCGAGCAACCTTCTATGCCTTCCGAGCAACCTACCTCTTTGTCCCAGCCTCCCGAGAAAATTTTAGGAGACAAGGAGAATGTGTAGCGTTGTTCAGACTTTTTCTATTTTTTGTTAAATGTAACTCTGGGCTATGTACTTCTGTTATGATGTAATAAAATTTTAAGTTTTTGGTTGTGCAACTTAAATCCTTTTTTCTTGCTCTACTTTTATTCTTCTTGCTCTATCTGCATTTTATTGATTCTTTCCATCTCTTTTCTTTACTAGTTTATGGCTAGAATGGAACTCTTGTCAGCCCATGATACCGAACTGATGAAAAAATGTAACGACTACTTCAAGGCTGGCCATGCTGACTTGAATGAATCTCAAATCGTCGATATCCTCGGTCCAGATGCTTCAGAGCGAGCAGTAGAAGCCTACCAGTATTTGAAATTCTTGCTCGATCGTGCAGTGGCCAACAATGTAGCATATTACGAGATGATTGAAGACCTCCAAGGTACTCTTAAAGAACTTTAATAACAATACAAGGAGTCTACAACCCTTTTGCATCAGGGATATGAGAAAAAGTATCAGCAACTGAGTGCTGATAAGGGATATGATAAGTTGTTTGTTGCTTACGATATAAAGGAAAGGACTTTGAAGACCGAGGTTGAAGAACATAGGCAGATCGCCAAATTGTTAGAGCAGGAAAATAATAATTTGTGAGGAGAGATATCTTAGCTGAAATCTGCAGCCTCTACCTCGGGAGCCTTAGTTCCTATAAACGATGAAGGTTTTTCTTTCTTGGAGGTCGAAAATGCCAATCTGAGAGACGAATTGGAAACCTTGAAGAGAGTTGGTCCTTCTACCTCTGCTTGCGGACGAGCAAGAGCTTCTCAGGGATGAGCAAGGGCTGCCCGGGTTACTATTGAAGAAGCTAGAATTCAGACAGCCTTGGAGAATCAAGCATTCCAGTTAGTGGTGAAGAATCAAGCATTAGTTGAGATGTCCAAGAAAATTCTGAATCTGGACGAGCAGCTCTCTACACAAAAGTCTACCTTGGAGAGTAAAGAACTTTTAACGAAGAACCTCCACGAGCAACTGGAGAGGTTAAACTATCAATTCCACAAGCAGCCCAGAGAGTTTTGGATGGTTGGTTATAATGAAGCCCTCTACAATCTAAATGATCGGATCCAAAATGAAAATAATGTGGGTTACAAGCAAGGATGGTTGAATGCCTTGGGCGTGATGTAGTTGGAACAGGGTCACTATTTGTGGGCTTACTATGACCCTAGGTTGCTCGAGTTGTCGGTGCCTCCTTTCAAACTGGATATGAGCTGGATTCCTGCTCGGGCCATTCCTCAATGTCTGATTTCAAAGTATCTCAGTAACTATAGTCTTCACTCTAATTTCGAGATATCTCGCCCTGAACACCTACTTGATCGTCCCTCAGTAATGAATGTCAGGATGCTTAAAGATATAAATTTCATCAATTCTCCCTATGCCTTAGACGATCCTCCCGCTGGTGAAGAACCTATTTCAAAGACAGAGGGGAAGAAACCAATAGAATAGGATTCTTGATGTAACAATTTTTTATGTATTTCAGTTTCAATGTATTTTGTTTTGGATTTAATGAAAAACTTCTAGTTTTCTTTGTAATCTTAATTGTCATTGTCTTTGGAAATATTTTGTAAGACATTTCTAATGAATGTGCATGTATATCTTGTTGAAAAGATAAAGATATTATTGTTGACTATCTGAATTGATGATAATTATCTGACGACCAAGCAGAGTTAGTGATATTTTGTTTCTCGACCAAATTTAGTGGTAATAAAAAATGTCATAAGTATAAAAAATTTATCTCTTTTTAATTTTAAGCCCTGAAATGACTTTCCTTTGTTCAACCAGCTGTTTCCGACTAACCGGAGTTGGTGGTTTTTTGTTCCCGACCAACCTTAGTTGGTAGATTTTCATTTTCGACCAACTATAGTTGGTATTTTTGGAAAAATTTTTATTCCCGACCAACTATAGTTGGTGGATTTTCTTCCCAACCAACCGTAGTTGGTATTTCTGGGAAATTTTTTATTCCCGACCAACTATAGTTGGTGGATTTTCTTCCCAACCAACCGTAGTTGGTATTTCTGGAAAATTTTTTATTCCCGACTAACTATAGTTGGTGGATTTTCTTCCAACCAACCGTAGTTGGTATTTCTGGGAAATTTTTTATTCCCGACCAACTATAGTTGGTGTTTCTGGGCTTGATGCGTAGTGTGTAGCACTAATACTCCGAAAAAATTTCAACAAAAGGAGAGAATTGGGCGAAATATCCAAAACTTTATTCATATCGAAGAAAACTGCATTACATAGAGATTAAATTACTGATAATATTTGCGTAGATGCTCTGCGTTCCATGCATTCTTAAACTCCTTTCCTTCTAAGGTTTCGATTCTATATGTCCCTGGTCAAACAACCTCTGTTACTCTATAGGGACCATGTCAGTTAGCTTCTAATTTATTATGCTTTTGAATTACTTTCTTTAGCACATAGTCTCCTTCTTTCAGGTCGCATTTCTTTACTCTCTTGTTGTAGAACAGAGTTGTCCGTTGCTGGTATGCAGCGTTTCTAATTGCGGATTCTTCTCTAACTTCCTCGAGCATATCCAAATCTAATCTTCTCATCAAGTAACTGATAGGAGAGTTGAAATTCAGCACTCTATGTGTGGGGAGACCCACCTCGGTAGGTATAACAACTTCACTTCTAAATGCCAGTATATATGGAGATTCTCCTGTGGCTGCTCGTGGAGTAGTACGATAAGCCCATAGTATAGAATGTAGCTCGTTGATCCAATTTGCCTTTGCATCATTTAATCTTTTCTTCAAGCCATTCAGCAGCGTTCTGTTTTTCACTTCAGTTTGTCCATTACTTTGAGGGTGGCCTAGTGCAGAGTGGGTTTTCAATATGTTCGACTGATGACAATACGCAGCAAACTCCTCGTTGTCGAATTGGGTTCCATGGTTTGTGATGAATGCATGAGGAAGAGCATATCTACAAATGACGTTCTTCCATATAAATTGATACACTTTGTCATATGTCATATCGATAAAGGGCTCAGCTTCCACCCATATAGTAAAGTAATCCACTGCGACGACGAGATATTTAAACCTTCCTCTTATTGTTGGAAGTGGCCCGAACAAGTCAATTCCCCACATGGAAAATGGAAAAGGGGAAGTAATGGGTGTCAACAATGCTTGGGGACTTCTTTGGATAGTGGAGAAGCGTTAACATTTGTCACATTTCTTGGCATAAGCTATGCAATCAGCCCTCATTGTCGGCCAATAGTATCCCTGCGTCATTATCCTTTGCAGAAGTGTCCGACCTGCTACATGGGATCCACAAGACCCTTCATGGACTTCTTCGATCAAGTCTTTCACCTCGGAGGGATGTACACATCTCTGTAAGACAGATATAATTCCTCGTCTATATAGAATACCATTGGTCAATACATAACGAGCAGCTTTAAACTCTAGTTTCTTGGTTGCGAGTTTATCAGTTTGCAAATACCCTTCTTCAATATATGCTCTGATAGGATCCATCCAAGATGGTCCTAAATCAAGGGTAATAATGTTCATCATCAGATCTTCATCTATGCTCCGACTAGCTAAGACTTATATTGGGATTGTTCTTCGTAGCTCGGTGCGTGTGGCTGAAGCTAACCGAGCTAAGGCATTTGTTCTGGCATTCTCCAATCTTGGTATTATAATTATCTGCACAGCCATCAGGCTTGATAAAATCTCCATCACTTTTGCATGATACCTGATCATTAATTCTCCTTTAGTTGCATATACTCCCAGTATTTGATTTACGATCAACTGCAAGTCACTAAATACAATAATTTGCTCTGCCCCCATGGTTTTTGCCAAATTAAGACCTGTAATCATAGCTTCATATTCAGCCTCATTATTAGAAGCCTTGAATTGGAAGCGCAGAGCATACTCCACATCGACCTCATCCGGGTTGTTCAAAACTATCCCTGCCCCATAGCCTGTAGTGCAAGATGAGCCATCCACATATAGATTCCATATAGGTACCTCATTTTCAAATTTTTGATCCGACAGAGTTCCTCGGTGGAATATTTGTTGCTTCCTTTTATCCTCCTCTAGCACTTCTTGCTGCTTGTCAACCATCTTCTCTTGCTCGTCGACCGCCTTAAGTTGATTGGGGGTTAAATTTGATGATCATGTAACATCCATAGGATGGTCGGTGTGTAGCTTTTGTTCCTCGGGGGTATCAGGATAGGTGAATTCTGCTATAAAATCTGCTACTACTTGCCCTTTAAGCGACGATCTAGGCTCATAAACTATGTCATATTCACCAAGTTTTACTGCCCAGTACATCAATCTCCCTAATTTTTTTGGTTTATGAAGAGCCTTCCTCAACGGCATATCGGTATACACAACTATGGTATGAGCTTGGAAGTATGGCCTCATCCTTCTACTTGCTTCAATCAAAGCTAGCGCCAACTTTTCTAGTCTTGGATATCTGATCTCTACTCCTCGAAAGGCTTTGCTAGTGTAATAGATTGGTTTTTGCACTCCATCCTCCATTCTTATCAATTCCGAGCTAACTGCATTCTCCGACACAGCCAAATACAAGTACAATCTTTCCCCTATCACTGGCCTAGATAACAGTGGAGATGTTCCCAGATAATTCTTTCATACTTGAAAAGCCTTCTCGCATTTTTCATTCCATTCAAACGTTCTTCAGAGTGTTTTAAAGAATGGGAGGCATCTATTTGTTTCTCGGGATACAAATCTATTAAGTGATGCAACTCGCCCAGTGAGACTTTGTACTTCCTTCTTCGTCGTTGGAGATCGTAGTCCCAATAGAGCCTTGATCTTCTCGAGGTTTGCTTTGATTCCTCCTTGGTTGACAATATACCCGAGGAACATGCCTTTTCGTACTCCAAATATGCACTTGGTGGGATTCAGCTTCATTTGATATTTATCTAGTTTATCAAAGGTCTGGCCTAAGTCAATTAGATGGTCAGTAGCTCTCTTGCTCTTTGTCATCATATCATCAACATAAACTTCCATATTGCAACTAATTTGTTTTGCAAATACCTTGTTCATCAGCCGTTGATATGTTTCACCTGCATTTTTCAAACCAAAAGTCATAACATTATAACAATAAGTTCCCCTAGGTGTAATGAAAGAGGTACTCTCCCTGTCTTCAGGTTTCATTTTAATCTGGTTGTAACCAGAATAAGCATCCATGAAGCTCAACAACTCGTGTCCCGAGGTAGCATCCACTAATTGATCAATTCGGGGCAAAGTAAAATGATCCTTTAGGCATGCCTTGTTAAGGTCGGTAAAGTCTACACACATCCTCCATTTGTTGTTTTTCTTCTTCACCATTACTACACTTGCCAACTAGTCTGGATATTTGACATCGTCAATAAAGCAATCTTTTTGGAGCTTCTCGACCTCCTCTTGTATGGCTTGATTCTTCTCGAGGCTGAACACTCTTCCTCTCTGCTTCACTTGCTTGATCTCCTTATTCACATTGAGCTCGTGATATAAGAAATTTGGATCTATTCCTGGCATATCCTCATGACTCCAAGCAAAAGTTTGTTTTCTGCTTTTTAGGAAAACTATCAATTCCTGTTTTAGTGAGGCATGTAACGACGAACCTATTTGAGTTGTTCGTTCCGGGTGCTCATCGTCCAAAATGATATTTTCAGTAGCTTCCACCACCTGACCTTTCACGAGCTGCGATTCAGCTCTAGGATCCAACGTTTCAATCTCTGCACCTTCATCCACTTGGTAGGTTTTAGTCTATTTCCTAGATTCCTCCAGTTCTTCTTGCTTGGCATAAGAGTAATAACATTCCCGAGCAACTTGATCGTAAGCTGACTGGACATTCTTATCCATCACAAAGAAACGTACTCTTTCTGTTCTACAAGCAGGCCATGTGCCGATGAACATATCCAACTTGATCGTCCCAAGTGGAAAGACTTTCTCGCTAGCAAACCCGAGGAGGGGCCTGTGATAAGGTTCCAACTGAGATAACTTTAGATTTAAACTATCGAAGCATGAGTAGAACATGATATTCGTCGAGCTACCATTATCCACCAGTACTCTTGAGATTATTACTTCCTTCATCCTCATTTTGATCACCAGTGGATCATCATGAGGGTATAGTACACCTGCGAGGTCGTTCTTGGAGAAACCAATGATCAGTTTTTCTTTGTTCACCTTCCTCGGGCGATCATCCTCAGCTAGATTTATTCGATGAATGTATGAACAAGCTTGAGCTTCATTGAGGTAATCTTTTCTTTCCGTAGTAAGGTCCCCACCTCCTGCATCTCCACCTGTAATAACGTTACAATCAAATGATCCAAAACGAATTGAAAATACCTCACGTTCTGGCTGTCTTGGTCTCTTGGGAAGATCAGGGTCATCTTCTATATCATCTTCATGATCTCTTTTCTTGTTTTCTTCTGATCGATGAGGAGATCTAGACCTCTGTTTTTCTTGGTTATTGCTTTTTCTTTCATTTCTTCGATCAACATCCATGGCCATCTTTCCTCGTCTGATGAGTGCTTCGATTTCATTCTAGAGAGCTATGCAATGTTTAGTCGTGTGACCATGGTCTTTATGGAACTCGCAATATTTGGCCTTATTCCTCTTGTCAGGATCTGACTTCATTTTCTCAGGCCAGTTTAGTTCCTCGTTGTTCTTGATCTCTTCCAGGACATGGTTTATGTGTACTTTCAAAGGAGTATAATTTTCAAATTTCTTCAATATTTCCCATAATGGCTTTGCCTTTGACTGCTTGTCACCACCATTGTTCCTATGTTCTTTCTTTTTAGCCTTATCAACCTCCACCTTGGTCTCTTTGGTGTCCATGTTCTTCTTCGCAGCCATAGCCTCCTCGGCATTCATGATCTTGTCCGCTTTTTCCATTAGTTCTGACATGGTTCTGGGTGGATCTTTGGCCAAAGTATAGTACAATTTATTGGGCAACAGTCCACTCATCAAAGCAGTAATTGCTGTCTTTTCCTCATAATCAATAACTTCGAGCTTCTCGTTATTGAAACGAGTTATGTAATCACTGGTGCTCTCACCTGTTTTTTGTCTAACAATTAACAAATGTGCCACTCGTTTAACTGGTTTTGCTCCAAAATAGAAATTTCTAATGAAGAGCTCGACCAATTGAAAGAAAGTTGATATCTTCCCCCGAGGAAGATTATTGTACCATATTTGTGCAGATCCGGTAAGAGTTCCCGAAAATGCCCTGCATCTCATCTCGTCTAGCACGGCATAGATGTCGACAGCAGCTTGGTATTGTTCTATATGAAGGACATGGTCAGTTTTTCCATCATATTTAGGGGTCACAACAAGTGCTTTGAACTTCGATGGTGTGGGAAAATCCATAATTGCCTGTATAAAAGTTGTCCCTTGGACAAAAGTTCTTTATAGAGGATTCTTAGCCTTAACCATTTCCCCTAGTCTATCCTCCAACCTTTGAATAGAGACTTTCCATGCATCCTTTCCCTCCTCGGGCCTATTGGTTCGAGCAATTGAACGTGTTGAAGTCGCTTCCTGGGATCTATCTTATCGAGCAACTGTTGTGATTGGGCAGAACCCTCTCTTTGATCAGATGGTCGTCGAAAGTTTCTTGACACAGCCTTAGGAGGACTTTTATTCTTCCTAGGGCCCAATAGATCAAAAGGAGAGATCCTACTTAATCTCAACAATGCACTAGTCCTTTATGGAGAGAGAGTGATGTGTTGTTCAGTATCTGTGGCTCGTATTTATTTGAACACTTCGTTGTCCTGAATGGTCGGCGCTCCACCTTGGATAGTTTGCATGAGTTATCGCATAGTCTCTTGCATAGCCATCTGGCCTTGAGCCAAATTGGCCATAATTCGAGCCAGATCTTGGACATTTGGAGGAGCGGATGGAATCGGGGGATTTTCGGTGTTTCGATTACTGGATTCAGGATTATCAGTCATTGGTGATAAATTTTTTTGGTGAAAAACGAGAATTTCAGTCGTTTCCCACAGACGACGCCAATCTGTTGATGTAAAAAATTAGATTATCTCTAATTACTTAATCACAGATAAAAAAATAAATAAGACAAGAGATTTTTAAAGTGGTTCAGCCTTGAATGATTGGCCTACGTCCACTGTTTTTGTTATTATTGACTATTTGGGAATTCTCGATTACATGTTTTACCAAGAAATTTCGAGTCCCCTTACAATGAGGATGATACAATGTATTTATAGCCCTCACGCTGTAAATGTGAAAGGGTAATACATAGCTGTCCAATAGACGTATACATTTGTATGATAATAATCAGCATTTAATACGCATTCAATCCTCTTAATTATTCAGTTATAAATGCTCCGAACGAGGTGCAGTTCGGATCGCCTGAGGTGCTCATACCGCCTAAGTAGCTCGGTATATATGAGTTGCTCGGTATAATAAAGTTCCTCGGAGAACACGTGCTGCTCGGAACGCCTAAGTTGGTCGGGGAGGTTGAGTTCCTTTAAGTCAAGATGTTATTCAGAAATGTTTGTAAGTGCCATGTAGATTGACACGTGTCTCCACTTAACTGATCCACGTCAGCAGACTAAATTTGGTATCAACAGTCAGCAATACAAAAATAGTGGATGTAGGCCATTCTCATGAGGCTGAACCACTTTAAAAATCCATTGTCTTATATTTATTTATTCATTTTTTATCTATGATTAAAATAATTAGATCGAATCTAGTTTTTCTCATCAACAACATATAAAAGCATAAAATTAGAATATGTATGCTAAGTATGAATTGGTTATGTTTTCAACCATGTTTCCATATGTTAAATATCTTGACATGAATATGGATGGGACTTCATTTATGACAAATGATTTCAACGGGATCACATGATGCTTATGAATTGGCTGGCATTTAAATTATTATTTAGACTATTGATATTCTTATGATGATACTAACATTGTACGAATGATAGGAAGGAAAGAAGAACACATTGAATAAGTGTCAGATAAAGGCCAAGGAAAAGCCCATTAAGTTGCAAGGTGAGTGTAATCACTAGAAAGTTGTAGTTGTACATTGTTATGGATATGATCATTATTAATATGGGATTTTTCATTTTGATTTACCGAAATGAGTGGTTACTCCCCAACCCGGAATGGAGGAGGATTATCTATTACACACAAGGGGTTTCTCCTCGACCAGTAGTGGGGGAGAATTGTCTATTGCAAATAGGATATGTGAGTAATGATTAAAAAAGTTGGGTCATTCATTATGAATGGTTCGAATAAGTTTATACAACATTATAAGGATACAATTTATTTCACTTAATGTTATGCAATAGTGTAGTAGTGACGCATTCACTAATCTATTTTGCTCATGGTTCCTATGTTTATGTTTTTCATTTATCGTGACGTCGTTGCCAAATCTAGGAGGTCAGGTTGGGTTAGCAAGGAATGGGTAAGCAATGATTTTGTGCAATGTAAATGATGTAATTAATTCAACTTTTCCCTCATGAAAGTTTGTGTAAGCATAACTACATTAATATTGTGATTTTTTTTTAAGTATGTTGATTTACGTTGATGAATTAGACTCGTGCTTATGGTTTGGTTAATTGAATTATGGTATATAATAGGGTTCTTGATCTACTATAAGAAATATGAGGGGTTTAATATTAATGGGGGATATATTCAGGTTTTTATATGGTTTAAAGGACAATATAAAAACCAATAGGTAATATTATTTTACTCAATGGAAGTCCAACTCCAAAATAGTCCAAGTCACCCAAAGTAGTTACCATAATTAGAAAACCAAATTCTTTTATATCTCTAGTTTGTGTCAGTTTCTTACCAATGACATAGAAAGGGCGATCAATATTCCTAAGGATTAGTGCTTCCCAAATTTGATTATCAAGAAGGAACCATCATTAAATAAAATGATGGTAAGGATAACTGGGTCATTTTCACCTTGGACCCTCAGTATTTTGAGGATGTATACTCCCCAAAGAAGTTTGAGGCCATAAAGAACTACTTCAGAATTAGTTTTATCGATTTTGAGATTTATAATCAACCTAAGTAAGCTGATGATGATGAGAAAAGGTTTGAGGAAGATGATGTAGAGGTAGGCTAAGTTTAAGGGAATTATTAAGTGACTGATTGGGAGGTCGAAACGGGTGAATTATTATTACATGTCTTAGGTCGGCCTTCTTTTTTTTGTGGTTTTGTACTTTTTATCAATATAGGTTGTTAACCGTTTTTGTCCATGTTTTTCGCAAAGTTCAACTCCGAATTGAAGATCTTTTATAATGTCTTCATAAAAGTTTATCGGGAGAAATTATAGGAAATCCCATCTAAACAACTAGAAAAACTAGCCTCACGAGGAATGCCTAAAAAATACAAGGATGAAAATGCTTTGTAGCATGGTCTGGTTATATGGTCAAGTGTAGATTTTGTAGATTAGGTCACACACACACCGAATTCAATTTAATCAAAATTTTATCTAGATTAATTAGGTGAACCTTAACATGAAAGATATATGAGTCTAAACCGAATCAAAACAAATCACCAACCACAAGACATGATATGAAGAAAAACCCCTTTCGGGCAAAACTAATTTTCACCACTGTAACAAGTAGGTATTAGAGAATGACACAGACAGACTTACATACAGGGAATCCACTAAGTATTACAATTATTTTATCCTCCCTTGTTGCTAACAAAAAGCGGTGCAGATCCAACAGCACTCCATAGTAAGTTACACTTTCCTAGGTGTCCATCGATTAGCCTAAGGATACTCCTTTCCTATCTTTAACAATGAAGAAAAAACTTCACAAGGGTATAAACATGGTATGCATACTTCTAGGTTTGATAGATGGTTTATAAAACATCTAAGGGTATTCGATTTGGAAAAACAAAGTGTTTTGAAAATAGGGTTTGGAGACCTTTTGGATATGTATAGGAAAATAATTTTTGCCAAAAGTCCTACAGAAAGTTGATACCATGACCCCTTTATATAGTTTACATAATTTTTTAGTCACCATAAGTTTTGAGAAACCTCGTTCGAATAAAACATTATAACTCATTAAAACAAAAAAAACTCTCTCAAACACATAACTTATATCATTCGAACCAACATCTAATAATATTGAATTGAAATTTGTTCTGTTTATAGAAAAATCTGGTTCCATGTTCGTTTGAAGGTTGTTTGAACGAACAACCATAAAGTTGTTCGAACAACTTAAAAACAAAAACAAAATCTTGAAAAACTTTTAAAAATAGCCCTGAAACATTTTTTTTTAAAATACCCCTGAATCAAATGTTTTCACAAAATCAACCTTATATGCCTTCCCTGCTAAAAGTATTGATGACCGATCGTTGATTATTATGTTAGGTTACAAAATTGTCTTCGCTTGAAGTCTTCAGAAAGTACATGATGGTGAAGTGGTGTGTAACGGAAAATGCCAAACTGAAATCTACCAAGCAATCAAAAAACATGTTCTTACAAATCTCCCCATTTGGCAATTCCGGTACAAAAAAAACCTTAAAAAAGCTAAGATAAGTTTAACTAATGTCCCTCCCACAAGAAAAGGAACAGACAATTGAAAAATTGTGTATGCCAAAAATCGTCATCAATGGAAAAAAAGACATACCCATATGAAATAAAGTATTAACATGGCACATGGAGTTTAAAATAAAATAAACTCCCCCTCAATATGTTCTCCCCTTTTTTTTCAAAATACACAAAGGAATAGAAGCTATACCTAAAACGTAAGCTTTACGAGAGTCTAAATTTGAAATATCACCATAATGAATAGGAAATTAAACACATGCAATGAAACTTCAACAAACCAACAAAATATTTTTAAAAAATTTAAGTGTATAAATATACACATAAATTTAAGTACAAACAATCACACCATGAAGTAACATTCGAATCATGGACATGGAAGGAATATGTGCGAACTTAATTTTCAAAAAACTCAACATAGGCATACGTAGAGATGATGCACGGAATAAAAGAAATTCTCCTAAAGAAAGAACTCAGTTAAACCTTCTATAAGATAAAGGAACAAAAAGATATTGACTCAACTCATACAAAAATATCATGAATTTCATTACTTCTCAAGTAAATAATGCCAAAATATTTAATGTTTTTATTTGAATTTTAATATCCAAACCCATTGATCTTCAACTTATTACACCATCAAAATCTTACATTTTAAGTATAAACTCTCACATTTTTTGAAGGAATCGTATTGCTCATTTATAATGAAGCATCCCCTTTCCAATGCTTAAATATGAATCATTTTTTAGGTAAACAAATATTGGCAATGGTTTTTAAATTCACAATTAGTTCCTAGTAAATTTGGTTCATTATAAACCACAACATAGATGGGAACATCATTTTCAACATATGACAAGTAAGTACAATGTTTTAAAAAAGCATTCATGTGTGCAATCAAGGCAATATAATGAGTCTGGCATTAATGTAGTAATTACAATGAATCACATTATTCTAAACATGCATAATTAGACACACAAAAAGGTATCCTAGCCAAAGAACACCATGATTAAATCATATAAGAATCCCCTTTCGTGTGTGCTTTAGGAAAAAAATCACTTTTTCGAATTTTTAGTTAAATCCAATTTTATCTTCTTAACCCCTAAACATGCATCTACGTGATTTAATCCATTAAACAGTTAAGCATGAGGTGAAAGAAACAATTACAAGAAAAAACCCTCTCGGGTAAAACCTTTTTATTTCACTATGAACAATAAATCGCAACTTACAACATAGCAAAATCCCTAAAGAATCTACTGTCACAAATCTACATAAACATGCAGTATAAATCAGCAAAGGAATCCCGTAAGAACCGCAACTCTCATATTCAACACGGCATACTTGTTAGCATCCCCAATAACCTTAATCAGTTTAATCAATGAATGAACTATCTTTTGACAAACGTGTACAAGATCACAAACTATACACCCGAGTAATTTGATCTTGAATAAACTCCTTATGGTGAAGAACTATATGGGAATTTTCGAAATTTCTCTTCTGAAAAATATCAAAGGAGTGATGTATTTATTTCTTAACAAACAAGAGTCCAAAGAAAATAAAACACAAAAATCGAGGCAGCAACTTGTTTGAGCCACTCGCCATATCGTTTGAGCGACATGTGCTTTCGTTTGAATGATGTACACCGTCGTTCGAGTGACAATTAAAACTCATTTTTCTTTTCAAATAAAATCCTCGAATTTTCAAAAATTATTTTAACTCAGAAATATTTAAAATATGTTTTCGCAAATATTAAATTTAATTCGTAATATTTAAAAACGGTTAACTCATCCATCATTTAAACTAAAATTCTGCATTAGATCAATTCTCTTAACTATTCATACCTGAGTAATCTAGAACAAACTGAGTTTGAAGAATGCAACTTGACTTGATTTCTTCTTCAAAGCTTTTATTTGCACATTCTTCATTCTTGAACTGTCGTAGGCTTCAATTATTCTCAAATTAAAAACTAGCCTAGACTTAAACTATTTTTTCCCGAATTAAGCCAATTACAAAAAAATTGACTCGATTATAAATTTGTTCCAACAAAAAAATGCTATAAGCCGTAAAACATATATCCTATCCCATAAATTCAAAATAAAAAAAAATACAGGAAATGAACAAAAACTGTAGAACCGGCAAGCATATAAATATCTAAATATGTCTCTGAATGTGATGCAGTAATAAATATTTGAATCTCTGAAAAATATACCTACACACATGAGACATAAACATATCCCCATGAGAAGTATGGAGGAACAAAAATATATCAATAAATCATGAGTAAATAAATTCCCCCTACATCACATATTTGTCCCCCTTTTTTTGCCTGGAATAGACAAATCATGGGGCAAACAAACCAAATCTAGCAAGAATAAATGGATACTAACTGCATTACTAGATAACGAATCTAAGTATTAGTATGACAATGGATAGTAAAAGCTAATTGTAAATGGATAAAATTCCGAATCAATAAGAATGCATCATCAATAAGAACGTACATCCATGTCATAAATACACAAAAATGCATATATAAAATGTCCATTAGTAAAAGAGTAAATCGTATCAGAGAAATAATAAATACATGATACACATCAGTAGTCTCAAATAAAATGTCTCAATAAAAAGATAGCTAAACATTTGTATGTGTATCATAATCATCGTCATCATCATCATCATCATCATCTTGAGAGTACATAGCTGAAATAATCCCTAAGACCGAACAACTAGCTCGTCTTCTCTGCTCTCTGTGCCTAATCTTGTCAAAGAATGGTGTCATCCGTGAATCATCACGGGCATGGGCCTCTGCCTTAGAATCAAATTTATCCATCATAGTGTCATACATCATGGCATGAGAAGCCACATGTGCCAATAAAGTATAGAAATCCTCCTCGGTAGGGCATTTCGGTACAAATGTGAAAGGGAAAAGTTAAAAGGCATAAGGACTGGGATCAGTAGGACCCTCTTACTAGGAAGCACATCCAACTCCGGAAGAACCTTCCTCTGTGGATGTCAGTCTCGCTCTCGCCTCTGCACTTAGATGATTATCTGAACGAGTAAGCGTGTTTTGATCAATGATAACAGGCTCGAAGAGACACAAATCATCCTCTAAAATGGGAACTCTAGCTGATGTGCAAATATTAGAAATGAGGATCCCATAGGGAAGAGTAGTGCGAATAGGTGTGTTACAGATAATGGTAACAAATGACATCACTCGAAATATAATAATGGGTAAATCAATGTCTTACCCCTAGTATACAACGTACATGAAATAAACAATATCAAAACTAATACGAGGCTGATTGATCCTTGGGTAGATCGATGATAACACAAACCTATTCAAAATTCAAAATTCAAGGTGAAGCTACATAGTAGTGCCGTACTGAGTGATCTCCCAAAAACAGTGGCAGAGACTCTCTTCAGACAATGGACTATCGTCAGTAATCCGGGGGAACATAGTGTTTGGGACGCGTTGAATCTATAGCGACTCGACTATCAGATTACCTGTGACGATAATAGGAACACCATGAATGGTACACTGAATCCCCTCAGGAGTGCGGATAGCACGATATAAGAACTCTCTGACGATGTCTGGATAGACCACACTATAAGCCTCTAACAGAGAATCCCAGCCCCTACCTAACATCCAACGAGGAATGGATAACTGCGAAGCCCTTATACTTTTGATTCACTTGAGTCTATATTGTTTAAGTGCTCATCTAGTTTGGAAATTGTGACAAAATTATGTCCTCCCTAGAAACCAAAGAACCTCATAAATTGGTTTGCTACTTCATCTCTCTATCTTGTAGTGATCAAGAACAAATTGACAACACTCACACACAGTAGAATTTATTTAATGCATATCATACTGCATAATTATGTGTGTACATATGTTGAGTGTGTTTAAATCCCTATGTTGGTATTTTAATAATTTTTTGGGATTTTATAAACATTTTTTTAAATAAGGTTTTCTTAATTAAAACTTGTTTATAAGTTTTTGTGGTCAATTTGTAAATATAATTTGTTGGGTATATTGGCCTAATGTTACCTTGGGTAGAATCCGAAAGCGGATTAAACCTTAGGGTGAGGTTTTAATTACTTTAGGATGCGCGTTTCATATCCTGTTATTGGCCAACACCTGTCTTCATCTGATTGGCTGAGATTGTGTTTCTTTACTGAGTTATAAACGCGTATGTTTTTAGCCTTTGGATCATTGGTTATCGACGATCTGCATGTTGTCTTGGTGAATCCCAGTACAACATTTTAAACCAATCAGGTATCGTTTAAGCACCGCGTTCTTAGAACCCTTCGATCTAAGTCAATTTGACTTAACTTAATCCTGGCCCTTGGTTTTGATCCAGTCTCTCGAACCTTCTCTTCACACTATAAAAGGAACCCTATTCTCAGACTTCGAAGACTTTTGCCATTTTCATTTTTCTGAGAAATAGAGAGAGAAGAGAGAGAGTTAGAAACCCTAACCCTGTTCGTCAAAGCCTCTTCCATCCAAACTCAAACACTTCTTCAAAACTCCTTCATATCCAAAACACTACCCTGAGTGTTCTTGAGTGTTTGAGAATTTGAGTTGAGTTTGTAATTGCTGTTGTAACCTGTTGTTCGTTAGATCTTATTTTCAACTTAAACTATTACTTGGATCTACTTTCTGATTTCATAGAAATTTCAGATCTGAGTTATTCATGTTACATTACACTTAGTTTAATTCTTTATTTCTCATCTTGAGAAATATATTGTTGATTATTTTCTATAAAACGTTTGCTTACTTTGAAATCAACAATAAATGCTTTATGTTTCTAGTTCTTCTAAAACTAAACCTTTGACCTAGTTTGGAATCTCACTTGGAGGTTTTCAATCTCGAAAATATTTTCTAAATTCTGAGATTGATTAAGACCTTGTTTGTCTTCCTAGCAAGGTATCCGTGGATTCTGGGATTGATTTAAAGGTCAAATAAGGTTCAAAGTTTTGTAAGAAGAAAGAAAAAGAAAAGATCACAACATATAGTGTTACTGTAATTTGTTAGGACTGTTTGTACTTAATAAGTGTGTGTGTGTGCATGCATGTGTTAGAGAGCACCTCCACAAACACTTTCACCCTACAACACAAAAAGTGTTGGTAATAAGATCTTATGAACAAGAGTCGATGTAAAGTACTGGAACAAATCAGAAGTTAACAAACTGGGAGAACTACATCTACAATCAGAACTGCAGAGAAGTTATAAGGACACCAGAGGGTACATTCCTAAACTTATATAGGTATGAGTTGTTTTCATGTTAGTTATATAGTTTGTAACTCATATATTTGTTTTAGTGGATTTTTCATTTTACTCCGTAGAGGGAGTCGTGGATGTTTCCTCAATTGGTGAGGTTTTACCATGTAAAAAAACATCGTGAACATAATCTTTCAACATCTCCTCATCTCATTCTTGGTTGTGCTGAGTTTAAGTTTTTTAAACTACTTTATAAACCTGTTATTCAAATCTTGAATATATCTCGTACATACTGATTTGTTAAACACATCTTATGTTCAAATAGTTTGGTTTTTACGAAAAGAGTTTCCTAAAAAAACAGATCGGAGTTACTTAAATAGTTTATTTTACTAAACGGCTTTAGTAACATATTTTTCAAACTGGTCGAATGCAAAGACCATAAAAACTCTCTCCCTAACAACTACACGAATATGAAGTCCAAGAAAACAATACTGCTCATACTCGACCTCAGTCGTCCATCTCATAATTAAGTAGGGAGGGAGGTGAGTCCGAGCTCACTGGGAATGAGGGGATGTAGGAAACTCATCAAGATGACTAGAGGGGGAAACACGACATCTAGGAGGCATAGCTACAGTAAAAAAATACCGCGCAGTGTGTGTGGAAAGATGAGTGTAACAGATGTCGAAACATAGATAACTACGAATATATCTCCGTACACAAATCTAACCTAACCACCGCGAACACCAACCACAACAACAACAAAAATAATCAAATAAAAATACTCACCTAATATATCCCAACAAAATGACACAAATGTGGGTATCCCAAAAAAATCCAAAGAACATATATGCAAACAAAAAAATTTAGAACAAATTTCTTGGATAAAATTTGGAATCCACAGAGGGCACAAAAAAATTGCTCACAATCAAAACTGGCAGCCCCAAACTTGAATTTTTTTAGGTTAAATCAACATAAACACCCTACACACTAATTTGAAAAATAAATACCAACAATAATGTAGGAGTTTTATGTGTTTTAATCCCAAAATTTCAAACAAACCCTAGCTCAAATGTGATTTTTTTATCCCAAACTAGAAATGAGAACGAATAACACATGTATTCAGTAGAAAAATAGTGTAAAAAATGTGTATATTCACTTCATTCAAAACTTGGAATCATAAATAAATGGAAAGCCCATCTAACAGAAATCAAACAACAAAACAATTAAAAAAAATACCTCGAGTAGTGAAACTTGGACTCTATGAACATTTTGAGAATGAAATAGGTGATAATGGCAGAAAAACCGAGCTTCAACTCAAGAGAAAGACACAAAAAACTCAGAAACCCCAAATAATGTTATTACAAACTCCAAACAAGCTTAGGTATGGTGCAAACTAGTGAGAACACGAACTAGAGGTAACTTTTCTGAGGTTAGTGCTCAAAATGGAGTAAACTGAAGCTAATCTAGAAATAATGGAGGTTTAAAAAAAATCGCTCAAGGGGTCACTTAAACAGAGAGAAAGAGAAGAGGAAAAAAGTGACAGAAACTCGTCGGCGGAGAGGCATAAGAAAAAACCCTAGTGTCTCTCGAAGGGTAAAGCATGTCGCTTGAATGGTAAAAAGCGTCGCTTGAACGACATCCTCTCGCAACAAGAAATCTGGCTTGAACGAGATAGATGTGTCGTGACACTATTTCCTGACCAACCAAATTTCTTCTTTAAGTTGTGAACTTCTACAATTGAAGAAAGAGTTGTTTGAAGACCCTCTCATCAAGGATATAATTTCTCAACTGATAATATGTTATATTCATTATACTTATCATTTTCGACATGATCTTCTTTTGAAACTCCCGACTGACCGCATTCAACATCTATATAAGGTTCTCCATTCACTCAGTAACAAACATCAAGAATATTTTCCACCCCAACACCTTGTTCCTTGATGTTTTCTTCTACTATGTTCTCCTCAACTTGTTTTACCGGTAGGGGATCAATAGTGTTCACGGATGTATTTTCACTATGGAAAAACCATACAATATACAATTGATGCACACCGTTCCTCGACATATGTCTCTTTACTTGTTTCAATTTCAGACATAATTTATTATGACACTTTGAACATGGATAAGGAATCGTTGTTAACCTATGATCAATTTTCTCTTCTGCAAATTTAATAAAATCTTCAATGCCATTTAAATAGAACATGTTGCCTTTGTTCTCTTTGGTCATCCAATATTTGTTAATCATTCATGACATTCTATAGAACATGATAAAACACACATTAATAATAAGTTGCAACTGTAATATTTGGTAATGGTTGGTGTCTATTTATGACAACTAATTATACCACGACTTATGCTAAATTCGTGATTTCTAAATTCTAAACACATTTTTGATGAATAAATAGAAAATTTGAGTATATTCATCATATCAAGTAACTAAAACACATAATTCATCATGATTTCTATTGGCAACTAACGTGATCATTCATGGGGCTCCTTTTGATTTACCATAAAACTTAAGATGTGTATCGTAATGGTTAACATTTCTTGCTCTGAATCGTAAAATTATAACTTCGTTTCCCTATCTATATTATTATTTAGAATAATATATGTGGAAAAGGAATCAACCCTCAATTAAGATAATAGTATAAGGAGAGAAATCAAAGAGAAAGATGGTGTCTCTGGACCCACAACTGACCTACTCATCAATAGCAGTTATTAATAGCACTATATATAGAAACATAACAAAGGAAGTATTTTAGACACTACGGTTCAAGAAGACAAACTAAAGTATAATAATAGCAAAAAAATAACATAAATATAGAGAATATGCTGAAATAACGAAAGAAAACACATATGAAAACACAATTTTGGCTCATAAACTGAAAAGTGACTAGTCAATAAGACATAATTATCAAGACTAAGACAAATATAAAAAGAGGAGGTACACCATAGATTTTTTTTTATCAGAAACGTACAAGGATTTGATTAATATAAAATGTCAGAATAAAAGATATATGACGAGTAGTCATCGAGCTATTTTATATAGATACAAATGGAACAAAAAAACACCATGCAACAAAAAAGAGTTATTCTCTCCTAGATAGAAAAGCCTCAATATATTTACCGAGTCAGAACGGATTCAATCAAGACAATCACCCTTCATAGTAATCAAACCTAACACCATAAGTTCTCCAAATAAAATGATATAAAGAGTGCCTATGGCAAACCAAAACAAATATAGAATAAGAACACCCCTAAACAAATATCATTTGAACTCCAGTAGTACATTACATCATAATGTTTTCTCCATAACTTCAAAATTGGTCAAAATTTAAACATGTGTATAAGTTTTTAGTATCTAAGCATTCAATATTTAGATTTTGTACTAACTAGCAAGAATTAGGGAATGTACACATCTTTTCATGTAATTTATGAACTTGTACCCAATGAAATGCAATAATTGGCTAAGACATGAAGAATAGAAAAAATATAAAATATTATATGGTCTTAGCTTGTCCGTACCCTGAATTATTAAATTTCAGATGGGGTTTTCATAAACTAATTTTGAACATAGTATTTAGGTTTATTTGAAAGGATTTGAACCAATGTAATCATAAGCAACATCATGACAAGTAATTATTCATAAGAATATATATACTAAACTCATAAAATAATGCTTACGTAAGTAATAATTGTATGAAGTTGTTTGTACATATTGGGCTATTGCCTTTCTAATTAAATTGACATTTCATCAAAAAAGTATGGTACCTGAGAACGATAACACGACGAAGATGGAGAACGAAGAACGCTAATAGAGCATGAAGAAGGGCGACGGATAATGAAGAATGAGTGGTGGAAAATGGCGACAGGTGATGGAGTGAAGTTTTTTATTTGTGAGGGGACAAACCACAATGAATAGAGACCAGTGATTGAGAGGAGCATGTGGTGGAAAATGGAGCATGCAAATGAGGGGTAGAGAGGTCGCGGATGAAGGAGGCAAAGCAAGTGAGTTGATAGGTCTGGGTATTTGGGGGGAATAGATCCCTCCCGTCTTCACTATGGTTTTTTTCTTTTAATGATATATTGCAACGATTGCTCATATATTCCAATGCTTATATTTGATTTGCAACAATTTTTAACCTTTACAAATTTTTAATGGATAAAATACGTTACAAATAGAAAAAGAAATATGTTACAAAATAAATTTTTTGGTGTAGTGGTCGATGGAGAACTGGGTTAATTGTCTTCTAGAGCACGGGGCTCGATGCCTTTACTGGTCTGTACCATGGTGGGGGGAGTTGCAGCCTTTTTGGCAATTAGGGGAATATCGGTATGTGCGGTTGGTTAGTCTTCAAAAGACTTCCTTCTACTTTTCTTAGCGACTTATGTTCCATGTAGGATGGGAGAAGATTGTGCCACCCCACATAACTAAATTCTTTTTGGTGGAGGATTTGATCGAGTCCTTGAGAATATTTTATCGATGCCCGTCGTCTAACCTTCCATCATAATCTATTGGGGAGGCTGGGTTTGTATCAGGGGACTATTTGAAATGATTATGAAAATGGGTGGCTGAGAAGATTCTGGTGGACGAGACTTGGCAGATATGGATTCTCATGTTCAAAACCTTATAAGAGGGTGTCATGGTTTTGTCGAAGCTCATTAAGGCCTACTCTCGTATGGAGCATAGCTGGAGCAATAATCAGGGTTGGGATATCGAAGGGCCTCCTGGGGCTGGTAATTCGATGAGGTTAGTCCATCTGGTTGTTGAGGACAAGGTTGAGGAAGTTGGTGTAAGTTTGTGTTTATGAAGTTTTGTGTTTGGATAGGTGTTCTGGTGTGTTTTTTGGATCTTTTATGAAACTAGTGTAACACCCCGCTCAATTAGATATCGAGGGATCAGTCATATACCCAATTAAATCATAGTATACAATTGGTTCATTCTTAGCATCACTATCGAAAAACATTTTCTTTTTGTTAATCACCTCATACTCAATTAAGTTGGTGTTAAAACAACTTTAAAATTATAATTTAATATAATATCATTTTACCATTACAAATAATTTCATGTAATCCATTCCACAGCAGTGCATAATAGATAAGTAACATCACAACTGAATTAAATGTAAATGGAATAAACTCCCCAGTTTAAATATCTCAATATAAAAATCCAAATAAACTCAATGTATCAAAACTGACATAAGTAATGCCACTGTTTGAGATAGAATCAAAATAACTAGAATCCTTGGGTGACATGACCTATATGAACTAACTACTACAGATGTATGAATCAAGAGAATGAAAGTGTATGAGAAACGTTTACAACTCCATAGCATCCATAATACGTCAAGTATCCAATCCTCTATGTTTAGCATTCCTGTAATTAGACACGCAATATAGAAGATACAATGGAGGCGAGAATATGATAGAAAACGGGTCAGAGATCGATGGTAAAATATTTTTAAAAATAACAAGTGATTAAGAAATACAATTGAGCAATTATTATGTACATGTTAGATTCTCGAACTCTCTCTTGAGATTCTCACCTCTAATTAATTGTGCACGCCTAACGTACCTTTAAACAATACTAGTTACTATTCCCATGCTAACTAGTTCTTTCTAGTCTAACATCTAAATATAGCCTAATATCAGTCCCACATATTTCTCTTACAATATAAATAATACATATATATCTAATTTCTCTTTAACATAGATAAGCACATTTTCAATTTAATATAATTAAGTGTTCACCAACTTAATTCATTTCAGATTTCATTATTATTCATGTCTACTTAATTCACACAGTAGAAAATATCACAAGTATATATATACATTCACTCTATTATACATATACAACACTGCACCCCGAGACTCAACTGCTATGCATGCATACTCTGCTATCATTTCCGGGTACATCTCGTCACTGTACAAAGGACTTTCCGTTCGGCATATCCCTAGAACCATACATAACAAACACAAATATTGGAGGCGAACATAGTCCTAAGCCTTTGGGCTACGCACATACCTAAGCAGCCAAATGACCGTTCAATACCATTATTTTCACACACGGCAATCCAACCTAAGTCCTATGCTCTGAGGCACAAGTAAAAAATTCTCCCTAAGCTCATCAGGATATAACTGCCCTCAACGTGCAAACCTCCCGTCGATAGCAAGTAGTCTAGGCATGTCATACACACAAATCATCATATTGGTATACACTCAACATATATATATATATATATATATATATCAATAATAGGGCATAAGCACATCCCATATTACAAGTCTCATACTTAGTATACTTATATCTCGAATATCCTATGTATCATGGTATCTTAAACCTTAATTATATTATAGGTATTCACTTAGCCTATGTATATATATCAACAAATGGGTATACTCTCATCCCATATACAAATCCCACACGTACTATATTTCAAGTTTATCCCATAAACTAATAATTCACATTGTATTCACATTTCCCATTACTCCTAACATATCTTGTTAACCGAAAGGAGTTGATTAATTATTCCAGTAGCTACCTTCAACCCATACTTATTGGTCCAAAACCCAGACTCATTATAACAAGCTCGGATTATATTTTAATTCCTAATAATCATTTTTCTTGATAAAGTTACATTCTGCCCAGAAATATAAAATTACAATTTGAGGCTATTCTTCTCCGATTTTGAAAAAACATAAAACTACAAAGTTGTGCCGAACGTGATTTTATACACGAATTCGCGACCACACAACCAATTTCCTCTTAAAACAATCCTAAAATTATCATACAATGTTCGTCCTTTTTCTACATATTTCTACCTACGGGTTGCAACATAATTCATCCTTAAAAACTCTACCAAATGATCCAAAACTCCTTATAATTCATCACAAATGATATACCCAAGTATGTTCATAATTTATAACATCAGATCATATCAAAATCATCATCGAATTTTGATTAATCATGCTAATCCAATTTTCATTCCGAAAATCCGCATTTTATCATTCTTACTTAAGAACATGTATAAACCCCACATTTCTTCATCAAATAACCCAAGTTTCATGATGAACATTCTAATATCAACAAGGGATTAATCCTACATGGTCTCCATTTCAAGGATTAAATTAAAATCATCAAACTTCATCTTTGATTTATGAAACTTTTAAAATCAAATCTTTTTCTATCTACCATAGACAACATACATGATATAGATTGCAATAGTTAAATCACTTGCCCTTGATTTTGTAGGTCTAAACCTTTGGAGAAGATGATTCTATGGTGTTCCTCTCTTTTTTGGTCACTCTTTAGTGGCGGTTGTGGTGGTGCAAGGTGCCTTTGTCCCTTGGTTTTCCTATAACAACCCTTCCTCTCCTAGAAAAATCTTCCCCTTTCCTCAATGGATATCTCTTAGAGTTTTGGTGAATAAACATTTGGCTAACATATCTCTTAACTTATAAAAAATACCCAAATTTCGTAAGTACTATTCATCTCTCAAGTAAAATGACCAAAATACCTCTTTGGGGTGTTTATTCGGTTCCAAATTGACCTGAGACTCAAATCAAACCCCCGGATTGACATTTCTGACTATTTAAATCCCTCCGGACACTCTGGCGCACTCGAAACGACCATTTGGATGACACACAAATAATTTACTTTTCATTCCATTCAATTATAGTCCAGACACAACTCACACGCGCATCCCGACTTAATTACCGTAATTGTAGTATTTATAAATCCCAATATTTTTTATGAAGTCATAATCATATATTACTTTTAATCACTAAGTAATATTTAATATCAATGACATATTACTTTATTCTATTAATATTCAATCCGGATTAATTCCAATTATTTTGACATAAATAATTTTAATTAATGCCCATTGATTTAACCCATTTACTTTTAATTTATCTCATTTTAAAAGTCATTAAAATGCAGGGGATTATATACTCCCCGCTTTATAATGGAATTTCATCCCAAAATTTAGAAATTAAGGCATATCTGGTAAGGACAACTCTGGGTATTAATCTCACATCTCATGTAACCTCCATCGTACCGACCATGCAGTACATTACCGAATACCCCTAATAATGACCACCTCACTGATGTTATACTCCAAGCCTTTCCATTTAAGTTTCACTACTTAAATTTTAATTTGAGATAATTACTATCTATCCTCCTTCTATTTGCACTATTGTAGATTAATCAGTCTTTAGATATATACAAACTCATCTTACTACTATGTCACATGAGTAGTTTATTCTTGTTTGTTTGGCATATATTTTACATACAATATATACTATAAATTCCAACACATTTCAGCAATACTTCCTCAATAAAGGACTATGGAACCTAACCTGTAAACTACTGGTCCAATTTTTACTATAATAGGAAATGGTCCTACGTATCTCGGCGCAAATTTCCCTTTTTCCAACATGCAATAATGTAAGACCAAATCATTTCAATTATGTATTATAGGCCCAGAGGGATCTGAATCCCTTTGGCCTGAGTAGCTCATTATCCTCCACTTCTAGCCAATAAGCAGAAGGATGACAAGGTCTTCTATATAACGCCTCAAATAGAGTCTTACCATAAATGAGTTGAGAGGAGTTATTGTACACGAACTCCAAATATGACACTAAATCTTTACAAAATAAAAAATACAACATATCCCTCAATATGTAACTAGAATTGTTAGTCTTCTCGTCCATATATGGGTGTGTTAAGTCGTATTCATTCAAATTTCGATACTCATGGCGTTCGATAAAATATTCCTAATAATCGAGACATAACTCTATTATCTCCATCAGACACCATGTCGAAATGTACCCCATATAACCTTACTATCTCAGGAATAATGAATGGGGTATACCGTCAAATGTTATGATTAGTCCTAACTGGCATGACATGAGCTACTTCGATTACTCGACCCACTATCATCCATATAGGGTCGATATCCCTTTGCGAAGTAATTAACTCTGTGATAATTTAGGGATACGCTCTCCCATTTCTACCAAGGAATTCCCAATGACTGAAGGAACCCTATTAATTTCTGATGGTCCACTTTTAATTAGAACTCAATAATGTCTTACTTGGTTTTATGCCATCACTACTACAGTTTTATATCATGATTCATTTTATCTTTCTCTCAAACGCATCCACAACCATGACTCGTGCGACGATGCCATCACCGCGTGTCATAAGTTCTCCCCCTCTCTTCAAATTTTAGATTCTCATGAAACATAGGCCCCCACATATCGTACCATGTAAGTTTGAAATATTCCAAGTTAAACTTTGTCAAATTATTCATATACTATCCCCGTGGAATGAGAGAGTAGCTACAGCGGAAATATTGTGACTTCTCAAATAAAATCCAATTTTAATTAATCCCAAATTTTAGTTAAACCCTAAAACATGCATCTAGATGATTTATAAAATAAAATATAGCATGCAGGATAAAACAAACAATTTCAAGAAAAATCCCCCAAAGGGGCAAAACCTATTATTTTGCTATAATTTATAAGAAAATGGCTTACACAGATTACAATGAAATAAGTGCGACATACGAAATACCCTCAGGCATCGGTTTCGATGTCTCGGCTGAAATCTCCCGCAGGAACTCCAGGTGGTCAGCAATGAAGAAGAGAAACGGCTTCTCCACAAGTTTGTCGGCTGGAATTTTCCCTTTCCAGGAGGGAAGCAATGAAGAAGAATAACGGTCTTCTCCACAAGGGTTGAACTGCAACAAAATTGTGTTCTAGGGTTCCAAAAGATTCACAAAAGTAATTGGGATTTTTGTGTGTGAATCAAAAAGATGTTTGGCACATCAAAAATTGAAGTCTTGTTGTGTTTTAACTCTTAAAAACGTTTTATAAAAGACTTGAAAAAATACACCAACAAAGTAGGAATATATATAGAAAATAAGAGCTGGTGGATTAAAATCTCACGGAACTGCTCGAACTTATCCTAGGCGGACTGGTCCGGCTTGGAGGCGGATCAGTCCGACCTTGGATCGCTTCTTTTAAAATTTGCCTTCTTCGATTCGCAATCGGTCCGTGGTCTACTGGACAAAGCAAGGCGGATCGGTCTGGTATAGTGGCGGACCGGTCCGGCTTCCTAGAAAACTAAAAAACTTTTATAAAAATCATTTTATAAAAATTTCCCAATACTAAATATGAACTTTAAGGAACGTAAAAACAAAATTTTACCAAGTTCATTCTCGTAGAGGCTATGATGTTGAAGACACTTTGATATTCAAATCCGTTGATGTAGATGCGATCTTGAGTTTCTTCAACGGTGTAACGGCGTACGACATATAAATTGATAATGGACAAAAATGTCCTTACATGGAAAATTTGGGGAGTAGTTGTCCTAGCTGACATAAACCATCAAACAACTATGTCCTAAAGTCATAACTTCAACATTTATTTACCTTAAAAATATGTATTGTGCCACAATTCTCAATTATGGAAAATACTACAATCCAACAATCTAGGGAGCCCATACACTCTATGTTATGTACATTTTATCATACTATCTAAATGGATGTGATATCATACGCTAGACGTGATTACTCTATAATGTTACACTTTACCAACTTAATACTTATAATATAATCTGTATCACACTGGTTTTCGTATTCACATTTAGTGACTCCACTGGCCTCAAATCATACTATAACAAATAAATCTCAATTGAACCACCTTACTTTGACTCCCAACGTTCGCTAGTTTCATGCGTGGGGTGTCTAGCATAGCGAAATCCAGACAAGGAACCACCCGATACACTACTACCTAACCTAGTCGATCATCGAAACCCTTTAGGTCCTTTGTCCACAATATGTACCTTCCAAACAGGTTTTGTTTGTTTCTATAAAAATCTACTCATACTTTCTCATATTCCTCAAAGATAATATTAAACATGGCGCTCTCACTAACACAAGTTCTTGTTGGTACAAAATAACGAGAAATATCTCTCTCTGGACAAAATAAGAATACAATATAACTTAAATTACATCAGCAACAAGTCCCTACACACCGGCATACTGTGACACCCCGACTAATTAAATACCGGGTAGCTACTCCTTTATTAAATTAAATTAAAATGCCAAGTTGGCTCAGTTAATAGCATCACTGTCGAAAACATTTTATTATTACTAACCACCTAGTATTTAAAAAGTAAGTTGCCAAATTTTAATTAAAGTCTGAATAACATGCAATAAACGATTTCAAGCAAGAGTAATAACACCATTCACCATAATGAAGTAAATAGAATAACCGTCACATGATATAAATAAATCTGGAGGAAAAACTCCTCATAACACAATCCCACAACTGAAGTAAATAACGAAATACTGAATACTGAATGAATACATGCCAAAGCCTAAAAACTGAAATGGAAATGTATCTAATAGAATTTGGGCAACATGCCCTACAGCTGAGGAATACTGAGTAAGGAATCCAAATGATATAAGCGTCTAAAAGCAAATCCCTGTAGCTTCCACAAGCAGCTACAGCTCGTCATCAGAATGAGAATCCTATGCATGGTGACCTTGTAGCTGGGCACCTAAAATGGTTTTTACAAAAAGATTGAATTGAAAGCAAATGGGTCAGAGTCCGAATGTGGAGATATTTTAAAAACCTGCAAGTGCTTTAAAAACATTTAAAACAGTATATGAAAAATACATGTTAGGACGTGCTCTCACATGAGATACTCACTTCTCGTCTAACTGTGCACTCCTAACATTCCTGTACCCATTCATGTGTTATCTCATAACTATCTAAAGAGTTTCTAACACTTCTACTCGATTCACGTTATAAGTTCCATCATTAACAATTAAATAGAGAGTTCTACATTAATTCTCGAATTCCCAATTATTAACAAAACCATTTATTGATAAAAGTTCCCTTTTTATCTTTTCTAAACATTACCATAACTATACTCACAATTTCACATAATAAATTCCTTCTCATATAACCGTATATTTTTCACATCATAAATATACAATATAAGAACCCAAAGGCTAAGCTGCGGTGCACACATACTCTGCTATCCATCCCGATACATCACGTACATAAGGATCACACATTTCGAATCTCTCAGGAATTGTTCAGATAACAACATCACAAATAGTGGAGGCGAACACAGTCACCATCACATGGGTCACACACATACCTACGCTCCCTCGATCAGCAGATTTATTAATATCACAATAAGTCCTTCAATGACCTATGTCCATCGAGGTAACCAATCTAAATCCGGGAAACACAAGGATAAGAAGGCCCTAAGCGAACGTAAACCTCCCGTGATAGCAAGTATGGTAGGTATGTCATACACATAAAGTTATATACTAAGCATTCACACATCTTAGATATCTCAATATTAATAAAGGTATACTCTACTTCATTATACCATTATTCCAAATTCATATATTTCAAGCATCCCGAAAACATATAAATAAAATAGTCGACACATCTCACGTCGTAAGTTCTTAAACTTAAAACCTATTTCAAATAGACTATTAAGTTCCCATTATTCTCACATATAACGCCTTTGCACCTAAGGTCTTTACTTCTGCCCCAAACCTTATTTCATCGAATTATTAAAATTTGCACTATTAACCCAAATATTATTTCACTTATCTAATTTCATTAATTTAGAATAATCCTCAAATTAAATTCCAATTAAGGTCCAATCTCATAATCATGTCTACTGGTCTTCCTTAAGGTTAAGGGTATTCATAATGTCTCCAATAATATTATCCAAGGGTTAACACCATTAAAATTCAATTAAGGAAAACTTTATTCATTTGGGGAAGGTCGATCGATCGACCTTTACCTTCGATCGATCAATGGTGGTCGATCGATCGACTGATGAATGTCGATCGATCGATTGCACCAGGTCTATTACGGACTGCTTCGTTTTGCAGTTACAGTTTCGTCCCAAAACTCCATTTTTAAGCATGAAACTCCAAGACAAGGTTACTATAACATTATACTATCATCCTACAACAGTATAAACATTCTAAGTCCCATAATTCATCATTTAAAGGCTTAGTTTAGATCAAAACTACATCAAAATAATTTCCAGAATTCTTCCATTCAAGAACATCATTAAACTTCTTCTAACTCCATTTTTAAATCATCAAAGGTTCTGTTTAGAACATAAATTTCGTCCAGAATATTACTACATGCAATTCCTAACATATATCCAAGATTTTAACTTCCAATTTATGGGTCTAAATCATCTCCCAAGAATAATTTCGAAAATTCCTAAACATGAAAACATATCTTGAATCAAATGCGTTTAAATCACTTGGCTTAATTTAACTCTGAATTTGGTGATGAATCTTGAAGTTAAGTCTGTCCTCTCTCTCTCTTTCTGCAGAATTCTTTCCTTCTCTCTCTCTCTCTCAAGCTCTTCCCAAGGTTGAAGACAATGGAGATATGGAGGTGTGTTATGGTTTTTGGTAAGTTAGAATGGTATATCAACTTCTCCCGTAGCCCATATTGTCACATAGTGTAGTTAGTGGGTTAAGTGGGTTAAAGAAATAGTCAGATTGAAATCCCAATTTTCGTCACTTTTTAATTCCCAAAAATACAAATTACCAAAATACCCTTTATGACGCCGGTATGGCCCAAAATACCCCGGGACCCAAACTAAACTTCCGGCTAGTGTTTTATGACTATCTCGACCCTTCCAGACGCGTTGGCGCACTCAAAACGACCATACGGTTAATGTAACTAAAATTCACTTTTTAATTTATTAATAAAATACCATGACGTGGCGGTCACACGCGTCAAACAAAATTCCCAAATTGCCGTATATGAATCTCACAACAATTTCAATATTACCAATATTCATATAATGCCAAGTATACACATTATAATAAAATACTAACTCACATCTCGTTAATATTTTTAATCCGGATTAATTTCCAATTAATAAACATTTAATCCAATTAATCCCCAAAAATAAATATCACAGAAAATACGGGGTATTACATACTTACCCCCTAATAACTGAATTTCGTCCCGAAATTCGGAACTAGAAAGTACCTGTTAAGAATAACTCTGGATAACGTTCGCGCATCTCATCCTCGCGCTCCCATGTGGACTCCTCGACATTATGATGTCGCCACTGAACACGCACTAACGGAACTATCTTTGACCTTAGTTTCCGCTCACTTCGGTCTAGAATAGCAATAGGCCCCTCCTCGTAGGAGCTATCCGGATGGAGATCTATGTCCTCCAGAGCAATGAGAGAATGAGCCAAATTATCTCTAAGGTATTTCCTAAGCGAGGAAATATGAAACACATCGTGAATCCGATGTAAATGCTCCGGTAACCCAAGTCTATACGCAACCGGTCCAATCCGCTCAATAATAGGAAATGGTCCCACATATCTCGGTGCCAACTTCCCTTTCTTCCCGAAACGCATAATCCCCTTCATAGGAGATACTCTGAGTAAAACCTGGTCCCCCACTTGGAACTCTCTGAAGAATCTCCTCGCATCAGCATAACTCTTCTGTCTGTCCTGAGCTACCCGAATGCGACTCCGAATCAATTTTATCCTTGCCGAAGTATCCTGAATCACTTCCGGCCCAAGTAGTTTGTTGTCCCCCACCTCCAACCAACATGCTGGGGAACGGCAAGGTCTACCGTACAACGCCTGAAATGGTGCCATGCCAATGGTGAACTGGTAGGAGTTGTTGTAAGCAAACTCCACCAGTGGAAGATATTGCTCCCATCCACCCTCAAAGTCAATGGTGCACATACGTAGCATGTCCTCCAACATCTGATTTGTGCGCTCGGTCTACCCATCGATCTGTGGGTGGTACGCCGTACTCAACCGCAACTCCGTGCCCATGGCCTGCTGAAAGCTCTCCCAAAATCGTGAAACAAATATCTTGTCTCGGTCAGACACAATATTTAAGGGCACACCGTGAAGTCTCACTATCTCTGCAATAAAGAGCTGGGCATACTATCCCGCAGTGTAGTCTGTCCTTACGGGTAGAAAATGAGCGACTTTTGACAACCTGTCCACAATTACCCAAATGGAGTCGTGACCTCTATGTGACGTAGGCAACCCCGTGATAAAGTCCATAGAGATGCTCTCCCACATCCACATCGGGACCTCTAACGGCTGTAGTAGTCCTGCCGGTCTCTGATGATCCACTTTTACGAGCTGACAAGTGGCGCATTTTGAGACAAACTCGGCAATATCTCTATTCATCCCGCTCCACCAATACTGACGTCTCATGTCTTGGTACATTTTGTCCCCTCTGGGATGTACCACGAACCGTGAGCCGTGCGACTCTGCCATCACCTCATGCCGCAATTCCTCCCCTTCTGGGACCACCAATCTCCCATTGAAGCGTAATCCCCCGTCTGAGCTAACGGTATAGGATTCGGCTCCCTTCGCCAATAATCGAACTATCTGCTCCTGACAGAACGAGTCATTTGCTTGTGCCCTCACTACCTTCATGACAATCTGTGGTGTAACAGTCATCAGAGACATGAATGATCGGGCCACTGCATCCTAATGTCCCAATTCCTTCCACTTGGCCTTCCATACATCTGCCACCTCCTCTACCAGTCTACGGCTCAACGCGTCTGCCACCACGTTAGCCTTCCCCGGGTGATACTGGATATCGAACTGATAATCTTTCACGAATTCAAGCCACCTCCGTTGCCACATATTCAACTCCTTCTGCGTGAATAGGTACTGTAGGGACTTGTGATCCGTGAACAATCGAAACTTCTCACCCAAAAGGTAATGTCTCCAAATACGAAGGGAAAATACCACTGCCGCTAACTCCAAGTCATGGGTAGGGTAATTCTTCTCGTGAGGCTTAAGCTTACGGGAAGCATAAGCTATGGCCTGACTCTCCTGCTGCAGTACACCTCCAAGTCCTTGTGAGGACGCATCGGTGTAAACAAGATACTCAACTCCCGGTCTCGGCAAAGCTAACATAGGTGCTGAGGTTAACTTGTCCTTCAACTCATCAAATGCCAACTGACAGGCATCACTCCAAATGAACGGCACACCTTTACGGGTTAGGTGTGTCATGGGACCCGCTATCATGGAGAAACCCCGAATAAACCTTTTGTAGTATCCTGCTAGGCCTAAGAAACTATGGATCTCTGTCGGTGTCGTGGGTTGTCCCCACTCCCTCACCGCGGATACCTTCCCCGGATCAATCGATATTCCCCGGTCGGAAATAATATACCCCAAAAACTGAACCTCCTTCAGCCAAAACCCGCACTTCTTATATTTTGCATACAACTCATTCTGGCGCAGTGTCTGCAAAACTAGTCTAATGTGCTCGGCATGCTCCTCCTCTGTCTGGGAGTAAACCAAAATATCATCGATGAAGACAATGACAAACTGATCTAGGAAATCCCTGAACACCCTATTCATCAAGTCCATAAATGCTGCCGGAGCGTTGGTCAAACCAAATGGCATAACCCGAAACTCGTAGGAACCATATCTCGATAAGAATGCAGTCTTCGAGACGTCCTCCTCCCTGATACGTAACTGATGGTATCCAGATCACAAATCAATCTTTGAGAAGTAAGAAGCTCTTCTCAACTGGTCAAATAGATCATCGATTCTAGGCAATGGATACTTGTTCCATATCGTGACCTTGTTTAACTCCCGGTAGTCCACACACAATCTCAGTGAACCATCTCTCTTCTTCACGAACAACACAGGGGCACCCCACGGTGAAGTACTCCTCCGAATAAACCCCTGACCCAATAACTGCTCAATCTGATCCCGTAACTCCCTCATCTCAGCTGGAGCCATACGGTACGGTGCTCGTGCTATAGGTCTCGTATCTGGTAACAAGTCTATAACGAAGTCTATCTCTCGACTGGGGGTAGGCCTGGTATCTCTTGAAACACATCAGAATACTCCCTGACAACTGGGATCGAATCTAAAGGAATCACAAACTCCTTAGAGGTATCCTCCTCAATGTAATATAAATGAGCGATCGAGCCTCCCTCTGGGCGAGGCATCGCCACTACAAACATCTCTTGCCCCGGAATGGCAAAAACAATGCTCCCACCGAAGCAATCAATCATGGCTCTATAGTCAGCGAGCCAATCCATACCGATAATAACATCGTGAACATGCATATCTAATACCAACATGTCCGCAGGTAATACCAAACCACCAATTTCTACCCCCACTCCCCGACATATAAAGAATATAAGTGACCCACTCCCCAATGGTGAGTCGACACACGTCACTGTGCTCTCCGCTGTGGCTAACAATCCTAACGCCTTCGCGAAGTGTGTAGCAATAAAATAATGTGTAGCCCCCGTATCAAACAGTACCCGACCCATAGTGCCATGGATAGAAAACGTACCCTCAATCGCGGGCGGAGCCTGTGGAACTGCTGCCTAGTGGACGTTGTAGACACGTCCATACTATAGCTGTCCCTGCTGAGCCGGAACTGCTGGAATGGGTGGCAAAGCTGCCATCTGTGGCGGTGCGGGAAGAGCGGCGGGAAACATAGGCCTCTGTGGCTCCTAGCGAGCTCCCTGCTGCTGCTGCGGGGCCCTGCCCCTATCAGGACAGTCCTGGCGTTTATGGCCAGTCTTGCCACAAACGAAACACTTCCCTGGGAAGTTCCCTCCTCTCTGCGCTTGATGTCCCCGGCCCTGGTGGCCATTACCGTTCCTCCCTTGGCCCTGCTGGCCCTGCTGAAACTGCTGATGCTGACCATTTTGACCTTGTTGGCCGTTATGACCCTGCTGGCCATTCCGGAATCCTCCCTGGCCGTTCCTGAAACCCCCTGAATGGAACCTCTTATGATCCCCCTGTTGAGAACCCTGCTCTACCTGCCTCTGCCCCTGAAAAGATTGTTCCCCACCGGCACCATGTCCTCCAGTCCTGCCCTGATGGCTAGACTCTCCCGATCTCTTGCCCTCGGCCATATGAAAGCGGTGATCCTGGTAGTGTAATAAATCAGCGTTAACCACATCAGAATAAGTGGCCAACGAAAGGTTCCCTAACAGATGCTGACGGATCCTCCATGTCAACCCGTCAGTGAATTTCTCAATCTTCTTCTTTTCTGTCGGTATCTCATCAGGAACGATATTCAACAGATTAGTGAACTCAGCCTCATACTCGGCCACGGTCTTGCCCTCCTGCCTCAGACTCATCAATCTCCTCCTCATTTCCGTATGAACAGCTGACGGAAAGTACTTGCGGTCGAACCGCACCCAGAACTCCTGAATCGTGAGAGTATCCCTATCCTCTACGGTGGTAATAGACTCCCACCACTGCAATGCAGATCCATAGCTTGAAAGTAGCTAGCACCTGCTTTTGAACATCCGTGCACTCATACATCCTCAAGTGCCGCTGTATATCCTTCCTCCACTGGCTCGAGACTACCACATCTGAGCTACCTGCAAACTCTGGCGGATGCGCTTTCTGAAAAGCATCACGTACACGTTCCTAAGAAGACGGGAATGCATTAATCTGTACTGGTGCGGCAATCGGCGCCTGAGGTGGTGCCTGCTAAACAACGGCAATGGCGGCATTTACCGCTTGGGCTACAATAGCTGCAACCTCAGCGGCGTTCATCATGCCCTGAACCGGTGTTGGCTGTGGTTCTGGCGTCGCATTCCTGGGAACTTGTCGTGCACGTCGTGGAAGCATTCTGAAATAAGAATAAAGTCTATAAGTTCGCAGTTATAAACTTAATATAGCTGAAGAACGTAGCATAAACAAAAGAATACAACAGTCCTAAAATATAGGGCTCTATATCAAAGAAAGCTCAGCGGAAACATAATAAGCCGTTCAGATCCTAAAGGACACTAGAACCTGGCTCTGATACCACCTGTGACACCCCGACTAATTAAATACCGGGTAGCTACTCCTTTATTAAATTAAATCAAAACGCCAAGTTGGCTTAGTTAATAGCATCACTGTCGAAAACATTTTATTATTACTAACCACCTAGTATTTAAAAAGTAGGTTGCCAAATTTTAATTAAAGTCTGAATAACATGCAATAAATGATTTCAAGAAAGAGTAATAACACCATTCACCATAATGAAGTAAATAGAATAACTGTCACATGATATAAATAAATCTGGAGGAAAAACTCCTCATAACACAATCCCACAACTGAAGTAAATAATGAAATACTGAATGAATACATGCCAAAGTCTAAAAACTGAAATGGAAATGTATCTAATAGAATTTAGGCAACATGCCCTACAGCTGAGGAATACTGAGTAAGGAATCCAAATGATATAAGCGTCTAAAAGCAAATCCCTGTAGCTTCCACAAGCAGCTACAGCTCGTCATCAGAATGAGAATCCTATGCATGGTGACCTTGTGGCTGGGCACCTAAAATGGTTTTTACAAAAAGATTGAATTGAAAGCAAACGGTTCAGAGACCGAATGTGGAGATATTTTAAAAACCCGCAAGTGCTTTAAAAACATTTAAAACAGTATGTGCAAAATACATGTTAGGACGTGCTCTCACATGAGATACTCACCTCTCGTCTAACTGTGCACTCCTAACGTTCCTGTACCCATTCATGTGTTATCTCATAACTATCTAAAGAGTTTCTAACACTTCTACTCGGTTCACGTTATAAGTTCCATTTATTCTCGAATTCCCAATTATTAACAAAACCATTTATCGATAAAAGTTCCCTTTTTTTCTTTTCAAAGCATTACCATAACTATACTCACAATTTAACATAATAAATTCCTTCTCATATAACCGTATATTTTTCCCATCATAAATATACAATATAAGCACCCAAAGGCTAAGATGCAGTGCACACATACTATGCTATCCATCCCGACACATCACGTACATAAGGATCACACATTCCGAATCTCTCAGGAATTGTTCAGATAACAACATCACAAATAGTGGAGGCGAACACAGTCACCATCACATGGGTCACGCACATACCTACGCTCCCACGATCAGCAGACTTATTAATATCACAATAAGTCCTTCTATGACCTATGTCCATCGAGGTAACCAATCTAAATCCGGGCAACACAAGGATAAGAAGGCCCTAAGCGAACGTAAACCTCCCGTGATAGCAAGTATGGTAGGTATGTGATACACATAAAGTTATATACTAAGCATTCACACATCTTAGAGATCTCAATATTAATAAAGGTATACTCTACTTCATTATACCATTATTCCAAATTCATATATTTTAAGTTTCCCGAAAACATATAAATAAAATAGTCGACACGTCTCACGTCGTAATTTCTTAAACTTAAAACCTATTTCAAATAGACTATTAAGTTCCCATTATTCTCACATATAACTCCTTTGCACCTAAGGTCTTTACTCCTACCCCAAACCTTATTTCATCGAATTATTCAAATTTTCACTATTAACCCAAATATTATTTCACTTATCGAATCTCATTAATTTAGAATAATCCTCAAATTAAATTCCAATTAAGGTCCAATCTCATAATCATGTCTACTGGTCTTCCTTAAGGTTAAGGGTATTCATAATGTCTCCAATAATATTATCCAAGGGTTAACACAATTAAAATTCAATTAAGGAAAACTTTATTCATTCTGGGAAGGTCGATCGATCGACCTTTACCTTCGATCGATCGACTGATGAATGTCGATCGATCAATTGCACCAGGTCTATTACGGACTGCTTCGTTTTGCAGTTACAGTTTTGTCCCAAAACTCCATTTTTAAGCATGAAAATCCAAGACAAGGTTACTATAACATTATACTATCATCCTACAACAGTATAAACATTCTAAGTCCCATAATTCATCATTTAAAGGCTTAGTTTAGATCAAAACTACATCAAAATAATTTCCAGAATTCTTCCATTCAAGAACATCATTAAACTTCTTCTAACTCCATTTTTAAATCATCAAAGGTTCTGTTTAGAACAGAAATTTCGTCCAGAATATTACTACATGCAATTCCTAACATATATCCAAGATTTTAACTTCCAATTTATGGGTCTAAATCATCTCCCAAGAACAATTTCAAAAATTCCTAAACATGAAAACATATCTTGAATCAAATGCGTTTAAATCACTTGGCTTAATTTAACTCTGAATTTGGTAATGAATCTTGAAGTTAAGTCTGTCCTCTCTCTCTCTTTCTGCAGAATTCTTTCCTTCTCTCTCTCTCTCTCAAGCTCTTCCCAAGGTTGAAGACAATGGAGATATGGAGGTGTGTTATGGTTTTTGGTAAGTTAGAATGGTATATCAACTTCTCCCGTAGCCCATATTGTCACATAGTGTAGTTAGTGGGTTAAGTGGGTTAAATAAATAGTCAAATTGAAATCCCAATTTTCGTCACTTTTTAATTCCCAAAAATACAAATTACCAAAATACCCTTTATGATGCCGGTATGGCCCAAAAATACCCCGGGACCTAAACTAAACTTCCGGCTAGTGTTTTCTGACTATCTCGACCCTTCCGGATGCGTTGGCGCACTCAAAACGACCATACGGTTTATGGAACTAAAATTCACTTTTTAATTTATTAATAAAATACCATGACGTGGCGGTCACACGCGTCAAACAAAATTCCCAAATTTCCGTATATGAATCTCACGACAATTTCAATATTACCAATATTCATATAATGCCAAGTATACACATTATAATAAAATACTAACTCACATCTTGTTAATATTTTTAATCCGGATTAATTTCCAATTAATAAACATTTAATCCAATTAATCCCCAAAAATAAATATCACAGAAAATACGGGGTATTACACATACTCACAGATGCCAAGTATATAATGCCATCTATAAATTTATACGCTTAGGCCCAAACTTATTTCAGGTGGTGCCAAACAAAACTAATACAGTTCACTTTGAAATAACAAATACGATAGTCTAATTAGGCAATTTACCATCGTTTTAATACTCGAAAATCAGTCACTACACACTACCTTAATAAATCCTACATTCCTCACTCACAAATGTAGTATATAATAACATTATTCTTAATGTTCTACCCGTTTCTCCTACGGGTGTCAACAATGGGTTTTTCTCCCCTATAAACATATATATGATATCCATACCGAGGATTCACATCTCTTGTTCCCAGTCTCATGGGTCCCACTCACTTTCTATGGACTCAATCAACATTAATAGTCCCAGTTGTTTTTCCACCTGGAACAACTGTTCGTGTCATTTCCCTTGTCCATGGTCCAACAGACCATTTTGAACCTAACAATGCTAGCATCAATTGTTTCTCTACTTATTTTTTCCGTTCCACTTTCCCTATGGAACTCGTTATCGACTATATTAGTCTCCACTAAATCCGCCTCCACTTGGTAGATATTCAATTAAGTCATATATATGGGTTGCACCCCCCCCCCCCCCCCCACAGGGTATGCCCCTAAGTGGTGTTCTACTATCCTCGTTCACCCTAGTCTCACTTTTTGACTAAATTCTCCAACACCCTTGACGACATCGTCACTAGTCATCTAAATCTGATTTTTTTCATTCACACATGGTTATTTAAATCACGAACTTTTCAACAAAAAGTAAATCATTTTTGTCAGGTACATCCCATTTATTATAAGGTCCAAAATTTCACAATTTCATTCACATCTCAATTACAACAGCAGATGGATGATTTCACGAACAAACTGTACCCTAAATTCCACATTTACCTCAATACCAACTTCTTTATATACATACGAAGTCCAATTTCCATCACATAAGATTGCTCTGATGAGCGAAATGTTGTCGAAAATTCTTAAATCCTGGGTGTTGCTACACTTCACCCTATACAATTGCCTTTGGATTTCTACTTCCCATTGGCCGCTCACTCTTCTTCCTTCATACATTTTATAAATGTTTTTTTAAAATCCTTCCAAATTCTCCAACCTTCACTGATATATGTTGGGCGAGTCAGGAACAGCACCATCGTCACCAATGATGGCATTTAAGGAAACTATAGTTCCCAATGAATTTCTTTATTGTCGTCAACTTGAACAATAATTACGGTGAATTTCACCTCGATCAACATTTTCCCAAATACACAGTCTCGTGTTGAGCATTTGCTCCTGCATTTTGTCCAATGGCCTTCGTTGATCGTCCTATTATGTTCGGTGTACAAAGCCCGACCGAAATTGTATAAAAATTTCACCACTTATGTTTAATATCAAGAGAATGTATATATTCATACGTGAAGGAATACAACAAATCCTAATCATAAGGCTCTACATCAAAGGATGCTACGCTGAAACATAGATAGCCATACAGATCCTAAGGACTCTAGAACCTGATGCTCTGGTGCCACCTGTAACACTCCACTCAATTAAATACCGAGTGATCAGTCCTATACCCAATTAAATCAGATTATATATTTGGTTCATTGTTAGCATCACTATCGAAAACATTTTCCTTTTGTTAATCACCTAATAGTCAATTAAGCTCTTGTTAAAAAAAATTCAAATTTTAATTTCATACATTCTCATTTTTACCATTTCAAATAATTTCATGTAATCCATTCCACAACAATACATAATGAATAAGTAACATCACAAATGAATTTTTAAACATCTCAATACAACAATCCAAATAAACTAAATATACAAAAACTGACATAAGTAATACCACTATTTGAGATAGAATCGAAATAACTAGAATCCTTCTGCCACATGCCCTACATGAACTAACTACTACGGATGTATGAATCAAGAGAATGAAAGCGTCTCAGAAAAGTCTGCAACTCCATAGAATCATTAGTATGTCAAGTATCCAATCCACTATGTCTGGCATTCCTGTGATTGGACTCCTAATATAGAAGATACAAGGGAGGCGAGAATATGTAAGAAAATGGGTCAGACCCCGATGGTAAAATATTTTACAAATAGCAAGTGATTAGCAAGTGAAATTATGCAATTATTACGTACATGTTGGGTTATCGAACTCTCTCTTGAGATTATCACCTCTCATCTAGTGTTCACGCCTAACGTACCTTCAAACCATACTAGTTACTATTCCCATCCTAATTAGTTCTTTACTGTCTAACATTTAAACATAATCCAATATCATTCCCATGTATTTATCTCGCAATATAAATAATACATATATATCCAATTTCTCTTTAACATGGTTAAGGACTTTTTTAATTTAACGTAATTAATTGTTCACCAACTTATATCATTTCAGATTTCATTATCATTCATGTCTACTTAATTCACATAGTAGATAATATCACAAGTATATATATACATTCACTCTATTCTATATATACAACACAGCCCCTCGAGACTCAGCTGCGGTGCATGCATACTCTACTATCATGTTTGGGTACATCTTATCACTATACAAATGACTGTCGGTTCAGTATATCTCTCGAACCATAAATAACAAACACAAATATTGGAGGTGAACATAGTCCTAAGCCTTTGGCCTATGCACATGCCTACACACCCAAATGACCGTTCAATACCATTGTTTTCACACATGGAAATCAAACATAAGTCCTATGTTCTGAGGCACAAGTCAAAAATCCCCCCCCCCAAAGGTTCATTAGGATATGACTGCCCTTAACGCGCAAACCTCTCGTCAATAATAAGTAGGCTAGGTATGTTATACACACAAATCATAATATAGGTATACACTCAACCTATATATATACACTAGGGTATGACCGTACCTGAAGGCACGTCGCAAATTTTTGAAAATGTACCTCGCTGATTGGACCACACGTACTTGTAAAACGACAAAAATTTCCAAAAGTACGTAATTGCAAAGAAGAACAAATTTGATTCCCCAATATAATAGTGTAATTTAAAAATAAACACGCTACAGTTGTTTTTACGGTCTAAATCCAAAAAAATTCATCGACTAAGACTTGTAATAATAGAACTTATTATAAAACACAAAAATGTGTACACGATTTAGAAAATTCGGGCATAGTATCCTTTATTTATAGAACTATCCAGTAGTTTTAGAAACCAAAACTACAAAGCTACACAAATAGTCCATTGCGGACATTATATAAACTAACAAAAAATCATTATTAGCAACTTTACTAACAAAATAATGATAAAAAAATACTAACACGCCATGGAAATTTTAATCTAATAAAAACATTAGTTATTTTCCATTATGTCGATGCTTGCGCCACATTCCATGTGTCCTGCCTTCGTCCTGATGCCACCCATTTGCTCATAGATCCACCCTTCAGAATTCAATTTTTCACCAATCCTTGCAGCCGCTGATAGTACAGGTATAGCACCCTGTCGTGGCAGTACTTCTATAATCGCATACGAGACATATACGCCGCGGCTTGTAACCCACACGGGGCGCGGCCAGAACTCTGGCAGGGTGCGGCCTTCACATAAGATGTCGCGGCACCCCCAATGACCTCAAGTTCCGCGGATCTCCTTCAAATAGCACATCGCTGCTACTCTAGGAGCGTGCCCTCATTCACATCTACAGCGGGCTTGGTGAACGCCATGTACTCAGGGCACGTGATTCAACACACAGACCTCCTATAAATTAGAGTCCACACCTCGAGATAGAAGGGGAGAGATCGATCCCACCTACGCCCGAGGCAGGCTCTACAATACAGATCCTCACTACACAACCTCAATAGACAACTTGGAGGCCACACGTCTACATTGTAACCACCTATCCGGCACTCTGGAGTCCTCAGTACTGCCATGTATTCTCCTTTATTCTCATATTTGTATGCCACTTTAGGCACGATTATACTGTACAATGCGACGTATATAATGAGAACGGGGCAACACAGTGGATGTAGGCCTATTTTAAAGGCTGAACCACTCTATATCTTGTCTTCTCTCTATTTACTTGCTTTATTTGTTCATCACACACTCTACTCTTGAGTTGCTGGTATGAGAACGCCTTGTGGCCGATTTCTTGTATCATCAATTTGGCGCCGTCTATGGGAAACTGACATTTCAATCTTGTTTCTCTGCGTATATGAGTCCTTCAAACGCTTTATTCGATCCCGAGGGGTCCTTTGGATCATCTCCTCGCGGGCCGATTACTGGTTGTTGGACTCCACATCATATTCACACCCATAGGTGGGTATTTCTTATATCCAGATATATTCCATCTTATGGCTTTAGATCCATCTTGCATACCCCTGTGATATCATTCTATCTAGATGGTATCGAAAGGCATGACAGGCTTTTGCCTCAAAAAGATGAATGATTAGGGAGGGATTGTATCTACTCCTTCTTTGCTGTTCTTGGCCGATGATCTGGGGAAACTGCGCCTTTGGTTCATCGAGAGGTTATTTACTCATGAACAAACCCTAGTAGGAGCGCAATCAGTCGGGCTCAAATTTTACCATGGAGTATCATACGACCGCGGAAGTGCATTTTGCTGTGCGCTTTATAGCTGCGGCCACAGGGTCAAGTAGCAGTGGCTGCGGCCTCCATTTCCTACTTGGTTCAACATCTCTGGGATTGCTCACTTCTATCAGTTTATTCTCAGATTATATATATACATTATAAAGGCTAACAAAAGCAGAGATGGAGGGAGAATCCAGCCGCAGTGCAGAAGTCAAGGATGAGATTGAGCAACTACACAATCACCTTAATCACCTCTATGACAGCCACGCCTCGCTTCAGACCCAGGTCAATTTTCTCACTCAGAGGGTGCTAATGCTGGAGGCCGCAGCATCTAAAAACATAGGCTCGATAGCCGAGGAGTTAGCAAAGCCAGCCATGCCTTCCGCGGCATTAAATGAAGCCGCGGAATCAGCCGTAAGAGGTCAAAAAAGGCAGAAAAAGTCAGGTGCCTATACTCAGTTGAGCCTCCCGATCGAAGAGATCTTGGAAGTCATCAAAGGGGACAAGATCTTGAGGTGGCCAGAAAAATTGAGAGCTCCACCCCACAAAAGGAACAAAGCTACCTGGTGCAAATTCCATCAGGACCATGGCCACGACACAGAGCAATGCTATGCTCTGAAGGATGAAATTGAGAGGCTAATCGGGCAAGGGATGCTGCAGCGATTCCTGAAGAATGCATAGAGGATTCGGCCGGACCCAGCCGAGGCTGCCTACCGCATCTCATCCTTAGTCTTTCTATTTTTCAACTATTTCTATTTACGTTTTATGAAGCTCACTATAGCCTTAAATACTCAGGACTTTATGTTTTGTTAACAAAGTCATTGGCAGCATACATATATGAGTATATGAACTAGCAAGTTTAGCTATATCTGATATTTTTCTTGGTTTCATAACCTGATACCTCACAAAAAGACTTGTTGTCTCAAACAGATTTCAAAGGAAATATAACAAAATCATCTTGAAGGATTATTCTACTTCAGAACGTGCTCTGGGATGGGATACGACCTTCGTTAGCTCTAAGGTTTCCCTCGCAATGTGCAGCTACATCTTATCACATGATGGCTATACGCGCGGAGACATCTGCGGACCCAAGGAGCTTTTACCAACCACTAGGGCCTAAAACACCACTTCTCTGCTCTTGAGGCGCGACGTCAGCCACGGGGGCTTATAACGCCCACTCTTTGCTTTTGGGGCTCGTCCTCGAAGTCAGGGATGGCTTTATATTTATTATTAGCTGTGGGTGGCTTAACAACATAACCCAGCCTGGAGAGGCTTGATAGTGTCTCACATATTAGCTGTCGGTGGCTTAACAACATAACCCAGCCTGGAGAGGCTTGATAGTGTCTCACATATTAGCTGTGGGTGACTTAACAACATAACCCAGCCTGGAGAGGCTTGATAGTGTCTCACATATTAGCTGTGGGTGGCTTAACAACATAACCCAGCCTGGAGAGGCTTGATAGTGTCTCATATATTAGCTGTGGGTGGCTTAACAACATAACCCAGCCTGGAGAGGCTTGATAGTGTCTCACATATTAGCTGTGGGTGGCTTAACAACGTAACCCAGCCTGGAGAGGCTTGATAGTGCCTCGCGTATTATCCATGGGTGGCTTAATAATATAACCGAGCCCGGGGAGGCTTCATAGTGTCCCAAGATCGACTAAAGGTAAGCCATGAAGGATAATCGAATCAACTATTGGAGTCTCGATCATCATGATCATGAGGCGTGTCAAACCCGCAGAAGGATGGCCTCAGTTTCCCAGAGGCAAGGTTCTGCAGCCCCATTATCTTGTCAACAGTCAAATAGGTGTCGCGGCATCCTCATCCACCACAAACTTAGTGTTGGATGGTAACCTGCCACAGCTAAATGGAAAAAGCGGCTGTTGCTCGTTCAAATCACCGCGGCCTCTACAGAAAATTAAAGAAATCGCACCGCGGCCTGGGGTGACAACCTAAGGTGGTGCAGGGTAAGGCAATAAAGGGCCAAGGTGACAAGGGAACCGCGGATGATAAATAAGAAAGATTGCATCGAATTATGCTATGCTGCCGCGGACCTAGTTACAAGTTCTACAAGTTCTTTCAATACAGAAAGCAGGTTACAAATATGAGAGGCAGTAACATACAACCATTCATTGTAGCAGGCTGAGTAAAGCATACAATGCAAAAAAGAAAAAAAGAACATTAAGCAGAGATAAGAATATGGCTGTAGCCTTTGTATTAATAAATTTGGATTACAAAAATAGGGGCCGCAGCCACAGCAAAGTTCGAAATTACAAGTGCAACAAACTTAAAATCTAAGAAGTCGCGTCGTCATCGTCATCAGCTTCATCACCGCCCGCGGCAGTCTCTGTCTCCCCCTCAGCCTCTGCCTCTGCCTCTGCTTGGGCTATCAGCCTTGCCCTCTCTTCAGCCGCGGCCCTCAGCTCAGTAATGCACTCCTGATGTTCTGCATCACTTAATTTCCAAGCGAGGACCGTTTCCTTGGCATTAGGGAAATTTTTAGTGATTCTCCGCCACAGGTCCTGATAGCCGCGGAGGTAGGCCCTGTTATTTGTAAGAAAGAAATCCTTGGAGCCTTTGAAGGACTCCACGACATGATCTATGGCTAGCTGGAGGGCGTCGCCATGATCAACTTCCATCTTTTTGATAGCCGCGGCATGGGCTTCGTCCTTCTGAGCAAACTTGGCTTCAAGCTCTTGGTATTTTTGCTGGAGGAGGGCAAGCTTGGAAGTTGCAATCTCAGCAACACGGGCGGCTTCAGCTGTTTGAGCCTGCGACGACTTCAGAGATTCCGCGGCCTGATTGAAATTCTCTTCCGCTTCCTCTCTGGCTTTATTGGCCTTCTCCAGGTCCATGCGGGATGCCTGGAGGGCCGCGGCAGATGACGCTTTCCCGGCCTCAAAAGAAGATGTCCGAGCTCACTGCAGGTCCGCAGCATGAGCACTCTTCTCGGCCTCTTTCAGCCAGTATAAAGCCTCGCACTTTCTTTTTTGGACTACAATCACGTCCGCGGCCTGTATATGAAATAAGAGATGTTAGCAAAAGTATATAAAAATATGAGATACAAATATTATGATGATTAGTACGTACCCTGAGAAGGCTGTCGAGGCCATAATCCTCCAGGTCTTCGTGATCCTCCCCAACAAGTCTGTCGAGGTCCGCGGCATCCAATGCACGCTTCATTCTCCGGACAGCCTTGGCAGTAGTGTCCCAGGAGGAATTTGGGTCAGGCTGCCTTAGTTGAGGCCTTGGCCTACCGTCTGGCCCAGACTCTCTGCGGAGTTGGGGAGGAGGAAAATTTGCTTTGACGGCCACAATATTTGGTGGGGGAGGAGAAGACGGTTGCAGGGGAACTTCCGCTGGCAGCAGTCCTACCGCGGCCAAATTTTCCCCTATGTCATCATCAAAGTGTTCATAATGCACAGGGGTTTCATCGTGAACCACTTGATCCGCGACAGGATCTGTGGGTTTATCAGCAGCAGTGGCCGCGGCTTATACCTTGGCCCTAGACCGCTTCCTTTTTCTGCTTCTCGCGATGTTATTTAGGACAACCGCATCCTCATCCATCTCTACCAGCTGCGCGGCCAGCAGTTCCCTATCAATCTCTTCACCTGGAAAATAATGGCATGAGTTCAACAAATTCCAAGAGAATAAAACGACCGCGGAATGAGAGAAATGGTACAGTTAATTACCTTCTGCGCCCATCTGCTGAGGAATTGATTTGTTGGGGAAGAATCCCGCCTCAAATATAGTGGCCGATGTTACAAGTATGCCGAACTTCTTGTGTTCAGCAGGAAATTCCGCGGCCTCGGCAACTCTTTTTTCCTGCCGCGAGTTCAAGTGCAGATTGTCAAGAGCTGTAGAAAGAAAATACAGTTCCAAGTTAGTAGTGGTCAAGAGAAATTAAAAGACACGGCTAGAATCTTATACCTAGTTTGGAGGGTGAACCCCATTGCCGTGGCATTTTGTATGATCTCTCTCTCTCGTTCTCCTCTGGGTGCATCTCCCAGCCTTCACCGGAGATGTAAAAATATTTCCCCTTCCAGTTTTTTACACTGGTCGGTCTCCCAGTGTATAGGTTCTCGTCCCTGCCGCGGCTAGAAAAGTAATAGTAGCCCGCGAACTTTACTGAGTTCTCCTTTGGACGGTAGAAGTGGAAGAACTCCGCGGGAGTAATGTCCTTTTTTAACAACTTCTCCCAAAGGACAACTGCAGCAAGAACAGCTCTCCAACCGTTGGGGTCTAACTGAGCTGGAGTCAGTTTCATCGTCTGGAAAATGCGACGGATGGGAACAGAAACAGGCAACCGCAGCCCATAGATGAACGCGTGCAAAGGGAAGCAAATCCCATCGTCAGAAAGTGCCGTTCACGGTCTTTGGTTCGCGGCAGGGGCTGAACATGTCAAGTTTTCTGGAAACTCGAAAGCCTCAGCAACCTGCTCAACCCATTCTTGGGTCATCGAGCCGCGGATGTCAAGAGCGGCCAATGGTTTTGCAGCCCTCCCTGATGTACTTCCAGGCTTATTTCTAGATGCCGCGGCAATATCTCCTTCTCCCATGGGATGAGTGCTTGAGTTGGCTTCCTCCTCCATCGAGTGAGATGGGGAATCCTTCCCAAATGCAGAATCCGCGGAGGTTGAGTCAATTACCACGCAGTTCGGGCAATCTTTCAGTTTGCAGGGCCCAACTGATCTTAGAGGCGGCACGGAAGTAAGTTCTGGGGGAGAAGTCCCAAAATGATTTGCCCAAAAGCCTCTAAGGAACTCGTCTGGGTCAAAGCTCATATGGCTGCAGCAGTACCTGAAAAGCAGAATTCGCAGTTAGGCGCCGCAGCCAGTATGACTTGTAAGACTTCAAGAAGCCGCAGAAGGTTATTTGTTTTAAGTCTTGAAATCTGGAATTACGTCCCTAATACAGTTATTAATAAGCGAACTCTATTGCTTATGGGACCAAACGGTCCCAACTGTCCACGGGCACATCCATATTTATGGAACCTGCGCCGTCGCGGAAATGTATTAGAATTTCCTTAAGGCATCATCGACCGCGGCGATTCCTAATTTTTCAGACAATTCGAAATGCTCTAGTAGCAACTACAGTTATTCTGCATGGATGTCTTGGGCTTCATGAAAGTTTCAAGGTTTTTCCAAGATGGCCAAGGGGAATTAGTGTATGTAGATGCCGCGGATGTGGACTTAAGGGACCGCGGCCATTTAGCACATTTTGGCGCAAAAATTGCTAGTTCAGACGATTATCATAATCCTATTGTGCCGCGGCCTTTATCCTAAACAGTTGATTAACCAAATTTTAACTATCCTAAGATCAAATTCACAAAATGTGGAGTTTTCAGCTATGAATGTCAAGAACAGTGGTATGAATGTCATATGCAGCATATGTTCGAAAAAAGCAAAACAAACAAGTAAAACCCTAGATTTCTGGCAAATGGACAAAGAAAGGCATAAACAGTGAAGAAAAGTGAGAGTAGTGTTTGAAAAGTCACCTGGAAATGAAGAAAACCGCGAAGAACAGCTACAGACCACCTTGAACTGCCACACACCGTCTCGTAGGGTCGCCGGGATATGCAGGAAGAGGTGAACAGAGTTTCGCTCTCGATTTGCTCTCAAAAGGTTCGGAAACGTAATGAAGTCCACGGCCAGAAACAATTTATATAAGGGAGCGCGGAAGACGAATCGTCGCTTTGGAAGCACCGCGGCACCTTGGCTACTAAGCCGCAATCCCAATATGTCTCCCTTGACACTACGGCTTGGGGGCTTATTGATAGTACAGGTATAGCACCCTGCCGTGGCAGTACTTCTATAATCGCATACGAGACATATACACCGCGGCCAGTAACCCACACGGGGCTCAGCCAGAACTTCGGCAGGGTGCAGCCTTCACATAAGATGTCGCGGCACCCCCAATGAATTCAAGTTCCGCGGATCTCCTTCAATTAGCACAGTGCTGCTGCTCTAGGCGCGTGCCCTCATTCACATCTACTGCGGGCTTGGTGAACGCCATGTACTCAGGGCACGTGATTCAACACACAGACCTCCTATAAATTAGAGTCCACACCTCGAGATAGAAGGGGAGAGATCGATTCCACCTACGCCCGAGGCAGGCTCTACAATACAGATCCTCACTACACAACCTCAATACACAACTTGGAGGCCACACATCTACATCGTAACCACCTATCCGGCACTCCGGAGTCCTCAGTACTGCCATGTATTCTCCTTTATTCTCATATTTGTATGCCACTTTAGGCACGATTATACTGTACAATGCGACGCATATAATGAGAACGGGGAAACACAGTGGATGTAGGCCTATTTTAAAGGCTGAACCACTCTATATCTTGTCTTCTCTCTATTTACTTGCTTTATTTGTTCATCACACACTCTACTCTTGACTTGCTGGTATGAGAACGCCTTGTGGCCGATTTCTCGTATCATCAGCCGCAACTCCATGACCACTACCCCTTAATTATTTCTGTAGTACAAAATTATTATTTAAATAAGAGGAAAGTATAATTGTTCTCTCATCATGACTATTTTCTTCACTAAAACAAAAAGTTGAGTAAATACCTCCATTCTCGCTTTGCTTTGAGACACAAACTACTTAAAACGGTCTGGGCCATTAAATTGAAAATCTTGAACAACACGGTTTACCTGTGATTAGACATTTTTTGAATTCATCAACAATCAAGGTCCATAAGCACTTTATAGCTAAAGTAGTAAGATTATTACTAAAAAGGGTCCGTGATGCACACATGGAGCAAGCCATTATCACTGAAGGGATGTTTAATGGGTAAACTACAATAAACTATGAAACGTGAAAAAGTAATTCAAAATATATTGGTGACACAACAATGAAAAAACAATAATTAGAATAGTTAAAAAATTCAAAAAGTATTGGTAACATAACTATGAAAAAACGTATTGGTAACATAACTATGAAAACTGTAAGGACATTTTTGTCCATTAACAATTTATTATGTCGCACGCCGTTACACCGTTGAAGAAATTCAAGATTCATACATTCATCAATGGATCCGAATATCAAAAAAAGAAGAGGAATCAAAGTCTGACAGACCGAACCGATCCGCCTGCAATAAAAGAACCGATCCGGCTAACCGGACAGGTCCACCTCAGACCCGGACCGATCCGTCTGCTGAAGGCCAGTATAACCTGGACCGCAAGCGAACCGATGAAGCCTAGAATAAAAGAACCGATCCGGTCAATCGGACCGATCCGCCTCAGAATAAAAGAACCGATCCGGTCAACCGGACCGATTCGCCTCCAAGTCGGACCGGTCCACCTGGGATAAACTTAAACAGATCGTGTTCAGATCGTGCTCAGATTTTTATGCCTCAAGACTTCTTATTTAATTCCACTAAGGAAAGTGGTTTTCTAAGACTCATACACACGATTTTGAGAGTACAGAATACTCTAAGTATTCACCTATTGAGCCCTAGACTCTAGGTTTTTGATTCACACAAATTACCAAACATTTGTGAATCACTTTGCAACCCAGGAATGCAGTTTTGTTGTTCACACCCTTGTGGAGAAGACCGTACTTCTTCTTCATTGCAGGACTACTGGAAAGGGATAGTTCCAGTCGCCGACTACAGAATCCGACTCCTGAGGGTAATTCTCAGTCATTTGTATTTTCATTGTAATCCGAAATTGTACAGCTACAATATTATAATAAAAATAAATGGTTTTGCCCCTTTGGGGGATTTTTCCTCACAAGCATGTGTTTGAATGTTCTTGCTTTGTTCATTATTGTATTCAATCACATATTGTTGCATGTTTAGGGTTTATTTGGGTTAAAAGGTGTTTAATATATAATTTGCTCATTTGAACGCAAGCACATACGTTCTCAATTTGGTATCAGAGCAGGTTACGCTAATCTATCGCGTATTCCTATTTTCCGCAAAATTTTTCTAAGATATCAATTTTCTGAAAAAATTGATTTTTGAAAAAGTGCGTGTTCAAATGGAGAAGTTATATAATAAAATGCCTATTTTTGACGGGACAAATTATGCTTATTGGAAAGCCCGAATGAGGTCGGCTTTAAAAGCCATAGATGAAAGGGTTTGGATTTTAGTTGAAAGAGGGTGGACTCCTCCCTCCGTGACTGTTAATAATGTGATCAACTTGAAACCTGTCACTTCTTGGACTGATGAAGAATTTAAATGGTCATCTTTTAATTCTAAGGGTCTAAGTGCTATTTCTGGGTCTGTCACACTTGATGAGTTCAAACGTATAATGACGTGCACCACGTCAAAAGAGGCATGGGATGTTTTACAACTCACCCATTAAGGAACTAATGCTGTGAAAGAATCTAAGTTGCAAAATTTGACAACTCAATTTGAAACCATCACCATGCATGAATTTGAATGCTTTGATGAATTTTATGCTAGACTTTATGACATTGTGAATACTAGCTTTAATCTTGGTGAACATATTCCTAATGCTAGAGTTGTTAAAAAGATTCTTCGTTCTTTACCTAAGCGTTTTATCCCTAAAGTCACTGTGCTAAATTCTATGGGTAATTTAAATACGCTAAAATTGGAAGAACTTGTAGGAGATTTGCAAACTTATGAAATTGATATGTTCCCTAAAACTGCTAGATTTAAAGATAAGGGAATTGCACTTAAAGCCCAAGAGAGAAGGAGTGAGGGGTCGGATAGAAAAAGGGTAGAGTCGTCTAGAAAGAAAGAGACTGACACGTCAGATTCTGAGTGTGATTTTGACCTAGATGATTTGGCTCTTTTTGCAAAAAATTTCAAGAGGATTCTCAAATTTAAGAAAAATGGCAATTTTAAAGATAAAAAGAAATTTGAGAAAAATAAGTTTGAAAAGAAAAATGAAAAAGACTCCAAAAATCCTCCTAAGAAAGAAAGTGAGAGATGTTTTGAGTGCGATGGTAGGGGTCATAGAGCCTTTGAGTGTGCCAATCGTCTGAATAGAGAGAAAGGTAAAGTTGTCCTTAATGCTACTCTTAGTGACGACAGTGAAGTCGAGACGGTGGATTCAGGAGATGATTCACCGCATGAGTGTAACTTCACCGCATTCATGGACAGTCAAGTGAGCACTCCTAGTTCTCTTCACGACGATGAAGATGATGCTTCACAGGGACACCTCGACATTGAGATCGACGTGAGTGAGGGGGAGGATGACTCAAGTGAGAGAGAGAGTGATATTCAACGCGCCTACGCTGAGTTACATTCTGAGTCTTTTAAAACTAAAAAACGTAACAAAGCGCTAGTTCTTAAGATCACCGGGTTAGAGGAAGATTTAAGAAAGTCGAGAGAAAGAGAGTCCTCCACCCTCACCACCCTGAGAGAGAGAGAATCTTCCTGTGTCGAGAAAGAGAGTTTGTTTAGAGAAAGAGAGAGTGTTTTAGAGAAAGAGAGAGGGGACTTGACTAAATAAGTGGCTAGTCTTACGAGTCAGCTCCATTCCTCCGTGGAGACTCGGAAGAAACTTGAAGCCCTTGTTGCCCAGTTGACTCATGATCTTGAGAAAGCATGGGAAGTCAAGGTACAAATCGAGGACAGATCTGGGAAGATGGGAAAGATGCTCCTCGGCCCCTCTTTAGGTTTTGGTGATCGGCAAGGAATTAGTTATGATGGTGCCTCCACGTCCCAAATTGCACCTGGACCAGTTCCTGCGTTTACTACGACTCCTTATGGCCACCGTCAAAAACCTCGAAGGAGAGTTCGACCAAGAAAGGCAAACCAAGGTCCACCTTTGACTGTGTCCTTTTGTACTTATTGAAAAAGAAAAGGCCACCTTAGGGAGTGTTGCTATAGCATGGATCGGACACGACGTACTACTGCTCCACCATGTCATACTGATGAGCTTTATAGTTTGAGAGAGCGAGTTGAGTTCTTAGCTGCCACGACCCAGAGTTTAATGGAAGAATTCTGGTGGATGTCTTTGCCGTTAGTGAATGCTTCTCACATTCCAGCTAAAACCAACAACAACAAAAGAAAACAAAAGGTCATCTCTTCTTGGGTGCCTAAGAAAGATAAAAAGGCCTTCGTTGTTCATGTTGCTATCAAAGCACACAATACCTCACAGTGGTATTTTGATAGTGGATGCTCCAGACATATGACAGGTGATGCCTCATTTTTTATGACTCTTGAGGATTATCAGGATGGCAGAGTCACCTTTGGAGATGGGAGCAAGTCTAGCATTATAGGACATGGTACTATCGAGTTACTTGGATTTCCTAAGCTAGAAAATGTTTTGTACGTCAAAGGTTTGAAAGCAAACCTTCTCAGCATTAGCCAGTTGTGCGACACTGACTTTGTAGTAAAGTTTGACCGGTACACGTGCAAAGTCTACAACCAAGCCGGTAAACTTTTGATGCAAGGGGTGAGGACCGAGGATAATTGCTATGGGACTGAGCCCATGTCCTCACTTGTCTGCAACAGCGCCACGATCACTTCTATGGATCTGTGGCACCAACGTCTAGGTTACGTGAACGTTAGAGATCTCAATCTCTTAGCTAAAAAGGACCTAGTACGTGGCTTACCATCTCTTGGAAAGTCAACTTCGACCGTTTGTGGACCCTGTCAGTTGGGAAAACAAATTCGTAGTCCTCATAGGAAGTTGCATTCCATTACCACCTCTCGTGTTCTTGATTTGATTCACAATTATGGGTCCCACTCGTACTGAGAGTCTAGGTGTTAAGAAGTACATCCTCGTGATGGTAGATGATTTCTCCAGATACTCCATTGTAGGTTTTCTGAGAGAGAAATACGATTCTGTAGAATTTTTAACGACCGAGTGCCGTGTCCTGCAAAATCAACACGGTGTCACTATTAACAGGATGCGTAGTGACAATGGCACTGAATTCATAGAAGAAAAGGTAGACCTTTACTGTGATAGCCTCGGGATTAAACATGAGTTTTCTGCTGTGAGAACTCCTCAGCAAAATGGGATTATTGAGAGAAAGAATAGAACGATCCAAGAGATGGCTAGATCTATGCTTCTAGGTCGTAAAGTTTCTAGGAGATTTTGGGTAGAGGCAGTGTCTACTGCATGCCACGCGGTGAATAGGGTTTATTTGCGTCCACACACACTACAGACTCCTTATGAGTTGTGGACTAGCAAGAAGCCCAACCTAACATATTTCCGTATTTTTGGGAGTAAATGCTACATCCTACGGGATAGAAAGCAATTAGGAAAGTTCGACTCCCGGAGCGATGAGGAAATATTTCTAGGATATTCATCGAATAGCAGAGCGTACTGGGTTTTTAACCTGTAGAGCTCTAAGGTTATGGAATCAATAAACGTCACGGTGCAAGATGACGAACCTTTGACGGTTATTGATCCTAACCTTCAGTGTGAGGATGAGGATTGTTCTGACAGTGATTTACATGCTCCTCTCTCACACTCTGTGGACCCTACTCCTGTGTTAGGGGACACACCTGCTTGGGTTCGCAAGAGTCATGACCCGTCTGCCATTGTTGGCGATCCCACTCTAGGGGTCAAGACTCGTGCTCAGCTAGAGAACGTTGTGAGCCATCTTTGCTACACATCCAAAGTCGAGCCCAAGAACCATAAAGAAGCACTCAAGGATGAACACTGGATATCTGCTATGCAGGATGAGTTGCTTCAGTTTAAAAAGAACAATGTCTAGGAACATGTCCCCCGACCTAGTGAGACTAATGTGATAGGTAGCCGGTGGATTTTTAAGAATAAAATGGATGAAAATGGTACCATAATAAGAAATAAGGCTAGGTTGGTCGCTCAAGGCTACACTCAGATAGAGGGTGTAGACTTTGGGGAGACATTTTCTCCTATTGCGAGGCTTGAGTCCGTCCGTCTTCTGCTCGCCATCGCATGTCATCTGCGCTTCAAGGTATATCATATGGATGTCAAGAGTGCCTTTCTGAATGGCATTCTACAGGAGGAGGTTTATGTGGAAAAACCAAAAGGGTTTGAAGGCCCTCAGCACCCAGAGCACATCTACTATCTTAGAAAAGCCTTGTATGGATTGAAGCAAGCACCCCGTGCTTGGTACGAGAGGCTTACTTCCTATCTCTTAGCTCATGGATTCAAGAGAGGGGGAGTAGATATGACGTTGTTCATCAGGAGAGATGTTGGTGCTATTTTGGTTTCCCAGGTCTATGTGGATGACATAGTCTTTGGATCCACATGCTCCCAGCATGCTCACCACTTTGAGGAGGAGATGAAAAGTGAGTTTGAGATGAGCATGGTTGGTGAGCTTACATTCTTCCTTGGTCTCCAGGTTCGTCATCTAGAGGATGGGATGTTCATCTCCCAATCCAAGTATGTTAGAGACCTAGTGAAGAAATATGGTTTTGACTCCGCTAAGCATGCACGTACACCTATGAGTACCACTACCAAGCTTAGTAAGGACACTTCAGGTAAGGACATAGAGCAAACCTTATATCGGAGTATGATAGGTAGTCTTCTCTACTTGACTGCCTGTCGTCCCAACATCGCCTTTAGTGTTGGAGTCTGTGCACGATATCAGGCATCCCCGAAAGAGTCACATTTACTTGCTCTAAAACTTATTATTAAATACGTAAGTGGGACTCTCTCATACGGTATTTGGTATTCCTTTGATACCGATGATCGTTTATTCGCCTATTCGGATGCCGATTGGGCCGGGGATGTAGATGGTTGTAGAAGTACTTCTGGTGGGTGTTTTTATTTTGGTTCTGCTCTTGTCTCCTGGCTGAGCAAGAAACAAAATTCCATCTCTTTGTCCACTACAGAGGCTGAGTACATAGCCGTCGGGAGTTGTTGCACACAACTCTTGTGGATGAAGCAAATGTTGGAGGATTATGGGATTTCACAAGACACCATGATCATTTCTTGTGATAACACGAGCGCGATACACATATCCCGTAATCCCGTCCAGCATTCGCGCACAAAACACATCACGATACGTGAGCACTTTATTCGTCAATTAGTAGAGGAGAACACTGTATCCCTGAGTTTTGTTCCTACCGACCGTCAGTTAGCAGACATTTTCATGAAACCTTTAGATGCCCTTAGATTTGAGAGTCTTTGGAAGTCTTTGGGGATTTGCACAGTTGACTGAGAGGTTGGTGTATGTCTAGAATAGGATGCTTTCTCATGTTCATATCATATGCTTCCTATTGCTAGTCTGTTTTATATGTACCATTGCTTAGTTGTACAGCTTTTATTTATTCTTTTTGCTGTTTATATTTCTTTTGAAAAAATACAAAAAGATTTTCCTTTAAGAAAAATTTTAAGAAAAGCACAAATAGATTTTTTTATAAAATTTTTGAAAACTCCAAAAAGATTTTTGCTTTTGCTTCTTTTATGGATGAGCATTTAAGATAGCCAAGTCACAACTTCATTCCATTTATCCATGTGACTGTTTGATAGAGATTTGAGAGGCTACATCATTTCATCTATGTGCTTTACATTAGTTGGAGTCTTCGAGATGTAATTAGTGATATCTTCCTACATGTTTGACTCATATATCCTTTATTGCACACATGCACGGCTATATTTGATTATTGCACTTGTCTATCTCATATTGTCTTGAGTGTTTCCATCTCAACTCTGTCTATACAATGTACGATATGCGATAAAACTTGACAGGATTGGAATGCATGTAAAAACCATTTTTGGTGAGACTGTGTGTTTTTGTATAACGAGGAGGGGCTACGAAAGGTAATCATCTATCCTTTGCGCAAAAGCCACCGTTAAAAAGGACCTAAAAATGGAGGAATTTTAATATCCGAGGTCCAAAGAGGTTAAAAGATCCCAAAAAAATTTTAAAGGCAATAAAAAGCACTTCATGCCAAATATGGGCCACTTAGGTTTCACCATCCATTCTCCAAAGTTTGAGAATTTAGAATGCCTATATTCAAAATTATATCTGAGGGAGTTTGGTTGGAGAATCTTTAAACAGGTTTGCACTTCCTTGAAAGTCCTGAAAAAGCATAAAATCGTTTTGGACGTTATTGGTGTGAAAATCACTTTGAGATTTGATTTGTTGATTTGATTGAGTCAATATCTTATATTATCATTATTTTACACCAAAGGACGCATTTGTGTTCATTTGCTAGGAGTATCCAATATTCATCGTGCACATATGTCATGTTTGTATGCATTGATTTTCATATCGAATTTGATCACACCACCTCATTTACGCTTTCATCGACTTGGTTGGTTTATGTTCATTCATGGTGTGATTTTATACTAGTGACACCCCGAACTTGCTTATTTGATTTATTTCTCTCATTTGTCTATTTTGGGACATCATCAAAAAGGGGGAGAATGAATTATCTTTTTATGGGGGAGATTTGAAAGTTTGAGTTTGCTCATAAATTGGTATATATGTTTATCTCATTTCAAACTCGATATGTCACTTGGTAGTTTGCTTTTTCTCATGTGTGCAGGTACTACATGGATTTTCATTGGATTGCACACCCTGATGAGAAAAGTGTTGAGATTCCAGAAGAATTGAAGAGCAAACGCTGTACTCTTATTCAAATGTATCTTTCCAGTTTTGGGTTCATGGAAGGGTAGATTTATATAGGCATTTTGTTAGTTGTTTTGATAATTCGGATGTTTGTTTTTATGTATGTACCGACATAGACATAGGGGGAGATTTGTAAGGACATTTTTGTCCATTAACAATTTATTATGTCGCACGTCGTTACGCCGTTGAAGAAATTCAAGATTCATACATTCATCAACGGATCCGAATATCAAAAGAAGAAGAGGAATCAAAGTCTGACAGACCGGACCGACCCGCCTGCAATAAAAGAACCGATCCGTCTAACCGGATCGATCCGCCTCAGACCCGGACCGATCCGTCTGCTGAAGGCCAGTATACCCCAGACCGCAAGCGAACCGATGAAGCCTGGAATAAAAGAACCGATCCGGTCAATCGGACCGATCCGCCTCAGAATAAAAGAACCGATCCGTTCGACCGGACCGATCCGCCTCCAAGCCGGACCGGTCCACCTGGGATAAACTTAAACAGGTCGTGCTCAGATTTTTATGCCTCAAGACTTCTTCTTTAATCCCACTACGGGAAGTGGTTTTCTAAGACTCATACACACGATTTTCAGAGTACATAATACTCTAAGTCTTCACCTATTGAGCCCTAGACTCTAGGTTTTTGATTCACACAAATTTCCAAACATTTGTGAATCACTTTGCAACCCAGGAACACAGTTTTGCTGTTCACACCCTTGTGGAGAAGACCGTACTTCTTCTTCATTGCAGCCCTACTGGAAAGGGATAGTTCCAGCCGCCGTCTACATAATCCGACACCTGAGGGTAATTCTTAGTCACTTGTATTTTCATTGTAATCCGAAATTGTACAGCTACAATATTATAATGAAAATAAATGGTTTTGCCCCTTTGGGGGATTTTTCCTCACAAGCATGTGTTTGAATGTTCTTGCTTTGTTCATTATCGTATTCAATCACATATTGTTGCATGTTTAGGGTTTGTTTGGGTTAAAAGGTGTTTAATATATAATTTTCTCATTTGAATGCAAGCACATACGTTCTCAAAAACACATATTGGTAACAAAACTATGAAAAAACATATCGTAACACAACAAAATGTAATTCAAAAAGTAATTAGAATAGTTGAAGAATTGATAAAAAGAACTTACATGAACCAAATTCGGTAATGAAAAAATAGAAATACTGATTTTAAAGTAAAATTTGACCCCTTGAACATAGACAAAAATAGTGTGAAACAAAGTCAGCTAGGCACGGGCGATACGAATCCAATGGCTCCAGAATCACCTCATTCCGATTTACGGTTAAAAAGTTATGGCATTTCTCCCAAATATACTATTTTAAGTATTAATCCATGTATAATTAAAGTCCATTTTTTTTATATTACACAAATAATTGTAAAAAAATTAAAATAAATTGAGCATAGTATCCTTTATTTATAGGACTATCCACCTTCTTTAAGAAAAATATACACCACCAATAAATAAAATAGTTCATAATATTATCAACACGTGTGTTCAGTTATATAGACGACACATCACGTGTGTTCGGTTAACATAACACAACAGAATTACACATGCTTGAATTACATGTTTGGGGGTTGTTGATCATGGTAGAAGAGTTTAAACCAAAAGCACCAATTTAAGTTATGGTTCTCCATTGCAGACTTGCTCTCCGAAGCAGTATTACACCTGCTTGTGGAACCTGCTAGCGGACTGTTGATAAGAACCAAATTGTTGGCCCCAACTTGGACTTGAGCAGGGATTGCAGCACCATATGTAGTGATTGCAGAAACACCTGATTTAAAGCTACCAATACATATAAATGATTGCTAGAGCGTGTGAACTAAACACGTAGAGATCTTTATCACTGATTCTGTCGATAAACACATATCCAGGATTTAAGGCCATGGTCGAAATAAACACATATCTTGGTAATGGTTGCTAAATAAACACAGTGGAAATCGCTGATCTATGATAGGGTTTAATTAAGTTCATGTTGTATGACAGAACTAAACTAATTCATGCTGTAAGACGAGGTTTAATTCAGTCCATGCTGAATTAAAACACATATCCGGAATGATAGAATCTTTAAACCGTTGATCTATCGATACCCAGTCATACATATCCAGCATGAACTGAATTAAATGCTAGATATCTGTTTATTTCAATCGATAAAATCTTGAAACCGTTGATTCTTTATTTGATGAAAAAAAAGAATTATTTGAATAGGATGCCAATGCCTTGGGACGAATACTTGTACGCTGACACTTCCTTTCAGTGTATGTCCTTCCCACGTGTGTAATTTCGTATAGATCTCCGAATGTCTTAGACTATTCCGTACAATCCCTCCTAATGAAATTCTAAGATCACCTATAAATCAAATCAATTTCAGTTGATGTAATATTTTTGAATTGTACTCGATGTCAAAAGGTCTTCTAAGTGAATTGTAACTCTAAACTAAATATAATAGTAAGAACTATTCGGGCTTTATTAAAAAAAAAGATGACTGAATGTAATAGATTATGATAGCTATGAATTCCAAAACCATAACCCCAAAACCAAATCAAGTTAGCCTTGCTTATACATACTGCAAAAGAGATGTTTTTTTGGCATATAAGTACCTATTATCACATATAAATACATGTTGAATATAAATAGTTATTCTCTATGATTACATTATTCAACCATATAAGTACATGTTAAAGTGATCAACATCCTAAACTTTTATAAATGGGAGAAAAAACAATCCAAATAGGTATTTATGAGTAGTGTTAAACTTTTAAGTTTGAAGTTTAACCTATGAGCAGCGTTAAACTTGGTGGACCAATAATAACAATAACCTATGTAAAGTGTTTTCATGCTTCCGATCATGTTTGTGAAGCAGATATGAACATTACCTTTCCAATTCGATTTTGGTAGCCTTGTTAGAAAAAAAAACATTTTCAGGTAGGAAAGTCTAATGTATGGACGGGTTAAAATCAAAATGGGAGGGAACACCTATGAGGGGTAAAAATTATCGCAATTAGAGGGGTTATCCATGAGGATAATGGGATTTGGGAGAAGTCAAAATTGGGTATTACTTATAATTGTCATCCCACACATCTCAACACTGATTTAGAAGGCTCATTGAGAACTGCAGAGACCTTAAAAGGAAATAATGGGAAGTCGGGTCGATTTATATGTTCAGAGAAGGATCATATATCAAAGTAGCAGTTGCAAGAGGTGAACACTTTGACTTTGAAGTAGATAAAATATCTAATAAAAGCATGGGCTGCTAAAATATCAGCTAAAAACATGGTCAAATATTTGCTAAAAACATGGCCTCCTAAAAGCATGGAAGAAGCTGATACCTCATGTTCTATATAACTCATTATCCAATGACAACTGTAGCCTCTGAGTTCATGAGTCAAGTCCAGCTTTTGACTACCTCACTGGTATATATGTGACTTTAATTTAGTGTTGTCATAATTCAAGTAGTCCATATGCATGTAGCATAATAATCCCTAATTAGTTCTCCAAGAGTGCTAATTTCTCAGGTCTCTAATTATGTAGACTTGGTTACTTACCACATTAATGAACTGATTCAGTATCAAATTTTTCAGCGAATGAGCTGCAGAATACATGTGATTTTATTTTGATGGCCTCTTTTTAGATTTGATAAGTAAAATACAGAGTAGGAAGTTAAAGAATTTCCTCCCAACAATACCTTGAGTCTTGCCCAATAGGATTTACTTCAAGGTGTGGGATGCAAGCATTGCATATAATATTTTAACGAAAGAAGCTTCATCACAATATTTTAAGACATTTAAAAAATAAGAACTGTATGCAGAATTGAATTCTATATTTAAAAAACGAAACGAAAGAAACTTTATCACAATGAAAATGCGAAAGACATTATCTATAAGAACGAAATTCATACCCAAAGCAAGGTTAAAAAAATCTAAAAAGTATAGAAAGAAATATGAATGTCTCAAGAATTCTCACACAATACAATCCCAAACCTCGACTGTTAATTAGTATCATTTGCCCATTACATAAAATATTAGAAAGAAAAGTAAATCTACTATTTCCATCAGATTTGTTTTGGTAACACTCTGAAATGCATTTACCAATTGTTCAATTAAAATATCATTTAGTTATCTCCATGTCAACGGTGGGTTTAATTTATAATGGGACCAAACAAAAGTGGATCTAATGAAATATAAATAAAACTGATTAGTGAAAACGGCTAGAAAGTTTTGCATATAAATAAGAGATTGTTCTTAAGAACATTAGTTTTATATTCTCAATTTTTTCACCAACATAGCAAATTTCAATCTCAACATATCGAATATGAAACTAAGATCTAGTTGCCAATGAAGAAAAGAAGTGTATAAAGGCACAAAAACAATTTGAACTATTCTTATTCAATGAAGAAAATCCGTAAGAAAAGTAGTGTATAAATGTACAGGGCATATAAAAATAACTTCCATGTACATTTTGAACAACGAATGATTCGAACAATGCGTGCAACGACACATCAATAGAATGCATCCAATATGACAAAATCTGCATCTACATAGATATATGTACAAAAACTCTTATGGATCACATATATAAAAATCAGGAAATTTACTTCATTTGGAGTATGTCATTTACTTTCTTTAGGTGCACAAAAATATGAAATACTAATATCCAATTTCATATCATAAAAACAATAACAAAATAGAGAGTATACATAACAAAATGAAGAAAGAACATCCAAGAACTTCCAAAATAAAATTACATGAGAACCCATATGTCTCCTTCAGTGAAAATGTATTCTGTTTGGACAGAAAACCATTAAAACCCCAAATAATGTTTCAATTTCAAACACTCTAACCATTGTTTGGTATGGATTATGCCCAAGTAATTAGGTATGGATTATCCCAAAGATATCCAAGCACATAAAGGGTCTTGGAGGGATACATACACTCTAACCATTGTTTTAGATGTAAAATTTGTATAATAAATAATTACAAAAAAGCTTTGTACCGAAACTAAGCTATTTTCCCATAGACGAAGCATAGTTTCAATCAGTAAATATAAGCCGACAATTATGCCTAGGTTATGCCCGTGCCAATGGGATGGAGATAATTTTATTTTCTCAGTGTAATTGTGTCCAGGCTACACTTCCTTGCATGTCTATTACATGCTTCTATAGTAAAAAAGAATTAAAAATAAGTTAAAAAAGTTAACCAATCATTGTAATGCATGGCTTCACTACAATGGGATGAGTGGTAAGTAGCAAAGCAAAGTCGCAATAACTACACATATCATGACCCCATGAGTAAAAACCCCATGTAAAAACTCCTTGAGCAAAAAAACCATTGAAAATCCCTAAAAATCTGAACCTAACAAATGAAATTTTATAAACAACCCAGAGACCTAGAGTTCGCTAGTAGCAAACTAAAAATAGAATATTAGACAAACAAAGGAAATTGTTAAAAAAACAGAACAAACTTTAATTAAATAAAAAGGAGGAAATGTGACTGCAATAATGTAAACTTAACACCTGCAACAAAATAATTGAACAATTATAATTAGATGAAACAACCTCATTTTTTCGCCCAACGGTACCTGTATAGTTGCAAGTTAAAAAAAAAGACTATTTTATGTTTATAATTCAAAAAAACCCAAATAGAAATTTTAAAAAACCCAAATAATCAACTATCTTTATAAGTAACCACACATTTCAAGAATATGTATATATCTCCAAAAGGTAAACACACATTTTATGAACAAATAGTTTATATGTAAACATGCATTTCATGAACAATAGGTTTATATCATCAAAATAAGGCATAAATAAATAATCCCACTCCTAAAAATGAAATAAAGAACAAATGAAACATCATTGTTAGAAAATTAAACCTAATTAAAGTTGATTTGTGCGAAATAACAACTCAAAATCAAAAGAAGTTATATGTCCAAAGTAGTATTTTCGATAAATCTTACCTTCAGACTGATTTACGCAGATCGTGGTGTCGATTTTTAACATAAACAATAATTTTGCCCTGCAAAATAGAGTTGTAAAATCAAACCTAATAAAAGTGGCTAGATATGCGAGTCACAGCCAAACAATAGGATATGGAGAGAGAGAGCGAGAGAGAGAGAGAGATGTAGTTTGTGAGGATGAATGGTTCTATAGTGAGAGAAGAGAGCTCAGAGATTGTGGGGTTTTGGTTAGTGTAAGGGAGAATGTGGTTAGAAAAGTGTAAATTTTGGTGTGTTTACCAAATTAGCCCTCTATTTGAGTTAAAACGGAAGAGGGAAATTAAGTATTGAGAAAGAAAAGAGAGGGAAACATAAAAATTCAAGGATAAAATAGGAAATACAAAAAAACTCATATTGATAACATCATCTTTTATGCTTATGACATATATAAGTTTTATACCTTATTATATATATATATATATATATATATATATATATATATATATATATATATATCAACAATAGGTATATATATATATATATATATATATATATATCAACAATAGGGCATAAGCACATCCCATAATACAAGTCTCATAACTAGTACACTTATATCTCGAATATCCTATGTATCATGGTATTTTAAACCTCGGTTGTATTATAGGTATTCAGTCAACCTATGTATATATATAAACAAATGGGTATACTCCCATCCCATATACAAATTCCCCACGTAGTATATTTCAAGTTTATCCCATAAACTAATAATTCACAATTTATTCACATTTTCCATTACTCATAACATCTCTTGTTAACCGAAAGGATTTAATTAATTATTCCAGTAGCTACCTTCAACCCATACTTATTGGTCCAAAGCCGAGACTCATTATAACAAGCCCCGATTATATTCAATTCGTAATAATACTTTTTCTTGATAAAGTTACATTCTACCCAGAAATATAAAATTACAATTTGAGGCTTTTTTGCTCTGATTATGAAAAACCTTAAAACTATAAAGCTGTGAAAAACGTGATTATACAAGAAATTGCAATCACACTACCAATTTACGCTTAAAATAGTCCTAAAATTATCATACAATGTCCGTTCTTTTTCTACATATTTCTGCATATTTCTACCTACGGGTTGCAACATATTTCATCCTCAAAGACTCTACCAAATGATCCCAAACTCCTTCTAATTCATCATAAATTATATACCCAGGTATGTACATGAAGTATAACATCAAATCATATCAAAATCATCATGGAATTTTGATTCATCATGCTAATCCCATTTTCATTCAGAAAATCTGCATTTTATCATTCTTACGCAAGAGCACGTATGAACCCAAAAATTTTTCATCAAACTAAATACATGTTTCGTGATGTTAATTATAATATCAACAAGGTATTAATCCTACATGGTTTTCATTTCAAGAATTAATCAAAATCATCAAAATTCATCTTTGATTTATGAAACATAAAAAAACAATCTTTTTATATCTATCATGGACAACATACATGCTATAGATTGTAAGAGTTAAAACACTTTCCTTTGATTTCGTAGGTCAAAACCTTTGGGGAAGATGATTCTATGGTGTTCCTCTCTTTTTCGGTCACTCTCCGGTGGCGGTGGTGGTGGTGGTGCAATGTGCCTTTATCCCTTGGTTTTCCTTGAACAACCCTTCCTCTCCTAGAGAAATCTTTCCCTTTACTCAATGGATGTCTCTTAGATTTTTGGTGAATAAACCTTTGGCTAACATATCTCGTAACTTATTAAAAAACTACCCAAATTTGGTAAGTACTATTCATCTCTCAAGTAAAATGACCAAAATACGTCTTTGGGGTGTCAATTCGGTTCTAAATTGACCCGAGACCCAAATCAAACCCCCGGGTAGACTTTTCTAACTATATAAACCCCTCTGGATACTTTGGCGCCCTCAAAACAACCATTCGAATGACAAAAAAATAATTTACTTTTCATACCATTCAATTATAGTCCCGATGGGACTCACACACACGTCCCGACTTAATTACTGTAATTGTAGTATTTATAAATCTCGATAATTTTTATAAAGCCATAATCATATATTAATTTTAATCACTAAGTAATATTTAATATCAATCAATATATTACTTTATTCCAATAATATTCAATCCGGATTAATTCCAATTACTTTCACACAAATAATTCCATTTAATCCCCATTGATTTGACGCATTTACTTTTAATTTATCTCATTTTAAAAGTCATTAAAATACAGGGTATTACAACTAGTTTATGGTATGAATTTGTATGCTTTTAGAGAGTTAGGAAGGGAGTGGTTTGTTCAATTCCCGTCGCTGATATTTCGTGTAATTGCATGTTCTTGATAATAAAAGAAAAGTGATTTTGACATATTTTATTGTTCCTTTTCATGAATTTCACATTTGAACTATATATACCATTAACTAAGGCATACATAATCCTTTTGTTTATTTCAATGATGAGAGAAGTCGATGTTCTTAGAGGAAGAAAAGAACAACATTTTGTGAGAAAGAAAAGAACAACATTTTGCGTACTCAATATCTGTGCCGTCGGGTGCTGATACTATTAACCCAGCTCCGCTCCCGCTTTCGCAAGAGGACCTGTTGACGAACAGACTCCACACGGTGCATTCTTCTGAGAAACTTCCCTCGGAGAGGGATCCCTGTCTAAAGATGTATCTTCCCTCTTCGTTTTCATCCGCTTTCCTTCTAGCGGTGCTTGTCTCAGCCCTATCTGCGGGTGTGTCAGTGGGTCTGTCTTGTTGTGTATCGGTCTTCCCGATGGCCTCACCCTCGGCTTCATCATCTTCCCAAGTGAACTCAGCCACAAAGTCTGCCAATGCCTGCCCCTTAATGGTCGTCCTAGGCTGATACACAATGTCAAACTCCTCCAGCTCTATAGCCTAGGCCATCAACCTACCTGATTTTTCTGGCTTGTGTAGGACCTGCCTAAGAGGAGAGTCGGTGAGGATGACCATTGTATGGGACTGGAAGTACGGCTTCATCTTCCTCGAGGCATGGATCAAGGCGTAGACCAACTTCTCCATCCTCGGGTATCTTTGCTCTTCCCCCTGGAGTGCCTTGCTGTTAAAATACATAGGCTTATGTATCTCGTCTTCGTCTCTCACAATGGCTGGACTGATGGCTGACACGACTCAGAATGTGTCTCTAAAGTGTGTACTCTCTAGGCTCAAGTGAAAGCCTGTCGTTCAAGTAATAATCCGACAAGTCGGGTATCGATCCTCAGGGAAAATGGACAACAAGAGTTGTGACGACGGGATAAGACTGAGGAATCCTAACGATGACTCTAAGAAGAAAGAAAAAGATTTGATTTTGGGAATGATTAAGCTAAATGCAATTACGTAATTATGAAAATGTGCAATTACACTAAATTACCTAAAATGTGAATGAAAATTTGATTTGAACTTTTAAATGAAATGATGGAAAAAATAGGACGGGAATACAATCCCTCAACCCTAGTGTACTGCAGTTATAATACTAATCGTAAATTTATCTAATTAATTTGACCCAGTCTTTAGTACTCCCAAGAATTACGTATACGAGGTTCAAGCCCACGTCATACTTAATCAAAGGATGAGTAAATCGGTATCACGATAGTGACACTCGAATTATATTCTCAATCATCCCGGTTACCCAGAGGCAAACGAGATATTTAGACCTATAATTGTTGTGTTCCTACGCAATACGGTCACAATTAATCACTAAATTCAGAGGATTAATTTTATATGTGCAATTACCACATCAGGTTGGCTTCATGTAACCCGACCTTGGAAATCTAGCCGGACATACCGAAAGTGATGAAAACAGATTTCAATGTGCAGAAAACCATGATTAATCTAAGGCAAACTCATGCAATGATGTAAAAGAGAATTGAAAAGATGAGATACTCACTAATTTTTTTACCACAGCAGTCAATCAATTAACTAGAAATACTCACAATCGGAATCAAAGCTTCAGTCTTGAATTAAAATGAATAAAGTTGCTAAACTAGGGTTTGTGGAAGAAAATGAGAGATTAAACTAACTCCCTCCGTTCCTGCCTACTTTACAATGAAAATAATTCGGGTTTTTATACCCTACATGAAATTACAAGAAGTTGAGTATAAATCGGAGTCTTTAGAGGAGTATCAGAAAACAAAATCTCGATGGGCGGACCGGTCCGGCCTTTAGGCGGATCAGTCTGCTTCTAAAGAGGATCGGTTCTTTTATTTTTCAGGCGGACCGGTCCGGGGGCGGATCGGTTCTTTTAATTTTTTCCTTCTTCGATTTGCCTTCGGTTCGCAGTTCTCTGGATTTGTGTACATCGGTCCGGTCCGGGTCTTAGGCGGACCGGTCCGTCTATTTGACTTTTCCTTCAAACTTTGACTGCCCATATCTTTTGCTCCGGGTATCCGATTGAGGTGCCGTTTCTTCCTAGGTGCTTGTGAGGATGATACCTTCAACTTATCTTTAGGTACCTCATCCGGATTCTGAGTAGGAATGACTCTTTTGCCCTTTTGACTTTTCTTGTTGACTTTCTCTATTCTTCCGGTTTCCTTCTTCCATTTCTTGACATTAGACACCTGTAAAATCATAACGAAATACCAGAAACTCGGTGTACTTGTTAGGATAAGTCAGTAGCAAGATTATGAGATAAAGTCAATCCAATTACGTTGTCCGAGGTGATTAAAGTACCGAAATTAAGGGATAAATTAGGAAGAATTTATGCCTAATCAAACCCCCTAACTTAGAACTTTGCGCGTCCCGAGCAATGTAAAAGAATTCTAGCAAGGCCCAACTCTTGAAAAACATTTTATTGGGATAAAATACCTCTTTCGCGGGCACGCGATTGCATTTAGCGTATGCAACAAGCCTTTAAACCCCTAGGTTACCCTAGTGGGACGAGTTGTGTCTCGTGAGGGTTTGCAGAGAATATACCCACAAAATTCGACTCAAAGAACTTCAAAATAACCAAAAATTGTATAATTCAAACTTTTCCAGAAAATATTCATCATTAAGTCATGTTTACAAGTCTCAAACTGTATTGCGTGTGTGCGAAGCCAGAAATATAACCGTCGATTTCCACCGATTAATCATTACGTTACTTATCCGAAAATTCGTTTTGATTTCAAGTTCTCACGGGAAGCTCTCTCAAACGAACCACTCGGAATATGGTTTTTCTCTCGGTATGCGTGATATAAAGAGTAAATATAATGGACGCAAAATCACGCATACAATTAGAAAGACGGAAATTTCATGGTGAAAGGATCTCATCAACGGATTACGATTTTAAAAACGGGAACATTGCCTCTTATTCGCGCACTTAATCTCCTTTATTATCTTTTGGTGTATTAGCTCTCTACGCGGTAACCAATTATACACTTTAGACTCGGTTAGGACTTATTCGGGTTAAAGGTGTATTGGGTAAAATGAAAATGGTAAGGAAGGTTGGAATTGGAAAAGTTATTTATGATGTGCGTTGGTGCTTTTTCTGGGCTATTGCTCATTTTTTCTTCTTTTTCTCTATTTTTTATGTTTTTCACTATTTTGTTGAGCATATTTATTTTTTTCTCTTTCCCCTTTTTATGCACTCTTCGGACTCAAATTCTGGGATTTTTCCACTTTCACAATTTCGGGCCATTTTGGGTTTTTCGGGTTGTCAAACGAAAGGAAAAATTATTCGGCTCAATTTGGGTTGCAAAGGGTAATTTTTCGCTACTTTTTCTGGCCAATATTTTTGGGTGACAAACGAGGGCCTACTTCATTGTCCAAAATGCCAATTGTGTTACCATATGCGTTTCGAGGTGAATTTAATTTAGAGACTAATTTGGCACGTTTTTCAAAGCAATATTGCACACATTTTTCAAAACCGATCAAAATGAAAGAATTAGGATCCTTGACAACTTATTACTTGCTAACAAGAACTTTGAGTTAATAATTAACTCGGGTTGATTTAAAATCTCGCAAAACGTGATAGGCTCGAATCTCACCGGGTTTGTTAATCTCCACATTTATTCGTTAAGTCGTCAATTTTTGCACAATTTCCATCTTTGGTCAATTTCGGCATTGTGTATGTTGACTTTTTACACTTTGAGACTTCAATTTGACTTTTAATGATATTTTTGAAAAATTTGAATCCCAAATTTTATTTATTTTGAACAAAAATATTTTTGGATTTATCATACTTTTATGATTTTTTTGGAAATTTTGGGCATTTTTGAAAATTTGTGAAGTTTTAGAAATATTCACTTGTGACCCCCCCTAACTTAGACTTTTGCATTGTCCTCAAGCAAAAAGGACTAAAATCTAAATAAGGCAAAATAAGAAGTGCAATAATTAAAACAAACAAATATAGAAAATGTAACTTTTTATATCATAAGACTGTGGTACAAACAGGAATACAGCATATGTGTGACATGAGAAGGAATACATCAAAACAGTCCATAACTAACAGAACATCACGGGGAAGGGAAATGGGATGAGTTGGGCACGTCGGGGCCATAGGGGTCATGAAAATGTGATGGGAGTGGCTCATTAGGGTCCCCTAGGAGTCGGTAGATATCCGCTTGCCTTCGAGACGCCCGACTTTGATCTCGACGGTAATCGATCATAAAGGTCTAGAATCGGTTCTCAAGGGTGGACAACCGGTTCGAGATATCGGTACCCGCCCACTCAAAGTCCGGGTCGTCCTCCTCGTCCGCTGACTCATCATCGGTGCCGACGTCACCCATCTCAACGTCCGCTTCGGCGGCCTCATCCCCCGCGCTCTCTCCCGAGGCGGCCTCTTCTTCGCTATCATGACCCCGCCGTGCTCGGATTATGGCTAGCTGTTTGGCACTCTTAGTGCGAGTGCCCTGTCCAAAGGGACCGGGAATCCAGGTGCGATCGAGAGGGGCCTCAATGCCGGCGTCTTGGAGGATAGACGTGATCAAATGGGCATAGGGCAAAGGGGCGGCACCCTTCTCATCCAAAGAGGCGGCGATGATGTCGGCATACAATGTGCGGGCCAAATGGATGGAAGTTTGGGGATCGAAGAGATGATAGGTCAAGGTGGCTTGCCGAGGCCTCATGGCGAAATCGTTGGACGTTTGAAGAATGTTGGAGCACACATTTTGGAAAGTGAGGCGCGCCTTCTCGTTGAGTTGTCCAACAGCGACGGTTTGACCCGCCCAAGCCACGTTTGGAGCAATGCGTTCCATGATGACGTCCTTAGCGACCGGAGGAACGTTCCTTGGATATGTGAAGTCTTGGGGGTCCGGAACACCAAAGGTGGCCAATTCGGCCGTGAGGATGGCTACGGAAAAAGGAACGACCGTCCCATCGACGTAATCTTGGGCCTCATATTGGCCCGTCCGCATGAGTGTGCCATAGAATAACCGGACCTCAGAAGCCCACACGGCTTCATGGGGTTCGTTGAGGAAACTACACCACCCCCGGGCCATGAATAGGGCCGTGACAGAATTGGGCAGCACGTTCCATTGAACCGCGTGCTCCATATGGAGTTTGCGGCTTATACCGAAGAATAGTGTCACCATCGCTCCTCTTGGCGGGAGCGGAACTCGTTGCCCCCGGAGGGTAGGATGTCGGTGGACGCGTATTTTGTGCGGGCAACACGGGGGGCCATGGAGATAGAGAGGATGGAACTCAAAAAATCTGGAGAGGGAGAGGAGAGAAGTTGTGTTTGAGGTGTGAAGAGAAGGGGAGGGGTAGGGCTGAATTTATAGTGGAGGGGAAGGGATTTGGAGGGAAAAGGTGTATGGGGATGTGGGAAACCGAATTGGAGGGAAGGGTGGCAATTGGGGGGAAGGGGGTGAATGGGAGGAAAGGATTAAATGAATCTGCAGAAGGCGGACCGGTCCGGTCCAGGGGCGGACCGATCCGGGTCTTTAATTTCCAAAAAATTCGACAGGCGGACCGGTCCGTTTTAAAATTAAAGGAACCGGTCCGGTGGCGGACCGGTCCGCCCTTAAATTAAAGGAACCGGTCCGGCCTGGGGATTTTAGGCTGGAATTTCCCCGAAACTGGATTTCAACCTCTCTTCCTCGAAATATTGCACTTTTAAAATGCGTTCCTCACCAATTATAGACTAAGGACCTCTCAACATCACCGGTCACCCGAATTGACCCAATTCCCGAACATGCACATGCTAAACCCGAATGTACTAAAATCCTAATGACTCTCACCCCATACGCGTCGGGGGTGCGATGACCTAACTGAAACCGTTCACTCTACCCCGTAAAGGGGGTCCAACAACCAAACGGTGTCGACTTCCTCCCCGCACGCCTCAAGATATGTCTTTAGGCGTTGTCCATTCACTTTGAATGTATTTCCCCCTTTTAAATCTTCTAATTTGACAGCTCCGTGGGGGAAAATATTCTTGACAACAAACGGGCCAGACCATCACGAACGCAACTTGCCCGAAAAGATATGAAGCCGAGAGTTATAGAGAAGAAATTTTTGCCCGGGAAGAAACTCTTTGCGTCGAATGATGCTATCGTGAGCGAGTTTCATCCTTTCTTTGGCAATTTTGGCATTCTCATACGCATCATTGCGTATCTCCTCTAACTCATTTATTTGAAGCTTGCGAGCTTCACCGGCTTTATCCATGGCATAACTGAGCTCCTTAATCGCCCAATACGCTTTGTGTTCTAACTCCACGGGGAGATGGCAAGGCTTGCCATACATAAAGCAGAAAGGGGACATGCCAAGCTGATTTTTGTATGCGGTGCGATAGGCCCATAGCGAATCATTCAGTCTAAGTGACCAATCTTTCCGGTTAGGATTGACGGTCTTCTCGAGAATGTTCTTGATCTCACGATTCGCTAGTTCGGCCTGCCCATTTGTTTGTGGGTGATATGTCGTTCCAACCTTGTGAACGACGCCATACTTTCTCATAAGCTTCCCGAATGGCCAATTGCAAAAGTGCTTGCCATTATCACTAATTATCGCTTTCGGAGCACCGAAGCGGGAAAGTATGTGTTCCTGTAGGAACTTTATCACCACCTTGTTGTCATTTGTTTTGGTAGCTATAGATTCTACCCATTTAGAAACATAATCTACCGCAACAAGGATGTATAGGAAACCAAAGGACGGGGGAAAGGGACCCATGAAATCAATACCCCAACAGTCGAAGATCTCAATGATGAGTATGGGGGTAAGAGGCATCATGTCTCGTCGAGTAATGGCTACCATCCGTTGGCACCTATTGCAAGATTTGCAAGCATTGTTCACATCCCGGAATAATGTGGGCCAATAAAGACCGCATTGCAGAATTTTAGCGGCCGTCTTTTTCGTGGAAAAGTGGCATCCACACGCTTCTGAATGACAAAACTGGATGACTTTCGGGATCTCGTCATCCGATACGCATCGTCGGATGATTTGGTCGGCGCAATATTTAAACAAGAATGGATCATCGTAGAAGAACATGCGCGACCAAGTAAGAAACCTCTTCTTATCTTGCGGTGTCCAGTCGGGAGGGACGGCTCCCGTGACAAGGTAGTTCACTATATCCGCAAACCAAGGTAAAGAAGAGGTAGCAAAAAGTTTCTCATCCGGAAAGTATTCGTCTATGGGAATGGGATCACTAGGTACGTCGGACGAAAGCCGTGATAGATGGTCGGCAACGACATTTTGTACTCCTTTCTTATCTTTAATGGAGAGATTGAACTCTTGTAGCAGTAGGATCCACCTTATGAGGCGCAGCTTGGCGTCTTTCTTAGCGAGTAGATATTTCAACGCCGCGTGGGCGGTGAAGACAATTATAGGAGAACCAATGAGATACGATCTGAACTTATCAAGGGCAAAGACTACCGCTAGCAACTCCTTCTTTGTGGTAGAGTAGTTGAGTTGAGGTCCGATAAGGGTCCGGCTAGCGTAGTAGATGACATGAGCTTGTTTATCTTTACGTTGGCCCAAAACGGCCCCAATCGCGTAATCGCTTGCATCACACATAAGTTCGAATGGTAGGGACCAATCTGGGACTTGCATGATGGGAGCGGACACGAGCATGTTCTTTAATTTGTCAAAGGAGCTTTGGCATGCATCGGTCCACTCAAACGGGTTGTCCTTCATGAGAAGGTTGCTTAAGGGTCTAGCGATAACGCTAAAGTCCTTAATGAACCTTCGATAAAACCCAGCGTGACCCAAGAATGAGCGCACGTCTTTAAGCGATCTCGGTGGGGGAAGGTCAGCTATGACATCTATCTTAGCCCTATCAACCTCTATGCTTTTAGATGATACTATGTGGCCAAGAAATATTCCTTCAGTGACCATGAAATGGCATTTCTCCCAATTCAGCACTAAGTTCTTCTCCACACACCGAGCAAGTACTTGTTCCAATTTTTCTAGACAAAGATCGAAAGAGGTGCCAAAAACGCTGAAATCGTCCATGAACACCTCAAGTCCTCTCAACCATGTCACTAAATAAGCTCAACATGCACCTTTGAAAGGTCGCGGGTGCATTACACAAGCCGAATGGCATACGTTTGTAGGCAAACGTACCAAAAGGGCAAGTGAAGGTTGTCTTCTCTTGGTCAAGTACATCTACCTTAATTTGGTTATATCCGGAATAACCATCAAGGAAGCAATAATAAGGGTGGCCCGCTACTCTTTCAAGCATTTGATCAATGAATGGTAAGGGGAAATGGTCTTTTCTTGTTCCCGCATTCAGTTTTCGGTAATCAATGCACACACGCCAACCGGTGGTGGTACGTTGGGGAACTAGCTCTCCCTTAGCATTCTCAATTACTGTCATACCCGACATCTTCGGGACGACTTGAATGGGGCTCACCCACTTGCTATCCGAGATTGGGTAGATAATCCCGACATCCAATAATTTGATAATCTCGGTTCTCACGACTTCGTTCATATTGGGATTAAGTCTTCTTTGCATTTCTCTTGAGGGTTTGACATTCTCTTCGAGATGGATCTTTTGAGTGCAAATCAAAGGACTTATCCCCTTCAAATCGGCAATGCACCAACCAAAAGCACTTAGGTGCTTCCTCAAAATTTTTAACAACTTACCCTCCTGCTCGTCATCTAGGCTAGAGGAGATAACAACAGGAAATGTCTCATCCTCTCCTAAGTATGCATATTTGATATGGGAGGGGAGTTTCTTTAATTCAAGGGTTGGAAACTTTTCGTCGAAGGGAACAACGCGTATATCCCGTAGTGGTAACTCCTCGAATTTAGAAACCCAATTCATATCTCTCGCGTCCTCGTCCGACGCACTCTCATCGAGTAACTCTCTTAACTCCTCAATCTCCCTCTCGTACTCAGTATACGTCCCCTCACTCTTATTGCTCAAAACCAGACAGGATACTAAGGCATCGCCACAACAATTCTCCTCAAAGTACTCCTCTACTATCTCATCTATGAGACTCACCACGTGAATATCATCTTCCTCTCCCGTATGTTGGGCTATGTTGAAGATGTTGGTCTCTAATGTCATATTCCCAAAAGTGAGCTGCATTCGCCCATTCCTTGTGTTAATAATAGCGTTAGCTGTCGCTAAAAATGGGCGCCTGAGAATGATGGGAACATGATTGGTCGAGGTTAAGGAAGGCTCCGTGTCCCAAATGACAAAGTCTACCGGGAAGTAGAAAGTGTCAACTTGAACGATCACGTCCTCTACTACACCTCGTGGGACCTTCACAGTTCGATCCGCTAATTGGAGAGTGATTCTTGTGGGCTTGAGGTCGCCCAAATCAAGTTGCCTATAGATGGAGTAAGGGAGGATATTGACACTTGCTCCCAAGTAAAGTAAGGCTTTTTCAATTTTGTTCTCTCCAATGATGCAGGAAATGGTGGGTGCACCGGGATCTTTGAATTTAGGAGGGAGCTCATTGAGTAGGATGGAGCTAACGTTCTGTTCTAGGAAGACATTCTTCTTTACTTTCATCTTCCTTTTTACCGTCAACAAATCTTTGATGACTTTTGCATAAGCTGGAATTTATTTGATGGCATCGAGGAATGGTAAATTCAGCTTTACCTGCTTTAGTATTTCTAGCACGTGATCACGTGGGTTTCCTTTTTGGGAAGGAATCAACCTTTGAGGAAACGGTGCCGCGGAGGGTGGTTTCACTACCACCTCAGGCTCACTAGTGTTTTCCTTATCACTCTCGTTCAAGGGGACATCTTCGGCCTCTTTCGTGCCGGGCGAAATCACCTTGTCTTTGGTTGTGTCGTGTGGGGGAGGTGATAAATCAACGACTCTCCCACTACGAAGAGTGGTCACAGCTTGACATTGCTCCTGATGATCAGTAGAAGTGGAGCTAACACTAGTTTGACCTTGGGGAGGTCTTTGGCCCTGTGCAGGAAACTTGCCCTTCTCTTGAACGCTCAATGAGGATTGAATCCTTGACAGATTTGCATTTATGTCACTGAACAAGCGATCATATTTAGCATTAGTAGAAGTCTGGTTAGTGATGAATTGATTCACAGTATCCTCGAATGTTCTCCGCTGTTGCGGGATATAATTTCCGTGAGGTGGTGGTGCTTGCACATGTCCTTGCATGTGTGGAGCTTGTTGAAATTGCTGTGGAGGAGGAGGGGCAACATGCGAAGGAGGGTTCATTGCGGCATGTTATTGCCCGTAGCTAAATCCGGGATGATTTTTCCGCAAAGGGTTGTATGAATTCCCGTGCGGGGCACCGAAATTACCCTTAAAGCCTCCTATACCACTAACTTGCTCCTGCAACATTACTTTGCAGGTGGGTATCGTCGAGCATTCCTCAGTTGAATGTCCCGCCTCACAAATCGCACACACCTTTTCGACGGGATTTTTGATAGATCCAACTACCTCACATAAATCTCAAAATCCTTTCTCAAGGGTGTCCAACCGACTGTTCGACATAGAGGTCTTATCTACATGGTATAGGCCGGACGCCGATGGAGTGGTGGTCGCTTGACGATTTCGATTCTGAGCATTAGGATCAGAAATATCCCATGATTGGGTAGTCTCGGCGACATACCTCAGGTGAAGCTCAGCATCGTGACAGTCTAGTTCGATAAACGGACCACTACCCATGGTTTCAATGAGTTTCTTGGAGTTAAGGTTCAACCCATTATAGAGTAAGGAAATGATTTGAGCTGTATCAAATCCATGATGGGGGCACGAAGCAGTTAACTCATTGAAACGCTCATAACATCGATGGAATGTCTCATTATCCAATTGCCTGAACGATTGAATCTGAGCCTTTATGGAGATTGTTCGATGTCGTGGAAAGAACTTGAGAAATCTGGATTGTAACTCGTTCCAAGATGGAATCGAGCTCGGAGGTAAATACCATAGCCAGGTCTTACCTTTATCTTTTAACGAGAATGGGAAGAGTTTGAGGCAAATCACCTCTTGTGTGCAAGTTTGATCGTTGAGAGTATCACACACGTCCTCAAATTCCCTTATATGCAGGTATGGCTTTTCAGAATCCATACCGTGATAGTGTGGTAGCATCTGGATCATCCCATTTTTGAATCGGAACTGCCCGGCATTATACGGGAGTATAATGCATCCCGAAGTGACAGTGCGCTCGGGATATAACAATTCTCTCAACGGGCGATACGGAGGCTCTTCCTCACCGGTAGGTGCATTACTATGTTGCGACATCTCTCTCTCACTTGACGATTCGGCGCTCTCACTGGGTGTGCACGACGTGTGTCCTACGAAGGATAAAGGAGTGTTACTAGAGATTGACAGCGATGGTGTGGGCGGTGGGATCCAAAACTGTGGGGCGTTCGGAGTGTGGGGACTATCAGGATTATACTCAACAAGTGGATTTTCGTGAATGCTGGTTGGAGTATTATGGGGTGTGGGAGTGGTTTCAGAATTTTGCATTAAAGCTTAGGAGAGAGGGTAATTGTGAATCATTTTGTGTTTTTTTAATTTTTTTTTTATTTATTTATTTTTTTTTTAATTTTTGAATTTTTGGTCAACGCTTTGGATTGGCTCACTCTAATCCTAAGTCTACCTAAATCCCCGGCAAAGGCGCCAAAAACTTGACACGACTCAGAATGTGTCTCTAAAGTGTGTACTCTTTAGGCTCAAGTGCAAGCCTGTCGTTCAAGTAATAATCCGACAAGTCGGGTATCGATCCTCAGGGAAAATGGACAACAAGAGTTGTGACGACGGGATAAGACAGAGGAATCCTAACGACGACTCTAAGAAGAAAGAAAAAGATTTGATTTTGGGAATGATTAAGCTAAATGCAATTATGTAGTTATGAAAATGTGCAATTACACTAAATTACCTAAAATGTGAATGAAAATTTGATTTGAACTTCTAAATGAGATGATGGAAAAAATAGGATGGGAATACAATCCCCCAACCCTAGTGTACTGCAGTTATAATACTAATCGTAAATTTATCTAATTAATTTGACCCAGTCTTTAGTACTCCCAAGCATTACGTATACGAGGTTCAAGCCCGCGTCATACTTAATCAAAGGATGAGTAAATCGGTATCACGATAGTGACACTCGAATTATATTCTCAATCATCCCGGTTACCCAGAGGCAAACGAGATATTTAGACCTATAATTGTTGTGTTCCTACGCAATACGGTCACAATTAATCACTAAATTCAGAGGATTAATTTTATACGTGCAATTACCACATCAGGTTGGGTTCATGTAACCCGACCTTGGAAATCTAGCCGGACATACCGAAAGTGATGAAAACAGATTTCAATGTGCAAAAAACCATGATTAATCTAAGGCAAACTCGTGCAATGATGTAAAAGAAAATTGAAAAGATGAGATACTCACTAATTTTTTTACCACAGCAGTCAATCAATTAACTATAAATACTCACAATCGGAATCAAAGCTTCAGTCTTGAATTAAAATGAATAAAGTTGCTAAACTAGGGTTTCTGGAAGAAAAGGAGAGATTAAACTAACTCCCTCCGTTCTTGCCTACTTTACAATGAAAATAATTCGAGTTTTTATACCCTACATGAAATTATAAGAAGTTGAGTATAAATCGGAGTCTTTAGAGGAGTATCAAAAAACAAAATCTCGATGGGCGGACCGGTCCGGCACTTAGGCGGATCGGTCTGCTTCTAAAGCGGATCGGTTCTTTTATTTTTCAGGCGGACCAGTCTGGGGGAGGATCGGTTCTTTTAATTTTTGCCTTCTTCGGTTTGCCTTCGGTTCGTAGTTCTCTGGATTTGGGTGCATCGGTTCGGTCCGAGTCTTAGGCGGACCGGTCCGCCTATTTGACTTTTCCTTCAAACTTTGACTACCCATATCTTTTGCTCCGGGTATCCGATTGAGGTGCCGTTTCTTCCTAGGTGCTTGTGAGGATGATACCTTCAACTTCTCTTTAGGTACCTCATCCGGATTCTGGGTAGGAATGACTCTTTTGCCCTTTTGACTTTTCTTGTTGACTTTCTCTATTCTTCCGGTTTCCTTCTTCCATTTCTTGACATTAGACACCTGTAAAATCATAACGAAATACCAGAAACGCGGTGTACTTGTTAGGATAAGTCAGTAGCAAGATTATGAGATAAAGTCAATCCAATTACGTTGTTCGAGGTGATTAAAGTACCGAAATTAAGGGATAAATTAGGAAGAATTTATGCCTAATCAATGGCCGACTCTGAGACGGCGAGGTACACATAAAGTCTTTCACCTTGTACGGGTCGTGACAGCAGCAAGGGAGACCCTAAGTATGACTTTAGGTACCTAAAAGCCTCATCACACTCTTCACTCCATTCGAAGGCCTTCCTAAGGATCTTGAAGAATGGCAAGCACTTGTCTGTGGCCCTAGACACGAACCTGTTCAAGGCAGCAACTCTCCCTGTGAGCCTCTGAACGTCTTTAATGGACTTGGGGGTCTTCATTTCAACAAGGGCCTTTATCTTTTCCGGATTGGCCTCGATGCCTATTTGATTGACAATGAACCCCAAGAACTTCCCTACTCCGACCCCGAAGATACACTTGGCCGGATTAAGCTTCATCTGGTATTTGTCCATCGTATTAAAGGTCCTCTCCAGGTCTGCCACATGATCCTCTGCCTTCATACTCTTAGTCAGCATGTCATCTACGTAGACCTCCATAGACTTCCCAATTTGGTCTTCAAACATTTTATTTATGAGGCGCTGGTACGTTGCCCCAGCATTTTTGAGGCCAAAGGGCATGACCCTGTAACAGTATGTCCCCTTATCGATGATGAAGGTTGTCCTCTCCGAGTCTTCAGGGTTCATGAAGATCTGGTTATACCCTGAATAGGCATCCATGAAGCTCATGAGCTAATGGCCTGCGGTAGCGTCTACCATCTGGTCAATGCGGGGGAGAAGGAAGCTGTCTTTAGTACAGTGCTTGTTTAGGTCTATGAAGTCCACGCACATTATCCACTTCCCGTTGGCCTTTGGGACAATGATTGCATTGGACAGCCATTCAGGGTAGATGACCTCTCTAATAAATTCAGCGTCTTTTAATTTTTTGACCTCGTCCCTGATGACCTCATATTTTTCTCTGGAGTAAATTCTCCTTTTCTGCTTTACCGGCTTCACTCCCTCTACCACATTGAGCTTGTGGCACATGATTTCAGGGTCAATCCCCGACATATCTACATGACTCCATGCGAAGATGCTTCGCCTTCTCCTCAACAGTTTAACGAGGTCTTCCTTGATATTGGGCTTCAGAGACTTGCTGACTTGGACTGTTTTTTCCGTGTCATCCTCATCGAGGATGATGGATTCTACCTCTTCCGCGACCTCTCCTTTCTTCAGCTTCGTCTCATCCCTGGGGTTTAGGGTATCAATATTATAAGTGGTCGTAGCACTCTTGAGTGTCTCCTTTTCTTCAGCGGAGTTGTAGTAACATTCTCGCACTGTCGTCTGGTCTCCCTGGACTTCCCCCACCCCGTAAGGGGTAGGAAATTTGATCATCTGATTGACCGTAGACGACACAGCTTCAAACCCCTTGAGGGCCACACGCCCCAATATGATGTTGTAGGCCGAAAACACATGCTCATCCATCACAAAGAAACCGACCTTCTTGGTGAGCCATCTCGCCACTCGTCCCCCATCCTCACATTGGCCTCATATACCCCAAGGGGATGAACCTTTTCCCCACTGAACCCAATCAATGGATGATGGTAGGGGACAAGTCTAGCACGGCTGAGACCCAAGGCTTTGAAGCATGGCCAAAACATCACATCTGCAGAGCTACCCCCATCTACCAAGATCCTCGGCACCTCGTATCCGTGCACCTTGGTAGTGATGACGAGAGGTTCATCATGTGGGGCTAAGAGGCCTTTGAAGTCCATTCTTGAAAATCCCACTATAAGTGTGTCCATATCAGCCTTCTTACTCTTTTCTGACTTGACCTCCAGGGAGGTCGCGTATACCGTCTTCGTCACTGCCTTGTCCTCGGCCATATGGGCCTTCCTGTCGACGACCTCAGACCCTCCTCCTGCCAGACCCCCGGAGATCATTCCCACTCCAAGAGAGATCATATTAAGCCTCTTGACAGGGCCGTGGTCGTCTCTCGGGGGGAGGTCAGGGTATTCCTCGTCACCAGAAGGGTCGTCCCCTCTTTTTTGAGGACCTTCTTTGCATGCATCGCCTCGCTTCTTTTTGGGGTCATCCCCTCGTCCCCTCTTGAAGGCGCCTTTGTCGACGTACTTTCTGAGATTCCCTTCCTTCAGCATCTTCTCAATCTCATCTTTCAGAGCAAAGCATTTGTCCGTCACGTGGCTGTGGTCTTGGTGAAATTCACACCACAGGTTCTTATTCCTCTTACCGGGGGCTGCCCTCAGCTTCTCAGGCCACTTCAGGGACCGGTCGCTCTTTATCTCATTGAGAATCTGTTCACAGCTGACCGTTAGAGGGGTGTACCCAGCGAACTTGTCATCCGTGGACCTCTTCTTCCCCTTTTTGTTCTTCTTAGGGTATTTCCCCCCACTAGCACCTCCTTTTTCGTCTTCATATTTTGCAGCCATCGCCCCTTCGGCATTCATCACCCTTCCTGCTGTCGACAACAGTTCAGCCATCGTCCTCGGAGGGTCTTCAGCAAGCTTCCATAACTGCTTCCCCTTTTGGAGTCCTCCAATTAGGGCTATCATAGCTATGCTCTCCTCATAGTCTTCCACCTCCAGCTTCTCCTTGTTGAATCTGTCTATGTAGTCCCTCAAACTCTCACTATTCCCCTGCTTAACATAGAGCAGGTGGGTGGTCTTCTTCCGTGGCCTTACCCCAAAGCAGAAGTTATGGATGAACAGGTCTGCCAACTGCTTAAAGTTTTCTATGGAATTTTTTGGAAGAGACGTGTACCAGACATGCGCAGCCCCTGTCAGGGTACCAGAGAAGGCACGACACCTCATCTCATCTGAGATAGAGTATATATCTGCTGCTGACTGATACATCTCCACGTGGTGGACGGGGTTGGTGCTCCCGTCATATCTTGGGGTGACCACAGGTGGCTTGAACTTTGATGGCGTGGGGAAGTTGACTATCTTTGCCACAAAGGGTGAGCCTATGGTGTATCCCCTCTGAAGAGGGTCCCGGCTCTTCAGTTTATCACCGATCTTATCCTCTAACCGCTGGATTGAGTCATTCCAGGGCCTCACAGGGTCGGCCTGGCCGATGTTATCCCCTGCCGCCTCTCTGAGGTGGACGGAGGGTTCTGCTGCAGCAAGCCTGTGTCGGTTGTTCACGTCCCTTTGGCCGTCATCTCGTCCTTGGGGTCGGCCATCTGTTGCCTCCCTCTGGGACCTCGCAGCACTTCTTGGCCTGGATAATTGTTCCCGCATGTCATTTACTGGGCCTAGCCTCTCAAAGGCCGACCCCCTGCTCAAGCGATCAAAAGCCGAGCCTCTCGGTCGATCATCAGGGTTTGGTGTCCCGCACTTTCCTCTACTATCCTGGAGAGTTCTTACAATTTTTAGAGACCTCATATGGTTCCCAGCATTCTATAGGGGCGTCCTCTCCCTCCGGATCGTCATACCTGTCCTCAGGGCAAGGGTTTACTTGCCACCCCAATCGTAGACGCCGGGGGTCAGCAACATCCCTACGCCGCTGAGGGGGTGGCAGGTTTTTGCGTGGTGCCTGGGGTGGTCCCCTAGCCTCATGCTGTCCTGGAGCTATAGCCGGAGTAATCATCTCAGGTGAAACCTCTCGTGCTCTCAGTATGTTTTGGCTTAGAGCTGTGAACTGCTCCTGTATCATCCGCTGGCTTGCTGTCAGAGACTTTAAGGCTGCCGCCACATCAGCCATCTCAGACTGAGGCGGCGGCTGACTGGAACTGGGTCTTCCCCCCTCATCCAGCAGGGGAAGTGGTGTTGGTGGCATCTCAGGTGCCATGTGCTTGAGCTATGAAAAGTTGAACTGAAGAAAAGACTGGTGAGCTTGGGAACCTTAGTGCGTCTCTTTGAATGGTGAAACACCTCCTCTCAGGGGGAGTATTGGTTCACCACCAGAGTGCCCAGTGAGGTCAAGCTATACAAAGGAAGAGATGTCTTCTCGTTCCCACAGACGGTGCCAAACTGATGATGCTAAGATTTAGCACCACCGGATAAGTGATAGTGAGCTCAAACAGTAGCAGCCATGGCATCCATAGAGATGTATAAGTGTATAAGTATGTAGAAGGGGATGAGTATAAGAGGAAATAAGACAATGATGTATAGTGGTTCAACCAATTTGGCCTACATCCACTGTGAGTGTGTGATCCACTAAGTATGGGCACTAATTGCCTTGGATACAATGCACATAACCCTTTCTCTCTCTCTCTCTCTCTACTATGTGTACAAGCAGATTTTTAGCTAGGGTTGCAGTTAATGGATCCATCCCCTGTAGGGTTGTAGGTGACAAGTATATATAGGACTTGGGGGGTGTAGTGTACACCCCAAGTATTTATGGTGCATGTGAATCATGATCTAGCTAATCCCCTGTGGACACCTGTAGATGCCAAATGATGACATAATATTCCCTCACATGAGGGTGTGATTTTGTTATAACGGTCTCCCCCGTGCCATGTGAGCCTCACGTGCACTGTTCCACGCGTCTCCCAAACCACGCACGGTGATGATGTCACCCTCAGCCTATGAGCCGAGGCTGAGGGAAAAGTTCCTTCCAGGAGTGAGTCTGATCCAATTCTGGCCTCGTACTGTCGGCCCCTCGTAGGGTCGTCTGGAGCTTGTGGAAGGGTCGTCCCCTCGTAGGGTCGTCTGGAGCCTGGTGAAGGGTCGGCCTCTCTGAGGGGTCGTCTGGGAGCCTGGGGAAGGGTCGGCCCCTTTGAGGGGTCGTCTTGAGCCTGATGAAGGGCCGGCCCCTGAGGGGTCGTCCGTTTGGAGGTAATCTTCAGTCAGGCCGAGGATATAAATGGGTATATTAGCCGACCTAAACTTTCAAGGTCTTTCAAAATATTTGTGTTAAATTTGTAATGAAATTAGTTCTGAACTCAAGATATCCTTGGATGGATACTTGTGCCCCTATCGTTGAATGAACTTTAAATAGATCCAAAAAGAATTTGATAATCATGAAATTAAAATTGGGGTAATAGGTATTTCTATTTAATGACTTTTGTTCGTACAATATTTGTAACTTCTCGTTGCATTCATCTTTCTTAATAACTAAAAGACTTCTTTAGTGATAATAACTCTTAAGGTGATCAGAGTTCCAAGGGTTTTTAAAAATCTCTCATTCTAGACTTTTAACCCGATAAGTACCAGGTCATATGACTTTAGCCACATGGTATGAACTATGCCAATTATCCTTTACCTTGTTGGATTTTCGCGTGACCTTGTTCAAAATGTAGTCACTTTCCTTGAGGGTACTTGTATTATCTCTCTTGTTGTAAAATTTTGATTTCCTCTATTGATAAGCTTCTATCTAGAGTGTTATTGACTCCCTAACGTCATCTGTCGGGTCTATATCCTGGTTTCTCGTAAAATCACTCTTGGGGGAATTGAAATTGATGGCGTCGTGGCTTAGAAGGTCGAAGTAAGTTAAGACCATGATATCACTTCCAAACTCCAACATATAACATGCTTCTAATATTCATGTCCATGGTGTTGTCCTGTAAGCCCACAACACTCCTTTCAGTTCATTTATCCAATTTCCTTTGGTTTAATCTAACCTTTTTCTTAATTCCTTCTAGCGATGCTCTATTCGTGACTTCTGTTTGCCCATTGCATTATGGATGAGGAGGTTATGAGTGTAGATTTTTTTAGTTTAGGCTTATCAAAAAAGTTTTGGAACTCCTCATTATCAAACTAGATGTCGTGGTCGGCATCCGAGGCGTGGGGGATCCCATACCTGCATATCACATTTTTCGATACAAAATGGAAGACATTTTCATAGGTCATTTCTATGAGTGGTTCAACCTCAAACCATTTTATAAAATAATGTACTATTACCATTAGATACATGAATCTTCCTCTTATCTTTTGTAGTGGGTTAACTGGGTCCATACCCCAGATGGTAAGACCAAGATAATGTGAAGGGAATTAGTTCAACTTCCGTTCTCTTGTTCACCACACTAAATTTATGGAACTTATCATACTTCTGCGTGTATTCTTCTCAACCTTTCCTCATTTTGTGTCGATAACATCCTTAGATTACTATTCTTTTTACCAATGTCCGACCTATTGTGTGGGCACTATACGATCCTTTGTGTATTTCTTTGACTAGGTTTGGCACCTCTATGGCGTGAATACATCTTATTATTGATACAATAAAACCTCTTATGCATAGAACTTCATTATCGACGACAAATTTGGTTGCCTTATAATGAATTCTTCTTGTTTGCTTCAGATCAACTAGAAGATTACCTTCTTTTAAGTACCTTCTTTCAAGATTGCAACTTCTCGAGAATGAGCAGTTATCAATTGTATAAGGCGATAGGATGATTCTTCAGTATTTCCACAAGGTAAAATCAATATGCCCTAAAAATTTTGAATTAGCTCCTATCGCTGCTATTGTGGAAACTAGGGTAAAGAGAAAAATTATCCATTATATGGGGCCCGGATACTGAAGCTTTGTTGTTTTTGTACAAAGATGATCGACTAAACCATCACTTGTTAAGTTTAAAAATTTAATTATCGGTTAAGAAGAAATGGCTAAGAAAATGAGAGGGCTATCATTGAATGGTGAGGAGGAAGCGCTTTATGCTAATAAAAACAAAGGAAACTTCAAGCAACATGTCGAAGGTAGATCTAAAAAGGATGGTGACAAGGAAAAAGGTAATAAAGAAGAGGGAGGCTCTCATCTAGTGGATCTTCAATGAATCATGACAATAATAGTCAATCCAATGAAAATAAAAAAAGGGCAAATGTTATAACTACGGGAAGAAAGTATATATAGCAAAACATTGGTGGTCTAACAAAAGGCCCATCGAGAGTAATGATGCTACATCCAATTTAAAGGAGAATATTAAAGATGGTTGGTAGGCCGAAGAATCCCTCACTATAGAGTAAGATTAGTTAGAACTCATGATAATAATGCATCAATGAATTGACTCCAATAATGAATTAATAATCAACTCTGGCTGATCAAATCACATGATGGGTGATAAATAGAAGCTATAAAACCTGATTGGTTATAAGGAAGGTCATGTGGTGGTGATAGCTAACAACTTAAAGTTACCAATAACCCACATCGATAAAATACTAATTGTGCCCCGATACCTTCCTATCTAGATGGCTCTTAAAGATGTCTACCATATTATAGGCATGAAGAAAAATCTAGTTTTAGTGGCGCAATTAACATTGTTAGGATACTATGTCTTGTTCAGTCCACGATATTTAAAGGCATAATAAGACTTCAATAGCTCAATCATGTCATCAATGGAGGGACGATGATTGGAGTCAATCTATGTAATGGTAACATAATGTGCATATATGGACCAGGTAATGAGGAACGAGACACCATATTTATGACACATGAGATTGGGTCACGTTAACTATCATAAAATAAATGTGATGATGAAGAAGTCAATGGTTATAGGTCTTCCTCAACTTGATGTGAGAACATACATGTGACACCCTGCCTAATTAAACCTTAGGTGATCAAGCCTTAATTTAATTTAAAACATGTATCTTAAATGGTTCATTCTTAGCATCACTGTCGAAAGCTTTTTAGTTACTAACCACCTAAGTGAAATTAAGCTAGTGCTAAATTTTATCTTCCTTAAACAGATAAATAACTCATGCGGAACAATACAATTTAAGCAGTACTAAACCAATCATCATAAATAATTGAATGAAATAAAGTCTCACCGAAAACCACGGCTAAATACAACTAACTCAAAATCTAAAATCAAAATAAATGCAACTTTAAAGATTGGACAATATGTCCCAAACTGAGAGTAGTAAAACTGAGATCCTACACTGGATGTGAAAAGGAGAAACATCTAAACAATCCCTGCAACATCCACACGTGCTTCAGCTCCAAAATCCCTGGAATGAAGTCATGTTGGGTGTCCTTGTGGCTGGGCACCTAAAAGGTTTCTGAAAAGATTTCACATAGCAAGAGTTAGTACTCAAAACATTTTAAAAATATTTTGTAAGTAGTTATCACAATTATGAGTTACTGATTACACATGTTAAGACTTCGCACACTCTTTTGAGTTACCTCACCTCTCTCCTATAGTGTATGCCTAACGTTGGTACTTATTCCACCTAGTTGTGCTACCCAAGTTAACTAGGCTAGAATACTCCAGTGCCCGTATCTACTCATTAAGTCCCCACAACATACACGGAGTATTTTAATAGTCCATATCTCATATATCATAAACTTAGATAACTTACTCATCTCTTGTCATTCTTATACTTATAATAATTACATCACACTAATTAATTATTACTAAGATATTACGAATCCATTTTATTATCTAAGATCTCATGTCAATAGATTATGCATCTGGTATACATCTATCACACATGTACTAAATATTTTTTATCACTAATATGTCCTTATAACACACATAAAGGACCCTGGGTTCCGAATGATTCATCGACCCCTAGTGAGAGTCGGTTCGGAATGATCAATTGACCCCAACTATTTATATATAAACAGATTCTGGTTCGGTACTCTTTCATATCGACACCAGTTTTAAGGTTTGGTTCGGCATTTTTCATCGAACCCAAACAGATAATAACTCTGTGCCAGTTCGGAATATATCATCGACCCTAACACAATTAATTTAGGTATAATTATCTTAACCCAAAAATTTATGCAATTTAGTAGGTACCCACCCGACCTATTAAATCATGCTCGTACGAAATATGTTTTCCTTATATTCATCGTACCTATTAAATCACGATTTATCTCACCATCGCATTTATTCAAATATTTAAACAACTCTGAGGGTCCTAGTTACCCCTCCCTTAATTCAGTAGTTAATCTATCCCTAACCTACTAGTATATTTCTAGAATCGACCATTACTCATTCCGTAACTCAATTCCCAAATTCCCGATGCACGACTCACTCGGCTACTTCCCTTCGATCCTTTTCACCCAATTGTACACTCAATAATTTATAATGAAGTCTTACAGTACACCTACTGGTAATTACTACGTCCCTACATAGGTAACATATCATCACTAAGGTTCCCATTAAGTGACGGTAATCGAAGAGAGATTTCCACAAAATTTTCTAAAATTCAGCGTGGATCGATCGATCGATGGAATATGGTCGATCGATCGAGCAGTGATAGGCCCAGATCGTCTTTTTCATGTTGGTTACACCATTGTTTATTATCTAACTCCCATGATAATTCACCAAGCTTGAAAATAACAATTTCTAATCATTCTTACATACCCTGGGATGATTACTAACGACCTAAAACAACATAATTGTTATAAATTAAGTCCAGATTAATTCAAATCTTCCTATTATTCAAGAACCCTAAAAATATATTCTTTCCATATTTTCATCCATAAACCCAGATTTTTTTAATTCGATTTAATTATCAAGTCTCCTATCATATCAAATCATTTGGAGGTCTAAAACGTTCTACATGTAATCCCTATCACTCATGTATCATATTCAAGTCTTTGTTTCCAAGAAAATCATAAAAGTCACGTTCTTCATAAAACTTATACATGGGTATTATAACTCAATTTATGTTGAAAATAACCACTTTCTTTATTGTTCAGTAGAGTCTGATTTCATGATTGTTGTTGGTGATTGATGGTCTTTCTCCTTCAATCCTTCTTCCCAACAAGTTGGTGGTGAAAGTCTCCTTTGAATCCTTCTAACTTCTTTCTTTTGCCTTTGGAATTGTTTCTCTCTTCTCTCTAATGGCTAAGGTGTGTTTTTTCTTCTCTCTAACCCTAGCCTCCAACTCTTATAATCTGACGTAGGGATCTAAAATTCGTAGGTCTCCTCACCCTTAAATGTTAAGAGACCAAAATGCCCTCGAATGGTCCCGATTTAGCCCAAAAATGACCAAGCACTCGACTAGTACCCTCGGGTACACTATTTTGACTAATTCGACCCTTTCGAAATCACTTTTGGCCTCTAAATTATCATATGAGTCTCTTAAAAATTTGTTTCTCATCTCATCCTCAATTTGTCTACGCATGTGTAATACCCCATGATTTTTAATGATTTTTAAAATGGGTTATATTTTAAATTAATGGATTAATTGGATTTTATTATAAATTAATTCATTTGGGTTTTATCCGAACTGAGGATATTAAAATGTATGATTCTGAATATTACTTAAAGATATTTAGGTAATATATGAATGTGATGTTATTGATATTGCTGTGAGATATAAATTCGATAATTTGGACTTTTAGTCAGACGCGGTATGGGACGTGTGGGGACTAATTTGTTAAATTAAAAAGGAAATTTATTTTCTATCGACCTTATAGTCATTTCACTACGTCGTTTCTTCCGGAAGGTTTGAAATAGTCATAAAATTCTATTTAGATGTTAGTTTTGGGTCTCGGGTCATTTGGAAATCAAAAGACAACCCAAAAGGGCATTTTGGTCATTTTTATAGGGGGGTGAATAGTGATTTCGGAATTTTTCCTATTATAAGTATTTGAATATTAATTTTACGTGGGTTATTAATCTCATCTACACAAAATAGAGAAGTCATCTTCCTAGAGCGAGTGAAAGCTTGCTTGGAAAGAGAAGAGTTTACTTGGGAAGGAGAAGAACTAAGAACCAAGGGTCACCACCACGAACCACCACCGGAGGTTGACCGAAGAAGGGAGAACCACCTGAGATATACTACACCAAAGGATCATACCTTCATTAGAGTCAAGTGTTTGATAATGTCAATCTAAGTTTGTATATTGTCTATGTTAGAATAGTTATTAAAAGAGATGATTTTTCATGTTTGGAAGAAATAGTGGAGTTGTTAGATGGATTTCTGGAAACTGAAAATATATAGGAATCAAACTCATGTTGTAGGTAGTTAGTAATCCACAAAATAATAATGAATCTATTGAATAAATTATGAAAACCATTGATATGTTCTTGAAGATATTATGTTGATAATTTTCTGGAAAAGGTGGATATAAACATGCTTTTAATTCAATCTCTTGATGATTCTAGGATGTTTAGATGATTAGAAATCATTTATATATGTTGATATATCATGTAGTAAGGATCATAAGTCATTTGGGATGTTAATATGAAGGTTTGTACGATCTAAAATGGCTTAACCCGTAGTTGCAGAAATGCAGAAAAACAGGGCTGATACCTGAGTGATCGATCGACCTCCCCAGGATTGTTAAAGTTGTTTATTTTTAATGTTGATTCTTATCCCAAACCTTTTGTAGATCTTTGGTGATTGTTAATTGGATATTATGGGACTTAGAGAAGATCAGTAAGCCCTAGATAAGATTTGAATTAATTTGATTGGGATTTAATTGATTAGAATAATGATAATTAAATTAAAGGAATTTCGGTAACTAGATGCATTTGTTGGATTCTAATTTGTATGAAAGAGGATTTAAGATAGGACCAGTAGGGGTGATTGAATATAACACCTGGGTATCCTTAAGTTTACAAGAGGGTTCAATCCTAAGTGAAAGAAGATGTGTTTATAAGAGATTTGAAACTATCGGTTTTAACCCTAATTAAAGGGAGAGTTTAATTCGTAGTACTTTAGGAAAGATGACGATATGGACCAGTAGGGTATTAGTGACTTCTTGCTAAATATATGTTGAGGAAAAACCTATTTGAAACTTGAGTATTGAGTGAGGCTCGGGGGTTAATTAAATTAAGAAGTAAAGTTATGATATTTTAATACGTGGGATTTAAGGAGATATAATGCTACGTGTGGTAATCATCTAAGGGTAATATGAGTACCTTGTTGATAGTATATTATAGGTATGATAATGCCTATTTGATTGATTGATGATTATGTGTACGTCATACCTAGCTTACTTGCTATCGATGGGAGGTTTGCACGTGAGGGCAGTCATATCCTGATGAATCCATGGGATCTTTGATTTGTCGCTCGAGAACATAGGTATATGAAAGACTTATCGGGGAGTTGATAAGTCCACTGACTATAGGAACGTAGGTATGTGCGTGGCCCGTGGGTAATTTTTATGTTGTTGTTTGTGGTTCGAGGAATCCTTACCGAACCCTTAGTCCCCTATTCGGCGACCAGCGATGATGGGACATGATAGCAGAGTAATGTATTACACCGCAGCAGTGACTCGGGGTGCCGTATTATATATATATATATATATATATATATATATATATATATATATATATATATATATATATATATATATAATGAATTAAATGAATGAATGGTTATATTGTGATTAAATCATCTATTGTGTGATAATTGTAGATAACGGTGAATTGATAAAAGAATTGAAGTAAGAGCTTAATTCATGTTAATGATGAAACGATTCATATAAATGAGAAATGTATAAGAATGATTATATAACGTATGGTATGGGACATACGGGGTTATGATATGGGATGAAATCATATTATGGAAATCAGTAATGAGGAACCATTAACTAGGAGGTTAATAGGAAACGTTAAGTGTGCACTCTAGTTGAGAGGTGAGATTAGCAAGTGAGAGTTGGATACTAACATGTACATAATAAATGCTTTATTACACTTGTTAAATACTTGCTATTTTCAAAATCATTTTCACAATCGGGCTCTGACCCGTTTCCTTGCATATTTTCTTTTCTACTGTATCTTCTATATCAGGTGTCCAGTAGCAGGGACGCCAACCTTAGCGGATTATGACTAGCTTTGGAGAAATGCAGTTTTTCTTAGACGCCTATCATATTTTATTCATAGTATTCTTATAGTTAGGGAATGTCTCCCAAAGGATTTCAGCTATCACTTTCTATCGGAGTCATATACTATTGTGTTCGTGTCATTTTAATACATTTGTTATTGTTGGGATTACTGTAATGGATTAATATTATTTGGGAATGTTTATTCCAATTGCATTTAAATTTTTTTGTGTTATCTGTTCAGTTATAAGTGTTGTAGAATAAAATGTGTTGTGTTATTCTTAAACTAAAAATGGATTTGTTGAAATTAAAATTTGGAAAGTTTTTAACACCAGCTTAATTAGGTATTGGGTGAGTTGTAAATGTTTTCGACAGTGATGCTAAGAATGAGCCTACTGTATATTCTGTTTTAATTTGGTATGGGACTGGACACCCGGTATTTAATTAGGTGGGGTGTTACAGGTGGTATCAGAGCATCAGGTTCTAGTGTCCTTTAGGGTCTGTACGGCTTACTGTGTTTTTAGTTTAGCGTTCTTTGATATAGAGCCCTATGTTTAGGATTGTTGATTTCCTTGGTGATATTTCGTTCTCCTGTAATAACGTATATATTAGTGATTATTATTTGAGTTCGGATGTATTCGTATAAGAAGTATGGCAGATGAGGGTCAAAGGGACCATTGAGGAGAGTCATCAATAGAAGTTCTAGAAATGCGGGAATTGTGTGTGTTACCTAACGAAGGTAATATATTCAAAGGCTTGGGCATATAGTGGAGTGTGGTTAAATAAAACTGAAAATTTGGGGTATATTTTTTCTTGACTCGTCGGAGAAAAGTTATAATAGTGGGAGTCAACAACCACCACCCGCGAATGAGGGTATGTTTTCTATCTAAGGACTTATGAGGCGTATATTGATTTTTGTATCGATTAATATTGTGTGGGCAAAAGGGTTGCTAAACTTATCCTATATCATTATTATTTATGTAGACTCACCGAGGGGTTGGGGACACCTATATTTTTCATCTCATCATGTGGGTCTGATTTTTTATCATAGGATTACTTACTTTGGGGATGTCCGAGCATGATGTGACTATCGGCGTGCATTGACTTGTGGTATATGAGAGCGTATGTACTACTACTTTCCAGCATCTTGTCTTCTATAAGAGAGTAGATGAGTGGACTCAATTTGAAATCGATAAAACCAAAAAAAATTTAAATCGATAAACCTAATATTTTTTTTAAATCGATAAACTTGATTTTTGTATACTATTGACTAAGGACCTGAGGAGTTTCGATGATCGACTACTTTAGGTAGTAGTGTATCGGGGGGATTCCTTGTTTGGATTTTGCTTGCGAGACACGCCACGCATGAAGCTAATAACCGTTGGGAGTCGAAATAAGTTAGGTCTTTGGGATATGAGTTTATAACCTTTGCGATAAATCTTATAATGAAAGTGGTACGATAGGGTGTATGGGCGCCCTGGATGATTGAATGGTAGTAGTTTTCAAAATTGTCAAAGTATAAGGATCATTTTATTGAACTTGGTTACGTCGATGGTATAGGGAAGATTGAGTAAAGATTAAATTCGATTCACTTGAAACTATATGGTGAGGTTGGACGTATAACATCAATAGGGATTTTTGATAATGTACTGTATGGGCGGTACGTCTTAGGTTTCTTGCGATGTGAGATTTACACTCGGAGTTGACCTTACCGGTATGATTTATATTCCAGAATTTCGGGACGAAATTCTGTTATAAGGGGGGGAGTATGTAATACCTCGTGATTTTTAATGATTTTTAAAATGGGTTATATTTTAAATTAATGGATTAATTGGATTTTATTATAAATTAATTCATCTGGCTTTAATCCGAATTGAGGATATTAAAATGTATGATTCTTAATATTACTTAATGATATTTAGGTAATATATGAATGTGATGTTATTGATATTGCTGTGAGATATAAATTTGGTAATTTAGATTTTTAGTCAGACGCGGTATGGGACGTGTCGGGACTAATTTGTTAAATTAAAAAGGAAATTTATTTTCTATTCACCTTATAGTCATTTCACTACGTCGTTGCTTCCGGAAGGTTTGAAATAGTCATAAAATTCTATTTAGATGTTAGTTTTGGGTCTCGGGTCATTTGGAAATTAAAAGACAACCCAAAAGGGCATTTTGGTCATTTTTATAGGGGGGTGAATACTGATTTCGGAATTTTTCCTATTATAAGTATTTGAATATTAAGTTTACGTGGGTTATTAATCTCATCTACACAAAATAGAGAAGTCATCTTCCTAGAGCGAGTGAAAGCTTGCTTGGGAAGAGAAGAGTTTACTTGGGAAGGAGAAGAACTAAGAACCAAGGGTCACCACCACGAACCACCACCGGAGGTTGACCGAAGAAGGGAGAACCACCTGAGATATACTACACCAAAGGATCAGACCTTCATTAGAGTCAAGTGTTTGATAATGTCAATATAAGTTTGTATATTGTCTATGTTAGAATAGTTATTAAAAGAGATGATTTTTCATGTTTGGAAGAAATAATGGAGTTGTTAGATGGATTTCTGGAAACTGAAAATATATAGGAATCAAACTCATGTTGTAGGTAGTTAGTAATCCACGAAATAATAATGAATCTATTGAATAAATTATGAAAACCATTGATATGTTCTTGAAGATATTATGTTGATAATTTTCTGGAAAAGGTGGATATAAACATGCTTTTAATTCAATCTCTTGATGATTCTAGGATGTTTAGATGATTAGAAATCATTTATATATGTTGATATATCATGTAGTAAGGATCATAAGTCATTTGGGATGTTAATATGAAGGTTTGTACGATCTAAAATGGCTTAACCCGTAGTTGCAGAAATGCAGAAAAACAGGGCTGATACCTGAGTGATCGATCGACCTCCCCAGGATTGTTAAAGTTGTTTATTTTTAATGTTGATTCTTATCCCAAACCTTTTTTAGATCTTTGGTGATTGTTAATTGGATATTATGGTACTTAGGGAAGATCAGTAAGCCCTAGATAAGATTTGAATTCATTTGATTAGGATTTAATTGATTAGAATAATGATAATTAAATTAAAGGAATTTCGATTACTAGATCCATTTGTTGGATTCTAATTGGTATGAATGAGGATTTAAGATAGGACCAATAGGGGTGATTGAATATAACACCTGGGTATCCTTAAGTTTACAAGAGGGTTTAATCCTAAGTGAAAGAAGATGTGTTTATAAGACATTTGAAACTATCGGTTTTAACCCTAATTAAAAGGAGACTTTAATTCATTGTACTTCGGGAAAGATGACGATATGGACCAGTAGGGTATTAGTGACTTCTTACTGAATATATGTTGAGGAAAAACCTATTTGAACCTTGATTATTGAGTGAGGCTCGGGGGTAAATTAAATTAAGAAGTAAAGTTATGATATTTTAATACGTGGGATTTAAAGAGATATAATGCTACGTATGGGAATAATCTAAGGGTAATATGAGTACTTTGTTGATAGTATATTATAGGTATGATAATGCCTATTTGATTGATTGATGATTATGTGTATGACATACCTTGCTTACTTGCTATCGATGGGAGGTTTGCGCGTGAGGGCAGTCATATCCTGATGAATCCATGGGATCTTTGATTTGTCGCTCGAGAGTATAGGTCTATGAAAGACTTATCGGGGAGTTGATAAGTTCACTATCTATGGGAATGTAGGTATGTGCGTTGACCGTGGGTATGAGAACTATGTTTGGCTCCAATTTGTATGTTGTTGTTTGTGGTTCGAGAAATCCTTACCGAACCCTTAGTCCCCTATTCGGCGATCAGCGATGATGGGACATGATAGCAGAGTAATGCACTGCACCGCAGCAGTGACTCGGGGTGCCGTATTATATATATATATATATATATATATATATATATATATATATATATAATGAATTAAATTAATGAATGGTTATATTGTGGTTAAATCATCTACTGTGTGATAATTGTAGATAACAGTGAATTGATAAAAGAATTGAAGTAAGAGCTTAATTCATGTTAATGATGAAACGATTCACATAAATGAGAAATGTATAAGAATGATTATATAACGTATGGTATGGGACATACGGGGTTATGATATGGGATGAAATCATATTATGGAAATCAGGAATGAGGAACCATTAACTAGGAGGTTAATAGGAAACGTTAAGTGTGCACTCTAGTTGAGAGGTGAGATTAGCAAGTGAGATTTGGATACTAACATGTACATAATAAATGTTTTGTTGCACTTGTTAAATACTTGTTGTTTTCAAAATCATTTTCACAATCGGGCTCTGACCCGTTTCCTTTCATATTTTCTTTTCTATTGTATCTTCTATATCAGGTGTCCAGCAGCAGGGACGCCAACCTTAGCGGATTATGACGAGCTATGGAGCAATGGAGTTTTTCTTAGACGCCTATCTTCATTTGATTCACAGTATTCTTATAGTTAGGGCATGTCTCCCAAAGGATTTCAGTTATCACTTTCTATCGGAGTCATATACTATTGTGTTCGTGTCATTTTAATACATTTGTTATTGTTGGGATTACTATAATGGATTAATATTATTTGGGAATGTTTATTCCAATTGCATTTAAATTTTTTTGTGTTATCTGTTCAGTTATAAGTGTTGTAGAATAAAATGTGTTGTGTTATTCTTAAACTAAAAATGTATTTGTTGAAATTAAAATTTGGAAAGTTTTTAACACCAGCTTAATTGGGTATTGGGTGAGTTGTAAATGTTTTCGACAGTGATGCTGAGAATGAGCCTACTGTATATTCTGTTTTAATTTGGCATGGGGCTGGCCACCCGGTATTTAATTAGGCGGGGTGTTATAGCGTGACACTCGGTTGAGGTAAACTCAAGTACGTCCATATCAATAGTTATGCCGTACACATAAACTTTCAATATTTACTATTCACAGTTAGTAAACTTTATTCATCATATTAATCAGTATCCAACTCTCGGTAAATATCTAATAGCCATAATGATTATTTTATCACTTAATAATCATAGTTATTATTACATCACATCAAATTACTCTACTCACCTATTTTAAATTAAAACGTACCACATTAAATTACTCTACTCACCTAATTTAAATTAAAACTTATTTTCCTTTTTAATTACTCTTTTAACTCAATTAATTAAATTCTAAATACACAGAAATATGAGTTATTACATACTTCCCCTTTACAAAGGAATTTCATCATCAAAATTAGGAAAAATACCTACGGTGAATAACTCTGGATACTACTCTCGCATATACTCCTCCTGCTCCCAAGTAGACTCCTCAATATTGTGATGTCCCCACTGTACTCGCACTATGGGTACCACCTTGGATCATAGTTTATGCTCACTATAATCCAGAATAGGCATGGGTCTGTCTTCATACGAGACATCTGGCTGCAAGCCAATCTCCTCAAGTGGAATGTGCCAGAAGGCCCTCTCGCTCCTCTTGTATTTCTTCAGTGACGCCACATGGAACACATCGTGTATTCGCTGAAGATGCTTGGGGAGTCCCAATCTGTAAGCTACCGGTACCACCCTCTTAATAATAGGAAACGGTCCCACATATCTCGGTGCTAACTTCCCGTTCTTACCGAACCTCATAATCCTCTTCCTAGGAGATACCCAAATCAACACCTGGTCGCCCACATCTAGCTCCACGTGTCTCCTACCAGGGTCAGCATAACTCTTCTGCCTATCTTAAGCTATTCGAATATGTCCTCGAATCAACTCTATTTTAGAAGAACTCTCCTGTATCATCTTTGGTCTCAATACCTTATTATACCCCACCTTTAACCAACAGGTGGGCGAACAACAAAGCCTCCCATTAAGTGCCTCGAATGGAGCCATACCGATAGTGAATTGGTAAGAGTTGTTATACGTAAACTCTACCAAAGGAAGGTATTTCTCCCATCCTCCACCAAAATCTAGGATACACATCCTCAACATATCCTCCAGCATCTGGTTTACCCTTTCAATATGACCGTTTGTCTGCGGGTGATACACCATACTCAACTGCAAGTCGGTGCCCATGGCCTCCTGAAAGCTCTGCCAGAAATGTGACATAAATATTTTGTCTCTGTCAGACACAATATTAATAGGAACTCCGTTCATGTTAATGATCTTAGAAATGAATAGTTGCGCATACCGCATCGTATCATAATCCGTACGAACCGGAAAGAAATGAGCTACCTTAGTCAGCCGATCCACTATCACCCATGTGGAATCGTGACCTTTTTGCGATGTTGGTAACCTAGTATTAAAATGCATCGAGATACTCTCCAACTTCCACATGGGAATCTCCAGCAGATGTAGCATCCCTAAAGGTCTTTTATGGTCAACTTTCACGAGCTGACATGTAACACACTTTAAGAAAAACTCTGCAATGTCTCGTTTCATACCTGACCACCAATATAGTCATCGTATATCCTGGTACATTTTATCCCCACCTGGATGTACCGAAAACTTTGACCCGTGCTACTCCGTCATTACGGCATGCCTCAAATCATCATCCTCGGGTACTATCAGTCTCCCATTAAATCATAGTCCACCCTCTGAGCTGATGGAGTAGGACTCTGCCCCCTCGGCCAGTAACTGGCGTACTCTGTCTTGACAAAACGGTCCTCAGCCTATGTCCTAACTACCTACATAACACTCTCGGGAGTGATAGCTAAAACTTCCATGTATGCTCTAGCTATCTCATCCTTGTGTCTAAGTTCACTCCACTTCGCCTTCTAAATTCCTACGAACTCTCTAGTAGGTCTTCAGCTTAACGCATCTACCACCACGTCAGCCTTGCCAGGATGATACTGTATATCAAACTGGTAGTCCTTCACGAATTCAAGCCTCCTCCTCTACCTCATGTTTATATCCTTCTATGTGAAGAGATACTGAAGTGACTTATGATCCGTGAATAGAGTAAACTGCTCACCCAAAAGATAGTGTCTCCATATCCTCAATGCAAAAACGACCGCTGCCAACTCGAGGTCGTGGGTGGGGAAATTCTTATCATGTGGATTTAGCTTTCGGGATGCATAAGCTATAGCCCTCTCTTCCTACTATAACACACCCCAAGCCCCTGTAAAGATGCGTCAGTATAGACTCGGTACTCCATTCTTCTTCTAGGCAAGGTAAGAACGGGTGATGATGTTAATTTTTCCTTTAGCTCATCAAACGCTAATTGATAGTAGTCATTCCATACGAAGGGAACTCCCTTCAGAGTCAAGTTCGTCAAAGGACCGGTAATTTTTTTAGAACCCCTTGATGAAGTGACGATAATAATCGGCCAACCCCAAAAAGGTGCGAATTTCGGTCGGTGTCGTGGGATTCCCCCACTCCCTCATCGCTGATACTTTACTCAGATCAACAGTGATGCCTCTTTCGGATACAACGTGGCCTAGAAACTGAACCTCCCGAAACCAAAATCCACACTTCCCAAATTTGGCGTTCAGCTGATGGTTTCGTAATGTCTGCAGAACCATTCGTAAATGTTCGGTGTGTTCCTCCTTCATGCGAGAGTAAATAAGAATGTTGTCTATGAATACAATCACAAAATGATCCAAAAACTCCCTAAATACTCTGTTCATGAGATCCATGAATACTGTAAATGCATTAGTGAGCCCAAACGGCATTATCCTGAACTCGTATAACCCGTACCACGATAGGAAAGCGGTCTTAGGTATATTTTCTTCTCGAATGCACAACTGGTGGTAACCTGACCTCAAATCGATCTTTCAGAAGTACGCAACCCCTCTTAACTGATCAAACAAGTTGTCAATCCTAGGTAACGGATACATATTATGTATCGTCACCTTGTTCAGCTCCCTGTAATCTACACATAAACGAAGTGAACCATCCCTTTTCGTTACAAATAAAACCAGCGCACCCCACGACGATGTACTCCGTCGAATGAAACCTTGTCCTAAGAGCTGCTGAATCTTCTCTCTTAGCTCCTGCATCTCCGAAGGAGCCATGCGATACGATGCTCTGGCAATCGGTCTCGTCCCCGGTGCTAGGCCGATAACGAACTTTATCTCCCGACTGGGTGGTAACCCTGGTATCTCCTAAAAGACATCTTTAAAATCCCTCACGACTGGTATTGAGTCCAGAGAAATGACTACCCCCTGTGAGATAAAATAAATGAGTGCGCGATCCTCCTTCGGGGAGAGGCATCTCCACTAGGAACATCTATTGTCCTAGAATGGAAAACACGATAGTCCTCTCATAGCAATTTACCATCGCCCTATAACGCGCTAACCAATCCATGCCTAGGATGATGTCATAACCCTCCATATCCATTACTAGAAGGTTTGCCGCTAAAATCAATCTCCCGACCATAATGTCCACATCCTTACAAATCGAGTGTATAAGGGACCCACTACCCATCGGTGACTCTACGCACATAAGATGAGTGTCGGCTGTCTCTAAGAGGCCGTCTGCCCGTGCAAATCTAGTGGCAATAAAAGAATATGTTGCCCTCGTATCAAACAAAATACTACCCTCAAGTCCATGGATAGGAAACATACCCGTGACTGTCGGCGGTGCTGGAGGTGCTGGCTGGAATGGAACGTCATGAACATTGAACACACACCTGTAGTGCATATGGCCTGGTAGCGGGGCCTGAGCTACTGCTGGGGCTAACGGAGCCTGCTGCCCCTGTTGGGCACCCTGTTATTGTGCCGTGTCTTTCTGTGGATAATTCCTACTCTTGTGACCCTGCTGGCCACATGTGAAACACTGGCGCTTAAAATGCCTCTGTCCTTGGCCCTGTTGTCCCTGACCTTGTCCTTGTTGTCCTCCTCCTTGTTTCCCTTGGCCCTATCGGCCTTGAGGAACTGGCTACTGGGGACCCTATTGGCCCTGTCTGTCAAAGCGATGCCTCCCATACCTAAACCTCTTGGCAGAGTTCCCCTGCCAGGAATCCTGCCCTAGATGACCCACTGTTTGCTATTGCAGTGTGCTGCTGCCACTACTTCCATCCACTTTTCCCGATTGGCTAGGCTCACGTCTCTTGCTTCCCTTCGCATGAAAGCGATGATCCTGACAGTCTAGTAGAGCGGCACTGATGACATCTGTGTAAGTTACCAACGTCGGATTACCGATCAAATGCTGCCTGATTCTCCAGGCCAAGCCATCTATAAATTTTGACTTCTTTCGCTCCTCACCGCTCACCTCGTTTGGCACAAAGTTAGCCAAACCGGTGAACTCCTCCTCATAATCAGCAACTGAGCAATCACCCTGAACCACCTCACTGAATTTCTTCCTCATCTCTGACTCTACCGCTGGAGGAAGGTACTTGCGGTCAAACTGCACCCAAAACTCAGAAATTGCCATTGCGTTCCTTTCCTCGGCGGTAGTAACTGACTCCCACCACTGTAAGTCCTCTCCCGACCGATGGAAAGTAGCTAGGATTTTTTTATGTACCTCTGTTGACTCTAGCATGCATAAGTGGCGCTGGATATTTTTCTTCCAGTTGCACACGTCCACTACATCGGTACTACCCTGAAACTCGGGTGGATGCCCTTTCTGAAATGTCTCTCTGACTTGCTACCAAGTAAATGGCCCTGCTGGAGCCTGAACTACTGGTGCCACGGGAGGTGGTACTTGGGGCTGAGGAAAATGGGCTGCCATGGCCCTCATCGCTGTCTCGACTTCATGAGCCACTATCACTGCAACCTGAGTAGTGAAAATCAACTCGGGTGGGGGTGGTGGCAGCGGCACCTATGGCTCCTGATGAGCCTCCCTCACCTCATCCCTGGCTTCATCCCTCTCCGTTCGTTGTCTCGTCGGTGGCATCTGAAATTAGATCAAATTGTATAAGTACACAGTTTCTACAAAATTTTAAGAGCAGATGCACGATATCCCAGAAGTAGAAAATGAATCAACAGTCCTATTAGTAGGGCTCTAATACAAACGGATGTTACGCTGAAATATAGTAAGCCGTACAGATCCTATGGATACTAGAACATGATGATCTGATACCATATGTGACACCCCGCCTAATTAAACCTTGGGTGATCAAGCCCTAATTTAATTTAAAACAGGTTTCTTAAATGGTTCATTATTAGCATCACTGTCGAAAGCTTTTTAGTTACTAACCACTTGAGGGAAATTAAGCTTGTGCCAAATTTTATCTTCCTTAAACAGATAAACAACTCATGCGGAACAATACAATTTAAGCAGTACTAAACCAATCATCATAAATAATTGAACGAAATAAAGCCTCGCTGAAAACCACGGTTAAATATAACTAACTCAAAATCTAAAATCAGAATAACTGCAAATGTAAAGATTGGACAACATGTCCCAAACTGATAGTACTAAAACTGAGATCCTACACTAGATCTGAAAAAGGGAAACGTCTAAACAATCCCTGCAACATCCACACGTGCTGCAGCTCCCAAATCCTTAGAATGAAGTCATGCTGGGTGTCCCTGTGGCTGGGCACCTAAAAGGTTTTTGAAAATAGTTTACATAGCAAGAGTTAGACCTCAAAACATTTAAAAAATATTTTGCAAGCAGTTATCATAATTATGAGTTATTTATTACGCATGTTAAGACTTCTCACACTCTTTTGAGTTACCTCACCTCTCTCCTATAGTGCACACCTAACGTTGGTACTTAGTCCACCTAGTTATGCTACCCAAGTTAATTAGGCTAGAATACTCCACTGGCCATATCTACTCATTAAGTCCCCATAACATACACGCAGTATTTTAATAGTTCGTATCTCATATATTATAAACTTAGATAACTTACTCATCTCTTGTTATTCGTATACATATAATAATTACATCACACTACTTAATTATTACTAAGATATTATCAATCCATTTTATTATCTATGATCTCATGTCAGTAGATTATGCATTTGGTATACATCAATCACACAACATGTACTAAATATTAGTTATCACTAATATGTCCTTATAACACACATAAAGGACCCTTGGTTCGGAATGATTCATTGACCCCAAGTGAGAGTTGATTTGGAATGATCAATCGACCCCAACTATTTATATATACACATATTCTAATTCGGGACTCTTTCATCGCGACACCGGTTTTAAGGTTTGGTTTGGCATTTTTCATCGACCCCAAACAGATAATAACGTTATGTTAGTTCAGAATATCTCATCGACCCTAACATAATTAATTTAGGTATAATTATCTTAACCCAAAAATTCATGCAATTTAGTAGGTACCCACCCGACCTATCAAATCATGCCCGTACGAAATATGTTTTCCTTATATTCATCATACTAATTAAATCACGATTTATCTCACCATCGCATTTATTCAAGTATTCAAACAACTCTAAGGGTCCTAGTTACCCCTCCCTTAATTTAGTAGTTAATCTATCTCGAACCAACTGGTATATTTCTGGAATCGACCCTTACGCGTTCCATAACTCAATTCCCAAATTCCCGATGCACGACTCAATCGGCTACTTCCCTTCGTTTCATTTCTCCCAATTTTACACTCAATAATTTATAGTGAACTCTTACAGTACACCTACTGGTAATTACTAAGTCCTTACATATGTAACATATCATCACTAAGGTTCCCATTAAGTGATGGTAATGGAAGAGATATTTCCACAAAATTTTCTAAAATTCAGCCTGGATCGATCGAACGATGGAATATGGTCGATCGATCGACTGCTCGATCGATCGACATTCAAGGGTCGATCGATCGATCGATCGAGCAGGTCAGGACCTGATTGTCTTCTTCATGCGGGTTACACCATTTTTTATTATCCAACTCCCATGACAATTCACCAAACTTGTAACTAACGATTTCTAATCATTCCTACATACCCTGGGATGATTACCAACAATCTAAAACAACATAATTGTTATAAATCCAGTCTAGATTAATTCAAATCTTCCTATTATTCAAGAACCCTAAAAATATATTCTTTCCATATTTTCATCCATAAACCCATATTTTTTTTAATTCGATTTAATCATCAAGTCTCCTATGATATCAAATCATTTGGATGTCTAAAATGTTCTACATGCAATCCCTATCACTCATGTATCATATTCAAGTCTTTGTTTCCAAGAAAATCATAAAAGTCATGTTCTTCATAAAACTTATACATAGGCATTATAACTCAGTTTATGTTGCAAATAACCACTTGCCTTATTGTTCAGTAGAGTCTGATTTCATGATTGTTGTTGGTGATTGATGGCCTTTCTCCTTCAATCCTTCTTCCTAACAAGTTGGTGGTGAAAGTCTCCTTTGAATCTTTCTCACTTCTTTCTTTTACCTTTGGAATTGTTTCTCTCTTCTCTCTAATGGCTATGGTGTGTTTTTTCTTCTCTTTAACCCTAGCCTCCAACTCTTATAATATATAGCGTTCTAAAATCCGTAGGTCTCCTCACCCTTAAATGTTAAGAGACCAAAATGCCCTCGTATGGTCCTGTTTTATCCCAAAAATGACCCGACACTCTACTAGTACCTCCGGGTACACTGTTTTGACTAATTCAACCCTTTCGGAATCACCTGTGGCCTCTAAATTATCATTTGAGTCTCTTAAAAATATGTTTCTCATCTCACCCTCAATTTTGTCTATGCGTGACACTCGGTTGAGGTAAACTCAAGTACGTCCATATCAATCATTATGCTGTACACATAAACTTTTAATATTTACTATTCACACTTAGTAAACTTTAATCGTCATATTAATTAGTATCCAACTCTCGATTAATATCTAATAGCCATAATGATTATTTAATCACTTAATAATCATGGTTATTATTACATCATATCAAATTACTCTACTCACGTAATTTAAATTAAAATGTACCACATTAAATTACTCTACTCACGTAATTTAAATTAAAACGTATTTTCCTTCTTAATTACTCAATTAACACAATTAATTAAATTCTAAATACGCAGAAATACGGGGTATTACAATACACGATCTGTGCGGGTTATCTATATGGTAAGGCGCATCGATTTCCATATGAAGATTCGAGGTTAAAAGCAAAAGAGACATTATAGCTAGTTCACTCTTTGGGTCTGTCAAAAAAACATAAGTTAGTGTAATGCTATATATGATGACATTCATTGATGACTTCTCAAGCTATGTGTGGTTTTTTTGTTATTAAAATAAATCCAACACTTTTTCCAAGTTTAAAGAGTTCATAGAAATAGTTGAAAGATAAGTAGGAAAGAATATTATTTGCCTCTTCACAAATAATGAAGGAGAATATACCTCAAATGATTTTTTTCAATAACTATGAGATAACCGAATATGTGATGTAATACCCCGTACTTTTATGGATATTCAAATTACATAAGTGGGCGTAAGTTGGTAATTTGAGGAATTTTAGTGAATAGTAAATTCTGAATTAGTAAGCGTTCGATGCCTATCGATGCGTGTTACATTTACTTAGGGGACTGAGTAAATGATTCGGAATGTTTTTACGTAATGTTGAAATTGGGTAGAGTGACGGAACTTAGTTTACGTTGTAGGAAATGCGGGTAGAGAACTATCGGGTATGACTAGTGAATTTTAGTTAGGTAACTCAGATGGGGATTTCGAGTGTACGATTTGTTTCGGAATGGCCAAGATAGTCAGAATAGATTATCCAGGGGTAGCGTTTAGGTTATCGTACTTTTGGACTAGTGGGGACTCACAATTGAGTAAACGAGTAATTTTTGGGTTTCATAAGGGACAAGCCCTTATTTCGCTCTTATAAGTTACGAGATAGGGGGAGAGAAAGAAAGAAAAGAGAAAGAAGAGAAAGTGAAAGGAAGAAGGAAAAAGAGGAACAAGAAAGGGATTTTCGGCCCAAACTCTGTGGGATTCAACTCGAGGTCGTCGAATTTTATCCATGAGGCAAGTGTTTATTTGCTTTATTTAATTGAGTGTGTATCTCATATTATAGTTGGTAAACTATATAATTTTGGGGTTAGAACCCTTAAAATAAATTTGGCAAATTGGAGTATGAGTTTACAAATTGATGTATGGTAAACTCTTAATGATTTCAAGAGTTAAACTCGTGTTAATGAAGTGTATAAATGGGGGAAAATGATAAACTAGGGTTTTAATGGTTTTAGGGTTTAGATCTAAGGGAAATGGTTTAATACCACAAATTAATTGATGTCTTAGTTATAAATCAGTGTTAGGATGATTATAGTGTTGTTGGTTGAGGTTAGAAACCATAAAATGGAGAATGGGTTGATATTGGGGTATTTTGGAGAAGATGAAATTGCCCAAACAGTACCCTCCAAACAGGGCAAATCGATTCAGGTGTAGACCGAATCGATTCGCATAAGGGAACATGTAAGGCTGTCTAAGGCTGAATTGATTCGGATTGAGACCGAATCGATTCGCCTTTGAGGACCTGCTTGAAAAACACTTTTCGAATCGATTCGGATTGAAAACGAATCGATTATCTAGCCCGAGTCGATTTTCATTACAGGCGACCCGATTCGCCTTTGTTGAATTTGCCAGTTTTTCCCCTCTTTGAGTTAGGGGGAGATTAAATAGCAATTGGATATTATTATGGGAGAACCTAGTTATGAAATTAGGACTCCTGGATGATGGTATTAAGGGCGAGTAAACCTCGGTTTTGAAGAGAGAACCTTGGGTTAGTTTAGTGTATAACCCGGGGTATGGACTTAGGGAATGTTTAGGTCGAGAAACCTTCGAGAGAGGTCTTTGAAAAGTGGGAATAGATATTTATTCGATTAGAATAGATATGGGATAATGAGGATGGAGCGACTATCCGGTACATATATTGATGACTATTACTATATGTGATGCGATACCTATGGAACCAAAATAAGTCGATAGTATACTTATTTGATTATTATGAATTGGTATATTCAGGATTATATATAAATCCTTAAAAGTCATTAAGGTTCGAGTTATATATTAAGATAATACTTACATGTTATTACGAATGGGAACATTCGGGGTTATTGGCTATCGCTATAAGAGTTTGGCAATTATAGCCATATATATTGAGAAGTGATAAATATTATATACGAGAGTTGTTACTGTATATATATGATATGATACAAAATTAAATATATTTGTATGTGATTGGTATATTTGTATCTTAGAGGCTCGTTCCACAGGCTTCCCCGGGCATAGGTATGGACAGTCGGATTATATATTTTCTCTAGTGCTATCCAGGGAGGTTGCGCGATGTGGGTGAATCCCCTGTCTTGAGGAGCAAGGAGAGTATATCCCGAGGTCATATCGTCTCTCATACAAGTGCGATAGTTTTATTCCACTTTCAGGAGGGAATACGATCGCGAGTGAGTCTGGCTTGGTATTGTGGTTGATTGAGTAAACCCAGATGCAGATAGGCACTATGAGACTGCATCCCTGAGTTATAGCTCGGTGGGATGGTTATTATACTTATGATTGAAATAGGTATAATTATATGTGTTACGTATAGTATGTTGCTTGTATATGACGACGAGATATCATATAAAGTAAACTTGTGTAAAATGAAAAGAATGAATAAGAGTTATCCCCTTTCCGGTAGATTTATATCCGGATGTATATGAATATGAATCGTAGGTTCTAGTGAGAAATATATATATATATATATATATATATATATATATATATATATACAAGTTTTTATAATATGCATTATGTAATGGGGGTCTAATTGATCCTGACGATCAACATTGTCAGGTAGTAGTGTATCGGGGGGGTTTCTTATTTGGATTTCACTTCGCGAGACACCCCATACACGAAACGTAGCGCTGGGAATGGGGACAATTTTATTCTTTAGTACTCGGGTTTATAAGGACTTCTAGAAGATAGGTGAAACATATTAGTTATGAAGGGTAGATTAACTATGTTGTTTAGAATGTATGCGATAGGTGTGCATTATTAGAAGAGGGGTGAGGTGTATCTCATGAGATTGCGATAACAATTTAAATATGAGAGATTTCATATTTTAAAATATAGCATTTATGAACTTGCTAAATATTTTCAAAACTCGAGCTCTGACTCGTTTCTCTATTTTTCTCCTCTCTTTCTATATATGTATATATAGTAGGTGTCCAGACACAGGGACACTTGGATGATGATTCTTTTGAGTCAGACGTTTGCTGCAGCAGATGTGGATGCAAGCAGGTTTATTGTAGACACTTCTATCCTTGGGATATGGATAGGAGGTATTGTAGAAACATTTGTGTTGATGGCCCAACTGTGTTCATTTATTCTTTTACCGCCTTTTAGTGCGGCATTCGATATTGTTGTATTATGTTAAACCGAGTGTTCGGTTATTTCATTTCATTTCAGTTTCGTGTATATATAAATTGTGTGAATGTTTTATATAGTTGATTTGGTTAAAAATATTAGTTAATATAAAATTTTGACGCCAGCCTAATAAGTTATTAATAATTAATTTGGTTTTCGACCGTGATGCTGAGAATGAACCATATGAGACTCCTGTTTTAATTTGGTATAGGATTGATAACCCAGTATTTTATTAGGCGGGGTGTCACATGTCAATAGTTCACATGTACTAATGCTTCACAATAGAATCATATAGCAAAAAGAAAGAACCGACATCTCACAGAGATCTGGGGGAGTATGCTACGTATGAAAAATATACCAGGAAGATTTGCAACCCATGTTATAGACAAACTACCCCAAGAAAGGTTATGATTTCTTTCACTATTTGATGAATTATGGGACATGAAACATACATTTAGTTACTCTCAGGTGCTCGACCGTGTGTATTTTTTTCAAGTTAGTTACGTAACAAGTTTGATAAGAAAGGAGTTAGATGTATCTTTGTGGGATACGACGATCAAAGAAACGGGTGGAAATTTTATGTTATTACCACTGGAAATTGATACACATCATTAAATATGGTGTTTGATGAAGCATATTCTGGGTGGTCCCTACATAATGAGGAATATCTATATTAAAAAAATCAAATATTGTGTACGATAGAATATGAGGGAGGATATTGCTCAAATCCAACTGAATTCATATGAACCTCAAGATTTGCATGATGGTAATGATCCTTGGAAAACTGATTTGCATCAATAACTACTCGACGAAGATAGACCTACTGAATGGAAGAACTCACTTCACAATCACAGCTTAATAATCCTTGGAAATCCGGTATTTACTAACTCCACAATCCTAACTTCGAAAAAATTGGAATTTTCAATTATACACGACATAAAAACATAGTTAGAAGTTATAATCAACGATGAAACATATACTTACATAGAGAAAACCTAAATTTGACAATAGATGCAAAACAACTAAAACTCAATAATACCATACAAATGGGGCTAATATCCAATTAAGACCTTTGAAGTGTCATCATCTAACAAATTTTCCAAGTGACAATTAGAAAACCAGTGGATTTGCAGGCCCAAAAGTTGAACCACCTTTTCTTTTGTTTCTTTGGAATCCTAAAAAAATAGAAAACAATGGCAATGAGAATAACTTGTGAAATTACTAAATCAAAGTAGCCTTTTGGAGATTAAAAGGGGGATGCAATTGAAGCACCGAATTTGAATTCCGACAACAATTACGAGAATATATATATATATATATATATATATATATATATATATATATATATATAGAGAGAGAGAGAGAGAGAGACTCTTATACATACCACTATATACATATAATTTGTGCGGACCATTTTTTAAAAAGTAAAAAACATATTTCTACATTGATTTTTTGTGCTATTTAAACACTTCGGGGGACCCTAAAGAACAACTCAAAATGATTTTTTTCTATTTAAAAAAAAAATCGATCAAAATTTTCCAAAGGTTATAGATCCAAAGAACCATTGGAATGCGAACTTTTGACAACCCATAAAAGAGGGGGATTTTAATATTTTATAACATTCATATATTACTACTTAAGGTATGGGTACGTTTATCTAATACACCATAAGTCCAAAGCCTTTGAGAAATTCAACGTCTCTGGTGAGAAATGGAGAAGAATCAAAACACTACCATCTTATTGTGGTGACAAATATATCCTAGGGAACTTTAGGCTTTATCTAGAAGATGAAGGGAAAACATCATAGTTACATTCCCTTGGTATGATTTATCATAATGGCGTAATTGAGAAGAAGAACATGACTCTTTTAGATATGATTAGGTTCATGCTGAGTAATATTTTAGCCAAAATAAATTATAATTAAGTATTAAAGACACTCATTCAAATGATTAGACAACTGACTGCGTACTGACTGTGAAGCTTAGGAATACTATAAATAAGTTCTTATACCAACAGAAAAATTACACCTCCTCTCATTCCAAATCAAATGATTTCATTCTATTCTCTCTTTCTTTTAAGAAAGAAAATGAGCAAAACCTCTTTTCATATTTCTTCACCCGAGCATCAAATCCCTGCTCTTATACAAACCCACGAAGAGGAAACACCAAACCCCTGTTCTTCTACTCAGAACTAATGAAAAAACCAAAACCACTTATCCTATTTCTACCCAAACTCACCCGCGATTCACCCTCTTCCCCAAATGAAACTTCGATCTCCTCCTCTCTTCTTCACTTCCGCCCAAAATGGTATACCGTTTTCCCTTCTTTCTATTTTGTTTTTATGTCTTCTTCTCTCTCATAGCCTCTATTAATGAAGATCGAAGCTTCTGATTGCTCTCTCTCTCTCTCTTTATATATATATATATATATATATATATATATATATATATATATATATATATATATATATATATATATATATATGTGTGTGTGTGTGTGTGTGTGTGTGTGTGTGTGTGTGTGTGTGTGTGTGTGTGTGTGTGTGGATACATGTATATGTGTGTGTGAAACTAAGCTCTGACCCCAGCCATGGCCGCAGTCGACGGCCAGAAACACCTCAAGCAGGGGAGGTGCATTTGATTTTAAATTTCATTTTTCAGTTTTTTTAAATATATATATAGAGAGAGAGATGCAGATATATATATATATATATATATATATATATATATATATATATATATATATATAGGCCTGCTCTTGTGCGGACCAGTCCGCATTTTAAGAATGCGGACCGGACATGTGTCGCCTAAAGGTGCGCCTAGAAACTATCGCCTAAATTATAGGCACAGTCTCTCTCTTTTCTGCGCTCACCGCCAGGTGACACATGTTCGGTTCGCATTCTTAAAATGCGGACCGGTCCGCACAAGAGCAGGATTGTATATATATATATATATATATATATATATATATATATATATAGAGAGAGAGAGAGAGAGAGAGGGAGATACACACACATACCTATATAATATTTTACTCCAAGAAATAGATCAATTCCAACTCGATTTCGTTGGATTGTTATTTTTTGGGGTCAAATTCCATCACCACTCAGTTTGTTTTTGGGTATTGTAAAATTATATATTTGGATTAAAGAAAATTAGTTGGGAGTTTTGGTTTTATTTTGATTCCTTAATTATACTCAGTTTCATATAATTTATTATAAATTCAAATCTATGAACACGTACGAGTAATCGTATTTTTTTCTAAAAATGGGTATTTGACTCGATATCATTTTTTTGTTAAAAATATGTTTTAACGACTTATGATACCAAATGACTCGATGTTATGAGTCATCTTTATTAAAATTTTCATTCTGCAAGTGTTGGATTGTTCATTTTGTTGTGTTTGTTAATTTTGAAAGTGGCATGACCACTGGCTTATTGTCCAAATAGGGGAGGGGGGATTTCCACTTTTATTTTGTATCATGAACAATAAATTATCATAGAATATAAATGAAAACTATAAATATCTACTTTTGTCTAATCAAAATTAATATTTTAAATCAAATATACTATTTAGTTAAAACAATTGATTTTAGAATAACTTAGAAATTTAATATCTTTTAACTCATATCTTTGATTGGGTTACCATTTTAGTAAAATGGTTATTTATTCAAATTAAAAACATATTCATTCCCATCGAATCATTTTATTCCCTTCAACGAATATTTTTCAAAAAACTCTTATACCGAGATACTTGTTATTTATTTACCAACAAAAGAGAACTGTTATTTCAGTAGTGTAATTACTGAAATTATATGAAGATCGTTTCAAACATTTTACGAGTCAAACCGTCTATATAAATTTAGATTCATATCATTATTATTATAGATTAACGTAATATGTTTATATTATTCCGACCCATAAAATAGAGATTGTAGTTTCGAATTATATACGGGATTCACATCGAATAAGTTTTATTCGTATTTATTGAATGACGTACGATATCTCAAACCCCAAACCATTATTTCTTAAACACTGATACAACCACTCTCATTTAAACCCTCGAGCAAAAATGACTACGTTAATTGGAACGTAACAATGAAATATACCTGAATGTCAATGTTAAGCTCATAAAACACAAGTAGGTTTTTCCTACCTTTTCAATAGTATACTTTGCGTATTTGACGTACTGGTATTGATATCACTATGTGATAGCGCCTATTTACTCTTAGTGCATGCATGTTATTATACTTCCATACTACATATTTTTCTAACCGTCATCGGTATTTAAATTTATCACCAGTATTTAAATTATAACTAAGGATCAATTTTAAACCTTCATCTAGTAGTTGGTATCATGTTTCATATTGATGCGGTTATCCTTGCACTTTTGTGCCATTTTACTGTAAGCATCAGTATTAACTAGGAAGTAGACTGACATGCTATCCCACGAAAGTTTTTACTTAACCTACTGGTCTCAAATAATTGAGAGCCTTGATTATTGCTACATAAGTATGAGTGTTACTTTAATGTGTGCGTATCAGGTTACTTTTCCCCAAAAATTTTGGGTTTATTATTAACTACCTATTATTATCACTACACCAAATCTGTAGGATTATCAGGATCATTGGCCGTGAGAAGTCCAACTTGTCAAGGTCAATGACCGTGATAATTCTGGGGGTGATAACTCTTCTTGTCACGGACTTATCACGGTCATTGACCGTGACAAGTTTGTTAGAATTTTCACGGTTCTATCACGGTCTTTGACCTTGACAATATTTATCACCGTCAAAGAGCGTGACAAACCCGTGGTAACCTTTAAGAAATTGTCACGGACTTATCACAGTCAATGAGCGTGACAAATTTTGGCAGAATTTTAAAAAAATCTATTGGACAGTTTGGCCACTGCCACTCTACAGCAGTATATTTGTACATGTTATAGCAAAATTGTACATGTTCAAACAACATATATCCAAATAAAATAGAAAAATGCACCAATTCATTGCATATATATTTTCATATCCTAATGTACATATTAAAACAATTCTAATATAATCCAAGTGTCCAATTAAAAATAGACACAAATAATGTCACGACATAGTGTCTAGGGCAGGATCGAGGAGGAAGTAAGGCCACACAATATACGCATTGAGATACCCCTCAATGTGTCATGCCACATTGTTCGTGCAACCACAAACCGGAGTTCTCCTTTGTGGGTATCACATGCATGATGAGCACATTGGCCTCAATGTTTTGAAGGTTACGTCCATGAACCGGCATACCCTCGACGGTATTCGAGTCCCTCAACCCCCTCACTATCCACTGACCATCATATATGCCACGTAAAAACACGCTTAGCCAACCGATTGTTAACATAGGCTGCTGGACGGGAGCCTAGTAGGGGACTTGATCATAAAGAGGTGAGTCCATGCGTATCGGTGATGAAGAAGAGATGTCCATGCCCTCGTCCTCCTCCCCCTCCTCCTCATCCACCTTCTCCTTCCCTTTGCCCTTGCCCTTTCTGCCCAACTGACGCTTCATGAATGCGTACATATCTAGGATCGTCTTCTCCAACATTAATAGCTTTGCATCATGCGTGTCCAGCTGACGATCCAAACCGGTGTTGCTTATCTCCATTCTAGTGATCCTAGAACTGCCCACCCGCGAGCTCACCCCTAGTCATCCCCTTGCGATCAGCGCCAAGCACTTGGCTAAGTGCATCCGTGGACAAAGATTCCTTATCGGCATCAGACTGCGACTCATGCACTTCCTTAAGCTTTGCTTGAAACAACAAACAACACATGATCAGTTAAATAAGTAAATAAAAAAATAACGTAATTCACAAAAATTAAACCATCGGATTACTTACAATCATGGTCGTGACGCTTGGGGACACCTCCTCATCCTTGCCTTTCTTCGTCCAAATTACCACATAGGCATCGATCCTATGTGGCCTACCCCTAGGGCCACTCCCCGTCCCCTGAAACCGTTCGATCTATACTTTGTGTACTCTTGTGCCATGAACAAGGGTCTAGTGGCTAGACGAGCAAGCCTTGATGTCACATCACCCGTCTTTAAAAACTGAGAATATAGATAAATTAATTAGGTTAGTTGTAAAGTTTTATTGTAATGTAACGTTATATAACAACCATTTTCATTATAAATACCTCGTGTGACAACCATAGCCTAAATTCGTTGTCTGATTATTCCATTATTTTTCGTCTTTTATTGTTCTCACATGATTCATATTTTCGCCTTTTATTCTACATCGCCAATGACCTCATTCTCTTCCACTTCATGAGCGTTGGTCGAGTCATCAACTAAATCCTCTAACATATTATGATCTATATCATCCCCTTTTACATCTATCCTACTTGTTGAACATTGTTATGAAGGTTGCTCGGGGACAAAAGGTAATTTCAATTCCTCATGAAAACCCCAAAATTGATAATTATCTTGCATACCCCATCTTAACAAATATAGCTTAAATTTTTTCCACTCAAACACCTTACCATTCTCACACCTAGTGCACGGACACAAAAACTCTTCATCATTATGACATCTCTTTGCGTATTTCACAAATTCATTAGCACATCTGCGAAACACATCCCTCATTCTATTTTTCTCACTCATCCACTCTTTGTATTTAGGATATCCCATCACAGCTACTACAAACAATCACCTATTAAAGGTAAGAAGCGTATATTCGTGGATTAGTATAAACAAAACATAGATTTATAGTATGTTTCATTTAATTCTGTCTTATTTATATTCGATTTTTAAATTTCAAATTCAAATTCAATTTATAATATTTAATTCCTATTTCCTCAATCTCCTCTAAAGGGTGAGTGGTCCTATCTCATTCAAGACCGCATATTTCTATAATATACTTAACAGCTCATTCACATTGTTATGATTTGAGAAATATTCGGTAGCATATCACCATAGTTCTCCAAATACACGACATAGATTCGCAAGTGTGAGTGTTATTTCAATTTATCAATTAAAACAACACTCACACTTTCCAGTCTAGTATGTACCTAGAGAACATTAGGATACGACTGCAGAACTTCCTCCAAAAATAGCAAGTTTAAGCCACTAAGAATATTATTATGCAGAAAATATGCAGTCCCAAACTGTCCAAACGGGACAATTCGAGAGATGTCATTACAGGGGTAATGATCCTCGAATGGGTCTAAGGGCTATTGAATGCGTACGCATAAGAACTAGAAGGCTAGTATCTATGCGCATTACATGTAATATCATGTATCTTTCATTAAATTATCATAAATGAAACATACCATATATATGAATTAATAATATATTGTTCGTGACACAAATTAATTTTAGAAAAAAGTTGAAAACTCCCCCCCCCCCCCCCCCCCCATTTGGACAATAATCCACTGGTCATGCCACTTTCAAAATTAACTAACCCAACATTGGTCCACTATAATCCAACATCGACAGCAACAACTAACCAACAAATATGCATCCCGTACTCCTTCTAATTCATTTCATCACGTCTTATAAATATATCATCATTAAAGCTATACAATTAAAGTTACAATTAAAGCTATATTTTATTAATCAATTTGTTTGTTTCAACTGTCACGGTGCAATATTAATGTTTAACAACTTAATTCTAAATTCCAAAACAATAACATCTAATATGTTCAATTAATAAAAATACTAAACATCAATTCAAATTAACTACTTACTAATTCAAAACGAACAATTAATAAAGGCTCCTAACTCATTTATATCCAATTAAAGTCATAATTAAATTAGCAATAATAATTATAAGTCCAAATTCCAATTCCTATTATGACTATTCCGTGAGAAATTCTCAACAGATATTTGGGTATTTATACTTAAGGGTACAACACATATTTGGGTATTTACACATTAATAAACACATACACACGCACCCCTCCCCCACCCAACCCCTCCCTTGCCCCACTATTCCCCCTTCCCCCCACCACACACACGTGCACACACACACACACTCACACACCTACACCTACACAAACACACAGACACACCACCCCCATACCCCTTGCCCCACCACCCCCGTCCCACCTCCTGCCCCCCTCCCCCACCAAATACACGCACACATATACACACACACATGTACACGCACACACACACACACCACCCATATACACATACACACACACACAAACACACATATATATACACACATATATACAAAGGAAAGAGAGGGGAAAATACCCAAAAATTGCTTAGAGTGAGAGAGAGAGGAGTCGCTTAGAGAGAGAAAGAGGGAGGGAAACCTAAACGGTGGGAAAAAAGGAGGGGGAGGGTTTTTTACTGAAAAATTTATCATGGACCTGTCACGGTCTTTGACCGTGAAAACTTTATAAGGTTGCCACGGTCATTGACCATGACAAGTCCGTGGAAACCGTACTTGTTACGGTCAATGACCATGATAAAAAATGCGTATTTTATTGTCATGGTCATTGACTATGACAAGGGTGGTCGGCTGAAGGATGTTAATTTGGCCTTTTTGGTGTAGTGTATGGTTTTACTGATGGATTAACTAATTCTATACCCTAAATTAACTAGTAAGCATGGGATTATTAGTTCAAAGATCCTTGACTTTCTTATATGATCCGTAACGTTATTACCCGGAATCATTGTTCCATTTCAACAATATTGATTTTCTTTATATAATCCTTAACAGATTGGCAAGTATTGGATTATCAGTTCAACTTTCCTTATATGACCTTTAATGAGATTGTAAGAATGGGATTATCAGTTCAACCTCCTTGATTTTAATTTAACGGTTATTACAAAAAATAATTGCTTCTGCTTTATTTGATAAACATTGAGTTCTATACACATTCCAAACTCTCTTTATATTTATACTTGTTATAGAACTGGTAGAGCCTATTCAACAATTTTCCTTATTCATTTCCCGCCAGTTATTTTTCCCAGGTACCAATAAAAAATGACAAATACTCAGGAATTATACTGCAGCAGTTTGAGATATGCATAAAAATTATTGAAGAATAAGCCTTTTGAACTACAATGTAAGACATTTTAGCTTTTATAAATTCTGAATTAGCATAGTGTGCATGGGCCAAATATGATTTAGTATTATTTCAAGATAACATTCACCCCGAAAAATCACGGTGTGACAAGTTGGTATTAGAGCCAAGCTTAAGTTGTCCTATGACGGAAGTATGTTAAGATTGTGATTAGAAAAGTTTCCTTAAGTTATTAAGATAGAAAGGATGCGATGCTTAGAAGGATGGAAGTATAGTTTCAAGGTTGAGATGATTATATGATTACGAAACATATTTGGGAATTATAATTTTGAAATTTATTATTGAGGCAGATAATGGGATTTTATTGGGAAATCATTAGGAAATACCTGCGCGATGCTCGTACTAAGCAAGATCCAAACATGGGAAGGGAGAAATAAATAGATCTGAAAATTATCCATTATATGGCATAAGAAAAACTCGTTCTTGCAATTACCAGCAACAAAACTAGCCATTATCAAGGGGGCATGGTCCCCCTTAACTTTTTAAAAACTTCAAACAGCGGCCCTTAAATTTTTACACTATACAATAGTCTACGATTTATTATATATCTATATTGGCCTCCCTTAACTTCAATACCTAGCTTTGTTACTGGCGACTACACTAAAGAAAAAATAGAATATCTCTATTTCAAACAAATGTATAGTGAAGTGTTCGTTAAAAGTAAAGAATAAAATATAAGGTCTATATTCTAAATGAACTTTAAAATCACCATACCATAAGAAAATTAATGCTACAAATCAATTTTAGAAGGAGAATACTACAAATGATATATTTCATAAAAAAAAATTACATTCATATTATATCAAAGAAAATACTCAAGGAAAAAAAACAACTAAGTCATTTTTCCAAACACATGGTGTAAGAATAAATTAAACCAAAGAAATGATACAATCTAGATTACAAAAGAATATTCTTGAGCTTTATGTTAGATTTCATAATTTAAAACCAAAGAAAGGATACAATCTAGGTAAATTACCACTGATCAATAATTATTTTATCATTTTCAACTCTAGATTCCATCAAACCATCGTCCATCTGTCAAACACCATGCTCATATTCTATTTCTTGTCATCGTCATCCTATCAAACACGATTCTCAAACACGATAGACATCACATCATACTCTTGTCAAACACCATACTCAGATACATGAGCATACCATAGACAACTACATCCTCATTTAAAATAACCCTAAAAGGAATATGAGGGAAAATACGGGCATACAGATAATATATCAATAAAGATGAACAATAAAGAAAAAGAATATTTTTTTTTAAGAAACTAGAACTTTATTAATAAAGAGAGAAATAGCCTCTCCCGTGGCCTTTACAAAGCAGAAGAGAACCAAAAATGCCTATACATCTTTAGATATTTTCCTCAGATAAGGATAACTAATCCTATCAAGTCTAATTGCACCTTTAATATTTTTAGGAAGGTCTAGAACTGTAGAGAAATTTGATTTAACTTGAGATTGCAGGACATATTTGGATAGAAGATCAGCTGTGGAGTTGGACTCTCTGAAACAATGAATAACTTTGATATCAAAGATCTTTATTAAATCTTGAATTTGAAGAACCAATTCTTTGATCCGCCATGGAATTTTGAGCTTATCATTTATGCAACTTACTAGAAGTTTAGAATCAGATTCCACTACTAGATGAAATTGAAAAATATCAAACCAAAAATCATGAAAAAAAATAAAACATACAACTGGGATTCACATCTCCAAGTTCAGGAGACAGGCATAATATTCCAAATGCAAACTGCAAAAGAGGAAAAATGAATAATGAACCGTAAAACACATTGTGCTAAAATTAAAATAGAAATGATGTTGTGAGAAAATTGAAATTATCCTGATTGCAAGGCCAAAAAATTTAAAAATGTGAAGGATAAAAACCTACCAGAGAGAGAACAGGTGGGGAGATATAGAGGTAGATCGTGGCTTACCAAAGTTCTTAGTTGTAATATTTTCTCTCTCTTTCTATCAATATTTTGGTCTAGAAATGAAAATCAAAGCACAATATCAGTCATATAGAGTACAATAGTTAGTGACTTAAATACCCATGAAGCACCACATCCATCATTACTCCCTGCCAAAAGACTATAGAAAACAAAAGAATATTAATATTTTCCTTATACATTCTCGAAAGAGAAAGGATAATGAAAGAAATTCAAATTACTAATTCATTGTTACTTAATTGTCCAAATTTTGCTCAATAATTTCTCAGAGTTACAACTCTGGTTTCAACAGGTGATAAAAACATGCCACTGTGATTTTTTTAAACAGTGACGGCATTTTGACAAACTACCTCCATCACTCTTCAACCCATCTATATTCTTATGCACATATGTAGAAAATTAGCTAATACTGATATGGATTTTTTTGCTGATATAGGATTTGAAAAGGTATGGGTACCTCTGTAATCTTAGATAATGGCTAGATGGGTACTTGAATTGAATAGAAAGGCTCTGGCTACTTTTATTTTTACAAGATTCCAACAGTTCATGAGAGAATTGACGCAAAGATCCTTTGTGAATTAAATAAACTCTTCGTTTTTTATCCCTTTTGTTTGGTTTTATCTTTCGTGTCAAAATGAAAGGTATTTATCTTCAAGAATCAAATCACATCAGTACACACATACAAATATATAGGGAGAGTTCAAAAGTTGGTGAATATGTGGAGAGAGAACGTCAAAGGTCAGATTTAGCGAGGAATATGGAACGGTGGAAGAGAGAGAGGATTGTGGATTTTAGGCGTCATATACGCGGACACCTGAATATGATGGGCGGTAACTTTTTGTAAGGCATTTTATGCAGGGTTTTTGAAAGATTTGAGAATGTGTTTTGAGAAAACCTAAGGTTGGTTTTGAGTTTAAAATATGCTATCCACGTGGACATCTTTACATATAGAGGCAGAATTAAAACTCTTTAGAACAGTGTAAGGCATTTTATAGTATACAAAAGATTTTGGGATAGTCAACAATGTGATTAAGGATTTGGGATTATCAATATATTATTGAAGATATAGATTCATACTATTAAAGTTATCTTAGGAAGGATTATATACAATATACTCTGCAAGTTTGTATATATAACACAGTTCTTTTGTCTAAACTATTCATTGACCCTCCTCTAGATACAATTTACTTCATTTGGAATTCCAAAAACTTTCATCTTCGAAAGTTATCACACCTTTGTATTGACATTTTTTTTTCGTTTTTCGCATTATACTCTTGTTATAGAGTACACTATTCCCACTAGATTATCATACTAGATTTCTTACGGTAGATGGTACCTAAATAAGATTATATTGGAGAAATTATGAATGGATGTTTAATGAGAATTGATGTTTATTTATGAAAAAAAAGTATTAGGAAGTTTAAGTTGAATCGTTATACTCTTTAGAACGTAACGGCATCACTTATTGAATTATATTTCACAAATAACATTTTACCAAGTTCTACACAACCTTGTCATTGAATTATTAATGAACGACTACCATGTACTTTGTAACAAAGGGTCAATTGTTTTTTCGAAGTTACAATGATTCATGATATCACTGAAAAATTTAATATTTTCAGAAAGAGTGTGGAATTCATAGTGAAACATAATTTCTTATCCATAAACAACTATAATAGTTATGATCAGATGGAAGTTAATTTAAACCTTTATCTGATTTTGACACTACGGGTGTATTGGTTTCATAAACCTTTCTTTCAAAGAAACTTTACTTTGAAACCTAGATGTGGCCATCCATCCTTGGCTTTTTCCTCCTATATTGGGATTTTAGTGCTCGTTCGTGCTCACTCGGAGACGTAGAGAAGGCCTCGCGCCATTTTCTAAGAGCGCTTTGGTCAACCTCGATGTGGGGTGATGTAAAGAGATAGAGTCTCCAGCCTGTTTTTCACAAAACAGGCAAAAGAACATGTCTCTGTCTCGAGAGAGCGCATCAAAGAAAAACTAGTGCTTGCGAAACCATTAGTTCATATGTTCGGGAGCTACGTTACAGAATGGGAAGGTGTTAGTCATCCATCCCACCCTTTCAGTCTCTCATGGGCTTATGTTATTATTTTTCTTAATTTCTTTGTGAAGTGTGTGCACGTGTACATATAAATGGAGATCGGAATCGTTCGACTCATAACATGGAAATTGTAGAGTGAGGTTATCCAAAGGAATGTTCCCAAAATAAAAATTAGAAAATATGATGTGCGCGCTTATCAAGATATTGATCTTTATAATGAAACGATAATATTTCTTAGATAAAATTCAAATATGAATCACAAGTATTGCATAAATGGATAATATATAGATAAAATAAAAAGGACGAAAATGTGACAATAGAAAATTTTAAAAATTGGACATGAGTCTCGAGTTTTAGCCCGAAACGCCTACATAGCCTATAAAGACATCAAAGTCCATGTAGTTATCATGTGACACAAGGGTGGGGTTTATCCCATAGATTCTAGAAGGTGTTTATTATATGTGTGTGTGTGTGTGTAGAAAATAAATTTTTGTTTTCGAAAAAATGTGGTGAATTATGTTGTCAGAATTTATAGGTATAAGCCTCTTTGTCTTTTTTTTTATAGAAGATAAATTATGTGCAATATAACTAATAAAGGATGAGATATTAATGTGTATGATATAAAGTAAGATCTAAATTCAGAATTTATTAAACTAATGCAAAAATTAAGAAATTTAAATAGAGAAGGATGTTTGGACCTTCTTTGGAGATTTGACGCTTGACCTTGATCCTTGATCAACTTCCTTACAAGTAGGTATGAAAATGATGGGAATGAGAGACGGAATGGAATTTAACACAAGGGAACTTCGTTGATTGCAGAAGAATATTGCTGAGATGATTGATATTGATGGATCTAACGTGTGACTTGGAAGTGAGATCATTCCCTCCTTATATAGGGTAGGGGGAATTCCCATTATCATATCCCTAATTCTGCCAATCAGCAAGTGACCCTAGACACACTACCGATTGGCAGGTAAATGGACCTGCCAATTGATAGTCTCCTATAGATTTTTTTGGTACAACGGGCGTAAAATCCATAAATCCAAATCACTCACAAGTCATACCATTAGAAATGTAATTTTGAGACATTCATTAATCCTTTAGTCCACTCCCGAGTCTGGGAGTTTACTTTGGGTCAAACAGGACCAAAAAGCGCCTGTCAGTCCTTTGAACGGAAGATTATCGAACGGTAATGGATCGTTCGTCCAAACTGTAATTCAGAAATATGCATGGGGTGAACCATTGGAAAGTTTATGTGAGGAACTTTGGAGTTCCAAAGAGTTTTTTTCGGTTTGGAGAGTTAAATTTGGTCAACCGAGGCATGGAATTTCCCGGTGACCTTTCAAAGTAAAACGGGTCATTTGTCTATAACGCAAGGTTGATTTATGCATGGGGTAGACCATTGGAAAGGGTATTCAGTGTTCTTATAATATTCATTTAGTCTCATTAGAGATGAAGAGTTGACATTGGTCAAAAGGAGCCTAGGAGCACCCAGTGGCCATCGAATTGGTTTTCAGGGGAAAAAAATCATTCGTACGAACGGTTATGCTGTCTTACGCATGGGGTAGACCTATAGAAAGGTGATTAAGTGCCCTTTGAAGATTCATCAATATTTCACTTTGAAGATGAAGTTTATTATGGTCAAATTAGGGTCCGGGAGCGCCCGGTGGCCTCCAGATCAATTTTCGGTAGTAAAATCGTTCATTTTTTGGAACCGTTATGCCAATTTGTGGATGGAGCAAATCCTTGGAAAGGTAATTTAGAGTCCCTCAAAGTTTCATTGAGATTTCTCTTTGACAATAGAGTTTATCTGAGTCAAAATGGGCCCGGGGCACTCGATGGCCTCTAGATCGATACTCAGAGTATGACCTAGGGTTTGCAGTGAAAGGGGGAGGTACTAGGGACCTAAGGAGAGACTCGGGAGTCCTAGAATGTTGTGTCCTTAGATATCCTATACGTGTGAGCTTGGAACAATTGAAAGTTGTCTAATAGATACCACATGTTGTTTTGGGAAAAAGGTATATTCTAAGGACTTAAAGGAACGAGGATGACAAATTGAAAGTTTCGAAGTCGATTCGGAGGACTTAAAGGTAATGGTGAGGATGGTAGATTCCATGCACCGAGGGAAATTATGAGGACCTGAGATGGAAGAGTTTAATTACGAGGATAGCGGTCAATTATTAGGACCTTAAGTTGGAGAGACCAATTCTAATGATTGAGGTCAATTTTGAGGACCTTAAGTAGGGGCGACAAATTTTGAGGGTCGAGGTCAATTATGAGGAACTTAAATGGAAGTGACCAATTATGAGGGGCGAGGTCAATTATGAGGACCTTAAGTAGGGGTGACCAATTCTAAATGTCGAGGTCAATTCTGAGGACCTTAAGTGGAAACGACCAATTCTAAGGGTCGTGATCAATTTTGAGGACCTCAAGTGTGGGAGCGACTAATTCTGAGGTTCGAGGTCAATTCTAAGGACCTTAAGTGGGAGAGACCTTTTTGAGGATTAAGGTCAATTATGAGGACATTAATATGGAAGCGATCAATTCTGAGGATCGAGGTCAATTCTGAGGACCTTAAGTGGAAGCGACCAATTCTAAGGGTTGAGGTTAATTCTAAGGACTTTAAGTGAGAGAAACCAATTATGAGGGTCAAGGGCAATTTCTGAAGAACTTAAGTGGGAATGACCAATTCTTATGCTCGAGGTCAATTCTGAAAACCTTAAGTGGTAATTACCAATTCTGAGGGTCCAGGTTGTAAGAGGGTAGTTTAGATAAGATGGAGGCGAAACCCCTTTTTGAGTATTGTAATGTTAAGTTAAATAGCGACACTATTGATTAACCACAGGACATACAAACACTACTTAAGGAAGATAGACTCAGTTTGAACTAACATATTTGTCTTTTATAACTCAAGAGGTAGTAATGAACTTAGAAGTAGCTTAGCTAGAGGGAGAGAGAAGTAAGCACCCTAGATACACATTGGCAGGCAGCCAAACACACCAGCCACCCTCAAGAATCTTTGTCAAGTATTAAAAGCTTCATAATAAATGGCAATGGTGGATGAGTAAACTCTTTGGTTTGTAATAACTCTCTAGTAATAACTTTTAAACTCTCAAAAAGATCATCCTCTCCTCAAAGGTGGTTGGGGTCCTTAAATAGCCTTCCACACCATCCCCGAGGCAACTCCGACATTAATGCTTGTGAAAAACATCCCTCATACTTTATATCACAAACATTAAATACCCGATGCACTAGTTGTATCAATGTTATAAACATTAAATGTCAAGACATGGCTTTTGCCTAACCATTGTGTGTCAGGGGGCTATTATTGCAGAGGTGTCGCACCAACTGTTTGACAGCCTCAAGTACCACGGCGGTTTACTCAAGTGAAGGTCTGACATTGCCTAGCTTGTTAGTGACATCAGATAAAGTGGATGTGACATTAAGTAGAGAAATTTTTGGCTCACAACTCAACGCCCGATGGATCTCCAAGATGCTCCACTAGAGGTTCCACAGTAAGGGTCTTTCGGTGTTTTACCAGGTGTATTTAAGATGGTTGGACAAGCCCCAACGGTTCCTCACTTCTCAATCCTCCAAACCAAGTCCCTCTAAGGTTCCCACGGAGAGATCATTCGATAGAGCATGAAAGCTCTCCCAGGCCCTGCCAAGCCTGGTCTCTCGTGAGTACCATTTGACCTCACACTAAAACTCATTATTCTCGTTACATCATTACAATCGTTATAGCTCATAGTCAGTACAAACAAAAGATACAATATGTCTAAGTAACACAATAAGCTAAAATATGACTTGCTATGCTAAGTTGCCTCGCTGAGATGCCACGCTAAGTTTCCACGCTTTAGCTTCCTTGTTGAGTTCCCAAGTTGCCTTAACCCCAGCTACTATTGTAAATAGGGGAATTATCCATAATCTCAGGATTACCTTCAAGCCCCCTCTACATTTTCCCCTTCATGGAGAGATTTATTATGGGAATAGGAAATGTCTTCTCGAAAACTTCTCAATCCGATGAACCTCCTTTATGTGTAAAAATTTTGGCATCCTTTTCTTCGTTATAGCACTGCGTTTAGAACCTCCAAGAAAAAGTAAAATTCTCCCCGATGTACCTGAGCCGAAGCGGTGTGGCTTATTGGTGCTTTGGCGAAGGGACATCACCACTTTTTCCTTACACTAAGCTTCAACCGTTCTAGCTTTATAATTTGAAATTCTCCCAAAAGGCCTACTAAACTTCTCAAATACTCATTTTTGCTCTAGAGAAGTGAAATTCTCTCGTTCATGCTATTGTGGGGTATAGTTGCGAGTAGTGATTTTTCATTAGGACTGCCCTTATCATTGGAACTTGTGAAATTCTCCCTTGTAACACTTCGCTATGTTCGAAAAAAGAAGAAATTATCCCTGATGTAGCTGAGTCACAATTTAAACAACGTTTGGACTTGTGGTGAGGGGACATCGTAGCTTTTTTGAACCATTGGAACATCTTTTTCATTGGGAGTTTATTGGATATGTCTGACAAAAATTATGGCGCCAGAACTCAAACTTGCTGAAGAAGGAAAGCTCCTTCTATTTCCCAAGCGTCACCTTATTAATGATGTGGCACTGTCTTTTCAACTATCAAGACACCTCTTGAAGTGCCTCATGTCAATTTGAAATGATTATAGGCGGCCTTGCACGTGTGGTGGTGGGAAACTCAACAGACGGGTTCCTTAAAAGGTTTCAAATGTCTTTTTTTTCAAAACCCGTATCTTTCCTCTGTCTTCTTCAAGATCTTGTCTTCTTTTAGAGAGAGAACTTTGTGCAAAAACTGCATTATTATCCATCTCTTTACTTAGTTTCTTCCTTCTCTCATCTTTTACTCCACCGCCTCTGGTTGTGCTCCTCCCTCTTCTTCTCTCTAGAAGCCTCGGCCACTCTTTTTCCTAAGAACCGGCACATCACGCTTTTTTGTTGGACCTCATGGTCCATCGGATCCACTCTGGGCCTCATCCTTTCTTTGAGCTGCTTCGAGATATTTTGGGGCCGAGGGGCCATCTGGTGAGCTTCTTCGGTCATCATTCTTGCGCTGCTTGTAACCTTGTTATTCTGCTCGTTCAAAGGTCGCATCCTTTCTCTGATCGAGTGAACTCATGCTCCCTCCATTTTTCTCGTTAGGACCTGGACATCCTCCTCCAACTCTGTGTAGAATTCTGCATCTACCAAGTGAGGTTCCTCGATAGCGAAGGTCCTCTTCATAGCCCTAATGGTCACCTCTATTACCTTGATATTCGCCTTAGTGCATTGGTGGTACGTCGAGGGAACTAGCCCTTGGTTGTGCATCCACACTTTTCCTATGAGCATATGGTAGGAAGTTTCACTCTCTATTATGTGGAACTTGATATGGGAACTCATATTTCCCATTATGATCCCAACATTCACGTACCCAATGGATTTGGAAGACTGGTTGTCATATACTGAAATGACCAAAGTCATAGGAACCAACCTTTGCTCCGGAATATTAGCTTCATGAAAAGAGTTTATTGTCATAATATTGATGGAAGCTCCCCCATCCATAAGAGTCCGTGCGAAACTAATTTCGCTGATGCTGGAGGTCACATATAATGGCCAGTTATGAAGGAATCTTAAAGCCCTATCTACATCGCTGAAAGTTACTTCTGACAGAAACCTTCTTACTAACCTGGCCATGGGACTCTTCCATCTCAATGAAGGGACTTCATTCTTCCTTGCAATGTCAAATATTGCCTGGGTTATTTCCAACTTACTCTCTTTCGGTATCCTCACTTGGTCAAAGAACGAGGTGAACTTTGGGGATTTTGAAATTGCACAGTACTCTAGGATCGGGTCTTCTTCCTCACCTTCAATGTTGTATACATCCTCCATGTCTTTGGAGCTTGCCTCATTGTAGTCTAGTACTACATTATCCATTCCATTCATACACTCTTCCAGAGCTTCCTCAAACTCTCCCTGCATCATAATTGGCTTTCTTTCTTCTCTCTCTGCTTCCTCGTCATAGGGCACCAACAAATTGGCCCCATGTGCTGGGAGTGGGTTGTTGTTAACTTTCTAAAGAGGGATTTGCAACATCTTTGCCTTCATGTACTTATCGATAATTCTCCTCAGCGTGAAACAGCTCTCTGTTGGATGCTGGACCTTTTGATGAATCTGGAATTAATTGGGATCCACCCTCGTCGCCCCATTGGGATTATCCATGTGAATTCCCTTTGGTTCGCAAACCGTTCCTCCTTGGACCATTGCATTGTAACACCTGACAGCCTCCTCCATTGTACAAGGCAATGGTGGTGGGTCCTCCATGTCTCTTCTGAACTTCCTCTTATTATCCTTCTTCGGCGCCTTACCCTCATCTGCTCCCTCGGTGTACCCTAACCGTGGGGGCTGAGACCTCCCTCCCATGGGTTATATCAGCTACCTAAACATCATGTGCACCACCACTGGATTTGGTCGCACCACCAAGGAGATATTTCTTGATGCCTTTAAGAATGCCGAAAAAGTCCCCTCATGTGTTTTATTAATGAGATGACACATGTACTCAAGAAGCAGCCCCTCTGCACAGATCTGCAATAACATGGATTCCTTGGCCTCCTCCCTCACATAGACGGACCTTTACCTGAACTTTTGAACGTACACCACTACTTCTTCCCCGAGTCGTTGCTTCTCCCTCCCCAGTTGGGTCAAAGTAAACTCATCTTTCATAGAAAGAACTTCTGGATGAACAAAACATGCATCTCCTCCCATGTAGAAACGCTCTTGGGAGCTAAATGAGAATACCGGGTATATGCTTTATCGTTTAAGGACTTATAAAACTCCCTCAGCTTGAGCCTATTATTATTACAATGCGCCCCCAAGTGTTTAACAAAGCGCTTAATGTGATCCATCGGGTTTCCACCTTTACCTGTGTATTTTTCAGAAATAGGAGGAATATAATCTTTTGGATAGGGCTCATCATTGTATTCCTGGGGGCAAGGTGTTTGAAAGTCGTCATAAATCGAAGCTACCTCTCTAGCAGATTGCGAGGAGGCTTGCATGAACTTAAGCATCTCTTTCTGGATATCCTTCCTCATTTCCTCCATGGGTGATGCTATTAGGGCAACAACCAATGGGACCATGGGCTAAGTGCCCATTGCAGCTGGAGAAATCGTCACAGTTGGAACCGTTGATACTCCGAAGGTTCCCACTAATGGATTCATAACAGAGGGTATACTTGTTGGGACTGTTCCCGTTATGCCTACACTTGGTGGGGCTGTTGGGGCTGCCCCTATTGTTACGAATGAGTTGGCTTCAAATCCTCCCAATACCATTGAAGCTCCCTGAGTTTGCAAAAACTCATAAAACTTATTCAAGAGGAGTGCCACCTGGGCTGGTCCCAACCCAGCACTCGTGGAAGCTTGTGTGATCCCTGGAACGCATGTCGTTGCCTGAACTGGAGGTGCCTCTATTCAAGGGGCCCCGTCCTTTAGAGCCTCTAGTTGTCTCCCCACATGTTATCCATTGTGTTGAATGTCATCAAAGTTGAGCCTTCGATTAATGTTATCTTGCGCCATACTCCTTGCTTAGAAGAATGCCACCCCAGTAGAGTCGCCAAATGTAAGAGGGTAGTTTAGATAAGATGGAGGCGTAACCCCTTTTTGAGTATATGAATGATAAGTTAAATAGCGACAAGTTAAATAGCGACATTATTGATTAACCACATGACATACAAACACTACTCAATGAAGATAGACTTAGTTTGAACTCACAGATCTCTAGTGTATAACTCAGAAGGTAGTAATGAACTTAGAATTAGCTTAGCTAGAGGGAGAGAGAAGTAAGCACCCTAGATACACCTTGGCAGGCAGCCAAACACACTAAACACCCTCAAGAATCTCTGTCAAGTATTAAAATCTTCGTAATAAATGACAATGGTGGATGAGTAAACTCTCTGGTTTGTAATAACTCTCTAGCAATAACTTCTGAACTCTAAAAAAGATCATCCTCTCCTCAGAGGTGGTTGGGGTCCTTAAATAGCCTCCCACACCATCCCCGAGGCTACTCCGCCATTAATTACTGTGAAAGACATCCCTCATACTTTATGTCACAAACATTAAATACCCGATGCACTAGTTATCTCCACGTCATAAACATTAAATGCCAAGACATGAAGTTTGCCAAACCACTGTGTGTTAGGGGGTTGTTGTCACAGAGGTGGCTCACCAACTGTTTGACAACCCCAAATACCACGATGGTTTACTCAAGTGCAGGTCTGACATTGCCTAGCTGGTTAGTGACATAAGATAAATTGGATGTGACATTAAGTAGAGGATTGTTTGGCTCACAACTCAACGCCCGATGGAACTCCAAGTTGCTCCGCTCGAGGTTCCACGGTAAGGGTCTTTCGGTGTTTTACCAGGTGTATCTAAGATGGTCGGAAAAGCCCCAACGTTTCCTAACTTTTCAGTTCTCCAGACCAATTCTCTTTAAGGTTCCCACGGCGAGGTCATTCGATAGAGCATAAAAGCTCTCCCAGTCCCTACCAAGCCTAGTCTCTCGCGAGTAGCATTTGACCTCACACTAAAAATCATTATTCTCGTTACATCATTACAATTGTTATAGCTCATAGTCAGTAAGAACAAAAGATACACTATGGCTAAGTAACACAACAAGCTAAAATATGAGTTTCCAGGCTAAGCTACCTCATTGAGATGCCACGCTTGAGCTGCCTTACTGAGTTTCCACGCTACCTTAACCCCAGCTACCGTTGTAAATAGGGGAATTATCCCTATTCTCAAGATTACCTTCAAACCCCCTCTACACATGTCAATTATGATGACCGCAAGTGGGAGCGACCAATTCTGAGGGTCGAGGTCAATTCTGTGGACCTTAAGTGGGAGTGCCCAATTCTAAGGGACGAGAGAAATTATGAGGACCTCAAGTGGGAGAGATAAATTTCGAGGGTCGAGGTTAATTCTGAGGACCTTAAGTTGGAGGTATGGGGAATCTCTCTTCTGGGAAAGTTTCTTTTGAGACTTTACTGGGGATGAGACATTTGTGTGAGGATTACGTCCTTTGAGAAAAGTTCAAAATCTTAGTCTGGAAATTCCACTTGGAGAGACAGTTGATAACTTGAGGTTTTTGGATTCCACTAGGTAATGAGTTGTTGGGGAGGGTCTTTAGCTTTGCTTGGGAAATTGGTAACTTTTCTAAATATATTTTATTTGAGAATTTGAGATGGAAAATGGGTAGCTCTATTGAGAAGGCACTTGATTTCTGCTAAAGATGAAGTCCTCAGGATTCTATTGGGAGTGGTAATGGGTGCGCTGATTTTTAGGATTTTAACGTGGAGATCAAATGTTGTATTAATATGTCTAGGGATTAAGGATCTTGAAAAATTATTTTCTTGGTGAAGAAGTGTTCTAATATTTATTTAGAAACTTTAGGAATTTTTGGGGAAATATTTGGAATTTTCTGGCATTTTTGGGGGATTTTTTTGTACGAAATTTTAGGGGGTTGTCGATCGACAGGTTGTATGAGTTTCAGAGCAGCCATGGCACGGTCTTTTACTTCTTAGGGAAGGGGAAGGGACAATGTCGATCTATAGGTATCGGGGGATTGCCGATCGACATACCCCTTAGTTTCCTATAAAAAGGGGAAAATTCTCTTCATTTTTCACATCTTTTAGTTTTCTTTTCTTGTGCGATCGGATCTTGCGTCCTTTCGTCATTTCAGTTTAGAAAATGGCATATCATTCAAGTAGCGAGTCCCACAAGGTGTGTATAGGTGTTGACATTTTGGATGGAATGGATGACCAGGGTGCCCTTAGCGTTGGGCAACAAGAATGCCTATGATTTGGTTGAGCCAATTACTGACGAGCTTACTCTTCTGCGTGAGCCTTCCTACCATCGATTGTCTAGGGTGAGGGTTATGTAACTACTACCTGACTTTTGGTATTCCTTTTCGCATTTTTCTTTTGAATTTTCTTGTTTCTTCAAATTTTGATGAAAGGTCTCTTTTTTTTTTACGGACTGATATTGCTGCGACGAATCTTTGCTTCCAGGGGATGCAGGGGTTAAGAGATGTGTGGGAGAACCTTTCTGGAGGGGTGCATTTGATGGTTTCTTCTGTTGGTTTCGGTCGTCTGGAGTCTGCATTGGATGAGACGTCCCGCTCGACGGCCGTTCTATGTGCTCTAGGGAGAGGTTGTGGGATACTTCCCACGTCATACATTTGGATTTTGGGGAGATGACCGTGACCCCCATTAACGTATAACAACTGTTGGGGATAGACTACGAGGGCATGCAGATAGAGGTGGATCAGTCCATGAGAGTGACACCGACGGTGGTGGAGGCAACGTTAGGCGATGTTGGATGGATAGTCTCAGGGATATGATTCATATATATCTTCTTCGAGAGTTTTTGTTCAGTCAATAGATTGACGAGACTGATAGGCTGTAGGTTCGTCAGATCACCCATTTATTTATTATTTAGCTGTTGGGAGGATTTTCGGTGGCGTCGAGTGGTGACGTCATCCTCTTATGGTTTTTACCATACTTGAGGGTATTTTTGAATATCCCTCTCTTTAACTGGGGGATCCTGACTTTGGTGATCCTCTATTCATCTTTGGATGCTTTTAGCGGGTGCTGCCGATAGACTTTTACCAGAGCCATGTATCTTTTGGAGGTATTTTTATTTTTTTCATTTTCCTTTATGCATTTTCTTTTATTTCCTTTTTGATTTCTTTTGATCGCTGACTCTTTTCCATTTGCAAATGTGGTTCTACTAGGTTATCGAGCTCAATGCCCATTTGGTTGGTTTGCGTAATGATTCGGTAGGGGGTGTGACACCCCGCCTATTCTAATCCTGGGTGATCAGTCCATTATTAAATTAATTAATTACTAATACCCTAATGGAATGGTGTCAAACTTTTAATTCTTGTTTTTAACATGCAGTTGATATAAACTACATAAATCATATTCACATTTTCCACACACATAATAATGAACGATAAGTTCACGAAATCAATAAATGTGTCTGGAATAAGAGTCCAAATAAAAATCCCAATACAGTTATCCATAAATAATATGTAAATCTAATGCTGGAAATAAAATAAAAGTACAATGTACTAATAATAACCAACGACTAAGAATGGGCGACATGCCCGACACGAATAGATAAAATACAAAACAGTAACTGAAAGATGTGGAGGCATCTAATACCCAAGTCCTGCAACATCCACGGTGGCTGCAGCACGTGAAGTAAAGGAACTCCTAAGCCTGGAGTCCCTGTGGCTGGGCACCTAAAATGTTTTTACAAAAAAAAACGATTTGAAATGGGTTAGAGCCTAAGTAAAACAGTTTGAAATTTTTTTATCAACTAATTAAAATTAATTTAAAGAGTACATATTATATACATGTTAGTTTCACGTGCTCTCACCTGAGATCCTCACCTCTCGACTATTGTACTCTTCTAACCCACCTAGTTTTGCTACCCCGCTTAACTAGTTTGACTTAAATATTTTCCTGCTTAGTAATTTATTATGCCCACCTGTATTGCCTATACAATACGATACAAAATTTTCAATCCCTTTCATTTATTATGAGCTACTAGTTAATTATCAAATTCACACATACTGTGATTAACTTAGATATTGCCATACAAATATCTACTAAAACACCCGTAGTAGAATCAATCACATGTATATATATATATATATATATATATATATATATATATACGTCACTATTATAATATATGCGTATAGGGAATCCCTAGGTGGAGACCTGAGATATGGGCTACTCTGCTATTAAGTTCTAGTACATCCCGTACTAAATAAGGACATCAATTTAAATATCACCCTCGAAACATAAATCAAATCAAAGATATTGAAGGCGAACATAGTTCCAAGTCTATGGGCCACACACACACCAAACGTACCCAAGTGACCATCTAAACTATCGTACACTCAGATAGCACGTACCTACGTTCTATGCTCTGGGGAACAAGTCTAAAATCCCCCCACCCTAATGGGATCATCGGGATAAGACTATACACAATGCAGAAATCTCCTATGATAGCAGGCAACGTACCATATGTATATTCAATATAGGCATACACAACCTATAATAAGAATTTGTACGTAATATAGGAACTCTCGAATATTCTACATATCCCATTCTGTTTTAAAATTACTCTAAAGGTCAACCCGATCGTTTCCTAAGATTTCCAGGGAAAAGGGGGAAAATTTTCCAAATCTGGGAAAATGAATTGATTCGGCGTTATTCCGAATCGATTTGGCCAAGGGGCGAATCGATTCGATGTAATAGGTCTTGTTTTTCCGCATAATACGAGTTATGGGTTCCATGAGTTTTAGTCCCCCCAAATCACCATAATTAAACCCCAAACTCCCAACCCAGTGTTCTACACATTATACTAACATAATTACATGATTTCTAACATAATTGAATCATTGAATCCTCAAAGAATTCCTTTAAACCAAATTAATTCAACATTTAACTCCAAGAACCCAAGATTATCCTTTTTATTCAAGAACAGCATCAAGAACTCATATTTGTTAATATGTTCCTCAAAATAATACCTCAAATTCTTTCTACATGCATAAACGATTAAACCTATCATGATTCCTACACAAGAATATGACTTTAGTCTTCCAATTCAAGCAAACATTCATATTTTTATGGGGTTATTCATTGTACACTAACGCGGATGATATATATGCTAAAAAAAAGGACCATTATAAATACTTGTGTCCAAATGTACGTATGAATTTCCACAGATTGGTGGTTGGGTGGCATTCCTCTCCTTTATATCTACCCAATGGTGGTGGTGGTAGTGTAGGAATGGTGGAAAAGCCTTAGAGTCTCCCTAAAAACCCTTATACTTCCTCATCCTATAGCCTTTCTTTGGTTTGGTAACTAATAACCCTAACTTAACCAACACATAACCTGATATACACTTATAAAATTCATAGGTTTCTATTCCCAAATATTTCAAAAGACAAAAATACCCCTCCGGAATGCCAGTTTGGCCTAAAAATGCCCCGGAACCCAGCTAAACCCCTGAGTACACTTTTCTAATTATTTCGACCCTTCCGACACACTGGCACACTCGAAATGATCATCTGAATTATCAAAAATGAAATTACTTATGATTTCCAAAAATTAGGTCCCATCACTACTGACACGTGCGTCCCGACTAAATTTACCGTAACTGCCTTATTTCTCATTCACGACAATCATAATACTTTCTTATCAATTTATTACTTATTCACAAAGTAATATTCAATACAAGTAAATATTAACCCTTCTCCCTCTAATTAATATTTATTTTAATCCAAATTAATTACTCAATTCAATTTAATAAATGTAAATTAATCCCAATATAAATATCATTAAAATTATGGCGTGTTGCATACTTTCCCCCTAATAACGCAATTTCGTCCCAAAATTTGGGAAAAGGAAATTCCTTATATGAATTAATGTGAATGTTTGTCGTGCATCTCATCTTAGCGCTCCCAAATAGACTCGTTGGCATTATGATGCCCTATGTTACCACCTCAGATTCTTGCACACAACTGCATTCAAATGTATTAAAAAAAATTACTTGTAATAATCATTTGTTATTCCCACTATACATACACCAATGTTACCTTTTTGATCGAATGTCTACTCACTACAACCCACGATTAGTAATAAGTTAATTTATGCCCGTACATATCGATATATTCCTTTATGCTTAAGGTCTCACTAATATAATGACCCGTAAAAATATCGTGAATTTAGTCACAATGTCTCAAAATATGACCCTATACTCCACTGTCTCTATCATCTCTATGTTAGAAAAGGCCTCACTTCTATATGTACCAATTTTCGTTATTGCCATACCAATCCATCTCTCCTCGCGGGATACACCCTCAACACTTCCTAACTACTCATGTTAGGCCTCAAATCTTTGGTTCACACCAATGTACACTCTCTATGTTTCTAAACTATAAGAAGAGGATGTGGATAAACTCAATCCTTGTCGACGGGCCAGGAATCACTTTGGGTCCGAGAAACTTGCTATTTCCCCTTTTTAACTATAAAAAGGGTGGATGAAAATTTCCTTCCTATTAAGCCTTGGAAGTCTCTTGGTGATTAATATCCTGCTACGAGTCATCACATGTCTCCATAATAGTTGTAGTTAATATTTTGAATTACTCCAAAAGTACAAGACATGAATTCTTGCATACTTCCACATTCTATGTCACCCCTCCCGACTATCCATCGATCTATGGTTCAACTTCGCCCCCATAACCTCCTCAAACTCCCTATTCAAGGTGGGACTCAAGTGTCTTGTCCTGATTTATAATAGTATTGGGCGACACCTTGTGATGTTTCATTTATTCTCTTTAATATCTAGCTGGGCACACTTCCCGATAATATAACACACCCCAAACTATTAACAATTATTTTGTTCTTGGACAATTCACTTCACAGCCCAAAGAAAATCCTGACTACTCTGTGATTTTCATAATCCAATAATGAACTTTATCAATCTGCGTATCCATTTCATCCCTGGAATCATCAATCTATCACAACATTTGCGTCAGTAGAATCGGACCAACCTTTTCCTTTTTCGAGGGGTGAACTCGGATACAACTTCACTACTTCTAACTCAACCTAAAATCGACACACTCAACATCTCACGTCACGTGCAACATCTTACTCTTTTTTTTAGATATACCATAATCATGGCCCGTACGTTTGCTCTAAAATTGTTCACTTGCTAGGCTCTTTTCCATCTCTTAGAATTAACAACCTATCTATGCGCAAACCACTCTATACATTCGACTAGGTGAGACTCCGCCCCACTACCCAAAGTTGTGGGGTTCTCCCTTGTCAAGGGATTCCTTTTCCATTTCCTTCCAACGTATTTTGACTCATCTCGTTTTTGGGAGTTTTCTCGTGACATACACATAGTTGAACATCTTCTTTCCTCAAACGAAGCTCAATCCCTCACACTTTTCCACTTGTTTTTATCACTTTCCCACAGATATATTTATAACATATTTATAGGTCTCCTTATCACTGGCGATGTTAAAAGTCAAATTAATCAGGGAACCCATACACACTATATCCCATGCACAACTACAGAATCATCTCCATCGTCCCACATGTAATATACATATTTCTAGTCCGGACACGCATTCTCGGTGTGTTCATATTGAATGACAAACCTTAATTAACCTATTAAAATGATTTTGATCTCCTCGAGACTACCCCACCCATCAACTACTGGTGCAAAAAAATTTCGATGCTTCCCACACAGCACTACTCGACTCTACAGGTCTTGTGTCATAGAATAGCTCTCAGCTCATGCTTTCATCCACATACACATGTAATGGTTAAAGTGATAAACTCATGCCGTAGTTACCAACGCATCTCTCAACTCTCGACATTGGTTGGGATTCGTTCATGGGATGTCTCGCAAGACAAATCCAAACAAGGACCCCCCGATACACTACTACCCGACATTATTGGTCATCGAGATCTGTAGATCCTACACACATGACCAAAATAATCAAAATCCTATCCCCATATGTACAAGACTAATCATCCACTCCTACATCACTAAAGGAGTTATAGAACACGACGTTCTCAATATACATAGTTTTTCCCGCACTGAGTCGATGACGAGCTAAATTTCTCCAATCGACAGTAAATTTAATATACCCCGAGTCATATCAGTACAGTCCCTACACACTGGCATTACATATAATGGAATGACTATAACATTTGAAGTTTCCTCCATGATATAATATAATTGCAATCTCAACCCTCTGTTGGGTGACACATCGCTAAATAAAACATCCTTCCCTAGAATATCGAACACGATAGCCTTGCTATATTAGCCCACCATCGCTCAACCCATCGCTAACCAACCCATACCCAAAACAACATCATACTCTAATATCCTTTCTCAAAATGTGTAATTCCATTGAAACATATCCTCTCAATGACTATGCCCACTTTCCTGCAGATGAGACCAGAGAGCCCCACTGCTAAATGGTAAAATATAGGCACATAATAGTAATACTAACAATACCGCCACAAAACCCCTCTCACGCGCTAATCTAGTTCTAATGAGATACCGTGACTTTCTCGTGTCACACAAATGTACGCCATTCACCCTAGGATAAAACTCACATTTTTAATTTCCAATAGCACGGGTTTTACAAATTCTCCATAGACATGACACTCTCATCCAAAATGATCGAAAATGTTTTGCAACTATTGCCCCTACTGGGCATCCCGCTCCTGTCCCCTAACTCGTTGCAGATAAGTTTGACACATGTGTACCTACTCTTAACACATAGGACACCTCTTGGTGTCAATCCACTATCTCTGGCCCTATTGGCCATACCGAGATTATCCTTCTCTCGGACCTGGCACTATTGTCATCTATTGTTACCGTCATTGTTCCTTTGGCTTCGCTAGCCCTGTGAAACATATTGTTGTCCCAAGCGGCTCTTATTGAATCCATCATCACTTGATAGGAATTTCATTGATTTACATCATTCAAATGGGTCCCCTAAAAGGTTTCCCTATGTGGTGCATCACTATCACCAATTACCTTTAGTCTTTCCCTTATGGCTATACTTTCCAAATCTCTTGGCTCTCTTCTCATAAAAGCGTTAATATAAACATTATAAAATTACGTCATTAATGCCATAGCCATAAGTCGTTCAAGACTAATTTCCCATAAATACTGGTGACTCCTACTCATGAGTCCAACATCACCTTTAAGAACCATACTCTTCACTACCTACCTCCCAAGGTACGAAGTTCACTTAAATAAATAAATTCTTCATCAAAACCAATCTTTATTCGTCCCTTCGACGAAAATTTCAGAAATTTCCTTTGTATCTCCATTTAAACAGCAGATGAATAAACTTGGTGTTAAATCATGCCCAAAATATCTGCATTAATTCCTTATATACTTCCTTATATGTGGTGATTATCTCCCACCATGGCAGCATTGATTATATGAGCCAAAATTTTAAACCAAAATTTAAATCCTGAGTACCACTGCACTCCACCATACGCCACTGCCTTTGGATTGTCTCCTTCCATTCACCCATTATACTTTCTCTCTTACCCCAATCCTTACGGATGGCTCTACGAAAGAGTGACTCTGATCCCCCTGCCGACTACGCTGTGTGAGTCTAAATTTTCAACACCATTATCTATGACAGTGCTTGGGGAAACTACTACTCATCTGTCTTAACCATAATCATGGTGACTTCTATCGTGATCACCGTTATCCAAAATACTCTATGGTTTCTTCCGAGTATATCTGATTAAGGGTGAAAAGCAGTGCGTTTCAAACACCGATCGTTGTTTTGTGTTCACTGCCTCAATACAAAAACCTAAACTTATTACTACACTCTTTTAAGGGAGAATAGCGGTCAAGTCCGGGTATTGAAAATCCACATAGACGAGTTGCTAGAATTTATAAGTTTTAATATTCCTAGAATAAAAGTGTAAAATATAATTAAAAAAAAAAGAAAAGATACAAAAAGAGAAAGATTAAATAAGGCGATTGTATTTAAACTAAAATTAACAATCCGAATAAAAACTATAGGTTGCATCGGATATCCCTCACCTAGAGTTAATTAGTATAAAATGGCTACATAGGTCGACGATTTATTACGATTGCATCTCATTTCGACAGTTAATTAAATCAAGAGTTGTCACACCCCTAAATTCTCATAAAAGTCTAATAAGATTTTGGCGTCATCAAATACCCTAAAAATTAGGCACGTGAGGTCGTAAGTATGAAACATACATGATATACCCCGTCAAATCATAACTAGGATAACCCACTCGAAATACTCCCGTAAACTCCATCATCAAAGCAAAGCAACACATCAACCATAGGTAAGTTCAATCCAACACAACCTAGACTAAATTAGTTAGAAAGCATAGTAAATGACATGAATTGAAAGAAAGCAAGTATATTTACATTACAAAGTAATGAAATAAAGAAAGTAAATAAAACAAGAAATACCAACAATGGAACTTGAATTAATGAAGAAGTTGATGGTTAGTGTTCTTACACAACCGTGACGGGAAAACCCACTATACGGATAAACCCTAGGAGGAAGAAAATGGCACACCCAAAATAATCTCCAAACCCTAGATCCCAAAACAAACCCTAAGATAAATAATATATTCTTGTAAGATATTTACAAAAACAAACAAAATTTGGTTTATATAGTAAGTTACAGAAGAAATAAAGGAAAAAGAAAAGAAAAGGAACAAGTTGGCAAATATCTGATGCTACCGATCGACTACGGCTAGGGAGTTGGTTGACTGGTCCTTTAAGTCAAGCCAACTGGTTCCCTAACAAAGGAAAAAATCCCATATGCGGTCGATCGTCCCCCTGGGCGCGGCCGACCGGTACTCTGTTTTTGGGTGCTCCTTGGTCTTCACATGGGAGAAAAGGTTCATAACGGAAATGACCATAACTTCTTCGTTCAAACTCAAAACAATGTGTCGTTTGTGGCCACACAATGCTAACTCAACGAACTACGCATCCGTTAAAATTCCATGAGCTGGAGATAAAGTGTGAATTGACTAAAATTCCCTTAAAGTAGCGTCCGGTGACGAAACTTCTTCGAAATGCAACGAATCCTCGCTTTCAGTGTTCCAATACCTACAAAATCACAATTAACCCCTACAAAACATATATATGTCCAAATCCAAGGTTGCCTGCTAATGAGCATAAATATAGGTATTAAGAACATAAAAGTTCAAGAATGCATACAGTTAAAGGGTGCAAATATGAAATATTTGTGATTTATCACACCCCCTAACTAATACATTGCAAGTCCCTAGTGATGAAACAAACAAAACCACTCCACTGAAGGTGATATAAAATCCACTTTCGTAGGGAACACGATTGCATTTAGTGTATGCAATAATCCGTTAAACCCCTAGGTTACCCTATTGGACGAGTGTCGTCTCTTGAGGGTTTTCAGGGATGAAACCCACAAATATCATACGGTTTCCTCAAAATATGCCCAATCACATGCGACACACCCAACAATACGAACAATATTTTATACACATTATTATCACAGTGAATGAATTCACACAAGAGTCAGTATTATTAACATTAAAGAATGAACTTCGTTAAATTAAAATGTTAAAACGTGGGAGGCGAGTGAGCACATGCAAAGTATGATTTGGAAAAAACTTATATAAACCGGATAATAAACATTAGAGATGGCATATATTCAATCCTCATGGGCACTACACTCATCAAGTGAATTCACTCGAAACAGGGAGTTAACACACGGAACATGCGGGCATAAAGAGTAAATGTAAATGGAAACTAGGCCACGCACATGTCACAAATGAAGAACACTATATATAAAATAAATACTTGTAATCTCAATGAAAGATACCACACATTAAAAGAGGCGAAATGTATTTTCAGAGATTATCAAAACTATTTAAACTTTTAAATTAAATTCACCCTAGGATCACATAGGACTTTATAGGGTTGTAATGTAGGCTAAGCTAGGGTACGAAATGAAAGGAATGTATGTATGGATTCAAAGTGTTCGGGTTGAAAAGTCGGGATAATGGAAAATGCGGGCAATAACGAAAATGTAAAACACGTTCCATAATCAAGCATTAAATATGACAATGGAGAGCAATAAAAGCTTATTCAACTATACGTATAACATATATACAAACTTATCTTTCTTTTTCTTTTCTTCTTTTTCTCGTGTTTTTCTTTTGTTTTCTTTTTCTTTCTACGTTCTCTTTTTTACATCTTTCATTTCTTTACTTTTCACACTCTCACATGCCTAAACTGCAACCACAAGACAATAACATTTTTTTGGTTGATACAAGACAATAACATCATTCAATACCAAGTAACATTCCAAACAAAGGCAAGGAAGGTAATATATATGGTGTATAACTCCAATGCGGAGTTGGTTATGGGATTTTGGACAGTGAAATGAAAGGTTAATATTTAGACTCAAAGGGGTTGACGATGGGAAACTAGGTGAGGTTAAGGCTAATATGGGTGATATAAAAAAGATGGCCTATGATCATTTCATAAAGTATACTCAATTCTCGAGTCAAAACAAACTTTGAAAATCATACTGAAGTAATACATTTCAAGATACAAACTGACAGACTAGTGAGCTTACCAACGATTTCAACGTTTTCAAAGAGGAAAGAAAAGTGTATAAACACTCACAGATGAAGAAAAGCCCAAAGCTCACTCGGTGTAAGTATGTACAATGCAACAAAAGATTACCGAGTTATAAAAATCTTAACCCAAATCAATAGAACAAGAAAGCGCATGTGCTCATGGGATTAAAGTTTAATTCATGAAGTTATTCATAATGTCAATGATTGAGGACTAAAGTCTAATAACTTCTAAAATAGAGAAAATGCATCATTGAGTGCCAATTGGATCGGGCAATTATTGAAATTTATTATCGGAAACAAAGACAAAATGCCCAACAAAGGTGAAAAAAGAAAGAAAATCTTTTTGAAATTTTTAATTTTTCTAAGAAAAGCATACTTAGTAACTAAAATGTGATAAACTCAATGGGAAAAACAAAGAAATGGATAGAATATCCCACACCCCCTTACTTAAAACCTGACATTGTCCTCAATGTGAATTAAAAACCAAGTTAAAGAGAGGAAAATAGCGATATTTTCCACAATGGAGCGATCTCCGGAACGTACAAGTCCAATGATTCTACAAAACATGTTAGTACCAAAGCATAACAAAAAGAAAGAATACATTTTTTAACTAATTACACTAGACTATAAGTAAGACCAAAGGAAAATAAGAAAAATAAAACTAACTATTTACAGCCTACAATTTTAACTTCTAACTAATTATACACTTGAAGTTGAAATTTTTGAGGGTCCACCCAAAAAATTATTTGACTTTGGAGCATAACCGGTGTACCCTCACTTTCATACATGCCTCCCTGAAAATATGAATTCCGTTTGAACAACGAAAGGCTTGTGTAAGGCGGATGAAATGAACCATCCCTAATTAAAATTTTTGGAAGGAGGATGGGTGATTTGGATAAGACGGGTGACAAAAACACAAGAGGTCCAAAAAAACCAAATTTTATCCCAAGTATTTTGAAATTGGAATGGGAGGGGACGCACATAAAGGCAAAGATGCGATCATGGAAGGTGACTCGAACAAGAACTCCTCATCGGATACTTATGCCGATGTGATAACAGAGAATGAAAAGGGGGAGGAAAGAAATCCAAACTCAAGAGATGAGTCATCATTGCTCGAAGATTGAATTTCGAAGGAAATAAGATCATTTTTAATGAAATGTTCTTCTTTGTGGGCCAAAGAAGAAATCATTTCATTGCAAATGGATATTACTTCCATTTCAACCTCACTTTCAATGTCTATTATGGTATGGGAAAAGTCAACAATGGTTTGTTCCAAAGTAGGCACAAAAACCTCTTTTGGTTCAAAACATTCCTCGACTTCAAAATTGTCATCGGATTCAAATAATAAATCCAATTCATGCTCCCACAAACAATTTTCTTCCCGATAATGACTTTCAATTTTCTCATTTTCAAGCACGCGCAAGCCCTCACCAAATGTCATAGGCCGAGGTGCGGTTTCTTGGACATGAGAAGTTTGAAAATTATTATTGGAACTATACTCAAACTCATTATTATAAGAATTTTAAAAACTATTGCAATTCATTTCAAGTTTCCTATTGTAAGGAATTAGAGGCCCAAAATCGTTATCATCCTCCTCAAAATACACGCACTCCAAAGATTGACTTTTGTAATACTCGCCCAAAGACATTTTAGAATTTGTAAATTTTTGGGACTCTAAGTACTGACCAAAAGTCATGGGTTTGCGAGGATTTTGAGAAATATCATAATGATTACTGAAATGATTGGAATAAGACATGATTACCCCAAAAATGGCTCGACGTGGCGAATTCCACAAAGTAGATGCGCACACGCAATATTCAAGCGTTTCTTAGCGCTCAAATGTAGAAGTCCTACAAAAATGTTAGGAAAAAAATTCAAATAGAAAGAAAATACTACGAAATACTAAATAAAATAAATTGTAAAATAAACTTATCCCCGGAAACGAAGCCATTTGATTAAGGGTTAAAAGCAGTGCGTGTCAAACGCCGATCATTATTTTCTGTTCACCGCCTTAATAAAAAAATCTAAACTTATGACTGCACTCTTTCAAGGGAGTATAACGGCCAAGCCTGGGTATCGAAAATCCACATAGACGAGTTGCTAGATTATAAGGTTTAATATTCCTAAAATAAAAGTGTAAAAGATAATTATAAACAAAAAGGAAAAGAAGCAAACGGGGAAAGATTAAACTAGACGAGTGTATTTAAACTAAAATTAACAAAGAGAATAAAAACTATAGGTTGCGTCGGATATCCCTCACCTAGAGTTAATTAGTATAAAATGGTTACATGGGTCGACGAGTTATTACGACTGCAACTCGTTTCGACAGTTAATTAAATCAAGAGTTGTCACACCCCTAAATTCTCATAAAAATCTAATAATATTTTGGCGTCAACAATTATCCTGAAAATTGCTCACGCAAGGTCGTAAGTACGGACCATACATGATATACCCCGTCAAATATCCTAGGCATAATAACGAGGACCCAGTAAACTCCATCACCAAATCAAAGCAACACATAAACTATAGGTAAGTTCAATCCAACACAACCTAGACTCAATTAGCTAGAAAGCATGTTAAATGACATGTATTGAAAAAAGGCAAGTAAATTAAACTACAAAGCAATGAAATAAAGAAAGTAAATAAAACAAGAAATACAAACAATGGAACTTGGATTGATGAAGAAGTTGATGGATAGTGTTCTTACACAACCGCGATGGGAAAATCCACTATACGGATAAACCCTAGGAGGGAGAAAATGGCACACCCAAAATAATCTCCAAATCTTAGCTCCTAAAACAAACCCTAAGCTAAATAATCTATTCTTGCAAGATATTAAAAAAACAAACCAAGTTCGATTTTTTTAGTAAGTTACAAAAGAAATAAAGGAAAAAGAAAAGAAAAGGAACAAGTTGGCAAATATCTGAAGCTATCGATCGATCGCGGCAGGGGGGGTCGGTCGATCGGTCCTTTAATTCAAGCCCCCTAGTTCCCTCACAAGGCAAAAATCCCATATGTTGTTGATCGTCCCCTTGGGCGCAGTCGACTGGTGCTCTATTTTCTGGTGCTCTTTGGTCTTCACATGGGAGAAATGTTTCATAACGAAAATGGGCATAACTTCTTCGTTCGAACTCAAAATGATGCGCTGTTTTCGTCCATAGATGCTAAATCAACGAACTATGCATTCGTGAAAATTGCATGAGCCGAAGATGAAGTGTGAATTGGCTAAAATCCCCTTGAAGTAGTGCCCGGTGATGAAACTTCTCCGAAATGGAATCAATCCTCACTTTTATTATTCCAATACCTACAAAAGCATAATTAACCACTGCAAAACATATATATATGTCCAAATCTGAGGTTTTCTGGTTAACGAGCATAAATATAGGTATTTATAAAGTAAAAGTGCTAGAATGCATAAAGATAAAGGGCACAAATATGCAATATTTGTGACATATCAATCTCCTCATGCAGTTCTCCTAACGGTCCTCGCTAGTCGTCCTATATTGTTTGGTGTACGAAGACCAACCGAAATCGTATTTGAATCGTATCAACTATACTTTGTAGTAGGAGAATGAAAAAATGTTTACAAAGAGAAACACAACAATCCTGTAATAGGTCCTTATTTCAAAGAATACTATGTTGAAACGCAATAAGCCGCACAGATCCTAAGGACACTAGAACCTGATGCTCTAATACCATTTGTGATACCCCGCTTGTTCTAATCCTGGGTGATAATTCCACTATTAAATTAAACTGGAATCATTAATGTTTTCATTCTCAGCATCACCGTCGAAATTTATTTAATTACTAATACCCTAATGGCCCGGTGTCAAAATTTTAATTCTTTTTATTAACATGCAGTTGATATAAACTAAATAAATCATATTCACATTTTCCACACACATAATAATGAACGATAAGCTAACAAAATAAATAAATGTGTCTGGAATAACACTCCAGATGAAAATTCCAATATATTCATCCATAAATAAAATGTAAATCCAATGCTAGAAATAAAATAAAAGTATAATGTCCTAATAATAACCATCGACTAAGAATGGGAGACATGCCCGACTTGAATAGATAAAATGCGAAATAGGAACTCAAAGATGTGGAGGTATCTACTACCAAGGTCCCTCAACTTCCGCACCAACTCCAACACGCCAAGTAAAGTAATCCTGGCATCCCTGTGGCTGGGCACCTAAAATGTTATTACAAAAATGGATTTGAAATGCGTAGGAACGCAAGTAAAACATTTTGAAAACATTTTAGAAAGTATTTAAAATTCACTTAAAGAGTACATATGATATACATGTTAGTTTCATGTGCTCTCACTTGAGATCCTCACCTCTCAACTATTGTGCACGCCTAATGTACTCTTTTAAACCACCTAGTTATGCTACCCTGCCTAACTAGTTTGACTTAAATCTCTTCCCGCCTAATAATTTATCATGCCCACTCGTATTAGCCATACAATACGATATAAAATTTCCAATCCCTTTCACTTATTATGAGCTACTAGTTAATTATCAAATTCACACAAACTGAGACTAACTTGGATATTGCCATACATAATATCTACTAAAACACCCTTACTAGAATCAATCACACACATATATATAATTACATTACTATTATAATATATATGTATACGACATCCCTAGGTGGAGACATGCGATGCGGGCTTGCTCTGCTATCAAGTCTTGGTACATCACGTACTAATAAGGACAGCAGTTTGGATATCACCCTCGAACCATAAATCAAATCACATATATTGGAGGCAAACATAATTCCAAGTCTATGGTTCATGCACACACCAAATGTGCCCAGTTGACCGTTGAAACTATCATACACTCAGATAGCACGTACCTAGTTTCTATGCTCTAGGGCACAAGTCTAAAATCCCCTCAAATGGGCTCATCGAGATAAGACTCTACAAATCGTAAAAACCTCCAATGATAGCAGGCAGCATAGATATGTTTACACACATAAGAAATCACATAATAGGCATACAAACAACCTTTCCGTATGTATATTAAATATAGGTATACACATAACCTTTAATAAGAATTTTTATGTAGTATAGTAACTCTCGAATATTCTACATATCATTACTTTATTATAACACTTCTCATCATATAATCGCGAGTGTTTTCCAATGCTCGAGATGTTACCAATTGTCCCTTAAGTTAGTTCAGTAGATCCTCACTCATACCCTACTAGTCTAGGTCATACGTTATCTTTATTTCTCACGACACGATATCATTCTTCGAGAGAGGATTTATTACCTAATTAAACCTGATGAACTTTAGCCTCAACTTCTCGTCATTTGACTAAGTCTCAGTCCCAACATTAGCCAATTGGTGATTGAAATATATCCCATTATATTTTAAAATTACTCCAAAGGTTAGCCCGATCGTTTCCCATGAGTTCTAAGAAAAATAGGGGGAAATTGTCCAATTTTGGGAAACCTAATTGATTCCGCCTTATTCCAAATCGATTTGCTTTTCGAATCGATTCAGCCAAGGGGGAAAATCGATTCGCTGTAACTGGTCTCGTTTTTCTGCATAATACTAGTTACAGGTTCCACGAGTTTTAGCCCCCCAAATCACCATAATTCAACCCCAAACTCCCAACCCAGTGTTCTAAATATTATACTAACATAATTACATGATTTCAAACACAATTGAATCATTGAATCCTCAAAGAATTCCTTTAAACCAAATTAATTCAACATTTAACTCCAAGAACCCTATATTATCCTTTATGTTTAAGAACATCAACAAGAACTCAGATTTCCTCAAATGTTCATCAAAATAATACCTCAAATTCATTATACATGCATAAAGTATTATACATATCATGAATCCTACCTAAGAATATTATTTTAATATTCCAATTCAAGCAAATATTCATATTTTTGTGGGGTTATTCATTCTACACTAACATGAATGTTATATATGCTAAAAAAGTAGCTAGACAAATACTTACCTTTAAATGTAGGTCTGAATTTCCGCAGATGGGTGTTCGGGTAGCGTTCATCTCCTTTCGATCTACCCAACATTGGTGGTGGTGGTGGTGGTGTAAGAACGGTGGAAAAGACTTAGAGCCTCCCTGAAAAACCTTATCCTTCCTCCTCCTGTAGCCTCTCTTTTGTTTGGTAACTGATAAACCTAACTTCCCTAACACAAAATCTGATATTCACTTATAAATTTCGTTGGTCTACATTCCCTAAAATTTCAAAATACAAAAATACCCATTGGGGGTGCCGGTTTGGCCTAAAAATACCATTGGACCAAAATTAAACCCCCGAGTACACTTTTGTGACTATTTCAACCATTTTAGACATAATGGCACACTTTAAATTACCATTTGGATTATCTGACATGAAATTATATTTTATTTCCCAAAATTAAGTCCCGACACGACTGGCACGCGTGTCTCGACTCAATTTACCCATAACTGTCGTATTTCTCACTCACAACAATCATAATACTTTCTAATCAATTTATTACTTATTAATAAAGTAATACTCAATAAAAAAAAATATTTACCCTTGTCTCGCTAATTAATATTTATTTTAATTCGAATTAATTACTCAATTTAATTTAATAAATCCCAACTAATCCCAATATAAAAATAATTAAAATTAGGGGGTGTTACAGGGGGATTTCGTCGGACGTATCGGTGGCGGAAGACAATCGTTAGTCAAAGAAGTCTACTTCCTCGGCTACAGTGCGTCAGGTTCTGAATGCCCTAAAGAGTGCCTAGGTTATCTATTTTCTTCTTTTTGAGTCTTTATTCTTCAATTCTTTTTCTTGGCAAGTATTAACTTTATCCTGGCAAAATATAGGTGACCTTCTACCCCTAGGAGACGACATCTAGCACACGGGGGTGACCAGGATGCATGCGCAGATGTGCTGACTATTGGTGCATGAGTTTGGCTACTCCTGGTATCTAGGAAAGAGAGTATTTCGATAGATTATAGAGGACGAGGTGGCGGTCCCACCAGCGATGCCCCTGATATATATGAGGTGGGTACGAGAGATGTCAGAGGAGGCCGGGGTGGAGGCGATGATCGTCGAGCCCTATTCTTTGTACATGAACAGAGTTGAAACCTACGACTACCTTGATTTTGTGATGAGATGGATAATGTTGTCATACATCTACGATGTGGTGAATATTCCCCCACCTCCTATGGCTTGAGGAATGGAAACGAGTCAGCGAGCGGGGTCTACCCACAGCGCTGGTGGTGCATTAACGTTAGCAAGGGTGACAACATCAGAGGTTTTATTTCGTTGGCTTGCTCCTCCCTCTTACAACATTATACTGTCTGGGGGAGGATCGGTGATTATGCGGCATCATCCTAATGCGATGGACCTAGAGGTGTTGGGGCTGACGGAGGATGTTTTCGAGCCGTAAGTATATCTTTGCCTTTCGTTTCTTATTTTTTTGATTTCTTCTTTACTTCAGACTATCTGAATTGTTCGTTTTGTTTTTCTTACACCATGTTCGGGTGTCGACTACCTGTCTGAGGGACATCTGGGATAGGGTGGCATTCGCGACAGCTCATATCCCGGATTCAATCCCAGTTCCTTAATGTTTTGTGCCATATTTTTCATTTGAGGAGGGATCTGGATCGGGTATTGGAGTCTCCTCATCTCGTCATCAGGGGAAGCACCTGTGTCAGCTGGATGGAGGATCGTAAAGAGAGAGAGAGAGAGAGAGAGAGAGAGAGAGAGAGAGAGAGAGAGAGAGAGAGAGAGAGAGAGAGAGAAAAGAGAGAGTTTTGAGGGTATTGGGATGAATCCCCTTGTTTTTCTTCCTCCTCTTTCTGTAAAGAAATTTAATGATGCCGACACATATATGAAATGAATGAGATTTTATTTCTTTATCTTTTCTTTAAATGACTTAATCTGCATGTACTTTTTACTTTGGGTGCTTAGACCGTATAAAGGATCAGAATTACTTAAGAGAATAATATTAAAACATGATGATTTGAAAGTAAGAAGAGAAAAATTACAAATTCTCTTTGGGATAAAAAATTATTTTTATTGAGTTTTTTTTTTATTTTGACAAAAAAGGAAAAATGGAATTTTCTAAAAATGGGGGGATCCCGATCGGCATACCTTTTATCCTGCCTCTTGACATGCCAGACTAGTCAAATCATCCAAAGCTTTAGTTGCACTTTCTTTAATTACTTTGTCTTTGATGGGGTAGTTTTCCATACAGATTTACCGGACCCTTATCTTTGGCCGAGTTTTTCAAGTATAAAAAGGGGAAAAGGTGGGGAGGTTTTGCTCACCCATTCACATTATCTTTCTCTTGGTTATTTCTTGGCTTGTGTTTTGTTATTTTCCAAAATGGCCCTTCCCATAAGTGCAGAATTTACCTCTTATCTTGAAATTTTACACGCTATGTGTTTGTACCATGTAGACTATGAAGCCTTTAACCTATGTTGGGTTTCTTTGTGGAGTAACCAACTCGAGGATCATTTTTTCATTTTTTCTTGGAAGAAGTTTGCCCAACTTATGAGGAGTTCTCTGTTACTTTAGGGGTAAATCTGAGTGTGAAAGTAGCCATGCCTGAATTCTCTCGGTCTCCTTGGGTATTATTGGCATAATATCTCCATATCTCACCCTTGGAGTCTCGATCATTGATCACTAGAGGAATTATCTCCATCCCATTTGTGTTGCATTTTGTGCATCTATGGGATGTCAATGATGCGGGCTATGACGAAGTTGTCGCCCTTGGCTTAACTGCGAAGCTACTACTGCTGACTGGGTACGTACTGGTACACTACAAGAAAAAAGCATTTTTATGACATTTTTTAAGTGTCATAAAGCACATTTTATGACGCTTTATTTTTCAATAAAAAATGTCATAAGTTTGGGTGTCATAATTGATACCCATAAAAAGTGTCATATTAGGTATATGTTATATATAACTTTTTTTTTTCAAAACTGTTATATCTACTACAAAAAAAGGTCATAATATACTCTATTAGATGCCATATTTGATTTAAAAAACGTCATGATACACCTTTTTCTAAATTTTAAAAAGGTCATATTAAAAACTTCATCACATGAGGGTTTAATATAAACGGTCACAAATTAAACATATAATAAAAAAAAATGATAACCAATATTAATGTCATAATTGACAAATAAATCTAAAGACAAACCAAAATTCATAGAATCATTTATTCCACATTCAATGTTAGAATTGATACATTATCGATTATATCGTTTAGCCAAGAAATACAACAACACTCCCACCAATATATTTTTTTCTCACATCAAATAAAACTACATTAAATCAAATTGAGCTAGCACATCAACCAAATTAAATTTGTCTTTCAAAATTCAGTGTTCCTCCGTAGTAATAATCGCTTCATAATTTTAGGCAACAATGCATCGAAGTCCTCTTCCCGCTTACGTTCACTATTATGTTGTCTGATAACGATACACCTTTCACATGCCTCTAAGTAGATGCCCCTGCATAAGTTCAAAGTATCATATATGAATCTCTAGTGCAACGTAAAACACAACGTATGAATTCCAATTTTTTCAAAGTATTAAGTGATGTATAATTTAAGTCGAAAAGATTTTTTATATAACACAAATAATTGTAAAACAATTTTTAAAAAAATTAGGCAAAAAATACATGTGTATATTCGATTTCTGGTATGTTCATTAATTGTTTTACTTTTCCGTCCACCAATACCCAATTTTCAAATGTGTGTCTATTCGATTTAATCAATTTAGAACACTTATTAATGTCAGAAAATTTCGACAGAGTTTCCTTTGTTTATTCGTGAAATCTAACCTGTTTTAACATTAAAATAAACTCAACAACAACAAAAGCCACAACTAAACCACCAATAAATCCCTTCCACCGATTCAACATATATAATATAAACAAAATTAAATCCATCAACATAAAGGTTCAACGAACTCATTTCCGAGTTTTAAAAAAAATATAATAATAATTTCACACAACTTGCACAGCCTAACAATATTCATACATTAGTCTATTGTGAGGTGTGCATCCCTCTTTTTGGGTCGTTATGTTCTTATCTTAAGTTTCCACGCTCCAACCCCAACTCTAAAATTTTATACTTAGAAATTTGAAATTTAGAACTGCATATGAATCCACGAGTCTCATAACTACACGGGTTTTTTGTTTAAGTTACTCTAATCATATATGAGGTGTGTTTGCCTCTTTCCATAATGTTTGATTATTTTTTTGCATTTTCTTCCACAAAGCCCAATTTTCAAGTTTTATCACTTAAGATTTCCAAATTTTGATCAAATCTCAAACCCGTGAGTCCCATGACTACTCGGACTATTTCCACAACCTTCTTTGATCCGGTGTGAGGTGTTTATGCCTTTTTTCATATCGTTTTTCTCTTATCTTACGTTTTCATGCTCCAATTGTTTTTACTTTAACCACGAGCATGGATCTAAAGTGTGATTACCACACTATAAGATGCATAGATTACTACCAATGCACTTGTTGGTTTGCTTATTGGGTCTTGATTGATACTTCTCAAAACCAAAGGCGCAAACATTAGTGTCACCGCCTCGATCAAATTTCGGAAAGGTATCACCCCACAAATTTGTTCACTTCATTTTATAAATTAGTTTATCTTCTTACCATTTCATGTTGGAGTAACTGATCATATTTATGTTGTTTGTTAAATCATATGATATAAATTAGTGGTAAAGGTTTAATTTATTTTTTGATTTGTTTGTCATTGATTCAATGTTGTGACTGATGTGTTTAAGGTATTTAAGATGAGTTTGAGAGTCAATGCTAGTCGTTCGACATTTTACTATGTAAATGAGAAATCTTAATTTTGTGATATTGCTTAATACTAATATGTGCATATACATTGTACCTGCATGGTTTTTTGAATGTGCAACCGTTTTATGTTGTTTATTAAACCATTTGATGTGAACTCGTGGTAGAGGCATTTTTTGTATTCATCTATATATTATTTTGTCATTGATTTTGTATTTTGTTGTGATTGGTGAGTTTAAAATATCTATTTTGTCTTATAATGAGGTTGAGAATCGATTGAAAGTCAATATATAAATGTTGTTCTCTATAAATCGGGAATCTTAATGTTGTTATATTCTTGTATGTACATATACATGTATCTATAGACTCCCTGAATGTGCGATCGATTTATGTTGTATGTTAATCATGTGATTTAAACTCGTGGATAGAATCTATTGCTATCACCTGAAAACTACTTGCTCCGACATTCAAAGGTTCCTGGAGCATATTGCGTTGGGATTTTACAGAATAAAAAGGATCCAACCACTATTTTAGGAGGAATTGTTGTCCGTAATACTTTCGTGACATATGATCGTGAACATGAAAAGATTGGTTTCTGGAAAACTAATTGTTCTGACTTATGGGAAAGACTTCATGTTTCTGAACGCCTCCACCAATTCCTTCAGCAGTGGATAAAAGAAAATCTACTGCAGATATGCCACCTTCATTGGCTCCCGTTGGACCTCCACAGTATGTTCCCACAAGGGAACTAAAAATTGGACTGATAACGTTTTCTATGTTATTGAGTGTCAACTACTCAGATCTTAAGTCTTCCATCTTCAAGCTTACTCAGTTCATGGCGTAGGATCTGAATGTAAATGCTTTGCAGGTTCACATGCTGAATTTTACATCAAAAGGAAATGATTCCCTCTTAAGATGGGCCATTTTCCCAGCAGGATCTGCTAACTACATTTTGAATGCCTCTACAAGGAGTATTATTTCTCGGTTAGCTGAAGACCGTGTCTGTCTTCTGGAAACCTTTGGGAATAATCAATTTTTTTATTGGAACATAGAGTACCAATCAAATAGGACATGGTGGCAGCAACATTACCCTGCTGTGATTATAGCAATTGTTGTAACGTCAGTTCTTGGACTATCTGCTCTCGTGGCATGGTTTATTTGGAAACGTAGGCAGCAATCCCTTGTTGCGTACAAGCATGTCGACGATGTTGTTCCTGAGCAAGAACTCCAACCGCTATAGACCCAAAAAGATGTTGTTGGGATGAATTTGATCAAAGTTTTGACTGAATTTTCCAACCACAACTCTACCAGATTAATCAAAGATTTGTTGAGAAATATTACTACAAACATTATTTTTTGTTATTTTGTGACGTTTCGCTGGACTGGGATAGAAATGTAAAGAGAACTGCCTAAATCTCTTCCGTATGTCACATATATGAATTTGTATGTGAATATTGTAAGATATCATTGAATTAAAAAGCTTCACCAATAAGCCAGTTGACAATTTAAAAAAAAATGGAATGCATAAATATTAGTTAGAATGCACAAATTAGTCAACATGGTGTGTCTTGAAACAAAAGTTGAAAAGAGGATGAAATCATGTTGGTGTATCTGAGCTCAATATTCAGTGGACACTTGCTCACCTATATGCCTAATGAGGATGAAATCAAGTCAGCAGTTTAGGATCTCAGTGAAAATAATTCCTATCTTCACTTTGGAAGCTATTCAACCTCCCAAAAAAGTTATTAATTTATTTGAAAAGATCATGGCTAACTTCTACCAATAAATCATTGATCCAGTTGTAAATTCTAAGTATTGTACACTAAACCATCTAGTTGAAGCTAATAAAAGTAAATAATCTCGTGTGTGGCAGAGAATGGTTAAGTGTAGAGATATTGCTAAACAAAATTCAAAGTGGATAATAAGTAAAGGTGATATCAATGTGAATTAGGATAACTAGACTGGTGATGGTCATGTTGCTTCTTCTCAAATTGATAATTCTTAAATGATTTTTGATCTCATTTATTTTCAAGGTTAGTGGGATTTTGAGAAGATTAATTCATTGATGCTTCATAACCTGATTCACAGATGTTTTCGAGTTGATGTTTTGATCAACAGTGTCTTACCTGCTTTATTTTGGACTCTATCTACCTATGGTATTTTCATTTTATCTTCTGCTTGGAATGTTCTCTAATTAGGGCACAATGTGTATTTGCACCTCCTCGATGGTCTATTCTTATTGATATGGGCACCATAATAGGTGCAATAGAATATTTGATATGGCGGTTACTTTGGGAGAATCTCAATCAAACTCATAATAGAGATAAACACTATGATGATAAGAAAAGATAGGATAGGTCATTCAAAGTATGTGATCAAGTGTTCCTCATACTTCACACTACAACGTTTAGAAGATTTGAGATTGTCGTCCAAGTCAGTTGGAGATTAAATAGGAACTATAGAGCTTTCAACATCTCGTATTAACCTAGGAGACCATTTAAACTTGTGCACTGGACTCCTACCACTAAACCATTGATCCTTCATCGAAAATTCTCCTCACAATTGACAGAATATGTTTGTGATCTAACAATCCCATACGAATAGCAGCCTTAAGGCCAACGGATTGAAAATTCTTAGGTATAAAATCCAAGGTGGGACGACCATAAGAAAACTTACCCACAATGGCATATTTGTAAGGTTGAACCATTGGTAAAGAGTAAATGCACAAAAACAAATAAGAAAATAGTTTCTGCAGAGTTTTTTAATTGTTTAGCATGTATACGGGTGTCTTCTTGCTTCCACTCTCTCTTTTTAAGCTTATAATATTAAACATCTAACTGCAAATAGACCCCTGGTCGTTTTTCAAACTTGATGCCAAAGAAAATCTATGTTCAGGAAAAAAAAGAAAAAAAACATTACCTCAACACACGACAACACAAACTCTTTAGGCCAAGGTTAAGAAATTTGAAGTCCCTTGACTTACTAAGCTCCCATCATGGACTTGCTTCTTCAAATCTCCTTATAATAAAGAAAATTATCAAGAGTGTTGTTAAATCATATTCTTTTCAATCCTCATAAGTAGTATATATCCAAATTTATAACGATTATAAGTAGTCATCCACTAACTTCCATACAGGAGAATCCGCGGGGTGACGCAACTTACCAACAACTTGTCATTCTTTTGCAACCAAGTCAAGGCCTTTGCAGTTTTTACAGATTGAAACAACCTTTTGAACCTGGGAATGGGTGGAAAATACCATAATACTTTTGCAGGCACTCCCACCTTTACCTCGTCTTTATTTTTTTCAACTTATTTCCTTGAAGAGATCTCCTTATTTATATTATCTTAAATACTACTTTATTTAAAAAAATTAATCATTAAAAAGATGCTAATAACGAATATCATAAATCCAATATTTTTTTTCTTTTTAAGGAAAACAAATATAATCCGAAAAGCACAATAAATGCATTAAGCTAAGAATTTTAATCTTGTTGCAAAGAAATTAAAAGAAGTTGATATTCATGGTTGTGAAAACATAAAAATAAAAATAAAAAAGAGAAAAATGGAATAGTAAACGATAGACAGACATTAGTTGGTTGAGAAATGAAAATAAAAATAAATAGAAACCCCAAGTGGTAACGACAGCTGCACCCCAAGCTTCTTCCTCTACAACGGCGGCTGCACCACAAAAGTTTAGAAGGAGCGACCTATAGAGAGAGAACCGATGGGTGAAATTAAAAAAAAGGACTAAATCTTTACATTTAACTGAATCATCTGAGATAAGTATGTATAAAAGAAAATTCCCCAAAAAATGAGAAAAGAAAAGAGAAGGAAAATTCAAAAAAATAAATTCTATCGACCATGAATATTAAATTCAAGAAATTTCAATGATTGTAATGGTCTCATTATTTATGGAATGGTTTCAATGTTTTCATTATGTATGAACTTAAATTATGTCACGCACCTTCAATGTGAAACTGCAGACCTAACACTGCACTATTGAATACTATGATCTTCAATGACTCTAAGGTCGATCTTCAATGACTCTAAGGTGCAATCTTCAATGAGTGTAAAAATCATAAAAGGACAAATTTCTTAAAATTTCTTAAATGTCACCTACACATCCAATCCAAAAGTATGGCCACGACCCCAAAAATATGTGAGAAGGTACATCCGTAACAAAAGTACTGAATGGGACATTAGTTTCTTTTTCGTATTTATTGATACTAACCCACCTTGCACGTCAATTGCCAAATTTTATTTCATTTCAGAGCATGTGGTTATATTATCTTTAATTTGTTTTGTTTAGAAACTATATTATTGAAATTGTCAAAGTATATATAAAAAAAGAACCGCACTAGTTGTACATTTTATCAAGCACCATGTCAAACACAATGTACTTGGATACAAGGGAGATAAAATATTTTCAGACACATAACAATAAATAACGTGACCAGATTCAGGGACGAAGCTGGCATTTTTTGATGGGGGCCATATCCCCTCCAACTTTGGAAAAATTCAGAATCATACCCTATAAATTTTGTAGAGTATACCATTGAGCTTTTTTTAACAACTTTTACCAACACAATATATTATTTAGGAATATAATTTAGTATATAATATAAATCCCAAGACATGAAAGCATAATAATATCCAAATTATAACTATTTTGTGTTGTAAAGATTTCTAATAATAACTTTATTAATTAAATTAAAAAAATATTAAATCATTTTTAGCTTAATTAATAAAAAAATTATATTTCCCCCTCAACCAATATTCCTAGTTTCATCCCTGCTTACAATTACAAGTGTGGTGTAGAACTTTGGCGACTGAACAATTAGAGAATAGGTATCAAAAAACCCTAATACGACGGATATGGTCAGATTATTTAATTGATGCCCTTCATGCTTGTGAAGATATTTTTTTTATGAAAATAAAGAAAAAAATATAGAGAAGCACTTGAGGAGAAAAGAAAATTATAAATTGCATACCTCAAATTGCAGACCTAATTGCGTGAAGCGTGACTGCCGTGTGTGAGATTTCAACTTCGATTCAGCTTTCAAATCTTTAAATTCTAGACCTAATAGAGAGAGAAATTCGGTGAGTAAGAAAGAGAGAGAGACGGTGGGTGACGTGCTACGTTAGAGAGAGAGAAAGAGACAGTGAGGGAGAGGGAGAGGGAGAGGGAGAGGGAGAGGGAGAGAGTGGGTAAAGTAGGAGCGCAAGGGTGTGAATGTTTTAGGAAGCGGGAGTCTCAAAATTTTAGGGGAACAAAAAATACATCATAATATGTATATTTAGGATAAATTTTTTTTTAAAAAGTGTCATAATATCTATAATCAAATATGATTTTTATATTTAAAGTGTTATGAAAAATAATTCTAATATATATAAAATAACATTTTATATCAAAGATGTCATATTAATAACAATATTAACCTTTAAATGACATTTTTATAATAAATGTCTTTAAATTAATTTTTCGAGTGTCATAAAAAGATATTTTTCTTGTAGTGGTAGACCCTCAAATTGTTTCCATTAATGCATGAACATAATATTTTTGTAATCTTACAATAGTGATACTAGCAGACACCCTAAACAGTCTAGATGCTTGGCGGGAAGGTCATTTTGATTTTATGAGTGGTCGCCCAATTAAGGTATTCATGCTGCTGTCTGAGAGATTTCATTTGGCAGTTCCTCCTGAATATCCCTTAGAAGTTGTGCAAAATTTCTTCACTTATTTTTTCATCATCTTTGTCCCGAACATTGAGAACTGGGTAAACTAGTTAGTGGAGCATGGTACTCGATATTTAGGCTGGTTAGTGCCCTATAGGGGGAGTTGTAGCCCATTCTGGAACTGGGGTAATACCAGTATGTTCAGTTAGTTGGCCTCCAATAGACCTCCTTCTATTTTCCCTGACAGACCTTGCGTTAAGTCGGATGGGAGCAAATCATGTCTTCCCGTATCTTGGACTTTTTTCGTGTGGGGGATTTGACGAAAGGCATGCACATGTGATTAGGCTCTTTGTGGGAGAGTCGTTCACCGTGAACGCATCCTTACTAATCTATTGGAAGAGTCTATAATGTTTTTGGAGACTACCTGAAATGGCTGTGGAGGAGGGTAGTGGCTAAGATATTGGCAGAAGAGACCAGGCAGAGATGGCTTGCCATGGTTGACACCATGTAGGGAGGTGTAGCATTTTTCCCTAGGCTGGTCCGGGCTTATTGTTCCATGGATAACCTTTGGTATACTATCCAAGTAGGAGAAGTTTAGGGACCTCATGATATAGATGATGATGAGGCTGGATCTTCTGGTAGCTATGGGTAGGGTGAAGCTGATGGTATTAGTAAAGGCAATTATGTGTGAAGCTTTTAAGTGTTTGGTTATGTATTTGGTTATGGAAATAAATTGGAAAGGTTTGGTTAGTTTATTTAGGAGTAATTTTGTTTAGTTTTTTAGGACATTTAGGTTAGCGGGGATAGTTATTTGACTCCCTATGTTGATATTTCGTGTAATCGTACCAAATTTTTCCACAATGGAATAAAAAAGGATTTTCGTTATATTTTTGTTCCTCATATGATTTTTCATTTAAATTATCTATACAAATACCTAAGGCATACATAACCCTTTTTTCGTGTAAATGATAAAATGAATTGTCGTTCTCGAAGATAAGAAAAGGATAACATTTTGTGGAAAAAAGGGGGTTGTGCCCATGTAAATCGTATGAGATGACTCTGTACCTCTAAGGGTTTGAAAATTTTCTGAGTTTTATTTTTGAAAGAAAAAATATTTTTAGAGGATCGAGCCCCATGTAGTTCTGAGTAGAGGGAAATGAAGAATTTTTTGTATATAAGAATAAAAAGGAGATGAGAGGAGTCATAGCGCATCGAGATTTTGGTCTACATGTAGAATTTCTTGAGACGGTCCAGGTTGACTGATCGGGCCATCTCTTATTCATCAATGTCAGTGAGCATAGTGACGCCATCGTACATGATCTTCTTCACTATGTAGGAATCACTCTAGTTTGGCTTCAATTTCCCTCTGGGTCCTAGACGGGTTCTGTGATTTCTTTGGGGGATAAATCCCCATATCGAACACCATAGTCCTTGAATCTCTTGTTGAATGATCACACTATCCGGTGATGGTACCCTTGTATATGATATAGATCTTTTAATCTCATTTCGCCTAAGAGCGATAACTCATCAAGACGACTCTGATGCCAGTCTTCTTCCCTGACCTCACTTTCAAGCATGTTGCGTAATGGATGTATTTCTAGTTCAAGGGGTAGGACTGCTTCCATGCCATATACTAGAGGGTAAGGGGTATCCCCAGTAGTTTCCCAGACTGAAGAATGGTAGCCACAGAGGGCATAAGGGACCCGATCGGCTTAATCTCGGTAATTCTCGATCATCTTGTTGATGATTGCTTTGAGGTTCTTATTAGCGGCTTCAACTACACCATTGGTTTGTGGTTAGTATGGAGAATATTTGTCTCTTTTAATCCCATACTCGTCGACCAATTTTGTGACTTCTGCCTCAAAATGTAACCCGGTGTCCAACACTAGCTCGTGCGGGACCCCATATCGATAGATGATGTTCTTTCGGATGAACTTGCTACTTTTTTTGCATTTAGAACTGTGTATGACTAGGCTTTAACCCATTTGGTGAAGTAATTAATGGCAACCAATATGAACTCATGCCCATTGGAGTCTTTAGGTGTAACTTTACCTATGATATCGATGCCCTATGTGGAGAACGGCCAGGGAGAGGTCATGTTGTATAATTCCCGTGGAGGAAACTGCTGGAGATTGGAAAAATGATGGCATTTAAGGCATGTTATAACATATGCGATACAATCTTGAACCATGGTAGTCCAATAGTAACCTTATCGGATAATCTTCTTGGCAAGCATATGGCCATTCATGTGGCATCTGCATTCTCCATTGTGTATTTTCTGCATCATCCTTTCAATGTCATCCCATGCGATACAATGTAAGTTGGTTCCATCAAATTTTATCTTGAAGAGTTATTTATCATAAATAATGTATTGGGAAGTCAATTTTTAGAGGGTTGCTCGGTCTTTCTTTTTATAATTTTAGGGGTACCTACCGTGCTTGAGGAGGTGCCAAATATCGTAATACCAACACTTGAACATATCAGGATCCTCTTGTGTGATGAGTTTAATGTGGTAGTAGTGGGTTGGTTTAGCATGATTTTGAATTAGGAAATAGGCCATTATTATTCCCTTGGGAATGTCGACCATGGAGGCTAAGGTCTCAAGGGCATCGACTAAGTTGTTCCTTGCTCGGGGTAAATAGTGGAATGTGATATCTCGTAACTGTGAGGCCAAATCCTCTAGTTGAGAATCGAAGGGTAAGAGCTTCGCGTCCTTAACTTTCCATATTTTAAGGACATGGGTGATGATGAGGACAGAGTCCCCTTTGACATCTAGACACCTCCTTTCTTGAGAGATACTTTGTGGCCTACTGTGCACACCTCTTATTCGATCATGTTATTAGTGCATGGAAAATCTAGCTTGATGGCAATGGGAGTGTGAGAGTCATCACGGGAAATTAGGAGTATCCCAATGCCATATCCTTTCTTTATGGCAGTGCCATCAAAGAACATTTTCCAAGGATAGTCAGGGGCAATTAGGAGGTCTTCTTGAGAGGTGCAAAGGATGTCTTCATCTTGGAATTTAAAGAATTAGACGTCAGCTTCTTCTGTAGGGTAGTCAGTAAGGTAGTCATATATCGCTCTCATTTTCATGGATTTCTTCATGACATGCACAATATCAAACTCTACTAGTAACATTAACGATCGGGCCATTCGGTTACACATGGCAAGTATCTTGAGAAGGTTTTTATAGGATCGATTCGAGACACAAGTCTGATAAGAAAAGCGATCATGAAATGATGTAATTTTTGAATGACCCAAATAAGGGCGACAAATGTTTTCTCCAAGGCAGTACAGTTGACTTTGTACCCGTCCAACTTGCTACTGGCATAATAATTGGCCTTTTTTTGCAATATTCTTAAACGTAATGGGATAGTAGATCCCCAACTGTAGTATCTATTATGGTGAAGTAGAGGAGGAAAGGGAGACCAGGCTACAGTGGCATAAGTACCGAAGGTTGGGTAAAATACTATTTGCTTTGATCAAAGTATTCCTGACAAGTTTCATTTCATACTTCGATGGAATCTTTTCAGAGGAGTTTGAAGATGGGTTCACAAATAGAAGTCAACTGGTTGATGAACCGACTGATATACTCTAATTTTTTTGAAGAATCCCCAGACTTCATTCTCCATCCGGGGTGGTGGAATCTCGAGTATGGCTTTTAGTTTCACGGGATTTTCTTAAATCCCCTTCTCACTAACCATGAATCCTAAAATCTTTCCTCTAGTAATGCCAAAAACACATTTATGTGGGTTAAGTCGCATCGGGTATTGCCATAGTCATTAGAAGAACTTTTGGAGAGCAGGAACATGACCTTTCATAGTCTTGTACTTGATGATCATCTCATCCACATAGACTTCGACTTCACTGTGTATCAGATCATGTGAGATGGTTGTGACATCCCTTTGGTAGGTAGCCCCTATGTTTATGAGATCGAATGGCATGACCGTGTAATAGAAGGTTGCCCAGGAGGTGATTTATGCTTTTTTTCTTGACGATGAGGGTGCATCTTGATATGTTTGTATTTGTCAAACTCATCCCTGAATTACTCTAGAGCGTGACTGGTCATGTTGTCCACAGTCATGTCGATATTGGAAAGTGGGTAATAATCCTTCGAAAGGGCCTTGTTCAAATCTCGATAATCAACACAAATGTGAAACTTTCCTACTTATTTTGATATGTGTACGTTGTTGGATAACCATGTGGGATATTCGATCACTCGGATGAAGACTATGTCCAACTATTTGACCATATCTTCTTTAACCTTCAGCGATAATTCGGTGCAGAGCCCTCGCAATTTCTATTTAATCGGTTTACATTTTGGGAGAGTTGGACTCTATTGTTGGGAAATCTCAGGATCAATGTCGGTCATGTCATCGTAGGACCATGAGAAGACATCCACAAATTTCTTCAGTAGTTCTTTGAGTTGCGCGTGCTAATGCTCTTCAAGGGTGGACCCTATCCTAGTCTCGCACAATTGGCCATTAGAACCTATATTAATAACAACAGTTTCATCTTCATTAATTTAAACAAGGTTATGTTGTTTATTATTAACCTTATTAAGATCAGTTAAGAATTATTCATTTAAAAAATCATCATCATCAAGAGTTTGATTAGAATCAAGAAAATTCATGTAAGGAAGGAAAAAATACTCAAAATCTTTGTTTATTTCATTCTCGGGAAAAATAGCGTTGAGAACCTCGTCAAAGGAGGTATCTATTGCATTATGATCAGAACAAGGATGAATAAAAAAAGAAGAAGAAATAGGATAAACATTTGGGTTCGGTTCTATTCTAGCAGGTGGTACTGGTATAACACTCTAGTTAAGGAGGGTGTATTAACATCTTTGATCATGATGGATGGATCCGATGATGTAGAACCTGAGTTGATCATATAGAGTGTTATCCTAAGCCTTTGTAAATTGAATAATTCATCGGAGTCACTTCCTTTACAAGCCTCAGTAACAGTTCTAGTCTTCTCCATGAGACGTTGCACATGATTGTGGGAATCTCTGGCCCAAGAGTTTCTATCTTGGAAGAAGATCTCCATTTCGGGCATCATCTTCTTGTCCACATGATCATACCATGGTTTGAGAAATCCATAAAAGGGAAAATCTTCACCCTCTTTGACGAATCTCCCATTTAAGGAATCCCTCAAAATAGTCTTGGTACTTTCTAGTCTTCTCTTCAACCGAGGTTAGCGAATCATTTTAAGTCCCTCTGATAATGGTTGATAAGCTAGGCCACGTAGAGGAAAGGCCATATTCAACACTATGGGTTCCATTATTCTCTGTTGTCTCCATCCCTGCCTAGTCCAGGCATGAAGTGTATATTTTTGAACATCTGTATCACGTTGAAATTATTATGAGGGTTGTGCTCTAGACAAACTCTATCTTTGAAATCATCCCCTACTGGGAGAGGAAGTGATTCCAATCGAAATCTAGATAGAAGCATATCATTCCCCCCATATTATGTCTCAAATACTGGGTTACTAGTGATCACTTTCTCAGTATTATCATCGTCTCCCAAGATTGTGATGACCTTCCCTTTGGAGAAGAACTTCAATTTCTTATGGAGAGGGGAGGAAAATCCATGATATTGTGAAGCCATGGTCATCCAACCAATAGGTTAAAACAAACCAGTATGTTAATTACTTGGAATTAAGTTATGGGATTTATATGGACAACCCCTTTTGTAAGCTTTATGGATTCCATCACCTCTCAACGAGTATTGTGATTATCACCCACCACGATGGAAGTTAAAGCAAGGTTACTTACTTTCGATCTCAGGCAGTTGAGGGTTCTTAATGGGCAAACATTAAGTGATGATCCATTATCGATGAGTAAAAATGGGACTATCTTCCTCACCACCTCAACAGAGATATTGAGAGCATAGTTATGATTGGGACCAAATTTAGGGATTTCTTCATCAGAGAATGAGATAATTCTAGTAGAGGTTAGTGACCCGACAAAGTTTAAGGCCTCTTCTGGAGTGGTGGAAGGAGGGGTAGTGGGCCCGGTAAGCAATTTTATCAAGGCATTTTGGTGCAACTTGGAAGACATGAAAAGTCCCCATAAAGTGATGTTTGCTTCAGTTTTCTTCAATTGGTCGAGGATCTTGCTCTCCTCGATGGTTATTGTGACAACCCGGATATAATTACGATAGATTATAGTTAAATCATTCTTAACTTATGTGATATGAATAATGTGCTATTAGTATATCTAATGTTAAGCGATCATTGTTTGTATAATCCTACTTCAATAAATCATGAAATATCAAATTATTTCCAAACACAAGATTTTATTATTTTTGATAGAAATGTTCCTGTTGAAGACTAGTTTTGACCCATTAAATGTGACAATTGATTCAAGGTGAAAACTATATAGTTGTAGATATATGAGTTAGGTTTGTGACAAAATAAAAGGTTCATCAAACGAATTCCCGAGTAAGAAGTTAGGCCAAATTTACGAACAAGGGGTAAATTTGTCCGTTCCCTTAAGGGGTAAATTGTCTTTTAGTAAACCAAATGTTTTAATTTGATTGGTTGGCATGGGAGGCAGCCTTTGACGACTTAAACCTATCCCGTTAACTTATTTCATCAGAAAATATAACCCTAGGTTCAGTTTTGAGATATTTAAGATTAAGGAAAGAGAAAGTACAAGTTTAAGGAAGAAAGATTAGAAGAAAAGCTAGGAAAATTCCAAGAAAATCCTTAAAGGTTTCCAAGGTATAATTTTGGGATTAATATTTTTTTACTCTTGTAATATAATTATTTCAAAGTATATTAATCGTGAATTAGGGATTAAAATTCCATCACCCTTTGTGATAATATGTATTGGTTCATATGTGAGGTAAGTGGTGTTTATAGGCCATATTGGTTTGTATTGAAACCCCTTGTATTCAAACTTGCATATATTTTTTTGTGATTACTGGAATTCAAAAATTCCAATTGGATATGAAATTATACTCACATATTCATATCATATCAAAAAATTAGAATTTAACTCCTTGTGGTTGGCCCTTGGTGATGGTTTGAAGTTGGTACATAGTTGTTGTTTGGATACTTAATTTCGATATGCCCTGAGTTTGGTCAAGATTTTAACATATCAAATGAAGTCAAAAGATTATGAAACTTTAATTATATACTATTAATTATGTGTATTTAAAATGGGTGAAAAATCATTGAAATTTATATTGGAGAAAAATTATGAAAATTCTTAGAAGTTGAAGGAACAATAGAGGGGCTTGTGGGGCAAATTTAATAGGTTGTAAAGAAATGGTCATAACATGCTCTAGGAAACTTGAAAAATTTCACCGTCACTTATAATGGAAAGTATATTAAGATATGTTTACATATTGATAAGCATGGACACCTGTATATGTACAATTTATGATAATGGGATGGTTAAGTATGGAGGACAATAATTTGAGGCCATACTGGATACCCCATGAATGAAAGTTGTTATTTGCTCCTTCCCAAGGGTATTTTGAGTACATGTTTCATGTGTATATATATTGAGAAGTATACTTTTATTTTTACTTAATATTAGTTATAAATTCCTTATGCGGTAGTTTCTAAGGTTGAATGTTCATGACCTTATCAACATATATACCATTGTTTCGTCTTTGCACAGGTTTCATGGAATATAACTTGAGTAGAATTATATTGTTGTTGTATAGTCATTGAAAGTTATATAGATATATTAAGATAATACTTATTATTGAGATTCAATACTGATTTAGTTGGATTAACAGGCGTAAGGTCAAATCAACCAAGTTCATCTCCACCTGAGGGAAACGTGAATACATAGTTGACAACCCAATGTGAGTGTACTTAATGAGTTGATTATGGATATGATGTGTATGTATTATATATTGAGATGATATGGCTTATTAAAATTTATGAGATGTTGATATGTTATGGATTAATAAAAGTCAAGAGATTTTGAGATGTCATGGCTTTATAAAAGGATATGTTGAGTTGTTATGCAATTTATGAGATGTTAGGTTATTAAAACCTATGGATATGATTATTGACTATGAGCATGAGATGTGGGGTTTATTAACTCCAGATATGTATATGGACTAATTTGTCATAGAGATGGATATATATTGAAATGTTGAGATACTAAAATAGTACGTTTACGATATATAGATGTAGTACATTCAGTGAGTTTTTAAACTCATGGTTTTATATGTTTACATTTTCAAGTTCTGAAGCTGCCACTGCCAGGTCTAGGAGGTTGAGTAAATAGTAGTAGGGTCTTGTTAGTTTTGTTTTATTCATTTTACTAGTTGTAATTAAGTTAATTGTATGTGAGTTCTGTTTAAATTATGTCTCCTTAAAATGATTAGTTTTTTAGTATTCTGCATTTTAACCTTGAAGTTGTTTTAATGTGTATTACAAAATAAATAAATAAATAAATAATGAGTGTGGTTTGTGAACTATTTTGTTAATTATATCCTAATGGGGTTAGGGGGTGACAACTTGGTATGAGAGCTTTTGGTTTTTATATTCTGGGGTTAGAGAGTCTAGGTGTGGTAGTGGCAGAAATAGTGTGGTGTGGGTAATTTATATTAACTTGTGTGAAATAATAATCATTATATTAGATATAACTGTTGCATTCTTATTTCTGCAATTGTGGTTTATGACAGATAGTGAGATATGGGAGGAGAAAATATTCATGAGATGGTGGATGAGGAGTCTTTAAATACAATAAACCAATAAAATCCAAATAATGTAAGGGGGCTCCTGAACAACTTACAGATTTGCAGAAAATGGCTCATGCCATGACTTTAATGGCAGAACAACAAAACATATTTATGACGCAAATAGCAGAACAAGAATCCAAGTTCTTAGAGGAGCAGACTTTTTCCTGAAGAGAAAGGGAAATACAACGAGAGGAGAAGAATACTCTGTACGAGAAGTTTATCAAATTGACTCCCCCAGCATTTTTAGGATCTGTAGATCCTTTAGAAGTTGAGGCTTGGGTTAGAGACACAAAAACTATCTTCGGGGTGACGAATGTACCTGGCGTGCAGAAGGTAATTTTGGCTACTTTCATGTTAAAGGGCGAAGCTAAATATCGGTGGGAGTCTTCCAAACATTTATTGCTTAATTCGGAGGGAGGTGAGGTAATCACTTAGGATTCCTTTATGAAATTCTTATATGAAAAGTATTTTCCTCGCATGTATCGGAAGCAAAAAGAGAGAATTTTTATCATTCACTTAGGGGAATATGTCGGTTAGGGAGTATGAAACTAAATTTATATCTTTGTCTCGATTTCCATTACGTTTCTTACACAATGATGAGGACAAATGCCCCAGATTTTAGGATGGATTGAATTTGGTTATCAAGTCTACACTCCCTGCACTTGAAATGGTAGATTATACTTCTTTAGATAACAAAGCTATGATAGTTGAAGTAGATGTTAATGATGCCATAAAGAATAGGGAAAAGGGGGAAAGATGAGTAGATTTGATCCATATCAGCAAAAGGAAGGCAATATAGAATACCCAAAATAGGGGAGTCAAAGATTTTAGCGTGGTAGAAGGACCGGAAATTATGTTCAGAATAGGACACCAAATAGTTCTAGGGGTGCAGGATCGATGGGATAACATAATAGACAACAAAAGAATGACAATGGGCAGTCTAAGCCTGTTACATGATATTTTTTGCAAAGTTGAGGACCATATCAGTCTAGATTGTCCCAAGTTAAAGGGGGTAGAGTGTTATCACTGTCATCAAATTGGTCATACCAAAAAGAACTTTCCTATGCTACTGGGAAGGCTTCAATCAGCTACTACTAGTCGAGGTTCATCACCAAGAGGCATAGGGAGGGGAGGAGGTAGAGGATAGGCTAGTGGATCCAGGCCTCCGGGAAGGATATTTTCTATGACTTTACAGGATGCTCAGGCTACTCCAGAGGTGGTGACAGGTACATTTTCTGTCATGAACAAACATGCTTACGTGCTTATTGATCCAGGTATTACTCATTCAATTATAGCACTATCATTTACCATGCATTTGGGTAGACCATGTTCTTATCTAGATTATGGTTTATATATTTCTACACCTATGGGGGATGTGATGTTAGTGGAGCTTGTGTATAAAAATTATGTATTATATGTGGTGGGGAGGGAGTTAACCATTGATTTAATTCCACTAGATATTCGAGATTTTGATATTATCTTGGGTATGGACTAGTTACCTTCCTACCATGCATCGATTGACTGTTTTCTCAAGGAGGTTACATTTAATATGCCGGGGGAGGAAGAATTCAAATTTACTGGGGAAACAAATGTGGTTACAAATTGTCTTATTTCTGGCCTTCGGGCGAGGAAATTGTTCAATAAGGGTTGTCAAGGATTTTTAGCATATATTGTGGATACAAAGAGGGAATTGGAAAAATTAAAAGATATCCCAGTAGTTAAGGATTTTGCAGATGTGTTCCTAGATGAATTACCAGGGTTGCCACCTAGCAAAGAGGTAGAGTTTATTATCGATTTAGTGCATGGTATAGCTCTAGTTTCTATTTCTCCATATAAAATGGCACCTATGGAACTAAAGGAGATAAAGATTCAACTGCAAGATTTGCTAGACAGAGGTTCTATTCAACCCAATGTATAACCATGGGGTGCTCTAGTATTATTTATGAGGAAAAAGATGGAACCGTGCAACTTTCCATTGATTATCAGCAGTTGAACAAGGTAACTATTCGAAATAAATATCCATTTCCTTGTATTGATGATTTGTTTGATCAATTATAGGGTGCTAAAGTGTTTTCAAAAATTGAATTGAGATCGGGTTATCATCAATTAAGGGTGAGAGATTGTGACATTTCTAAGACAACTTTATGTTCTCGTTATGGTCATTATGAATTTTTGGTAATGTCATTTGGGTTAACAAATGCTCCTGCGGTGTTTATGGACTTAATGAATCGAGTATTTCATCCTTTTATAGATTCATTTGTAATTGTCTTTATCGATGATGTTTTGATATACTCACCTAACCAAGAGGAACATTACAAGCACCTAATAGTTGTATTGCAAGTTTTGTGAGATAATCAATTATTTGCTAAGTTTAGCAAATGTGAGTTTTGGTTGAATCAGGTATTTTTTCTGGGGCATGTTGACCCTAAGAAGGTAAAGGCAATTATGAAATAGGAAAGACCAATAAATGTAACGGAGATAAGGAGTTTCCTAGGATTGGTTGGATATTATAAAATATTCATAAAGGAGTTTTCATCTATAGCCTTACCATGGACTAAATTAACCTGAAAGGAAGTGAAATTTTTGTGGAGTGATGAATGTCAGCACAACTTTGAAAAGTTGAATGATAGGCTATTATCACCGTTGCATCCAGTGGAGAAGGTTTTGTGATTTATATCGACGCTTCACATCAGGGTCTGGATTGTGTTTTCATGCAACATGGAAAGGTAGTTTCCAATGCATCTAGACAGTTAAAACGCATGAACGTAATTATCCTATACACGATTTAGAACTTGCGGCTATTTTTTTTGCCTTGAAATTATGGGGACATCATTTATATGGAGAGACGTGTTAAATTTTCACTGACCATCAAAGTTTGAAGTATTTATTTACACATAGAGACTTGAATTTGAGACAAAGACGTTGGATGGAGTTAATTAAAGAGTATGATTGTACCATTCACCAACATCCTGGGAGGGATAATATTGTTGCAGATGCTCTGAGTCGAAAGTCATTAGGGAGGTTATCTTGTATTCAATGTGCACGGGTTGGAAATATTATGGAATTAAGACTGATGGGAGTCAAGTTGACATTAATTAAAATGGGGGCATTAATTGCACACGTTACAGTGAGACCTTTACTGGCAGAACGCATTCGGAATTTTCAAATTAATAATCTATTCCTTGAGAAGGAGAAACGGGAAATCCTGGATGGTAAAGAGAGTGACTTTGAAATTAAGAATGATTAATCGTTGTGTTATAAAAGCAGAATTTGTGTACCGAATGATCCATCCTTAAAGAAGGGGGAAATTTGTCTATTAATGACAAGGGGTTACTCCTCGACCGGGAATGGGGGAGAATTGTCTATTACAGACAAGATACGTGAATCATGATTCGGAAAGTTAGGTCATTCATTATGAATGAGTTGGATAAGTTAATACATAATAATATGGACATGATTTATAGCATTTAAATTGATGCAGTAGTATAGTAGTGATGCACTCACTGGGCTATTTTGCTCACGATTCCTATGTTAAGATTTTTTTCAAGTAACGCGATGTCACTGCCAAATCTAGGAAGTCAGGTTGGGTTAGCCCGGAATGGGAGAAACAAAGATTTGGTTTATTGTAAATGATGTAATTAAGTCAACTTATCCTTCAAGCAAGTTTTTATGGGCATGACTACTCTAATGTTGTAAAAAGGTTTTCAGTTATATGGATTTACAATGATGACTTTGAAATTAAAGCTCGTGCTTATGGTTTGGTTAAATTAATTATGGTTTGAGTCACTTTGACTTTAAAACTTAATTATAAGTAACTGGGTTGGGGTCTGTCAGCTTTTGGTATTAGAGCCTAGGTTTTCGAGGTTCTGGAGTTAGAAGAGTCTAGATTTGGCAGTGAATGTAAGAAATATGTTTTGTTTGGAACTAACAATTATGTTGGGAAATATATGTATATATGTATGTTGTTATATCTTTGATCCATTTCAGATATAAAAGAATGGAATGAGGGAATGTGAATGTGGGAATAGAAGATAAGGCTTCAAATATGGCAACAGAGGCAGAGATTGAGCAACATGTTCATGGAAATGTAGAACCCGGCCCGAAACAATTGACAGTCATGCAAAAAATGTCACGTGCTATGGGTTTAATGATAGAGCAACAAGATAGATTTATGGCTCAGATGGAATAACAACAGGACAGGCAACTGGAGGCACAATCATTGGCCAGGGATGAGGAGGTGATACATCGGGAAGAAAAGAGTACTTCCCATGAGAAATTTATTAAAATGAATCCACCCTCATTTGAAGGAGTAGTTGATCCAACAGAGGCAGAAGTATGGATTAAAAAGATTGAACTTATTTTTGGGGTGATGAGAATGCCTAAAAATCAATGAGTGACCTTGGCGATGTATATGCTGAAAGGAGAAGCTAAGTATTGGTGGGATGTTACAAAACATTTGTTGATTACTCCAGGACTTGGGAATGTGATCTCACGTGATGATTTTATCAAAGCTTTGTATGATAAATATTTCCCCCCAATGTATCGAAAACAAAAGGAGTGGGAATATTTCATGTTGAATCAGGGGAGTATCACAGTTAGAGAATACGAAGCTAAACTTACAGTCTTATCTCGTTTGCTTTGAGGTTTATACGGAATGAGGAAAATATGTGCAGCCGATTTCTCGATGGACTTGAGTTAGTTATTAAATCATGATTTTTGGCTTTTGAGACAGTTAATTATTCAGCATTGGTGAACAAAACCATGCTGGTAGAAAATTACGTGAATGAAGTGAGAGGGAATCGAGAACAAGGTGTAAAGAGAAGCGTATTTGATCCAAATTATCAAAAAGGTAGTGGTACAGAATATTCGAGGCATAGAGGGCAGAAATTTGAGCATAGTAGAGGTATGGGAGGTAGTTCGCAAAAGGGTGAAGCTAGTGGTGGGAGATGTTCAGCAGTTTCAGCACAAAGAGATCCGAATGTTTATTTCTTTTGTGGGACATCGGGTCATATAAAGAGAAATTTCCCAAAGATACTGAATATATAATGTTTTAACTGTCACCAGAAGGGTCATCTGAGAAAGAATTGTCATATGTTATCAAGAGCAGTTTCAGTTAGTAGTGTGGGGCCTCATAAAGGATCCTCTCCACGAAGTTCAACCAGGGGAAGAGGTACAGAACAAGTAACTGGATCGAGGGCAGGAGGAAGAGTGTTTGCGATGACATTGCAAGATGTCCATTCTACACTAGAAGTGGTTATAGGTAAACCATCTATTGCAAATAAAGATTTATATGCACTCATTGATCCTGGATCTACGCATTCATTTGTGCCATTACATATTATTTCATATTTGGGTAGACCATGTTCATTTCTCAATTGTGCCTTATATATTTCTACCCCAATGGAAAGTGTGATTCTGGTGGATCATGTTTATAAAGATTGTGTCTTACGAATGGGTGAGCGAGATTTCTATGTTGAATTGATACCGTTGGCCATTCGGGATTTTGATATTATATTGGTATGGATTGGTTATCGTCGTATCATGATTCCGTTGATTGTTTTCGAAAAGAAGTTACATTTCATCTGTCTGGTGAACCCGAGTTCCAGTTTATAGGAGAAAGGAATGTTGTCCCTAATTGTCTTATCTCAGCAATTAAGAGCAGAAAGTTATTGAGTAAAGGTTGTACAGGGTATTTAGCTTATGTTATTGATAATAGTAAAGAGACAATTAAAATTCAATATATACCGGTGGTTAGAGAATTTTTTGATGTCTTCCCAGAAGAATTGTTAGGATTGTCGCCTGATAGGGAAGTAGAGTTTTCCATTGAATTAATTCCAAGTACTGGTCCAATTTCCCTTGCTCCATATAGAATGTCACCAATATAGTTAAAAGAATTGAAAGTGCAATTACAATATCTGATAAGAAGAGGTTTCGTTCGGCCTACTGTTTGGCCTTGGGGAGCCCCAATGTTTTTGTGAAAAAGAAATATGGGACAATGCAATTATGTATTGATTATCGGCAATTGAATAAGGTGACCATTATAAACAAGTACCCTCTAGCCCGTATCGATGATTTAGTTGACCAATTACAGGGGGCCAAAGTATTTTCGAATATTGATTTGAGATCGGGTTACCCCGAATTGAAAGTAAAGGATAGTGATATATCCAAAATAGCTTTTCGGACCTGATATGGGAACTATGAGTTTTTGGTGATGCCATTTGGATTAACTAATGCTCCAGCAGTTTTTATGGATTTGATGAACTGGGTATTCCACCCTTTCATTGATTCATTTGTGATTGTATTCATCGACGATGTGTTGATTCACTCGCCTAGCATGGAGGAACACAAGAAACATTTTAGATTTGTATTGCAGATTTTGAGAAAGAAGAAATTATTTGCTAAAACAGCAAGTGTGAGTTTTGATTGAATGAAATTGTGTTTTTAGGGAATGTTGTTTTGAGAAATGGGATATGTGTTGATACAAAGAAGGTGGAAGCAATCGTTGAATGGGACAGTCCTAAGAATGTGATAGAAATTAGGAGTTTCCTAGGATTGGCAGGCTACTATCGCAGATTCATTAAGGGATTTTTAGCAATAGCCTTACCATTGAAAAAGTTGACCCGTAAAGAAGTGAAGTTTGTGTGGGATGAAGTATACGAAAGGAGTTTCAAAGAATTAAAGAAGCGGTCGGTTTCAGCTCCTATACTTACTATTCCGTGTGGGAATGAGTCTTTTGTAATCTATAGAGATGCTTTATTTCAGGGGTTAGGATGTGTTCTTATATAGAATGGAAAGGTTATAGCATATGCTTCCAGAAAATTAAAGACGCATGAATGAAACTACCCTACACACGATTTGGAGCTAGCAGCCATTATTTTTGCTTTAAAGTTGCGACGACATTACTTGTATGGAGAAACTTATGAGATATTTATGGATCATCAAAGATTGAAATACTTATTTACACAAAAGGAACTGAATTTGAGACAAAGGTGTTGGATAGAGCTGATTAAAGACTATGATTGTACCATCCATCATCATCATAGTAAGGACAATGTAGTAGCAGATGCTTTGAGTAAAAAATCATCAGGGATTCTGGGTTACATACAGTGTGAACGTGTTGGAAATATTCTTGATTGGGCATCGATGGGGATTGAATTAAAGTTTTCCAAAAGGGGAGGATTGTTGTCACATGTTACGGTGAGACCTTTATTGGCAGAACGCATACGAAATTTGCAGATCAATGATCCACTCCTTGAGAAGAAAAAACAAGAAGTTCAGAATGGTAAAGAGAGTGACTTTGAGATTAAGAATGATGATTCGCTATGTTATAAAAACAGGATTTGTGTACTGAATGATCCACCCTTATAGAAGGATATATTAGAAAAGGCACATAGTTATATTTACTTTATGCATCCGGGAAGTACAAAACTATACAAAGATTTGAAAGAGTATTACTGGTGGAACAATATAAAATGTGAGATTGCAGAGTTCATAGACAAAATGTTTAGTATGCCAGCAAGTAAAGGCGGAGCATCAGAAGCCGGTGGGATTATTACAGTCATTGCCTATTCTGGAATGGAAGTGGGAACATAAAATGATGGACTTTGTTACAGGATTACATCGCTCACCAAAGGGCCATGATTCTATTTGGGTGATTGTAGACCGATTGATGAAGTCAGCTCATTTTCTTCCAGTTAAGACCACCTACACTATTGACAAGTATGCACGTATGTACGTTGATGAGATTATTCGTTTGCATAGGGCACCAGTGTCAATTGTATCAAATAGAGATCCAACGTTCAGTTCTTAGTTTTGGCCTCGTCTACAGAATGCCATGGGCAAAAGTTTGAAGTTCAGCACTTCATTTCATCCACATACCGATGGGCAATCTGAAAGGACGATTCAAATATTAGAAGACATGTTACGCGCTTGTGTATTTAACTTTAAGGGTAGTCGGGATGATCATTTTTCATTGATGGAATTCTCATATATTAATAGTTATCAATCCACCAATTGTATGTCTCCTTATAAAGATTTATATAGGAGGAGATGTAGAACGCCTTTGTGTTGGGATGAAGTGGGAGAAAGGAAAATATTGGGTCCTGAATTAATAGATATGACAACTAAAAAAATCAAAATGATTCGGGAACGGATAAAGATAGCGCAAAGCAGGCATAAATTTTATGCAGATAAGAGGAAGTATCCATTGGAATTTAAAAATGGGGATTTTTTATTCCTACGTATTTCACCGTGGAAAGGCGTTATGATATTTGGAAAGAAATGGAAACTAAGTCTAAGATACATTGGACCATATGAAGTGCTAGAAAGAATTGGGACCCTGGCATATAGATTAGCATTACCTCCAGATTTATCTCGTTTACATGATGTGTACCACGTATCTATGCTTCATAAGTATTTGGCAGATCCATCTCATCAGTTAAAAACTCAACAAATTGAAATGAAGGAAGGCTTGTCTTACATCGAGAAACCATTAGAAACTATTGATCGTCAGGAGCAGGTATTGAGGAACAAAGTTATTCCCTTACTTAAAGTTATGTGGATGATCCATGGAGTTAAATAAGCAACTTGGGAAATGGAGGATAGCATGAAGAAACAGTATCCCAATTTATTTGGTAAGTGACCTTTATATAAAATTTCAGGGACGAAATTTTCTAAGGGGGTGAGTTGTGACAATCCGAATATAATTCTGATAAATTACGTTTAAATTATGACAAGCTTATGTGATATGGATAATATGTTATTAGTATATATTATTTTAACTCATCATGTTTATTTTAATCCTACTTTCATAAATCGTGAAATGTCGAGTTATGTACGAACACAAAATTTTGTTATTTTTAATAGAAATGTTCCTATTTAAGACTAGTTTTGACCCTTATAAAATTACAGTTGACTTGAGGTGAAAACATGATATATGTAGACATGTGAGTTAGGGTTGTAAGACAACATACGGTTAATCAAATGGATGTTCGAGTAAGAAGTTAGGCCGAATTTACGAACAAGGGGAAATTTGTCCATTCCCTTTAAGTGGTAAATTGTCTTTTAGTAAGCCAAATGGTTTAATTTAATTGGATGGAAAGGAGGCATGACTTTTCCAACTTAAAACTCTTCTTATAACCCATTTCTTCAGCAAATATAATCCTAGGTTCAGTTTGAAAGGTTTTTATGCTTGAAGAAAGAGAAAGTAGAAGCTAAGGAAGGAAGGGTTACATTAAAAGCTAGGAAACATTTCCAACAAAATTCTTAAGGTGTTTCCAAGGTAAAATTAGGTGTTACTATTGTTTTAATCTTTTATTATACTTATTTCAAAGTGTATAAATCGTGAATTATTGATTAACATTCCATTATCCTTTGTGATAATATGTATTGGATCATATGTGAGATAAGTCGGGTTTATAGGCCATATTGCTTTGTATTGAAACCCCTTGTATTCAAACTTGCATATATTTTTGTGTGCTTACTGTAATTGAAAAATTATAATTGAATATACAATTAGACTCACATATTCATATAATATCCAAAAATTAGAATTTATCTCCTTGTGGTTAGGCCTTAATGATGATTTCAAGTTGGTAAATAGTTGTTGTTTGAATATTTCATTTCGATATTCCCTGAGTTTAGTCAAGATTTTGACATAGAAAATGAAGTCAAAAAATTATGAAACTTTAATTATGTACTATTCAGTATGTTTACTGAAAATTTGTTGAAAATCAGAGAAAGTTATATCGTAGAAAAATTATGAAAATTCTTGGAAGTTGAAAGAACAATAGAGGAGCTTATAGGGAAGATTTCTTATGCTATAAAGAAATGGTCCTTACTTGCTCTAGGAAGCTTAAAAAATTACACCTTCACTTGTAATGGAAAGTATATTCATATATGTTTTCATATTTATAAGTTTGGACACCTGTATTAATATAATTGAGGAATATAGGATGGTTGAGTATAGAGGACAATAATTTGAGGCTATACAGGATACCCCATAAAAGAATATTATTATCTCCTCTTTCCAAAGATTATTTTGAGTACATGTTTCATGTGTATATAAATTGAGAAGTATTCTTTCATATTTACTTGGGTTTAGTTATAAATCCCTTATGAGGTATTTCCTATGGTTGAATGTCCATAACTTTATCAACATGTATACCATTGTTTTGTCCTTACTCATGTTTCATGGAATGTGACTTAAGTGCAATTATATTGTTGTTGTATAGTCATGGAAAGTTACATAATTATGTGAGGATAATACTTATGATTGAGATTCATTAATCATTTAGTTGGATTGATAGGTGTAAGATCTAATCAACCCAGTTCAGCTCCTCCCGAAGGAAATGTTAATACGTAGTTGACAACCCAAGGTGAGTGTACTCACTGGAAAGAGATATTTGTATCGTGTTATTGATATGATCAGAATATAATGAATATGAAATTTTTTATTTCGATTTACCAAAATGGGAGGTTACTCCCTGACCCGGAATGGGGGAGATTCGTCTATTAATGATAAGGGGTTTACCCCTCGACCATGAATAGGGGTAGAATTGTCTACTACAGACAAGATACGTGAATCATGATTCGAAAAGTTAGGTCATTCATTATGAATGAGGCGGATAAGTTAATACATAATTATATGGACATGATTTATTGAATTTGAATTCATGCAGTAGTATAGTATTGATGCAATCACTGGACTATTTTATTCACGGTTCCTATGTTCACATTGTTTTAGGTAACGCGATGTCACGGCCAAATCTAGGAAGTCGGGTTGGGTTAGCAAGGAACGGGAGAAACAAAGATTTGGTTTATTTTAAATGATGTAATTAAGTCAACTTATCCTTCAAGAAAGTTTTTATGGGCATGACTACTCTGATGTTGTAAAAAAGTTTTCGGTTATATGGATTTACAATGATGACTCTGAAATTAAAACTCGTGTTTATGGTTTGGTTAAATTAATCATGGTTTGACTCACTTTGACTTTCAAACTTAATTATAAGTAACTAGGTTGGGGTGTGTAAGGGTTTATCCCATATATTCAAAAAGGAGTTTTATTATATATATGTGTGTTTGTGTAAAATATATTTTTAGTTTTGATAAAATGTGGTGAATAATCCCATCAGAATTTATACGTGTAACCCTATTTTTCTTCATTTTTTTTATAGAAAATTAATTATGTACAATATAACTAATAAAGGATGAGATATTAATGTGTATGATATAAATTAGATCTAAATTGAGAATTTAAGGAACTAATACGAAATTAAAGAAATTTAAAGAGAGAAGGATGTTTAGACCTTCTTTGGAGACTTGAGGCTTGATCTTGATACTTGATGAGCTTACTTGCAAGTTGTGGTGAATGTTGGATGAGAGATAAGGAGATTTTTGTTAAATTGTTGTATTAAAATGATGGGAATGATAGATGGAAAGGAATTTCACAAAAGGGAACTTTGTTGATTGTAGAAGAATGTTGTTGACATCACCAATATTGATGGATCTGAGGTGTGCCTTAGAAGTGAGTTCATGCCCTCCTTATAAAGGGTAGGGGAACTGCCGATCTTCATACCTTGCCATACCAATCGACCGGTGACCTCAGACAAACAATTGATTGGCAAGGAAATGGACCTGCCAATCGGGAGTCTCGTGTAGATTTTTTTGAAAAAATGATCGTAGATTTTAATCCATAAATTCAAATTGTGAATGGATCATATCGTTAAAATAGTAATTCAAAGACCTTTAAGACTCCTTTGGGCCTGTCACGAGCCGAAGAGTTGACTTTTGGTCGAATGGGGCTCGCAAGTGCCATCGGTCCTTTGGACGAAAGATCGTCAGATAGTAATGGATCGTTCATCAAAACCTTAATTTAGAATCATGCACAGGGAAGACCTTTGGAAAGTTTATGTGAGGCACTTTAACATTGAAAAGATCTTCTCTCAGTTAGGAGAGTTAACTTGGATCAACTAGGGCCCAAAAGTGCCTGATGACGTTTCAGAGTAAAACAGATCGTTTGTCCGTACCTTAAAACTAATTTCCGCACTGAGTTAACTGTTGAAAAGGGTATTTTATGCCCTTCGAATATTCATTCAGTATCATTCGATCTGAGGAGTTGACCTTTGTCAAACGGAGTCGGGAGCGCCCGGTGGCCTCTAGATCAATTTTTGGGTAAAAACGGATCGCCGATTATGCCATTTCTAGCAAGGGACAGACAATTGGAAAGAATTTTCAGTGCCCTTCAAATATTCATTGAGCTTTCACTCTAACGATGACATTGATTGGGATCAAATTGGGGGCCAGAGCACCCGGTGGCCTCTAGATCGATTTTGAGTAGTAAAATGGTACGTTCATCCGAACCGTTATGACAATTTATGCACGGGGCAGACCGTTGGAAAGGGGATTTAGATCCGTTTGAAGTTTAATTAAGATTTCACTCTGATGATAGAGTTAACTAAAGTCAAATGGGGCCCAGGAGCACCCGATGGCCTCTAGATCAGTATTTGGAGTATAACATAGGGTTTGTAGTGAAAGGGGGAGGTGCGAAGACTTAGGGGGTCCTAGAATGTGGTGTTTACATCTAGGTACCTAATGAGAGACTTAGGGGTTATATAATGTGGTGTCTACACTAGATAATATTGTTAATGAACAATATGAATCTTCACCCATGGTAGGTGATTTTGACTCAACATTATTTCACGAAAAGCTCATATCATTATATGATAAACCCGTATACTTTATGAACTCTTTTGTGAGGTTTAGAATATGTTACGCTTGACATAATTTTAAACCCCTATGTTAATCTTGGAACAATATGTTAAAGATAACTCGATTCTATTAAATCCATTTCTTACATGACATACAAGATAACCAGGATATAAACCATCATTATACCCATGGCAGTATTATTTTCCTATAGGACTCAGATTATCAAGACCCTAATTTTATTTATGCCTCTTTTAGGATTTTTGGCCTAAACATGTTACTATATCTTTAGTTATCTGGATTGATCATCTCCCATTTTTGGATTGATTTATCTATAAAAAAAATTTATAGTTATTATTTGCATTGCTATTAACCCTAAGCCTCTAAAACAAATATTTGTAGGTTACCTTATTTTAGGTAAACATATGCAACTTTAAACTTTGTGAAACCTGATATTTTTAATCCCAGTAACATCGACTTCCGATGAATTATTGATATACCTACCTGATGTCGCCAGAGTTTTAGCTGGAATAAATTATTGTTGATCTTATTCAACAAGGCATTTATATTATTTCTCCATTTCTCAGAACCCTTTGCCTAAATGGATTCGTTTGTTCCTTTATTTAATGACCTAAGAAACTATTGGGAACATACAACAGACTTGAAAAAGACTTAAGGCATCCAAGATACATTGGACCCTTTGCTATCAGCAACTCACTAGTTCTACGACTTAGCCGTTGGATTTATTCACAAAACTTTTTAATACTCCTTATGAGTTACATATGTTCTAGTTGAGATGATATATTCCAAACCCAATACATGTCAAATTTATGACTACACCACCAACCTATGTTTTTTAATGAAACTTTTTCTAGAACTTTAGAATCTTGTTACCGCATTCATTAGCTTTTCCTTGTTGCTGTATAGTTCATGGTAATTTCACAAAATTCCGCAGTGAATGTTCTTAGACCCAATAAGGATGATTTTGGGATAGACAGTTATTAGATTCAGGGTTTTATTGTAAGCATATTGACGTTGTTTCTCGGTAAACTTATTCAGAATATAATAGCCTACGACCCTTTATAGTTATAAGAAGTATATTTTAACCATGTAAGTTAAGAGAAATTCGTATTTATTCTACATGCAATCTTCTACATAAATATAGGAACCCCTAAAAGTCCATTATTGTATGGTAAGAAATCCCAAGGTGAGTTTAGATGATAAATATTTGAGATACACCTTCATGCAAGTAAATTTGAATTTAAGGCAGATACATGAATAGAATTTTGAGGATTACTGATTCAAATTAGATTAACCATCTTAAAAAATGCTATAGTCAGCTCTTTAAGTTGAAACCTGTCGGAAGATTTACTGATGTGATTTCCTAGACTATTGTCGATACCATAGAACCATGTGATTTTATCTTAACCAACTAGTATTTCTTCCCCAACCTAGAGAGATATAATCTTTGAATAATCACTTCGATATCTCTAGGTGTTACAATCTTAACGCAAAAGTTAGACTCGATGATGATCAAGCGATAGGGAAATAAGTCTTCAATTTTGATATAGATTACATGTACCAAATTAACTTCTCCGAATTTCTTTTGATCCCGGAATGGAAATGAGATCACATTCCCTTGGATTTTATTTGTAAACTACCTCGTACGTACCATAGATATAATTTTATGTATGGATGATATCAGCCAAATTCACCAAATCTATCATTATTTGTTCATTCCAAAAGCTCAGTATTAGGATTCATAGTAAGACTATAAATAACCCAGTTGATGTACATGGAAGTTCAAGTTACATCGAATGTTGGAATAAATGTATGTTTTAGATTATACCAACCACTCCATTCTCTATCTATATCTATCAATTTATTTTAAAATTGGTAGCACATGTTTAGCATATTTGTGCTAATTCTTTTTCCTCTCAATAGATAGGAAAAAGAGGAAAATATCCTTTCTTTTAGGACACACAGATCATGTTTTGGAATATGTAAAGTTAGATTGAACATCATTATGATCTGACGGTATCCTACCCTAAGTACACAAATAATTTCTAGAAACAATTTAACCCTTATTGTTACAATTTTATAAACGCCAGTGCGTAGATTCACTATACTTGAAACAATAATATCGTTTTGTTGAACGATACCGTGGATAGAAACCTTTTCCATATAGTTGTATAACTATTATCGTATTATCTTGAGTGAATCACTTTTATCTATCTTGTCCACAAATTACCCAAAATTTTAGAGTATATCCCGAATAGTTCGATGTGCTTTAAAAAACCAATTATCTTCATATGTCTATGGTAGATTCAATGTGATGAATTCTACAACATTAGACACTATAAAAACTATGATACTTATTAATATCATGTTAACCTAGACACCGATCTAATTAACAAGCCTAGTTCAAATACCTAAAAGTATCAGACATTACCTATTGTTAAAAAATAGTGACTTAGTGGAAAAGTTAAATCCCGTAGACAAAATGTTTTGGTATTAAAGAAACATTACATTATGATACTCGATACAATTTCTCTTCGTATATAAAATTCTAAGGAAACTCCCTTATAAAAGTATTAACAACATCAAATAGTCAATGATTCTTTTCGATTAAATCAGCACATGATTTTACAACCATAATAATTCCCCAGATTATCCGCTAATTATAAAGATGCTAGTAGAAGAAATAAGTGTTTCACTACAAAAGTTGGAATTGAAACTTGCTAATTTTGAATATAAAAAAGATATACCTTTGTACCGGAATATGACATATTAGTGAAGATCGCGACGTACAATTATGTTACTAACAACTCAAGATGAGTAAACTATTAACTTACTTGCCCGAATAGAAGTTACATTTCCCCTTGCCTACGATACAAATGGTTATTGAATGCTATTGTTACGATATCGATGTTTCAAACCTACAATATTGTCTTACTAACACTATGTTTTTATATAGTAAGATATCGTTATTTCGTGAACTATATACAACCTATAATGATTTTTACCACCATCTTGATAGTATGAGATCATTGATATATGACCGAAACTTATATAACTAGATGATATGTAAAATTTTGTTACGTAAACCAATGCGACGATAGACGACACATGGAAAGCTTGTAAAAATTCCTATTAATTATATAATATGACAGTTGCTTCGAATCTTGACTCTGTCGAGTACTTCTTATACAGTAATGTTGTATAACCTGGAACAAACGAAAGAATGACGTGAAGAAAATCGTCAAAGTTACACAATAAATTTACAAACTCGAACAAATGTGTTATCATATCGTAGATGAATGTAGAAAATTTTGAAGACGATTTTTTTTTAAGGTCAGTAGAATGTAATACCCTAACTTTTATTTTATTTTTATTTTACTATTTTTGTGTCAAAATGATATTTTACAGACCATTAATAATTTTTGTGATATTTAAGATTCGTATGTATGTCCTATAACGTGAAAATAGGGTCGACACATTTATTCTCTTATTCCAAATAATTATTTTCATATAAATGGATAGTAGAATGAGACTAAAATGAATTATTTTGAATTATTATCAAATTACAATATGTAAAAATTAGCCTAATTCAAAAGTAATGTCATCATAACAAAACATATAAACATGTCCTACACGTCCCAATACTAATTTATAGTTGGATGATATTTTAAGAATTACAAAATATTTTACCCGAAAAATATTATAATTGAGTACCAAAGACACTCAATTGAATGATTATCCAACTGACTGTGTACTGACTATGCATCTTAGGAATACTATAAATTGAGGCTTGTACCTACATAAAAAATTAGACCTCTTCTCATTTCAAACCAAATGAGTTAATTCCATTATCTCTCTTAGAAGAAAACCAAAGAGCAAAACCTCTTCTCATATTTCCTCACTCGAGCCTTAGACCCCTTCTCTTATACAAACCCATGAAGAAGAAACCCCAAACCCCTCTTTTTCTACTCAAACCCCACGAAGAAATCCAAACCCCTTCTCCTATTTCTACCTGATCTCACCCGCAATTCTACCTATTCCCCGAATGAAACTCCAACCTCCTCCTCTCTTCTCCACTTTCGATCGAAACGGTCTACCCTTTTCCCTTCTTTCTATTTCATTTTTATGTCTTCTTCTCTGCCGCCATTAATGAAGCCTGAAGCTTCTGATTGCTATATATATATATATATATATATATATATGTAATTCTACCTATTCCCCGAATGAAACTCCAACCTCCTCCTCTCTTCTCCACTTTCGATCGAAACGGTCTGCCCTTTTCCCTTCTTTCTATTTCATTTTTATGTCTTCTTCTCTGCCGCCATTAATGAAGCCTGAAGCTTCTGATTGCTATAATCTTCTGATTGCTATATATATATATATATATATATATATATATATATATATATATATATATATATACATGTGTGTGTGTGTGCGCGCGCGCGTATGTGTAAAATGAAGCTCCGACCCCCTTCCATAGCCATGGCAGGTGGCCAGAAACACGTCAAATAGGGGTGGTGAGTTTGATTTTAAATTTCATTTTTTTTGCTTTATACACGCACACACACAAGCGAAATGCATGTGTCTGAAGGCACGACGCAAATTTTCAAATGTACGTAATCGTAAAACGACGAAAATTTCCAAAGTTTATAATTACAAAATGACAAAAATTTATTTCCCCAACAATACAATGTGTTGGCCATTTTTAAAAATGGCCATAATATCCTTTGTTTAAGAGACTATCCACCTTGCTTTAACAAATTGCAAATAGTCCAACAACATTGAATTAGTCTAAATTCGTCAAATAAACTCATATATAACAAATTCGCATGCAAGTCAACACAAATAAGTGTAACAAAATTTAAAATTTTAGATAGAATTTCCTTCATTTATAGGACAATCCACCTTTTTAAGGAAAAAAAATAATCCAACAACAACAATAATAATAGCCCGTCGTGAACATCATACAGAAAACATCATCGAGTTAACTCAATTCGTGTAAATAACAACAATACATCAATAAAGAAATAAAATTAGCTTGCAATGCGCAAACTTAATTCTGTAAAAATATTTTCGCCCAAACCTCCTAGCCATCAAATACTGTCTTAACAAACTTAATGCATCATATGTAATTTGTATATCACAACCAAGTTAGGGGGACGGTGTCTTATGACCTTTTTTATTTTCCTCTTCTTTATTTTCCTTGTTGTGGCTTTGCTCATGTGTCTAGTACAACAAAATAGAAACTACTCACATATATGGTCGTAGCCAAGCACAATCATACCTTTAAATCTCCAATCACCATCATATCTTTAAATCCAAAATTATAAAACGTGTAAGCAACATTAAGAATTATAGGAAAGTAAACTTATGAATCATTTAAAAGAAAGTAAACAAAAATATAAAATGAAATTACCTGATGGTTGAAGACATTAGAGCAATAAAATTACTGATTAAATCCAACATTATAAAGCTTGTGCAAATGTATAATAAAGGTGTGTATGCTCGTGAGCATGTTGGTAGAATTGCTGTCGAATCTTAACAAAAATATTGTCATACATGGCGTATAGAAAATGGATGAGAGTATATGCATACACGAAGTATGTAAAATGAAACACAAAAGGTCTTAAATAGTTCAGCTTACTTACATTTCATCAAAGCCGAGCATATGCAAAAACTCCCAATATTGGAGCCTCGAGGCAGTACTATTGTTGACACGGCTTGTTCCACCATCGCAACATCAAAACCTGCACAGTTTGACAACTAATGAACTCTTGTTCATAGCATAATGAACTCTTGTATAATCATAATAGTAATCGTAAGATCGTAATAATAATCGTAATCGTATCACACTTTAATGAGTATTGAATCATAAACTAAGCATAATGAACAACCAACAAAGTAAGTAATGAACTCGTCAATTTCTACAACTGCTATGATATGGTTTCAACAGTACTATACCAAAAAGAGCAACACATAGCAACATAACGATATGGTTTCAACCCCATACATCATAGATTCATGTTCACTATGTCACAAATAGCAACAAATAGAGAAACGTGCTCATAGTTGACCAACGCATCAAGTGTTAGGAGAGAAATGGAAGTTAAAAAAACAAACATCTTAATGCTATATGTGATTTTTTTATTAGAATCAAGTAAAAGAGACCTGAGAGGGAAAATAGATGAACAAATAAAATTAAATTCATTCTCGAAATGAATCAACATTTTTTGTTGTCTGTAAAAAACATGAAAGATAAGAGCATGTGTGTAAGTTACTCTACTTTATTCCACCATAGCTGAAGTAAAACAATTAGCTAAGGAAAAGGATATTAAAGAATTTTGTGTGTAAAAACGTAGCTACAAAAGACATGATATCAACATGAATATATATTATATGTATTGCTCTCTCTCTCTCTCTCTCTCTATATATATATATATATATATATATATATATATATATATATATATATATATATATATATATATATATATATATATATATATATCACTGTTCAAAAAAACCCGCCTAAGCTTAAGGCTTGGAAGAAATGCCTCGCCTTAAGTTTTTTACGCCTTATTCTTGGTAAAACCCTTAAGGCGCACTTTTTTCTAAAAACAACAATGCTTTAGTGAAACGATATCGCCTTTTAAAGAACTTTTTTACTAACCGGACCATTATTTCATCCAAAATAATTCAATAGTATTTTAATTTGCATATATTCGGACATATTTTTATAATATGTACAATTTTAGTATTTTAATAACCTTGTTATGGTTTAAAAATATTAAAATATATTAAGAAGGCCTAAACGCCTTTTCACGCCACGGCTCGCCTAGGCTTCTAAAGCTTAAGGCTTGGCCTCCACGCCTCGCGTTTTTTAGAACCTTGATATATATATATATATATATATATATATATATATATATATATATATATATATATAGGTTTCAAGTAAGAAAGGGTAATCCATCTAGTTGTGTTAATAGAATGAAAAAAAGCATTTCATATTGCAACATCAGCCCGCTCCTTCCTGGCGGTGTTTCTTGGTGCCCATCCAATATCATCAGACTATTGAGAAAATGTAGAAACCTCAATTGCATTAGCAGCTAGATCCAAACACTAATGCCTAAAACACATAAAATTTAAAATTAATGGAATCTAGAGAAGAATCTGATAAGGTCTGACTCAAGGAAAAGATGAATATAAAAAAAATACATATACCGTTAAAAAGCGTACCTCGTTCAATCCGGGAATGAGAAGATGAATATCTACTTGTGCATTAACGGGTGTCAGTTCTTGAATATAGGATCCCGCCCAGCTGTGCAAACAAAGACAATTGAAAGTTTTCAAAAATAGATGTTTAAATAGGCCAATAATGTACATAACAAAATAAAGGAAAAGCCCAAGTGAAGAGAATAGTCATCACTGAAGAGTTATACAACACAATTTTTCATTGAAAAGTTAAATATACAAATTATTATTTGAAGTGAGGCTTGGGGAGGGAACTTAGGTCGGCCGATACTAGACATGCTTAATCACTTTTAACCCACATACCATAACCCACACCTAAATCACCATCGTAAAGCATATAAAATTTGTAAAACATGTAAAGCATACCATGTGAAAAAACATGTAAAAAAACTACATTTAAGAAGTCCAATCACCAAGTTTAGGTAACAAAAATCAAATTTAGATTCCACATACCATGCAAAGAATATAAAAAACTACATTCCACACTACATCAAATCTCAAGCCATAACCAACACTTAAATCACCACCTTACACTGATCAATTAACTTATTAACCATCTCAAATCTCAAAAATTGGAAAAATAATTTATATATACACTAAAGCAGAGACTGAGAGAGACCATACGTGTAATAAATCCACCCAAAACCCATAATTATGCAGCCAAACAAACACATAATCGAGAACATTTTTCTGAAAAACATACACAATTAGTAACGCTCTTTTCCTAGAATAAACCAACACAAATAGAAACATGGAATCAATTACACTTGAAACTCATAATTTAGAAAAACCAATTAATATACCAAGTTGTATAAAAATCATATATAAATACACGTTTGTGTACATATGTTGATCCAAACCCAAAATATAAATACAGATACAAAATCTTGAAAACTCAGTGAGATTCTCAAAATTGGTTGATGCAACCTATGCATAAATTACATACTCAATCAAGAGTTAGTGCATAAGGTTTTAAAACACATAATTTGATATGAAAATAATAATACAAAACACATTTAGAACGTGAATTGTTTCAGCACATAAAGGAAGGGCTACATATAAAAGAAGAAAAGAATGCAAAATAAAGATATTACAATGAGTGCATTAAGATGAACATGCTTTATCTACCATTTAACCAAAAAAAAAGAAAACTAAACCATTCTTGAAGAATAAGAGAGAATGGTAAAATCATTACCGAAAGAAAGGATATACACCGAAGTTGGCAAAACGACTCGATGCCGCAAGTTCTAAATTAAGAGTTGGATTATGTTGTATTCAGAAAAGAACTTAATTTGTGTGCATGTTTGAGAGGGGGAGAGAGAGAGAGTAGAATACCATTCAGTGGCTTTTGGAGGTCAATTTCTGTAATTTTCCAGCTCAAAAATAAAGTCATGAATGCCAAAAATCAACAATGACAGAAGTAGAGATGTAGTTAGAAAAAAAGTGTCATACGTGTTTTGTCAAACACACGTAATAAACGACTGATAAAATTTAAAATATATAATTTTAAGGGCTTAGAAATAAAAGACTAATAAAGGACTATCAAACACACGTAATAAAGGACTAATAAAGGATTGTCAAACACATGTAATAAAGGATTGTCAAACACACGTAATAAGGACTAATAAAGGACTATTAAACACACCTAAAAATTATGTTTGATACCTCACTAAATATCATGCAAAAAAACTCAAAATACAAAAACTAATAATTTACCTAGTTGTATAATGGTCCAAAAAAAGAGTAACTCGCACCGGTAACAATCAATAAAGGATACACATATAGTTAGATCTGAGCACAAAAACAACCCTTAACTCAATATGATAAGAAATAGACGTAGAAAGGTTCTTAGAAGAAATTTCTCTATGTTAGACTCGATGTCCTTTTACTTGCTAAAACACATATCAAAAAGGGGGAAGCACAAAATAGGGAAGAGAATAAATGGTTAGTCAAAGAATATTGCAAAAACTATACCTTCCAAAAACTAATAAACACACTATGACATTGTGAAACCTATCTCCAAATAGGTGTAATTCATTTGGAAATAGTTATTAAACCTAGCATAATAAATTCACAAGTATGTGTGCACTCGATGCCAACATTGCACTAAACTGATATATAAAACTAATAAATAAAACTAATTACAAACCCATATCTTAATTTCCCAATAGTGTAAATAACAGAGCTGCTATATAAGTTATTATTTCATTCATTAGTTAACCTACATAGTCTTATAAAAGTCATACAACCCACATAGTCCATTAATGGATAGGAGCAATTGGAAGATCAAAATCACATAAACATCGTTAAACATATCAAAATCACTTAAACATTATCCGAAGATATGAATTATCTTGCTTAAATATCATAAAGTATAGAATCATAGTTCAATTCAAGTTTTTTTTCCACATAAAAATATATTGAAAACATATCAGAGTTAAAAATATCGTTCGCGTTATCGGATGAACTAAACTTTGAGGTCAATAGAATTCAAGAAAAGTGTCATTGATTTTTATAAGATGGCCCAGCTGCTTCTAGTGTGCAAGTTGGCTATGTCACCTTGAACCCAGTCCTATTTCACTACTATGGGGGATCACAGAAACATTTCTCAAAAGACCCAAGCAAGGTGTTGTGTTATGGGTGTGGTTTAAAAAACCATCACCCACTGAAGGTCTAGGCATCAGTGTCTGCACTTAGTGCCGTGTTAGGAGTCGCATTATGCTTGATTTTCATATTATGTGTATTATCTGTTCTAAGTAACACAGGATGAATACAATTGACAATTAAATTAAGGAATAGCCTTGCAATGAGTCTTCTATATGCATTAATGAAAGCTTTTGAAACTTTATAAGCAGATATTGTAATAGGCTAGTTATTTTCTTGCAACTTATTATCCTTAAAATCCCTTAGCAACTACTGCAAAATCTTATCTATTTTACCTTCTGTTAAGCCGTCAACATTTTTAAGCTCGGCTTTAACCTTTTTGTTTTAGATATACTTTAACTGTCCATGCAAGGATGGATGTTAGACCTCATCTCTAGCAGTTAATAGGACTGTAATTCCGTTGGATGCTAATTGCCTACATATCTCAAGTCATATTCCTTTGTTGGATCCAATAACAATAACACATCTGAAAATAACATAAAAGATCCAAATTCCACTTAACAACCACTAATATATATTTAATCAGACTATATAGATGTTATTGTAATATAATTCAAAACACCTTACCACTTTAAATGATATTATGGATCTTTAATAAACCAAATTCTCAAAATCAAAACACAACTATATAAAAAAAAACACTAAGGCTTATCACACATTTGATTTTGCTCTTCCTTTAAATGAGATCTATGAAAAACACACAAACTAAACAATTGATCTTTAGATAACTGATAAAAAAAACATAAAGAAATGATCCTCTTTCTATATCTCTTGTAACTCAACAATTGAACTTTAGAGAAAGTACAATATTATATCCCCAACTATTAATCCCATGTAGAATAAACCAAGAATATCAAAATAATTAAAATTCTTTCACCAAACTATTCCATCCTTATGTTTCCACACAACTAAAAATGCCCCACCGTCACTCCTTCCTAAAAATGTAAATATAAAAGTATAAAATTGAAGCTACACAACTTTAGTTTGATACCTGAAGCTTTACCTAATACACATTCAACTTGAGTTTATAATTGCACACCTAGTGCCTTAAGATAATACACCTTCATCTTCTAGTTCCATTTAGACAAAAAATTTAGTTCACAACTGGGAAAAAAATAGTAAAATAATGAACAGGTGTTTCAACTTACACGTGTTAAACATCGCTAATACCATTAAACCGTAACCGATTTCGTGAAGACGGTGTGGATAAAACAGCAACACACCATTCTTAACACATCCAAGAGAATACTCGATAAAAAATATGTTGGCATTTTTTTCAAACACATGGTGTAGGCATAAATTAAAACTAAACAAAGGACACGATCTAGCTTACCAAAGATTATTCTTGGTTTGTACTTGAGATTTCATTGCTAGAGACTTCTTGCACCTGAAAATAAAATAGGTAAGATAGATTGGTCAATAAATTTGTGCCATTTTGAACTCTAGAATCTAGATACCGTAACATTATTAAACATAGAAATAAAGGTAGCATTTTATTACATTGCACCAAAAATAAAACAATAAATTTTGGAAAAACCTAAATAGAAAATAAGCCATTAGACCCATTCAACATAATGAGGAAAACCATAATGAAGCCATTAGACCCATTTAATGACAGTGCTAAAGAACTGTAGCATAATGAAGCCATTAGACCCATTCAACATAATTAATTGAAATGACATTATAAATAAAAATGCATAAATACTAAAGAATTTTCATTTCAACCATAACTAACAAATAATACTATCTTGACATCCTCTAAAATAAACACAATACGCATACTAATATTACCTTGACCTCCCTGAAAAAAAGGAAAAAAGTGAGAATAGGCCTCTATCATAAATGTGAATCCCATTTTGCGAATATGAATTTAATTAACTTGGTCCTGATATCTTCAAACAATGGAAGTAAATATTTACAATGAATTACTGCATATAAGTATCTCAAACTGAATGAAGATTTAGCAAGAAGTACTATTAACCAGGGACGAAGCCAGAATTTAATTTTAAGGGGGGCCAAAGCATTAAGAAAATTAAATTTTCACCCGGCAATATCATATATATTTATCAACAAAATGTCATAGTCCTATATACAAAAATGAGCAATAAACATTTTACTAAGAAAAAAACTAAGACAGTGAAATATAAGAAAAAAGTAAAAGAGTAGTATTTCAAAAATAATTGAGTAGTGTAGTTATTTACACGAACAATACAAGTCAAACTTTAAATTTATAATCATGTAGAATGTTTTCAAATAGAATGTGTTTAAATGTCAAAAATAAAATTTGCATATTAAAGCAAAACTTACTTCAGGTAGTTGCCTAATTTGCAATTAGGTGAAGTTTAAATTGAGAGAGAGACCTCAAATAATGGGCCAGTAGAATAAAAGGATTTCAAAACGAGTGGTAAAATATTCAATTAAATAAATGTTTTTTAAAACTCAGTTTGAACGTTCTTAAAGAAAACAAGGGAAAACATTTAGCGATTTATATTTTAAGGCCTAGTCCTCAGGTGGGGCTCATTTAAGGCTTAATTTTGTAATGCAATTCTCAAATGGCCTCCACCAATTAGGGATATATAACAAAAGAAGAGATAAAACTCATAACTTGTACAGCATTCTAATACAAATTTGAAAAAGCTTGGAGGGGGCCATGGCCCCCCTCAGTCCTGCCATAGCTTCGTCCCTGCTATTAACCCTTGACTCACCTTAAAGATAAGACATTCTAATATTGGCGATCTATTGAGAAACTCCATCGTCAATTTCAAGATAACAACCTCCCCAATAGTTTCATCATAGAACTCCAAACATATCAAAATGTAAAATTTCAGCATGTTATAAGAATTAGCCCAAGAAAGACACTACAATCAACAAAAGAGAGATTTTAATGATCAATTAACTAATAATAATCACGGAAATGTTTATAAATTTAGTAATGATCAATCAAGTAATAGTAATCATCAATTAACTAATAGCGTAAATACCTTTGAGACTTCTTGATATATTGCACAATAATGAACTCAAACATAGGGAAACAAAACTACAAACAAATAGGGTTTGGGTGGCATTTAAAAAAAAACAGAAAGAAGTCAAATTTCAAATTACACTTCAACACGACCCCCAAAATGGAATCACATACAATTTTTGTTCTTTATTCCAAACCAAACAAATAGTCCATGTCAAAAACAAAAAAGTAAATTGAATACTCCCTATACCTTAAATAGTCCAGTGTCCAAAAGTTAATAAAGAAAATAACCAATCATAGAGTCCATATAAATAATAAATCATAACTTGGAAAAAACTTGAACCTTATTGCCTACTCTTTTATGAGAATACAATATGTTTCCAAGTTCGTTGAATACCATTAATCGCACAAAAGATCATAAAAAGTGAGTTGAACCCATAAGTTTTTATGCAATGGAAACCCCTAATATGTAGGCAAACTTTTCCAAAACAGATAGATAGTTATGCTCAGTGGAAGTAATTAAGAGGAAAAAAACATTTCAAAATACCGTGGTGCAAGCATTCAACCATCATATCGAAATTCCCAATTTCATTAAGAAAAAAACAATAAACTAAACCTTATTCTTTTTAAGGTGTTACAACTAAACTTGTTCTACTTTGGGTGATATATAGTCAAAATAATATAAAAAATAGATATATAATCAAAATAACAATCCCTCTAACACAATTATATGGATACCTCTGCATTGTTTGACAATTATTTGGGCCTCATTGCAACTACACATTAGATTAAAAAATATAATGAGACAGAAAATGAAAGAGAAAGGGAATGAGAGTATATCTATTTAGGATCTGTTAATAAATCAAAATAAAATTACCATTAACTCAAGATATTGGTGAATTATATACAGATCATAAATGTAATTAACAGAAGCAAACCACGAAACCACGATCCAAGTACAAATCCTAACTAGCAAAGCGACACAAAATCCAAACTCGCAAAGCAACTGTACAAATCTGAAACCAAAACACATAACAAAAAAATTATGATTTTTTGTTCAGCCTGAAAATTCAATTTTGTAAGCGACTTAATGAGAATTTTGTTCAAGTCTCACAACATTTATTGAGAAGTTTTCATTTTTTTTCCAAATGCTTTTGGAAAATTTGTACATTTTCATCAATTTGACTTGATTCCAGTAACGAACGTGTATACTATAGAAATTGATTGTATTGATTTAGTTTGCATAATTTCACTGCAACTGACATTTCTCAATCATAAAAATTTCGTTACAAGGGCACTTGGATTTGATAGACTTGTACTGTTACATGGTCATTTTTAAAGACAGTTTTGAAGGACCTCTAGTGAAATGCCCGCTAAAGTAATGGATTAAACAATCATGAAATTCAACTGGGAGAGCAGAACGTGCCTTTACTTGGCCGAATGACTCTTAACATTATAAAAAAATAATAATTTTGGAAGAGTAATGCTGCTCGTTCCAAAACATCCCAACGCATTTCCAGAATACATTAAGGGTCCGTTTGGCAAATCAATTCCAAGCCATCGAAATGGAATTGGAAGAACAATTTGTATTCCACGGAATTGAAATTGGTCTTCGAATTCCAATTCCAAGTCTTGGAATTGGATTGCCAAACGGACCCTAAGTACTTATATAGAATTTGGTCCCACCTCAATCTATAAATATTTAATGGTTTTTGAAGCATGTTTTGGATGATATATTTGGGGTGCATATCATTATTGATTTTTGAAATGACATGCCATTTAGAGACATGTGTTTGCCGCTTACTGGAATGCTTGATGGATCTTAGGTTCCGGACATTCTTCAATGAATAAAAAACACTTGCCTGTGTTCCTAAATTGTGTCTCATATTCGTGTTATTGTTACATGACTCTAAAACTTTGATGGAATTGTCATTCTTTAACGTGTAAGTTTACTGGACCAGCTGTAGAAAATGGGGTTTCTTCAACCATCAATTTTTGGATACTTGTTTTGATTTATCATGAAAAAATAAATGCGCCATAACTTGTTATAGATCAAACAACCGTTGGCATCTCTCTTTTTCTTTTCCTTTTTTACAACCGTTGGCATCTCAAAGAGCTGCAATTTGTACACTTGTTCCATATGAATATTGAATACGTCAAATGATGGCCCAAAGATCGGGGATCGAATCTTAGGCTGGTTGTTATGCTGGTGATTTTGTGGTTGAAAATTGACACGTGGTTGGTCCTACAGATCAGTCGCCCGTAGTTTCTGTGTACCCGCTAAGACATCGACTTCTAGAGCAATCATGTCATACAAAACTTCATGATATAGGTCTTTTGTGTGGTGATTGATATCTATTATCTAATCTAATATCTCTTACATGTTATCTACAATTGTCTAATATCCAATATATAGATATTATGGAAGCTTATAAATCAGACTATGCAACATTTCTATTCTAATTGCTATCTACTCTCCTCTTATATACCTATTTATTCTCTAATTTCTTAAATTTGTAAGGCCTCTCTCTCTCTTTACCTCCAATATCTACTCATCTATCTCCTAGAAGATCAATGCCTTGTAAAGTTTATTATTTGAGAATCAACCTCGCACTCTATTCATTCATTCATTATTAAGAAAGGATACCCCTCTATCTCTTACACATGTATTAATTTCTTTCTAAACGTAATTGCCACTATATCATAGATACAGATCAAACTGACTACTCCAAAAAGATACACTACTTTCATATAATATAAATATGTATGAACATCGTGAAATATGATAAACTCACTTTAAGAATATTGTATCATGTTGTGATCGAACCATGGTACAATAATCTTAAAACATATTCGGTAAATTCATTAAATATTTTCTCAAACATTATAAAGTAAGATGACATTTAACATATTATTGTTGGAATATTTTATATATTCCAAATAATTTAATGTGGACTCACATATTAAAATAGTAGTAATATTTGAGCTTTAATTTAAAATGGACAAATAAAGTGATCTTCATTCCCATAAATAAGAGCGAACTCATATATATATATATATATAATAATGCTCATGCGCGGACTAGTCCGCATTTTAAGAATGCGGACCGGACATGTGTCACCTAACGGTGCGCCGAGAAATTATCGCCTAAATTATAGGCACTCTCTCTCTCTTTTCTGGGCTCACCGCCAGGTGACGCATGTCCGGTTCGCATTCTTAAAATGCGGACTACAGTCCTGCTCTTGTGCGGACTAGTCCGCATTTTAAGAATGCGGACCGGACATGCGTCACCTGGCGGTGAGCCCAGAAAAGAGAGAGAGTGTGCCTATAATTTAGGCGATAATTTCTCGGCGCACCGTTAGGTGACACATGTCTGGTCCGCATTCTTAAAATGCGGACTAGTCCGCACAGGAGCAGGACTGTATATATATATATATATATATATATATATATATAGAGAGAGAGAGAGAGAGAGAGAGAGAGCTTAGTCTGTGGAAGACCTCCACCCCAAGTCTCAATCACCACTATGGATTCAGGTACACAATTTCTACAATTTCATTATTAGGTAATCTCGATAATCTAATATGTTGATGAATTTTATTTAATGTTCCAACAAGTGGTATCAGAGTTTCTTCATATTAGATTATTGAGAGTGGTATTGTGATTGTAATTTAGAAGTGATTTTGTTATATTTATCATAGATATGATATAGTTAGAACCTATATGGCTTTTAGGATTCTATTTAGAATGTATGTATTATTTGTAATAATTTTCGTAATCATAGTCTCAAATTAATTAAGGATTGTTAATCCATAGTGATTTTTCGATTTCCCTAAAAAGGGTATAATTCACAATGGACTTGGATTGATTAATTTAGTTTTTGCTCAAAATTAATATGAGATTTTTTTTTAATCAGTTTATTTTATGAAAATTATATCCAATTCAAATTTTTTGGAATTAATTATAATTCCGTGTTTGTGGGAATTCTTTCCAAATCAGTTTTTTTTGTAAGAATTATTTTCAAATGCAGTTTTTTTGGGAAACTAAGGCAAGTAGAAAATTAGGTGGACCAAATACTTGCATATTTAAAGAAAAGTCATTTGGTTTATGATTTTTAATAAAGTTTGATTCCAATTCGGCGTATTTAAAAAAAATACCAAAAATGTATTATATCTGAAATAAATAAATTAAAGTAATATGTTGCCAAAGTAACCTCTATTGCATAGATTAATTTATTTTGAGATATAAAAATGATGTTAATATATTTATTATTCCCTTGGGTAATAATCTGCCCAAAGGAAGATTATTATTTGGCTGAATAATAAATATAAATGCAAAATTAAATATGTCATAATTCTATAGTTTTCATGTGGACAATTAATCAACCCAAAGGAAGGTTAGTTCCTTGATCGAATCCTATAGTGTACAATTAATCAGCCCAAACGATGGTTAGTTGACCGAATTAATTATCAATATTTTTCTGGACTAAGAGTGCCACTTACAAGTTAATATTTATGTCCAAAGACTAAATGTTAATATTGTGCTAGGTCTCTCATTGATGGGACCACTATTCCACCATTACAATTATATAAAATTTATGTCCTGCATTTATCAGTTTATTTTAGTATAATATGCCATGACATAAATTTTAAATTGGAGCTTTTGTAATTTATTTGTTCTTTTGGATTAAGTTACTAATTATTCTGTTAATATTACTGTCAACATGACCTCAATTCATGTGCTTAACGACAAAAACTTTAAGAAATGGAAAGAGGACGTTTTGATAGTTCTCAGTTGCGTAAATTTAAACTATGTGATGACGAAGGAACAATCCGCTCCTTTTACGGATAAAAGTTCCTCTGAGGTAAAGCGAACTTTGAGAAGTGGGATCATTGCAATCGCTTAAATCTAATGATGTTAAAACGCAGTGTTCTAGAGGATTTCAGGCGAGGTATGTCTGATTAGGTAACTGCCAAAAGTTTCCTTCAAGATATTGAATTATGTTTTACAAAGAACAAAAAAGGATGAGACAAGTACGTTTTTATCTAACCTTATCTAAATGAAGTATAAAGGCAAAGGAAACATATGGGAGTACATTATGGATATGTCTAATATCGCTTCAAAACTTAAAGTATTAAAGTTAGAGTTGTATGGTATCTTGGTCGTGCATTTGTTATTGATATATCTTCCTGAACACTATGGACAATTTATAGTGAGTTATAATACTGAAAAGGATAAATGTGCTCTTAATGAGCTCATTTCACATTGTGCGAGAAAAGACAACTGAAATTGCTCATATTGCATCTATCTGAAGTAACATAAAGAGGAAAAGGTGTAATGATAAAGGTACTGTAGTTGCAACATCACAACCCAAACCTAAAGTTTAACAAAAGAAACAAGTTCAGGATTCAAAATTTTCTTGTTTCTTTTCCAGAAACAAGAAGGATTGTTGCAATTATGTCTCATGGCATGTAAAGAAAGGTAGGCTTCTCATTTTGTTTTATTTTGAAGTTAATTTGGCTTTTGTACCTAGACATACGCGGTGGGTAGATTCGGGTGCTACTACTCATGTAAGTATGTATATGCATGGTTATCTGTGGAGTCGACCACCAAATGACGATGAAAGATTCATCTATGTGGGCGATGGCACAACAGTTAGAGTTGAAGCATTTGGACCTTCAGATTATCTTTTGAGATTGATCATTTTATTGAATTAATAGAGACTTATGTAGTACCTTTTTTCAGACGGAACATGGTTTCTATTTTTGTTTTGAACAAATACAGTTATTCTTGTTCACTTGAAAATAATAAAGTTACTCACTTTCTTAATTTTACTCTGGTTGTGACTTGTTCTTTAATTGATAAATTATATTTATTAAACACAATGCTTAATTTAATGAAACCTTGCAAAAAATTAAAATTAACTTATGAGAATTCCTTTGCTTTGTGGCACAAGCGTTTGGGTCATATCTCCCAAAGGAGAATTGAAAGGCTTGTGTCGGACGGAATACTTGAACCCCTTAATTTAACAAAAATTTGATATTTTTATTGAGTGTATAAAGGAGAAATAGACAAACATAAGGAAATTAAGTGCGAAAATGAGTTATGATGTCTTAGAATTAATACATTCTGGCATTTGCGGTCCATTCCCTACATTTTCATGGAATGGCCAATAGTATTTTATCACTTTTATAGACAACTATTCTCGTTATGGGTACTTATATTTAATTTATGAGAAGTCTCAAGATTTGGACGTGTTAAGTCCTTCAAAGCCGAAGTTGAAAATTTACTAGGCAAGAAGATTAAAGCTGTCAAATCTCACTGTGGTGGTGCATACTATGGCATATATGATAGATCAGGTGAACAATGTCAAGATCCTTTTGTCAATTTCTTAGAGACGGAACAGAACGTTTAAGGACATGGTAAGAAGTATGATTCGTCATTCTTTTTTTTCTAGAATTACTCTAGAGAGAGGCACTTAAGACTACAGTATATATTCTAAATAGATTACTTTGTATAGCGGTAGCTAAAACCCCTTATGAACTATGGATAGGCTGAAAACCTGTCATTAAACATTTACACATTTGGGGGTGTCCAGCTAAGGAAAGGCCTTATAGGCCAATTGAAAAGAAACTGGACTTAAGAACTATTAGCGGCTATTTTGTTGTGTATACTGAACAGGTGAAGGATTTCAAGTTCTATGATCCCTCAACTAAGTCCTTTTTCGAGACGAAAAATGCGAGATTTCTTGAGGATGTTGAGTGTGAGGGGGAAGATAAGGTTAAGAATAAGAATGTTGTCTTTAAAAAGAAATAAATTCCTCTCCCAAATATTGTTCAGCCTGTTGACAGTGTTCAAGAAGACAACAATGAGGACTTGCCTAATCAAAATCTAAGAGTTGTTCCAGAAAAGCAAACTCAATAACTGCATGATCAGTTGTAGATCATTTTGATTTAGAGTTGCATCAGATGTATGTTAAGATGGATTTCCTCAATGGTACATTGAGGAAACCAAGTATATGCTGCAACCAGAAAACTTTGACCAAGGGGGTCTAAAGTCTATGGTTTGCAAACTCAAGAAATCCGTATATGGTCTCAAACAAGCTTCCCGTCAATGGTATCACAAGTTTCATCCAATCATTATCTCATATGATTTTGAGGTTAATAAACTTGATGACTATGTATATCATATGTTCAGTGAGAGTAAATTTATCTTCCTTGTGCTCTATGTCGATGACATACTATTGGCTAGCAACCATATAGGCTTATTGCATAAAACCAAGATATTTCTAACTGTGAATTTTGAAATAAAAGATCTTGGAGACTCCTCTTTTGTATTGAGAATTAAGATACATCGAGATCACTCTCGGGGTGTTCTTGGGTTATCACAAAAGTGCTATATCGAAAAGTTACTCACTAGATTTAGCATGAAAGATTGTGCACAAGGCGATGCTCATGTTGTTATGGGAGATAAGTTTAGTCTCTGTCAATGCCCTAAGAATGAGACTAAAAGTAAAGAAATGAAAAAGGTTCCTTATGCTTCAGCTAGAGGGAGGTTTTTGTATGCTCAAGTATGTACGCGTCTAGTGTACATAATGGGTATGTTAGGCAGATATTTGAGTAACCCTGGAATGGATAACTAGAAAGAAGCCAAATGGTTTATGAGGTATTTATAGAGAACAAAAGATTACAAACTCATCGGAAGTCAGATAATTTGGAGATCATTGGGTATTCTGATGCCGATCTTATGGGTAGCTGTGCTACCCCACCCAATTAAATACCGGGTGGCCAGTCCTTTATAAAATTTAAAATAGAATATCTGATTGGTTCATTCTTAGCATCACTGTCGAAACACAATTTTCTTATTAACCACTTAATAATTAATTAAGCTAGTGTCAAACCATTTAATCCAATTGATAAATGTTAGTCAAATTAAACCATTTAAACATTCACCATTCTCACAATTTAGTAACTAAAGAATAAAACATCCTCCAACTGAATATAATAAATTGGAATAATCATCCCAGTCAAAAGAAATCCAAACCAATAATAATAAGTCCAATTAAAATGGAAAACTAGAGTAAAAGTACAATGTAACTAATGAACAGAGAATGGGCTACACATGCCCTAATTGAGAAGTCTAAATAATAGAAATTTAAATGATAAATGTGGAGGCGTCTATATGCGAGGACCTGCAACTTACACAATCGTTGTAGCACGTCAAAAGATCCAATGGTCTAACCATGGTGTCCCTACATACGGGAACCTAAAAAAGTAGACAAGGAAACAAAGATTTTTGCAAGAGACGAGTCAGATCCCGAGTCTAAAAAGATTTAAAAAATTTAGCAAGTATTTAAAAATTGAAATAAGCAAAAATTAAGTGCATGTCAGCTTTTCGAGCACTCACTTGAGATTATCACCTCTCAACTAATGTGCACGCCTAATGCACCTCTAAATTCATTCTAATTATTTTATCACACCCAACTAGGTCATAACCATAAACCTTCTAACACTCACCCGTAGCAATAACCCGTATTTCCCAATTACAATTATTATTAAACATTTCTGCATTTAATAACCCAAGTATAATTTCGCATTAAGATGATGTGTTTACAATAATATATTCAATTCCAGTAACAATATCATCTACATATTCACACGGTAAATCATATCGTAAGTATTTATTTTTCCATTACACTATTATGAATAAATACTAATACAACTCCCCCAGACTCAGCTGCTGTGCGTGCATACTCTGCTATCAAGTGCCAGTACATCTCGTACTGAATAAGGACAATGGGTTCATAATCTCCCACGAATTAAAAATTACAAATCACACATATTGTAGGTTAACATAGTTCCAAGCCTATGGGCTACGCACATACCTATGCACCCATATAACCGTCATCACTATCATTCTCACAGATATCCCATACCTAGGTTCCATGCTCTGAGGCACAAGTCAAATATCCCCCCGAAGGCTTCTCAAGATAGGACTGTCCCCATTTAAAACCTCTCGTGATTCCAAGTATGGTAGGGATGTTATACACATAGTAAATCAATCATATAGTACTCACGTAACGTATTCCAATTAGTAGGTGTTCACAACCTAACTATATATTCATAAGTGATATAATTCTCACTATACTCCCGATATCATTTAATAACGACTATCTTCTCTATCGTGTCATATGTAAGGCATTTCATAAACCCAAATGTCTTTTATAGTAGTTACCCCACTCTTATACTACTAATATAAAATCAGGATTCACGTATACTAATTCATCTCTCTCAATTTAAGTATGTTGCGAGGTTTAAACTTCAAACTACAAATTTCCAAAGTTATGAAATCTCGTTCCAACGAACTAGTCCCTAAATTCTCGTTCGATATCTCGTTAGAAGTTTCGTTAGCAATCTCGTTCGAATGAGGTTGTTCGAACGACTTCCCCAGAACGTTCGAACGAGATTGACCTGCTTTGTCCCCTATCTCTTGAAACTTAGTTTTCACCATTTTTTATCGTAGAAACCTCTATAGATTCAACCCAACCACCAATCAATCAATTATAATCAATGATATATATATATATATATATATATATATATATATATATAATTTCTAACAATCTAGAATCATTAAATCATGCATAACTCTTAGTAAAATTCGAAATCCCCACCTTAGTTTTTCATACTCACATTCAAAACTACCATATCCCTTATTCGTTCATCACAATAAGTCCTCAATTCAAGATTTCTAATCTACATACATGAAGGGTTTAATCTACTTAATTCTCAGATTCAAATTAGTTGTTCCAAATCTCCAATTTCATTCAAGAATTATGAATAATACATAACATTCTACCCTACACTAATATGAACATGATTATTGCTAAAAGAAAGCAAGGTTTAGACACTTTCTGTGATTATGGCGGTCTGATTCGCTAATGTATATGGTATGGGTGTGTTCCTCATTCTCCGATCTACATGGTGGTGGTCCTGGTGTTGCAAGATGGTGGTTCTAGGTCGTAGCTCTTTGGGTTTGTTTATCCCTCATCCTCTGTGGCTCTCCCTTGAAACATGTGAATGAAAATCCTAATTGTAGTCATGTAGAAGATATATTCTATCTCTAATTTTTGTGAATATTAATTGTCCAAAAATGGAAATTATGAAAACGCCATCTCGGAATGACGGTTTGGCCTAAAACTGTCCCAGGACCCAAACTAAACCCTCAGACAGACTTTTCTAACTATCTCAACCCTTCTAGACACGTTGGCTCACTCGAAATGACTATTCGGAATACTTATAATTAATTTACTTCCGAATTCCTTTAAATTAGTCCTGACATGACTCACACGCACGTCCTGACTTAATTTCTGTAACTGTCGTATTTTTCTCTCGCGACAATTATACTAATTTCATAATCATATATTACTTTATTCACTCAGTAATATTCAACATAATACACATCAATAAATATTAACCCTTAACTCTCTAGGTAATATTTATTTTAATTCATATTAAATCTTAATTAATTCTCAAATTAAATTCAATTAATCATATATTTAATAATCATAAAAATACGAGGTGTTACATAATTCTTCCCTTACAACGGAATTTCGTATCGAAATTCCAAAAAAAGAAAAGAAAGGTATACCTGGTAAAACTAACCTTGGATATTTCCCACGCATCTCATCCCTGCGTTCCCAAGTAGACTCCTCGATGATATGGTTCTCCCATTGAACACGCCCAAGTGGAACTACCTTCGAACTCAATCTCCTCGCGCTATAGTATATGATAGCCACCGGTCTCTCCTCATATGAACTATCAGACTGTAAATCAATTTGCCTTAGTGAAATGTGATTTTGAGTCAACTTATCCCATAGATACCATATAAACGAAGAAATATGGCACACATCATGTACATGAAAGAATCATTTGGCATCAGCATAACTTTTCTGTAAATGCTGAGTTACCCGTTTACGATCCTGAATAATTTATATCCTAGTTGTCGTGTCCTGTATCAACTCTGATCCTAGTAGCTTATTGTCCTCCACCATGAAGGAGAACGATAAGGCCTACCGTACAACTCCTCGAATGGGGAAATGCCAATCGTAAACTAATAGGAGTTATTATATGAAAACTCCGCCAATGGAAGGTAATGTTACCAACCTCCCCAAAAATCAAGGACACACATATGAAACATATCCTCCAGCATCACATTAGTGCGCTCGGTCTACGTATTAGTCTGAGGGTGGTAGCTTTTACTAAACCGCATCTCAGTGCCCATAGCCTCCTGAAAGCTCTCCCAAAAATGAGATACAAAAATATTGTCCTGGTTGGACATGATATCAAATGGTACCCCATGCAATTTCACTATCTCATTTTGTTAGTCTCTCTATATATCCACTAACGACCCCTTTTAGTCCAACGGTCTTCTATTACCGTTCCTTCATATTTACTAATTCCCTTTAGTCATCACATATCAAACTATTCCATCATTTAAAATAACAAATCACCTCGGTGTTTACATGACACCTTGAAAATTTATTTCCGTTGCCACTAATATGAGTCTCTCTATGCACGACTAAAATATTTCCTCTACTGGAGAAGAAAATTTCCAGCATCCCCCATTTGTTAATTCCCTGAGTCATTAGTTATCATCATACATACATTTCCACCTACGTTAGTATTTTTGGAACATTATGTTGTCCCTCACGTCCCTTAATAAATGGTACTCTTTAGTCCGACGGTTTATCCATAACCATTTGAACTAGTGACCCATCATCTTGTGGGAGATATATGCAATAATACTCGGTTACCCTTGATAGACTTCAAAATCTCTAATTTGTTATGAATTAGTCCACGTCATATTTCTCTTGTACCTAATGAATGCTGATTATTCTCAAGAACTTACATTGTGCATTCCTCGTACCTTATGCCACTATAACATGCCTCATTCTACCACTCTTTAGTTTCTAGTGATTCCCTTCCTCATTAAAATGATGTGTTTACAATAATATATTCAATTCCAATAATAATTTCATCTACATATTCACACGGTAAATCATATCATAAGTATTTATTTTTCCATTACACTATTATGAATAAATACTAATACATCACCCCAGACTCAGCTGCGGTGTGTGCATACTGTGCTATCAAGTCATGGTACATCTCTTAGTGACTAAGGACAATGGGTTGGTAATCTCCCACGAACCAAAAATTACAAATCATACATATTGGAGGCGAATATAGTACCAAGCTTATGGAAAAATAAATCATACGCACATATTTATGCACCCATATGACCGTCATCACTATTATTCTCACAGATAGCCCATACGTAGGTTCCATGCACTGAGGCACAAGTCAAATATCCCCCCGAAGGCTCTCCAAGATAGGATTGTTGACTTTTAAAACCTCCAGTGATTAAAAGTATGGTAGGTATGTTATACACATAGTAAATCAATCGTATAAGTATTCACGTAACGTATTCCAATTAGTAGGTGTACACAACCTAAGTATTTATTCATAAACCCAAATATATTTTATAGTAGTTACCCCACTCTTATACTACTAATCTAAAATCATGATTCACGTATACTAATTCATCTCTCTCAATTTAATAATGTTGCGAAGTTTAAATCTTAAACTGCAAATTTTCAAAGTTCTAAAATCTCGTTCGAAATCTCATTCGAACGAGGTCGTTCGAACAAACTTCGAATGAACTAGTCCACAAATTATCGTTCGATATCTCATTAGATGTTTCGTTGGCAATATCATTCGAACGAGGTCATTCGAATGACTTCCCCAGCTCGTTCGAACGAGATCGACCTGCTTCGTCCTCTATCTCTTGAAACTTCGTTTTTCACCATTTTTTACCCTAGAAACCTCTATAGATTCATCCCAACCACCAATCAATAAATTCTAATCAATGATCTAACATATATATATATATATATATATATATATATTGAATCATTAAATCGTGCATAACTCTTAGTAAATTTCAAAATCCCTAAATTAATTTATTAAACCCCAGTTTTTCAGATTCACATTCAAAACTACCATAATACCAGATTCGTTCATCATAATAATTCCTCAATTCATGATTTCTAATCTACATACATGAAGGGTTTAACCTATTTAATTCTCAGATTCAAATTAGTTGTTCCAAATCTCCAATTTCACTCAAGAATTATTAAAAATACATAACATTCTACCCTACACTAACATGAACATGATTATTTTTAAAAGAAATCAAGGTTTAAACACTTTCCTTTATTATGGTGGTCTGATCCACTGATGTAGGTGGTATGGGTCTGTTCCTCATTTTTCAATCTACACGGTGGTGGTCCTCGTGTTGCACGGTGGTTGTTCTAGGCCTTAGATCTTTGGGTTTGTTTCTCCCTCACCCCTTGTGGCTCTCCCTTAAAACTTGTGAATAAAAACCCTAATTGGAGTCGCATAGCAGATATATTTTATCTCTAATTTTTGTGAATATTAATTGCCCAAAAATTAAAATTATCAAAACGCCCTCTCGGGATGCCGATTTGGCCTAAAACTGTCACGGGACCCAAACAAAACCCTCGGGCAGACTTTTCTGACTATCTTGACCCTTTCGGACATGTTAGTGCACTAGACATAACTATTCAGAATACTTATAATTAATTTACTTCTTAATTACTTTAAATTAGTCCTGACACAACTCACATGCGTGTCCCGACTTAATTTTCGTAACTTTTATATTTTTCACTCGCAATAATTATACTAATTTCATAATCATATATTACTTTATTCACTCAGTAACATTATACGTAATACACATCTATAAATACTAACCCTTAACTCACTAGTTAATATTTATTTTAATTCAGATTAATTTTTAATTAATTCTCAAATTAAATTCAATTAATCTTATATTTAAGAATCATAAAAATACGGGTTGTTACAGTTGAAAAGACACTAAAAGATCCACTTTTGGCTATGTATACATGTTGTCTGGAGGTGCTATTTTCTGGTGGAGTGCTACGTAGTCACTCATTGCACATTCCATTATAACAGCAGAATTCATAGCTTTTTCTGAGGCAACAAATCATGAGATATGGCTGTGAAATTTTGTCACTGGGCTACGAATTGTGGATAACATTGAAAGACCACTACACATATATTGTGACAATAATTCAACATTTCTATATTCGAATAACAACAGAATCTTGTCAAAACCTAAACACATATACATTAAGTTTCTTGTTGTTAAGGAAAGAGTTCAGAGTAAGATAATGTTTATTGAACATATAAGAACAAACTCCACGCTCACGGATCCACTTGCTAAAGGCTTACCACCCAAGATCTTTCGTGAACACACTGCTCATATGGGTGTTGTTCAGTTTGATGACATTCAGTTTTTGTATTTGGTTTAATGTTCCTTCATTTGATGATATTTATATACTTTATGTATATTTCAGTTTTCTGCAGAATAAAGTTAATGGTATTTTTATTTTGTTGTTTACTCTGAATGTATTATCTTTTAATTGTGGTATAACATAAGGTTCAAAAGACTAAGGTTTGATCTCACTAGGGAGTAAAGTTAGGACCAATTAGAAATAGGCATGTATGAGATCACATTGCATGTAATTTCCAGCCACACATCCATACTTGATCTATGTCGTTGAATATATTTGGTGTCGTGATCATTGATGGAACGAGTTACCACATAAATGAAACGAAGATCCCTTTGGTGTCATACTGGTATAGGAGATGGACGAGATTGATTCAGGAGATGTCTTACGAATAGAAAGAAATTTGGTGCGCACATAAGGTTATTGGATATAATTACATTCACAATTATTATGTAACCCAAGTTGGAGATTGTTGAAATATTTTATATATTCCAAATAATTTAATGTTGGCTCACATATTAAAATTGTAATTATATTTTACCTTCAATTTAAAATGGAATAATGAAGTGATCTAATTAGGTAAGCTCAAAAGACATCAACAGTAAGTATGGAATCTGAAATGTATGGTTACCCAAAAGTCACCTACTAGTTACTCAAGGTCACCTATTGGCTACTCAAGAGTCACCTAGTTAGAACTTATTGGATTCTAATTAGATGTATACAAATATAATGAAGGGTTTTGGTCCCCAAGGCTAATCCAGTCAAACATCTCCTCCTCATTCCCATCAATAAGAGAGAACTCATATATATATATATATATATATATACACACACACACACACACACACACACACACACACACACACAGAGAGACCTCCAACCCCCAAATCTCAATCACCACTATGGATTCAGATACACAGTTCATACAATTCCTTTATTAGGTAATCTCGATAATCTAATATGTTGATTAATTTTATTTCATATTTCAACAATTATCTCTAATAAGGATGCTTGTTATGAGGAAAAAAAGGACAGTATTTTGATTCAAATTTATAGTCATTCCTAACTTTTACCAATCTATGTAAATTTAGATGTGCATAGTTTAAAGAGTTAATTATCTTTGGACTGACTTTACCCCCTTTCATTATATCATTCAAATTTTTAGTTTTGATACTTAATCCCATGAATTTTTTTAGACGATTTCATGTATCCTCCTATCACTAACACCATTAATTTTTTTGGACAAAAAACTTACCTTACTCACAAATGATTTTTTAAAGGGATATTTATGTCTTTAACCCTCTAAGTGACAAAACTCTAAAATCCTCACTCTTCTCCCACAGCCTCTTTCTCTTCCTTTGCAGCCAAGGATGACAACCATCTCTCTCTCTCTCCCTCTCTCTCTCTCTCCATGGCAGCACCTACACAACCTCTGAAATCTCTCTTTGTCCTCCTCTCTACCTCTCTCTCTCACATACACAAACGAACACATACGCACAATCTAAACACACACAAAATAGATCTATCATCTACATAGAATAAACACATAATATTTGGTGGGTGGGGGGTTGGGCGAATGTTTTTTTTAGGTGATTGTTGGTTGGTTATGGCTAGTTAGGTAGGGTGGAATTTGGAGGTGATTGCAAATGGGTTTTTGAGGTAATTGCAAGTGACATTTTTTTAGAAATCCGTATATATTTTTTTGTAAACATCTTCTTTTTTTTCAAGAGATTTTTATTTTGGTTTTTTCTAGGGAATTTGTTTCTATTTTTTTATTAATGTTTTTTTGGCTCAAATTTGTGTATATTTAAGATTTTTTATAACTTTATACAATATTAGTTAAAGATTTAAAATATTTTTTCTATTATTTTCCATATTTTAATTGTGTATTATTATGTCTTATATCTTTTTTATTATTTTCCATATTTTAAAACTTTTTTACAATAGTATTCAAACTCTCAAAATATTTTTTTCTTCTATTTTTTACAGATTTTTTTAGATGTTTCTTCAATATTATTAACACTCTTTACAAGATTTTTAGTTTTATTCAAAAATTGAAAATGTTTTTCTATCATTTTCATTATTTCATGTAATTTCTAGTTTTTTATATTTTCCAACTTATGAGAGAAGGAGAGGTGTAGCTTATGGGGGGGATGTGTAAGGATAAGCATGTCTGAACAAGGATTGGGTGTTCCAATTTATGGAATGAAAAATGAATAAATAACTCCATAGAAAATTACCATTAGCTCCCTCCACGATTGAAGATAGTTGACGTGTTTATCGCTTAGCATCGACTGAGAGGGACCGCAGGTCCCACAACAAAGATAAAGGCAGAAGCTTGCTTAGACACCACCATCTCACAACTATCAAGCACGCGATCACCACGTGTTCTCTCCACCACCACCAAATCCAATAAAAATTCATGCAGTTTAAACTCTAGCAGCCACATCCATTTGAAGAAAACCACAAATTACCAAAGTGAAAATCAAACCCACAATATCATATTTTATAATTATAATATTATATTTTAAATAAAATGGATAAAGTTAGTTTACCTATGGTATTTCCAAACTCCCTGCTCTTGCTTGAAATAACATCAATCTCCTCTGCAAAAACTTTAACTTCTTGATTTACCCCATTATACAGTAAGCATTTCCTCCATATATATTTATAATATTCACAATTAAAGAACAAATGATCCATGCTTTCCTTTTCTTCATTACACAACACACACACAAAACAGTCAATGATCCCCCATTCCTTCAATTTATTCCTAGTTCTAAGCTTCTAAAGGCATGATAGCCATACTATGTGGATTTTTCTTAGAATACACTTAGTTAGAGTTTTGACATATAATTAATAGCGCACACATTTAATGTCGCGCTTTCATATTTACTATTTTGACGCTCAGAACATGCGTCCTCGGAGCATATGTTAATATTTTCTTTTCGAAAATATAATATTATAATTATATGAATGTTTTCTCTATTGATTTAAAATTAAAGATCATACATCACCTGTGAATACATTCTATCAATTCTAATAACCATACAACTCTGGGTGTACTAACAAAGTTTGCCTCAACCAGGCTGCGGTGGCAACATGTCTCTTCTCTAATAGCCCATTTTCCCTATCAGTTGAGCTTCATGGAGTTTATGATATATTTAAACCTGGAAGATGAAAGGTAATTGAAATTTGACACGATAAACATATTTTAATACAAGAAGTTATTAGATTAAAATTCTTTTTCGTTTGTGTGCGTTGTATAATTTTTGCATTAAGGAAACCATTTTTGTGACCCTTTGGATGTGTTAAACATACATTGAGTACCATTTTAAATGGACCCATGTGAATGACAAACATCAACCAGTGTGTGTTTGACACATCATAAAGGTCACAAAAAATAGTCATGGAAAAGGGTCTCCCTGATATTACACTCAACAAATAAAATTAATCTAGAAACGGATTGACCATATATAGAAAAAAAACCTCGGAATTCATTCCTATCCAAATTTTGGATGACAATTCAATTAATAGTTCGAAAAACATGATTTTCTTATGGATCATTGAAAGTGCACAAATCTATAATGGCTCAAACTTATTAAATTAGATGTCAATCCAACAAATAAATTTTAGTTCCTTTTACCCAAGAACATGAAACTATGTGATTCAAAACATAAACCAAACCAAGCATGTAATGAAAATAGATTTTTAGGAAAAAAAGTCAAAGGAAAAAACCTTTTATTTCACTAAAGTTTGTAAATCGCAACTGTGGTGACAATTATTATGCAACACAAATAAATATGAAAGAGGTAACAATCAAAAAAAGATAAATAAAATGCCAATCACACAACAACGGGTATACGTGGTTCAGCAAAGATGTGCCTACGTCCACGGTGGTTCAGTCAGTGTTATTTCTCTATATTCTGAAGAATAAGTACAGAGAATACAACTTGTCCTTTGCCCTGGACTTTAGGGTTTAATTTATACATGTATAAGTTGGAGTAGTGGGGGTGATGGGTTCCTCCTTATCAGCCATCTCCCCTACATGGGATCGCGCTCCCTTACCACTTCTCTTCATGGGATCGTGGGGTAATCGGATGAGTACAACAGGTGATGGGCCTGGGCTTTGGGCCGCTAAGGAGAGGCTACTCATCCAGGCCTTATGGTGCTAAATTCAGGGTACCCACAATTGCCCCTAAATTTGTTGGGCCATTTTTACAGGTCCAATGAATTTAAATAATCAGCTATGATGGTCGATTTCTTTGAAAACTGTGAAGTTGCTTTGGCGGCACCCGCTTCGCTATCCGTGCGTTATGATTAGACTTGAAGGCTTGTTGGAATAAGACACATTTTCTCTTCATCGCTTCAGCTTTTCCAGCAATCTTCTATCTTCTGAGAACTCTTAAGCTTTGTACCTTCTGTTTTCGATCTCCACTCTCGTCGCTTCTTCGCCATTTGACCTGATCTTCTGTCTTGTAAGTCTCTCGTTCCCTTTTCTCGAGTTTATAGTTTTTCTTGTATTTTTCCAATGGCGAAGATTATAAATAGGTCAGTAACTGAGTTTAGAAAATTCTACAGTATTCCTGAGTGGGTAGAGATTGAGTGTTGTGCCTCGCCGCCTAGGAACGTTAGGGATATAGAGGATGCACATTGGATTCACGTCCTGTTGCTCTCCCAGGGGGGTCTTACCTTTCCCCCTAATGGTCTTTTTCTGCACTTCTTTAGCTATTTTGGTATTGTGCCTGCACAATGTTCGCCCAACGTATGGAAATTAGTGAACGGCGTGCATAAGATAAATCAATTGTACGGCACAAGGTTAGGGCTTGCCGAGGTCTGCTTTTGTTATTCCTTTTCTCGAACGAGTTCAGGTATCCTGTACCTTAAGGCTAGGAGCCCTGATAGGGTATCGGTAGTAAATTTACCTGATTCCCATAAGGACTACTGGCAAGAAGGTTTTCTTGTTAGGAATTGGCAATTCTCCCCCCAATTTGAAGGGTCGAGGTCTGAGAGGTTCACTGTTCCCTTTTATGGGGAGGAATATATAGGTAGATGTTGTATTATTGTTTCAACCTTTGCTGACCTTGTGGTTTTTCTAACCTCTTCTTGCTTTCTCTTTTACAGCGAGGACAAAGAACTTGGAGCCTGCTCTCAGCGAGGTTCGTATCTCGGAACTGGTGAAAGCTTGGAACATCAGGGAACCTCTGGGTGACGGCGAGCATCCTAGGTCTGCTGCTTTTCAGCTTGAATACAAGAACACAGGCTCTAGCTTATAGCCCGACCTGTGGATAGTGTTCCGGACTTTGACTCTTCCGAAGAGATTTTTGCTGAGCCCATCCAATTGGACGAAGAGGAGAGCAGCTCGGAGAGTGAGCCTGCAGGTGTTAGTAATTTGGGTGCAGGCAGTGTTGACGGTAGCAGTTCTTCGAGCACTACCAGCAGTTCTGGTGAAGAGATGCCTCCCAGGAAGAATTTAATCAGAGATGATGATGATGATGATGATGTGCTTCTTGACCAGAGGTCCAAGAAGTCGAAGACTGCCTCCGGGGCCATAGCTACTGGTTCTCGGCCTTCTTCTCAGGAGCAAGAGAAGAAGAAGAGAGAGGAGGAGCAGGCGAGAGAGAGAGAGAAGAAAAAGGATGAGGAGAGGAAAAAGGTGGAAGAGAGAAAGAGAAGGGAGAGAGAAAAGGAGGAGGAGAGGAGGAAGATGGAACTGAGGACCAAAACTGGTCAAGCCCTGGTCCCAGTATCTGCCTTGCCTGAGGGGGCTTCGGTAGCCACCTCTCCTCAGCTTGCCCCTGCGCTGCTCAAGAGAGCAGTCCTCCCTGCAGATCGTGAGAGGGCGTCGGGGTCCGATCAACAGGCTTTGCAAGCTAGCCAGAGGCTTGCCTTGGTAAGGTTCCTCTTCTAATTCTCAATTTCCTTTAATCCATTTTGATGGTTTCTTCTTTCTGATCCTTCCCTCATTTTTTGCAGTTTGTGACTGACTTTGCTGTGCTCTATCGCTCTCGCGACGAGCTGTTGAGAAGGAACAGCGAACTGGAGTAGTAGAAGTCTATTCTGGTAGCCCGGGGTTCTAATCTGGAGGTCGATATGAAGGCTGCTAATGCAGCTCGAGCCTCATCTGCCTCTGCCCTTGCTGATTCTGCTCGCCAGAGAGATGACGCTGTCAGGGATCTTGGCGAGCTGAGGAAGGCATACGACCTGGTGTGCTCGAGCAAGCTAGACCTTGTAGAGAAGAACAGGGCTCTGGCCGAGTAGCTGGAGGTGGAGAAAGCCCAGGCGGCCACTCTCAAGGAAGATTCGTACAACTGTGGCTGGGCTGCAGCGTATGAGGACGACGAGGTTCAGATAGGCTATATCAGCCGTCTGAACTTCAAGAAAGGGTGGAATAAGGCCCTCGTGGCTGCTGGGGTGGACGTTGCATCCCCACTCTTTGAGGAGCATGATCCAGGGCCAAAGCCGGTCGTGGATGAGGACCCAGCCCCAACTGCTGAAGGCACCAATCTTGTTTCTCAAGCGACTTCTGCTGATGCTCCCTTGGTCGAGGGGGCAGTGGACACCCCTGCAGAGGGTAATATCCCTGCTGATGCTGATAAGGACAAGGGTCCATCCACCGAGGTTGCCAATTGATAGGGCTTCTTTGTAACTTTTTTTTTTTTGATCTGATGTAACCTCGTTCATTATCAATAAAAAGACTTCATTTTTATTTATGCTGATCTCTTTCTTTTCTCTTTCTTTTACTTGTAGTTGGTTGATGTGGATGACTATATTCCTGTTACCTTTCAACTAGGTAGGACTCTGGGTCCTAATGCAAGCCCTGCAGTTCGCCAGGGCTTTGCTAGGCTTTGCAGGTTTGCTAAGTCAAGGAACCAGAAATATAAGGATCAGTCCGAGCTAGTGGCCAAGTTGAAGGACAGGCTCCAGGAAATGGAAGAGATCGGTGCTTCAGTGCAAGAAGAAGTTAGCGAGCTGAGAGCAAAGTTACTGGAGGCCACCGAGATCAACAAAGTCGTGGAGTTCCTTCAGCGGGAGAATGAAGACCTGAGGCGGGAGGTCTCGAAGCTTAATGAGCATTCCCCGAGCACCGCTTCGGCAGTCCTACAAGGCTCTTCCTCGTCGCGAGCTGCTCGGCCTCCCCTCCCGCGTGCTGGTAGGAGTACAAGGGGTAGGAGTAGGGAAGTCGAGGAGCAGCGTGAGAGGGAAATGGAGGAGCTGCGCGGCGATGTTCGTCGAGCTTATACGACTGCTGCTGGGCTCCAAAGGGACGTCACCCGACTGCGGCATCTATTCAAGAAGGGCCCTCGCCAAGTGTGGACTGATGGCTATGATCAGGGCTGGCTGGATGCTCCCACAAGATTATCAGAGTTTGAGGAGCTTTCCTTCATCAGGGGGTGGTTGAGTGCTCTCAAAGAGCTGCAAGTCCCGAGGAACTCAATATTGTGGTATCGGCACGAGATGTCCCCCTCTACTCTGATGCCCAATCCATTCAGGCGAGATGATCGATGGATCCCCATCGATGCTATTCCCCGGCGACTATTGGAGTTGGACGCAAAATGAGGTCGTGGAGGAGTTCGATCCTGCTCCTGATTATGGGAGGAGAGCTAAAGTTGCTGACTACCTTGCTCGGAGGCTTCCACCTTCTTGATATTTTGTTTTTTAATAATTTTAAATGCTTTGGGCGAGCTTCGCCGACTAAACATGTACTATTATTGTTTGTAAATATAAAAGATTAATGGAAAGTTTGAGTTTTGGGCGATTTTGCCGACTAAACGTGTTTATCCAATCTTTTTATATTTTTGCAGCTTCACAATCCTTTTTATCTTGTCATGTGAGTGTCCACCCAGTCCAGTATTAAGAATACCATTGTGCCCTTCCTTTACCTTTTAGGTCGTGTCGTCACACTCCCTTAGGCCTAAGTAGGGCAATTGGCGAGTACACACCTGTTATTGGATGTCTTTATCCGGTCAGGATTTTGTTTAACCAAAGTAGGTTTGATGCCTAAGAATACTCTGTAGGGCTTCATATATTTCCATTGGCAATGCTAAGAGGTCTGTCGTGCTTCATGATGATGACCTGAGGAGGGGTATTCCCCTGCTATACCAACCATTATACCTGTGATTTGAAAAGGATGTGCAATAAGATATAATTGTTACTTTTTAGAGAGTGATCAACTGAGAGATTTTCATTGGTGAATTGAGAAATAAACTGTCTTTTCCCATAATGAGTACAATAAAAGATCTAACAATAGAACCCCTAAAAATAGAATTTCTTGAGATTAGCTGCGTTCCATGCTCGTGGTATCTCTCTGCCCTCCATTGTTTTCAAATGATAGGCACCTTGCAGATCGTTTCTAATTATCTCATAAGGTCCTTCCCAGTTTGGGCCCAATTTATCGTCTGATGGCTTCACTGTGTTGCCCAGGACCTTTCTTAGAACATAGTCCCCAATTTCGAATTTCCTCGAATTGACCCTTTTGCTGTAGTGCTTTGCGAGCTGTTGCTGATAGCTCACTAGTTTTACTAGGGCAAGTTCCCTGCGCTCGTCGGCCAAATCGAGTTCAGCGAGCAAAGCCTGATCGTTCTGACCCTGCTCGACGAGGTCGGATCTCATTGTAGGCAATCCTGCTTCTAGTGGGATGACTGCCTCCATACCATATGCTAGTGAGAATGGCGTTTCTCCTGTGGCTCGCCTAGGAGTTATTCTGTACGCCCATAGGATATGCGGTAGCTCGGTTGTCCAGGCGCCTTTGGTTTGTTCTAACCGCTTCTTCAATCCAGCGATCACTATCTTGTTGGAAGCCTCAGCTTGTCCGGTTCTTTGAGGGTAAGCCACCGAGCTGAAGTGGTGACTGATCTCGTGTTGGTCGCAGAAGTCCTGAAAAGGGCCACTCTTAAACTGTGTTCCATTGTCAGTGATGATGGTTCTGGGGATCCTGAATCGAGTGATTATATTTCTCCATATGAACCTCATCATGTCAGCATCTCGGATGTTCGCCAGTGGTTCTGCCTCGATCCACTTGGTAAAGTAATCAGTTGCGACCAACAGGTATTTTCGATTGCCGGCAGCGGTGGGCAGTGGTCCCACGATGTCCATTCCCTATTGGGCGAAAGGCCAGGGGCTGGTCAGGGATTTTAACTCGCTGGCGGGCTGGTTGACCATGGGGGCGTGAAGCTGGCATTTTAGGCATCTGCGTACATATACTGCGGAGTCCTTTTGCATATATGGCCACCAATAACCTTCCTTCATTACTCGGAAGGCTAGAGACCTTCCCCCGACGTGACTCCCACAGATTCCTTCGTGAAGTTCGTGAAGCATTGTCTTGACATCGCATGTGTGGACGCATCTAAGGTAGGGGCCGGAGAAAGATCTTTTATACAAGTCGCCTCCCGTGGATAAGTGAAAGCGAGCAACTTTGACTCTTATCTGGTGGGCAGTCCTCTTATCCTCTGGGAGCATTCCGTTCTTCAAATGGTCTCTCAAGGGATCCATCCAGCTGGGGGCTGGTTCCAATTGGAGTATTGGTTTCGCTTTGGTCAGCTCGCAGTTGGGGTAAATGCTCGAGCAGCTGAGGAAATCGTTAGGGATGATCCTTTTAAGGCTAGAATCAACTACCGAGCTAAGGGCTGTTAAGGCGTCAGTGTGGCTGTTCTGCCCCCTAGGAAACTGTTGGATGTTGATTTCTTTAAAGTTCGTCATTAAGTTTTTTACTAGGGATAGGTAGGCTGCCATCCTCTCATCCTTCGCGTTATAGTCTCCACTTATCTGATTGGAAACTAGTTGCGAGTCTCTGAATACCTGTAAAAGCTTTGCTCCCAGAGTTTGCGCCCTTTGGAGACCTGCTATTAAGGCTTCGTATTCTGCTTCGTTGTTGGAGGCTGTAAATCCCAGCCTGATTCCTTGCTCGAGGACTGTGTTTTCTGGAGTGATGAGAACAATTCCTACTACTGCCCCCTTTGAGTTGGAGGCTCCATCAATGAATAGTTTCCAGCTTCCCCTTGTAGCCTGGTTGTTTTATTCTCTTGGCTTAGGCTGGTCGAAGGGTTCTTCGCCTGTGAATTCAGCTATGAAGTCAGTAAGGATTTGACCCTTGATAGCTGTCCTTGGTTGAAATTGGATGTCAAACTGGCCGAGCTCGACTGACCATTTAGACAGTCTGCCCGACAAATCCGCCTTCCTTAGGACAGCCTTAAGGGGGTGTGATGTAAGGACGATGATCGTATGAGCTTCGAAGTAATGCTTCAGTTTCCTCGAGGACATTACTAGGGCGAAAGCGAGCTTTTCCAATGGCAGGTAGCATTGCTCGGCGTCTAGTAAGGTTTTTCTCGCATAATAGACTGGATGTTGGATCCCTATAACCTCACACATTAGCGCTGAGATGATAGTATGGCTGGATACAGAGAGGTAGAAGTACAACGAGTCCATTTGCTGTGGTATGACAAGCAGTGGTGGGGAGCTTAGGTAAGACTTGAGCTCGTCTAATGCTTGTGAGCAACCTGGGGTCCATTCTACTATTTTGCTGCCTTTTAATAGTTGGAAGAAGGGCTTGCATCTCTCGGAGGATTTAGAAATGAAACGATTTAGAGCAGCGAGCATTCCAGTGAGCTTCTGTACATCGCGGATTGTGCGAGGAGGTTGCACTCTTTTGATTGCATCAATCTGGTCCGGATTAGCCTCTATGCCACGTTTTCTGACCAAATACCCAAGAAACTTTCCTGACTGGACACCGAAGGAACACTTGCTCGCGTTGAGTTTCATTCGGTACTTCCTGAGGATTTCGAAGGTACTTGACAGGTCCGAGAGGTGATTTTCCTTCTCCTTGCTCTTGACGAGCATGTCGTCGATGTAGACCTCCATTGTGTCTCCCGTCTGATTCTTGAACATTTTAGTAACCAGCCGCTGATAGGTTGCCCCTGCATTTTTTAGCCCAAAAGGCATGACCTTGTAACAGTAAACCAACCGTCGTGATAAATGCCGTTTTGTCCTGATCTGGGGCATATAGGGGAATCTGGTGATAGCCTGAGTATGCGTCTAGGAAACTCATTCGTTCATGAGCTGTAGTGGCATCTACTAGTTGGTCTATTTTCAGAAGGGGGAAGCTATCCTTGGGGCGGGCTTTGTTGAGGTCAGTGAAGTCTATGCACACTCTCCACTTCCCGTTGCTTTTTGGAACTACCACTGGGTTGGATAACCATTTGGGGAATTGCACTTCCCATATGGACCCTGCATCCAGCAGTTTTTTGACTTCTTTTTCTATTGCTCTGGCCTTCTCGGGAGCAATTCGTCTTGCCTTCTGCGCTATCGTCTTGAATGTGGGATTGACGTGCAACCGATGGCAGACCATATTGGGATCGATTCCTGGCAGCTCATAGGGTTCCCAAGCGAAAACATCTATGTTGCTTCTGAGTAAGGTTAACAAATCCTTTTGCTCTTGGTCAGTGAGTGAGGTCCCGATCAGGAAGACTCTGCTGTCGTCGCCTTCTTTAACAATTACTTCTACCAGGTCCTCTACAACACGCTCGGAGGGGAGGAGCCTGGTCTCTTCCACTCCGGGCCTTCCATATTTTAATTGCTATTTGGAAGGGATTGCACCTTCCTCCACTTTCTCGTTGGTTTGAACGACTTTTTTCTCTGGCTTTGGTCGGATGGCCGCTATGAAGCACTTTCTTGCCATCGCCTGGTCGCCATGTATCTCCATCACTCCCCGCTCGGTGACATATTTGAGTTTCTGGTGGTAGGTCGAGGAGACTGCTTTCATTGCCTGAAGCCATCCCCTGCCGAGGATGGCTTGATATGGTGAATCGATGTCGACCACCAAGAATTCAGTCATTTTTGAAACATTTCCAGCGAGCACTGGTAGTACAATATTGCCCAGAGGCATGGTTATTTTCCCAGCGAAGCCGACCAGAGGAACAGTTGTTCCCTTTAGGTCGGCGATGTTCAACTTCAATTTTCTGAACAGGTCGATGTACATTACTTAGGATGAGCTCCCTTGATCGACGAGCAGCCTGTCAATATCAAAGTTGGCTATTCTGAGTGTAATGACTAAGGCATCGTGGTGTAGGGTCCTCACTCCCACAAGATCTTCATCCGTGAAAACAATATGCTTGTTGTATTTGATGTCCTCTGCTCGCCGACGTTTTCCTACCTGTGATTTTGCTGGATCAATCTGAAAAGATTGCATTACTGCTGTCAGCTTGTTTACCTCCATTCGAGCTTAGTTACCCTGGATTTGCTTAACATCGTATACTCCATGGATTACTGCGAATTCGTGTCCGGCGTCGTCTTCCAATACGTTGTCTGGTTTTGCCTCCTTGTGGACAGTCACTCTCTCTACCTTCCTTTCCACAAAGTCATTCAAATGTCTGGATTGGGCTAACTCCTCGAGGTGGGACTTAAGAGCCTTGCAGTGCTCGGTCTTATGCCCTCCCTCTTTGTGGAAGGTGCATCTCAGTGCATTGTTTCTTTTCAATGGGTCTCCTCCCATTTTCCGGGGCCATTTGATGAACGGCTCATCCTTGATCTTCGCGAGAATTTTGTAAATTGGTTCTTTGAAGATGGTGTTGCCGCCTGGAACGACTTTGCAACGTCAGGGTTCCCCCCGTTCTTGGAGCCATTCTTGCTCCCATTCTTTCCTCCTATTTTCTGGTTATCAACTTTCTCACTTCCCTTGGTAGAGAGCTTGGCTCGACCGTTTTCTCCTACGTTGAGGCGGGTGACATCTTCCACCTTTGCGTATTTCTCAATCCGGGCCATCAGGTCATCAATGGTGGTTGCTTCCTTCTTTGTCAAGGATTGGTAAAAGAGGGAAGAGCTAGGTAGCCCAATTTTGAATGAAGCCACTGCCACCTCTTCCGCGCAGTCCTCGACTTTGTTGAATAACTCCCAGTACCTCTTCGCGTAGTCTCGGAGTGTCTCCTGAGGCGTTTTCTTCATTGTTAATTGAGCATCCATCCTTTTGGGATGGGAGCTGCTGGTGATGAACCGGGCCGTAAAGAGCTCGGCCAGGGATTTGAAATTTTTGATGGATCGGTGAGGGAGTTTCTCGAACCATTTCTGGGCCACGTCATGAAGGATCGAGGGAAAAATACGGCACATTAGTGCATCTCGGTGATTCCAGAGGGTCGTAGCTTGCCGGTACTGCCTGACATGATCAATGGGATCAGTCTTTCCGTCGTAAATCTTGAACCTTGGAATAGCAAACTTTTTGGGAGCTTCTTCTTCTTCAATTTCCCTCGTGAAGGGAGATTTCATCTGGGTCTTGAGGGCTCTCCTGGCGAGTTCTCTGGTCGACCTGGTGCCGCGGTGAGCTGGATGTTGGTCCATTTCTCTGCGGACTAAGTTTCGTATGTTGTCGTCGCTGCGGGCAGGGCTCTGATAGCGGCGAGCTTTTGTCAGTTGCTCGCGGAGGTCGTCGTCTGAGTCGCCACCTTCGAACCCTTGATATTGCCGCCTAGGGCTCCTTCCTCGGCTGCGAGATTTGCCATCTCCCCTACATGGGATAGGAGTGCGATAGGGGCGTCTCCTGGTATCAGGGCGTAGTTCTTCCTCCAATTTTTCCAGTCTTCTTTTCAAGCGAGCATTCTCAGCCTCATATCTGCGAGAGGACTCCCTCTGCTCGTGGAGCCTTGCTTCGTATGCATCGATTAATCTGGATATCTGAGTGGACCTTGCTGGCCCTTGACTTTCTTCTGAGGCTGGCCTTTCTAAGCGAGCCCCTTGATCTGAACGTCGGACTTCAGACCTAATCCTGCGAGGAGCGGGTGGCTCCTGAATATCTCCTGCTTGAGGAGCGTTGCTGCTGTGACCAGACATCTTAGATTTTTTTCTCGGAATGGGCTCTTCTCAGGGAAAGATAAACGATTCCCACAGACGGCGCCAATTGTGGTGACAATTATTATGCAACACAAATAAATATGAAAGAGGTAACAATCAAGAAAAGATAAATAAAATGCCAATCACACAACAACGGGTATACGTGGTTCAGCAAAGATGTGCCTACGTCCACGGTGGTTCAGTCAGTGTTATTTCTCTATATTCTGAAGAATAAGTACAGAGAATACAACTTGTCCTTTCCCCCAGACTTTAGGATTTAATTTATACATGTATATGTTGGTGTAGTGGGGGTGATGGGTTCCTCCTTATCAGCCATCTCCCCTACATGGGATCGTGCTCCTTTACCACTTCTCTTCATGGGATCGTGGGGTAATCGGATGAGTACAAGAGGTGATGGGCCTGGGCTTTGGGCCGCTAAGGAGAGGCTACTCGTCCAGGCCTTATGGTGCTAAATTCAGGGTACCAACAGCAACTTACAATCATAATAGAGAAATACATCCGGACGAATCTACCGCGGTTGACCCTCATCTTCTTCAGTAATGAATTCCCACAAGAACTCACAAAGTCCGCAATCGTCGGTAATAAATCCCACAAAAATCACAAGTCTACAAGGTCAAGAGTCATTACACCAAAAAAAGCTAATCTGGCACGCTTGGACAAGGAGAATCTGGCACAGTTTCTAACCGTACCAGATTCTAACATGGTTTATTTTCAATCTGACACAGTTTAAAACAGTGCCTGAATCTGGCACAGTTTAAAACCGTGTTGTAAACGTGCCAAAATTTATTATTAAAAAATAGGAAAACTAATATCAATTTTCATTTTGGAGCCTAATCCTCCTCCCTTGCCCTTTTTCTACTAAAAGTTCTATTTCTATCAAATCCTTCTCTCTCCCTAGGTTCCACTCCTTCGCCCTCTTAGTGGCATTCATGGATTTTCCATGAACCGTGTCAGTGCCAATGTAGAGTTATGGGTCAATGGTCATTTACTTTATATGGAATCCTACTGACACTTCCACGATATGTTTGGTATGAAATCGAGCCCTAGTGGCAGTTGGTCTCAGAATACCTCATGCTGGGATCTTGAAGTTTCAATGGTTTTCATCTTCAATAGTACAATTATATGTTATCTATTTAGATTTGTAAAGTTCTTGTTTGTTCAAGTTTTTTGATTTATGACTTTATTTATGGATTGGGTCGGTGCGCTCGAATTTGGGGTTAATTTCAATTTCTGTAACTATGCCACTTTGTTGTCTTCTCCAGCCGTCTTATTAATTTTTTAAATTTTATTTTCATTTTTTATAAATGTTTGGTGATTTTTCGTGGCAGGTAATATAAAAATCAAGCGATCAAAATGAGAGAACAAAGAGTTCTATATGCCCTGGTGCACCTAAAGATATTATCAGTGGATTAGGATAAAAAAAATACATAAATTTTTCAATGTTCCATTCTTTTTTTTAAAAATTAATTTGCTGCAAACTTCATTTATCAACAACCGCATAATTTTTTTGGTTGAATATGGATTTAGTTTAAACACTTACGAAAAATGACAACAGAATGTACCCTCACTAAATTTGAATGTAAATATTGGTTATGTATTATTGACTCGGGCCTTTTTTTTTTGGTTTGCCGATGTTAGGTATTCCATCTAGTTATATAATTCTCTTAGACAATCATAGTTTTGAGAACCCGTGTTGCTTCAAGTAGTTTTAGTGCACTCTATGTGTTATTCATAATTGTCTTTCTTTCGTTATTGTTCTTATATTTTGGTGCTAGAAACTCTGTTCACCATTTTCTTGATGATAAGATATTAGTGGATATTTTTAATGTCGTTTCTTAATCGAGTGGTATTAGACGAGATCTAATTAAACCAAATCACGGTGTAAGTAATTCAGTGGAAAGTTGACAATTGAATTTAAAAGTAATAATGTTTCATAAAGAGAAACTTTATCTTGTTCTTTGCATTTCCCATGATGTATATTTTAAAGTTTGATGTAGGTAATTGAATTTGACATTATATAATTATGCATGTTGGTAGTTGTGTATTTTCGAATTGGGGTTATTTATACAGTTGGAAGAAACTTGATTTTTTATAGTATTGAAATATTACACAAGGATGGATACTTTTCAGGAATTCATTTTCGTTTTAGTTTTTAGTTATTGATTTAATATCGTACTTCGGATACAAAATATTTAGATTTGAAGTGATATATGCATCATAAGTATGTATTGAAGTATACACAATTGATACCAAGTGAATGTAATTATGTTTTTATCTTAAATCTTATTAAATGAATGAATTATTTAGATACAGGTACCTTTAAGACGACAAAATTATCAGTTATAGGTATATTTATGTGATATGTACATGTGCAATTGTTTAGAACTCTTTATATACTCGATAGAAATTTCATAAAAAGTATTTTTTTTTTCATTTAAGATAAGTAAGTCATCTTTATCTTTACTTTTCATTGTTGGGATTGAATTGTATTGGGATGTGGTGTAACTAATTTAGTCAATATTATATCTTGTGCAATTGATATGGTTGAAGTCAATGCAACAAAATTTGTAATATCTAATCAAGAAACATCATGTCCTATGGCCTAAGGGTAATCTTTTGTGTGTTTTAGATGCAAATTTTTTTAGAACTTGATGTTAGAGAACTTAAAAACTTGTGCATTTATTTTCTTCTTCTCTATAATTGTTCTTCTAGTGTGAAATTTTTGGGGCTCAATTATGTTTAGCCTAGTTGTCGAGGTTAGTCATGTACAAATTATGGTGATCAATAAAGGTGTTTTTGAGAAAAATTATTTGTTAATTCTGTGACTCAGTTCTTAATATAATTTTTTAGATTCCTACATGTAACCATTGAAAGTATAGATATAAAATTAAATTATCGTTCAATAAAGTTGGATATTAGTTTTTGATATATTTTTGAGGTTATATCCCTATAAATGCAGTCAAACCTTTGAAGCTTGTCACATTTCCACTGGTAACTTGTTTTATATTAGCAGCTAAGTATATTAATTTATACTTACCTCTTTAAACATAAAAAATAAATGGTTAATTTATCGTTCCCGATTGAAGATGTCTAGTTTAATTACTTGATTACGAAATAGGTGTGATAAGGCAATAAGACACCGCTTACTAGTTTGTTGGTCTTGATTAATATATATATACACACTATATATTCTTGCTTGTGTGATTGTTCAAATAGTTATAGGATATTCCTATGTGCAGACACAACCATTTTTTAATCTAGAAATGGATTCATATACCGTGTTTTGCTTTGTTGGGTTTTAAATTGTAGATCTAAGGATATATATTGTTCAATTTATTGTTTTGTCAATTCTAAATCAAATGATTTTTGTGTTTTATGTTGTCCCATTTATAGTTTTCTATAAAAAATTCTTCAAGGTAATGAAAAAGTGATTATCAACTATATGATGTAGAAATAATGTCATTGTGTATGTACAAAGTATTTTAAGGAGTACTAATAATGTTAAGTGGTCAAATGAAACCCCGATGATATAGTAGTTATATGTACTGATGAGTTCTCATTATTCATGTAGGAAACGTATTGATTTGGATGTGGGTCATCATTATGAAATTGAAGAGATGCCGACACATTTCCTACTGCTCATGTGGCTAGTATTGAACGGGTTGGGTGGATGTGCGCCAGGACAGTGGTCAGTAAGTTAACTAAATTTCTATAAGGTAGAATTAGTTTGTTTTAGATCAGTTGTGTGGTACTGTGCTAAATCCAAACACAATTTGTTCTAACTTACACATATAATATTGTTCTAATGCAAGAAGTCCTTTATGGAGAAATCCACATATTAGACCCCCTTATTTATGAGCATCTATATATTGTTTGAAATTAAGTTCTTTTCTTTAAAATTATATAAAGCAAGAAGTATAACTATCATAAATTAAATTTATTTGATGTTTTTTTCCGTTGTTGATTTTCTAAAGATGTCTCAATATCTGGTACTTTCGAAATTAACAAGAGGACGTGTAGACACCACATTTTAGGACTCCCCCCCTCCCCGATTCTCTCCTTAGGTTCCTAGAACCTCCTCATTTCATTACAAACCCTAGGTCATACTCTGAGTACCAATCTAGAGGCCATTAAGCGCTCCCATCTCCCGTTTGACTCCGATGAACTCTATCATCAGAGAGTAAGATCTTTGAATCTTAGAAGAGATATGAATCCACTTTCCAAAGGTCCATCCCATTCACGAATCAGCATAACGGTTCAGATGAATGGATGATTTTACCCCGAAAAATTGATCTAGAGGCCACCGGGTGCTCCTGGGCCCCGATTTGACCCCAGTTAACTTAAATGTCAGAGCGAAAGATCTTTGAATCTACAAAAGGAACTAAAACCCCTTCCCAATGGTCCGCCCCATGTGCAAAATGGCATAACCATTCGGACAGATGATCCGTTTTCCCCTTAAAATTGATCTTAAGGCCACCGAGCACTCCTAGCCTCTATCTGACCAAAGTCAACTCTTCAGCTCGAATGAGACTGAATGAATCTTTGAAGAGCACTGAATACCCTTTCCAATGGTATTCCCCATACGTGAATCATCTTTACGGTATGGACGAACGATCTGTTTTACTCTGAGAGGTCACCGAGCGCTTTCGGTCCCCGGTTTACCCAACTCAACTTTATGAACTGAGCGAAGATCTCTGTAATGTCAAAGTAACTCACATAAACTTTCCAACGATCTACCCTGTGTGTGATTCTGACTTACCGTTCGGAGGAACAATCCATTTCCGTCTGGTGATATCTCATCTAAATGACCAACAAGAGCTTCCAAGCCCCGTTTGACCTAAAGTCAATCCCCGGACCCGGGAGCGGACAAAAGGACTCTTGAAGGTCTCTGAATTAACTTTCTAATGGTATGCCCCATGCATGATTTTGGTTAATGAATTTCATTCTACGACCATTTTTTGAAAAAATTTGTGCGAGAATAACGATGGGCAGGTCCATTTCTTGCCTATCTTTAGTGTGCCTTGGATTACCAATCGATTGTAAGGGATAGGGCTATGTCGATCGGTACCCCCTACCCTATAATAAGAGGGCATGACCTCACTCCAAATCACACCTCATATCCATCAATATTATTAATCTCAACAACATTCTCTTGCAATCAGCGAAGTTTCTTTATGTGAAATTCCTTTTCATCTTTCATTCACATCCTTTTCATACACAATTTAGAAAAAATCTCATTCTATCACATCCAACATTCATCTCAACATTCAAGGGAGCTCATCAAAGATCAAGATCAAGCCTCAATTTTCCAAAGAAGGTCCAAAAATCCTTATCTCACAATTTAGAAAAAATCTCATTCTATCACATCCAACATTCATCTCAACATTCAAGGGAGCTCATCAAAGATCAAGATCAAGCCTCAATTTTCCAAAGAAGGTCCAAAAATCCTTATCTCTCTTTAAATCCTTTATTTTTGCATTACTTACATAAATTCTTAATCTAGCTTTTACTTTAGTGCATACACATTAATATCTCACCTTTTTATTAGTTATATTGCACATACTTTATTTCCTATAAAAACACAAAACAAATAGAAAGAGGGCTACACCTATAAATTCCAACGGGATTATCCATCACAATTTCTCAAAACTAAGATACATTTTCTATACACACACGTATAGTAAACTCTCATTCAAATATTTAGGATAAACCCCACCCCTATGCCACATACGAACTACGTGCACTTTGATTCCTTTATATGCTAAGTAGGCGTCTCGAGCTAAAAACCCGTGGCTCAAGTCAAACATCTCCAATTTTTAATTTCTTAATTCTCCAATTTTTCCATTTTCCCATTTATCATCTTTTCATTTATACATTATTTTATATATATATATCATATTTATGATCCTTATTGGCATTTTATCCAATATTTATTATTGTTTCATTATAACTATCAATATCTTGATAAACGCATACATCGTATTTTCTAAATATTATTTTGGGAACATTCATATGGATGACCTCGCGCTCTTTTCCACAGTATGAGTTGGGCGATTCCTTTCTCCATTTATATATACATGCACGTACACTTCATGGAGAAATAAAAGAAAATAGTAACATAATCCCATGAGAGATCTAAAGGGCGGGATGGGTGACTAACACCTTTCCATTCCGTAACTTAGCCCCCGAACCTTCAAACTATTGGTTTCGTAAGCATCAGTTTGTCTTTGATGCCGATGTCTCGAGGCGGAGACATGTTCTTTTGCTTATTTTGTGAAAAATAGGTTGGCGACTCCCTCTCTTTACATTCACCCCACACCGACAATAGCCGAAGCGCTCGCAGAGAAAGAGAGTGCGGCACCTTTTTCTCCCCCTCTTTTTCCCCCCACAGGAAAAGAAGGGAGAGAGTAAATCCTGGGATGGCCACAGTGGCGACTCCGCTGGGGACTATTTTCAAGAGGTATAGACTATGTTTTCATGGGTGTTATTGTTTTCTACTTGTGTGGGTATTCACCTACTAGTATGTTCCCTTTTTTCTTCTTGATTTTACATATCTACCTCATGCTTATATCACTTCTCACTCACACACTTGTAAATAATATGCATATACACTTCACACTACTTACATGTAGGATCACTTATATCCACATGTTGCACTTAGAATATCCATACTTAGGTGTCACTAACACACACCTCCACTTATAACATCTGTATATATCCATGCTTACTCACACTTGTCACACACACTATTAGTTGATCCATGCTTAGGTTCACTACCACACACTCACTTGTAGATATTCACACATGAGTCACTCTCATATATACATCCTTAGTATAATCTTCATGATCCATGTTATATTTAATTTTATACTTATACATTCTTCCCTATTAGTATAGTGCTCATCATTCTAAATAAGATACTCTCTCCATAATATGCTAATAAAAAATCATGCATTTTGCACACTACATCACCAAAGAGCACAACTATTGACCAAATTTTGTCCTGTAAGTGGAGGGTCACTTCGTGATGGGCGCGGGTTCCGAAGGTCACAGCTGGCCTAAGCGATATGACTCTCACCTTTCATTGTCCAAGTACCGTTGATGTATATCTAACGGTTCCCCCCGCATTGTACCCCTTCATCGAAGTCATGACGGAAGGTATATCACAGGGAACTCGTTCACTTATGTCGAGTATAACGAATTTTCTCTCGCATGTACTGTCCGCACGAGGTATTTAGTGAGACAATTCACGTACACTCAGGTATATCAAATGGCTTGTCCACATGTACCGATTGCCCTAAAAAGCAAGACGTATATCGTGGAAGTCACGCCAAAGGGATAACCCTTCCAATTAACCAAACAACTGCATACCCTCATATAGGTGTCAAACCTAGGGCACTCATATTTATTTTGCATGTTTCTACCAGAAACTCTACCGAAAATGACGGGTCGACATGCCGCCCAAATTTTCAGGCAATTTTGTCTTTTCCAAAATGGGATCATGTCCATGAGCCTAGTAACAAGTCCAACCATGTTTTCACATATTTTTCAAACCCAATTTTCCCAGGTTCGAGTCTCGTCGGCATTTCTTTTTGTATTTAGGCAAACCTAATACAAGTGAGAACACAATAATAATAATAATAGTAATAATAATAATAATAATAATAATAATAATAATAATAATAATAATAATAATAATAAGAAGAATTATTATTATTATTATTATTATGATGATGATGATGATGATGATGATGATGATGATGATGATGATGATGCTGATGAGACCCCTCTTTTGCTTTTTCCTCTTTCTTCACCAAAAGTGTCAAAAAACTTTTTTCCCCTTTTTTATCAAAATTACTAAAAGCATTTTTCCTTCATTATACCAAAAATATTTTTCCTCATTTTTACCCAAAAACATTTTATCCTCATCTTTTCGAAAAAAAGTTAAAAATATTTTCCTTCTTTTTCAATAATAATACTTTTCCCCCTTATCTTTCAAAAATAGATTCGAATTTTTCTCCTTCTTAGGTCGATCGAATACCCGACCATTGGCTTGGATCCCTATTAGCTTTGGTCTTTCGCCAAACCGCCCTGAGGCTCCATCAGTTCCTTCTCTACTTCCTACGAGTTCGAAATTTGCCTTTATCCTCTTTCCATGGAGAACACTAACCAAGTACCGAATGTGTAGCCGGATTTGATGACGGTCCTAGCCCAATTCACTAACAAGATTAATAACCTTCAAACCGAGGTTCATGAGATGCAACAAAATTTGGTCCCTATTCTCGAAAATCCTGAGGTCCTCTTCCCTCGCGCCCTAGGTCCACCCTTACCTGAGCCTATATGGTTCCCCAAGGAATATCAACACACTCCACGTGCCCCTCCTGCCAATGGGCCATCACCAATTTAGGTCCCTATGCCGAATCTAGCCCAGCCAGGGGCTAACCTACCCATGATCGTTGATCCTATGGAAGAAGAGTTGAACTAGGTCAAGGAGGACTTTAAGATGCTGACCAAGAAGTTTGATCAAGTACTAATCTTCGGGAACTACATGGATTATCCCATATATCTCCCTATCCTAAAGTAAGGCTGCCAAAAATAGTTCACGATACCTAATAGTGAGAAGTTAGGGGGGAAGTAGACCCCTAATTGTTCATCTCCGAAGTTACCACCAAGATTTGACTTTCCTAGGTGCCTCTGAGGAAATAATGGCCCTAATGTTCCAACAGAATTTCAAGGACATCGCTCATCGCTGGTTCTTACCTTTCGAGGAGTCTAGGATTCGTAGTTGGGAGGATGTTGCCTGTGAATTCATGTCATAATAAAAGTATAACAAAGAGTTGGAGGTTACCCATCGTGATTTTGAACTTCTTAAACTGAATCCCAAGGAATCTGTCAGTAACTTTATAGAAAGGTGGAGAGAGAAAGTGTCCACCATGACCAACCGACCTTCTGAAGAGGAGAAAGTCAGTATTGTAAAGAAGAAATTCTTACCCCGTGTTCAAACAACGATGGAAGGACATTAATACCCCCATTATTTATCCCTCCAAGAAGCAAGAGTATAGATCGAAGAAAGTATTGCCAAGATAGAAGTTGAGCCGAAGAAAGTATCCATACAGTTCAGTCCTAGAAAGTACGAGAAACATATCAATACCGTAGTTTAAACCATCAATAACATTTCTCAACCTGTCACTCCATGGGCACCATGAAAGACGCCCGAATCCGTTCAAAAAGCAATACACCGAGCTTTGGGCTCCCCTATCCAAAGTTTTGCAAGACTTTTTAAGTCGAAACATTATTAAGCCATTAGACCCTCGTCCATTACCAAATACACTTACCAAAAATTTCAAACCAGATGCCCATTACGATTTCCACCAAAATTTTGACCACAGCACTAATTAATGTTTCCACCTCCGAAATGTAATCCAAGGTCTTATTGATCGGGGTATCATCGGCCCACCATTCAATCCAAAACCAAACACTTCTTACAATCCACTCCCAAATTATACGGATGTCATATTCCTAAAAGAATACTCAGAATTTGATCCACCTACACATATCATACCCAGAGAATCACCCATCATACCAATATTTTCTCCTACATCCTACATGTTTTGTGGATCAGGCTCTGTCACTCCTTACAAGAGCATGCATTGCTGTTTGTACCCACTTAGAAGGGAAAGATATGGAATTATTAGCAGTATTGAACCATCTTCTAGAATTTGGGATGAAATTGCCCTAAAAAATGGCCATTGACTGCTAGAGATTCAGTACACTATTTTTAGAAGCTCGAAAATGGGCTCGAGAGTTAGATAATTTGGTGGTACCTACCGATGAAGTCATCTTAGATGATGTCATCCAAATTATGGCGAACTTATTCTAACAGACCGATGAAATTTGTAGTATGTCCGAGCTACTTGATGCTTTGAAGCTATAAGGTCTCCTGGTCCCTTTATTTTTCCATCTCCCTACTGAGTGGGAGGATCTATACGAAGAGACCGTTGAGTTTGTAGAGTGCATTAATTTTTCATGAAAAGATGATGTCATTACCACCGGACGAGGGGACAAATTCGATAATTCAGATTAAGAGCAAAACCCAGATAAGACTAGCCCAATAGTCAGTATATGTAGAATGATATCGTTTGAGGAGTTGCTACGAGAAATCAATAAGGTGACCAAACAACCCGAGATAAATGAGGAAATGATGTTTCTGTTTTCCCCTTCTTTTATGAACCATACGACTAGATTAAGGAGGCATTACCAGGTCCCGAACCTGCAGTCATCCGCGGTCGACAAAGGGAAAAGATGTTGAGAATGTTCATATGCCAAAATTGACCCTTAAGGAGAATAAGATCCTCGATTAATTGAAGAAAACCAAATTTAACATCATTATATGGGGACTCTTTATGCCTTACCAGATGCACCAGAATTCCTTGATCAAACTACTCACCGGACCTGTCGTCCCTCCTTCCACCACGCTAAAAGAAGCAATGAATCTCGTCAGAACTCTATCCTCTACTAGAAGGCTCTCCTTATCTGAAAAGAAATCCCGAAGATTGGTCCAAATCACAAATATGATCTCAATATCTCTGTCGAAGTAATGGGAAAGACCGTCCCACTTTTGCCTATCGATAATGGATCAACTCTTAATGTTTTCCCATTGAGAGCCCTCAATTACTTAGGATTAAAATTGAGAGACCTTGCTACGACCTCTGCCAGGGTGTGCTCTTATGATAATAATTGTCGATAAGTGATGGGATCCATAAATCTTACAATAGGGGCTAACCCTATAAATCTCGTTGTTGAAATTTAAGTCATCGGCTTGTTTCAATCTGTTACTCGGACCACCATGGCTCCATGGTATGAAGGGTGTGTCTTTTTTCCTACATCAGAAACTAAAGATCTTCGCCAATGGGAAGGTTATCACCATATTTGGGCGACGATGATAATACTGAAAATTCAAGCACCAGCAATCCAGTACTAGAGATACAACATGGGGCAAATGATATGCTTCTGTCAGGTTTTTGAGTCGAACCACTTTCTCTTCCAGCAGGGGATGATTTCAAAGACAGAGTTTATCCAGGACACAAACCTCATGGCAACATCAATGTGATACAGATGATCAAGAACATGCACTTCATACCCAGTCTAGGGCTGGGTCGACGACAATAGGGAATACTTGAACCCATAGTATTAAAGAAGGCCTTTCCACCTTGCTGTTTTGGATATCGACCATAATCAGAGGAAATCAGAATGCTTTGCCAACCTCGATTGAAGAGAAGTCTAGAAAGTGCTCAGATTATTCTAGGGAATTACTTTAACGGAAGATTTATCATAGAAGGTAAAGATTCCCTCTTTACGAATTTCCCAAACCATGGTTGATCATGTGGATAAGAAGAAGAAACCATGAATGGAGATCTTTTTCCAAGATAGCTACTCATGGGCCGAAAGTTCCCAGCATCATGTGCAACCACTCTTTGAGAAGACCATAGTTACTACCAGAGATTCCAAGTGAAGTGACTTCGAGGATTCGTTCAACTCGTAAATACTAGGACTGATACTCTGCATGATCCACTCAAGCGTTACATCATTGGATCCATCCCGCCTGATCAATGCTGCAAATTCAACTCTCCTCAACTAGAATGCAATAATGATTCCACTTGCTAAAATACAACCCAACTCTGATGTTTATCACATTTCCTCTTCTTTTGTTGTTCCTCCCTATTATGATTTAATCGATCCCTTCTCCAATGAGGTTCTCAACGCTAATTTTCCCAACAACGAAATAAATGAAGATTTTGAGTATCTTGTTGTGCCATACGTTAATTGTCTTTATTCTAATCAAACTCTTGATGATGATGATTTTGCAAATGAACAATTCTTAACTGATCTTAATAAGGTTGACAACAAATAACATAATCTCATTTAAGTTAATATATATGAAACTGTTGTTATTAATCTCGGTTTTAGTTACCAAATGCACGAGATTAGGATAGTGTCTACGCTTGACGAGCATGAGCGTGCGCAACTTGAAGAATTATTGAAGGACTTTGTGTATGTCTTCGCATGGTCCTACATTGACATGTTGGGCATTGATCCCGAGGTCACTCGACACGAGATTACAATGCTCCCATAATGCAAATCGGTCTAAGAGAAACTATGTAAGCTCTGCACTTAATAGTCTATCAAGTTTAAAGAAGAAGTGGTCAAACTCTTGAATGTAGGCTTCATCTGGGTGATTGAATATCACATATGGCTAACCAATATCATAACCATGTCGAAATCAAGAGGAAAGGTTCACATGTGCGTTAGCTATCGAGATTTGAACAAAGCCTCTTCAAAGGATAATTATTCGCTACCCAATATCAACATGATTGTGGATAACAAGGCCAGTCACGCCCTCAAGTCATTTGTTAATTTTTTTACTGGATACAACTAGATGAAGATGCACCCAGATCATCAAGAGAAAATTTCATTCATCACCCCTTGGGGAACATTATATTACACCGTTAAGCCATTTGGTCTAAAAAAGAAGGGGTTATATACTAGAGAGCTTCCATTACTATCTTGCATGATCTGATAAACAAAGAAGTTGAGGTCTATATGGATGATATGATTATCAAGTCTAAGACCCCGGGAGGTCATGTTCCCTCTCTATGAAAGTTCTTCGAGTGACTACGACAATAACATATGCGACTTACCCATATAAATGTGTTTTCGACATTACCAAATGGAAGCTTTTGAGATTCATGGTTAGTGAGAAAGGGATAAAAATTGACCCTTCTAAACTGAAAGCCATACTCGAAATGCCACCATCTTGAATGTAGAAGGAAGTCTAGGTATTCCTTGGAAAATCGTAGTATATCAGCCAGTTCATCAACCAATTGACTACTATTTTATGAACCCATCTTCAAACTCCCCTAGAAGGATTATGTGACACCCCGACTAATTAAATACCGGGTAGATACTCCTTTATTAAATTAATACAAAATGCCAAGTTGGTTCAGTTCATAGCATCACTGTCGAAAACATTTTAATATTACTAACCACCTAGTATTTAAAAAGTAGGTTGCCAATTTTAATTAAAACCGATTAACATGCAATAAATGAATTATGAAATGTTAACATAACCAACAATATAGTCACAATAGAATAATCATCCATTAAATAATGAGTCTAGAGGAAAACTCCTCACAACAAACCGAATTCCGAAATAATTAAATACCAAGTCCACATCATTAAATTTAATTACAACCCAAAGTCTGAAATAACTGGATAAGTAAAATGTCTCTAAAAGGAATGGGCGGCATGCCCAACAAATGATAAAAATTGATAATGGAGTCAAGATCAGAAATGGAGGCGTCTACTGTCAAGGTCCTGTAACTTCCACAGCAGCTACAGCACGTCACCTAAATAGAACTCCTATGCATGGTGTCCTTGTGGCTGGGCACCTAAAAAGGTTTTAAAAAAAATAGATTTGAAAGCAAACAGGTCAGAGCCCGAATGTGAAAATGAATTTTTTAAAAATGCAAGTGTTTAATATCATTAAATAGTGAATATAAAGTACATGATAGTGTGTGCACTCACATGAGTTCCTCACCTCTCAACTAATTGTGCACTCCTATCGTACTCGTGCCCATTTCTAGTTGCTCTCATATCTATCTAGTCCAATGCTAAATCTAACATTTCTATATGATATCCAACTCAAATCCCAACATCTTCTATTTAATAGAGTATTGTACCTTATTACACAGTTTCCCCACTTTAGTATTTCAATATTATAAATCTTACATTTTCACTTTACAAACCGTTGATATTACTTATACCCACGATTATTCACGACTATTCATTTCAATCAACAGCATATTATTCTCACCATAAATATACAATACTAGCACCCCGAGGCTAAGCTGCGGTGCTCACATACTCTGCTATCAAATCCCGGTACATCACGTACATGAGGACCACATATTCTGAATCTCTCAGGAAACGTTTCATTAACAACAATCACAAATAGTGGAGGCGAACATAGTTCACATCACATGGGTCACGCACATACCTATGCTCCCATGATCAGCAAACTTATTAACTTCTCAATAAGCCCTTCTCTAACCTATGTCCTCGAGGTACCAATCTAAATCTCTCCCCCCCCCCCATAGGCACACAAAGATTAGATGGCCCTAAACGAACGCCAACCTCCCATGATAGCAAGTACGATAGGTATGTCATACACACATAACTACATATACTAAGCATTCACACATCTTAGATATTAAAATATTTGATTAGTGGTATACTTCTCGTTCTTATACCAACACTTAGTGTTATACAAATCACATGTCCCCGATTTATATGTATTTGAGTTATCAATTATTCTCACTTCATGATTAGTTACTCGCTTCCTAATCCACAAATGTCATCCGGCTCAAGACACTATTCTAAGTTTTACTCCTCAATGTACCCCAATCTCCAAACTATACCCACTAGTTAATAAGGGAAGGTTATCTCATCATTTAAATAAGTCTACGGGATACTAGAAATCAATTCAGGCCAAAATGGCCATTCTGTCAACTCGTTAGAAGTATCCTTAGAAGGAGGTCGTTTGAACGAAGGTATTCGAATGAATTACCAACTCGTTAGAAGTCATACTATCATCTCGTTAGAAGTTCGTTCGAACGAGGTCGTTCGAACAACCTGGGCAGGTCTTCTAACGAGATGTCAGTTTTAGCCCAGAAAATCCCAATTCTGTTTTTCGCAATTCTTCTCTCCTCTAAATCCACCCTAAGACCATACAAGTTGTGTTTTAACGTATATAAACCATTTCTAATCACCCTAGGTCATTCCTTATCATATTTAAAGGGTCAAATCTTACAATTTTTCATGGAATTAATATGAATCTTCAAATATTTCTCCAAACCCTATGTACATGAACTTCTAATTTTCATTATGCCCAATACTCATCATAAATCCGTTTTTAAATCGTCATATGTAACTATTCAAGTATTAAATCAATCCCTTATCATACTACATGCAAATCCTAACCCAAATTCAAAGTTCCTCCAACAAATTTCATGGGTTTTCTTCAAAAAGTTCAATATAAGATAATTCCTACACTAAGCATGAAAGACATATTCAATGCATTAAGGATACTAAATCACTTGCCTTAGATTTCTCTTCAGAATTTGATGTTGAAGGTTGAGGGTTGATGTCTCCCCTTTCTCTACAGATGGTGGTTATGGGTTTTCTCTTGGGAACCTCTTCCAACTCTTCCTAAAACTCTTGTAGCCCTCTAACTTGTCAAATGCTGGTAATGGGCTTAGTGGTTTACTAATAATGTATAATTAACTCTTAAAATTCGTAGGCTTTAATTCCCAAATTTTCAAAATTACCAAAATACCCTTTTAAGTTGCCGGTATGGCCCAAAAATGCCCCGGGACCCAAACTAAACCCCCGGCTAGTGTTTTCTGACTATTTCGACCCTTCCGGACTCGTTGGCGCACTCAAAATGACCATTCGGTTGATAAAAATAAAATTCACTTTTTAATTCAAAAATTTCATTTCTGACGCGACTGACACGCGCGTCCCAACTAAATCTCCCAAATTATCGTATTTCAGTCTCGCGACAATTTTAATATTTTCAATATTCATATATTGCCATATATACACAACATAATCAAATACCAACTCACATATCGTTAGTATTTATATCCGGATTAATTCTCAATTAATTCACATTTAATTTAATTAATTCCTTTATAAATATCAATAAAAATACGGGGTAAGATAGATTAAAACAAAATTAGGAATGAAGCTTGCCATTAAGCCTTTGACCAGATCAAACAATACCTAACCTGACCTCCGGTACTCATGCCACCACAACCCGATCTCCTCCTAATCCTATACTTGACTATAACAGACACCGCAATTGGGTTTTTGTTGGCCTAATACGTTGAAGAGTCTAGCAAAGATAGATCCATCTACTACCCCAGTCGCAAACTAGTCGGGTAAAATGTTAATTATAGTGCCTTAGAAAAATCTTGTGCTGCCCTTGCCCGGGTCACTTAAAAATTACGACGCTACATGCCCACCTTTCCCATTGTGTCCCAAAATGGATCCTCTCAAATACCTACTCAAAAAACTTATCCTGCCTAACAGAATGGCCCGATGGTTGATACTGCTAGATGAATTTAATATTTTGTATGTCACCTAGAAAGCTATGAAAGGAAGAGCCATCTCTGACTACCTTATTGATTACCCTATGGAAGAAACCGATCTTGTGATTTTTGAGTTCTCGGATAAAAATATCCTTTGCACCTCCCAATAAGAGCTCCGGTGGAAAATTTTCTTTGATGATGCCTCCAACAAGAAAGGATATGGCATCGTTATACTCCTAATTAACCCTGATTACTCTCACACTCCCATTGCCATCAAGATGGATTTTCCTCGCACTAACAACATGACCGAATATGAGGCATGTATGATACACCTCAAAATCACTCTCAAGAAAGGAATTCAATGCCTAGATGTCTACGGGGATTCATCCATCATCATCGATCAAGTACTCAAAAGATGGGAAGTCAAAGATGAGGAACTCTTACCCTTTCATCCCTACCTAGAAGAACCGCCCTTCCGATTCCAAGAAATGACCTTCCATTACTTGCCCCAAGTAAAAAACAACTTAGCTTATGCCCTTGTTACCTTAGCCTCCATGGTTTACTTACCCAAAAGAATAATAATGGCCCCCTTCCTAGTCCAAAATCAAGATAAACCAACCCACTGTCACCACATTGAGCTCATCATAAAAGAACATCCTGATATAACCGATTGCTGGTACAATGATATTTAGCGCCTACTTAAGCAGGGTAAATATCGCCAAGATTCTAACAAAAAAGACTAAGCAACCCTCCACAAACTGGTTGCTTAATACATTATTTACGATAAAGAGCCATTGAAGAGAACTTCAATGCAACCCACTTACACTGCATTGCAGGGGATGACATTAAAGAGATGATGTAGAAAATCTACTGCGGGGAGTGTAGAACCCACATGAATGTCCATATGATCGCTAAGAAGATCACCCGATATGTTTACTATTGGACTACCATGGTTTAGGATTGCACTACCTATGTTCGGGGATGGCTTAAATACTAGTAGTTTTCCAACCTCCAACTCTTGCCAACACGATAATTATTCAACATGACTTCTCCCTGGTTGTTCTCAACATGGGGCATAGACATCATAAGAAAAGTTACACCTAAGGCATCCAACGGGTATGAATTCTTCTTGGTTGCCATCGGTTACTTCACCAAATGGGTCAAAACTGAGTCATAAGCAATTATAAATGATAAAAAGTTGGCCAAATTCACCCGAAAAAATATCATCTACCGATATGGGGTCTCACACTAGCTAGTGTCAGACCACGGGTTGAATTTCGAGGAAGCAGTCACATAATTGGTCGACGAATATGGGATTCAGGGGCACAAGTCTTCTCATACTGACCTCAAACCAATGGTGCAGTCAAAGTTGCTAATAAGAACCTAAAAGCCATCATCATCAAGATAATCGAGAGTTATCGAGATTGGGCCAATCCGATCCCTTATGTCCTCTGGGGTTACCGCACTTCAGTTCGAGCATCAACTAGGGCTTACCCTTACTCTATAATATATGGCATGGAAGCAGTCCTACCCCTTAACTACTTGTTATGCTTGAAAGCAAAGTTAGCGAGGAATCCTGGCATCAAAGTTATCTCGACGAGTTATCACCCTCGGACAAAATGAGACTTAAGGCTCTATATCATATACAAGGGTACCATCGCCAAATAGCACGATCATTCAATAAGAGAATCAGGGATTGTGGTGTCTGAGAAGGGGATTTATCCCTTAAAGAAATGGTAAAGCCCATTTGAGACTCCAGAGAGAAATTCAAGCCCAATTGGAGTGGACCATATATCATGAAGAAGATCCTATCCGGCAGAGCCTCTTTGCTCATCGATCTCGATGGGGAAGAGATGGCCCGTCTAGTAAACATGGACCATCTCAAGAAATTATACCCTTAAGTTCGACACGCTATAACTCTTCTCATCTCCCTTCTATTCTTAAAATAAAAATTTCTTCATTTTTCTCTACTCAGAACTACGTGGGGTTTGATCCTCTAAAAATATTTTTACTTTCAGAGATGGAACTCATAAAATTTTCAAAACCCTCAGAGGTACGTAGGTAGATCATACCCTTCACATGAGCATGACCCCCTTCTTTTTTATAAAATGCTATTTTTTTTCTTCTCTTTGAGAACGATGATTCATTTTTTTATCATGTACATGAAAAAAAGTATTTTTTATCATGATTGGTATGGATAATTCAAATGCAAAAATCATCATGAGGCACAACAATATAATTAAAATTTTCTTTATTTCTTTAATGGAAAATTCCATTACAATTACATCGGCATAGGGAGTCAAACAACTTCCCCCTCCAACTTAAACTTATTTTTTACAAAAAACAAAACAAAATCAAGCTAATCTACTCCTAAAACAACCTTCCCAAAGTTATTTGCACCAGAATATAACCAGATACAAAACCAAACACCATGCAAAAGCTTCACAAATAAAACTCCCCAAGGATCCTACTCCCAGCTGCCAGAAGTACCAACCCCACCATCATCTATATCTGGGGGTCCCCACACTTATCCTGCTTGGATGGAATATCGAGGGAGCTCCATCGAATAGTAAGCCCAGACTAGCCTAGGTAAAACCATAACACCTCCCTCCATGGTGTCAAATATGGCGAAGAACCTCTTCCCGGTCTACTCGGCCAACATCTTGGCAACTACCCTCCTCCATAACCACTTCGTGTAATTCGTAGAAACATGCCAGACTCGAGCAATAGATTGAGAAGGACGGGTCGACGATCGATGATTCTCACACAGAGAACCCATCCACATGGGAATGCATTATGTCAAATCCTCCACGGGAAAGAATTTTAGTGTTCGAGGTGGCACAATCTGCTCCCAATTAAATTGACATATGAGTCACTAGGGAAAGTAGAAAGAAGTCTGCCAAAGGCCAACCTACCAAATACACTGGTATTCCCCCAATTCTAGAATGGGCTACCACTCTCCCCACCAAGTCAGTAACTAACGAAAACCTCGAGCCTTTTGCGCCACAAACCAGTTCTCCTAGATCTCGATATCCATGAACATAATAATAAAGCAGAGAGTAAATAAGTTAGGCATGGCTCCCAAGGGATATTCAGGATGGACTCCCATACTAAATCTCTCTAACAACCATATGAACAACATAACTGGGATACCCCTCAGGAAGTCAGAACGACCTTCCTGCCAAGAATATAGACCATTCAGAGTCTCCACCAGTATCACCGCCGCAGGATTATAAAGGTATGACATCCACGAAGTGATGGCTGCAAGTTATGGGTCCACCAACAGGTCCACTGTCACAAACAATAATTTTAAAGTTAAACCAAGGATGACGACTCCAGCATTGCCCGCATAACTAACATCCTACAGATGCAAGAAATAAAGCACAACCGGGAGAGAGATCATTCCTCCCTTAACCAATGATCGAGTTATCGAAGGAGAAATATGAATAAGAAGTCATACTAACATCTCCCGAGGAGATCGAAAAAATTTAGGCATGGCCGCTGTGACACTAGGATTTACCCCTAGCATGGTAAAGAAATATTCATAAGACGAATAGGATTTGTCCAATCCAAAGACATGGTCCTCAGGGTACCAGAATTATACCGTCTCCATCAATATATTCCATTCAATAGGCCAGTTGTGCCATAAGGAAACCCGACGAATGTTGAAAGAATCATAGTCTACATTATATGAGAACATAACCTCCAAGTTGTCGAGGTAAGAAGTGAATTCAACGTTTCCTGGAAGAGCCATATTGGAAATGATGAGACAAGAAGTAAGTTAGAAAAAGGAAATGTGGATGGGGGAAAATATTCCACCATTTCCTCTTTTTATACTTGAAAAGATTACCAAAAGACAACGGCCCTGCAAAATTTGAAGGAAACCCCGCCCCATCAAATCCTTAGGTTGATTAGACTTGACTGACCTTCCGATAGGCAGGACAAGGGGTATGTTGATCGAAAACACCCTATTTTTAGAAAGTTTCCTTTTTCCTTGTTTGTCAAAATCGAAAACTCAATAAAATTAATTTTTATTCTAAGGAATTTAGAACTTCCTTCTCCCTATATTTTTACTCATCTTGTTTTAAAATAAATTTTCCTCAAGTTATTTTAAATCCTTTTCACGGTCTCAACAAACAAAATAAAAAGTGCATATGCATTAGGCCATTAAAGAAAAGATAAATTAATAAAAACTTCATTACATTGCATATATATTACTTTATTACATTTTCCTTGCAGGAAAACACCAAAACAATGGGACTCAGTCGGAACCCACCAAAAACATGCTCTTTCACTCTCACCTACTTTCTCTCTTCTTTTTATCTCTATCTCTCTAAGACCCTCCATTCCTATGGCGTACGCGCTTTACCCGACAACGAGATAACGACCCTCTGTGCCCTGAACTAAACCTCCCGAGATGAGGCAAATGGCAACAAGAAAGAAGGAACAGGGATTAATTCCCAGATATGTACTATTGCGATATCCACCTAATCTAGGTTGTCTCTCAGCCAGCTAGTCGACAACCGGATATGCTGTAAGAAAATTAAGAAAATAGCAAGTCAGTCAAGAAACAAATCGGAGAAAAAAAGTCAAAGAAATGAAAGGTATACCCCCGTCTGAAGGACATCCTCTATTATCCCCAGCACTTAAGGGTCCATTGCATTGGGGAGATGTAGCATACTCATAACTCCTCCATGAGGTCTTATGATGTTATAGGAAGGAGGATCCGGCTGCAATGGACTCTTTGTCATTTCTGCCACTGTCAATGACGACGTACCACCTGCACTATGGGCAGACTTCACTAGCCAACTCGTGCCCCTACCAGAAACTGCAAGGGCAAGAGGCATAATGTCATATATGATGGGTGGCATCAGCTAGCTCGACATGAAATCTAGATAATCACAGGTCTCCGACGTGTTGGTATACGATGAATAAGGCTCACTGACCATCGCCGCCACCCTCGCCTCCGCCGACGTCCCCTGCTCACGACTTATATATCTCGGGGACCTCGTTAGTGGCACTATCACCTCATGCTCCACCATACATAGGATAACTCTATCCCTTAGGTACCAACAGTATCCGAACTCATGCACCAACATATGATGTAACTTTACATTCCCCCCGGGATAGAAGGTCACCTGCAAGATCCCAGTGGAAAATCAATATCTAAAAAGGTCATCATAGAAAAATGATTTCAAAAGGAAAGAATAATTTACCTAATTGCTCGTCAAGGCGTTCAATACCTTACACACTGTCACTAAAGATTGACGCTGCCTAGACTGCCAGTTGGACTTCCACCACCGGCACATACGATAGAAGTCCCCCATAGACTCATCCTTTAAACCTATAAATTGGTCATTAAGCCTAATCACCTCAAAAAAACCACGTCTACAAAGGACAAAGGGTCGTCAATCAAAGGAAAGAAATCAAGGAATAAAAAATAAAATGCATAAAGGAAAATGCAAATGCATAAAGGAAAATTGCAAATAGGAAAGAATAGATCCAAAAGATACATGGCGCCGGTAAAGGTCTACTGGCACCACCGACTGAGTGCATCCAAAGATGAATAAAGGGTCTCCAAAGTTAGGATCCCCCAGTTAAAGAGAGGGATATTCGAAAATGACCTTAAATAAGGTAAAAACCACAGATGGATGATGTCGCCACTCTTCGCCACCAGAAATTCTCCCAAAAGCAAAAGAACGAATAAATGGGAAATCTGTCACACTTGCAGATCGTTAGTCTCGTCCATCTGCCAACTCACTAAAATCTCCTTCAAAAGTAGTAGACGAATGGAGTCCCCAGAGACTATCCTACCCACATCACCCACCGCCACCTCCACCACCGTCGTCATCCCCCGGAAAGTTCGGTACACCTCTATTTGGGCCTGCTCACAATCTAGCCCCAATAGTTATTGCATATTGATGGGAGTCAGTGTCATCTTCCCAAAGCCAAAATACATGGTGTGGGTAGTATCCCACCACCTTTCCCCCAAAGGGCAGAAACAGCATTATAGGACCCCTATGTCTCTCCTTAGGTCCCTAAAACCTCCCCATTTCAATACGAACCCTAGGTCATACTCTGAGTACCGAGCTAGAGGCCATTGGGCGCTCCGATGCCTTTTTTGAATCCATTTAAATCTATCATCAAAGCGAAGCTCTATGAATCTTATAAGGTCTTTGAATCCCCTTTCCAACGGTCTACCCCGTGAGCAAATCGGCATAATGGTTAAGACGAACAAACCATTTTACCACCAAAAATCGATCTAGAGGCCACCTAATGCTCCCGGGCCCCGATTTGACCCCAATTAACTTCAACGTAAGAGGGAAATCTCTTTGAATATTTTAAAGGAATTTAAATCCCTTTCCAATGGTCTACCCCGTGCATGAAATGACATAACCGTTCCGACAAATAATTCATTTTCCCTAAAAAAATTATCTAGAGGCCATCGGGCTCTCCCAAGGTCCGTTTGAGAAAAGATAACTCTTCAGCTCGAACGAGACTGAATGAATCTTTTAAGGTAGTTGAATTCCCTTTCCAACGGTCTACCCCATGTGGAAATCACTCGTACGGTACAGACGAATGACCTATTTTACTCCAAAACATCATTGGGCGCTTCCAAGCCCTGTTGACCAAAGTCAACATTCTGAACCGAGCGAAGATCTTTGGAATGTCGAAGGACCTCGCATAACCTTTCCAACGGTTCACCCCGTGGGCGATTATCACTTAACATTCGGATGAACAATCCATTTTTGTCCGATGATCTCCTATCCAAACGATTGACTAACGCTTCCAAGCCCCAATTGACCAAAAGTTAACTCCCGAATCTGGGAGCGGCCCAAAGGACTCTTGAAGGTTTTTTCAAAAAAATCTACACGAGACTATCGTTTTGGAGGTCCACTTCCCTGCCTATAAGTAGTGTGCCTAGGGTTACCTGCAGATTAGCAAGGTTAGGGCTACGCCGGTCGTCACCCCCTCCCCTATAAATAGAGGGCATGGCCTTACTCAAAAGCACACCTCAGATCCATCAATATTAGTGATCCCAGCAACATTCTCTTACAATGAGCGAAGTTTCCTTGTGTGAAATTTCTTTCCATCTTCCATTCACCCTTTTCATACCCAATTTAGCAAAAATCTCATTCTCTCACATCCAACATTCATCTCAACATGCAAGGGAACTCATCAAAGATCAAGCCTTAATTCTCCAAAGAAGGTCCAAAAATCTTTCTCTCTCTCTTTAAATTCTTTATTTTTGCATTAGTTACATAAAATCTAAATCTAGATTTTACTTTAGTTCATACACATTAATATCTCACCTTTTTATTAGTTATAAAAAAAAAGAGTGTTACACTTATAAATTCAAACGGGATTATCCATCATAATTTCTCAAAACAAAGATACATTTTCTACACACACATATAGTAAATTGCCATTCGAATCTTTGGGATAAACCCCACCCCTATGCTGCATACGAACTACGTTGAGTTTGATGCCTTTATAGGCTATATAGTCATCTCGGACTAAAACTCATGACTCAAGTCCAACATCTCCAATTTTCACTTTCTCAATTCCCCAATTTTCCCTTTTTTACATTTATCACCTTTTCATTTATACATTATTTTATATATATCATATGCGTGATCCTTATTGACCTTTTATCCAATATATATTATCGTTTCATTATAACGATCAATATCTTCATAAGCATATACATCGTATTTTCTAAATATTATTTTAGGAACATTCATATGGATGACATCACTCTATATTTTTCATGGTATGAGTTGGGCAATTTCGATCTCCATTTATATATACACGCACACACACTTCACGGAGAAATCAAGAAAAACATAAACACAATCCCATGAGAGATCGAAAGGGTGGTTGGTGCCTAATACCTTTCCATTCCGTAACTTATCCCAAAAACCTTCAAACTATTGGTTTCGTCAGCATCAGTTTGTCTTTGATGCCGCTCTCTCGAGGCGGTGACATGTTCTTTTGCCTATTTTGTAGAAAATAGGATGACAACTCCATCTCTTTACATTCACCCCGCACCGACGATGTCCAAACCGCTCTCAGAGAAAGAGGGTGCGAGACTTTTTTCTCCTTCTATTCCCCCCCCCCCCCCCCCCCACAGGAAAAGAATGGATAAAGGAAATCCCGGGATGGCCACTGGACGTTTCTGTGAAAATGCAGGTCGAATGGTGAAACAATGAGCACACTTAGATTTGGATAGCGTGCAAAGTGTACAAGAAATGAGCCTATAATTAATGAAAGATCGTTGGATGATGTTAATGGCTTGAGTGGTCAGATTCTTTAACTAAGTGACTGTGAAGAAGAATTCCACATTAACGAAAACGATGCAAGAACAATACGTCTCCATCTTGATGCAAATTTTCAAATCATCACATCCACGAGCTATCCAATTGAACACGAAAATTAATAGACTATGGATATTTCAACCCTCGGTTATTTTTAATGGACTCGAACACAAAAATTTACGAAAGTGTCTTCCTACCTAATTGTAAGAAATTTCTAAAAGTGACTAACAGAAACAAAAAAAAAGTAAGCAGTTGGTACATGGGAACTGTCTTCCTCCCTAGTTGTAAGAAATTTTTGAAATTGGTTACATTCATTCTTGTATTAGTTGATGGTCTATCTGCTTGATATATACTTTGGGTTTATATGTTGTGTACGCGAGTGTTGTGTAATCAGTTACTGTATTATGCTCAATATATATTTCATATGTGTTGTGTAAGCTTGAATAATCAAATAATTAGCTTGACTTCCCATTTTTTTTATCTCTTTCCCTGGGTCAAATATTGAAAAAATGATCACTTTGTTTAGTTTATTCATTGTTGTCACCATATGAAAGAGAAGACCAAAGCTCAGAACATGCTTTTTAGTGAGGTGGATTCATTTACATTTACCGAACCGATTTGTATCTTTAGACATGGATGCATTTTTTAACATATTCTACACTTCATAGATATTCTTGCTTTATCTTCGTTTATATTCAGTGAGAATTATTTTATGGAATCTGTAAGTTTTAAATTGTGGATCATTGCTTCCTTATTGCTATTTTTAGTAGGTTATTATTTGTTATCTGCTTGCGGGTTCGCTTATTAGATCTGGTGGTTTGAAATTCATCAGTGAAATTGTGTTGGTATGTTGTTTGAGTAATTCAAGATCAAACAATCCAAAATTTGGAATTCTGAATTTTTCAACGGGAATTCCAATTTTTGTTTGCTATTATCAAATCGTGTTAAAATCTTTAGACTTCATCCGAAAGTTCTTACCCTCATAGATACTTGCGTATCCATGTAATGATTGTAGGGCCATATTAACTTTCACCCTAAGTTTTTATTTATTACAACCCCACTCTTTTGTAAGTTTGAGATATATTCCCCAAAGCATTGGTAAATTTATTTAAGTGTCACTTTGAGGGCCTTGTATTACATTATGTGAGCTTTAGATATGCTTTTGTGAGTGTATCTAAAATATTATATAAGTGAGGGTGTAATATGAAAGTTCAAATGACAACGAGGGTGAGTTTAAAAAAAATACCCAATATTCCAACTCATGTTCTTAAAGCTTAGTTTGCTGATCTATGTTTTCCTTTTGTAGATTGTATCGGAGATATGCAAGATGATGGAATCCGTAGGCTTTATTGAAGTCGACACACCAGTCATACAAGTTTGTAAATATCTTTATGTTCGTATTCGATTGATTCCTCTTGTGGTTATAATTGTCTGATTAAAGGAGCTAGAAAGGTTAGAAAAATACATGTTCAATGAAAAAAAATCATTTCACTTTAGACAAATGAAAATGATAATAATTTTAATGTAACCTTGGATAGACCTGTGACACCCCGCCTAATTAAATACCGGGCGATCACTCCTTTATTAAATTAAAATCAAGGTGAGCAGTTGGTTCATTCTTAGCATCACTGTCGTAAAAATAACTTTTCCAAATTAACACCCTAATTAATTAAGCTAAGTGTCAAAACCATTTTTCAACATTTCTGACCAATTTTATTTTTTTAAGGAAAATTATTTTATTTAATTAGTAACATTTTCAATAAGTAAGAATCATACAACAATTAACCTGGAACATAATACAAAAACTTTAAACATTCAACATCCAAAATCCCAACATTAAAACTTAATGTAAATCATACATGCTGAATAAATCCCAAAGTAACAGTACTAGGAATAACTGAAATATAAATGTCCCAACAAAACAGATAAATAGTGGAAAGGGCGACACATGCCCCAATAACTGAGAATCATAGGAATGGAATCAAGTAAATGAACTCGTCTAAACAAGTGGCCTGCAACACCCACCTAAGCTGCAGCACGTTCCTTCAAAGGAATCCTAAGCAAGACGCCCCTGTGGCTGGGCACCTGTAGTACATACATATATATACAAGAGAGAGAGAGAGAGAGAGAGATAAACGGGTCAGAGCCCGATAGTGCATATGATTTAAAAATTGTTTAGCAAGTATTTAAATTGATACAGGCCAATGCAACAACATATTAGTGCGACACTCTCTTGAGAAATTCTCACCTATCTTCTAATGTGCACACCTATCGCACTAACCTTCCCAATGGTCTATCTCATCATATAACACGCTATTCTTTCCCAATGGTTTAACTTATCTCAGATTATTCGCAGGATTCAAAATTTAATGATTCAATTGTTTTGAAGAGACTATTTCATTTAGTAACCAAAGTTCTCATTTTAACTTTATAAATCAATAAAGTTTCCAGTGTCATATTATACTTTCTCAAAATAAGTATTTACAATTTGGGTCATCAACCATGTCCTACATATCACATCACAGTAAGCAGTTACAAATTTCAAAATTCCATATATATATATTAACTACTCATAAAATATATATATATATCACAACAGTACCCCAAATAAAAACTATGGTGCGGGCATACTCTACTATCCAATCCCCGTATCACTCGTACAAAGGGAATACAAATTCGGAATCACTCTCGAACTGTATTAGCAGATACTCAAACAATATTGAGGCAAAGCATAGATTCCAAGTCTCTAAGAGGATGGCATAAGTCTGCGTCTCTTAGGACCGTCTGAACTATCACTGCGATAGCGTGTACCAAGGATGTCTATTCACAAATAATATGAGGCGAAGCATAGATTCCAAGTCTCTTAGAGGAAAGCACATACCCGCGTCTCTTAGGACCGTCTGAACTATCATTCCGATAGCCTGTACCAAGGATATCTATCTTCTATGGTACAAGTCAATATCCCCCATAAAGGTCCCATCGAGATAAGACTGTCCCAACGCGGAAACCTCAGGGATAGCAAGTAGCGTGGGCATGTTTTTCACACATAGATAGCATATGCATACACAATCATATAACTATACTAATATTACCATATCAATAATGGGTATATTCTCAATTCCCATAATTACGACATTTGTATTTATTTCTCATTATTTAGTTATCACGTATAACCATTCACATCTTTCTTTAATTTGAGGAACTTTTCCACTTACTACATAACGCTCATGGATTCTATCCTCCCAAGTACAAAATTCAGTAGGTATACACATTTGTCCCAAAGTAATTCTCTTACGTGTCTCTCTCTTTAAATCATAAATTTACCGACCCTTATGTAGTTATCCCAAAATACAATCTTTGCCCGACATCAAGGGTCCCAAAATCTATTCACATGTCCTACTGGTCTTCCCTATCTCCCAAAACATTTTATTAAGGATGCCCACGAATTATCTCATAATAAATTGAATTTAACTCATTTAAAAAGGAAATAGGAGTCTGCCAGGAGGGGTCGATCGATCGAGGTCTGGGGCTCGATCGATCGAACCTTCGATCGATCGAAGCTCTGGGCTCGATCGACCGATCAAGTAGGTCTGCGAAATCTGCAGAATTGCAGTTACGGGTTTCATCTTATAACTTACACCAAATCCATATTTTACAATCCCAAACGTCTCAGAATTTGTACTACTAACATCCTAACATGATATTATGCATTTCCTACGTAAAGCATGTAGATTTCTACTATTAAACATGGATTAACAAGCCCCAAATTCATATAAAACTTCAAGAACCTTAAAATTTCATTAACATGGTTCTAATCCATCTTTTCCAGAATTTTCTTCTTATAAACATCATAATTTCGTGGGTAAATTCCTCTACATGGCAAGGGTTTCCAGAATTATCATTTAACCCATAACTACATGCGATTCCTATCTTAAATCTTAGGTTTTCTTCCATGAAACTCATCCTAATCATTCCTACACTAATATGAAAGATGCATCAACGAAATAAGAAAGATAAACACTTGCCTGGGATTTTTGGTGTTCTGATTTGCAGATGTTTTTGGTGTGGTTGCGTAGCCCGTTGCGCGATCTACGCGTTGGTGGTGGTGGCGGTGCAAATGGATGACTTTAGGGCCTTGAATTTGCCTTGAGAGCTCTCTCCTTCCTCTCCTATGGTCGTTCTTGTGTTTGAGCTTTCTAACCCTATCTGACTAACCTAAATGGCTGATATAGGTTACTGATTTTCGTGGGTTTAATTACCCAAAAATGTGAAATGTCCAAAACGCCCTCCCGGGGTACTAATTAGGCCTAAAAATGCCCCGAGACCCAAACTAAACCCCGGGGTACACTTTTCTGACTATCTCGACCCTTCCGGACGCGTTGGCGCACTCAAAACAACCATACGAACAAATTATAAAATATTCACTTTTATTTATCAATAATTAGTCCCGACGCGACACGGGCGCGTCCCGACTTAAATTTCCAAAATTGTCATTTTATTCTCTCTTGACATTCAATATAACCAATATTATATATTACTTTGCTCATTAGTAATATTCAACAATTTCCATAATTACTAACTCTCGTCACGTTAATAATTATAACATAATTAATTTCCGGATTTTTATTAAATAATTAACTCACATTAAATTTAATAAATCCCCAAATTAATATAGCATAAAAATACGGGGTATTACAAGACCTTGCTATGAAAATTGTCAAAGGCTCATCTTTTTTAATGCAAAGTCAACTTTATTGTTGGTTCACTCCAAATACATAAAATAAAATTTGTCTAACTTCATTAAAGTTTATATTTTAATACCATAATTGCTAAGATATAGATTGTAGTATGCTTTGAGAATATTACGATAATTTGAAAAACTCAAAACTTAGGCTTAAAACACGATTTAGGCTTAAAACATGATGTTAGGTAGTGAAAACCCAAACTAACCCCTAAACGGTCTCGTAAGAGGAACTAACACCTCACACGGGACTAATGTAACTCGTAGGAACTGACAGAATAGTCACGAGACAATCATCAAATGGTCCCGTAAGAGGCATGAACACCTTTCACGGTACCAATATCACTCGTAGGAACTGAACGTGTAGTCACGGGACTATCGAATTGAGAATATGACGATAATTTGAAAATATCTATATTAGGGTTTAAAACATGTTGTTAGGGGGATTGATAATTTTTTTAAATTACTTCATTACTGTTTTTTTATCTTAATTTTTGAAGGATAATATTTATCATTAGCTTTTATCCATGTGGAACATAAGAACAAGTCAATAGTTTACAACAAGGAGATTCTTTATTTAATGTCGTCGATATTTAGGATTCTATTTTTTATGTGCTTGGTCATGCCGACTTTTCTAATTTATTGTTAAATTTTATGAACGTGTGGGGTTTTGTAAATTTATTGTTATATTTTATGACTGTGTGGGCTTTACATTGTATAGGTTTTATATTAACAGGTTTTAGATTGTCGAGAAAATAGAGGAAATTGTGCCCTATTTTTTTTTGTTCTGTGAACAATCAAGACTTGTAATATTTTGATATTTGTATGTAAATTAGTTTATCAACAACGTGCGAGATTTACAATTTCTGAATTTTCTTATTTTTTGCAAATAATAAATATTTTTCCTATTAGATTTGGAATTTGCTGATTTTCCTGATTTATTTTCAAATAACATTTTTTTATCAATTGAATAATCTGGCATGGTTTAAAATCGTGGAAAAAGCGTGTCAGATTCAATATCTTGCACAGTTTAAAAGTGTGTAAAAAGCATGCCAAATTCATGATCTAGTATGGTTTAAAAGCGTGTCAGAAGTGTGTCATATTGGACAATCTAGCACGGTTTTAAATCGTGCCAAAAAATCTGGCACCACAAATTCTGGCACGGTTTTAAACCGTGCTAGATCGGGTTTGGCACGATTTTAAAGTGTGCCAGATTACTGTTTTTAGTGTAGTGAGTGAAGACTCCTTTTTCTCAAGAGTAACTTCAATATAGAAATGTTTGGAGTTTCAAAGATGGTTCACAAAAGTATATATGAGAGATTGAGTGAATCAAAAAGTGTTTTCCTTTTTTAAAAGTGAAGACTTAAAGCAGCAGTTCTGTAGTTTCGTAAATGAGAAGTCTTAGTAAAAAACCTATCAAAAACAGGTATTTATAGGTGAACACCAATTTTGAGGCGGCAAAACCTCGTTCGAACAAGACTATGACTTCGTCTTAATGACATGTTGATGTCTTTCGAACGACATAGACTTCACTTCCAAAAGGATGCAAACATCTAAGAGAGTAAGTCCTCGTTTGAAACTCATTTGATAAATGCTTCAAACGACCTTCTAACGAGATCCCAAGTCGTTCTAACGAGATTGCCATCTTGTTTGAACGAAAATATTAAAAATATTAAATTTTTATGTTAAAAAACTGTTCAAAAAACTGCCTCGCTTTGTAAAAACATAGTTTATAAAAATCTCCCATACTATGTAAAAAAATATGTGAAAACAAAAATAACAATTATACCCAATTTACGGGATGCCGTGGATCATGTTGAAGATGGTTGATAATCGGGTCCGTCTTCTTGGTAGTGTTAACGTGAAGTGCCATGACGGAAGTAACGAGATATGCCATGCTCGATGTAATCTAGATTATATAGGCAAGTCATAGATACTAGGGGCAATGATAGAAAATTTTCCCTTGCAATTATTTAATCTTTATTGATCTCAAAATTAATTCTTATTAATTTTACTTTCGATTAATAATTAATCTAGGGTCAAATATTAATTCAATACAAAATAATTAAATAAAATAAAATATAGTGAAAATTAAATAATTGATTTAATTTGTTCCCATTTAAATTAATTCAATCAAATTTTATGATTTACCAAATTAATTAATTAGGTCGAATTTCCATATGAGTTGATGATGATTAATGATTGAGGAAAACAAAATCAACCATACAATAGTGACACTGTAATTTAAGATGGAAACCCAATCAACAAAAAATACACGCATCCCCCCAAACTAAAGTCGACTAGTACAAGAAGTTCCAGGCTTTAGAAAAGGATATATATAACTTATAAACCATATTTGACCGCAACCACAAATCATTATCATTCTAAACCTTTAACCTCCGTAGTACTAGCTATGTCAATCTCCACCGTGGCTTTTAGTTTACTGCCACATCCCTCAGGACTTGGTATCCATCGATCTATTAAATGGATGCATATTCTCGAATGTCCAAAGCAGCTTCGACTCATGTATCACTAGTCTCTCAACATGTCTCAGATCTTAACTTTATACAATTGGCCTACCGATAAGCTTTTATTACTACACCATATACCATAGATGTTCACATACCAAGGTCATGACCATGGCAATACGTCACAGATGTAGGTCGTGACCATGTTCATCATTGCCAACAACAGTGGTGACAAAATTTTTGTCTGACCCTAAATGAGGGTCACTTTATCTCCAGTGGGACAATATTGGCACCATGGTCACAAATCGTGGCCATGACCCCTTGGTCTTGGACTTGGGTCGTGACAATGTGTGGGACGATTTTTGAATTGGGTCACGACCCAAATCCTTGACCCAATTGTCATGGACATGGGACGTGACCATGAATGAGATAGCGTTCATCATATTCTAAAACCGATAGTCATGTGATAAAACAATCAGTTCCTATGAGTTTGTTGGTCACATGTGAGGTGTTCGCGCCTCTAACAGGGCCGTTTTGGGGTTGTTTTCGATTTTCACCCTCTAGCGGCATGTGTTTAAATATAACTTTAAGTATTTGAAATTTTTCATCTTATTCTTAAATCGAGAGTCCTGTGACTACTCAATCAGTTCCTATGAGATACATTGGTCTCATGCGAGGTGTTCGTACCTCTTATGGGGCCGTTTTGGGGCTATTTTGAGTTTTTTCCCTCAAGCGGTATATTTTTAAGCATAAGTCTAAATATTTGTAAATTTTTATCATATTCTCAAACTAGGAGTCTCATGAATACGCGGTCTATCCCTAAGAGTTACATTAATTTCATACGAGGTGTTTGTTCCTCTTACTGAGCGTTTGGGGGTTGTTTTGGGTTTTCGCCCTATAGAGACACTTTTTTATCCTAAGTATAAATATTTATAAATTTTCATCATATTTTCAAACTAGGAGTCCCGTGACTATGCTATTAGTTCTTATGAGTTATGTTGGTCGTACGAGGTGTTCATGCCTATTACCGGGCCATTTGGGGCTATTTTGGATTTTCACCCTCCAGCGGGTAATCCAAAGTATAGATATTTGTAAATTTTCATCATATTCTCAAACTAGGAGTCCCATAACTGAGCGATCAGTTCCTATGAGTGACATTAGTCCTATGTGAGGTGTTCGTGCCTCTTAAGAGGCCAAGGGGTTGTTTTCGATTTTCATCCTCTACCGACATGTTTTTCAGCCTACGTCTAAAAAATTACAAATTCTAGTCATACTCTTAAATAGGTAGTCCCATGACTACATGACCAGTTCCCATTGGTCCCTTGCAAGATGTTTATGCCTCTTACAGTGCCGTTTGGCGCTATTTGTGTTTTCACCCTTTACTTTTTTTTAACTCTAAGTCTAGATATTTACAAATTTTTATCACATTCTCATACTAGGAGTCTCGTGACTACGCGGTTAGTTCCCACGAGTTACATTTTTCTCGTCCGAGGTATTTTCACCTTTTATGGGCCCGTTTGGGGGTATTTTGGGTTTTCACACTCTCGCGATATATTTTTAAGCCTAAGTCTAGATATTTAAAAATTTTATTCGTATTCTCAAATCGGGTGTCACGTGACTTCGCGGTCAGTTCTTATAAATTAGATCAGTCTTGTGAGGTATTTGTGCCTCTTATGGAACTAGTTGGGGTTGTTTTGGGATTTTTCCCTCTAGCGGCATTTTTTAAGCCTAAGTCTAGATATCTGCAAATTGTCATCATATTCTCAAATTGGAAGTCCCTTGACTACATTGTTAGTTCGTATCTGTGTGAGGTGTTCGTGCCTTTATGGAGTTGTTTGGGGTATATTTTGGGTTTTCTCACTCTAGCTGCATGTTTTTAAGACTAAGTCTGTAAATTTTAAAATTTTCATCATATTCTTAAATCGTTACTGCCTTGACTATGCGGTTAGTTCCTACGAATTACAATGGTCCCTTGGCGAGGTGTTCGCTTCTCATACGGGGTCGATTGGGGGATATTTTGAGTTTTTGACCTCTAGCTGCATGTTTTTAAGCCTATATCTAGATATTTGCGAATTTTTGACATATTCTCAAACCAAAATTTCCTTAACTATGCGGTTAGTTCCTACAAGATATATTTGTCCCGTGCGAAGTGTTCCTGCCTCTAATAAGGCCGCTTGGGGTTATTTTTGTTTTCTCCATCTAGCGGCATATTTTTAAGCCTAAGTCTAGATATTTGCAAATTTTCATCATATTTTTAACCGTGAGTCCCGTGACAATAGGGTCAGTTCCTACGGGTTACAGTGGTCCCTTATGAGGTGTCCGTGCCTCTTAAGGGGTCATTTAGGGATTGTTTTGGGCTTTCGACCTCTAGCGGCATGTTTTAAGCCTAACTCTAGATGTATGAAATTTTTTGTCATATTCTTAAACTCGAAGTCCCATGACTACACGGTCAGTTTCTAGGACTAACATTGGTCCGGTGCGAAGTGTTCGTGCCTATTACGAGTTCGCTTGGTGGTTATTTTTCGTTTTCATTCTCTCATGGCTTGTTTTTAAGCCCGAGTCTAGATATTTACAAATTTTAATCAAATTCTCAAATCAGGAGTCCCGTGAGTATACGACCAGTTCCTAAAAGTTATGTTTGTCCAGTGAGAGGTGCTCATGCCTCTAACGGCGTCATTTCGGGGTCATTTCAGGTTTTTCCCTCTAGGGGCATGTTTTAAGCCTAAGTCTAGATGTTTGAAAATTTTCCTCATATTCTCAAACTGAGAGTCTCGTGACTATGCGATCAGTTTTTAGAGAGGCATTGGTCCGGTGATAAGTGTTCGTGCCTCTTATGAGGTCGTTTGGGGGTTCTTTTTCATATTCCTCCTCTAGCGTTGTGGCCGTCCCGAGATCTTCCCGTCCCTGACACGTCGAGGGAAAGAGGGAGGGAAAAGATCCCGTGCCTCTCACTACTCCGGGGGTGGTTGGTCGTCATTCATTTTGGGGTGACGTAAAGAGATAGAGTCACTAGCCTATTTTGCACAAAATAGGTAAAAGAACATGTTTCCACCTCGAGAGAAAGGCATTACAGACAAATTGATGCTTGCGAGAAACCAATTTGATTATAAATTCTAGGACTAAGTGACAGAATGAGAAGGTGCTAGGAACCCATCCCGCTCTTTCGGTATCTCATGGGCTTATGTTACTATTTTCCTTAATTTCTCCGTGAAGTGTGTGTGCATGTATATACAAGTGGAGATCATAATCACTCGACTCACATCATCAAAAAGATGGAGTGAGGTCATCCATAGGAATGTTCCCAAAATAATAATTAAAATATATGATGTCTGCACTTATCGAGATATTGATCGTTATTATGAAACAATAATATGTGTTAGATAATATGCAAGTACAAATAACAAGTTTTTGTATACATGGATAACATAGGGAAAAGGTGAAAGTAGAAAAATTCGACTCGAGTCTTGGGTTTTAGCCCAAGATGCCTACATAGACTATAAAGGCATCAATGTCCACATAGTTTGCATGCGACACAAGGGTGGGGTTTATCCCACAGATTCAAATGGGATTTTATTATATGTGTGTGTGTAGAAAATATATTTTTAGTTTTGAGAAAATGTAATGAAGAATTCCGTTGGAATTTGTAGGCCTAACCCTCTTTTTTTGTTTTGGTTTTGTTTATAGAAAGTATATTATGTGAAATATAAGTAATAAATGATGAGATATTAATGTGTACGATCTGAAGCAAAAGCTAAATTAAGAATTAATATAACTATTGCAAAAATACAGAAATTTAAAGAGATAGAAGAAAGTTTGGACCTTCTTTGGAGACTTGTCTTGATTAGTGATGATCTTCCTTACAAGTCAATGAAGAATGTAAGAGGATTTTTTCTAAATTGGTTGTGAAAGTGATTGGATTGAAAGGTGGATAAAGGTTTCAACTAAGGAAACCTCGTTGACTTAAGAAGAATGTCACTGATATCACTGATGTTTATTCTTCTGAGGTGCCTTGGAAGGTGAGCTCATGATATCCTTATATAGGGTCGGGGGACTGCCAATTGGCATTGTCCTTTTCCTACCTATCGACAGGTAACCCTAGATACACTACCAATAGGTAGGGAAATGGCCTTGCCAATTGGCAGTTTCGTGAAGATTTTCAGAAAAATGATCGTAAAACACAATATATATGTCCAAAATAGCGCACGAGGCATACCATTAGAAAAGAATTTTAAAGAACTCTGAGAATCCTTTGGGCCTCTCCCGGGTTCGAGAGTTGACTTTGGGTCAAACGGTGCTCAAAAGTGCTTGTCGGTCCTTTGGACAGAAGATCGTCGGACGATGATGGATCGTTCTTCCAAATCGTATGTCTAAATCACGCATGGGGTAGACCATTAAAAAGGTTGTGCGAGGTACTTCAATATTCTAAATAGATTTTCTCTGTTCATAGAGTTCACTTTGGTCAAATGGGGCCAGGAATCACTCAGTGACCCTTCAGAGTAAAATAGATCATTTGTCTGTACTATAGGGCTGATTTGTGAACATGGTAGACCGTTGGAAAGGGTATTTAGTGCCCTTTGGAGATTCATTCAGTCTCGTTCGAGATGAATAGTTAACGTTTGTCAAACGAAGCTCAGGAGCGCCCGGTAGCCATCAGATCAACTTTTGAGCGCATGGGGCAGCCCGTCAGTGGATTTAGAACCCTTTTAAAATTTATTGAGCTTTCACTTTTACGGTGAAGTTGATTAGGGTCAAATTGAGACTCGGGAGCACTTGGTGGTCTCGAGATTGATTTTTGATAGAAAAATGGTTCATTTGTCTGAACCATTATGTCATTTTGTGAATCGGGCAGACCATTGGAAAAGGGGATTCGAAGCCATTCGAATATTTACTAATCTTTTTCTCTAATGATGGAGTTGACAAGAGTCAAACGGGACTCAAGAGCGCCTAATGGCCTTTAGATCAGTACTCGGAGTATGACATAGTGTTTATAGTGAATTTGGGAGGTCCTAGGGACATAAGGAGAGACTTAGGAGGTTCCTAGAATGTCATGCCTAGAGAGACACTCGACGGTTGAGTTTGGAACAAGTGGAAGCCGTTGAACAGATACGACATGATGTTTTGGGAAAGACGTTGATTGTGTGGATCGAAGGGAAGAAGGTGACCATTTAAGAGGGTCGAGGTCGATTATGAGGACCTAAGGTAATGGCGGGGATGGCCAATTTTATGGGTCGAGGTTAATTATGAGGACCTTAAGTAGGGGCGAACAATTAGGTGGGTCGAGGTCAATTCTGAGGACCTAAGGTTTTGGTGACAAATTATGCGGGTCAAGGTTAATTCTGAGTATATAAGGTTGTGGCAACCAATTATGAGGACCATAAGTTAAGGGGACCAATTTTGAGGGTTGAGTTCAATTCTGAGACCTTAAGTAGGGGCGATCAATTATGAGGGTCGAGGTTAATTCTGAGGACCTAAAGTAGGGGCGACCGATTCTGAGGATCAAAGTCAAATATGAGGACCTTAAGTGAAGGAGACCAATTCTGATGGTCAAGGTCGATTTTGTAGGCCTAAAGTTATGGCGACCAATTCTGCGGGTCAAGGTCAATTTTGAGGACCTTAAGTGAAGGCAACCAATTATGAGGGTCAAGGCCAAATTTTAGGACCTTTTTATTTTAAATATGAGGGATTTGCACTCTAGGTATCTTTAACCTTTGGGGATTTGTATGCACTTGTTATTAGGTCGAGGAGTGTGTTTCTTGGAGATGCCGCTGGGGAGAGACGTTTTTTGGGAGTTCTAGTTATGGTTGGGAAAATTGAATTTTTCCAGGAAAACATTTAATTTAGGAATTCATGCTGAGCAAAAGGTTAGGGTATTACATACCCTTGCTGGGGAAGCATTTGATTTTTGCTGATGAGGAGGTTTTGGGATTCTGGTGGGGAGTTATAGTCATCTTTTAGCATGCGGGTGGGCTGATTTTTAGGGTTTAAGCTGGGGATAAAATGTGGTATTAATCTAGCTAGGGGTTTGGGCACTTGAAAAATTATTTTCTTGGTGAAGAAATGTTCCAATATTAACTTGGCAATTTTAGGAATTGCCTGGGAAATTTTTAGAGTTTTCTGGGTTTTTTTTGTACAAAATTTCAAGGGTATTGCCAATCGGAGGGGGAAGGAATTGCCATTTTGCAGTGGCATGGTTCAGATCCATTGTAATAGATCACCCCTAATCTTTTATTTTAGATGGCCTTTTGAAACCTAGTTATGTATCGTGGATTCTTATAAAGGTAGTAAATTAGTCTGGATTTCAACTTGTTTTTCAACATCAGTTTCCTTTTTTAAAATTTTTTTAGACTAATTCATAGTATTTAATAGTAGCAATTGTTTTGATCTAAATAGTGTTAAAAGATTCCATTATGGATTGGGTATGAGTATTACAAACTTTATAATCCCTATTATATTATGAATATCCTAAAACTATCATTCATCACCTCTTGTATCACATTTTGGAATATGTTTTTAATCTATATAGACATAGTAAATAGCACAAATTGAGAGGATATACTATATAGGTAGGAACTTTATGGTAAAAATGTCATAACGTGTTTCTTTGGTATTCTTTTTATATAAGTTATGGTAGTTAGATGACATGCAACTTTAATAGCCTTTACCCAAAAGGATTTGGGTATTTTTTTGGGTAATGGATCATTACCCTAGGCATTTCTTTCACTGTCTTAACTTTCCTATTAGTTATTCCATTTTCTTAAGAATTTTTAAAAGTGCTTAACTTAGGGCAGTATCTATTTACAACATAGTAGTTTATCGCACCAGTATCTTTGAACTCACCACCCATATCGCTTTGTATTCATGTAAGTTGGGTGTCCTTTTTTCAACCTTTACAAGAATCCATAAAAAATATTTATAGGGCCCACAAATATACTCTATTAATAATAGTAATACGTTGAATTCTTTTCTAGGATGTTAATCAATTGAGTTCATCCAAGTTGATGTGTCCCGAATGATTATGCCACAAGTCTAACACATCAAACCTTGTCAACTAACAAATTATAGACTCGGGACTATTAGATACAACATAGAAATTGTCCCTATTTCTATTTCCAGTTAGGATACAATGACCGTAATAATATAATATTTATATTTTTTTTCGAAAAGATGACATAATGGTCACTGCCATAAAACTTACTGATGATTAAAAGATTAACCTTGAGGCATTTTACCAAGATGACGTCCTTTTGTTTACACCATATTATTACCAATTAATGGAAAATATACAAGTGAAAATGTTAACCAATTATTATAGCCTAAAAATAGAGAAGGCTATATTAATACAAATGGATACACAAGTGATATACACTTGTACATAACTATTATAGGAGTGTAAATGCCACTTAGCGGGAATGTTCAAATGAATAATCACCTAGTAGTTACAATAGGAGTTGTATGGAAAATGATTCTATAAATAATCAAATCAAGGATGAAATAGAGGACTCTCCAACCAAAAAACTGCATTTACTCATTTTTACCTTTTCTTTTCCTTTTCCCTTTTCTTTTATTTTGTTTCTTTATAGTTTTTTCAGCATAAGTTATGGCTTCATCTTCGAAGTAGTTTGTAAGATAGTATTATTTGAACTCTATTTTATATTTATGAAAATTTCCTTTGCCTTTACATTTAAATTTTCTTTACATTTCTTAGTGTAATTTCTTTTACATACCTTAGTGTAAACTTCTTAACTTATCGCAATTCCACTTTAGTCGAGTGTTAAATTATTTTAATTTACTTTTTTAGTTAATTCAAAGCTCGTTTACACCTTTAGTTCCTATATGGTTTAACTTGTTCATAATATCTAGTTTACTTTGTTTACAAACTTATTTGTCACTCAGTAAAAAGTATTCTTAATTGAAGCATCGAACGATACACAATCATCTGATTATTGTAGACTTATATAATCAATTAGTTGGGAAGACCAAAACCTTGTTACGCATACTCGCACATAATAAAATGCAACCACAAACCTACCAATCCAGTGAAACATACTTTTATAATGCCCGATGGGATAATAGTTCTATATAAGTGTGTATTATGGCCACAAATCAAATAATGCTATATAAGGAACAATGATGTAACCAAAAATATTGGTAAAATTGGTTCAACTAGCCAACCTATCACCACCACCATAACCAAATATCAAATAATGGTTAAAACTGGTAAAAATGAATACCAAATATCCAAAACCAATAGTTGAAAATAAAAATTTCTTTAAGGGTCGAGAATCTAAGTATAGCACCTATTGTAGGTGTGTCCTCAAACACCTAACATCAATTAATGCATAAGTCAAACCCGATGTTTAACCATTTTGGTAAAAACATGAAAAATATCATTATGATGATCATGCAAGTAACTAGTAAGTTATATCCTCCAACTGATCGGATTTTAAATGGTCAAGGTTTCACATCATATACTTGTGTAAACACAACCACATAACCCACTAGTTTCCATGCTATGTATGATAGATCCACTGATGGTGAAACCAACTTTGGATCAAAACTAGAGAGGTAAAACACACCAACATTATTTGTTTAGGTATGAACAAATCATTAGAAGGTTTAGTTGTAGTGATGTCATTTACCGACATAGGGGATATAATAGCCTAATGGAAAGAATGCTTATTTAAGGTGTGGATAGATATAGACAATACTTTAATGAGCCTAATTTAGGTTTTTTAGGGACTTCAAATTATGGAGTAATTAGTAATATTATGTTCGAATATGAACCTGGGTGGTTGGGAACCTACGTGAGGTTTGGTTATGAACCCTTAGAAAGGAAAAAAAATAAAATTCCCTATTCATCCCTACCAATTCCTTTCCCAATGTTCAAAGTCTACTCAATAGATTCCTCCTCCATTGGTACAATGAGCACCAATGACAAACTAAGAATTTTTTCAACCAAATAGGCAACTACCATGGGGAGTTAGGAGGAATTAGATGGTGGATCTCATATACGAAATATGTGGATCAATAGCTCAGGGGTGAAGACTCTAATCTACATAAAGTCATTCCCTAAGGAGTAGATATGATTGAACTTCATAACATTTCCAAGTTCATGACTTTTTCTTTTTTTAGGAGATGGGAGGCAATCCATAATGTAACCTATAATGAGGTGTACTAGTCAGTGCACTGATCCAGGAACTATTAAATACCATAATTGCGTTTATTTTTTAGTTCCCTCACTACTGTAGTATTTTCTTGGTTTGTAAGACTTTCACCCAATTCTTTTCAAAACTAGCAGTAAATGGAAGACATTTTTCATGCCCAGTTCTTCCAAACTAAACCAGAAGTGTCTATGGCTGACTTGACTAGCCTAAGCCAAAGTCTAGATGAAAAAGCTATAAGCTAGAAATAAGTGAAAAATAGTCTTATCCAAATCTCAGTTCATCAAATTGGCCTAAAATGCATTGTAATTTAGACTTCGAAAGAAGTTCGATGCAACTAAATTAAGAAATTTGGTGGAAATGACTGTCAAAATATCCATACATGAAGCTCTATTTGAGAAGGAAAATAAGATAAATCGTTCCTCTTTCAAAACATATTATAAGGGGAAAATATAGAAAAATATGCTTTTGTAATAATTGTAACTAAATCTATAGTTTGTGAATCTTTAGTTTGAAAGAATATATCGGCATAGTCATACGCCCCAAAATAAATAGGACTAATTGAAAAACACTACTTTGGCATCTCTAAGGCATAAGAAATCTTTGATTATCTTCTAAGGGTGGAAATGATAAAATTGTCTGAAGATGTAAAACTTCCCAAGTACCAATAAAAGTAAAGTAATAAATTATTACAAATGGTATAACATCTTCTCTCACTCGACTAATGCTTGCCGCGTTTTTCATTATAAGGTCCAAGAGTTGTTTAGAAAATATAATATTAAATTTTTAGAAAATAAGGAAATAGTATAGGGGCTGAAAAGACTCATTTCCTAATGTGAAAGAATTATGAACCAACATGTAGTTTATACAACCACTAAGAAATAAGGGCTATGTTGAATTCTAGATTAAAACAAATGTAGACTCTAAGGCTTCGAAGCTTGAGGAAAATGGTGATCTAGTTTAGAAGATCTTGAATAATATATGTATTAGGTATGGATAATAATGCACTGAGATGTGACAAATCATTGCATCTAAACGAAAGAAACAACAAAAATTTAAGAAAAATGGAAATGGTGACTATACTGCCAAGACTTGGAGATTACAAATTATAGAGAATTTTCAAGGGACTTTACTAGGGTGAATGAGGCCCTTTAATGTCCTTTATGATCCTTTAGGAGATACAAATGTCTAAAGAATTCCATTATATTAGTCCAGTCTTTAATAAAAACACAATCTCACCAATACATGGGATCCTCAGGGCCAATGAAAGTTTCCAAATCGGTTCTTATGGTGAAGGGGGTGTCGAATTGGTTTGTGGACCAAGATCCTAAGGTTACCCAAAAATTCAATGAGATGCTTAGTATGCCAAAGGATGTAAAACCACAACATGAAGCTCTAGGGATGTGGCATCTAGTGTAACAACCCAAATCAAAGATAAATGAGCCAAACAATTGTGATTTCTCATACCAATATAAAAGAACTCAAAGAAGTATAGGGCTTCGCAAGAGGCCTCATAAATTTTGCATCCAAATGGATTTGATGAAATTCCATCATCATGTTCATAGCTGAATCAAAGTATCCATAGAAATAAAAAAATGGAGTCAATCTTCATTTGACAAGCTAGATGGGAAGATTAAATAATTGGAATAAGATATGAGTGTGGATGGGGACAACACCTATGAAGATAGCTCCTCTCGTGAAGAAAAAAAAAAGAAATGATGGTAGTATATAAAATGGGACATGTTCAAGGGACTTCTCATAATTAGTTCATCCAAATTCGATCTCTACCATAACAAGTTCCAATCAACATGGCAGTTATCCTCCCATAGAGATTGAAAGATGGACGGGAGCGGGAGGTCCTAGAGATGGAGATGGACGAAGACGATGTATCAAAGGTAGACAACTTTAATTTATTTATGTCTGTTTTATCTATGGATTCGAAAAACCTACTAAACACATGAGCAATCACAATAAGACACTATTTATAAATGCTTGAGTGATGGAGTTTTAATAAATCAAATATTGGTAGATAACGGTGTTTCCTTTAACATAAGAACATACTTCGTGGTTTTGAAAATAAATAAAATGCCAAATTCATTTACAATATAAAATACTCATTAATGGATAAAGTTAACACTGTGGAAAAATTATAAAATTCGTTTAAATTAAGCATCAAATTGAACTTAAAAATCATGAGGAGTAAGACAATACACAACACATTGACAAAGGCACAAGCCTGCAACATCCATTCAAAGCAAAAGTAACTTTTTCCATTGATTCCAAAAGTTAGAAATTACAAAATTGGGAAAATAAAACACTACTTTCTTTGATTGAATAATAATGAGGAAATGAGTAAGTTATAAATTGGAGGAACTTATCCCAGAAACAATTTATATGTTTTTCCTCTAAATCCAAATAATATTTCTTTTAAGTATTTTCAAAAGAAATTCTTTATGATGCTAGAAGCTCTTAAATGCCTCTCGTTCCTTTTGCTTTAATTCCTTAGCTTTGGGGGAAATCCTTTTTAGCAAAAGAACTGTAAGAAACCAACATTATATGTTGCCTTGTCCATTCAAATAAACGTTCTCAATCTCAATCATGTCCTCCAAAATCCCATTGGATGTAGTACAAATATCATCACAATCAGTTGCTAGAACCTTATAGTCATCTAATTCAATAAGGAGTTGACTTACACTTTCAATAAAAGAGACATAGGTTTTAACAAAAAGGCTATTTAGGCATTCAAAATGGGAGGAGAGTATTCAAATTTTTGAATGACCATACATGCCCATGTGAAGTTGTTTTAAGATTGGCCTTTCAACAAAATAGAAGTCGAAATATAGGAGAAATCATGGAGAAATTTGTATACATCACATTCTAAGACCTCCTAAGTCTCTCTTTAGGTCCCTAGAACCTCCCCATTTCATAATAAAACTTAGGTCATACTCTGAGTACTGATCTAGGGGCCATGAGGAGTTCTCGAGCCCCGTTTGACTCCGATCAACTCTATCGTAAGAGCTAAATCTCGATGAATATTCGAAGGTATTTGAATACCCTTTCAAATAGTCCACCCCTTGTGCAAATCGGCATACCAATTCGGACAAACGAACCATTTTACTATTAAAAATCGATTGGGAGGCCATCGGGCACTCTCGGGCCCCAATTTGACCCTGGTCAACTTGAACATCATAGCGAAAGCTCTTTGAATATTCGAAGGGCACTAAAATACATTTTCAATGGTCCACCCCGTGCACGAAATGGCATAACCATTCGGACAAACAATATGTTTTCACCCAAAAATTAATCAGGAGGCCACTTGGCGCACCCAGGCTCCGTTTGACCAAGGTCAACTCTTCAGCTCTAACGAGACTGAATAAATCATATAAGGGAACTAAATACCCTTTTCAACGGTCCAGCCCATGCGTGAATTAGCATTACGATATGTACAAATGACCAATTTTACTCCGAAACTTCACCGGGCATTTTCGAGTCCTAGTTGACCAAAGTCAACTCTCCCAACCAAGTGAAGATCTTTCAAATATTGAATTACCTCGCATAGCCTTTCAAAGGTTATACACCGTGTACGACTCTAACTTATCATTAGTATGAACGATCTATTTCCCTCCGACAATCTGTTATCCAAAGGATCGACGAGCACTTTCGAGTCCCCTTTGACCCAAAGTCAACTCCTGAACCTAGGAGTGGCCCAAAGGACTCTTTAAGGTATCTGAAAAAACTTTTTAATGGTATTCCCCTTGCATGATTTGGATAAACATATTGCGTTTTATGACCAGTTTTCTAGAAACATCTTAATGAGACTGTCGATTAACACGTTAATTTTCCTGCCTATCGACAATGTGCCTAGGGCTACCTATCGATTAGCAGGTCTAGGTCTATGTTGATCGTCATCCCCTTACCCTATAAATAGAGGGAATGACCTCACTCCAAAATCATACCTCAGATCCATCAATATCAGGGATCTCACCAACATTCTCTTGCAATCAACGAAGTTTCCTTATGTGAAGTGCCTTTCCATTTTTCATTCCCATTTTTTTCATACCCAATTTGGAAAAATCTCATTCTCTCTCATCCAACATTAACCTCAATATTCATGGTAATTCATCCAAGTTCAAAATAAAGCTTCAATTATTCAAAGAAGGTTCAAAATTCTTCTCTCCCTCTTTAAATTTCTTATTTTTTGCATTAATTGCATAAATATATAATCTAGCTTTTACTTTAGTTCATACACATTAACATCTCTCCTTTTTATTAGTGATATTGAACATAATTTATTTTCTCTAAAAAAATGGGTTACACCTATAAATTCCAATGGGATTATCCATCACAATTTCTCAAAAATAAACGCATTTTCTACACACACACACATATATTATATTCCCGTTCGATCTATGGGATAAACCCCACCCTTATGCCGCATATGAACTACATGTACTTTGATGCCTTTATAAGCTACGTAGGCATTTCGGGTTAAAACTCGAGACTCGAGTCCAATTTTCCAACATTCTCATTTTCACATTTGTCACCCTTTCAACTATACATTATTTTAATCCATATTTTGTTTGTGATCCTTATTAGCATTTTATCCAACATATACTATCATTTCATCATACCGATCACTATTTGGATAAACGAATAAATCGTATTTTTTTTACTATTATTTTGAGAACATTCTTATGGAGGACATCACTATATCTTTTCCATGCTATGAGTTGGGAAATTACGATCTCCATTTATATATATATACGCACGCACACTTCACAGAGAAATGAAGGAAAACAGTAACACAAGCCTATGAGAGACGGAAAGGGAGAGATGGGTTCCTAACACCTTCCCATTTCGTAACTTAGGCCTCGGACCTTCGAACTATTGGTTTTGTAAGCATCGTTTTGTCATTGGTGCCTCTCTCTTGAAGCAACAACATGTTCTTTTGCCTGCTTTGTGAAAAATAGGTTGGCGACTTCATATCTTTACAATCACCCCATACTGACGAATGCCGAAGCACTCTTAGAGAAACCAGTGCGCGAGAACTTTCTCCCCTCTTTACTTTTCCCCATCTGGGAAGAGAGAGAGGAGATTTTGGGATGGCCATAGTGGCGACTCCACCGGAGACTATTTTTCATAAGAGGGCTAGACTCTGTTTCCATGGGTGTTATTATTTTCTTTTCGTGTGTATATGCACTTACTTGTATGTTCCCTTCTTTCTCCCTATTATTTTTTGCACAAAAATACCTCATTCTTATATCACTACTCACTCACACACTTGTAGGTACTCCCCATGTACACTTCACACTACTTGCACATAGGATCACTTATATCCACAAGTTGCACACACCACTTAGAATATCCATGCTTAGGTTTCATAAACACACACCTCCACTTATAACACTTGTATGTATCCATGCTCACTCACACTTGTCACATACCACTCCTAGTTGATACATACTTGGCTTCACAGACACACACCTCCACTTATAATACTTGTATGTATCCATGCTCACTGACACTTGTCACATACCACTCCTAGTTGATACATACTTAGGTTCACTATCACACACTCACTTATAGATATTCACACATCACTCACATATCCGTGCTTAGTATAATCGTCATACTCCATGTTAAATTTATTTTTTATACTTATACATTCTCCCCTATTAGTATAATGATCATCATGCCAAATAAAGATACTCTTTCCATGATATACTAATCAAGAATCATGCATTTTGCAGACTACATCGACAAAGAGAATGGCTATTGACAAAATTGTGTCCCGTAACTAGGGGGTCACTTCGTGATGGGCGTTGATCTGGTAGTTCCCAGTTAGCCTAAGCGATATGACTCTCACCTTCCATTGGCCATGTACCTTAGATATATATTAAACGGTTCCCCCTGCATCGTACTGCTTGACCAAAGTCATGAAGGGAGGTATATCGCAGGGAACTCATTCGCGTACGTCGAGTATATCGAATTCACTCTCACACGTACTGTCCCCACGAGGTATATAGTGAGGCAATTCATGTACATTCAAGTATATCAAATGGATTTTCGACACTTACCGATTGCCCTCAAAAGAAATATGTATATCGTGGAAGTCGTGTTAAAGGGGAGAACCCTTCCAATTAACCCAACAGTGCATACCCTCATATAGGTGTCAAGCCCTGGGAACTCATATTTAGTTTGTCGGTATCTACCCGAAACTCTACCGAAATGACGGGTCGGCATGCCGCCCAAATTTTTGTGCAATTTTGTCTTTTTTAAAATGGGTCCCTGTTCATGAGCCTGGACACAAGTCTAACCATGTTTTTACATATTTTTCAAACCCAATTATACAAGTGAGAACATAATAAACATAATAATAAATAACCATGGTGAGACCCCTTTGCTCATTTTTCCTCTTTACCTAAAGTGTCAAAAACAGTTTCCCCGCTTTTTATCAAAATTACCAAAAGCATTTTTCCTTCCTTATACCAAAAATATTTTTCATCCTGTTTACCCAAAAACATTATGTCCTCCTCTTTTCCAAAAAATGTCAAAAATATTTTCCTCCCTTTTCAATAATAATAGTTTTCCCCCTTCTTTTTCAAAAATAAATTTGAATTGTTCTCCTTCTCAAGTCGATCGCATACCTGAGCCTTGGCTTGGCTCCCTATTGGCTTTGATCTTTTGTCAAACTATCTCGAGGCTCCATCAGTTCCCTCATTACTTCCTTTGAGTCCGAAATTCACATTCATACAATTTCAATGGAGAACACATACTAAGTACCGAATGTGCAGCCGTATATGATAACTGTCCTATCCCAACTCACAGTTAAGATTTACAACCTTCAAACTGAGGTTCATGAGATGCAATGAAATTGGGTCCCTATTCTCGAAGAGACTGAGGCCCCCTTTCCTCACGCTATGGGTCTGCCTGTACCCAATCCTATTTGGGTTCTTGAAGAATATCAATAGTCTCCACCTTCTTCTCCTGCTAATGGGACACCGCTATCCGAGCTCCCTATGCCGAAATCTTACTCAATCTGGGGCTAACCTACCCTAGACCATTAATCCAAAGTAAGAACAATTAAACAAGGTAAAAAGGACCTCAAGATGTTGGACTAGAAGTTTGGACAAGTATGATTCTCTGGGAACTACATAGATTACACCCATATGTCTCCACATCCTAAAGCAAGGTTGCAGGAAAGTTAAAGACGCCTAACATTGAGAAGTTCGATAATAGTGTACCCTCAATTTTTCATCTCCAAAGTTAACACTGATCCATGACTCTCCTAGGATCCTCTGAGGAAATAATGGCCCAAATATTCCAGCCGACTTTGAAGGACAACGCTCTTCGCTGGTTCTTATCTCTTGAAGAGTCAAGGATTCGCAGTTGGGAAGATGCTACCTGTGAATTAATGTCGCAGTACAAGTATAACAAATAATTAGAGGTTACCCTATGTTATTTAAAACTTATCAAATATAATCCTGAGGAATCAGTCGGTAACTTCATAGTAGGGTGTAGAGAGAAAGCAACCACCATGACCAACCGACCTTCTGAAGAGGTTAAAGTCAGTATCGTGAAGAAGAACTTCTTACCCCATGTCCGAGAGATGATGGAAGGACAGTACTAACCTCGTTTATGAGCCCTCCGAGAAGCAGGAGTAGAGATTGAAAAAAATCTTGCCAGGATAGAAGTTTATCCGAAGAAAGTATTCGAACAGCTCACTCCCAGAAAGTATGAGAAGCCTACCAATACAAAAATTTTAACCATCAACAACATCTCTTAGCCTACCACTTCATGGGCACCAGAAATCAGCCCAAAACCGTTCGAAAAGGAATATTTTGAGCTTCACACTCCCTCTCGAAAGTTCACCAAGCCCTTTTAAGACAAAATCTTATCAAGTCATTGGACCCTCGTCCATCACCAAACCCACTTCCTAATAATTTCAAAATAGATGATACCATTACCATTTTCACCAAAATGCTGGCCATACCATTGATCAGTATTTCCACCTCTGAAATGTTATCCAAGGTCTGATTGACCGGGGTATCATCGCCCCACTAGCAAATCCTAAATCAAACAATACCAATAAACCACTCCCAAATCATACAAATGCTATCTTCCTAGAAGAAGACCCATAATTAGATCCATCTACACAGATTGTATCTAGTAAATCACCCTTATTACCTATATATTCCCCTAAACCCCTCCAAGTTTGCCCATATTTTCTCCAACAACCTACCTATTTTTCCGACCGGGCTCTATCACTTCTTAATAGAGCTTGCATTATTGTTCGTACCCCTCTTGAAGGGAAAGATATGGAATTATCAACAGTATTGAACTAACTTTTCGTAGACTTATTCCGATAGGCTGGTGCAATTGGTAGTATGTCAGAACTACTTAATGCTTTAACACTACAAGGGCGCCTAGTCCCTTCATTTATACATCTCCTCATTGAGTGGGAGGATCTATATGAAGAGGTCATTAAGGTTGTGGAATGTATTGAATTCTCATGGACAGATGATGTCATTGCCACTGGATGGGAGACAAATTCGATAGTTCAGATGAAGAGAAAAGTTCAAAAAAGACTAGACCAATGTTCAGCATATATGGAATGATATTGTTCGATGAGATTCTAGGAGAGATTAATAAATTACCCGAATAAGCAGAGATAGATTAAGAAATGGGGTTTCTATTTTTTTCCCTCTTCTATGAACCAATAAACTAGATCAGTGAGGCATTACCAAGTTCCAAACCCAAAACCATTAGCGATCGATAAAGGAAAAGGTGTTAGGAAATTTCATATGCTAGAAATGACCCTTGAGGAGAGCAAGATCCTCAATTAGTTGAAGAAAACCCAAGATAACATCACTCTATGGGGACTCTATGTCTTCCCAACAACACCAAAATCCCTTAATTAAACTACTTATCTGTCCCACCGTCTCTTCGTCTACCATACTAGAAGAAACAACCAATATTATCGGATATCTAACCTCTACTAGAATGATTTCCTTCTCGAAAGAAGAAATCACTAAGTTTTGACCAAATCACAACTATTTTCTCAATATCTTAGTAAAAGTCATCAAAAAGACCATCCCACTTTCACTTGTCGATAATGGATCAACTTTTAATGTTTGCTCATTGAGAACCTTCAATTGCTTGGGATTGAAAGTTAAAGACCTTGCTCCAACCTCCGTCGCGATACGTGCTTATGATAATACTCATCAAGAAGTGATGGAATCCATAAATCTTACAATATGGGTTGGACCTAATATGACCAAGTGTGACCTCGTCCTAGGACAAGAGACATTAGCATCCACGATCGAGTTTTAGAAGGATACCTCATAGGTCATACCCAAGACTCGTCTACAGAAGAGTTTTAGGGTCTGCCTCATCACCCACGACCTCGACCATATTATGAGATGAGACCCTAAGAGATCATCTCATCAGTAAATATATGTCTTATCCTTTTTCTCAGACGACACCTGGTAATAACTGGCATATCACGTCCCGTCCTGACACCTTCAATCAAGACTACACTTGACACTTTCCAGCATGTAATCCTGCACTACCTCAATAATATCGTACTCGGTCGTGCTGAGACCTCCCCAGGCATCATCTATAGTATGAGCAGTATAAATTTCTAAGATGGTAAATCCCATGTGGATAAGTTCGTTACAACAAGATTATCCCCTCACTTGAGGGAATCTTGCATCATGATTAGTTACATGTGTGAGGGACAAGTGTCAACTAGCTATTAGGAACAAGGATGGATAAAAAAGGTCAATGGATGACAAATTTACTAACTACACTCCTCTGACAGTCAACTGTATGCACATACTGAATGAGATAAATGATCGATCTCTACGGTGGCCTGAAAAGATAAAAGCTCCTCCACATAAGAGGAATGAGAATCTATGAATGAGTTCCACCAAGACCATGGGCACTTGACTGGAAAGTGTTTTTCTCTCAAGGATGAAATTGTGAAGATGTTGAAAGTTAGGAAATTGAGAAAGTATATATATAATCGTAGTTCAATGGGTGGTCGAGACAACACCCAGAAGAAGAAGAAAAATTACAAGTGTAAGCCTAATGCTCAAGATAATCAAGACAACGGTAATGAAGATGACCTGGCCTCCCTCCTAAGTTTGATGATCTAAAGGATCAACTCAATATGATCTCGCATGAGGTCAAGATGATCTGTGGGGGTCTTATTGGTGGAGGAAAGGAGATTATAGATAGAAAGTCAAATGTGGCCGAGGCAAAAGCTCTTCCACCAAAGCCTAAGACTATCAACTTAGCTATAGGTCAGCCTGATAACGGTAAGAGAACTAAGGTTGATATGAATACTTTGGTTATTAATTTTTTGAGATTAGATCTTAAGGGAATGTTGGCTCCATATGATGACACTTTAGTCATAACTACTTTGGTACAAGGGTACGAGGTCCCAAGGATTCTAGTAGACGGTGGAAGCTCAGCCGATGTTATGTTTTGGGATTGTTACAAATGTCTAGATCTGAGCAAGAAGAGGTTGATTCCCTATCACCAACTATTCATCGACTTTAATGGTGAGAAGGTGCAACCCTCGGTATATATGAAATGTAAGTGAGAATGTGAAACATTTGGCCAAAATGTCTTACGAGGAAGATCAGCTTCTTTATCATGGATGAAAACATTTACTCGACCTACAATGTATTTCTCAAAAGGGTAGCCGTCAAGGAATTTGAGATTATTCCCCCAACGGTCCACCAAATAATTAAATTACTAACCCCATATGGGGTAGGAGAAGTTCAGGGGGACCATATTGAGACACATGAATGCTACTTCAACTCAGCTGAGGAGAGAGAAGCATACGAAAGGGACACTACGACCTACAACATTGATATGAAAAGAAGATGAATATGGGAAAGGCCGTTGAGGAGGTAGAATACATCGTCCTTAATGAGGACAAACCAAAAAAACCATCGAAATTAGCAAAGCCCTAAATAAAGATGTCAATGAGGATATGATCAAGTTGTTAAAGAAAAGACATAGTATCTTCGCTTACAGCCATCAGGATATGCTAGGCATTGATTCGAAGGTCCTTTGCCACAAACTCAACGTGGATGAGGATGCAAGGCTGATCAGGAAGAGAAGGAGAGTTTAGTCTCAGGATAAATATGATGTCATCCGAGAAGATGTGAAGAAGTTGGAGAAGTCCGACTTCATTGGGTAAATCATTTACCCTGAATGGCTTACAAATAATGTCATCGTCCCCAAAACTAATAGAAAATAGAGGATGTGTGTTGATTTTATGGATCTCATCAAATTCTATCCCAAAGATAACTTCCTATTTCCAAGGATAGATCAGATGGTTGATACTACTACTGACCTTGAATTAATGAGCTTTATGGATGCCTACTCAGGCTATAATCAAATATTCATCGATTCGGCCAACGCAGAGAAGATAACCTTCATAACTGATAAGGGAACCTATTGATACAAGGTCATAACCTTCGGATTGAAAATGCCGGGGCAACATATCAAAGGCTGGTGAATAAAATTTTTGAGGACCAGATTAGGAAGACGATGGAAGTGTATATCAATGATAGTTTGATGAAGAGCCTCAAGGCCAATACTCCCGTGAATGACCTTGAGAGCAATTTTGACATGGATGAGTATAGGATGAAACTCAACCCCACTAAGTGTGTCTTCGGTATGGAGTAGGCAAGTTCTTAGGCTTCATCGTGAATCAAAGGGGGATTGAAACCAACCACCAAAAGATCAAAGATTTATTGGAGATGAAGACTCCCACAACAATAAAGGATGTACAGAGACTAACTAGACGAGTGGCCGCATTAAATAGGTTTGTGTCTGGAGCTACTGATAAATGCCTTTCTTTCTTTAAAATGTTGAGAAAATCTTTCGAATGAAATGATGAGTGTCATAAGTCCCTCCCAAATTTGAAGTTCTATCTCTGCTCTCCACTCTTGTTGTCTAGACCAGTCCAAGGAGAGAAGTTGTATCTTTATCTAGTGATTTCGGAGTTTGCCATTAGTGCCGCTATTCTTAGAGAAAAGGATGGAATTCAAAAATGAGTGTACTTTAACAGCAAGGCCCTCCAAGGGGCCGAACAAAGATACCCCAAAATGGAGAACCTAGCCTATTCTCTAATCCATGCCTTAAGGAAGATGAAGCCTTATTGAGAGGCACATACTATGGTGGTCCTCATAGACTCACCCCTTAGACAGGTCATCCATAAGACTGAGAAGTTAGGAAGGATGATGTCCTAGGCAATTGAGTTGGGGAAATTCTATATCATTTACCAGACAAAAATAACCATTAAGGGGCAAGCCCTAGTAGACTTCATAGCCGAGTTCACCTGGAACGAGGTCGATACTGAAGAGATTGAAGCTACGTCTCATGAATAAGAGAACAGGGTGTGTCCTACCCTGGTTGAGGACGAGACGAGTTCAGTAAGAAATAAGGTGTTGGAGAATGAGGAGGAGTGATACCTCTTCAATAATGGAACCCTGGAAGAGGTTAGTTTTTCTCAAAATGGTGTTGTGTCGAACCTCTTCGTTGATGGATCTTCATTTGAGAACATAAGTGGAGCAGGATTAATTGTATCGTCCTTGGATGGGACTGATATAGAATATGCACTGAGGTTCAGCTTTAGAGCCTCCAATAATGAATCAGAGTATGAGGCTCTCCTAGAAGGCCTCTCATTTGCCATGGCACTAAATATCGGCTAACTCCTTGTCCATAGTGATTCCAGGTTGGTTGTTAACCAAAGTTTGGGGGCATATACGGCCAAGGACGATAGAATGGCCAAGTACCTAGTAAGGGTTAAGACAACATTGAAGTATTTTAGCAAATAAAGTTGAAGAGGATACCCCGACTAGACAATGTCCTAGTCAACACTCTGGCAAGTTAGCCTCAGCTACTAAAACTGAAACTAGAAGAATGGTCCCAGTAAAGATTCTCCATCGGTCGACGATTGAAGGAGAAAAAAATACTGTGGAATTTTGCTTCAACTTGAGTATGGGATATTTATAGATGGATCCTATCATTCGATATATTAAAGAGGGGGGATTTCCAGAGTTCATAGCTGAGAGAAAGAAGGTGAGGTATAAAGCATCCAAGTTCTCCCTCACAGGAGACATCTTATATAAGAAAGGGCTATTTATTCCTCTACTCATATATGTCCATCAATCTGAGGTAGAGTCTATTTTAAAGGACATGCATGCAGGTCCTACGCTAGTCATATTGTAGGGAGGTCATTAGCTAAGAGGATCATCACTCGGGGTTACTGGTGGCCAACATTGGCCAAAGATGTAGTTGCATATGTTAAGAAGTGTGATAAGTTCCATAGGTTTTCCACTATACCCCATCATCCTCATCAACCACTTACCTCCATTACGTCTCCTTGGCCATTTGCGATTTGGAGAATTGATTTAGTTGGGCCATTCCTAAGATCTGTGAATAATTATCATTATTTGATTATGTCGACTGATTATTTTTCAAAGTGGGTTAAGGCTGGGCCTATGATTATAATCACATAGAAGAAATCTTTGCAGTTTATCTAGAAAAACATCATCTCTAGATACGGCCTACGGAATACACTGATTTCTGATAATGTGACATAATTCAAGAACCTCTACCTAGAGAAATATTGTGAGCGAGTCGGCATCAAGTAGTTCTTCTCCACTCCCGGCTAACCAAGGCCAATGGGAATATTGAAGTAACGAACAGAACAATTCTTGATGGAATCAAGAAAAGATTGGAGGATGCCAAAGGAAGGTGGAGTGAGGAGGTGTATGATGTTTTATGGGATTACTGAATGCCGGAAAGGACTCCAATCGGGGAAACTCCATTCATATTGGCTTATGGCTCAGAGGCAGTGGTGCCGGCGGAGTAGGTATCCTAACACACAAGGTTCAGACGTATGACCCGAAATAGAATGTTACAAAACTAAGACTTGATTTGGGCATTATGGAAGAAAGAAAAGAATATGTTGAGGTTAGGCAATCTGCCTATCAGCAAAGGATAATGAAGTTCTACAATAAAAAGTGAAGACTTGGTCGTTGAAGGTTGGAGACCTTTTCATGAAGAAGACATGGCAGAAACCCAACAAGCTTCACCCAAACTAGAATGGTCTATATAGAGTGGTTGAAGAGGTGGTCCCAGTGACGTATCGGTTGGAAAACTTGGAAGGAGAGCCATTCTCCAACCCGTGGAATGCCGACCATCTCAAAAAATACTACCGTAAGATTTCAATTTTTATTATCTCTTTTTAATTCCATTGTAGTACATGTATATGAGGACTAGATGATGAATGAAATTGAATGAAAATTTCCATGTGTTACCTCATACCTTGCCTATTTATTTGTATATTTGTTGTTTGTATGTATGAACTCATCTTAAGCTATAAAACATCATTCATGTTGAAGTAGCTTTAAGTTACTCTAACAAGAAAGATCGAGCAACCCCAAGATTCTCAAGATTTTAACAAGAAAGATCAATCAACCCCTCGCAGACTAGCTACCGGGTACATTGTTTACGATAAATAAATGTTTAAGAGAAACTTCGATATAACCCATTTACACTGCATCACGGGGGCTGACATTGAAGAGATGATGCAAAAAATCCATAGCGCGGAGTGCGTACCCCACATTAATGGATACATTCTCACCAAGAAAATCAGCCGACAAGGTTACTATTGGACTACCATGGTCTAGTATTGCATCGCCTATGTTTGGAGATGTCTCAAATGCAAGAAGTTTCCCAATCTCAAGCATTTGCCTCCGCTAGAATTGTACAATATGACTTCTCCCTAGCTATTCTCTACATGGGGCATCAATATCATAGGGAAAGTTACACCCAAGGCCACTAATAGGAATGAATTCATCTTGGTTTCCATAGATTACTTCACCAAATAGGTCAAAGTTGAGTCATACGTTGTTCTTAATGCCACAAAGATGGTCAAGTTCATCCGAAAAAATATCATCTGCTGATATGTGGTCCCACATGAGCTAGTGTCAAAAAACGGGTTACATTTCAAGGAAAAAGTCACATAAGTGGTCAACGAGTATGGGATTCAAAAACACAAATCTTCTTCTTACCTATATCAAACCAACGGAGCAATTGAAGTTGCTAATAAAAACCTCAAATAAATCATCAGGAAAATGACTCAGAGTTTCCAAGATTGGGCGGATCGGATCCCTTACACCCTCTGGGGCTACCGCATTTCAGCTCGAACGTCTACTGGAGCTAGCCCCTACTCTCTACTATACGGTATGGAAGTAGTCCTATCCATTGAGCTAGAAATTCCTTGACTACGCGTGATGCTTGAAATCAAAGTCATCAAGGAAGATTGGCACCAAAGATGTCTTGACGAGTTGTCGAAAGGAGACTGAAGGCTATATATCATATACAAGGATATCATCGTTGAATCACACGTTCATTCAACAAGTGAGTTAAGGACAGTGGTGTCCAAAAAGGGGACTTACCCCTTAAAGAAATAGTAGAACCCATCTGGGACCCCAAAGAGAAATCCATGTCCAATTAGAGTGGTCCCTATATTATGAATAAGATCATATCCGATGGAATCTCTATGCTCATCTACCTCGATGGGGAAGAGATGGCTAGTCCAGTCAACCTGGATCGTCTCAAGTAATCCTACCCATAGTTCAAAATCTCAGCATGCTACGATTCTTCTCATCTCCCTTCTATTATAAAAAATAAAAATAAGTTTCTTCATTTCCCTGTACTCTGAACTACGTGGGTTTGGATCCTCTAAAATCTTTTTTCTTTCAAAACTGAAACTCATAAAATGTTCAAAAACCCTAGAGATACGTAGGCAGCTCATACGCTCTACATGAGAACGAACCCCTTATTTTTTCACAAAATAATATTATTTTCTTATCCCTGAGAACAACAGTTAATTTTATCATTTACATGAACAAAAGGATTATGTATTTCTTAGAGATTGATATAGATAATTCAAATACAAAACTCATTAAGAGGCACAATAATATAATTAAAATTTTCAATGAAAAAAGATTTCGTTACAATTACACTGGCATAGGGAGTCAAATAACTTCCCCCGCTAACATAACCTTATTTTCCTAAAAACAAAATAAAAATAAGCCAAACTACTCATATATAGCTTTATTCTCATACATGACCAAACACATCACAAAAGGCTTCAAAAATAAATTCCCCAGGGATCCTACCTGCAGTTGCCAGAGGAACCGACCCCATCATGATCTACATTCAGGGGTCCCCAAACCTCTCCTACCTGAATAGAATACCGCATGCACTCCATGGAACGGTAAGCCTAGACCAACCTAGGGAAAACAATAACACTTCCCTCCATGGTGTCAGATATGGTGAACCACCTTTCCCCGATCGCCACAACAAGCATATTGGCAACTACCCTCCTCCATAACCACTTCATATAATCTCCAGAAACATGTCAGATTCTACAAATGCACTGGAAAAGAAGGGTCCACGGTCGACGATTCTCTCACAGGGAGCCCAGCCGCATGCGCAAATGTTCTGTCAAATCCTCCATCGAAAAAAGTCTAGTGTTCGAGGTGACACAATTTTCTCCCAGCTAAATTGGCGCAAGAGCCGTCAGGGAAAGCAGAAAGAAGTCTGTCAGAGGCCAACCAACCTGTGACACCCCGCCTAATTAAATACCGAGTGATCATTCCTTTATTAAATTATAACCAAGGTGAACAGTTGGTTCATTCTTAGCATCACTGCCGCAAAATAACTTTTCAAATTAAACACCCTAAATAATTAATCTAAGTGACAAAAACCATTTTATTTAAAACATTAATTCCATAATTAATTTAAACCCAATGATAAAACCATACATTGTTCAATAGATTAAGAGTCACACAATAACTAGGCTGGAAAAGATAATCCAAGCAATTATAGCATTCAAATAACTAATTCCAAACTTTAAATCATCAAAGGGAAAACATCCTGACAGTAACAAATCCCAAAGTAGAAATACTGAAAGTAAATGATTCACAATCTCTAATAAAACAAACTTAATAAGGAAAAAGGGCGACACATTCCCAACTGGATAAAATAGAACTAGGAGTGGAATCAATAATGAGGTCGTCTAAGCAAAAGGCCTGCAACTCCCTCCTAAGCTAGAGCACATTTCTTCCAAAGAATCCTAAGCATGATGCCCCTATGGCTGGGCACCTGTAATATATACATATATGTATAAGAGAGAAGAGAGAATAGGAAACGGGTCAGAGCCTGATTGTGAAACAGTTTAAAGTTTAGTTTAGCAAGTATTTAAAATGCTTACTGGCTAATGCAACAATCATATTAGTATGCGACACTTTCTTGAGAAATTCTCACCCCTCTTCTAATGTGCACACCTACCGCACTATTTATCCCCACATGTTCACTTATCTTAAATTCCTCATAAGGTTTCATGATGACAATTTTTAGGGCTAAAATAATAAATTTCTGAGAGTAAAGTTTTCATAAGGATTTCATTTCATTAAATATATCTTACAGTATTGCCTCAAACTTTTCAAACACTTATATCAAAGTTGAAATATTTATTCTACTTAACTACTTTTAATCACAGTAGAAAGTTCCAAATTTCATGTCTATATATATATATATATATATACTATCGGCACCCCACATAAAATTTATAGTGTTGGCATACTCTGCTATCAAGTCCCCGTATCACTCGTACTAAGGGAAATACTAGTTCGGAATCAGTCTCGAACTGTATTAACACACAACACATACAAATTGAGGCGAAGCATAGTTCCAAGTCACTAAGAGGTCATCACATACCCTCACGTCTCTTAGGACCGTTTGACAATCGATCCGATATCCTGTACCAAGGATTCCAATGTTCTAGGGTACAAGTCAATATCCCCCATCAAGATCCCATCGAGATAAGACTGTCCCAGTGCGATAATCTCAGTGATAGCAAGTAGCGCGGGCATGATTTTTACATGTATATAATAGATGCACAAACACAGTCATTCTAAATTAGTTACACCCACGACCCATACTTTATGATATTCATTCTTAGTACATATTACTAGATTATCCCGTATAACGGTTCTTCTCTTTTATTCTTATTTATGGGATTATTCCAAAATTACTTCGTATCACTCGTAGTATCCTATGTCCCTAAGTATAATTTCAGTAGGTACATCCTTATTTTACGACGTAACTTCCTTACGAGTCTCACTCCTTTAGACACATGTTCCCGTTATTCCTTAAGTGTAATTCACTCCCCGTTAACCCTAATTTAGTCTTACATTAAATGTTCCATTTTTATAAAGTCCTAGTGGTCCTCTTTATGTCCCAAAATGTTTTAACAATAATGTCCAAAGATTACTACTCATTTAAATTGAAATAACTATTAAAAGGGAAATATGAGTTTTCCAGGAGGGGTCGATCGATCGATGGTAGGGGCTCGATCGATCGATCGATCGGTGCTCTTTGGTCGATCGATTGATCAAGCAGTTATGACGAAACTACAGAATTAACAGTTACAAGAATCCTATTCCAAAATCATCCAAATCATCCTTTTTCACTCCCAAACTCCTAGCAATTGATACTACAAGAGTTATATACCCAAATAGATAATATTTCTACGTAAAACATGCGAGTTTTCATCAAGTATAACGAATTATAAGGTCCAAAATCCATATAAATATCAAGAACCTTAATATTATCTTTAACTTAGTTCTTCCCATTCTTTTCTACATTTTCTACTCCTAACTCAATGCAAATTCGGGGTTCAACCTCTACGTATGAATTTGATTTCCAGAATATGATTATCACCTCTACATCATGTAATTTCTAGTCTCTAATATATGCTTTCTTTCATGAAAACTAGTCCTAATTAACCCTAAACTATTATAATTGAAGCATTAAATAAAATAAAGCAAGATAGATACTTGCCTGGAAATATTTGTCTCAGATTTGTGGGATAAATTGGTGTGGTTGTGATCATCGTCATGCGATCTAAAATCTGGCGGTGACGACGGTGCAAACGTTGGAGTTCTTGGCCTAAAACTCCTTGGAAAGCTTCTCCTCTTCCTCTCCAATGGATGTCTTTTGTTTTTGGTTATTCTAACCCTAGAAGACAACTCCTACCATCTGATATAACCTTAGAAAATTCGTGGGTTTCCATGCCCAAAAATACAAAATGTCTAAAACGCCCTCCCGGGATGTTAATTAGCCCTAAAAATGCCCCAAGACCCAAACTAAACTCCCGAGTACATTATTTTGAATATCTCGACCCTTCCGGGCACATTGATGCACTCAAAATGACCATACAAGTGACTTATAATTTATTCACTTTTAATAATTCGAATTTAATCCTGACACGACACAGGCGCATCCCGATAAATTTCCAAAATTATCAAATTAGATTCTTGTGATAATTTTACTAAATTTAATTACACATCTTACTTTACCCATAAAGTAATTTACAACAAAATTCCACTAATTACTAACTCTCATCATGTTAGTAAATATTTAAATGATTTTTCGGATTAATATTAAATTAATATCTCTAATTAAATTTAATGAATCTCCAAAATTAAAAGTCATAAAAATACGGGGTATTACACAACCTAACATACTGGTATCCCCCCAGTTCTAGATTGGGCCGCAACTCCCCCCACTAAGTCACTGACCAGCATAAACCTCGATCCCCATGATCCACAAACCAATTCTCCCAACTCTCGATATCTAGGCCCATGTTGATAAAGTAGCGAGTAAAGAAGTTCGACATGGCTGCCAATGGATATTTAGGAGGGATTGCTATACAGAATCTCTCTAACAGCCACATGGATAGCATGACTGGGTTACCCTTCATGATGTCAGAATGGCCATCCCGCTAAGCGTCTAGACCATTCAGAGTTTTATCCAGTATCACCGCCACAGGACTACGACGGTACGACATCTATGAAGCGATAGTTGCAAGTTATGGGTCCACCAAGAGGTCCCCGATCACCAATAATAATTTTGAAATTAAGTCAAGAATAACAGCTCTGGCATAGCTTGCACCACCAACATCCTTCAAATGTAGAGAATGTAGCACCGTTGGGATGAATATCATTCCTCCCGTAACCAGTGGACGAGTCACCGAGGGTGAGATATGGAGAAGTCCTGCTAATAGCTCTCGAGGAGATAAAAAAAATTCAGACATAGTCGCCTCAAAGCCGAGATTTGTCCCCAGTATGGCAGAGAACTCTTCATAAGTCGAACAGACTTCATCCAAGCCAAAGAGAAAGACATGGTCCTCGGGGTACCAAAATTCTATCGCCGCCATCAGCATGCTCCATTCAAGAGGTCGATTGCACCACAAGAAAACCCAACACATGTTGAAAGCATTGTAGTATACATTATATGAGCACATAGCCTCTAAGCTTTCTAGGTAAGAGGAGAATTCAACACTTTTGGGGAGAGCCATATTGCTAAATGATGAGAAAAGAAGCAAGAAGAATGAAACATTGAGGAAATTTGGATGGGTAAAGTAACTACTCTATTATTACCCCCTTTTTATACTTGCAAAACTTAGCCAAGGACAAAAATCCTGCCAATCCTAGAGGAAAGCCTGCCCCACCAAGGACCAAGTAATTGAAGAAAGTGCAATAAAAGCCTTGGGTCAATTAGACTAGACTGACATGTTGATAGTTAGGAGAAGGGGCATGCCGCATGCCGATTAACAACCCCTTATTTTTCGAAAATTCCCTTTTTCCTTTTTTGTCAAAATAAAAAAACTTTATAAAAATAATTTCTAAATAATTCATAATTTCCTTTTCCTTATATTTTCACTTATCGTGTTTTAAAATAAATTTTCTCTTAAATCATTTTAAATTGTTTTTACGATCTCAGTAGCAAAGTAAAAGGTGCACATGAATTATGTCACTAACGCAAAAAAATTAACAAAATCCCATTTCATTGCATATATATTGCTTTATTACAATTTTTCTTGTAGGAAAATACAAAAATAATGGGACACTGTTCGAACGCCCCAATACTCTCTCACACTGTCTCTCTCTCACACACCCACACACACACACACTCTCTCACTCTCACCTTAACCTACATTCTATCTATTTCACTTTATATTTCTCTTTCTCTCTCTTCTCTTCTCTTCCTTTCTCTCCCTCTAAGACCCTTCATCCCTATGGCGTACGTGATTTCCTCAACGACGAGATGATGAGCCTCCACTCCCTGAACTAGACCTCTCCCTAAACGAGGCATACTACACCAAGAAGGATGGAATCGGGATTGACTTCCGAATTTGAGCAGTCACAGAATCTACCCAATCCTGAATATCCCTCAGCCAAATGGTTGACACCAGAATGTGCTGCAAGAAAGACAAGAAATGAGTAAATCAGACAGTCTAAGGAAAATAAATAAATATGTAAACGAAAAGGCAAAGAAATGAAAGATATTCCACTGGCTGAAGAACGTCCTTTCTTATTCCCATCTCCACTGGGTCCATCGCATTGGGACGATGCAACATACACACCAACCCTCCGTTAGATCGTTGAATGTTATATGAAGGAGGAGCCAACTTCATAAAGGAAACCTCTGATGTCATCGACGCTGCCGATGTCGATGCACCACCTTCACTGTGGGAAGACCCCATTGGCCGACTTGTGCCCCTACCAGAGCCCATGGGGGGAAGAGGCAAAATGTCATATATGCTAGGTGGCACCACAAAATCCAAGTAATCATAGGTCACCACTGTGTCGGTATACGAAGAATAAGGCTCACCGACCATCTTCGTTACCCTCATATCCTCTAACATCTCCCTCTCTCTCCTCATGTATATCGGTGGGCCTCAGTGGTGGCACCATCACCTCATACTCCACCAACTGTCGGACTACTCTCTCACCCACGTACCAGTAGTAGCCAAACTCATGTGCCAGAAGACGGCACAGTTGCACGTTCCCCTGGTCATCCCCGTGTGCTGAATGGTCGTCCCCCAAGGGTAAAAGGGAACCTGTAAGATCCCCGGTGGAATATCAGTATCTGAAAATATCATCAAGGAAAAATGGTTTCAAGGGAAAGAAGATTTACCAGATCGCTCGTAAGTCCATTCAAGACCTGACGCACCACCCCTAAAGAGAAGGACTGCCTTGACTATCGGTTGGACTTTCTCCACCGGGACATCCAGTAAAAGCCCCCAAAACTCATCCTTCAAAAATATCAATTGGACATTAATTCCAATCACCACATAAAACTACGTCTACAAAGGACAAGGGTTAACAATTAAAAAAAAACATTCAAGGAATCAAAAAGTAAAATGCATAAAGGAAAATGAAAATGCATAAGGAAAATGCACAAAATAAAAAATACCTCCAAAATATACGTGGCACCAATAAATATCTATTGGAAGCACTGGCTAAATGCATCCAAAGATGAATAAAGGGTCCCCAAATTCAGGCTTCCCAGTCAATGAGAGGAATATTCGAAACTACCCACAAATAAGACAAAACCACAGATGGACGACGTCCCCACAAAAAATCATCCCAATAGCAAAAGAATAAACAAATGGGCCATATACTGCAACTACAACACGTCAATCTCGTCGATCCGTTGACTCAACAAAACCTCCCTCAAAAGAGACATACATATGTAGTCCCCAGAGACTATCCTTCCCACATCACCCAACGCTACCTCCACCGTCGCGGCGTTACTCGTAAATTTCGATCTACCTTTATCTGTTCCCCCTCATAATCCAGGCCCAACAGCTATTGCACATCAATGGGATTCACCGTCATCTCCCCAACAACAAAATGCATGGTGTGGGTGGTGTCCCACCACCTCTCCCCCAAAGCGCAAAGGACAACTGTCGAATGAGGCATGTCATCCAGGGAAGACGCTAAACTTCCAAAGACGTATAATGAAACCACCCAACGCACAATGGGAGGAAGGTGGTCCCAGACATCCTTGAACCCTTTCATCCCCTAAGCACGCAGGTTTGACGTAGATATATAAGTCTCTCAAAGAAAAAGGAAAAACCCTTGTTAAAATTCAAGAAATAAGGAAATAATACCAAAGAAACAAATAAATACCAAAGGTCATTAAAAGTTACATAACCACTAGGGTTCACCACCCTAGAGGATCGATGGTGCGTCGGCTCACACAAAAGAGTCCTCTTGTCCGCAACTGGCTCGAACAAGTCAAAAGCATTCTCACTACCCAACACTAGGGGCACCCTAGCCCGCCACTCCAAGTTGTAATACCCCGTAATTTTAATGACTTTTAAAATGGGTTATATTTTAAATTAATGGATTAATTGGATCTTATTATAAATTAATTCATTTGGGTTTTATCCGAATTGTGGATATTAAAATGGATGATTCTGAGTATTACTTAAAGATATTTAGGTAATATATGAATGTGATGTCATTGATATGACGGTATGATATAAATTCGGTAATTTGGATTTTTTAGTCAGACGCGGTATGGGACGTGTCGGGACTAATTTATTAAATTAAAAAGGAAATTTATTTTCTATCAACCTTATAGTCATTTCGACTGCGTCGTTGCGTCCGGAAGGGTTGAAATAGTCAGAAAAGTCTATTTGGATGTTGGATTTGGGTCTTGGGTCATTTGGAAATGAAAAGACAACCCAAAAGGGCATTTTGGTTATTTTTACAAGGGGGATGAATAGTGATTTCGGGTTATGTCTTATTATAAGTATTTAGAGATTAGTTGAATGTGGGTTCATTCATCTCTTCTACACAAAATTGAAAGGTCATCTTCTTAGAGAGAGTGAAAGGTTGCTTGGGAAGAGAAAAGCTTGCTTGTAAAGGAGGAGAACTAAAGACCAAAGGTCACCACCACCAACCACCACCGAAAGTGGCCGAAAAAAGGGAGAACCACCTTTGTTATTCAACCCCAAAGAATCAGATCTTCATTAGAGGCAAGTGTTTGATATTTGCAATTTCAGCCCGTATATTGTCCATGTTAGGATAGTTATAAAAAGAGATGATTTTCATGCTTGGAAGATGAAAGGATATAGTTGTTAATGGATTTTTGGAATCTAAAAATATATAGGAATTAAACTCATGTTGTAGGTAGTTAGTAATCCAATAAATATTCATCAATCTATGGAAGAAATTCTGAAAATAATTTAGTGTTCTTGAAGATAATATGTTGATAATTTTCTGGAAAAAGAGGCAAAAACGAGTGTAATGAGAAGAGCCAATTTGGAATGTTTATATCTTCTTTTTGAGTGCATTTGGATGAGATTTAAGAAAAACTCAAAACACATACCTGACTCAATTTTTCGTGTAGAATCCAAATCTGAAGTCGGATTGATGATTTGAATAATTTTTGGATCTGATTTTTCTGAGTATTTAAAATATGAGAATTCATGATGTTGTTTCTTTTTAATGTTGGATCTTATCCCAAAACTTTTGTAGATCTTCGGTGATTATTAATTGGATATTATGGGACTTAGAGAAGATCAGTAAGCCCTAGTTAAGATTTGAATTAATTTGATTGGGATTTAATTGATTAGAATTATGATGATTAAAGTTAAAGAGATTTCGGTTGCTAGATTCATGTGTTGGATTCTAATCTGTTTGTATGAGGATTAAGGATAGTTCAAGTAGGGGAGATTTAATATAACACCTGGGTAGCCTTAGGGTTACAATTTAAACATCAAGGACTGAGTTTAAGCTCATTATTGATTTCGCAAGGGCTGAGTGTAGTATAAGAGCATAGTGGTATGGCTCCTAGATAGAGATGGGAGTTTAGAACACATTTGGTTGAAAGAGGGGATGAGGTTATTCCGATCGCATATTTGAAGTTGACGAACCTCCTCGATCGACAAAGTTAAGTAGTAGTGTATTGGAGGGGTTCCTTGCTTGGATTTCGCTTTGCGAGACGCTCCGCGCATGAACCTTAACGACGTCGGGAGTGGAGAGATGTTATAGGATGCGAGGATAATTAAATTATGAAGTAAAGATATGATATTTTAATACGTGGAATTTAAAAGAGATATAATGCTACGTATAATCTAAGGTTAATGTGAGTACCTTGTTGATAGTATATTATAGGTATGATAATACCTATTTGATTGATAAATGATTATGTGTATGACATACCTAGCTTACTTGCTATCGGTGGGAGGTTTGCGCGTGAGGGCAGTCATATCCTGATGAATCCATGGGATCTTTGATTTGCCGGTCGAGAACATAGGTCTATGAAAGACTTATCGGGTATTGATAAGTCCGCTGACTATGGGTACGTAGGTATGTGCGTGACTCATGGATACGAGAACTATGTTTGCCTCTAATGTTTGTGTTGTTGTTTGTGGTTTGAGGAATCTTAACGAACCTTTAGTCCCTTATTCGGCGATAAGCGATATTGGGACATGATAGCAGAGTAATGCATTGCACCGCAGCTATGACTCGGGGTGCCGTATTATATATGAATATATATATAATGGATTAAATGAATGATTGGATTTATTGTGGTTAAATCATCTACTGTGTGATAATTGTAGATAACGGTGAATAGAGAAAGATAATGGAATTAAGTTAATGAATGTTTATTCTTAAAGAATTGAGAAGCTTAACTCATATTAATGAGAAATGATTCATGTTAATGAGAAACTAATGATATAAATGAGAAATGTAAATGAATAATAATGTGACGTATGGTATGGGACATACGGGGATTATGATATGGGAATGGAATTATATTATGGAACTAGTGAGGAGGAACCATTAACTAGGAGGTTAACAGGAAACGTTAAGCGTGCACTCTAGTTGAGAGGTGAGAATAGCAAGTGAGAGTTGGATCTACAATGTACATAATAAAAGATTTATTGCACTTGTTAAATACTTGCTGTTTTAAAAATCATTTACACATTCGGGCTCTGACCCGTTTCCTTGCATATTTTCTTTTCTATTGTATCTTCTATATCAGGTGTCCAACAGCAGGGACGCCAACCTTAGTTGATCTTGACGAGCTATGGATTTATGGAGTTTTGCTTAGACGCTTATCTTCATTTGATTCACAGTATTCTTAGTTAGGGCATGTCGCCCAAAGGATTCAGTTATCTTTTCCTATCGGAGTCAGATACTATTGTATTCGGGTCTTTTTAATACATTTGATATTGTTGGGATTATTGTAATGGATTTATATTATTTGGAAATGTTTATTCCAATTGCATTTAAATTCTTTTGTGTTATCTATTTGGTTATCAGTGTTGTAGAATAAAATGTTTTGTGTTATTCTTAAACTGGAAATGGATTTTGTTAAATTAAAATTTGAAAAGTTTTTAACACCAGCTTAATTGAGTATCGGGTGAGTTGTAAATGTTTTCGACAGTGATGCTAAGAATGAGCCAACTGTATATTCTGTTTTAATTTGGTATGGGACTGGCCACCCAGTATTTAATTAGGCGGGGTGTTACAGGTGGTATCAGAGCATCGGGTTCTAGTGTCCTTTAGGGTCTGTACGGCTTACTGTGTTTTCAGCTTAGCGTTCTTTGATGTAGAGCCCTATGTTTAGGATTTTGATTTCTTTGGTAAGATTCCATATATATTAGTGAATCTTATTTACGTTTGAACGAGTTCGTACGAGAAGTATGGCAGATGAGGGCCATTGGATGGATAGCGAAGATCGTACTTAGGAGGTTATGAAGTATGTTCGAGTATGATGACCGTAGTCGAGGTCACCCCTATTATGGAAAATTGAGGGGAGACATCAGTAGAAGGTTTAGAAATGCGGGAATTGTGTATGTTACCTAACGAAGGCAATATATTCAAAGGCTTGGACATATAGTGGAGTGTGGTGAACTAGAACTGAAAATTTGGGGTAAAAATTTTGTTGACTCATCGGAGAAAAGTTATAATATTGGGATTCAACAACCACCACCCGCGAATGAGGGTATGTTTTCTATCTAAGGAATTATGAGGCGTACATGATTTAAGTAGCGATTAATATGGTGTGGACAAAAGGGTTGCTAAACTTAGACAATAGCACTGTTATTTACATAGACTCACTGAGGGGTGTGGGACACCTATATATTACATGTTATCACGTGGGTTTGATTTTTATCATGGGATTACTTACTTTGGGCATGTCCGAGCATGATGTGAGTATCGGCATGCATTGACTTGTGGTATAGGAGAGCGTATGTACTACTACTATAGCTAGCATCTTGTCTTTTATAAGAGAGTAGATGAGTAGACTTTATTCGGATTAATAAAACCTGTAGAGAGGTTATAAACTATTAACTAAAGACCTGAGGAGTTTCGATGACCAACTACTTTAGGTAGTAGTGTATCGGGGGGGGGGGGGGTTCCTTGTTTGGATTTCGCTTGCGAGACACCCCACGCATGAAACTAATAACCGTTGGGAGTCGAAAAAAGATTGGTCTTTAGGATATGAGTTTATAACCTTTGCTATTATAATGAAAGTTGTACGATAGGGTGTATGGGCGCCCTGGATGATTGTATTGTAGTAGTTTTCAAAATTGTGAAACAGTAAGTAGTTGTGACTTCACGATTTATTTGTTTAATAAGTGAGGATCATTTTTCCCAAACTTTGTCACGAGGATGGTATAGGGAAGATTGGGTATAATTTAAATTTGATTCAGTTGGAACTATATGGTGAGACTTAGTGTAACATCGATGGGGATTTTCGTTAATGTACTGTATGGGCGGTACTACTTAGATTTCTTGCGATGTGAGATTTATACTCGGAGTTGACCTCATCAGTATGGTTCATTTTTCTGAATTTCGGGACGAAATTCTGTTATAAGGGGGGAAGTATGTAATACCCCGTAATTTTAATGACTTTTAAAATGGGTTATATTTTAAATTAATGGATTAATTGGATCTTATTATAAATTAATTCATTTGAGTTTTATCCGAATTGTGGATATTAAAATGGATGATTCTGAATATTACTTAAAGATATTTAGGTAATATATGAATGTGATGTCATTGATATGACGGTATGATATAAATTTGGTAATTTGGATTTTTTAGTCAGACGCGGTATGGGACGTGTCGGGACTAATTTATTAAATTAAAAAGGAAATTTATTTTCTATCAACCTTATAGTCATTTCGACTGCGTCGTTGCGTCCGGAAGGGTTGAAATAGTCAGAAAAGTCTATTTGGATGTTGGATTTGGGTCTTGGGTCAGTTGGAAATGAAAAGACAACCCAAAAGGGCATTTTGGTTATTTTTACAAGGGGGATGAATAGTGATTTCGAGTTATGTCTTATTATAAGTATTTGGAGATTATTTGAATGTGGGTTCATTCATCTCTTCTACACAAAATTGAAAGGTCATCTTCTTAGAGAGAGTGAAAGGTTGCTTGGGAAGAGAAAAGCTTTCTTGGAAAGGAGGAGAACTAAAGACCAAAGGTCACCACCACCAACCACCACCGAAAGTGGCCGAAAAAAGGGAGAACCACCTATGTTATTCAACCCCAAAGAATCAGATCTTCATTAGAGGCAAGTGTTTGATATTTGCAATTTAAGTTCGTATATTGTCCATGTTAGGATAGTTATAAAAAGAGATGATTTTCATGCTTGGAAGATGAAAGGATATAGTTGTTAATGGATTTTTGGAATCTAAAAATATATAGGAATTAAACTCATGTTGTAGGTAGTTAGTAATCCAATAAATATTCATCAATCTATGGAAGAAATTCTGAAAATAATTTAGTGTTCTTGAAGATAATATGTTGATAATTTTCTGGAAAAAGAGGCAAAAACGAGTGTAATGAGAAGAGCCAATTTGGAATGTTTATATCTTCTTTTTGAGTGCATTTGGATGAGATTTAAGAAAAACTCAAAACACATACCTGACTCAATTTTTCGTGTAGAATCCAAATCTGAAGTCGGATTGATGATTTGAATAATTTTTGGATCTGATTTTTCTGAGTATTTAAAATATGAGAATTCATGATGTTGTTTCTTTTTAATGTTGGATCTTATCCCAAAACTTTTGTAGATCTTCGGTGATTATTAATTGGATATTATGGGACTTAGAGAAGATCAGTAAGCCCTAGTTAAGATTTGAATTAATTTGATTGGGATTTAATTGATTAGAATTATGATAATTAAAGTTAAAGAGATTTCGGTTGCTAGATTCATGTGTTGGATTCTAATCTGTTTGTATGAGGATTAAGGATAGTTCAAGTAGGGGAGATTTAATATAACACCTGGGTAGCCTTAGGGTTACAATTTAAACATCAAGGACTGAGTTTAAGCTCATTATTGATTTCGCAAGGGCTGAGTGTAGTATAAGAGCATAGTGGTATGGCTCCTAGATATTGATGGGAGTTTAGAACACATTTGGTTGAAAGAGGGGATGAGGTTATTCCGATCGCATATTTGAAGTTGACGAACCTCCTCGATCGACAAAGTTAAGTAGTAGTGTATTGGAGGGGTTCCTTGCTTGGATTTCGCTTTGCGAGACGCTCCGCGCATGAACCTTAACGACATCGGGAGTGGAGAGATGTTATAGGATGCGAGGATAATTAAATTATGAAGTAAAGATATGATATTTTAATACGTGGAATTTAAAAGAGATATAATGCTACGTATAATCTAAGGTTAATGTGAGTACCTTGTTGATAGTATATTATAGGTATGATAATACCTATTTGATTGATAAATGATTATGTGTATGACATACCTAGCTTACTTGCTATCGGTGGGAGGTTTGCGCGTGAGGGCAGTCATATCCTGATGAATCCATGGGATCTTTGATTTGCCGGTCGAGAACATAGGTCTATGAAAGACTTATCGGGTATTGATAAGTCCGCTGACTATGGGTACGTAGGTATGTGCGTGACTCATGGATACGAGAACTATGTTTGCCTCTAATGTTTGTGTTGTTGTTTGTGGTTTGAGGAATCTTAACGAACCTTTAGTACCTTATTCGGCGATAAGCGATATTGGGACATGATAGCAGAGTAATGCATTGCACCGCAGCTATGACTCGGGGTGCCGTATTATATATGAATATATATATAATGGATTAAATGAATGATTGGATTTATTGTGGTTAAATCATCTACTGTGTGATAATTGTAGATAACGGTGAATAGAGAAAGATAATGGAATTAAGTTAATGAATGTTTATTCTTAAAGAATTGAGAAGCTTAACTCATATTAATGAGAAATGATTCATGTTAATGAGAAACTAATGATATAAATGAGAAATGTAAATGAATAATAATGTGACGTATGGTATGGGACATACGGGGATTATGATATGGGAATGGAATTATATTATGGAACTAGTGAGGAGGAACCATTAACTAGGAGGTTAATAGGAAACGTTAAGCGTGCACTCTAGTTGAGAGGTGAGAATAGCAAGTGAGAGTTGGATCTAACATGTACATAATAAAAGATTTATTGCACTTGTTAAATACTTGCTGTTTTAAAAATCATTTACACATTCGGGCTCTGACCCGTTTCCTTGCATATTTTCTTTTCTATTGTATCTTCTATATCAGGTGTCCAACAGCAGGGACGCCAACCTTAGTTGATCTTGACGAGCTATGGATTTATGGAGTTTTGCTTAGACGCTTATCTTCATTTGATTCACAGTATGCTTAGTTGGGGCATGTCGCCCAAAGGATTCAGTTATCTTTTCCTATCGGAGTCAGATACTATTGTATTCGGGTCTTTTTAATACATTTGATATTGTTGGGATTATTGTAATGGATTTATATTATTTGGAAATGTTTATTCCAATTGCATTTAAATTCTTTTGTGTTATCTATTTGGTTATCAGTGTTGTAGAATAAAATGTGTTGTATTATTCTTAAACTGGAAATGGATTTTGTTAAATTAAAATTTGAAAAGTTTTTAACACCAGCTTAATTGAGTATTGGGTGAGTTGTAAATGTTTTCGACAGTGATGCTAAGAATGAGCCAACTGTATATTCTGTTTTAATTTGGTATGGGACTGGCCACCCGGTATTTAATTAGGCGGGGTGTTACACAAGTGTGCCAAGTCGTCAACATTTAACAACACCATGTGGACTGCACTGCTTGAAAAATTTGTCATTTCTTACTTTTAGCATGCTAGAACACTTTGCAGAATGAAAAATCAGAAGAGAGAAAATCTGGAAGCTATGAAAAATAAGAAAATCTCACCCCTTTTTATAGGAGGCTAAGGGGCATGCCGATCGGTAGCTCCCAATCATATACCGATCAGCACTATCCCTTCACCTGCCCAAGGAAGCCCAAAATACCTTGCCACTACCATTTGGCACCTACACCCTGCCGGTCAACACCTTCCCTGAAATTTTGTACAAAAATCCCAAAAAACATGCCAAAAAATCTCCCAAAAATTCCTAAAATTACCAAATGAAATTTAGAATCTTTTTCACCAAGAAAAACATTTAATACCACACTTAATTCCCAGTGGAATAATAATTCCTAAAATCAATTGGATATCTCCCCAGCGTTGTCTCCAAAAGACACCGCAAAAATTGAAAAATTCCCAAGCAAGGATACATCGAATCCTCGGATTAATACCTTTTTCCCAGTAGAATATCCAAAAGAAAACTACAACATAAGCCCTCGGAATTGTCTTAGACCCGCATAATTGGTCATCTCTACTTAAAGCCCTCAGAATTGGCTTCGACCCGCAAAATTGGTCATCTATACTTTAGTTCTCAGAATTGACTTCGATCCTCAGAATTGGTCATCTTCTACTTAAGCCCTCAGATTTGGCTTCGATCCGCAAAATTGGTCATCTCTAATTCATCCCTCGAAATTGGATTCGACCCTCAAAATTGGTCGCTATAACTTAAGGTCCTCATAATTGAACTAGACCCTCAGATTTGGTTTCTCCCACTTAGGTCCTCAGAATTGAGCCCGACCCTCATAATTGGTCGCTCTTACTCAAGCCCCCGGAATGGCTTCGACCCTTAGAATTGGTGTCTCCTACTTAATCCCTCAGAATTGTCTTCGACCCTCAAAATTGGTCACTCCTACTTAAGCCCTCAGAATTGACTTCAACCCTCAGAATTGGTCGCTTCTACTTAAGCCCTCAGAATTGGCTTCGACCCGCAGAATTGGTCACCTCTACTTAATCCCTCAGAATCCCTCAAAATTGGTCACTCCCATCCAAGCCCTCAGAATTGGCTTCGACCCGCAAAATTGGTCACTCCCACTCAAGGTCTTCATAATTGACCTCGACCCGCAAAATTGGCCGCTATAACTTATGCCCCCAAAATTAACTTCGACCTATAGAATTGGTCATCTTCAACTTAAGCCCTCAGAATTGTCTTCGACATACAAAATTTGTCTCTCCCTACCCTAGGTCCTCAGAATTGACCTCGGCCCATAAAATCAGCATTTCCTTAGGTCCCTAAAATCGTCCTCGATCCTCTGAATCAGTCAACCTCATCCCTTAGGTCCGTAGAATCGGCCTATTTCCAAAATATCACGTGGTACCTATTCGACGACTTTCACTTGTTCGAAGCTCACCCGTCGAGGGGATTTTTAGACACCACATTCTAGGACCCGATAAGTCTCGCCATAGGCCCCTAGTACCTCCCCATTTCACTACAAAATCTAGGTCATACTCTGAGTACTGATCAAGAGTCCATCGGGTCCTCTCGAGCCCCGTTTGACTCTACTCAACTCTATCGTCAGAGAAAAAGATCGATGAATCTTAAACGAGCTTTGAATCCCCTTTCCAACGGTCTATCTCATCCACGAATCGGCATAACAGTTCAGATGAATGGACCATTTTAGTATCAAAAATCGATATGGAGGCCACCGGGTTCCCCTGGACCCCGATTTGACCCCGATCAACTTCAATGTCAGAGCAAAAGCTATTATAATCTTTAAAGGGAACACAAACCCCTTTCCAAAGGTCCGTCCCATGTGCGAATCAACCTTACAGTGGTGACACCTAGCCTAATTAAATACTAGGTAGCTACTCCTTTATTAAATTATTACAGAATATTAAGTTGGTTCAGTCTTAGCGTCACTGTCGAAAACATTTAATTAATTACTAGCCACCTAATATTTAAAAAGAGAGATGTCAAATTTTATTAATTAAGTTAACAAATGACCAAGAATTAAATCATTAACCCTTAATCGCATAAATAATCTCATATGAATAACCAACGAAATGAAATCAACTGAGTCTGGAGTAAACACTCCAATAATCATAATGCCAGAGTAAATAAAGTCCCAATACAAGAGTCTGAATAAATAAACCAATAACTGAAATAATGAAAGTCTGTAAGTACAAACTCTAAATAAGAATGGGTGACATGCCCTAACTGATAAAAATGACTCTGAAGTAACTAAGGATAAATATGAAGGCGTCTAATACCAAGATCATGTAGCTTCTATAGCATCTACAACACGTCATCAGAATGGAACTCCTATGCTTGGTGCCCCTGTGGCTGGGCACCTAAAATGTTTTTACAAAACAAAAATAGATTTGGAGGAAAACGGATCAGAGCCCGAGGTGAAAATAGTTTAAAAGTTTAGCATGTGTTTAAATTACAAATAAACAACACATATTATGTACATGTTAGTTGCGTACTCTCACATGAGTTTCTCACCTCTCAACTAATATGCACGCCTAACCTATGCCATTAACCCATCCTAGTTAAGCCGCTTACTAACTAGCATGTACCACTTCCGCTTTCTCATTCTACCATAGGATCTCTACTCTTAGTACCTAAACCAATTATATTCATAACTCATATTCGCATTCATTAAAATTACTTATCTCAAGTGTTAATTAAATTCTCATTCTTAGCCCATTCAATATCTTATTTATTCACATTTACTAAGCAACAAGGAACCAGTCAGAAGTACATAAGTATATCACTCTCAGTACATAAATACATATATGGAACCCCTAGGCTAAGCTGCGGTGCATGCGTACTCTGCTATCAAATCCATGTACATCACCTACGTAAGGATCACGTGTTTCAAATCACTCAGGAACCGTCTAAATACAAATCACACATATTGGAGTCGAACATAGTTCACATACCCATGGGTCACGCACATACCTACGCTCCCATGGTCAGCTGACTTATCAACTCACAAATAAGTCATTCACAGTCCTATGTCCTTAAGGAACCAATCTAAATTCTCCCGAAGGCACACAAAGATAAGACGACCCTTTTCCGAAAACTAACCTCCCATGATAGCAAGTATGGAAGGTATGTCATACACATAAGAAATCCATACACTAGGCATTCACACAACCTAAGTAATCATATTTCCATATAGATAGTCACACATTCCATCTAGTAAGTCTCATACGTAGAAAGTTTATCGCAAACATCATACGTCATATATATATATATATATATATATATATATATATATATATATATATATATATATAACTTGATAACTCTCTCGTCGAATCAATTTGAGTAATTAAACTCCTCCCAAAAGGTTACTAAGCCCCCTATTAGTTTCTAATGTTATCCTAGTAACTTAAAGCCCCACCGTTATTGTTCTTATCCTTACATCATCATAAATTCCCATTATAGTTTCAATTCGAATGATTTCAATCGTACCTCACTCGGTAGACCCTCGTAAGAAATAGCACTCAATTCCATACGGTAAGTCATTTTTTTCGGCATCAACTAAGACCCTACTGACCTTAACTAAGTCCCCAAATATTAATTTAAACATCCTAAGAATCATCATCGGACTTGGGATTTTTTTTAAGACTTAAGGGAAAACAATTGCCAAAAATCATAAGGGGTCAATCGATCGAATAAAATAGGTTGATCGATCGATTGTCGATCGATCGACATTCTTGAGTCGATCGATCGATCAAGTAGGTATCGGCCCATATTTTCTTAAACAGTTACGAGGTTTACTCTTTTTACACCTTTAATTCTTCATTACAATGTCTTAAACTCCCAACCAAGTATACTAATTATCATACCAACATATTTGCATCATTTCCCACGTTTTAGAATCATCAAATCAAAGTAGAACATCAAATTCTTGGATCAATTTACCAAATTTTCATATAAAAACCCTAGTTCTTCTATATCTTCAAGAACACTATCTAATTCAATAAAATTCCATAATTATATACACATGAATCATGATTTCGTGGCTGCTAAAATCCCACAAGTTAATCTACATGCAAAACCTACCCAAATTACGATTTCAACTCTTCAATTCCATTTAATTATCAATATTCAAGGTTATTCTTCAATTCTAACCTAACATGGATGATATATGCGCTAAATTATTGCAAGTTAAATCACTTACCTGATAATGAAGATTCTGGTTCGATGAAGTAGACGGTATGGGGATGATCCTTGCTTTTTGATCTATTCGGTGGTGGTGATGGTGGTGCAAAAAGCCTCTAGTTAGTGGTTCTGCTTTGAAAACTCCCTTCTCCTCCACTCTAATGGCCATTTATGAGTTTTGGTTGTGAAACCCTAATCGACTCAAGTGTTGTCTGGTAATAACTATCTAAAATTCGTGGGTGACTTTTCACCCAAAAATAGGAATGACTAGAATACCCTCCCGGGTTGCCGATTATGCTTAAAAATGTCCCGGGATCCAAACTAAACCCCTGACTAGTGTTTTCTGACTATCTCGGCCCTACCGGATACGTTGGCGCACTCAAAATCCTCATACGAATGACATAAAAATAAAAATACCTTTAAATCCATTAAATTGGGTCCTGACACGACTGACACGCGCGTCCCAACTTAATTTACCAAAACTGCCGTACTTTCAACTCACGACAATTTTTATAAATTCAATAATCACATATTACCATAATCACTCAATAATATTCAACAACATTATAATAATCAAATACTAACTCTCGTCTCGCTAGCATTTAAATCAGAATTATTTTCCAATTAATTATCCCAAATTAATTTTAATAAATCTCATAATTCAAGGCAATTTAATTAATTAAATCACATAATTAAAATCCATAAAAATACGGGGTATTACATACTTACCCCTTAATAATGGAATTTCGTCTCGAAATTCAGAAAATAGGCATATCTGGAAAAATTTGTAATCCTCCAGTACTCAAAGTAAAATACAAAGAAAGGCTCAATCACTACAGCCCTCGCTTCATAACAAGCTTGTTGAACATTCTTGACACTTTATCAGTTATAGGGTTATACCTCAATAATTGAAACTCACGTTGCGCTCTTACTGACCAACATTCGAATAAAAGTAGCCTATACATCATTGGCTGCATTATCTCAATATTATTATGAGTTCGTATCACACTACACATTAACTCCCGCGTTTATTTCGACATAAAACTCCCATCCTGGGAGAAATCATAGAACATCTGATTGCTCTTGTCCGTTCTTTGTATCTCTGTTCCCGGAATTGTGACTTTTACACAAGGGGAAAACCACTCACGACAGTTGGTGGTTATCCCATTTTATTCATCGGACTCTAACTCCTGGCTTATCCAAAACTCTGATAATCCGCTCACCTCTAAACATCCAGAGAAAGAATGATAAGGTTTATCCACAAAAAACCTCAGTAAGCACCTTGTCCACTATGAATAGATACGGGTGCTTTCACCCAACTGTACCATTAGGTAATATCTTCTCCCTATTACCACAATATACCTCACTTACTAGCTATACCCGTTTTGAAAATGAAATGATCGCAATGAATCCAAAATTGCTTTCATACTGTTCCACCAGTCGTCAATCACCTTGAACCTATTCTTCGTGCTATAGGTGATACAACTTTCTCAAAATAAAATTATTCCCAATACCTCATAATACCCCATATTGAAGGTGGGTTTCAGGTATCTCATACTAGTTCAGAATAATTATGTGTAAGACCACGTACCAGCATGTTCACTATCTAATAGTGTAAATCACCCAAGGATATACCAATTTTTCTCCTTCCGAACAACTTGTCCAACATATTCAAAGGAACTCGTTACTTATCTATAAGTTGGCAACCCCTCAAGGAAATTTACCAACTTAACTCTTCCATCACTGGAATCGTTGGCTTGATACAAAATTATTTGGTTGATCATCTTACCCCAACCGATCTACTACTTACTATACCTCTTTCAATGCCGATTTTCACGTATAATACTTCCCGTTAAGTGATACTTACTAACCCTCTTCTTCCCTCGACGTAGACCAAAATTTTGACACGTGCACCTTTCACCATGTTGTGCACATCTGGACTCTTATACCTTATCAACATCCTCACTATATTTACACGTAATCCACTCTCAACATTCGATTGGGTGTAACTCTGCTTCAAATTGTCCATAATAGTTAACTATTTGCCTTCTCAAGAGACACTCCCTTTTTAAATGACTTCCACTGCCTTTCGACCAATTTTGGACGTGTAATTCTGATTGCATAAGAATCAATAGATTTTCGTTCTTCTCACGACGCTTAATCCACTCTACCACTTCCATTTTGTCATATTAGTCTCACAAGTAATAATTTCACCCATATATGTCCCTTCTTCCGGCGATTAACACATAAGCAAACCAGGGTGTCTACATCCCTTATAACCATGCATACGGGTTTAAACATCATATACGCTCCATACATACTCCAAACTCTTTATTGCCCCTGCATTTGTAACATGGCTATACCACTTGGGCGTTCTCAATCAACCCCGAATTTGAAATCCTAAATCCTCCTTAACCTCAGTGCATCCTTCAACCCACCGAAACAAAAACCCAAAATTTTTCAGTACTTCCTCACCACACCACTGGCTCTACTGGCCTTATATCATAATTTACCCTTTAACTTTCAGTTATAACTACATACTTCCATAACGATAAAGGTATCCAAATCATGAATGAATGGCCACACATCTCCTTACTACCAACCTTACGCTAAGTTTCATGCATAGGGTGTCTCGCAAAGAGAAATCTAAACAAGGACCCCCCCATACCCTACTTCCTAGCATTGTCGGTCATCGGAATCTATTAGGCCCTCGGTCCATAACATGTACCCCTATATTCCCTCTTCTTGACAATAAAGTTACATCTCCTTCCGCAATTTCACTTAAACAAGGAACTCCTTCCGAAAGACACTATCTATTAATAATGATGGAAATCTCCTTCCATAAACATCATGCAAATATAATCAGGGTTCTCAAAATCCTGGCCCCAGACATACAACCATGACTATTAACTCCCACGTATCTAAAGGGTGATATAACAATGCACTCTTCTTATTACTACATTCTGAGCGTTAATTATAATAATCAGCTAAATCTTTCTGCTGAACAGTAAACTAAATACACTCCGAATCATATCGATAAAGTCCCTACACATAGCGGGAACGAAAGTCCGAGACCATTATACTTTTCGAAGTCTCAACAATATATATATATATATATATATATATATATATATATACATATATACATATATACAAAAATACAATCGCGAGCCCGTCCCTCTCGCAGATGGGGCCTTGCCAGAACAAAACATTCTACACCAAGGAAGTAACCCCCATAGACTTGCAATAACCGCACACTATCGATTTAAACATTATAATAAAACTATAATTAGGATAATATCATACTCATATAACACAGCACTGAAATGAGTAATTTCAATAAAGTATATATCGCTATCAATATATACCCATTCATCCCTCGCGGATAACACTAAAGGTAGCCCCATTATACCAGGGAGGAATATTCACATAAATAATAACATTGTCGAGATACTTGCTAAACGCGACTCTCAAACGAAAAATAGCAATAATAATAAATGTAGCAACTCGTTCATGCCACATACAACACGCAACATCCTCTGAGGATATAACTCATACTTCTACCTTACCAATCGCCCTGGCAGCTTAAATGGATCCTGGACTTATCAAATATGTCCGTACCAAATTGAAAATTTTAATAACTACTTCTCTTGCTAGGCACCATACCCTTATCCCTATACTTTCTTTGGGAAATGTTTATAACGCACGGGTTTCACTCCCCATAAAATACCTCTACTCATATTCCACTTATCTCTGGTCACACTAACGATGTTAAGGTGGTCCTTCTCTTGGACGTTGGCAGTCTCGACTCTGATGACTGTCTCCGTTGTTCCCTTAGCTTTGATGGCCCTAAGGAACACGCTACTGGTTTCCACATCTCTTTCTGAAATCACCATCGCTTGGTAACAATTCGGCGATCCGAATCATTTAAATGGGCTCCCTGATGAGTCTCCCCCTTATGGTGCTTCTTCAACACCATTTCCCCCAGTCTTACTCTATTTAAATTCTTTGATTCTTGTAGCTCCCCTCACAAGGAAGCGCTTACCTCCATATTAACAAAAGCGACTTAATTACCATCTGCATTGACCGTCCAAGCAGAATTTCCCATAACTGCTAACAATTCTTCTTATATACAAATTCTCCCTTTAATGTCCTCTTCTCCATTTCACCTACTTCACCCGGTGTAAGGTTCGCTAAATAATGAAAGTTCTCCTCACAAAGTGACCTATGTCCGACCCTCTTGTGTGAGATTAGAATAACATTCGCATCTCACTCTGAACATATAATGAAGGAACTTATGGTCAAACCATACTTATGCACCTTCTCATGACGACACATTACACTTCTAAGTGTGGTAGTTGCCTCTCATCATTGTAACTCCTCTCTTACGAGCCAAAAAAAAATTTACCCCAAATTTTCACTCCCGATTAGCTATTCCCCGTCATATGTCCAAGCCTTTCGATATTTGACGTTAGTTGGCTTGTACACGCTATCTCCGCATTTCTAATATTTCCACTGCTGGTTCTTTTCAATGTTTCGTTTGACTCTCTCACAATCCAATCATGCTGGGTGATTCTAATTTGACCCCACTATCTACTATAATTGGACCTGGAAGTCACAAGTCGCGCCTTAGCCGTCTATACCGTCCTGAACTTCCATGCCATAATATGGGTGACTTCAACTACTGTCATCCTTCTCTAATAAATCAAGTAATCTTAACTGATCTTTGCCTCCTGCTGTCCCCCCAACTGTCTTCGCCTGACGTACTGCATTGTTCGGCACACGAACACACTCGAATTCAAATAAGATTCACTATCATATACATCATATCAGGAGAACGAAATCTCACCAAAGAAATCAACACTCCTAAACATAGGGCTCTATATCAAAGAAAGCTACGCTGGAAGCATAATAAGCCGCACAGATCCTAAAGGACACTAGAACCTAATGCTCTGATACCACCTGTGACACCCCGTCTAATTAGATACCGAGTACCTACTCATTTATTAAATTATTATAGAATATCAAGTTGGATCAGTCTTAGCATCACTGTCGAAAATATTTAATTAATTACTAGCCACCTAATATTTAAAAAGAGAGATGTCAAATTTTATTAATTAAGTTAACAAATGACAAAGAATTAAATCATTAACCATCAATCGCATAAACAATCTCATATGAATAACCAACTAAATGAAATTAACTGAGTCTGGAGTAAACACTCCAATAATCATAATGGCAGAGTAAATAAAGTCCCAATACAAGAGTCTGAATAAATAAACCAATAACCGAAATAATGAAAGTCTACAACTGCAACCTCTAAATAAGAATGGGCGACATACCCTAACTGATACAAGTGACTCTGAATAAACCAAGGATAAATATGAAGGCATCTAATACCAAGATCATGCAGCTTCCACAGCAGCTACGGCACGTCATCAGAATGGAACTCCTATGCTTGGTGTCCCTATAGCTAGGCACCTAAAATGATTTTACAAATCAAATATAGATTTGGAGGAAAACGAGTCAGAGCCCGAGGTGAAAATAGTTTAAAAGTTTAGTAAGTGTTTAAATTACAAATAAACAACATATATTATATACACGTTAGTTGCGTACTCTCACATGAGTTTCTCACCTCTCAACTAATATGCACGCCTAACGTATGCTCTTAACCCATCCTAGTTAAGCCGCTTACTAACTAGCCTGTACCACTTCTGCTTTCGCATTCTACCATAGGATCTCTACTCTTAGTACCCAAACCAGTTATATTCATAACACATTTTCGCATTCATTAAAATTACTTATCTCAAGTGTTAATTAAATTCTCATTCTTAGCCCATTCAAATATCTTAGTTATTCACATCTACTAAGCAACAAGGAACCAGTCACAGGTACATAAGTATATCACTCTCAGTACATAAATACATATATGGAACCCCTAGGCTAAGTTGCGGTGCACGCATACTCTGCTATCAAATCCATGTACATCACGTACGTAAGGATCACGTGTTCCGAATCACTCAGGAACCGTCTAAATACAAATCACACATATTGGAGGCGAACATAGTTCACATACCCATGGGTCACCCACATACCTACGCTCCCATGGTCAGCTGACTTATCAACTCACAAATAAGTCATTCATAGTCCTATGTCCTTAAGGTACCGATCTAAATCCCCTGAAGGCACACAAAGATAAGATTACCCTTTTCCGAAAACTAACCTCCCGTGATAGCAAGTATGGTAGGTATGTCATACACATAAGAAATCCATACACTAGGCATTCACACAACCTAAGTAATAATATTCCATCTAGATATTCATACATTCCATCTGGTAAGTCTCATATGTAGAAAGTTTATCCCGAACATCATACGTAATATATATATATATATATATATATATATATATATATAACTTGATAACTCTCTCGTCGAATCAATTTGAGTACTTAAACTCCTCCCAAAAGGTTACTAAGTCTCCTATTAGTTTCTCATGTTATCCCAGTAACTTATAGTCCCACCGTTACAGTTTTGATTCTTACATCCTTACAAATTCCCATTATAGTTTCAATTCGAACGATTTTTAATCGTACCACACTCGGTAGACCCTCTTAAGCAATATCATTCAATTCCATACGATAAGTCATTTTTTTTCGGCAACAACTAAGACCCTACTGACCTTAACTAAGTCCCAAAATTTCAATTTAAACATTCTAAGAATCATCATCGGACTTGGAATTTAATTAAACCTTAAGGGAAAATAATTGACAAAAATTAGAAGGGGTCTATCGATCGAATAAAATAGCGATCGATCGATCGTCGATCGATCGAGATTCTTGAGTCGATCGATCGATCAAGTAGGTATCAGCCCATATTTTCTTAAAGAGTTACGAGTTTTCCTCTTTTTACATCTCTAATTCTTCATTACAATGTCTTAAACTCCCAACCAAGTATACTAATTATCATACCAATATGTTTGCATCATTTCCCACGTTTTAGAATCAACAAATCAAAGTAGAACATCAAATTCTTGGATCAATTTACCAAATTTTCATATAAAAACCCTAGTTCTTCTATATCTTCAAGAACACTATCTAATTCAATAAAATTCCATAATTATATACACATGAATCATGATTTCGTGGCTGCTAAAATCCCACAAGTTAATCTACATGCAAAACCTACCCAAATTACGATTTCAACTCTTCAATTCCATTTAATTATCAATATTCAAGGTTATTCTTCAATTCTAACCTAACATGGATGATATATGCGCTAAATTATTGCAAGTTAAATCACTTACCTGATAATGAAGATTCTGGTTCGATGAAGTAGACGGTATGGGGATGATCCTTGCTTTTTGATCTATTCGGTGGTGGTGATGGTGGTGCAAAAAGCCTCTAATTGGTGTTTCTCCTTTGAAAACTCTCTTCTCCTCCACTCTAATGGTCATTTATGATTTTTGGTTGTGAAACCCTAATGGACTCAAGTGTTGGCTGATAATAACTATCTAAAATTCGTGGGTCACTACTCACCCAAAAATAGGAATTACTAAAATACCCTCCCGGGTTGCCGATTATGCTTAAAAATTCCCCGGGACCCAAACTAAACCCCCGACTAGTGTTTTCTGACTATCTCGATCCTACCGGATATGTTGGCGCACTCAAAATCCTCATACGGATGACATTAAAATAAAAATACTTTTAAATTCATTAAATTGGGTTCTGACACGACTGACACGCGCATCCCAACTTAATGACCGAAACTACCGTATTTTTAACTCACGACAATTTTTATAAATTCAATAATCACATATTACCATAATCACTCAGTAATATTCAACAACATTATAATAATCAAATACTAACTCTCGTCTCGCTATCATTTAAATTCGGATTATTTTCCAATTAATTGTCCCAAATTAATTTTAATAAATCTCATAATTCAAGGCAATTTAAACTTTTAAATCTCATAATTAAAAGGCATAAAAATACGGGGTATTACAACAGTACAAAGGAATGGCCCATTTTACTCCAAAATGTCATCGGGTGCTTCCAGGCCTTGGTTGACCAAAGTCAACTCTCCAAACCGAGCGAAGCTCTTTGGAATATCGAATTGCCTCTAACGTTAGAGGTACTTTGACCTGGGAGCGTCCCAAAGGACTCTTGAGGGTCTCTGAACTACCTTTCTAACGGTATGCCCCGTGCACGATTTAGATCAATGGATTGCATTTTACGATTGTCTTTTTGAAAAAATCTGCACGAGACTGCCGATTGGCATGTCCATTTTCTAGCCTATCAGTAGTGCACCTAGGGTTACCTGTTGATTAACAGGGCTAGGGCTATGCTGATTGGAACCCCCTTACCCTATAAATAGAGGACATGACCTCACTCCCAAAGCACACCTCATATACATCAATATCAGTGATCTCACCAAGATTCTCTTGCCATCAGCGAAGTTTCGTTATGTGAAATTCCTTTTCATATTTCATTCCCATCCTTTTCATACCCAATTTGGAAAAATTTCATTTTCTCTCATCCAACATTCACCTCAACATTCATGGGAATTCATTTTAGATCAAGATCAAGCTTCAAAGAAGGCCAAAATTCTTCTCTCCCTCTTTGAGTTTCTTTTTTTTTGAATTGATTACATAAATTTATAATCTAGCTTTTAGTTTAGTTCATACACATTAACATCTTACTTTTTATTAGTTATATTGCACATACTTTATTTTCTATAAAAAAAATAAATAAACAAAAAGAAGGTTACACCTATAAATTCCAACGAGATTATTCATCACCATTTCTCAAAATTAAAACACATTTTCTACACACACACATATAATAAATTTTCGTTCGAATCTATGAGATAAACCCCACCCTTAAGCCGCATGCGAACTCTTTAAGTAGATAAACCCCACCCTTAAGGTTCGTAGGTATAGTGATGTTGATGCCCTATGACACACTTTTATATCGTCTCCATTGTAAGACATTTTTAGATAATAAAGATGGAATGAGAAAAGACAAAAACTTATATCAAAGACTAAGAGACAGAGGGATTCATGATGAAGATCCTTTCCCCACCAAAGGTGTCTATTTAAGTAGCATTAACCATGGTGTAATAATAACAAAACATGGAGAGATGGCACGCGAATTTTAACAGTACACTAATTAATTTTCTTAAAAGTCAATTAGTGAGGCTATTTTTACAGCATATTATTATCGATTAATGGAACATCGACACGTGGAAATGTAGACCAATTATTATAGCCAAGAAACACAAGAGGTGAGATTAACACAAATGTCTACACACACGATTGATACTTGTGAAGACCATGAACATGGGGCAACCACTTACATAACTGTTATGTGGGCGTAAATGGACCTGGGAGGGAATATTCAAAGGAGTAACCATGTAGAAGTTACAATAGTAATTTCATGAGAAAGGATTCTATGAATAAGAAACTCAAGGAGGAAAAAGAGGACTCTTCGGCCAATGTACCTTCTGCTTTAAAAGTAGTAATTGCAATGTTACATCTTATTTATGGTACTAGATCATCCTTTTAAACCAAATAGGTTTTATTTCAAAAGATTTTGAGTTATGATGGTCCTTGTTATTTCGGCGTTGAGGTTTCCTTTTGGTTAAAAACCATTTCTAAGCACTCCCAGTTGTTTTCTGGTCAACATTTTATTTGGAATAACATCATTAAGTTTTTTTCACATGATAATAGTTAAAAGTTGTGATAAGAGGGCGTCTTAAGCCTTAACTGGAAACATTCGTCGTGGGTGTGCCCATAAATGACGCAGTAGGTTTAGAACCTAGCTAACAATTGCTGGATAGTTTTTCTTATGTCTTCCAATTCTTTATTTTAGAAATACTTCTAGTTTTATTTTTCTAAATTAGTGGTTTTATATGTACAAAATCTAGTGCTTACAGGATCGCCATGTTTGAGAGAAATAACCTATCTATTCATGTTCATGAATATGCTTCCATTTAGGGGTTACATATCTCACTCTTATCACTTGAATTGGAAGGATCAATTTTATTCGAAATGTTAAGTGGTGCAAACAACACAAGTTTTAAACAACGTTACCAAAATTCATTTTGGATTCTAAAGGTTTGGTTGAACAATAGTTAGTAAAACTCATACCTCTTTTGTCATTCTCTGGTTTTCCAAAACTAAATATTTGATCCAATTGCTTAGAGTGCCCATCTCAAAGCCTTATAATTTTTTAAAAACAGTAGTTTTTTCAGTCCCACTAATGAGGCTTTGGGTCGTTGCTCTAGTATCTTTTTTGGATTCTTTTAGGGTGTGTTTGATTGGTCATATTTTCCATGGAAAACTATAATTTTCTATCTTTTTTCCATTTTTTTAAGTGTTTGATTGCAAAATTTTCCAGAGAAATATTTTCCAAACAATCATCTCACGTGACTTGATTTTCCTTAAAAAGTGAGAAAACAATTCTCCACTACCCCTAAAGAATTGGTTTCTAGGTAAAATTCTATCCACTATTTTCGTATTTATCTCCGACTTCTTTTCTCTCTAACCAATATCTGTTTTCATTCTCCACCCACTTCTCCACCTCTTTTGCAAAGGAGGTACTCTCCCCCCCTCTTTCTCTCTCTCACGACCTCTCACATCAAACAAAAAACCATCTCCTCTTTTATTCTCCTCTCTATTGTATACATTTCTCAGTTGCTCTTCCTTATATTTGCAGAGAACTGTTGCTGAATAAAAGATTTCACAAGAAAAAATTGGTAACAGGTTTGTTCTCATCTTTGTGTATGTTTAAAATATTGTTCTTGTATACACACACACACACATTGTTATTGTAACAGGTTCGTGTTATAACTGATATATACCTGTTACATATATATATATATACATACATATATATATATATATATATATATATATATATATATATATATATATATATATATATCAGGACAGGAACAATAAGCGTCGTTTTTCATTTTGGTGGAGCAGGACAGGAACGACGGGAACAATAAGCGTCGTTTTTCATTTTGGTGGAACAGGACAGGAACAATAAGCGTCGCTTTTCATTTTGGTGGAACAATAAGCGTACGGGAACAATAAGTGTCGTTTTTCATTTTGGTGGAACAGGACAGGAACAATAAGCGTCGTTTTTCATTTTGGTGGAACAATAAGCGTGTATATATTATGTCCTGATATGTTTACAGATATATATATATATATACCTGATATAATATATATATATATATATATATATATATATATCTGTAACAGGAACAATATATACACGCTGTTGTAACAGGACATAACCAAAATGAAAAATACACTATATACACGCTGCTGTAACAGGATATACACGCTGCTGTAACAGGACATAACCAAAATGAAAAATACACGCACTTGTTCCTGTTATATATATATATATATATATATATATATATATATATATATATATATATATATATATATATATATATATATACCTGATATAATATATACAACTCGTTATTGCAAAAAAAAAACCTCGTTACTGCAAAAAAAATATATATATATATCCTGATATAATATATACAGCTTGTCACTGCAAAAAAAAAACCTCGTTACTGCAATATATATCAGGTATATACCTGATATAATATATACAGCTCGTTACTGCAAAAAAAAAACCTCGTTACTGCAAAAAAAATATATATATCCTGGTATAATGTATACAACTCGTCACTGCAAAAAAAAAACCTCGTTACTGCAAAAAAAAAAAATATATATATATATATATATATATATATATATACTGTATATATTATATCAGGTATATATATACTGTATCAGGTATATATATATACTGTATAAATCAGGTATATATCAAAATGTTTTTTTGATTAAACTATATATTTTTTTATATAATTCAGTGATAGCTTTGTAGTTATTTCTATAATTTACATTAGTATATTTTTTTATAATTTAGTGATAACATTGTCATTAATATTGTAATTCGGATAATTGGATTGGTATGAGATTTTTAATAATTTCTCGTTGTTTATGTGAAGCATCGCTCTCAAATGGCAAGAACACCAAACAACAACCAACTTGTGGGTGCAGTTTGGGCAATGGTAATGCAAGCGGTAGTTTTGTATAGCACTATTAGGCGTTATCGTGACCGACGTCTCACTAGGGCACCTTATAGAAATTGGGATGAAGATAGGGCTATAGTACTACATCGATTGTATAACATGAGCGATAGGGTTTGGCACGAGCAACTTAGGATGAAACGAGGTCCATTCCATAGGTTGTGTGCAAGATTACGTAATTACGGGTTACTCGATAGTCGATTTGTGAGAGTTGAGGAACAAGTTGCTATATTTTTAACCACAGTTGGCCATGACGAGCGTAATCGTGTTGAAAGTTTACATTTCTTTAGGTCTGGACAAACAGTGAGCCATTACTTTCATAGAGTTTTAGGTGCATGCCTTATGCTCTATAGGGATATAGTCACCAACGCAACTGCGGCGAATTCCCCATACGATAAGGATCATGTCGAAGACTGGTACCATTACTTTGAGGTTCGGTCTTATTACTAATTTTTTTTTTTTACATGTTTATGTATGCCTTTATTAACTAAACTTCCTTTTAGGATGCCGTGGGCGCGATAGACGGTACTCACATCGCCGCTAATGTTAATTTATTAGAGCAACCTAAATATCGCAACAGAAAGCAAGTCTTATCGCAAAATGTTTTAGTGGAGTGTACATTTGATATGAAGTTTACTTACGTACTTGCCGGTTGGGAGGGATCGGCACATGACGGTCGATTACTAAGGAGTGCTATCTTGCGACAAGGAACTAAGTTAACGGTTCCTATTGGTAAAATTTGCATCTTATTGCCTTTTATAAATTATATAAAAAAATCTCATTATCTAATGACGGTTCATTCATTATAATACTAGGTAAATATTATCTCGCCGATGCTGGATTTCCATTGGTTCTGGGTTTTCTTTCACCATATCGAAAGACTCATTATCACCGTAGAGACATCGAGGGTCAACGACCAGAAAATAGTAAAGAGTTGTTCAACTTTCGCCATTCATCACTCCGTAATGTCATCGAGAGAACGATAGGGCTGCTTAAGAAAAGATTTGCATATCTAAGACATCAACCCTTTCACGATATTGACACACAAACAAAAATAGTACTTGCTTGTTGTGCCCTTCACAACTTCATACGAATTGATGACATTGATGATGTTTGTAGCGATGAAGAGGTTAGTGATGATGATGTTAATCCCGCGCCTCAAGATGTACCTGAAGTTGCCTCCCTTAATGCCCACATCACTTTCACACCCGAGGCTAGTTAGAATACTAGGAAGAATATTACGGCTATCACAATGTGGAATGAGTATCAAACGCACCCCAATGTTGGGGTTAACTTTGATTGAGCTTTTTTTATTATGAATTATTGCTGGAAGATTAAATTTGCAATTTTAGATTTATTATATTTTCATGTACAATTATTGGTATGCCTGTTCAATTGACTAATTTGATACATTAAATTTTGATCTAAAATGTTCACAATAAAATTTCAAACAGGTTTAATGGCAACTTATCGCCAAAGTGGAAGTTATGTGCCATTTCGTGTCCCACGACCTACCACGACCACGTGCCCTCACCCTGATATTGAGGAAGTTAGTCAACCCTCTTCTCACTCAGTTCCAGGTAATGCAAAAAAAGGGCAAGTTCGCTGGACCGATGAAATGGATGAGCAGTTGGTAAACACACTCATTGAACAAGTGCTAGCTGGGACAAAACGGGCAGACAATGGATTCACAGCAACTCAGATTTTGAAGGTGGCTGAGCGCGTATATTCTGTATGTGGCGTGTCGTTTGTTGAGAAGAACGTAAGAGGACGTTTGAAGACTTTGAAAAAAGATTACACGGATCTCCGTGAGCTATTCAAGGTTAGCGGTTTTGGGTGGGATGCTAAAACTGGACGAATCACAGCGGATCCTAATGTTTGGGAAGAGTACATTAAGGTAGCACCATTTTTTTATTAGCTTTAACAATTATTTATTTATTTATATTTTTTAGTTTAATGAAATTTGGTTATTTATTAATTTTATATATTTTTTTATTTAGGATAAACCTGATGCAGCGAAGTTAAAGGGGAAGGTGTGTCTTCACTACCAGGATTTGGGTATCATTTTTGGTGATGACATTGCAACGGGAGATCGAGCCGTATCGGAAAATGACTTTCCCCCAATGAATGAAAATGATGCTAGTGAAAATATTGAGGTGAACTTAGACAATGAAAATGAGGCAGATGAGAATGTTACTACTGAGGCAAGTTCTTCAATCACGTCCAAACGAACCTCGCAAGGAACAAACTCAAAAGTTCGACGTAAACGTCGGCAACCTGTGGACGATGCTTCTGCTGCCTTATCTGTTATTGCTGATTCATAAAAAAAATTGCAGTTGCTTTAGAAATGCAAGCTGTTGCATTTGAAAAGCAAGCAACGCAAACTCACGTCAATTGGAAAGTTATCTTGGACAAGCTCAAGGCCATGCACATAGAGAAAACTGATATAATGCAACTCATGAAAGTTTTCGAGCAAGACAAAGAATTGGGTCGGATATTCATTGACTTAGATGATGACGAGTTTGCACGTTCTTGGATTCTTGACAAGCTTGGATAGGAGTCGACAAATTGGCAACGTATTTTAATAGTTTTAAGACTTCTTTATTTTGTTGGGTTAATTATTTGTAGCTTTTTAGACATTCTAGTTTTTGTTGGTTATGAAGGAACGTTTAAGCATTTTAATATTGGAGTTTATATTTTTATTATTTCAGTGACATTTTTTTTGGGTTCCAAATGTTGAAAGTTGAACGGTATTTATTTATTAAGTTTTAAATTTGATAGTTTTAAAAAAAAAACTTTTTACATATATATAATTGTCATAAGCCTCTTATTTTCTACTTGGAAAATAATGCTAATCAAACAACAAAAGTTGGAAAATATTTAAATTTCCAATAAGAAAATAAAAGTAATCAAACAACCACTAAACTAATTTTCCATAGAAAATAATTCCGTAAAATAATTTTCCATGGAAATCAATTCTTTTCAATTCATTTTCCAACTTTGCAATCAAACGCACCCTTAGTTCATTTAGGGCCGGTTTGATTGTCAATATTAGTCATGGCAAATGTCAAAAAGTTGACAAATATAAAAATTTGTCCATTTTTTACTGTATGGTTGCATAATTTGCAAGAACATTATTTGCCAGTGTATAACACCCTTTATGCATAAGGTGTTGACAAACTTTGCTTAATTATTTGAGTGAGAAATATTTGTCAACAAATTTGCTAACTTCTTAAACGGTTTTAATGTTTTAAAAAATAATTTAAAAACTGTTTTAAATAATTAAAAAATTGTTATGAATATTTAAATACTTTTTAATGTTTTAAAAACTGTTTTTTACATTTTTAAAAATTCTTTTGAATATATTATAAAAACTGTTCTAAAGTTTTAAAAACTGTTTTAAATAGTTAAAAAACTGTTATGAATATTTAAAAACTGTTTTTAATGCTTTAAAAACTATTTTTAATATTATAAAAAATAGTTAAGAAAATGTTTTACAAATATTTTTAAAAACTGTCTTATAAAAATATTTTAAAAACCGTTTATAACATTTTTAAAAACCGTTTTTAACATTTTCAAAAACCGTTTTTAATATTTTTAAAAACTGTTTTGAATATATTATAAAAACTATCTTAAAGTTATAAAAAACATTTTTAAAAACTGCTTTTAATATTATTAAAATCTGTTAAGAAAATGTTTTACAAATATTTTTAAAAATTGTCTTATAAAAATATTATAAAAACTATTTTAAGCATTTTTAAAAACTGTTTTTAACATTTTTAAAAGCTGTTTTCAAAATATTATAAAAATCGTTTTAAAGTTTTAGAAAACAGTTTTAAAAACTGTTTTTTAATGTTTTAAAAACTGTTTTTAATATTATAAAAAATTGTTAAGAAAATGTTTTACAAATTTTTTTAAAAAACATTTGTAAAAATATTGTAAAAACTGTGTTTAACATTTTTAAAAACTGTTTTGAATATATTATAACAACTGTTTTAAAGTTTTAAAAAACAATTTTACAAACTGTCTTAACTTGTTTTAAAAACTGTTTTAAAACTTGTTTTAAAAACTGTTTTAATAATGTTTTATAAATACTGTTTTAGAAATGTTTTAAAAACTGTTTTATAAAAGCTATTTTAGAAATTGTTTAAAATTATTTTTAAAAAATGTTTAAAAAATATTTAAATAAACTAATGGGATTGACTTTAATTTCGCTTAATGGTTGTTTGGTACCCTCGTGTGAAAAAACTACGTAAAATTTGTCATGGCAAATTTTACCCATGTAAAATTTTGTCATCCCTACTTTTGCCTACTTTTAAATCAAACGGACCTTTATATTTTTTGAAAAATTTATCTGTCAACCTCAAATTTTCGTATTCTGATTTGTAATCCTCATCACTAAAAAAATGTTTATCTAATAACTCAATCCTGCATGACAGTGTGCCTATGATTCTATCAAACTTCAAGCATTTGGACATTGGTGACAATTATAACTTCTGATAATCTATAGTTTTTGACCCACAATCACTAGTCTCAATTGACTTAGTAAGGGCTTTTGCATTTACATTATCATTAGTCGTTTTTTTAGAAATAAGACACACAACATGCACATTAAAATGTACATCATCTCATTCATCTACATTAGTAATGGAATTATTTCTACTATCACATGCGTCATCCAAATAATTAACATTAACTTCCCATTCATCCATATCAAAATTAACAATCTTTGGAAAAAATCACGTGCAGTTATGTTAACATAAGAAGGGTTGACTTCCTCTAAACTAGACTCAGATGAGTTATCCTATATTTTTGTCAAATTAGCCTTTTGTTGATACTTGTTCTGAGTTGGGTCCTTATTTGCATAATTTCCATACTCGTGATACTAATGGAATTGGACTTTTGAAAAGTTCATTTTGGGCTTCATTTTTTTGTGTCATTCACGTGGTCGAGGATTATCGTGAGTTTGGTTTTTGAAATGTCCATGCTTACTATCATATGAGTTTCAAAATTTCACAATTTTCTTAAAGTGTTTGCTAAGAATAGTTATTTCTTTATCCAGTAACTCTAATTCAACATCAATATTCTTTATGCCAAAGTCACCTAGTTTAGAGGAAAATACTGAAGTTGAGTTTTGAGGCCGGCTAACCTTACCATTAAGGGTCCGTTTGATAGCGGCATTTGTCATGGCAAATAAGAAAACTTTCTTATTTTCCAGCTTTTAGTTGCGTTTGATAGCACTTATTTGCCCTGAAAAATAATTACCACTTACACTAAGGTACTAACACCTAAAGCACAAAGAATTGATTTGCCATGAAATTCAATTCTTTGGGAGTCCCCAAAGAATTGAATTCTAAGAAACTAATGACTTGAAAATTAATTCCACCCACTTCTATCAAACAGGGCCTTAGTTTTCTATAAATCGAATTCCACTTCTACTGTTTTTAGTTTGCAACAAATCAGTTATAGGGTAAGGTTTGGGTCATCCATTTCACTATTACATTAATTAATTATTTATTTATTTATTTTATTTTTATAATTAATCAGTAAGGTAAGGACGTAAGGATTTTTATGACTATGTCAATATTGGAAAATTCTACGCCATTGGCATTAAGATTAGTAATAATTCATGCTAGTCTCAGGTAAAATCAATTAAACTTCTATTTTTATTTCAGCATAATAGTATTAAATTATGGGAGCTTGACAAATAAGTTTCGTTTACGTGATACATTTTCTAATAGGTCCTATCACAACATTCTTTCCTCAATAGGTCTTATTTGCACATATAGTGAATATTCACTATATGTTCACATATAAGATTTATTGAAACAAAAATATTTTTTCATGAAATCTAATGGAGCAAAACAATAATGTTAGGACGTATTGTAAGAAAAGTTGGACTTTTCCCTGTTTGACACGCTTGCTACCCTCATTTGAGGTGACCAGCGTGTCCCGAGCTTGCTTTGAGCTGTACTAGGGGGGTATTTATTTGAATTATAATTTTGTCATTCCTATCAATATTGATTTCTTCCCTTATTATTATATTGAGACTGGTTTTTTATTTTTTAGAGTATTCACTAAACATGTTTTTTTTTAACTCTCCTTTGATTATCGCCTTCTCCTTCGGATAAAATAAAGCATCCTTACTTTCCACTAAGAATATTATTTCATTGAAGGTGGGAGGACGGTTGAGATTACTGTTTCTATAATCCCTGATTGTTAACGATTTTAGGGGAAATATGAAAATAAAATTGCATGAGCTTTGACACCACTTGAAAAAATTCAAATCAAGATAGAATGTTTGGCTCATAAAAATTTGTAAAATTTTGTTGAAGTGAAACAATGTTAACTGTTTATGATTTTATTAGGTGAGCAATCCCCCAACCAACTGTGAATGAATATAGAATGGAAAATGATAACATATGCCTTCTGGACACATGTTTTGAGCTTCAAAATCGTAAGTTTCCAAACTCTACATGAGTATTTATGTTCTATTAATTGTATGTTGGAACTCTGTCCTTATTACTTTTGAATTCTAAATGTGTGCCTTTAGAACACATGTTATCAACTCATATAGAATCTACCCAAGATGCGTAGTCAAGTTTTTTTATTAAAAATTTTAAGATGATTTTAGTTTTAAAAATCTTATTATAATTTACCAGGTAAATACTGATTAGTGTCAATGACTTTGAAGGAAACAAAATAGAGTATGGAAAGCTTTAAGAAGAATCACAATACATTATGTTAGTAGGAAAGAAGTATTTTGGCTCAGTGGTATAACGATGTCACTGGAATAGTTTTGGGGTGGATTGGGTTTGGTCTCCTCAGTTCGATCTCCGACATTGTTAAAATAATACTTAGCCAACAGAAGTCACGGATCGCGAATTTAAATTAGTCGAGGTGCACTAAAAGCTGACTCGAGCACCACGTGGTATGATATAAAAAAAATTATGTTACTAGGAAAACATTCGTGGAGGAAAAACTGGTGAGGTTACTAAACCACAAAAACAAAACAAAAAATAAAGAAGAATATGCAAGAATTACAAATAGTGGAGTAAAGAACCGAGAAATAAAAGAGTTCCCTAAACCTGAACCACTCCGGTGACCAGTGGATACAAGTGTGTTGTGTCTGTGTGTGTGTGATATGTAAATAATAACTAGCAAACATCTCACGCACAACTTACTACAGACAATGAATAATGAATAATGAATAATGAATTATAAATTTGTCGTAATAAGATCAGTGCTGGCCACGAGAATTTGGGAAGCGAAGGCCAACTCGTAAAATATGCCTTTTTTACATAATGATTTTTTTTTTTTTTGTTAAAAATATACTATGTATTAACTACGGATGCAACCGAATTAGCATAAAAAATTTAACAACAAATTTACTACAAAAAATTGGCATGCCTACTAAACAGAAAAAATTAACAACAACAAATAATAGGAACAATTTAACAACGAAAAAATAACAATATTAAATTAACAATAAATAGTTACAACTAACAAATTAACAACCAAGTTATAGATTAAAAAAATGATGAAATACCAAAAAGTCCCTCAAATATTTTTTAATACACATTTAATTCAAGCCTTTTATTTTGTACCAAAAAGTCATTTATTCTTTTATCTTTAAAGATCCGCACCAGCAGCATGGTAAATCCTTTTTGGTATTTTGAAGGACATTTTTGTGCAAAATAAAAAGATTTGGACTATACATGTATTAAAAAAAAGTGAGAGTGCAGCTACAGCGGAAATATTGCGACTTCTCAAATAAAATCCAGTTTTTAATTAAACCCAAATTTTAGTTAAACCCTAAGACATGCATCTAGATGATTTATCAAATAAAATATAGCATGCAGGATAAAACAAATAAATTTAAGGAAAAATCCCCCCACAGGGGCAAAACCATTTATTTTCACTATAATTTGTAAGAAAACGGCTTACAATCGGATTACAATGAAAATACAAGTTGACTAAGAATTACCCTCGGGTATCGAATTCTGTAGTCGCGGCTGGAAATATCCCTTTTCAGTAGCGCTGGCGGCTGGAATTTTCAAGTGACTATTTAATATATACCCCCTAAAAAAATTGATTAAAAAAAACTACAACTACTATTACAAGTTTTAAAAAAATCTAGGAATTCAAAACTGTTGAATGTGTTGAGTGCGGAATGTATTTGGATTGAACTAGTCTAAGGATTGAACTCATTTTGGATTTTGTGCCTTTTGGGAGAATTGAACAAATTCCTAGGTGAAATGTTGCCCGGTTTAAAATAAAAGAATTGGAAGGGAAGTTCTCATTTGGATTTTAAGAGTCATGAACCAGAATCAGATTTTTATTTTAATATTATTTTTCTTACTAGTTACATGGGCCTTTTAATTTCATTACAAAACAAATTCATTTGGGCCACATAAAAACTCGGCTTATTTATTGAAACTACTTGGACTAACATAAATAAATTATACACATCTATAAAATAATTGGGGGCTTATAGTATTTTTTCAAATTTGGGGGCCCAAGGCAATTGCCTCTTTGCCCTACCCCTTGGGTCGGTACTGAAAAAGATCTAGAGACATAGTAAATATAAAAGACAAGAAATACATACATTTAACCTATATTGAACTTTGTAATAAAAAAAGACTTTTCGAATGAATATTCTAGAAGTTTCTAAGATCTAGATTCAAGTACTAAATCTGATTTTAGAAAGATTAAAAATAAACCTCTTCAAACCTAACATGAGAATTACTAGATCTAAAACTTTGTGATTTATTTGAATCTTATTCTTTCCTAGAGCTTATACATATTAGGATTAGTTACATAGTTAGTTATAATGTATTACATAGTTAGTTATAGGTTGTTAGGTTATTAGACCAGTTATCATTGCAGCTCTCTCTCTCTCTCTCTCTCTCTCTATATATATATATATATATATATATATTTGTGTGTGTGTGTGTGTGTGTGTGTAAGTATTTCTATTTATATCTGATGTAACGAATTGGAGATTAGTGAGAATTTCTGTTCTCACACAATTCTTATTCCTTTCTACTTTTCCATCTTCTCTCTGTAATAAATTTACTTGCTTAAATTAATATGGTATCAAATTAATTTGCTTCAAATTGCTACATTTTTTTTCTAATTCGCCTTATTTTCTAGTCGATTGAGTGTTGTTTGCTTCCTCTTCGATTGCGATTAGTGATTCCATTGAATCTGTAAACAATGATTATGCTCGATCTTCAACCAAGAAGTAAACCATGGATGAACCTTCCAATCCTTATTTCCTTCACCATTCAAACAATCCCGATCTTGTTCTCATCCCGTAGCCTCTCACTTGATAGAATTACACATCTTGGAGTCATGCTATGTTAATTCCTCTCTCAGCAAAATATAATAATGCTTTGGTTAATAGATCCTTGGCTAAACCTGATGGTAAGCATCCATATCTTCTCAACTTATGGATTCATAATAATAACATTATAATATCTTTGATTCTTAATTATGTCTCTTAAGAAATATCAGCAAGTATCATATATGTTGAACTCGGTTCTGAAATTTTGATCGATCTTGAAGATTGACATGAACAAAAGAATGGATCGAGAATTTTCCAATTACGTCGTGATTTGATGAATCTTCATTAAGAACAAAACTATATCAATGTTTATTTCATTATACTAAAAACTGTTTGGGAATAATTGAGTAACTATAGGCCAATTTGCTCTTGTCGAAAATGCACTTATGGTGGCATAAAAGAACTATGTGCTCAGATGGAATATATAATGTCATTCCTCATGGGACTCAATGATTCATATGCTCAAGTAGATTTATAAAGTCAAATACAAGTCTGATGGTGCTATTAAGAGATATAAAATTTGTTTAGTGGCCAAATGTTATATTTAACAAGAATGGCTTGATTTTATTAAAACATTTTCTCGAGTTACTAAACTTGTCACCATCAAAGTTTTATTAACTCTTGTTGCTAGTCAGAAATGTCATCTTGCTCAAATGAATATCAACAATGCCTTCCTCAATGGTGATCTCTTTGAGGATGTGTGCATAGATTTACCTACGGGATGTCATAAACATGGAAAAGTTACTAGATAGGGGGATAAATTGTATACAAGCATGACAATTCTATATATGGCCTTAAGCAAGCCTTTATACAATGGTATTCTAAGTTATCTGAAGCCATTATTCAATTTGGATTGTTCAATCCAAAGCAGATTACTCTTTTTTCATAAAATGCTCTGGTGCTCATTTTATTATGATCCTAGTCTATGTTAGTGACATCATCAATAGCTCTCCTAATTCTCAATTCATTGACTCCTCGAAGACATTTCTTCACACTCAATTCAAATTGAAGCATTTGGGTAATTTGAAGTATTTCTTAGGTCTTGATATTGCTCACTCCACTAAAGGAATTGTTCTTTCCCAAAGGCATTACACTCTTCAACTTCTTGAGGACTCTGGATATCTTGGATGCAAGCCTACTTCAGTCCCTATTAATCCAAAAGTCCATCTAAATGCTTCTGATGGTGATTTTCTCACTGATTCTTATCATTACAGAAGACTCATTGGCAAACTCCTCTACTTCACATTGTTTCGACCTGATATTACCTTTATTGTTCACAAACTTAGCCAATTTTTGGCTTAACTAAGACTTTCCCATTTGATGTTATATATCATTTCTTGAGATATCTCAAAGGACATCTCGATCAAGGTCTATTTTTCTCCTTTACTTATCGTGTTGAATTTTGTTCCTTCATTGATTCTTCTCCTCCCCTCAATTTGAAAGCCTTTTCAGATGCAGACTGGGGTGTTTGTCCTGACAACAAAAAATCTATCACATGCTTTTGAATATTCATTAGTGATTCTCTTATTTCTTGGAAAGCTAAGAAACAACTAACCATTTTAAGAAGCGCTGCTAAGGCAGAATATCGAGCTCTTGCTCCCACAACTAGTGTCCTGATTCGGATAAGATAGTTTCTTAAAAATTTAAATGTTCCTGTTCATACACCCGGAGTTTTATATTTTGATAACATGGAAGCCATCCATATTATTTCAAATCCCACATTCTATGAAATAACCAAGCATATGGAGATCGATTTCCATTTTGTTGGAGATAATATTCCTGAAGGCTCTTTGAAGTTCCTTTATATTCGATCATAACATCATTTCGATGACATCTTCACCAAAGCCCTCCCTTTTAATATTCTTTTTCCATCGTTATCTAATATGGCTATTCGAGGCATTTATAGGTTATCTTGAGTGGGAGTCTTAGAGCTTGTGCATATTCAGATTAGTTACATAATTAGTTATAGTATGTTATATAGTTAGTTATAATTTGCTAGATTGTTAGTTTATTGGACAAACTGTCACTAGAGCACCATAATTTATATATATATATATATATATATATATATATATATATATATATATATATATATATATATATATATATATGTATTTCCATTTCCATCTTATGTCACGAATTGGAGATTAATGAGAATTTCTCTTCTCACACAATTCTTCTTCCTATGTACTTTTCCATCATATTTTCCCACAAATTTACTTGCTTAAATCAATATTATTTAAAAGATTTTGATCCAATTAAAGACTTCTTCTAAAATGATTCTCATTTTTAGATCTAAAGAGAAAATGATTTAATCTACAAGAATAGATTAAAAAAGATAAAGATCTAACCGAGAGATAGTGTGGATCTACACATGTAAATGGTTTTAACATATTTTGAAACAAAAACATGTATATTTGTACTTTCTGAGAGGTTAGAGGTGTATATATCATGAGATGTGTGAATGAGAATATAATAAGATCAATTATCTCATATAAAAAAATGAATTTCTTTATCTAATTAATTAGATCAATAAATTGTGAATACGACTTGAACACTTTTCTCTCTCTCTTTTCACCGAAACAATGTTTTCTCTGTAATTGGTTGCAAGAAGTTATGTGGTTGCTTTACATTAATTGAATGGTTAACATAATACCATGATTAGGTTTAGAAATTAGTGATCAAAATCAAGATCAACCAACTGAAAATTACTCTCAAAATATAGAATGAAAACATACTATTTGTGCAAACTTTATTTGACATTAAAATAAAAGGATTTGTGTCTAATCTAGCGGTCATAAATTGTCAATTAAGCCGTGTGAAGGAAAATAAAACCAAGATCCATGTTGAACACTATTAAAGGTTGAGATTCACTATTGGTTAGTCTTTATCAACGGCTGGTATTAATCGAGGTGAATATTTTCAACATAATATTCTCCTTAATTAATGTATTTAAGCGATTCTTAAAAAATATTAAAAAATCATAAAAACTAATTATAAATTACGAAAATATTTTGACCAATTTCAATCCATTTTCATATTTCAGGAAAATTTGAGGCATTCATATGTGAGTTTTGTGAAGTGCATTTGTGTATAATTTTTGTGCAAAACATTTATGAACTTGATCCACTTCTAGTTTGATGTTTCTACCCTTGGTATGTGATGTTGTTTTGACCTTATTTGGTTGTTGTTGAGTCTGGGATGTTTTCACATTAGAGTTGGCATATATACAACAAACGGTTGACACAAATAAGTCAAATGAATTAGCAAGTTAGTGTAAGCTCCTATGCTACTGAGGTCATCACTAGCTTGGGGCTTTCAAGAGGTCAATGTATTTTTAAATATTTAAAGGCATTTAAAAAAAGTAAATACATATTAATAAAATTGTTCTTCACCTCACTAAAAAACCATTTTTTTACACTAAATTCATCCTTTGAAGAGAATATATATCTCATTTATTGGACTTTTATCAAATAGAAAAAAGTAGGTGTGAAAAGATTTTTAGTAATAAAATGGTTCATGTCATGTTATCCTCAAAAGTAGCATTATTTATAGGGGAATTATCTAATAACTCCCTTAAAAATCTATTTATTTATGATCAGTCCAAGCTATAATCTTTTTAATATCTTAAACCAATGAATTTTTTAATGAATTAAAGATAAGTCCAAACAATACTGTTACACTTATTAATGTGGGATAATTACAATTATTAATGTATATACAATTTCAATTGTAGCTATATCTACATTAATAAGTGTAAGTGTATTTACATTAATAAGTGTAACTATATCTATATTCATGGAAGTGTAATTACATCTACATTAATAAGTGTAATACAAGTGGACTTATTGAAAAAATTATTTTTAGCTCGTTCTTATAATTATTTTCTAATGAATCTAAGGATTTATCACCATGTTTTTCTTATTTATATACTATATGATATATGATATGATATGATTATATTAAAGGATCTCACTGATTATAAAAAAATATTTATCCCTCTAAACAATATCATCTTGGCTCACATTAGCGACAACCTTTTTTATTCTCATATGTTTATCTTTGCTATTGTCCGCTTCCCTTTCACAAAAACAATTCTAGTTATAACTATGGATACTAATGTCCATTTTGTCCATGACAAAAATTTGTCAAAAAGGTTGAACCCACATCCTAACAAAAATCAGTTGTTTTCAGCTATTATTGGAGGATAAAAAACTTGTAAAGAAATTGAAAATAAAGGCACAAGCATATTAGAGGAACACCTATTATCTTTTCATCATATTGAGACGTCTTAGTGTTTCCTTTCAAACACTCCTTAATTGGAAAATTTTCACATGATCGATCACCTACTATTGAAATTAGGAAGTTATTTACATCGATTGGCTCAATACATAAGTGTTATGTTGGAGTGATTGGCCAAATATGTGTTCTAATTAGATTAAATCCCCCATTTTTGTTACTAGAATTAAAGCCCTTGCCAAAGTAACGAATTCGGAGATATCTAAATGATTAATTAATAGGTAGTATTCTTTTCCTTCATAGACTCGAGAAATTGATTACGCTTTATCACATTGGTTTGTTAGTATCTTAGAACCTATTCTAGAAACTAAAGAAGTAAAAAACGTTTGTAAAGAAAAATATATTTATCCAATAAAGTTGTTAATGTAGGAATTAAAATATGGAATTTATGTTATATTTATGATGAGATCAAATTACGCAATAATGGTGTACAATAGTTGCCTTTGATGGTTCAACATTATGTTATGTCCGAGCATACTTTGATATTTGTCATTTATCGAAAAATATACTAGACATGAAATATTAATTCAATACGAGAGTCTTAATGAAATATCAAACTCTTTTGATATTTCATGAACTATTTATGGTGATTATAACATTATTTCTTGTCTTGAAGAGAGATTTGGTGACAATCCATTTAATATGGGGGTTAGTAATGAATTTAACAAAATGTATTCTAATTGTGGGATCATTAACTTGGAATTTTTGTGTATTAAATTTATATGGACTAACAACAAGATGTGTCAAAGATTAGATACAACTTTGGGAAATTTGAAATTTATGCAATGATTTGTAAGGTTAGTGTATCTCATCTCAATAGAATTTTATCAGATCATTTGACCTTAGTAGTTTCTCTTAGTCAAGAAATGGATGATTAGAAAATTAGTGGGATTGACAATGCAATTTATATTCCATATTACCTTTGATTAATCATTATTCATAATACATAACTTGATCCATAGTTTATATCAACATAGTTTTGCGAATCTTGTAGGCCATCTAATATAGGAGACAATGTTAAGGGAGATTCTGATGGTGATTATTCACCATCATAAATGATTTTGTAGATGAAAAAATCACATTTGATCTCAAAGTATATGGTCTACCCTAAGCATGCTATGTGTGTGGTCACTCTTTGAGTTGAAAATTAGTTGAAATAAGATAAAAAAATTATTTTCTTTCTCCGTACCCCTCAGAAAACGTGCATAATGTTTTATCTAACCCTATCCAACTCCTAGAATTTATTAATGGAGCTTAAACCCCAGCTTTAGAATTATATATTCAAGCACATGAAGTGGCCTTGGGAGAATTAGGATTTGTAGAGTGTTATAGGCTTATTACTTGTATATGGATTATACTAGGGACCCAAGGTAAATAATTAAATTATCTTCGAAATAGAAATATGGAAATCCTAAATTAGTCTTTGTAATTTATTTCCTTTTTTGTTTAATTGTAAATTATTCTAATAACTAATGACAATTGCACTTCAGTTTAATTATTTCAAATTTTCTTGAACAAAGAAACCTTATTTCTGAAGTTAGATAGCATATAATATAGTTCCCCACGTTAAGTATTTAATACCCTCTTGGTGAAATTTAATTTCTCGCAAAATGATTTCACAAACATCTTATTTATTCCTTGATCTCGAAATTAACTTATTTGATACTTTACCAGATAAAAATATGCTTTCCAAGTTTACTCTTAGAATCAAAACGTTTAAGTTTATTAACGAGATCTCTATTAAAGGACCGTCAACATGAACATAATGAAATTAACCTCTTTGAAAATACTTCCATAATTAGACCCCGTTACAAAATATGATTAGAACTATTAAATTCATTCACAAACTCCTCAAAATACATTAATTAATGGAATAATCAAAATATCCTAATTATTATAGCCGAATCGAATTTAAGAAAAGTAACTACGGATAAACCCCGGTAGGAACTATTCACATAACATATAAATATATGACCATGATTGAGGGAGTAATATAATCTCATAAAGCCATGTTAGGACAAGAAATATGCATCCAAGCACATATTTTCTAACATGTAACATGGGGGTTTTCAATGGTTGACCATGTGGACATTTCTAAAACATGATTAATATATCACTGACATTTAAATTATTGGGGATTGATATTATAAAAAAAATATTGCTATCATAAGAACTTAGATTGATCATGCATTAAAAATAATAACAAAATTAGGTATAAGTCTTATACATAGGGTTCGAATCATAATACATTTGTAGATCTTGTAGGTGATCCGAATGAGGAGACATATTTAATGTAAAAGATGAAGAAGAATAGTTTATTCCTCCTCCAAAGTATTGTTAAAATGGTAAGAATGCCTCGAATCATCTAGTATATGATTCGTCAAAGTAAGACTTAAGTGTGGGCCCTCCCAGAGATGAAAACATGATGATTTATGAGATAAATCACATTTCTCTCTCCTCGTACCTTAACAAAAACATGAATTGTATTTTCTCTTCTCTATTTTAAACCCTTAGAATGTGTTATGTAGTTTAAACCCCTTTCTAAGCCCCATATATAAAGGTACTTGAAGTGGGTTTGTGCCAATTAGGGTTCCCAGGAGTAATTGGCCTACTACTTGGGTAATAGACTATAATTTAAACCCAAGACTAATAATTAATTTTTCTTCCAAATAACAGTATAAAAATCCCATACTACTTATCGTAATACATTTTTTCGCCATTTAATTGTAATTAACTCCATTAAATAGCGTCTTGTTTGTAAAGTTAAATGGTTCATAATGTGATTCCTTGTGTAAGTCATACAATAGTTGCTGGGTGAACTTTAATCTTTCTTCTAATCGATTTTCACCACCATTGTTTTATTCCATGGACTAAAATTTAACTTATTTAATAATATATCAGATTATAAAATAATATAGTGACCAAGATTAATGGTAGAATAAGACAATCCAGGGTTCTCCAAAATGCAAATACCTCGGGAATACGATGTACTACAAATCTACACAATGATTTCCCAACTTGCAGAGATTTAGACCTAATAAATTGGATCGTATCCATGAAAATCAAAACAATTATTGTGAGGAAACTCCAATTCTCATAATCATCGTGAATTAGAATCTATGCACCCTTTGCAAATGTTGTGATATTGTGCAAGTCTAATTTAGTTATTATCTAGACTTTAATCTAACTATTGTTCCATTCAATACATTCGAGATATACGAGTACGATCCTCTTTGAATTATCAAATAAGTTCCTAAACCATCACACTAGGTCCTGTAGTGAAGAAAAACTGCCAAGATAGTACTCACAACTTTACTAATGGGATTCCAACTCCCCATCTCGGATGTGAATTGTTCAATTAAAGTAAAATCGGATTCTGGTCTTTGGTAATCAGGTCGAACCAAACTAACCAAAATTCAAACTATATGCAATTGACCGATATTAATACAATATATTTAAAATAAATATTAGGCATTCTCACAAACATGATTCTTGATTCAAAATGAACATGCCACACATTTATTAATAAATAAACTTCATACATGGTTTTTAGGGGGAAAAAACCAACAAAGGGATCCCAAGTTCGCCGAAGCTGAAAAAATCTTAGAATATGATTCCTTATTAGAGTGTTATAAACCAATATATATGTTTACCAACTTAAACAAAATTTCCAATCTTAAAAATCCTGTAAACCTTTTCAGGACTCCTTTTCTTTAGCATGTTAGGGTTTTCAAAAGTTTATGATCGCGCACAATTAGAACAATGGCAAATATCATATTTACTACTTGAAATTTGATCCATTTAAAATATTAGTTTTAATACTAAGACAAGTGGGTTGAAAGTTGGTCCTATTTTTGAATTCCTAGAATCATTAATGAAAATATATTCAATTAAATATATTGAAATTAAAAGACTACTTATATCTAAGGTATCATCCCTCTGCAACTAATCAGAATTAATCACATTGATCATACTAATTCTTTTGTTAAAGGAAATTTCTTAATGGGAGCTTAAATTATTCATACTTAATTAGGGGAACATTACATCTTTCAGTTATGTTATCCGAGCAGTCTAAGAAATCTTTGTTCAACGTAATTAAATATCCCACATCATTTGATTCCATAAGTAATAATTGTGACTTTGTTGTGGAAGATATCATTATTTGTCTTTTAGTGTATACCATCGGTTCATTGTTTAAAAGTTAAATCCGCTTCCACAATAATTTCTCGGGGGGGGGGGGGGGGGGGGGGGGGGGGGAGGGGATGGATAAGACATGCTCATATTTAATTAAAAAGAACTATCACCCACTAATTTTAAAATCTCTTGATATCATGATTATTTTCCTTCACCATGGAAGAAAGCCAAGCTAACACGAGGAATTAATCAAAACACCACTTAAAATACTGATGGAGACTGTGGATTTTTATTGTTAAACCCTCTAAATTGGGGGTATTATATCAAAAAATTACTCGATCCTAATTTCCCTAAATTAAACAAAAATAATATCCTAATTTCTTTATGAATTAAATGAACTGGCCTCATGATTTAATTTCCAAAATAACAAACTATTTAAATGAAAATAATAAATTCAAGACCAAATGATGGGGGTCTTTAATTAACTAATTTAATTCGTACATAATAGTTATGAACGTGGGTAGTGAAGGAAAAAATATAATTAAATGCAAATACATGCAATTATATATAAAAAAAGATATAAATTTTATTTCCATTATGGCCTATAATTCCTCTTAAAGTTCTCTTTGAGAACTAGAATTCGTCTGAAGTAGAATTCTTCAAGATCTAAAGTCATTCATGAAGTTAACTGCTTCAGAAAAAATACTTCTTTATGAATTTGACCTTTAGGTTACTCCTCTACACGTTCATGACTTATCGAAACAAACAGACGAAGAGAAAACATAAAAAAAAACAATCACTCATCTTCTTGGAACACCTAACAGGACCCGATCAATCGACATCTCTCAGCCCGATTGATTCGGGTCTCTCAAAACTATAGCTTTTTGACTTATTTTGTATAACTTTGAAAAATCATGCAAACAACTTCCAACAGTGATCATTAACTCACCAAATTCTATGGAACTCCCACTAGAATCAAACCCCATATATTTAAAGGATTTCAACTAATGTAAACTATTACATGCCCTTAGAAACTCCTTCAACCATATGATATGATCCATTGACATACGCTAATATTCATGTGACCATAATGGAAATGATATAAACATTAAAACCCTACAAAAGCATGTTAGTACAATTCCAAATATAAATTAAAATATGCATATAAACATTAAAATCTAGGGTTTCATGGTTGACAATATGGATCTTCTTAAATATGGCAAATCATTTACCATGTGCTTTATTACTAATTTATGGGGTTGACATAAACAATATTCCCAAAACCATTTGACTAGACATATTTGAGAAAACAAAATAACTTAAACTTGATCTATATGACTAGATCTCAGTTTATATCACCATACCTTTATAAGTCTTATAGGTTATCTAATATTGGAGACAACGATGAAGAAGAAGATGTAGATGATAATTCACCACTGTAATCATTCTGTAGATACCTTTTATATTCTAGTATATGATCCACCCAAAACAGTTTGTATGTGTGGGCACTCTTTGATACAAAAACATGATGATATAAAAGAAAAAATAATTTCTCACTCCTACCCCCTCATAAAAATGTGAATAGTATTTTATCTCACCCTTTACATCCCTTATAATTGTCTTATGAAGCTTAAACCCTATATCTAGACCAATATATATGGTTACATGAAGTGGTGTTAAGCCAGTTAGGATTTTAGAAGAGTAATGGGACTTCTACTTGGAATATGGACTATATTAGGGGCCAAGGAAAATTATTAAATTTATTTCCAAATAGAATTATGGAAATCACAAATTATCCTCCATAATTTATTTCTTTATATGTTTAATTGAAATATTTTTTCACTAGAGAATTATAGTTTCACTCCAATTTAATTATCTCAAAATTACTCGAATATAAAGGCAATTTTTCGAAAGTCATGTAGCACAAAAAATGATTCCCCACCTTAATTATTCAATCCCCGCACGGTGAAACTCAATTTGTCACAAATTGAATTTAACCAATGTCATACTTATTCCTTAATATAAAAAATTAACTTATTTCACACTCTACCGAATTAAAAATTTACTAGTCGGGTTTACTTGTAAAATTAAAATTTATAAGTTTATCAGCGGCGTCTAATAATCCAAACTATCTACTCAACATGAATTCCTCCAGAACATGATCTTGAACATATTCACATAATGATTGACCAACTTACAAGGCTTACTAGCCCAATAAATTGAATCTCAACCATTAATAAATAAAAGTAACAATCATATGAATATTTCCATCTTCATATTCCTTAGAATTAAGACTTTATGTAACCTTTGAAAACTGTGAGATTGTTCAAGTCTTATATAGTAAAAACTTAGATTCAAATATAACACTTGGTTTCATTTAATACATTACTGGTGTACCTATACAACCTTCCTTAAACTACTAGATAATTTTCCAAGCCATCAAATATCTTCCCATGATTAAGATAAACCACTATAATTGTATGTATAACTTTATTAATAAGATTTCAACTCCGTATCTTTGATGTGAAATCCCTAGTTATATTAGTTATAGAATTTTGGCCTTATGTTATCTAGAGGAAACCAACTCACCAGAATTGCTTCTAAGTGTTATTGACCAACATATACAATATACTTATAAAAAATATACAACATTCCCACAAACATGATTTGTATTTCAAAATGAGATAAGACGGTCCTTTAGTAATAAATAGTAAATTCCATAAGCATATTTTCAAGAATAAAACCCTAATAGTATATGCACATTGAACTTGGTGATTTTAGTGTGACACTCTATCTAATTAAATACCGGGTAGCTACTCATTTATTAAATTAATATAGAATATTAAGTTGGTTCAGTTTTAGCATCATTGTCGATAAACATTTAATTAGTTACTAGCCACCTAATATTTAAAAAGTGACATGCCAAATTTTATTAATAAAATTAACTTACAACCAAGTAATGAATAACTAACCATTCAACATTCACATAAACAATCTCATAGGAATAAATAATAGAAATTAATAACAAAGTATAAATTAACACTCCAACTATAGTCTCAATGCCAAATAATCCCAATATAAAAATCTGAAAATCTAAATGAATCCAACAACTGAAAAGAAAATGACAGTCTGAAACTTCTATCTCTAAATGAAAAGGGGCGACATGCCCTAACTCTGTAAGAATCAAAGATAGATGGTGGAGGAGTCTAATGACAAGATCCTACAACTTCCACATCATCTAAAACACGCCAATAAAATGGAACTCCTATGCTTGGCGTCCCTGTGTCTGGGAACCTAAAAGGTTTTTACAAAACAAAATAGATTTGGAAGCAAAGGGGTCAGAGCCCGATGTGAAAATAGTTGAAAAACACCCAGTGTTTAAATGCAATTTAAACAACACATATAATAAACATGTTAGTCACGTTCACTCACTTGAAACTCTCACCCCTCAACCAATGTGCACGCCTAATGCATTTTTTTAACCCATTCTAGTTATGTCACTACCTAACTAGTCTGTACCAAATCTATCTATACGGACTTCTTTACGATGCCCACCCATATTACACAATTAAGACATAATTACATTTCAAATACTCATTAATTGAATCATTTATCTCATGTATTATTTAAGTTCCCATATCTTTAAGTCATTTAAATATCTTAGACATTCTTATCTACTAAGGAATAGTGAATAATCACAAGGGTATATATATATATATATATATATATATATATATATATATACATTAACATAATATATAAATATAAATTCGGCATCCCAAAGGCTAGAAATTGCGGTGCACACATACTCTGCTATCAAATCCCGGGTATATCACGCACGTAAGGATTTTAAGTTTTGAATTACTCAGGAACTGTATCAGTATAAATAACACATATTGGAGGTGAACATAATTCACATACGTATGGTTCAAGCACATACCTACGCTCCCATAGCCAGTTGACTCATCAACTCAAAAATAAGTCTTCACAGTCTTATGTTCTTGAGGTACCAAATCTAAATCCCCCCGAAGGCACACAATACAAGATTGACATCTTCCTACAACCTCTCGTGATAGCAAGTATGGTAGGTATGTCATACACATAATAATCCATATACTAGGTAATTACACAACCTAAGTAATCATTATTTCAATATTGGTATACTCCTGTCCCATATTACAAGTCTCATATGTAGTATAGTTTCGTCCCGATTATTCTAAATAATATGTTTTACGCGATAACTCTCGTCATATAAATCTAAATACCTAAACCTATCCTAAAAGGTTACTAAGTCTCCCACTTGTCTCTAAGGTTATTTTTGTAAATTTAAATTCCCCCTACTACTGTCTCTAACCTTAAGTTATTGTTTATCCAAATTAAATTCAAGTTCTCGCAATTTCCAACCGTAACTAACTCGTCGGATACTCGTAAGTTTATCATTTAATCCCAAACCAAACTAATAATTTTTGAGCCTCAAATACACCCGTATTGACCTTCCCTAAGTCCCAATACGTTGAAATAGTACACATAAATGATTCTTAAAATCTGGGATTGGTTAAACATTAAAAGGAAACATTATCACAAATACAGGGGGAGTCGATTGATCGAGTATGAATGTCGATCGATCGATCGACCGGTAACAACCCAGAATTTTAGCGTATTTGGCCATCGTTTTGTCTTTAAAATACATCACATGATCCCATTATCCAAAGTAAACATTCTTTATGTTATAACAACCTAAACACATGATTTCTAATGTTCCAAAATTATCAAATCATCACGAAAATTTCATGCAAATTTACTTGTTCATCATGTTCTCATTGTTAAACCCTATGATAACTTTTCTCCATTTATGATAGAGAAATACTCAGATTTGATCCGTAATTTATATCATTTTGGATTTGATTCAATTCTCTAATCTTTCCAGAATTTTTCTATATGCAACCCTACATAAAGATCAAGATTTAATTCATCAATTATATAATATCTTCAATATTTATGGTATATCTTCAATTCTAAACTACCATGGTTAAAATATGTATTGAATATTTGCAAGACTAAATCACTTGCCTTTAACTGTAGGTATAATCTTTTGGAGAAGATGATATGGTGGTGATGTTCTCTTTTCGGTCACAAATTTCGCGGTGGTGGTGGTGCAAGGTGGTTGTTTGGCCCTAGTAACCTTTGGAAACCCTTCCTTTCTTTCTACTTCTCTCTCTCAAGTTTGCAGCAGCCAATAATCGTAATGATATTAACGGTTGACTTATATACTTAACCTAAATTCCATAGGTTACTATTCATCAAATAGTAAAATGACTAAAATACCCTCCCGGGTTATCGGTTTGGCCTAAAAATGCCACGGGATCCAAACTAAACCCACATGTAGTCTTTTCTGACTATCTCGACCCTTCTGAATATATTGACGCACTCAAAATGACCACAAGGATGACATAAAAATAAACTACTTTATAATCCATTAAATTGCCCTTAAATTGGTCCCGACACAACTGATACGCGCGTCCCAATTTTACCGAAACTATTGTATATTCTACTCGCGATAATATTAATAAATTCATAATCATATATTACTATACTCACCCAGTAATATTAAACATAATTATCATAATAAAATACTAACTCTCATCTGGTTAGTATTTAAATTCGAATTAATTGCCAATTAATTTCCCATTTTTTTATTCAATTAATCCTATAATTAAAATATGTAAAAATACGGGGTATTACATACATCCCCCTAATAATGGAATTTCATCCCGAAATTCGTAAATAAAGGTATACTTCTTAAAATTAACTTTGGATATTTGTCACGCTCCGAGGTAGACTCCTCGGCATTATGATTCCGCGACTGAACACGTACTAGTGGTATTACCGTTGATCCTAATTTTCTCTCCCTACGGTGTAGGATAACAACTGACCCCTACTCATAGGAACTGTCGGGTTGCAGATCAATCTCCTCCAAAGCAATGTGAGTATGGTCCAACTCATCCCGAAGATATCTCCTCAGCGAAGAAATATGGAACACGTCATGAATCCTATGTAAGTGGTCCGATAACCCAAGTCTATAAGAAACTAGACCAATTCGCTTGATGATAAGGAATGGCCCCACATATCTCGACACCAACTTTCGTTTCTTACCAAAACGCATTATCCCCTTCAGAGGAGATACTCTCGCCAACCCTTGGTTTCCCACATTGAACTCCCGCAAGAACCTCTTAGCATCGGTGTAGCTCTTGTATCGATCCTGATCAATTTGAATACGACTTCGAATCATCTTTATCCTGGACGAAGTATCCCAGATCACCTCCGGTCCATGTAGCTTGTTGTCCCCCACCTCTAACCAACAAGCTGGAGAATGACAAGATCTATAGTATAATGCCTCGAATGGAGCCATGCCAATCGTAAACTGGTAGGAGTTATTATAGGCAAACTCCACTAGTGGGAGATACTACTCCCATCCCCCGCCAAAATCCAGGATACACATGTGCAACATTTCCTCTAACATATGATTTCTCAACTCAGTTTGTCCATCAGTCTACGGGTGATAGGCCGAACTCAGTCATAACTCCGTACCCATGGCCTCCTGAAAGATCTGTAAAAATCGAGACACAAAAATCTTATCCCTGTCAAACACAATATCAATGGTCACCCCGTGAAGTCTCACTATCTCGGCTATAAATATCTGAGTGTACTATCCCGTAGTGTAGTCCGTCCAAACTGGCATAAAGTGATCTACCTTGGTCAATCGATATACAATCACTAATATTGAATCATGACCTTTCTGAGATGTAGGCAACCCCGTGATGAAATCCATGGAAATGCTATCCCATTTCCACACATGATCCTGATTAGGCATAAATTCTTCACATTTATCCCCTTAATTTTGGTATTTTTATGATCACGTGCATTGTAAATAGCTTGGATTTCTCTTATATTTATGCTACTAACCCTTTTTGGCAATTATTTTGTATTTTGTATATCTTTTATGTATTTTATAGGTATTTTATGCAAATTAGTGCAAAAGAGAATGCAAAATAGTGAAAAAAGAAAGAAATGGGGAGTGCAAGGGCATTTTCATAATTTTACATATATATTACAGTGGTGGGGAAAATTAGAAATTTGAAGAGCTCTAAATTACAAGAACATTGAGAAAAATAGTACCCCAATCCGAGCTACGGTGAAGGAGTTATGCCCATTTAAAGTTGGAGACAGAAATTCAAAGTTGAAATTTATTCTGGAAGCTGAAGAGTTTCAACTCTTGAAATTTCTTCTATAATTCCTTTTTATTAGTTATAAAATGTGGAGAGGCATGGGAAGAGTCATTTTTGAGATATATAAAAGGGCAAACACTATTAGTAAGAAAGGAGGTTTGTTACTTCACGTTGTAGGAGGCTAGTAGTTAGTTTTTAAAGGATTCTTGTATCCAAGAACCCTACTTTTGAAGTTGGGATACTATTCAATATTTAAAGATCTATTCAAGATTCATAATTCATTTATTGCAAGTAATTTTAATTTATTGTTTTTACTTCTTTCATAGTTAGTTTGATTAATTGTTGCTTTCTAGTTTTCCAATCCCAATTCAAGTCATGTTCTCAATTTTCTAGATTTAGTTATGGATTCCTGCACTTTCATTTTTAAGTTTTCTTTTATTTTAATCATGTTAAGCTAACTTTTTAAGGGTGGGGATGCATGAACCCAACCCGACGTGGTATGCATAGATATAAAATTTCTCCTCTAAATTAAATAAGTGATTAGATCATGTTGTATAGTTTCACAACCATTGTAGACCTTTTGACCTCGTTTGTCCTAGGTAATCGGGGTGCTTAAGGATGCAACGCGCGTGAAATATTGTGACACTTCTTTACACATTCTTTGATTATGTATGATGCGGTCTTGAACCTCATTTATGTAATGCTTTGGAGTACTAAAGACTGGGTCTGATCAATTATCTAATTCATGACTAATTTTCTACTGGTATACACACTAGGGTTTGGGGGAGTGTATTCTTAACCCATTTCTTTATTCATATTAATTCCTTCTTAGTTAGTTAATTTTGCATGCATAGGTTAATTTAATTAAATTTAGTTAATTCATAGATAAAATCCAAAAATCAATCATCTTTTTCTTTTCTTTTATTTTAATATCAACTTTAGGATTAAACTACCTTACCTTTGTCATCACGTTCACACGTCCTAACTCCCTGTGGATTCGATACCCATACTCACCACTATACTCCGCAAGAGTGTAGTTAAAGTTTAGGTTTTTGTATTGCGGTCGGAAGTCGATAACAACGACTAGCGTATTTACGCGGATGCTCAGTTTAGACCTCGATCAATTAGGTAGACTTTAGGTTAGGTTAATCCCGAATTTTACCTTTAAAAAAAATCCCAAACAAAAAATTCAGAAATATGGGTGTCATGTTCTTGAATTTCCCAATTTGAAATGTCTTACTTTATCTCTTTTGGTGGCTTTAATTGTTATGATAATAATGATGAGGAGGCGCTCAAGACTTATGAACATTGGATCAATATCACTAAATATGAGTCTCATAAATACAAGCCCTGTGCTAAGTCCATCCAAATTTATTAAAATGAATTGCTTTAAGAAGAACGACTTGAAAAAGAGTATCGGGAAAAAAAATCGTTATTGGGAGCAAGAGTTAGAAGCATTATTTGAACCCAATGAGTATTTTTCTTCCGATATTTTTGAAGATGAACTAAGTTTTCAAAAAAATGACGAATTCGAGGTGATAGAACCAAGGAAGTCTACTTTGGAAGAACTCTTGCTTATTATCAAAAAGAAATTTTAGGACCTTGCTGCTACAGAGTTGAAAATTAGAGAAACTAGCAAGGAGATTGATGATTATCTGGAAAGCTTAAAGGAGGGTGAGACTTCCGCTTCACCTAACACTTTTGAGGATGAAATCATTGAGAGTGATCCATGTACTTTTGAATCTCAACCTCTTATAAATATTTCAAAATCTATTGAGGTTGAAGATCCTTACTAACTATTATCGAACCATTAAATCCATCACAAGAACTGGATGAATATCTTGAGGATGTTGATCCGATTCTTGTATGGGAATGTTTTTTTGAGATGCTTCAGCTTACGGTCCATAAACTTAGACGTGTCACTCCATCAGATCTAGTTGAAAATTTTGGGGGAGAAGATTTTGAGGACAAGGACTCTATGCTTAAATTATTTTCCAAGATGGACTCTTTCTATTTGTGTGCTCCGCTTCCCATACTAATTGAAAAATCTATGGGATGTGTTCTATTTTTCTTGGATTACAATGGTACTTGTCCCCCTATGCACCCAAATCCTTCATTATCCCCTTAAATTTTTTAATAGGTGATGGTTCATTTCTTTCGCGTTGCACATGCCTTACGGTTTTCAAATGGAATTCTTATTTTTTGAGAGGCATGCATCCTAATGAGGGTACACTGATTACCCCTCAAAGTCAAATTGTATTTTGGGTGGACCCTCAAATTTTTCGACTTCTAGTGTATAACTTATTAGAAGTTCAAATCGTAGGTTGTACATAATTAGCCTTTTCTTTTTACTTTTTTTTTATAGTTTAGAGTAATTAGTTAAAGTTTTTGTTATTCTTTTTGTTATGCTTGGTTCTAACATGTTTTGTTGTTTTAATGGACTCGCACTCATCGGGGATCGCTCCATTTGGGTAATATCTTTTTCTCTCTCTCTTTATGTTGTGTTCTCGATTCACATTGAGGCAATGCAACATTTAAGTTATGGGGTGTGGGATATTCTTCCCGTTTATTGTTTAGATTCATTGATTCGATCACATGTTCTGTCCAAGTTTGTTTTTTTTCAAAAATTTCAAAAAAAAATTTGAAAATTTTTGAAAAAAGCAAGAAATATTTTTCTTCAAAATAAATAAATATTGGAATTTTAATTTTTCAAAAATATCACCTTTATTCAATTTAAAGTCTCAAATTATTAACGATCAAAATTCACTAAGCCAAAATTGACCGAAGATGGAAATTGAAAGAAAATTGACGACTTAACGAATAAGTGTGGAGATTGATCAAACCCGGTGAGATTTCGAGCCTTTCAATTTTTTATGAGTTTTTAAATCAATCCGAGTTTACGATTAACTCAAAGTCCTTTTCAGCGTTTTAATAAGTCGTTGATGATCTCAATTCTTTGTTTTGATCAGTCCTTTTCAACATGTTGTCTCAAAATTCGTGCTAAATATATCTCTAAACTTAATTAATGCCGAGATGCATATGGTAATGTGATTAGCAATTTGGACAATGAAGTAGGCACTCATTTGTTTAACCATAAAATATTATCCATAATAAAGTTGTGAAAAAATTATCCCGTTGGAACCGACTTTGAGCCTCATAAAATATTTCCCTTTCGTTTGATAACCCGAAAAACTCAAATAGTCCGGAATTGTGAAAAATTAGAAATTCATCAAGTAAGTCCAAAGTGTGTAATAAAAAAAGGGCAAGAAAAGAAAACTAGCTAGAAAATAAAAAAAGAAAGAGAAAAATGAGAAAATGCCCGAAAAAGCACTAATGGACGTCATAAGGATATTTTCCAATTCCGAACATTCCGTCCATTTTCATTTTTACCCTTTACACTTTTTAAACCTGAAAGTCCTAACCGAGTTCGAATGGCAAAATTAATTACTGTATGGAGAGCTAAGATATCAAAAGATAATAAAAGAGATTAAAATGTTGTTATTAAGAGATGATGTTCCTGTTTCCTAATAACTGTATTCTGATGATGAGATCTTTTCACCATATATTTCCTTCTTTTCAATTTTGTATGTGTGAATTTGTGTCCATTATAGTTACTCTTTATATCATGCATACCGAGATAAAATAACCACAATCCGAGTGATTCGTTTGTGAGTGCATCCGTAAGAATTTGAATCAAAACGAATTTTTGAAAAGTCATGTAATGCTCAATCGGTGGAAATTTGAGCTTTAATTTCTGACTTTGCACATACACACTATGGTTTGAGACATTTGAGTATGAATTTATGGTGATTATTTTTCGAAAAGTTTAAATTATACAATTTTTAAGTATTTTGATATTTATTTGAGTCAATAAATTATTTTGTGGGTGTATTCACTGCAAACCTTCACGAGACAAAACTCTTCCTACTAGTGTAACCTAGGCGTTTAAAGGATTATTGCATATGCTCAATGCAATCTCTTGCTTGCGAAAGTGGAATTTTATTTTAATAAAAGGAATTTCAAAAGTGAACTCATTTCTCTTACATTACTCAGGGTGCACAAAGTTCTAAGTTAGAGGGATTTGATTAGGCATAAATTCTTCACATTTATCCCCTTAATTTCGGTATTTTTATGATCCCGTGCATTGTAAATAGCTTGGATTTGTCTTATATTTATTATACTAACCCTTTTTGGCAAGTATTTCATATTTTGTATATCTCTTATGTATTTTACAGGTATTTCATGCAAATTAGTGCAAAAGAGAATGCAAAACACTGAAAGAAAGCAAGAAATAGGGAGTTCAAGGGCATTTTTGTAATTTTAAATATATATTCCGGTGGTGGGGAAAACTAGAAAGTTGAAGATCTCTAAATTACAAGAACATTGGAAAAAACGGTTGTACGAGTCCTGTCAGAACCTCTAATTTTAAATATATATTCCGATAACAACGACTAGCGTATTTACAAGGACACTCAGTTTTTCCACTCGATCAGAACCTCTAACTGTTGTACGAGTCCTGTCAATCTCTGATAGTCCACCTTCACCAGCTGATAAGTGGAACATTTCGAAACAAACTTGGCAATATCCTTATTCATTCCACTCCATAAGTACTGTCACCTCATATCCTGGTATATCTTATCCCCACTGGGATGTACCGAAAAATGTGAACCGTACGAGTAAATCATCACCTCGTGTCACAAGTACTGCCCCTCAGGAAAAAATAGTCTCACATTGAAGCACAATCCTCCATCCGAACCAATGGTGTAAGACTCAACCCTCGGTGCTAGAAGATATACTATTCGATCGTGGCAGAACGAATTCGTTGCCTGAGCCTGTACCACCCTCGTAATAATCTGATGTAGAAGTGTTATATCATACATAAACGATCGAGCCACTGCATCTTGGTGTCCCAACTCCTTCCATTTCACTTTCCACACTTCGGCCACCTCACCTCACTACACCAAATCTGTCGAATTGTCACGATCATTGACCTTGAAAAGTTGGACTTGTCAAGGTCAATGATCGTGATAATTCTGGGGGTGACAACTATTATTGTCACGGACGTGTCATGGTCATTGACCATGACAAGTTCATTAGATTTTTCATAGACATGTCACCGTCTATGACCGTGACAAGTTTTTTCACGGTCATAAACCGGGACAAACCCGTGACTTTTAATAAAAAATTATCACGGTCAATGACCGTGAAAATTCTGGACAGAATTGAAAAATAATCTACTGGGTAGTATGGCCACTACCACTGCCCAGCAGTATATTTGTACCTATTATAGCAGCGTTGTACCTGTTCAAACATCATATATCCAAATAAAATAGAGATAATGCAAATATACATTCAAAACAATATGCATCACGATATAATCCAAATATAATTCAAATGTAACAACTTAAAACAATTCAATTCAAATAATGTCACTACATGTCTGGGGTAAGGTAGGCCACACAATATACTAATTGACACACCCAACAATATAAATCATGCCGCATTGTTCGCGCAACCACAAGGGGGAGTTCTCCTTCCCGAGTATCACATGCGTGACGAGCACCTTGGAGTCGATGTCTTGAAGCAAACGTCCATAAACTGGCATGCCCTGGACAGTATTCGGGTCCCTCAACCCCCGCCCTATCCACTGGTCATAAAATATGTCCAGTAAAAATATGCTCGACCAACTGAGTGTCGACAACGGTCGGTTGAAGGGAGCCAAATAAGGGAGTGGATCATTAAAGTCCACACGTGTCAGCGATAAAGCAACGAGGTCCACATCCTCGTCATCCTTCACCTCGTACTCCTGCACCTCCTCCTCCGCCAACTTATCCTTCCATTTCCCCTTACGTTTTACACCCAATGAACACTTCATGAATGAGAACATATCTTGGACCGTCGCCTCCAAACGGGATAGCTTTGCGTCATGCGAGTCCACCGTTCGAGCCAATCTTGTGTCTCTCGTCTCCAATCCGACGATAATAGATTTGGCCACCCGCGAGCTCACCCCCCTTATCCTCCCCTTGCAATCAGTGCCAAACACTTGGCTGAGTGCGTCTGTGGACAAAGATGCCTTGTCGGCATCAGACTGCGACTCATGCACTTCCTTAAGCTTTGCCTGAAACGACAAAAAGCACATGATTAGTAAAATAAGTAAATAAAAAAATTATAGCATAATTAACAAAAAGTAAACTTTCGGCTTACTTATAATCATGGTCGAGACGCTCGGGGATACCTCCTTATCCTTCCCCTTCTTCGTCCGAATAGCCACATAAGTATCGAGCCTGTGTGGCCTACCCTCAGGGCCACTCCTTGTCCCCTAAAATAAAATAAAGTAAAGTTAGTATTGGCCCCACAAAGTAAAATAATGCAGAATAATATATTTCTGTAGTTATAGAAAAATTAAATCTTACCATCATCCTATGCTGCACCTCGGCGTAAGATGTCTGACCGAAGTATTGCACGTCCGTCTTTTTTTCCCGATTTTCCTCCCCGATTGTCGAGATGCCAATTGTCGCTCCCCGGCCTCATTGTCAATGAACTTTTTCCATTGTGCCAATGAGATCGGCTCCTTCGGCGGGACGGATTCACACATTCAGATAACGGACTCTCGGGTCTTTCCAAAGTATCGGGTCCGCATATTTTTCTTCCACGTCTTGTGTTGCTCCCTCAACTGCTCCAAGACGGAATCGCATAGCTTTGGATCCAGGTTGAATTGTTTTTGTCCAACAAATACAATGTTAGTTGCAAATAAATATAAATATAAATATAAATATAAATATAAATATAAATATAAATATAAATATAAATATAAATATAAATATAAATATAAATATAAATATAAATATAAATATAAATATAAATATAAATATAAAATGAAATAGAAATCAAAATCGAAATTGAAATTGAAATATTCATATAAATATAAATATAAATATAAATATAAATACGTTACCTGTAGTGCCAGCCAAATTGCTAACTTGAGCTCATTTGGAACCTCCCTCCAACTAGTGTAACCCGGTCCGATGATCGTCTATACCAGATCGAGGGATCTCTCTAATATCCCCTTCTTGTTCTCGATGGTCATCCCCAATTTGCCATATTTGTGGAGCCTAGGGGCCGAGGAGCCCTCGTCGCCTTCGCTACCAGGGAGCCCAGACGACATCATCATAATCAGCATCATCATCCTCGCCTTATACCTAAAGGAGACATTTACTATAAAAAAATGTTGTTATTAGTACAAATCAAAATGAATTAGAAGAAGACATGCAAATATGTACAATTACTACAAATCCAAATGAATTGTTACTCTTTAACACCTCAATTTTGAATTCCAAAACAACAACATCTAGCTCATAATATGTATAATTACTAAAAATCCGTAACATCCCCACCCCTACTGCCCCCCACACGCACACTATATAAGAGTGAAAATGATAAAGTACAAATCAAGTAATTTTCAAAAAAAGTTAAAAAATTCCACCCCCATATGGACAATAATCCAGTGGTCTTGCCACTTTTAAAATTAACCAACCCAACATCGATCCACTATAATCCAACCGTAATGGCAACAACAAATGTGTATCCTGCACTCCTTCTAATTCATCTACTCAATTAATTCTTTTCATCAATTAAACTAACAATTAAAGTATACAATTATTAATTTACTAATTTACAATGAGGGGCAATCCTACTTGCATATGAAAGGGGCACTAATTATTAATTTACAAAAAAAATTAACAACCAATCAATATTAAATCAATCAATTCTTTTACAAGGGGCACTACAATATGAGGGAAAATATCTAATAAACCAATAAAAATTTAATTAAAAAAACACACACATGCATATATACACCCCCTGCCCCCCGCCCCCCTCCCTACCCCTGCACACCACACGTACCCACACGCACATATATATACACACGCACTTTTACACACACACGCACATACACACACACACACACACGCATATATACACACACAAACACACACATATACACACACACACATACACCCCCTCCCTTCCCCCAGCCCTATCGCCTCCCCCCCACACGCATATATACACCACACACACACACACACACACATTTACACACACATATATAGACACACGCACATATACATACACATATACATAAATGGAGGAGAAATAGAGATAGAAAATATACCAAAGTTGTAGAGAGAGAGAGTGAGCATCCGCTATAGAGAGAGAGAAATGGAGGGAATAGAATCGGTGGGAAAAAAGAAGAGGGACGGTTTTTTACTGACAGAATTGTCACGGACATGTCACAGTCATTGGGCGTGATAATGTTTAGGTATTGTCAGGGTCATTGATCGTGATAAGTCCGTGATAACTCTACTTACCACAGACTTGTCACGGTCAATGATCGTGATAATCATTTGTCACAGCCTTATCACGGTCATTGATGGTGACAAAAAATGCGTGTTTTTTTGTCATGGTCAATGACCTTGACAAGTCTAGCCGCTTAAAGGGTGCCAATTTGACCATTTTGGTGTAGTGTCTACTGGCCTATGGAATAACGCGTCTGCTACCATGTTAGCCTTCCCTTGGTGGTATTGGCTATCAAACTGATAATCCTTAAAAAATTCAAGCCACCTGCGTTGATGCATAGTCAACTCTTTCTCGGTGAAGAGGTACTGTAATGACTTGTGATATGTGAATAAGTGAAATTTCTCCCCCAAGAGATAATGTCTCCATATCCCAAGTGCAAACACGACTGCCGCTAAATCCATATCATGGGTTGGGTAATTCCTCTCATGAGGATTAAGCTTTTGGGAATCATAAGCTATAGCTTGATCCTCCTGCTGAAGCACACCCTCGAGTCCCTGTAAGGACGAATCAGTGCAGACTAAATAATCAACTCCCGTCCTGGGTAGTGATAGGATGGGTGCCGAATTCAACTTGTCCTTCATCTCATTAAAGGCTAAGTTACAGGCATCATCCCAAATGAACGACTCCCCTTTATGAGTCAAGTGTGTTAACATACCCGCTATCTTTAAGAATCCCCGAATAAACCTCCCGTAGTATCTTTCTAGCCAAAGGAAACTATGTATCTTTGTCAGTTTTATGGGTTGTCCCCACTCCCTCACCGTTGACACTTTACCTGGATCTATGAATATACCCTTGTCTGATACTATGTGCCCCAAAACCTTGACCTCCTTCAGCTAAAGCCCACACTTCTCGTATTTGGAATACAACTCGTGCTAGCACAGTGTCTGTAACACCTATCGCAAATTCTTGGCATGCTCCTCCTCAGTCTGAGAATATACCAAAATGTCATATAAGAAGATAATGACAAACTAATAAAGGAACTCTCTGAACACCCAGTTCATCAAGTCCATGAATACGGCTGGTGCGTTGGTTGGCCCAAATGGCATAACCCTGAACTTTTAGGATCGATATCTTGTCAAGAATGCAGTCTTAGACACGTTCTGCTCCCCGATACACAACTGATGGTATCCTAATCTCAAATATATCTTTGAGAAGAAGGAAACTCCTCACAACTGATCGAATAAGTCATTGATTCAGGGTAATTGATACTTATTCCGTATCATTACTTTATTTATCTCTCAGTAATTAACACACAACCATAAAGATCCATCCCTTTTCTTCACAAACAACACGGGGGAACCCTAAGGTGAGTTACTCCTCCGAATGAACCCTTATCCCAACAGCTTCTCAATCTGATCCTGTAACTCTTCCATTTTTGCTGGAGCCATACGATTAGGTACGCGGGATATTGGTCGAGTGACTAATGTCAAATCTATAACAAAGTCTATCTCTCTAGTAGGTGGTAATCTCGGTATATCCTGGAATACATTAGTGAACTCCGATACAAAAGGAATCGAATCAAGTGGGATTACCACCTCCTTAGAGGTCTCCTCCTCTATGTAATACAAGTGAGTGGACGATCCTCCATCAGGACGAGACATTGCCACCAGGAACAACTCCTGACCTATAGCAAATATAATACTCCTACTAAAGTAATCGATCATATCCCTATAAGCAGTAAGACAATCTGTTAATACCAAATTTAGTCTGCTGACATGGATCAATTATGAGGAGACACGTGTCAATCTACATGGCACCCATAAGCACTTTTTGAACAACACACTGACTCCGAGGAGCTTAATCTCCCCGACCAACTCAGGCGCTCCGAGCAATAAGTGTTCTCCGAGGAACTTCATTGGACCGAGAAACTTATGCAGGCCGAGCTACTTGGACAGTCCGAGCAGCTTAGGCGGTCCAAGCTATATAGCTTACAAAACACTCATATCAGGATAATCAAGAAGACGACTGCGCATTAAATGCACATTATTATCATATAGATGTACGTGTCTACTATAGACCAACGCATTGTCCTTTCATTTATACAGCCTCAAGGCTATAAATACTTTGTAACCTCCTCATCATGGGGGACGAAAAATTTCTTGGTAAAATCCATTATCGAGAATTCTAAGAAAACAGTCAGCAATAACAAAAACAGTGGACGTAGGCCATTCTTTCAAGGTTGAACCACTTTAAAAATCTCTTGTCTTGTTTATTTTATCTGTGATTGATAAATTAGAGATAATCTAATTTTTTACATCAACAGATTGGCACCGTCTGTGGGAATCGACTGTAATTATCATTTTTCACCAAAACCATTCATCGTCAATGGCTGATCATCCATAATCCAGTAATCAAAACGCTAGGATTACTACAAATCCATCTACTCCTCCAAAATGTCCAAGATCTGGCTAGTATAATGGCTAATTTTGCCCAGTGCCAGATGGCCATGCAAGAGACCATGCGGCAACTCATGCAAACTATCCAAGGTGGAGCGTCGGCCCAGTCAGGACAGTGAAGCATTCAGAGAAATACCCAGTTACCTTCTTCGCGAACTAGGCGAACGTTGTTCCTAGAGGAATCTCGATCCAGACGCACCGATTCATATCATATTGAGAGATCTAATTATCCCTCTTACTGACCTGGTTGGACTTCCTCGGTACGAGCTACAAATTCTCAATGAAACATTACTCTGTCCCCAGAAAGCACCAACACTCTAGAACGGTTGAGTAGACTCTCTCCTTTTGAATGTTTGGGCCCCAGGAGGAATAAAAGTCCTCTTGGGATTGCGTCGAGGAACTCTCCACAACCATCCAATCTAAGGGAAGGCTCTGCCCAGTCACGACTAACTACTCGTAATGAAAGATCCCAAGAGGCAAATTCAACATGATCAATTGCTAGAACCAATAGGCCCGAGGAAGGAAACGACGCATGGAAGGGATCTATTCATAGGTTGGAAGACAAATTAGGGGAAATGGCTAAGGCCAAGAATCCTCTGTAAAGAACTTTTGTTCAAGGGACACCATTTGTACAAGCAATCGTGGATTTTCCTACACCATCAAAATTCAAAGCTCCTGTGGTGACACCTAAATATGATGGGAAAACTGATCCTGTCCTTCATATAGAACAATACCAAGCTGTTGCTAATATCTATGCAATTCAAGATGAGATGACGTGCATGGCATTTTCAGGAACTCTTACCGGATTTTCTCAAATATGGTATAACAATCTTCCTCGGGGGAAGATTGCGACTTTCTTTCAACTGGTGGAGCTCTTTATTGGGAATTTTTATTTTGGAGCAAAACCTGTTAAACAAGTAGCACACTTGTTGAGTGTTAGACAAAAGGCAGGTGAAAGCACCAGGGATTACATTACTCGTTTCAATAACGAGAAACTGGAAGTAATTAATTATGAGGAGAAAACTATGATTACTACTTTGATGAGTGGACTGTTACCCAATAAATTGTACTACACTTTGGCCAAAGATCCGCCCAGGACCATGTCAGAACTGATGGAAAAAATAGCAAAAATCATAAATGTCGAGGAAGCTATGGTTTCGAAGAAGAACATGAACACTAAGGAGACCAAAGATGAGGCCGATAAGGTTGAGAATAAGGAGCAGAAGAATAATGGTGGCAACAAGCAATTAAAAGCAAAACAAGCATTGGAACAATTGAAGAAATTTGGAAATTATACTCCTTTGAAGGTAGATATAAACCACATTTTGGAAGAGATAAAGAATAGCGAGGAGCTAAACTGGCCTAAAAAATGAAGGCAGACCCTGGCAAAAGGAATAAGTCCAAATATTGCGAGTTCCATAAGGACCATGGTCACACGACCAAAAATTGCATAGCTCTCCAGAATGAAATTGAAGCACTCATTAGACGAGCAAAAATTGACTAAGTATGTTGATAGTCAAAACGGTGGCAGACCAATGAACGAGGAAGGCAAAGGTCCAAATCTCCTCTTCGAGCAAAAGATGACCAAAAAAGGGATCATGAAGACGACCCAGAAGATGACCCCTATCTCCCGAAAAGACCGAGACAACCAGAACATGAGGTATTTTCAATTCATTTTGGATTATTTGATTATAATGTTATTATAGGTGGAGATGCAGGAGGTGGAGACCTTACTGCAGAGAGGAAAGCTTACCTCAATGAGGCTCCAGCTTGTTCATACATTTAACGAATAAATTTAGCTGAGAATGATCACCCAAGGAAGGTGAACAAAGATAAACTAGTCATTGGTTTCTCTATGAACGACCTCGCAGGTGTGCTATATCCTCATGATGATCCATTGGTGATCAAAATGAAAATGAAGGAAGTAATGATCTCAAGAGTACTGGTGGATAATGGCATCTTGGCTAACATCATGTTCTACTCATGCTTTGATAGCTTAAATCTGAAGTTGCCTCAGTTGGAGCCTTATCACAGGCCCCTCCTCGGTTTTACCGGAGAAAAAGTTTTTCCACATGGGACAATCAAGTTGAATATTCTTATCGGTACATGGACTGCTTATCGGACAGAAAAAGTACTCTTTTTTATAATGGATAAAAATGTCCACTCAGCCTACAATATTATCATGGGAAGGGTAGGTCTAAAAAAGTTCGAAGCAGTGCCATCTACTGTACATCAATGCCTAAAATTTCCAACCAATTTTGGAGTAGGAATTGTGAAAGGCGATCAGAAAGTAGCTCGGGAATTCTATTATTCATCTGCCGAACAGGAAGAACTGGAGGAATCTAGGAAAAAGACTACTAGCTATCAAGTGGATGAAAGTGCAAAAATTGAAACATTAGATCCTAGAGATGAGTCGCAGATCGTAAAAGGACAGGTGGTGGAAGCAGCTGAAAATGTCATTCTGGACGATGAACACCCGAAACGAACAACTCAAATCGGTTCGTTGTTTGATGCCTCACTAAAACAGGAATTGATAGCCTTCCTAAAAAGAAAAAAACAAACTTTTGCATGGATCCACGAGTACATGCCAGGAATAGACCCAACCCTCCTATGTCACGAGCTTAATGTGAACAAGGAGATCAAGACAGTAAAGCAAAGAAGAAGAGTGTTCAGCCCCGAAAAGAACCAAGCTATACAAGAAGAGGTCGAGAAGCTCCAAAAAGCCTGTTTTATTGAGGATGTCAAATATCCTGATTGGCTAGCTAATGTGGTGATGGTGAAGAAGAAAAACAACAAGTGGAGGATGTGCGTGGACTTCACTAATCTTAATAAAGCTTGCCCAAAGGATCATTTCCCTCTTCCTCGGATCGATCAATTAGTGGATGCCACTTCGGGACACGAACTGTTGAGTTTCATGGGTGCTTATTCTGGTTACAACCAGATTAAAATGAAGCCTGAAGATAGGGAGAGTACCTCTTTTATCAGCCCAAGGGGAACTTATTGTTATAATGTTATGCCTTTTGGACTGAAAAATGCAGGTGCAACATATCAGCGGTTGATGAACAAGGTGTTTACAGAGCAAATCAGTCATAATATGGAAGTTTATGTTGCCGATATGCTGACAAAGAGCAAGAAAGTTGCTAATCATCTAATTGACCTAGGCCAGACCTTTGATCAACTAGATAAATATCAAATGAAGTTGAACCCTACCAAATGCATATTCGGAGTACGAAAAGGCATGTTTCTCGGGTATATTATCAACCAACGAGGTATTGAAGCAAACCCTGAAAAGATCAAGGCTCTATTCGGGCTACGATCTCCAACGACGAAGAAGGAAGTGCAAAGTCTCACAGGACGAGTTGTAGCACTTAATAGATTTGTATCACGAGCAACTAATAGATGTATCCCATTCTTTCAAACACTCCAAAAAATGTTTGAATGGAATGATGAATGTGATAAGGCCTTTCAAGAGTTGAAGAAATACCTAGGAGCACAACCATTATTGTACAGACCAGTAATGGGAGAAAGACTATACTTGTATCTAGAAGTTTCAAAAAATGCAGTGAGCTCGGCGTTAATAAGAATGGAGGATGGAGTGTAAAAACTAATTTATTACACTAGCAAGGCCTTCCGAGGAGCAGAGATCAGATATCTAAGACTGGAAAAGTTGGCATTAGCATTGATCGAAGCGAGTAGAAGAATGAGGCCATACTTTCAAGATCATACCATAGTCGTGTACAATGATATGACGTTAAGGCAAGCTCTTCATAAACCAGAAAAATCAGGAAGATTGATGTACTGGGCGGTAGAACTTGGTGAATATGACATAGTTTATGAACCTAAATCGTCGCTTAAAGGGCAGGTAGTGGCAGATTTTATCGCAGAGTTCACCTATCCTGACACCTCTGAGGAGCAGAAGTTGAATACCGACCATCCTGTGGATGTTATAGGATCATCAAATTTAAATCCCGACCAACTTAAGTCGGCTGATGAGTAAGAGAAGATGGTCGACGAGAAGTATGAAGTGCTAGAGGAGGATATAAAGAAGCAACAAATATTCCATCGAGGAACTTTGTGCGATCAAAAATTTGAGGATGAGGTACCTATATGGAATCTATATGTGGATGGCTCATCTTGCACTACAGGCTGCGGGGAAGGGATTATTTTAAACAGCCCCGATGAGATCGATGTGGAGTATGCTCTGCGCTTTCAATTTAAGCCTTCTAATAATGAAGCTGAATATGAAGCTATGATTGTAGGTCTTTGATTAGGCACATATTCTTCACATTTATCCCCTTAATTTCGGTATTTTTATGATCTCATGCAGTGTAAATAGCTTGGATTTGTCTCGTATTTATGCTACTAACCTATTTTGGCAATTATTTCTTGTTTTGTGTATTTCTCATGTGTTTTAGAGGTATTTCATGCAAGTTAGTGCGAAGGAGAACTCAAAACAGTGAAATAAACCAAGAAATGGAGAGTTGAAGGGTATTTTCGTAATTTTTCAGCCTTAGTCCGGAGGTGGGGCCAACTAGAAAGTTGAAGATATCTAAATTACAAGAACACTGGAAAAAACGACACCTCAATCCGAGCTACGGTGAAGAAGTTACGATGTTTTGAAGTTGCGCGATAATGAAGAGAAATGGACCAAAAACCAAACCGATCCGGTGAGGAAAAAAAGAACCGATCCGGGTCCGGACCGGTCCGGCGGTGCGAATTGCTGGCATTAATTTTGCAGATTTTGAGGTGATTAGCTGGTGGAAACTTGCGCAACAAGCGATTCTAGTTCTCAAATTCGTGCTACTTGGTGCTATAAAAGACCAAGCCCTACCTCATTTCAAGGGGAGTCTAATTCTAGGGAGAGATGCAGATTTTAGGGAGTTGTTTTTATCAAGTTGTAGGAGGCTAGTAGGTAGGGTTTCTTTGTAGTTAGTTTTTATAGGATTCTTGTAACCAAGAACACTAGTTTTTGAAGTTTGTCTACTATTGAAGATTCAAAGTTCTATTCAAGATTCATCATTCATCCATTGCAAGTAATTTTAATTTATTATTTTTACTGCTTTCCTATTTAGTTTAATTAATTGTTGATTTCTAGTTTTCCCTTCCCAATTCAAGTCATGTTCTCAATTTTCTAGAGTTAGTTATGAATTCCTGCACTTCAATTTGTAAATTTTAATTTTGATTTCATCATGTTAAGATAAGTTTTTAAGGGTTGGGATGCATGAACCCATCCCAATGTAAATTACTTATGTACAAAATAGAATTTAAATTAAAAATTTGAAAGAGTCGTGCGAGACAATTTTACAACCATTGTAGATCTTTTAATCTCTCTTGCCCTAGGTACTTGGGATGTTTAAGAATATGATGTGCGTAAAATTATTTATCACCGCTATATATTTACCTTTGATTTCATATGGTGCGGGCTTGATCCTCATATATGTAATGCTTAGGATCTATAAAGACTGGATTCATTCAAATTTATAATTTACAATTCTAGTATTCTACACGGTAAATTACTAGGTTTAGGGGATTGTATTCCAACCTACTTTCTCATTCATCTTAATTAGTTTGCTCATGCATGCATAGTTAATTTTTTTTTTCTCTCTTTAACCATCATCATCTTTTTCACTTTTATTTTAGAAGTAATAAATCAGTTAGATTCTATCAAACATTCCCTGTGGATTCGATACCCAGACTCGCCACTATACTCCTTAAGAGTGTAGTTACAAGTTTAGTTTTTTTTGTATTGAGGTTGGAAGCCGATAACAACGACTAGCGTATTACACGGACGCTCGGTTTTCGACTCGATCAAAATGGCGCCATTGCCGGAGAGTGTTTGTTATAGATTATAATTGACTTACTACTTCATAAAAAAAAAGTTGAAAAATATGGGTGTCACTATCTTGAATTGCCCAATTTGAAATGTCTTACTTTAACTCATTTGGTGGCTTTAATTGTTATGCTAATAGTGAGGAGGAGAATGAACTCACGATTTATGAACATTGGATCAATATCACTAAATATGAGTCTCATAAATACAAGCCCAGTGCTAAGGCCATTCAAATTTATGAAAATGAAAGGCTTGAAGAAGAAAGGCGTGAAAAAGAATATACGGAAAAAAATCGTTTTTGGGAGCAAGAGTTGGATGCATTATTCGAATCCAATGGCGATTTTTCTTCCGATATTTTTGAGACTAAACAATGTTTTCAACCAAATGAGGAATCCAATGAAGAATCACTTGATCTTGAATTTATGTCCTCACCATTTTCATTCCCTATTATCGAACCATTAAATCCATCACAAGAACTGAATGAATGTCTTGAGGATGTTGATCCTATTCTTATATGGGAATGTTTTTTTGAGATGCTTCATCTTACATGCTATACACTCAGACGTGTCACTCCACTAGATCCAATTGAAAATTTTGAGGGAGAAGATTTTGAGGACAAGGACTCTATGTTTGAATTATTTTTCAATATGGAATCTTTATGTTTTTGTGATCCGCTTCCCATACTACTTGAAAAATCTTTGGAACATGATTCTATATTTCTTGGATCTCAACTGTACTTGTCCCACCTAGCATCCAAACCACCCATCATCCCATTAAAATTTTTAATTGGTGATGGTTCATTTTCTCCATCTCACACATGCCTTGCGTTTTTCAAATGTAATTCTTATTTTCTTGGAGGCATGCTTAATAGTGAGGGTACACTATTAATCCCTCAAAGTCAAATTGTATTTTGGGTGGACCCTCAAACTTTTCTACTTCTAGTGTATGATTTATTATCCGTTCCAATTTTAGGTTGTAAATAGTTAGTTTTTTTTCTCTTTTATTATAGTCTAGTTTCGATAGTTAGAGTTTTTGTTATTCTTTTTGCTATGCTTGGTTCTAACATGTTTTCTAGATTCAATGGACTCACACTCATCAGGGATCGCTTCATTTGGGTAATATCTTTATTTTCCTCTCTTTATGTTGTGTTCTTGATTTGCATTGAGGACGATGCAACATTTAATTTAGGGGGTGCGGGATATTCTTCCCATTTATTGTTTAGATTCATTGATTCGATCACATGTTCTTTCCAAGTGTGTGTTTTTTTAGAAATTAAAAAAAATAGAAAAATTTCAAAAAAAGCAAAAAATATTTTTCTTCAAAATAAATAAAAATTGGAATTTAAATTTATCAAAAATGTCACCTTTATTCTATTTAAAGTCTCAAATTGTTAACAATCAAAATGCACTAAGCCAAAATTGACAGAAGATGGAAATTGAAAGAAAATTGACGACTTTATGAATAAGTGAGGAGATTGATCAAACCCGGTGAGATGTTGAGCCTTTCAATTTTTTATGAGTTTTTAATTCAATCCGAGTTTATGATTAACTCAAAGTTCTTTTCAGCGTTTTAATAAGTCGTTGATGATATTAATCCTTTGTTTTGATCGGTTATGGGAAATGTGTGAAATGTTGTCTCGAAATTCGTGCTAAATATATCTCTAAACTTAATTAATCTCGAGATGCATATGGTAATGTGATGAGCAATTTGGACAATGAAGTAGGCCCTCGTTTGTTACCCAAAAATATTAGCCATAATAAAGTTGTGAAAAATTATCCCTTTGCAACCCAAATTGAAACTAATAAAATATTTTCCTATCGTTTGATAACCCGAAAAAACCAAATAGCCTGAAATTGCGAAAATGGAATATTCATTAAGTCCAAAAAGTGCAACAAAAAGGGGCAAGGAAAAAAAAATAGATATGCTCAACAAAAATAGCAAGAAAAGAAAAAAGAAAAGAAGAAATGAAAATAGAAAAAGAAAGAGAAAAATGAGCAAATTCCCGAAAAAGCACTAATGGACATCATAAGGACATTTTCCAATTCCAACATTCCCTACCATTTCCATTTTTTCCCTTTTACACCTTAACCCCAAGAAAAGTACTAACCGAGTCCGAATGGCGAAATTGATTACCGCGTGGAGAGCTAAGATACAAAAAGATAATATCAGAGATTACATGGTGTGAACTAGAGGTGATGTTCCCATTTCCTAATAACTGTATTCCGATGATGAGATCTTTTCACCATATATTTCCTTCTTTTCAATTTTGTATGCATGAATTAGTGTCCATTATATTTACTCTTTATATCATGCATACCGGGAGAAAATAACCACAATCCGAGTGATTCGTTTGTGAGTGCATCCGTAAGAATTGGAATCAAAATGAATTTTCGGAAAGTAACGTAATGCTCAATCAGTGGAAAATTGAGGTTTAATTTCTGGCTTGGCACACACACACTATGGTTTGAGACATTTGAATATGAATTCATGGTGATTATTTTTCGAAAAGTTTAAATTGTACAATTTTTAAATATTTTGATATTTATTTGAGTCAATAAAGAATTTTGTGGGTGTATTCACTGCAAACCCTCACGAAACAAAACTCGTCCTACTAGGGTAACCTAGGGGTTTAAAGGCTTGTTGCATACGCTAAATGCAATCGCTTGCCCACGAAAAAGGTATTCTATCCCAATAAAAGAATTTTCAAGTGTTTAACTTTAAACTAATTCAATTTAAATTGCTCGGGACGCGCAAAATTCTAAGTTAGGGGGTGTGATTAGGCACATATTCTTCACATTTATCCCCTTAATTTCGGTATTTTTATGATCTCATTCAGTGTAAATAGCTTGGATTTGTCTCGTATTTATGCTACTAACCTATTTTGGCAATTATTTCGTGTTTTGTGTATTTTCTCATGTGTTTTAGAGGTATTTCATGCAAGTTAGTGCGAAGGAGAACTCAAAACAGTGAAAGAAACCAAGAAATGGAGAGTTGAAGGGTATTTTCGTAATTTTTCAGCCTTATTCCGGAGATGGGGCCAACTAGAAAGTTGAAGATATCTAAATTACAAGAACACTGGAAAAAACGGCACCTCAATCCGAGCTACGGTGAAGAAGTTACGATGTTTTTAAGTTGCGCGATAATGAAGAGAAATGGACCAAAAACCAAACCGATCCGGTCAGGAAAAAAAGAACCGATCCGGTACCAAACCGATCCGGGTCCGGACCGGTCCGGCGGTGAGAATTGCTGGCATTAGTTATGCAAATTTTGAGGTGATTAGCTAGTGAAAACTTGCGCAACAAGCGATTCTAGTTGTCAAATTCGTGCTACTTGGTGCTATAAAAGACCAAGCCCTACCTCCTTTCAAGTGGAGTCGAATTGTAGAGAGAGAGGCAGATTTTAGGGAGTTGTTTTTATCAAGTTGTAGGAGGCTAGTAGGTAGGGTTTCTTTGTAGTTAGTTTTTATAGGATTCTTGTAACCAAGAACCCTAGTTTTTGAAGTTTGTCTACTATTCAAGATTCAAAGTTCTATTCAAGATTCATCATTCATCCATTGCAAGTGATTTTAATTTATTGTTTTTACTTCTTTCCTATTTAGTTTAATTAATTGTTGATTTCTAGTTTTCCCTTCCCAATTCAAGTCATGTTCCCAATTTTCTAGAGTTAGTTATGAATTCATGCACTTCAATTTGTAAATTTTAATTTTGATTTCATCATGTTAAGCTAAGTTTTTAAGGGTTGGGATGCATGAAACCATCCCAATGTAAATTACTTATGTAGAAAATAGAATTTAAATTAAAAATTTGAAAGAGTCGTGCGAGACAATTTTACAACCATTGTAGATCTTTTAATCTCTCTTGCCCTAGGTACTTGGGATGTTTAAGAATATGATGTGCGTAAAATTATTTATCACCGCTTTATATTTACCTTTGATTTCATATGGTGCGGGGTTGATCCTCATATATGTAATGCTTAGGATCTATAAAGACTGGATTCATTCAAATTTATAATTTACAATTCTAGTATTCTACACGGTAAATTACTAGGGTTAGGGGATTGTATTCGAACCTACTTTCTCATTCATCTTAATTAGTTTGCTCATGCATGCATAGTTAATTTTTTTTATTTTTTCCCTCTTCAACCATCATCATCTTTTTCATTTTTATTTTAGAAGTAATAAATCAGTTAGATTCTATCAAACATTCCCTGTGGATTCGATACCCAGACTCGCCACTATACTCCTTAAGAGTGTAGTTACAATTTAGGTTTTTTTGTATTGTGGTTGGAAGCCGATAACAACGACTAACGTATTACACGGACGCTGGTTTTCGACTCGATCAGTCTTAGTTTAGCAAAAACCATGAAGGCAGAGCGGGTCATTGTATTCAGTGACTCACAATTAATCGTAAATCAAATACTGGGGGTGCTGATACCAAATTTAACCTGCTGACGTGGACCAATCACATGAAGACACGTGGCTATCTACATGGCAACTACAAACACTTTCGAGGAACTCCCACGCTCCGAGGAACAAAACTACAGTGATGAAGACTTGTTCCCCGAGGAACACTGCTTACCGGAGGAACTCACATGCCCCGAGGAGCTCATATGCTCCGAGGAACAAACCTCTCCGAGCAACTCAGGCGGTCCGAGCTGCATCTCGAACAAGACATTTATAGCTGGATAACCAACAGTTCAACTGATTCATTAAATGCTTATCATTGATTCATTAAATGCTTATCATTTGGACGCGCACGCAAAGAGGGTATTAAATGTATTACCCTTTCATATGCATATCATTTAATGTATTACCCTTTCACATTACAGCCTCAGGGCTATAAATACATTGTACAATCATCATTGTATGAGGACCCCAGACTAGAATTTCTTGAGATAACTTGTAATCGAGAATTCCCATACAAACAGCAATACCAAAACAGTGGACGTAGGCCATTCTTATAAGGCTGAACCACTTAAATTTTTTTATCTCATTTATTTATCTGTGATTGAATTATTATAGTGATCTAATTTTTTACATCAACAGATTGGCTCCGTCTGTGGGAAACGACTGATAATATCGTTTTTCATAAAAAACAATCCATTTCCAATGGCGGATATTCCTGAATCCAGCAATCGAAATGCCGGAACCCCTCCAAATCCGTCTGCTCCACCAATTTTTCCAGATCTGACTGGAATAATGGTAAATCTGGCTCAAGGCCAGACTGTCATGCAAGAAACAATGCGACAACTCATCCAAACCCTCCATGGCGGAGCATCAGCCCATTTAGGACCAAGAAGCATCCAAAGAAATACCCGTGTTCCTTCTTCGCATACTAGGCGTACTGATTCATATCGCAATAATGAATCTGAAGATTTTTCCTATCAACCTGTACGAACTTCGTCAGTGCGAGCCACAGATACTGAACAACGTGTCACCCTCTCCCCAGAAAGGGCCAGCGCATTGGAAAGATTAAGTAGGGTTTCTCCTTTCGATCGATTAGGCCCTTGGAGGAACAAAAGTCCTCTTAATGCAGCGTCGAGGAGCTTTCGACGACCATCAGATTTAAGGGAAGGATCTGCCCAGTCGCGACCAGCTGCTCGTCAAGATAGATCCTATGACCGACCAGTTGCTCGTCAGGATAAATCCCAGGAAGCTACTTCAACGCGATTCGTTGCTCGAACCAATAGGTCCGAGGAAGGAAATGATGCATGGAAAGGATCTATTCAAAGGATGGAGGATAGATTAGGGGAAATGGCTAAGGCCAAAAATCCTCTACAATGAACCTTTGTTCGAGGAACACCTTTTGTCCAGGACATTGTTGATTTTCCAACACCATCAAAGTTCAAAGCACCTGTTGTGACTCCCAAGTATGATGGGAAGACTGACCCTGTCCTTCATATAGAACAATATCAAGCTTCTGCTGACATCTATACTGTCCCAGGCGAGATGAGATGCAGGGCATTCTCAGGAACTCTTACCGGATCTGCTCAGATATGGTATAATAATCTTCCTCGGGGTAAGATTTCAACTTTTCTTCAACTGGCCAAGCTATTCATTGGGAATTTCTACTTTGGGGCAAAGCCAGTTAAACGAGTAGCATATTTATTAAGTGTTAGACAAAAAGATGGTGAGAGTATCAGAGATTATATAACGCGTTTTAATAACGAGAAAATCGAAGTCATTGATTATGAGGAGAAGACAGCGATTACCGCTTTAATGAGTGGACTGCTGCCAAACAAGTTGTACTATACTTTGGCCAAAGATCCACCTCGAACCATGTCGGACTTGATGGGAAAGGCGTCCAAGATTATGAATGCCGAGGAGGCTATATCTGCGAAGAAGAATATGGACGCCAAAGAAACCAAGGTGGAAGGTGATAAAGCTAAGAAGAAAGAACATAAGAACAATGGTGGTGACAAACAATCCAAAAATAGGTCGTCATGGGAGGTCTTGAGGAAATTTGATAATTACACACCTTTGAAGGTAAATATCAACCACGTCCTGGAAGAAATTAAGAACACCGAAGAGTTAAACTGGCCAAAGAAAATGAAGGCAGACCCTGACATGAGGAATAGGGAAAACTATTGCGAGTTCCACAAGGGTCATGGCCATATGACTAAAAATGGCATAGCTCTTCAGAATGAGATTGAAACACTCATCCGAAGGAAAGCTAGCAAAGTATGTTGATCGTGGAGGTGAAAGAAGAAACAACGACCGAACTAGAGAGAGGTCTAGATCTCCTCGTCGAGAAGAGGAGAACAAGAAGAGAAACCATGAAGTTGATCCAAAGGATGATCCCGATCTACCCAAGAAACCAAGGCAGCCAGAACTAGAGGTATTTTCAATACGCTTTGGCTCATTTGATTGTAATGTTATTACAAGAGGAGATGCAGGAGGAGGAGACCTTAATGCAGAAAGAAAAGCTTACCTCGATTAGGAACAAGCTTGCTCATACATTTAGCGAATAAATCTAGTTGAGGAAGATCGTCCGAGAAAGGTGAACAAGGACAAATTGGTTATCGGTTTTTCACAAAAAGACCTTGCAGGTGTTTTATATCCTCATGATGACGCACTGGTGATCAAAATGAGAATGAAGGAAGTCATGATTTCAAGAGTGTTGGTCGACAATGGTAGCTCGGCAGACATCATGTTCTACTCGTGTTTCGATAGTTTGAATCTAAAGTTATCCCAACCGGAGCCTTACCACAGACCCCTCATCGGTTTTGCTGGCGAGAAAGTATTTCCACTTGGGACGATCAAGTTGGATATATTCATTGGTACGTGGCCTGCTTGTTGTACAGAAAGAATACGTTTCTTCGTGATGGATAAGAATGTCCAATCATCGTACAATATCATCATGGAGTCGAGTAGGATTGAAGAAGTTCGAGGCTGTTCCATCTACAGTACATCAGTGCCTAAAGTTTCCAACAAACTTTGGAGTAGGAGTTGTGAAAGGTGATCAGAAAGTAGCTCGGGAATGCTATTATTCATCTGCCGAGCAAGAAGAACTGGAAGAATCAAAGAAAAAGACCACTACTTATCAAGTGGATGAAGGTGCAGAAATTAAAACATTGGATCCTCGAGATAAGTCGCAACTCGTGAAGAGTCAAGTGGTGGAAGCTACTGAAAACATCATTCTGGACGAAGAGCACCCTGAGCGAACTACTCAAATAGGTTCATCGTTGGAATCCTCATTAAAATAGGAATTGATAACTTTCCTTAGAATCAGAAGACAAACGTTTGCGTGGAGTCATGAAGATATGCTTAGGATAGACCCAAACTTCTTATGTCACGAGCTTAATGTGAATAAGGAGATCAAGCCTGTGAAGCAGAGAAGAAGAGTATTCAGTCCCGAGAAGAATCAAGCCATACAGGAGGAAGTCGAGAAGCTCCAGAAAGCTTGTTTCATTGAAGATGTTAAATATTCAGATTGGTTAGCCAATGTAGTACTGGTAAAGAAGAAGAACAACAAGTGGAGGATGTGTGTGGACTTCACCGACCTCAATAAAGCATGCCCAAAGGATCATTTTCCATTGCCCCGAATTGATCAACTAGTGGATGCTACCTCGGGACACGAGTTACTGAGCTTCATGGATGCTTATTCTGGATACAATCAAATTAAAATGAAACCTGAAGACAGGGAAAGTACTTCTTTTATTACCCCTAGGGGAACTTATTGTTATAATGTTATTCCTTTTGGTTTGAAAAATGCAGGTGCGACATATCAGAGGCTGATGAATAAGGTCTTTGCTGAACAAATCAGTGACAATATGGAAGTCTATGTTGACGACATGCTGACAAAAAGCAAGAAAGCTGCCGATCATCTAGTTGACTTAAGTCAGACTTTTGATCAACTAGATAAATATCAAATGAAGCTGAACCCGACGAAGTGCATATTTGGAGTACGAGAAGGCATGTTCCTTGGGTACATTGTTAATCAACGAGGCATTGAAGCAAATCCTGAAAAGATCAAAGCTCTATTAGGGCTGCGATCTCCAACGACGAAGAAGGAAGTATAGAGTCTCACAGGATGAGTAGCGGCACTCAACAGATTTGTGTCGTGAGCAACTGATAGATGTCTCCCATTCTTCAAGACACTCAGAAAGACTTTTGAGTGGAATGATGAATGTGAGAAGGCTTTTCAAGACTTGAAGAAATACTTGGGAGCACCTCCACTGTTGTCTAGGCTGGTGATAGGAGAAAAATTGTACCTGTACCTAGCAGTATCCGAAAATGTAGTTAGCTCGGCGTTGATCAGAGTGGAGAACGGAGTACAAAAGCCAATTTACTACATAAGTAAGGCCTTCCGAGGAGCAGAGATCAGATATCCAAGGCTGGAGAAATTAGCACTGGCACTGATTGAGGCGAGTAGGAGAATGAGGCCATATTTCCAGGCTCATAACATAGTAGTATATACTGATATGACACTAAGGCAAGCCCTGCATAAGCCAGAAAAATTAGGAAGATTGATGTACTGGGCAATAGAACTCGGTGAATATGATATAATTTATGAACTCAGATCATCACTAAAAGGGCAGGCTGTAGCAGATGTCATAGCGGAGTTCACCTATCCTGATACCCCCGAGGAGGAAAAGTTGCTCGCTGATCAACCTGTGGATGTTACAGGATCGACTAACAATAGCTCAGACCAACTCCGGTTGGTAAAAGGGCAAGTGGATGTTACAGGATCATTAAATTCGAGCTCAGACCAACTCCGGTTGGTAAAAGGGCAAGCAAAAATGATCGACAAGGAGCGAGAAAAATTCGGGGAGGATGAAAAGAAGCAGCAAATATTTCACCGAGGAACTCTGACTGATTAGAAATTTGAAGACGAGTTACCTATATGGAGGCTGTATGTAGATGGCTCATCTTGCAATACAAGATGTGGCGCGGGGATAGTTTTGAGCACTTCGGACGAGGTCGATATGGAATACACCTTGCGTTTCCAATTCAAAGCTTCCAGCAATGAGGCTGAATATGAGGCCATGATTACAGGGCTTAATTTGGCAAAAGTTATGGAAGCGCAGCAAGTCATGATCTTCAGTGAATCTCAACTGATTGTAAACCAAATGATGGGAGTATATGCAGTTAGAGGAGAATTAATGATCAGATATCATGCAAAGGTAAAGGACCTGGTGTCAGAATTTGCCGCTATTCAGCTGGTCAGAATACCAAGAATGGAGAATGCGAGAGCAGGCGCCCTAGCTCGACTAGCATTAGCAACTCGCAGCGAGCTACGGCGAACAATCCCAATTGAAGTGTTAGCTGGTCGGAGTATAGATGAAGATCTGACGATGAACTTTATCACACTTGATTTAGGTCCATCTTGGATGGATCACATCAGGGCGTATATCGAGGAGGGAGAATTTCTAATTGACAAGCTCGCAATCAAGAAATTGAAATTTGAAGCTGCTCGGTATGTATTAACTAATGGTGTTTTATATAGACGAGGAATTATGGCAGGTTTGTAGAGAGGCGTACATCCCTCCGAGGTAAAAGAATTAATTGAAGAAATCCATGAAGGGTCTTGTGGAGCACATGTAGCAGGTCGGACGCTTTTGCAAAGGGTGATGACGCAGGGATACTACTGGCCGACGATGAGGGCTGATTGTATAGCTTATGCCAAGAAATGTGACAAGTGCCAACGCTTTTCCTCCATCCGAAGAACTCCACAAGCATTATTAACACCCATAACTTCCCCTTGGCCATTTGCCATGTGGGGAATTGATTTGGTTGGACCACTGCCAACAACCCGAGGAAGGTTCAAGTACCTCGTCGTCGCAGTGGATTATTTTACTAAGTGGGTAGAAGCTGAGCCACTCATTGATATGACGTATGAGAAGGTGTACCAATTTGTTTGGAAGAACATCATTTGCCGATATGGTCTCCCTCATGCCTTCATCATAGACCATGGGACACAATTTGATAACGAGGAGTTTGCCGCCTATTGTCATCAATCAAATATTTTGAAGGTTCATTCAATACCAGGCCATCCTCAAAGCAATGGACAAACTGAAGTGACAAATAGAACGCTGCTGAACGGTTTGAAGAAACGATTGGATGATGCAAAAGCAAACTGGATCAACGAGCTACAATCAGTACTTTGGGCTTACCGAACTACTCCCCGAGTAGCAACTGGAGAATCACCATACATGCTGGCGTTTGGAAGTGAAGCTGTCATACCTGTCGAGTTGGGCCTTCCAACATACAGGGTACTGAATTTCAATTCCCCTGTCAGCGACTTAATGAGAAGACTGGATTTAGACATGCTCGAGAAAGTCAGAGAAGAAGAAGCCATTAGAAATGTTGCTTACCAGCAGCGAACAACTTTGTTCTACAACAAGAGGGTGAAGAAATGCGACCTGAAAGAAGGAGACTATGTGCTGAAGAAAGTAATTCAAAAGCATAACAAACTGGAGGCAAACTGGCATGGACCATACCGAGTTACATAAGTTGTTCGACCAGGAACTTATCGAATAGCCACTTTAGAAGGCGAGGAGTTTAAGAATGCATGGAACGCAGAGCATCTGCGCAAGTATTATCAGTGATGTATATGTAACACAGTTCCATCAGTATGAATAAAATGAAGATATTCTGCCAAAGTCTCTCCTTTTATTGAAAATTTTTCGGGGAATACTAGTGTTACGCACTACTCAGCTCGGCAGACTACTCAACGAAATATTCCAAACTGTACCAAGTATGGTTGGTCGGGGATAAAAACCCACTAACTGTAGTTGGTCGACGAGGAGAAATATTCCTAAAAATGCCAACCTGTTTGGCTAGGAAACCAAATATTCCAATCTGTACCAACGTAGTTGGTCGACGAGGAGAAAATATTCCAAACTGTACCAACTTAGTTGGTCGACGAGGAGAAAATATTCCAAACTGTACCAACTTAGTTGGTCGACGAGGAGAAAATATTCCAAACTGTACCAACGTAGTTGGTCGACGAGGAGAAAATATTCCAAACTGTACCAACTTAGTTGGTCGACGAGGAGAAAATATTCCAAACTGTACCAATGTAGTTGGTCGACGAGGAGAAAATATTCCAAACTGTACCAAGTATGGTTGGTCGGGGATAAAAACCCACTAACTACAGTTGGTCGACGAGGAGAATTTATTGACCTTGGTTGTTCATACACATTTTATGAAAAAGACAAAAATTTACCAAGTATGGTTAGTCGGGGATAAACTCTCACTAACTATAATTGGTCGACGAGCACAATTTAACAACCTTGGTTGGTTGGAAAAATTTTAAACATTTTTATACTCGTTACTTTATTATTAAGTGATCGAGCAACAATACTGATACTTGTAACTTTTTTACTAAGTTGGTCGATGAACAACACTATTATTATATTTTTAACAGATATGCATAAATGTAAAGTGTTTGATATTTACAAGACAATAGAAATTAAGATTTGCAAGCAATAATGAAAGTCTTTCATTAAATTCGAAATAAATTACAAGTTACATTGATAATAAAATGAAAATTACATTGATATGTATACTAACTGTTACATTAAAAATTCCTATTCTATTGGTCTTTTCCTCTCAGCTTTCGATACAGGTTCCTCACCAGCAAGCAGATCATTTAAAGTCTGAGGAGAATTGATGAAGTTCAAATCCTTCAGCATCCTGATTTTCATCACAGAAGGTCGATCTAAAAGATGCTCGGGACGAGATACCTCAATTTGAGAATGTAAATTGTAGTCACCGAGGTATTTTGAAATTAAGCTCCGAGGAATGGCACGAGCTGGGATCCATTCCATATCCAAATTGTACGGTGGCACAGGCAAGTCGAGGAACCCAGGATCATGGTAGTCCCACATATAGTGTCCTTGTTCGAGCTTCAGCACACCTAAGGCATTCAGTGAGCCTTGTTTGTAGCCCTCATTGTTGGCATTCTGGATACGATCGTCCAGGTGGAACAGTGCTTCGTTGTATCCAGCCATCCAGAACTCCCTGGGCTGTTTGTGGAATTGATATGTTAGCTTCTCTAGCTGCTCGTGGAGACTCTTGATGAAAATCTCCTTATTCTCCAAGACGTACTTCTGCGCAGAGAGCTGTTTTTCCATGTCCCTAATCTTCTTTGACATGTCAGACAAAGCTTGGTTCTTCGCTATTAGTTGGAAGGCCTGGTTCTCTAAGGCAGATGCTGTCCTCTGTTCCTCGATAAGAACCCGAGCTGCTCTTGCTCATCCCCGAGGAGCTCTTCCTCGTCCCCGAGGAGACGTGGAAGGGCCCAACCTCCTCAAGGTATCCAATTCTTCCCTCAACTTGGCATTCTCCACTTCTAAGAATGAAAATCCCTCGTCAGTCACTGAGATTAGGGCTGTTGAAGAAGAGGCTGCAGACTTCAACTGTGATAGCTCTTTCTGCAAGTTGTTGTTTTCCTTTTCCAGTAGCTCGGCAATCTGTCTGCATTCCTCGACCTCGCCCCTCAGGGTTCGCTCCCTTACATCATAACCAGCAAAAAGCTTCTCGTAGCCCTTGTCAGCAACGATCAACTTATACTTCTTCTCGTAACTCTCATGCAACAAGTCAGTTGATTCCTTGTATTGATTCTGAAGGTCTTCGAGGGTGCACTGGAGATCCTCGATCATTTCATAGTAAGCCACATTATTGGCTACCGCTCGATCAAGCAGACACTTCAGGTACTGATATGCTTCCACTGCCTATTCTGAAGCATCCTGGCCAAGGATGTCGGCAAATTGTGCAGCACTCAAGTCTATGTGACCAGCCTTAAAGTACTCATTGCACTGTTGCAGCAACTTTGTATCATGGGAAGATAGCATATCCATCCTGTCCAGAAACTAGCAGAGAAAGAAAAGCAATCATCAATAAGAAGAATAAGCAGAGTATGAATGAAAGATGAACAACAGTATGCAAGAAAATTCAATTTTTATTAGATCATAAAATTCAGAATTACAAGTGCTGGATTACATTTGACAAAGAAAGAAAAATATAAAAGTAAGCCCGAACAACACTACAACTTTTCCTTATCTTCCAAAACCTTCTCGGGAAGTTAGGAAGAGGAAGCAGGCTGTTCGGAGGGAACTGTGGGCTGTTCGGAGAGCACCAGCTGTTGCTCGGAGGAAGAAATGACTTGCTCGACAGCAGGCTGGTCGGTTAGGGCATGTTCTCCCATTACCATTGAAGACTCCTCAGAGGTAGCTTCTTCCTCTTCTAATTCTTCTGGAGTAGGAGAGGGACCAGGGATGTGTCTCTGGAATAGCTCGGATGACTCGTCGACCTTCATTTCCTGAAGGGCAGCAACCCATCCATCCCTAAAATACTTTAGACTTTCATAGTCCACTTGAGAGACCATGGCAGCACACCCCTTATCCCACCCCTTGTCCCAGCCAGATCTGAAGGACCTCTTCACAGCAGCTTTCCTTTTGGCCTTCTCCAAGGCAAGCTTCTCGGACAACAAATCATCAGCAGCTTTCAGTTTTTGTTCAGCTTCCTCCTTCTGCCGAGTTACTTCCTGGAGCTGGTCTAACCTCTCCTCAGTAATTTTGAGTTTATTTTCCAGCTCTCCAGCGATTTTGAGCTTTTCCTTAAGCTCTTTATTTGCCTTCTCCAAGGCGTTCTTTTTCCTCTCCAACTCCTTGGAGGCATCAACAACTCGAGATTTTTCTTGCTCGGAGGAGGCAAGATTTTTCTCCCAGATAGCCTTATCAGTGGCATACTTCTAGCAAGAGTCTTCCAAAGATTTGATAGCCTCTACCATAGCTCCCTCCACACTGGACGAGGAACATGAGGCTTTAATGGATTCATCCTTTTTCAGGATTATGTTGAAGCAGCTCGTCAACTGTAAACAAAAAAAGAAAGCAAGTTAGAACAAGAAATGACAAAGGAGAATATGAAAAGTTCAAAGTGAATAGACTTACTGAAGCAAGATGACGAGCAGCTAAAAAAGTAACCATGTCCCGAGTGAGGTTATCTTCAGTACCTTGGACCTCGAGAATGGTCAAAGACTTTACCGAGCTCATGTCAGAGCTCGGGGGAACAAAATTGGGAACTCCAGTGCCAGCAGCTGGGGGCTGAGTAGTGGGGACAGACAAATTGACCGAGGAGCTCTTATTTATCCTCCTCGGGGGAACTGGTACTGATTCAACCAAGGAAGAGCCCTTGGTTGGTGATATCACAATCACCTCTCCCGGATCAGCAGGCCTGCTCGGAGCCACTGCGGGCTTCTCGGTGACTTTAGCAGGAGCAGCTGCATCAGTCTTCTTTGTCCCCTCCCTTGGGACATCAATCTTAATCCTTTTTACCTCCCCAGAACCGGATGTAGTTTTCTCAAACAGAGCAGGATTTCTTCTTTTCTTCATCCTTTCGCTCAAAGGAATATGAGATTCGGGCGAAGAACTTGGAGAGGCTGGTACTGGCTCTGCTTCACTGATCACTGGACGAGCAGTGAAGGAGGTTGTGTGGCTCTTGTACTGGAGCAGATATGAAGCCGACCTGATGTGCTCATCGGCAACCCTTTGATGCAGACCCCAGATAAGTCCCAAATGCCTTATATTGACATCTGTTTCTTTTGGGCACTTTCTCTTGCTATCAACTGCAAATAAATAAACATTGTTATCAGTGACACATTTTATCAAACACAAAACAAACATGATTTCAAAATAAATAAAATAAAATAAAAATAACCTATCCCATGCCATAAGGAGGGCATCTGGGACCCTGGTAAACCTCATCCTCGGTTAATGGAGGGTGTTGCCAATTTTTTACGACAACCCCGTGTTCAAAATAATCCCTATTGGCATCAGGGAGATTGACTACTAAGGCTCTATTTATAAACCTAGTTTTTAAATAATAAATATTATCATTAACTGCCCATCTATAGCAGTACATGATTTCTGGAATTCCTATACGAGTTCCATTCACTTGATTTAATTTATGCACCCATTAACTATTCTCCATGTGTTGGGGGCTATTCGTGCAGGAACAACATCAAAGTACTGACAGAATTCTAGACACAGAGGATTTGGTGGAAAATAAAATCTACACTCAGCAAAAAAGAGACTGGGGAACTAATGTCCCTCAGCCAAATTGAAATAATTAGATAGCTCAGAAAGCTCTTCCAAGACAACCCAAGAGGGAATGGAAAAATCAGATCGAAATTTGTCAAGAGATTCAATAAGGTAAACCATGGTGATTAAAAGAAATGAAGAAGAAAGAAGAAGATCTTACAGGAAAAGAGTAGAGCTGACGACGATATACGATGGAAGAGATGAATACACAAGAGAGTAGAAGACAATGAAAAATTCGAAGATGAAAATTTGAAAAGTTAGAAGACGATGGGAGTGTCTGTGAAGTTTAAATACCTTACCTTGGGAAATGGCGAAGTAATGATTACAAAAAAGGATGATTACATTACCGGCGGCTAAAAAGGCATTAAATATTAGCACGGGAATCAAAGCGGGCAACAGCGGCTAAAAAGACAAAAAGTAACGCGGGAATCGAAGCACTCAGAAAAGTCCAAAAAAGCATGATTCTACGAATTTGGAAGGAGAAATAAATACAAGGGAAATGCTCCTAAAAATCAGGAAGACTATTTAAAGCTACCATATTCCGAGAAAGAATGTTCCATACTCCTCAAATTTCGAACTATGAAACATTGGGGGCTTCTGTTGATACCAAATTTAACCTGCTGACGTGGACCAATCACATGAAGACACGTGGCTATCTACATGGCAACTACAAACACTTCCGAGGAAATCCCACGCTCCGAGGAACAAAACTACAGCGAGGAAGACTAGTTCCCCGAGGAACACTGCTTACCCGAGGAACTCACATGCCTCGAGGAGCTCATACGCTCCGAGTAACAAACCTCTCCGAGCAACTCAGGCGGTCCGAGATGCATCTCGAACAAGACATTTATAGCTGGATAACCAACAGTTCAACTGATTCATTAAATGCTTAACATTGATTCATTAGATGCTTATCATTTGGACGCGCACGCAAAGAGGGCATTAAATGTATTACCCTTTCATATGCATATCATTTAATGCATTACCCTTTAACATTACAGCCTCAGGGCTATAAATACATTGTATAATCCTCATTGTAAGAGGACTCCAGACCGAAATTTCTTGAGATAACTTGTAATCGAGAATTCCCATACAAACAGCAATACCAAAACAGTGGACGTAGGCCATTCTTATAAGGGTGAACCACTTTAAAATTCTTTATCTCATTTATTTATATGTGATTGAATTATTAGAGTGATCTAATTTTTTACATCAACGAGGGGTATACGCAACAAAAGTAGAATTAATGATCAACTATCATGTGAAAGCAATAGAGATTGTATTGAGATTTAACGCAGTGCAGTTAATTAGAATACCAAGATTGGAGAATGCAAGAGCAAATGCCTTAGCTCGGCTAGCCTCAGCTACACGCACCGAGATGCGAAGAACAATCTCAATAGAAATCTTCACTCGCAGGAGCATTGATAAAGATATGATAATGAATTTCATTACCCTTGATTTAGGGACATCTTGGATTGATCCCATCAGGGCCTATATTGAGGAGGGGGCATTACCAACTGATAAACTCGTAGCCAAGAAACTAAAGTTTAAAGCTGCTCATTATGTATTGACTAATGGCATTTTATATAGACGAGGAATTATAGCAGGTTTGCAAAGATGTGTCCACCCCTCCGAGGTGAAAAATTTGATTGAAGAGGTCTATAAAGGGTCATATGGAGCCCATGTAGCAGGTCGAACACTCTTGTAAAGAATGACAATGCAAGGGTATTACTGGCCGACGATGAGAGCTGATTGTGTAGATTATGCCAAGAAATGTGATAAATGTCAACATTTCTCCTCTATTCGAAGAACTCCCCAAGCATTGCTAACACCCATCACGTCTCTTTGGCCATTCGCCATATGGGGAATAGATTTGGTTGGGCCGCTTCCAACGACCCGAGGAAGATTTAAATATCTCGTGGTCGCTGTGGATTATTTTACTAAATGGGTAGAAGCTGAGCCTCTTATTGATATGACGTATGACAAAGTGTATCAATTTATTTGGAAAAATATCATTTGTAGATATGGTCTTCCCAATGCATTCATCACAGATCATGGAACTCAGTTCGATAACGAGGAGTTCACTGCATATTATCATCAATCAAACATATTGAAGACCCACTCTGCACCAGGACATCCCCAGAGCAAAGGAAAAACTAAGGTGATGAACAGAACGCTACTGAATGGTTTAAAAAAATGACTCGAGGATGCGAAGGAAAATTGGATCAACGAGCTACATTCTGTGCTGTGGGCTTATCCTACTACACCGCGAGCAGCAACGGGAGAATCTCCATACATGCTGGCCTTTGGAAGTGAAGCTATTATACGTGCCGAGTTGGGCCTCCCCGCAGATGAGGCGATTAGATCTAGATATGCTCGAAAAAGTTAAAGAAGAAGCATCAATCAGGAATGCTACATATCAACAACGAATAACTCTATTTTACAACAAGAGGGTAAAGAAGTATGATTTGAAGGAAGGAGACTATGTGCTAAAGAAAGTAATTCAAAAGTACAATAAACTGGAAGCTAACTGGCATGGACCCTATAGAGTAGCATAAGTTGTTCAACCAGGAACATACAAGATTGAAACCTTGGAGAGAGAATAATTTAAGAATGCGTGGAATGCAGAGCATCTACGCAAGTATTATCAGTAGTTGGGATTCCTATGTAAATGAAGTTTTCTTCAGTATGAATAAAGTGTTGAATGTTTTACCCAGTTCCCTATTTTTGTTGAAATTTTTTGGAGTATTAGTGCTACACACTATGCATCAAGTATGGACCAAGTTCAGAATCAATCTCTTCTAACTCCGGTTGGTCGAGAACAAATATCCACCAACTCCGGTTGGTCGGTCAATTAATCTCTTCCAACTCCGGTTGGTCGGGAACAAATCTCCACCAACTCCGGTTGGTCGGCAAATTAATCTCTTCCAACTCCGATTGGTCGGGAACAAATATCCACCAACTCCGGTTGGTCGTCAAATTAATCTCCTCCAACTCTGGTTGGTTGGGAACAAATCTCCACCAACTCCGGTTGGTCGGCAAATTAATCTCCACCAACTCCGATTGGTTGGGAACAAATATCCACCAACTCCGTTTGGTCGACAAATTAATCTCCTCCAACTACGGTTGGTCGGTAACAAATCTCCACCAACTCTGATTGGTCGGCAAATTAATCTCCACCAACTCCGGTTGGTCAGAAAATTAATCTCCTCCAATTCTGGTTGGTCGGGAACAAATATCCACCAACTCCGGTTGGTCGGCAAATTAATCTCCTCCACCTCCGGTTGGTCGGGAACAAGTCTCCACCAACTCCGGTTGGTCATCAAATTAATCTCCACCAACTTCGATTGGTCGGCAAATTTATCTCCTCCAACTCCGGTTGGTCGGGAACAAATATCCACCAACTCCAGTTGGTCAGCAAATTAATCTCTTCTAACTCCGATTGGTCGGGAACAAATCTCCACCACCTCCGGTTGGTCGGCAAATTAATCTCCACCAACCCCGGTTGGTCGGAAAATTAATCTCCACCAACTCCGGTTGGTCGGTAAGTCAATTGCACTCAACTCCGGTTGGTTAAACTAAGCAGGATCATGGGATGTAGGTCGTTTCATTGCTTGGAATCAAAGAGTGATAAGTCACTATAATAAAAAAAATATAACAGAATGGCATATCAAAATATGTATGTATTCACAAATAATGACATTCTGCAAAATACTTAGAAGAAAATAAAATAGCAAAAGATGAAAAAAAAATTCTTCATTCAAATTAAGAAGAATTACATATGCTGTGAAAACCACAAGTCATTACATCAAAAACCCTACTCTATTGGTTTTTTCCCTTCTGCCTTTGAAACAGGTTTTACTCCAGCAGGAGGATTGTCTAAGGCATAAGGAGAGTTTATGAAATTTACATCTCGAAGCATTCGAACATTCATCACTGACGGCCAATCAAGCAGATGCTCTGGGCGAGATATGTCAAAACTTGAATGAAGGCTGTAATCGCCGAGGTACTTTGAGATCAAGCACTGAGGAATTGCTCGAGTAGGAATCCAACTTATGTCGAGATTAAAAGGAGGCACGGGTAACTAAAGCAATCCAGGATCATAATAATCCCATTAGTAGTGACCCTGCTCCAATTTCAGCACACCCAGTGCATTCATCCTTGCTTATACCCCTCGTTATTTGACTGCTGGATCCGGTCATCAAGATGGTAGAGGGCTTCATTGTAACCAGCCATCCAAAACTCTCTGGGCTATTTATGGAATTGGTAAGTCAACCTCTATAGTTTCTCGTGAAGATTCTTCACTAGAATTTCTTTATTTTCCAAGGCAGAGCTTTGTGTAGAAAGTTGCTCGTTGAGGTTCAGAATCTTCTTAGACATCTTTGCTAAGTCTTGGTTCTTCGCCATCAACTGTAATGCCTGGTTCTCCAAGGCTGATTGAGTCCTCGCCTCTTCAATTGAAATCCATGCAGCCCTTGCTCGTCCACGAGAAGAAGACCTTGCTCGTCCTCGAGTAGACGAGGAGGGTCCAGCCCTTTTTAAAGTTTCCAACTCATCTCTTATGTTGGCATTCTATACCTCCAAGAAAGAGAAACCTTCGTCATTGATAGGGACCAAGGCCCCTGAGGAAGATGCTGCAGATTATAGTTGGGATATCACTTCTTGCAAAATATTGTTTTCTTGCTCCAACAGTTTAGCGATTTGCCTATGCTCCTCAACCTCAAGCTTCAAAATGCTCTCTTTTTTCTCATAAGCAGAGATAAACTTATCATATCCTTTGTCAGCATTTAGTTGATGATATTTTTTCTCATACCCCTGATGAAAAAGGGTAGAAGACTCCTTATACTATTGTTGAAGTTACTCGATGGTACCCTGGAGATCTTCAATCATCTCGTAATATGCCACATTATTGGTAACTACACGGTCGAGCAAACATTTTAGATATTGGTAAGCCTCAACTACTCGGTCAGAAGCACCTGATTCAAGGATGTCAATTATCTGGTTCTCATTCAGATCTGCATGACCAACTTTGAAGTAGTCATTGCACTTCTTCATCAATTCTGTGTCATGAGATGATAATAGCTCCATCCTGGCCATAAACTAGCAAAGAGAAGCAATAAACATGATCAATAATGATAAAGACATGGAAAGAAGAAGAAAGTCAATATGAACAACCAAAAGTTCAAATTTTTATTCAACAAAAGGTAAATCCAAAGCTTAAGGTTACATTCAAAAAGTTACGTTCTCCTTGTGTTTTATAACTTCCTCGGAAAGCTGGGATGAGGAGGTTGGTTGCTCGAAAGATAGTGGAAATTGCTCGGTTGAGGTACTGGTGGGCTGAAGTTTCTCGTAGAAAGTTTGAACAACTGGAACAGGAGGAAATTAATCTCCAATCATCATGGAAGATTCCTCTGAGGCAGCTTCGTCCTCTTCTTCTTCCCCAGGAGAGGGGGGAGGGCCATGAATGTGTTGCTGGAACAATTCTGAATTCTCACAAATTTTCATCTCTTTTAAAGTAGCAATCCATCTTTCCCTAAAGCACTTGAGGCTAGCATACTCCATTTGCGAAGTCATGGCAGCCAGGACCTTGTTCCAGCCTTTATCCCAACCAGCACTGAAAGATTTTTTAATAGCCTTTTTCCTCTTTTCTTTCTCCAAGGAGGTCCTTTCCCTAAGGAGCTCCTCGACTGCTTTTAACTTCCCTTCCACCTCCACCTTCTGATGTTCAACATCTTGAAGTCTAACAACTTCCTCTTTAGACAATTTGAGCTTAGCTTCCAGTTCCTTGTTGCTCTGCTCAAAGACCTTGCTACTCTGCTCAGAATCTTTCAACTTTTTCTCCAATTCTTTGGAGGCATTCACAACCTGACTTTTTTCTAACTCAATGGACGTGAGTTGCTTCTCCCAAGCCACTTTATCTTCTTCATACTTCTGACGGGAGTCCTTTAAGGACTGAGTTAGATCGACAAAAGCTTCCTCTACACCTCCCGAGGAGTTTGAAGCTTTAATAGCCTCATCCTTCTTCATAATATTGTTAAAACATGTTACCAATTGATGAAAGAAATAATTTTGAGTCAATACAGGGACATAGTAGTGAAAAATGAAAACTTAGACTAGTAATACTTACTGATGCAATATGTTGAGCAACCAATGTAGTGACCCTTTCATGAGAAAGAGTGTCTTCAATACCTTGGATTTATGGGATAATCAAAGACTTCACCGAGCCCATGGCAGAGCTCGGAGGAATAAAAGTGGGAATACCACTTTCAGCATTTAAAGGATGAGAGATAGGTTCAGCCAGTCTATCCGAGGAACTTTTCTTTGACTTCTTCGGAGGAGCGGGAATCTTTTCAACTAAATAAGTCTTGGTTGGTGATATGACAATAACCTCACTAGGAGGAGAAATAACCACAGCTTTGCTCAGAGCTACAGGGGCTTCTCAACAGCTTTCTTGGCAACAACTGGAGGGGGTACATCAATGTTTCTCGTTCCTTCCTCTGGAATATCCTGTTTATTTCTCTTTGCCTCCACATTGACAGAGTCTGATTTGTCAAAGAAGGCAGGATCTTTTCTTCTCTTCATTATGCTACTAAGGGGAATATTCGATTCAGAGGAGGAACCTTCCACACCAGTTTCAGAAGTTGGTACTTGGTTGATGTCAACCACCACTGGACGAGCAGTAAAGGATGAAGTATAGCTCTTGTACTGCAACAAATAAGAGGCGGATCTAATTTGTTCGTCAGCAACGGTTTGTTGTAAACTCCAGATAAGTTTCTAATGCCTTAAATTAACATCAGCTTCTTTAGGAGACTTTCTTTTGTTGTCAACTGCAAATAATCAAAAATTAAATGTCAATGACACATTTTATCAAACCCAAAGAAAACATAATTTCAAAAATAAAATAAAAATAAAAATAACCTATCCCATTGCCATAAGGAGGACATCTAGGACTTTGATATACATCGTCTCCATTTAATGGAGGATGTTGCCAATTTTTCATTACCACTCCATGTTCAAAATAATCCCTGTTGGCATCAGAAAGATTGACAACTAATGCCCTATTCAAAAACCTAGTTTTTAAATAAAAAGTGCTATCGCTGACAACCCATCTGTAGCAATACATTATCTCTGGAATCCCTAAACGGGTTCCATGAAGTTGATTTAACCTATGAACTCCATTAACTATCCTCCAGGTATTTGGCGCTATTTTTGCAGGTATAATGTCAAAAGACTGACATAACTCCAAACATAAAGGATTGGGAGGAAAAGAAAAGCCACATTCGTCCACAAAGAGACTTGGGAACCAATGTCCCTCAGCCAAAGAAAAATAGTCAGAAGGTTCAGAAAGTTCTTCCAATATGGCCCATGAAGGAATTGAAAATTCAGAACGAAATTTGTCAAGCGATTCAACAACGTAAACCATGATGAACAAAGTAAATAAAAGAGAAGGAAGAAAATCTTACAGGAAAAGAGTGAATCAGTTGACAACGAACGACGGAAGAAACGAACGCACAAGATAGAGAAGAAGTGAAGACTTCAAAGATACATATTTGAAAAAGTAAAAGACGATAGGATTTTCTGTAGCGCTTAAATACTTTACCTCGGGAATGGAGAAAAACAATTATTACCAAGACGGACGATTGCGTATCCGGCGACTAAAAAGAAGAAAAGGGCACAAAAATGAAGCGATTATGGAAATTCAAAATACTTCAAAATCCTGATACTATGCACTCAAAAAAGGAGTTATATACAACGAAAGTTTGTCTAAAATCCATAAAAACTGAAAGTCTAGGCAGCAAAATGTTCCATACTTTTCTTCAACATCAAACTACGAAACATTGGGGTCTTCTGTTGATACCAAATTTAGTCTGCTGACATGGATCAATTATGAGGATACACGTGTCAATTTATATGGCACCCACAAACACTTTTTGAACAACACACTAACTCCGAGGAGCTTAATCTCCTCGACTAACTCAGGCGCTCTGAGCAACAAGTGTTCTTCGAGGAACTTCATTGCACCGAGCAACTCATGCAGGCAGAGCTACTTGGGCGATCCGAGCAGCTTAGACGGTCTGAGCTACATAGCGTACAGAGCACTCACATCAGGATAATCAAGAAGACGACTGCGCATTAAATGCTTATTATTATTATTATCATACAGATGTACATGTCTACTATAGACCAGCGCATTGTCCTTTCATTTGTACAGCCTCAAGGCTATAAATACTTTTTAACCTCCTCATCATGGGGGACGGAAAATTTCTTGGTAAAATCCATTATCGAGAATTCTAAGAAAACAGTCAGCAATAACAAAAACAGTGGACACATGCCATTCTTTCAAGGCTGAACCACTTTAAAAATCTTTTGTCTTGTTTATTGTATCTGTGATTGATAAATTAGAGATAATCTAATTTTTAACATCAACACAATCCATACAAATAATCGCATCATACTCAGTCATATCTAATATAAGCATGTCTGCATGTAAAATAAATCTTCCAATCTTTATAGCTATGCCCCGACATATATAGAAAATCGGTGTCCCATTCCCCAATGGCGAGTCAACACACGTAACAGTACTCTCCGCTATACCTAACAACCCCACGGTGAGTGCAAAACTAGTGGCAAAAAAAAGAGTGTAAAGCCTCCGTGTCGAACAAAATACGCCCCAAATTCCCTGGTTAGAAAACGTACGCTCAATCGTGGGTGGATCCTCTGGGACTGCGGCCTGATGAACGTTGTAAACATGCCCATACTGTAACTGCCCCTGCTGAACTGGGACTGCTGGTATAGCTGGCAAAGCTAGCATATGTGGTGGTGCTAGGAGGTCAGGGGAAATATCGATCTCTAAGGCTCCTGTCGAGCACCCTCCTGCTGGGGCTATGGGGCCCTGCACCTTTCAAGACAATCATGACGTTTGTGGCTAGTTTTGCAACATATGAAACACTTTTAACTAAAGTTTCCCCCTCTCTGTTCCTACTGCCCTTGGCCCTGCTGATACTGTTGCTGGCCCTGATGGTCTTGTTGTCCCTGTTGGCTTAGAGGGCCATGCTAACCCTACTGGCCATGTCTATAACCTCCCTGACCATGTCAAAAACCTCTCGATTTGAAATTCTTAGAATCCCCCTGATGTGAATTATAATTACCCCGCCTCTACTGTCCCTGAGATGGCTATGCCCCACTGGCACCACTACCTCCTAAACTGCCTTGCTGGTTGGAATCCCCTACTCTCTTGCTCCATATCAGATGGAGGCGATGGTCGTGGTAGTAAAGTTATGTTGCATTAATCGCATCAGTATAGGTCTACAATGAGAGGTTACCCGAAAGACGCTGTCAAATCCTCCAGGTAAGGCCATCCACGAACATCTGTATTTTCTTCTCCTCAGTAGGTACCTTTGCTGGTACCAGATTAACCAGCCTGGTAAGCTCTTCCTCATACTTAGCTATGGTTTTCCCCTCCTGGGTTTGGTTTAGTAATTTTTTCCTCATCTCAGTCTGAACGACATATGGGAAATATTTGCAATACAACCGCACCTAGAAATCCTGAATAGTAAAGACATATCTCTCCTCAACAGTGGTAATAAACTCCCACCATTGCAGCGCTGCTCCAACTAGCTTAAATGTATCTAGTACCTGTTTATGTACATGTTTGCATTCATACATCCTCAAGTGCCTCTGGATGTCCTTCTTCCACTGTCTCGCTACTATAACATCGAAGCTCCATGAAAACTACGGAGAATGTGCCAACTGAAAGGCATCTTTGACACGTTCCTACGCAGACAGGAATGCATGAGATTGAACTGGGTCTGCCACTAGTGCCTAAGGTGGTACCCGCTGCACTACTGCTAAAGCTGCATTTACCTCCTGTGCTACTATAGCGACAACTTCAGCAGCATTCATAGTACCCTGAACTGGTGCTGGCTGAGGCTCGGGTTGGGCACCCCTGGGAACTCGCTATGCACGTCGAGGAGGCATCTGAAATAAGAGAGAAGCTTTATAGGTCTACAATTAATATCACAAAATGGCTAAAGACATAAAATGCACAATTGAAGAATACGACAGTCCTAAAATATAGGGCTCTATATCAAAGAACATATGCGGAAAGCATAATAAGCCGTACAGATCCTAAAGACTCTAGAACCCGATGCTCTGATACCACATGTGGAACCTCGTCTAATTAAATACTGTGTTACTACTCTTTTATTAAATTAATATAGAATATCAAGTTGGTTCAGTCTTAGTATCACCGTCGAAAAATATTTAATTAGTTACTAGACACCTAATATGTAAAAAGTGAGATGCCAAAATTTATTAATTAAATTAACTTACAACAAATAATGAATAACCAACCATTCAACATTCACGTAAACAATCTCATACGAATAAATAATATAAAGTAATAAAAGAGTCTGTAGTAACACTCCAAATATAGTCTCAATGACAAATAATCCCAATACAAAAGTCTGAAAATCTAAATAAATCCAACAACAAAAAAGATAATGAAAGTCTGAAACTGCTACCTCTAAATGAAAAGGGATAACATGCCCTAACCGATGTAGTTAACTCTGTAAGAATCAAAGATAGATGGTGGAGGCGTCTAATACCAAGATCTTGCAACTTCCACGACAGTTACAAGACGTTAATAAAATGGAACTCCTATGCCTGACATCCCTGTGGCTGGGCACCTAAAAGGGTTTTACAAAACAAATAGACTTGGAAGCAAATGGGTGAGAGCCCGATGTGAAAATAGTTTGAAAACAGCAAGTGTTTAAATGCAATTTAAACAACATATATAATAAATATGTTAGTCACGTGCTCTCACTTGAGACTCTCACCCCTCAACTAATGTGCATGCCTAACGCATTCTTTTAACCCATTCTAGTTATGCCACTACCTAACTAATCTGTACCATATCTATCTATATGGACTTCTTTACGATGCCCGGCCGTATTACCCAATTAAGACATAACCACATTTCAAATACTCATTAATTGAATCAATTATCTCATGTATTATTTAAGTTCCCACATCTTTAAGTCATTTAAACATCTTAGCCATTTTCATCTATTAAGCAATAGTGAATAATCACAAGGGTATACACACACACACACACACACACACACACATATATATATATATATATATATATATCATTAACATAATATATGTATAAATCTAGCACCCCAAAAGGCTAGAACTTGCGGTGCACACATACTCTGCTATCATATCCTGGTACATCACGTATGTAAGGATTTCAAGTTCTGAATTACTCAAGAATTGTATCAGTATAAATCACACATATTGGAGGCGAACATAGTTGACATACCTATGGGTCACGTACATACCTGCACTCCCATAAGCAACTGACTTATAAACTCACAAATAAGTCTTCACAGTCCTATGTTCTTGAGGTACCAAATCTAAATCCCCCCGAAGGCACACAAGACAAGATTATCCTCTTCCTACAACCTCCCGTGATAATAAGTATGGTAGGTATGCCATACATATAATAATCCATATACTAGGTAATCACACAACCTAAGTAATCATTATTTAAATATAGGTATACTCCTATCCTATATTACAAGTCGCATACGTAGTGTAGTTTCGTCCTGATTATTCTACATAATATGTTTAGCATAACAACTCTCGTCGTATAAATACGAGTACCTAAACCTATCCCAAAAGGTTACTAAGTCTCCCACTTGTCTCTAAGGTTATTTCAGTAATTTAAAGTCCCCGTACTACAAGTTCCCATAATTTCCAACCGTAACTCAGTCGTCGGACACTCGTAAGTTTACCATTTAATCATAAACCGAACTAATAATTTTTGGGGCTCAAATACACCCATACTAACCTTCCCTAAGTCCCAATATGTTCAAATAGCACACACCAATAATTCTTAAAATCCGTGATTGGTTATACCTTAAAACGAAAATTTATCGTAAATATAGGTGGAGTTGATCGATCGACAATAAATGTCGATCGATCGAACCAGTCGATCGATCGATTATGAATGTCGATCAAGCGACCGACCAGTTTCAGCCAAGAATATTAGCATTTTTGTCCATCGTTTGGTCTCCAAAATTCATTACATGACCCCATTATCCAAAGTAACCATACTTGATGTTATAACAATCTAAAGATATGATTTCTAACATTCCAAAATCATCAAATCATCACGAAAATTGCATGCAAATTTACTTGTTCATCAAGTTTTCATGGTTAAACCCTAGGATAACTTTTCTCGATTTAAGATATCCAAATACTCAGATTGGATCCGTGATTTATATCATTTAGGATCTGATTCAATTCTCTAATCTTTCCAGAATTTATCTACATGCAAGCCTACCGAAAGATCAAGATTTAATTCATCAATTATATAAAATCTTCAATATTTATGGTATATCTTGAATTCTAAGCTACCATGGATAAAATATGTATTGAATATTTGCAAGAATAAATCACTTGCCTTAAACCGCATGTCTGATCCTTTGGATAAGATGATATGGTGGTGATGTTCTCTTTTCGGTCACAAATCCGGCGGTGGTGGTGGTGCAAGGTGGTTGTTTAGCCCTAACAACCTTTGGAAACCCTTCCTTTATATCTACTTCTCTCTCCCTCAAGTTTTTATCATACAATAACCCTAATGAGCCTAAGGGTTGGCTGATATACTTAACCTAAATTTCGTAGGGCACTATTTTTCAAATAGTAAAATGACTAAAATATCCTCCCGGGTTGTCGGTTTAGCCTAAAAATACCCTGGGACCCAAACTCAACCCCCGGGTAGTTTTTTTTGACAATCTCAACCCTTCCAAACCCATTAGCGCACTCAAAATGACCATAAGGATGAAATAAAAATAAACTACTTTATAATCAATTAAATTTCCCTTAAATTGATCTCGACACGACTGACACGCGCACCCTAATTTTACCGAAACTGTCGTATATTCTACTCGTGACAATATTAATAAATTCATAATCATATATTACTATAATCACTCAGTAATATTCAACATAAATATCATAATAAAATACTAACTCTCGTCTCGCTAGTATTTAAATCCAGATTAATTACGAATTAATTTCCCATTTTTAATTCAATTAATCCTATAATTAAAATCGATAAAAATACAGGGTATTACATTTAGTTTGTTTAACCTCATATATATCCAATGGATGAAATTATGATTTTGGGGCTTATGCTTTAACTAAAATTTGGGTCTTTTAACTTATTCCCAATTTGATAATATAATATTTGACTCAATCTTAGTTTGTTTACATAAAAAATTATTTGATAAAATACCAAAATAGAGAATAAGTTTAGTTTTATTTCTTAATGAGAAAAATTTCCTCATCTTATGAATTTTCTCATCCGAAACAAAACAATAAAAATGTAATCCACCTTAAAAAAACACATCTCTCTCTCTCTCTCTCTCAGATAAATAATTTAACTCCATCTTTGTCTATCTATGTGTGTTTGATTTTGTTGTTTTATTATTGGGGTTATACCTATCTATTATGTCTTTTATGGGTTAGGTTAGTGAGAAGTTAACCAAAAGTGAATTTATGAAAACAATATATTCATTCAAACTCCCACGATTGTTAAATTTTCATATGAAAGTCTTCAGACTATGTTTTTGTAGAATGGGTCCGACGATTAACCTCTTTTTAAGTTACTAATATGAAAATAAAGTCAATATCGAGTACAATCACTCACTTGCAAGACTTAGAAAAGAGGCACAAGAAGTTCCATGGTGACCTGACATCTTTCATATATAAGAAGGTAGTGTATAAGTTTAAGATCTCTTGGTACTAACGATTGACCAAGTCTGGCAGGACTTGGGAGAGATTTCATAATCTATCTGGAGGGGTTAGATTGGAGGATAAACAACAAGCTATTGTTATGTCAAAGAACTTAACCATTTTAAGAACACTAAGTAAAGCACTAAGTATGGTACAAAAAACAAACTTACAGTCTTTTGAAATCCCCGATTAACATGCATTCCCGACCACACATGTTTAGCGCAAAAACTACATATTGAGCCAAGAGGTGTTTAAAAAACTTCCAATTACGCCTAGTTGTGACACCTCACCTATTAAAATAATGACTGGCCAACCCTCTATCAAAATAAAATGTGGTTCTCATATGTCTCATTCTTAGCATCACTATCGAAACATGATTAATTGCTAACCACCTAATTATTTTAATAAGTAGTGTAAAACTTTATCTTTCTTTAACATATAGCTTTTTTTTTTACATAAAAAATTTTGGTTTCAATAGATTGCAGGGACATTAGAAACAATATAACCATATCAACATTTATAGAATATTTCGAAGACTGAAGATATTGGTTCTTCTTTACACAATAAAGATGTATTACAATTGGTGGTGTAACGTTAATAAATGAAAGACATCAATCACACAGTTGAATCTGTTCAGTAGGTTTTTACGAAATTCATAAAGTGATCCAAACCAAGAGAGGCTATATTTTTAAGAAAAGGTTGAAGTGCAGATTCCACTGGACTCAACAGTTGAGGAAATTCATATGAAACAGTTAGTTTTACGGAGCATGGTGATGCACCATTTGGGAAAAATTGAACAACCCCTATGTTAGGAAGACCTTTAAGTGATATTCAGTGGATTTTCTAATTTTGAATAGGCTGCATATTTCGAGAAAGCCAAGAGAATTCAATATCACGCCCAAATGCTTTATACTTTAGTGACCATCATGATAGGTCACGCTTATCTTCCAAAATATTTAAGGTTCAAATAAAGGGCATCCATTGAGGAATGGCCTGCCGATCAAGATAACAACTATATGCGACTGAAATGGGCACGTCAATATCTCTTTTAACTATGCAATCTTTCCACTCCATTACAGTTGAAAATGGTTTGACAAAAGTCCTCTTCTGATGAGCTCCATATGGGTCATTAACATATAACAAGATTAACTAACACATAATAAATTCATATACACTGATAATATAAATAAAATAATAGATAAAGTCTAAAATAGAGATATACAATTCAAGTTCTCTAATAAACCATCTGGTTAGAATCTAATATAATAAATCCAACCAACTAAAAAGTTTGAAAACATATGTCTGAACAAAAGGGGAGACATGCCCAACAATACTAGAATAGAGAACCTAATCTAGAATATCAAGAATGAAATCAGCTACTCAGAAGTCCTGCAAGCTTACACATCAACTACAACTGTGTGAACTTGGAAAGAATCAATCATTATTGGCGTTCTTGTGGCTAGATACCTAAAAGTTTTGAAAATAGATTTGAAACGGGTCAAAGCCCAAAACCTTTTAAAAATATTTAACAGGTAATTGGGATGCTGTAAATAAATATGAATTTAAACTTTTTTTATTTAACCCGGTGTAGCACTTGAAGCATCTTATACCCTTGACTCACTTGAGTCTACATTATATAAGTGATCATCTAATTTGGAAATAGAGACAAAATTGAGTCCCCATCCTAGAAACCAAAGAGCCTCAGACTCTTCAATACACTTCATTCCTCTTGTTTGACTAATCAAGGTATAATCACAAACACTCACACACTTTAGGACTACATACATTGCTCACAAATTTTGTTATATTGCTTGGATGTGTGTCGTGTGTGTTAATTTCCCTTAAAATATTTTTTTATAATTTTTGGGAATTTTTAAAACATTTTAAAACAATTTTTTCTTAATTAAAGGTGCAATTTAGAAGTTTTGGGGTCATTCTATAATTTTTGATTGTTGGTTTTATTCCTGTAAAGTTCACTTGGGTAGAAACAGAAAGCGCTAGAGACTATAAGGGGTGCTGTGTAATTTCTTTAGACGTGCGTATGAGGTTTAATATTATCCCTACACCCGTCACTCTTGAACCGATTGGAATTGTGTTTCTTTATAGACATAAGACTATTGTTGATTACCAGCCCTTGGATTGATCTTATCAATGCTCTGCATGCGTTCCTTACCAATCCCTGTGAAACCCTTATCCTCCAATTAGAAGCTTTTTAACCAACCCATCCTCTTAAACCGTTGGATCAAAGTTAATTTGAGAAGACTTAATCTCAGCCCTCGATGTTCCTTTACCTTCTCAATCCTCCTCAGCCCCCTATATAAGGAGGGTAACCCTCAACCATTAAGAGACTTTTTCCACTTCGTCATTTAGAGAGAGAAGAGAGAAGAGAGAGAATAAAGAGAAACCAGAGTTAGAAACCTTAACCCTGTTCGTCCAAACCCTTTTTCAAACCCTAATTCTTTTATCAAAACTAGTTATATACCAAACACAACCTTGAGTGTTTGAGAGTGGTTTGATAGTGGTTTCTTGCTGTAACCTCTTCGTTTTAAGATCTTATGTCAAACTTAAGCATTAAGCTTGATCTGCATTTCTATTTCATAGAAATTTTAGATCTGAGCATTTTATGTTACATTACACCTAGATCTGCATTTATTATTTCTCGTCTTGAGAAATCTGTTGTTGATTGTTTTCTGTAAATGTTTTCATACTCAAAATCAACAATAACATTTTCTATTTCTAGTTCTTTTGAAACAAGACCTTTGACCTAGTTGGAATAACACTTGGCAGTTTTCAATTTCAAAAGTATTTTCAAAACTCTGAAATTGATTAAGATCTTGATACGTCTTCTGAGCAAGATAGCCGTGGATAATGGGTTTATTTTAAAGGTCAAATATGGTTCAAGTTTCCTAAGAAGAGAGAAACTGAAAATCACAACATATAGATATGATTTGTAATTTGTTAGGACTGTTTGTAAAAATAAGCGTGAGTGTGTGCATGCATGTGTTAGATCACCATCACAAACACTTACACACTACAACACTGAAAGTGTTGGTAATAAGATCTTGAAACAAGAGTCGACGTAAAGACTGGAAAAAAGTTGAAGTTAGCGAATTGGGAGAACAACATCAACAATCAGAACTGCAGAAAATTTATAAGGACACCAGTGGGTACATTCCTAAACTTGTATAGGTCTCTGTGTGCATGTGTGTTATATAGTTTGTAACTGTTATATTTTGTTTTAGTGGAATTTTATTTTTACTCCGTAGAGGGATTCGTGGATGTTTCCTCAGTTGGGTGAGGTTTTACCACGTTAAAAATCTCTTGTTAATAATCTTTCTACATCTCCTCATCTCGTTCTGATTACTGTGCTGATTTAAAACTATTTTAGTTTTGTTTTTCAAAACTTGTTAACAAATCTTGAACTGATCTCGTGCATATTTTTAAACACATCTTGTGATTAAACTAGTTTGATTTCTAGAAAAGAGTTTCCTAAAAAAATAGTTCGGAGTTACTTAAATAGTTTAATCTTGTATTAAATGGCTTTAGTAATAGTTTTTCAGCACTCTCATGAGATTACCTCTCACCTCTCAACTATTGTGCACACCTACTGTCTACATCTTAACCCATCTAGTTACATGACACTATCTAACTAGTATTATAGAAAATCTCACTAGCACACTATCATGACTCGAGTATTGTTTAACTCGCATTTCTTAATTAGTGATGTCCCTCATTAGCATATTAAATCATTATTCATATTATAACTTTATTCCAGTTATTTATCCCCGTTCATCATTAACGTATAAACTTGTAAATAATTTACTACACTATTATATACGTTATATAGAAATGTCACACACACACACACACACACTAGCGGAATTGAGAAAAATTAACAAAGTATTGAATCATGTACGGTTAATTCAAAATAAATACGACATAAATAAGTTTAAATAATTTAAAATTTTTGGATAGAATTTTCTCTGGTTATAGGATTATCCCACATGTTTAAGAAAAAAAAATAGTCCAATAACAACCCTAATAGTCCATCCTGAACCTGACAATAATTGTTAACTAATATATAAAACAAATAATTGTAAAACATATTTAAAAATTGGGCAAAATTTCCTTTATTTATAGGACTATCCACCCTGTTTAATAAATATGAAATATGCCTAGAGCAACAATAATACTATAATAATTATACAAATATGATAAAAAAACATATCAAATGAACATCTAGTTCAATAAACATTAATTTTGTGATCAATAGTTTCTTTCAAGGGTTCGAGGAATACTGCACAAAACAAACAAAAAATTGAAATAATCGAAAACATAATTTAATCAAAGGTGCAACAAAATATTGGGTTGGATAAATGGGTATTTTTAATACTGTTTTGTATCGATTGTTAAAATAACACTAAAGAGTTGTTGAGTATATTTTAACGTAGTTAGTACATAATTTATTGTTGGGTTCACAATCTATTTCGCTTCCCTTCCCAATAACCGTAATCTAAAAAACAAAACTAAATGACCGAGTATAAAACTATCGCTCAAAAGTACTAAATGTAAACATGTTGATTCTTAAATTTACTCCTCTTAGTGATAACATGTTTATCTTGTTTGGTGGTATGTTATTCTTACAACATAAATTATGATATATAAGTCTTTGGAGAGTATGGCTGGAATGGCAATAAATTTGGACATAATTCCTCACCCCCTACCTTAGTACTTTACATTATTTCTATTGCGGTGTTATAACTTTTTCGTTTATATTAAGCCAACTAAGTTTAAGTGTTTTTAGGAAATGAGGAAACAATATAAGTATAGACGCAATATAACATCTATTGACTCCTGAAAAAAGGTTATTTAAACTACCAAATGAATCAATTTTAACACATACCTAAGCGTGTGGAAGTGGTGACTCAGATTCATGCATGCATTGCAAAATAGAATAATAAGAGTATGTACCTGCGATATACATAAAAAGACTAAAATAAGTATAAGAATCTAATAATTTAATAAGAGTTAAAAGAACCCAGTATAAACAAACAACAAAAAGTAAATTGCATAAAAGAAAAAGAAAATATGTAAATAATCAAGTATGCATTTGAACCAAATATACTGTAGAAAATTGAACCAAATATGTAATTTAACCAACCAATAAAATTAAACCAAATCCATGGGAAACAATATACATGATATTTGGTTAAAATTGGAGCCAGATATTGATCAGATAGAAAAAGAAGGCATTTTTTGTTGGAGCCAATTGAGTTTGTAAATTGACAAAATTTGGAGCATTTTCGATAATAGAAGCTTAAAGTCTAATTTGCAAAAAAGTTTGTTCATTTATCTACAAATATTTGAGGCATAAGTTAGTTCCCTAGAATGTAACAAATTTAGTCTTATTTACATAGTCAAACATAGAGATGGCCTAAAATTCATTTTACCAAGACTCAAAACTTTCAATAACAATTTGGTTAATGTGTGAGTGACTATAAACTCACACACGTTGAATATTTGGGTGAATATGTGAAATTTAATTTACACTAAGAACTCAAGATCCCGTAATTTTCAATAACAATCTGGTGAATATGTACATTTTAAAATTACAACCCACATCACACAACCCCATTATAAAAACCTATTTGAAAACCACGCTAAGCTAAAAGCAACGTGTTTTGGTACATCAATATTTTTGGGATTGCATTTCTTACCAAATCAATGAATTCAAATGCTCGTAAATTGTTGCATCATGTAAGTGGTCAAAAACACGGAAACAATAACTCAAAAAGTTGGATGAAAACAACATTAGTAAAGAAATGGATATTTCATCAAAAATAGAATTGACCAATAGCTAAATTTTTAAGAACTTATCTCAACATATACTCAACTAACCAAACAACTTTAAGAGGCATAAGTTTTAAGGTAGCATATTTGTATTCTAATAGCATATACATTTTTAAAAATAATAGAAAAAGCGGTGGTAGTAAAAATTAATAGGAGGTTACATAACAAACATATACATTCTCTAAGAAATGAACATTAACACACCTTTAGGTTTTCCATGAAGTATACCGCTTTGTATCTTCTGTCAAAACAGAGTGCTGATTTAAGATTGTATATATACACTTAAAATCAATTTAAATAATAATAAAATAAATTAAACTTTACCATGTATATATACACTGATTTATGATTGTACTATTAGTTAAATCAACCTATGTATATAAGGGATTGATAAATACAAATGCTCAAATATCAACACATACCTGATATATGCATGCATAGAAATACATGATACATGCCAAATGCTTGATATATAGATGCTTACAAATAAACTCTACGCACCATTTTATGGTTTTGAAAGAAAAGCAGAGTATATACCTGATTTAGTCTTGTTGTGAATCCAACGACAATATTTATAGAAAAAATAACAAAGCATATGAACCATATTATAGTTTTGAAACCATTGATTTGAAACAACCCTAAACACTGAAACACAATGAGGACTTAGATTATACCTTATTTTGTAACATCTGCACATTGATTATACCCCAAACCATTGATTTGAAACAACCCCAAACAGTAAAACATTGACCATTGATTATACCTTATGTTGTAAGTCTTGATTTTGTTTTGAACTTGAAAAAATGTAAAATAGAACAAACTTAAAACATAAAAAAAATTAAATGAAACTTAAACTTAAAGTTGAAAAACCTTAAAGTTGAAAAAACTTGAACAATACTTAAACTTAAACATAAACTTGAACAAACTTAAAACTGAACAACGAAACTTGAACAAAACATAATAATGATATATATAAAGGATCACAATTTACATATATTATGTACAAACTTAGTTTGTACAAATATAAGAACCAATTTGTGTACCCACACATGACTAATGATGTGACACTGACAAATAATCTACAGAAGTAGATTCAGCATATGAGAAAAATAAATTACAGCTGAAAAAAAAAATTAATCACCCTAAAACTCTGAAAATTTTTGTACTTTAATAAACAAAAAAAATATGAAAACTATTTACGAAAAATGAAATCCATAACTAAGAGGGATAAGTAGTGACACACCCCAACCCAGTTACTTATAATTAAGTTTGAAATTCAAAGTGAGTCAAACCACAATTAATTTAACCAAACCATAAACACGAGTTTTAATTTCAGAGTCATCATTGTAAATCCATAAAACTGAAAACCTTTTTACAAAATCAGAGTAGTCATGCCCATAATAACTTGCTTGAAGGATAAGTTAACTTAATTACATCATTTACATTAAACCTAATCTTTATTTCTCCCATTCCTGGCTAAACCAACCCGACTTCCTAGAATTGGCAGTGACCTACCATTACCTGAAAAACATAAATATTGGAATCGTGAGCAACACATCTCCGTGAATGCACCACTACTACACTATTGCATAAATTTTAAATGTAAAAAGTCATATTCCTGTAATAATATATATATATATATATATATATATATATATATATATATATATATATATATATATATATATCTGGCTCATTCATAAGAATGACCCAAATTTTCAAATCATGGTTCACATATCCTGTCTAAATAGACAATTCTCCCCCATTCCTGGTCGAGGAGTAACCCCTTGTCATTAATAGACAAATCTCTCCCATTCTGGGTCGGGGAGTAACCTCCCATTTTGTTAAGCCGAAATGAATAATTATATATTCATAACATTATGATCATATTCGTAACAGTATATAAATACATCATTCCAGTGAGTACACTCACCTTGGGTTGTCAATTATGTATTTATATTTCCTTCAAGTGGAGCTGAACTAGGTTCATTAGACCTTACACCTGTCAATCCAACTAAATCAGTATTGAATCTCAATCCTAAGTATTATCCTAACATAATTATGTAACTTTCAATGACTATACAACAATAATATAATTCCACTTAAGTCACATTCCATAAAACACGAGTAAAGACAAAACGATGGTATACATGTTGATAAAGTTATGAACATTTATCTGTAGGAAATACCTCATAAGGGATTTATAACTAAACCCAAGTAAATATGAAAGAATACTTCTCAATGTATATACCCATGAAACATGTACTCAAAATACTCTTTGGAAAGAGTAGATAGCAATATTCTTTTATGGGTTATCTAGTATGGACTCAATTTATTGTCCTCTATACTCAACAATCCTATATTCCTAAATTGTATAAATACACATGTCCAACCTTAACAATATGAAAATATATATGAATATACTTTCTAGTACAAGTGACAGTGTAATTTTTCAAGCATCCTAGAGCAAGTTATGACCATTTATTTACAACATAAGAAATCTGCCCTACAAGCTCCTCTATTGTTCCTTCAACTTCCATGAATTTTCATAATTTATCTCCACCATAAATTTCCATGATTTTCAAATAATTTTAGTACACATACTGAGTAGTACATAATTAAAGTTTCATAATTGTTTGAATTCATTTTCTATGTGAAAATCTTGACTAAACTCATGGCATACCGAAATGAAATATACAAAAGCAGCTATATACCAACATGCAACCATCCCTAAGGCCTAACCACAAGGAGTTAAATTCTAATTCTCGGATATGATATGAATATATGAGTCTAATTTCATATCCAATTGGAGTGTATCAATTCCAGTAAGCACACAAAAATATATGCAAGTTTGAATACAAGGGGTTTCAGTACAAAACAATATGGCCTATAAACACTACTTATCTCACATATGATCCAATACATATTATCACAAAGGATAATGTAATTTTAATCAATAATTCACGATTTATATACTTTTAAATAAGTATAATACAACATTAAAACAATATTAACACATAATTGTACTTTGGAAACACCTTAAGAATTCTGTCGGAATTTTTCCTAGCTTTTAATGTAACCCTTTCTTCCTTAACTTCCACTTTCTCTTTTCTCAAGCATAAAAAACCTTCAAACTGAACCTAGGATTAAATTTACTGAAGAAATAGGTTAGAATAAGAGTTTTAAGTCGGAAAAGGCATGCCTCCTTTCCATCCATTCAAATTAAAACATTTGGTTTAGTAAAAGACAAATTACCACTTAAAGGGAATGGACAAATTTACCCTTTGTTCGTAAATTCGGTATAACTCCTTACTCGGACATCCGTTTGATGCTCCGTTTGTTATGTTACAACCCTAACTCACATTTCTACAACTATATAGATTTCACCTCAAGTCAGTTGTAATGTTATGAGGGTCAAAACTAGTCTTAAACAGGAACATTTCTATCGAAAATAACAAAATATTGTGTTGGTAAATAATTCGACATTTAATGATTTATGAAAGTAGGATTAGACTAAAAATAATAACTTAAAATTAGATATAATAATAACACATTATTCATATGACATACGTTAAGCATGATTTAAATATAATTTATCATAATTATATTCTATTGTCACAACTTCCCCCCTTAGAAAATTTCGTCCCCGAAATTTAATATAAAGGTCACTTACCAAACAAATGGGGATACTGTTTCTTCATGATATCCTCTGTTTCCCAAGTTGCTTATTTAAATCCATGTCTCATCCAAAGAACTTTAACTAAGGGAATAACTTTATTCATCAATACTTGCTCCTTACGATCAATAATTTTCACCGGTTCCTCGATATATGACACGTCTTCCTTCAGTTCAATAGGTTGTGTTTTCAATTGATGAGATGGATCTGCCAAATACTTATGAAACATCGATACGTGAAACACATCATGTAAACGGAAAAAATTCGTAGGTAAGGCTAATCTATATGCCAGGGTCCCAATTCCTTCCAGCACTTCATATGGTCTAATGTATCTTGCACTTAGTTTCCCCTTTTCCCCAAATCTCATGACACCCTTTCATGGTGAAATACGTTGGAATACAAAATCTCCCTTCTAAAATTTCAATGGATACTTCCTTTTATTTTCATAAAATTTCTGCCTGTTTTGCACTATCTTTATCCGTCCCCGAATTATTTTAATCTTTTCTCTTGTCATATCTATCAATTCAGGACCCAAAATTTTCCTTTCACCTACTTCATCCCAACATAAAGGCATTCTACATCTCCTCCCATATAAAGATTCATACAGAGCCATACCAATGGTGGACTGATAACTATTATTATACGAGAATTCCATCAATGAAAAATGATCATCCCAACTACCTTTGAATTCAAATACACAAGCTCGTGACATGTCTTATAATATTTGAATTGTCCTTTCTGATTGCCCATCAGTTTATGGGTGAAATGCAGTACTGAACTTCAAACTTGTGCCCATGGCATTCTGTAGACGAGGCCAAAACTTAGAAGTGAAATTTGGATCTCTATCTGATACTATTGACACTGGTGTCCCATGCAAATGGATAATCTTATCAACGTACATACGTGCATATTTGTCAACAATGTAGGTGGTCTTAACTGGAAGAAAATGGGCTGACTTCGTCAATCGGTCTATAATTAACCAAATAGAATCATTCCCCTTTGGTGATCGGGGTAATCCCGTTACCAAGTCCATCGTTATATGTTCCCACTTCCATTCCAGAATAGGTAATGACTCTAATAATCCCGCCGGCTTCTAATGCTCCACCTTTACTTCCTGGCATACTAAACATTTAGCTATAAACTCTGCAATCTCACTTTTCATATTATTCCACCAGTAATACTCTTTCAAATCTCTGTACATTTAGGTACCTCCTAGATGCATAGAGTAAATAGAACTATGTGCCCCTTCTAATATATCCTTCTTTAATGATGGATCATTTGGTACAAAAATACTATTTTTATAACACAACGATTCATCATTCTTAATATGAAACTCACTCTCTTTACCTTTTTGAACTTTTTGTTTCTTCTTCTCAAGGAATGGATCATTGATCTACAAATTTTTTATGCATTCTGCCAATAAAGGTCTCACATTAACATGTGCTAACAATCCTCCACTTTTTGAAAACTTTAATTCAATCCCCATCGATGCCAAGTCAATAATATTTCCAACACGTGCACACTGTACGCAACCCAGAATCCCCAATTATTTTTTACTCAAAGCATCTGCTACTACAATGGCCTTACCAGGATGATGATGAATGGTATAGTCATAGTCTTTAATCAAATCTATCCAATGCCTCTGTCTCTAATTCATTTCTTTTTGTGTAAACAAGTATTTCAAGCTTTGATGATCTGTATATATCTCACAAGTTTCTCCATACACGTAATGTCTCCATTACATCAAAGAAAAAACAATAGCTACTAACTCCAAATCATGCGTAGGGTAGTTTTGTTCATGTGTCTCTAATATTCTGGAAGCATATGATATTACCTTCCCATTCTACATAATAACACATCCTAACCCCTGAAATGAAGTGTTTGTGTAGATCACAAAAGACTTATTCCCACATGGAATAGTAAGTATAGGGTCTGAAACCAACCGATTATTTAATTATTTAAAACTCCTCTCGTATTCTTCATCCCATACAAACTTCACTTCTTTATGAGTCAACTTTGTCAATGGTAGCGCTATTGCTGAAAATCCCTTAATGAATCTGCGATAGTAGCCTGCCAATCCTAGGAAACTCCTAATTTTTGTCACATTATTAGGACTCTCCCATTCAACGATTGCTTCCAGCTTCTTTGGATCAACAAATATCCCATTTCCCGAAATAACATGACCTAAAAACACAATTTCATTCAACCAAAACTCACACTTGCTTAGCAAATAATTTATTCTCTCTCAAAATCTGCAATACAAATCTCGAATGTTTCTCGTGTTCCTCCATGATACACGAGTAAATAAACACATCATCGATGAATACATTCACAAATGAATCAATGAAAGGGTGAAATACCCGGTTCATCAAATCCATAAAAACTTCTAGAGCATTAGTTAATCCAAATGGCATCACCAAAAACTCATAGTGCCCATATCGAGTCCGAAAAGCTGTTTTGAAAATATCGCTATCCTTTACTTTCAATAGGTGGTAACCCGATCTCAAATCAATCTTCGAAAATACTGTGCCCCCCTGTAATTGGTCAAACAAATCATCGATACGAGGTAGAGGGTACTTTTTTCTAATGGCCACCTTACTCAATTGTTGATAATCAATACATAATCTCATTTTCCCATCTTTCTTTTTCACAAATAACACTGGGGCTCCCCATGGTGAAACACTAGGTCGAATGAAACCTCTGCTTATCATATCTTGTAATTACACTTTCAATTCTTTCAACTCTGTTGGTGCCATTCTATATGGAGCAAGGGAAATTGGACTAGTACCTGGAATTAATTCAATGGAAAACTCTACTTCCCTATTGGGAGACAATCCTGGTAATTCTTTTGGGAAGAGATCAAAAAATTCTCTAACCATTAGTATATCTTGAATTTTAACTGTCTCTTTACTAGTATTAACAACATAAGCCAAATACCTTGTACAACCTTTACTCAATAACTTTCTGCTCTTAATTGTTGAGATAAGACAATTAGGGACAACATTCTTTTCTCCTGTAAACTGGAACTCGGGTTCACCAGGTAGATGAAATGTAACTTCATTTCGAAAATAATTAATAAGCATGATACGACGATAACCAATCCATCCCCAATGTAATATCAAAATTCCGAATGGCCAACGGTATCAAGTCAACATAGAAATCTCGCTCACCCATTCGTAAGACACAATCTTTATAAATATGCTCCACCAGAATCACACTTTCCGTTGGGGTAGAAATAAATAAGGCACAATTGAGAAATGAACATGGTCTACCCAAATATGAAATAATATGTAATTCCACAAATGAATGCGTAGATCCATGATCAATGAGTGCATATAAATCTTTATTTGCAATAGAGAATTTACCTGTAACCACTTCTGGTGTAGCGTGGGCATCTTGCAATGTTAGCGCAAACACTCTTCCTCATGCCCTCGATCCAATTGCTTGTTCTATACCTCTTCCCCTGGTTGCACTGCCTGGAGAGGATCCTTTATGAGGTCCCACACTACTTACTGAAACTCCTCTTAATAACATAGGACAATTATTTCTCATATGACCCTTCTAGTGATAGTTAAAACATTCTATATTCAATATCTTTGTGGAAATTCTCTTTATATGACCCGATATCCCACGAAAGAAACAAACATTCGGATCTCCTTGTCCTGAAACTACTGAACCTCTCCCACCACTAGCTTCACCCTTTTGCAAACTACCTCCCATACCTCTACCATGCTCAAATTTCTGCCCTCCAAGTCTTGAATATTCTGTACCACTACCTTTTTTATAATTCGGATAAAATATGCTTCTCTTTACACCTCGTTCTTGATTCCCTCTCTCTTTATTCACGGCCTTTTCTACCAGCATGGCTTTGTTCACCAAGGATGAATAATTAACAGTCTCTAAAGACAACAGCTGTGATTTAATGATTAACTCAAATCCATCGAGAAATTGGCTACACATATCTTCCTCATTTCGTATAAACCTTGAAGCAAACCGAGATAAGGCTGTAATTTAGGTTCGTATTCTCTAACATTCATGCTTCCCTGATTCAACATGAAATGTTATTTCTCCTTTTGTTTTCGATACATTGGGGGGGGGGGGGGGGGGGAATACTTGTCATACAAGGTTTTAACAAAAGCATCCCATGAAATGACATTCCCACCTCCTGGAGTAATCAAAAAATGTTTTATGGCATCCTACCAATACTTAGCATCTCCTTTCAGCATGTACGCCACCAAAGTCACTCGTTGATTTTCAGGCATTCTCATTACCCCAAAAATAAGTTCAATCTGTTTAACCCATACTTCTTCCTCTTCTGGATCAACCGCTCCTTCAAATGAGGGTGGATTCATTTTAATAAATTTCTCGTGTGAAGTACTCATTTCTTCCCTGTGTGTCACCTCCTCAACCTTGGCCAATGCTTGTGCCTCCAATTGCCTGGCCTGTTGTTCTTCCATATGAGCCATAAATCTAGCTTGTTGTTTTTCCATTAAAGTCATAGCGCGTGCCATTTTTTGCATGTGTGTCAATTGTTCCCGGTCGGGTTCTACATTTCCATAAACAGGTTGCTCAACCTCCGCCTCTGTTGCCATATTTTAAGCCTCATCTTCTATTCACACATTCACATTCCCTCCTTACATTATTTTATATTTGAAATGTATCAAAGATAGAACAACATACATATATACATATCTTTCCTAACATAATTGTTACTATTAAACAAAATACATTTTTAACATTCACTGCCAAATCTAGACTCTTCTCCCTCCAGAACCTCTTAAACCTAGGCTCTGATAGCAAAAGATGACACACCCCAACCAAGTTTAAAAGTCAAAGTGAGTCAAACCATTATTAATTTAACCAAACCATAAACACGAGTTTTAATTTCAGAGTCATCATTGTAAATCCATATAACTGAAAACCTTTTTACAACATCAGAGTAATCATGCCCATAAAAACTTCCTTGAAGGATAAGTTAACTTAATTACATTATTTACATTAAAGCAAATCTTTGTTTCTCCCGTTCCGGGCAAACCCAACCCGACTTCCTAGATTTGGCAGTGACCTCGAATTACCTGAAAAACTTAAATATTAGAATCGTGAGTAACACAACTCAGTGAATGAACCATTACTACACTATTACAAAAAATTTAAATGCAAAAAATAATATTCCTGTAATAATAGATATATATTTATCCGGCTCATTGATAAGAATGACCAACTTTTTCAAATCATGATTCACATATCCTGTCTAAACAGATAATTCTCCCCCATTCCTCGTCGAGGAGTAACCCCTTGTCCTTAATAGAAAAATCTCCCCAAATCTGGGTCGGAGAGTAACCTCCCATTTTGATAAATGGAAATGAACAATTTTATATTCATAACATTATGATCATATTCGTAACAGTATAGAAATATATCATTCCAGTGAGTACACTCACCTTGGGTTGTCAACTATGTAATTATGTTTCCTTCAGGTAGAGCTGAATTGGGTTCATTAGACCTTACACTAGTCAATCCAAATAAATCAGTATTGAATCTCAATCCTAAGTATTATCCTAACATAATTATGTAACTTTCAACGAATATACAACAACAATATAATTCCACTTAAGTCACATTCCATGAAACATGAGTAAAGACAAAACAATGGTATACATGTTGATAAAGTTATGAACATTCAACCGTAGGAAATACCTCATAAGGGATTTATAACTAAACCCAAGTAAATATGAAAGTATACTTCTCAATGTATATAGACATGAAACATGTACTCAAATTACTCTTTGGAAAGAGGAGATAACAATATTCTTTTATGGGTTATCCAGTATGGCCTCAATTTATTGTCCTCTATACTCAACCATCTGATATTCCTAAATTGTATAAATACAGGTGTCCAACCTTATCAATATGAAAAAATATATGAATATACTCTCCAGTACAAGTGAATATTTAATTTTTCAAGCTTCCTAGAGCATGTTATGACCATTTCTTTACAATATAAGAAATCTTCCCTAGAAGCTCCTCTATTGTTCCTTCAACTTCCAAGAATTTTCATAATTTTTCTACACCATAACTTTCCATGATTCTCAACTAATTTTAGTACACATACCAAATAGTATATAATTAAGGTTTCATAATTGTTTGACTTCATTTTCTATGTCAAAATCTTGACTAAACTGATGGCATACCGAAATGAAATATACAAATAACAACTATATACCAACTTTCAACCTTCACTAAGGCCTAACCACAAGGAGTTAAATTCTAATTCTTTGATATGATATAAATATATGAGTCTACTTTCATATCCAATCGGAATGTCTCAATTCCAGCAAGCATACAAAAACATATGCAAGTTTGAATATAAGGGGTTTCAATACAAAGCAATATGGCCTATAAACACTACTTATCTCACATATAATCCAATACATATTATCACAAAGGATAATGGAATTTTAATCAATAATTCACGATTTATATACTTTAAAATAAGTATAATACAATATTAAAACAATATTAACATATAATTTGACCTTGGAAACACCTTAAGAATTTTATTGGAATTTTTCCTATCTTCCTTAACTTCTATTTTCTCTTTCCTCAATCATAAAAACCCTTCAAACTGAAACTAGGCTTAAATTTACTGAAGAAATAGTTTAGAATAAGAGTTTTAAGTTGTCAAAGTCATGACTCCTTTTCATCCAATCAAATTAAAACATTTGGTTTAGTAAAAGACAAATTACCACTTAAAGGGAATGGACAAATTTTCCCTTTGTTCGTAAATTTGTTAACTCCTTACTTGGACATCCGTTTGATGATCCGTTTATTATGTTACAACCATTACTCACATGTATACAACTATATAGTTTTCACCTCAAGTCAATTTCAATGTTATAAGGGTCAAATGTAGTCTTATACAAGAACATTTATATCGAAAATAACAAAATTTTGTGTTTGTAAATATTTCGACATTTCATGATTTATGAAAGTAGGATTAGACTACATATAATTACTTAAAATTAGATATAATAATAACATATTATTCATATCACATAAGTTAAGCATGATTTAAATATACTTTATCATAATTATATCCGGGTTGTCACAAGTAGGGTCACATACCATTGAGGTTCTTCAAGTTCCACATGGTTTTCGATGATCCACCCGATGTTACAGGAAATTATCCATCATTAAAACATAATAGAATCGCTAAGATAAACATTTGTCAATGAAAAACATATTCTAATCCCACATTTTTAACCCCCAAACTAAAACTAGTATTGAAATTGCATGTAAAAAAGAAACAAATACCTGTTCCAAAAGATGCATTCCAATCATTCCTGGAATGATCTCCTGAATATACACATGAATATTATTGGAATTTAATAAGAAAACAAATGTTAAAGTTAGCATTTGGAAGAAACTAAAACTTAGCAATTAGTTTTCTATTGGATAACCTTCTATCCAACATAGTTTTATCCGGCTGTGTTCAGTTTTAGAATCTATATAAGAGTGTTCTAATAAGGGTTCTGGACTTTTCCACATTTTAACTCTAAGTTTGAATGTATCTCACTGTTATGAGGTATATATGCTTTATGGGCTTAAGCATATAGTATTGTTAATCTTCTTCGATACATCCGCTTGCTCCATTGAAAGATTACCTCAATCAAATTTGATGAAATTAAAAATATTAGAGGCTGGGGGTGCAAGGAGATGATCAAGGTTCAAGGCCTAGATAGATTGAAATCTTCAGAAGTTTTAAATGTGAGTTTTTGTGAATCCTTAGACAGAGTACTAGATCTATCAAACTTGAAAAAGTGAAAAAAAAAGCTAAAAATTTCAGCATCAATTGAGATACTTGAGATTCGCTTTGTCATGTTATGAGAAACTATTTCGCTTTCAGTGTACCAGATCTGTCAAACTTGAGATTTGCTTTGTCATGTTATGAGATCCGCTTTGTACTACTTGAGATACTCTACCGTATATATCAAACTTGAAAAAGTAAAAAGAACAAAATATTTTAGCGTCACTGTTATAAGATACTAACATGATTTCATCAGGATTGTACCTCTTGATTATCAGGGTTGTACCTCATGCCTAGAACCAATCTTAATCGAGGAGACAAATAAAAATTTCATCAACTAAGAAATGAAAATTTCTAAACCCCGTTAATATTAGAATGGGAATCTATACCGCTTCATTGACGGGAATAAAATAAAGTTAATGTATTTCATTCCTGACACAGAACAAAAAAACCAAGAAATATGGACATTTAAAAATGCATAGTGATAAGAAAACTAACTTCAAACAATTTTTAATACCTTGCAAGACCTTCCTCTTATATAACCATGAATCCCTCTTGACCATTTTGCCTAACACCCGCAATGTAACTAAAAACTCAAAATGCAAGTAACGTTCGGGGTCGGTTTATTGAACTCTCTTTTGCAAAACCTGCACTTTTAATAAAAATAAACAAATAGTTAGGACATGATATGTTTAACTTAATGTGACTACTCTCAAGGAAATAAGATAATATGCTCACAATGTAAACAAAAGGCCTCACTAGATTAACCTAACCAAGTGACGTTCTTGATGTATAAAATGTACAACATACAACAATTTTAAGAAGATTATAAACTAATTTCTTACATTTAATCTTTAAATACAAATTAAATCAGTATCCAAGACTTGATCCAAAAAGATATTTTCATAAAATCAGATCAAGCCTATTAATCAAACAAATAGTAAAAAATAAACTCTAATCCATGAAAAAACAAATGCGAACTCCATCTTACATATCACAAAATATGTACAATGCAAACCAAATCCGAACTGCAGCTTACATAACATATAAAGTATACCTTGGGGGGTTTGAAGAGTTCGATATTCAAAACAACTAACGTTTCTGCAAAATAAATAGAATAAAAAATAAGGCCAAAAATAGATATAAACAACAAAAATAAACATAAAATACCTAAAGATTTGGGTTTAAAAACCTAAAGAGAGGGAGAGAGATATCAGTGGACATAAAAACAAATTAAATACTCATAAAGTTCTAATCAGATATGGAAAAAGTTATATCTAGAAAAAGTAGATCTATATGAGGTCAGGGTCGGGGTCCGATCTTCGCAGGCCGGAGGTATTGTTCGAAGTTTGGGTATTGCAATCCCAACAAAGCCAATTTCGGTTTTAGAAAAATAAGATGATACATGTGTAATTCATTCCATAGAAAATAAGAAAGAAGATACCTATTTTTCAGTTTTAGAAACCCTAGGTCGGTGGTCTGGCAATCCAGACAAAGACCATTTTATCCCTTTCTTCCAATCCTAACCTGAGAGCGAGAAGACACCTGAGAGAGAGAGATAGAGAGAGATACGTCATGGGATAAGAGAAGCCGAAGAGAGTAAGGGGTAAATGTTTGATGGTCGGTGGGTTGCGTGTTATAAGAGAGAGATAATGGAGAGGAGGTAGTGAGGGAAATAGGTTGAAAAGTCAGATCAAAATGGGTATAATACCCCTTTAACCTTGTTTTTGAATTTTGAAGATAGGGAAAAAGAATTAGAGTGCGTTAAAAGATGGGGAACTCAAATATTGAAGGGGCTAATAGGAGTATTTTAATCTCAACCATTAGATCGTTGCTTTGTTGGTTCAATCCTAGCCTTTGATTAAGTTATCAACTTATGGAATAGTGCCAACTCTTCTACTCATTATTATTATTATTATTATTATTATTATTATTATTATTATTATTATTATTATTATTATTATTATTATTATTATTATTATTATTATTATTATTATTATTATTATTATTATTATTATTATGGGAGAGGGGTGTTTGAATAGTAAAACGATCCAACGGGTGTAAATTATCCCCATGTTGCGGTGTAAGGGTCTTACATTGTGCCATGTCAAATGAAGAGGATTATGACGTGGCAAATGAGAGGAGACACAACCCCCTTCCAAACCCTCTCCTATTTTTCACTTTCCCCACATCACAAATCCCTCACAACACTCCTTTTCAAACCTTCCCATGCTTATCTTGACTGCCGCCTTCCGCCCCTCGCCCACCCCCGTCTTTCGCTCACCTCCCGCATCCCGAGTTTGATGAACGCTGCCTTATCCAACATGTATACTCTTAGGACTTTGTGTGTTTGAACGTTTGGATTTTATTTATAACTTTTAAGGCTTTGTGTGATTCATGTGTATACTCTTAGGGCTTTCTCATTCGTTTCCTCTTCCTCTCTATAACACAAGGACTCCTCCTAAATACATGTAATCACTTTCACACACACACACACATGTGATTTTATTTCGGTTCATTTTAGGGGTTTCTTCTTTTTGATTTCGGTTAAGATCTATTTCGATTTTATTCATTTTGTTTTGTATCTGTTTACATGTATGCTTACAAACATGTATGCTTATTTGTTTGGATCTAATTAATTTTTTGTGTTTTGTTATTTATTTTTTCCTTTATAGGTTATTGATTATATTTGGAACAGCCTAAACAGGTCTACTCCTTGCTTATTTTTATTATGTGTCTATTTGTAGATTTTAGGTGCTAAAATGTTTTATACCTTTTTCTCAACACATTTGAGGTCTTATTGTGAATTGGTGAGATACCCCCTGATTTGATACCACATTTTAGTTCTTACTGCTCTTTTATGTTTGTAATATTCTATCAATTCAGGTTTTTATATTTTATGTAGGAGCTGGAAGGTGGTTACAGTCTGTGAGTGAATGCCTGTTTCTTCTGTGGTGATGGGTGTTTACTGCATTGATTGTAATTATGTCTTACACTATTGACATTCACTACAGTAGACTTTGAAAGGTAAATTGGAATTAATTTTATGGTATACAGATCCAACTGACCGTTGACTTGCATTATCACCCTATGATGCGGTAAGATCTTCACCTTTCCCTATCTTTGTCATTTTTTAGATTTTTTTCAAATATTCCCATTTTAAGTCTCTTTTTTAATTAGGTACTCAGTATAACCTCGACTTCCTTGTTGATGTAATTCAATATAGATTAGAGAGTTCATGATTCGCAAGATCTTGGATGCATTGGCATTGAACATATATTCATACTAATCTGGATTATCATTCTTTTGATGTTAACAAGTGCATTGTTTTAACAAAACTTTGGATATTAGTCTTTTATTATAATATTCTTTTATATTCATATGTTTAAGGGACTCATTGTATATTACGTATGTTAGTTTTTCATGAATATCTATTTGTTGAGGTGTGTATCGGGAATGAAATTTTGATTACTTTGTGGTGTGGATTACTTTGTGGTGTCTAGACTATAGTGGTTGTTGTTATTGAATATCCAGAGAGTCGTTTGGTTCCCCAAACCTTGGAAAATGAGTGAAATTAATAACAAAATAATATGAATTCTTCTATGCCAGACATAGAAATGTGACACAAATTGGTTCGAGCCAATATGGGTGCGACATGTTAGTGTTTCGCACCGAATGTATCGCATTTCTGAGTCGACATAGAAGGATTCATTTTGATTTTTTGTGTCGAGATGTAGTTTTTGTTATTTGTTTCGGTGGGTAGTAGCTATGGTTTATAGGGGTTTGGTTTTGTGGACAGAGGATCTTTGGTGGTAGTTGTTTGGGCTTAGGTAGTGTTAATAAGATTATATGAGAATAAAATATGCATGTGCTCAAATGCAACAATTTTTGTTTGATTTTGGGTTTAACTTGGTTTGAGTTAATTCCCTATGAACCCAATTCTTATTTGAACTTCTCTCTCTAACTACTTCATTATTTTTTCCTCTAGGTGCCTATTTTGGAACTACCATCAATAGTTTTTTTTTTTCTAATGAAGGTAATATATTCATTCAAAGCATAATCTTACAATTGCTTTAATCTAGTATGTTTGAAGTGAACGTAATGCATTCATTCAAAGCAGAGTTTTTAGTTTTGGTAGTCTTTGGTTACTACTGTTTCTTTGTGGTTTGAATTTTAACAATGTGTATGCAACGGTTCTGTTCGCTATTTTTAGAGTTTTGGAATGCTTTTGATGGTCATTTAATTGTTGACAAGTTGGGTACTGCATGTTCTATGTAGTCTGTCCTTTGAATTTACTCAATCAACCTGAACCCAAATATATTTAATTTATTTTGGTTTATGCTCTTAGTGTATTTCGACACTACTCATATAGCCCAAGTATGGAATATGGTATTTATGTATTGTATTATTTTTAATACTTTTATATGTATTTTATTATTCGTATACTTATTTTAGGGAAACAATTCAGTTAGGTGTACGATTTAAAAATTTACGATTTGGACTATGGTATCTTCTAGGTCATTTTTGTTGCTTTTACCTCACAACACATTCGCGTCATGTTGACAAGTTATCAATCGCATGTCGCGTGTACCTGATGCAACACATATGCATCATAAACACATTGTTCTTTCTATAACTGCTTTTGTCTCTATCATGGCTGATTTTTTGAATTCATGCCTTTAGTTTTTAGGTGGGAACTCAAAGAAATATAATATACCTCTAAAATTTGTTTATGTTTCAAGTTTCACAATTCAAAATGGGGTTACGGTTATGTTTCCTATCGGATTTTATGGTTTTGATATGCAAAAAATTCATTGTACTACACTTAAAATGCATGATATCCTAATCAATGTTATTGTCACATTGTTTTCATTTTAGTTTTTGGGGTATGCTAATTTATTGATTGCTATTTAAAAGGAAATTATGGCAGAACCAATACTTCTCGATTTAGTTGTAAAAATTGTGATGGTTAGATATGAAATTGAGCCTCTATAATTTCCTTGAATCATGGTTTAAATATTGGTTGACACCATTATGTAATGCCGATTTTTAATGGCTGATCACATTACTAATGTTTAATTTTTTTTCATTTTTACAAATCTCTTGCAGGGGTGATCTTTGGAGTGGGATTTTCTAAGAGAGGTCATTGATCTTATGAATTGAATTGGGGTCTTTCCTAGAGAGGTCACAAATATTCAAGGTTTGCTACTATTTTTTTAGCTATTTGTTTTGGATGTTTAATTAATTTTCTCTTTTGAATTCACATACAATTAAAATTGTGCATAGAGATCCCAATGTCAGACCTAAAAGATACAAATTCCCTCCGTTCTACAATCCATATGGCCCTAGACTACCACCTTATCTTGCTAAGCAAATTGCTACCTTACCACCTAAAGAAAACAAACAAACTGGCCCTGATCTGAGAGAGTGAATAAGTCATCCCAAAATGCATCCAATTTCAATAGAAGGCATGGACTTGGGTTCCGCAGGAGGGCCAGAAGGTGGATCTGACCAAGTGAAGGAAAAGAAGGTAGAGAAGACAGTGTTTGATGTGAAGTTGGAGAAATTTGATACGACTGCTAAAATAAAGGTGATCAAAGATGTCCGGGCATTTACAAACCTTGGTTTGAAGGAAGCCAAAGGCATGGTGGAAAAGGCATCTGTTGTACTGAAACAATGGATCACTCGTGCTTTTTTTTATTTTTATTTAATCGATCATTTTGTTAATTTTCTTTGAGAATCATTTTGTTAAAAACATAATACATTTATGTTATGATATATGATTACTTATGCAAAATGTACTTCAATTCACAATATGATTCTCAGTTCTTCCTTATTTTGTAGCAAAAGCTGATCCACATGCCAAAAGTTGATTCTCAGTTCTTCAATTCATAATATAAGCAAAGATGCCAAAAGTTTGTTTCCCTCGCTTTCATGATACCAATCCACTTGATTGGGTTAGAAAATGTGACAAATTCTTTCAATTTAATCAGTTGGATGAAGATTAGAAGTAAGTATGTCTTTATATATGGCGGGAAGGGCGGATGTATGGTTTTAAGATTACCAATGGGGTAACAGACTAATTAAATGGGACACATTGATGGTTGCAGCATGCAAAAGAATTGAAGTCTTTACAAAAGGTGGTGATATGGACATGTTCAACAAACTCCCACAAACAGCTTCAGCGAAGGAGTACCAAATTGAGTTTGAAGAGTTGAAGGAAACTATGGTACACTCAAATCTTGGTCTTGAAGAAGGTTAAAGGTAAGGTTTATAGTATGTAGTTGACAAGGTTAAAAAAATGTAAGCGTACTGATCGAATCCTCATCAAGAAAATTACATCTTAATGATTTATGTTCATATTATCAAATCCTTATCAATATTTTAATTTATTTTCACTATAATCAATATGTGTCGAATATCCATGCATATCGCTAGCATTGTCAAATAAGGTTTGCATTTGTTAATTTTTTAATTGAGTTATGATTTTTAATTATGTATTCTGTTTTTTCTTACGTTAGTATTTGTTTATCTCACACATGTCTCTCACACTTTATGGTTTGTATTTTTTGATTTATCTTTTTTTCATTTACTATTGTTGACAAAATCGGGTATCTATTCCGATGAAGATGGCCTCAATTTCCAAACAGTGGCTAGATTTTATACCTTTCTGACATAATATATACTGTGGTGACAATTATTGTGCAACGCAAATAAATATGAAAGAGGTAACAACCAAGAAAAGATAAATAAAATGCCAATCACACAACAACGGGTATACGTGGTTCAGCAAAGATGTGCCTACGTCCACGGTGGTTCAGTCAGTGTTATTTCTCTACGTTCTGAAGAATAAGTACAGAGAATACAAGGTGTCCTTTACCCCGGACTTAGGGTTTAATTTATACATGTATATGTTGGTTAGTGGGGGTGATGGGTTCCTCCTTATTAGCCATCTCCCCTGTAACTTTCTTACATGGGATCGCGCTTCCCCACAACTTCTCTTCATGGGATCGTGGAGTAATCGGATCAATACAAAAGGTTATGGGCCTGGGCTTTGGGCCCCTAAGGCGAGGCTACTCGTCTAGGCCTATAATGCTAAATTCAGGGTACCCAGAATTGCCCCTAAATTTGTTGGGCCATTTCTATGGGTCCAATGAATTTAAATGATCAGCTATTATGGTTGATTTCTTCGAAAACTGTGACGTTGCTTTGGCGGCACCCGCTTCGCTATCCGTGCGCTATGATTAGAGTTGAAGGCTTGTTGGAATAAGGCACATTTCTTTTCGTCGCTTTAGTTTTTCCCGCAATCTTCTATCTTCTGAGAACTCTTACGCTTTTTACCTTCTGTTTTTGATCTCTACTTTCGTTGCTTCTTCGCCATTTGACCTGATCTTCTGTCTTGTAAGTCTCTCGTGCTCTTTGCATTTTCTCTTTGGTTTGTAGTTTTTCTTATATTTTTCCAATGGCGAAGATTGGAAATAGGTTAGTAACTGAGTTTAGAAAATTTTACAGTATTCCTGAGTGGGTAGAGATTGAGTGTTGTGCCTCGCCTCCTAGGAACGTTAGGGATATAGAGGATGCACATTGGATTCACGTCCTGTTGCTCTCCCAGGGCGGACTTACCTTTCCCCCTAATGATCTGTTTCTGCACTTCTTTAGCTATTTTAGTATTGTGCCTGCACAATGTTCGCCCAACGTATGGAAAATAGTGAACGACGTGCATAGGATAAATCAATTGTATGGCACGAGGTTAGGGTTTGCCGAGGTCTGCTTTTGTTACTCCTTTTCTCGAATGAGTTCAGGTGTTCTGTACCTTAAGGCTAGGAGCCCTGATAGGGTATTGGTAGTAAATTTACCTGATTCCCATAAGGACTACTGGCAAGAAGGCTTTCTTGTTAGGAATTGGCAATTTTCCCCCCAATTTGAAGGGTCGAGGTCTGAGAAGTTCACTGTTCCCTTTTATGGGGAAGAATATATATGTAGATGTTAGATTATTGTTTCAACCTTTGCTGACTTGTGATTTTTCTAACTTCTCCTTGCTTTTTCTATCTCAGCGAGGATAAAGAACTTGGAGCCTGCTCTCAGCGAGGTTCGTATCTCGGAACTGGTGAAAGCTTGGAACATCAGGGAACCTTTGGGTGACGGTGAGCATCCTAGGTCTGCTACTTTTCTACTTGAATACAAGAACACATGCTCCAGCTTCATAGCCCGACCTGTGGATAGTGTTCCAGACTTTGATTCTTCCGAAGAGATTTCGGCTGAGCCTATCCATTTGGACGAAGAAGAGAGCAGCTCGGAGAGCGAGCCTAGAGGTGTTGTGAGTAATTTGGGTGCAGGCAGTGCTGACAGTAGCAGTTCTTCTGAAGGGGATTCCGAGGCTCGAGACTCGTCGAGCACTACCAGTAGTTCTGGTGAAGAGATGCCTCCCAGAAATAATTGGATCAGAGATGATGATGTGCTTCTTGCACAGAGGTCCAAGAAATCGAAGACTGCCTCCGGGGCCATAGCTACTGGTTCTCGACCTTCTTCTCAGGAGCAAGAGAAGAAGAAGAGAGAGGAGGAGCAGGCGAGAGAGAGAGAGAACAAAAAGGAGGAGAGGAAGAAGGTGGAAGAGAAGAAGAAGGTGGAAGAGAGAAAGAGAAGGGAGAGAGAAAAAGAGGAGGAGAGGAGGAAGATTGAATTAAGGACCAAAACTGGTCAAGCCCTGGTCCCAGTACCTGCCTTGCCTGAGGGGGATTCGGTGGCCACCTCTCCTCAGCTTTCCCCTGCGCTGATCGAGAGAGAAGTCCTCCCTGCAGATCGTGAGAGGGCATTGGGGTCCGATCAACTGGCTTTGCAAGCTAGCCAGAGGCTTGCCTTGGTAAGGTTCCATTCTAATTCTCAATTTCTTTTAACAAATTTTGATGGTTTCTTCTTCTTGATCCCTTCCTTGTTCTTTGCAGTTTGTGACCGACTTCGCTGTGCTTTATCGCTCTCGCGATGAACTGATTAGAGGGAGTGGCGAGCTGGATCAGCAAAAATCTGTCCTGGTAGCCAGGGGGTCTCAGCTGGAGGCCGATCTGAAGGCTGCTGACGCAGCTCGAGCTTCATCTGATTTGGCTCTTATTAATTCTGCTCACGAGAGAGATGATGCGGTCAGGGAGCTTGGGGAGCTGAGGAAGGCATATGACCTGGTGTGCTCGAGCAAGCTAGACCTTGCAGAGAAGAACAGGGTTCTGGCTGAGGAACTGGAGGCGGAGAAAGCCCAGGCAGCCACTCTTAAGGAAGATTCGTACAACTCTGGCTGGGCTGCTGCGTATGAGGACGCCGAGGTTCAGATAGGCTATATCAGCCGTCTAAACTTCAAGAAAGGGTGGAATAAGGCCCTCGTGGCTGCTGGGGTGGACGTTGCATCCCCACTCTTTGATGAGCATGATCCAGGGCCAAAGCCAGTCGTGGATGAGGACCCAGCCCCAACTGCTGAAGGCACCAATCCTGTCTCTTAGGTGACTTCTGCTGATGCTCCTTTGGTCGAGAGGGCAGTGGACACCCCTGCATAGGGTAATGACCCTGCTGATGCTGATAAGGACAAGGGTCCATCCACCTCTGGGCCATCCGAGGTTGCTAATTGATAGGGCTTCTTTGTAAATTTTTTTTTTTTTTTTTTTTTGATCTGATGTAACCTTGCTCATTATCAATGAAAAGACTTCATTTTTGTTTATGCTGATCTCTTTCTTTTCTCTTTCTTTTACTTGTAGTTGGTTGATGTGGATGACTATATTCCTGTTACCTCCCAACTAGGTAGGACTCTTGGTCCTAATGCAAGCCCTGCAGTTCGCCAGGCCTTTGCTAGGCTTTGCATGTTTGCTAAGTCAAGGAACCAGAAATATAAGGATCAGTCCGAGCTAGTGGCCAAGTTGAAGGACAGGCTCCAGGAAATGGAAGAGATCGGTGCTTCAGTGCAAGAAGAAGTTAGGGAGTTGAGAGCGAAGTTACTGGAGGCCACCGAGATCAACCAAGTTGGGGAGTTTCTGCAGCGGGAGAATGAAGACCTGGGGCGGGAGGTCTCGAAGATTAAGGAGCATTCACCGAGCATCGTTTCGGCAGTCCTACAAGGCTCTTCTTCATCGCGAGCTGCTCGGCCTCCCCTCCCGCGTGCTGGTAGGAGTGCCAGGGGTAGGAATAGGGAAGTCGAGGAACAGCGTGAGAGGGAAATGGAGGAGCTGCGCGGAGATGTTCGGCGAGAATATGTGACTACCGCTGGGCTCCAGAGGGACGTCACCCATCTCCGGCATTTGTTCAAGAACGGCCCTCGACAAGTGTGGTCCGATGGATATGATCAAGGCTGGCTGGAAGCTCTGATGAGACTATCAGAGTTTGAAGAGTTATCCTTCATCAGGGGTGGTTGAGTGCCCTCAAAGAGCTGCAGGTCCCGAGGAACTCGATGCTATGGTATCAACACGAGATGTCCTCCTCTACTCTGATGCCCAACCCATTTAGGCTGGATGATCGATGGATACCCATTGATGCTATTCCCCGGCGATTATTGGAATTGGACGCAAATGAGGTCGTGGAGGAGCTCGCCCCTGCTCCTGATGATGGAAGGAGAGTTAAAGTTGCTGATTATCTTGCTCGGAGGCTTCCAACCTCTTGAAATTTTGTTTTTATTTATTGTAAATGCTTTGGGCGAGCTTCGCCGACTAAACATGTACTATCATTTTTGTAAATATAAAACATTAATGAGAAGTTCGAGTTTTGGGCAATTTTGCCGACTAAACGTGTTCATCCAATCCTTTTATATTTTTGCATCTTCATAATCCTTTTTATTTTGTCATGTGAGTGTCCGCCCAGTCCAGTATAAGAATACCATTGTGCCCTCCCTTTACCTTTTAGGTCGTGTCGTCACACTCCCTTAGGCCTAAGTAGGGCAATTGGCGAGGACACACGTGGTGTTGGATGTCTTCATCCGGTCAGGATTTTGTTTAACCAAAGTAGGTTTGATGCCTAAGAATACTCTGTAGGGCTTCATATATTGCCATAGGAAATGCTAAGAGGTCTGTCGTGCTTCATGATGATGACCTGAGGAGGGGTGTTCCCCTGCTATGTCGACCATTATGCCTGTAATTTGGGAAGGATGTGTAATAAGATATAACTGTTACTAATTAGAGAGTGATCAACTGAGAGATTTTCATTGGTGAATTGAGAAATGAACTGTCCTTTCACACAATGAATACAATAAAATATCTAACAATAGAACTCCTAAAAATAGAATTTTTTGAGATTAGCTGCGTTCCATGCTCGTGGTATCTCTCTGCCCTCCATCGTTTTCAAATGATAGGCACCTTGCAGGTCGTCTCTAATTATCTTATAAGGTCCTTCCCAGTTCGGGCCCAGTTTACCGTCTGATGGCTTCACTGTGTTACCCAGGACCTTTCTTAGAACATAGTCCCCAACTTCGAATTTCCTCGGATTGACCCTTTTGCTGTAGTGCTTCGCGAGCTATTGCTGATATCTCGCTAGTTTTACTAGGGCAAGTTCCCTGCGCTCGTCGGCCAAGTCGAGTTCAACGAGCAAAGCCTTATCGTTCTGACCCTGCTCGACAAGGTCGGATCTCATTGTAGGCAATCCTGCTTCTAGTGGGATGACTGCTTCCATACCATATGCTAGTGAGAATGGTGTTTCCCCTGTGGCTCGCCTAGGAGTTGTTCTGTACGCCCATAGGATATGTGGTAGCTCTGTTGTCCACGCACCTTTTGCTCGCTCTAATCGCTTCTTCAATCCAGCGATCACTGTCTTGTTGGAAGCCTCAGCTTGTCCGTTGCTTTGAGGGTAGGCCACCGAGCTGAAGTGGTGCCTGATCCCGTGTTTGTCGCAGAAGTCCTGAAAAGGGCCACTCTCGAATTGTGTTCCATTGTCAGTGATGATGGTTCTGGGGATTCCGAATCGGGTGATTATATTTCTCCATATGAACCTCATCATGTCAGCATCTCTGATGTTCACCAGTGGTTCTGCCTCGATCCACTTAGTAAAGTAATCAATGGCCACCAACAGGTATTTGCAATTGCCGGCAGCGGTGGGCAGTGGTCCCACGATGTCCATTCCCCACTGGGCGAAGGGCCAGGGACTGGTCAGGGATTTTAATTCGCTGGCGGGCTGGTGGACCATGGGAGCATGAAGTTGGCATTTTAGGCATTTGCGGACATATACTGAGGAGTCCTTTTGCATGTATGGCCACCAGTAACCTTCCTTCATTGCTCGGAAGGCTAGAGACCTTCCTCCGACGTGACTTCCACAGATTCCTTCGTGAAGCTCTGCCTTCACATCGCCTGGGTGGACGCATCTAAGGTAGGGGCCGAAGAAAGATCTTTTATACAAGTCTCCTCTAGTGGATAAGTGAAAGCGAGCAGCTTTGACTCTTATCTAGTGAGCAGTTCTTTTATCCTCTGGGAGCGTTCCGTTCTTCAAATAGTCTCTCAAGGGATCCATCCAGCTGGGGGCTGATTCCAATTGGAGTATTGGTTTCGCTTCGGTCAGCTCGCAGTTGGGGTAAATGCTTGGGCAACGGAGGAAATCGATAGGGATGATCCTTTTAAGGCTGGAATCAACTGTCGAGCTCAGGGCTGCTAAGGCGTCAGCGTGGCTGTTTTGCCCTCTGAGAAACTGTTGGATGTTGATGTCTTCAAAGTTCGTCATTAAGTTTTTTACCAAGGAGAGGTAGGCTGCCATCCTCTCATCCTTTACGTTATAGTCTCCACTTATTTGATTGGAAACTAGTTGCGAATCTCCGAATACCTGTAAATGCTTTGCTCCCAGAGTTTGCGCCCTTTGGAGACCTGCTATTAAGGCTTCGTATTCTACTTCGTTGTTGGAGGCTGCAAATCCCAGGCTGATTCCTTGCTCGAGGACTGTATTCTCTGGAGTGATGAGAACAATTCCTACTCCTGCCCCCTTTGAGTTGGAGGCTCCATCAACGAATAGTTTCCAGCTTCCCCCTGTAGCCTGGTTATTTTGTTCTGTTGGCTTAGGCTGGTCGATGCGTTCTTCGCCTTTGAATTCAGCTATGAAGTCAGCAAGGATTTGACCCTTGATAGCTGTCCTTGGTTGAAATTGGATGTCAAATCGGTCGAGCTCAACTGACCATTTAGGCAGTCTTCCCGACAAATCCGCCTTCCTTAGGATAGCCTTGAGGGGGTGTGATGTAAGGACGATGATCATATGAGCTTCGAAGTAGTGCTTCAGTTTCCTCGAGGACATCACTAGGGCGAATGCGAGCTTTTCCAATGGTAGGTAGCGCTGCTCGGCATCCATTAAGGTTTTGCTCGCGTAATAGACTGGATGTTGGATCCCTGTAAGTTCACACATTAGCGCTGAGCTGACAGTATGGCTGGACACAGAGAGGTAGAGGTACAAAGAGTCCATTTGCTGTGGTATGACAAGTAGCGGTGGGGAGCTTAGGTAGGACTTGAGCTCGTCTAACACTCGTGTGCAACCTGGGGTCCATTCTACTGTTTTGCTGCCTTTTAAGAGTTGGAAGAAGGTCTTGCATCTCTCGGAGGATTTAGAAATGAAACGATTTAGAGCAGCGAGCATTCCAGTGAGTTTCTGTACATCTCGGACTGTGCGAGGAGGTTGCACTCTTTTGATTGCATGAATCTGGTCCGGATTAGCCTCTATGCCTCGCTTGCTGACCAAATACCCAAGAAACTTTCCTGACTGGACACCGAAGGAACACTTGCTCGCGTTGAGTTTCATTCGGTACTTCCTGAGGATTTCGAAGGTACTTGATAGGTCCGAGAGGTGATTTTCCTTCTCCTTGCTCTTGATGAGCATGTCATCGATGTAGACCTCCATTGTGTTTCCCATTTGATTTCTGAACATTTTGGTAACTAGCCGCTGATAGGTTGCCCTTGCATTTTTTAGCCCAAAAGGCATGACCTTGTAACAGTATAAACCAACCGTTGTGATAAACGCCGTTTTGTCCTGATCTGGGGCATACAGGGGAATCTGGTGATATCCCGAGTATGCGTCCAGGAAACTCATTCGTTCGTGAGCTACGGTGGCGTCTACTAGTTGGTCTATTTTCAAAAGAGGGAAGCTATCCTTGGGGCAGGCTTTGTTGAGGTCAGTGAAGTCTATGCAAACTCTCCACTTCCCGTTGCTTTTTGGAACTACCACTGGGTTGGATAACCATTTGGGGAATTGCACTTCCCGTATGGACCCTACATCCAGCAGTTTTTCGACTTCTTTTTCTAATTCTCTGGCCTTCTCGGGAGCAGTTCGTCGTGCCTTCTGCGCTATCGGCTTGAATGTGGGATTGACGTGCAACCGATGGCAGACCATACTGGGATCGATTCCTGGCAGCTCATAGGGTTCCCAAGCGAAAACATCTATGTTGCTTCTGAGTAAGGTTAACAAATCCCTGTGCTCTTGGTCAGTGAGTGAGGTCCCGATCAGGAAGACTCTGCTGTTGCCGCCTTCTTTAGCAATCACTTCTACCAGGTCCTCTACAACACGCTCGGAGGGGAGGAGCCTGGTCTCTTCCACTCCGGGCCTTCCATATTTTAATTGCTATTTGGAAGGGATTGCACCTTCCTCCACTTTCTCGCTGGTTTGAACCGCTCTTTTCTCTGGCTTTGGTCGGATGGACGCTATGAAGCACTTTCTCGCCATCGCCTGGTCTCCATGTATCTCCATCACTCCCCACTCGGTGACATATTTGAGTTTCTGGTGGTAGGTTGAGGAGACCGCCTTCATTTCATGAAGCCATCCCCTGCCGAGGATGGCTTGATACGGTGAATCGATGTCGACCACCAAGAATTCGATCATTTTTGAAACATTTCCAGCGATCATTGGCAGTACTATCTTGCCCAGAGGCATGGTCATCTTCCCAGCGAAGCCGACCAGAGGGACAGTGGTTCCCTTTAGGTCAGCGATGTTCAACTTCAATTTCCTGAACAGGTCGATGTACATTACTTCGGATGAGCTCCCTTGATCGACGAGCAGCCTGTCGATATCAAAGTTGGTTATCCTGAGTGTAATGACTAAGGCATCGTGATGTGGGGTCCTTACTCCCACAAGATCTTCATCCGTGAAAACAATATGCTTGTTGTAGTTGATGTCCTCTGCTCGCCGATATTTTCCTGCCTGTGATTTTGCTGGATCAATCTGAAAAGCTTGCATCACCGCTGTCAGCTTCTTTACCTCCATTCGAGCTGAGTTACCCTGGATTTTCTTAACATCGGATACTCCGTGGATTATTGCGAATTCGTGTCCGGCGTCGTCTTCCAATACGTTGTCGGGTTTTGCCTCCTTATGGACAGTCATTCAAATGTCCGGATTGGGCCAACTCCTCGAGGTGGGACTTAAGAGCCTTATAGTTCTCGGTCTTATGCCCTCCCTCTTTGTGGAAGGTGCATCTCAGTGCATTGTTTATTTTCGAGGGGTCTCCTCCCATTTTCTGGGGCCATTTGATGAACGGCTCATCCTTGATCTTCACAAGAATTTTGTAAATTGGCTCTTTGAAGACGGTGTTGACCGCCTGGAACAACTTTGCAACGTCAGGGTTCCCTCCGTTTTTGGAGCCATTCTTGCCCCAACTCTTTCCTCCTTTTTTCTGGTTATCTTTCTCACTTCCCTTCGTAGCGAGCTTGGCTCGACCATTTTCTCCTACGTTAAGGCGGGTGACATCTTCCACCTTTGCGTATTTCTCAATCCGGGCCATCAGGTCATCAATGGTCATAGCTTCCTTCTTTGTCAAGGACTGGTAAAGGAGGGAAGAGCTAGGTAGCCCAATTTTGAATGAAGCCACTGCCACTTCTTCCGCGCAGTCCTCGACTTCATTGAATAACTCGCAGTACCTCTTCGCGTAGTCTCAGAGTGTCTCCTGTGGCATTTTCTTCATTGTTAATAGAGCATCCATCCTTTTGGGATGGGAGCTGCTGGTGATGAACCGGGCCGTAAAGAGTTCGGCCAGGGATTTGAAATTTCTGATGGATCGGTGAGGGAGTTTCTCGAACCATTTCTGGGCCACGTCATGAAGGCTCGAGGGAAAAATACGGCACATTAGTACATCTCGGTGATTCCAGAGGGTCATAGCCTGCCGGTACTGCCTGACATGATCAATGGGATCAGTCTTCCCATCGTAAATCTTGAACCTTAGAATAGCAAACTTTTTGGGAGCCTCTTCTTCTTCAATTTCCCTCGTAAAGGGCAATTTCATCTGGGTCTTGAGGGCTCTCCTGGCGAGTTCTTTGGTCGACCTGGTGCCGCGGTGAGCTGGATGTTGGTCCATTTCTCTGCGGACTAGGATCCGTATGTTGTCGTCGCTGTGAGCAGGGCTCTGATAGCGGCGAGCTTTTCTCAGTTGTTCGCGGAGGTCGTCGTCTGATTCGCCACCTTCTTACCCTTGATATTGCCACCTAGGGCTCCTTCCTCGGCTGTGAGATTTGCTCGCCTGAGGGCTAGGAGTGCGATAGGGGCGTCTCCTGGTATCAGGACGTAGTTCCTTCTCCAGTTTTTCTAGACTTCTTTTCAAGCGAGCATTCTCAGCCTCATATCTGCGAGAAGACTCCCTCTGCTCGTGGAGCCTAGCTTCGTATGCATCGATCAATCTGGATATCTGAGTGGACCTTGCTGGTCCTTGACTTTCTTCTAGGTTGGCCTTTCTAAGCTAGCCCCTTGATCTGAACGTCGGACTTCAGACCTAATCCTGCGAGGAACGGGTGGCTCCTGAATATCTCCTGCTTGAGGAGCGTTGCTGCTGTGACCAGACATCTTAGATTTTTTCTTGGCGTGGGCTCTTCTCAGGGAAAGATGAACGCTTCCCACAGACGGCGCCAATTGTGGTGACAATTATTGTGCAACACAAATAAATATGAAAGAGGTAACAACCAAGAAAAGATAAATAAAATGCCAATCACACAACAACGGGTATACGTGGTTCAGCAAAGATGTGCCTATGTCCACGGTGGTTCAGTCAGTGTTATTTCTCTATGTTCTAAAGAATAAGTACAGAGAATACAAGGTGTCCTTTACCCCGGACTTAGGGTTTAATTTATTCATGTATATGTTGGTTAGTGGGGGTGATGGGTTCCTCCTTATTAGCCATCTCCCCTGTAACTTTCTTACATGGGATCGCGCTTCCCCACAACTTCTCTTCATGTGATCGTGGAGTAATCGGATCAATACGAAAGGTGATGGGCCTGGGCTTTGGGCCCCTAAGGCGAGGCTACTCGTCCAGGCCTATAATGCTAAATTCAGGGTACCCACATATACCATATCCAACCATTTCTTTTAAAGCATCAATCTAGAGTGGATCAGGTTATGGGCTTTGCATATATTGAGATGGTATGTCCTCTGATTGTTTCCTTCGTCTCTGTCAGGGTTTGAACTCCTGTATGTTAGGCATTTAGTTGAAAAAAAGGGATCAAAATTCAGTACATTTAGCCAAGTCAAACTACAATAGGAATAAAATTTGCGTATAAGAGTTTGATCGTGTCACTTTAATAACGTTTTATTGAGTTGATAAATGAAAAATGTTATTACACGTGGTATTTATCTTAAATTGAGGATACAAATTCTGTTATAATAGTGCTTAGGCAACAATTTTGAATCCAACAAATATATACTACTACAAGAGTTGTTTTATGAATGTATACAACTTTGTGTGATTAACATTACAACTCCACTTGGAAAAAATGATATTTACAAATAGATTAATAGAATAAAATGTTAATTATCTTACAATTGTATGGAAAAAGGAGTATTTATTTTGTCAAGAACGTAAAACATCCAGGATCCACATCAACAATAAAGTTATACATTGATTGACAACTATTTATAAAACATAAAGATTTGAATCGTTCAGCCATGAGTTACGTTTAACTGTAATTTTTTATTGAACATCCTTTAGCATTATGATCCTCCAAAATCTCATGTAATAATTATAGGTAAATATTATCAAATTGCTACAGTTGTGTTAAAAGGCATGGATATTTGGTTCACAATATATTGGGGGAGGATTAATTGGGACACTATTTTTCTTCACCATTCGCGTAGAAATATGTGGATTTGATTAATTCAACAATGATATCTAATATATACATTAAACTAAATATCCTACTCTGTTTTGTTCAGTATTAAGTGTTCTTTTGTTTTCTTTAGTATTTTGATATGCTAATTCTAATTCCTTACATGAATATTTACTCAGTGTTGCAGCTCAATTTGGTCGATGTTTGGGGACAATTACGAAGATGTGGTAATATATATACATGCGATTTTTGATCTGGTGTGTCTTCAAATTCTTCTTGATTAGCCAAGTTCTCATGTTCAGTACTTTCACTGCTTTCTTCTTCAGTAGCTTCACTGACAGCTTCCGCATCATTAGTGTATATTATCATTTGCAAGTGTTTAGAACCATTGAAAACAAAAAAATGTACTAAATTTTTCAACGGTTTTGAACACTTGAAAATGAAAATTTTGTAAACGTTCTAAACACTTGTAAAATATTCATTTGGAAGTGTTCAAAACCATTGCAATTTTTTTAATGGTTATCCAGAATGGACATTCGTTCCCAACAAACCATTGCAAATATAATTTGCAACGATTTTGAACACACAAAAAATTTACAAGGCACCAATTTATAAGAATTTTGTACCGTTGCAAATGTCATTTGCAAGTGTTTGAAACACTTGCAATTTTTCTATTTTGGTGTAGAGTTAGACAAACCTTTATTAACATATACTAAATTTCATAAAACTTATTTAAATAATAAAACCCCTTAACTAACTTTCATTGAATAAAGAACCTCAATCACAATCTACATTACCTTTTTTCATCAAAGCTGGGTTAATGGGATTAACCTAGTGTGGGTTCATAACACCTACATGAGTTAAACATTTGGTTGACGTTGAATAACCAATAGACAAAATTGATTTTTGTTTGTAGATGTCCTGATTGTTTATAGATGTAATGCTTGACTTTCATCCATTTACCTAACATATGAGGTTTATAAATAAATTTAAAAACCGATGGTAGTGCCTAAGTGTTTTCCTTCTTCTTTCTTCTTCTTACCTTTTGGGACAATGAAGGATGATGTCCTCTCAATAACCTTTGCAAAACCCTTTTGTTTGATGATATTCTCCAGAACTTGTAGTTTCTTAACTAGTTATGACAAATAGTCGTCAAATTTATTCATAGAATAGGTTACGTAAATTTCTTAACGCCCTATGTAGAGGGTTATACAAATAAGCCGCCTATTAAAGAAGAGTTTTTATGAGCTGTACCCAATCAAAGGGGATGCATAAGAAACCCCATAATCACTAGAGAATTATATGAGCAGTTATCAACAATGAATGTTTGGCGAGAAAGTCCAAGCCATTAATAAGTCACACGAGCAATGACTAACCAAACTTGTTGTACAAGTAAGTTCAAGACAATAGCAAGTTGTGTGAGTAGTGACTAACCAAACTTATTGGACGAGAAATTACAAGTCACCAGTGAGTCACACAAGCATTGAGTAATAGATCTTATTAGATGAGCAAGTCCAAGTCACCAGTAAGTCACATGAGCAATGACTAATAAGGGGTTTTAGGAGAAATCCCAAGTTAACAGATATTTTTGCGAGCAAAAAAGAGGCTTTACGGGCAACCCTTAGTCAAAGATCTCTCAAAGAGAAGTAAGTACATGAACATGCCTACCAGCTTAGTAAAGTAAAGTTATACGCAATTGATCAAGCAACATAAAATCATGTACTTGAGAAACTCATTTACTAATAGTTAGTCTAATTGTTTGAACACATATTTACTTAGCAAGAAGCCTCATCTAAGGAAATAGGGCTCGAGCAGATGACCAGTTGGGACTCCTTGTGAGTTTTGGTTTGGAGGATGAGAGGTAAGTTTTATAGAGTAAACTAAGGCCTAACCATTTCAATATCTTAAGAAAGAGGGAAAACTGAAGTGAGGGATCTAAAATGTCACTCACAATCACTCACATCACACAACCCACAGTTACTAATTAGTGAGGAGTCAGTGACTTGCTCTCAAGACATTTTATTTTATTTAATGGCGAGTGGCCCTCAAGGTCACTTGCATGTTTTTAAAATTATACACCAAGAAAGCGTTTACACACACACACACAAAATAGTACTTCTTTGCGTTACGATACACAATATTACTTTTTGTCCACTATAACACCATGTTTCACTCTGCAACAAAAACATCGTGGCGGATAGTGACAAATAGTAGTAAGGAAAAAATTATTTTCAGATATTTATAACATGGGAATATCATTTTTGTGTGCACATACCACGTCAACCCTAATATTTTACTCTAAATAGAGGACCCGAGGCAAAATATTTATCATCTTCTCATTAGGACTGTTACTCAACACAAATTACCAAAGACATTATATCCCTTCTCCCTCTTGGATATTGAATTTCTTACCTCTTCACTCTCAAAGAATCAATGCACATTCCTTTCATTATTGTTAAAAAAATTGTATTCAATCATTGTATTCTCATTCTTATAATTAGAAGTCTTGTTATTATATTGAAAGTTGATTTTTGGTCACTTCTTTTTTCTTGAAACATTATTTCTATAAGGATAGTTTCCATTGGAGTGGGTCACACCTCACATATTTATAGTTATTCATACAACCAAGTATCACTACCCTCTTATATTTGGCTACTATACTAGAGAGGTATTCTCATTACCATGGAAAAATAAGGTTATAATGTTTCAAAATTATTGGTCTTTGAAGACATCCAATAAAAAATGGAGTTTAAAGTGACTACACTACCAATGAGAAGACATTGTGGTTATGAGAGCCAAAGTCCATGGTCCCTTCATGGGACATATGACTAAGTCAATTACTTCATAGTTGAATGGGATGAATCTCACGAGTTTATTTTTTAATTTTCTGAGGCAACACAATATAGATATGGCAATTGTAGGGTAATTTTATATTATGCAAGCAGTAGCTCTTACTGGAAGAGCGGGAGCAGAACAGGTGGCATCGATAATGAAGGTGGTGGCCGAGCAGGGCCTAAACTCCTTGAGCTTATTAATACCAAAGAAAATAGAGGTCGAGCAAATGCCTTCCAAGGTGATTACAATGGAACATGTGAAGATGCTCCTTTCATTCTATAAAGAATCACCTCTCAAGAATGAGGAGTTGTAAAACCCTTATCCAGAGAGTGTAATGAGAAGACACACCCCAAGGGGCATGCTCCACTAAAATTCATAAAGCTTAATGGAAAGGGAGAAAACCATAGGGATCACGTCAAGAGGTTAGTAGAATACATCGGTGTGCACTGCAATAATAAGGACTTGATATTAAGGGAGTTCTTAAAAACTCTCACGGGCAAAGCTTAGTTGTGGTGCTCTTACCTAGTGCCAGATAGCATTCTCACTTTTCATGAGATGAACATAAAAAAATTTCATTTTTTTTTGCCTAAATATGAGTTTACTCTAAGGCATTTGGCTCAGGAAGTGCAAACACCTAGTGTGGACCTGATACAATACATCTTTCATTTTTGGGAAAAATTGGTGGACATCGACGAGGAGGTAACAAAGGCCAGGCTGCTTCAGATCTGTGTAGAAGGATTTCTAGAGGAGTATAAAGTCCAATTTATCAATGAAACTTTAGAGGGAACCTTTAGGGAGTTCACTCGAGCCATAGGAAAATATCTAAGATTATCAAGCCAAAACCCTAAGGTTAGAGAATGTAAATGGCACTTCCAATTGGAAGATTCCAAGTCTCTCAGTGACTAGAAGTTAATTATGTGGAAGGCATCCCTAAAAGAAAGAAAGGTGTCCAAGGACACAAAAGCAACATTATAGGAAACACAATTTGAAGCGATGTTTCACCGTTGCTACAATGCAACAATGTAGAGGTATGGATTGTTACCAGACGTTAGTATATTAGGGGGGGTAGCATGCCCTCCTCACTCGAAGTATCAAGTACAGAAATATACTGAGTTACAACGAAGTTTAGCATGCAACAAACGATTTTTATTATCTGCATAGGATAATAAGTGAAAAAGTTTCAAATGACACTCTACATATTCTTCCCACGGATTTCAATGAGAACCCATTTTCGTCTTATCGATATGGTTCTATGAACACGGTGATAGTGCATGACTGGGATGAGATAAAGGAATCTGAGGAATGGTTGAAAAATGATAAAGCATCCGATAAGTGGATGCTTGGTTTACCTAACACATATTCTGAGAGAGACCAGAATGAATAATTGAATATTGAAGACGATAATGTCAATGTAGTCCTTGCTCTTACTGAAAGAGGAAGGTCTACATGTCTGTAATGCTCAAACATATGAAGTAAAAATTGATAAAAAATGTGCAGCGATCCCAAAGAGCCCGAAGTTCATGTGGTTGTTTGATCACGTTTGAGTCAAATATAAAACCAGATTTGCAGCCACTAAGAATATTCTTGAAGGGGTGCAAGAATGAGGGGATCCATCCATTAATTGATATGGCTGTATTAGAAGACTCATCAAAAGGTACACCTTAGAGGTGGTGTTTTCAATGACAAATATACAAGTACGCTTATTCCAAAATAGACCTATGTATGTTACTGATATAGTAAATGTGATTAGTTTCCCAAGGGCACTGTTGCATGGTGGGGTCATTGATCAAAATCATGCCTATAATCACTCTTTATGAGATGGGTTTCTTAAAAGAGAAAATTATTATAGTGCCTCTAGTGATTTAAGGCTTTGATGACACGGGAATACAATCACTCGGATATGTGAATGTTGGGATAAGGGTCGGAAATTTTAGATCCAATATCAAATTCCATGTCAATAATACCAATACAAGTTATCAACAATTGATAGTTTGAGTGTGGATGCATACTCGTGGAATAATCCTTCTACATTCCACCAATGTGCAAAGGCCAACATTCGATGGCAAAAATAGTAAATAAATCTACAGAAATACCCTTATTAGTTGCAAAGGCCCACTTAGTTGATGTGGAATTCTATATGTAACTAGATGATGAGAGGAAGGTGTTTTTAATTAAGGAAACATAGGAACCCCGAGTGGTCTAAGAAGGAGGTAAAACTAAGAAGTCTATGCATTAAAGTTTAAGTCAATATGTGGTACCTTCTAAAAGGAAGGGTAAAGAAAAGAAAATGATAAAAATAGAAGAAAGACTAGCGCAGACGTGCAAGGAAATTATTTTTCCTAATGTGAAGTCATCTACCACTTATACTAGTTTACACAAGAAACATTTTGGGATGATATCATCGATCCGATGCCTGGATGCTTTATGATTGATGATTATCATATAGTGGAATATTTTGAAGGACTAGAGGAGGAACCTAAGTGTATGTAAGACGGTCACGAAAAGCATCTTCAAGTTCTTAAAGAGTTGAGACTAGGAGAAGAAGGTGGTGATGAGAGGCCCATCTTTATTTCCAAGGGTTTATGTTCAAAGTAATGGGAATAAATTAGTAGCCTGCTCAAAGAATTCACACACTTTTTTTGATCATAAGTTAAATTTTTTGCCTAATGTCATACAAGTGAGAAAGGACATGTGCACTTACAAGGCTCAGCTTGATCTAAAGATTAAGGAAAAAGTGGATAAGATACTCACCGTCGATTTCATTAAACACATTCAAGATCTTATGTGGCTATCAAGTATTTTTCCCATTTCTAAGAATAATAAGAATCAAATCCCAGTCTATCTAAATTTTAGAAATTTAAATAGGGCTCATCTAATGGGTGACATTCCGTTCCCTAGCATTGATCATTTGGTACATGCCACATCCAACCATGAAATATATAGCTTCATGGATAGATATGTTGGCTACAATCAGATTAAAGTGGTTCCGATGGACGCAAATAGTAAGGCCTTTCAGACTCCTCTAGGCAACTTTCACTACATGGTCATACCATTTGGTTTAAATAATGCTGAACTAACGTACCAGTGAACTATAATGGAAATATTTCATAACATATTTCACGATAAATTGGAATTCTATATGGTTGACCTCGTGGTAAAATCCAAGAAGGAGAGCAGGCATAATCAAGATATTATGAGAGTTTTTTAGCATTGCCAAAAGTACAAGATGAGGATAAACCCCTCTAAATGTGCCTTTGGGGTTATTCTAGGTAAATTCATCGAGTTTTTCATCAATAGGCAAGGAGTGCAAGTTAATATTGAAAAATAAAAGAACATTTTGATGATGATCCCATCGAAGACTCATAGACAACTCAAAAACTTCTTGGGAAACTTTTCTTATTTGAGAAGATTCGTACTAGTATTAAAAGAAGTCATTCATCCTTTCTCGCCTCTCATGAAGGATAAGGTGAAATGGGTATAGGGGTGAGCAGAAGAAAACATTTGAGATAATTAAGGAGAATTTGATTTTCCTTTAACTACGATTTTTTCGTAAGTAGTTAAACCATTGATTTTATTCATCACTTCTATCGAGCGTTTTATTAGGGATTTGCTCACCCAAGAGAAATAAGGTATGCAATGACCTATGTATTATTTGTTTTGGTGATCTTGGGGATAAAATCAAGATATAAAATTATGAAAAGGCATTGTTTGGCCGTGGTAATTGTGGCCCATAAGTTAAGACACTATATAATCGCTTTTACTTTGCATATCATCACCAAGTTTGATTCTATAAAGTACCTGTAGGTTGACCGTTATTCGCAAAGGGTGATTTCAAATAAAAATTGTGATACCAATTTTAAATTACTAAAACAACTTTTTAAACCGATTTTATCTTCTTTATCCTAAACATGAAACAATGTGATAAAACTGATAAATTAAACAATGCAAATACGACACGATTAATTTATGAAAAAAGCCCTTTCGGGTAAAACAGTTTATTTCACCATAAACTGTAAATCACAACTTACACATGTTATAATGAAATCTGCAATGGATCAACACATAGAAAATTCACAAGAACCATATCTCTAAATATCATGGAGAACCCTCAAGTCGTCCCAATGATCGCAATCGTAGTCGTCATCCCAGTACCTCTCTCAGGTTGTACCTAGTCATCCATGGAGTGCCTCTCCACAAGGTGTATGCAAAATAGATACAAAACTATCTAGGGTTCTAAACTAATTCACACGAACAACATTCTATGATTCTTTGTTGTGAATTAAAATGGTGTTTTGACACACAAAACTTGAAGAACTTTTGCCAAGAATTTGGCACTGTGTTTTCGTCAAAAGTCTTAAGAAAAATTGAACCACAAATAGGTATTTATACAAAAAAAATCCTTAAGGCGATGGCTCAATCGAACAAAATCAGAAGTCACTCGAACGAAAGGCACGTGTCACTCGAAAGACATCGCGTGATAGGCTTAAGTCGCTTGAACGATCTCAGCCTCGTTCGAACGATGCTAGTGAATTTTCTTCTTCCGCTAGAGTACTTAGCCAAAAACCTTTCAAACCAAAAAAACTCATAACTGCACGAACAATTTTGATTTTAAGAGAACTTTTTATAATAACATTTCATAAACACATTTTATAAATATTCATTTTTGTTTGGAATAAATCCTATTCGTATTTTTATAAAAGCAAACATTCAAAATATAGTTTTGTGAATTAAATCAAACTCTAAATACGTTTATACCTTTTGGGATGTCGAAATATCTTCAAACTTTGGAGATCTTTGTTTTGGCTTGTCTTGACATTGCGTGAAGATGTGTAACGGTATAGGCCAAACTAGCCTAAAGCTATGATATGAACATTGTTGAAAAACATATTCTTACAAATCTCCCCATTTGGCTATGTCGGTACAAAAACAAACAAAATGTCCGAAACACCAAATTAAAATACAAACTCTCCTATTACAAAGTTACTAATACCCTTCCAAACCCTTGAAAAATGGAAAGATGTAGTTTCTCCATGTTTAAAAACTTTATCTTCCCTTTTCCAAACATGTCTTCATCCGTGTGTTTGAGCACATGAGACAACAAATATATACCTTCGTGATGCATCGAGTTTGATATGAGATAAACATAAATGAAAATATCAATGAGGTAGACATAAAACATATATCAAATCAAATCAAGTATCCCCTATACTAAAAAAACTCTAAAACTCCCCCATAAATCACTCATCAAAAAACAAATTACTCCCTTTTAATTTGCTCTCCCCCTTTGTTCTCATCAAAATAGACCAAACAACAAAGAAGTAAAACAATAAGCATCACGATCAAGCCATCACGATAAAAAAACTCACCAACTATTTTTGAAATTTTGAATTTTTCATACAAAAATAATTTTACAAAAAACATACACCATGAATTTACACTAAGACAACCAAATCATGGATACAGAATGAATGGCTGTGAGCATATTCGATAGGCCAATCAAATCACTCAAACATAACATAAATGCATGATGAATATGTGTAATCCTATCGAATGAATCGCAAAATCATCCTTAGGTGTTAAAAAGTGTTGAATTTAAATGACATCGACTAAATCCATCAACACATCAAAGTCAAGAATGATCCTCACACCAATAACGTCTAAAACTATGCATGCTTTTTCATGACGCTGTCAGGATGTGCAAACACATTTTTCATTTCTTTCCATCCAAGTTCTCTCATAAATAATAACAATTATATTTTTCTTTTGAGGTGCCCCCTTTTTGCCATATTTATTGTTTTATTGCCTTTAAATTTTTTCGGGCTCTTTTAAACGCTGGCTTTCACGACGAGTTAATTTTGAACTCCCGCAACCCTTTCCCGTGATTCACCCATCATATTTTGTTGCAATAAAATTCCTCACGGTAAACGCTTTTTACATGCACTACTTTCATGATCAAGTTTTATCTCATATGATTGGTTTTAAAGACATAGTTGAGATAACAACACACCAACCAATATGTGATAAATAAGTACATTAATCAAAAAAATTCATGCAAGTGTGCTTTAAAGGAACACATGAGTCAAACATGTAGGTAGTAAAAACTAATCACATCTCAGCGACTCCAAACATTCTAAGGCACATAAATGGAATGATAACGCACATCAAAACACTATCAAATCGTCATGGGATATGGAATGAAATTGCGACTCGGTCATCCTAAATGTCCATTCATATACGGTGCAAAACAAAAAACAAAATTCTTTTTGACTTTTTTAAAATTTTTATCAAAATAAAATATTTTTCTATTTTTTAAAAACAAAAAATCTAATACAAAAAGTACACACGTCATAACACTAGCAAGAATATATCATGAAACACAACTAGCGTATGACAAACATGTGAACACAATCATGTATATGATATAGCAAGAGATGAATCATGGAAAAGCAACTGAGAATAAACAAGTCTAACATATAATGCCTCTAAAAGTGATTTCCTAACCCAAATTGATATGAAACGACGCACAGGGGTTTTAGGAACCATGGGAACACTAGATTTAAACTTCCTCGGACCTCTTCGAAGATCGAAACAAAACCGCCTAAGGTGAACTTTTGTACCACAATGTGAAAGCAGGTGGAATGACACCTATTGGTTGACCTTTTCTAATGTCCTTGGGATAGTTTGACCCTTTAAAACAAATAAAGGTCTTGTCTTTAGCAACGGAAGCATTACAAACATGTGATCCATTACCAGTACTACTAACACTACTCAATTCTGGTGAATTATTTTTTAACATCAAAGTTTTAGACTCTAGCAAAGAACTTTACTCGTCCGAATTTAGGGATTCCTTCTCTAAATTTTCAATTACTCCTAGAAGCTCATCACCTTTATTCTTAAAATACATACACTTATTGACACGACTCAGAATGTGTCTCTAAAGTGTGTACTCTCTAGGCTCAAGTGCAAGCCTGTCGTTCAAGTAATAATCCGACAAGTCGGGTATCGATCCTCAGGGAAAAAGGACAACGCAGTTGTGACAACGGGATAAGACGGAGGAATCCTAACGATGACTCTAAAAAGAAAGGAAAATATTTGATTTTGGTTTTTGGGATTGATTACACTAAATGCAATTATGAAACTATGATAAAATATGCAACTAACTAAATTATCTAAATGAATAATGAAGGATTAAATTGAAATTGCTTAAACTTAAATGATGAGAAAATAGGATGGGAATACAATCCCCCAACCCTAGTGTAGTGTAGTGACAACATCAATCATAAATTTATCCGATTAATTCAAACCCGGAATTTAGTACTCCCAAGCATTATGTATTTGAGGTTCAAGCCCGCATCATACCTAATCTGAGGATGAGTAAATCGGTATCGCCGTGATTACACTCAAATTGTACTCTAAATCATCACGAGTACCCATAGGCAAACGGGATATAAAGATCTACAATTCTTATGAAATCACGCGATACGATCAAAATTAATCATTAAATTCAGCGGATCGACGTTATACACATGCACTAACACATCAGGTTGGGTTCATGCATCCCAACCTTAAAAAAAACTAGCCGGACATGTTACTTTGACTAATGCATGAAATAATGACGTTTCATGTGTAGGAATTCATGATGAAACTAGCTGGAAACATGTAAATACGTATTATGAATGCGAAAAGAAGTTAAATCTAATGGGAAAACAAAGCATGCAAGAGCAATAATAAGAAACAAGAGTCTTGAATTAAAACTTGCAAAAACACACCCGAAACAATGAATTCTTGAAGTAATTTATGCCCTTGATGTTCCTCCTCTTTCTTTCTCTCAAAAACTCTCTAAAAATAACCCTAAAGGCTGCCCCTAGGTTAGTGCCTCCGTTCCCCACAAGTTTGGAGTGTTAAAAACCTATTAGGAGACTTGGAGACCAATCAAAATAAAAGACAAAATTCGCGTGTCAGGTACATGCGAACCGGTTCGGAGGTACAGCGAACCGGTTCGCCCCTCCGAACCGGTTCAGGTTGGGGTTCGCATGTACCAGCCTGGTCTTGCTCTCAACACTTAGATTTTTTTTCTGGTTTTTCTCTTCTTTTCTTGGATTTTTCTTCAACTTCAACTGAGCATAACTTTTCAACCGTAGCTCGGATTTGGGTGCCGTTTCTTCCAGTGTTCTCGTTGTTCCGAGCTCTTCAACTTCCCAGTTGACTTCTTCTTCTGTATCGGGCTGCAAAATTACCGACATGCCCTTGAACTTGCCTTCTTAGCTTTTCTTGCACAGTCTCGTTTCCTCCTTTGCACTGCTTGCATAATTAACCTGTAAAATCAATAGGAGAAGCACGAAACACGCAATACTCGCCAAGAAGGTTAGAAGCATAAAAGTGAATCAAATCCATATATGTTACTTCATTCGGGTTCACAAAAGTACTGAAATTAGGGGGATAAATATACAATATTTATGCCCAATCAAACCCCCCTAACTTAGAACTTTGCGCGTCCCGAGCAATGTAAAAGAATGAAAGTAAGAGTTAAGGACACTTCAAGGACTTTATTGGGATAGAATACCACTTTCGCGGGCAAGCGATTGCATTTAGCGTATGCAACAAGCCTTTAAACCTCTAGGTTACCCTAGTAGGACGAGTTGTGTCTCGTGAGGGTTTGCAGTGAATATACCCACAAAATTCGAGTCAAAGAAAATTCAAAATACGCAAAAATTGTACAATTCAAACTTTTCCATAAAATAGTCATCATCAAGTCATATTTACAAGTCTCAAACCGTAGTGTGTGTGTGCGAAGCCAGAAATATAACCGCCAATTTCCATCGATTGATCATTACGTTACTTATCCGATAATTCGTTTTGATTTCAATTTCTCACTGAATGCACTCACAAACGAATCTCTCGGATTATGGCTATTCTCTCGGCATGCGTGATATAAGGAGTAAATGTAATGGAAGCAAATACACGCATGCAATTAGAAAGACGAAAATTTTATGGTGAAGGGATATCTTCAACGGATTACGGTTTTAAAAACGGGAACATCGCCTCTATTTCGCGCATTTAACCTCTTATATTATCTTTTGGTGTATTAACTCTTCACGCGGTACTCAATTTTCGCAATTTGGACTCGGTTAGGACTTTTTCGGGTTGTAGGGTGTATAGGGTAAAATGAAGGAGGTATGGAAGGTTGGAATTGGAAAAGTCATTCGTGATGTCCGTTTGTGCATTTTTCGGGCTATTGCTCATTTTTTTTTCTTCTTTTTCTATTTTTTTTTTGCCCCTTTTTGTTGCACTTTTCGGACTTAAATTCTGAATTTTTTCATTTTTCGCAATTCCGGGCTATTTTGGGTTTTTCGGGTTGTCAAACGAAAGGGAAAATTATTTGGCTCAATTTGGGTTGCAAAGGGTAATTTTTCGCTACTTTTTGTGGCCAATATTTTTGGGGTGACAAACGAGGGCCTACTTCATTGTCCAAAATGTCAATTGCATTACCATATGCGTTTCGAGGTGAATTTAAGTTTAGAGACTAATTTGGCACGATTTTCCAGGCAACATTGCACACATTTTTCAAAACCGATCAAAATGAAAGGATTGAGATCCTTGACAACTTATTAAGCGCTAAAAAGAACTTTGAGTTAACAATTAACTCGGATTGATTTAAAATCTCGCAAAACGTGATAGGCTCGAATCTCACCGGGTTTGTTAATCTCCACATTTATTCGTTAAGTCGTCAATTTTCGCTCAATTTCCATCTTTGGTCAATTTCGGCTTTGTGTATGTTGGATGTGTACAATTTGAGACTCCAATTCGACTTTTAATGATATTTTTGAAAAATTTGAATTCCAATTTTTAATTATTTTGAACAAAAATATTTTTGGCTTTTTCAAAATTTTATGATTTTTTTGGAAATTTTGGGCATTTTTGAAAATTTATGAAGTTTCAGAAATACGCACTTGTGACCCCCCCCTAACTTAGACTTTTGCATTGTCCTCAAGCAAAAAGGACTAAAATTTAACTTAAGGCGAATAAAAAAGTGCGGAAAAATAAAACCAACAAATATGAAAAAATGCAAGATTGTATAATGACAAATAGAAGCCTGTGTTACATAAGAAAAGGAAAAATCAACGGTGAACAATGTGAAAGCCCTACCACCACTAACAATTAAACCAAAAGATAAAGACAAGAAAAGCTCATGGGGGAGGTGGGTGGGAGGAGCTCGGTGCATTCGGGTCATATGGGTCATAAAATAAGGGGGGAGGAGGACCGCCAAAGTTGAGCTGGTGAAGGTGGACTTGGAGTTGATACATCATCCGGGTGTCCCTCCGGTAAGCCGCTTGATCTTGAATGTATTGGTTGATGAACCCGTCGAGACGGGACTCAACCGCTGAAAGGCGCCTATCGAAGTTTGCCCCCGGGGGCTCAAAATCGGAATCCTCCTCATCATCCTCAATTTCTTCCTCGTCTACATCCATCATCGGGTCATCGGGAGCTTCCTCGGCCACGTCCTCCTCGTGAATAGGACAGTCGGGGTGAGCTACGCGCATTTGGCGCTCACTTCGAGTTGTGAACGTGCCGCCTACGGGGTGAGGAAGTCGAATTTGGTTTCCGGGTTCATCCACTCCCGCATCCATCACGAGCTCCGTAATGAAACGGGCGTATGGGAGTGCTGCCTTGCCAGTTTCGTCATAGGCGGCATTAAGGATATCCGCGTAGAAGATTTGGGCAAGGTTGATGGTGCTCTCGGGGTCCAAAAAATAGTAGAGGAAATTGGCTCGACGGGATCGGACCACCGAGTCATTTTTGGTTTGGTGGATGGCACCATAAACAATGATGTGTGTGAAGCGGACCGTGGAGGCCAAACCACCAATGGGGAAGGATTCGCGTGTCCATTCCGCCCCGGGTGCCATGCGGGCAACACATTCATCTTTTGTGTGTGGGGCACCATTGTTGGGGTATTGGAAGGGCACGGGGAGGATCACCCCTTTGGCACGCATTTTGCGTGCAATAATAGTTGCCGAGAAGGAAATAGTGATACCGTCGAGATAAGCCTCGTGAAGTGTGGAAGATTTGCGAACCAAGGTCGCATAGAATTGACGGATGGCGGTATCAAAAACGTTATTGCACGTAGGGGCGAGGAAAGAGCACCACCCACGGCAGTCAAAAAGTGCGGTGACTTCGCCCGGAAGGGTGTTCCAATCCACGAAGCGCTCGATGTGAATGGTGCGCGTGGAGGAGAAGTGGTGCTCATACCAATGGCGTTCTTGGATGCATCGGAATACCCCCTTGCCCGGGTCATCAAGTATGGTGGTCTCATCATATTTCCTTAGGTGGGGAGCGGGGCGGCGCGGCATTTTGATGGAAAAGAGGGAGAGAGAGGGAGAAAATATGGGAGAAAAGAGAGTGAGGGAGAATGTTTTGGTGTGAAAAATGGAGGAGGGGTGGGGTGTATTTATAGGTGTGAAGGGGTGTGTTTTTGGTGGGAAATATGAAAGGTTGGGAAGGAGAGGGTGGAGGGAATGAATTGGGATGAATTTAGGAAGGAGGGAAGGAGTTGGGGGAAGAAAAACGAAGGGGGAAGAAGGGGAAAAGAATGGAGGGAAAGGGAATGAATTTGGAGAAAAGGGGAGAAGAACCTGTCAAGTACATGCGAACCGGTTCGGGGGTACAGCGAACCGGTTCACCCCTCCGAACCGGTTCGGGGTACAGCGAACTGGTTCGGGGGTACCAGGCTGGTCCAAACGCTGAAATTCACTCTTCTCTCCATTTCTAAGTGCTCTCTCATCCCCTAACTTGTGCATAATGCCCCTAAAAACCTTCTAGACCCTCGGGCTCTCAAAAAAATCCTCGAATACGACCTCGAAAAGCGTACTAGCACCCTAAAAAACGTGCTAACCTATCTCTCATGCAACGCAGGTTCCTGACTCCTAACTAACCTATTTACACTCTACTATTTTACACACAAAATCACCCCATACGCGTCGGGGGTGCGACGACCTCACTCGCTTAGCTCAATTGACCCCGTAAACAGGGTCCGACAACCAAATCGTGTCGACCTCATCCACAAACGCCTCTAGGTATGGCGTTAGGCGTTGTCCATTTACCTTGAACGTGTTTTCCCCTTTTAAATCGTTTAGTTCAACAGCTCCATGGGGAAAAACGTTCTTTACGACGAACGGGCCAGACCATCGTGACCGCAGCTTGCCTGGAAAGAGGTGGAGCCGAGAGTTGTATAGAAGAACTTTTTGCCCGGGATGAAACTCTTTTCTTCGAACGATGCTATCATGAGCAAGTTTCATCCTCTCCTTTGAAATTTTAGCATTCTCATACGCATCATTGCTTAGTTCTTCTAACTCAATTAATTGTAGCTTATGGGCTTCACCGGCCTTGTCCAAGGCATAATTCAATTGCTTAATTGCCCAATACGCTTTGTGTTCGAGCTCAACAGGAAGATGACAAGGTTTGCCATACAGAAAACGAAAAGGGGACATTCCAAGTTAATTTTTAAACGCGGTACGATAGGCCCAAAGTGCATCGGTCAATCTAAGGGACCAATCTTTCCGGGTAGGATTGACAGTCTTTTCAAGAATATTCTTGATCTCCCGATTCGCTAGCTCGGCCTGCCCATTCGTTTGTGGGTGATATGTCGTCCCAACCTTATGGACGACCCCATACTTTCTCATGAGCTTCTCAAATGGCCTATTGCAAAAGTGCGTGCCATTATCGCCAATTATCGCTTTCGGTGCTCCGAAGCGAGAAAGTATGTGTTCCTGTAGAAACTTTATCACCACTTTGTTGTCATTAGTCTTAGCAGCTATAGCTTCTACCCATTTAGAGACGTAGTCTACCGCGACTAGGATGTATAGGAAACCAAAGGATGGGGGGAAGGGACCCATGAAGTCAATACCCCAACAATCGAATATCTCAATGATGAGTATGGGGGTAAGGGGCATCATGTCGCGTTGAAAAATGGCTCCCATTCGTTGGCACCTATTACATGACTTACAAGCGTCATTTGCATCCCGAAAGATTGTGGGCCAATAGAGGCCGCATTGCAGAATTTTAGCGGCCATCTTTTTCGCCGAGAAGTGGCCTCCACATGCTTCCGAATGACAAAACTGGATGACCTTTGGAATCTCGTCATCCGGTACACATCGTCGGATGATTTGGTCGGCGCAATATTTAAAAAGGAAGGGATCATCGTAAAAGAACATGCGCGACCAATTAAGAAACCTCTTCTTATCTTGTGGTGTCCAATCGGGAGGGACGGCTCCCGTGACTAGATAGTTTACTATGTCCGCAAACCAGGGATAGGAAGAGGTGGCAAATAGTTGCTCATCCGAAAAGTGCTCGTCTATGGGTATGGGATCACTAGGTACTGTGACACCCCGACTAATTAAACACCGGGTAGCTACTCCTTTATAAAATTAATTCAAAATGCCAAGTTGGCTCAGTTAATAGCATCACTGTCGAAAACGTTTTATTATTACTAACCACCTAGTATTTAAAAAGTAAGTGCCAAATTTTCTTATTAAATCTGATTAACATGCAACAAGAGTAATGAATAACTAAATAACACCATTCACCATACTGAAGTAACAAGAACAACCATCACAATATGTAAATATAACCTGGAGGAAAAACTCCTCAATACAAATCCCACAACTGATATGTAAACTGAAATAAATAACTAAAACTGAATACTGAGCAATACATGCTTAGAGTCTGAAAACTGAAATGTAAAAATGCTCTAAATAGGAATGGGCAACATGCCCTACAACTGATAGATAGTGACTCTGGAATCCAAAAGATAGAAGCGTCTATGAGCAAATCCCTGTAGCTTCCACAACCAGCTACAGCACGTCACCTGAATGAGTACCTATGCTTGGTGTCCTTGTGGCTGGGCACCTAAAAAGGTTTTACAAGAAAATATATTTGAAAGCAAATGGGTCAGAGCCCGAAAGTGGAAATCATTTTAAAAACCTGCAAGTGCTTTAAAAACATTTACAACATTAAATGCAAAGTACATGTTAGGACGTGCACTCACATTATATTCTCACCTCTCGTCTAACTGTGCACTCCTAACGCAAGTACCCATCTATAACTACCCATACTACTAGCTAACTGACAACATAACTAGCTAGACTACCACGGGTTCTACCCATGTAATCGGTTCCATATAACATAACAACTCTCGTAATTAAGTAGAGGTTTACTGTGAACACAGTTACTAAATATGCCAATGATATAACTATCAGTTAACTCATTATATAACTCGAAACAATACCGTAATATTTTTACAACATTAACATGAGGATTTCCATTAATTTAATGTATATTATTCACATCATAAATATACGATACAAGCACCCCGCAATCTAAGCTGTAGTGCACACATACTCTGCTATCCATCCCGGTACATCACGTACATAAGGATCACATATTCCGAATCTCTCAGGAATAGTTCAGATAACACAAATCACAAATAGTGGAGGCGAACATAGTCACCATCACATGGGTCACGCACATACCTACGCTCCCATGGTCAGCGGACTTATTAATATCACAATAAGTCTTTCTATGACCTATGTTCATCAAGGTACCAGTCTATATCCCCCCCGTAGGCACACAAGGAATAGAGGGTCCTAAGCGAACGAAACCTCCCGTGATAGCAAGTATGGTAGGTATGTCATACATACAATCCATATACTAATACTAAGTAAACACACATCTTAGTAATACCGTATTTTAATCGTAGTACATATCGCATTCTCGTACTAACTAATTATCACAACTTATTTTATTCCGGTTCATAATTATACGCGCTATAATTCGTCCTCACATCGTAGTAGTCACTCACGTCTCAACCCAAATGATTCATTGAATATAACTCTCGTATATGATTTGCTAATCCCAACAACCCAAAAGTCCCAACTAAGTCACTATATCATCAAAGGGATGCTAACTCTACCCTTGAACCATCTCCCGGAACTCCAAAAGTCAAAACAGTCCAAAAAGGGTCAAACTGTCAACTCGTTAGAAGTCTCGTTCGAACGAGGCTTCGAACGAGTTTGGACTGTCAGGTCGTTAGAAGTCTCGTTCGAACGAGGCTGTTCGAACGAGATCCCAGTTCGTTCGAACGAACTGACCCTTCTAACGATATCTCGTTCGAACGAGATATCGAACGAAAATCCTACTCGTTAATAACGACTGGTCAACTCGTTAGAAGCTCGTTCGAACGAGCTCGTTCGAACGACCTGGGGGCTGCTTCTAACGAGATGCCAGTTTCGGCCCAGAATTTCCCAAAAATCGTTTTTCACCATTTTTACTCCTCAAACCTCTTCTAAAATTCGTTCCCACAATATATTGAGTTCTCTAATCATCCTCAAACATGTTAAGGGGCTATACTAACATCATTAAAGGGTTTGATATCATCTAAACATCATTAAATCACAATTTCTACATTAATTCCCAATTTTCTTCAAGAACATAAACCCTAACTTCTTCTCATCATAAATTCCCAGATTTTAATTCGTTTATACATCACCTAGATATGAAATATCCGAAATTAAATCTCCCAACAATGTTTCTACATGCAAACCTATCCCAATATTCAATAATAACTTCAAATTTCATGGGTTTTCTTTTAATCTTTCAAGAACAATTAAGATTCTTCAATTTCTAACATGGAAAAGACATTCTCAGTAATTAAATGGAAATAAAGTCACTTGCCTTGGTTTGATTTCTGAATTTGGTGTGGATTCGGTGTAGAATTTCTGCAGAATTCCTCTCTCTCTCTCCTTCTCCAAGCTTTCTTCTCCAAAAGGCTATGGTGGCTAGGGTTTGCTTTGGGGAAACTTATGAAACCTAATTTCAATAAACCTCCGTAGCTTGTTGGGTTAATAAGGGTTGGTTGGGGTCAATCCTTATCAGATTATAACTCTCAATTTTCGTCACTTTTAATTACCCAAAAATACCAAATTACTAAAATACCCTTTAAGTTACCGGTATGGTCTAAAATTACCCCGGGACCCAAACTATACCCCCGGCTAGTGTTTTCTGACTATCTCGACCCTTCCGGACGCGTTGGCGCACTCAAAACGACCATACGGATTATAGATTTTAAATTCACTTTTTATAAATAAAATATTATACCGTGACGCGGCGGTCCCACGCGTCTCAATAAAATTTCCAAATTGCCGTATATAATTCTCACGACAAATTTTATAATACCAAGTTCATATATAATCATATATGCACATAATCAAATACCAATACGCATCTCATTAGTATTTATAACCCGGATTAATTTCCAATTAATACGCATTTAATTAATTAATCCCAAAAATAAATATAGCCAAAAGTACGGGGTATTACATACTTCCCCCCTAATAACTGAATTTCGTCCCGAAATTCGAAACTAGAAAGTACCTGCTAAAAACAGCTCTGGATAACGCTCGCGCATCTCATCCTCGCGCTCCCATGTGGACTCCTCGACGTTGTGATGTCGCCACTGAACACGTACTAACGGGACTATCTTTGACCGTAGTTTCCTCTCGCTTCGGTCCAAAATAGCAATCGGCCCTTCCTCATAAGAGCTATCCGGCTGGAGATCGATGTCCTCCACAGAAATGTGAGAATGAGCCAAATCATCCCTAAGGTATTTCCTCAGCGAGGAAATATGGAACACGTCGTGAATCCGATGCAAATGCTCCGGTAACCCGAGTCTATACGCAACCGGTCCTATCCGCTCAATAATAGGAAACGGCCCCACATACCTCGGTGCCAACTTCCCCTTCTTCCCGAAACGCATAATCCCCTTCATCGGAGAAACCCTGAGCAAAACCTGGTCCCCCACTTGGAACTCCCTGAAAAACCTCTTTGCATCAGCATAACTCTTCTGCCTGTCTTGAGCTACCCGAATGCGACTTCGAATCAACTCAATCCTTGCCGAAGTATCCTGGATCACTTCTGGCCCAAGTAGTTTGTTGTCCCCCACTTCCAACCAACATGCTGGGGAACGACAAGGCCTACCGTACAATGCCTCAAACGGAGCCATGCCAATCGTGAACTGATAGGAGTTGTTGTAAGCAAACTCCACCAGTGGAAGGTACTGCTCCCATCCACCCCCGAAGTCAATAATGCACATGCGTAGCATGTCCTCCAACATCTGATTGGTGCGTTCTGTCTGCCCATCGGTCTGCGGATGATAAGCCGTACTCAACCGCAATTCTATGCCCATGGCCTCCTGGAAACTTTCCCAAAACCGCGAAACAAATATCTTGTCTCTGTCAGACACGATATTCAGGGGCACACCGTGAAGTCTCACAATCTCTGAAATGAAGAGCTGGGCATACTGTCCCGCAGTGTAATCAGTCCTATCGGGTAAAAAGTGAGCGACCTTGGACAACCTGTCCACAATTACCCAAACGGAGTCGTGACCCCTCTGCAACGTAGGCAACCCCGTGACAAAATCCATGGATATGCTCTCCCACATCCACACCGGAACCTCCAACGGTTGTAGCAATCCTGCTGGTCTCTGATGATCCACTTTTACAAGTTGACAAGTGGCGCATTTCGAGACAAACTCAGCGATATCTTTCTTCATACCGCTCCACCAATACTGCCGTCTCATGTCTTGGTACATTTTGTCCCCTCCGGGATGTACCGCGAACCGTGAACCGTGCGACTCTGCCATAACATCGTGTCGCAATTCCTCTCCTTCCGGAACTACCAATTTCCCATTGAAGCGTAATCCCCCGTCTGAGCTAACGGTATAGGATTCAGCTCCCTCAGCGAGTAATCGAACTATCTGCTCCTGACAGAACGAATCATTTGCCTGTGCCCGTACAACCTTCGTGACAATCTGCGGTGTAACGGTCATCACAGACATGAAAGATCGGGCCACTGCATCCTGGTGTCCCAATTCCTTCCACTTCGCTTTCCACACCTCTGCCACCTTGTCTGCTGGCCTACGGCTTAACGCGTCTGCTACCACGTTAGCCTTACCCGGGTGGTACTGTATGTCGAACTGGTAGTCTTTCACAAATTCAAGCCACCTACGCTGCCGCATATTTAATTCCTTCTGCGTGAACAGATACTGTAGTGACTTGTGGTCCGTGAACAGCTGAAACTTCTCCCCCAAAAGATAGTGCCTCCAAATCCGTAAGGCAAATACCACTGCCGCCAACTCCAAATCATGTGTGGGGTAATTCTTCTCATGAGGCTTAAGCTTACGGGAAGCATAAGCTATGGCCTGTCTCTCCTGCTGCAACACACCTCCAAGCCCTTGCAAAGACGCATCGGTGTAAACCAAATACTCAACTCCCGGTCTCGGCAATGCTAACACAGGTGCTGAGGTCAATTTGTCCTTCAACTCATCGAATGCCAACTGACAGGCATCACTCCAGATATATGGCACACCCTTACGAGTAAGATGTGTCAAAGGACCTGCTATCTCTGAGAAACCCCGAATAAACCTCCTGTAGTATCCTGCTAAACCCAAGAAACTACGAATCTCCGTTGGTGTCGTGGGCTGTCCCCACTCCCTTACCGCTGACACCTTCCCCGGATCAACAGATATTCCCTGATCGGAAATAATATGACCCAAGAACTGGACTTCCTTCAACCAAAACCCGCACTTCTCATATTTTGCATACAGCTCGTTCTGACGAAGTGTCTGTAAAACCAGCCTCAAATGTTCGGCGTGCTCCTCCTCTGTCTGAGAGTAAACCAGAATGTCATCAATGAAGACAATGACAAACTGATCTAGGAAATCTCTGAACACTCTGTTCATCAAGTCCATAAACACTGCTGGAGCGTTGGTCAAACCGAAAGGCATAACCCGAAACTCATAAGAACCATATCTCGACAAGAACGCAGTCTTCGAGACATCCTCCTCCCTGATACGCAACTGATGGTATCCCGACCTCAAGTCAATCTTCGAGAAAAAAGAAGCTCCTCTCAACTGGTCGAATAAGTCATCGATTCGAGGCAACGGATACTTATTCCGTATCGTGACCTTATTCAACTCTCGGTAGTCCACACACAATCTCAGTGAACCATCCCTCTTCTTCACAAACAAAACTGGAGCGCCCCAAGGTGAGGTACTCCTGCGAATAAAGCCCTGCCCTAACAGCTGCTCTATCTGATCCCGTAGCTCTCGCATCTCAGCTGGAGCCATACGGTATGGTGCACGTGCTATAGGTCTCGTACCCGGTAGCAAATCAATAACGAAGTCTATCTCTCGACTGGGTGGTAAGCCTGGTATCTCCTGAAACACATCCGAATACTCCCTGACAACCGGGATCGAATCTAAAGGAATCACAACCTCCTTAGAGGTATCCTCCTCTATGTAATACAGATGAGCGGTCGATCCTCCCTCTGGGCGAGGCATCGCCACTATAAACATCTCCTGCCCCGGAATGGCAAAAACAATGCTCCCGCTGAAGCAATCAATCATGGCCCTATATGATACGAGCCAGTCCATACCGATGATCACATCGTGAACATGCATGTCTAACACTAACATGTCCGCAGGCAATACCAAACCACCAACCTCTACCCCGACTCCCCGGCATATAAAGAAAATAAGTGACCCACTCCCCAATGGTGAGTCGACACACGTCACTGTGCTCTCTGCCGTAGCTAACAATCCTAAAGCTTTCGCGAAGTGTGTAGCAATAAAACAATGTGTAGCACCCGTATCAAATAACACCCGACCCATAGTGCCATGGATAGGAAACGTACCCTCGATCGCGGGCGGTGCCTGTGGAACTGCAGCCTGGTGGACGTTGTAGACACGTCCATACTGTAGCTGCCCCTGCTGAGCTGGGACTGCTGGAATGGGTGGCAAAGCTGCCATCTGTGGCGGTGCAGGAAGAGCGGCGGGAAACATAGGTCTCTGTGGCTCCTGGCGAGCACCCTGCTGCTGCTGCTGTGGGGCCCTGCCCCTATCAGGACAATCCTGCTTCTTATGGCCAGTCTTGCCACAAGTAAAGCACTTCCCTGGGAAGTTCCCTCCCCTCTGCCCCTGCTGTCCCCGGCCCTGGTGGCCGTTACCATTCCTCCCTTGGCCCTGCTGGCCCTGATGAAATTGCTGCCCATTCTGTCCCTGCTGGCCCTGATGGCCGTTTGGACCCTGATGGCCCTGGCGGAAACCTCCCTGTCCCTGCCTGTAGTTCCCTGACCGGAACCTCTTATTGTCCCCCTGCTGGGTACCCTGCTCAGTCTGTCTCTGCCCCTGACCGGTCTGTGCCCCGCTGGCACCATGCCCTCCAGTCCTGCCCTGATGGCTAGACTCCCCTGACCGCTTGCCCTCGGCCATATGAAAACGGTGGTCCTGGCAGTGTAGTAATGCAGCGTTAACCACATCAGAATACGTGGCCAATGATAGGTTCCCTAGCAGATGGTGACGGATCCTCCAATTCAACCCATCAGTGAACTTCTCTATCTTCTTCTTCTCTGTTGGAATCTCGTCTGGAACGATATTCAACAGGTTAGTGAACTCGGCCTCATACTCGGCCACTGTCTTGCCCTCTTGCTTCAAACTCATCAGCTTCCTCCTCATCTCTGTATGAACTGCGGATGGAAAGTACTTGCGGTCGAACCGCACCCAGAACTCCTGAATCGTGAGGGTATCCCTCTCCTCCGCGGTGGTAATAGACTCCCACCACTGTAGCGCAGATCCAACTAGCTTGAAAGTAGCTAGCACCTGTTTCTGAACATCAGTGCACTCATGCATCCTCAAATGCCTCTGCATGTCCTTCCTCCATTGGCTCGAGATAACCACATCTGAGCTTCCAGCAAACTCTGGTGGATGCGCTTTCTGAAAAGCGTCACGTACACGTTCCCAAGCAGACGGGAATGCATTAACCTGGACTGGCGCGGCAACCGGCGCCTGCGGTGGTGCCTGCTGAATCACGGTAATCGCAGCATTTACCGCTTGGGCTACTATAGCAGCAACCTCAGCGGCGTTCAACATGCCCTGAACTGGAGCGGGCTGGGGTTCGGGCGTAGCATTCCTGGGAACTCGTCGTGCACGTCGTGGAGGCATCTGAAACAAGAACAAAGTTTATAAGTTCACAGTTTATAAACTTAATATAGCTGAAGAACGAAACGTACACAATAAGAGTACAACAGTCCTAAAATATAGGGCTCTATATCAAAGAAAACGTAGCGGAAACATAATAGCCGTACAGATCCTAAAGGACACTAGAACCTGATGCTCTGATACCACCTGTGACACCCCGACTAATTAAACACCGGGTAGCTACTCCTTTATAAAATTAATTCAAAATGCCAAGTTGGCTCAGTTAATAGCATCACTGTCGAAAACGTTTTATTATTACTAACCACCTAGTATTTAAAAAGTAAGTGCCAAATTTTCTTATTAAATCTGATTAACATGCAACAAGAGTAATGAATAACTAAATAACACCATTCACCATACTGAAGTAACAAGAACAACCATCACAATATGTAAATATAACCTGGAGGAAAAACTCCTCAATACAAATCCCACAACTGATATGTAAACTGAAATAAATAACTAAAACTGAATACTGAGCAATACATGCTTAGAGTCTGAAAACTGAAATGTAAAAATGCTCTAAATAGGAATGGGCAACATGCCCTACAACTGATAGATAGTGACTCTGGAATCCAAAAGATAGAAGCGTCTATGAGCAAATCCCTGTAGCTTCCACAACCAGCTACAGCACGTCACCTGAATGAGTACCTATGCTTGGTGTCCTTGTGGCTGGGCACCTAAAAAGGTTTTACAAGAAAATATATTTGAAAGCAAATGGGTCAGAGCCCGAAAGTGGAAATCATTTTAAAAACCTGCAAGTGCTTTAAAAACATTTACAACATTAAATGCAAAGTACATGTTAGGACGTGCACTCACATTATATTCTCACCTCTCGTCTAACTGTGCACTCCTAACGCAAGTACCCATCTATAACTACCCATACTACTAGCTAACTGACAACATAACTAGCTAGACTACCACGGGTTCTACCCATGTAATCGGTTCCATATAACATAACAACTCTCGTAATTAAGTAGAGGTTTACTGTGAACACAGTTACTAAATATGCCAATGATATAACTATCAGTTAACTCATTATATAACTCGAAACAATACCGTAATATTTTTACAACATTAACATGAGGATTTCCATTAATTTAATGTATATTATTCACATCATAAATATACGATACAAGCACCCCGCAATCTAAGCTGTAGTGCACACATACTCTGCTATCCATCCCGGTACATCACGTACATAAGGATCACATATTCCGAATCTCTCAGGAATAGTTCAGATAACACAAATCACAAATAGTGGAGGCGAACATAGTCACCATCACATGGGTCACGCACATACCTACGCTCCCATGGTCAGCGGACTTATTAATATCACAATAAGTCTTTCTATGACCTATGTTCATCAAGGTACCAGTCTATATCCCCCCCGTAGGCACACAAGGAATAGAGGGTCCTAAGCGAACGAAACCTCCCGTGATAGCAAGTATGGTAGGTATGTCATACATACAATCCATATACTAATACTAAGTAAACACACATCTTAGTAATACCGTATTTTAATCGTAGTACATATCGCATTCTCGTACTAACTAATTATCACAACTTATTTTATTCCGGTTCATAATTATACGCGCTATAATTCGTCCTCACATCGTAGTAGTCACTCACGTCTCAACCCAAATGATTCATTGAATATAACTCTCGTATATGATTTGCTAATCCCAACAACCCAAAAGTCCCAACTAAGTCACTATATCATCAAAGGGATGCTAACTCTACCCTTGAACCATCTCCCGGAACTCCAAAAGTCAAAACAGTCCAAAAAGGGTCAAACTGTCAACTCGTTAGAAGTCTCGTTCGAACGAGGCTTCGAACGAGTTTGGACTGTCAGGTCGTTAGAAGTCTCGTTCGAACGAGGCTGTTCGAACGAGATCCTAGTTCGTTCGAACGAACTGACCCTTCTAACGATATCTCGTTCGAACGAGATATCGAACGAAAATCCTACTCGTTAATAACGACTGGTCAACTCGTTAGAAGCTCGTTCGAACGAGCTCGTTCGAACGACCTGGGGGCTGCTTCTAACGAGATGCCAGTTTCGGCCCAGAATTTCCCAAAAATCGTTTTTCACCATTTTTACTCCTCAAACCTCTTCTAAAATTCGTTCCCACAATATATTGAGTTCTCTAATCATCCTCAAACATGTTAAGGGGCTATACTAACATCATTAAAGGGTTTGATATCATCTAAACATCATTAAATCACAATTTCTACATTAATTCCCAATTTTCTTCAAGAACATAAACCCTAACTTCTTCTCATCATAAATTCCCAGATTTTAATTCGTTTATACATCACCTAGATATGAAATATCCGAAATTAAATCTCCCAACAATGTTTCTACATGCAAACCTATCCCAATATTCAATAATAACTTCAAATTTCATGGGTTTTCTTTTAATCTTTCAAGAACAATTAAGATTCTTCAATTTCTAACATGGAAAAGACATTCTCAGTAATTAAATGGAAATAAAGTCACTTGCCTTGGTTTGATTTCTGAACTTGGTGTGGATTCGGTGTAGAATTTCTGCAGAATTCCTCTCTCTCTCTCCTTCTCCAAGCTTTCTTCTCCAAAAGGCTATGGTGGCTAGGGTTTGCTTTGGGGAAACTTATGAAACCTAATTTCAATAAACCTCCGTAGCTTGTTGGGTTAATAAGGGTTGGTTGGGGTCAATCCTTATCAGATTACAACTCTCAATTTTCGTCACTTTTAATTACCCAAAAATACCAAATTACTAAAATACCCTTTAAGTTACCGGTATGGTCTAAAATTACCCCGGGACCCAAACTATACCCCCGGCTAGTGTTTTCTGACTATCTCGACCCTTCCGGACGCGTTGGCGCACTCAAAACGACCATACGGATTATAGATTTTAAATTCACTTTTTATAAATAAAATATTATACCGTGACGCGGCGGTCCCACGCGTCTCAATAAAATTTCCAAATTGCCGTATATAATTCTCACGACAAATTTTATAATACCAAGTTCATATATAATCATATATGCACATAATCAAATACCAATACGCATCTCATTAGTATTTATAACCCGGATTAATTTCCAATTAATACGCATTTAATTAATTAATCCCAAAAATAAATATAGCCAAAAGTACGGGGTATTACAGGTACGTCGGACGAGAGCCGAGATAAGTGGTCGACCACGACGTTTTCTACTCCTTTCTTGTCTTTGATGGAGAGATTAAACTCTTGTAGGAGTAGGATCCACCTTATGAGGCGCGGCTTGGCGTCTTTCTTCGTAAGTAGATATTTTAAAGCCGCGTGGTCGGTGAAGACAGTGATAGGAGAACCAATAAGATACGATCTGAACTTATCAAGGGCAAAGACTACCGCTAGCAACTCCTTCTCTGTGGTAGAGTAGTTGAGTTGAGGTCCGGCAAGGGTCCGGCTAGCGTAGTAGATGACATGAGCTTGCTTATCTTTACGTTGGCCCAAAACGGCCCCAATCGCGTAATCGCTTGCATCACACATTAGTTCGAACGGTAGGGACCAATCCGGAACTTTCATGATGGGAGCGGACACGAGCATGTTCTTTAATTTATCAAAGGAGCTTTGGCATGCCCCGGTCCACTCAAACGGGTTATCCTTCATGAGAAGGTTGCTTAAGGGTCTAGCGATAGCGCTAAAGTCCTTAATGAACCTTCGATAAAACCCGGCGTGACCCAAGAATGAGCGCACGTCGTTAAGCGATCTCGGTGGGGGAAGGTCAGCTATGACATCTATCTTAGCCCTATCAACCTCTATGCCCTTGGATGATACTATGTGACCAATAACTATTCCCTCAGTGACCATGAAATGGCACTTCTCCCAATTCAGCACTAAGTTCTTGTCCACACACCGGGTAAGTACTTTTTCCAATTTTTCTAAACAATGATCAAAAGAGGTGCCAAAAACGCTGAAATCGTCCATGAACACCTCGAGTCCTCTCTCGACCATGTCGCTAAATAAGCTCAACATGCACCTTTGAAAGGTCGCGGGTGCATTACACAAGCCAAATGGCATACGTTTGTAGGCAAACGTACCAAAAGGGCAAGTGAAAGTCGTCTTCTCTTGGTCAAGTACATCTACCTCAATTTGGCTATATCCGTAATAACCATCAAGGAAGCAATAATAAGGGTGTCCCGCAACTCGCTCAAGCATTTGATCAATGAATGGCAAGGGGAAATGGTCTTTTCTTGTTCCCGCATTGAGTTTCCGGTAATCAATGCAAACACGCCAACCGGTGGTGGTGCGTTGGGGAACAAGCTCTCCCTTGGTATTCTCAATCACAGTTATACCCGACTTCTTCGGGACGACTTGAATAGGTCTCACCCATTTGCTATCCGAGATTGGGTAGATAATCCCGGCATCCAATAGTTTGATGATCTCGGTTCTCACAACTTCTTTCATATTGGGATTCATTCTTCTTTGTATTTCTCTAGAGGGCTTGACATCCTCTTCGAGATGAATCTTGTGGGTGCAAATCAAAGGACTGATCCCCTTCAAATCAGCTATACACCAACCAAAAGCACCCTGGTGCTTCTTCAGAATTCTCATCAATTTGCCCTCCTGCCCTTCGTCTAGGCTAGAGGAGATAACAACAGTAAATGTCTCATCCTCTCCTAGGTATGCATTTTGATATGGGAGGGGAGTTTCTTTAATTCGAGGGTTGGAAATTTTTCACTGGAAGGAGCCATCTGTGTATCCCTCGGAGGTAGTTCCTCGAATCTAGAAACCCAATCAATCTCTCTTACGTCCTCGTCCGACGCACTCTCAGTGAGTAATTATCTGAACCTTCCAACATCCCTCTCGAAGTGGGTAGACGTCCCCTCACACTCATAGCTCGTCTCTAAACATGACTCTAAGGCATCGCCACAAAAAGTTTCTTCGAAGTACTCTTCTACTACCTCATCTATGAGGCTCACCGCGTGAAGATCATCTTCCTCCCCTGCATTTTGGGCTACGTGGAAGATGTTAGTTTCCAAGGTCATGTTCCCAAAGGTGAGCTGCATTCGCCCATTTCTTGTGTTGATGATTGCATTAGCTGTAGCTAAGAAAGGGCGACCAAGGATGATGGGAACATGATTGCTTGAGTTAAAGGAGGGCTCCGTGTCCCAAATGACAAAGTCTACCGGGAAGTAGAAAGTGTCCACTTGGACGATCACGTCCTCGACTATGCCTCGTGGAATCTTCACTGATCGATCCGCCAATTGGAGAGTGACCTTTGTGGGCTTGAGGTCGCCCAAGTCAAGTTGCCTATTAATGGAGTAAGGAAGTATGTTTACACTTGCTCCCAAGTCAAGTAAGGCTTTCTCAATTTTATTATCTCCAATGATGCATGATATGGTGGGTGCACCGAGATCTTTAAATTTAGGCGGGAGATCATTTAGAAGAATGGAACTCACGTTCTGAGCTAAAAAGACATTCTTTTTAACTTTCATCCTCCTTTTTACCGTCAACAAGTCTTTGATAACTTTTCCGTAGGCTGAAATTTGTTTGATGGCATCAAGGAAGGGTAGATTCAGCTTCACTTGCTTTAGTACTTCTAGCACTTCATCACGTGGAGTCCCTTTTTGAGTAGGAATCAATCTTCGAGGAAATGGTGCTGCGGAGGGTGGTTTAACTACCACCTCAGGCTCACTAGTGTCTTCCTTATCACTATCGTCCAAGGGGACATCTTCGGCCTCTTTCGTGCCGGGCGAAATCTCCTTGTCTTTTGTTGTGTCGTGTGGAGGAGATGATAAATCAACGACTCTTCCACTACGAAGAGTGGTCACTGCTTGACATTGCTCCTGATGTTCAGTGGATGTGGAGCTAACACTAGTTTGACCTTGGGGAGGTCGTTGGCCTTGGGCAGGGAATTTGCCCTTCTCTTGAACACTCAACGAGGATTGTATCTTAGACAGATTTGCATTTAGGTCGCCAATGAGATGATCATACTTGGCATTGGTTGCGGCCTGGCTTGCGATGAATTGATTCACAGTATCCTCAAGAGTTCTCCACTGTGGCGGGATATAATTTCCATGAGGTGGTGGTGCTTGCACATGTCCTTACAAGTGTGGAGCTTGTTGAAATTGTTGTGGAGGAGGAGGGGCAACATGCGAAGGAGGGTTCATTGCGGCATGTTGTTGCCCGTAGCTAAATCCGGGATGATTTTTCCACGAAGGGTTGTATGAATTCCCGTGCGGGGCATCGAAATTTCCCTTAAAGCCTCCTATACCACTAACTTGCTCTTGTAATATTACTTTGCAGGCGGGTATCGTCAGGCATTCCTCAGTTGAATGTCCCGCCTCACAAATCGCACACACCTTTCCGACGGGATTCTTGATAGATCCTACTACCTCGCATAAATATCGAAATCCTTTCTCCAGGGAGTCCAACCGACAGTCCGACATAGAGGTCTTATCTATTTGGTGTAGGCCGGACGCCGATGGAGTGGTGGTCGCTTGACGATTTCGATTCTGAGCATTAGGATCAGAAATATCCCAGGATTGGGTAGTCTCGGCGACATACCTCAGGTGAAGCTCAGCATCGTGGCAATCTAGCTCGATAAACGGACCACTACCCATGGTTTCAATGAGTTGCTTGGAGTTAAGGTTCAACCCATTATAGAGGAAGGAAATAATTTGGGCTGTATCAAATCCATGATGGGGGCATGAAGCAGTTAACTCATTGAAACGCTCATAACATCGATGGAATGGCTCATTATCCAATTGCCTGAACGATTGAATCTGAGCCTTTATGGAGATTGTTCGATGTGGTGGAAAGAACTTCTTGAGAAATCTTGATTGTAACTCGTTCCAGGATGGAATCGAGCTTGGAGGTAAAGACCAAAGCCAGGTCTTAGCTTTATCTTTTAACGAGAACGGGAAGAGTTTGAGGCGAATCACCTCCTGTGTGCAAGGTTGATCGTTGAGGGTATCACACACGTCCTCAAATTCCCGTATATGCAGGTATGCCTTCTCTGAATCCATACCGTGATAGTGTGGTAGCATCTGGATCATCCCATTTTTGAATCGGAACTGCCCGGCATTATACGGGTGTATAATGCATCCCGGAGTGACAGTGCGCTCGGGATATAAGAATTCTCTCAACGGGCGGTACGGAGGCTCTTCCTCACCGGTAGTCGCATTACTGTGCTGCGACATCTCTCTCTCACTCGACGATTCGGAGTTTTCACTGGGTGTGCACGACGTGTGTCCTACGAAGGAGAAGGGAGTGTTGCTAGAGATTGAGTGTGACGGTGTGGGAGGTGGGATCCAGAATTGTGGGGCTTGTGGAGTGTGGGGACTATCAGGATTATACTCAACAAGTGGATTTTCGTGAATGCTGGTTGGAGTATTATGGGGTGTGGGAGTGGTTTCAGAATTTTGCATTAAGTTTGTGAGAGATGGTGGTGAATCTTTTTGTGCTTTTTATTATTGTTTTGATTTTTTTTTTTGGATTTTTGAATTTTTGGTCAAAGCTTTGGATTAACTCGATCTAATCCTAAGTCTACCTAATTCCCCGGCAACGGCGCCAAAAACTTGACACGACTCAGAATGTGTCTCTAAAGTGTGTACTCTCTAGGCTCAAGTGCAAGCCTGTCGTTCAAGTAATAATCCGACAAGTCGGGTATCGATCCTCAGGGAAAAAGGACAACGCAGTTGTAACAACGGGATAAGACGGAGGAATCCTAACGATGACTCTAAAAAGAAAGGAAAAGATTTGATTTTGGTTTTTGGGATTGATTACACTAAATGCAATTATGAAACTATGATAAAATATGCAACTAACTAAATTATCTAAATGAATAATGAAGGATTAAATTGAAATTGCTTAAACTTAAATGATGAGAAAATAGGATGGGAATACAATCCCCCAACCCTAGTGTAGTGTAGTGACAACATCAATCATAAATTTATCCGATTAATTCAAACCCGGAATTTAGTACTCCCAAGCATTATGTATACGAGGTTCAAGCCCGCGTCATACCTAATCTGAGGATGAGTAAATCGGTATCGCCGTGATTACACTCAAATTGTAATTTAAATCATCACGAGTACCCATAGGAAAACGGGATATAAAGATCTACAATTCTTATGAAATCACGCGATACGATCAAAATTAATCATTAAATTCAGCGGATCGACGTTATACACATGCACTAACACATTAGGTTGGGTTCATTCATCCCAACCTTAAAAAAAACTAGTCGGACATGTTACTTTGACTAATGCATGAAATAATGACGTTGCATGTGTAGGAATTCATGATGAAACTAGCTGGAAACATGTAAATACGTATTATGAATGCGAAAACAAGTTAAATCTAATGGGAAAACAAAGCATGCAAGAGCAATAATAAGAAACAAGAGTCTTGAATTAAAACTTGCAAAAACAAACCCGAAACAATGAATTCTTGAAGTAATTTATGCCCTTAATGTTCCTAGATGTTCCTCCTCTTTCTTTCTCTCAAAAACTCTCTAAAAATAACCCTAAAGGCTGCCCCTAGGTTAGTCCCTCCGTTCCCCACAAGTTTGGAGTGTTAAAAACCTATTAGGAGACTTGGAGACCAATCAAAATTAAAGACAAAATTCGCGTGTCAGGTACATGCGAACCGGTTCGGAGGTACCGCCCCTCCGAACCGGTTCAGGTTGGGGTTCGCATGTACCAGCCTTGTCTTGCTCTCAACACTTAGATTTTTTTTCTAGTTTTTCTCTTCTTTTCTTGGATTTTTCTTCAACTTCAACTGAGCATAACTTTTCAACCGTAGCTCGGATTTGGGTGCCGTTTCTTCCAGTGTTCTCGTTGTTCTGAGCTCTTCAACTTCCCGGTTGACTTCTTCTTCCGGATCGGGCTGAAAAATTACCGACATGCCCTTGAACTTGCCTTCTTAGCTTTTCTTGCACAGTCTTGTTTCCTCCTTTGCACTGCTTGCATAATTAACCTGTAAAACCAATAGGAGAAGCAAGAAACACGCAATACTCGCCAAGAAGGTTAGAAGCATAAAAGTGAATCAAATCCATATATGTTACATCATTCGGGTTCACAAAAGTACTGAAATTAGGGGGATAAATATACAATATTTATGCCCAATCACTTATCCCAAAGAGTCTCCTCACGTGCTAAAACTCATTGAGAAAAATAATTTTATCCACTTTGGCACAAACACAAACCCTAGAGTTTTTAAAGTCCTCCAATTCTTTTTCTAAAAATAGGACTCTATCATCACTCTCCTTTTTGGAAAAATTTTAAAACATCAATGTCATGGTCCAAAGAAATAAACCTCTGACGATAAAAATCTCTTTGATTTTGAACCCTTAGCAAAAGATCCATAGCGAATTTAAAATGAGAATTTTCTTTTTCCAAAAAAATAATTCCTTTCGCAAACGACAAATTCAAACTATTTATATCATCAAAACAAGGAGAATTCATAAAAAAAACACGGACATAAGTGATAAAAATCACCAAAAGAGAGATAAACAAGATGTAAAGAAATAACTTAGCGTAACTTTCTCTGATACCAATTTGCAGGGTGCCCGTTACTCGCAAAGGGTGATTTAAAATAAAAATAGAGTATCCATTTTTAATTATGCTTAAACAACTTTTTAAACTGATTTTATCTTGTTTATCCTAAACATGAAACTATGTACAAAACAGATAAAGTAAACAATGCAAATACGACATTATCAATTTTAGGAAAAAACACATTTCGGGTAAAACCTTTTATTTCACCATAAACTGTAAATCGCAACTTACACGGATTACATTGAAATCTGCAATGGATCAACACGCAGAAAACCCACAAGAAACGTAACTCTAAATCAACAAAGAGAACCCTCAAGCCGTCCCAATGGCCGCAGCCGTAGTTGTTAGCCCAGTACCTCTCTCAGGTGGTACTTAGTCATCCATGGAGTGCCTCTCCATAAGGTGTATGCAAAATAGATACCAAATTATCTAGTTTTCTAAACTAATTCACAGGAAAAATACTATACGACGCTTTGTTGTGAATTAAAAGGGTCTTTTGACACACAAAACATGAAGAAGTTTTGCCCAAAATTTGGCATTGTGTTTTGGTCAAAATTCTTAAGAAAAATTGAACCACGAATAGGTAGTTATACCAATAAAAAATTCCTTAAGGTGGAGGCTCGCTCAAATGAAATCAGAAGTCTCTCGAACGAAAGACACACGTAGCTCGAACGAGATCAGGCAGGAGGCTTAATTCGGTTGAACGATCTCAGCCTCGTTCGAACGATGCGATCGAATTTTCTTCCTCCACCATATTACCTAGACAAAAAACTTTAAAACCCAAAAGGCTCATAACTGTACATATAGTTTTTAGTTTATGAGAAATTTTTATAAAAACATTTCATAAACAGATTTTATCAATATTCATTTTTGCTTAGGAAAAATCCTGTTCGTATTTTTGTAAAAGTAAAACTCCCAAATATATTTTTATGAATTAAATCAAATCTAAATACGTTTTATGCCTTTTGGGATGTCGGGAAGTCTTCAAACTTTTGAGATTTTTGTGTTTGGTTCGTCTTGACATTGCGTGATGATGTGTAACGGTATACGCCAAACTATCCTAAAGATATGCTATGAACATTGTTGAAAAACATGTTCTTACAGTACCTACTAGTGAGAACCATTTTGACTGGGAGAGCATCTAGATGGTTCATGGTACTTTCAGGATATGATTTGAAGTGCCTTGATCCAAAGTCCATCAAACATCAAGCACTATAAGACATATTAGTCAACTTCCCAAGCCATAATTTTGAACCTCTGAGTGAGAAGCTGCTAAGGGACAACTACTAAGCTTTTTTGGCTGGGGAGATGGAAGAATAGAATATGGAAATTGATAGCTTATGTGCAAAAGGTAGTAGGAGAAGCAAGAGTTATACTCTCGAATAGAAAATATAAAGTCACCCTTTCTTACAAATTATACTCCAAGTGCTCGAGCAACGAAGAAGAATATTAAGCATTCATACTTTGACTATTAGAAGTTATAATAATAGAGATTAAAGTACTTTTTATACGAGGAGATTCCAACCTTATGGTAAATAAAGTCAATAGAGAAGTAACACTTAAATATGCGAATCTTGTTTCCTATAGAGAAATTATCCAAAGAATGTTGAACTACTTCTTAGCTGTCAAGGAAGAAAGACACCCCAGAATGATGAATAGACACCTCAACGCTCTAGAAATGATTGCTTTAAAGTTAGAGATAGATGAGACAGAAGCCACGATCACTTTTCGAAGAAGAACAATTCTTATATTCGTGAGATATTTATTTTAAAGTAAGGATCCTAAAGACTAGATATTCTCAATAGCAAAGCAATTAAAAATGCATGAAAGAGAAATGAGTCTTTCAGAACTAGAAACTTTATATATGCTTTAGGACACTCTTTACTTGAAAGGTCTAGGTGGTTACTTGGAATGGTGCATGGGGAAAGAAGAGGCTCGTGAGAACTTGGTCTCAATGCACAAAAGGCACTGCAGCGATACATATGTCCAACTCTATTAGCGTTCGTAGCGAGGGGCTACTACTGGACCACTGTGAGTACAAAGGTTACTCTCCTCCAACAAAGTTGTTTAAAATTCAAGACTCAATTTGATCGTCCAATCGAAGCTAATTTCTTAGAAATCTTTGAGACCTAAATAAATCCTTATATTTCCTATCCCAAAGATGGAGAGCTACCCATTGAGTGGGATGATGAGATTTACTTAAAGAAGAGGGTTGCTCGGTTCTACTTGGGGAAAGTGGAGCTTTACTTAAAAGGATATAATGAGAGAGACATGAAATGTGTTACGTATAAGTATAAAAAGTGTTAAATAAATATCATGATCTCTCACATATGGGTGAAGGAAAACTGTATGGCCAATTGATGACCTTAGGGTAATATCGGTCGATGATGGAAGCTTCTTACATAGATTTTATGAAGAAATTTTGAGCATGTCAGGTGCACGAAAACACGGTTCATACCCTCTCTATTAGTTTACAAAGTTTTGTTTCTCCTTACCCATTCTATACATGGATATTTTATTTGGTAGGTAAGTGTAGGGGGATCGAAGATAATCAAGAGATTAGAGATAATCCCCCTAGCTAATACAACAGACTAAAGGGACTAAGACATTAAGGCAGCTCAGTGTGGCAACCCAAGGAGATCTCCTAGTGAAGAAACTGGTCGAGAGTGCTCATTATTTAGTTTTGTTGTCTTACTCAGTCATATTGTATCCTTTGTTTATATTGACTATGAGCTATAACTATTATAATGATTATTCAGTGTGAGGTCAAATGGTACTCACGAGAGACCATGCCTGGAAGGGTCTGGTAGAGCTTTCATGCTCTATCGAATGACCTCATCGTGATAAGTTCAGAGGGACTTGGTTTGAAGGATTGATAAGTGAGGCACCATTGGGGATTGCCCTGACCATCTTAGATACACCAAGTAAAATAACAAAAGACCTTGACTGTTGAACCTTGGGCAGAGCAGCCTTGAGTTCCATCGTGCATTTAGTTATGAAGCAAAAAACCCTCTATATAATGCCACATTTACTTTAATTGATGTCAATAGACAGCTAAGTGATATAAAATTTTCACTTGAGTAAACCACCATGGCATTTGTGACTGTCAAACAGTTGGTGAGACACCTCTATGATGACATACCCCTGACGTACAATGGTTAGGCAAAAGACATATCTTGACATTTAATGTTTATAATGTGGAACTGACTAGTCCATCAAGCATTTAATATTTGTAATATAAAGTATGAGGGATGTCTTTCACAGTTGTAAAGGGTTGAGGCATCTAAAGAGTGGTGTGGGGCTATTTATTTGCCTCAACCACTTTTGAGAGAGGGGTTATTTTCTAGAGATTATGGGCTAGATAGAGAAAGAAGTTATTTTGCAAAACTAGAGCTCTTACTCACCCACCATTGTCATTTATTATGAGGCTTTTAAAATATGATTAGAGATTTTTTAGGACTAGTGTATTTTGGATGCCTGCCAAGGTATATCAAGGGTTCTTACCTCTCTCTCCCTATAAATGAGTTACTTTTGAGTTCATTATTATTTTGTGAGTTATACACGAGAGATTTGTGAGTTCAAACTGAGTTTATCTTCACTACATTGTGATCGTGTGTCTTGTAATCAATCAGGAGTGCTCTCGATTAACTTGTCATTACTGTACTCAAAAGGGGTTAAGCCTCCATCTAATCTAAACTACCCTCTTACATTTGGTGACTCCGCTGGGGAGGTATTCTTCTCTCAAAAGTTTATGGCATAGGATAATGTTAATCGTAGACTCAACTTTGATGATACCCAACGTAATGAGGAACAAGCGATGAGAGAGATGGATGCTCCTAGAAGTGGGGATCCTTCTCAGGTAGAGGTTCCCTAAGATCCAACAATGACTGCAGTCCCAACGATCACCCAAGCCTCTACTAGTGTTATCCTAGGAGTAGCCCAAACGACTCTTCTCATGGGTAAGTTTTTTGAGTTTTTGCAAACACCTAAGACTGCGACGGTCTTAGGAGGGGAATACATCCTAGCATGTTTGTGACACCTGGGGTGGTCCCAGTAGCTCCGATGAACCATACTCTGGCTGTACTAGACCCACAGGCACATCACCCACTCTTGCCTCAGTGATGGTCATAACAGGTATAATGGGCATTCCACCTGCGGTGGCCACTCCAAGAGAAACCAGCATCCCATCAGTGGTCCCTCTGGCCACTCCTTCCATGGTTGAGAAGATGCCGGCATCTGTATTAGAAGAGATGAGGAAAGAAATGAAAAAAGAGATGTTGAAGATGATATCAATTTTCTTGTAGTTGTCCAGCGAGGTAGTTTCAATGTATGATGATTTTCGCACATCCTATCCCCAAGGATACAATGAGGAGCCTTAATCGAAGGACTACATCCCTCCCATCTTTGAGAAATACACTAGGAAAGGGGGTAATTTAAAGGACAACATCAAATGTTTCATTGAAAATCTAGGAGCTCACTGCAACAACAATAAACTCAAGTTGAGGGAGTTCTTAAAATCATTAAAAGATAAGACTTATATATGGTACTCTCACTTGGCGCCAAAGAGTGCTTTAACATGGGAAAAGATTCATATTTTATTTGTTCAGAAGTTCTTTCTCATAAAAGATGAGTTTACGTTAACGCAGTTGGGCAGAGAGAAGTAATGACTAGGAGAAGATGTGGTGGCTTATGTTCGAAGATTTAGGGAGAGGTCCCTCGATGTGAGGGAAGAATACAAAGAGTCCAAACTGTTACAAATCTATGCTGAGGGTTTGTTCCCAGATTATATCTGTCACAATATTAATGAAACTCATGAAGGGACTTTCGTAAAAGTTCTAAAAGCAGGAATAAATATATCATTGGTTGTTAGGCCAAACCCTGTTGCGAGACCACTAGTACCATTGGAGTTCAAACAGTCGGGGCCACCCGTTGCAGTACACGACCAGCCCCCACGGGTGGGGTACATCGATGGAGGTGAAGGATGCAAACAGCCTAAGAAGGATAATAAGAGAAATTTTGGGAGAGATAGGGAAGACCCACAAGCGCTACCTTGCACAGTTAAAGAGGCTATTACCTATTACAATACCATGGTTCAAGGAGGAACGATGTATGAACCTAAGGGCATCCCTACCGTGGAGTAAGATACGACAACGAGAGAGAATCCTAAATATTATCAGATTCATCAAAAGGTCGGTCATCCAACGGAGACTTGTTTTATGTTGAGAAAGATTATCAACAAGAACATGAAGAAAGGGACTCTATAGATCCATCAAGAGAACAACATGAATGTTAACTCTCTTCCATCGCACGAGGTGAACCTAGTAATTGCCTATGAAAGCATAATAAGTGACGAGGGAACTTGAGGTAAGTGACAAGGTGAATCTCATGGGAGGACTTTGAAGATGCCTTAGAAGATTGAACAAAGTCATGGCAATGTGGTCATAGCCTATGATGTGGAAAGTGTAAGGGATGCGGAGGAGGTATACAACCTAGAAGGGGAGAAGGTGGACCCAAACTTAGATTACCAAGATGTTTCGCGGTCGCCCAAGTTCTCGTGGTTCTATGACTAAGTAAGGATACCGAAGGAGAGCCATTTGGAGATAACACAAGTAATTTTGGATATCGCAAAGAAGAACGCAATACCCTCGTTAAGATGGAAGGGGCCCATGGCCAGACTGATGAGAAATTTCTTGTCTGAAGTAACTTTTAGTGATGCTACATAACGACAAGTATCAACAGGGTAAGATTTGAGAAGGAACTAACGAATGGAGGTGCATCAATAAACATCATGCCTATCAGTTCCTTTTGGGTAGTCATCATTCCAGAGGAAAGATTGATACCAATGCCCTTGATTATTTTTGGTTACGATAATCAATCATTAAAATCCATTGGGTACATGAATGTGGGGATCATGATGGGAAACTTTACCTCACACATCAAGTTCCATGTGATTGAAAGTACCACTTCCTACCACCTACTAATAGGAAAAGTATGGATGCAAAACCAGGGTCTAGTCCCTTCGATGTATCTCCAATGTGCAAAGGCAAACGTTAAAGGAATTGAGATTGTCATATGGTCCATAAAGAAGCCTTTTGCCATCGAAGAAGCATATTTGGTAGATGCAACCTTTTACACATAGTTGGAGGAAGATTTGAGGGTACTGATGAGAAGAATATAAGGAGCAAGAGTTCCCTCAATGAGGGAAATGATGTGTCTTGTAAATGGGCGAAGTAACTAAGGAACAAAGGGAAAGTTAATAACAAAACAAGTTCACTTAGCTAATTCGAAGAAGAAAAATCTCTCTAAGAAACTTAGAGATAAGATGAGGCCCATAATGGATCAGATAGATCATGAGGCGGAACGACAGAGTGTGTTAAGCAGATTTGTAGGGAATAAGTTAGCCGAGGCTTTAAGAGAAAGGAAAAGAAAGGCAGTCGTAATGAAGAGAAGACAATGCAAGAAAAATATTACTAAGAATGGATGAGTGATCTACCTTTTATAAGGGTGTCAACGGGAAGCCGAAGAAGAGGTTTTAGAGGCTGAACCGATATATGAGTGTTTCTTAGTGGATCAGAAAGGGTAGTGCATTGTGATTAATAACTCAAATATATAGTAGTTTATGGAGGACATAGCCGAAGAACCAAACTGTATTATGGACCGCCCAAAACCCCTGGTGCAAGAGTTGGAGCAGTTGAACCTGGACAAAGATAGAGAAGATGCAAGACCCATATTCATTTTGAAGGATCTGAGCGTAGAGAAGAGAAAATCATTAATTAGGGTAATTCGAGAATTTAGGGATGCCTTTGCATGGAAGTACACGGAGATATAGGAATTGGACGAAGAGTTTAGTTGCCACAAACTAAAAGTTATGCCTTTAGCCATACCGATGAAGCAAGCCACAAGAATATGTAATCCATAGCTAGATTTAAAGATCAAGGATGAGGTCCAATGGTTGCTAGCATTAGGGTTTATTGGGACGATCCAACATCCACTATGGCTTTAAAGCATTATTCCAGTAGGAAAGAAGGATAAAAATCAAATAAGGATCTATCTGGACTTCAGGAACATGAACAGAGATTGCCCAAAAGATGAGTTCCTTTTACCCTCAATTGATTGCCTCATTGATGCAACGATTGGTAGTGAAATGTATAATTTCATGGATGGGTATGTGAGGTACAACTAGATCAAGATGGATCGAACTGATGTAGAGAAAATGGCATTTAGAACCCTGTTGGGCAACTTCATGTACAAGGTGATGCCGTTTGGATTAAAGAATTCTAAGGTGACGTATCAAAGGACGATGATGGCCATTTTACATGATTTCTTTCACAAATTCCTAGAGTTTTATGTGGAAGATTTCGTCGTCAAATTGAAGAAAGAAAAGTCCCATCTTGATGACCTTAGGAGGGTGTTCGTTCACTATCGAAAATACAAGCTGAAGATAAACCCACTAAAGTGTGCCTTCGGGGTTATGAGTGGGAAGTTCCTAGGGTTCGTGGTAGATCGATTATGAGTACAGATGGACCAAAACAAGTAGTGGGCTATTCTATAAATATCGTGTCTAAAAATGATGAAAGAGCTTAAAAGTTTCCCTTGGTAAAGTCTCCTACCTGAGGAGATTTATGTCGAGACTAGCCGAGAGAATTCATCCGTTGATGGAGCTACTACGAAAGGGCACTAAGTTCAAGTGGGAGGAAGCAAATTCGAAATCTTTGAATAGGTTAAAGAAGCTACAGACCTTTCCAAAGACAATGATCCCTCCAAATCCTGGAACACCATTGCAACTCTACCTTATGTCTACCACCAGGTCCATCAGAGAACTGTTGGCACAGAAGGTCGATGGGAAAGAAAGTCTAGTATACTACTTGGGCACAATCATACATGAACCAGAGGCAAGGTACAGTAATGTAGAGAGGCACTATTTAGCCTTAGTGTTCATATCACAAAAACTTAGGCATTATATGATATCTTTGATGATTCACATTATGAAAACATGTGATCTAATTAAGTTTTTATTGGAAAGAACTATCTTGATTGGAAGAGAAGTTTCATGGTTCCTCATCCTCTCAAAATATGACTTAAAGTGAGTGGTTCCTTGCGCAATCATAAGCCAAGCGTATGTAGACTTGTTGGCAATCTTCCCATCTGGAGTATTTTAACCCCCCGAGAGAACATCCTAGGGGATGACTTGCAGGAAAACTTTCTAGAGGCTGACCTTAAAGAATGGAAGATGCAATTCGATGGTTCTTCAGCATAAAAGAAAGGAGGGACAGGGGTTATTTTCTCTAAAGGAAAGGAGGAATTTTTCCTTTCCTAAAAATTATATTTCCCTTGCTCCAATAACGATGTAAAGTATGAGGCGTTGGTACTTGGGTTACTACAGGACCTTCAAAGGGGCATCCATTCACTGTGTATCAAAAGTAATTCAAACATAGTAGTTCAAAAAGTTAACCGGGAGTATGCATTGAAGAACCTCAGTCTAACGCCATACAAAATGATCATCCAATGGCTGGTTAACCAGTTCCATCGGGTCAAGATAAAAAGACATCCTAGAACGATGAACTGTAATGTTTAAGTCTATGCCACCATTGACCAAAAGCTAATTATGAAGACTCATACAGTTACTATGGTCATCCAATGAAGAACATTCCCGTCGGTGGTACAATCAATTCTACATATGGAGGGAGATTCAGATTAGAGAGGCGAGATCAGAAAACAGTTAGAGTTTGGGAAAGGTTTGATGGAACTGAGGGAGGTAGCATAGTAGTTCATCAATCATGGCAACCTATACTTCAAGAATGCGGGATGATGGTTATTAAGGTGTGTTGGCCCATAAGAGGCAGAACAAAGACTGAGGAAGACGCACGAGAGCCACTGCGAAACAACAGAGATCCCTTGGTACAAGAGAATCCAAAGGGAAGGATAATTTTAACCAACAATTAAACAATACACAATTGAGTTATAACAGAGGCATGATAATAGACAGCTCTTCTTTAAAGAAGCTTAATATCACTTCATTATGACTCAAACAGGCTGGAGGTAGCCTTATATTAACTTCATCAAAGACGTAGTTGTTCCTATGGAGAAAATAGATGAAATAGGACTCAAACGTAGGGCCCTATGATTCTATGTCCAAAATAAATAGCTATATAGGAGAGGATACTTCAACAGGTCATTGAGACACATCACGAAAGATGAGGCAACTGAAGTGTTGAAACAATCTCACGAGCCAGCTCACATTAAAGGGGCGAAGCTATATGATCAACTAATGACCTTGGGGTATTATTATCGAACTATGGAGAAGGAATTTAATGAGTTTGTATGAAGTGAAAGGCCTACCAGGTTCATAGGAATATGATCCGTGCTCCTTCGGTGGATCTACATTCTTTGGACACTCCCTAGCCATTCTACACTCGGGCATTTGATCTAGTAGGAGTGATACATCCTTTATCAAGCGGAAAGATCTGGATATTGGTGGCAATAAATTGCTTTAAAAAATGGGTCAAATCGATACCTCTCACAAGAACAACAATAGGCATTGTGGCTAACTTCATCAGAGAATATATGATTTGTCGCTTTCGGATCCCAAAGTCATCCTCTCCAATAATGGAACCCCATTCATCAATAAAGAGGTAATGATGCTCACTGACAGATACTCTATCATTCATCATACTTCAACGGTGGCATATCCCAAGGGAAATGGGCAAGCTGAAGTGACTAATAAGACCATGGTCAATATTTTAGCTAAAACGATGGAAGATTTCCCAGGATTATGGGATGACAAGATCCTAGCAGCGTTGTGGGGCTACCGAACGACTAAGAGAAATCCAACAAGATACATACCATTCTCCCTTGTGTATGGAGCTGAAGCAATCCTACCACTAGAGTTGAAAGTTCCTTTCGCTCGTTATGCCCTATGAAGCAACATGCTCCCTCAGAGTAGAAACGTACAGTTGGAGGCGTTGGACGAGCACATAGACAATACGATGCAACACTTCCAAATGTACATGAGGCAACTCTCAAGGTCATATTATAACTTGGTGAGGCCAAGGAAGTTCGTTGAAGGAGACCTCATTTTGAATGCGTCGGTGAAGCAAATCATATGGCTTCCTCTACCTAAGTTTGCACCGAATTGGGAGGGACCATTCATTGTGAAGGAGGCTCACGATTCAGGTTACTATTTAATCTTAAAGATGGAAGAAGATAAACCATTCAAGATTAATAATAATTAGTTGAAGGTCTATCATGTATAAGTGAGTAACCTTAGAAAGATGATGTATCTAGTTTTCATGAATATACAAGACATTTTTGAAGTTATGTTGTTTATTGTAACTAAAGTGCGATGGAAAATTGTAAAACTTTATTTTTACAAGTAGTTATAACAGAGACATGACAAGAAAAACTTCTCTTTCATTCATAAACTAGGAAGTTTATTACAAAATTGGGAGCTACTGCCCAAGAAGTACATGAGAAGAAATATATAAAAAAAATTAACAAGTGTTGGGGGGTTCATCGGCCTAGGAGGAACCATAAGTCTGGGGAAGAGAAAAAGTACTTAAGTAAGATTGAAGAAGCTCCCAAGCACGCCTATTGGGCGTTGATAGAGCCGTCCAGCCTAATTTGAACTTGAGAACGCTCGATAAGCAGCTACTCTCATTTCAACTTTACCAGTCAAAGAGTTTCTTTGATATCCTCCACCTCTCTATTCACATCTTCCATTAGAGGTACTAACTCAGCCAGTCTTGCCTCTTCAATCCGTTGAGTATCCAGGTGCTTCTGCAGCATGTTCCTTTGACTTTCTAACAACTCACTTTTCAAAGTTTTCGAGTGTCCGATCAGCTAGTTGAATTGGAAGACATCTTTTCCCATCTTTTTCAAATAGCCCAAGACTTGATTAAGGAGGGTCTTAGTGACATTTTTAGTGGGGGTATGAACAAGCTCAGCAATAACGGTTGCCATGCCCTGAAGCCTATGGCTCATCACTAAAATATTTTAACGAAGGCAGTCAACGGTAAAAGTGTCAGGATGGTGAGTAGCAACTTGTTCAATCACCAAATAATGGAAGGCACGTATTTGAGGCGAGTGGGGAAGAGCCATGAGTCAAAACTCGCAAGGAGCCACTGTAGGCAAATGAATCTCACAGTCGGATTTTCTATTAGTCGGTGCACCCATCGTGGAACCGTGGTCATTATGTCTTGGTTCCTTAAACTCAAATGGTTCCGGATGAGGTGAGGGGACAGGAGAAGGAGCTGGTCGAGATGGCTCTTCCATACGAAGGGAATCCCTAGCAACCTAAGTCAGAAAAGTAAAACAATGAGTTTGATGAAAAAAATTTAACAAGTGGTTTTCATTGTTAAGTCACCATTGATGGTGGAGTTTAACGAAAATTCTTAATAAGTGGTTTTTATTGTGAAGTCACCATTTGACGAAAAAATCTAAACAAGTGGTTTTCATTGTTAAGTCACCGTTACTGGTGGGGTTTGATGAAAAAGCTTAATAAGTAATTTTCATTGTTAAGTCACCGTTAATGGTGGAGTTTGATGAAAATCTTAAACAAGTCATTTTCATTGTTAAGTCACCGTTACTGGTAGAGTTTCACGAAAAATCTTAACAACTGGTTTTCATTATTAATCCCCCATTACTTGTGGAGTTTAAATGTTTGAAAATAAATTTGTCTAGAGATTGCACATTGTGAAGATAAAGTACAAACACCAAGAAACGAAGAGAAAATCGCAAAATACGTCAGCAACTGCTAAAGGAAGAATGGGAGATATGAAAGAAGCTGCAATGGTGGGAACCCTAGTGAGCAAGTTCATCTCTCTAGGAGCCTCTGCAGAACCCTTAGCTCGACGAACCTCATCTAGAGGGACCTAAACACTTGATGAAGCTCTTAATTCAACAAAAGGAACTACGACAAAAGATGGGGGAGAGCTTGAAGTGTACCTTCGATCTTCTAGAGATACATTAACCCTTGTAGGGACAGAAGAAGGAACATGGCGAGTAGATGAGCCAAAGTCAACCTTAAAAATGGGTGGAGTCCCGAGGAATAATGATGGGATCAAACCTAGAGAAAGATGTAGACACAAGTCTAAATGTTAGGCACAAGGAATGACATGGAAAATAAGGGCACACTATAAATTTAACTTACCTCAACGATATGGACGAAAGGGGACAATACAGCGATGGGACTTAATAATGGAGGCTGAAGGAGGACATTAGCCAGCGAAGAAGCTAGTACCGAAATAGGTTCAACCTGAAACACACCAAAATATATAAAATATTCAGCAAAGCAAGAAGGATTGAAAAGAAATATCTAAAAGTGTTTAGAACTTGTCACCTCGGGAGAACTTTGCAAAATTGGAATGATGGCTAAAGGAATATCCAGCTGATGGGATGACTCAGAAGAAACTGGGGGAACCCCCTCAGGCTGAGAGGAAACTCCCACAGAGTCAAGAGGGGAAACAACATCTTTAGTAGCCTCCACCGTACGTCGAGAGACCAAACAACGGAAATAAGTGAGCCCGATCATGGGAGAATGGGTGAGTTGCATCAATGGAACCACTCCCAAATCATCCTGCCATTAAAGGACTCATAGGAGGAGGGGGGTCTTTCTTCTTTAGTTACATGCGCCAAGTTGTTAATAGTTAGACAAATGCAACTTTCTAAGGAAACATGAGTAAATATGAAAAAACAAACAAACACGTGCCTAACTCTGATGCAGGGGGAGAATGGGATAATATCACCATTGGCGAGGAAGGAAGGGAAGCAGCTGGTGAAGAAGGAGGGGAAGTGGATGGTGAAGACCTCTCAATAAGGTGGTGCTCAACATCAGGAGCTTGTTTCCTCTGGGACTTAGTACCTAGAGTCTTTTTTCTAGCACTAACAACACCAAGACCTAGAGAAACCCTTGAGCTTTTCCCTCGCTTCGACCCCCCTTTAGATGGATCTACTAAGATTATGGGGAAAGCAGCAGGAGGAACGATGTGAGTGTGTCATTGAAACTCAGAATTTATTCGCTCCACCTCAGCTTGAATTTTGTTTCCTTACTCCTCACTCACTTCTGCAGACATAAGCGGAGGAAAGTAGGAAATATGGAATGCATCCAAGGGGTCTTGATGCTGAGCTTGGGACTAAGACTTTGAAGAATTCCCACTCTTGGATCTCCTATTTTTTTGGCTAGTGGCTTGGAAGGTCTTTCGCTAGAAGCTGCATTAGCTGGAACATCCTGAAAATAAGCACCTTCAGTAGGGGCAGGCTGTTTTGGGGTTGCAGCATTCTTGCGTTTGGGCGTGGCAGTAGGGATCATGGGGTAATAAGGAGGTAGCTCATTGGGAGGATGTTTAGGAGTCTTGCTCAGAGGTAACTAAATCCCAAGAATAGAGTTTCCCTTGAGGCCTAATTCCAATCTTGGGAAAGAGAGAACTAGGGGATACTAGGGGGACTTTGTATAAATTCACAAATACTGGTCAGTTGCATCGGCCAGAATTTGGTGGCAAAAAAAATGGACATATCCCCTATCCTAGTGGCACTAGGGATGATTACCTGAACATCGATAGTAGAAGTTACACCAAGTATAGGTTGAGGATCCCCTTGATCAAAATCAAACTGCCTACTACGTCGATCAGGGTTGTAAGGTTAAGAAGTACATCCCCACTCGATGAATGAAGGAAGGAACCCATGGGTGAACAGAATCACCACGTCTTGCGAAGGATCTTCTACAATCGGAATAAAAGTGAACGTTCTAGCTACAAAAGGAAAAAAAATTAAGTGTGGGTGAAGGTTGATTCTCCATATGGCCTCATGACGAAGGACTCCAAACGGTAAAAATGCCCATTATCTCCTTTCGACTTTGTTTTTTGTGAAAGAATAGGAGGCCGGGGGGCTTGATGCCTTGGCTCAAGGGATCAGAAATAAATTTGGCTACAATAATAGGAAAATGGGTGTAGAGGAAACCCGTTAAAACAATGGTGTTTGCGACATTGGCCAGGTTGTAACGGCCAAGGGACCATTCCATGTTAACATGGGTTCGATCCAACCAAGTGTAGAGGGACCCCAAAGCAATGGCGGCCACATGAATATTAAAATGTATGGCCAAACGAATGGAGATGGTTATGAGGTCCCTTTTAGGCTAGTCATTGGGTTTCCCAATCAAGAAGAAACGGGAGAGCAAAATAAGGATATATGTTGGTAATTATAGGGATGTACCTTTACCCTTTCCTGTGATAGAAGTGACATCATTCGTAGTAGTAACTTCGAAGAAACAACTTATTAAGGGAGTAAATATAGCTTTATTGGAAGACCCAGTCTAGTGGTGGAAAATTCGATCCGACTCATCTCGATCAGCAGTGTCTTCGGCATCCAAGGCCTCATCAAGATAAGTAAATTCACCCATGGGTTCAAACCTAAGAAACTCACAGACATCTTCCAAGGAAATGGTGAACTCGCCTATGTAACAAAGAAAGTGTGAGTTGTGATGTTCCATCTGGAGAACAACACTTGGAGTGTAGTGTTGTGCTTAGAGATAGTGAACTCCCCAAACTAGCTAGCTCAGTAAAGACTAACTTTGGTATGAGCTGTAGCATGGGAGATCTACATATATACATGACATGCAATAAAATGAGCTGGAGATACCTTAGGTGCTTCGAAATCAATCTGGGAATAAGAAAAGTCACCACAATCCAATCTAAAGCACAGAGTGCCCTCCGGAGGAAGAAAACCCCATTTGGATGATTCTTCGTCTTCATCACCCAGTAGAAATGGTCATACTTGGCTGAAAAATTGCAAGTTTTGCATGCATCAGAGAAGTCATCGTCTTTGCCAAAGATTGGAGACTGACAGTAAAAACGTAGTTTCTCTCGGTGAGCAACATCCAAGGAGGTGGCGCCCACAGTGAGAGCAGTAGAAGATGCAGTAATAGTGGAGGTTAGCTAATCCCTGGTGTTGGTAGCCTTAGGAACGCTTGAAGAAGCCAAAGAAGGTGGCGATGAAAGAAAAATCTTAGAGAAGAAGGGATATGGATGAAAATGGAGGAGTATGACCACAATGGACGGTGAAAGAGACGATGAGAGAAAAGAAACCAGAGAAAACCTTGATAGCAATGGGGGTTTGAGTTTTTCTCTCTCTCTAAGTGCTCTGGGAGTTGAAGAAGATGAAGACAAAGTAAGGGGAAAATTGCTAAGTGTTTTGAATAATAGACGTTTGAAATCTTTTAGTTATCCTTTTTGATTTTCCCATCACTGCACATGCAAAGCCGCTAGAAATCATTTCAGGTGGACACGTGGAACTTCGGGGAGTGTTCTGACAGTTGAAAAGATGGCAACATGTCATTAATGAAGTGACGCATGGGGAATATAAAGGATTTTCTTCCAAAACAAGTTTGAGTTTTGTGTCAATTTTTCTTTTGTCAGACATTTGTAATAACCCACGACACAGAAGCTGTCCTAAAGGTTCAAAATGCTTCGATGTCCCCTCGCCACAAGTCCAAATGGGGTTTAACTGTAACTCAGTTAAATCGGGGAGAATTTTACTTTTCGAACAAGATAAAACGAAGATGAGATGCATAGGAGGGAGATTTCAGACCGCTAGGGGAAGTACTAACGCAAATACCAACTGTTTACAACTGTTTTGCACAAACAGCACGAAACAACATAGACATGGGAGAATTTTACTTCCCAAAAGACAGAACGGTTGAGGCACAATGACAGGAAAACGTTGCAACATCCCTTCACCAATCGCCACCAATTTGTAGCTCTTTGGTTCAAGAACATTGGGGAGCATTTTACTTTTTCTTGGCAGTCACAATGACAGTTATAACGAAGAGAAAGTTGTATGATTTTTTTTATAACGAGAAGGTTCATTATATTGAGAAGTTTTCATACAGACATTTTTTGTTCCCATAACAAATCTCTAACCGAAGGGGAAAATGTATGGGGGCTCGAAGATAATCGTGAGATTAAAGATAAGCCCCCAACTAATACAACAAACTCAAAGGATTAAGATAGTAAGTTACCTCAGCGTGGCAGCCTAGGGAGATCTTCTAGCGAAAAAACTGGCCGAGGGTGCGCATTCTTTAGTTTTTTTGTCTTACTCAATCATGTTTTATCTTTTGTTTATATTGACTATGAGATGTAAGTATTATAATGATTATTCAGTGTGAGGCTAAACGATACTCACGATAAACCAGGGCTGGGAGAGCTTTCATTCTTTATCGAATGACCTCACCGTGGGAAATTCAGAGGGATTTTGTTTGGAGGATTGAGAAGTGAGGCACCGTTTGGGATTTCCCTGACCATATTAGATACACCTGGTAAAACATCAAAAGTCCTTGACTGTGGAACCTTGGGCAAAGCAACCTTGAGTTCCATTGTGCTTTGAGTTGTGAACCAAATAACCTTTTACATAAAGTCACATCTAGTTTAAGTGATGTCACTAGCCAGCTAAACAATGTCAAATATGCACTTGAGTAAACCACTGTGGTATTTGGGGCTGTCAAACAGTTGGTGAGATATCTCTGTGATGACATCCCTGTGATGCACAGTGGTTAGGCAAAAGGCATGTCTTGGCATTTAATGTTTATAACACGGAACTGACTAGTCCATCAGGAATTTAATGTTTGCAACATAAAGTATGAGGGATGTCTTTCACATTTGTACAGAACTGAGGCATCTGGGGAGTGGTGTGAGGGATATTTATTGGCCTCAACCACTTCTGAGAGAGGGGTTCTTTTCTAGATATTATTGGCTAGATAGAGAGAGAAGTTATTTTGCAAAACTAGAGATCTTACTCACCAACCATTGTCATTTACTACGAGGCTTTTAATATCTGACTAGAGATCATTGAGGATTGGTGTGTTTTGGCTGCCTGCCAAGGTATATCTTGGGTGCTTACCTCTCTCTCCTTCTAAATGAGTTACTTATGAGTTCATTTTTATTTTCTGAATTATAAACGAGATATTTGTGAGTTCAAACTGAGTTTATCTTCACTAGATTGTGATTGTGTGTCTTGAAATCAATTAGGAGTGCTCGCGATTAACTTGTCATTACTGTACTCAAAAGGGGTTACGCCTCCATCTAATCTCAACTAACCGTTTATAGAAAGATCAACCCAGCCTCCCACGGAAAATCATTCATTTTGGTTGCTATAGATTTATATACTAAGTGGATATAGGCCATCTATTTGAAAAGGACTACCGCTAAGGTAATAACTCACTTCGTTTAAAAGTATCTAATTTGTAGATTTAGCACTCCAAAATTTATAATCATATTTCATGGAAAGTATTTCGTCTATAAGGAGAAGGGCTTGCTCATAAATAAATACAAGATCATTCACCATAGTTAAACAATCTCCTACCCTAAAAGAACTAGTCATGCAGAAGAAACTAACAAAACCTTTATAAACATTTTGAAGAAGATGATAAGGGGTCCTCCTTTAACATGGGATGGAAACTTCCCAACGATTTTGTGGGCATATAGAACCTCTAAAAGGAACCTAACATGATTCAATACTTTTTCCTTAGTCTATTGAACATAAGTTGTCCTATAGTAATATTGGTAGTACCATCATCATAAGATGCTCTAAGTCACGACTTGCTGTTTGATCTAAGACATGTGAAGTTGGAAGCTTTAGATGAGTATCACGATAAAGTGAATGAGAATTTCAAAATCTACACCCAATAATTGTCGAGGTCCTATGAGAATCTATTCAATCCAAGAGAATTCCAAATGGGAGACGTGGTCCTACAATCATCTTCTAATTATCCATGGAACGTGTATACCTCTAAGTTCAAGCCTAATTGGGAAGGACCAATCGTCGTACGAGGAGTAAGAAAATTGGGGTACTACCAAATCTCGAAGTTCAAGAGTGATTCTATTAAATTGATCAACTGCAAGTGGCTCAAGAAGTATTACGCCTGAGGTATCTTAGTGTTTACCTATGTTGTAATTAATGAAAATTAAAATTTTCTTAGGTAAAAATAGACCTCTTTTTCTCTTTATATACGAGCACTACCAAAAAAATCAATTTTGATATAGAGAATGTAATAGCTGATGTTTAGTTATGCCTAGTTTTTTTCATAGTTTTATAATGGTAACTATAATACCCATTGATTTACACAACCAACAAGTTTCGTAATGGATCTACTTGTAAGATTGTGTGAGTGGATACAATTTAAAATTATAATTTTACTTAGTTAAAATTTTATAACGATTCCAATAATCCCAGGATTCCCACAGTATAAGGGAAAAGATATATTCGCTAAGAAAGGTGCATTGCATGCTATATTTTGAGGGGACATACGTCGAAATGAAAAAATATGACGAGCAAGACACCTAAGAATTTCTAAAATAGGAGGAAATACATTTTACTTTATTGAACAAGTTCACATTCGCTCATAATATCTCGAGCGATATACTTTCAAACTAAAGTCTTCAACGAAATATAACGAGCAAGGAATTATAAAATTTCTAAAAGTATGAGAAAATAAAAGCCTTAGACAATCCATATTTTCTTGTAACATTAAGGAGGGTTATACTCCTAATCTTTAGTTTTTCTTCAACATAATATAGCAAGAATATTAGTACAAAATGGTTAAAGTATACATCTCTACACACTACATTTCGAGGGGATAAGTTTTCATGACCATTATTACAAAAGCTCACATAGCAAAATATTACGAGCATAGCCGTAAATTCTTAAAGTACAAGGGTATTGTTTCATTTGATCAACGATTGTTTTCTCGTAAATATTTGAAAAGCATACAAAAATTTTGATAATACATCCCCAAAGAATACGGGAAAGACAATAATGTATTTATTACTCGCAAGTTTGGAAGAAAACACCCACACAATATGGGAAAGACAATACTATACCTATTACTCATAAAATTATTTTTTAATAAACAAAATATTTTTGAGCAAACAGTCCCATATCATAAGGGAAATGTAATAAAAGTACAAAGTATACGTAAAAGATAAACATCATTTCATTTCACGAAAATTGCGTGCTCAAAAAAGCAGCCCATGATATTACAAATGAGAGAAAAGGATTTGAAATTTAATTGCCCACTAAGAGGAAAAAGGAGATTCTCTCTCATGTAAAACCCTTCAAAGGACACACCCACTTCTTGTCCCACATCCTTCTCAATTTTGGCAATACGGGTGACACTTTATTCCTTGCAGGAAAAAACCTTATTTAATTTATCTTCAATAGATTTGATTTTCCCTCTCAAGGCATTTTCTCGCAAATGGTGCAACTCAAATTTAGAATTCTCAAAGGATCTAGATTTCGTTAACCTCCTAATAGAAAAATGAATAAGTTTTTAAATGACAACATCAAGTCAATCCAGTTAAGAATGAAATAGTTATGTAAGTACTTAATAGTGGCCAAGAAGTTTCGAGCACCGACATGAGTAATTTCTTTAGGAGAACTTCAAGTGAACTGACGAATGTGACTTGCGTGCATCTTTGAGTTGATAATATATAAGTTATCAATATTACACATGCTCATGCTTATGAAAGTCTCAATATGATGCTAAAAAATTAGGTCCAAGACATCTTGCTCTTCCTCATGAACTTTTCTCACATGTTGCTCGCACTACATATTTCATATAAACATTGGGACCATCCTCGTCTACTGCATCAAAACTAGTATCTATAAAATTGGCTTCAAAATAAGCGGTAGATTGCTCTCCAGACTGATCGCCCTTAGCCATGTTAGAGTGAGTGGTCTCAGAGTCCTGCTCATTTTCATCACCAACTTCTCCTTCCTCTCTTTCTTGATCCTATAGATTTACAAGGTAAAATGATAAAGGAACCAAGAAAATAGACGAAAAGGATCATATTAGTATTGAAGAAAATAAACTCACTCGCATGTCAATAGGAGTTAGCATGTTACCTGAGATCCTACGTTGATCTCTTTGCTCAACCTGAGGCTCCGTGGGAAAAGGAGCACTCATAATACTTACCTGAAAATAAAGAAACATGAAAAGTGACTACTTGATCATTTCTAGTGTAAAAGCATGTAAATACCAGGGTATACCAGATTAAAACCAAACGATCCATAGGCAAAGGAGCGCTCGTAGTACTTACCCAAAAATAGAGAAACAGGAAGAGTGATTACACAAGAACTTGCATAGTAAAAGAAAGTAATACTAGGGTATGCCAGATTAATACCTAAGGCTACATAGGAAAAGGAGCGCTCGTAGTACTTACCTAAAAACAAGGAAAAATAAAGAATGACAACTCGAACATTTGCAAAGTATAAGCATAAATACTAAGGTGTGCAAGATTAATACCAGACAAAGGAGTGCTTATAGTACTTGCCTAAAAATAAAGAAAAATAAAGAATGACTATTCGAGCACTTGCACAATAAAAGCAAGTAATTAATAAGGTATGTCAGATTAATACTTGAGGCTCCATAGCTATAGGGGAACTCATAACACTTACCCGAAAATAAGGAAACGGGATCAGTGATTACATGAACATTTGCAAATATATATATATATATATATATATATACACTAAGGTATGCAAGATTAATACCAGCCAAAGGAGTGCTCATAGTACTTGCCTAAAAATAAAGAAAAATGAAGAATGACTATTCGAGCACTTGCACAATAAAAGCAAGTAATTAATAAGGTATGTGAGATTAATACTTGAGGCTCCATAGCTATGGGGGCACTAATAACACTTACCCAAAAATAAGGAAACGGAATCAGTGATTACATGAACATTTGCAATATATATATATATATATATATATGTGTGTGTGTGTGTGTGTGTGTGTGTATAAAGGTACGCCAGTATAATACCTGAGACTCAATAGTCGTAGTAGCACTTATAATACTCACCAAAATAAAATAAACATGGTGAGTGATTACCCTAAAATTTCCAAAATAAAGATAGGATTGAGTACAATGGTATGCCAATTTAAATACCAGAACCCTTGCGACAGAGAAGTGCTCAAATCAATCACAATACCCATTTGAAACTAAGTGGATTGAGAGGCAGGTATGAAAAGATCACTCGTACTAACCTATCAATAAAACAAAGAGGAGATTTTAACAAAAAGTTATTATCATGATAAAAATGTACACTGGTTACCGATTCCAAATGAGTAATATGTAATGAGGGTCAACTCGAAGAAACAATAATGATTAACCAAGAGGAAAGAACTTGGACTTGGGGACTATTATCCATAGGTAGATAGACTTGAGGCACAAAAATCCTACCAGAAATAGGTAACTCTTAGATAGTTACCCCATTGGGAAATAGTATACCCCCTATTAAAAGGGGTTACTAGTCAAAGGGCCTTGTAAAGTCAAAACATAAGCCATTATTAATTAAAATTAATGCCTAAAGATAAATGTCTAAAGAGAAGTGCTCGAAGAGTACCCCTTTTAATCTAGTTGCATCACTAACTGGGGGCTAGCCAAATGGATTATTCGCCTCCAAAAAAATAATTGTGTGGAAAGGACAAGATATATCTACTAATAAGAGAAAAAGTAAGTATAATGTGACATATGTTTTTACAAAGGCTTGTGAATACCCGAGAAGAGCTCACGGCTGTTGAAGAGCTTTAAACAGTTATGGGAAATACGGTTGAAATAAGCAAAAGTAAAGTCCATCCAATAACACTTACATTCGAATACTTTCAACTAAGGATGCTAGAAGATACATACCTTTAATGTTAAACTTAGAAAAGATACTAGCATGGAATTTGACTCTGTTTAAAAGGTACCCCGAGGAGGATGAATAGAAGAAGAGGAAGACCGAGGAACTATGCTTACCCTTCGCATTCCACTCGTTCCCATAGAGGAAACCTGTTCGAAAATAAAAATGATGACATAAGTTATAAAATATAAACTAAAAATAAACTTGACAAAGTATTATGGTAAACACTTACATACTCCCCACGATGAGCTTTCCCATAAGGCAACGACCTAATAGTTGGATTTATTAAGGAGGGGGAATAAATCATGGTCTCTTCATGACTACAATTAAGTTTCTTGAGATATAAGGTAATGTTCCTCATGGTTTGTAAATAAGATAAAGCATTAATCGAGTGATCTTCATTAGAGGCATGTGACTCAATGTCATTTGAAGAAGAATTATCATAATTATAGGAAGGAGTACTTCCATAACTAATAAGTTCCTCTTCAGATGGACATTGCGTCGAGAGAGCACTCATATGTTCGTTAATTTTATGTCTTTTGAGTAAGAGGGGAATATAAAGAGTATCTTGCATACGTGGAGAAGGAGGTGGAATAGATGGATGAGACATAGACACTTCAATGGCCTCATAACATTGCTCGTGAAAATGTTGAAAAGTCTCATCAATGAGAAAAGTGTTTGTTTCAGACCTTTGGTCTACCAAAGAAGCATAACCAGTGTCTTTAGTTGCTCGCTTCACTACATCAAAATAGGAGGATGGTCACAGATATGGGTCGTGATGAAGCCCTCAGGCCATAGATCCGGTCTATGAGAAAAAATGGCTTGACCAAAATCACTGGTCATAGACCTTATCCCTGACCAAAGGATATATCCACGAACCAAGGCGTGGGCCAGTATACTACATGCTGGTCGCGGACATGGACCGAGATAAAATTTGTCACAAGATACAGTCCTGACACTTCTACTCATGCTTCACCCTAGCTAAGGACCTAAGTCATGACCATTGTTTACATATGATTTAATATGATCACAGACCATATTTGTGACTAGATAATCATCACAAAAAAGATATAAATTATGGTCACGGACTAGAGCTGTGACCATATTTATTTGAATACAATTTGGTCCTGTTCTCGAATCATGAGTCCCTTGCCTATGTGTCCAGTTACTATGAGTTACGTTGGTCATGTGTGACATGTTCGTGACCCTTGAAATGTCATTCAGGGGTTGTTCAAGTCTTTCGCCCACTAGCGGTCTGTTTTAAAGCCTAAGTGTGCCTATTTGCAAAATTTAGTCCTATCCTCGAATCGAGAGTCTTGCGACTCCACTATCAGTTGATATGAGTTACGCTGGTTAGGTGCAAGGTATTAATGCCTCTTGAAGGGTTATTCGGGGTCTATTTCGGTTTTTCACCTACTGGAGGCACGTTTTAAAGCCAAAGTGTCCTATTTGCAAAATTTGGTCTTGTTATAGAACTGGGAGCCTCGCGACTATGGGGTCAGTTTCTATGAGTTATGTTTGTCACGTAAGAGTGTTTGTATGCCTTGCGAGGTTGTTTTGTGTTTTCTTACACTAACAACATGTTTTCAAGCTTAAGTGTGCCTATTTGCAAATTTTCCTCCTATTCTTGAATCGAATGTCTCGCGGTTGAGTGGTTAGTTTCTAGGAGTTACACTGGTCATGTGCAAGGTGTAAACGCCCGTTGTGGGGCTGTTTCGGGGCTGTTCAGGGGTTTTTCCCCACTAGCACCTTGTCTTAAAGCCTAAGTGTGCATATTTTCAAAATTAGGTCCTATTATCAAATTGGGAGTTTCATGACTATGTGGCAAGATGCTACGAGTTATGTTGGTCACGTACGAGGTGTTATGCCTCTTGTTGGGCCGTTCAAGGGTTGGTCGGTGTTTTCAACCATTAGCGACACGTTTTCAAGTCTAAGTGTGCTATTATCAAAATCCAATCCTTTTATCGAACCGAGAGTCCCACGATTACATAGTCAGTTGCTGTGAGGTACATTGTTCACGTGTAGAGTATTCATGACAATTATGGGGCCGTTCAGTTGTTCGATCTTTTTGCCCACTAGTAGCACGTTTTGTGCTATTATCAAATCGGGAGACCCACAACTACACGGTCAGTTGTTATGAGTTACTTTGGTCACGTGCGAGGTGTTCGTTCCCCTTATGGGGCTGTTTTGGTGCTGGTCGGGGTTTTCACTCACTAGTGGCACGTTTTCAAGCCTAAGTGTGTTAATTTGAAAATTTCGGTACTATTCTCAAATTGGGATTCCTGCGACTACGTGATGAGTTGCTATGATTTATGTTAGTCATGTGTGAGTTTTTCGTGCCCTTGAGAGACCGTTCGGGGTTCTTCGGGGTTTTCGTCAACTAGCGTCCTAAGTTTGTCTATTTGTATAATTCAGTCATGTTCTCGAATCGAAAGTACAATGACTACGCGGTCTGTTTCTACGAGTTACGTTGGTCACGTGCGAGTTATTTTCACAATAAATTAGGTTTTTATGAATAATGTATTTTTCCGCTAATTTGGTTTTAAAAAAAAAGGGTAGGCAAATTTTCCACTAACTAGGGTTTAAGAATTGAACTTTTTAAATATAGAGTTTTCAGAAAATTAAAATTAAAATTTAGGGTAACTAAACCACATTAGTGTAGGGAAAATATTAAATTAATAATTAGGGTAATATGTACACACACATATACATGTATATACGTGTATATACACATACATAGACTAATGCACACATATTCACATAGTATATACATATAGATATACATGATATATACACACACACATGCATACACATAAATACACCCAAATACACATACACATATACACATACATAAATACAAATACACACGTATATGAATAGAGAGAATTTCACTTAAGAGAATGAAAGAGAAAGCCAAAGAGTAAGAGATACAAAGAAAGTTTGCGATTTGATATGGAGAGAATGAGTGCATCTGAAATAGCTAAAAGGCTTTACTTTTTAAAATAATTAGGCTAGTCACAACTCAGGGTCGTGACCCCTTTTTTACCGCGTCATCATTTGTGCCCATGTAAACATAATTTGAGTGGTCATAACCCATGATCATGACTAATTGACATAACTAATTTAAAATAGTCACAACCCAAATCCGTGATCTCGTTAAAGGGAATTTTGGATGTGGTCATGGCCAATGACCGTAACCATAATTATAAGGAATTTTGGATGTGATCATGTCCATGACCCACCCTGGTCGCGGACCTAGGCTGTGACCACAGACATACCCAGTGTGGTCATGGAACTGGTCACGTGTGCTTCTATGATGGTCACAAATTTGGGTCGTGACCCCTGGTCACAAACCAAGGCCATGATGAGCTTGGCGTGACCATCCGCCTAATTTCGTGTAGTGTTTCTATTTCCTTGCCTATCGAGTTTTTGTTGGGGATGGAGGCAAGGAAACACCACCAATATCACTAGGAACAAAATTAGAAACATTCGTATCTGGATGTTTCTTATTTGAAGAAGTTTTAACTCTTCCTTTGGCTTTTGTCTACCTGACCTTGACCCCTAGATGCTTCGAGTAGATAGTTTCTCACATATAGGATTCACTCAGATGGGAGTAACCAAGTCTAATGGGTCCTTCACATCTTGTCTATAACACCAGACCTCTTTGCAAGTGAGTTTGGTCAAATATTTTTCAGTGGAGAGGATTCCCTTAATGAACGAATTGTACGAGACATCTTAAATGAAATTCTTAATAAGCTCAATTTGACACTTCCATAAGATAAACCACGAGTGGTTGATAGATTATAGATAATCTCGAGCAGGGATAGGAAAATTACCAAAGCGATTAGTCCTGTGTATCATACCCTCAGAGTGAAGTTTGAATAAGGTTCCAAGTATAGCTCATCGGGGGAGTGGTTAGTAGGGAAATCAAGGTAGTAAGTGCCCTGGTCATAATCATATTCCCTCCTCACTTGATTAGTGTGATTATAATCTATTACTTGCCCCAATTAAGTCAAGTATGAGAGAATACAAGGGAGTACAAAGTCCATAAGAGATACATGGGGACAGTCCTTTATAGATTCCAACTCGCCAAGAGGATTGAAAATACCAGATACCGCTGAAAAAATCTCTAAAAAACATACCACCCACTCGCTTCGAGTAGGGACAAAAGGAAAATTCATCAATATTATCTAAGAAAGGGATTTGAGACTACTTGGGAGTCATCCTATGCCACCTCTCACTACGATTAGTAAGGCTGCGTAATGAGCGAGGCTCTAGGGCCTAGCTTGGCAACCTCTCACATAAAAATACCATAAGAATGAAGTAATTAACAAAATTGAAAACATCATATCGCCCATACGATGTTTCCATATCAATGTGCATATAATCTAACCAATCATACATTGATCCAAGTGTTAAGGCATCGAGTGGTACACTTTTTACCATGAGGAAAGATCACTGCTACATGAAGAGCAACGTGCGAGGTTATTCATTGGATCTCCTCTGAAATAGAAATCTTGACAGCAAAGTTACAAAGAATGCAACAAGATGACATTTAGAACCTAACTTTTGGCCTTTTTGACTTTTGGCCACTTTTATCTTATCTGTATCTCTAGACAAAGGCTCAAAATCCCTAACTAATACTTCTTCCATTTAAAAACGAGTGCTTGCTCATCACTATAAGAATGAGCCTAACACCACGACTGCAAGGCCTAAAGACTAATGTAATTCTTTATACATATCCTTTTCCTCTGCATTTTTGTAACCATTTATAAATACATGGTTTACTAAGATGGGTATGCCCATGAGCTCACAAATATACTTTAGAGTAATAGGAAATTCCACCAACTTGTGATATTGAAAGTGTTTGTGTCTATGCTCAAGCGAGACACTAAGATAGTGAGATCACTTGTGTTATTTCTAATGGTATAACTCTTGAAGCTATTCAGAGTCCTCACCAAACCAAGCCCATCGATAATTTTATGATAGCTTTTCATAGACATAACATAGTCCATCTAAGGCTCCTAATCCTCAGGAGCCCCATAACAAGCATCAACATTTATGTTAAAAAAATGGAAATCACCTTTTTCCACTTCATTTATGAGGATACTGTCAGCTAGAACAAGATAATAATCGTTGGATTTTTGGAATCTAAGAAATGGTTGCTCGAACACTGTAGACAAAAACTCGGCTTCAAACCTCTCAAGTGAGGGCATGAAACCATCATCGTTCCTAAAAAAAGAGCCAATCTTTAAGGGATAAAGATACCTTTCGATCTAGATTCCAAATACAGTTTTTGGTCCTTAGGAATGGCAGAAGAACTACCAATAATCCTTGGAGAAGATTCAATAATGCCTTAAGTGGTAGATCCACTAGAAAAAGCAGGGTCCAAAGAGCTAACAACAGTCGAGAATTCAATCATGGCCAAAGTGGTTACATTATTGTTAATAGGCAGTGACCCCTATAACATCTCAATAGTGATGGTGGAGATGGTGATTGAACAATGATTATATGAAGAGGCCATTGAATTAGGCAAGATTTTGAGAAAATATGGACATAATGCTTGGAGACAATGGTAGATGAAAAGCTTTGTTACTCTCTCTCTCTCTAAAAACTTGAAATGAAGGTAAAAATCCAAGGGAAGGAAAAAAGGGGTATTTATACCCTTAGAAGAAAAAAGGGATGGATGGTTCAAAAGTAGGGTTAATAATTACCCAAATCATTAGTAGTTCTCCACAACGGTTCGAAAATGGGGTTCTTTCCCTTATTGTTAACGTTGTTGATTTTCTTTTGTTCTTTACCCATTTCAGTTGTCCTGAGTTTTCGAAGTATAGAACTACCTTCAGCAATAAGAATAGTAGGATCTATATAACCATGTTAAATTAAGTCCCAAACATCATCGCCTAATGTACCTTGTATAAATGTAATCATACTGGGAAAGTTAGAACCGTAAAAATATGAGGTCTACTTAAATTTCCTAGCCTAAGTAACTGACTTGAATCTTCCATTAAAACAAGGTAAAAAGATTTTAACAATAGTTTTAAAATGATCTATTAAAGTCTAGCTCTGATACCACTTGAGCGGGCTACTAAGGCGTAATATACTATGGTGCAGAAGTAAACTACTCTCGAATAAATGAAACATACCTACGAGTTTTTATAGATTATCCAAGAGGGAACAATAAACTTTTACTTAAATTGTTAACTATAACACAAACTGAATAAGTTTTGGCAAGTTAATTAAAGTCCTAATTATTATTTTTATTAAACTAGGTGATTAAGCAGATAATAATTAATTCAATTGATTGAGTTTCTAGACTTAAGTCCTACGTTTTCAAGTTAGGTGATATATGAAGAAATTTATAGCATGAGGTGATTTATTTTACGTCGCAAAAATCCTTCCCCTGGGACACCTAATCCACCAAATTCCACTAGAACAAATCAATAAGGAATGGATATATAAACATGCAACAAAACTCAAAGTAGGGTAAATAAGAAAAAGCTATTACCTATCTCGACCAAGCCTCTTTCTGCTCTGGTTTCTCTTTCTCAATTAGCCTCACTATGCATCTCTTATCCACTTTCCTTTCTTCACATCTCGGCTTTCTTTCTAGATTCCTCACTGCAATTCAACTCAGTGACTATTGATTGTAATAGTGACTTGTGATAGTTCATTTCTTTATGATGTATCATCTTATATATTATGCACTCACCCTTAATGTTACAAACTGAATGATAATGAAACAATTTTAGATATCCAAGATATCAAGAACAAATCTTATGTTCCTTCTTTCTTGTTTATATGAAGTTGTTTTGATTTAAAATGATTTTCAGCAAATTTATTTTTCAATAAAAATAAAAATAAGAACACTCAAATTTGATCTAATATGTAGACAAAAATCAGTGCCAATATGAATAGTGTTGTACAGTGAGTGATATGCAAATATGTATCACAAATCTAGAAATGTCACTTAAGATCAAGTAATCATATACAATTTAAAAATACACACAAAAATAATATATTACTTCGTATATATATATATATAGAGAGGCAGGCTCCTGTGCACACTAAGTTTGCACATTACCTTTTATATATAGTAAAAAAAATATTTTTGAGTTGATTTTTTTTGTGTGATATTTAAACATTTCAAGGAACCCATATATATAAAATCAGCTCAAAAAAACTTTGTTTGCTATTTTTAAAAAATCGATCAAACTTTCGCAGTTTTTAAGCCTTTTAAAAACTGCGAAAGTTTGACCGATTTTTTAAAAATAGCAAAAAAAGTTTTTTGGAGCTAATTTTTTTTATGTGAGTCCGTTGAAATGTTAAAATATCACATAAAAAAATTGGTGTGTGCCAGCACTAAGTTTGCACACTTTTAAAAGGTAATGTACAAACTTAGTGTGCACAGGAGCCTGCCTCTCTCTCTATATATATATAATATGATAGCTTGGTTTTTTAAAATGTACATAGTTTTAATGGTGAATATGTGTTCCACCTCCCAACATATTTTAATGGTTGAGATCGGATCTACTTCCTTTTTACAAACCTAACCCTCAATTATTTGTTTTCCCCCTCTTTTTGTACTTATGAAACTTTGATTTTGATTCAAAAATTGGGGCATTTAGGTAAAGAACCCAAAATTAGACTCTCATTCATTGCTTATACTCTCTTTATTCACTCCCGACCCTCATAAACACTCTCCACCTCCTCTAAGAACCCGATCACTTTCTCACCTCTCAATCGCTCACCTCTCACCTGTCAATGTTCGGTCTAGGGTTTCTTGGCTTTGGATTTCATGGGTTTTTTATTTCATCGGTTTTGGATTTCTTTGCTGAGGTATTCTTTTGTTTATTATAAACTCAGATCTCATTCATTATAAACCCTGATTACATTCTTAGCTCAGATTGTACATTTTTTATGTTGGCTTAAATTTTACATTTTGGGGTTTCTTGGCCCAGATCATACACTTTGGAGGTTGTTCTTGGAAAACTCAGGTATCCTTTTATTTTTTACATTTAGTTCTTACATTATTTACAAATTCAGTTTTCTATTTTTCATTTTATGTTTTTATACGTTTTTCATTGCAAACTCAGGTGTTGGGTTTCGTGGGTTTGGATATTTCAGTGGTTTTCCTCTTTAATTGCAAACTCAAGTATTCTTCTATGCTTTTATGCCCATTTTCTACAAACTCAGTTTGCTTACATTGTTTACATATTTTAATGGTTTCGGCTATTATCGAAAGATTTTGTCTATTATTTGTTGAGAAATTTAAGGCTTTGTAATTGAAGGCTTTGTGTACGTATTTTGTTCATTTGGTTTAAGATCTATTTATGTTTATTTTGAGGATCTAATTGTTTTTTGTTTTTTATTTTTTCCTTTTTAGATCAAGACGTGTTTATGTGAGTTTTTATATATATGTGTTATACACTTTCTCTCTACTTTTAGATATATATATTTTGAGGTATTTGTTTTGAAATTTTTACTTTTTTGTTGTTGTCAATTAGGTGTGATTACTTTTTTATTGTTGTCAATTAGGTGTGATTTATTTTCTATATTTCTATCATTACGATCATTGATTATGCAAACATTAGGATTTGTGTGTGGTTACGATCATTGATGATGTATATGTGTTTGTTTAGATCTATTATCAAGCGATATTGTTTTGAAACTCTGTTTTTACAGTGTATTTTAGAAATTAGGATTGGGATGTGCTTGATGCTTGAAGATTGGATGTCCGATGGGGGCATTAGGTAGAGAATTAGGTAAAGATTGGATGTCTAATCCCAATCTCCACCATTCAATTAATTATATCAGTTTATGCATTTGTAATTTTTTTGGGTATTAGGTATACTTTTGTCATATCTAAGAGCATGATTTTCAAGTTAAAACTTAAGACCTTTATTTTCACTCAATGCCCAAGTCTAAGTATCCTTATATTTGATGAAAAATTAAATAATGTTAATTGCCGATGACACAATGCAATGTTGGAGCCTTAGTGGTTGTGAAACTTGGGGAACAAAATGCAATTGCTGGAATTATTGCAAAATGCAATTGATTAGGTGAAACATCAGACTCGCAAAATGATATTGATTCGATGAATTTTCCTTAGTCCTTAAATATTTAATAATGATATTTTGGTAACTAGCAAGATCCTACAATGTGTTCATGAGGTTAAACATCAAATTTTTCATGAGGGTAAACATCAAAGTTGTGTTTTTGTGCATTTTACATATGTTGGGGTTTGATTTTTTGACATGTCTATAAGTATCAACCTATATTTTTTTTTCTCATGGTTTAGATATATGGCTTCTCAGCCTCCGTTTTTCCCTTTTTAAATTCAATTTTATTACAATTTTTGTGATTCCTATTAAGTAGTTTCCAGTTGATTGTAATTATTACTTTCCTTTTACTATTATTTTAATTAGAAACTTTGTTGCTCTTATTGATAATGCGGATTGTTAAAGTTGAGGTACACAGACAAGATATGAAATACTGATTGCTTATTTTTATTGAACAAAAATGAAGGCTATTAAAGTTTGTTGTCTATCTCGACACGTTTCTCGACTTTAATAAGTCTAGCATTGGTTTATAAACATGTTTTTGTATGTATTACTATTAGTTGAATCATATTGTGTTTTTTCTTTGTTATGAAAATAACACACCTCCAATCCTCATGAGACAACTATTAGTATTTTTGTCACATTTTTCTTTGTGTTGGTTGTTTAGGATTCCAGTCTCTGTTATCTAATCTAAAAGGTCTGATTGAATTGTTTTTTATATTGTTGTATTAATCTCATGTTTTTCAGATTTTTTTCATTTTACACAACTTCTCTTTCGATTGATTACTGAGAAAATGGAGGATAATATAAAATCAATGTTTGTTGACCAATATAGTTTAGTGCTGTTATTTTCCCATGTTGTCCCTCTTTTTCTTCTCTACAATTGTAAAAACAATTCATCACCCATGAATCACAAATTAAAGCTCTATTAGAAATGGTTTTTTTTATTATGGTCTTAGGTTTGGTATATACAACTGAATCTACTCAATTCCCGCATTATCAAGCATGATTAATTGTTGTGAAAAGGTAGGTAGCTACACTTATCAAGCATGATTAATAGTCTCAGGTTTGCACTGCTTAGGGTTGTTTTCGCAATAGGATTAATTGGGGAAGTACACTTATGAGAAGCCTTTTATTTAGACGAGTGTTTATCTTAATGAGTGTTTTACTTCCATATCGCCTTTATTGAAATTATCCGGTGCATTACTATCACATGGATATTCTTTAGTTTTAATTTTTAGTGGAAGATCATTCTCATTGTATGTGTTCTTTCAATTCAGAATCATCACACAATTAAGCTTTTAAAACCAATGGTATGGTTAGTTTTCATGAACCTACTATGAAATTTTGTAATCTATGAAACCTTTCTAAAATATATAACCCTTGAAACAATAATTCAGTATTTGTTTTATATAATAACTCTTATTTAATTACATTAATTTCATTTTGCAGGTAAAGAAATATATGTTGAAGTTTTAAATTGGTTGGTTTTCATACTTTGTTATACCATTTAATTGAGTTTTAAATCGGATCATGTCATGTGTGAATGAGTTTGTGTCTTGCCTACCAATCCTACTCTTTTGTTTTGTTGCTGATAAATATGGGAGCAATGGAGGTCTCACTCAAGAATCCAATGGATACCTGCCTCAAAGCTTCGTAATTTGGTTGATTTTAAACTTTTAAATTATCACATTTTCTTGATAGGTATTTTCCATAAATTCTTTTAAATTTCAAATTTTAATGCTTCTCCGACACACATATGTGAAGTCTTACACTTCTTTTATACTCTACACAGACATATCTCTCATTTTTTCTCTTTTCAAATTAGGTTTTGTTATGTATGACTAAATGAGTTTCCAAAATGAATGGTGTATGTCACCTTGCAACTAGATTTGTGGACTTTTTTTTTATTACTTTTATTATGCAATGCATGCATGTCATTTTGTTGGTGCTTTATTAAATTATAGATTTGACTGCAACTCCTGATGTTGGTTTCTTCACATTCGAATCCATTTAACGATAAACATCACTTTTTATCGAGATTTGTTCCTTATCATTCTCTTTTTTTACTCGAATTGGCTTTGGCTTATCGTTCCCTATCTTATGTGTTGTCCCATTTGTCCCATATTTTCCTTTTTGGTTGGTTTTGTTACAAGACATGTTGAATTTCTTTACTACATTGTGATAACCCGCGTCATTTTTCGAGTATTTTCAAAATATAGAGGAAAACAAAGTTTTTGATAAAATTATTTTTCTTGCTCGAAAATGTAGAGAATTATTTTTAATAACGAGATTTTCATTCGGTTTCCAAATTGGAGTTAAAACGGAATTTTAATTGATTTTTTATATTTTATCACTTGCAAATTTTTTAAGGCAGCGAGCTGGAATAACTGGGCGATCGCGATCGACCCTAGCCGATTTCGTGCGCTGCAAGTTTTTGAGGAGTTTTGTTTTGGTTTAAACTCTATTCTTTTTGCCTTATAAAAAGAGGTCATGGGAGACCTATTCTAAACTATCTTTTGCCGCAAAATGATGTAGTAACCTTTTCTTATAATCATATCTTTTTATATACACATAGCCCCTTTATAATTATGTATTCAACCTTAGTTTTGGAGGTGTTCTTGGGGTTGTTTTGATTTTTGAGCTTGAAGATGATTTGTGGATCATTATGAGATGATTTTTGATGCTTTAATCTAAGTTTCTATGCAGATTAATATTAATTTCTTATGATGGTTTAAGGTATGGGGTTTTACACAATATGCTCCTTAAATCTAGCGAGTGTTATTTCCTTTGATTTCATGTGATTATTGACTCATATTTGAATTGCTAAATTTAATTAAAATCTGAAAATTATTATTGGAATCTGATTTTGATTCCTGTTGTATTATATTTGTGCTTAGCACATTGTCATGAGATTTTAATATGGCAGAGAGGTTTGGAACCGACCAAGATTCCAATTTTTGGCTACATGACAAAGTATGGCGCAGTATGGTGAGGCCCGATGACTCGGTTAATGTGTTGTTGAGAAATTATATTGACAAAATAGTTGTGGGATGTGCATTTTATTTGAATATTCATACTCATATTGTTACGCTTTATTCACCGCTAATATTTGTTGAGCATCTTTCCTGTCGTATTGTGTACTTCTCCATATTTTTGTTAGTGGAAGGTTAGCACGGATTTGGGCGCTATGGACTAATTGGAGATTGAATTTTTGAAAATATTGGGAAGAATATTTGAGAGTGAAAATGAGAAAATTTTTATTTATTTGGTTGTATAGAGCATTGGCGATTTATTTTTTTATTTCGAGATAGATAGTTGTATTATTTTGAGAGACAATTGTTGTATTTAATTTGAAGAAATGAGACTAGTGGATTCTCTTATTTTTTATATTGTGGGATTTATTTAGACGCTCTATACCTTGTTGATTGTGGATTTGGTTAGTTTTATCGAGTATCTCTCCGCTCTCCCCGGGCGGGGTGTTAAAGAATGGTACCAGAACTTAGGTATATGGCAACCCTCGAGGCTTCGGTTTTTGGTTCGTTGCGTGATTAGCAATTTTTGGAGATTGAGTATTTTTGCTGATATTCGTGTTTGGTTACGAGATTAGATGTACATAATTTATTTTTGGGAGACGAGATTATTTTTGGAGATTGTTGCAGTGGCCTGATTTTGAGAGTTTCTTGCTCGAAAATGTCGGGAATTATTTTTAATGACGAAATTTTCAATCGGCTTCGAAATTGGGGTTAAAAGGGATTTTTAATGTTTTTTATATTTAATCTCTTATAAAAATTTTAAGGCGGCGGGATGGAATAATTGGCCAATCGATCGATCGATGCCAGGGGTTGATTGATTGATGCCAGGGGTCGATCGATCGACCCCAACTGATTTCGTGAACTGCAAGTTTTTGAGGAATTTTGTTTTGGTTTAAACTTTTTTCTTTTTGCCTTATAAAAGAGGTCGTGGGAGACCTTTTCTAAACCTTCTTTTGCCACAAAATTATGTAGTAACCTCTTCTTATAATCCTTTCTTTTTATATACATATAGCCCTTTTATAATTATGTATTCAACTTTAGTTTTGGAGGTGTTCTTGGGGTTGTTTTTATGTTGGAGCTTGGAGATGATTTGTAGATCATTGTTAGATAATTTTTGATGGTTTAATTTGAGTTTCTAGGAAGATTCATATTAGTTTCTTATGATGGTTTAAGGTATGGGATTTTACACAATATGCTACTTAAATCTCGCGAGTGTTATTTCCTTTGATTTCATGTGATTATTGACTCATATTTGAATTGCTAAATTCAATTGGAATCTCGAAATTATTATTGGAATCTGATTTTGATTCATGTGGTATTATATTTGTGTTGAACACGTTGTCATGAGATTTTAATATGGCACAGAGGTTTGAGACCTGCCAAGATTCCAATTTTCGGCTACTTGATAAAGTATGGCGTGGTATGGTGAGGCTTGGTGACCCGGTTAATGTGTTGTTGAGAAATTATATTGATAAAATGCTTGTGTGATTTGCATTTGATTTGAATATTCGTACTCGCATTGCTACGCTTTATTCACCACTAATATTTGTTGAGCATATTTCTTGTCGTATTGTGTACTTCCCCATATTTTTCTTAGTGGCAGGTTAGCGTGGATTTGGGTGCTACGGACTAATTGGAGATTGATTTTTAGCTTGAAAATATTGGGAAGAATATTCGAGAGTACAAATGAGAAGAATTGTATTTATTTGGTTGTATTGATCATTGGCGATTTATTTTATTTCGAGATAGATAGTTGTATTATTTCGAGAGACAATTGTTTATTTTATTTGAAGAAATGAGATTAGTGGATTCTCTTATTTTTTATATTGTGGGATTTTTTTAGATGCTCTATACCTTGTGGATTGTGGATTTGGTTAGTTTTATCGAGTACCTCTCCACTTTCCCCGGGCGAGGTCTTACATGCATCAAATGATTCATGGGGTCATATAGATGATGTATTAAAATCTCCTCACTTTACTAAATTAATAAATGATTTTGCAGGTTTTGCGTACTTTGATAATTCGAAGTTGTATAAGATTTCACTATCAAATTTATGCTTATATACATTGTTTAGTTAATGTAATTTGCATGTTGATTTTTTTTTTACTATTTTGTCTATTTCTTCAGTTATAATGCAAGTTTTTTTACATGTCATGGGGTATCTCAATGTGTAAACTTATGGATCAGGATCATTTGAATAATTGCAGAAGATTGCAGCAAAAATAGAGGGACAGAGAGCTTGGGAGAAGGACAAAGAACACTAAATTCAAATTGTAGAAGATAAGAACATTAGAATAGAAAATCTACAGATAGAGGTTGCTTATTTGAAGCAGTAGTATGTTATAAGAGAAATGGAGGTTGCATTTCTAGCATGGTCTAAGTAAAAGGGACTCGAGAAAGAAAATGCCTAAAAAGCCTAAAGAGGCTCTGAATATCTGATGCCTAAGTGAATGAATGTAATGAGTGTACTACTTTTTGACATATACTTTTCAACATGGAGTTTATGTATCTTCTTTCATTGGGTCTTGAGTATGGAATTTGCCTAATTCAACTTCTAATAAACATCACGGATTCTAATTTTTTTGGTTTGCTGTGAAGTTTCTATTCTCCCTATTAATGTTTGATGTTTTTGGTGTCCATCAGTATATGTATAGATTAAATTCTAAGAAGTGATCCCGGAACAGGTTGAATGGACTATTGGAAGGTATGCTGGAACCACATCCTAAAAACCAGATAGTCCCTTGACTTCTTTGCAGCTTAAAAAGGACTCAAGTAGAGTTGAGAATACGTCCGGACATAGCTCATCAGCTGAAAAGGTACAAGGTCCTAACTCAACCAATTGTGGCGCCTGAACGAGTAGGTTGTGAAGCTTTTTGAGGGATACATATATACAACAGCAGTAATGCCAATTGTATTCATATATGTTTCATATGTGTAGTAACATATATGTAGCATCATATATGGTGCTCTTGCATATATGTTTCATCTTTGTAGCATATATGCAGTAACCCCACGCTTCCACTGTCCGACACCTCTGTTGGTAGCCCCAACATATATGTTTTCTAATTCACACAAAATAGGGTTATTTCAATTTTACTTATTTAGTAGACTACGTGTTTCATAATATGTCTAATAGTTACATTAGTTAAATATGAGGACTTCATTAGACTATATGTTTTGATTATTGGATTATTTTTTACCTTTGTCTGGTTGGTGTGATTTTGGAGGTGATGGTAGGTTGTTGAATGTATTCTTCATTCTTTTACATGTGAAATAAGATTCAAAGTATCCACCCAATCATATTGTTTGAGTATATTTTCTCTATTATAGTTTTGGAGGAGTAAAGTTGAGTAGTAGGCCGTTGTAGCAGTATTATTGTACGATCATTCTTTTAGGTTCGTATTAAATTCATCTTATTTATTTTGAAAATAAAATATTTTCAGAAATACATCTTAGTTAATTTTTTGTTATATCATAAATTCATATGCTCTTGGTTATCACTTTCTAATTTTCTTATATGCTATTTGAATTAGTTTTCTCTTAATTTTTTAGGAGTTTGGACAAATGGAGCGGAAGAGCAAAATATGCTACATTGATTTAGGAGGTTATGAAAAACATCTCGAACACTAAACAAGGTAATCTCTATGTTATACTATTGTGGTTTTTGTTTGAAATCTGGTCATAAGCCATCTTATACTTATATAGTTGTGGTTTTTGTTTTCTTTGAAATTTAGGTAGCAAACCATTGTGATCCACATAATACATTGGTATGGGTGTATATTATTGCGAGCATGGGTCAAGCATTGGGACCCAAACTGGCCACGATGCATACACATCGGTCATGCCTTCAACCCCAAAACTAGACAGTTTGAAAAACTCGGCGTGCCTTTAGACTGACACTAGACATCATTGAACACGTGGCGTCGACACATATTTGGATTATGTACGTTTATTTTATTTGAGTTCATTTGTAATGACTTTAAGAGGTAAATGTTGAATATAGTTCCCTCATTTTTGTGTATGTCCTTGGGATTGAATATTGTTGTTGGCATTTTTTATTTCATAAATACGGTGGATAATCATGTAAACAAAGGAGGTTTTGTCCAATTTTTCTAAGTTTTTTACTCATTTTTCATGTAAACTCGAAGTGTACCACTTAAATTCTATTATATTATTTATATGAGGTCTTGGACAAACTATTAATATTATTATTGGAGTATTTTTAGTTTTTTTAAAAATGTTTAAACATTTATGTTGTAAGAAAAGTTGACTTAAATAGTATGTAATTTTTTTTTCAAAAATTGACTTAAATTGTATGTATATATGTATTCGTGTATGTATGTATGTACGTACATACATAAAAAAATCATTTTTTTTCATTTTTTAAAATAATAGGTTCATACAATAGTTTAAAAAAAATATATTTATCTGTTGCGAACTAAATACGACGTTTGGTCCAATCAACGACATATTCTTTTGAAAATTTGCGTCGTGCCTTCAGGCAGGGGCATACCCAAGTATATATATATATATATATATAAAAGCACAAAGTCAAATATACACAAATTATTTTAAAAAACAGTTTAGATTAAACCAGATTTAATCTATTACCACATTTAATCAAATTTACATAGTCAAACAGTTCGGTATTTCAATGTTCAGGTTTCAATAAAAAATCAATTATATGTTCTCAAATGGAATAGGTCAGGTATATGGTTCAAGAAATAGAATGAGGACAATCAAGATTTTAGCTTTATACAAATCAGTCATCTACAGGTTTAAATCTAAAAAACTAACACGTGAGAATATAATGAACCAATGTTTCTTAGTTACAATTTAAACCAAAACGTTTTAAACAAACACGGACTTAGAACCGATCAAGATAACAAGAATATAGTGATATCTAACATGCAAGTAGAAAAATATGTCCCAACGAACTCATGCAGTGAATAGTGTGTGCTCTTGATTTATGGAACAATCAGCAGATATGAAAACTCTACATCAAGGTATTTTCACCACGATCAGATTTAGGGTAGATCTTAAGAATGTATAAGTGATTCAGTTATAAAACGTACATACAAGCCACTACACATGAAAATAAGTATATTATGTATAATACATACGACACGAATTAAGCAAGAAATAGGTTCGAGAAAAACATGCTAGTGTTTTACAGTAGAACTAATACCCTATATGTGTGTGTGTGTGTGTGTGTATATATATATATATATAACATACTGAATACACAAGAAAGTATTGTAAAAATATTAAACTTGAGAAACCGAATTTATTTTTGAAAAAGATTATTTAAATTTCCAAATAAACTCTAAAATCTATTTTTACGAAAATATATAATCGAATTAATAAATTACAAATTAAATTCTTAAGTTGTTTGAAAAATTAGTTTTGAATAAAATCAACACATAATGAGATGTAGTGTCCTATGTGGTGTCGTTCATCCTATGTGACACAATTAAATCCTATGAGCTAATAGATGAGGGTGTGAGATGCAACCTTTTCTCGAAATGATAACCGAGTCTCTGAGATGTGCACTCAACTAAGCAGAGGCCTTGGCATAGGTAACTAGACTCATCACATATACAAAAAAAAAATCTTGTCAAAACTTAAGTCCAACTAGTTTAATGTCTATATAGCTCACGCAAAAAACAAAAACCCTAGGAGTGCTCGATATAGGGACCTTTATGAGAAACCCCATAACCACTGAAGCATTATGCGAGCGGCTATCAATAAGGAATGTTAGGAGAGCAAATCCAAACCATTACTAAGTCACACGATTAGTGATAAATGAAACTTTTTCGAAGAGAAAGTCCAAGCCAATGGCAAGTCACACGAGTAGTGAATAACAAAACATATTGGATGAACAAGTCCAAGCAACCACCGAGTCACGCGAGTAGTGACAAAACGAACTTATTGGAAGAGTAAGTCTAAGTCACTAATGAGACACGCGAGTAATGACAAACAAAAATGTCTCCACTAACTCACACGAGTAATAATGCGACAAAAACTGTGTATCTAGTCTGCGTGTTGATATAGGCACAAGTGCAAACCTGTCGCATTAGTAATAAACCCAGTAAGTAAGGGTCGTCTCCACAGGGAACTAGGACGAAGAATCGTGACGACACGGAATAAATGACTAACCCTAAAATCGACTCTCAAAGAAAGTGGAAAAGGTTATTAAGATGAACTACTAACTAAATCTGAATGCAGAGTTAACTACTAATTAAACTAAGTGCAAGGGATGAAATCTACTGAATGAATTAACTATGTGTAAAGAAAGATAGGTCGGGTTATAATCCCCCAAACCCTATTACATTTACCGTGCAGAATGCTAGATTTTGAATTAAAAATTTAATTAAACCCAAACATTATTAATCCTAAGAATTACATATATGAGGATACAAGTCCGCACGATACATAATCAAAGGTAAAAATAAAGCGGTGTTGAATAGCTACACGAGCATTGCACTCTTAAACACCCCGGTTACCTAGGGAAAATGAGGTTAAAAGATCTATAATGGTTGTGCGTACTATACAACGCGATTAACTTAAAACTCAATTCAAACCCTATTTTCTACATGGGTAAATTACATCGGGTTGGGTTCATGCACCCAAACCTTAAAAAATTCGCCAGACGTGATTAAATTAAATGAAGACACAATTTCCATAGTGCGGGAATTCATGACTAGTTTGGAAAATTTGAGAAGAAAATTTTTGAATTAAGAATTGAAGACTAAGAACTACGAATTAATCTAACTAACTACTACAGGAATTGAAAACATAAATCAAATGTTACTTGCTATGAAAAAATTTGGAAAATAAACTTTGAATCTTGAATTAATTGCAAAACTTCAAAACTAGGGTTCTTCTCTACAAAATTCCTCTAAAAACTAATAAAATTCAAACCTCCTTAAAGTTTGACAATAAGATAAGATAAATACACTTTAAAATTTACAAGAGTTTGAGCCATGTAAAATTTTAAATTATAAACGAAAAATTGGGGAAAATCTCAACCGGTCCGGTCCGATGACACTTCTTCAGTTCGGTTCGGTGGTCAGTTTTGTGCAGGGATCTTCAAGACATTGGACGGTTCATTTTCTTCCATAAACTGATCGGTCCAACCCTCATTTTTATGTAGAGTTTTTAAAAGCATCGGACATGTTCGCTTTCAGTTGAACCCGGATCGGTCCGACAATAAATTTCACTCAAGAACTTTATTCTTTCTGGATCGGTTCATTTTTGTCTATGGCCAGTACAGTCCGGTGGTGAAATTCATTCAGAGATTTGCTTTCTTCTGGGCCGTTTCGGTGCTTGTCTTGACCAGTCCAATCCGGAATTATTATTTTTTTCTTATTTTCTTTTTATTTTCTCTCATCGTTGCTTTTCTTTTGGTTTGAAATTCATTCGAAGTCTTTCTTTCTTTTGATATTTGCCTTTGACTTTGCTTCCCTTATTGATTTCTCGGCTTCGGATTCCTCTTCTCTTCACTTGTCTTAAATACCTGTAAAAAGCCTAAAAAAATATACAAAACTCGAGGCATTATGTGGGAATTGTTAGTAGCATATAAATGAGATAAATCAATACGTTTTACATTATTCGAGGTGCTAAAAGCTATTAAATTAAAGGGATAAATTCGGAAGCATTTATGCCTAATCAAACCCCCCTAACTTAGAACTTTGCGCGTCCCAAGCAATGTAAAAGAACTTCACCATGGCTCAACTCTTGAAATTCATATTATTAAGATAGAATACCACTTTCGTGGGCAAGCGATTGCATTTAGCGTATGCAACAAGCCTTCAAAACCCTAGGTTACCCTAGTAGGACGAGTTTTGTCTCGTGAGGGTTTGTAGTGAATATACCCACAAAATTCAATTTTTTGACTCAATAAAAATTTAAAAGACCTAATAATTGTATAATTCAAAATTTTCGGAAAATAATCACCATATACTTATATGCTCAAATCTCAATTTATCGTTTTTGTGTGCAAAGGCAAAAATTTAATCGTAAAGTTCCACTGATTGACCATTACGTTACTTTTTTGACAATTCAGTTTGATTTAAGTGGTCATGGGATACTCTCGCAAATGAATTACTCGCAATGTGGTTATTTCACTCGGTATGCATGATATAAGGAGTAATTGTATTGGAACACGAATTCTTGCACATAATTTTGAAAGAAAAAATTTTTATGGTGAAAAGATCTCTTCATCGGGTTACGGTCGCTAGGAAACGGGGACATTGCCTCTTATTCACACCAAGTGATCTCTCTATTATATTTTCGTTCTTTAGCTCTCTACGCGGTAATCAATTTTGCAATCCGAAATTGGTTGGGACTTTTCTTAGGTCATAAGGTGTACTGGATAATATGTGAAACTTCGGAATTGGAAAATCTTCTATGCTATCAACAAGTGATTTTTTTTCTGGACGTTTGCTCATTTTTCTCTTCTTTTTTTATTTTTGCATTTTCTTTTCTTGCACTTTTTCTTGAGTATTTTTCTTTTATTGACCCTTTTTCATTTTCACACAAATTCGACTTAATTGTTAAATTTTTTGGTTTTCTCAATTCCTGGCTATATGGGTTTTTTGGGCTATCAAACGAAAGAATAAATTTTATTTTTCTCAACTTCGCTAGCAAAAGGGGTATTTTTCATAACTTTTTATGGCTAATCTTTTTGCGTAAACAACCGATGGTCTAACTTCATTTATCTGAATTAATAATAATATTACCATATGCGTCTCGAGATAAATTTTAGTTTATAGATATTTCAGTGCTCTTTTTGAGGCTACATCACACACTATTCCTTGAACGATCAAAATAATAAATTAGAGATCATCAACGACCCATTTTAGCGCTGAATTGAACTTTGAGTTAATCATTAACTCATATTGATTTAAATTCTCAAAAACGGGAAAGGTTCAAAATATCACCGGGTTTGATTAACTTCACACTTATTCATTAAGTCGACAATTTTCGCTCAATTTCCATCATTGCTAAATTTTGGCTTAGTGCATTTTGGAATTTACAAATTTGAGATTTAAAAAAAAAATTGGTGATATTTTTGAAAATTTAAAATTTCAATTTTTATTCACTTTGAAGAAAAATATTTCTGGATATGTGGAAATTTTTTAATTTTTTTTTGGAATTTTGGGAAATTTGAACTTTGTGAAATGTGAAAGCGCATGCGTACCCCCAACTTAGATTTTTGCATAGTCCCGGTGCAAAAAAGGACTAAAATCGAAATTAAGGAGAGAAACAACAAAAAATGGAACTAAGTACAAAACACAATATACTAAAGTAAGCATAAAACACACATGATAGGTAATCCAATTTCCATTAGATATATGAAAAGCATACAAAGTTGTGGAAATAAGGAAATGTTAAATAGTACACGAGCAACCTTGACAAAACAACTATTGAGGGGGAGGGTTTGAAGTTTCGGGAGCATTTGGATCGTACGGGTCATATAAATAGGATGGGGTAGGAACATCCATCATTATTTGGTACATTTTCGCTTGGAGGCGGTGGAGCATGCTCGTATCCCGCCGATATGCGCATCGATCCTCTTCCCGGTGAGCGTTGTATTAATTGATGAACTCGTCAAATTGGGATTCTAACGATGTGATCCTCATATCAAAATTGTCTCCCAGGGGCTCAAAATCAGAATCATCCTCCTCGTTATACTCCTCCTTGTCGGCCCTATCCATACTCACGTGGTCACCCCTAGCGGCTTCCTCCTCAGACTCATCATCCTCCAATTCGTCTGACTCCGTATAATCATTATCATCCTCTGCCACCTCTTCTTTCCAGGCATGGATAATCTCCCTTTGGAGCTCACTCTTGTTACGGGTGCCTTTCCCAAGAGGATTGGGAAGGCCAAGTGACCCTTGGGGAGGAACAATGAGTATGTCAGCGAGAATAGATGTTATGAGCCGAGCATATGGGAGAGGGGTAACACCCTTTTTGCCTAAGGTCGCGGAAAATATATCCTTGTAAATAGTATGGTCCAGGTTTGTCACAATGTTGGGGTCGAAGAGATAATAAACAAGGGTTGCTTGTTGAGGTCGCATTGTGGAGCCAGTCGATGTTTGTAGGATATTAACGTAGATGATTTGAAATGTGATACGCTCCTTGTCGCCTATGCACCATACCAAAAATGTTTTGATAGCCCAAAATTCGTCGGGTGCTATACGAGAAATGCTGACAACTTTGTCGACGGGGCGAGGGCGTTGGGGAACGTGAACTCGAATGGGTTCGGGAGATCCATTTCACCTAATTTCTGGGCAAGAAGCTCAAGGTGGAAAGGGATGCGTTGTCTGCCCACCCGTGCCTCAGAGATAAAATCACCGGTACAAACAAGTGTGCTGAAGAAGGCTCGCACTTCGGCTTCCCAAACTGCATTGTGGGGCTCGTTAAGGTAATAACACCAACCCAGTGGCTAGAAAAGGCTGGTGATGGATTTTGGTATCTCGTTCCAATGAACTTGGCACTCCAATTGCATTTTGCGAGTTTGGCAAAAAATCGTTCACACCACTGTTGTTCTTGGTAGGAGCGGTAGGCATGGTCACCGTCGATGAACACTACGAAGTTGTACTTTTAAGGGTGGGCTTGGTTTACCATGTGTTATAGTAGAGGTTGGCTGCTAGAAATTCGAGAGAGGGAGAGTAGTAGAGTAATGAGTAGGGCTGGTGGAAAGGATGACGGTTGAAGGTGTATTTATAGGTGGGTATGGTCGAGGGAAGGGTTGGTTTTGGAGGGAAGAGTGTTGGAAGGAAGGGGGGTGAATTTGGGAGGGAAATGGTGGAGGGAAAATGTATTGGGAATGAATAAAATGGATTGAATAAGAGTGGCTACACTTGGAAATGGTTGAAGAAAACCAGATGGTGGACCTATCCTGGTACCCAGGACCGGACCGGTCCGCTCCCATTTTATTTTGATTATTTTCCAAAACGAACTGGTCCGGCGCCCAGGGGAGGACATGTCCAGTTCCCAAATTTCAACAGAGTTCCCTATGGATGGAATAACTCATCTCTCTCAATATCTGGGAGTTCTTACCGCGATACCTACACACAATCAACCTACCCTCGTTCTATCACTTTCTCCGAAACCCTAGGCTCGCTCTCAACGTGTATTCTCTCCACCTATCTTATATGACCTATACATATGGAATCTACTAACCTAACCTACGCATATCTCATATACGCAATAATCACCCCTTATGCGTCAGAAGGGCTTGATTTTGCATGAAAGGTCTTTTGAGAGATGATTTCTTTTTGGATTTTTTTATTTGTTTTTTATTTGTTTTTTATTTTTATTTATTTTTTGAATCAAATTTGGGATTGATTCCACTAACCTAAAATCAACCTAAGTTCCCGACAACGGCGCCAAAAACTTGACGAGACCACAAATATATATCTAGTGTGCATGCTGATATAGGCTCAAATGCAAACCTGTCGCGTTAGTAATAAACCTAGTAAGTAGGAAACGTCTCCACAGGAAACTAGGACGAAGAATCATGACGAAATGGAATAGATTACTAACCCTAAAATCGAGTCTCAGAAGAAGTGGAAAAGGTGATTAAGATGAATATGAACTCTACTAACTAAATGTGAATGGAAAGTTAACTACTAATTAAACTAAGTGCAAGGGATCAAATATAATGAATGAATTAACTATGAGTAAAGAAAGATAAGTCGGGTTACAATCACCTAAACCCTATTACATTTACCGTGTAGAATGTTAGATTTTGAATTAGAAATTTAATTAAACCCAGACTTTATTAATCCTAAGCATTACATATATGTGGATACGAGTCCGCACTATACATAATCAAAGGTAAAATAATAGTGGTGATGAATAGCTACATGCGCATTGCACTCTTAAACACCCTGGTTACCTAGGGAAAACGAGGTTAAAATATATACAATGGTTGTGCATACTACACAACACGATTCACTTAAAACTCAATTCAAACCCTATTTTATACATGGGTAAATTACATCGGGTTGGGTTCATGTACCCCAACCCTTAAAAACATAGCCAGCCATACTTAAAATAAATAAAGACACAATTTCCATAGTGCAGGAATTCATGACTAGTTTGGAAAATTTGAGAAGAAAATTTTTTACTTAAGAATTGAAGACTAAGAACCACAAATTAATCTAACTAACTACTAAAGGAATTTAAAACAGAAATTAAATGTTACTTGCAATGAAGAAATCTAGAAAATAAACTTTGAATCTTAAATGAATTGCAAAACTTAAAAAATTTCAAAATTTACAAGAGTGTCATCCATGTAAAACTCTAAATGATAAACGAAAAATTTGGGAAAATCTCAACCGATCCGGTCCGATGACACTTCTTCGATTCAATCCGGTCGTCAATTTTGTGCAGGGATCTTTAAGACATCGGACTGATTTAGTTTTTTCAATAAACGGATCAGTCCGACCCTCATTTTTATTCAGAGGCTTTAAAGGCATCAGTCCGGTTCGCTTTCAGTTGAACCCGGATCGGTCCGGCAATAAATTTTACTTATGAACCTTATTCTTTTAGGATTGGTTCATTTTTTATCTATGGATGGTCTGGTTTGATTGTGAAATTCATTCAGAGACTTTCTTTATTTCGAACTAGTTCATTGCTTCTCTTGACTAGTCCGATCTGGATTTGAATTTCATTTTTTTCTTATTTTCTTTTGATTTTCTCGCATATTTGAATCTCCGTAACTTCTGATCCAGGGCTCGATTTGGTATGTCGTTTCTTCCTATGCACTTGTAGATGCGAGGTGTTTCCTTTTGATGTTGGTCCCTCATTAGAAATCCAAATGTGAAATGACTATTTTGCCCTTTGACTTTCCTTCCTTTGTTGATTTCTCGGCTTTGGATTCCTCTTCTCTTCACTTGTATTAAATACCTGTAAAAAGCATTAAAAATACAGAAAACTGAGACACTGTCTGAGAAGTGTCAGTAGCATATAAATGAGATAAATGAATAAGTATTACCTTATTCGAGGTGCTAAAAGTTATTAAATTAAGGTGTTAAATTTGGAAGAATTGTTGCCTAATCAAGCAATGACCATCAAAGGGATACGTGAGCAATCCCAATTTACAAGATATTTGTGAGAGCAGTAAAGTGGCCTTGATATCAACCTTAGGTCATAAAGCTCGTAAATAGAAGAAGTATATGAGCAGCACTTTTTAAAGTTGTCCCCGACAACATTACTTTTTTCCACTATTACACATGGCGTAACTTCACAACAGACAGATCATGGTAGACAGTGACAAATAGCAATAAGGACACAAGTATTTTTAGATATTTATCACATGGGAATATCCCTTTGGTGCGCATGTGCCACATCAACCCTAATGTTTTATTATAAATAGATCACTTGGGGAACAACAACTATCATCCTTTCATTATCACTATTACTCTGCACAAATTCCTAAAAAAATTCTCTCCCTGCTCTCTCCTCGATATTCAAGTGCTTATTTCTTCACTCTCCGAGAATCACTGTGCTGGGGTGGTTCATTACATTATTTATTAGTGAAAAGTTATATTCTATCATTGTCTTCTCATTAGTATAATCATTAGTGTCATTATTGTATTAAAAACTTCATTTTTGGTCTCTTCATTATTTTCGAAATATTATTGCTTAAAGATAGTTTCCATTGGAGTGGGTCACACCTCACCCATTACAGTTATTCATAGACCCAATATCACTACCCTCTTATTGACTATGGTAGTTCTTAAAGAAAAATACGATATGTGTTTACCTATCGATTTCATATTCAAGGTTCTCTAGTTCCCCTAAGATGGACATCATCTTAAAGAACATGATACCTAACTGAATGACCATCAATCGTCTTTGTGTTGACTAGCCTTTCCAAAACATCTAGTCTTACAACATGATTATAATCCTCAAATATATCCTTAAGGTTCATACTCATGTATTAAGCACTTGACATAATTTAATGATGGTGTTTCAATACATTGTTCATAGACTTCAATAACAATGAGTTATCTGATCTTTTTTCTACACTTATGGGATGCCCATACATCCTATATGTATTCCTCCTCACCAGGTTTGGTAAGGAATGGCTCAATTAAAATAAATCAATAGCGTTAACGATAATATTCCTTTTTCAGTCTATGAAATTTAATATAATTAGTTTTTTTCATTAATATCTATCAAAATTAGTTTAAAGTTGACCTTATTTTTTAAATTTGAGAATCATCAGTGAAATAAGAGATTTTCAATTAAATAGGTGGGCATAAAAATTTTGATTAAATTTTAAATTACTTTCCCTCTACCTCTAATTATAGTTTATTTTATCAAGAATCTTAGTTCCCTTATGAAATCGGATTACTTATTGGGAGGTTAAATCACTTTACACCGAATAAGGCAGACATTACATTTCTCAATCATGTTATCTGAACAATTCAGGTTACCTATGGTAAACATAAGAAAAAAGTGAGCATCTTTTGGTGACATGATTTAAAAAATTGACTTCAATAAGGTGGATATCATTACATGTGTCTAAGTCCAAACCATTAACCTATTCCTATTAATAAATTTCGTTTGTATATAACTTCCCCATTATGGGTATCGAACACATTCACATTTAACTCCAAATAACTAGCACTTCATGCTATACCCAAAATACATCGACCAATAGATAAAAGAGACGTGGCATGGAATCCCACGCTAAAATAAAGAAAATTCTCTCAAGTACTCGCAAAAGGCCTCGGTCTGTAAAGAAGACCATGACATGTTGCCTAACCAGGATGTAAAAGATACCTCATTTTTCCTTTATACACCTAAGAACACAACAAATTATGTAAGCAGGCCACAAACACAAACAAGACACTACCTTAGAAGGCTACAACTATGTATCTCACAGGCTGTGGCTCCTCAAGTAATTTCTAACCCATAAATTACAGGTCACAAACCCTGGCATGCTATCAATTTATTGATAACTATCCATCTTTTAGAAGGATTCCATCTGACTTATACTTACCCACAAGGCACGTGCACTGTGCAGGTGATGTCCTCACTAACTACTATAAATAGAGGTCCTTACCTCCTTATTGGACAAGGAACATATATGTAGTGAAGTTGGGCCCACCTCTTTCTAGATTATCTGTACACAAAAGTCCACACTCTGGTCATCTTCTCAGGCGACCTTAGACACTATCATCCATGGACTTTACCCGTTATCACTATCGAGTCCTTAACCTCCACAACATAGAACATGTATGTTTATTCATTTAGTCCACTTCTCTCTTCTTGTACGCCTTTAAGGACCATAATTTGTAAAAAATACATATATAATGAGGATAAGGCACCATAGTGAATGTAGTCCTATTTTCATGGCCTAACCACTATAAATCTCGTGTAATCTCTCTTTTACTCTATTTTCTATACTTTGGTTGTCGTGTATACATTTTACGGTATGATTTACTTTGGCAAACTAATTTTAGATAAGAACAAATTGGCTTCATTTATGGGAAACTAGGTGTTCTACTAAGTTTCTTAATAATCGGGTCGATTATTCGTTGTTTCAATAATAGGGATCTCCGGATCTATATCCTATGGGGAAAAGTTTGGCAGTTAGGCCTATATTTTTATTAAAAACCATAGTTGGGTCCCTTTATCTTTTGAAATCTGTGTTTCCAAGCCTATCTTGAGGTTTTTGGGGAAATCCATATCCCTTAATGATGTTTCCATGTCTAAATATTGCAAAATCATGTTGACAGGAGACAACCTCATAAAGACTGGGAACTAGGGATGACCACATTTTCTATTTTCTTTACACTTTTAGGCATTTTTCCATTCTAAGTCCTATATAGTTGGTATTTGATACTAAACATGTCTTATTTTCCACATTAGGACTTACTATGACTTGGATTAACACCTCAAAGGTTTTTTAGTCTATTTCATAGGGTGAAAAATTGAATTTCGGAAAGATTTCGGCTAGAATCTATACTCTGCCCCCAGAAGTCCACGACCTTGCATGTTGTCGTGTTTCAAGTCGTAAACTCCTGGTAAAAACTTAAACGAAATCTTTAATTTTTGGCATATTTAGTATTTATGATTAAGGAATTATTTTCTTTAAGACCTAACATGCCATAAAATGCTTAAGAAACACTGAGAACATGTTTTATGGCTTATGGGTCGGAAAAATTGCATAAGGCTACGTCATAGGAAGGAAAACCAATTAATCTATGGGGAAAATCCAACATGAACAGTACCTTGAGGGTGTTAAGCCGCTCGAGATGAGTTAATATGTTTTACTAAGTTTTCGATTACCACATTACCATCCCTTCCAAGGGCTTGTACTCGATAAATTTTCAAACAAATGGAATCATCCCATGAGAAAAATCGTGTTCGATTATATCAATAGAGGTGAGAAAACTCCTCATAAAGGAAAATATCAATGAACTCAACCCTTTCTGGCTTGATTGACTCAATGTTTGATTTTGCCTACTCTATAAGTTTTGAATTTCTCATTGTACTTAGTTCATCTCAGAGAAATTTTTATCTAAAGAACTAACTATTTAAATGAGAATCAACATAGAAGGAAGCTTGGGATCAGTACACACACCAACTGAAGACATGGAATACCTAGTGAGGGGCATTAACCATCTTTATGAAGGTCAGACCTCACTCTATGACAAATTAACCTCCCCGGCTAAAGAATTCTCATGTTGGAGTCTGCGATGAACACAACCTCAAAAAGGTATTCTACGCTAAAAATGGAAAAGGTGAAGAAACTAAATCATGAATCTCATCCAGAGAGGTCGTATGAAGATTTTACTCCTCTGAACTGTGACATGGAAGCTTTTTTTTCTATCATTAAAAAATAAAACCTCCTAAAAGGGCCAGAGAATATGAATTCTCCTTCCATCAGGAGAGAAAAAATCAAGTGGTGTGAATTTCACAAACACAGTGGCCACTAAAACGAAGGCTGTCGTAGCCTAAAGAACAAAGTTGGGAAGCTAATCAGACAAGGGATGCTGGGAAAGTTCATTGAGTCTGCGACCTCTAAGAAATTTTGAGGATGAATTTTTTTAATTTTTGTAATTACAAAAATTCCATAGTCAGGACTGAAAAATAAAACTTGTTGCCCTCTTAAAATAACATCAATGAAAATTTAATACTTTTTATCAATTCCTTTATGAATTTTTATTCAACGGGTTTATACAAAGACTAACAACGATCAACCCTCAATACAGCAGACCGAGAAGACTTCTAAGGAAGATAAGTTAGCCAACAAAATGAGGATGAGAAGAGAAGGTCGTGAAAGAAGATGTCTCGGTACGAGAAGACTCCTTAGGAAGATAGCTCAGCTAAAAAACCAAGGACGAGCAGAGTAGTTCTCATAAGAAGAAGGCAAAATCGATCAAACTTCTAAGGAAAATAGATCAAAAGAAGAGTTGAAGTTATCTCTGAAAATTATATCTAAGTCATAAGAAACATAGGCTTTGATCAGATCAATCAAACTTAGTCCCCATAAATTTTGGAATGGCTGAGAACTTGTTCTAGTGGTTATAGGAGAATTCTTCTAAAAATGCAATACCCTAGTTGGAGTGAGTCTCTTATTAAAGACATGGGGAAAACTCAAGAATAACACACCAGATGGGTGCTATTAAAATATACCCTTAAGTCTTGGGGAGGATCCTAAATAGTACCTCAACATACTATAAATAATTTAAGGTCTAGAAGACCACAACAATAAGTATTAATTGTTGAAGTTAAAGACAACGTTATAATGTCTGTAATTACCAAAAGGAAAAAAAGCCATGCTTAAAGCCTTAGGGGACTAGTGGTACCCTAGATACCTCAAACTATAATTCTAAGTCTACTCATAACATGTACCTAGGTTGCAGAGACTATAGAGTTCAAGATCACATTTGAAAGCAACCAAGTTTCTGACCACAAGGCCTTCGGTCAAGTAAATTTTCATCTCAAAGGAAATTGAGGTTACGTGTGTTACAAGGTAAGCCTTGTGGGACACCACTACTCCACAGGTCGTGGAATATAATCTAAAGCCTCTAGAAAAGTTCAAAGGCTATGACCACAAACAAGTCTAGAACTAAAACTAAGTGAAGTTAACAAAGGGTTGTAGCTATAAGAAATCAAGTCAGAGGAAAAAATAAAAACCTAAGGCTATGGAGGATAAAATTACATTTTATTACATCATCATATTGTTCATTATATGGGCAGTTCCATAAATTTATAACTTCAATATGATAAAAAGGAAGATACAAAGTCGCAGACATACATTTAAGACTTCACATATTCCTCTTCATCGGCATCCTCCTCTACGGAAGTCTAAGTATCCTCAGCTTCCAAAGTAGTATAAGCAGCCATGTCCTCTTCACTCTCTCTAAGGCATCACTTCTAAACTTCTTTCATTTCAGCCTCGCATTGTATATGCTTGGCATTGGAGAACCTCCAAGAAAATATGGTATCATTAGCCTCAGGGAATTATTTGGCAACTCTATGCCTTATCTCTCAGTAGCCATGGATGTATGCATTTTTTTAGCCAACCCAAAATCCTCTTGAAGTTTTAAATATGGCCATGACATCTTCATTGACTTTATTTAGAGACGCAATATGTTAATCGATTATCTTCTGAAGGGCCGCGGCAAGATGAATAACTATTTTCTGCATGGTCAAGGAGTGATTTTGAGATATGTAGGTAAACTGGACCTCGAGACTTGAAACTTTATCTTGTTTATCCACGACGTATTTTGAGGATTAAAGGCATTTTGCTTTAGATACTTTCAGTGCCACTACAACGTATTTAAAACTATGCTCAACATCAATCTTGGCTTTTCCAACAACCTCCACCTAAGACATTGCCTCAAGATTGGCATCTTTAAAAGATGAAGTCACGACTTCTTGTTAGCTTCAAATGAGGAAGACTTATCATTTTAAACATCAATCTCATGTGTAGCCTCCATGGCCTTATTATTGACAATCAAGTCTTCATACTTGTCCTTTTATCTGATTGTAACCTCGACATCCAGGAGAAAGAAAAGAGATATACAAGTCAAAAAAGATTGATAATACTTAAAGTAACGACTGTAAATATGTATTCTTACCCTAAGACGGGAGGAAGTTGATACTTCTCCAAGTCCGTAACATCTTCCGTTAAAAAATTTGTAAGGTTTGAGAAATTGGCATCCTCACTTATTAGTCAGACTGCAGTGACCTAAGTGTCTCATGGGGACTTTGGATCTTTGATCTTAGTCTGAGATTGTTCCCCAAATGCCCAATTTATAGGGGTAAGATCCATGGCAGTGATCGGCATAGACGTCTATGATAGAGTATCACTAACGCCTATAAGATCAGAGTGTTCTGGCCTCTACCCACTCTCCGTAGATTTGGAGAAATGGCAACATCAATTACTTGTTCTATTGTATTATCCACTTCTTGCAAGTTTGGGCAGTCTATCAAGACCTCACATGGAGAAATAGCCTTTTGGTCCATGGATGTTTTTCACTTCTTGCCTTTTATCTTCCTTGGGGCTTGATTGAGGTTATGACACTTTCATCCAACTTGCCTAGTTGGGAAAGAGGTTCCTTATTAGCCTCCATTATTGGTTGGTCATCCATAGAGGCACCTGCATAAGAATATTAGGAAATGAGGAAAAGTTTATGGAAAGTTAGAAGATGAAATATTCAATAGAGTATGCCACAAGCATTAAAATAGAAATCTAATGCCTCATCTTACTTGCCTCATAGGAGAAACATAATTAGTATAGTATTCAAGTCTATATAAGGATCTTAGTGTGACCATGGAAGAAAAATTATTCTTATTGTATGGGATAAGGATCGTGACATCTATCCTTTTCCTTTGCGCTCGGTGGGAGCCAAACCTGCGTGGACTTCAAAAATAATTCGTTTCAATATTAAGTCAAGCTCCAAACCCAAATGTCGTGGCCTTATTATGCATATTTTTCTACCTTCTATTATCGAGAGTCCATAAGACTACAAAAATTTTATATGCTTTCGCTCCATCAGACTCCACGAAGTGTGAATCCAACTTATCCTCGAAATTAAAGAAATACTCGCCCTTCAAATTTTTGGTATACGAATGTCTCCCTCTTGTTGGGTATCTATTGGATTTTTATGTAGTCATGTAATAATAAAACCAAAAAAATATCTATAGTATTATCCTATGGCTTGTAAAATTAAAAGAACTCTGTGATTGTGATGTCTTTGTAAACTTCTTCTTCCAAATAACTAAGGAAGTTAATATGGCCCTCCACCCATTGAGGTTAACATGATTTGGGTATAGGTTTGCCACTTTAAGGATTTTTTTAAATGGCACTATGACTGGCGGGAGGAAAGAATAAAGATGTAAACAAACTCCATCATTAGGGACTTCGGATCATGATCTTTGATCCGTAAAAGGTATGTTGTATATAGTGATAATACCAGAGATATCACAACAAAAACTTATACTATGCTGAAGATAGTAATCTATCGCAATGAAGATAAGAATACTAAAGTAAACATAGAATGAGGTGAGGATACGAGGATGAACACGCTGATCTAAGTGGTTTAGCCATTGCCCTGCTCCACTGTGCGGGTGTTTTTATACAAACTAATGGAGATCTAATGTCTCAAAATCCAACTCTCAATAAATTTCTCTCTCTAAAGTGTGTTTAATAGAGATTGGGATGGGTTTAGAATATTTTATACCCTTCAAAAAAAAAGATGATAGGTATTAATAGCCTTTGGGGTGCACATTATCCCACCTAAAATGTAATAAGAATGAATATTATGAAGCAACCAATTAGAATCAGCCACCTGTCGAGGACACATATATGTCATAATTATGAAATATTCCATTACGTGCTCATGAAGATCTTATTATGCCTACCTGCCCATATGGACTAGTCATGCTAGAATCCTTTGTCACACGGGGGTAGATGTCATCTCTAAGGTTCTCAACCTGACCGAGACTGACGTATTAGATGTCATTGTAATAGCTACCGAGTTTAGTTGAGGTGTAGTGTTAATTATCTAAGTGGTACGAGGTTGAGATAATACTTATGGATATGGCTACTCGTTGGATGATAGGTTTCGTCCACATAAGTTTGGTATGAGGCTGAGACTATTGATGAAGATCCACTCTAGAGGGACCCATGACTGTGTGACTTGATAAGTGAGTAAGGTCGACTTAGTCGGGATAAGGCTTGCTAAGTATGAGGCCACACTTATGTAAATCAATCACCCCTTAGCCCTTAGTCTTCAATTTGAGTGGAAGGCTTAAGGGTATAAATATTTCCCCCCCAATGTTATTGAGACCTCTTGGTTGGCGGTGAGGATGTCCATTAAATGTCAGGTCTGAAATATTGGACACGAGTTCTTGATTGGACACTTTGAAACTATCATATGGGTTGGCGTGTGGCCCAAAAGTGATGGTTGTAGTCTTGCCTTGGGACAGTGTGGTATAATGATGGTTGTTTATGAAAGCATGTGCAGTCATTAGACCATTTAAATATTAGACCATTTAAATAGGCTTAAAAATTATATTTCTCTTCATTCCCCATTTTCCTCTTTCACGCTTGTTATATGTGAAAATTATCTCCTCACATGGACCAATGAATGACATATACCTTCCATCCACGACCGCCATTTAGCTATCTTGATTGGCATCAGAGGAACCTAATCGGATGGAATTCTGACCAATCTAGAATGTGAACTAGCAGTAATTGCAAATGTTACTCGAATGGAATGGCGACCAACACTAAATTCCAAGAGTATCATTAATTGTGTATAGATGTAAATGCCTAGAAATATAAAAGCATTCCGTCTCTAGGTTTTCACACCATTATAAATATAGAATGCTCCCTCAGCTCAAGGGACAATTCAATCATCCTCAAACACACCGTATTGAGCTATTGTAATAAATATAAATAAAACAAATAGTGGACATATGCTTTCTTCATTATTGAACCACTTTGAAAGTCTTTGTCTCTTATGTATTCGGTTACATTGCTCTTATTATTTATCTGTGGTTATAAGTTTATATCACTCTATTTTTAAACATCAAAAGATTGGTGTTGTCAATGGGAATGACTGCTTATCATTATTATCTACCGCATATAGTTCTTTGTTCATTCTTTGGATTAAAGAATAACTACCGTTCTTGAAAGCATCTTGCAGTTGTAGGAAATAATCCACATATATACTCTCCCCACGGTGAGACAGACCTCTAGAAGATACTATTTAGGTTGGTTAAATGACGGGAATCTCTGTAAGAGTTAGTCAGACAATTAGCTCGAATGATTCAAGACAAATCTTATAATTTTACGAGATATATTCCACCTCCACCAACCATGAACGAAAGGAGTTAATATTCTAAGTTTTCTCATGATAGGTCATATCGTACTGGTGTAACTTGTTCATTCCGATCAACGAATTACTTTAATGGTATATGTTTGTCCAGATAGAGGCCTAGTGTATTTGAGAGGTTGAGTAGGGAATCTTCTTTTAACCGCTTAGGTTCCCGGGTAAGAAGAGGTCATCATAGGAAGCAAGAACATCACTCTAAGCATAGAGAAATATCTAGATCCAATATAAAGGGCTATGTGAATGATGAGAAGACTTATCAGGAGGAGAGTTCGACACATAGTCACAGAAAATCCACTAAATCTCCTTATGTGAAATCCAAAACAAAAGAACATTCACTAAAAGGAGCCATATAGCGAGTGAAATATAGAGTGGGGAAATGGAAAAAATAAATCCTTTGCAAAGAAGTTTTATTAAAGGCTCTCCTTTTATCCACGCTATTATGGATTACCCCACACCTTCCAAATTCAAGCCACCAGTTGTAATTCCGATGTATGATGAAAAAACTTATCCAGTCTTATATATTGAGCAATATCATGATGCTACTGACATTTATTATATCCCGATGAAATGAGGTGAAGGGCTTTCTCCAGTTCCTTCACAGGTCTAGTCCAGATATGGTACAATAATCTTCCTAGAGGTAAAATTTCCAATTTTCATCAATTGGACGAATTATTCATTGATAACTTTTGCTTTGGGGAGAAACCGATCAAGAGTGTTACTTATTTCTTAACCATACACTAAAAACTCGGAGGGAGTAGCCAGGATTATATCATAAGGCTTAATAATGAGAAGCTATAAGTGGAACATTATGAGGAAAATATAGACATTGAAGCTTTAATGAGTGGGTTACTGGAAAAAAATCTTTACTACGCCTTGAGAAAAAACCCACCCAAGACTATGACAAAGATTATGGCTAAGGATGAAAAAATCATGAACACCAAGGAAGCCATGGAAGCAAAAGAATCACCAAAAAGAAAGACTGAGGGACAGCAGAATAATTCGTTCAAGAAAGATAAAAAAGGTAAGAAGTCTGACTGGGTCAAGGGCACGTAAAAACAACTATAAGGATGAGCCCGGCCTGTCAAAGAAGATCGATGAGCCAGAAGTGAATGTATGTGTGATTTTCTTTGGTTGTCATTTTATCACATGAGGATACACAGGTAGAGGAGATAGACTTGCTAAAAGAAAGGCCTACTTAAATGAGGCTAAAGCTTGTCCCACTATCAGGCATATTGATATGTATGATAACAGTGGTGGTCGGCTAAGAAACGTCAACAAAGACAAATTGGTGATCGACTTCTCAAAAAATGATATGAGTGGGGTACTTTATCCTCATGTTGATTCATTAGAAATTACTTGCACTGTTCATCATGGCAGAGTGGCTAGAGTTTTTGTCAACAATGGGAGTTCAACTGATGTAATGTTCTACAACTATTTCCAAAGCTTAGGGCTACGAGACGGTAAGATGGAATCATATCACAAGACTCTGATAGGATTTTCAAGAGAAAGGGTATATCCCATGGGAACTGTCAAGTTGGATGTACTTGTCGCCACTTGGCTACCGATCACGATAGAGAAAATCCGCTTCATCGTATTAGATAAAAACATACCATCAAGCTATAATATAATCCTTGTCTGAGTAGGGTTTAAGCAACTAGAGGCGGTTCCATCTATTAGATATCAATGCACGAAATTCCCTACCAACTTTGGAGTCAGTGTAGTATAGGGTAACTATATGGAAGCGGGGGAATGCTATTATAGTTCAGCTGACCCAAGGGAGATAAAGAGGAGAACAACTACTTTCCATATTAATACTTTGGATCCTCACAAAGAGGAGAACTTGGTGAATGTACAAGTCATACAAAAAATAAAAACTATTGTGCTAAATGATGAAAAAACAAAAAGGACCATCCATATTGGATCAAAACTAACACCGTCCATTAAAAATGATTTAATTACATTCCTCAGAGATAGGAAGATGGGGTTCATGTGGACTCATGAGGATATAGCAGGGATTGATACCAATTTCATCTGACAAAAACTCAATATTTACAAAGATGTCAGACCGATTAAGCAAAACCATAAAGTTTTTATCCCCAATAAGAATATGAAGATTCAAGAAGCAGTGGAAAAATTGCACATGGCACAGTTTGTTGAAGATGTTAAATATCCGACTTGGCTGGCCAATGTAATCATGGTCAAGAAGAAGAATAACAAATGGCGAATGTGTCTAGATTTCACTGATCTTAACAGAGCATGCCCAAAAGCTCACTTTCCTTTACCAAGGATTGATCAATTAGTAGATGCCATAGTAGGTCATGAACTCTCAGCTTTATGGATGCCTATTCTAGTTAGAACCAGATTAAGATGAATCTGGAAGATAAGGAGAGCACATCCTTCATCACCAATCGAGGAACTCACTTATATAATATGATGCCCTTTAGGCTCAACAATATAGGAGCAACATATCAGAGGTTGGTAAAAAATTATTGTAAGATAATATTGGCACAAACATGGAGGTGTATGTAGATGATATGCTCACTAAAATCAAGTTTGTTGCCGATCACATTACAGATCTAGCCCAAACATTTAACTAGCAGGAAAAACATCAAATGAAGTTCAATCTGACCAAGTGCATATTTGGAGTCTAGGAAGGTATGTTCTTGGGGTACATTGTGAGTTAAAGGGTAATTTAAGTCAACCCTGATAAAATACAGGATATATTGGAGATGAAATCCCTGACCAATAAGAAGGATGTGAAAAAGATGACAGAAAGCGTAGCATCCTTAAATCATTTCATATCAAGGGAAATAAACAAATGTCTTCCATTCTTCATGGTGATTAAAAATAACTTTAACTGGAATGATGAATGTGATAAAGCTTTTTGGACTTAACATTTTAAGGAGCCGAGATCAGATAGCCACACTTGGAAAAATTGGAATTGGTACTCATTAAAACCTCTAGAAGAATGAAACCTTACTTTCATGCCCATACAATTGTAGTGTACAATGACCTACCCCTGCGATAAGCTTTGCATAAACCTAAAAATTGGGGAAGGCTAATGTCTTGGGCGATTGAACTTGAAGAGTATGAAATTGTGTACAAGGCAATAACTTCATTGAAAGGGCAAGCAGTGGAAGATTTCAAAGAATAATTAAATTATGTAGAGGTACCTAGTGCACTAAGTTTACCTCCCAAGAAGACTTCTCGAGAAGAAAGCTCAGCTCAAAGGCAAACTGAGATGGTTATCGATAGACTAGAATCATCAGTTGTTTAAGAACACTACACCAAAATGCTAATTTTGTGACTGCCCTTTTGTGACTCCTAATTGGGGTGACAAACTTATCACTCCTAGATGAGTCACAAAATTATTTTTAACTCCCATTAGGGGTGATAAAATCAATGGGTAATAAATTTTTTGAGTAAATTAGTTTGTCACTGCTAATGAGAGTCACAAATGTTACCATATAATTAATTTCTGACTCTTATAAGCAGTCACAAATTTATAACTGTTACAAGAAGTTACAAATTTATCAATAGGCCTGATTTATGACTATTATAAGCAGTCACAAAATTATAACTGCTATGAGGAGTCACGAATTTTGATCTAATTCTAAATTTGTGACTGCTATTGGCAGTTATAAATTTGTAATCGCTCCAAGCAATCACAAATTTTGGCTAAAGGCTTAATTAGTAACCGCTCTCAACACTCACAAATTTTTCCTAAGACTTAATTTGTAACCGCAGTTGGCGGTCATAAAGTTTTTGTTTTAACTTTAATTTCCCTCTTCCCTCTCATCTCTCTCTTTTCACATTTCCCGCCCCTCTCTCTTTCATTTTGTTATTGTGAGAAGCAATTCGGTTTTTGGTTTTTCACTGTGAGAAGCTCTTTGAATACAAACACAACTCTCTCTCTCTCTCTCTCTCTCTCTCTCATTTTTGGTTTGTTCGATTTATGTGAGAAGAATCTTATTGCTGTGAGTTTTCGCTCTGAGTATATAAGTTTTCTCACATAAAACTTATTGGGACCATCTTTTTATCTTCCCACCCGATATCAGGTTTCATTCTTTTCATCTTCTTCTAAGTTATTTTCAACTAATAAATAGATTAATTCTTGTTTTATTTTCCCTTCAACTTCAAAACTATGATATGTGGTTTCAAAAATTACAAAAATTAGTTTTAGTTTATATTAAACTTGAATTTTGAATCTCTCTCAACTTGTATATGATGAGTGTATGTATATATGTGCATTTTCAATATATCATGGTTGTTTTAGTGTCTTGCCCAAAACACTAAATTATATTAAGAGGATATCATATTAACTTGATTCCTCAGTCCATTTGATTTGCATTAGTAATGGATTGCCTTAACAATAAGTTGAAAAATTATTTGTTAAACTTAAAATTATTACAATATTTTATATTCTCACGGTTGTGTCTTCTAAAGGTGAATTATATTGGCTTTGACTGTTTGTTGAGTGATGTGTTTAACCTTAATTATTTGAAAATGTGGTGTCCTTAAGATACCAATAAAATTTCACTGGGCCTTCACCATTAGGCCTTTACCCCTATGATCAAGATGGACTCACATCTAAAATGGGCTTTATAAGTCTTAACTTGATGGATTATTCCAAAATTGATTTAGGTAATATATGACAATCCTTTATATTTATGACAATCCTTTAGATATGAAAATGATTTTTCATATATTACCTCATGGAAAAATCATTTTCATATACAAAGGATTGTCATATATATATATATATTAAATGTTATGAACAAAGTATTAAACCCTAGTTTTCATCAGCTGGTATATTTCATCACTCTACGTTTTCACTGCAATTGTTAATGAGGTAAAATTAAACCTTAGTTTTCACTGCAAATTAAATTTGTTAACTTGAGATCGTTACATCAATTTGAATTTAGGAGTAAGTTTTCATGAAATATAAGGTGTTTTGGTTGATTGGACTGTATTTCTTTATGTTGACTTTTTAAAGAATGTGTTTGTTTTTACTCTTAATGTTGAATTGAGGTCCATTTAGTTAAGAGCTAAGCTTCTTTTACTTTTTTGAAATTTAGTCTTGTTGGTTATTGATTAAATGGATAAGCCTAGTTAAATTTCAAGTATCCTGAGGCAGAGCCCTTGTGAGGACAAATTGCAGAGCCCTCATGAGGATAAATTGCAAATATAAGTTTCGTATGTGGCCTCATGATTGGTGCCCAAAGTTTACTCCTTAGTTAGACATATAATTTTATCTCCATTTTTTCATTACTAATTAATTAAAATTTTGAAATTCAGATTCATACTGTTTGATTGGACTTGGTACATCTAGTTTTCGATTTGTAGTCTATTCTCTTTTAGTCTACTCATTCTTGAGGTTGCATGATTTGGATGTCATTTTTTAAAATTGAGGTTAATATGTTTAATTATTAAAATTGAGGTTAATATATTTAAAATTGAGGTTGCATGATTTGTAGTCTGTTCTCTTTTAGTCTACTCACTCTGGTGTGAGATCGACCCAAAAGATTTCATTTTGAAAATGTTATACCCTAGCCAACAGGTTAGGGTTTCTATTTTTTTGATTTATCATCGAAATCTGTGTGCGTAGCTATCTGAAAAGTTATGGATTTCTATTTAAAATCTATTATTTGGGGAATCATGAAATTTTGTTATGCTATTCTTAAAATGATGAAATTTTATGAGTCTTTAAGACAACGTGTAATTTGTTAGGAAAAATAGGCTTGTATTTGATATTTATGTAATATAAGGATTTATTTGGGTATTTCATTCCGACTTTATACAGGTATTGAACTTTGAGTCATGAATGACACGTTCTTACTTGGTAAATAGTTTGTTTACTATTCTGTGAGAGAGTGCGTGCAAAAAATTTCTATTTCCCTGTGTTCCTACGCTTTTATTTATATTTACTTTACAATATCTATTAATAAGCATTTCAATTTTGAAGTTGAACTTAATAAGTCGCTGAAATGTGAAGAAAAGTCTGATTGCTGTATGCAAAGTAGCGTGTCCTTAATTTAATAGTCCTCATAATAAGCACTATACATTAGAGGGATTGAATAAGAATTATACATTCAATAGTCCTCATAATAAGAAGTATACGTTATTATGTAAAGGATTAGTAAGTTTAACTTAATAAGTCGTTGAAATGACCATCTTTTGAATTTATACTATGTATTTGACATGTTCAATTTATTTAACAGTTAACTACTTTAATGTTGATCTTTAATTGATGCCTTGTTTTATATGTCCAACTGATATGTTCACTATTTTGTTCAGATCCACATGATTTTTGTTGACTAATTTTGTTAAAATAACATAATTATAGTTGTACACTTAGTTACAATTTTATATGATAAATTAATATAACTAGTTTTGATCATGACTAATGATTTAGTATATGCTTAATTTATACAAAAATAATAATAGGGACTCTTAATTTGGGACTGAAGGAGTTTCTATTAAGTAATAGATACTCTTGTTTTTTTAATTACAAAAGGTTACCATCAGGTAATGTACTCATAGTTGGGGTAGTGTGTGTCTATTTTTCTTGATATTTTCAATATGAGTGGATTATCCTAATCATACAATTAATTATTAATATTATTTTTTTTATATATTTTTGTGTTGCTTAGTCGTGAGTGTTTGAAACTGCGCGATAAGTTGGGAACTCTCATTGTGTAGGTTATATAAACATGCTATGATCTGACATGTTCTTATTACATTTATCAAGGATCCTACATTGACGAAGTTTAAGGCAAACTGATGTAGACACGACATCAATATTGTTGTTGTGTCTATTTTCAGATATTGTTATCGATGATACTTGCTTTTCACATAAAAAAAATTGTTCTAACTCCAAACTTTAACCTCTAATCAGTGTTCTATATCAACGAAGAAAATACATTTTTCCAATGTGCATCACTAAATTTATCATTGAGTTTTTGTTTGAATTATTTAGTGGGCATGAGATTTTGTTCATAGACATATTTAGAAATTATCGTATGAGATTTTAAGTTCCATTGACCTAAAAAAGTATTAGAGTTAGTTTATGCGGTGAAATTTTGATTTTGGAGGGGTATCTTATATAGACGCATCATAAAGTGAAGTATTTGAAAAGATTAATTGACACGACATATAACTTAGGTTGTAAAAAAGCCAAGATTGACTTATGATTGATCTGATTAAAGTTTCGAGCGACTGTATTTATTGAGATTGATTAGATCCTCAAAATTGATTCAATATCTTTATAATTGTTTGGATGAATTCTTTTACAAGCGTGCTATTACGATACATCATTTTGAACATATTTTGAGTATCTTTGATAAACTAGACGCTAAGAAAGTGATTATGTAATCTATACTGAGATCATGTATCTAGTCAGTTATGACCTCGCCTCCTATGAGGGTAGCAAGGTCTTGCATATTGGCCATCTTGTTCTCTTCAAACCTAGGGGATTCAATTGCAAAAACATGAAGCTTATTTAGAATGATAGTTGCCAATGCTTCTCTTTCCATATTACATGAACTTGATGAACTTAACTTGATACCTTGATCTAAACTACAGTAATGTGTTGCTAATATCTCTTTTCTTTATCTGGTTAAATTAAAAATTTGTTGCTAGTATCTTACATTTCATCCCCTTAATATATATGCATCTATTTATCCATTTGCTAAGATTAAGAGTGGTTTAGTGTACTGACTTGCAACTTTTATGTTGAAAAATACAGATGCCATGATGGGAGGAGTTAGTAATGGATGCAAGGGAGAGATTCGAATGGGTTATTCAAGATCTTTCAGATAAATATCCATCTTCAAAGACTTAGCGTGTCGAATAAGGGTATACACGAAAAAAAAAACATAACTGTGAGCAATGGATTTTTTTTAATTAAATGCATATAGTTGGTCTATAACAACGTTTGCTACATGTATAAAACTCTCTAAAATTAATTAAAGTTGTTGTAATAATTATTGCTCTGAGGACTGCACATTCAAGATTTAAGAGTCTATAAATACATATGAGACATCAATGTTTTCAATTCATATATTTCCCTTTCTAATGTGAAATCTTCTATAGCTATTACGCCCATATATGGTACTAGGACTTCACAATTAATATTTAGCCTTCTAACTTATACATAGGCGTCATAAACGAATTAAATTGCTATGAAATCTCATTTCACAAAATTATTAAAGCGTCCCTATATTAGGATATGGGATGTTTCAAATGTTCTACTTGTTGTCTGTTTCAGAACATAAATTAAGCACACATTTCTGCATTCTGGCACAAATAAGTAACTTTAACCTTTGGTCTTAAGTTTGTTCTCATGTTTATAGCATATCTTATGTCTGTATTGATTTCTATTCAATATTTACTCATTTCCAGGCTTTAATCTCGACCAAAATATTGGTGTGCAATGGTTCAAGGCTTTTTTTTATCATGATTTGAGGATACCGTCAGTGATGCTGTAATTTTACCTGGTCGTTTTCAATCTTCGATGCACTTTTCCTATACATGTCGTGATTTGAGGATACTTTCATTGATACTTCAATTTTAATGGATCCTTACTCGGATGTTTTACTACACAACAGTGCATGAAGTATAATACACTTGCATATGCCTTATCCTTATAGCGTAAACATACTAGTTTCACGTTACAAATACTCAACAGTGAATACAATTAACTTTGTTAAATTACATACTGTAGGAAATACGCATCAATTCTAATGTGAATTGTCTACAATGCCCATAGATAACTGATGAATGTTTTATGGAATGCACTGAAATTTGAAAGATCATTAATGTAGAAGATAACAGTTAGCATCAAGGCACATTTTTTTTATAACAATTTCAGATTTGAAATAGAGTCTCAGTACTAATCTTCTTCAGGTATGTTATCTATACGTGGGAACAAACGTGGGAACAAGCGCTCATATAAATCTAAGTCTTCCAAATTGAAATCTTTATGTCCCTTATGTGCTCTCTCTAATCATTTTTTTTAATTTTATTTTAATTATGAAAATAACTTTGTTTAGATTAAAAGTTACTCATTCATCGTGAAATTTTAGATCTCATACAAACAATATTAAATTTGAATCATTTTTAAAATCTTATACAAACAGTCATGGTTCAAAGAAAAATGGTCAATGAAGAAGGACGTCGCATTAAATCTCCCAAGACCAATTGTATTGTCAGGAGGAAAGGGGCCACAAAATCCCATTCGGTAGAGTTTGTGTTTTGGATGATATTCCTAAAAGTCTCCTTGTTCAATTTGATTAGAACACCCTTTAATTTCTTGAGGTTATTGGTTAAGGCATACATAGGATTTCCTCCACTACAAACTCCTAATTATGTTTGACAATGTCCAAAAAAATTAGGATGTTTAATCAAAAATTTTTGGAAGACAAATCTTTTAGGGATATCATCTAGGTTAGTGTTTAAGGAGATGAGGTGAGTTCTCTTTGAGTTAGATCGTAAGATACTTTACTATCAAGTACTAAATGATTTTTTAGAGGATCTGTGAGATTCCCCCTATTTCTTGCCATCAAACTGGAAATTTACATGTATGAGTTTTTGGGGAAAATTCTGAAAAATAAACAACATAAAAGATAACAATCAACAAGATATCAACATTGTTGATACCAAAATTAATATGCTGATGTGGACGAATAATTCAGAGACACGTGTCGATCTACATGGCACAATAGTAGCGAGGAAGTTAATTCCTTCAACCATTTCATATTCTCTCCGAGCAACGAGGAAGACACCCCGAGGAACTCCATTATCCCGAGATACTACATGTGCTCCGAGGAACTCTTGATCAACGAGCAACTAAGGCGGTCCGAGCTGCATCTCGGCCGTATCATTAATTACCAGACGGACAACTGTTCAACTATTCATTGAATGTTTATATTCTTGACGCCCACGCTACATTAAATGTATTACCCTTTCATATGTATGTCATTTAATGGATCGAACCTTTCATGTACAGCCTAAAGGCTATAAATACCTTGTATCATCCTCATTCATGGGGGACCGGGAATTTCTTGAGAGAACTTGTAATCAAGAATTCTGCAAACATTCAGCAATAACATAACAGTGGACGTAGGCTTTATTCCTAGCCGAACCACTTTAAAAATCTTTATCTTATTTATTTATCTGTGATTGAATAATTAGAGCAATCTAGTTTTTTACATCAACAGATTGGCGCCGTCTGTGGGAAACGACTGTTATTATCATTTTTCATAAAAAATCATTTACCATCAGTGGCAGATAACCCAGAATCCAGTAATCAAAATGCTGGAAATACTGGAAATCTTCCAAATCCATATGCATCTCCAGATCTGGCCGGAATTATGACAAATCTTGCTCAAGGACAAACCGCCATGCAAGAATCTATGAGGCAACTCATTCAAACTCTTCAAGGCGGTGCACCTACATATTCAGGGCAAAGGAGTGATCGTGGGCAATCGCGATCCAGACGTACTGGGTCATATCGCAATGAAGAATCTAATGATTCTTCTTATCAACCTGGGCGAACTTCATCAATACGGGCCACGGATACAGATCAACGTATCACTCTCTCTCCGGAGAGAACTAGCGCTTTAGAAAGATTAAGTAGGGTGTCTCCTTTCAGTCGATTAGGACCAAGGAGGAATATGAGTCCACCTAGAGCTCCATCGAGAAGTTTACGGCCACCATCAGGTTTGAGAGAAGGATCAGCACAATCACGACCAGCTACTCGTCGAGATAAATCTCAGGAAGCTATGTCAGAACAATCAGTTGCTCGGACTAAGCGGCCTGAGGAAGGGAATGAAGCATGGAAAGGTTCCATTCAACGGTTGGAGGAGAGACTGGGAGAAATGGCTACAGCGAGGAACCCTTTACAGAGAACTTTTGTTCAAGGGACACCTTTTATGCAAGCCATTGTGGATTTTCCAACACCATAGAAATTCAAAGCACCTGTAGTGACCCCTAAGTACGATGGAAAGACAGATCCTGTACTTCATATAGAACAATACCAAGCTGCTGCCGACATCTATGCCGTCCCCGACGAGATGAGGTGTAGAGCATTCTCGGGAACTCTTACAGGATCTGCAAAAATATGGTACAATAATCTTCCTCGAGGTAAGATTTCAACTTTTATTCAGTTAGCCGAGTTGTTCATTGGCAATTTCTGTTTTGGAGCAAAGCCGGTAAAGCGAGTAGCACATTTGCTAAGTGTTAGGCAAAAATCAGGTGAAAGTACTAGAGATTATATAACTCGTTTTAATAACGAGAAGTTGGAAGTTATAGATTACGAAGAAAAAACAGCGATCACTGCTTTGATGAGTGGTTTACTACCTAACAAGCTGTACTACACCTTGGCCAAAGATCCACCTAAAACTATGTCCGAATTGATGGCAAAAGCAGCCAAAATCATGAATGCCGAGGAGGCTATGTCTGCGAAGAAGAATATGGATAAAGAAACTAAGGTGGAGGTCGACAAGTCTAAGAAGAAAGAGCAGAAAGGTAATGGTGGTGACAAGCACTCCAAGAATAATAGGACGTCATGGGAGGTCCTAAAGAAGTACGATAATTATACTCCATTGAAAATGGGTATTAATCACGTTTTAGAAGAAATCAAAAACAGCGAGGAAATCAAGTGGCCAGAAAAACTGAGGACAAATCCTGATCTAAGGAATAAGGCCAAATACTGCGAGTTTCACAAAGATCATGGCCATATGACCAAAAATTCCATAGCCCTTCAGAACGAGATTGAAACGCTCATCCGAAGAGGAAAATTATCAAAATATGTAGATCACAGGGGTGAGAGGAAGAATGATGATAGAACTAGAGAAAGATCTAGATCTCCTCGTCGTGCAGAGGAGAAAAAGAAGAGGGACCACGAAGATGATCCAGATGATGACCCTGATCTTCCCAAGAAGCCAAGGCAGCCTGAACGAGAGGTATTTTCCATACGTTTTGGGTCATTTGATTGTAATGTTATTACAGGAGGAGATGCAGGAGGAGGAGACCTTACTGCAGAAAGAAAGGCTTACCTCGGGGAGGCTCAAGCTTGTTCGTATATTCAGCGGATAAATCTGGCCGAGGATGATCGTCCGAGGAAAGTAAACAGAGAAAAGCTAGTCATTGGGTTTTCAAAAAATGACCTGGCAGGTGTTCTTTACCCTCATGACGATCCTTTGGTGATCAAAATGAGGATGAAAGAGGTAATGATTTCAAGAGTGTTAGTAGACAACGGTAGTTCATCAGACATCATGTATTATTCATGCTTTGATAGCTTGAATTTGAAATTATCTCAATTGGAGCCTTATCATATACCCATTCTGGGTTTTGCTGGCGAGAAAGTATTTCCACTTGGGACGATCAAGTTGGATATATTCATTGGAACCTGGCCTGCTTGTCGAACAGAAAGAATACGCTTCTTCGTGATGGATAAGAATGTGCAGTCAGCCTACAACATCATCATGGGAAGAGTTGGATTGAAGAAGTTCGAAGCAGTTCCATCTACGGTACATCAGTGCTTGAAAGTCCCAACAAACTTTGGGGTAGGAGTTGTGAAAGGTGATCAAAAAGTAGCTCGGGAATGCTATTATTTATCTGCCGAGCAAGAGGAACTTGAAGAATCAAGGAAAAAGACTACTACTTACCAAGTGGAGGAAGGTACAGAAATTGAAACCCTTGATCCTAGGGATGAATCTCAACTTGTAAAAGGACAGGTGGTGGAATCTACAGAAAATGTTATTCTGGACGACGAGCATCCTGAACGAATAACCCAGATAGGATCGTCGTTGGATGTTTCAATAAAATAGGAGTTGATAGTTTTCTTGAGAAAGAGGAAGAATACTTTTGCTTGGAGTCATGAAGACATGCCAGGAATAGATCCAAACTTCTTATGTCATGAGCTCAATGTGAATAAGGAGATCAAACCTGTGAAGCAGAGAAGAAGAGTGTTTAGTCCCGAGAAGAACCAGGCCATACAAGAGGAGGTCGAGAAGCTACAGAAAGCCCAATTCATTGAAGATGTGAAATATCCAGATTGGTTGGCAAATGTGGTGATGGTAAAGAAGAAAAACAATAAGTGGAGAATGTGTGTTGATTTCACTGATCTGAACAAGGCATGCCCAAAAGATCATTTTCCATTGCCCAGAATCGACCAGCTAGTGGATGCTACCTCGGGACATGAGCTGCTCAGCTTCATGGATGCATATTCTAGTTATAATCATATCAAAATGAAACCTGAAGACAGGGAGAGTACTTCTTTTATTACCCCAAGGGGAACTTATTGTTATAATGTTATGCCTTTTGGTTTAAAAAATGCAGGTGCAACATATCAGAGGCTGATGAACAAGGTTTTTGCCGAACAAATCAGCTGCAACATGGAGGTCTATGTCGACGACATGCTCACCAAAAGCAAGAGAGCTACTGATCATCTAGTTGACATAGGCCAGACCTTTGATCAACTAGATAAATACCAAATAAAGCACAACCCGACGAAGTGTACCTTTGGAGTACGAGAATGAATGTTCCTCGGATACATCGTCAACCAAAGAGGCATCGAGGCGAATCCAGAAAAGATCAAAGCTCTTTTAGGGCTGCGATCCCCAACGACGAGGAAATTAGTACAGAGTCTTACTGGACGAGTTGCAGCGCTCAACAGATTTGTATCCCGAGCAACTGATAAATGCCTCCCATTCTTTAAAACACTGCGAAAAAGTTTTGAGTGGACTGATGAATGTGAGAAGGCCTTTCAAGATTTGAAGAAGTATTTGGGAGCCCCACCATTGCTGTCTAGGCCAATAACAGGAGAAAAGTTGTACTTGTATCTGGCAGTATCAGAGAATGCAGTTAGCTTGGCGTTGATCAGATTGGAGAATGGAGTCCAGAAGCCAATTTATTATACAAGTAAGGCTTTCCGAGGTGCCGAAATCAGGTACCCAAAGATAGAAAAATTAGCATTAGCGTTAATTGAGGCAAGTAGAAGAATGAGGCCATACTTCCAAGCCCATACCATCATCGTGTATACCGACATGCCGTTAAGACAAGCCCTTCACAAGCCAGAAAAATCAGGAAGGTTGATGTATTGGGCAATAGAACTCGGTGAATATGATATTGTGTATGAACCTAGATCATCATTAAAGGGGCAAGTTGTAGCAGATTTTATAGCAGAATTCACATACCCTGATACCCCCGAGGAACAAAAGGTACTTGCTGACCTACCTGTGGACGATACAGGATCAACAGACACAGGTCCAAACCAATTAAGGTTGGTAAAAGGACTTGTGGATGTAGAAAAATCATCATATTCAAACCCAGACCAACTCCGGTTGGTAAAAGGGCACGAACAGATGACTAACGAGGAACGAAAGATACCAGGGGATGACGAAAGAAAACAACAGATATTTTATCGAGGATCTCTGACAGATAAGAAATTTGAAGACGAGTTACCTACATGGAGATTATATGTAGATGGATCATCTTTCACAACTAGTTGTGGAGCAGGGATTGTTTTAAACACCCCAGATGATATTGACATGGAATATGCCTTGCGATTCCAATTCAAGGCTTCCAATAATGAAGCTGAGTATGAGGCCATGATAGCAGGTTTTCATTTGGCGAAAGTTATGGAGGCACGGCAAATAATTGTTTTCAGTGATTCTCAATTAATTGTGAATCAAATGATGGGAATATATGCAGTTAAGGGCGAATTAATGGTGAAGTACCATGCAAAGGTAATGGAGTTATTGACAGAATTTGATGCTATTCAGTTAGTGAGAATACCGAGGATGGAGAATGCTAGAGCAGATGCATTGGCCCGATTAGCGTCAGCTACGCGGACCGAGCTGTGAAGAACGATACCAATTGAAGTATTAGAAAGTCGGAGCATAGAAGAAGATCTGACGGTGAAAATTATTACCCTTGATTTAGGACCATCTTGGATGGATCCTATCAGGGCATACATTGAAGAAGGAGAATTACCGGAGGACAAGTTAGCTGCTAAAAAATTGAAGTATAAAGTTGCTCGGTATGTGTTAACTAATGGTGTTTTGTATAGACGAGGAATTATGGCAGGTTTGTAGAGATGTGTGCATCCATCAGAAGTCAAGGAATTGGTAGAATGAAATCCATAAAGGTTCTTGTGGAGCTCATGTAGTAGGTCGGACACTTTTGCAAAGGGTAATGACACAGGGATATTACTGGCCGACGATGAGGGCTGATTGTATAGCCTATGCTAAGAAGTGTGACAAGTGCCAACGTTTTTCCTCCATCCGAAGAACTCCACAAGCATTGTTGACACCCATAACTTCACCTTGGCCATTTGCCATGTGGGGGGTTGATCTGGTTGGACCATTGCCGACGACCCGAGGAAGGTTCAAGTACCTCGTCGTAGCAGTGGATTACTTTACTAAGTGGGTGGAAGCTGAACCACTAATTGATATGACGTACGAGAAGTTATATCAGTTCATTTGGAAGAGCATCATTTGTCGATATGGTCTCCCCCATGCTTTCATCACAGACCATGGAACACAATTCGATAATAAAGAATTTGCTGCCTATTGTCGTCAGTCGAACATTTTGAAGCTTCATTCAGCACCAGGCCATCCCCAAAGCAATGGACAGACTGAGGTGACGAATAGAACATTATTGAATGGTTTGAAGAAGAGGTTAAGTGAAGCTAAAGCAAATTGGATTAACGAGCTCCAATCAGTACTATGGGCTTACCGAACAACTCCCCGAGCAGCAACTGGAGAATCACCATATATGCTAGCATTTGGAAGTGAGGCTGTGATTCCTGCCGAGTTGGGTCTCCCAACTCATAGAGTGCTGAATTTCAATTCCCCAGTCAGCGATTTGATGAGAAGACTGGATTTGGATATGCTCGAGGAGGTTAGAGAAGAGGCAGCCATTAGGAATGATACTTACCAACAACGTACAGCTCTGTTCTACAACAAAAGGGTGAAGAAATGTGACTTAAAAGAAGGGGATTATGTGCTAAAGAAAGTCATTCAGAAGCAAAATAAGTTGGAAGCAAACTGGCATGGACCTTACCGAGTTACAGAGGTGGTTCGACCAGGAACTTACAGAATAGCAACTCTAGAGGGAGAAGAATTTAAGAACGCATGGAATGCTGAACACCTGCGCAAGTATTATCAGTAATGTAAAATGTAAAGCATTTCATTCATTATGAATAAAACGAGGATGTTTCACCATTTTCTTTCTGTTGAAAGTTTTTCGGGGAATACTAGTGTGTAATACACTACGCACCAAAAAATACTCCTTTGGTTAGGAGGCGACACTAGTGTGACCAACTACGGTTGGTAAGATATCTAGTGGACAGTTCGAAAGAACCAAAAAATACTTCTTTGGTTAGGAGGCGACACTAGTGTGACCAACTACGGTTGGTAAGATATCTAGTGGACAGTTCGAAAGAACCAAAAAATACTCCTTTGGTTAGGAGGCGACACTAGTGTGACCAACTACGGTTGGTAAGATATCTAGTGGACAGTTCGAAAGAACCAAAAAATACTCCTTTGGTTAGGAGGCGACACTAGTGTGACCAACTACGGTTGGTAAGATATCTAGTGGACAGTTCAAAAGAACCAAAAAATACTCCTTTGGTTAGGAGGCGACACTAGTGTGACAAACTACGGTTGGTAAGATATCTAGTGGACAGTTCGAAAGAACCAAAAAATACTCCTTTGGTTAGGAGGCGACACTAGTGTGACCAACTACGGTTGGTAAGATATCTAGTGGAAAGTTCGAAAGAACCAAAAAATACTCCTTTGGTTAGGAGGTGACACTAGTGTGACCAACTACGGTTGGTAAGATATCTAGTGGACAGTTCGAAAGAACCAAAAAATACTCCTTTGGTTAGGAGGCGACACTAGTGTGACCAACTACGGTTGGTAAGATATCTAGTGGACAGTTTGAAAGAACCACTACTACTCCTTTGGTTAAGAGGTGTACACCATCATGATCAATTACGGTTGGTAAGATAAAAATATTCCAAACTGTATCAACGTAGTTGGTCAACGAGGAAAAAATATTCCAAACTGCACCAAGTATAGTTGGTCGGGGAAGTATAGTTGGTCGGGGATAAAGACCCATCAACTGTAGTTGGTCGAAAAACATTATTTATCCACCCTGGTTGGTTGGAAACAGTTTGAGCATTTTATACTCATTACTTTATTATTAAGTGATTGAACAACCTTGATACTTGTAACTTTTTATTTAGTTGCTCGATGAACAATATTATTGTTATCTTTTTAACAGATACATATGCATAAATGTAAAGTGTTTGATAAACACAAGATAATACCAATACAGATTTACAAACAAAAATGAAGTCTTTCATTAAAAATTCAAAATAAGTTACATATTACATGTATGTGCTGACTATTACATTAAGATTCCTATTCTATTGGTTTCTTGCCCTTTGCTTTTGAGATAGGATCTTCGCCAGCAGGAGGATCTTCCAGGCAAAGGGGAGAATTAATAAAGTTCAAGTCCTTCAGCATTCTGACGTTCATTATTGAAGGTGTATCCATTAGATGCTCTGGACGAGATACTTCGATTTGGGAATGAAGGCTATAATCACCGAGGTATTTTGAAATAAAACTACGAGGAATGGAACGAGCTGGGATCCAGGCCATGTCCAATTTGAAAGGTGGCACAGGCAAGTCTAGTAACCCTGGAGCATGATAATCCCATAAAAAATGCCCTTGCTCCAATTTTAATACACCCAAGGCGTTCAACCATCCCTACTTATAACCTTCATTGTTGTCATGTTCAATACGAGCATCCAAATGAACAAGAGCTTCATTATTTCCTGCCATCCAGAATTCCCTGGGCTGCTTATGAAATTGAAAGGTTAATCTATCCAATTGTTCGAGAAGATTTTTGGCAAAAAGATCCTTGGTATGAAGAGCAGACTTCATTGCAGTAAGTTGATCTTCCAACGATAGATTTTTCTTGGACATTTCTGACAGAGCACGATCCTTAGCATTCAATTGAAACGCTTGAGTTTCCAAAGTAGACTGAGTGCGAGCCTCTTCAACATTGCGACTAAGAACTCTTGATCGGCTTCAAGAAGCAACTGGAGAACTTTGCTCCTCGACAATTCTTCCTCGTCCCCGAGAACCTCTTCCTCGTCCCCGAGCAGTCACTGGAATAACAGATTTTCTCAAGTTATCTAGCTCTTGCCTTAGTTTGGCATTTTCAACTTCTAAGAACGAGAAACCTTCATCAGTAACGGGCACTAGAGCAGTGGAAGATGACGCTGCAGATTCATATTGAGCCAACTTTTTCTGTAAATTATTATTTTCTTGTTCCTGGATCTCGGCAATCTGCCTGCAAGCTTCAACTTCACCTTTTAGGGTCCTTTCAATAATATCATATCCAGCGATAATATTTTTATGGCCTATTTCAGAAGAAAGTTGTTGATATCTATTTTCATAATCCATGTGCAACGAAGCCATTGATGCATTGTGTTGATTTTGAAGATCCTCTATGGAACCATGAAGTTCCTCAATCAAGTCGTAGTAGGCTACATTGTTGGCCACAGCTCGGTCGAGTAAATCTTTCAAATACCGATAAGCCTCAATTGCCTGTTCTGAGGCATCATGGCCAAGGATGTCAAAAATTTCTGATGTACTAAGGTCTGTATGACCAGCCTTATAATATTGGCGACATTGCTGCATCAGCTCGGTATCATGTGAAGATATCAGTTCCATTCTAGCAACAAACTAAAGACGAGAAAAAGACAACAATCAACAAAAAACAAATCATCAACAACAGAGATGAGCAAATATGTATTTTATTAGATCACAAAAGGATTACATTGTTCGCTTACAAGTAATGAAATATGGAAATAATGCCGAACAACTTCATACCTTTTCCTTGTCTCCCAAGACTTTCTCGGGAGGCTGGGACGAGGAGCTCGGTTGCTCGGTGGTAACAACGGTTTGATCAGCAGGAATCTTCTCGGCAGGAGGAGGCATAGAAGAAATATCCTCGATGACAGAGGGTTGAGAAGCAGAGACTAGGTCACCCATAGCCATAGAAGATTCATCTGAGAGAGGTTCATCTTCTTCTTCTTCTTCCACAATTGCTGGAGGAGGACCAGGGAGGTGTCGTTGGAATAGCTCAGAATCGTCTTTGACCTTCAAGTCTTGCAGAGCAGCTACCCATCCATCATGGAAGTATTTCAACTTCCCATATTGGACTTGGGATGTCATAGCAGTAATCCCCTTATCCCATCCTTTCTCCCAGCCAGCGCTGAAGGATTTTTTGACTGCGACTTTTCTTCTTAATTTCTCCGAGGAAAGTTTTACATCCAATTCCTCTTTTTTGACCTTGATATCTCGCAGGGTAGATAACTCTTCCTCTTCCTTTTTCATCTTGCCATCATATTCCTGATGTTCAACCTCTAAACCTTTTACTTTATCCTCCAAATTCTTGGAGGTTTCATCCATCTTCACCTTCTCAGCTTCAGCCACAGCCAATTTTATCTCCCAAATAGCTTTTTCCTGAACATACTGTTGGCGAGATTCCTTCAAGGATTGGGTCAAACCCAGCAAAGCATCCTCTACACCTGACGAGGAGCTTGAAGCTTTAATAGCTTCATCCTTCTTCACAATATTATTAAAACAGTTCACCAGCTGAAAGATGAGAAAAATAGTAAAGTCAATACAAAATGCAAGCATTCAGAGAAAGAAAGAAAAACCAAAAGTATGAGAAATTTACTGAAGCAAGGTGACGAGCAGCTAGGGATGTCAGCATATCCCTAGGAATTTTTTCATCAATTCCATGGACCTCGGGTATGACCGAGCTCATTGCAGAACTTGGAAGAATGATGTTTGGAACATCAGTACCACCAGCAGGTAGAGAGGAGGCAGTTTCAGGCAGATTAATGGAGGATGATTTCCTCAATCTCCTCAACGGGAGTTCAGCACTTTCAACTAAAGAAGACTTGGTCGGAGAGATAGTAATTACTTCTACAGGAGCAACTTTCTTGCTCGGAGCCACTGGGGGCTTCTCGGTAGCTTTAGAGGGTGCAGCATCAACTTTCTTAGTCCCCTCAGGGACATCAGTTTTGCTTTTCTTAGCCCCAGCAGAAGAAGTAACATCATCAAAGAGAGCAGGAGGAGCTCTTTTCTTACCCATCCTTTGACTTAAAGGAAGATGAGAATCTGAAGAAGAGTCTTCTGGAGTGGAAGCTGGTTCAACAGGGCGAGCAGTATAAGAGGTTGTATAACTCTTATACTGTAGCAAATATGATGCAGACCTAATGTGCTCGTCTGCAACGTTCTTATGCAAACCCCAGATAAGTTTCAGATGCTTGATATTAACTTCTGATTCCTTTGGAGTTTTTCTTTTGCTATCAGCTGCAAATAAATACATAATGAGATATCAGTCATACATTTTGTCAAACATGATAAAAGCATAATTTCATAAGTAAAATAAAATGAAAAATAAACCTATCCCATTGCCATATGGGGGGCATCTGGGACCGTTGTATACTCCATCTCCAACTAAAGGGGCATATTGCCAATTTTTTATAACCAACCCATGTTCAAAATAATCTCTGTTTGAATCAGGGAGGTTAACTACAAGGGCTCTATTCAGAAACCTAGTTTTTAAGTAATAAATATTATCTAGAGTGTCCCACTTATAGCAGTACATAATTTCAGGGATCCCTATACGAGTCCCATGGGTTAAATTTAATTTGTACACCCCATTAATTATTCTCCATGAATTGGGGGCTATTTTTGCAGGGACAAGATCGAAATACTGACAAAACTTAAGACACAATGGGTTTGGTGGAAAAGAAAATCCACATTCAGCAACAAAAAGACTGGGGAACCAATGTCCCTCAGCTAATCGAAAGTAATCTAAAGGCTCAGAAAGAACCTCTAGAGTTACCCACGAAGGAATGGAAAAATTAGAACGAAATTTCTCAACAGACTCCACAATATAAACCATACTGAATAAAAGAGAAGAAAGGAAAAAGATCTTACAGGAAGAAAGGAGGTATGTTGACAACGAACGAAAACAAGGATGAACGCACAAGAGAGAAGGAGAGAATAGAAAGCTTGAATGCAAGAAATTGAGAAAAGAAGAGGACGGTATGGTTACCTAAGAAGTTTAAATACTTTGCCTTGGGAATCGGCGAAGGAAATGATTACACGAAAGAAACTGTTGAACTTCCGGCGGCTAAAAGGACAAAAAGGGAACGAAGATCGAAGCGCTATTAAAAATTCGAAAAAAAAGGCGGATTCTATGAATTGGGAAACAAATTCAAATACGATGTTCCTAAAACCCAGGAAGATCATTCAATATTGCTACATACTGAGAAAGAATATTCCATACTCCTCAAAATTCGAAATATGAAACATTGGGGGCTTCTGTTGATACCAAAATTAATATGTTGATATGGACGAATAATTCGAAGACACGTGTCGATCTACATGGCACAATAGTAGTGAGGAAGTTAATTCCTTCAACCATTTCATATTCTCTCCGAGCAACGAGGAAGACACCCCGAGGAACTCCATTATCCCGAGATACTACATGTGCTCCGAGGAACTCTTGATCAACGAGCAACTAAGGCGGTCCGAGTTGCCTCTCGGCCGTATCATTAATTACCAGACGGACAACTGTTCAACTATTCATTGAATGTTTATATTCTTGACGCCCACGCTACATTAAATGTATTACCCTTTCATATGTATGTCATTTAATGGATCGAACCTTTCATGTACAGCCTAAAGGCTATAAATACCTTGTATCATCCTCATTCAGGGGGGACCGGGAATTTCTTGAGAGAACTTGTAATCAAGAATTCTGCAAACATTCAGCAATAACATAACAGTGGACGTAGGCTTTATTCCTAGCCGAACCACTTTAAAAATCTTTATCTTATTTATTTATCTGTGATTGAATAATTAGAGCAATCTAGTTTTTTACATCAACAAACATCATTAGAAGATTGTTAATAATTGAGAGAAAAATGTTCTTTCATTGATGAAGTCATGATTCTAATGGTGGGTACATGAGAGAGAATGAAAAAGAAGAAATGGAAAATACATAAAGAAAGTCACTAAAAGGAGCTAAAGCTTCTCTTTGTCTTTTGTCTAGTCCTGGTTAGTAACATGTAGGTAAAAAATAGCAGTTAGATCCACTAAAGTATCTGTAGGAACCTTTGAGTAATCTCCCAACCCTTTATCAACATCACACTCTTCATCCAAATTAGGAGGAGTGCCTAGGTCATGTCTTTGAAAAAGGTCAGAGTTTTCCGATTTGCCGACCAACGTTAATGCCTCCGAACAACCTTGGTTAAAAGATAATTTTTGGCATGTTCAATTTGGGCAAAAGCTGTAAAAATGCCTTATCCCAATCTTTATCAAAAGCAACATCTTTATCTTCTTCCTTTAGCCTTCAACGAAGCAATTTAAGTAGTTAAACCAACCACTCTATCTCCAGTAGTTTTGTCTATGTTCTGGGCTTTTGTCAGTTTATCTTCTGCAGCTTTGGCTTTCCTTCAATATGTCCTCAGCAACTTGTGTTCTCTCCTCATCCATTTTTATCTTATTTTCTACTGCTAGTTCCCTATTCATAACTTTTGGCGTCTTCTCATCGCAGAATTTTTGCTTCGCTTCCAAACCTTTTTGGGAATACTTCAAGGATTGCTTCAGACCTTTAAAGGTCTCTTCTACCTCAATCATGGAAGATCTCAACTAATCGTCCTTCTCTAGCATTTGATTAAAATCAACCAAAAACTGCAAGAGAATAAACACCTGATAATACAAGAGGTTCAGGAAAATGAAGACAAACATAAGTTAGAAGAATATCAAATCCAAATTATGGCAAGCTCTTTCAGTCAGTCTTGTCCTAGGCATGGGAACTAATGTGGCTCTATATGCTGGAAGGGTCCTAAACTTGAGTAAACCTTTGGACAACCCGGGTTTAATGGCTATAGAACCTAACCCAGTGTCACCCAGGTCATTCTGAATCTTTTTAACCAACTCCTATTGATCAAATTGAGTTTTCTTTTCCTACTTTTGAGAGTTGGGAAAGCCTTGCTTCAACCTCTTGTATTGAGGTTCACTATCTTGAATTTCTTCAGCATTTAGAACTTGAGGCCTCTTATTTTCAACTACTTAAGGTCTTTTGCTAGGATCATCAATACTGTGTAACAACCCGCGTAAATTTTGGGCTATTTTAATTAATTTCTGGAAAATGGAGGAAAATAAAGTTTTTGATAAAATTATTTTTATCGCTCAAATATGTTGGTCATTATTTTTAAAGGCGAGAATTTCAAACGGTTTCGAAAACGGAGATAAAACGGATTTTAAAATGATTTTAAAATGTTTTTAACTCTTAGAGTTGTTTTGACTTCCAACTCTTCATTTCTTTGCCTTATTTAAAGGAGTCTTTTGGATTCCAACTCTTCATTTCTTTGCATTATAAAAGGAAGTCGTGGGCAACCCTTTTAACATACTTTTGGCACAAATTTTGGCAGCAAATATATTTTATATTCCCCTTCTTTTTATATACACATTGGCCCTTGAGATTTGTGAGTTCCAACCTTAGATTAGAGGTGTTCTTGCGGCTATTTTGTTGGAGGTTCTTGGAGGAGGTTTTGTAGATCTTTTGTGTTGATCTTGAGGATGTGATCGTTGATTTCTCATCATGGTTTGAGGTATGGGGTTTTACACAATATGCTCCGTAAATCTCGCGAGTGTCATTCTCTTTGAATTCTTGTTTAATTGAACTCATATTTGAATTGATAAATTCATTGAAATCTAGAAAATAATTGTTGAAATTATTTTGATTCATGTGGTATCATTATATTGTTGATGAGCATGTTGTCATGAGATTTTAATATGTCACGGATGTTGGGAACCCGCCAAAATTCCTGTTTCCCGGGCTATGGCTTGATAAAGCATATACGGATGTGGTGAGGCCTGGTGACCTGGTTGAAGTGTTGTTGAGAAATTATATTGATAAATGATTTGAGATTTTCATTTTGATTTGAATATTCATACTCGTGTTGTTACGTTTTATTCATCGCTAATATATATTTGTTGAGCATCTTTCCTGTCGTATTGTGTACTTCCCCATATTTTCTTTTAGTGACAGGTTAGCGCGGATTTTGGGGAGCTATGGAGATTGATTTTAGCGAGGATTGTTTCGGAAATATTTTTATTATTTTGATGTATAGAGCTTCGGAGATTTGTATTTTTATTCGAGTTAGATAGTTGTAATTTTAATTCGAGAGACTTGTTGTAATTGAAGAGATTGAGATTAGTGTATTTATATTATTGTGGGTTTATTTAGATGCTCTATACCTCGTCACTTATGGATATGGATTTATTTTATCGCATTAGCGCTCCGTTCGCTCTCCCCGGGCGGGTGGGGTGTTACAAATGGTATCAAAGCTTAGGTATACGGCAACTCTCGGGGCTTGGATTTTGGGTTCATTGTGTGGTTAGCAATTTTTGGAGATAGAAAATTTTAGGTGATATTCGTGATAGGTTTCGAGATTAGATGTGAGGAATTTATTTTTGGGAGAATTGATTTATTTTTGGAGATTATTGGCCTGATTTTGAGAGTTAGGCATTCGGCGAATTTCGAGGGCGAAATTCCATTGTTAGTGGGGAAGTGTAACAACCCGCGTAATTTTGGGCTAATTTAATTAATTTCTGAAAAATGGAGGAAAATAAAGTTTTTCATAAAATTATTTTTATTGCTCAAATATGTTGGTTATTATTTTTAAAGGCGACAATTTCAAACGGTTTTGAAATCGGAGTTAAAACGGATTTTAAAATTATTTTTAAATGTTTTTAACTCTTGCAGTTGTTTTGACTTCCAACACTTCATTTCTTTGCCTTATTTAAAGGAGTCTTTTGGATTCCACCTCATGATTTCTTTGCATTATAAAAGGAAGTCGTGGGCAAGCCTTTTAACATACTTTTTGCATAAATTTTGGCAGCAAATATATTTTATATTCTTCTTCTTTTTATATACACATTGTCCCTTGAGATTTGTGAGTTCCAACCTTAGATTATAGGTGTTCTTGGGGCTATTTTGTTGGAGTTTCTTTGAGGAGATTTTGTATATCTTTTGTGTTGATCTTGACGATGTGATCATTAGTTTCTCATCATGGTTTAAGGTATGGAGTTTTATACAATATGCTCCTTAAATCTCGCGAGTGTCATTCTCTTTGAATTCTTGTTTAATTGAACTCATATTTGAATTGTTAAACTCATTGAAATCTGGAAAATAATTATTGAAATTATTTTGATTCATGTGGTATCATTATATTGTTGTTGAGCACGTTGTCATGAGATTTTAATATGGCACGGATGTTGGGCACCCGCCAAAATTCATGTTTCCCGGGATATGACTTGATAAAGCATATACGGATGTGGTTAGGCCTGGGGACCCGGTTAAAGTGTTGTTTTGAAATTCTATTGATAAATGCTTTGAGATTTGCATTTTGATTTGAATATTCGTACTCGTGTTGTTACGCTTTGTTCATCGTTAATATATTTGTTGAGCATCTTTCCAGTCGTATTGTGTACTTCCCCATATTTTCTTTTAGTGGCAGGTTAGCGCGGATTTTGGGGCGCTATGGAGATTGATTTTAGCGAGGATTGTTCGGGAAAGATTTGAATTATTTTGATGTATAGAGCTTTGGAGATTTGTATTTTATTTTTCTAGTTAGATGTTGAATTTATTCGAGAGACTTGCTGTATTTGAAGAATTGAGATTAATGGATTTATATTATTTTAGGTTTATTTAGATGCTCTATACCTTGCTATTTATGGATTTGGATTTATTTTATCGCATTAGCACTCCGTTCGCTCTCCCCGGGCGGGAGGGGTGTTACAAATGTAACAACCCGCGTAATTTTGGGCTAATTTAATTAATTTCTGAAAAATGGAGGAAAATAAAGTTTTTGATAAAATTATTTTTATTGCTCAAATATGTTGGTTATTATTTTAAAGGCGAGAATTTCAAACGGTTTCGAAATCGGAGTTAAAACGGATTTTAAAATTATTTTTAAATGTTTTTAACTCTTGGAGTTATTTTGACTTCCAACTCTTCATTTCTTTGCCTTATTTAAAGGAGTCTTTTGGATTCCACCTCTTCATTTCTTTGCATTATAAAAGGAAGTCGTGGGCAACCCTTTTAACATACTTTTGGCATAAATTTTGGCAGCAAATATATTTTATATTCTTCTTCTTTTTATATACACATTGTCCCTTGAGATTTGTGAGTTTCAACCTTAGATTATAGGTGTTCTTGGGGCTATTTTGTTGGAGGTTCTTTGAGGGGATTTTGTATATCTTTTGTGTTGATCTTGAGGATGTGATCATTGGTTTCTCATCATGGTTTAAGGTATGGGGTTTAACACAATATGCTCCTTAAATGTCGCGAGTGTCATTCTCTTTGAATTCTTGTTTAATTGAACTCATATTTGAATTGTTAAATTCATTGAAATCTGGAAAATAATTGTTGAAATTATTTTGATTCATGTGGTATCATTATATTGTTGTTGAGCACGTTGTCATGAGATTTTAATATGGCACGGATGTTGGGCACCCGCCAAAATTCCTCTTTCCCGGGATATGACTTGATAAAGCATATACGGATATGGTGAGGCCTGGTGACCCGGTTAAAGTGTTGTTTTGAAATTCTATTGATAAATGCTTTGAGATTTGCATTTTGATTTGAATATTCGTACTCGTGTTGTTACGCTTTGTTCATCGTTAATATATTAGTTGAGCATCTTTCCAGTCGTATTGTGTACTTCCCCATATTTTCTTTTAGTGGCAGGTTAGTGCGGATTTTGGGGCGCTATGGAGATTGATTTTAGCGAGGATTGTTCGGGAAAGATTTGAATTATTTTGATGTATAGAGCTTTGGAGATTTGTATTTTATTTTTCGAGTTAGATATTGAATTTATTCGAGAGACTTGTTGTATTTGAAGAATTGAGATTAATGGATTTATATTATTGTGGGTTTATTTAGATGCTCTATACCTTGCTATTTATGGATTTGGATTTATTTTATCGCATTAGCACTCCGTTCGCTCTCCCCGGGCGGGAGGGGTGTTACAAATGTAACAACCCGCGTAATTTTGGGCTAATTTAATTAATTTCTGAAAAATGGAGGAAAATAAAGTTTTTGATAAAATTATTTTTATTGCTCAATAATGTTGATTATTATTTTTAAAGGCGAGAATTTCAAACGGTTTCGAAATCGGAGTTAAAACGGATTTTAAAATTATTTTTAAATGTTTTTAACTCTTGGAGTTATTTTGACTTCCAACTCTTCATTTCTTTGCCTTATTTAAAGGAGTCTTTTGGATTCCACCTCTTCATTTCTTTGCATTATAAAAGGAAGTCGTGGGCAAGCCTTTTAACATACTTTTGGCATAAATTTTGGCAGCAAATATATTTTATATTCTTCTTCTTTTTATATACACATTGTCCCTTGAGATTTGTGAGTTCCAACCTTAGATTATAGGTGTTCTTGGGGCTATTTTGTTGGAGGTTCTTTGAGGGGATTTTGTATATCTTTTGTGTTGATCTTGAGGATGTGATCATTGGTTTCTCATCATGGTTTAAGGTATGGGGTTTTACACAATATGCTCCTTAAATCTCGCGAGTGTCATTCTCTTTGAATTCTTGTTTAATTGAACTCATATTTGAATTGTTAAATTCATTGAAATCTGGAAAATAATTGTTGAAATTATTTTGATTCATGTGGTATCATTATATTGTTGATGAGCACGTTGTCATGAGATTTTAATATGGCACGGATGTTGGGCACCCGCCAAAATTCCTCTTTCCCGGGATATGACTTGATAGAGCATATACGGATATGGTGAGGCCTGGTGACCCGGTTAAAGTGTTGTTTTGAAATTCTATTGATAAATGCTTTGAGATTTGCATTTTGATTTGAATATTTGTACTCGTGTTGTTACGCTTTGTTCATCGTTAATATATTTGTTGAGCATCTTTCCAGTCGTATTGTGTACTTCCCCATATTTTCTTTTAGTGGCAGGTTAGAGCGGATTTTGGGGCACTATGGAGATTGATTTTAGCGAGGATTGTTCGGGAAAGATTTGAATTATTTTGATGTATAGAGCTTTGGAGATTTGTATTTTATTTTTCGAGTTAGATATTGAATTTATTCGAGAGACTTGTTGTATTTGAAGAATTGAGATTAATGGATTTATATTATTGTGGGTTTATTTAGATGCTCTATACCTTGCTATTTATGGATTTGGATTTATTTTATCGCATTAGCACTCCGTTCGCTCTCCCCGGGCGGGAGGGGTGTTACAAATGTAACAACCCGCGTAATTTTGGGCTAATTTAATTAATTTCTGAAAAATGGAGGAAAATAAAGTTTTTGATAAAATTATTTTTATTGCTCAAATATGTTGGTTATTATTTTTAAAGGCGAGAATTTCAAACGGTTTCAAAATCGGAGTTAAAACGGATTTTAAAATTATTTTTAAATGTTTTTAACTCTTGGAGTTGTTTTGACCTCCAACTCTTCATTTCTTTGCCTTATTTAAAGGAGTCATTTGGATTCCACCTCTTCATTTATTTGCATTATAAAAGGAAGTCGTGCGCAAGCCTTTTAACATACTTTTGGCATAAATTTTGGCAGCAAATATATTTTATATTCTTCTTCTTTTTATATACACATTGTCCCTTGAGATTTGTGAGTTCCAAACTTAGATTATAGGTGTTCTTGGGGCTATTTTGTTGGAGGTTCTTTGAGGGGATTTTGTATAACTTTTGTGTTGATCTTGAGGATGTGATCATTGGTTTCTCATCATGGTTTAAGGTATGGGGTTTTACACAATATGCTCCTTAAATCTCGCGAGTGTCATTCTCTTTGAATTCTTGTTTAATTGAACTCATATTTGAATTGTTAAATTCATTGAAATCTGGAAAATAATTGTTGAAATGATTTTGATTCATGTGGTATCATTATATTGTTGTTGAGTACGTTGTCATGAGATTTTAATATGGCACGGATGTTGGGCACCCGCCAAAATTCCTGTTTCCCGGGATATGACTTGATAAAGCATATACGGATGTGGTGAGGCCTGGTGACCCGGTTAAAGTGTTGTTTTGAAATTCTATTGATAAATGCTTTGAGATTTGCATTTTGATTTGAATATTCGTACTCGTGTTGTTACGCTTTGTTCATCGTTAATATATTTGTTGAGCATCTTTCCAGTCGTATTGTGTACTTCCCCATATTTTCTTTTAGTGGCAGGTTAGCGCGGATTTTGGGGTTCTATGGAGATTGATTTTAGCGAGGATTGTTCAGGAAATATTTGTATTATTTTGATGTATAGAGCTTTGGAGATTTGTATTTTATTTTTCGAGTTAGATGTTGTATTTATTCGAGAGACTTGTTGTATTTGAAGAATTGAGATTAATGGATTTATATTATTGTGGGTTTATTTAGATGCTCTATACCTTGCTATTTATGGATTTGGATTTATTTTATCGCATTAGCACTCCGTTCGCTCTCCCTGGGCAGGAGGGGTGTTACAAATGGTATCAGAGCTTAGGTATACGGAAACCCTCGGGGCTTGGGTTTTGGGTTCATTGCGTGGTTAGCAATTTTTGGAGATAGAAAATTTTAGGTGATATTCGTGATAAGTTTCGAGATTAGAGGTGAGGAATTATTTTTGGAGACGAGATTATTTTGGAGATTGTTGGCCTGATTTTGAGAGTTAGGCATTCGGCGAATTTCGAGGGAGAAATTCCATTGTTGATGGGGAAGTGTAACAACCCGCGTAAATTTTGGGCTATTTTAATTAATTTCTGGAAAATGGAGGAAAATAAAGTTTTTGATAAAATTATTTTTATTGCTCAAATATGTTGGTTATTATTTTTAAAGGCGAGAATTTCAAACGGTTTCGAAAACGGAGTTAAAACGGATTTTAAAATGATTTTAAAATGTTTTTAACTCTTGGAGTTGTTTTGACTACCAACTCTTCATTTCTTTGCCTTATTTCAAGGAGTCTTTTGGATTCCAACTCTTCATTTCTTTGCATTATAAAAGGAAGTCGTGGGCAACCCTTTTAACATACTTTTGGCATAAATTTTGGCAGCAAATATATTTTATATTCCTCTTCTTTTTATATACACATTGGCCCTTGAGATTTGTGAGTTCCAACCTTAGATTAGAGGTGTTCTTGGGGCTATTTTGTTGGAGGTTCTTGGAGGAGGTTTTGTAGATCTTTTGTGTTGATCTTGAGGATGTGATCGTTGATTTCTCATCATGGTTTGAGGTATGGGGTTTTACACAATATGCTCCTTAAATCTCGCGAGTGTCATTCTCTTTGAATTCTTGTTTAATTGAACTCATATTTGAATTGATAAATTCATTGAAATCTAGAAAATAATTGTTGAAATTATTTTGATTCATGTGGTATCATTATATTGTTGATGAGCATGTTGTCATGAGATTTTAATATGGCACGGATGTTGGGCACCCGCCAAAATTCCTGTTTCCCGGGCTATGGCTTGATAAAGCATATACGGATGTGGTGAGGCCTGGTGACCTGGTTGAAGTGTTGTTGAGAAATTATATTGATAAATGATTTGAGATTTGCATTTTGATTTGAATATTCGTACTCGTGTTGTTACGTTTTATTCATCGCTAATATATATTTGTTGAGCATCTTTCCTGTCGTATTGTGTACTTCCCCATATTTTCTTTTAGTGACAGGTTAGCGCGGATTTTGGGGAGCTATGGAGATTGATTTTAGCGAGGATTGTTTGGGAAATATTTGTATTATTTTGATGTATAGAGCTTCGCAGATTTGTATTTTTATTCGAGTTAGATAGTTGTAATTTTAATTCGAGAGACTTGTTGTAATTGAAGAGATTGAGATTAGTGGATTTATATTATTGTGGGTTTATTTAGATTCTCTATACCTTGTCACTTGTGGATTTGGATTTATTTTATCGCATTAGCGCTCCGTTCGCTCTCCCGGGGCGGGCGGGGTGTTACATATTGTTCCTGGTAAGGGGAGATATTGGCCCACTCAGCAAATTAGTAATCCTTCTTTTACCCATGCCATCTAAAGGACAAATAGGTATAGAAGATATGTTAAGAGACTCAATTGAGGAAGAAGTACCCCCTTGTATCAATTCAACACCATCTAATTCTACAGCCTAGGAAATGTATACAAGTTATTCTTCCAAATTAATGGCAACTTGGGGTAGTTTCAGTGATGACCGAGCAACAAAAGGCATAATTGAGCTCTTATACTAACAATACTGTGGCATATCTTGGGTGTTCTTCCATAACTCTTTGATTGAGACCCCCATAGAAATTTGAGGTATGTAAGGTTCATACTCTCTTCTACAAAATAATAGAAGACATACAAAGAAAGTTAAAGAAAAACAATACAAAGAAAAAAAGAATACAAAGAAATAATACAAAGAAAAAAAGTTAGTCGACAAGTTTACAAATAGATGATAAAAAGAATAAAGTTAAAGAGTAAAGTTATAACCTATGTCATGCCCTTCTTGGTGGAAACTGGGACTAGTGTAGGATCCCTACGTAGGAAGGGGGCATCTTGACAATTCTTGACTATAACATAATAATCCCAATAATATTCATTGGAATTTGGTAGATTAACCACTAAAGATATGTTGTCTTGCTTAGACTTTAGATAATACGTGCTTTCTCGAATGGTTAAACACTTGTAACAAAACATCAATTTAGGGATCTTAATATGTGTCCAATAAATATCATTCAAAGTATGAACTCCATGTACCACCCTCCAAGTGTTTGGGGGTATTCTAGGAGGTACTACATCAATATATAGACATGATTGAAGAAATAGAGGATTCGGGGGAAAAGTGATACCACACTCAGTAATGAAAAGAGTAGAAATACAATGACACTCTCCTAAAGAATAAACATTTATGGGACCATGAGCTATTTCTAGGTCTACCCAGTCAGGAATTTTTCTCTTTTCCCTAAACTCCTCCAAAGAATCCTCATCCACGGCATAAATTATGGTTAAAACAAATAAAAGGGTGAAAATGGCGAAGAAAGAAAGAAAGCTTACAAGAATCTAAAGACAACGGTAAATAATAAAAATGTTGACTAACGATTGCTGAATAATAGAGAGTAAGGAGTTGTTGAAACAAAACTCGAAAATAATGAAAACTCTATGTGTAGAAAATTTGAGATGAAAAGAAAAGGAGGGAAACTTCGGACTATTTGTAGGTTGCATCGATAGAAGAGATTAAATGATTAACTACACAAATGTGTGGCCACCCCAGGGTTGGCTCCTTTTGGGCGGGAGAGAGAGATATAGATAGATACGACCCCCCCCCCTCGAGAAGGCTGCGCCCCGGTCTTGCACCCATGTTTCTTGGGAAGGTTGCTTTGGCAGTCATCTCTATTGGGGTAAATGTGAAGAGATAGAGTCGCTAGCCTATTTTGCACAAAACAGGCAAAAGAAATGTTTCCACTCCGAGAGAGAGGCATCAAGGACAAACTAATGCATAAGAAACCAATACTTCGAAGGTTCGGGACCTAAGTAACGGAATGACAAGGTGTTAAGTACCCATCCTTACATTTTGGTCTCTTATGGGATAGTGTTATTATCATACTTTTTATATCCCCGTGAATTCTGTCAGTATGTTCATATAATGGAGATCATATTTCTTCAACTCATACCATGGCCAAGGTAGAGTGAGATCATCCGAAGGAATGTTCCCAAAATAACGTATGTAGAAAGTATGATTTGTGCATTCATCACGATATCGATCGTTATTAGGGAACGATAATATGTGTTGGATGAAACACAAACAAGTATGATATATATGAAAATGGGAGGTTTTGGAAAATAAGAGATTTTCAGAAATTAGGAAAGTTTGAAAATTAGACTCGAGTCTCAGATTTTAATTCAAGATGCCTACATAGCCTATAAAGTCATCAAAGTCAACGTAGTTTTAATGTAGCATAGGGGTGGGGTTTGTCCCATAGATTCGAATGGAACTTCATTATATGTGTATATGTAGAAACTGTGTTGTTTTGATTTTGGAAAAAGTATGATGGATAATTTCGTTCAGAATTTACGGGGGTAACCCGCTTTTATTTATTTTGGGGATTTTTCTAGAAAATAAAATATGTGAAATATACTAATACAAGTGTAGATATTAATGTGTATGAACTAAAGTAAGAACTAGATTATGAATCTAATGTTTATTATGCAAAAATAAGGAAATTAAAGAGAGAAGGAAAGAATTGGACCTTCTTTGAAGCTTGATCTTTGATGTTGGATGAACTCCCTTGAGTGTTGATGAGTGTTGATGAAAGATAAGGATATTTTGCCAAATTGGGAATGAAAAGGATGGGAATGTAAGCTTGAATGGAACTTCACATGAGGAACTTCACTGATTTCGAGGTAATGTTACTGAGATCAGTGATGCTGATGGATTTGTTGCGTTGTGCCTTGGAGTGAGATCATGGCCCATATTTATAGGGTCAGGGAGGTGCCGATCGGCCTACCCCAGGAGGTGCCTATTGGCATGTGCCCCCAGTCACAGTGACGATTGGCCGGGCTCAAGACCTACCAATTTGAAGTCGCGTGCATATTTTCCCAAAAAAATGGCCGTAGAACACAAATCGTTGATCCAAATCGCATACGGGCATACCATTAGAAAGGTATTTCAGAGACCTTCAAGATTCCTCTGGACTGCTCCTGGGTTTGGGAGTTCACTTTGGGGAAAATATGGCTGGAAAGCGCACGTTGGTCCTTTAAACGGGAGATCATTGGATGGAAACGGATCATTCGTCTGCATGGTAAGTCAAAATCGCGCATGGGGTGGACCATTGGAAATGTTAGGAGATGTACTTCTACATTCCAAGGAGTTTTTCTTGGTTCGAAAAAGTTAACCTTGGTCAAACAGGCCTCGAAAGCGCCCGAGTACCTCTTGGAGTAAAAGAGATTGTTCGTCCATACTGTAGGTCAAAATTGCACATGGGACTGACCGTTAGAAAGGGTATTAAATGCCTTTCATAGATTCATTCAGCCTCATTAGAGCTGAAGAGTTGAATTTGTCCAAATGGATCACGGGAGTGCCAGGTGGCCTCCGGATCGATTTTCAGGGTAAAAATGATCGTTCGTCTGAACAATTATGTTGTTTCATGCACGTGGTGGACGATTGGAAATGGGTTTTAGTGCCTTTCAAAGCTTCAAAGAGATTTCTCTCTAACGATGAAGTTGATTGGGGTCAATTCGGGGACCCCGAAAAGATCCTCGGTAAAAAAATTATCTCTTCGTCAGAACTGTTATGCTGATTTATGCATGGGTCGGACCATTGAAAAGGGCATTCAGATCCTTTCAAAGATGAAAAGATCTTTTGCTCCGACGATATAGTTGACTGTGGTCAAACGGGGCCTGGAGGCACTCGATGGGCTCTAGATCGATACTCGGAATGTGACCTAGGGTTTTATGTGACATGGGGAGGTCCTAGGGAACTAAGGGGAGACCTAGGGGCCCTAGAATGTGGTGTCTATATATCCCCTCAATGGGTTTTCTTAGAACAAGTAATAGTCATCGAATGTACACCACATGATAGAGGTCGATTTTGTGGACCTAAGGGATAAGGATGACCGATTCAGAGGGTCGAGGTTAATGATGAGGACCTAAGGTGATGTTGGGGAGACCGATTCTAAGGACTTAGAGGGGGTAAGGGGTAAGGAAGTGACCAATTCTGCGGGACAGTGTTGGTTCCGAGGATCTAAATTATAGCTACCAATTTTGCGGTCTTAAGATAGAAGAGACCAATTATGCGGGTCGAAGCTAATTGTGCGGGCTTAAGATAAAAGAAACCAAATTTTCAGGTCGAAGCCAATTCTTAGGGCTTATTTAAGGGTGACCAATTCTGTGGGTCGAAGCAATTATGAGGGCTTATTTAGGGGTGACCAATTATGCGAGTCAAAGCCAATTCTGTGGGTCGAAGACAATTCTGAGGGATTATTTAGGGGTGACCAATTCTGTGGGTCAAGGCTAATTATGAGGGCTTAAGTAGAAGCGACTAATTCCGAGGGTCGAAGCCAATTCTGAGGGCTTAAGTAGAAGCAACCAATTCTACGGGTCGAAGCCAATTCTGAGGCCTTTTTAAGGGGGGACCAATTCTACGGGTCAAATATAATTCTAAGTGCTTATGTCGAAAAGACCAATTCTGAGGATCGAAGCCATTTCTGAGGGATTAAGTATGAGAGACCAATTCTGCGGGTCGAAGCCAATTAAATGGGCTTATTTAGGGGTGAAAAATTGTCTGGGTCAAAGCCAATTATGAGGGACTAAGTAAAAGAGACCAGTTTTGTGGGTCCAAGCCAATTCTGAGGGCTTATGTAGGGGTGACAAATTCTGCGGGTCAAAGCTAATTCTATAGGTCGAAGCCGATTCTGATGGCTTATTTAGGGGTGACCAATTCTAAAGGTCGAAACTAGTTCTGAGGGGTTTAAGTATAAGCCACAAATTTTGTGGGTCAAAGCCAATTCTACAGGTTTATTATTCCTTTGGTAAATTTGGGGACTCCACCAGGGGTGTGTGATATTTATTTGGGGATTTGGGGAAGCATTGGGCATTAAGTTTCACTGGGGGAAAGGTAATGATTCGAGGATTTTTAGCTGGGGAATTTTTTGAATTTCGGGTTGTCCTTTGGAGACATTTCTAGGGAGGATTGTTCTCGGGAATTTCGCTGGGGATGTAGAAAAAATATGTTTTCTTGGTGAAAAGTACCCAAAATTAAGCTTGGAATTTTAGGATTTTTTGGCATTCTTTTGGACTTTTTGTACAAAATTTTAAAGGGGGTACTGGCCGACATAGATGGACGGGTGCCAAACGGCAGTGGCACAGTCTTTTAGGGTACCCCGAGCAGGTGGAGGGTTAGTGCTGATCGGCATGCCCCTTAGGCTTTTATAAAAAGGGGGCGGGTTCTCCTCATTTTCATAGTTTTTTTACTTTCCTTCTTCTGAAATTATATTTTGCAAATCGTTCTGACGTTACAAAGTCAAGAGATGGCTGAGTTTTCAAGCAGCACTACTGACATGGCATGGATGAATGTCGACGATTGGTCAGTGTTTGAGTGGAGGGCTAGCATGCCCCTTGCACTGGGCAACAAGAACTCCTTTAACGCAATTGATCCGGTGGTGGATGATCGAATTCTTCTATATGATCCCTCGCGTCATTGTTCTTCAAGGGTGGTGAGCCCTGGTGGCTACGTAAATATCGAATGAACTTTGGTATTATTTAATTTTTTTTCTTGATGAGGTTGCCTTATTTCTTGAATTTGATAAAGGTTTTCTTTGCTTCTTTGATAGTCTGACGTTTTTATGTCGACTATACGTGCCCGAGGCATGACGAGGCTTAAGGATATTTGGGAGAACTTTTCATCTTTGGTGCGCTGGATGGTGTCATCGACCGTCTTTGGGAGATTGGCGTCTGTTCTGGATGAGACCCCTCGTTCTACGACTATTCTATGTGCCATGGGGGAGAGAAGGTGGGACACTACCCACACCTTTAATTTTGAGTTCAAGGAGATGACGGTGACTCCCATTGATGTGCAGCAGTTTCTGGGGCTAGACTGCGATGGCGCTCAGATTAAGGTGGACAGGATGCTGAGGGTGACGCTATAGGTAGTGATGACAACCTTAGGTGAGGTGGAAAGGGTGGTCTCTGGGGATTCTCTCCGTTAGTCTCTATTGAGGGAGCTGTTGTTAAGGAGGAGGATTGATGAGAGCGATTCAATTTGGTGCGTAAAATGGATCGCTTGATCATTTTGTTGGTGTTGGGAGGTATTCTGGTGGTGACGAGTGGTGAGGTTTTGCACTTATGGTTTTTGCCATTTTTAAGAGTGTTCTCGGACATCAGCCTTTTTTATTGGGGGAGCCTGGCCTTGGTGACCCTTTATTATTTTCTTTATGCATTGAGCCGATGATGTCGTCACTCTTTTACTGGATCCGCGTATCTTCTGGAGGTATTATTTTTTTTTCATTTTCCTTTATGCATTCGCATTTTCCTTCATGCGTTTTTTTCTTAATTTCCTAAATGTTGGCCTTTGCCCTTTGCAGACGTGGTTTTATTAGGTGATTGGGTTAAACACCCAATTAATAGCTTTGAAGGATGAGTCTATTGGGGACTTCTTTCTAATGTTCCAGTGGTGGAGGTCCAACCGATGGTCGAAAAATCTCTCTTTCTGGAGGCGATGCGTCAGCTCTTGAATGGTCTGACGAGCGAGCGGGTAATCCCTCTCACTACACCAAAACTGGCGATTGGTCACGACCAAAATCCCTGACCAAAACTGTGGGTCGTGGACTTGGTCCATGACCATTTCGCGCGTGACCATTTTTGTGGGTCGCGTCCCAAGTCTGTGACCAAAAGCAATCACGGCCGAGAGGGGTTCACGACAGGTGGTCGCAGACTTGGGCCGTGACGTGTCACGACCCTCATCCGTGACAAATTGGTCACGGCCAAAGTCCGCGACCCACGTCCGTGACAAAAAAATAAAAATAAAATTGGTCGCGGCCCTCATCCGTGACCAACAACCGTGACAAATTGGTCGTTGTCAAAGTCCGTGACCCATGACCGTGACAAAAAAATAAAAAAAAAATGGTCGCGGCCCTAATCCTTGACCCACAACCGTGAAAAATGGGTTGTGGCGAAAGTCTGCAACCCACAACCGTGACAAAAAAAAATATAAAAAAATGGTCGCGGCCCAAGTCCGTGACCCACAACCGTGACGAAAAAAAGAAAAAAAAATGGTCGCGGACTTTGGCCGCGACCATTTTTATGCGCGACGAAAAAAATAAAAATGGTCATGGACAAAGTCCATGACCATATTTAACTATAATTTTTTAAAAAAATTATTTTTTTGGTCCAATCCTAAAATTGGGGTTCCTGTGAATGCACCGTCAGTTGCTACGTGTAACGTTGGACGCGTACGAGGTGTTACAAATATTTATTATTGGCAAAACAATAAAAAAATCACAAATTGCGAATCGAGAACGTTAATTAACAAATATATATACAAACTTAAAAATATTACACATCTTAATAATTCAAAGACCAAAAAAAAATTGGGCGGAGTTTCCTCTATTTTCTTGACATTCCAAACCCCATAAATGTAAAACTTGCTTCTTATAAAGCCCGCACGGCCATAAAATTAACAATAAAATTATAAAAGTCCGCACGGCCATAAAACCAAACAATAAAAGCCCGCACGGCTGTAGCACATAAAAACAAAATCCTGAATCTTCACGTTGTAAACCATTGCCTCCTCCATTTGTTCCATGTGCAAAAATCCTACAAATGATAGGGTAAAAAACAAATATCAATAACCGAGTAGTTTTACAAAAAATTTAATCAAGGGGAAAAATTGCATATATGAGTTAAAATTATCAACATATAAATATTTTTATGCCTAAGTCTAAAAATATGCAAATTACCATCGTATTCTCAAACCGGAAGTCCCGCGGCAGCGTAGTCAGTTCCTACGAGTTACATTGGTCCCGTGGGAGGTGTTGGTACCACCCACGGGGCCGTTCGGGGGCTGTTTCGAGTTTTCACCCTCTAACACCATGTTTTTAAGCCTAAGTCTTGAAATATGCAAATTATCATCGTATTCTCATACTGGGAGACCCGCGGCTGGGCGGTCAGTTCCTACGGGTTACATTGGTCCCGTGGAAGGTGTTGGTGCCACCCATAGGGCCGTTCGGGGGATGTTTTGGGTTTTCACCCTCTAACGCCATGTTTTTAAGCCTAAGTCTAGAAATATGAAAATTACCGTCCCATTCTCAAACTGGGAGTCCCGCGGCTGCGCAACAAGTTCCTACGAGTCACATTGATCCCGTGGGACGTGTTGATGCCCCCCACAGGGCCGTTCGGGGCTGTTATGAGTTTTCATCCTCTAACGCAATGTTTTTAAGCTTAAGTATAGAAATATGCAAATTATCGTCGTATTCTCAAACTAGGAGTCCCACGGCGGTGCGGCCAGTTCCTAGGAGTCACATTGGTCTCGTGGGAGGTGTTGGTGCCATCCACGGGGCCGTTCGGGGGCTGTTTCGAGTCTTCACCCTCTAACGCCATGTTTTTAAGCCTGAGTCTATAAATACGCAAATTATCGTCGTATTCTCAAATCGGGAGTCTTGCGGTTGCGGGATCAGTTCCTACGAGTTACATTGGTCCCGTGGGAGGTGTTGGTGCCACACACAGGGCTATTCAGGGGTTATTTCTAGTTTTCACCCTTTAACGCCATGTTTTGCTTCAGTCTAGAAATATGCAAATTATCGTCGTCATCTCAAACCGGGAGTCTCGCGACTGCGCGGTCAGTTCCTACGAGTTACATTGATCTCGTGGGAGGTGTTGGCGCCACCCACGGGGTCGTTCGGGGGTTGTTTTGGGTTTTCACCCTCTAACGCCATGTTTTTAAGACTATGTCTAGAAATATGCAAATTACCATCGTATTTATCAAACTGGGAGTCTTGCGGCTGCGCGGCCAGTTCCTACGAGTCACATTGGTCCCGTGGGTGGTGTTAGTGCCACCCACGGGGCGGTTCGGGGTCTGTTTTGAGTTTTCACCCTCTAATGCCATGTTTTTAAGCCTAAGTCTAGAAACATGAAAATTATCGTCGTATTCTCATACCGGGAGACCCGCGGCTGTGGGGTCAGTTCCTACGAGTTACATTGGTCTCTTGGGAGGTGTTGGTGCCACCCACAGGGTCGTCCGGGAGTTGTATCGAGTTTTCACCCTCTAACGCCATGTTTTGCTTAAGTCTAGAAATATGCAAATTGTCATCGTCTTCACAAATCGGGAGTCCCGGGGCTGCGCGGTCAGTTCCTACGAGTTACATTGGTCCCGTGGGAGGTGTTGGTGCAACCGACAGGGCCGTTCAGGGGCTATTTTGGGTTTTCACTCTCTAACGCCATGTTTTTAAGCATGAGTTTAGAAATATGCAAATTACCATCGTATTCTCAAACTGGGAGTACCGCGGCTGCGCGGCTAATTCCTACGAGTCACATTAGTCCCGTGGGAGGTGTTGGTGCCACCCACAGGGCCGTTCGAGGGCTGTTTTGGGTTTTCACCCTCTAACACCATGTTTTTAAGCCTAAGTCTAGAAATATGCAAATTACCGTCGTATTCTCAAACTGGGTGTCCCGCGGCTGCGCAGCCAGTTCCTATGAGTCACATTGGTCCCGTGGGTGGTGTTGGTGCCACCCATGGAGCCGTTCGGGGGCTGTTTCGAGTTTTCACCCTCTAACGCCATGTTTTTAAGCCTAAGTCTAGAAATATGCAAATTATCATCGTATTCTCATACCGGGAGACCCGAGGCTACGAGGTCAGTTCCTACGAGTTACATTGGTCCCGTGGGAAGTGTTTGTGCCACCCACGGAGCCGTTCAGAGTTGTTTCGAGTTTTCAGCCTCTAACGCCATGTTTTGCTTAAGTCTAGAAATATGAAAATTATCATCGTCTTCGCAAACCGGGAGTCCCGCAGCTGCGCGGTCAGTTCCTACGAGTTACATTGGTCCCGTGGGAGGTGTTGGTTCCACCCACAGGGCTGTTCGGGGGCTGTTTTGGGTTTTCACCCTCAAACGCCATGTTTTTAAGCCTAAGTCTAGAAATATGCAAATTACTGTCGTATTTTCAAACTGGGAGTCTCGTGGCTTCGGGGTTAGTTCCTACGAGTCACATTGGTCTCGTGGGAGGTGTTGGTGCCACCCACAGGGCCGTTCGGGGGTTGTTTCGAGTTTTCACCCTCTTACACCATGTTTTTAAGCCTAAGTCTAGAAATATGCAAATTATCATCGTATTCTCATACCGGGAGACCCGCGGATGCGAGGTCAGTGCTATTTTGGGTTTTCAACCTCTAACGTCGTGTTTTTAAGCCTAAGTCTAACTGGGTGTTGTAAATTTCCATAATTGGGGGCTGTGGCAAAGTAATTACACGAATAGAGCTAGCGAGAGTCATATCAATAAGATTTCTTTATTCCCCAACAGACAGGATTGAAGGATAGAACTGGGACTGGTGGGAAGAGTCTTATCAGGTTGTAAAGTCGATTTCTCAATATGAGGAGCTTTGGGGCCTTTTCTATTCGCTTGAGTCCATTCTTCTTCTCCAGTTACATTAGTGGTGGTAGCTTTACCGTCACGATTTATCATCCACACTCTTTTAATTTTTTGGCATTTTGATATCTTATGGCCAAAGGCAACATAGTGGAAACATGAGTTGGCCATAGCTTGCTATTTAACCTTAACACAAGTGGAAGAACCATCCTCCAAAATGAGGTTAATGGAGTTTGGGTAGCTAACTTTTGGCACCATTTCAATGCAAATCCTAGTAAAGCTAATTCTATTCATATTTCTAGTGACTAAATCAGCATAGATGGGGATTCCTATGTCACTAGCAATGTGATTGAGGCCTTTAACAGTCCAATATTTGATAGGGATGTTGGGGAAGAGCACCCAAACTGGAACTCTAATAGTATCCTCTTTAAAGATCTTGAAGCCATGTTTCCATTTATTCAAAATGTTGGGGTTCCCCACGAAGTTCCAAGGGCCATTTTCCACCACCTCGTCTCTGTAAGTGGGACTGTGATATTTGAAGAAAAAGTATCCATCATCATGAGCAAACATTTTTCTCTTCATTCAACTCTTCTAGTCTTATCACATTGGTTACCAAGAAAAAGTATTCAATTCTGCTTTGTGTTGGGGATGTGAACTAAAGTTTGGTTACCAAGGAAGCTTTGGATATTTTTAGTAGTTTATCAGGGCTTAGGCCTAATCGTTCTAAAAGTAATATGTTCATTACTAACTTAGATGAAGAGGAGACTCTTAGTGTGGTTAGCAATGTCAACATTAAAAGCTGGACTAATATGCATGTATATATATATATATATATATGCATGTTTATAACTATATATATATGCATATATGTATACAAGTATATATACTATATATACTGCTCTGCATATATATGCAGTATATATACTGCATATATATGCATATATATACCAATATATATATACATATAATACTGCATATATATGCATATATATACTAGAATATATATGCATATATATACCATATAATACTGCATATATATGCATATATATATCAGTATATATATGCATATATATACGAGTATATATATGCATATATATACCAGTATTTATATTGTATATATATGCATATATATGCAGAGCAATATATATACTAGTATATATATGCAGTATATATACTTTATATATATGCCTATATATACCATTATATATACTGTATATATAGTATATATATGCAGATTATATACCGCAGTGTATATATATGCAGTATATATATATATATATATATATATACTGGAGTGTATATATATGCAGTATATATTATATAGTATATATAGTATGTATATATATACATATATGCAGATTATATACTGCAGTGTATATATATGCAATATATATATATACTCTGCAATACAACATATGTATATATATACTGCATATATATACACTATACACTGCAGTATATATATATATATATATATATACGCGGCTGGTTCCTACGACTCGCATTGGTCCCGTGCGAGATGTTCGTGACTCTTACGGGACCGTTTTGTGTTGATTTTGCGTTTTCACCTTTCGATGGCATGTTTTTATGCTTCAGTCTAACTTTTTGCAAATTTACGTCGTACACTCAAATCACGAGTCCCGAGACTACGCGGTCTGTTCCTATGAGTCGCATTGGTCCCGTGCGAGGTGTTCGTGACTCTTACAGGACCGTTTCGTGTTTTCTTTAGGTTTTCATCCTTCGATGGCATGCTTTTATGCTTAAGTCTAACTTTTTACAAATTTACGTCGAACACTCAAACTGGGAGCCCGATGACTACACGGTCTGTTCCTATGATTTACATTGATCCCGTGCGAGGTGTTCGTGACTCTTACGGGACCGTTTTGTGGTTGTTTTATATTTTCACCATTCGATGGCATGTTTTTATGCTTAAGTCTAATTTTTTACAAATTGCCCGTGACTACACGGTCAGTTCCTACGATTCACATTGGTCCCGTGCGAGGTGTTTGTGACTCTTACGGGACCGTTTTGTGGCTGTTTTATGTTTTCACCCTTCGATGGCATGTTTTTATGCTTAAGTCTAATTTTTTACAAATTTACGTCTTACACTCCAACCGAGAGCGCCGTGACTACGCGGTCGGTTCCTACGAGTTACATTGGTCCCGTGCGAGGTGTTCGTGACTCTTACGGGGCCGTTTTAATGTTGTTTTATGTTTTAACCCTTCGATGGCATGCAAGTCTAACTTTTTGTAAATTTATGTCGTACACTCAAACCGGGAGCCCTGTGACTACGTCGTCGGTTCCTACCAGTCACATTGGTCCCGTACGAGGTGTTCGTGACTCTTACCGGACCATTTAGTGTCTATTTTAGATTTTCACCCTTCGATGGCATGTTTTTATGCTCAAGTCTAATTTTTTTCAAATTTTCATCGTACGTTTTCACCCTTTAATGGCATGTTTTTATTCTTTAAGTCTAATTTTTTTTTCAAATTTACGCCGTACACTCCAACCGGGAGCCTCGTGACTATGCGATCGGTTCCTACGAGTTACATTGGTCCCTTGCGAGGTGTTTGTGACTCTTGCCGGACCTTTTTAAGGCTGTTTTACATTTTCACCCTTGGATGACATATTTTTATGCTCAAGTTTATTTTTTTGCAAATTTACGCCATACACTCACCCGGGAGCACCGTGACTACGCGGTCGGTTACTACGAGTCACATTGGACCCGTGCAAGGTGTTCGTGACTCTTACCATAACATTTTGTCGTTGTTTTACGTTTTCACCCTTCGATGGCATGCTTTTATGCTTCAGTCTAACTTTTTGCAAATTTATGTCGTACACTCAAATCGCGAGTCCCGTGACTACGCGGTCTGTTCCTATGAGTCGCATTGGTCCCGTGCGAGGTGTTCGTGACTCTTACAGGACCGTTTCATGTTTGCTTTAGGTTTTCATCCTTCGATGGCATGTTTTTATGCTTAAGTCTAACTTTTTGCAAATTTACGTCGTACACTCAAACCGGGAGCCCCGTGACTACACGGTCTGTTCCTACGATTTACATTGATCCCGTGCAAGGTGTTCATGACTCTTAAGGGACCGTTTTATAGCTGTTTTACATTTTCACCATTGGATGGCATGTTTTTATGCTTAAGTCTAGTTTTTTACAAATTTACGTTGCACACTCAAACCGGGAGAGCCGTGACTACGCGGCCGGTTCCTACGAGTCACATTGGTCCCGTGAGAGGGGTTCATGACTCTTACGGGACCGTTTAAAGGTTGTTTTATGTTTTCACCCTTTGATGGCATGTTTTTATGGTTAAGTTTATTTTTTACCAAATTTTCGTCATACACTCAAACCGGGAGCCCCGTGACTACGCGGTTGATTCCTACCGGTCACATTGGTCCCGTGCGAGCTGTTCGTGACTCTTACAGGATTGTTTTGTGTTTGTTTTACATTTTCACCCTTTGATGGCATGTTTTTATGCTTTAAGTCTAATTTTTTTTCAAATTTACGTCGTGCACTCCAACCGGGAGCCTCGTGACTATGCGGTTGGTTCCTACGAGTTACATTGGTCCCGTGCGAGGTGTTTGTAACTCTTACCGGACCGTTTTAAGGTTGTTTTATATTTTCACCCTTCGATGGCATGTTTTTATGCTTAAGTTTGTTTTTTTGCAAATTTGCGTCGTACACTCACCTAGGAACCCCATGACTACGCGGTCGGTTCCTATGAGTCACATTGGTCCCGTGTAAGGTGTTCGTGACTCTTACCAGACCGTTTTGTGGTTGTTTTACGTTTTCACCCTTTGATGGCATGTTTTTATTCTTAAGTCTAATTTTTTACAAATTTACGTCCCACACTCAAACCGGGAGCGCCGCGACTACACGATCAGTTCCTACGATTCACTTTGGTCCCGTGCGAGGTGTTCGTGACTCTTACGGGATCGTTTTAAGGTAGTTTTATATTTTCACCCTTTGATGGCTTGCAAGTCTAACTTTTTATAAATTTACGTCGTACACTCAAACCGGGAGTCCCGTGACTACGTCGTCGGTTCCTACCAGTCACATTGGTCCCGTACGAGGTGTTCATGACTCTTACCGGACCGTTTAGTGTGTATTTTATATTTTCTCTCTTCGATGGCATGTTTTTATGCTCATGTCTATTTTTTTGCAAATTTGCATCGTACACTCAACTCGAAAGCCCTGTTACTATGCGGTCGGTTCCTATGAGTCACATTGGTCCCGTGCTAGGTGTTCGTGACTCTTACGGGACCATTTTGTGCTTGTTGTATGTTTTCACCCTTCGATGGCATATTTTTATGCTCAAGTTTAATTTTGTTGCAAATTTACGTTTTACACTCTAACCGGGAGCCCCGTGACTACGCAGTCGGTTCCTATGAGTTACATTAGTCCCGTGCGAGGTGTTCGTGACTCTTATCGGATCGTTTTATGGTTGTATTACGTTTTTACCCTTCGATGGCATGTTTTTGTGCTTAAGTCTAACTTTTTGCAAATTTACGTTGTACACTCCAACCGGGAGCCTCACGACTACGCGGTCGGTCCTACGAGTTACATTGGTCCCGTGCGAGGTGTTCGTGACTCTTACGCGACCATTTTAAGGTTGTTATACATTTTCACCCTTCGATGGTATTTTTTTTATGCTCGAGTCTAATTTTTTACAAATTTACATTGTACACTCAAACCGGGAGTCCAGTGACTACGCGATCGGTTCCTACGAGTCACATTAGTCCCGTGCGAGGGGTTCGTGACTCTTGCGGGACCGTTTAAAGGCTGTTTTACATTTTCACCCTTTGATGGCATGTTTTTATGCTTAAGTCTATTTTTTATCAAATTTTCGTCATACACTCAAACCGGGAGCCCCGTAACTACGCGGTTGATTCTTACGAGTCACATTAGTCTCGTGTGAGGTGTTCGTGACTCTTACAGGACCGTTTTGTGTTTGTTTTACGTTTTCACCCTTTGATGGCATGTTTTTATGCTTTAAGTATAATTTTTTTTCAAATTTACGTCGTACACTCCAACCGGGAGCCTCGTGACTATGCGGTCAGTTTCTACGAGTTACATTGGTCCCGTGCGAGTTGTTTGTGACTCTTACCGGACTGTTTTAAGGCTGTTATACATTTTCACCATTCGATGGCATGTTTTCATGCTTAAGTTTATTTTTTTGCAAAAATATGCCATACACTAACCCGGGAGCCCCGTGACTACTCGGTCGGTTCCTACGAGTCACATTTGTCCCGTGTGAGGTGTTCATGACTCTTACCATACCATTTTGTGGTTGTTTTACGTGTTCACCCATTGATGACATGTTTTTATGCTTAAGTCTAATTTTTTTACAAATTTACGTCGCATACTCAAGCCGAGAGCGCCGTGACTACACGGTCAGTTCCTACGACTTACATTGGTCCCGTGCGAGATGTTCATGACTCTTATGGGAACATTTTGTGGTTATTTTACTTTTTCACCCTTCGATCGCATCTTTTTTATTCTCAAGTCTAACTTTTTGCAAATTTACATCATACACTCAAACTGGAATCCCTATGACTACCCTGTCGGTTCCTATAAGTCACATTGGTCCCGTGCGAGGTGTTCGTGACTCTTACCGGACCGTTTTGTGGTTGTTTTACGTTTTCACCCTTCGGTGGCATGTTTTTATGCTAAAATCTAATTTTTTGGAAATTTGCGTCGTATACTCAAACCGGGAGCCCGTGACTACGTGATCGGTTCCTATGAGTCACATTGGTCCCATGCGACAAGTGAATAAGATGAGCGGTAACAAATTGCAAACCCAAGAATAACTTTCGAACCATGACTAATTTTTATTCCCATTTTCACCTCTCTCCTATTCATCTCGGACTAATTTTTATTCCCATTTTCACATCTCTCCTATTCTCAAACCAGGAGTCCCGTGGCTGCGCGGTCAGTGCCTATGAGTTACATTGGTCCCGTGAGAGGTGTTGGTGCCTCTCACGGGACCGTACGAGGGTTGTTCGGGAGTTGTTTTGGATTTTCACCCTCTAACGCCATGTTTTTAAGCCTAAGTCCTGATATTTTCAATTATCGTCGTATTCTCAAATTGGGAGTCCCGTGATCGCACGGTCAGTTCCTACGAGTTATATATATTTCGTGGGAGGTGTTGGTGCCTCCCACGGCACCGTTCGTGGGCTATTTCGGGTTTTCCCCCACTAACGCCATGTTTTTCCTAAGTTTAGAAATATGCAAATTATCGTCGTATTCTCAAACTGGGGATCCCGTGATAGCGCGATCAGTTCCTACGAGTTACATTGGTCCTGTGCGAGGTGTTGATGTCACTCACGGGGCCGTTCGGGGGCTGTTTTGGCTTTTCACCCATTAACGCCATATTTTTAAGCCTAAGTCTAGAAATATGCAAATTAGGGTCGTATTCTCAAACTGGGAGTCCTGTGGATGCATGGTCAGTTCCTACGAGCTACATTGGTTCCGTTAGAGGTGTTGGTGCCTCTCACAGGACCGTACGAGGGTTATTTCGTGTTTTCCCCTCTCAAAGGGCCGCTTGTGGGATGTTTTTGGTTTCTCCCCTCTAACGCCATGTTTTTAAGCTTATATCTAAACATTAGGAAATTATCGTCGTATTCTGAAACCGGGAGTCTAAAATATTTTCAACATATTATCCAACAATCAAACCAATAATTATCCCGTACTCCTTCTAATTATCACATATTCCTTCAAACATACTATCCAACAACAAGCCAATAACCAATAATTATCCTGTACTCCTTCTATCATAAAAAAGATTTAGTAAATAATGCATATCAATTATATAACTACTTTAGTTAAAGTAAAGAGTACCTGGTGTGTAATGAAGAACTGGTATGTAATGAAGAAGTGGTATCTAATTGGTTAAGTCTGCAATACATAAACAATGTAGTTATGATTATTACGCCGCCATTTGACGGTTTTAAAATACATATTCAATCAAGTTGATCACAACAAATTTCAAACTAAAACAGAACTGTATAAAATCAACATAACTATGGCATACATGCCAAGTTAAAATATGAATGAACGGAATTAAGTTATATTGTTCCATGTCAAGTTCTAACCTCATAATATCTTGACGTAAACGTAAAAAATGCACATTAATCGCAAGATATATGATATAATTTTTCATAGGCAAATCAAGAACACACCCAATAAATTTAATAACATGTACATTTATCGACACTAGTATAAATACAATAAATACAACATAGTATCCAACAACCAAGCCAACAATATCTCACTATAGTAATGTGCCCACGTGTTTGCGACTCCTATGTCAAAAAAAACAAGACAAGCATATTTTGTCAAAAAAATACACACACATAAAATCTAGGGTTTATTGACATAATCTATACATACACACATATACAATCTAGGGTTTACTTAAACCCTAACTTTTTTTGACATAAATCTATGCATATATATAACCAACAATAAGGCGGTTGTAATTTTTTTTTACTTATTATATAAACATTTAATTATATTTTGTCAAAAAAATATAATGTCTAGAGTTTTGAATAATATTTTGTCAAAAAAAATACACACATACAATCTAGGATTTATTGACATAATCTATACATACACACATACATGCACACACATACACACACATAATGTCTAGAGTTTTGAATACTATTTTGTAAAAAAAATACACACACATACAATCTAGGGTTTATTGTCGTAATCTATACACACAAACATATACACACAAATAGCTGCCACAAATCATAACAAATCGAAATGCACACACACACATACACACCCACACACATACACTCGCATACAAACATAGCTGCCACAAATCAAAACAAATCGAAATACACACACATATACACACATACCTTTCACAATTCTTAGATGAAATCAACAAAAAACCCAAATAGCCGAAATCCCAAATCGCCCAAATCGTCCAAACCTAAACCGCTAATTGTAGAAATTTGAGTACCGTTGTAAGTAAATCATCTTTTAATATGTTGACCTGGTCACGGCCTAGAGCCGTGACCCACCCTCCGCGACCAATTAGTTATCCACTGACCATTGGTCACGGCCCCAGGCCATGACCCACCATGATCAACCAACAGTCCACCATGAGCGACCAACCCCCCTTCGAATGAGGTATGGTCATGGTCCCAAGCCGTGACCCACTTCAAAAATTAGTTTCGGCCTCCAGCCGTGACCACCATGCGCGACTAACAGCCCTTAGAATGAGGTATGGTCACGTCCCCAAGCCGTGACCCACTTCAAAATTTGGTTTCGGCCCCTAGCCGTGACCCCATTTGCACGAACAATTTTTTTTTCCTGAGGTGGTCACGGTCCAAGTACGTGACCCATCCGCGACCAAGTCGGAGGGAATTTTGGCGGGGTTTTGGCGCCAACATGGTCACGGCCAAAGTTCGTGACCCACAGTGGTCAGGGAATTGAGCCGTGACCACTTCCAAAGCATCCATGACTCAGTGTAAAAATGGAAATAGTCACGCCAAAAATTGAGTTGGTCACGGCCCAAGTTCGTGACCTACTGGTCGCGGACTTGGGCTGTGACCAACTGGGCGTGACCATTCGCAGGATTTGGAGTAGTGTCTTTTATCTTGATATTGTCTTTTCCTTTGATGGTTTTGATGTTGATATTTATCTTTTTCTCTTGCTGGGGATTTGCAGGTGACCTTTTATCCTTGGGGGACGGTCATTCAGCACACTGGGGTGACTGGGGGACAGGCGCATATGCTGCATCTGCTGGCGCATGAGTTTGGCTATTATTAGTACCTCAGGGAAAGGGAAGCTCTACAAATCATGGAGGATTAGTTTGCGGGGCCACTGGCGAAGACCCCTATGTTCATGAGGCGAGTGAGGGAGATATTAGAGCATGCCCGGGTGGAGGCGATGATGGGAGAGTCATATTCAGTGTATACTGACACCACAGTGATGTATGACTACATGGATTTCTTGTCGATCTAGTTGATGTCTCCTAGTATATACAATCTGATGCTTCTTCCTCACGCATTTTTTATTCGGCATGTGTGGTCCTCCCATAGTGCGGGCGATGCGACGATATCAGCGGCGGCGACGACTTCAGAGGCTCCCTTTGTTCGGCTATTCTCTTCTGGTTACAACATTCGGTGGGTTGATGGAGGGTCGGTGCGTTTATAACATCATCATAATATGATGGAACCGGAGGAGTTGGGCTTGAGAGAGGAGGTCCTTCTACCTGAGGTACACTTTGTGTTTCCTTGTCTTTTGATTTCCTAATTCCTTCCATTTTTCTTTAAGACTTAGCTTATTTGATTTTTCTATTTTCTTTTACAGTATATCAGGATCTCCACCACTTGACTGAGGGATATAAGGGATTGGATATCTTTGACGACTACCCATGTTAAAAATGTGATTCCAGCTCCTTCTTTCTTGGTGTCGTCTGCCTCGTTCTAGGAAGGGTCGAGTTCTGAAAGTGGTGGCACACTGTCTCATCGCAAGGGGACGAGGGCACGACGTAAGGATGGAGTTTCATAGAGAGAGAGAGAGAGAGAGAGAAAATTGTGTTCGGGTTGAGTCTCGTTGTTTTCTTCTTTTGTTTTTCTTGCAAGATGTCAATGTAACACAGAAAAATATGCAAATAAAGATGAAGTGTTTATTAATTCTTACTTTAGTGATTAATGCACATGCCCTTTTTACTTTGCTGCTAAGACCGTAAAAAGAATTTGAAATTTAATTTGAGTAGGCTTTTATTTTGAAATGGGATAAGTAAAAGTATGAGGAAATTCAAAATTCCCTTAAGATAAAATTTATTTTTATTGAGTTTTTTATTTTGACAAAATAAGGAAAAGGGAATTTTCCCAAAATAGGGGTTGTCGATCGGCATGACCCCTGTCCTGCCTATTGGCATGTCATTGTAGGAATATCAACCCAATGCTTTGTTTTCACTATTATATCAATTGCTTGGTACTTGGTGGGGCAATATTTACTCCGATTTCTACAGGGTTCTTGTCTTTGCTTGAGAGCTTTTAAGTATAAATAGGTGTGTGAATGAGGATTTTATCCACACACTTTCATTTCCTTACTTTCTCATATTCTTACTTGGTTATTATCTTTTTGTTTTGAAAGATGCATCTCCTTTATAGCATTGAGTTCACCAAATACCTCGAAGCCTTGGAAGAAATGTGTTCTTACAATGTTGATTATAACACCTTCCACATGCGTTGAGTCGCTTTGTGCCATAACCGACCTATTAAGGGGAATATGCTGATGGCAGCAGTTGAGTTCTGGTACCCCGAGGATCACGTCTTTCACTTTGGGTTGGATGAAATTTGTCATACCTATGAGGAATTTTCTGCCATGCTGGGGATAAATCCCAGCGTTGCTGCGGCTTGTGAAAAACGTCGCTAATGCCGTTTAATACAAGATTAAACTGTATAAGCAACTCCGAAATGTTTGTTGGAGAAACCCTTTTCTTTTGAAAATAAAAATTATAAACAAGATGTGTTTACAAAGAAACTTATGTACGAGAGTAATTAAGATTGTGTAATCAGTTTTTAAAACTAAGGCAGTTTCAAAAATTCAGCACACTTATAGAATGAGATGAGTAGATGAAGATAATCAACACACCGTTTTTAACGTGGTAAAACCTCTCCCAACAAAGGAAACATCCACGGTGACTTCTAAGTCACAAAAACAAAAATCCACTAATAACAAAAAATAGTTACAAACAATACAACATGTAAACACACAAATCAACCTATTCTAAGTTTAGGAATATACCCCACTTGGTGTCCTTCTAACTTCTCATAGATCTGATTTGTTGATGATGTTCTTCCAGTTTGCTAACTTCCTTTGCTTTAGCTTCCTTACATCGACTCAATGATCTCTGATCTTATACACAACACTTCCAGTGTAGTAGTGTGTTAAGTGTTTGTGAAGTGATCCCTATTCACATGCATGAACTCACACACCCTTAGATTTACAGACAGTCCTATAAAAATTACATATAAAGTCTATATGCAGTGATTTTGTTTTCTTTCTTTCTTACAAAACTAAAAACCTTTTTGACCTTTAATATAACCCAGATTCCACGGATATCTCTCTTCATAATCGGTCAAGATCTTAATCAATCTCTTTTTGAAAACATTTGTGAGATTGAAAATCTCTAAGTGTGAATCCAACTAGGTCAAGGTTAAGTTTTGTAAAAACAGAAACCATAAAACATTTTCAAAACTAAATCAATAAAGATTTTCTTAAATCAAGTAGTAAAAATTCAGATGTAGTGAAAATGTAACATGCAGAATATAGATCTAAAGTTTCTATGAAAAAGAAACAAGATCTTCACATGAATGTTTAAGTTGTGAACAAGATCAAGGACAAAGAGGTTACAGCTTCAAAAGAACAAACCACTCTCTCTCTCAAACACTCAAGGTTGTGTTTGGGGTTAAGTGTATACGAAGGTTTGTTTCAGAGTTGAAGTGTTTAGGGTTAGGGTTAGGGTTTGGCTAACAGTTTCCCTTTCTCTCTCTTCTCTCTATTCTTTTCTCTCTTCTCTCACTTCTCTCTTCTCTCTCACTTCTTTCTTATTTTTTTTCTCTCAGAAAGACGAATGCCCAAAAGTCTTCTAAGGCTGAGAAGTGGAGGGTATTTATAGGGCTGAGGGAAGGTTCTGGATGTTCGAGGGAAAACAAGGGCTGAGATCAAGTCTTGCAAACTTTGATTTGATCCAAAGGTTATAAAACAGCGGTGATTAAAAATGATTGTGATTGCTTCATATGGATAGCACCGGGATTAACAAAGAACACATGCAGACCCTCGATTAGGAATGATCCAACGTTCCGCAATAAACCATCCAACCTTCTCACAAAAGAAACACAAATAGGTGACCCGGAGGATGACAAGTGTTGTCTTGTGAGTGGTTCTCACACGCGCGTCTAAAATAATTACAGAAGGTATCCTGAAGTCTCTAGCGCTTTGAGATTCTACCCAATCAAACATTCGAGTGAGAAATGAAGTTTCCAAAATAGAATATTAACCCCACAAATTTTATAATCCCATTTTATTAATAAAAACATTTATTTAAAAAATGTTAAAAAATGTTTAAAAAATATTTAAAAATTCCCCAAAAAATTATTAAAGCTCCAATTCAAGGGAATTAAACACACTCAATTTTAAGCAATATGAACACATGTATCCACTTCTAATTGTGTGTAGTGTGATTCAATTTTTACCTTCATAGATCATTGAAGAGAATTAGAGAGATAAGTTCTGAGGCTTTTTGGATTCTAGGATGGACAACCAATTTTGTCACTATTTCCAAACTAGTTGAACACTTATACAGTATAGACTTAAGCAAGTCAAAGGTATAAGGTGCTTCAATCTCCCCCTTTGGAAATATTAGACAAAATCTCGTTTGAGTTAGCTTAAAACTGGTAGGGAACCAAAAGAAATAAAACCTAGTCCTATACAAAAGATACTATCTACCCATTTCCTAGAAAGTCAAAAAGTACATAACTCAACTATTTGCAAAAATTTACACTAGAAAAGGTAGACAGTCAGTAGAAGAGATTCCTGCAAATATGCACACTAAGATCAAGCAGTTTAGATGAAATGTGAACAAAAAATTGAACTCATAAAACTCAAATTTCTCCCTCATTTTGTCTCAAATGGACAAAGGGTAAAACTTTAAGTCTTAAGAGTTTAATCAGCGCATACCATGCCTATAGAATTTCGCAAATACAGAAATCTGTTATAGTCTAAAGGTTTCGTGAACATGTCTGCAAGTTGCAGATCAGTAGGCAGGTAATGAATTTCTAATTCCTTAGTTTCAACAAGTTCGCGAATAAAATGATGCCTTATTTTAATATGCTTAGTTCGCTAGTGTTGAACCGAGTTTTTAGATATGTTAATGGCGCTTTGATTGTCACAATACAATTGTAACTGATCTTCTTTAATCCCATAATCATTTAACATCTGTTTTATCCATAATAATTGAGCACAGCAACTTCCTGCTGCTATATATTCGGACTCAGCCGTAGATAAAGATGTGCAATTCTGTTTTTTACTACTCCAACCAACTAAATTATTGCCGAAATAATAACAGGCACCTGATGTACTTTTACTATCATCAGTACAACCGGCCCAATCAGCATCAGTATACCCTATGATGGTGCTACAGGTATCTTTAGTGTACCTAAGTCCATGATTAAGAGTGCCTTTTATGTACTTTATTATACGTTTTACACTCAATAAATGGCTCTCTTTAGGGTTATTCTGGTAACGAGCACACAGACATACAGCATACATTATGTCTGGTCGTGAGGCAGTTAGATAGAGTAGGCTACCAATCATACTACAATAGAGTGTGGAATCAACTGACTTACCGTTTTCATTTTTACATAATTTAACAGTAGTACTCATAGGCGTTTTGGCAACTTTAGCATTATCTAAACCAAATTTCTTAACAAGATCTAAGGCATACTTAGTTTGAGAGAAAAATAGACCATCAGAATTCTGTTTCACTTGAAATCCTACGAAAAGTTGTAGCTCCCCCATAAGGGACATGTGAAATTCCTTCTGCATAATAGCAGAAAAAGATTTAACTTCAGAGTTTGAAGTTGACCCAAAAATGATGTCGTCTACATAGACTTGGGCTATAATAATGTTTTTGTCAAAATGTTTGACAAAGAGAGTCTGGTTATTTCGTCCTCTCTTAAAACCCTTATCCAACAAAAAGTTGGAAAGGCGTTCATACCAAGCTCTAGGAGCTTGTTTTAAGCCATACAAAGCCTTTTTTAGACGAAAGACATGGTTAGGGTATTTAGGATCAATGAATCCTTTGGGTTGTTCTACATATGTTTCTTCGGACAGAATTCCATTTAGGAAAGCAGATTTGACGTCCATTTGATAAAGTGTGAATTTTAAGTGACACGCTATGGCGAAAAGAAGTCGAAGAGATTCTAGACGAGTGACAGGGGAAAATGTCTCGCTGAAATCTATTCCTTCTATTTGTGAGTAGCCTTAAGCAACTAGTCTAGATTTGTTTCTAAGGATTACCCCATTTTCATCAGATTTGTTCTTAAAAATCAAACGTGTCCCAATAATATTTTTGTTTTGAGGCCGCGGTACAAGATACCGGACATCGTGAATGACAAATTGTAAAAGTTCTTCCTGCATAGCAGAAATCCAGTGTGTGTCATTCAATGCTTCATTAACATTTTTCGGTTCCACAAGGGAGACGAAACATGCATAATTAGCATAATTTCTTAACTGGGATCTAGTACGAACTGGCTCATTAGGATTACCGACCACGTTGTCAATGGGATGATCTTTAGAGACCCAGCCAGGTACTTCTGGACTCTCAATAGGTAATGAGTCATCTATTTCTGGTGAATCAGTTTTGAAATCATTTTCAGATTCAACCACAATAGGTGATTCAGATATCTTATTTTCGACAATAGTGTCACTTACAATTACATTTATCGATTCCATAAGGGCCTTAGTACGCAGATTGTATATACGATAAGCACGACTGTTTGGAGAGTATCCTAAGAAGATGGCTTTATCACCACGCGTTTCAAATTTAGACAGATGTTCTCTGTCTTTACAGACATAACACTGACTTCCGAAGGTTCTTAGATATTTCAGATTAGGCCTCTTACTGTACCATAACTCATAAGGTTTTTTTTTATAGTTTTTCCTAAGGTAAACCCTATTAATGATATGACATGCAGTTCTAATAGATTCTACCCAAAAGTATTTAGGTAGAGATTTGGCATGCAACATGACACGTGCCATCTCTTGAAGAGTTCGGTTTTTCCTTTCAGCAATACCATTCTGCTGAGGAGTTTTAGGGGCACTAAATTCATGTTTGTAACCATTGTAGTCACAATATTCAACCATTCCTGTGTCTATGAACTCTCCCCCTCTATCACTACGAATGCGATTGACTTGAGTGTCCTTCTCATTTTCAATTCTTAATAAAATTTTCAAAAAATTCTGAAACGTGTCATATTTTTGTTTCAAGAAGGGAACCCAAGTGAATCGTGTGAAATCATCAACCATGACAAGGATATAACTGTGTCCACAAAGACTAACAGTTCTAGATAGATCAATAAGGTCCATATGGATGAGATCTAAAGGTCTAGAGGTGAGAATGTCTTTAACCTTTTTATGCGAAGTCTTAACTATTTTTCCTTCCTGGCAATGACCACAGACATCACTTGAAATAGGTTTAATTTTAGGAATTCCTCTAACAATATCTTGACTAGACAATCTACCAAGGATATCATAACTTAGGTGACCCATACGATTATGCCAGATTTCATTGTCATCCATTCTGACAATGTTACAGGTTTCAGAACCAGTCTTGACAGTATAACAATTGTCAGGTGTTCTAAATCCGGTAATAATGCATTTACCTTTATTATTTAGAATTTTACAATTGCTCTTTGAAAAGGTAACAGTATGGTCAGAGTCACAAAATTGTGATATACTTAGGAGGTTGGCTTTAAGGCCTTTAACTAATAGAACATTTTCGAGAACAGGCATTCCTTTTTCTTTTAGGGTTCCTTTACCTATGATCTGAGATGAAACTCCATCACCAAAAACTACTTTCCCACCAGCAAATCTGGTTTTGTTTAAAAGTTTGGTTTCATCTCCCGTCATATGTTTGGAACATCCTGAATCTAAATACAAACCAGATGAAGTGTGTTCAGTTTTTAAGGCAGTGATGACAATGTTACACTTCATTTGGGGTAAAAGATAATCTTTTCTAACCCAAATATCTCTAGTTTTAATTTTGCGCAAGTTTGCCCTCATTTGATAAAATTTTTGAGACACAGCTTTTTGTCGAAAAACATTTGGAGCAGCAAACTGATTATTGTGAAAAATTTGAGCTTTTGTTTTAGGAAAGTTTCTGGGAGCCTTTCTCTTAAATGAACTCTTAGTTTTGGCCTTTCTATTTCTGTAGTTAGAGTTCTTATCAGGTTGTCTTGGAAGGACATAATTGTTACGATTTTGCCTAGAATAGTTAAAGTTCTTGTAGACATAAGTGTTGTACACAGGGGTGTTTAGACGCCTAGCATAACAACCTTCAAAGGAATGACCATAAATGTCACAGTACGAGCAATATTGATTGCTTGAGGGATGAATTTCCTTAGGAAAACTTCTAAAAATGGGTTTAACAACATTTTGTTGAGTAGTGCTATTCCTAGGAGGGATGGTCTTAAAGGTAGAATCAACCTTTCTGATCAAAGGACAGACGTATTTAGTCTTAAGTGCAGTCTCAGCCTTAGAATTACTAGACTCTCCAATGCCTTTCTCTTGTTGCTTTTGATCAAATTCCTTTTTAATAAAATGAAAGTCTGGACATGTTTCAATTGGTCTTTTGCCCCCAGATACAAACTTAATAGGTTCAATATTTGTAGTTTGTGGTTTGTTCTTAGGGCAAAATCCAATACCGGTTCTATCATCAGAATTGGTCTTGGAGTCAACAACAAAGTCAGTAAAACAGTTTGAATTGTTTTCAAACTTAGAATTTTTTTTGAAAACAATAGCTGTCTTTGTTTTTGCTTCCTCCAGTTCTAATAATGTTCCCTTGTATTTCATTTCCAGGGTTTCATTAGTTCTAGTCAACTCTTTTAATTTTTGATCAAAAGTTTCAATTTCAGATTGATGAGTCAGACACTGGTTAGTGTACTCTTCAGCATTCAACTTCACAATAAGACTTAGATCATCTAATTTCTTAGTCAGGTCTCTAACAGTCTTCTCCAGTCTAGTCCCTTTTTTAAGAGTTTTAGCATACAAAGTATGGATATCAGGGAGGTAATCTGTGTCTGAGTCGCTAAGTGAAGTGTGTGTAGTGACCCCTAACGATTCAGTTTTAGTACTCACTCACCCATTTGCATCGTCATTATCGAGATCACTTTGACTCACACACACGGTAGTAGAACTAGCAACATTTTCAGATAATAAGGCCTCTAGGCCAGTCAAAACAGTATTCACACAAGCAAGAGTAGGAGCATCATTATCACACACAGGCATATCATCATTGTAAATGATCTTAGCATAAAAGGACATGCAAGGGTCAAGTACATTTGAAGACTCAAGTTCCTCTTCATCAGAGTCACTCGAATCATTCCAGGTTTTACAGACATTGGCTCTATTGTGTGTGTTGGCTTTATTCAGATTAACTCTGCAATCGTGAGCAATGTGACCTAATTTCCCACATCTAAAACATTCAATCTTTTTAAGGTCTCTAGAGGGTCTGGAATTGTTGTCCTTAGGATGTTTGTCAAGACCTCTCTCATGAGGTTTGGTATTAGACAGAGTAGGATAATTAGGCTTGCCTTGTTTAGTTGCCTGTTTGTTTCGAAATTTAACAATTTTCTTAAATTGTTTAGACATCAAGGCAATCTGATTATCTAGTTTGTATATATCGCACTCCTCATCAGAGTCAGAGTTGGTCAAATTAGACTCAAGTTTGGGTATCTTAGAGGCAAAACTCAAGTTAGAGTTGGGCTATTTTCTTTGAGAATGATTTAATTGTTTCTTAAAGTCTAATTCCATTTCCACAGTCCTAAGTTTGCTACTGAGTAACTCAGGGGTAAGGTTTTGATCATTCATTTCCTCAATAGCATACCTCTTACTGTCAAACTTTTGTGGTAATGACCTTAGAATTTTAGAGACAATTTCATTCCTATCATAAGTTATACCATTAGCATGCAACTTAGTAACTATATCAGTTAAGTTCATGTAAAAATCAACAAAAGACTCAAAATCAGACATGATCAAAGAGTTGTACTGCTGGATAAGCATTTGAGTTTTAGCAGCTTTAACTCTTGAGTCTCCTTCATGGGCAGTGATTAATGTGTCCCAAGTTTCCTTAGAAGTGGCACAAGATGAGATTCGTTTGAACTCATACTCATTAATAGACATAAAAATGGCATTCTTTCCTTTATTGTTATTTCGAGAAATGGTTTTCTCTTCTTGGGTAAATTCACTTAAGATTTTCTTTACCCTCTCATCACTTCCTTCAGTGGCTGGTTTAGTAGGATAAGTGTATCCATTTTCAATAATGTCCCAGACATCATCTCTTAAAGTCCCTTGGATGAAGGCAACCATTCTTACTTTCCAGTAAGCAAAGTTGTTTCCATCAAAGAGTGGAGGTCTAGACAGATTACTAAACCTTTCATTCTTCTCGTCCATAGTTAGATTTTTCAAAAAACGATTTCAGAAACACAAGATCTTTTGAAATAAAAGTTAACAGGGCTCTGATACCAATTCAAAAACGTCGCTAATGCCGTTTAATACAAGATTAAACTGTATAAGCAACTCTGAAATGTTTGTTGGAGAAACCCTTTTCTTTTGAAAATAAAAATTATAAACAAGATGTGTTTACAAAGAAACTTATGTACGAGAGTAATTAAGATTGTGTAATCAGTCTTTAAAACTAAGGCAGTTTCAAAAATTCAGCACACTTATAGAATGAGATGAGTAGATGAAGATAATCAACACACAGTTTTTAACGTGGTAAAACCTCTCCCAACAGAGGAAACATCGACGGTGACTTCCAAGTCACAAAAACAAAAATCCACTAATAACAAAAAATAGTTACAAACAATACAACATGCAAACACACAAATCAACCTATTCTAAGTTTAGGAATATACCCCACTTGGTGTCCTTCTAACTTCTCATAGATCTGATTTGTTGATGATGTTCTTCCAGTTTGCTAACTTCCTTTTCTTTAGCTTCCTTACATCGACTCAATGATCTCTGATCTTATACAAAACACTTCCAGTGTAGTAGTGTGTTAAGTGTTTGTGAAGTGATCCCTATTCACATGCATGAACTCACACACACTTAGATTTACAGACAGTCCTATAAAAATTACATATAAAGTCTATATGCAGTGATTTTGTTTTCTTTCTTTCTTACAAAACTAAAAACTTTTTTGACCTTTAATATAACCCAGATTCCACGGATATCTCGCTTCAAAATCGGTCAAGATCTTAATCAATCTCTTTTTGAAAACATTTGTGAGATTGAAAATCTCCAAGTGTGAATCCAACTAGGTCAAGGTTAAGTTTTGTAAAAACAGAAACCATAAAAAATTTTCAAAACTAAATCAGTAAAGATTTTCTTAAATCAAGTAGTAAAAATTCAAATCTAGTGAAAATATAACATGAAGAATGTAGATCTAAAGTTTCTATGAAAAAGAAACAAGATCTTCACACGAATGTTTAAGTTGTGAACAAGATCAAGGACAAAGAGGTTACAGCTTCAAAAGAACAAACCACTCTCTCTCTCAAACACTCAAGGTTGTGTTTGGGGTTAAGTGTATATGAAGGTTTGTTTCAGAGTTGAAGTGTTTAGGGTTAGGGTTAGGGTTTGGCTAACAGTTTCCATTTCTCTCTCTTCTCTCTATTCTTTTCTCTCTTCTCTCACTTCTCTCTTCTCTCTCACTTCTCTCTTATTTTTTTTTTCTCTCAGAAAGACGAATGCCCAAAATTCTTCTAAGGCTGAGAAGTGGAGGGTATTTATAGGACTGAGGGAAGGTTCGGGATGTTCGAGGGAAATCAAGGGCTGAGATCAAGTCTTCCAAACTTTGACTTGATCCAAAGGTTAGAAAACTGCGGTGATTAAAAATGATTGTGATTGGTTCATATGGATAGCACCGGGATTAACTAAGAACACATGCAGACCCTCGATTAGGAATGATCCAACGTTCAGCAATCAACCATACAACCTTCTCACAAAAGAAACACAAAAAGGTACACCTGGAGGATGACAAGTGTTGGCTTGTGAGTGGCTCTCACACGCGTGTCTAAAATAATTACAGAAGGTACCCTAAAGTCTCTAGCGCTTTGAGATTCTACCCAAACAAACATTCGAGTGACAAATGAAGTTTCCAAAATAGAATATTAACCCCACAAATTTTATAATCCCATTTTATTAATAAAAACATTTATTTAAAAAATGTTTAAAAATGTTTAAAAAATATTTAAAAATTCCCCAAAAAATTATTAAAGCTCCAATTCAAGGGAATTAAACACACACTCAATTTTAAGCAATATGAACACATGTATGCACTTCTAATTGCGTGTAGTGTGATTCAATTTTTACCTTCATAGATCATTGAAGAGAATTAGAGAGATAAGTTCTGAGGCTTTTTGGATTCTAGGATGGACAACCAATTTTGTCACTATTTCCAAACTAGTTGAACACTTATACAGTATAGACTTAAGCAAGTCAAAGGTATAAGGTGCTTCAGCTTGGCCATAATTTTCCCTCTCTCCTAGGGAATTATTTTCTAGACTTCTTCATATCTTTCCTTCGACTTCCAGGCCATTGGTTATATAAGGAATGATTTCTCTTCTAGCGGTGCTGCAATCCGTGCATTCATATGATGTGGGTGATGTCGGCTATGCTGGGGTCCTTATTCTGGGCCTGGTTTAAAAAGTGTTGTTGGTGACTAGGGAAATGCTGGTGGACCCCCAACTTGCGATTATCATTTCCTGGATGTCGTACCATTTCAATCCTGTGACAATGATTATGTTGGATACTTTGAGTGATCTGGATGCCAGGCGGGAAGGTTATTTCGCCTTTTTGAGGGGAAGCCCTATAATGCTATTTATGTAGCTGTCAGAGAGGTTCCGTATGGCGGTCCCATCCGAGTATCCTTTTTCAGTGGTGCCAAACTTATTCTTGCACTATTTTATTAGCATAAGCCTGAACATTGAGAGTTGGGGGAGCTAATTTGTAGAGCATGAGTCTCGAGGCTTGCGATGTTCTGTGCCTTGGTAGAGGGAGCTTGTAGCCATTATGGAACTCGGGGAGTACTAATATTTTCAGTTATTAGGCCTCAATTAGATCTCTTTTTACTTTCCCTGGCAGCTGCTATGCCAATTTGGTTGGGAGAAAATCGTGCCACCACGGACACTAAACTTTTTTTTCTGTGGAGGACCCGACAGAGCATATGTTCATACGGGTTGGATCTCTGTGGCAGAATTATCGTCCATCGACCCATCCTTCCCAATATGTGGGTAGCATCTGGCACATCTCCTAGGACTACATGAAGTGGTTGTGGAAGAAGGTAGTGTCCAGGATGCAGGCTGTGGAGATTGGGCAAAGGTGGTTTGTCGTATCTGACACCATAGAGGGAGGCATTGTGGTTTTCCCAAAGCTAGTCCAGTATTATCACTCTATGGAGTGTCTATGATACTCCATTATGATAGGGGAGGTTTGGGGACCTCGAAATGAAGGTAATGATGGTCCTGGTTTCTCTGGCAGCTGCGAGTAGGACTTTGTGAAGCTTTTGTAATGGGTGTGGTAAGTGGGAATAATTGGAGGGTGATTTTTAGGAGTAGTGGGGCTTATTTTTATGTATTTTTTTAAAGGTAGGTGTAGGCTGGCAAGGGTAGTCGTTTGACTCCCTATGCCGATGTAATCGTACTGAAACTTTAGATAATGAAATAAATAAGTTTTTGATAATCAAGTTATTTGTCTTGATGATTTTTAAATTTTGAATTATCTATACAAATCGCTAAGGCATACATAATCCTTTTGTTCATGTATATGTTAAAATGAACTATCATTCTCCGGGATAAGAGAAGAATAGCATTTGTTGAAAAAGAAGGGGGCGAGCTCATGTAAACAAATGAGCTGCCTACGTACCTCTGGAGGTTTTAAAAAAAATTTGAAATTCATTTTTTTTAAAGAAAAAGGGTTTTTAAAGGATAAGTCCCCACATAGTTCTGATTAGGGGAAATGAAGAGTTTTTTAGAATAGAATATAAGGGAGATGAGAAGAGTCGTAGTACGCCGAGATTTCGGACTGGTGGTAAAATTTCTTTACACGGTCCAGGTTGACTAGACGCACTATTTCTTCTTCATCAGAATCGGTGAGCACAACGGCTCCACCCGACAGGATCTTCTTCATAATGTAGGGGTCGGTCCAATTGGTCTTGAATTTCCCTCTAGGTTCGCAGATGGGATCTATTATTTCTTTGAGGGCTAAATCTCCTTCTTGGACACCGCGGTCCTTGGCTCTATTGTTGAATGATTGCGCTATGTGGAGATACTACCCTTCTATGTGATATAGAGCTTTCAACCTTCTTTAGTCCAAGAGGGACAACTCGCCAAGACAGATTTGGTGCCAGTCTTCCTCACTGGGCTTCGGTTCAAGCATGACGAACAACGAAGGGATTTCCAACTCCACGTGTAGGACTACTTCCATGCCGTAGACTAGAGAGTACGGGGTAGCCCCTGTAGAGGTTCAAACGGAAGTGAGGTATCCCTAGAGGTCGTAAGGGATCTTTTCGGTCCAATCTCGACTGCTCTCGATCATCTTGATGGTAATGGATTTAAGGTTTTTATTGGCTGCTTTGATTGTGCCATTGGTGTGAGGTCGGTATGGAGAAGATTTGTGTCTCTGAATTCCATACTCGTCAACCACTTCTGTAACTTCCACCCGAAGTGTAGTCCGTTGTCTAATACCAGCTCGTGCAGAGACCCATATCGGTAGATGGTATTTATCATGATGAACTTGGCAACTTTCTTGGCATTCAGAATTGCATATGACTCGGCTTCAACCCATCTGGAGAACTAGTCAATGGAGACTAGGATGAATTCATTCCCGTTGGATTCTTTTAGTGTAACTTTACCTATGATCTCAATGCCCTATGTGGAGAACAACCAGGGAGAAGTCATGTTGTACAATTGTCATTGGGGTAAGTGTTGTAGGTTGGAAAATTCCTGGCATTTGAGGCATCTTCGAATGTAGGCTGTGCAATCCTGAACCATTGTAGTCCAGTAGTAACCCTGTCGGATGATCTTTTTGGTGAGCATGTGGTCGTTCATGTGCATTCCCCATTATGTATTTTCTGCATTATCTCTTCAAGGTCAGTCCCTGCGATGCAGTAAATATGGGTTCCATCGAAGTTTCTCTTAAATAGTGCTTTATCACAGACAATGTACTAGCCAGCCAGTCTGTAGAGAGTTTCTTGGTCATTCTTGTTAGATCCATGGGGATATTTACCATGTTTGAGTAGGTGCCAAATATTATAGTACCAATAGTTGGCTATATCAGGATCTTCCTCCATGCCAAGCAGAATGTGGTAATAGTGGGTCGGTTTATCTTATTTTTGGACAAGGAAAGGGGCCACTATTATTCCCTCGAGTATTAAAATCATCAATGCTAAGGTAGCAAGGGCGTCGGCTAGGTTATTCTTTGTTCAGGGCAGGTAGTGGAAGTTGATTTATTGGAATTGAGAAACTAGCTCTTCAAGGTGGGCATGGAAGGGTAAGAGTTTTTCATCCTTGACTTTCCATTTTCTAGTGCTTTATCACAGACAATGTACTAGCCAGCCAGTCTGTAGAGAGTTTCTTGGTCATTCTTGTTAGATCCATGGGGATATTTACCATGTTTGAGTAGGTGCCAAATATTATAGTACCAATAGTTGGCTATATCAGGATCTTCCTCCATGCCAAGCAGAATGTGGTAATAGTGGGTCGGTTTATCTTATTTTTGGCCAAGGAAAGGGGCCACTATTATTCCCTCGAGTATTAAAATCATCAATGCTAAGGTAGCAAGGGCGTCGGCTAGGTTATTCTTTGTTCAGGGCAGGTAGTGGAAGTTGATTTATTGGAATTGAGAAACTAGCTCTTCAAGGTGGGCATGGAAGGGTAAGAGTTTTTCATCCTTGACTTTCCATTTTCTAAGTACTTGACCGATAATGAGGGAAACTTTGAGGCCTACTATGCACGCCTCATATTCGGTCAATGGGAGTGTGAGAGTCATCAGGGGCAATTAGGAGTATCCCAATGCCATAGTCTTTATTGTTGGCAGTGCCGTCAAAGAACATTTTCCATCGAAGGTCTTCTTGGGAGGTACCAAGGATATTCTCATTAGGGAAGTCAGAGATCCAGATGTCGGCCTTTTCCATAGGGTAGTCAACAAGGCAGTGAGAGAGGGATCGTCCTTTCATTGGATTTTTCGTGACATAGGTGATATCAAATTTAGCTAGGAGCATCAAACAACGGGCCATTTGGCTGGATAGGGCGGGCTTCTCGATCAAGTACTTGATGGGATCCATTCGAGATACAACCTTGATCGGAAAGGCTAACATGTAATGTCGCAACTTTTGGGTAACCCAGACAAGAGCGACACATGCTTTTTCCAAGGCGATGTAGTTAACCTCGTAACTGATAAACTTTCGACTGGCATAGTCGATGGCTATCTCTTTGCGGGTTTCTTTTAGGTATTGGGCAAGCAAAGCCCCAGCGGAAGTATCGATTATGGTTAGGTATAGGAGTAAGGGAAGATCAAGCTGTTGTGGCATGAGAACTAGAGGTTGGGTTATGTATTACTTGATTTGATCGAAGCCTTCTATGCAAGATTTGTTCCAAACTCTGGTTCAATCCTTTAGGAGGATTTTGAAGATGGGATCACAAATAAAAGTCATTTGGTTGATGAACCGGATGATGTAGTGTAATTTCCCAAGGAATACCCGGACTTCCTTTTTCATTCGAGGCGGTGGCATATCAAGTATGGACCTTAGTTTGGCAGGATTTGCCTCTATCCCTTTCTTACTAACTATGAATCCCAAAATTTTTCCTTTAGTGATGTCAAAGACACATTTATGTCGTTTGATCCGCATCTGGTATTGTTCCAGTCGTTCGAAGAACTTTTCGAGAGCGGGAATATGGGCCTCCCTAGTCCTGGATTTGATAATCATGTCGTCTACATGGACCTCGACTTCCTTATGTATCAGATCATTAAAAATGGTTGTGGCAGCCCTCTCGTAAGTAACTCCTGCTTTTTTTAGACCAAATGGTATGACAATGTAGCAAAAGGTTCCCTGAGAGGTGATGAATGCGGTTTTCTCTTGGTGATCTGGGTGCATCTTGATGTGATTATAGTCAGCAAACCTATCAATGAATGACTTGACAGCATGATCAGCCATATTTTCCACAATCATGCCGATGTTGGGTAGTGGGTAATCATCCTTCTCAGAGGCCTTGTTAAAGTCTCGATAGTCAACACACATGCGAACCACCCCTCCTGACTTTGACACAAGTACGATATTAGCTAACCATATGGGATATTCTATCACATGAATGACGCCCATGTTCAGTTGTTTGACTACTTCTTCTTTAACCTTGAGTGACCATTCGATGCAGATCTTTCACAGTTTTTATTTGATCGATTTGCATCCCGGGAGGTGTTGAATCTCATGCTCGTCTATCTCAAGGTTAATAGTGGGCATATCCTCGTAGGACCATGCAAACACATCCACGAATTCCTTTATTAGTTCTTTGAGTTTCGTGCTCACATGCTCATTAAGGGTGGCCCCTATCCTAATCTCGCGCATTTGGCTATTAGAATCAAGATTAATAACAACAGTTTCATCTTCATTAAATTGAACGCAGTTATGTTGTTTGTTATTAACCTTATTTAGATTAGTTAAGAATTATTCATTTGTAAAATCATCATCATCAAGAGTTTTATTAGAATCAAGATAATTAATGTAAGGCAGAACAAGATACTCAAAATCTTTGTTTATTTCATTGATAGGAAAAACAACACTGAAAACCTCATCGAAGGAGGTCTCGATTACATCAGAGTGAGGGGAAACAACTAAAGGGAAAATGGAATAAACATCGGGGTTAGGTTGGACATTAGCTGATGGCACAAGTGTAGCATGCCATTTGAGAAGAGGTGCATCTGCATAATTTTTGAGACAAGATGGGTTAGACGACGTATCCCCTGAGTTGATCATGTAGAGTGTCATCCCTAGTATCTATAAATTGAAATAGTCCTTGGATTCACTGCCCTCAGAATCCTCGGTATTAGTTGTGGTCTCTTCAGTGAGTGGTTGTATAAGGTGTTAGGAACTCTCTGCCCATGGGTAGTTGTCTTGAAAGAAAATCTCCATTCCTGGTTTCATCCTTTTATCTACATGGTCGTACCAAGGTTCAGGGAAGCCGCAGAGGGTAAATCTTCACCTTCTCTAATTAATCTTTCATTTAGGGAATCTCTCGAGATAGTTTTGGCTCTTTTTCTAAACTCCTCTTTAGTCGAGGCTGACGAATCAATGTGAGTTCTTCTTCTGACGGCTGATAGACCAAGACACAAGGGGAAAGGCCCCCTTGAACATAATGGGTTCAATTATCCCTTGTTATCTTCTCCCTAGCCCCAGTTCGGGCGAGAAGTGTTTATTCTTGAACATTTTGATAACAATGACATTTCCATGGGGGTCATATTCTGGGAAAACCCTTTTTTTGAAGTCATCCCCTGCTAGGAGTAGTAGTGGTTGAACTTGTAATCCTGAAAGAAGCATACCATTCACCCAGTGGTATATTTCAAGTACTGGATTACTAATGCTTGCATTCTCACTTTTTGTCTCTTTCTCCCAAGATGGTGATAACTTGCCCATTGGCGAACAACTTTAATTTTTGATGAGGGGAAGAGGACACCCCTTTGATGTTATTGAGTCACAGTCATTCGAGTAGTAGATTAAAACAGGATAGGATGTTGATGACTTAGAATTCAATAACAAGACTTATAGGGTTAGCCTCTATTGCAAGCTTGATATATCCCATTACTTATCGGTTGGTGTTTTCATAGTCACGTACTGTAGCTGAGGTTCAAGCAATGTCGCTTACTTTTAATCCCAGACAATTGAGGGTTCTTAGTGGACAAACATTCAGAGTTAATCCGTTGTCGACGAGAGAGAGGGGGATAGTTTTCCCCATTAGTTTAACAGGGCTATTAAGAGCATGATTGTGGTTTGGACCTGTCTTAGGGATTTCTTCTTGAGAAAAGAAGAGCATTAAAGTAGAGGTAAAGGATCCAAATAGGTTCACCACTTCTTCTGGCGTGGTTGAGGGAGGAACTTTGGGTCATGTGAGTAGATTGATTAGGGTGTTATGGTGCGGTTAGGAAGACATAAAGAGTCCCCATAAAGTGATGTTGGCTTGGGTTTTCTTCAATTTATCAAGGATCTTTCCTTCCTCAAGGTCATATCTAGCATAGGGAGATTTTTAACGCCCTTGCCTTTGTCGCTTACTGATAATTATAGATTTAGGGTTTGGTAGTGCCTTCTGGACCTGTTCATGTGGTTAATAGAAGAAGGGAAAAACATAAATAATATTTCTTCATCGCTATCGGGTTATTCAGCCACCTTGTTTATTTGTTCTAGCAGCTCCTCGAACGATATCATCCCGCGTATCTTGGCTATAAAGCTAGTCTTTTCGAAATCTTAATCTTTATCTGAATCATCAAAATTGTCCCCCCATCTGATGGAAATGATATTATCTTTCCATGCAAAGTCAATGCACTCCACGACTTCTATGACATCTTCGTATAATTTCTCCCATTCAGCAGGGAAACGCAGAACTGAAGGGACTAGACCCCCTTGTAATTTCAAAATATTGAGTAGATCGGATATACTACAAATATCACCAGTATGTTAAAACAAGTCTATCATGATCTAGACCATGTCATCTAGACTAACTTCATCGATCGACACCACCCAATTGTCTGACTCTTGGGACCATTTTCAAAATTCTAAGAATAACCCACTAAATCTCTGATAGCCGGTGGTCATATGGGAGGGCAATTTCAGCCTGAAGTCTGAGAGTTGGTTTAGAACTTATGACAATTTCATATCTTTACCTGCAAAATGGGTGCAAACAATAATGCATTCTCTAATGAGAAGGGATAGGACTTGATCGGCAAAGCTAGTTGGGTGTAAGAGAAAATATGGGCATGTTTGGAGAGGTTTAGGAGAGTATATAGGTATGACTGGTGATTTACTCGGTATGATTTGGGTGGATGGGTTAAATTCTGAGTCTTCTTCTAGGAAGATGGCATTTGTATGATTCGAGAGTAGATTAAGGGTAGTGTTTGTTTTGGGATTAGCTGGTGGGGTGATGACACCCCGGTTAATATGGCCTTGGATTATATTTCGAAGATGGAAACATTGGTCGGTGGTATGGAGAGCAGTTTGGTGAAAGTCATAATATAATGGCATCACGTTTAAATCTTTTCTGAAGTGGGTTTGGTAATGGACGGGGGTTCCAAGGGCTTGATCATATTTTGGCTCAAAAGGGCCTGGTAGACTTTAGAGAGAGGAGCATGAAGCTCGATGTATTCCTTTTGAAGTAGGTTTGGGCGACTTTCTTTGGCCCATGAAATGACAGGCTGAGAGATGTTGTTGATGGTAGAAACCGTGGTACTAGCAGGTTTTTCAAACTTTCTAGGAGAAAACTGTCTTGAGGTTTTTCTCTGCTCAACTTCAATCTTCACAAGACTTTTTTCAATCTCCACTCCTGCTTCTCGAAGGGCTCAAAAGTGAGGGTAATATATTTTTTTCATTATTGCTCTGACATGGGGGAGGAAGTTCTTCTTTACAATACTGACTTGTTCTTCTTCGGAAGGCCGATTGGTTAAGGTAGCTTCTTTTTCTCTCCACCTTGCTGTGAAGGTGCTGACTGATTCCCCAGGGTTTCTCTTAAGTATCTCTAAGTCACAACGACTAACTTTTAGCTCTTCGTTGTACTTGTATTTTGACATGAACTCGAGGGCAACATCTTCCCAACTAAGGATTCTGGATTCCTCGAGGGATAAGAGCCAATGGAGAGCGATATCTTTCAAAGTTTGTTGGAACATCCAGGCCATTATTTCTTCAATATCCCCTAGGAGAGTCATAACTCAGTGATAGCTATGGAGATGAATGATCGGGGATCCACTTCCTCCGAATTTCTTGATATTGGGTGCCATGAATATTTCTAGTAACCTGGCTTTAGGAAAGGGAGACATGTGGGTGTAGTCCATGTAGTTCCCAGAGAGATTTATTTGGTTGAATTTCTTGGTCAAAATCTTGCGGCCTTCCTTGAACTTGTTCAATTCTTTCTCTTTCTATTCAACAGTCAAGGGTGAGTTAGCCCCTGGATGCGTAAGGTTTGTCATAGACAAATGAGATGGTAGCAACCCATTAGTAGGAGGATCATGGGTAGCATGCTGGTATTCAACGAGAACCTAAATAGGCTCGGGTACTGGCGGGCCCATAGTGCGAGGGAAGAGGACCTCGGGATCTTCGGGGACAGGGACCCGATTTCTTTGCATCTCATGAACCTTAGTTTAAAGATTGTCAATTTTGGCAGTGAGATGAGATAGAACTGCCAACAAATCGGGTTGTTCTTATGGAAGCAAGTGAATCTCATACTTGGAAGAAGTAAAGGGACTGACAGAACATTGGCACTATTCAAATCACGACAGAAGCGAATAAAGATCCAGGCCAAGGGTATGCGGTCCACCTGATAAGGAGAAAAATTGGGATTTAATTTTGAAAAATAAAAGAAGGGGAATATGTTATTTTTAGATATAAAGGAAAATGTTTTTGACATTTTTTTGGAAAACATGAGGATACAAATAGTTTTTGGACAATTTTGAAAGGGAAAGAAAAAGACGAGAGATGGGTCTTAGCATAATTATTATGTTTATTAGGTTCTCACTTGTATTAAGTTTGACTAGATGCAAAAAAAAATGTCGGACGGGACCTGAGCCTGGAAAAATTGGGTTTGCAACATATCTAAAAACTAGGGTTGGACTTGTTACCAGGCTCACGGGTAGGGGCCTGTTTTAAAAATTGCGCAAAAATTTGGGCCGCCGGGCGACCAAAAATTTCGGCAGAGTTTCGGGTCAAAACTAAAAATCTTACATGTGTGTCCTAGGTTTGACACCTATATGTAGGTATGCAGTTGGTTGGGTTAAGTGGAAGGTTTTCCCCCCTTTGGAGTGACTTTCACGATATACTTCTGCTTTTGAGGGCAATTGGTACGTGTGGATAAGCCATTGGATATACTTGAGTGTACGTGAATTGCCATACTATATACCTCATGGGGACAGTACGTGTGAGGGAGAATTAAATATACTCAACGTACATGAAATAGTTCCATGAGATATACCTCTTGTCATGACTTTAGTCAAGCCGTATGATGCGGGAGAACCGTTTGATATATGTTGAAGGTACTTGGCCAATGGAATGTGAGAGTCATATCTCTTAAGCTAACTGCGACCTACAGGACCAGCGCCCATCACGAAGTGACTCCTCATTTATGGGACAAAATTTGGTCAATACCAATGCACTTTGCTGACGTTGTGTGTACCATGCATGATTCTTTAATGAGTGTCTTATGGAGAGAGAGTATCTTTATTGATCATGCCTAACCAAGTATGAGGTACAAGTATAAACAGTATAGGAGGGATAACAAGTGTGTGATAAGTGTAAGTGATCATGGATATATACAAGTGGAGGTGTGTGTTAGTGACGTCAAAGCATGGATTTCTACGTGGTGTGTGCATCATGTGGATATACGTGATCCTAAGTGCACGTGGTGTGAAGTGTAGATGAAAAATCTCTACAAGTGTGTGAATAGTTGCATAAGCATGAGTTACATATGTACATGGAATAATAAGGGGAACATGAAAAATAGGGGGGAATATACAAGAAAGTAAAACACCCATGCAAACAGAGTCTAGCCATCTTAAAAATATTCCCCAGTGGAGTCGCCACTGTGGCTTTCTTGAGGCCGATGCCTTTTGGGCGAAGGAGAGAGATAGAGAGATAGATATGTCTCCCCCTCAGGAAGGATGCGACGTGGTCTCGCACCCCTCTTTCTTGGGAAGGTTTCTTCGGGCGTCGTCGGTGTGGGGGTAAATGTTAATAGATAGAGTCGCCAGTCTATTTTGCACAAAACAGCCAAAAGAAATGTTGCCACTTTGAGAGAGAGGAATCAAGGAAAAACTAATGCATACGAAAACAATAATTCGAAGGTTTGGGGGCTAAGTTATGAAATGGGAAGGTGTTAGTCACCCATCCCACCCTTTAGATCTCTCATGGGATAGTGTCATTATCTTCCTTTTTATATCCCCGTGAAGTGTGTGAGTGTGTTTATATAACGGATATCAGATTTATTCAACTTATAGAATGGACAACGTAGAGTGAGGTCATCCAATGCAATGTTACCAAAATAACTTGTGTATAAAGTATGATTTATGCGTTCATCATGATATTGATGGTTATTAGGGAGAAATAATATGTGTTGGATGAAATGCAAACAAGTATGATATATATGAAAGTGGGAGGTTTTGGAAAATAAGAGATTTTGAGAAATTGGGGAATGTTAGAAAATTGGACTCGAGTCTCGAATTTGAGTCCAAGATGCCTACGTAGCCTATAAAGGCATCAAAGTCAACATAGTTCTAATGTAGCATATGGGTGGGGGTTATCCCATGGATTCAAATGGAATTTTATTATATGTGTATGTGTAGAAAGGGTGTTATTTTTATTTTGGAAGAAGTGTGGTGGATAATTCTGTTTGGAATTTACGGGGGTAACCCTCTTTTATTTGTTTTTAGGATTTTGTATAAAATAAAGTATGTGAAGTATTCTAATAAAAGTGTAAACATTAATGAGTATGAACTAAGGTAAGAACTAGATTATGAATATAATGTTTATTCTGCAAAAACAAGGAATTTAAAGATAGAGGGAAGGAATTTGACAGTCTTTAAAGATTTACCATTGATCTTGGATGAAATTCCTTGAGTGTTGATGAATGTTGATTATAGAGAAAGATATTTTTCCAAATTGGGTATGAAAAGGATGGGAAGGTAAGCTTGAATGGAACTTAAGATGAGGAATTTTGCTGATTTTGAGGGAATGTTGCTGACATCACTGATGTGGATGGATCTGTTGTGTTGTGCCTTGGAGTGAGGTCATGTCCCCTATTTATAGGGTCAGGGGATTTTTCGATCGGCCTACCCCAGGGGGTGCCTATCAGCATGTTCCTCGAGACACAGTGCCAATTGGTAGGGCTCAGGACCTACCAATTGGTAGTTTCGTGAAAATTTTCTCAGAAAAATGGTCGTAGAACATAAACTATTGGTCCAAATTGTGAATGGGGCATACCATTAGAAACGTATTTCAAATACCTTCAAGAGTCCTTGGGACTGCTCCCGAGTTTGGTAGTTGACTTTGGGTCACATGTGGCTCGGAAGGGCACATCGTTCCTTTGGACGGGAGATCGTCGAACACAAATGGATCATTCGTCCACATGGTAAGTCAGAATCATGCATGGGGAGTACCATTGGAAAGGTTAGGAGATTTACTTTGACATTACAAAGAGTATTTCTTGGTTCAGAAATTTAACCTTCGTCAACCGGGGCTCAAAAGTGCTTCATGACCTCTAAGAGTAAAACGAATTGTTCGTCTGTACCCTAGGTCAGAATCACGCATGGGGAGGACCATTAAAAAGGGTATTTAGTTCCCTTAGGAGATTCATTTAGTCTCATTCGAGCTGAAGAGCTAATTTTGGTCAAATGGAGCCCAGGAGCGCTCGGTGGCAGCCGAATCAATTTTTAGGGGAAACTTATCGTTCGTCTGAACGGTTATGCTATTTTATGCAAGGGGTAGACCATTGGAAAGGGGTTTCGGTGTTCTTAGAATATTCAAAGATCTTTCACTCTGATGGTGAAGTTAATTGCGATCAATTCGGGGCTCGGGAGTGCCTGGTGGCCTCTAAATCGATGTTCGATAGCAAAATTGTATGTTCGTTAGAATCATTATGTCGATATCACACAGGGAAGATTGTTTGAAAGGGTATTCAGAGCCCTTAAAATATTCAAAGTGCTTTTGCTCTAATGATAGAGTTGATCGGGGTAAAATGGGTTCGGGGGTGCCCAATGGCTCTAGATCGGTACTCGGAGTGCGTCATAGGGGTATTAGTGAGAGGGGTAGGTTCTAGAGATATAAAGGGAGACCTAGGGGCATAGAATGTGGTGTATACATAAACAATTGAACTACTATCTGGCTACACATTTTCCAATGCGCTAAAAGACCAGCATACCCTTTGGCGGTTCCAAAAAGGTTGAATTATTTGCAAAAATGCCATTATCCATAGTGCCAGCAGAAATGATTTTCAACTTCGAATGGTCGGCTGCCGACCAACACTCAGATCACACACCGAGCACCATTTTGAAAAATACTCCATACTTTTAATCAATCATTAAGCATGGAGTATTGGGGGCTTTTGTTGTATGTAAAAATTATCTCCTTATGAGGACCAATGAGTGACAGAGACATGCCATCCTTGGTGGCCATTTAGTTATCTTGATCTGCGTCAGACGAACCTAGCCCACTGGAATTCTGACCAACCCAGGATGTAATCCAGCAAGAATAGCAAAGGTTACTTGAAATGAATGACAACCAGCACTGAATTCCAAAAGTCTCATTCATTGTGTACAAATGTTAATACATGGAGATATAATGTTATTCTGTCTCTAGGGTTTCACCCCATTATGAATACAAAATGCTCCCCCATCTTAAGGTACAATTTAATCAATCTCAAGTACATTATACTGAGGTTTGGTAATCAATTTAAATAAAGTCAATAGTGGACGTAGAACCACTTTAAAAGCCTTTATTTCTTTTGTTTTGGTTAGATTGATCTTATGATTTATCTGTGACTATAAAATTGGATCACTCTAATTTTAGACATCAATAGTGCTCAAACTCTCTCTCTGTAAAAAAAAAACAGTCCATTCTCTTTCCCCCCCCCCCTTTCCAACATTTTTAGGCATATTTAGGGGTTCTTTTAGCCTTTTTGGTCTCATTCTTCATATTGGTAATCCTCTAGCTCTCTTGTCCTAAGTTTTCCTGCATTTTTCTTGATTTTATTGGTTGTTTTGATTTTCAGGCCATTGTCCATTTTTTCCGGTTACTCGAGTAGGTGGCTTTAGGGCCAGTTTTAGGAGTTTTAGTGGTGGTATAGTGGTTAGGGTCATGTTAGTGGATTTTCTAGTTTGTTTCTAGTCCCGCTTGACCATTGAGGAAGTCACTGGTGTAGGTTCAATCATCTTCTCTAGCGAGGTTGATTAGAGTGTTCTTGGTGGGTTCATTAAAAAATGTTTGAGTTCCTCCTTTTGATCTTTTAGTCATCCTAGGTCAAACTTGTAACTATTTGGATGTTAAGGAGTTTATACGAGCTGATAGATCAGTATCCAAACCTTAGGGAGATACTCTTTAGTGAGATACGCAAGTTTGAGATCGAGGTTGAGGCTAAACTTAGGGTCGGAGCAGACCCTACACTTCTAATCTACCATGTCCCACTAGAATTAGTTCACCCTACTATTACAAAGGTCAATGGTTCAATGTCTGAGTCATCTGCCTCTTCCTACCATAACTCCTCCATCTGCTTTCAATATGAGAGCGAGGATTCTTTTGTGGAGGGAATAAGAGTTCCATCTTATAACCCTAAGGGGTTTGAGGTAGCCAAAGCCTCTTCATGCGCCTCATCTTCTTAGTGTGTTGATTCCTTCAATCGTGTAGACCATTTTGTACATGAAATCTCGTAATCCAATGAGCCGAGAGTGGAGGTTGAATTTCAACTACCTCCAATGGTTGTGACAATTTTGGCCATATCTGATGCTCAATACATTAAAAGGTATCAAGAAGGAGCCGATGTCGTTTAGTTTGAGTAAGTATCTTCTGATAGTGATGAGGATCCACTTGACACTATCTATGACCAAAAATATCCCAGTACCGTTTGGGAGATAGATTTGTCAATGTAGAGACACCAATATGGCATTAAATTTGACATCAACATGAGGGTGACTATGAGGGATGAGAGGGCCTATTATGGTCGTGATGGTGAGGTCGTCATCTATGAACAAATGTTCAAAATTTTCTTTAGACTTTCGTTCCATCCCAATATACTAAGCATTATTATTGGACTGGGGTTAGACTCGGCCCAACCGTCCCCCAATGTCTAGAGGATCCTTATCGATTTCGTCCAATTTTGGCATCTAGTTCACAAAATTGACCTTCATGTTTCGATTTTCAGAGGCTTCTACAATGTCTTATGGTCTAGGGTACAACCCGTCTACTATTATCTCGTAACCAAGAATACCACTAAAATGTTCTCCGTGTTAACCAAGCTTCCAACCACCACTAGAAACCTCGCTACTTCTTCATCTAGTGCTTGAAAATTTGCAAGGTTCTAAAAAATGCGGGGTGTGACCGAGGCGTGAAGGCCATGCCTTAAGCCTTAGAAGCCTAGGCGAGCCTTAGGCGTAAAAAGGCGTTTATGCCTTTTTTAATATATTTTAATAATTTTTTACTATGACCAGGCTATTAAAAATACTAAAATGGTACATACCTTAAAAATATGTCAAAATATTTTTAAATTAAAATACAATTTTTTAAAATACAAAAACAAAATAAAAAAAAAATTGCGTTTTTTCACGCCTTACTTCTAGAAAACTCGCATTTTTTCACGCATTACCCCCCAATAATGCGCGTTTTTCACGCCTTACCCCCAAAAATGTTGACCATTGTTGAGCACGCCTTGGTCCAAAACAGTTTAAAATTTTAGCAAGTGTTTAAATGCAAAATTTATAAATATTATATACATGTTAGGTTTACGTGCTCTCACTTGATATGATCACCTCTCATATAATGTGCATGCCTAATGTATATATATAATCTATTTTGATTATACTACCTCGTCAAACTAGTACAACCCAAATTTATTACTACACACAAAAACTTGTAACAGTTACTCGTATTGCCCATACAATACATTATAACAATTTTCCTATCCATGCGGCAATTATAAATTTCTCATTTCACATACATGAGTTATCTTGAATATTATTATCTTCCTCTTCTACTAGGCACACACAGTAGAATAAGTCATGGGTATATATATTTATCATTATATATCTAAAATAATATTTCACCCTTAGACTTAGACCTCTTGGTGCATACATACTCTACTATCATGTCCCAATGCCTCACGTACGAAATAAAGGACTATTGGTTAAGTATCTTACTTGAACCTTAAATTCAATTCACATATATTGGAGGTGAACATAGTTACTATCCAAATGGGTCACGCACATACCTACGCTCCCATTCAATCGTCGAAACTATCATACTCTCAGATAGCACGTATCCAAGGTTCAATATTATGGGTATAAGTCTAAAATCCCCCCAATGGGCTCAAGAGGATAAGACATCCCACATCGTGAAACCTCCTCCCAATATCAAGCAATGTAGGTATGTCATACAAATAATATATCATAAAATAGGTATACACACAACACACAACTTAAGTATGCAGTATATTTCTCTCTAATACTCACGCTACTCTCTAAGGTAAGATTATTCTCTCTATCGCATTTCATCAAATGTTATTCACCCATCTAAGGCCTATTATTTCCCTTATATATATATATATATATATATATATATTCCAAGTAGTTAACCCAAATCTCACACTACTCGTCCTCCTAATAAAATTCCTCAAATATCATTATAGGTCATTTTCCTTGTCTCGAAGATACTACATTAAATTTGAACTAGTCTTGATAAAATTTCACTTTTCTAAAATCTTGTTAGAAGTTCCAGAAATCTCGTTCGAACAAAACTTCGAACCTAAATGAACTCTGACATCTCGTCAGTAAGGTCGTTCAAACGAGGTGGTTTGAATGAACATTGAATGAAATCATTCTTGAGATCTTATTGGAATTCTCATCATTATTCTTGTTTGAACATAGTGATTCGAATGAGATTAGCCCAGTTTGTCCCCTTCCTTTGTAACCTGTAATTATCAGAGCATCAGGTTCTAGAGTCTTTAGGATTTGTGTGACTTATTATGTTTCCAGTGTAGCATTCTTTGTTATGGAGCCATATTTTTAGGATTGTTGTATTCTTATTTGTGCATTTACATCTTCAGCTTTTTCAGATATATTGAATTGGGGACATATGAAAATTCTTTCTTATTTCAGATGCCTCCCATACGTGCATAATGAGTCCCTATAGAGGAACATCCATAGCCGCAACCAACTCTGCCTCAGGCCACCATGAATGCTATGGAGGTTGCTACTATAGTTGCCCTAGCAGTGAATGCAACATTAGCTACAGTAGCACAACAAGCACAGGTGGTGGCACCAGCATAGGCACAGGCATTCCCTTCTACGTAGGAGCGAGTTAGGGATGCCTTCCAGAAGGCATGTCTTATAGAATTATCACGGAGTTCAAATATTATTGTAGACAACTAATGGAAGAAAGATATCCAGCGACATCTGAGGATGTATGAGTGTAACTATGTTCAGAGGCAGATTCTAGATACGTTCAAGCTAATTGGAGTGGATCTGTAATGGTACGAGTCAGTTACCACCTCTGAGGAGAGAGAATCTATGCCGATCAGGAGTTTTATGAGAGATTTTATCGCATGTACTTCCCGTCAGCTGTCCAGACTGAAATGAGGTGGAAGTTGTTAGATCCTAATAAGGAGGGCAAGATAGTTGTCGAGTATGAGGAAGAATTTACAATGTTGAAAAATCTCGTGCCACGCGAGGTGCCTACTAAAGAAAAGAGGACGCAATTATTTATGTATGGAATGACTTTGAGGATCTGGAAGCACCTATTGGGTAACTTTTCTTCGAGGATGTACACTGAGGCATTAATTGCTTCCTTAATACATTGCCAAGACCACCGCTTCCATCTTAAGGGGAACAAATGTGGAGGAGAGTCCAGCTACCAGGGAAGGATCGAGGGTGGCAGTGCTAGCGGGACACTATCAGTTCAGCGTTAACCTAGGTAGGGTGAGAAGAGTTGCCACGAGGGGGACCCTTTTAAGCAATTCAGATCTGGTGATATCATATAGGGACAAAGGGGTTTTCATCAGGGCGAACATAGTCATTTGGGCCAGTAGGGCCAATGGCATGTGCAACAAGGCCAACAGTGCCCATGGAGGGGTGGCAGAGGCTAGCCGGGTTAGCGAGGGGGAAACATTACCAGGAGATTTTTCACCTATGGTAGGACCGACCACAAGAAACAGGATTACCCTGATAAGGTCAGTGCTCAGCAATAGCAAGGTACTCGTCAGGAGACACAGAGGCTTATCTTTCCAACTAACCTTCTAGTTCCAGCACCAATGCCAGCCTTGCCTGACATTCCAGTTTTTCCAAAATCAACACCCCACCAGGGACAATTACACTATGAGCATGTGTACAATGTCCACCAGGCAACAGTTCCTCAGTCCCCCCTGCAGTTGAGGGTATGTTCCTTATGCACGGTACCTTAGGTCGCATTTTATTTGATAATGGGCTTCACACCCATTCGTATCCACTAGGTTTGCAAGGACTTGGGGTTTAATAAATAGGGCAAATAATAGTGTTACATGTGTAGACTCTCTATTGGGTAATGGTACGTTGGTATTCTTTATCTCCTAGGGGGCGAGTGTAGAGATTGGAAAACTGATTTTGCCTATAGATGTACTTTTGTAGATGTACTTTTGTAGACATGGCGGAGTATGACACTACTATAGGCATGGATTGGCTAGATACTTATAGGTCCGTAATTGATTGCTATAATAGGGATATTATGTTTGATATACCAAGACAGGAAATGTTTTTGGTGGCAATGCCTCGTCCTGAAGGAGGGTCGTCTACACACTTATATTGTATAAAGGAGGAGACCTCTAAAGGGGTGGTGATTCCCCTAGATTTAATTCCGATTATTTTTTAGTTCTCTAATGTGTTTCAAGAGATATCGGGATTACCACCCAATAGGGAGATTGAGTTTGTAATATATTTATACTTGGGCACTCGGCCAATAGCTCATGCACCTTACCTTATGGTTCCTGCAGAGATGATGGGGCTGCGGTATCATATCGAAAAGCTTTTGGGACAGGTCTTCATCCATAGGAGTACATCTCCTTGAGGTGCCTCAGTGATGTTTCTAAAGAAGAGAGATGCGTCATTACGATTATTTTTTTATTATCGAGAGTTAAATAAAGTCACAATACAGAATAAGAATCCATTGCCCCAAATTGATGACTTATTTGATTAGGTGAGAGGTGCAGCCGACTTCTCGAAGATCGACTTGAGATTCGGCTACCATCAAATGTTTATTAGGGAGCAACATGTGTCTACGACTAACTTTCTAACAAGATATGGATCCTACGAGTTTCGAGTTATTCCATTCGGGCAAACAAACGCTTCGAGCTTTGTATATGGACTTGATGAATAGGGTATTCAGAGAGTTCTTAGATCAGTTTGTCATTGTCTTCATAGATGACATCCTGATTTATTCCCAGACTGAGGAGGAGCATGTCGAGCATCAGAGACGATTAATGCGGACACTACGTGAGCATTAGTTGTATGCAAAATTTGAAAAATGTGGGTTCTAGATACATGAGGTTTAATTTTGGGGGCATATCATTTCGAAGAGGGGGATATCAGTGGACCCGAGCACGGTGTTAGTGGTGAGGGAGTGGGAATAGCCCACGACTAACGGAGGTATGTATTTTCTTGGGCTTGGCGGGATATTACAGGCAGTTTATTCAAGGGGTTTTGAACATTATCGGTCCTTTGACTATCTTGACTCGAAAAGGAGTGTCGTTCATTTGGGATGAGGCTTGTCATTCTACTTTCAATGATTTGAATGATAAGTTGACATCAGCACCAGTTCTCGCTATACTCAGGCCAGGCATGTAGTACTTACTTTATACTGATGCATCCTTATAGGGACTTGGGGGAGTACTTCAACAAGAAGATTAGGATATAGCTTTCGATTCTCATAAGCTTAATCCTCATGAGAGGAATTAACCCACCCACGACTTGGATCTAATAGAAGTCCTATTTTCCCTTCGAATTTGGAGACATTACATATTGGGAGAGAAATTTTTTATGTTCGCATATCACAAGTAATTACAATATTTATACACTTAAAGAGAGATGAATATGCATCAACGTAGGAGGCTTGAATTTGTTAAGGACTATCAGTTCGAGATCCAGTATCACTCATTCAAGGCCAACGTTTGGCCGATGCTTTGAGCCGTAGACCAGTGGGGGAGGTGGTCGAGATGTGGAGGGAAAAATAGAAGGAGATGGGTCATCATGATGTCGTTGCCAGATCATTCAGGTCATTTATGACCATTACACCCCATATTATCATGAGGGTGGTACATGCACAGGCGATGGATCCACTGTGTCAGGAGCGGATTAGGCAACTATTAGCTAGGGAGCTGAGTTGTACTCCATTAGTTCAGAGGGAGGTTTGCAATTCAATGGGAGGTTTATTATGGATGATTGTATTTTATTTCAGATTGGATAGTGTATTCCAAACACTCCTATTTATTCTACTATTTTATCTATCATTTGGTTGATGAATGTGTGGGAATGGTTTAGTATTATATGGTAATGTGATTTCATGTTAACTTAAAAGATAATATTTGACACCAGCTTTTCAAATACTAGGTGGTTAGTATATATTAAAACATTTTTTGGCTGTGATGCTAAGGATGGACTAATTAGATATTAATTTTTAATTTAATAAAGGCCTGATCAGCCGATATTTAATTAAGCGGGGTGTCACAAGCCTTCTCACATTCGTCGCCTTAGACTAATTCCTTTCTCAATATTTTAAAGAATGAAAGACATTTATTTGTGACCCTCGAGATGAAACGATTAAGAGTTACAACTCTTCTTGTTAATCTCTTAATGTCCTTTATGGTCCTCGGTGTCTGCATATCAATCAATGCCTTCATCTTCGTAAAATTATCCTCAATTTCCCTTTGGTTGACGATGATGCCGAGGAACTTACCAGAACTAACTCCAAACACACACTTTGTCGGATTTAATTTCATCTTGTATCGGTCCGTGGTGTCAAACGTTCTTATAAGGTCGTCTAATTGATCCTCAGCCTTAAAGCTCTTAGTAAGCATATCGTCTACATAAATCTCCATTGTCTTGCCGATCTGATCCTCCAACATTTTGTTGACCAACCTCTTATAGGTTGCCCCTGCATTTTTAAGGATGAATGACATGACCTTATAGCAGTAGGTTCCTTTATTGCTGATAAAGGAAGTATTCTCTCCATCGGCTTTTTCTATGAAGATGTGGCGTACACCGAGTAGGCGTCCATAAAGCTCATCAACGCATGTCCATTCATGGCATCTACCATCTTATCTATACGAGGAAATGGGAATATATATTTAGGGAAATCTTTATTTAGATCAGTAAAATCAACACATATTCTCCATTTTCTATTAGAATTTAGGACGATCATGATGGTGGACAACCAGTGTAGGTTCTGGACATACCTGATTAACTCAGCTATCTATATATTTTTTAACTCTTCCTAGATGATCTCATATTTCTCTCTGGCATATGATATTCTCCACTGCTTCAGGGGCTTCACCTTCTTAGCAATATTTAGTTTGTGTTAGATGATCTTTGGATATATTCCTAATATGTCCTCATGGCTCCATGCAAAGATACATTGTCTCTATCTGATGAGCTTCACCAACTCTTGTTTTACTTACTTCTTCAAGGCTTTTTTGACTTGCATGATTTTTTTAGCTCGTACTCATTGAGGACAATGAATTTTACCTCATTCACAATTTCACCTTTCTTTAATTTCTTCTCGTCACTTGGTTTGAGAGTTTCTATGTTATTGGAATTGATCAGCTTTTTATGGGCTTATTTCTGCTCGAATGAGATGAAGTAACATTCCCCAGCCTTCACCTGGTCCCCTTAAACTTTGCTTACTCCGTAGGGAGTCAAGAATTTTATCATTTGGTGATTGTGGATGGGACTGCCTCAAATTGTCTAAGAGACACCCTTCCAAGTATGAAGTTGTATGCTAAAAATATGTTTCCTTCCATGATGAAGAAGCTTACTTTTTTGGTGAGGAACCTCGATCAGGTGCCCATACAGATGTCCTTTTCAAATACCCTAAGAGGATGACCTTTCACGCAACTAATACCTTTCAAGGGCTGCTGATTTGGGAAAAACCTATTTTTGTTGAGTTTCAATCCCTTGAAGCAGTTCCTAAACATAACATCGGTTGAGCCGCACCATCCACAAGTATTCGAGACATGTCATATCCATGGACTTTGGTGTTGATCACCAAAGGGTCATCATAGTGGGGACAGGATGCCCTTTAATTCCATTCACAAAAAACCTACCATCAAGGTATCCATATCCACCTTCTTCAACTTTCCTAGATTCGGATCTGTTGTAGCCGAGTCCATATCTAAGTGCTTGGGTGCTGACTTTGCTTCTATAACATGTGCCTTATAGTTGGACGACTAAGTTTCTCCCCCGACCAAACCACCACATATCATCTTGATGTCAAAGGATATCATACGCATCCTACCCTTAACATCTGGGACCTTAGGTAGTAGATTCGGGTCATCTTCTCCATTGTCTAACTCTTCATCATCTTTCTTATTGGCCTGAGTTTATCATCTCTGCCTCTCATCTTTCGACCCACCATGTTTTTTTTTGGCGCTATCTTTGGCACCACTCCGATCAACATACTTCCGGAGTTTCTTTTGCTTCAACCTTTTCTCAATCTCATCTTTGAGAGAAAACATTTATCTATCGTATGGTCGTGGTCTTGGTGGAAATCACATCATTTTCTTTTGTCCCTCTTGTGAGGAAGGGACTTGAGATTTTTGGGCCACCTAAATGTTCTGCCATCATTGATTTCGTTCAAGATGAGGTTGGGACTTACTTTCAATGGAATGTAATTGGTAAACTTATCTTCGACTGATCTTTTATTTCTATCTTTTCCTTTCCTCTCCGGAGACTTACTTACACCAGCTTCTTTCCCATCTTCTCATTTGGCCTCTATAGCCACATTCATGTTCATAACTCTCCCAACCGCAGCCAGGAGTATTACCATGAACTTGGGAGTATCCTCAATCAGCTTTCAGAGAAGCTTGCCTTTCTGCATCCCACTCATGAGGGTTGTCATAGTAATATTTACCTTGTAGTCTTCCACTTTAAGGTTCTCCTTATTGAAACGAGCGATGTAGTCTCTCATTGTCTTATTTTTTCCTTATTTCACATACAACAGATGAGTCACTTTCTTTGGAGGTATCATAACGAACAAAAAGTTATGGATGAATCTCTTGGCTAACAGTTGGAAGTTCTCGATTAAATTTTTAGGCAGAGACGTATACCACTTGTGAGATATTCTAGTGATGGTGCTGGAGAAGGCTCAGCATCTCATCTTATTTGAGATAGAGTAAATGTGGCATACCGACTAATACATCTCAAAGTGGTGTATTAGATTGTACCGCCATCATATTTTGGAGTCACAGTAGTAGGATTGAACTTAGATGGAGTCGAGAATTTTATTATCTTAGCTATGAAGGGAAATCCTTCCAAGAAGCCTCAGTGGATTGGGTTTCATCTTTTTAACATATCGCAGATCTTGTCCTCTATCCTCTGAATTGAACTGTTCCAAGGATTCTCTATTGCCACTGCGTTATGTCCTATTCCGTCATTATCGGTTAGGGTAGGCACTTTCTCTCATCTAGAAATTACTCGATGACCGTTCACTTCTTTTTCTTCTCCTTCCCGACCTTATCGTGGTCGACCCTCGCCCCATCCACCATTTACTTTAAAGGTATCATTACTATAAGATCAGGAAAGTCGATCATGAATCTCCGGTAGGGCCACCACGATTGAATGATGACCCTCTGTTGAGCCTATCAAAGGATAAAGTTTTCTATCAGACTTCTGGTATCCGCCTTGCATTGTATCCCCTGTAGGTTGGTGCTAGGCTAATCGTGTAATCGAAAATATAATATGTTTCCAAATAATCCACTTCATCACAATCTTGATCATATGGACCCTCTTGCACTTACTTCCCCAGAACTCACTTGGGGTCGACCACGTCTCTCCGTCTCTGGTGGCATTGTGCATCATTTTGTGAGGCTGGGGATGGTCTTCCTACCACCACATCCATAAACTCCCTAGAGGCCAGCGTGAAGATCTCCACTACTCTGCCTAGAGTCTAGGCCATCATGGTTTGGCTAAAAGCCATATATTGTTCTTGTATCTTTTGTTGGTTGGCCACCAGTGAGCGCAACGCCACCACCATGTAAGCCATTTCGAATCAAGGTGGAGTTTGCTGGAGATGGGGCCAACGCCTGGAGGTTGATCTAAAGCCATATTTCCGATGAGAGTGCAGATGAACTATATGAGCTAAAAGAGGCTTGAAGGTCCCAAGTAGAACTCTTTTAATGATGATACATGTTCAACTATAGTAAAACTGGATCACCACCAGAGATTCAAGTAGGAGCTAAGATGTAAATGAGATGAAAGAGATGAGACCTTCACTAAACCAAATCTATCGAATTGTCAAGGTCATTGACCTTGAAAAATAAAACTTTTCAAGGTCAATGACCGTGACATTTCGAGGCGAGACAACTTTTTTTGTCACGGTCGTGTCACGGTCATTGACCTTGACACAAAACTCGCGTTTTGTGTCACGGTCGTGTCGCGGTCAATGACCGTGACACGTTTGTCACGATTATAAACCGTGACAAAGCCGTGAACCTTTATAAAAAAATGTCGCGGCCACTGACCATGACACGTCCGTGACAACTTTGTGTCACGGACGTGTCACGGTCAATGACCGTGACAATTCTGAGCAGAATTTTAAACAAATCTGCTGGGCAGTATGGCCACTGCCACTGCCCAGCAGTATATTTGTACCTGTTATAGCAACGTTGTACCTATTCCAAACACCGTATATCCAAACAAACTAAAGATAATGAAAATATATATTCATGACGATATAATCCAAATATTCAAAATAGAAATAATATACATGACGATATAATCCAAATATAATTAAAATGGACAAACTTAAAAATAATGTTACTACATGTCTTGGGTAAAACTGATGAGGTGAGTAGGCCACACGACATATGAATTGACGCACCCACTAATATACGTCGGGCCACATTGTTCGCGCAACCACAATAGGGAGTTCTCCTTCCCGGGTATGACATGCGTGAAGAGCACCCTGGACTCCATCTCTTGAAGCGCACGTCCATGAACTATTCCACCCTCGACGATATTCGGGTCCCTCAACCCCTGCCCTATCCGCTGGCCATCAAATACGTCCAATATGAACACGCTCGGCCAACCAAGTGTCGACATTGGTCTGTTGAAGGGCGCCAAATAGGGAAGTGGATCATCGAAGTACAAACGTGTCGGTGATGAAGCCGTGAGGTCCACATCCTCGTCATCCTGCGCCTCGTCTTCCCGCACCTCCTCCTCCACCACCTTCTCCTTCCCTTTCCCTTTCCCTTTACGGTCTCCGCCCAACGTACGCTTCATGAATGCGTACATATCTTGGACCGTCGCCTCCAAACGGGACAGCTTCACATCGTGTGAATCCACCGCTCGAGCCAACCCGGTGTCGCTCGTCTCCAATCCGATGATCCTAGATTTTGCCACCCACGAGCTCACCTCCCTTGTCCTCCCCTTGCGATCAGAGCCAAGCACTTGGCTGAGTGCATCTGTGGACAAAGATGCCTTATCGGCATCAGACTGCGACTCATGCACTTCCTTATGCTTTGCCTGAAACGAAAAAAATCACATGATTAGTAAAATAAGTAAACTAAAAAATTATAACGTAATTAACAAAAATTAAACTGTCGAATTACTTACAATCGTGGCCGCGACGCTCGGGGACACCTCCTTGTCCTTCCCCTTCTTCGTCCGAAGAGCCACATAAGTATCGAGCCTATGTGGCTTACCCCCTGGCCCACTCCCTACCTCCTGAAATAAAATAAAGTAAAGTAAAATTAGTATCGGCCCCGCAAAGTAAAATAATGAAGAATAATATATTTCTGTAGTTATAGAAAAATTAAATCTTACCTGCATCCTATGCTCCACCTCGGCGTAAGAGGTCCGGCCGGAGTAGTGCACGTCCGTCTTTTTTGCCCGATTTTCCCTCCCCGGTTGGCGAGATGCCAATTGTCGATCCTCGATGTCATTGTCAATGAACTTCTGCCATTGTGCCAATGAGATCGGCTCCTTGGGGGGGGGGGGGGGGACAGATTCACGCCATTGGATAATCGATTCTCGTGTTTTCCCAAAGTACCGTGCCCGCATATTTTTTTTCACCACTTGAGTTGCTCCCTAATCTGCTCCAACACGGGATCGCGTAGCTTTGGATCCAAGTTGAATTGTTCCTGTCCAACAAATACAATGTTAGTTGCGAATAAATATAAATATAAATATAAATATAAATATAAATATAAATATAAATATAAATATAAATATAAATATAAATATAAATATAAATATAAATATAAATATAAATATAAATATAAATATAAATATGAAATCGAAATTGAAATGGAAATGGAAATTGAAATTGAAATTGAAATATAAATATAAATATTCATATAAATATAAATATAAATATATTACTTGTAGTGCCGCCCAAACAGATAACTTGAGCTCATATGGCACCTCCTTCCAACTCATAAACCCCGGGTCGATGACCGTGTTTAGCAGCTCGAGGGATCTCACTAATAGCTCCGATTTGTTCTCGACGATAATCCCAAATTTTCCATATTTGGGGAGCCTAGGGGCGGAGGAACCCTCGTCGCCTCCACTACCACCGAGGCCAGACGACATCATCATAAACAGCATCATCATCTTCACCTTAATATCTGAAGGAGACATTTTTGCTGTAAAAAATGTTATTAGTACAAATAAAAAAAATGTTAATAGTACACATACACACACCCCTACCCCACCCCCACCACACACACGCACACGTCATGCCACTTTTAAAACTAACCAACCCAACATTTCATCAATTAAACTAACAATTAAAGTATACAATTATTAATTTACTAATTTACAATGAGAGACAATCCTACTTTCATATGAAATTGGCACTAATTATTAATTTACATTCATCTAAAACTATACAATTAAAATTACAATTAAAGCTATAAAATTTCTTAATTAAAGATATACAATTGTTAAAATTGCCCCTCCACACTCCCCACCCCCCACCCCCACCCCCACCACACCCCTTGCCCCCTCCCCCCGCCACGCACACATTGGAGCATAAATTATGACATGAGATAAAATTATGACATGAGATAATTATAATTTGAGCATAAATTTCATTATCATAAAGGGATAAATCCAACCAAGTACAGAGATTCTACAAATTAAAGTGAGAATTAAATTTAAGAGTTTCTAACAACATGCATGTGTATGGATTCTACATAGTTGGGCACGAAAGTAACTACTGATATTCCTAAAAACATACAATTGGCAACATTTTGTGAATTAACTAAACTTTATATAATATTATCAAATTTTGTTAAAAAATTATCTGGGGTTTTACCTAATTGAATTAATTTCATGAATAAAATTATTATCAATTTAAATATTTATATAATTAAATTTAACATATGAATTCTAGAACTTTTCTAACATTTACACAATTCTAACTATCACTAACCTCGCATTCATACTAAGGTTTACATATTTTTAACAAATTATAACAAAATATTATCATATTTTTAGTTAGAAAATTCCACCCCCACCCCCACCCCCTCCCCCCACCACATTTTTGGATATTATTTACATTTACACTTTTGGATATATATAGAAAATTACTTATTTATTTACATTTTTAACCCCCTACCCCCACCCTGCCCCCACCTTACCCTCACCCTGCCTCACCTCCTACCCCCACCCTGCCCCACCCCCACACACGCACACACACACGCACATATATACACACATACACACATATATATACACACAAACATATATATAAATGGAAGAGAGAGAGAGGGAGGGAGGGAACGGAAGTAAGGAAAAAAGAAGGGGGAAAGGGTTTTTGCTGCAAACATTGTCACGGTCGTGTCAAGGTCATTGACCGTGACAATTATTTGTCACGGTCGTGTCAAGGTCAATGACCGTGACATAAAACGCGTGTTTTTTGTCACGGTCAATGACCTTGACAAGGGTGACCGACTGAAAGGTGACAATTTGGCCATTTTGGTGTAGTGCTTGCTTTCGACAGACGACTCAAAAATGATTATACTATATATATCACCACTAAAACTTGTAATCATCTCAAAATAGTAATCGACGTAAATGGAGATAAGATCCATAGGGTAAACATAGAAGGATATGAGGAGAAGAGTATGCACATGATAATATAAGTGGTTTAGCTATTGGCGTACTCCACTGCGCGAGTTTTTGTGTGTTTTTATACTCAATAATAGAGCTCTGATGGCCCAAAGTACAACTCTCTCACACTTTCATTAGCTAAAGTTTGTTTAACATAGCTTAGGCTAAGGTTTAGAATTTTTTATCACCCATTGTTATGCGGCCGAGACTATTGAGCAAGGGCCGTTCTAGAGGGGCCCACATCTATCTGACTTGATGAGTGAGTAAGGTAGGCTTGGCCGAGATGAGGCTTGCTAAGCATAAGGCCATATTTATATGTATCATATAGTCCCCTCTGCAAATTCACAGATTCGGACAGACGGTTCATCCCTTCTTTGGTCATGATAGAAGGATAATTTAGGGACGCAGGGTCCTTTTCTTCATCAGTGTCATGTGTTAAAGCCCCAATTTTAGTATTTCTCATTGTCGATGTGTTATGAACTTCCCCACTTTGTGTCATGTCCTCATCCCTTACTCTCTCCACTAGAAATTGGGTTTTGTTGAGCCAATATCCTCATCTCTATAACTGGCCTCTATAGTCTCCATAGAGTCCCTACAATCAACTATTTTTGCAGAATCAGAGTCAACACAAATGTAAGTTGTCTAATCTATAAGATTACAAGGTCCAAGACTCTTTGATGGTGTAATATTCAACACTACTGGAGGAGGAACACTAAGGTGTAATAATTATAATTCCTCCACTTACTCCCAGTTATTTCGATGCATAAGACCACATCATGGATCTGTAAAAGAAGGAAAATTTCCACAATTAGAGGGCCACAACCATTATTAATAAAATACAAAGGATATTACTCTGAAGTTTCATAGACCACACCCTCAGTCAGAAAGGTCACGGCAACAAACAGAAGTATAGAGCCTAAATCCAAGGGTAACATAGTCGTAATTATGTGAAAAAATAAAAAAGGCCCCATCTTAATATCATAAAACTTAAATTTATGGACTCCTATATTGAAGTCCCATTGTCTAAGAGTGAAACCTAAGTCTAAGTCTAAAGTCATGGCTTGTTTTTTCAAACCTTGAACTTTGGGTAAAGGCCACAGCCAATGGAACAAGGCTGTAGCCATTAGTACAAGGATGAAACCAGCATAATGGGAAAACAACAAAACTCATTTAGAAGATGAATGAAACGAATCAAACTTAGAAACCCTAGGGTTTCGTCTAAGAACATAATAAGAATAACAGTACATGCTCTTTACAAAACCTACCTTAAACCCTAAATATCCTAAATATCAACCTTAAAAACAAAATCCCGCTACATATTCAACCCCTATGAAATCATGCCAATAATAATCAAAGCACAAAACTTGTCAACATCAAACATCTAACCCAAATTTGCTAAAACCCTGAATGTGATCGAGAAAACCTTACAGAACCTAAAAAGTATTTTTTCGATTATGGTTATAGCTTGGTTTAAGTAAAATTGGATATAGTTTATTCGATTCCAGGTATATGCGACCTACAATTTTTTTCGATTATGGATATAGTTTATTTCAAGACAATTTGTGGATTAATCATCTAAACATTCAAGTCATGAGTATAAAAACTATGAGGCTAGAAAAACCCTAGTTTTTATCGATCTCGTGAAATTAATGACTATTTAAGGGATGGAAATGAAAGGAACGAAAATATAAACAATAGATACAAAGAAATAACTAAAAAAATTATGAAAAATAACCCAAAATGGAAGAAAAGGTTCACCAAAACGTTAATCTGATGGCGTCGTATCAATTTTGTAGGTTCCACCAGAAATTACCCAAGACATTTTCACTCAAGTGTGGAAAAGTTATCGAGTCTACTGTAACAACCCGAATTTTTTTAAATGGGAATTTTTAAATGAATTTTGGAAATCGAAGAAAAATGATATTTTGGATTTTATAAATTTTACAATTTAAGATGTTGGTTTTTATATTTGAAAAATAAATTTTCAAACGGAATTGGAATCGAAATTAAAATGGAGTTTTAATCCAATTTTTATGATATAGAAGAGTCCTCAAAACATAAAACTCTCTAAGAGTCCTCAAAACATAAAACTCTCAAGAAAAAAAATATTTAAAAATATTGGATCGTCCGATCGAGATGAAATTTTTATGCACCTTCCTCTCATCTTCAGCTAATTATCCCCCAAATTTCATCCAATTCCAACGGTCCAATCATCTGGAATAAACTTTTTAGTGTTTGTATCTGATTAGAACTCTTTTCTAAATCAAACTCTTAATCCTTTATATAGCAACAAATTCATGACTTGTCTTTTTAAATCACTTTTTCTCAAAATTTTCAACCAAAAGATCTCTCCAAAATTACTCCCTTTCATCTACAAACCATAGCTCCAAAATTATTCAAGATTTCAACCTTAGATTAGAAGGCTTATTGGGTGTTTTCTCGAGTTTGGGCTACAACGAGATTTGATCATTTTTGCGAGAGGAACGTGATGGTGCGATCAGATTTAGAGGCTGATTTTTATGTGTCGATTCATGTGTTGATTTTGTGGTATGGGACTTACACAATATGCTCCTAAATTCTCTCGAGAGTATTCCATATGATTTCTGTGTCGATTGCACTAATATTGAATTGTGATATTCTTTGAAATCTGAAAATTGTTGGAATATAATTTGATTCATTGTCATATATATTATATTTTAATTTGAGCATAGTGTCATGAGATTTTAATATGGCACCAAGAATGGGCACCCGCCAAAAGTACAAAATCTGGATATGCTTAAGAATGCATAGGCACGACGAGGTGAGGCCTGGTTACTCATTGATGAGTTGTTGAGAAATTAATATTGACATAATGCTTGAGTATTGCATTTGATTTTTATATGTGATTCGTATTGTTGCGATTTATTCACTGTGTTAATTATTTTTTAGCATATATTCCTCTCACATTGTGTACTTCCCAATATTTTTTTAGTTGGCAGGTTAGCGCGGATTGGGAGGCTATGGGCTATTTTGGATAAATATTTTAGAGCATGGATCGAAAGATTTATTTTTTGATGTATAAACTAGTGGTGTAATTTTAGTTGGAGAATTTTGTATTTGAGAGAAACATTATTGTAATCATTATGGTGGAAATAGAAATTATGGATTTGTTGTATTTAAATTGTGGACATTTAGATGCTCTATACTTTTGTTGATGGTTTTCGTTTAGTTTTATCGTAGTATCACACAACATTTCTTTTCCGTTCACGCGAGGTGTTACATCCACGTCCTTAAGCTCTTTTTATAAGGGGTTGCAGAATTTGACATGTTACAGAATTTAAAACGCCTTAGAAATAGGTTGTGCATCAGCAAGATCTCATGATCTCAACGATAGGCTTCGGCACCTATAAAGGCTTTAGTAATGAAAAGTACTACATAAAAATCTCTATCTCAAGCAGGTCCTCAGCCCCAAGATAACGCTATCTGGACGTGAACAAAGACCCAACACTAAAATACTTACGTCTTAGCACTGAGGCTTGAGGGGCTTCTATTATACCCAAAATACATCAACAAATAAATATGAGGCATGTGGCATGGAGGCCCAAACTAACACAAAGAAGATATGGTTAAGCATTAGAAAAAGGCTTCGTCTTGTAAAGAAGACCATGGCCTGGTACCTAACCATGGCGCGGACTTTACCTCATTTCCTTTTTATACACATAAGACCATATCCTGTTATATAAGCAGGCCAAGGGAACAAATAATACCCTACCTTGGAAGGCCACAATAAGGTATCTCATAGGCTTTGTACCTTCAAGAATTGCCTAATCCTCGAAGTATACACCACAGACCCTAACACGTTAGTAATGGTATGCCAAATTTCCACCTTCTAGAAGGATTCCATCTGATCAATACTTATCGATAAGGCATGTGCACTGTGCATGTGATCTCGTCACTAACTACTATAAATAGAGGTGTCTACATACTTATTTGACAAGAAACATATGGGAAGTGAAGTTGAGCCTAACTCTCTCTATCTTCTCTCTACACGAGACTCAAAACTATGGTCATCTACTCAGGTGACTTGAGACGCTAAAATCCATGGCCTCTTCCCGTTATCAGTAATGAGTCCATAATATCCCCAACAGAGAACGTGTATGTTTATACATTTATCCTACTGATCACTTCTTAAAGGCCCTTAAGGCTCCAAACTTGTAGTGAATGTATATATATTTAATGAGCATAAGGCACCATAGTGGACGTAGGGCCATTTTTAGGGATATCTCGTGGTATCTATCTTTTACTCTATTTTCTATTATTTGACTATTTTGTATAGCTTTGGCGTTATGATTTACTTTGGCAAACAAATTTTAAACAACAACACTTAATAATTCCAAAATCTCGTCATACTTTGATTAATTCCCTCTGTTGGGGAGGAAAATCAAGATAACACAAGAAGTTATTCACATCACCTTTTATACCTACTGAGACTGTTGGTTTATTTTAAAATCCTTTCTCCCACTTAATATTTTGAAGTTGAGTCTCTATTTTGAAACCAAATATTTGTCCAACTCTTAATTGTCCAATTAAATGAGAAAAAAATTTGAAAATATTTTTTTTTCAAAATAATGTTTCAATTAAATATTTCCAAAAATTTAATATTACCAATTAAGTAATTACTCCATTTAATTAATTAAGAAAAGTTCAAATCTTTTATTTAATTAAAAAACAAGTGATCTATGGTTGGTTTATCATATTCATAACAATGGTTACTGCTAATTACACGAATTAGTTAACCAATCAATAATTAAATAACAGGTATGTACGCATGGTGATAGAAAAGGAATTTCACAACCATGAATTAATAAGAACTGTGGCCTTATCCGGATCATTTAGAATTCCATTAGGACACTCTAATGCATCCCTATCTGATCAGAACTCTATACCTGTAATTACAAAAGCTATCTCAGTTCAAAATCCATGAACCTCTCTCCCAAGAAAGATTCCCTCTCATTTTTGGAACGTTTTGGTCTAAATCTTGTGCAAAATTTGAAACCGACGTCGTATGCATGACCTAATAAACAACTTTCTCTTGGTTCGTATGCAATTCTTTATTTTCGAATAGGTCCATGTGTATGTGGCCAATCCAACGCCTTGCACAAGGAGACACGCATGATTTCAGAGCTTTTTTACAATTTGATAACTTGTTGTGTTATATCTAGATCTTCGCAAAACTCTTATTGTTGATCCTAAGAAATGTTTTCTCCATCACCGACACATAATAACCATTATTACACCCCTTGTTACTCGTTCGAATATATCAATTATGAAAATAATGGTGACCTTACTTATTACAAGCAAATCGAATATAGGAAACCCAATTACAAATAATCTATTGTATGATCTCTCAAACATAATTAAAGATTCATATGACCATACTAGAGGTATTAGAACTCATGAAAAAACATGTCAGATCTTATTCTAACATTCATGAATGTTCATGAAAAACTCGTTAAAATGTTTGATTTCAGACAACATGGAACCTAAAAAGGTTTTAATCACAACCAAGCTCTTATAAAAAGGGTTTCAAAGAATTTTTTTAAGAGTAGTAAAATATTGAAAGGAGATATATATGAGATTTAAACATATTAGAGTATTATAATATTTTTACCCAAATAGATACAAAAAATACCTTTGTGGATCTAGTAGTTGATCCAATATAAGAATATATATATTTCATGAAGAGATTTATGAACCATAACAGATCTTCTAGTATATAATCCAACAAAGAAAGCAAGGTATGTGGAAACCCGAAAAAGAGTTGGATATTGATGAACTTTATATCTCTCTCTTACCTTTGCATCTCACCTCTCATCTCTCTCTCTCTCTCTCTCTCTCTATCTCTCTCTCTCTCTCTATCTCTCTCTCTCTCTTTTTACTATTACTATTACTATTACTATTACTACTACTTCACCTTTAGTTAATTAACTCAAAATTACTTGAATATAGATGTCTTGTTTGCAAAGTTTGATAGAACATAGTGTGATTCCTCGCGTTAAACATTCAATACCCGCTTGGTGAAAATCAATTTTTCATAAATCGATTTTACCAACATATTATTATTCCTTGATCTTAAACTTAAATTATTTGATAATATACTATAGATAATAATCCAATGTGCATATTTAATAGAAGAATCAAAACTTATAAGTTTATTAGGGGAGTGTTTCAATTAAAAATATCTTCTGGATGCGGATTCCTACAGAATATGATCTCAAACATTCTCACACAATGATTTTCCAACTATAGAGATTATTGACTCAATAAATTGAATCTCATCCACTAAAAATTAAAGAAATGATGATGTGAGCATTCTAACTTTCGAAATTATGAATTTGTGCACCATTTGCAAAATATTAGATTGTGAACATCCTAGTCATCATCTACACTTCAAATATACCCGTGTTCAATACATTCTTGATATTCCTATATGATCTTCTTTAAACTATCGTACAAGTTTTTGAACCATCAGATACGTCATGTAGTTAAGATAAATGACCAAAATTGGTTATGCATCTTTATCAACATGATGTCAACTTCTTATCTAGACTCTGAACTTGTTAATCATACTAGAACTAGAATTCTATTACTAGAACTAGAATTTTTATTTTTTCTGATTAATCGTAACCTAGGTCGCTAGAGTTCTAACTTTGTAAAATTGACGGACATGTGCAATATATCAATTAAAAAAAGGATAATGCATTCCCACACACATGGTTCATTTTTCAAAATAAACTTGGGGCTTAGTAAATTTAGGGCATATTGTAATATGTATTTAGGAAATAGGACAACAAACATTTCATTTATAATTTTAATCCCCATTTTTGAATAAAGTCGCTGGCGCGGACCCATATCCATAAAATGTCAACCAATCTAAACATGCCACGTCAGAAGATAATTTGAAAATAGAGACTAAAAATTGAAACAAAATATTTATTGTCCTATATCCATTAACAATATTATTTTAGGTCCTATAAGTGCATAATCTATTATTTGAACAAACCTTTATTATCAAAGAAAAATAACAAAAAGATGGCTTTAAGAATAAAACCCCTAACTAAGTTTGTCATGATTTGATTTACCTTTTTTGATGGAGATGGGTTGATGGGCTTAACCTGTCTTGGCTAATACCACCCAGATGAGTCAAACATTTGGTTGACTTTAAATAACCAATATCCAAATTAGCTTAGCATTTTGAGGAGGGAGATTTAGAATGTTTAGGTTTAGGTGCGGCATCAAAAAACTTCTTCACTTTGTTTTTTGGCTCATAACCATAAGCCAAGTGAGTATCAACAATGAGAGGGGAAAACTTTTTGACAAGGTCTCTCTGTCATACTCGTCTTGTATTCGGCACCAATAGAAGAGCGGGTCTTCAGACCTAAAGGTGGATGATGATATAAGGGTTGACAAGCTCACTCAACACAAATTCAGTAAAGTTTCTGAGTGGGCGGATGATGATATTACCCCCACATAGAGGCGTTTCCAGCTCTTTTCATGTCATATAGACCAACAAGATGTTATATTGCATTTATTCAATCACGATGGACCTACAAGTTTACTGCATTGAAGAAGGTTTAAAAGAATGTTTTTTGTCAATAGAGTTGGGGGTATCATCATGAACACCTTAGTCATAGCAAAGATATCTCTCATAGTGTTGGGGATTTATATGGACAAAAAATGAAGTAAGAAATGTAACATATCAGAAGTAAAAGATACCTTGAACAATGGTGGGGATTCATATTCTTATAATGTTATTTAGTATAATTGATCTATCAGTTAAGTTATAATTGATGGTACGAGAAATCATCCATTTGTCGTTCTTATACCCACAAATCAAGAGTAAAGTGTATAATAAACAAGCAAAGCAAGTAAACAGAGAGAAGACAGTGTATAGTGATGATGCTGGAAATAACACCACCCATCAAGATTTTTACAAGCTCAAACTAGAGATAACAATGGTAGCACATGAGTATACTAAATATAAGAGATTGGGATGACAATAAGAGGTTGAACACTAATATATAAGTGGTTCAGCCAATTAGGCCTACGTCCACTGTGCAAGTGAGTGAGTAAGGTCACTAAAATAAGGCACTAACGGCCATGGATACAATCTCTCAAGTTTTCTTTCTCTACTGTGCAATTTGACAGAGTTTCAGCTAGGGTTGTAATTTTGGATCCCCTGCAATGTTGAGGAAGACCTCAATATATAGTGCCCGGGGGGTGTAATGTACCCCCCAAGCATGCCATGTGCATGTGCATGGAGATCCAGCCAGTGAAAGGATGACACCTGACTGACCTTCAACTAAGTAATGATGACTTAAATATTCGCTCACGTAAAGGGAATGATTCAGTTATAACGGATTTGTCCACGTGCTCCAAGCCGTACATGTATGTGTAGAAGTTCTGATGTAATTGCTTGGAACCAACCTCGGCCTGAGTGAGTACGAGGTTGGTGAGGTATGACCCCTTCCATAGCTGGGAGTTATATGATGACCTTGACTGGGATGTCAGCCGAGGTTAGATATGTGGAACGTCGACCAAGGCCGATGTTGAACTGACACTTGATGCTGAGCCTACAGGGCTACTAATTCTAGGTGAAACTTGTAACTTCGGCTAAAACCAATGATCGGATTATTCATTAATCCTAAGAGGCTTTGATGATTCTTGTGTGGTGCTTGCAACATCGACTACGGCCGATTATGATGTTGAAGAGTGCTTGAACCCATGAGTCCTTGTTGGCCTCGGCCGATGCCTAGTCAAGGTTGATATATGAGGTAGATGTGATGTCGGTTGTGGATGAATAGATGGATAATTAGTAACATCGACCATCGCTGACCTTGTGAAGGACGAGATTGATGGTCGCCACTCTTGAACTCTTGGTACATCGACCGTCATCCAAGCCGAGGTTGGTACCTTTGAGATGGAGGTACAAATTTGGGCATATCAATCACCCCCTAGCCCTTAGTTACCTATGTGAATAGGTGAATAAGGGTTATGTGTGTCCGAGGCTATATTTCTTTATGTGCCAATATTTTCTTGACAAGTGTTAACTTCTGAAGAAGGTAGTGTGCCTGACAAGTTCAATAATGTTGATTGCCTTTTGGGCTCCAAAGGTAATGATGAGCCTTGGGACACGTGCAATCATATTTAAAGGTTTAAATCCCTTCTCTGTCTCTTTCTTCTTTATTTCTCCTAGTTTCTCCACCCTAAGTTTTCTACATTATCTCTCTCATCACAAGATTGATCGAGGTTGTCTTGTGGATTTATCTTGTCTAGCCCCTCATTCTCCACCTCATATTTTATCAGGTATCACTTGTTGCCCTTCTTTTTCCATTTTTCAGCCTTGGTTTTCCATTTCTTGCAATTTTTTACGATAGTTTGAATTTTTGGCGGCCCTTTGAGTTTTATGTTGAACTTATTCTTCACTGTTCTTGGCTCGAAATTTTTCAAAAAAACAAGTTTGATCATTTAGTTGAGTTGGCCAAGTTGTTTTTGGTTTAGGGTTTTAAGTGTAAGGTCGTCTTATTTATGCTCAGACCTCTGTATAAACTCGTAAAAGATTTTTCCTCTCTTAGAGAGAAGACTTTTGCCACAATTAGGTAGATAGAATTACCCCAAGATTAAGCTCTTAGGGTTGAGGCCTTCCCTCTTAGGCCTATCATTCCTCCACCTCTGAAGGTAATATACCCTGATCCTCTCGAGCCCGTTGAGCCAGTAGAGGTTACGATAGACCCCTCTCCCATGTCTGACTCCGAGTCCTCTACCTCAGACCCTATGTCTACTAATTCTTTCCAAGAGGATATGGACTTATCGATTAGGAAAGATCAGGTCCCTGATCAGGATGAGGTTCAAAGTCATGCCTCGTCTCACAACGATGCTAGCACTTCACGGACTTATTTCGATGTTGAAGTTATGGGGCCGAGTGTGGACATTCCACCAGCCATTGATGCTATTCCTATGCCAGCAGCTACAGGGGACCAGTTCGCTCAGTGGTTCCATGATTGTGTTCCTACGCCTGCCCAGGTTGATGTTACCAGGGATGAGGATGATGGTCATGAGAGTTATGTTGACACCTCGAAGGCAGTCGAGATAGAGAGTATTGTAACTGAGTACGACCTATTAGCCTTTAGGAACCTTTATTCCATAGGCCCTTCTATCAAGCTTATGAGACCTATGAGGGATGAGAGGGCCTTTAGTGGTCGATATGGGGAGATTTGTGTGTATGAGCAGATGTTTAACTTAGGATTTCGTCTCCCCATCCATCCAACAATTAGAGCCATATTGTCCCATATTAACCTGGACCCTTCCCAATTATCCCCCAATGCTTGGAGGGTTATGATTAGAGCTATCGTCTTTTGGAGGGTAGTCCATCACTCAGACCTTCCTGTTAGGGTCTTCACAGGGTGCTACGTGCCATCCTTTGCCAGAAACCACCCGAGCTACTACCACTTCCTAGCTACGAAGTCTGATAAGAAGATGTTGTTGGTCACCCAGACCTGGAATCATAACTGGAAACCACGGTACTTCTTCATTTCAAGGACATGGGAATTTGGTATTTGTGCTCCCTCTTCATCACTAGAGCCGAGGACCCCTCTGAGGTGGGGAAAATTCTCATTAACTGCGAAAGCCGACCCTAGGTTAAGCCAAGATAATCTTCAAAAGGTCAAAAATCTTCAAGATCAAGGGGAGCTTGGTTGGCTAGTCAAGTACGAGCACGTGATGACCCCCTACTACCTCGCTGAGACTAGCCTAGAGGGAAGTCCTTTAGCCGAGCTTCATAAGTGCTTATTTTGCAAAGTTGTGCCTCTCATTTTTTAATGTCTTTGATATACTAACTCAGTTATATATATATATATATATATATATATATATATATATATTTTTTGCAGAACGCCCAGAAGGTATCTCAGACGACCCGTGGGAGATGTCTGCACCAAGCCTTATCAAGTCGGTGAAGAAAGTTGGGTTCAATGCACCTCCTCTTCCACCACCTAAGCAGAACGTCATCACCTCTAAGTCCGACGCTATAAAAAAGAGGAAATCCACCACTTTTGCCTCAGAGGATCAAAGGCCGAGTAAGCACCAAAAATCCATCCCAGTCTCTTTTGATGACGCATCGACTGCTCATCTGGAGCAGATGAAGATCAGTGATAGCTTGATAGATTATGGTTTAAAGGAAATATATGCCATCGGTTCTGCGATGATGGATGCAGATAAGCATTTTCTACGCTCGATTGATACCCCTCTGCCGTCCATGTTTTGCCTTCATAGGTCTCTCCTGGTAAAAACTTTGGCTTTTTTATTCTAAGTCTAACCTCGGCTCTTATTAGATTAAGGTTTGTTTTCTTACATTTGATTTTGTATTGCAGGGTATCCTATCCATGCACCAGTTCATTGACTGGACCCTGAGGAAGATGCCCCATATTGAAAAGGGAAAAGAGGCCCAAAAGGTGAAGGCCTCTCTAAATGCTGAGGTTGAACGTATAAAGACCTCCTTGGAGGGGTCTAAGAATAAGGTGAAGCAGAGGAATAAGGACACAACTAAGCTTCAAAAGTACCAAACCTCTGACCTGAAGGCCAAGGATGACATTCTTAAATAAAAGTTTGATTTGTTATGAAAGCTTCCCTTGAGGACTCTTGTGAGGAGATTTTGGCCGACTACAAGGTCTCTGGCCAATTTATAAGATTCGGCTTTGAATACCTTGAAAGAGGTGTTAAAGCTACTGGTAAATGGGTGGCCATTAAGGAAAAAGAATCAGGGATCTTAATATCCTCAAGCTTCATTGGTCTCAGCTTTGGTAACCCTCAGTTTGCTCAGGCCTTGCAAGAGGTTGAGGAGGAAGAAGAAGGTGTTTCACCTATAAAGACTGCACAATCGGAAGCTACCGAGACTGAGGATGTTAACCCTCAAGATGATGGGGTCTAGTTTACCAACATCGGCCAAGATGATGGGGCCGAGGTTACCAACCCTGTGGCTATAGACACCTAGACCATGATTTGTGAAGTTTTACACTGCTAATTTTTGTTTCTCATATGTTGTTGTTTTTAACCTCTGATAACAAACTCTAAGGCCAATTAACTTATAATTCTGGCTTTTTCATGATATATCATCCTCTTCAGAGTACTTTGCTTTTTTTGCTGAATGCTCCTTTGAATAGTTTTACAAGTTATGGTCTTAAGTATGTCTACATTAATTTCACCAAACTATGTTTAAAGTCTGTCTACATCATAAATGCTACCAAATTAATGATGTTTAAGGTCTGAGGTCATCTAATTATGACGTTTAAGCTAACACCTTATCACCAAATAATGATGTCTAAGGTCTGAGGTCATCAAACTAAGATGTTACCCTCATAAATTTCACCAAATTAATGATGTTTAAGGTCTGAGGTCATCAAACTAAGATGTTACCCTCATAAATTTCACCAAATTATGATGTTTAAGGTCTGAGGTCATTCAATTATAATGTTTCACCTCAGACCTTGTCACCAAATTATAGTATGTAACATTTGAGGTCATCAGACTATGATGTTTAAAATCAGACCTTATCACCAAATTATGATGTTTAAGGTCTGAGGTCATCAAACTAAGATGTTATCCCCATAAATGTCACCAAATTAATGATGTTTAGGGTCTGAGGTCATCAAACTATGATGTTACCCTCATAAATTTCACCAAATTATGATGTTTAAGGTCTGAGGTCATCCAATTATGATGTTTCACCTCAGACCTTGTCACCAAATTATGATGTTTAAGGTCTGGGGTCATCAAACTATGATGTTTAAAATCAGACCTTATCACCAAATTATGATGTTTAAGGTCTGCGGCCATCAAACTAAGATGGTACCCCCATAAATTTCACCAAATTAATGATGTTTAAAGTCTGAGGTCATGAAACTATGATGTTTCCCTCATAAATTTCACCAAATTATGATGTTTAAGGTCTGAGGTCATCCAATTATGATGTTTCATCTCAGACCTTGTCACCAAATTATGATGTTTAAGGTCTGGGGTCATCAAACTATGATGTTAAAAATCAAACATTGTCACCAAATTATGTTGTTTAAGGTCTGAGGTCATCAAACTAAGTTGTTGCCCCTATAAATTTCACCAAATTAATGATGTTTAAGGTCCGAGGTCATCAAACTATGATGTTTAAGATTAGACATGGTCACCAAATTGTGATGTTTAAGGTCTGAGGTCATCAAACTAAGATGTTACCCTCATAAATTTTACTAAATTAATGATATTTAAGGTCTGAGGTCATCAAACTAAGATGTTACCCTAATAAATTTCACCAACATAATGATGCTTAAGGTCCGAGGTCATTTAATTATGATGTTTCACCTCAAACCTTGTCACCAAATTATGATGTTTAAGGTCTGGGGTCATCAAACTATGATGTTTAAAATCAGACCTTATCAGCAAATTATGATGTTTAAGGTCTGCGGCCATCAAACTAAGATGTTACCCCCATAAATTTCACCAAATTAATGATGTTTAAAGTCTGAGGTCATGAAACTATGATGTTTCCCTCATAAATTTCACCAAATTATGATGTTTAAGGTCTGAGGTCATCCAATTATGATGTTTCATCTCAGACCTTGTCACCAAATTATGATGTTTAAGGTCTGGGGTCATCAAACTATGATGTTTAAGATTAGACATGGTCACCAAATTATGATGTTTAAGGTCTGAGGCCATCAAACTAAGATGTTACCCTCATAAATTTCACAAAATTAATGATGTTTAAGGTCTGAGGTCATCAAAATAAGATGTTACCCTAATAAATTTCACCAAATTTGGATGTTTAAGGTCTGAGTTCATCCAATTATGATGTTTCACCTCAGACCTTGTCACCAAATTATGATGTTTAAGGTCTGGGGTCATCAAACTATGATGTTTAAAATCAGACCTTATCACCAAATTATGATGTTTAAGGTCTGCGGCCATCAAACTAAGATGTTACCCCCATAAATTTCACCAAATTAATGATGTTTAAAGTCTGAGGTCATGAAACTATGATGTTTCCCTCATAAATTTCACCAAATTATGATGTTTAAGGTTTGAGGTCATCCAATTATGATGTTTCATCTCAGACCTTGTCATCAAATTATGATGTTTAAGGTCTGGGGTCATCAAACTATGATGTTTAAAATCAAACATTGTCACCAAATTATGCTGTTTAAGGTCTGAGGTCATCAAACTAAGTTGTTACCCCTATAAATTTCACCAAATTATGATGTTTAAGGTCTGGGGTCATCAAACTATGATGTTTAAGATTAGACATGGTCACCAAATTATGATGTTTAAGGTCTGAGGTCATCAAACTAAGATGTTACCCTCATAAATTTCACTAAATTAATGGTGTTTAAGGTCCGAGGTCATCAAACTAAGATGTTACCCTAATAAATTTCACCAACATAATGATGCTTAAGGTCTGAGGTCATTTAATTATGATGTTTCACCTCAGACCTTGTCACCAAATTATGATGTTTAAGGTCTGAGGTCATCAAACTATGATGTTTATGCTTAGACCTTGTCACCAAATTATGATGTTTAAGGCCCGAGGTCATCAAACTAAGATGTTACCCTCATAAATGTCACCAAATTAATGATGTTTTAAGGTCTGAGGTCATCAAACTAAGATGTTACCCTCATAAATTTCACCAAATTAATGATGTTTAAGGTCTGAGGTCATCTAATTATGATGTTTCACCTAAGACCTTTTCACCATATTATGATGTTTAAGTTCTGAGGTCATCAAACTATTATGTTTAAGCTCAGACGTTGTCACCAAATTATGATGTTTAATGTCTGTGGTCATCAAACTAAGATGTTATCCTCATAAATTTCACCAAATTAATGATGTTTAAGGTTTGAGGTCATCACACTAAGATGTTTCCCTCATAAATTTCACCAAATTAATAATGTTTAAGGTCTGAGGTCATCTAATTATGATGTTTCACCTCAGACCTTGTCACCAAATTATGATATTTAACCTCATAAAATTACCACTAAAGAATGAGAAAATAAAGTTTTCGCACAAGAAATGCTCTTCTCATTAACATTCTCTTCATAAAATGAGATATTTACATATAAATAACTGTAACATCATATGTAATACTTCTTCAGGTGATCAGCGTTCCATAGATTGGAGAAGGGTTCTCTTTCGAGATTTTCTAGCCGGTAGGTGCCGGGCACAACTTTATCGACTAGTTTGTAAGAACCATGCCTGTTTCGGTGGAGCTTGTTTGTCTTTTGCAACATCTTCTTCAGCACAAGGTCTCCTACTGCTATAGGTCTTGATCTTACCCTTTGATTGTAAAACTTTACTATTCTCTATCGGTAGGCTGCCTTTCTCATCTCAGAGTCTTCCCTTCTCTCCTCAATCAGATCCAAGTCAAGTCTTTTTTCCTCCCCATTCCTCTAAGGGTCAAAGGTCTGAACTCTGTGGGTAAGGAGTCCTACTTCTGTACGTATGACTGCCTTAAAACCATGGGCCAACATAAAAGGGGTTTCCCCCGTTAGTGTCCTTATCGTTGTCCTGTAGGCCCATAATATTACATAAAGCTCTTTTATCCATCTCCCTTTATCTTCTTCCAACCTATTCTTATACCATCAAGGATTGTACGGTTAGTGACTTCAATTTTCCCATTTGCCCAAGGTCGTCCAGGAGAGTAGAAGAACTCATTAATCCCCACTCTTTCATAATATTTTTTTAATGAAGAATTCTTGAACTGGGTTCTGTTGTCTGAAATGAGGGTGTTTGGAAGGCCGTGTCTGCATATGATACTCTTCCAGATGAAATGTAAGGTCTTTTGCTCTGTTATCATGATCATCGGCTCACCCTCTACCCACTTGGAGAAGTAATCAATTGCTACTATCAAAAATTGGTAATTATTAGCAGCTCTTGGCAATGGTCCCACCTAGTCAATCCCCCATACTGCAAATGGCCAGGGAGAATTGATTAACGTCATAGGATGATGAGGTTGATGAGGTATAGTGGAGAATATCTGGCACTTATCACACCTCTTTATATATGCAGCAGCATCTTTGGTCAAGGTCAGCCACCAGTATCCCTGCATAATTATCCTCTTGGCTAAAGGTCTTGCTCTTATGTGACTGGAGTAAGAACCCTCGTGTACATCCTGCAGGACATGGGGGTCTTTTGTGGGATGGACGTATCTGAGGAGAGGTAGTAGGAAGCCTTTTTTATATGGCACATCTAATATTAATGAGAACTTGACAGCTATGTATCTCAATTTCCTCCTTTCTAACTTTGATTCTGGAAGTTCTCCATGCCTGATATATGGGATAGGGGGGTCCATCCATGAGTCCCCTAGGTTCAAGTTGAGGCAAAGGATGGAAACCTCTTCTTCCTCAATGGTCCACTTGAGCAATATCTCGACTGGTAATATCCTTTTGATGCATGTCTTTATTGCTGAAGCCAACCTTACTTGTGCATCTGCACGACTATTATCTTACCGAGGTATTCTCTTCATCTTTACCTCTTCGAAGAATTCTAGCGTTGTTTCTTACCCTCTTTAGGTATTTGTCCATCCTTTCATCCTTGGCCTCATATACTCTAAGTAGTTGGTTGACAACTAACATCGAGTCACTTTGTAGTACGAGTCGGCCAACTCTTAAGGCTTTTGCCAAGGAGAGTCCCGCTATCAGCGCCTCATACTCGGAATCATTGTTTTAAGACTTGAAGTTAAACCTTAGCGCATATTCAATGTCGGTGCCATCCGTGGCTGACAGTATCAACCCTGCGCTACTTCAACTTTCGCAAGAAGACCTGTCAACAAAGAGGTTCCAAACATCTTAATTTGAAGAAATGTTCCCCTCTAACAAAGTCCCTTGCTTTAAGAGATACCTGTCTTCCTCATTTTTATTTACTCCTTTTCTATCTCTGCTGGACACAACCTCTTTTGGGTTTCGGAAGACATTACTTTTTGATCCCTCTCCAATCTCTAGGTTATTCTTAATCGTAGCCTACTCCAATGTGAACTCGACAACAAAATCTGTTATTGGCCACCGTGGGTTGATAAATATTGTTATACTCTCCTAACTCAATGGCCCAGGTCATCAATCGGCCTGACCTCTTGGGCTTGTGGAGGACCTGCCTTAGTTGGGAGTCAGTGAGGATGAATATAAAGTGTTCTCAGAAAGAGGGCTTCATCTTCCTGTAAGCGTGTATCAAGGCGTAAGCCAACTTCTCCATTCGAGGATAGTTCTATTCAGACCCTTGAAGGGCCTTACTATTGAAGTATGCAGGTTTATGTACCCCATCATCTTCCCGTACTATGGCTGCACTTATAGCTTACTTTGAGACTGTTAGATAAACATACAACTTCTCCCCCATAATGGGTTGAGATAAGAGTAGGGGGATTCGAGGTAGGACTTGATCTCCTAAAAGGCCTTGTCACACTCTTCGTGCCACTAAAAGGACTTTTTAGCACTTTCAAAACCGGAAGACACTTGTCGATGGCTCTAGAAACAAACCTGTTGAGTGTTGTAACTCTTCCAATGAGCCTCTAAACGTCTTTTATGGTTCTTGGTGTATTTATGTCAAGAAAAGCCTTGATCTTATCGGGGTTGGCCTATATACCCCTCTAATTGAGGATAAATATAAGAAACTTTCTAGCTCCTACTCTGAAGACACACTTAGCAGGGTTGAGCTTTATCTTGTATAGGTCCATGGTGTCAAAGGTCCTTTCTAGGTCACCTACGTGAGTGCAGGACTTCAAGATTTTCATCAACATGTCATCTACATATACCTCCGTAGTCTTGCCAATTTGATCTTCAATCATCTTATTTATAAGACGTTGATACGTAGACCCTAAATTCTTCAAGCCGAAGGGCATGACCTTATAGCAATAAGTCCCCTTATCTGTGATGAATGTTGTCTTCTCTGAGTCTTCGGCATCCATGAAGATCTGATTGTATCCTGAATATGCATCCATGAAGATCATAAGTTCATGACCTACCGTGGCATCTACCATCCGATCAATTCGAGGTAAGGGATAGCTGTATTTTCGGCAAACTTGTTCAGGTCAGTGAAGTCTACGCACATACTCCATTTTCCTTTAGCTTTGGGCACAATGACGGAGTTAGATAACCACTCTGGGTATATGACCTCCCTAATCAATTCTGCCTCTTCTAACTTTTTGACCTCTTCCCTGATGACATCATATTTTCCCTGGAGTAAACTCTTCGTCTTTGTTTGATTGGATTAGCATCCTCTGCCACATTGAGTTTGTGGCATATAACCTCTAGGTCGATGCTAGGCATATCGGCATGGCTCCAAGCGAAGACACTCTGTCTTTTCTTCAAAAATCTTATCAGCTCTTCCTTGATCTCAGGTTTTAGGACTTTTTCTATTTGGATGGTTTTTTTCAATTCATCCTCATTGAGGACGATGGATTCTACCTCTTCCGCGACCTTTCCTTTTTTTAATTTTATTTCATCCTTAGGATCAAGTGTATCAATGTTATATGTGGTTATTGCCAACTTATGGTCCTCTATCTCTTTCTCCGAGTTGAAGTAGCAATCTCATGCCGAGGTCTGATCACCCTGCACTTCCCCTACCCCATAAGGGGTCTGGAATTTTAGCATTTACTGGACCGTCAATGGCACGGCCTCAAATTACTTAAGGGCTCCTCATCCTATGATAAGGTTGTAGGTCGAGAACACGATTTCATCCATAATAAGAAAATTTATCTTCCGAGTCAACCTCTTAGGCCACTCATGTCCCATTCGTACATCCATCTCATACATGCCCAATGGATGGACCTTTTCACTATAAATCCCATCAACAGATGATGATAGGGTACCGACCTTGCTCTGTTGAGGCCTAGGCTATTAAAACAGGGCCAGAACATCACATCTTCTAAACTTCCTCCATCTACGAGGATTCTCTGTATCTCACATCCATGCACCCTTGTTGTAATTTCCAAAGGGTCATCATATTGAGCTAAGATACCTTTGAAGTCGAGTCAGTAGAATCCAATTATAAGGCTATCCATATCTACTTTCTTTCTCTTATGCTTAGCCTCTGAAGACGTCAGATTCATAACCTCTACCTTGGTCACTGATTTAGCCTCTGCCACATGAGCTTTACGATCGGTTACTTCGGAGCCAACTCCCGTTAGTCCCCCACATATGGTGTTAACCCCGAAGGAGATCATACTAACCATCTTCACAAGGTAATTGTCATCTTTAGGTAGGAGGTCTGGATTGTCCTCATCATCACCATCTGAGTCATCATATCTTCTTGCTGGGGGATCATCTCAAAATTTGTCATTTCTCTTTTCCTTAGGGTCTTTTCCTCCCCTCTTAGGAGATTTACCGTCGATATACTTCCTCAGCTTTTCGATCTTCAACATCTTCTCAATTTCATCCTTTAAGTTGAAGCACTTGCACATCACATGCCCATGGTCTTAGTGGAATTCATAGCACAGGTTCTTATTTCTCCTATACGGAGGAGCCTCAATCTTATCCGGACATCTCAGGGAGCGGTCATTTTTTATTTCATTGAGGATGTGTTCGCAGCTCATAGTTAGAGGAGTGTAGTGTGCAAACTTGTCATCTGCAGACCTCTTTTTTCTGTCTTTCTTCCTTTGGAACTTCCTGCAACCACTTATGTTCTAATCCTCATACTTTTGAGGCCATAGCCTCTTCAGTATTCATGACGTTTCCTGCGGTCGCCAATAGCTCAACCATGGATTTGGGAGGGTCTTTCGCAATCTTCCACAACAACTTCACTTTCTGGAGTCCCCCTATGAGGGCAGTCATAGCTATATTCTCTTCATAATCTTCAACCTCTAATTTTTCTTTATTGAATCTAGCAATGTAGTCTCTTAGGCTCTCGTTCTTGCCTTGTTTGACATACAGTAGATGAGTGGTCTTGTTTTGAGGTCTTACCCCAAAATAGAAATGGTGAATGAACTGTTCAGCCAACCCTTAAAGTTATCGATAGAGTTCTTCGGAAGAGAGGTAAACCAGATGCGTGCAACTCCTGTCAAAGTCCTAAAGAATGTTCGTCACCTTATCTCATCTAGGATCAAATAAATATCTACCACAGACTGGTACATCTTGATATGATGCACAAGGTTGGTACTACCATCATATTTGGGAGAAACCATAGTGGTTTGAACATGGTAACGGTCGGGAAGTTCACTATCTTTGCCATAAATGGGGAGCCCTTTGAGAACCCACTTTGTAGCGGGTCTCGACTTTTGATGAGGTCCTTATCTTTTCTTCAAGTCATTGAATGGAATCGTTCCATAGTCTTGTAACATCGTCCTGGCCGAGGTTATCCCCAGCCACCTCCAAGGGGTGAACTGAGGGTTCCCTAACTGCAGCACAACGTCGGCTATTGACCTCTTGACCACAGTCTCGGCCTTGATGAGGTCAGCCCTGATGAGGCTGATATCCCCCATCTTCGTTTTGAGAGCCAATGACACTTTGCAACATGGATAACCTCTGTCTTAGGTCATTAACTGGGTCAAGCCTTTGAAAGGCTGACCATCTTCTTAAGCGATCAAAAGTTGACCTCTTTGTTGGGCACCCTCATCTCTTCTGCCCCCACAACCTATACTATGATGGATAGGACGTACTGTGTTATTCGAAACTTCATACGGCTCCCAACAGTCTTCTGGGGCATCCTCTGCCTCCATATCATCATACCTATCCTCAGTACAAGGGTTTCCTTGCCTCCCTAAACATAAACGATTGGGGTCAGCAACGTCCCTCCTTCGCTGAGGGGTAGGTTGGTCTTTTCGCGATGCCTGGGCTGGTCCCCTGGCTTCAGGATGGGGTTGAATAGATGTCAGAGTAATCATCTCCGTTGAGACCACAGGTGGCCTCATCATATTTTAACTGAGTTGTGCAAATTGCTCCTTCATTGCTTGCTGTGTTGCATTCATAGATTTTAAGGTTGCAGCCATTTCGGACTCGGGTGGTTCTTGGCTGTAACTGGGTCCTCCAACACTAGATTATGGAGGAGGTGGTGGCAACTACCGTGCCATATGTTAAAACTCAAGAGATGGTGAAGAAAATGAGCTTAATACCTTTAAGGACCTCTTTTAATGGTGAAACAGCTCCACGTAAGGGGTGAGGCCTCGTTCACCATCAGAGTCTCCGATGAGGTTAAGCTAGGAAAGGAAGAGTTATGTCTTTTCGTTCCCACAGACGGCGCCAAAATGATGATGCTGGAAACGGCACCACCCATCAAGGTGTTTGTAAGCTCAAACCAAAGATAATAATGGCAGCACATGAGTATACTAAATATATGAGATTGAGATGAGGAGAAGCGAAGAGGATGAACACCGATATATAAGTGGTTCAGCTAATTAGGCCTACATCCACTGTGCAAGTGAGTGAGTAAGGTCACTAAAATAAGGCACTAACGGCCATGGATATAATCTCTCAAGCTTTCTCTCCCTACTATCCAATTTGATAGAGTTTCATCTAGGGTTGTAATTTGGATCCCCCGCAATGTTAAGGAAGACCTCAATATATAGTGCTCGGGGGTGTAATGTACCCCCAAGCATGCCATGTGCATGTGCATGTGCATGGAGATCCAACCAGTGAAAGGATGACACCTGACTGACCTTCAACTAAGTAATGATGACTTCAATATTCCCTCACGTGGAGGGAATGATTCGGTTATAACGGGTTTGTCCATGTGCTCCAAGCCGTACATGTATTCATAGAAGCTCTGTTATCTTTGCTTAGCACCAACCTCGCCCTGAGTGAGTATGAGGTTGACCAGGAACGACCCTTGCCTCAGTTGGGAGTTATATGATGACCATGGCTGGGATGTCAGCCATGGTTAGATATGTGAAACGTCAATCAGGGCCGATGTTGACCTGACACTTGATGCTGAGCCTGCAGGGCTGCTAATTCTAGGTAAAGCCTGTAACTTTGACTAAATCCGATTATGGGATATTTCATTGAGCCTAAGAAGCTTTACTAATTCTCGTGTGGCACTTGTAATGTCGGTTAGGGCCTATTATGATATTGAAGGGTGTTTGAGCCCATGAGTCCTTACTGGCCTCGGCTGATGCCCAACCGAGGTTGATATATGAGGTAGATGTGATGTCGGTTGTGGACGACCAGATGGATAATTAGCCTTATGAAAGATGAGATTGCTAGTCGTTGGTCTTGAGCTCTTGTTACCGAGGTCATCATCCAGGCCGAGGTTGGTGCCTCTGAGCTGGCTAGTATAATTTGGGCATATCATATAGAGTGGTTCAGCCTCATTGATGCTGCTCTCATTGATGTGTTATATTGTATAATATTATCAAGCCATATGAGGCGTACAAGTGTAAGAATAAAAGAAAATACATGGTTGTTGCGGTTTCGAGAGTGCCGGATAAGTGTTGTATAGAGAGAGAGTATGTCAAGAAAATACATGTAGATGAGAAATCCCCAAGCTATATATTGAGGTTGTATAGAGAGAGAGTATGTCAAGGTCTTGATAAGTGTTGTAGAAACTTTTTCGAGGGAGGGGAATCAGTCCCTCTATCTCGAGATGTGGACCTTTATTTATAATAGATATGCGAGTCGTGACACATGCCTGGAATACGTGATGTATACAAAGTCTGAAATTGTTGTAATAGAGAGGGACACGACGTGTAAGACAAACTAATTGAGTGATGCATCCTGCATGAGGCTATAGCCAAAGGGCCGCACCCTATATTAGGTAGGGTCTCACCCTATGCTGATGATGTCTGCGGCTTGTTAGCTTCTATACAAGATTAATAACTTATGTGGCAGGATGCGATATTTGTACTATTAATAAGCCCCCAAGTCGCAGTGCCAAGAGATTTCGATTGGGGGTGCGGATTTGATCAGTCTCCTTAGGTGCTGCGGTACTTTCAAGGCGACACTTCATCTTCCCGGGCCCTCTTATATAAATTATTCGGGCCGTGGACTTCATTACGTTTTCCAAATCCTTGAGAGCATTTCGAGAGCTGAACTGTATTCATACGTCCTCTTGCTTTTTTCGGCGACTGTCCAAGGCAGAGCGTGGTGGTGCTAAGGCGGTTTGAGGTTGATCATCGCCAATTTCTCCATTTCCAGGTAATTTTCGAACCAACATCGTCTTTAATGGCTTTCATAGTTCATAAATGTTCTTCGAAAGTTCTGAATTTTTGTATCGCATCTTCCGGAATTATGTATTCATAATTTATTTATGAATTCATATTAGATTTTCCTAGATCATATCTATTTCTTTGAAAAACCTCAATTGCTTGATAGGAACCTAGGGTTTTGATTAAATAGTCTGTTGACTTCCAAGAATCAAATACATATCCATGATAAATAGTTGTAATTGTTGCTAACTCGTTCTTTGAATCAATCTTCATAGTATGAAATGATCCTTTATTCTTCTATTTCTTGGATAATATGACGTGTATTGTGTTGAATCCCATTAAATTATATAACTGTTCTAGTTGTTCTTAAATAAACCCTTCACATTTCGAGTCTTCAATATTTAAACGAACCAACATTCGATATTAAACTGTTTGGGTGAGAGACCCCGACATTGTATAATATCCCTCAATTTTAGGTAATGGTTGCGGCTAGTAGGTTCTGAGGGTAGTCCGCGGCAGTCAAGACATATTTCGGTGACTGCGGCCTTAGGTTCCTTGATTAGTGTCAACGGTGTTTTACACCCTAGTAACCACAACATGTAAGGTGATGAAAACTATCAAATCAATACGCCGCGGTGTCATTTGTCTTTTCAGGTCTCTAGAACCCCACTTTGCTCATTTAGCTGACTTTATTGATCACCTCTATTCACTTTAATCTTCATATATTGTCGTGGCTTCTTAAGGATTTTTACAATCGTAATGGTTGCAATGCCTAACTACGGACTCTACTTTTCAGAACTGCTGCAGCCATATGAACTTTGACCTAGGATAAATTCCTGAGAGGCTTTTGGGCAAAGCATTTCGGAACCTCTCCCCCCAAGCTTCCTTTCATGCCTCCCCTGAAGTCAATAGGGTCGTGTCAACTGAAGGATAGCCCCAACTATGTAATACTAGACTCAGACTCCATGGATTTCGCCTGTAGGAAGGATTTTGAGGCCAAGACAATGGAGGAGGAAGGTAATTCTAGTAACAAACCATTGGACGTAGAAGATGATGTCACGACTAGGCGTACCACTCATGTTAATGACTAACCAGTCGAACCATCTGGGTGGGCCAAAAGTCCTCTTGCTGCGCTTGATATCCGCAGTATTATGACCCAAGAATGTGTTGACCAGGTAGCTAAGGCTTTCAAGTTTCCAAAAAACTTGATGTGCTCAGCGCCTACCGCAAACCAAAGGTCGTGCACGACACTTTCTAACCATGGGGTCTGTTTCCCACTACATGCTTTGATTTATGGGCTGCGGCTGCCTATTTCCATTCCCATGAGATGAATTTTTCAAGCAATGAAATTAGCACCAGCCCAGTTAGATCCCAATGGCTAGAGGGCCATTCTTTCCACAGTCATGCTTTGGGAGAATCAATTAAGTAAAGATATTACTCCCGCGGAGTTTTTCAACTTCTACCACTCGAAGGAGAACTCTGTAAAGTTTATTGGCTACTACTACTTCTCTGTCCGTGGTAGGGACGAGATCCTTTACTCTGGGAGGCTGACCAGTGTAAAGAACTGGAAGGGGAAGTATTTCTACATCTCTAGATAAGGGTAGGAGATTCACCCTTAAGAGAACGAGAGGTAGATGTCGTTTAGAATGCCACCCTTACAATTGCTTATTACTCTTTGAACTAACCCTTGAAATGTTTTCTATAGTTCTCGACAAATTGCAATTGAGCAAGCGACAAGAGAAGAGACTTGTTAAGGTCGAGGCTATTCCTATTGTGGAGAAGAAATGCAGCGACCCTGTAACTTCTACCACTTTATTTGAGACAACTTACTTCCCCAATAACTCCATACCAAAAGAAATGGCTGCAGAAGGTAATAGACCCATCAATCAGTCTTTGTTCCGTGGCAGTTTATATTTAAATCAATTCTTTACTATTGCCTTTCTTCTTTCAGGTGAGGAAGTTAATTGGGAGATTTTGGATTCCCAATTGGCGGAAATGGATGAGGATGCAGTCGTTCTAAATAACGTTGTGCAGAATAAAAAAAGGAAGAGGAGCAAGATGAAAGCTCCAGTCGCAACCCCTTCCAGCGACAAAAATCCATCTACCACGGCCCAGAATAAAGTTGAGGAAAAAATTGTCCCATCTGCTCCCGCGCTCCTTGAGGAGTTTGACGATGATATTAGGGCAAATTTGGCTGCGGTAGGTCTAATGTTAACATCTGGTGCTACCATTCGTTCAACTTCTCTGCCTTCGCCACCTATTATTGTGATTAATAATAAATTAGCGCCTCCTCAATATCGCACCGAAGTTGGTCCTGACGGTCGACTGCGACCACCGCTAAGACAGCCTGACCCTGAGTCCTCATGGGACACTACTACGAAGGTTGTCGGAAGGATGAAGAGGTCCCTCGACGCTTCAAACCTTGACAGGTTAGTGGACGAAGATCATGATGATTTGGAGGATTGTGGCCTCCATAATCTTTTGAGGGTAAGTGCAAGTGCTTTCTAAGTTTTAATTTTTCATTCCATACCTTGATCCTAACTTTCTCTTTTTGGGTCACGGACGTCATGGTAGCTCAAAAGAGGAAGTACGAGGCCCTCTACAAACTAAAAGAGGATGCGGAGAGGGTATACTCCGCTGACTTGGGAAATGTACAGAATTCTTCCTTCGAGGCAAGAAAGTAGTATGCTACCGCGGCTCTTCAGGAAGCCTAGATGAACCTAGAAATTTCTATCAAAGCCAAAGGATAGGGGGAGGAAAATTTCAACCAGGCCACGGAATCTCTAAAGGTCTCTCAGGCCCAAGCCGAGAAAGTTGCCCAAGTTATTGAGTGCGGTAATAATAAGCTCAGACTCCTTCAAAAGAGGTATGGAGAGTTGGTGGCCAAGCCTGCCCGTGATGCTGAAGCCTATGTCATGGCAATCAATAAAATAGCGGTTGATCATGGAGAAGCCCTTCAACTGGCCATCGACATCACTGTGGAGTTGTTCAAGAGCTCTAAAGATTTTTACCTTATAAATAATAAGGGCTTACCTCTGCGATTACTAAGAGCTCAGGCACAAAATCATTAAGAACTTCCCTCAGACTAAAGAGTCGATTATTGCCTGGGAAATTGGTGATGTTGAGCATCAGTAATGTATAGCTGAGCTCAAGGCCGTGGTGGAGGAGAAAGCTAGGTTGAAGGCAAAGGCTGAGGCAGCGGCCGCAGAGGAAGAGACCGAAACAACTGCGGATGGTGATGAAGGGGATGTCAATAACGATGCTGCCTCATGAGCTATAGCTTGTATATCCGACTTTTTTGAACTGTTTATCCATATAGGGTTGCGTCCCTTCCAATTTTTGAACTTTTTATATATATTCTGTAATCCAAACATTAATAAGTTAAGAATTCCAGCTGTGTCCTTTTGTTTGTAACTAATTTATCACGACACCTTTGATGATTACTATGCTTGCCTCGTTTTTCTAGTATATTTTTATTCTTCTGTGTTACTTTCTTCAACACTTGAATGAATTCCCTCCTGACCTTTGTACTTGAATTCCACTATTGTTGTGCATAGATAGGTCTGAACATGGTCATTGTACCTTTAGGTGTTTGAATCGCCTTCTGTAGATTTAGAATATCTTAATGTACGCGATAATATATATAAGGCTACAGCACCTTTGGGTGTTTGAATCGTACATTCTTTTTGAAAAAAATAACTTTAACTAACGTATGGATCATAGGTTGCGACTATACTTAGAAACCAAATGGTATTTAGCTTAAGCTCGTGACACTGTAATGTGGATGGTTTCTTTACATGAGTTGTGAACCTTTTCCCTTATACTTGAACTCATGACTAGAAGTAGCTGCTCTTATTGAATAGGGTCGCGGCAGTTTGATAATACTTCATTTATCTATCGCGTCTTCTAAATGAATTTACTTAATGGCCGCAGCCATATTTACATGGATGTGTCACTTTTGAATGTTTGAATTCCCTCTGTTGTAGCTTTAATTGGATATAAATCCAAGTCATTACCGCATCAACTCTTAGTTGCTTTAATGGCTGCAGCTATATTGGCAGGGCTACTGAACTCTTCTAGCCCTCCCATCAGAACATGGGCCTTTGTAGATATATGGGATACTATCAAGCCTCTCTAAGGTTGGTTATATTGTTAAGACACCCACAACCAATATACGAGATACTTTCAAGCCTCCCCAGGCTGGGTTAAATTGTTAAGCCACCCACAACTAATATACGAGATACTTTCAAGCCTCCCCGGACTGAGTTATATTGTTAAGCCACCAACATCTAATACCTGGGACACATTCAAGCCTCCCCGGGCTGGGTTATTTTATTGAGCCACAGACAACTATGGATATATATAAATCCATCCCTGAATAGATATTATAAGTCTCCTAACTTAATGACGCATCCCGAAAGCTAAGAACGGGCATTGGAAGACCTTGCAGCTAATAACGCATTATGAAAGCTAAGAATGGGCATTGGAATCCCTTATGAGTGATGTTGTAGACCAATTTAAATAGCCTCTCTCGATGGTTTCTTTCACCATTTTTTATTATCACTTCCTTCCAGACAATCATGCGTCTTGACGGGTGTTGTGGGCCCATTTAGATATTATCATTCCCGATATAAATATTGTCTTGAATCGAGATCTGTTTAAGACAAAAATGGTATTTATGAGATAACATTTCATGAAAATGAGAATCAAAATATGGAACTATAAATGTGAACTTGATTTCATATAACTATTCATATATATGTGACTTTGTAAGGATAACACAAAGTTTAGTTTAAAACAGCATAAGAAGAGTTGTCATAGTAAAGTAGAGACAAATGTGATATAAGACATAAGCATGAAAAATGGGCATGCGGTATGTGAGACTAAACTTCATCCCCTGAAAATATTTGAGGAACCTCCGTAGCATCCCTTGCCTAATCAGCTTTTCAATTTCATCCTTTAGTGCATAACACTGCTCAGTGTGGTGGCTATGGTCCATATGAAACTTGCACCACTTAGATTTGTTCCTCTTCTGGGGTGGAGCTTTGAGCTTCTGTGTCCATCTCAGCAGCTTTTCCTCCTTAATGGACTCAATATGTCTTCAATTGGGAAGGCCAATGGTGTGTAAGCCTTAGATCTCCCTTCTGCCTTATCTGATTTCATTTTCTAGCTCCTGTTGACTGCTTCTGCAAACGGGTCCTCTAGTACTGTCGCGACAGCAAAGGCTATTGAAACAATGTTCCTGGATGCCGTGTCCACATTCGGTGAGGCCGCGGCCTCTAGAATTAGGGCACTCTGAGTCAAACAGTTGACCTAGGTGTGGAGTGAGGCCTAACTGTCGTAGAGGTGGTTGAAGTGATTGTACAACTACACAATCTCATCTTTGACTTCTGTGCTCTGGCTAGATTATCCTTACATTTTTGCTTTTGTTGGTCTTTACAAAGTACATATAATCTGAGAGAAAACTAATAGAAGTGAGTAATCTAAGAAATATTAGAGTAACCAAGTAGAAAATGGGGATGCAGCGTTTGCACTGCTATATGGTATTGTTGTTGAGGCCGCAACCAGTATGGCCGATAGGTGCACTACTGCGGCCTTTGAATGATATTCAATAAGGTTGAGTAGGAGACTATATGCGTCCATTCATTGATGTTTTGATGCTTCTGTAATGCAAATGCCTCAGTAGAGGCCGCTGTATGAAAGACAGTTGAACTACCACGCCGCATCCCTACCTTGGCAGTGGGGACAATCCCAAAATTAAAACCCAGAGACTGAGTTTTTCTCCCGAAACTCACGGAGAGCATACCTACTAGGGTATATCCATGAGAGAATAACCTCTCGATGCACATAATGGCACAATTATAATGATAAACCCTAGATCATAAGCAAAGAACAGCAAAAAGGGAGTAAACATAACTCTTCCCTAATCACCCACTTTTATGGGGTTAAAACCCATCAATCTTTCAAGCTTTATGTAGGTGGGGGCGATATCACAGGGGTATGTAAAATAGATCTAAGGTCATAAAATGGAGACCCGGGACCAGATCTGAAGGTATGAAATACCCATTTAAGGGTGTAAGGTGTTTAAGAACCCGAAACACAGAGAAACAATATTGAAATATCTTGCTTACCACAGACGGAGCCAAATTAATGGTACGAGAAATAGTCCACTTATCGTTCTCGTACCAGCAAATCAAGAGTAAAGTGTATAATAAACAAACACAGCAAGTAAACAGCGAGAAGACAGTGTATAGAGTGGTTCAGCCTCTAGAATAGGCCTACATCCACTTTGCTTCACTACTCTCATTAGATGCGTTACATTGTACAGTATTATCAAGTCGTATGAGGCGTACAAGTGTAACAATAAAATAGAATACATGGTTGTTACGGTTCCGGGCATCCCGGAGATCTAGCCACGATGTATATTAGTAATCCCCAAGCTATATGTTGAGGTTGTATAGAGAAAGAGTATGGAAATGTATTGCTAAGTGTTGTAGAAACTGTTACGAGCGAGGGGAATTGGTCCCTCTATCTCGAGATGTGGACCTTTATTTATAAGAGATATGAGAGTCGGGTCACATGCCCTGAACACGTGACGTATACCAAGTCTGAAATTGCTATAATAGAGAGGGACACAACTTGTAAGACAAACAAATTGAGTGTTGCGTCCTACATGAGGCTATAGTCAAAGGGCCACACCCTATATTGGGTAGGGTTGTGACCTGTATATAAGGCCACGAATTGCATGCCCTACCCTATAGTCGATAGGGCCGCACCCTATGACGATGACGTCCACGGCTTGTTAGGTTCTGTACAAGCTGAATAAATTTTATGGCAGGATGCGATATTTATACTATCAATAATTCCATCATTACTGTTGTGGAATGAATATATCTTCTTAATAAAGGATTGAACATATAATGTATGGGAATTCTTTTATTCACATGGCCAAAAAATGAAGAAAGAAACATCATTTATCATATGCAAGAAAGTTTTCTTTTTTTGTCTCTTGTTCCATTTAAATATTCTTGGGAGCCTTGTGAGAAAAATTCTATGGAACTGAGCTTATGGGGAAACCTTTTGAAATTGGGCATAAACAAAACCTATAAGAAGCACTAATTAATAAAAAATTCTAACTCCATATATTCTAATAAACCTCTCCATGTCACAGTGAGTTTTATCGAACCAAGTGTATGGATATACAAGGGTTATGGTTGCAAGCATGAGATTCATCCATTTTCCAAACTCTCAAGAAACTCTTGTATACCCAACTCCATAGGTTTTCCAATAAGAAAAAAATGGATAAAGAATGGAAAGTACACCCAACTCCATAGGTTTTCCATAACCCTTGCCAAAGTAATTATGACCTGACGTTCTTTTCATGCTGCTCAACTCAGATATTGGTCTCAGTATTATAAAAGAAGCTCAAATAATTACCAAATGTTTCCTATGAATAACTCTTAATAAACTCAAAAGCCCATTTATTTGGGTAGTCCTTCTCTACCCCATCGTGAGGAGCTTCTTCAAAATTCATTTATCCACAAGGCTTCATACTCACTAACTCATGTCTTTATACGGGTTAATTAATTCACCCTAAGTAATTATGAAGGTGTGGGTAGTTGTGCTCCATCGAGAAAACAAAAGTTGGAGAGAAAAAATGTTCTTAGAAATGGTAAAATACCTAAACCAAGGGGATAACAGAAGGAGGACAATTTTTTTCAAAGTATTATCATTCTTATAAGATTAAATTATGATGAAGATTATGTTAGACTTTGGCTTAGAGACCTCTGGAACATTGGGAAGTACCCAATGGAAACTTTTAAGTGATTAATTGACTGTAATACCCCGTACTTTTGACTATATTTATTTTTGGGATTAATTAATTAAATGCGTATTAATTGGAAATTAATCCGGGTTATAAATACTAACGAGATTCGAGTTGGTATTTGATTATGTGCATACATGTTTTGATATATGTATTTGGTATTAAAAAATTTGTCGTGAGATTTATATACGGCATTTTAGAAATTTTGTTGAGACGCGTGGGACCGCCGCGTCACGGTGTAATATTTTGATAATAAAAGTGAATTTAAAATCTATAAACCGTATGGTCGTTTTGAGTGCGCCAACGCGTCCGTAAGGGTCGAGATAGTCAGAAAACACTACCCGGGGGTGTAGTTTGGATTCCGGGGTATTTTTAGGCCATACCGGCAACTTAAAGGGTATTTTGGTAATTTTACATTTTGAGGAATTAAAAGTGACGAAAATTAGAGATGTAAATCTGATGTGGATTAAACCCACTAAACCCATTAACCAAACCATATTAACCTAGAAGGCTACCTAGGTTATTAGAAGAGTTTTCTAAATTCCCAAATCCAAACCCTAGCCGCCTTGAGCCACCATTGGAGAGGAAACTTGGAGAGAAGAGATTCTGCAGAAAAATTCTACCAAACCTACACCAAACTCAGAAATCGAACCAAGGCAAGTGACTTTATTCCATTTAATTTCAGAGAATGTCTTTTCCATGTTAGAAATTGAGGAATTTTAATTGTTTTTGAAAGATAAATGAAAACCCATGTAGTTTGGAGTTTAGAACTTGAAAATTTTGAAGAGATTTGCATGTAGAATGATAGGTAGATGATTTCTCTCATGATAGTTGTGATTAGAAGAAATTAAAATGAATTAAATTCTGGGATTTGATGATGATATTAAGTTAGGGTTCATGTTCTTGAGATATTGGGAAAAAGTGCAGAAATTGGTAATTTAATTGATGTTAGGGTGGATTGATCCCTTAAAAACATGTTAGGATGTGACTATATATGTTTAGTATTGATTATAGACCTTTAAACGAATGTTGGGACGTAGTTTAGAAGATTTGAGGTGTTAAAATGGATGAAAAACGAATAGGGGAAAAATCTGGGCCGAATCTGGTAGCTCGTTAGAAGCCCCTACCCAGGTCGTTCGAACGAACTCGTTCGAACGAGCTTCTAACGAGTTGACCAGTCGCTGCTAACGAGAAGGGATTTCGTTCGATATCTCGTTCGAACGAGATATCGTCAGAAGGAACAGATCGTTCGAACGAACTGGGATCTCGTTCGAACAGCCTCGTTCGAACGAGACTTCTAACGAGGTGACAGTCCAATCTCGTTCGAACAGCCTCGTTCGAACGAGACTTCTAACGAGTTGACAGTTAGGTCCTTTTTGGACTGTTTTGATTTTTAGAGTCCCGTAAACTGGTTCGAGGGTAGAGTTAGCATTCCTTGTTGATGTAAGGATAGATTTGGGACTTTTGGGTTATTATGAGGAGTAAATTATATACGAGAGTTATATTAAATCGATGGTTTGGGTTGAGACGTGAGTGTCTACTACGACGTGAGAATGAATTATGGCGCGTATGATTATAAACAGGTATAGTGTAAATTGTGATAATTATAAGTTAGTACGAGAATGCGATATGTACTACGATAAAACTACGGTATTACTAAGATGTGTGTTTACTTAGTATTAGTATATGATATTGTGTGTATGACATACCTACCATACTTGCTATCACGGGAGGTTTACGTTCGCTTAGGACCTTCTAATCCTTGTGTGCCCGGATTTAGATTGGTACCTAGAGGACATAATTCAAGAGAATGACTTGATTGTGAGTTATTGAGTCAGCTGACTATGGAGCGTAGGTATGTGCGTGACCATGGGTATGTTGAATTATGTTCGCCTCCACTATTTGTGATTTGTGTTATCTGGACTATTCCTGAGAGATTTGGAATATGTGATCCTTATGTACGTGATGTACCGGGATGGATAGCAGAGTATGTGTGCACCGCAGCTTAGTTCTCGGGGTGCTTATATTGTATATTTATGATGTGAATAAGATACACTTAATTAATGGGAACCTTCATGTTAATGTTGTGAATATAATTACGGTATTGCTTCGAGAAATATAGCAAGTTAACTGATAGTAATATATATTGCATATTGAGCATCTGAGTTTGTGTTAAACTCCTAGTTCATTACGAGCGTTATTATGTTAATAGAACCGAGTAATAAGGGTAAGACCTATGATAGTCTATCTAGATATGTTATCACTTAGCTAGTAGTTTGTATCACTCTAGATGGGTACTTACGTTAGGAGTGCACAGCTAGACGAGAGGTGAGAATATCATGTGAGTGCACGTCCTAACATGTACTTTGCATTTAATGTTTTAAATGTTTTTAAAGCACTTGTAGGTTTTTAAAATATAACTCCACATTCGGGCTCTGACCCGTTTGCTTTTCAAATCTCTTTTTCTTGTAAAACCATTTTAGGTGCCCAGCCACAGGGACACCAAGCATAGGATTCTCATTCAGGTGACGAGCTGTAGCTGGTTGTGGAAGCTACATGGATTTGATTGTAGACGCTTCTATCTTTTGGATTCCAGAGTCACTATCTATCAGTTGTAGGGCATGTTGCCCATTTCTATTAGAGACATCTTTTACATTACAGTTTTCAGACTTTAATTTGTATTATTTTAGCATTCGGTTATTTATTTCAGTATGGGATTGTAGTGAGGAGTTTTCCTCCAGACTTTATTTACACTATGTGATGGTTATTCGTTTTACTTCAGTATGGTGAATTGTGTTACTTATTTCTTCATTACACTTGTTGCATGTTAATCAGACTTATATTAAAATTTGGCAACTTACTTTTTAAATACTAGGTGGTTAGTAATAATAAAATGTTTTCGACAATGATTCTATTAACTGAGCCAACTTAGCATTTTGAATTAATTTAATAAAGGAGTAGCTACCCGGTATTTAATTAGTCGGGGTGTCACAGGTGGTATCAGAGCATCAGGTTCTAGTTTCCTTTAGGATCTGACGGCTTGTTATGTTTCGCTACGTTTCTTTGATATAGAGCCCTATATTTTAGGACTGTTCTACTCTTTTTGTGTATGCTTCGTTCTTCAGCTTTATTAAGTTTATAACAGTGAACTTATAAACTTTCTTCTTATTTCAGATGCCTCCACGACGTGCACGACGAGTTCCCAGGGATGCAACGCCCGAACCCCAGCCCGCTCTAGTTCAGGGTATGATGAACGCCGTTGAGGTTGCAGCTATAGTAGCTCAAGCGGTAAATGCCGCCATTGCCGTTGTTCAACAGATACCACCACAGGAGCCGGTTGCCGCGCTAGTACAGGTTAATGCATTCTCGTCTGCTTGGGAGCGTGTACGTGATGCTTTTCAGAAAGCGCATCCGCCAGAGTTTGCAGGTAGCTCAGATGTGGTAGTCTCGAGCCAATGGAGGAAGGATATGCAGAGGCACTTACGGATGTATGAGTGCACGGACGTCCAGAAGCAGGTGCTAGCTACTTTCAAGCTAGTCTGATCTGCACTGTAGTGGTGGGAGTCTATTACCACCATGGAGGAGAGGGATACTCTCACGATTCAGGAGTTCTGGGTGCGGTTCGACCGCAAGTACTTTCCGTCAGCTGTTCATACGGAAATGAGGAGGAGATTGATGAGTTTGAAGCAGGAAGGCAAGACAGTGGCCGAGTATGAGGCCGAGTTCACTAATCTGTTGAATATCGTTCTAGACGAGATACCAACAGAGAAGAAGAAAATTGAGAAGTTCACGGACGGGTTGACTTGGAGGATCCGTCAACATCTGCTAGGGAACCTATCGTTGGCCACTTATTCTGATGTGGTTAACGCTGCATTGTTGCACTGCCAGGACCACCGTTTTCACATGGCTGAGGGCAAGAGGTCGGGGGAGTCTAGCCATCAGGGCAGGACTGGAGGACATGGTGCCAGCGGGGCACAATCGGGTCAGGGGCAGAGGCAGAATGAGCAGGGCTCCCAGCAGGGGGATAATAAGAGGTTCCGGTCAGGGAACTACAAACAGGGACAGGGAGGTTTCCGTCAGGGCCATCAGGGTCCAAACGGCCATCAGGGCCAACAGGGGCAGAATGGGCAGCAGTTTCATCAGGGCCAGCAGGGCCAAGGGAGGAACGGTAACGGCCACCAGGGCCGGGGACAGCAGGGACAGAGGGGAGGGAACTTCCCAGGTAAGTGCTTCATTTGTGGCAAGACTGGCCATAAGCGACAGGATTGTTCTGATAGGGGCAGGGCCCCACAGCAGCAGCAGCAGGGTGCTCGCCAGGAGCCACAGAGGCCTATGTTTCCCGCCGCTCTTCCCGTACAGCCACAGATGGCAGCATTGCCACCCATTCTAGCAGTCCCAGCTCAGCAGGGACAGCTACAGTATGGACGTGTCTACAACGTCCACCAGGCTGCAGTTCCACAGGCACCGCCCGCGATCGAGGGTACGTTTCCTATCCATGGCACTATGGGTCGGGTATTATTTGATACGGGTGCTACACACTGTTTTATAGCTACACACTTCGCGAAAGCTTTAGGATTGTTAGCTACGGCAGAGGGCACAGTGACGTGTGTCGACTCACCATTGGGGAGTGGGTCACTTATTTTCTTTATATGCCGGGGAGTGGAGGTAGAGATTGGTGGTTTGGTATTTCCTGCATACATGTTAGTGTTAGACATGCATGTTCACGATGTGATCATCGGTATGGATTGGCTCGTAGCATATAGGGCCATGATTGATTGCTTCAGCGGGAGCATTATTTTTGCCATTTCGGGGCAAGAGATGTTTGTAGTGGCGATGTCTCGCCCAGAGGGAGGATCGACCGCTCATCTGTATTACATTGAGGAGGATACCTCTAAGGAGGTAGTGATTCCTTTAGACTCTATCCCAGTCGTCAGGGAGTATTCAGATGTGTTTCAGGAGATACCAGGCTTACCACCCAGTCGAGAGATAGACTTTGTTATAGATTTGCTACCGGGTACGAGACCTATAGCACGTGCACCGTACCATATGGCTCCAGCTGAGATGAGGGAGTTACGGGATCAGATAGAGCAGCTGTTAGGCCAGGGCTTTATTCGCAGGAGTACCTCACCTTGGGGTGCTCCAGTTTTGTTTGTGAAGAAGAGGGACGGTTCACTGAGATTGTGTGTGGACTACCGAGAGCTGAATAAGGTCACGATACGGAATAAGTATCCGTTGCCTCGAATCGATGACTTATTCGACCAATTGAGAGGAGCTTCGTTCTTCTCGAAGATTGACTTGAGATCGGGATACCATCAGTTACGTATCCGGGAGGAGGATGTCTCGAAGACTGCGTTCTTGTCGAGATATGGTTCTTACGAGTTTCGGGTTATGCCTTTCGGTTTGATTAATGCTCCAGCAGTGTTTATGGACTTGATGAACAGAGTGTTTAGGGATTTTCTAGATCAGCTTGTCATTGTCTTCATTGATGACATTCTGGTTTACTCCCAGACAGAGGAGGAGCACGCCGAGCATTTGAGGCAGGTTTTGCAGACACTTCGTCAGAACGAGTTGTATGCAAAATATGAGAAGTGCGGGTTTTGGTTGAAGGAAGTCCAGTTTTTGGGGAATATCATTTCCGACCGGGGAATATCTGTTGATCCGGGGAAGGTGTCAGCGGTGAGGGAGTGGGGACAGCCCACGACACCAACTGAGATTCGTAGTTTCTTGGGTTTAGCAGGATACTACAGGAGGTTTATTCGGGGATTTTCGAAGATAGCAGGTCCTTTGACACATCTTACTCGTAAAGGTGTGCCGTTCATTTGGAGTGATGCCTGTCAGTTGGCATTCGATGAATTGAAGGACAAATTGACCTCAGCACCTGTGTTAGCATTGCCAAGACCGGGAGTTGAGTATTTGGTTTACACCGATGCGTCTTTGCAAGGACTAGGAGGTGTATTACAGCAGGAGAGATAGGCTATAGCTTATGCTTCCCGCAAGCTTAAGCCTCATGAGAAGAATTACCCCACACATGATTTGGAATTGGCAACAGTGGTATTTGCCCTACGGATTTGGAGGCACTATCTTTTGGGGGAGAAATTACAACTGTTCACAGACCACAAGTCCCTAAAGTACCTGTTCACTCAGAAGGAGTTGAATATGCGGCAGCGTAGATAGCTTGAGTTTGTGAAGGACTACCAGTTCGACATCGAGTACCACCCGGGAAAGGCTAACGTGGTAGCAGACGCGTTGATCCGTAGGCCAGCAGACGAGGTGGCAGAGGTGTGGAAGGCTAAGTGGAAGGAATTGGGACACCAGGATGCAGTGGCCCGATCTTTCATGTCTGTGATGACCATTACACCGCAGATTGTCACGAAGGTAGTACGGGCTCAGGCTAATGACTCGTTCTGTCAGGAGAAGATAATTCGATTACTAGCAGAAGGAGCCCAATCCTATACCATTAGCTCAGACGGGGGATTACGCTTCAATGGGAGATTGGTAGTTCCGGAAGGGGAGGAATTGCGACACGAGGTGATGGCAGAGTCGCACAGCTCACGGTTCGCGGTACATCCCGGAGGGGACAAAATGTACCAAGACATGAGGAGGCAGTATTGGTGGAGCGGTATGAAGAGAGATATCGCTGAGTTTGTTTCGAAATGCGCCACTTGTCAGCTTGTAAAAGTGGATCATCAGAGACCGACAGGATTTCTACAGCCGTTGGAGGTCCCGGTGTGGATGTGGGAGAGCATATCCATGGACTTTATCACGGGGTTGCCTACGTCGTAGAGGGGCCACGACTCCGTTTGGGTAATTGTGGACAGGTTGTCCAAGGTCGCTCACTTTTTACCCGTTAGGACTGATTACACTGCGGGACAGTATGCCCAACTCTTCATTTCAGAGATTGTGAGACTTCACGGTGTGCCCCTAAATATCGTGTCTGACAGAGACAAGATATTTGTTTCGAGGTTTTGGGAGAGTTTCCAGGAGGCCATGGGCACGGAATTGCGGTTGAGTACGGCGTATCATCCGCAGACTGATGGGCAGACTGAGCGCACAAATCAGATGTTGGAGGACATGCTACGCATGTGCATTATTGACTTTGGGGGTGGATGGGAGCAGTACCTTCCACTGGTGGAGTTTGCTTACAACAACTCCTATCAGTTCACTATTGGCATGGCTCCGTTTGAGGCATTGTACGGTAGGCCTTCTCGTTCCCCAGCATGTTGGTTAGAGGTGGGGGACAACAAACTTCTTGGGCCGGAAGTGATTCAGGATACTTCGGCAAGGATTGAGTTAATTCGGAGTCGCATTCGGGTAGCTCAAAACAGACAGAAGAGTTATGCTGATGCGAAGAGATTTTTCAGGGAGTTCCAAGTGGGGGACCAGGTTTTGCTCATAGTATCTCCTATGAAGGGGATTATGCATTTCGGGAAGAAGGGGATGTTGGCACCGAGGTATGTGGGGCCGTTTCCTATTATTGAGCGGATCGGACCGGTTGCGTATAGACTCGGGTTACCAGAGCATTTGCATCGGATTCACGATGTGTTCCATATTTCCTCGTTGAGGAAATACCTTAGAGATAATTTGGCTCATTCTCACATTGATGTGGAGGACATCGATCTCCAGCCTGATAGCTCCTACGAGGAGGGGCCGATTGCTATTTTTGACCGAAGCGAGAGGAAACTGCGGTCAAAGATAGTTCCGTTAGTGCGTGTTCAGTGGCGACATCACAATGTCAAGGAGTCCACATGGGAGCGCGAGGATGAGATGCGCGAACGTTATCCAGAGTTGTTTTTTGCAGGTACTTTCTAGTTTCGAATTTCGGGACGAAATTCAGTTATTAGGGGGGAAGTATGTAATACCCCGTACTTTTGACTATATTTATTTTTGGGATTAATTAATTAAATGCGTATTAATTGGAAATTAATCCGGGTTATAAATACTAACGAGATGCGAGTTGGTATTTGATTATGTGCATACATGTTTTGATATATGTATTTGGTATTAAAAAATTTGTCGTGAGATTTATATACGGCATTTTAGAAATTTTGTTGAGACGCGTGGGACCGCCGCGTCACGGTGTAATATTTTGATAATAAAAGTGAATTTAAAATCTATAAACTGTATGGTCGTTTTGAGTGCGCCAACGCGTCCGGAAGGGTCGAGATAGTCAGAAAACACTACCCGGGGGTGTAGTTTGGATTCCGGGGTATTTTTAGGCCATACCGGTAACTTAAAGGGTATTTTGGTAATTTTACATTTTGAGGAATTAAAAGTAACGAAAATTAGAGATGTAAATCTGATGTGGATTAAACCCACTAAGCCCATTAACCAAACCATATTAACCTAGAAGGCTACCTAGGTTATTAGAAGAGTTTTCTAAATTCCCAAATCCAAACCCTAGCCACCTTGAGCCACCATTGGAGAGGAAACTTGGAGAGAAGAGATTCTGCAGAAAAATTCTATCAAACCTACACCAAACTCAGAAATCGAACCAAGGCAAGTGACTTTATTCCATTTAATTTCAGAGAATGTCTTTTCCATGTTAGAAATTGAGGAATTTTAATTGTTTTTGAAAGATAAGTGAAAACCCATGTAGTTTGGGGTTTAGAACTTGAAAATTTTGAAGAGATTTGCATGTAGAATGATAGGTAGATGATTTCTCTCATGATAGTTGTGATTAGAAGAAATTAAAACGAATTAAATTCTGGGATTTGCTGATGATATTAAGTTAGGGTTCATGTTCTTGAGATATTGGGAAAAAGTGCAAAAATTTGTAATTTAATTGATGTTAGGGTGGATTGATCCCTTAAAAACATGTTAGGATGTGACTATATATGTTTAGTATTGATTATAGACCTTTAAATGAATGTTGGGACGTAGTTTAGAAGATTTGAGGTGTTAAAATGGATGAAAAACGAATTGGGGAAAAATCTGGGCCGAATCTGGTAGCTCGTTAGAAGCCCCTACACAGGTCGTTCGAACGAACTCGTTCGAACGAGCTTCTAACGAGTTGACCAGTCACTGCTAACGAGAAGGGATTTTGTTCGATATCTCATTCGAACGAGATATCGTTAGAAGGAACAGTTCGTTCGAACGAACTGGGATCTCGTTCGAACAGCCTCGTTCGAACGAGACTTCTAACGAGTTGACAGTTTGGTCCTTTTTGGACTGTTTTGATTTTTAGAGTCCCGTAAACTGGTTCGAGGGTAGAGTTAACATTCCTTGTTGATGTAAGGATAGATTTGGGACTTTTGGGTTATTATGAGGAGTAAATTATATAAGAGAGTTATATTAAATCGACGGTTTGGGTTGAGACGTGAGTGTCTACTACGACGTGAGATTGAATTATGGCGCGTATGATTATAAACCGGTATAGTGTAAATTGTGATAATTATAAGTTAGTACGAGAATGCGATATGTACTACGATTAAACTACGGTATTACTAAGATGTGTGTTTACTTAGTATTGGTATATGATATTGTGTGTATGACATACCTACCATACTTGCTATCACGGGAGGTTTACGTTCGCTTAGGACCTTCTAATCCTTGTGTGCCCGGATTTAGATTGGTACCTAGAGGACATAATTCAAGAGAATGACTTGATTGTGAGTTATTGAGTCAGCTGACTATGGAGCGTAGGTATGTGCGTGACCATGGGTATGTTGAATTATGTTCGCCTCCACTATTTGTGATTTGTGTTATCTGGACTATTCCTGAGAGATTCGGAATATGTGATCCTTATGTACGTGATGTACCGGGATGGATAGCAGAGTATGTATGCACCGCAGCTTAGTTCTCGGGGTGCTTATATTGTATATTTATGATGTGAATAAGATACAGTTAATTAATGGGAACCTTCATGTTAATGTTGTGAATATAATTACGGTATTGCTTCGAGAAATATAGCAAGTTAACTGATAGTGATATATATTACATATTGAGCATATGAGTTTGCGTTAAACCCCTACTTCATTACGAGCGTTATTATGTTAATAGAACCGAGTAATAAGGGTAAGACCTATGATAGTCTATCTAGATATGTTATCACTTAGCTAGTAGTTTGTATCACTCTATATGGGTACTTACGTTAGGAGTGCACAGTTAGACGAGAGGTGAGAATATCATGTGAGTGCACGTCCTAACATGTACTTTGCATTTAATGTTTTAAATGTTTTTAAAGCACTTGCAGGTTTTTAAAATATAACTCCACATTCGGGCTCTGACCCGTTTGCTTTTCAAATCTCTTTTTCTTGTAAAACCATTTTAGGTGCCCAGCCACAGGGACACCAAGCATAGGATTCTCATTCAGGTGATGAGCTGTAGCTCTTTGTGGAAGCTACAGGGATTTGATTGTAGACGCTTCTATCTTTTGGATTCCAGAGTCACTATCTATCAGTTGTAGGGCATGTTGCCCATTTCTATTAGAGACTTCTTTTACATTACAGTTTTCAGACTTTAATTTGTATTGTTTTAGCATTCGGTTATTTATTTCAGTATGGGATTGTAGTGAGGATTTTTCCTCCAGACTTTATTTACACTATGTGATGGTTATTCGTTTTACTTCAGTATGGTGAATGGTGTTACTTATTTCTTCTTTACACTTGTTGCATGTTAATCAGACTTATATTAAAATTTGGCAACTTACTTTTTAAATACTAGGTGGTTAGTAATAATAAAATGTTTTCGACAGTGATGCTATTAACTGAGCCAACTTGGCATTTTGAATTAATTTAATAAAGGAGTAGCTACCCGGTATTTAATTAGTCGGGGTGTCACATTGACTTCAAAACTGATGAAGAAAACCCTATAGTTCCAGTGTGGATCAATCTACCCAACCTTCCATTACATTTCTATATGAAATCATCCTTATACTCTATTTCCCAACTTGTGGGGAAACCTCTCAAATTATATGCATCAACATCTTCCATATCAAGATAAAGTTTGGCGAGAATTTGTGTTGAAATAAAAATTTTGAGAGAAAGAATCAACAGGATTTGGATAGGTTGTGGAAATTCCGGTTTCTGTCATTGTATAAGAAAATCTTCCTTCATTTTGTGAATTCTGTAAGAAACAAGGCCATTCTGAAAGAAAATGCATGATCAAATTGCCCCAATTAAAGCCAAAGAAAGATATGTTAAAAAATCTATCCAAGAAAGAGGGAATTCAAGAAGAGTACAAGGAAAATAAGAAGATCCTTGCTAAAAATGCTCATTCCAAAGATACTGCAGCAACTCAATCAGAGGTTAATCTGCCTGGTATTACAGATAAGGTGAATACTATTATTATTGATTCAAGAAAGGAAGACTTTCAACCTGCTAGGCTATCCACTAGGTTTGAAATCCTTCAAGATGATAATATTTCGAATCCAGAGGAGGAGAACTAAGTTTATCAAAAAATCTCTTTAAGTGATGGGGAAAAGATTGCTCAAGAGGGGCTGCTGTCATCTCAAAATTTCAACACAGAAGAGACTTTCATTCTTAACCAAATTAACCTTTCTCCTAAAGCCTCAAAATTACGTCCAGTAGAGAAACATCCATCTTGTATGAGTGGTAACTTATCACATACTGATGTCTCCTTAAAAAAGACTCCTAAGATTGAGGAGTTACAAAGGTTTGCTAGCTGGTTTGATGAAAAATGGAAGGATATTCAGAACGCTAAAGAAGAAAACGAAAAAATCAAGAAATGTCCATATATATCCAAAGCTCCTGCCAAGGCTTCTAAACAAGGCATTCCTATTAAATAAGCTCTTTATGACCCTATATTTAGAAGAATCACCAGAGCTTCAGGTAAGTCCTCTTCCTTAAACTATGATTCTACTATCTAAATGCTGAACTTCGTTTACTGGAACATTAGGGGTGTTGCTAAAAAAGCAACTAATAGAAGACTGAAAAATCTTATCAAAAAATACAAGTTACCTGCTATTTCTATATTAGAACCTAAAGTTGGTATTGGAAAGATAACTAAATACAAACTTAAGTGGAATTTCCCTTATAGTGCTTCTAATATATCTAATAAAATTTGGTTCCTTTGACAAAATGACTTAAAAGTTACAATAACCTATAACATTGTTCAATTACTTTGTCTCAAAGTAAATTTTGAGTACTTGAACTCCACCATATTCTTCGTTTAATATATTCCAAATTCACTGTTCTTGAAAGGAAAAGTCTATGGTATGATCTTGGTCAGTTAACATCCCAAAACACTGATATACCTTGGCTTATCATAGGAGATTTTAATGTTGTTTCAAAACAGGATGAAAAATAGGGGGAACTGAAATAGAGTTTCATTCTGTGGATGATTTTAATGATATGATTACAACATGCTCTCTGACTAATCTTGGTTACACAGGTTCAAAGTTTACATGGTCCAATAATATAATTCATGATACTATATTTTGTAGACTAAACAGAGGCCTGGTCAATATGCATTGGCTCAATAAATTTTCGTCATCTACCATTTCTCATTCACATAAGACATGCTCTGATCATAGTCCTCTTCTTATGTGTATCAAAAGTATTTTTGATGACCTGCCTAAACCTTTCAAATTCTTATCTATGTGGTGTATTCAATCAAATGTGAAAGATATCATTCAGCAATCTTGGAACTATGATATTCATGCCCCTCCTATGAATTTTTTTTCTATTAAACTTAAAATGCTTAAAGCTAAATTAAAGTTTGGAATAAAGAAGAGTTTAAAAGTGTATTTCAATCTGTCAGTAATCTTGAAGATGAAGTCTTGATTAAGGAGCAGGCTTTTGAACATAACCCTTCTGAATCTTCTAGAACTGAGTTATTTGAACCCGCAGCAAAATTGAATATCTCTTTACAAAGGGAGGAAAGCTTTTGGTTCCAAAAAGTAATAAAAAATGGCTCAAACAAGGGGATTCGAATACCAAGATTTTCCATGCTTCTGTTAAGATCAGTCATAGAAGGTTGAATATAACTAAGATCAAAGATTCCCAAAATAACTTCATTGACAAACAAGAGGAAATTGATAGTTTGTTTGTATCCCACTTTCAAAACATCTAGAAATCTGATCTTATTAATATTAATAATTCTTTCTTAAATTTTATTGATAAATCTATTACTGAAGAGAACAATAAAAATCTAACTGAATTCCCAACTGAAGAAGAGATTTTTAATGCCATAAAAAATATGGATCCTTCTAGTTCTCCTGGCCCTGATGGTTATGGGGGATAATTCTATCATCAGTTCTGGGACATCATCAAACAAGATTTAATAAAGGCTATTCGTCACTCCTTCTTTGCTAGAGCTGAAATACCAAAAGTTGGTCAGCTACTAACATAGCTCTTATTCCCAAAATAGATATTCCTATAAATTGCTCGCAATTCAGACCTAAAAGTTTATGTAACTTCTCTAATAAAATTTTCTCTAAGATTTTTAATGAGAGATTATCTTCTGTTCTCCCTAGTATTATATCCCCTAATCAATCTGGTTTTGTCAAAGGGAGAAATATAAATGATAACATTCTGCTTGCTCATGAATTAGCTCAAACTATAGGAAAAAAGGTTCGTGGCCATAATGTTATTATTAAATTAGACATGGAAAATGCTTATGATAAAGTGTACTGGGCTTTTCTATGTCAAGTTTTGAGAAAATTTGGGTTTAATGAAATGTTCATAGACATGATTTGGAGATTAATTTCTAATAATTGGTTCTCTATATCCATAAATGGGCAAAGTAAAGGTTTTTTTCAATCTTTTAGAGGGCGTAGGCAAGGAGACCCCCTGTCTCCTAACTTGTTTATTATAGTTAGTGAATATCTAAGTAGGAATATTGGCAATTTGTTCATAAATGATAAAGCTACTCCCTTTTCCCATCCAAGGAATTGTAAATTGATATCTCACTTGGCTTATGCTGATGATATTATAATCTTTTCTAATGGGAATAAGAAAAGTTTATTAGCTATTACTAAATTGCTTAAAACCTATGAAAAAACCTTCGGTCAGTCTATAAACATCTCTAAAAGCTCTATTTTTGTTGATAAAAATCTTTCCCCGTCTATAAGAACTAATATTGGAACCAATTCTGGTTTATCTATTAAAACTTTGCCTATGAAATATTTAGCTTGCAATATTAATAAAGGGAGAAATAAGTTGTCTCAATTTTCCGATCTTATGAACTCTATTAGAGAGAAGCTAAATTCTTGGTCATCTAAGTTAATTTCTCAAGCTGGTAGGGCCACTCTGATTAGAAGTATCCTTTATCCGTCCCTATTCACATCATTTCTGTTATTAGCCCCCCCAAAATTATTATTAAAAGATTGCATAATATTTTTTCTAAATTTTATTGGGGTGGTGTTCGTAAAGACAAACCTTACCAATGGTCTAAGTGGCATGATATGTGTTTTTTCGTTTGAAGAAGGAGGATTAAATTTTAGAAGTATGGAAGATATCATTAATGCTTCTAGCATGAAATTGTATTGGAAAGTTTTATTTGATCATGGTATTTGGGCCTCTTTTATGAGATCTAAATATTAGAGTAAAATGCTTTCTAATTCTGGATCATCAACAATTAGAAGAATTAAAGCAATATCTAGCATAGTTGATGATCATATTGACTTTGAGAATCAAATATGGATTCCATCCTATTCTGGTGATTTCTCTTCGAAAGAAGCATACCAAATATGTAGAAAAAAATAATCCAACTTCTCTCACTTGGAATATAAACTAGTCTAAAGATTGTCCCATTAAAATTTCTAATTTCATTTGGAAAATATTGAATAATTCTGTGCCTTTTGAGACTGATATTCAAAAAATTGGTATAAGACTTGCTCCGGTTTGCAGGGAATCTCTACCTAATGAAGATAGTGACAAACATGTCTTTCTTGACTGCAATCTAGCTAAAGAAGTATGGAAATACTTTTGTCATCTTTTCAAAGTTATTCCTATAAATATTTTTTGCAGGGCTATGTTATTATCCTGGTGGATGATAAAAAATAATAATGATTTTCTTAAGATCCTTTTCTCCATAATTCCAAAAATTATTTATTGGGTATTATGGAAGGCTAGAAATAGATTGGTCTTTGAAAACTCTAAATCTTCTGTTAATTATATAATTAATCAAATTATTATTTTAGGTTCTTCCACTCTCCAAAATTTAAAAATCTATAATACTCCTAGCTCTGAAGATTTTCAAATCAGTAACCAATTTCAAGTTCACATTAGACCTAAAGTTGTGCAGATTATAAAATGTTTTTGGTCTAATCCCCCAAGTGGAGTTTTTATATTAAACATTGATGGAGTTTCTAAAGGTAATCCTGGAAATAGTGTTATTGGAGGGGTGATTAGAGATTCGAACGGGAATTTCATTGCAGGGTTTGAAAAATCTATAGGAGTACAATCCTCATTTTTTTACTGAAAGTTTGGCCTTGATTGAAGGAATGACATTAGTTTCTCAATTAAATATTCAAAAACTTATAGTGGAATCTGATTGCAAGTTCTTGATAGATGTGATATTGAAAAAGGCTAAACCTCCTTGGCAATCTAGAAAGATGCTTCAAGATTTCCAATGCTCTGATGATGTGATTTTCAATCATATATGGAGATAATAAAACTCAGTTGCTGATCATTTAGCCTCGTGGGCTTCTAATGTCAACACGGATTCTAAGTATTGGACTCAAAGCTCTCTCCCTAGGTTGGTTAAAGGTTTACTTAAGCTTCATAGTCTACATACTCCTCAAATAAGACATAGAATTAATAAGATGTAAATGGGGATAAGATAAATCCCCATATTTTTTTTCAAGTTTTCTCTATGTAATGGGGTTATAATAAAATCCCATATTTATTGCTTTCTTTCTAGAGTATTGGTCCCAACCTCTAGATTTTAAGTTTTCTTGGGTTTATAAGCTTCAGAGAGGCTTTTTATCCATCTTATATTTATAAAATGTGGGGGGGGTTCCATCCCTCTTTGGTAAAAAAAAAAAACTAATATATGTAGACCACACATCAAAAACATTTTTCGTGCCCACTTGGTCCACTGAATTCAATGTAGCAATAAGGGATGTATCCATGGTCCATGTTAAAAGCTTAACATGATCGATGGACCGACAAATCATTCATTAGTGTTATCCAATATATTTTTATACATCGATAAATATGGTAAAAAGATTATCCAATACCTTTAACCATAGGAACATGGTCTGAAAATAAATAATCATCACCCATGCAGTGTGAAAGCCAATAACATTCCAACATTGCCTCTAACACCTCTGCTTTCCCATTCCCTCGTCCAAAAGATTCTAGCCGGAGGTAGTAATAGTATGTGTTAAAGATGAAGACATAGATTTCGGTGAAAGAAACTTCCCAATGAAATGTGATGATTGAATTTCCTCAAAAACCATCCCATTGTAATCCCAAAGCTCCACATGTTTATATAAAATGTTTGTGTAACAATAGCGTCATTGGATGGAATGCCAACATTTAATGTTAAGATAAATTGAAGATCATTTGAATTTTAAATATATGATCTGTATGCTATAATGCGCTAAACTAAGATGGATTGGTTGATGGTATCTTACAGAAAATCACTTCATACACCAACTTATAACTAACACAACAACTTTTTGTATTATGGGGAAAATATAAGAGGGATTCAATGATAAAAGTCATCTCAATTAAAAAATATGAAAATCATTTTATGATAAAATAGAATCACTCACAAACTATAATATTCCGCCCTAGTAAATTAATTAAATATATGTGTATTTTATAGGAGGAACCAATAAAAATTATAGGGATTTGTGGGTAACAAATTGAATATAATAATCATAGAAATTTAATGCTTATAAATTGTAGATGCCCTTCCTAAGATTTTGATAGATGGTTAGGGTATAATATGAACATTTCAAAATACAGCATAGTAAAAATAAAATAAAGATTAATCTCCTATCCCTTCTTTATATTATTGCCTTTGTTTTGATAAAAAGGAAATAGATGTTAAATGAACGAATTACGAAAATTAAAATAGAAGTAGAGGTGGTCGTCCTCCCGTATCATTTGAAAGACGCAGGGAGTTGTTCTAACGACAAGCTGGTGTCATTCGAACGACGTATTATGTCGTTATAACGACGCTGATGAAACCCCTTTCTCTCTTTTTGCTGCCAAGCGTTCGATCACCCAATTCCTCCATGTCAGCTCATGGGACATCATTATTCCGACGGGTGACGCTAAGACCTTGTGGGTCTTCTTGTGTATTGTGTATTATATTGATAATCGTGGGATGACATACTACAAAGTTGGTTGCTGTCAGCACCCCAACCATTAGATTTCATGAGCTGTTGATTTGTGGAAGACCTAATACCTGATATGGGAAGGTTTTTGGGGTGATAGGGTTTCCTTATTTGGGGACATTTCTTTAGTTGCGTTATAAGAATTAAACCGTATGGGTTTTTAAAGAATAAGCTTTATCACATTTCAAACACTTTCTCCCTCTCTCTAACCACAATCCCTCTTTCATAGTGGTGCACTACCTTCCGCTAGATTAAAGTCTCAAACCATGCACTCACATCATGGATGCCTAATTCCTCCACTGTTAAAATAAAGCTAAGAATATATATATATATATATATATATATATATATATATATATATATATATATATATATGCCAAAATAATTTCAAGCCAAAAGAAATAATGGACATTTTTACGAAATAAAAATGTGGAATAATGTTAATGTTGTCAAAATATTTTTAAGTTTCTTTGAAAATGAAGACTTTATGAATAAATGGACATTTGTCGAGTTTAAAGAAATTGATAAATGCCTTTATTACTTGAAGTACATGTTTAATACACTTGGTAGGATTTTAGTGTTTAAAGTCCACTTTTATGCATATAAAGTTGTAGTATTTTGATAATATATATGTGAGTAAGTTTAAAGAAAGTCTTGTTAGGTTTAAGCATGAAATAAGATAAACGAAATTTTAGGGGTTAAAAATGTAAAAACGGTGTTATTTTTTGTATTAATAATGTTAAAGTGATATGTGTGAAGGTTGGGCAAAAGTGTGATATTAAACAAGTGTTAAAATGTCTAAAGTGTTTTAAATGTTAAGTTGGAGACTTAATAACCATTTTGAGAAATACTACTTATTAAGGAACTAAATGGCGAGTTTGACAAATAAAGGATAAATTGGTAATTTACTTAAAGTAGAACATTTTTATATAATAAAAATGTTAAAGAATGTATTTACACTAATATGTGTGAAAATGAGTGAAGTCATATAGCGTGAATGAATTTAGTATAAATCACGTGTGTGGATAAGGGCCTTAAAGAAGAAAAAAACAATTTTCCAAGCGTTAATGGAAAAAAACGAACGGTTAAGTCTGCATTTTGGCTTCGGCCGGATGAAAGAAAGGAAATGGAATGATGTGAACATGTGTAAAATATTAAACACATTAATAAGAACTCGGATGAAACCAATAATAAGCAAGAAGCACCGAGAGCCCTTAGGAGAAAAGCTCTAAATCACTGGCCATGGCATATGGTGCGCATAGTCGTCAGTGTGGAGCCCGTATATGTATGCGGTAAAGGAAGATTCTGAAAAAAGATAAAAGGAATAAGGAACATGTCAAGAAATGGGTTGTGTGGTAAAATGTGTTAAGACAACCTAACATGAATGAATGAAATAAATATTCTGTTAAAAGGTTAAATGGGCAAGTAAATGCGTAAATCTATAAGTGTTCATAAGTCGAGGCAAAAACGATAAAGTAAAGTTGGAAAATGGGTGGTTGTGTAACTTAAGTTGTTAAACTCATAATTTGCATGAGTATGAAATGAAAAGGTTTCCAAATGATAAACGAGTATTTTTTAACACGGTAAATGCATTTATTGAAATGGTACTTTTCAGTGAAAATACTAAAGTATACTTTTCATGGAATAAAAAAGGGTGATTTCGGTAAAGGAATGGGTTGGAATAAATCAAGTGTAGTAGTGTTAAAGTGGAACCGGGTGTGTTAAACAAAGTGAGAAATGCTAAGTATGGATAAAGAAAGTCTTTGTCAGATTAAGGCAAATTAATCTAAATGAGTAAGGTTTTTCGAAGTAAAACAGTTAATGCATTTGGATATGTATTTTTCAAAAGTATATCTATATATATGTAAATACATATATATTTTCTCATGCATGTGATTGCAGTGTATGAGTATTCTTTTCTACCGTTCATTTCAATACTACTCTGTATATTCTCACTGAGCATAGACTCACACCGTCTCTTTGATATGGAAGGTTGGGTGCGAGTTCATATTTTGAAGGAGTTTACAAGTTAGTATTCTCTATTTATTTTACGTCAGTAGCTATTTTTACTTGGACTAGGGGGCTCCCCAATAGGTCCTACACGTAGTTTATCTTGAAATTGGAATCGCATTCTAAACAAGCGAAATGTTAACTAAAATAAAACTGGACTTGATACATTATATAGGTTGTTTCAATACACTTCACACCTAACGACACGGGTCGGACCGTGTTGACTACGGGTAACCTATAAATTCGGGTTGGGGCATTACAAATGGTATCAGAGCTCTAGGTTCAAGGTTCCTTTCAGGTGTGACGCGGTGAGGTCAATATAAGATTTTTCAACGTCAATGTTAATTTAGGCCAATCACGCTCACTTGGTGAGGGTTATGGTTCGTTTCCTCAATGTTAAGGTCAAAGAGGTTAGCACGACAAGTAAGTTAGTGCCAAGTGGCATACGATCAAGTTAATTATTATAAATCGCTTCCACATTTTTAATTAAGTATGTTAATAATTTACGGGTGTCCATATATGGCAAAGAGTGGTGACATCATGGTTCGTAGTGTGAAGTTCTTGTGTTCCAACTATGTTGACATAAAGTCTTTGGGAGATATTGATAAAATGAGATGAGTCCCATTAGGCAAGTGGCAACATTTTGTGGATATTCAACGGTAGGGATTAATTGTTATAGTGTTATAACCATGTAATGGGAAATCATGATTTAAATTATATGTAGCCTTGGGTGTGGCACATATGTGAGGTCAATATCGATGTGATAATTATGCAATCCTGATCCTTGCGGTAATGCAGCAATTGATGGTAAAGTCGATGAGCATATAAATTGACATAGGCCAACGCTAATGGATAAGTTAGTTTTAGTTGATCGAATGTTGTCTTTATGTGTGAACACCTTAGTGGTCATTGGTAAATGAATGTATTTATAGGTTTTAGCTACGTGGCGAGAAGGTGATAGGTCCCTTGGTTACGGGCTTGAGTTTGGTGTGTCCCCATTCATGTGCCATGATTATAGTAAGGATTTAGACAATCTTAATGATTGAAGTAACCTAGGAGTGAACATAGATAATTGTGGTGACTTGGTATTAACTAATTAAGTTGTGATGTTCTAGAATAGGACCTCTTGCGGCGTTGTTAGGGTGGGCCTCGTAACTTCGTATGAAATATCCCGAGACTAAAAGGGAATATACAACACATGAGGTTATTATTATTTCTCTAGATGGGCATATCTTATTGGTACTGTCATAGATAATCGATAGGATCCGTCTTCCCATCAATTATTTTTAATCTATGGGTGGAAAACTTCTTTGGAGTTCTAGTTATTCTATTGATCTTAAGAAAGGGGAATTCTTCTAACTAACGATGGCCTTTTTAGATAGTTCCTTAGTGGATATTGCCCCTCGATGAGCAGGGTGCTCATGCATCTCTCCTTTGATGAGGTCTTGGATATTTCTCTTGAAATGATCTCCTTATTCGTTTTTTATACCTGAATATCACCGAGCATTAAGTGCTCCTTATTGTACTATAAACTCCTTCCTCGACTACTGTTTTTCTCACCAAAGGATTAGGTGTTCTGGTATTGATTTTTTGTTTGTCCTCATGGAGATCCTACTCTATTTTTTCCAGGACACACTAAAATTAGGCGTGCTCCTGATAGAGAAATCATCGTTCATAGGCATCCACAAGTCATGACATCTGGTTTGATATTCATTTTTCATTATCGTCCAAAGTCTGTTTCTTTTGGGGAAGATAACATGAGCTAGGAGTATTATAACCCCTTTTGGGAGGAACCTCATACATGACTCAAGGTGATGAAGGTCCATTTTGATCATGATAATGACTGCAGTTAGATGGAAGGCGTAGGCTGCGTGAGTGAGACATAACTTATTATTGGCTTTTACTGGATGAGAAAAGGAATTCGATTCCCATATACAATGCCAATTGTATGTGAAAAATCATATTCTAATGAATTCAACACAATTAAGACAGGGAAGAAATAAAAATTCAAAATCACATAATAATATAGTATGTACGTGGTACGAAAATGTGCCTATATCCACGGGGTGTTGCTTTTTCTTTATTAATCGATTATTGATAATAAAGATTACATGACCCTTTTTGCAGGGGTGTAGGTTATATTTATAAAGAAAAAAAATATACTAAGTCGAGTGGAACTCCTTGACTTGGATTGCCATCGTGACTTGTGACTTGTGGACGCCTTTTGGATGACAATGAAAAACAAAGATCCAACCATGAGATCTGGTTATTGGTTGCATTAAATTGTTGGTTGGATTTTTGTTCATGAGCATCCACAAGTCATGGGATCGGGTTGGATCTTAGTTTATCATTAACTCCATGTTTTGCATTCAATTAGCTATTCTAATTAATTAACTATTCAACAAAAAAGTTATACAATAATTAATTAAGAGAAATTAGACATATAATCAATCACAAATAAAAGAAATTATATATCAAAAAGAAAATAAATTCCCTTTCCATCATGGCCAAGACTTCTTCCATAAGTAGAGTTAAATAAGGCGAAAACATCCTTGAAGAAGAGTCCATCAGGATCTAGAATTATGTGGGTAAAAAGTCCAAATACACTAAAACTCTTGCCCTTCCTGTCATGACACATTATCGTGGCTTAAAGATCATCATTTGTTGCATATGGTGCCATAGCCGCGGCTATGGTGCATATGGTCCGCCTTCTACAATTTTAGGGTTTTGCCTATGTCTAAACTACGTTGTTTTGGCATTACAATAGCCTTGAAAACTCCATTAAAAGATATTAGATCTTTATCAAAATGCTTCCCAATTCCATGGGACTCATAGTAATATTAAAAACCATTTTAATGTTGGATTATAGAAAATAAAAAACTATTACATCCCCTTAAAAACCCGTCCAAATACATCGATTAATGCAATTAGTAAAATAATCTAATTATTACAACCAAATCGAATCTAGGAAATATAATTATAGGTGAATCACCTTAGATTCCATGCACATAATATACATATGCGACCATGATGGAGGAAGTAAATAGAATCCCATAAAACAATTTTATTACAAAACGTGTGCATCCATGCACATATTTTCTAACATGTAACCTAGGGTTACGATTGTGGACAACATGGACCTTTCTAAATCATGATCACCTTTAATCGGGGAACTAATACTAAATTTTGGGGATTGACATAATATAAAACTTTGTTCCCTTAAGAACGTTGATTGATAATAATTCATAGAGTAAACAAAAATAATGAGATTGAAAAAATAATTTGGTGTTTGGATCGTGATACATTTGTGAACCTTGTCGGTGATCAGAACTGAGGAGAAATATTTGATGAAGAGGATGATGGGGCTGATTTTCTTCCTTTTCCAAATCCTTCAGATAATTCCCCGAATGCCTTAAATCTTGTATTATATGATGCTCTCAAAGTAAGCCTTATATGTGGAAACTTTCAATAATGAAATCCCTGTGAATTCTGAGAGACCTTTCACAAAATGTGAATGGTGTATTTCCTATTCCTCTCTAACCCTAGAGAATGTCTCATGCAACTTAAACCTCTTCCTTTTACCCATATAACTAGGTACATGAAGTGGGCTTAAGCCAATTAGGGGTTCTAGAGAATTTGGGCATATTACTTATGTAATTTACTATATAGGGGACGCAAGACTAATAATTAAATTGTCTTCCAAATAGAAATATAAAAAACCCATATTAGTTCATGTAATATATTTTCTTACCCGTTAAATTGTAATTAACTCCAATAAATAATTATAATTGCAATCATATTTAATTATCTCAGTATCATTTGAATAACAATGTCTTGTTTGCAAAGCTAGATGGTGCACAATATGATTCCAAGCATACAACAAACAATACCCTCTTAGTGAAATTCAATTAACTACAGATTGATTTTAACCAACATCTTATATTTTCCTTGATCTTAAATTTAACTTATTTGATATTGTGGCGGATTATAAAATCTACTTTCCAGGCTTACTAATGGAATTAAAACATATAAGTTTATCAAGCGGTTATCATAATCTAGGATATCTCCTCGATGTGGATTTTCCAGAATATGTTCTTAGACATATCGACATAATTATTACCCACCTTTTGAAGATATAAACCTTATAAATTGAATCCTATCCAAAATGATCAAAGAGGATGAATAGCCAATGAGTTTCATCTTCATCATCCAAGGAGATGTCATTAAGGTATGATTATATGTTTATGTTAGATCTTTGGATTTTTTTGGGTGTTAGGAGTTTATTAAATTATTTTTAATTGTTTTAAAAAGATTTTATCCCTTTCAATATCTTTTTGAAAGAAAGATACTTTTTTCGTGACCTCATTATCCTCCTAACGAGATATTATACCTCACTATAATAGCTTCCAAAGAGTTCGAACGAGCTTTGAACAAACTAACTTTTTCCTTCCCTGGAATATCATTGGATATTCAGTTAAATACATGTTCAACCGAGGTGTCATACTTCGTTTGAATGAGGTAGAATGTTGTTCGAAAGAGCTGGCATATTTTCCAATGTAAAAGTTATTTTCAGAATTATCTCAACTTTAGAAAACCTCCTATAAATTTAATTGTGGAGGAACAAATTTTAGAGAGACCTTTCAAAGCTTTTTAAGTTCCCAAACATGTTTTAAAAGCTCTCTAAGTTTATGTATTTATTTTGAGAAAATGTCTTCCAAACCAAATCCCTTGTTTACACCCATATTTGAGATTTAAGAATAATACATGCATATGATCAAGGAATCTAGTCAAGGTTTGACGGTGCCAAGTTTGTGAGTAAGTCTAAATTGGTCTTCTAAACAACCTATACTGTAGTGGACGTGTGTGTCTGGTCTATTTGAGGTTTTTCCCATTGTGTTTTTTCCTCGGATATTGTTGTGTTGTGATTTACTTATTCCAGTCTTCCTTATAATCACCTAGAGACATGCTTAGGTCAAGACTAAAATTGGTACGTCATATCACACAACACATTTGGTTTATTGTATTACTGCAAGTAAATTAGAAAATTTTGTAAGATAAAATTTGGTGGTTTTTTTCTTCACAAACCCTAATGAACTTAGCTTTCTCAAATTAGTTGATTCATTAGCAAAGATTCAATAGTTACTCAATAATTAAATTAGGGCTTATATTATGATTAATCTAATGCCCAAAATTAAGTTTGATTTTTAATAAAAATCAGATTACAAGATTATATTATATATTTCAACACATTAATATGTAACACCCCACATAATTAAACACCGGGTGATCAGTCCTTTATTAAATTAAAATCAAGGTGAAAGGTGTGGTTCATTTTGAGCATCAGTGTCGAAAATAATTTTTTCCATTTTAATCACCCAATCTGTCAAAACATTTTTAAAATATTATTTCATTTATTAGATTTCATCGTAAAACCTTTTTAAATATAAACCAGTTTAAGAATACGACAAATGCTAAGGATATCAATCATCCAAAAGAAACATGCCAACTAGATTATTCAAACCAAGTCAATAACCATAAGTATGATGCACATGACATGAAATAACTCCCAAGGGAGTACTGAACACTGAAAACATAAATAAATACAAAATCTTTAATAAGTCTAAACGGAATAGGAAATCGGGCGACACATGCCCTATATATGAAGAATTATATCAAGAGATCAATCAAGGAAGAGGTCGTCTACTACAAGGGCCTGAAACTCCCACCTAAGCTACAGTATGTCCAATCCAAAGAACCTACACCTGACGCCCCTGTGGATGGGCACCTGTAATATATACATATATATACAAGAGAGAGAAAATGACAGGAAATGGGTCAGAGCTCGAGTGTAAAACAATTTTAAAAATAGTTTATCAAGTATTTAAAATGCTTATTAGATAATATAACAACCATGTTAGTACGCGACACTCTCATGAGAATTCTCACCTCTCATTTAGTGTGTGCACCTACCGTACTACTAAAATGCCTCATACGTCTGTAACAACCCGTCCTTTTGGAGATGATTAAATTCCATGATTGGGTATAAATTGGAGATTTGGGGAATTTCTCGGAATAAAAATTTTGGGGATTTTTAAGGATTACATGATTGTCGATGGGTGATATATTTACTTTTGGGAATAAGTGAATATGTCGGAGTATTTTAATTATATGTCGCCGTTGAGTAAAGCGACAAAGGGTAAGGTTTTAATTAGAAAACTCGTGGTGAAATGCAATGGGTTAAAATAGTGGATTGCGATCAAGTACCTCAGATGGAAATTTTGACTGCGCCATGAGTCTCGGAATGGCCGAGACAGTCCGAAAAGAGTGTTTGATTGTCGAAATTGAGTTTCGGGGAATTTTAGAGGTAAAAGGGCTCGAAATTGAGTAAACGAGTCGTTTTTGAGTTTTAAGGGGTATAAACCCTTTTATCCTTATATAAGGAGGGAGAGAGAGGGAGAGAATAGAAAGAAAAGAGAGAAGAGAGAGAGGGAGGAATAAAGTGGAGAAAAAAAGGAGATTTCGGGCCAAACTCCACCGGACTGGACTCGGGATCGTCGGATTTCATCGTCCAGGTAAGTGTTTACTTGCTTTATTTCATTTTGTGCAATTATCTCAAATCATAGTTGGTGAAAATATAATTTTTGGGTTAGAAATTTTAAAATAAATTTGGGAAAATTGGATATGAGTTTACATATTGATGTAATGTAAACTCTTAATAATTTCTAGTGTTAAAACCATGTTAATGGAGTGAAGATTGAATTGAAATGGGAGAAATGCCAAAACTAGGTTTTTATGGTTTTAGGGTTTAAATCTAAGGTAAATGGTTTAATACCCAAAATTAATTGATGTGTTAGTTGTAAGACATAGATTATATGTTTATTGAGTTGTTGGATGATATTAGAAACAACAAAAATGGAGAAAAAATGGAGTTCGGAATTTTGGAGAAGATGATGAATACTAAGGCAACGTGCTTGACGAATCGATTAGGCCTAGAGGCGAATGATTCGGCTCTTGGTCAAAAATTGAAAATTGTAGATATTTTCGATACCGTCGCGTGGGGGCCGACCCGTATTTTTCTAATTTTTTTTGGATTTATAGTGATTTTTCTACGAAAAGTTGTCCGAGATCGAAATCGTTAGTTATAAATCAAATCCGATATTGGGAGAATTAAGGCTAGATTTATTTGGAGATAAATATTAGGGGTTCCTAAATATAGAGTGGGGACCTCAATATCACTATTTGAGCGAAATGTAGTCCTTGGGTTTGTGGGAAGGAAATCCACAACCTATTTAATTTAAGGGTATTCGGGGGAGAATAATCCCTGAGATATTTTGGTAGGGCATTTAGGCCTATATAATTATGTGCGTAGGAAAACATAATTACATTGATATTGGTTGCGGGAATCCTATGAGATTATTAGGATGGAATTGGGAATATATGTATTCACTTAGAGTGAATTAGTATATTTGGAGATATCCGCCAAATCCTTAGATGAGAATAAGGTATTTATTATTCATAAAGTGAGGAAATACTTTGGGTATAGTATCATGCGTATATGAATGCATGATTATGATTCTTTGAGAGAATCTTGGGGATTATTGGTAATCGCTAGACGTGATTTGCAATTATGGCCATTTATATAAATATTCGAGGAGGAATATATAGTATGTATACTATGTGATTAAAGTATATATATGATATGATATAAATGACTTTTGAAAATGTAAAATATGAATGTTTTCGAATGGAAAAAAAATTATTTTCATAAATGATAATTTATGTATGCACACCTCTATAAATCTCTATCATAAGGGAAGTTGCGCACGTGAGGTGAAGCCCCCTAGCTAATGAATGTAGGGTGGATATAGTCCTAGGCCATATGAGGGATTATTGTATGTTTTCTACGATGGTGAGGTAATTCTGGATGTGTTTATGACTCTCCCGTAGGCATATGGCCGCTTCTCGACATCTTGCGATGTAGGATCCTAGGTTGTCTTGATGTATAGGCCCTGGAAGATGATAACCATTTAGGGGCGTGCACTGTGGGAAAACCCAGATTAGCGGTCTTAGAAACGTTATATGATATGTAATATAACTATTCTCAATAATGTGGGACATTATTGGTGTTAAAGCAATTTTTTATAATAAATTGGCTTTAAATACATTTCCCGGATGGAAGAAGGGAAATGGGATAAATGATTTGGCTTTAAATACATTTTCTGGATAGAAGAAGGGAAATGGGAGCATATGAGATGAAAAAGCATTTTTATGATAATAAAATTGGATTTTAAATACATTTTCTGGATATAAGAAAGGAAATGGAAAGTTTTGAGATAAAAATGAAAATAAAGTAAATCTCATTCCGGGAGATATATCCGGATGTGTATTATAAAGATGGATATTGAGGAAATGAATTCTCATTCCGGGAGATATATCCGAAAGTGTAACATGATAAGTATATTAAAATATGAGTATGTATAAATTGAGTACTGAGGGTCTAATGGATCCCGACGATCGACCTTGCAGTGTAGTAGTGTATTCGGGAGTTCATTGTTTGGATTTCTCTCTACGAGACACCCCACGCACGAACATGGCATAGTGTTGAGACTGGGGAGAAGTTTATCCCTTTGTGATCCAATATTATGATTTCTCATATGGTGTATATATATGTATATATCTTTCGTTTACTGAGGGTCTAATGGATCTCGACGATCAACCTTGCCGCATAGTAGTGTATAGGGGGGGGGGGGTTCCTTGTTTGGATTTGGCTCTGTGAGATACCCCACGCACGAACATGGCATAGTGTTGAGACGGGAGAGATGTTTAGCCCTTAGTACTCGGATTAACTAGGGTTGCTAGTAGGTGTGTGACATACTAGTTAGGCAGGGTAGCTTGACTAGGGTATTCTGTTAGGATGCGATAGGAGTGCACTATTAGATGAGAGGTGAGGGGTATCTCATGGGAGTGCGATACCAAATTTAAATATGAGATAAAATCTATTTTTCTAAAAACAAGGCATTTATGCACTTGTTAAATATTTTCAAAAACTCGGGCTCTGACCCGTTATCTACTTTTCCCTCTCTTGCTATATATATATATATAGTTGTCCAGACACAGGGACGCCTGGATGACACTTCTTTCGAGTCAGACGTCTGCTGCAGCAGCTGTGGATGCACGCAGGTTTATCGTAGACGCTTCTATTCTGGTACTCTAGATAGGAGGTATTGTCTAAACATTCGGGCTAACAACCCAACTGCATTTATTTGTTCTTTTACCGCCTTTTAGCGTGGTATTCGATATGGTTGTATCATATTTGAACCGAGTATTCGATTATTTTATTTCATTTCAGTTTCATTCATATAAACTGTGTGGATGTTTTAATTTCGTAGTTGTTTAAAAAGAGTAGTTAAGTAAAATTTTAACGCCGGCCTAATAGGTTATGAATAATTAAATGGATTTTCGACAGTGATGCTAAGAATGATCCATATGAGACTCATGTTATAATTTGATATAGGAGTGATCGCACGGTATTTTATTAGGTGGGGTGTCACAGATGGTATTAGAGCATCAGGTTCTAGTGTCCTTAGGAATCTGTGCGGACGTACTACACTTTCAGCGTTGCCCTCGATTTGATATAGAGCCTTAGGATTAGGATGGTTGATTTGTCTTATGAGATTTCGTTCTCCTGCCATATTATAAGATTATATAATTTTTTTGCGCTCTCGTTCGTGATTCGTGTGCTGATCGAGGAAGAAGGCTGGAGGTGGGGTTCGAAAGGGATCTTACGGATAGTTTTAACCGTGAGTCCCCATGATTTAGCAGGATTTAAAGGAATGTTGTTTTGGATTATTAACATAAGGATCAGTCAGAGGCCGACAGTGAATAAAGAGTGATATGGAGTATATGTGTATCTGTGGGCCCCATTGGTGGACACCCACCCGAGGAATTTATTGAAATATAGTTGAAGCTTGTAGTGGAGTTTCCTTTTAACGAAGAAGTTAAGAGGACTAGTAAAATGATTGGAAGGATCAAGGAAAAGTTATTATTATGAGTTTCACCTCAGAAGGAAGAGGTATAATTGGTGTGGCTAGATAAAGTTGCGGTGTTTCGTTAGCCCTAGACTCATTTGTGTAATTTGAGTTTTGTGGCGGTCTCGATAACATTATATAATGTAGGCCTATGTGTTTTTCGCGATAGCGGAGTTTTGTTTTCCTTCATTAGCCATAAAAACGGGTGTTGATATTTTAAACACATATATAAATCTGGCTTATGATATTCGTCTTATATGTTTATATGTGTATGGTAATATTATGAGTATTAATGTTATTGGTTATTCGGAGCGATAGCAGGCTAATGATGGCAAGACTATCGTGTCCATAGTTTCAGGGTGGAACGGGTTGTTGTTGTGATATCTCACCTGGATACAGGTTGAGTTCGCCTTTATTGTGTGCACAGATGGAACTTCGATGAGCAGAGGTTTCATTATAGTGATTTGAGTATGTGGTGACCTTATATATGTGATTTGAGGTATGCCGGGTTAATTGCTGAGCTGTGAGTTGAAGCTCATTATTAATTACGCAAGAACTGATTGTAGTACGAGCGCTTGGTGGGATGGATCCTAGATAGTGATGGGAGTTCAGACCACATTTGGTTGAAAGAGGGGATGGGGTTATCCTTGTTGATACTTGGAATTGACGAACCTCCACGATCGACAAAGTTAAGTAGTAGTGTAATTGGAGGGGTTCCTTATCTGGATTTCGCTTTGCGAGACGCTCCGCACATGAACCTTAATGATGTCGGGAGTGGAGAGATGTTATAGGATGCGAGGATGTTGGTTTTGTTGATGAGTCTTATAGTGTGTATGAAACACTATAGACTATGAGTCATGTGATGGTGGTATGCTTATGGAAATATTGTGCTATGGAAAAGCACTAAAGTGGTCCTCTCACAACAAGTGGGTGGGTGAAGTAGGACTTAGAGAAATTGATTTAAGGATTATAGCCAGGCCTTAATGAAAAGGCAAATTTTAAGGAAATATGTTTTGTGTATAATGATTGTAACGCTTTGGCAGAGATTTGGCACTTCGATTAGTTAGATTTCCTTTCCGCTCAGATGGGAGGATATAATAGTAGAAATGCGTTAATAGGTTAGCGATGTCGGATTTAGGACGTCCCGCTGGTGTGCCTTAGGTCGCTATATCTCGATGACCGACAACGCGAGGGAGTAGTGTAATGGGAGGGTTCCTTATTTGGATTTCACTTTGCGAGACGTCCCACGCATGAAACCAAGAAAATGTCAGAAGTTGAGAGAGGCCTTGGGCACTAGGGATATACTTAGGATTATACTCATTCTGCGTAGGTAGGATAACGCATAGACCGTAGTATTATTAGGATTTAAGTTCAATAGAGTTGGTGGTGCCGATATAAGGAGAATTGAATTTCGCGGGTTGAGAGGACCCATATGTGGGTATTACACCGAGGAAAGGAGGTCCTAATTTGAAGAGTGTGTTATGTGTCAGACGTTCGGAATGGATGTACAGATGTGCACGTGTTAAAAAGGTGTAGGGGCACCTTAGCGAGTTGGTTTATATACCTCCTGAAATATAAGGGGCGTAGTATATAAAGTTGAAGTTTATACCGTAAGGCAGTCACGAATGGATTTGGAGTGTGTTGTATGGAATGTCGTGAGAGGTACGTGATATTCCAATTGTACAAGGGTCAATAAGAGGTAACGTGCCCAAGATAAGTGACAAGACTATTGGGAGTAGTCAAATCTTAGTAGAGTTTCCTTTTTAAAGGAAATCAGTTGTCCTGCTGTGGATGAGCGAACGCTATTTAGTAAGAGTATCAGCTTTGCGAGATGTAGAGCGGTAGTTATAGACTCGTTTCTCATACTGGCAGCAAGAGAATCCATCAGAGTAATGCGTCGTTGTTGTGTGATGATGGGTAGAAATTTAGATGACCTTGTGGTGAAGCTAGTACATTTGAGTATACCTTGAGGTAGGTGGAATATGGTAAGGGACCATCATGTTAGAACCTTTTGATTTTGGGGGTACTAAGACGTAGTGGAATTGGTGATCGTAGTTTGGTGGTGTAGTTTATATCCAAATTTCGAGGACGAAATTCCATTGTAAGGGGGGGGGGGGGAGTATGTAATAACCCGTCCTTTTGGAGATGATTAACTTCCATGATTGGGTATAAATTGGAGATTTGGGAAATTTCTTAGAATGGTAATTTTGTGGATTTTTAAGGATTATATGATTGTCGATGGGTGATATATTTACTTTTGGGATTAAGTGAATATGTCGGAGTATTTTAATTATATGTCGTCGTTGAGTAAAGTGGCAAAAGGTAAGGTTTTAATTAGAAAACTCGCGGTGAAATGCAATGGGTTAAAATAGTGGATTGCGGTCAAGTACCATGGATGGAAATTTCGACTGCGCAATGAGTCTCGGAATGGCCGAGATAGTCGAAAAAGAGTGTCCGATTGTCGAAATTGAGTTTTGGGGAATTTTAGAGTTAAAAGGGCTCGAAATTGAGTAAACGAGTCGTTTTTGGGTTTTAAGGTGTATAAACCCTTTTCTCCTTATATAAGGAGGGAGAGAGGGAGAGAATAGAAAGAAAAGATAGAAGAGAGAGAGGAAGGAAGAAAGTGGATAGAAAAAAGAGATTTTGGGCCAAACTCCGCCATACTCGACTCGGGATCGTCGGATTTCACCTCCAGGCAAGTGTTTACTTGCTTTATTTCATTTTGTGCAATTATCTCATATCATAGTTGGTAAAAATATGATTTTTCGGTTAGAAACCTTAAAATAAATTTGGGAAAATGGGCTATGAGTTTACATATTGATGTAATTTAAACTCTTAATGATTTCTAGTGTTAAAACCATGTTAATGGAGTGTAAGATTGAATTGAAATGGGAGAAATGCCAAAACTAGGTTTTATGGTTTTAGGGTTTAAATATAAGGTAGATGGTTTAATACCCCAAATTAATTTATGTGTTAGTTGTAAGACATAGATTAGATGTTTATTGAGTTGTTGGATGATATTAGAAACAACAAAAATGGAGTTTGGAATTTTGGAGAAGATGATGAATAGTAAGGCAGTGTGCTTGCGGAATTGATTCGGCCTAGAGCCGAATCGATTCGCCTCTTGGTCAAAAAATGAAAATTTTATATCTTTTTGATATGGTTGCGTGGGTAACAACCGCGTATTTTTCTGATTTGTTTTGGATTTCTAGTGATTTTTCTACTGAAAGCTGTCCGAGATCGAAATCGTTAGTTAGAAATCAAACCTGATATTGGGAGAATTAAGGCTAGAATTGTTTGGAGATAAATATTAGGGTTTCCTAAATATAGAGTGGGGAACTCTAGATCACTATTTGAGAGAAATATAGTCCTTGGGTTTTTGGGAAGGAAGTCCACAACCTATTTAATTTAAGGGTATTCGGGGGAGAATAATCCCTGAGATATTTCGGTAGGGCATTTAGGCCTATATAATTATGCGCGTAGGAAAACATAATTACATTGATATTGGTTGAGCGAATCCTACGAAATTATTAGGATGTAATTGGGAATATATGTATTCACTTAGAGTGAATTAGTATATTTGGAGATATCCGCTAAATCCTTAGATGAGAATAAGGTATTTATTATGCATAAAGTGAGGAAATACTTTGGGTATAGTATCATGCATATATGAATGCATAATTATGATTCCTTGAGAGAATATTTGGGATTATTGGTCATCGCTAGATGTGATTGGCAATTATGGCCATTTATATATATATTCGAGGAGGAATATATACTATGTATACTATGTGATTAAAGTATATATATGATATGATATAAATGACTTTTGAAAATGTAAAATATGAATGTTTTCAAATGGAAAAGGAAATTATTTTCATAAATGATAATTTATGTATACACACCTCTCTAAATCGCTATCATAAGGGAAGTTGAGCGCCTGAGGTGAAGCCCCATGGCTAATGAATGCAGGGTGGATATAGTCCAAGGACATATGAGCGATTATTCTATGTTTTCTGCGATGGTGAGGTAATTCGGGGTGTGGTTATGACTCTCCCGCAGGCATATGGTTGCTTCCCGACGTCTTGTGATGTAGGATCCCAGGTTGTCTTGATGTATAGGCCCTGGAAGATGATAGCCATTTAGGGGCGTGCACTGTCGGGAAACCCGGACGAGCGGTCTTAGAAACGTTATATGATATGTAATATAAATATTCTCAATAATGTGGGACATTATTGGTGTTAAAGCAATTTATGATAATAAATTGGCTTTAAATACATTTCCCAGATGGAAGAAGGGAAATGGGATAAATGATTTGGCTTTAAATACATTTCCTGGATGGAAGAAGGGAAATGGGAGCATATGAGATGAAAAAGCATTTTTATGATAATAAAATTGGATTTTAAATACATTTCCTGGATATAAGAAAGGAAATGGAAAGTTTTTCGATAAAATTGAAAATAAAGTAAATCTCATTCCGGGAGATATATCCGGATGTGCATTATAAATATGGATATTGAGTAAATGAATTCTCATTCCGGTAGATATATCCGGAAGTGTAACATGGTAAGTATATTAAAAGATGAGTATGTATAAATTGAGTACTGAGGGTCTAATGGATCCCGACGATCGACCTTGCATAATGTTGTGACTGGGGAAAAGTTTAGCCCTTAGTACTTGGATTAACTAGGGTTGCTAGTATGTGGGTGACATACTAGTTAGGTGGGGTATCTTGACTAGGGTATTTTGTTACGATGCGATACGAGGAACTATTAGATGAGAGGTGAGGGGTATCTCATGGGAGTGCGATACCAAATTTAAATATGAGATAAAATCTATTTTTCTAAAAATAAGGCATTTATGCACTTGCTAAATATTTTCAAAAACTCGGGCTCTGACTCGTTTATCTACTTTTCCCTCTACTTCTATATATATATATATATATATAGGTGTCCAGGCATAGGGACGCCTGGATGACACTTCTTTCGAGTCAGACGTCAGCTGCAGCAGCTGTGGATGCACGCAGGTTTACCGTAGACGCTTCTATTCTTGTACTCTAGATAGGAGGTAATGTCTAAACATTCGGGCTAACAACCCAACTGCATTTATTTGTTCTTTTTCCGCCTTGTAGCACGGCATTCGATATGGTTGTATCATATTTGAACCGAGTGTTCGATTATTTTATTTCATTTCAGTTTCATTCATATAAACTGTGTGGATGTTTTAATTTCGTAGTTGTTTAAAAAGAGTAGTTAAATAAAATTTTGACACCGGCCTAATAGGTTATTAGTAATTAAATGGATTTTCGACAGTGATGCTAAGAATAATCCATATGAGACTCCTGTTATAATTAGATATAGGAGTGATCGCCCGATATTTTATTAGGCGGGGTGTCACAACGTTTATCTAATTCATCTCCCATAAATTCAATTTCAACAAGTCACAAGCCTTAGATTTGAGTTTATAGATCAGTCTCTTAAAGATTACTTACATCGATTATGTATTTCTCAATATTGTTGTAAAGTTCCCAAACACTTACTAATATTTTGGAGCATTTATTCAATATTTATCTACTTATGTGTACGGTAGAAGAATTCCATATATACGTATATATATATTAATAAATCTTATAATATATATACTATCGGCACCCCACATAAAATCTGTGGTGCTAGCATGCTCTGCTATGAAGTCCCCGTATCTCTCCTACCAAGGGAAATACTAGTTCGAAATCACTCTCAAACTGTATTAACACAATACATAAAAAATGGAGGCGAAGCATAGTTCCAAGTCACTAAGACGTCAGCACATACCCTTCACGTCTCTTAGGACCGTCTGACTATCATTCTCAGATAGCCTATACCAAGGAATTCTATGTTCTATGTTCTAGGTTACAAGTCAATATCTCCCATAAAGGTCCCATCGAGATAAGACTATACCGACGTGGCAACCTTCGTGATAGCAAGTAGCGCGGGTATGATTATACACAAATATAAGAGATATATATATATATATATATATATATATATATATATATATATATATATATATATACATGCACTCGGTCATATATATAAATATTCTTATTTTCCAATTAGGTTCGCCCACGACCCATAATAATATTTTTAACCGTACGTAATACAATTTTACCCAACTCTTACTCATAAAGAACTCATCTCTTTCTATTATCAATTATAATCATTTCATAACTACTTCTCGTCCCTCGAAGTATTCTCTCTTCCTAAAGGTAAATTCATTAAGTACACCCTCACTAACATACTGTTCTATGTCATTCAGGAATCTCTCAATTCCTTAGCTAAGGTATGCACGATTTCTAATATGTGACATACCCCCATTATCCCACAGTTACATCCCGTATAAAATTATATCAAACGGAACCTACTAAGACCCTGCTGGTCCTCTTCATGAACCATTATGCCCTTTAAATAATATTCAAGGGCTCCTAGGCATTTTATCCGAATTAAACAAAAAGAGGAAAAACATTCAGTTTCCAGGAGGGGTCGACCGATCAATGAATGAGGTCGATCGATCGATCAAACGATCGATCGACATTCTTGAGTCGATCGATCGATCGAGCAGTTCTTACCCAAATTCTGCTATTCCAATCTACGGGCTTCATCACTTTTCAACCTCTAAATCGTGTTAAATACATCCCAAACTCCCAAAAAATTTCACCACTAATTATATACATCTATCTACATGATTTCCTACGTAAAGCATGTACGAATTCATCAAAGTCATCGAAATAAAGGGGCCAATTCAGCAGAATTGTCAAGAACCCTAGTTTTGTATTAATTTATAAAATTCTCATTCTTCTTCCAGATTTCTTTATATTAAACCATTACAAATTCGTGGGTAATCCTCTACATATGACAAGGATTCCAAATTTCATGAATTACTCCTAAAACATGCGATTTAAATCTTCTAAATTATATAATTATTCAATAAGAACATGAATTCTTACTCCTATTCTAACATAGGTGAAATATCAACTAGGAATTAGCAAGATATATACTTGCCTTAAGATCGTAGGTCTGATTCCATAAATTTGACAGGTATAGACTTGATCCCCTCGCTTCGATATGAGTTTAGGTGGTGGTGGTGGTGTAATTTGGTTAGTTCTTGGCCTTGAATTCTTGGAAGGTTTTTTCCTCTCTTCCTCTCACTCCCATTCTAATCTTTTGAGAATATTAACCCTAGAAGACTCTCCTAAAATATGATTTAAATTCCTAATTTTCGTCATTAACTAATGCCTAATTTGAAAAATGACTAAATCGCCCTCCCGGGGTGCCGGTTAGGCGTAAAATGCCCCGAGACCCAAACTAAACCCCCGGGTACACTTTTCTAACTATCTCGACCCTTCTGAACTCATCGGCGCCCTCGAAATGACCATACGGGCAACTTATAATTTATTCACATTTTATTATAATAATTTAGTCCCAACACGACACAGGCGCGTCCCGACTTAATTTCCATAATTGTTATATTATTCACTCGTGACAATTTTAATAAATTCAATTCTACATATTACTTTACTCATTATGTAATATTTAAAAATTTTCCAATAATTACTAACACTCGTCACACTAGTAAATATTTAAAATAAATTTTGAATTAATATTAAATTAATATCTCAATTAAATTTAATAAATCCTAAATTTAAAAGCCATAAAATACAGGGTATTACATAGTTCCCCCCTAATAACGGAATTTCATTCCAAAATTCAAAAAATAAGGCATACCTGGTAAAAATAGATCTGGATATTTTTCGCGCATATCTGCCTCTCACTCCCAAGTGGACTCTTCCACGTTATGATGCTCCCACTGGACCCGTACAAGTGGGAATACCTTCAACCTCAATCTCCTCTCGCTATGGTCTAGGATAGCCAGTGGTCTCTCCTCATAATAACTGTCGGGTTGTAAATCAATCTCCTCTATTATGATGTGAGTGTGGGCCATATCATCCCCAAGATATCGTTTCAACGACAAGATGTGGAATACATCGTGAACACGTTAAAAGTGATGTAGTAACCCCAATCTGTATTCCACCGGCCATATCCTCTCGATAATGGGAAATGGTCCTACGTACCTCGGAGACAACTTCCCCTTCTTGTCGAATATCGTTACTCCTTTCATATGGGACACACGCAGTAATACTTGGTCCCCCACGCTAAACTCTCTGAAGGACCGATTTGCATCTGCGTAGGTTTTCCGCCAGTCCCGAGCTACCCGAATGCGAATCCTGATTAGCTCAATCTTAGGTGACGTCTCCTGAATAACCTCTGGTCCGAGAAACTTGTTGTCCCCCACCTCCAGCGAACAAGTGGGAGAACGACAAGGTCTTCCATACAAAGCCTCAAATAGGGCCATGTCGATCGTGAAATGATAGAAGTTATTATAAGAATACCCCACTAGTGGAAGATGTGGCTTCTAACCCCCTCCAAAATCAAGGACACACATGCGTAGCATATCCTCCAGCATCTGATTCGTACGCTCTGTCTCTCCATCCGTCTGTGAGTGATAAGCTGGACTCAATCTCAACTCTTGAAAGCTCTCCCAGAAATGCAACACAAAAATCTTGTCTCTATTAGACATAATATCCAGGGGCACCCCATGTGGCCAAACTATCTCAGTAATAAATAACTGTGCATACTGGCCCGTGGTGTACTCTATTCGTACTGGAAGAAAATGAGCTATCTTGGTCAACGAACCCATATGGAATCATGACCCCACTGTGATGTAGGAAGCCCAATAATGAAACCCATGGAAATGCTTTCCCATTTCCACGTAGGTATCTCCAATGGCTGAAGTAACCCTGGCGGTCTCTGGTGGCCCACATTTACCATGTGACAGGTAGTACATTTGGACACGAATTCCACAATGTCCTTCTTCATCCCACTCCACCCGTACTGTCGCCTCATATCCTGGTACATCTTATCCCCTCAAAGATGTACCTTAAATCTAGACCCGTGCGATTGTGTCATCACTACATGACGTAAATCATCTCCCTATGGGACCACCAATCTCCCATTAAACCGCAAACCCGCATCATAACCCACTAAATAGGACTCAACACCCTCACCTAAGAGTCGTACAATCTGATCCTGACAAAATGTATCCGTTGCTTGGGTGCCTGTATCACCCTTATAATAATCTCGAGTGTGACTGTCATAATGTATATAAAGGAATTGGCTACCACGTCCTTGTGTCCTAACTATTTCCACTTCACTTTCCATACTTCCGCTACCTCTCCTATCAGACTATGGCTTAACGCATCAGCAACCATATTAGCCTTCCCCGGATGGTACTGTATCTTGAACTCATAGTCTTTCATAAACTCGAGTCACCTGCACTGATGCATGTTCAAATCTCACTGTGTGAACAATTATCGTAGTGACTTGTGGTCTATGAACAAGCAGAACTTCACCCCCAACAAGTAATGCCTCCAAATCCGCAATGCAAACACGATCACAGCTAGCTCTAGGTCGTGGGTGGGGTAATTCCTTTCATGAGGCTTCAGCTTGCGGGAGGCAAAAGATATAGCATGTTCCTCTTGCTGAAGTACTCCACTGAGTCCTTGTAAATAAGCATCAATATACACGAGGTATTCCAATCCCGTCCTGGGTAAAGCATGAACTGGTGCCGAAGTTAGCTTATCCTTCAGCTCACCAAAATCCAATTGGAAAGCATCATCCCATATGTACGGTATCCCCTTACGAGTCAGATTCATCAATGGACCCTATATCTTTGAAAATCCTCGAATCAAATGACTGTAGTATCCGCCTAACCCCAAGAAACTATGCACCTCTGTCGGTGTCGTGGGTTGTCCCCATTCCCACACTGCCGACACTTTACTCGGGTTAGATGATATCCCCAATTCTGACACAACGTGCTTGATAAATTGTACCACCTGTAACCAGAATTCGCACTACTGACACTTGGAATACAACTCATGCTCTCATATAGTCTAAAGAAACGGTCTCAAGTGCTCGGCATGATCATCCTTAGTCTGTGAATAAATGAGGATGTCATATATGAAGATGATGAGAAACTGATCCAAGAACTCTCTGAACACTTGGTTCATCAAGTCCATGAATATGGTTGGAGTATTTTTCAGCCCAAACGGCATCACTCTAAACTCATAGGACCCATATCTCATCCAGAAAGGAGTCTTCGACACACCCTGTTCCCTAATCCGTAGTTGATGGTATACCGATCTCAAATCTATCTTCGAAAAGAAGGCTGCTCATCTCAGCTGGTCGAACAGGTCATCGATTCAGGGCAATGGATATTTATTCTGTATCGTGACCTTGTTCAACTTTCTGTAGTCCATGCACAACCTTAGTGAACCATCTCTCTTCTTCACAAACAACACTGGAGCGCCCCAAGGAGAGGTGCTCCTAAGAATGAAGCCCTATCCAAATAGTTTATCTATCTGATCCCGTAACTCCCTCATCTATGCTAGAGCCATACGGTACGATTCATGTGCTATTGGCCAAGTACCCGACATTAATTATATGACAACATTTATATCTTGACTAGGATGTAGGCCCGGTATCTCTTGAAATACATACAAAAACTCACAAACAACTGGAATCTAATCCATGGGAATCAAAATCTCCTTATAGGTCTCCTACTCTATGTAATACAAATGGGTGGAAGATCCTCCCTCTGGGTGAGGCATCGCCACCAAAAACATCTCATGACCAGGAATGGCAAAGATGATGATCCTACCGAAATAATCTATCATGGCTCTGTACACAGCGAGCGAATCCATGCCAATAATTGCATCGTTCTCATGCATATATAAAACAAGCATGTCCGCAGGTAAAATCAAGCTACTAATCTCTATACCTACTCCCCATCATATAAAGAAAATTAAGGACCAATTTCCTAGTGGTGAATCTACGCATGTCACTATACTCTCTGTCTTGTCTAATAACCCCATGGCTCATGCGAAGCTAGTAGCTATAAAACTGTGTGATGCCCCAGTATCAAATAAAACACACCCTATAGTGTCTTAAATTGGAAACATGCCCTCTATCGTGGGTGATGCCTACGGTGGTGCTGGCTGGAGGATGTTATAGACACGTCCATACAGTACCCTTGCTAGACTTGGGTTGCTAGAATGGCTGGTAGGGCTGGCATCTGAGCTGGCGCTAAAAGGGAGGCTAGAAAGGGTGGCCTCTACGGCTCATTACATGCACCCTACTGTTGTGGGACCCTATCCCCCTCTAGGAAATCATGGCGCATATGCCCATTTTTGTCGCATCCAAAGAACTTGCCCCTAAAGTTTTTTTCCCTCTCTCCTTGCTTACCACCGCCCTGTTGGCCGTCACCACCCTGCCACTGGACCTGTTGAAAATGTTGTTGGCCCTTCTAGTGGCCTTGCTGACTGGACTGGCCCTGCTGTCTCTGTCTATAACCCCCAAATCCCCGCCTAGAATCACTAGATCATAATCGCTTGGCAGGGTCCCCCTGATGGGAACTCTGCTCACTATGATGGGTCTGCCTATGAGCTGATGGTGCTCCACCGGCACCACTACCTCCAGTCCAACCCTATTAGCTAGACTCCCTTGCTCATTTTCTCCCCTATTGATGGAAGCAGTGATCCTGGCAGTGCAACCGAGCGGCGTTGAGTACGTCAATGTAAGTACCCAACGATAGATTACCTATGAGGTGCTGATGAATCCTCCAGGCCAATCCATCTAAAAAAAGTAATAACTTCTTCTCCTCAGTGGGTGCCTCATCCGGCACTATAGTGATAAGTCTTTTGAACACATCCTCATACTCGGCAATGGTCATACTTTCCTGCTTAAGATTAAGCAACCTCTGCCTCATCTTAGTCTGCACGACGGATGAGAAGTACTTACGGTCAAATCGCACCCAAAATGACTGAATGGACATGATGTCCCTTTCCTCCAAGGTGTACGTGGACTCCTACGACTACAAAGCGGCCCCCACTAGCTTGAAGGAAGCTAATAATTGTCTCTGCAAGTCAGTGCACTCATACATACACAAATGCCTCTGGATGACCTTCTTTTATTAGTTGACGATCATGATGTCCGAGTTGCCCGAGAACTCCGGGGGATGTGCCTTCTGAAAGTCATCCCTAACCCTCTCCCATGTCGTGGGAAGTTGTGCTGGTACTGGCGCTACAGCCTGAACCTCGGGTGGAGCATGTTGTACCAACGCTAATGAGGCATTCACCTCCTGAGCAATAATGGCGTCTACTTCAGTTGCATTCATCATTCCCTGAGCCGGAGCTCCTGGCTGTTCTAGCTGGGCATTCCTACCTCGGGGTTCTCGTTTGGGAGGCATCTGAAATAAGAAGGAAGTTTATTAGTCTACAGTTATTTTTAAATTCCAAATGGATGAAGACGCAAATGTAAATACAAGAATACAATAGTCCTAAAAACAGGGCTCTATATCAAAGACGCTAAGTAGAAAGCGAAATAAGTCGTATAGATCCTAAAAACATTAGAACCTGGTTATTTGATACCACCTGTAACACCCCGCCTAATTAAACACCGGGAGATCAGTCCTTTAAGAAATTAAAATCAAGGTGAACGGTGTGGTTCATTCTTAGCATCACTATCGAAAACATTTTTTTCCATTTCGCTAAGTGTCAAAACATTTTTAAAATATTATTTCATTTATTAGATTTCATCGTAAAACGTTTTTAAATATAAAACGGTTTAAGAATAACACAAATGCTAATGATATTAATCATCCAAAAGAAACATGCCAACTAGCTTATTCCAACCAAGTCAATATACATAAGTATGATCAACATGACATGAAATAACTCCCAAATGAGTATTGAATACTGAAAACATAAATAAATACAAAATCTCTAATAAGTCTCAACGGAATAGGAAATCGAGCGACACATGACCTTACTATGAAGAACTAAATCAAGAGTTGAATAGGGGAAGAGTTGATCTACTACATGGGCCTGCAACTCCCGCCTAAGCTGCCGCACATCCAATCCAAAGAACCTACGCCAGCCGCCCATGTGGCTGGGCACATGTAATATATACATATATATATATAAGAGAGAGAAAATGACAGGAAACGAGTCCGAGTCCGACTGTAAAATAGTTTTAAAAATAGTTTAGCAAGTATTTAAAATGCTTACTGGATAATATAACAATCATGTTAGTACGCGACACTCTCTTGAGAATTCGCACCTCTCATCTAGTGTGCACGCCCACCATACTACTAAAATGCCTCATAAGTCTATCCAATTCCTCTCCCATAAATTCTATTTAGATAAGTCACAAGTATATGATTTGAGTTTATAGATCGGTCTCTTAATGATTACTTACGTCGATTATGTATTTCTCAATACTGTTGTAAAGTTCCCGAACACTTACTACAATTTTGGATCATTTATTCAATAATTATCTACTTGTATGCACGGTAGAAGAATTCCATATATACGTATATAAATTAATCACTCATATAATATATAAACTATCGGCACCCCACATAAAATCTATGTTGTTGGCATGCTCTGCTATCAAGTCCCCGTATCTCTCATACCAAGGGAAATACTAGTTCGAAATCACTCTCGAACTGTATTAACACAGTACACAAAAAATGGAGGCGAAGCATAGTTCCAAGTCACTAAGAGGTTAGCACATACCCCTCGCATCTCGTAGGACCGTCTGACTATCATTCTCAGATAGACTATACCAAGGAATTCTATTATCTAGGGTACAAGTAAATATCCCCTATAAATTTCCCATCGAGATAAGACCGTCCCGGCACAGAAACCTCCGTGATATCAAGTAGCGCGGGTATGATTATACACAAATATAAGATATATATATATATATATACACATGCACTCGGTCATATATATAAATATTCTCATTTTATAATTAGGTTCTCCCACGACCCATAAGAATATTTTTAACCGTACGTAATACAATTTTACCCAATTCTTACACATAAAGAACTCATCTTTTTTTATTCTCAATTATAATCATTTCATAATTATTTATCGCCCCTCGAAGTATTCTCTTTTCCTAAAGGTAAATTCAGTAAGTACACCCTCACTAACCTACTGGTCTAAGTCCTTCATGAATCTCTCAATTCCTTAGCTAACATACACATGATTTCTAATATGTTACATACCCTCGTTATCCCACAGCTACATCCCGTATAAAATTATATTAAAAGGAACCCACTTAGACCCTACTGGTCCTCTTCATGACCCAATATGCTCTTTAAATAATATTCAAGGCTCCTACGCATTTTATCCAAATTAAACAAAAAGAGGAAAAACATTCAGTTTCCAGGAGGGGTCGATCGATCGATGAATGAGGTCAATCGATTGATCGACATTCTTGAGTCGATCAATTGATCGAGCAGTTCTTGCCCAGATTCTTCTATTCCAACCTACGGGTTTCATCATTTTTCAACCTCTAAATCATGTTTAATACATCCAAAACTCCCAAAAATTTCACCACTAATTATATACACATATCTACATGATTTCCTACGTAAAGCATGTTCAAATTCATCAAAGTCATCGAATTAAAGGGGCCAATTCAGCAGAATTATCAAGAACCCTAGTTTTGTATTGATTTCCAAAATTCTCACTCTCCTTCCAGATTTTTTCTATTAAACCATTACAAATTCATGGATAATCCTCTACATATGATAAGGCTTCCACACTTCATGAATTACTCCTAAAACATGCTATTTAAATCTTCTAAATTATAAAATTCTTCAATAAGAACATGTATTCTTACTCCTTTTCTAACATGGGTGAAATTTCAACAAGGAATTAGCAAGATAGATACTTGCCTTAAGATCGTAGGTCTTATTCCACAAATTTGACATGATAGACTTGATCCCCTCTCTCCGATCAGCGTGTAGGTGGTGGTGGTGGTGTAATCCGGTTAGTTCTTGGCCTTGAATTCTTGGAAGCTTTTTCCTCTCTTCCTCTCACTGCCATTCTAATCTTTTGAGAATATTAACCGTAGAAGACACTCTTAAAATCTCATTTTAATGCCTAATTTTCGTCACTAACTAAGGCCTAATTTGGAAAATGACTAAATCGCCCTCCAGGGGTGCCGGTTAGGCCTAAAATGCACCAAGACCCGAACTAAACCCTCGGGTACGCTTTTTTGACTATCTCGACCCTTACGGACATGTTGGCGTACTCAAAATGACCATATGGGGGACTTATAATTTATGCACTTTTTATTATAATAATTTAGTCTCGACACGACACAAGTGTGTCCCGACAGAATATTCATAATTGTCATATTATTCACTCGTGACAATTTTAATAAATTCAATTCTACATATTACTTTACTCACTAACAAATATTCCACAAATTCTCAATAATTACTAACTCTCGCCATGCTGGTAAATATTTAAAATAAATGTTTGGATTAATATTAAATTAATATCTCAATTAAATTTAATAAATCCCGAATTTAAAAGCAATAAAATACAGAGTATTACATAATAATATTCCAACAAAATCTTGATTACATTATTATACAAAATAGACATTCTTTGGGATGATTGTAAGAATAAATCCGCAATTTCCCCCCTATTTCCTGAGATAGGCTTCTACAACCACCAATCTCCAAAGTTAGGCTTCTCCTTTAGCATTTAGGAATATCCCAATATGTTGTAAGTGTTTTTAGATACGTTAGTTAGGTTAATAAGATTATCAAACCCAATATTATGATTAACCTCCCAAATAGCATCAACTTAAAAATCCCCCCAAAGGTCCCAAATGGACTAAAACTTGATCAACCTATATACTAACTCAACGGACCAAGCTTTCATAATTTTACACTCAAATTGGACTTTTTAAACATCTTGAGAATCAACAAGAAAGTTAACATGTTCTACAAGTCAATCATATTATTAATTAAATAATTGTCTCATGTTTATGTAATATTTGTATCGTCTAGTAGAATGTAACCACATGGAAGTTCAAGCCAATAATTACAGCCGGGGACATGATGGGATAGTTTAATACAAATGGAAACATGAGTTATTGACGCTTGTCATGACCTTGAATGTGGGAGGAACACTTAAGTAATGATTATAGAGGCATGAGTGCCCCTGAGTTGGAATATTCAATTGGGTAACCACCCTGAAGTTATATCAAAAAGTCCACGGGAATATATAAATAAACAACTAAATGATGAGGGATATGGGGACTCCCTCAACAAAAAAACTACATTTACTAGTTTTATCTCCTTTTCCTTTTATTTCTTTTCCAATTCTTTTTAGTTTTTCTCTTCTTCAAAGTACTTTGGAAGGTAGATTTACTGTAATTCTATTTACATTTTCTGAAAAGTTCCTTTGCCTTTGCATTTAAACTTCCTTTACATTTCCTAGTGTCACGAGCTTTACATTCTATAGTGTAATTGTTTTCTTTTACTTTGGTTATCTTACTTTACTATTTTACTTAGTTCAAATCTTCTTTCCATCATTATTTCTACAGTTTACATCTTCTTCTTTGGATTTTAGTTAATTAAACTTACTTAACACTCAATATAAAGTCTTCTGAAAGGGTGGCACAAGTCTTATTAATTGAAGCATTGAACGATACACAATCGCCTAATTATTGCAAGGTTAAGATACCTAATTGGTTAGCAATACCATAATATTGTTTACAACGCTCGCATATAGCCAAATACACAAACCAATGAAAAAAAACATATTTTTGGAATATCCAATGGGGAAATAGTGCTATATAATTGTTTACCATTTCTAGAATAAGGAGAAGGGATGGTGGTACTGAGAATGTTGGTAAAATTGGTTCAACCATCCAACATATCACCCCTGCGGAGAAAATAATAGTTGAAAGCACCTAAGAGTTGAGACAAATTGTTCAAAAACAACAGTTGAATATGACAATGGCTCTAAGGGCGAAAAATCCCAGTGAAACACATGTTATTGGCGTGTCCTTAAACACCCAAGTTTGACTAAGATACCAATTAAACAGGTACTTGATCATCTTAGGAATACAATCCAGAATATTAGTACAATTATCTCCATCCTAATAAGTAAGCTATATCCTTTTACTATTGCAATATCTAATGGTCAAGGATATTCACCACAAGTTGGTGTAAATACAACCACCCAACTCAATTTTCACCCAGTGTATTATAGACCCAACACTGGTGAAACTAATTTCGGAACAAACCTAAGCATGGGAAACTACGCAAACACATTAATGGGTTATAATAACGCAATAGAAAGAATATCCAATGCAAAAGTAAAGATGACTAGATCATACTACAATGAAACTAATTTAGGCTTCAAAGGGACTTCGAACTATTGATTAGTCAGCAATACTATGTTTGAATATGAAACTAGGAGTTGGGAAACGATAAGAGATTTGGTAGTGAATCCCTCCAAAGGACATATAACCAAGTTCCCTAAGCATCTCCACCAATTCCTTTCCAAACACGACAAAATTTTCCACCATAGATCCCACCTTATCCAACAGCTATGATGAACCAAAAAATTTCCCTACCAAACATGAAACTACCTAGGGGAGTTGGGAAAAATAAAATTATGGATATCATGCATGATATTTATGGGCTAATGTCTAGGGAAGAAGACTGAAGTCTATACTAATACACAACCTGAATAGGTGTACATAATATAAATTCAAAAGGGATTTAATTTCCTAATTTGTCTATTTTCTCAAGGTATGGGACTCAATCCACAATGGAACACATAACAAGGTTCACTAGTCAGTGTTTTGGTGCAAGAGCTAATGAACAACTAAAATTACATTTATTCTTCAGTTCCCTCATTGATGCATCCTTCTATTGGTTCATAAGCTTTCTACCTAACTTTATTCAAACTTTGACTAAATTGAAGTTATGTGTCACGCCCAATTTAACCAAAAAGAGATAGAAGTAACCATGGATGACTTGTCTAGACTACGCCAAAAGCTAGATGAAAAATCAACCAATTTCATAAACATGTTTAAACGGTCAAGGAACAAATGCATGATAGTTATAAAATAAGATGGATTTTAGGCTTTGAAATAAATCGGATTGTGAGTTGGTCAAATTTGCCCAAAATAAGCTGGATTTTAGGCTTTGAAAGAAGTTTAATGTTGTTGAATATAGAGATCTGGTGGAATTAACTACCAAAATGTCCAATATGAGGATCTTTTAGAGGAAGAGAATAAAAGAAACATTTTTTATCTTAAAACATATTGTAAGGACACACACTTAGAGATATATGATGCTGAAATCATTGCAACACAACCTATAGTTTGTGAACCCTTAGTTCGAAAGATGAAAGTAGCAGCATCTTATGCCCCAAATTCAAAGGGGAGTACGGAAAAAATATCCCTTTTATATCTTTAAGGATGATGAAATTTTTATTATCTTTTAAAAATCAAAAGTTGAAACTGGGCGATGCTGTGAAAACTCCACGCATAAAAGAAATAAAAGTAAAAAATTATTGTATCATTCAACTAATGCTTGACTTATTTTTCATGACAAAATGCAAGAACTGATTACGAATGAAAAAATTCAATTTTTTAGAAAAGAGAGAAATAATATAGTTGTTGGTGAAGACACATTTCCTAATGTATAAGAAATAGGGACAAACATGTCATCCATTCATCTTCCTCAAAATAAGTATCGTGTTGAGTTCAAAATGAAGACAAAGGTTGAATCTATGACCTTGAAGCTTGATGTAGTTATTAACCTAGATTAGAAAGCCATGAAGAACATGTACATTAGGTGTGGAGAATAATACGCTGAAATTTGCGATTTTGTTGCCATAAAAGGGAAACAAGAAAAAAAGTTCAAAAAATGAAAATAGTAGGAATACTACGATGACCCAAGGGTTCCAAAATCAAGAGGGTTTCCAAGGGAATACCCCAAGGTAAATGAACCTATTCACAAGTCCATATCATACTTAAGGAAGCACAAGGACACTAAGGATATACCAATATACCATGTTGAGTTTCAACAAATCAAAATCACACCAATAGATGGAATCTTTAGAGCACATAAAGACTCTAAAACCTGTTCATAAAGTGAAGGGGGTACCTGATCGGTGCATTGCTTAAGACCCAAAGGTTGATCAATAGTCCAATGAGATTCCAAGGAGGCCAAAAGATATGCAACCTCAACATGTAAATCCAGGTATCATTACACCAAAAATAGCAATTTGGCACACATTGATATTAAAAATCTAGCACAGCTTAAAACTGTGCCAAATTCTATCACAGTTTAATAACAATCTTGCACACATTAAAACCCTGCCAAAATTGAGCACACTTCGATAAAATATAAATACCCTAGAAAAATAATTCTCCCATTAACTTTTTTGCTCTCCCGCTCACTTTCCTCTCTAATTTGGGTCTCCTGCTTTCTCTCTCATGCCCTATCTCTTACATCTATGCCTCTGTACAAACCTTCACTAGATCGAAGGTATGGATCGAACATGAGTTCTGAAGATGGGATATTAAATGGTGGATCGAACATGGGGATGTTAAATGGTGGATCGAACATGAGGATTCAATGAGTATTTGGGTTCGCGGGTCACTAGATCGGAGGAATGGATCGGTTTAGCTTCGAATTTTGAAGGTGGGTTTACAGGTCTAGGAGGACAGAGATCTTGGGTAATGGGCGGAGGGTTGTTGATGGCTTCGATTTTCGACAGATATGGAGTCATTTTTGGGATGGGCAGGTTCGAGACTTTGTTTGCATTTTCCTGTCTAAAAGGAAACATATAATTTGGAATTTAGTTTATTCATCTATTCAGTTATTTATGTGTGCATAGATGCGTTCTTGATGAAGATAGGGTCTTAGAAAGTTTTTTTTTCTTTTATCAAGGTTTACGAGTTGGTAGGACTATCACAACTCTACTACGCTGGAAGCCTTGGTATGGACATTATGTTCCCAGCTGTAGAGATAGTTTCCACTAAACATTTAACTAGTATAAAATCTACTAATCAGCAGGTATGAGATTAAATAAAGTCTCTTATGCTTGCAACTCACATAGTGGGGACTCAAATAACCCTTATTTTATATAGATGTCACAATATTGCATTATAGACTAAAATTTTAGGTGAAATTTATATTTGAAAGTAGTTTTACAATTGAATTTGCAATTCATTATTTGTTGAATATAATCTATTCCAAATGAGGTTAATTATATTATGATAATATATTTTATTTTGGATGAGTAGGGAGAGGAAGTAAATATGTTCCATCCTGCTAGGGAATTTTTACCCATTATTGATGAGGTGATGAATTGTAGTATATCCCCTAATTAACGATGTATGGAAGTAAATATTATCAAATAATATGAAATAGGAGTATTTGTGTGAAGGTTTTTAGAACCCTTGTCGAGAAAACTAAGGATATCGAAGGCGCAAAAGTTGAAAACCATAAATTTTGCGCCTCTGTACATTATCGTAATGTAGATGATAAGGTAAGGAAGTTTTGGGGTTGTTATATACAAATGTTATTGAAAAATATCATTGTATATGTTAATATTTTGTTCAAGTTAAGAACGTTTTTTTACAGAATAGGACTACAGTTGCACAATGTGCTCATGATGTCTTGAAAAGGGTTAAATAAAATAAACAAAATATTAAAGTAAAAGACTTTTCGTTCGCATTGTGCACTCTCATGCCCACTCTTGATCTAATTTTCCCTCCCGCTCTTCACCTAAAACCAAACCCTCTCTCTCTACGTTTCCCGCTCATGATCACGTCGTTCAGACCACCTCGTCGCCGTTCAGACCTCTCGGTCGCAACACCGGTACGAACTGAGAGATCAAATCATTTTCGGTCAAATCATTTCTGAGAACCAAACCATTTTCGGTCAAATCATTTGTATAACCATTTATGGTCAACTAGTTTTACACCAAACCATTACTGAGAAACAAAAATCTGTAATGGTTTGTAATTTTCTGTCAAAATCGTTTGTATAAACCGTTACAAACCATTTTCGGTCCCCTTTTTTTAATAATCTGTTTTGTAATGTTTTTTTTATATATTTGTTATTGAGAACCCTCTGATTTGTCAAATGTTTAGCACTTGTATACTCCGTATATTGACTATTCACTATTTAGACTTTAAATCCCTATTTAGTACATGTATATTATAAGAATGTTTATTTCCCTAATCTTGTATTTTGCCATTTCAGTCCTCATCTGGTTTTACATATATTATTAGAATGTTTATCGAGAATGGTCATTATTTGAATCGTGATAAAGGCTTAGGGCTGTATCAATGGTTTAAATAACAAAGATGAATTATTTGTGCGGTGTAATGATAGTACAGATACATAATGGTTGAGGGAGGACTTACAAAATAATGATTCACCTGGCGAACAACATGGAGAACACTTTACATCATGAAGTTGTCCATGTCATCTAGTATAGGTGGTCTCCTCTTTGGTTATGACACAGGTAACTCATAAACACCTTATCCTTTTTATGAACACTACGTTTTATCATTATATATTGATGTTAGTTATATAAAATTTAATGGATGAACTCTTTGAAGTTTATGACCTTTACACCGAGCATACCCTTTTCCACTAGTCAAGATTTATATGTTCTACATTTTCACCAGTTTCCTTTCTAAACCCATATTCACTCAACAACAATCACATCCTCAAGAGGGTATTACACACTTGATTAAAATACACAATCCATTTAGGATTTCAAGACTTCATGCCATTTTTATGCATAAAAATCTAAATATTACCTCCTTATAGTTGGTTGGATCCCCGGCCCTTTAAGGTGGATCTCCTATACGCTCCAACTAGGTATCTCAAATTCTCCTAGAGTTCTCTCATTATGAATAATTTCATGTTCATTATAAGTTTGTGATATGATGATAATTTCAAAATATCTAGACTTAGGCTTAAAAACATGCCGTTAGAGGGTGAAAACACAAAATAGCCCCCAAACGGTCCCGCGAGAAGCACGAACACCTCGCACGGGACCAGTGTAATTCAGTAAGAACTGATCGTGTGGTCATGAGACTCCCGATTTGAGAATATGACAATAATTTTAAAATATATAGACTTATGCTTAAAAATATGCCGTTAGAGGGCGAAACCCCAAACCAACCCCCAAATGGACCTGTGAGAAGCACGGACACCTCGCACGGGACCAATGTAGGTCGTAGAAACTGATCGCGTGGTTACAGGACTCTTGGTTTGATAATATGATGATAATTTGAAAAATATACACTTAGGCTTAACAAGATGCCATTAGAGGGCGAAAATGAAAAACAACCATCAAACGGCCTCGTGAGAGGCACGAACACCTCATACAGGACCAACGTAAATTGTAGGAGCTGACGACGTAGTCATTAGCCTCTCAGTTTCAGAATGTGATGATAATTTCAAAATATATAGAATAGGCTTAGAAACAAGCCGTTAAAGGGTGAAAACTCGAAGCATCCCCTAAACGGCCTCATAAAAGGAACGATCACCTCGCACAGGACCAATGTAACTTGTAGGAACTGACTGCGTAGTCTATGGTCTCCCAGTTTGAGAATATGATGATAATTTGGAAATATCTACATTAGGCTTAAAAAAAATTGGTAAAGGGTGAAAACCCAAACCAGCCCCCAAACGGCCCCGCAAGAGGTATGAACACCACACACGGGTCCAATGTAACTTATAGGAACTAACCGCGTAGTCGTGGGTTTCCCGATTTGAGAATATGATGATAATTTGGAAATATCTAGAATAGACATAAAAACAAGCCATTTGAGGGTGAAAACCCAAACTAGCCCCTAAATGGCCCCGTAAGAGGCACGAACACCTTGCACGGGATTAATGTAGCTTGTAGGAACTCACCACGTAGTTGTGGTTCTCCCGGTTTGAGAATATGATGATAATTTGGAAATTTCTAGATTAGTCTTAAAATAAAGTCGTTAAAGGGTGAAAACCCAATCTAGCCTCTAAACGGCCCCGTAACAGGTACGAACACCTCGCACGGGACCAACATAACTTATAGGAACTGACCGCATATTCGTCGGTCTCCTAGTTTGAGAATATGATGATAATTTAGAAATATCTATATTACGATTATAAAATAGTCGTTAAAGGGTGCAAACACAAACCATCCCCCAAACGGCTCCTTAAGAGGCACTTACCCATCGCACAGGATCAATGTAACTAGTAGGAACTGATCGCATAGTCATTGGCCTCTTGGTTTGAGAATATGACGATAATTTGAAAATATATAGAATAGCCTTAGAAACAAGCCGCTAAAGTGTGAAAACTCAAACCATCCCTAAACGGCCACATAAGAGGCACGAACACCTCGCACGGGACCAATGTAACTTGTAGGAACTGACCATGTAGTCGCGGGTCTCTCGGTTTGATAATATGATGATAATTTGAAAATATATAGATTAGGCCTAAAAATAAGCCGTTAAAGGGTGAAAACCCAAACTAGCCCCTAAACGGCCCCGTGAGGGACATGACCACCTCACATGGGACCAATGTAACTTGTAGGAACTCACCGCGTAGTCGTCGGTCTCCCGATTTGAGAATATGACGAAAATTTAGAAATATCTAGATTAGGCTTCAAAACAAGCCGTTTGAGGGTGAAAACTAAAACCGACAAACGGCCCCGTAAGAGGTACGAACGCCTCGCACGGGACCAATGTAACTTGTAGGAACTGATCACGTAGTTGTGCGTCTGCTAGTTTGAGAATATGATGATAATTTCGAAATATCTAGATTACACTTAGAAACCAGCCGTTAAAGGTTGAAAACACAAACCATCCCCCAAATGGCTCCTTAAGAGGCACTTACACATCGCACGGGATCAATGTAACTCGTAGGAACTGACCGCGTAGTCATTGGCCTCTTGGTTTGAGAATATGACGATAATTTGAAAATATATAGAATAGGCTTAGAAATAAGCCGTTAAAGGATGAAAACTCGAACCATCCCGCAAACAGCCTCATAAGAGGCACGAACACCTCGCACGGGACCAATGTAACTTACTGGAACTGACTGCGTAGTCACGGGTCTCCCGGTTTGGTAATATGATGATAAATTTAAAATATATAGATTAGGCTTAAAAATAAGTCGTTAAAGGGTGAAAGCCCAAACCAACCTCCAAACGGCCCCGTGAGAGGCACGAACAACTCACACGGGACCAATGTTACTTGTAGGAACCAACTATGTAGTTGCGGTTCTCCCGATTTAAGAACATGATGATAATTTGGAAATATTTAGATTAGTCTTAAAAATAAACCATTTGAGTGTGAGAACCCAAACCAGCCGCCAAACGGCCAGTCCCGTAAGAGGCACGAACACCTCGCACGGGACCAATGTAACTTATAGGAACTAACCACGTAGTGGCGGGTCTCCCGATTTGAAAATATGATGATAATTTGTAAATATCTAGATTAGGCTTAAAAATAAGCCATTTGAGGGTGAAAACTCAAACCAGCAGCCAAACGGCCTCAGAAGAGGCACGAACACCTCGCAAGGGACCAATGTAACTTGTAGGAACTGATCGCGTAGTCACGAGCCTCTCAGTTTGATAATATGACTATGCTTTGAAAATATATAGATTAGGCTTAGAAACAAGTCGTTGAAGGGTGGAAACCCAAATCAACCCCCAAATGACCCTCCAAGAGGCAATAACTCCTCGCACGGGGCCAATGTAACTCGTAGAAACTGACCGTGTAGTCGCGGGCCTCTCAATTTAAGATTATGTGGATAATTTGATAATATGTGGAATAGGCTTAGAAACAAGCAGTTGAAGGGTGAAAAACCAAACCTGCCCCCAAACGATCCAGTAACAAGCACTAACACCTCACACGAGACGAATATAACTCGTAGGAACTGACCGCGTAGCCACGGGTCTCCCGATTTGAGAATATGATGATAATTTGGAAACATCTAGATTAGGCTTAAAAATAAGGTGTTAAAGGGTCAAAATCTAAACCAGCCCCCAAACGATGCCCCATAAGAGGCACGAACACCTCGCACGGGACCAATGTAACTTGTAGGAGCAAACCGCATAGTCGGGGGTCTGCCAGTTCAAGAATATGATTATAATTTGAAAATATATAGATTAGCCCTAGAAACAAGCTGTTGAAGGGTGGAAACCCAAATCAACTCCCAAACGACACCATAAGAGATAATAACACCCTACACGGGACCAATGTAACTCATAGGAACTGACCGCGTAGTCACGGGCCTCTCAGTTTGAGAATATGATGATAATTTGATAATATTTGGATTAGGCTTAGAAACAAGCCATTGAAGGGTGAAAACAAAAACCAACCCCCAACCGATCCCATTAGAAGCACGAACACCTCACACGAGACCAATGTAACTCGTAGAAACTGATCAGGTAGTCATAACTTGAGTAAGATTTTCAATTTTAGAGTATAATAATAATTGCAACTCCTATATGTAATTTTTTACCTTGAGTAAGATTTTTTATAAATTACTTGGTTACTGATACCGTCTCTTTTTCGTATCCTATTTTTTTTGTAGGATAACATTTTATCGTTAGCATTTATTCACGTGGAACACATGGAGAAGTCAATGGTTTACAAGAAGGTGTTTATTTATTTAATGTCGTTAATATTCATGATTCTATTTTTTTGTGATATGGTTGTGCGGGCTTTTGTTGTTTTATTGTAAACTTTTATGGTCGTGCGGTCTTTTGTAAGTTTATTGTTTTATTTTGTGGCTGTGCGGGCTTTATATTATGCAGGTTTTATATTAGGAAGCTTTAGAATGTCCTGAAAATAGAGGAAACTCTGCCCAATTTTTTGTTTAGTCTGTGAACTACTAAAGATTTGTATTATTTTAAAGTTTGTATGCACATTAGTTTATCAACAATGTGCAAGATTTGCAAGTTGTGAATTTTCTTATTTTCAAATAATTAATTTTTTTCCTTTTATCCAAAAATTTGGCACATTTCAAAATCATGCCAAAAGTGTATCAAATTTTGGCACGGTTTTGAACTGTGCCAAAAGTTTATCAAAATGTGCTCAATCTGTCACAGTTCAAAATTGTGCCAAAACTGTGCCAAAAAAATCAAATTCTAGCACGGTTTAAAAGTGTGCCAAAAGTGTTCCTATTTGGTGAAATCTGGCACACTTTTAGACCGTGTCGGAAAAAAAAGGCCATTTTGAAACACTGGATTTTGGTTTAGTTCAAAACCGTTCCAGATTTGATCTGGCCCAATTTTAAACCATGTCAGATTCCTGTTTTTGGTGTAGTGGATGTGCAATCTAGTGCAATCACCAAAGTGGAAGAAAAATGAGCTATGTATTGTGATCTCTCACAATGAACAAAGCCTAATCCAAAGAAAGTATAGGGCATTAGAAGAGGCCTCGAAATTTTGTGTCCATGTGGATGAGAAGGAATCGTGTCTTCACCTTTGAAGCCAACTCCAAGATTTCATAAAAAGAAATAAAGAATCCAATCTTTTTCAAAAATGTTTATAAATAAGATTAAAGCGTTGGAGAAAGGCATGATTATAAATGGAGACAGCACATCTAGAGATAGTTTCTCTAGTGAAGAGGAAAAGGAATAAATGGTGGATGTTGAAGTAATAATACCTTCTCAAGCGACTTCTTAGCAATAATTCATCAACTTTGAATTCTTACCAGAACTTGTGAAAATTAACATGGTTGTAACCCTACCAAAGAGGTTTGAAGATGAAGAGGGGAAGGAAGATCCAAAAATGTAGTGGGATGAAGAAAATAAATAAGAGGTAGACAACCTTGACTATTCAAAAATCCTACTATTTATAAAGGATTGGGTGAATGGAGTACTAATTAATAAAATATTGGTAGATAATAGTGTTTTCGTTCACATAATTCCATACTCCTTGCTTTCTAGAATAAAAAAAATGCCAAATTGGTTCAGACCCAAATTATAATTTCTAATTTTTGTGGAGATAAAAATCCGACCGAAGGTGTACTACCAGTATAAAATTGCTCTCTTTATTATGTATGGTAAACCAAGATTTAATGCTTTACATGGTATGGATTAGATCCATTCCAATAAATGTATCCCTTCTTCCACGCATCAAAAATTACTATTGATTAAAGAATATGGCAACGCGGAGGAGCAAAAATCATATACTTTTCCTATCCACACCAGATCTAACTAAGTTGAGTCTATGATATACAAAGAAAATATGGGACCTATAAAGGTGGATGCATTAGTACCAGAGGAATAAGAAGGAAAAATCTTGGATAACGGTTGGGAAGAACTTTCTTTTGGTTTGATGGGACCAAGTGAAGAAGAAAAAATAATTGATTAATGAGTAGCACACATATTGATCTTGAAAAGGCGAGTGAGGCTTTGGTCTTTGTGTTGTATAACTTTAAAGAGTTATATCTCAATACAAAAATCATTGAAGAAAGGATAATAAATTGAGTTGATTATGTGTTCGAATAGGATAAAAAGGATGAAACACCTTATGAGATTGGTGATACAACAAGTTCGCCACTAGAATATGAAGAACTCATGGTAAACCAATCAGATACTTTGTTGGAAGTTAACTTAAGAACTGGGAAAAGAAAGGAGGTGACATACAATAGCGAAAACCTTAGCGAAGAAGACCAATAATTGGTTGTGAACCTTTTACATCAGTACAGGGAGTATTTTTCTTGGGAATATGATGAGTTGCCTAGTTTAGATAAGGAATTGGTGGGGGCATAAATTGGCAATAATATAAGGATACATGCCTTCTAAAACACTACCATGATAAATGACTCCAGATGTTCCAACAAAAATAAAAGAAGAAATTAAAGTGATGGATTCATTAGAACTATAAGGTATGTTAAATGACTCGCAAACGTTGTGCCAGTAGTTAAGAAAAATGGCAAAACTAAGGGTGTGCATTGAATTAAATGAAGTCACTCCAAATGATGATTATATAATGCTAGTGGTAGACCTATTAGTTGATAGATCTGATGTTCATTCTATTATGTCTATGATGGATGGTCACTCGAGTTACAACCAAATATGCATAAGAAGATGTACATCGGATTTATTTTAGGTGCCCTATAAATTTTGGGAACCTTCAAATGGATGAAAATACCATTTAGTTTAATGAATGCAGGGGATACTGACCAAAAGGAAATGAATACCATTTTCCATGACATGGTTGGCACTTTTTGGTATGTAATCTTGATGATATAATCGTCAAATAAAACATAGTGATTGTTCATATAAATTTATTGCAAAAGTCCTTCGAAAGGATGAGACTTTATCAACAAAAAATGAATCCTTTATTTTTTTCCTTTAGATATTATATATGGAATTTCATGGGGTATCTGGGACACTAAAAGGGGATTCATGTTAATATGAACAAGGCCAATGCCATAATTGAAAGAAAATCCCCCAAGAAAAAATGAATTACATAGTTTTTTTGGATATGTTCATTCCTTCGTAGAATTATATCTGATGCATCAGGAAAAAATAAAGTATTATCTCCTTTATTGAAGTTAAAAGATAAAGAAGAGTTGAATTGGAAGGAAAATCATGACCTATCTTTCTAGATTATCAAGAGATACTTGTTTAAGCCACCATTTCTGGCACCTCTAAAGGAGGATATGCCACTGAAACGCTATGTTTCTACCTCTAATACCTCAAATGGAGTTATGTTGACACAAGACTGTGAGAAGCACAAGGACCATGCTACATATTATCTATGTAGATTTGTGAATGGCTGTGGATGTAGAAAAAATGTAATGGAAAAACTATGTTTAAACCTTGTATTTCACAACAATGAAATTATGATATTACTTATTTCCCGGAGATGTGAATGTTATTTCCAAGATTGATTCCATTAAAAATATATTTATAAGGCCTATTTTGAGCAAAATAATTAGAAAAGAGGTGTTAGCTCTATCTGAGTTTTTCCTGCACTATGTAACTCAAAGATATATAAAAGGCCAATTATTAGCTGACTTCTTAGAAAATCATCCATGTGAGGATGAGCCTAAAGGTGAAAATGAAATGTGATAGATGCACTTAAGCCTAGAGAAGCTATTGTTTGAAACAATATCATCAATTATGGTAATTATTGAGTCCACTCAACATATTAAAACAAAACATGGATATAGATTGGAATAAAACACTTGATCCATTAATCAAGTGGAATATGAAGTTGTCAAAATGGCCCAAAAGATCCTTTGATCTATGGGGATTCTTAGCTGTTATAATACAGTTAACTTGTGAATATATATGTGTTAATAATAGTTTGACTTTATATAACCATGTGGCTTTGAATTTACTATCTAAATCTATTAACTCACATTAAAATATATTCCCAGGTTTTTAAATGAAGAGGCCAATGAAATATCTCTAAACTCTTCATATTTTAAGCTTGATGATAACTTCAAAGAAAAATAAAACTAAACTCGATCAGTGGACTCTTGACACTGATTCATAATAGTTGGTCGTTGGTTGAAATTGAAAATATGGAGCCTCATAAAGATTGGAGAAGACCATTAATTGAATATCTAACTAATGCAAATAATAAAAATATATAGAGTTATTAGGTTTAGAGAAACTAATTATGTTATATATGGTGGAAAGATATTCAAAAGAGGTATGAATGGAATGATCATAGAGTGACAAAGTTGAGATTAACATTTAACGACCATTTCCCAAGTCCATTGATGATGCTGCAAATAGCACCACCCTTCAAGGTGTTTGTAGGCTCAAATTGGTGATAACAATGGCAGCTCAAGTATATACTAAATATAAGAGATTGAGATGAGGAGAAGAGGATGAACATCAATACGTAAGTGGTTTAGCAAATTAGGCCTACGTCCACTGTGCAAGAGAGTGAATAAGGCCACTAAAATAGGGCACTAATGGCCATGGATACAATCTCTCAAGCTTTCTCTCTCTACTGTATAATTTGACAGAGTTTAGCTAGGGTTGTAATTATGGGATCCTTTTCAAGGTAGGAGAAGACAAGTATATGGGTGTAATGTACCCGTGCATGCAATGAGCATGTATGTGTTGATCTAGAAAATCTGATGAAGACATCTGTCCCTGTCAGATGTAGAGAATGATGATGAAATACTCCCCCATGTGAGGGGGTTGATTCGGTTATAACTGATTTTGTCCACGTGTTCCTTCCCTTGCATATGCTTGTGAATGCTTGGCCCTATCCCTGGCAGGTACAACCTCGGACTAAGAGAGTACGAGGTTTGGAAAATCTGACAACTACCTTATCCGAGGTTATTAACGATGAGCTCGGCCCAACAGAAAGCCGATGTAAGAAGAGCAGAGGTGTAACATCGGCTTGGGCCGAGCTTACGCAGGCATAGTTGGAACGTCGACTGATTCTTTGCCGAGGTTGATTATGATGACTATGGTAGTCTTTACTGACCTCGGTTGATACCCAGTCGAGGTTGAGGTGTGATGCAGACGTGATGTCGTCTATGGATGACCTGTTGAATAACTGACAACATGAGCCATGTAGTCCTCACATGTTCCCTGGTAGTGGGGTACTAATAATGTCGGCCATAGCCGACCTTATGTTAGGTGAGATCGCCAATCGCAAATTTAAAACTCTTGCTGCCTCAGCCACCATTTTACCGAGCTTTGTATCTTCGAGTTATCTGGTATATTTTGGGCACACCAATCACCCACTAGCCCTTAGTTACTTATTTGAACGGGTGACTATGGGGTATGTAGCTCCGAGACCTTTCTGCATGGTGCACCAATATTCATTTGACAGGTGTCAAGTGTTGCAGTAGATAGCGTGTTGGCCAAGTGCCATGATAGTTTCCTTTTAGGCCCCCAAGGCAATGATGGGCCTTGGGGCGTGTTCATATGGCTTTGGGGTTTATAAACCTCATTTCCTTCTTATTTTTCCCAATTATTCTCCTTTTCCCGCCTGAGTGTCCTGTGTCCTCTCTCTCCTCTCCAAGAGTTTCATCACCACTCAGACCTCTGCATTTTCGTTGGCCTTACTCTTCTTATCCTTCATCTCGCACTTCGTCAGGTACAGTCTTCACCTTTCCTTCCACTTACAGCCTTATTTTTGTATTTCTTTTATTTTCTAGCAACTGTTATCATTTTCTGGTGATTGTATGGGTTTTTTGATAACTTATTAAGTTTTTTGGTGGTCCCTGTTCTTGCTTTAAAATCCCAGTTTGATCCTTAGTTAAGTTGACAACTTATTTATTTTTAATTTATTGCCCTAAGTGTAAGGTCTGACTCATATGCTCAGACCCCTTTATCAGCTCTTAGAGGAATTCCCTTCTTTTAAGGAGAAGACTCTAGATAATATTAGGTAAATAGAATGATCCCAAGAGGAAGCTCGTAGGTTTGAGGCATTCCCTTATAGGCATATCTTTCCACCCCCCTTGAGGGTGATATACCCTAAGCCAGCAGAACCAGCTGAGCTAGTGGAGACTCCGTTGGAACCCACTCCAATGTCTGAGTCTGAGTCGTCCACCTCAGACCCCATGTCTGTTGACTCATTCTAGGAGGCAATGGATTTCTCCATTAGGAAAGATCAGGTCCCTGATGAGGCCGAGGTCGATAGTCATGACTCTTCCAACAACGGTTCTAGCTCTTCATGAATTTCTTCTGATGTTGAAGTTATAGGGCCGAGTGTGGCTGTTCCACCAATAATGGATGTTATTCTTCTGTCGGCCACCACAGAGGCTAAGTTCGCTCAGAGGTTCCCTGATGGTGCTCTTATCCCTGCCCAGGCCGACAACGCCAGGGATGGGGATGATGGTCATGAAAGTGACGTTGACATCTCGGAGGTAACCGAGATAGAGAGCACTGTCAATGAATTTGATCTCTTAAATTTTAGGCACCTTTATTCCATCGGTCCTTCTATTAAATTTAGGAGACCTCTGAGGGATGAGGGGCCTTTAGTGGTCGAGATGGGGAGATCTGTGTATATGAGAAGATGTTTAAGTTAGGATTTCATATCCCCATCCATCCAACAATTAGGGCCATATTATCCCATATCGACCTGTCCCCTTCCCAGTTATCTCCCAATGCATGGAGATTGATGATTAGAGCCATCGTCTTATGGAGGGCAGTTCATTATTCAAACATTCCTATCAGGGTCTTCACATGGTGCTACGTGCCCTCCTCTTTCAGAAACCATCCGAGCTACTACCACTTCCTAGCTAGGAAGTCTAACAAGAAGATGTTGTTGGTTACACAAACCTCAAATCACAATTGGAAACCACGATACTTCTTCGTTTCTAGGGCTTGGGAATTTGGTACTTGTGCCCCCTCTTCATTAATAGAGCCAAGGACCCCTCTGAGGTGGGGAAAATTGTCACTGGATGCTAAAGCTGACCCTGGGCTAAGTCAGGATAACCTTCAAAAGGTCACAGACCTTTAAGATCAGGGGGAGCTTGGTCGGTTGGTCAAGTACGAACACATGATGTCCCCTTACTACCTCTCTGAGACTGGCCTTGCGGGGAAGTCCTTTAGCCGAACTTCTTAAGTGTTTATTTTGCTAAGTTGTACCTCTGATATTTTGACGTTTCCGATTTACTAACTTAAACATGTTTTTTGTTTTTACAGAATGCCCCTAAGGGATCTCAAACGACTTCTAGGAGATTTCTGCGCCAAGTCTTATTAAGCTGGTGAAGAAAGATGGGCTCTATGCTCCCCCTCCTCCCCCGTCTAAGCAAAACGTCAGAACTTCTAAGGCCGGAGCTATAAAAAAGAGGAAATTGTCCACCACTGACCCAGAAGATCAGAGGCAAAGAAAAGCCCAAAAGAGCGATCATGTTATCCCCATCTCATTCGATGATGCACTAGATGCTCGTCTAGAATAGTTGAAGATTTGTGACAGCCTCATAGGTCATAGTCTGAAAGAAATGGATACCATCGGCTCAGTGATGACTGATGCTGACAAGCGCTTCCTACGCTCTATTAATACTCCTCTGCTGGCTGAGTTTTGCCTTCACAGGTCTACCCAGGTAAAGACTGTTCCAAGTGTAACCTCATCTTTGATTTGAACTATCTTGATCTTATGCATATGATTTTATATTGCAGGGTGTCCTCGCCATGCACCGGTTTATTGACTGAACCTTGGGAAAGCTACCCCTGATTGAAAAGGGCAGAGAGGCCTAAAAGGTGGAGGCCGCGCTAGATGCTGAAGTGGAGCGTCTGAAGATTGCCTTGCATGAGTCTGAGAACAGTGTGAAGCAGGGGGAAAGGGATATTACAAAGCTTTAGAAAGACCACTCCTCTGCCCCAAAGGACAAGGACGACGTTCTCCTATAAAAGGTTGATGTTGCAGTGAAGGTTGCCCTTGAGGATGCCTGTGAGAAGTGGTTATATGACTATCAACTCTCTGAACAATTCATAAGCTTGGGCTTTGAATACCTCGAAAGAGTTTGTAAGTCCACTAAAAAATAGGCTTCCATGAAAGAGAATGAGTCAGGGAGCCTAGATGCCTCGAACTTCGTTGGTCTGGGCTACGCTGATCCCGATTTGCTCAACCCTTACAAGAGGTCGAGGAGGAAGGAGATGTTATGCCTGCAGAGAATGCTCAACCAGAATATACAAGGACTGGAGACTTTAATCCTCAAGATAATGGGGTATAAGTGACCAACATCAGCCTAGGAAGTTGGGCCATAGCCACTAACCCTGAGATTGCAAACACTTAGGCCGTATTTTGTGAAGCTCTTATTTGTAATCTTTATTTCTGATTCATATTGGTCTGTAACCTTTGATAACATTTTTTATTACATTTTGACTTGTAATTTTAACTTCTGTGCTATATCATTCTTAGAGGAGAACTTTTCTTCTTTTGACCTTGAATATTTTTATATGTCGTGCATTGATGTCTTCATCACTAAACTATAATGTTAACCTTGTAACATATTACCAAATTAATGGTTATGAGGTCTTAGGTCATCCAACTATGATGTTTCACCTCAGACCTTGTCACCAAATTATGATGTTTTAAGGTCTGAGGTCATCAAACTAAGATGTTACTCCCACAAATTTCACCAAATTAATGATGTTTAAGGTCCGAGGTCATCCAAATATGATGTTTTACCTCAGACCTTGTCACCAAGTTATGATGTTTAAGGTCTAAGGTCATTAAACTCAGATGTTACTCTCATAAATTTCATCAAATTAATGATGTTTAAGGTCTGAGGTCATCCAAATATGATGTTTCACCTCAGACCTTGTCACCAAGTTATGATGTTTAAGGTCTGAGGTGATCAAAATAAGATGTTACCCCTATAAATTTTACCAAATTAATGATGTTTAAGGTCCGAGGTTATCAAAATATGATGTTCCACCTCAGACCTTGTCACCAAGTTATGATGTTTAAGGTCTGATGTCATCAAACTAAGATGTTACCCCCATAAATTTCACCAAATTAATGATGTTTAAGGTCTAAGGTATTCCAAATATGATGTTTCACCTCAGACCTTGTCACCAAATTATGATGTTTAAGGTCTGAGGTCATCAAACTAAGATGTTACCCCCATAAATTTCACCAAATTAATGATGTTTAAGGTCTGAGGTCATCCAAATATGATGTTTCACCTCAGACCTTGTCACCAAGTTATGATGTTTAAGGTCTAAGGTTATAAAACTAAGATGTTACACCCATAAATTTCACCAAAATAATGATGTTTAAGGTCTGGGGTCATCCAAATATGATGTTTCACCTCAGACCCTGTCATCAAGTTATGATGTTTAAGGTCTGAGGTGATCAAACTAAGATGTTACCCCCATAAATTTCACCAAATTAATGATGTTTAAGGTCTGAGGTCATCCAAATATGATGTTTCACCTCAGACCCTGTCATCGGGTTATGATGTTTAAGGTCTGAGGTCATCAAACTAAGATGTTACCCCCACAAATTTCACCAAATTAGTGATGTTTAAGGTCTGGGGTCATCCTAATATGATGTTGCACCTCAGACCCTGTCCCCAAATTATGATGTTTAAGGTCTGAGGTCATCAAACGAAGATGTTACCCCCATAAATTTTTCCACTAAAGCATAATGAACAAAGAATTGACCCAGGAACTGATCTTTTCATTAATAATCTCTTCATAAGATGATACATTTACATAGAAACCATTGCAACATCATATGTAATACTTTTTCAGATGATCAGCACTTTGTGGATTGGAGAAATGTTCCCCTTCAAGGTTTTCTATCCTGTAGGTCCCAGGTACGACCTCCTCGATTATTTTGTAAGGTCCATACCAACTTGGGTGAAGCATGTTTGCCTTCTGCAATGTCTTCTTCAGCACCAAGTCTCCTATAGCTATGGGCCTCGATTTTACCCTTTGATTGTAAAATTTTGTTGTTCTCCACTGTTAGGCTGCCTGTCTGATCTCAGCATCTTGCCTTCTCTCCTCAATCAAATATAGGTCAAGTCTTCTCTCTTCCCCATTCTTTTCAAGGTCGTAGGTATGAACTCTATGAGTTGGGAGTCCTACTTCTATTTGTACGATGGCTTCTGAGCTATGTGCTAACATAAATGGGGTCTCCCCGTTAGTGTCCTAGCTGTTGTTGTGTAGGACCATAACACAGTATAAACCTCTTCAATCCATCTCCCCTTAGCTTCCTCCAACCTCTTCTTAATCCCGTTGAGGATTGTTCTGTTCATGACTTCTGTTTGACCGTTTGCCTGAGGTCGGCCAGGAGAAGAGAAAAATTGCTTGATCGCAACTCTCTCACAATATTTCCCCAATGAAGAATTCTTGAAATGGGTTTCGTTATTCGAGATGAGGGTTTTCGGTAAGCCTTGTATGCATATGATGCTCTTCCAGATAAATTGAAAGGTCTTCTCCTCTGTAATCGTAATAATCAGTTCAGCCTTACCCACTTGGAGAAGTAATCAATTGTTACTATCAAAAATCGATAATTGTTCGCATCTCTTGACAAGGGACCTACCAAGTCAATCCCCCATACTGAGAATGTGTAAAGGGAACTGATTGACTTCATAGTTTGATGAGGTTGATGGGGGGTAGTGGAGAATCTTTGGAACTTATCACACCTCTTCACGTAGGCTGCAGCGTCCTTAGCCAAGGTCGGCCACCAATATCCCTGCATAATTATCCTCTTAGCTAAAGGTCTTCCTCCTACGTGACTGGATAAAGAACCCTCGTTTACCTCTTGTAGGATGCGGGGGACCTCTGTGGGATGAACGCATCTGAGGAGAGGTAACATAAATCCTTTCTTATATAGGACCTCTCCTATAATTAAGAACTTTGCAGCTCTTTATTTCAGTTTCATCCTTTTAAGCTTTGATTCTGGCATCTCTCCCTCTCTAATATATCTAACAAGGGGGTCCATTCATGAGTCTCCCAGGTTCAAGTTGAGGCAAGAGTTTCCAACCTTTTCTTCCTCAATGGTCGGTTTGAACACGATCTCAACTGGTATTATCCTTCTGATGCATGTACTTATTACTGAGGCCCACCTTCCTAGCGCATCTGCATGGCTATTGTTTTGTCGGGGTACTCTCTTCATGTTCACCTCTTCAAAGCTTTCTAACATCATTCTTACCATCTTCAGGTATCTGTCCATCCTTTCATCCTTGGCCTCGTAAACTCCAAACACTTGGTTGACAACTAACCTTGAGTCGCTATGAAGTAGGAGTCGACCAACCCTAAGGGTCTTTCCCAAGGACAGACCTGCTATCATGGCCTTATATTCTAACTCATTGTTTGATGCCTTGAAGTTAAACCTTAGTGCATATTCAACGTTGGTACCATCCGGGGCTGAGAGTATCAGCCTTGCACCGCTTCCACTTTTGTAAGAAGTCCCGTCAACAAAGAGGTTCCAAACATCTTCATTCAAAGAGAATCTCCCCTATGACAGGATTCCTTTCTTGAAGAGGTACCTGTCTTCCTCATTCTCAACTATTCCATTTCTGGCTCTGTTGGACACAACCTCTTTCGGGTCTCAGAAGACATTACTATTTGGTCCCTCTGTGATCACTGGACTGTTCTCAACCTCAGTCTCTTCCCACGTGAACTCAGTAACAAAGTCTGGAAGTGCGTGCGCTTTAATGGCCACCCTGGGCTGATAAATAAGGTCATACTCTCCCAATTTGATAGCCCAGGTCATCAATCTACCTGACTTCTCAGGCTTGTGGAGGACTTGCCTTAATGGGAAATCAGTGTGGATGACTATAGAGTGGGCTTGGAAATAGGGTTTCATCTTCCTGGAAGCATGTATCAAAGCATAGGCCAATTTCTCCATCCTAGGGTAGTTTTGTTCAGACCCTTGAAGGGCCTTACTATTGAAGTATATAGGCCTTTGTGCCCTAACATCTTCCCGTACTATGGCTGCACGTATAGCTAATTCTGAGACTGCTAGATAGACATACAACTTCTCCCCCGTGATGGGTCGAGATAAGAGTAGGGCGATCCGAGGCAGGACTTGAGCTTCTTAAAGGCCTTGTCACACTCTTTATCCCATTATAAGGCCTTTCTAAGTACTTTAAAAATGGAATACATTTGTCCGTGGATCTGGAAAAAATATGTTCAGTGTCGCTACTCTTCCAGTGAGCCTCTGAACGTCTTTTATACTTCTTGGTGTCTTCATATCAAGTACAACCTTGACCTTCTCAGGATTGGCTTCTATTCCCCTCTGATTGATAATGAATCCAAGAAATTTTCCATCTCCTACTCTAAAGACATACTTTGAAGGATTAAGTTTCACTCTATACAAGTCCATGGTGTTGAAAGTTCTCTCTAGGTCTGCCACGTGAGTGCAGGCCTTCAAGATCTTTGTTAACATATCATCTACATATACCACCATGGTCTTGCCAATTTGATCTTCAAACATCTTATTTATAAGACGTTGATACATTGCCCCTACATTCTTCAAGCCGAAGGGCATGACCTTATAGCAATAAGTCCCCTTGTCTGTGATGAAGGCTATCTTCTTTGAATCTTCAGTATCCATTCAGATTTGGTTATAACCTGAATACGCATTCATGAAGACCATGAGCTCATGCCCTGCCATAGAATCTACCATCTGATCAATCCGAGGTAAGGGATAACTGTCTTTTGGTCAAGACTTGTTCAGGTCGGTGAAATCTACGCACATCCTCCATTTTCCATTGGCTTTGGGTAAAATGATGGCATTTGATAACCACTGTAGGTATATCACCTCACAGATGAATTCTGCCTCTTCCAACTTTCTGAACTCTTCCCTGATGACGTTATATTTTTCCTTGGAGTAAACTCTTCGTCTTTGTTTGATTGGTTTAGCATCTTCTGAAACATTGAGTTTGTGCCACACAACCTCCGGGTCGATGCCAGGCATGTTTGTGTGGATCCAAGGCAAGACACTCTGCCTCTTCTTCAAGAATTTTATCAGTTCTACCTTAATCTCCGGTTTTAAGGCCTTACCGACTTGGATGGTGTTTTTTGGTTCGTCCTTATTGAGGACGATGGATTCTACCTCTCCTGCAGCCTCTCATTTCTTCAACTTTATTTCATCCCTAGGATCAAGTGTATCAATACTATATGTGGTTATTGCCATTTTATGGGCCTCCCTCTCTTCCTTCGAGTTGAAGTAACATTCTCGCATCGATGTCTGGTCCCCCTTCACTTCCCCTACACCATAGAGTGTCGGCAATTTTATCATTTGGTGGACCGTTGATGGAACGGCTTTCAATTCCTTAAGGAAAGCTCGTCCTATGATGAGGTTGTAGGACGAGAAGACGTTTTCATGCATAATAAAAAAATTGATCTTTCGGGTCAATCTCTTAGGCAACTCGTCCCCCATTCTCACATCCATATCATACATGCCCAATGGATAGACCTTCTCCCCGCTAAAGCCCATCTACGAATGATGATAGGGTACCAGCCTAGCTCTGCTGAGGCCTAGGCCTTTGAAATAGGGTCAGAACATCACGATCGCTGAACTTCCTCCTTCTACAAGGATTCTCTATACCTCGCACCAGTGCACTCTTATTGTTATTAGCAAAGGGTCATCATGTGGGGCTAGGATACCTTTGAAGTCGAGTCGAGAGAATCCAACTATTAGAGTATCCATATCTATTTTCTTCTGCTTTTGCTTTGCATCTGAAGACACGATATTCACAACCTCTACTTTGGTCACTGACTTTGACTCTACCACATGATCTCTTCGGTCAGCTACTTCAGAGCCACCTCTAGCATGTCCTCCAGAGATGGTGCTAACTCCAAAGAATATCATTACAACCCTCTTCACCGGGGCGTTGTCGTCTTTTTGTGGGAGGTTTGGATCGTCTTCATCATCCCCATATGAGTCATCGTCTCTTCTTGCTGGGGTATCATCTCGACATCTGTCGTTTCTCTTCTTTTTAGGGTAATCTCTTCCCCTCTTAGGAGCCTTACCTTCAACATATTTCCTCAACTTCCTAGATTTTAACATCTTCTTGATCTCATCCTTTAAGGCGAAGCACTTGTCTGTCACATGGTTGTGGTCTTGGTGGAACTCACACCACAAGTTCTTATTCTTCTTATTCTGAGGAGCCTTCAGCTTATCTGGCCATCTCAGAGATCGGTCATTCTTGATTTCATTGAGGATGTGTTCGCAGCTCACAGTTAGAGGAGTATAGAGTTCAAACTTGTTGTCGGCTGACCTCTTCTTTCCATCTTTCTTTCTTTGGAATTTCTCATTGCCACTTCTATTCTCATCCTCATACTTTGCGTCCATGGCCTCTTCGGCGTTCATGACTTTTCCTACAGTTTCCAATAGCTCTGCCATAGACTTGGGAGGGTCTTTTGCAAAATTCCATAGCAACTTCCCCTTCTGGAGTCCTCCAATGATGGTTTCCATAGCTATATTCTCTTCATAATCTTCAACCTCCAATTTCTCTTTGTTAAATCTAGGAATGTTGTCTCTTAGGCTCTCATTCTTTACCTACTTGACGTACAACAAATGAGTGGTTTTCTTTTGAGGTCTTACCCCAAAACAGAAGTTGTGAATGAACCATTCAGCCAAGCCCTTAAAGTTCTCAATCGAGTTATTTGGAAGAGAGGTGAACCAGATGTGTGCACCTCCTATTAAAGTTTCGGAGAAGGCCAGACACTTCATCTCATCAAGGATTGAATAAATGTCCACCGCAGACTGGTACATCTTAATATGATGCACATGGTTATAACTACCATTATACTTGGGAGACACTTTAGGTGGTTTGAACTTGGCAGGGGTTGGGAAGTTCACTATCTTAGCCACAAATGGGGAGCCCTCTAAGAAACATCTTTACAGTGGGTCTCGGCTATTGATGAGGTATCCTATCTTCTCTTAAAGGCGTTGGATGGAATCATTCCATGGCCTATCAACGTCGGCGTAGCTGAGGTTATCCTCAGCCACCTCCAAGGGGTGGACTGAGGGTTCCCCAACCGCAGAACAACGTCGGCTGTTGACCTCTGTTGCCCAGAAAAATACTCAAGAGGGGGGGTGAATTGAGATTTTACAAACTTTTCGGGTTAAATTAAAATTTCAGAAAATATTTAATTTAAAACACTTAATACAAATTTCTGATTAAATAATTCTTAAATGATTAAACCAATAATGACTAAATAAATGTAATCAATTAATTTAAACAATATAAATCCGAGATTATAACATACAATAAATAAGTTATCAAATTAATACTTCCAAATGATTAAATAAGAGATTACAACATCCAATAAATAAATAATCAATTTTCGTATTTTATATTCTGGATTTAATCTAAAGTGATTCACACAAGAATATCAAATAAATACTCTCAATAAATTAAACAAGTTATATTTTAAGATTATAAGATCCAAAATAAAGTTATAAACAATTTTCGTAATTAATAAAAAATAATATTCTGAAATTAATTAAATATTACGAAAATAAATATTTCAGTCTTAAAATAAAATTACCAAATTTTCAGAGTTAATTAAATAGAAAGTGAAAGAGCTTAAAATAAAAATAATCAATCACACACAAGCAAGTAAATAAATATAAGTACTAAAAAATAAATGACACCGTATTTTTAACGTGGTTCGGCCAAAACCCGGCCTACGTCCACCCGCCAAGAGCAAGCAACCGTCTCCCGCGCTTCACTAGTCTTGATCCACTTGTACGGTAGGATCAAACCACCATTTACAGACACTTGAAGCAAAGACCGGCTCCAAGTACAACCGAAGCTAAAATTCCAGCTTCAAACAAATCCGAATGTTGAGTACAAAGTTTGGATGTCGAAACTCTCTGAAATACAAATTGATCCGAGTTTCTTCTTGAGTGAGACTTTACAATAAATCTGATTTTTGGCACTAGTCTTCTTCTTGAAATTTTTGTAGCAGAATAATGATTCTTGTGCTCTTCAAATTTCTTCTTCAACAAATGACTGAGTATATTGATTGTTGCAGTCTCAAATATGTAGAGCTGAATAAACTTGTGTTGCTCTCTTGAACTGAGTGTATGAGCTGAGTAACAATATTTCTGGTTGATCTCTAATTTTTTTCGTGTCACTACGTTTCCAACTGAATGTCGTCTTCTTTTGTAGCCTAAAATAAAATAGCCGTTGGAGAAGGCAGTGGATAAGTTCTTCATCATAAATGATGAAAAGAATTTCTGATTTGAGAGTATGGGTCTCCCCCATAGAGTCTGCAGACTGAGAGAGCATTAAATGCTCTATATCTTGAGAAGAAAAATCGTATCTGTTTAAACCAACTTTGAAATGTAACAGAGGTTAGAAACAAATGAAGTATGCACAAATGAATTTTGATACCGTGTAAAGTAGACAATGTATATCAAAAATATGTACTGGCTTGAACAAACCGTGTGGATAAATCAGTCAATTTAGACTATCTGTCAAATACACATGGGACTTACAGACTGTCTCAAGGTCATAGTCAAAGATAGAAATATTTATATATATAAACAAAATTGCACAACCCTATCTTCTGCCAAAGGCAGTTCGGTCAAATCAGTATATATAAAAATAAAAAAATAAAAAAATAAAAAAAAAAAAACATAAAAGGTGGAGTACAGCATTTTGTATCCAAACTGTATAAGGCCATGTCTTGTACTGATAATAAATGCATGCTGGTTATATTGATTTTAACAAAAATAATTAATAAATACAACTTGCATAAGTTCAGATATGCGTCCAGATAGCATTGGATAAAAAATCCAAGTTTAAAAAGGTTTCGTTCAACCGTGTAAAAAAAAATTACTAAAGCCAACTAGATCATATTACAGATAACTCGTGGTCTTAACAAATGTCTAAAAGATATAAAAATTAGGATACAGTTGTTACTATCATTTCAATCTATCAATAAAAAAAAAAATTGTCTAAGTCAAATAATAGGCGTGAGATTTGGATAAATCAAATGGTGTCTTGACAAGACTACTATTAAGCCATATGTGCGTGCCTTCCCAAGGAAAAAGTATGCAAAGAATCTCCCAAAGATTTTATATAAGAAAATGAGATTGAACATATACCAACTACACCAAAATAAATAGTTGTTAGAGAAATCAGGCTCGTAACCAGAGATAAACATAATATATGCGTGTAAGATAGTTATAAAAAAAATATACATAGGTGCTTTATATGTATTGAATTATATAAATATATATAAAAAATTATTTTCCAAAAAAAACGTTATCGATTTAAAAAAAAATTTAAATACACACAAAAATTAATTTTCTGTTTAACAAAAAAAAATATAAAAGAAAACGCAAGCCTATAGGCTATATATGTTAGAGGTTCCAAGATAGAGATATACAGTAGCCAGTACACTAGGCGTGGTATAGCATGTCAAACACTGACATGAGCTGACCAAGTCAGTTAACCCAATAGAGTGCACGGCTGAAGCAGTATGGCAAGATCACCTACTTTGTGTTCCTAAAAATTTCGTACACTTTGAGAAGAAAGAGAGATAAAAACTTTGTGTTCCCAAAACCAATCCAATTTTGTGTTCCCAACACAAATCATTTCATCTTTCTTGAAAAAGACCAATAAAACAGATGACATATATCTGACAAATAGGTTTGAGCCCCACATGCCCACTCATGTACAGCAAAGGTAAAATCGTGCCAACATATATAATAGCCTAAGGCTATGACCTTATATGGTCAAAACAAGCAGGTCATGGGAATTAACACAAGGCTCCAAGCCATATATGCTAACAAAATATCCAAACCGCATGGGGAACACGCATGCATACACATACAGGATATCTATATATATTAAGCATACATATATACTAAATACGCATACAAACATATATATATACACGCACAAAATCATTTAAAAATATATTTTTTTTAACTTCAAACAAAATTATTCTGCAACTTTTATAAAAAATATTTTGTGTCAACTTATGTTCAAAAAATATAATTTCATTTTTAGAAAAGAATGTTTCGGCTCATAATTAATTAGTCACACAATTTAAAATCATAAATCAAGAAATATGCATGTATGCCTAATGTGTCAAGTGCAAATGTGCAATACAAGTGAATACCTTTACTCGGATATGTCATTGAGTAGAGTCGAGGCATACTGAGTCATGAAAATAAAACTTAAACATAAACAAATATATCTCACTCAGAATAGATTATGTAATCAGGACAATATCACATTAAATGTAAACATTATATAGTATAATAAATATATGTATATAATGGTATAAAAAAATGTTATACAATAATAAATATCTATAGAATAACCTAATAAAAATATGTTTGGAATCATCAAAATCAATATATTAAGTTAAACTCAAATGTTCATTAATTAAACTAATTTAATTAATTAGGGATAAAATACATTTTCGTTAACAACCTCCTCTATATACCTGTCTCGTCCTTACTATGGTCGACCATTATGGGGTCGTCCATGACTTGGCCGATGTTCACTATTTCCCCTCAGAGATCCAGCTGCACTTCTTAATCTTGAGAAACTCCGTCTTAGGTCATTTACTGGTCCAAGCCTTTCAAAAGCCGACCCTTTGCTCAAGCGATCAAAGGTTGTTCCTCTTGGTTGGGCAACATCGTCTCTTCTATCCACACAACCTCGGCTTTATTGGATATGACGTACAGTGTTATTCGAGACCTTACACGGCTCCCAGCAGTCCTTTGGAGCATCTTCTACCTCCATATCGTCATACTTATCCTCAGGGCAAGGGTGTCCTTGCGTCCCCAGACGCAAACGCCTAGGGTCAGCAACGTCCCTCCTCTATTGAGGTGTAGGTTGGTCTTTCCGCGGTACCTGGGGTGGTTCCCTGGCTTCAGGATGGGGCTAAACAGCCATCGTAGTAATCATCTCCGGTGAGACCCCATGTGGCCCCATCATATTTTGACTGAGTTGTGCAAATTGCTCTGATCGAGGGGTGAAAGGTAGCGCATATAAAGACGCTAATCATTATTTTAGTTTCACAGCCTCAATACAAACAAACCTAAGTTACGACTACACTTGCGATACAAGTATAGCGGTTAGTCGGGTATCGAATCCACAGAGAGTGTTTGATAGATCCTAATTGGGTTATTAATTCAGGAATAAAAGTGTAAAAAGGGTGATGTGTAAATGTAAATAAAAGAAAAGAGAAGTTAAGTCTAAATAAAGTAAGAGCGAGGATCGGGATATCATCCAACCATATGGATCGAAACAACTACTAATCAGGATTCCGGTTCAAGAGAAATTTAATCAAGCACTATTAATTAAACATAAACTTCACACAATAAGGAATTTAAGCCAAAGTTGCGAGAATAAACACTTAACCAAAAATTGGTCGCACACGGATTAAATTCGGATTATCACTTTAAATACTAGCGTTGCATGACAAAGAAAGTTAAACTCATAATAATCCGACTTTAATTCGCGCGGGTTCAATTAAACGCAATTTCACACAACCTCATTTTTGGAGCTCGGGGCCCAAAAATGGCGGAACGAAATCTCGACCCTATTTATCTAGGGGTAATACATAAATTAAACTAAATTATGTTAATTAAACTAGGAAAGTAAGAATTAAAGCAATTAAACTAACTACAGAGCATGGAAACTAAATTAAAAAGCAAGGAAAAATGAAGAACAAAGCTATATTAATGGTAAATGAGATGGAAAGTTCAATCTTACAAAACCAATTGGTTGTCACCCCAAGAAGGGAAGAAAATTATCTCTCCAAACCAAACGCTAACATAAATTCTATTCTAAAACTAAGTATATCTGATATTAAAACAAAATTAGCTTATATAGTAAGTTGGAATAAAAGAAAAGAAGAAAGAAAAGAAAGCAAAATATCTGCTAGAAAACAGGGGATCGATCGATTGACCCCTTTGGCCGATCGATCGATCATTGAAATCGTGGAAAATATATGAAGGATCGATCGATCAATCAGGGATCATCCAAGCAGAACACTTCATTGTAGTTTCTTCTTCTCTTCTCCTTCTTTTGGTTTCAATGTCATTCCTTCCGCCAAAAATGCCATAACTTATTTGTTATGAATCGGATTAGCACACCATTCATGGCCACGTGAGGCTAGCAAGGAGGTCTACAACTTTTGTTAAATGTCGGGCTTGGTGCCCAAACTGTGAAATGACTAAATTGCCTTGAACGTGCGAATGCGTACGGAACTTGAGCGAAATGCGTCCGAACTCCATTCTTAGTACCTAAATACCTACAAAATCCCAATTATACCTCATATAGCATATTAACAATATAAACCGAGGTTGTCTTGTTAACAGGCTTAAATATAGAGATTAAGGCACCCGAGGGGGCTAAAATGCGTAGGTTCGAGAGACGAAATACACAATATATGCATATAATCACACCACCTAACTTACACATTGCTAGTCCCTAGCAATGAAATAGGATGCAACAAGAAGAACATGTAAACCAAAAGCAGGATAAGTACAAAAATATGGTATAAAAGCATAAGGCCACTTTTGCGGGCGATTCGATTGCTTTTAGCGTATGCAATAAGCCGTTAATCCCCTAGGTCAACGTAGTGGACGAGTGTCATCTCGTGAGGGTTTTCAGGGATGGTACCCACAAACATCAATTATTTTCCTCAAAACAATGCCCAACCCAACCTGCGACAAGCCCAATAATGGCGAAAAGGATTTCATACGCATTATTAGCAAAGTGAATGAATTCAAACAAAAGTCCAAATCATTTACATTATATAATGAAGCCCAATGAATTGAAACTTTAACATGTGGAAGGGGAGTGAGCACATGCAGAGTATGATTTGGTGAAAACTTAAATAACTCGGATACTAATTATCAAAGCATGCATAAAAGTCAATCCTCACGGGCATTACACTCATTCAAATTAATTCACTTGAAACAGGGGGTAACACATGGGACATGCGGGTATAAAGAGTAAATGTAAAGGGAAACTAGGCCGTACACATGTTACAAATGAAGGACGCTATATATAAAATGAAAAAAAATGTAATCTCAATGAAAGGATACCGCACACTAAAAGAGGCGAAATGCAATTTCATAGATTATCAAAACTATTATGACTTTTAAATTACATCAACTTAAGATCACATAGGACTTTACTAGGGTTATAATGTATGTTAGGCTAGGGTACGAAATGAAGGAATGAATGTACGGATTCAAAGTGTTCGGAATGAAAACTCGGGATAATGGAAAAATGCGGGCAATATCAAAATAAGAAAACATGTTCCAAACGGCATTAAATATATCATCGGGGAGAGTAATCAAAGCTTATTGAACTATATACACATATACAACTTTCCCTTTATTTTCTTTTCTTCTTTTTCTCATTTTTTATTTTCTTTTGTTTTGCTTTTTTCTTTCTCTTTTTCTTCACTTTTTCACCACTTTCTTTTCTTTACTTTTCAAACTCTCATATGCCTAAATTGCAACCGACATCATAACAACATTCAATCCCAAGAATCATTCCAAACAAAGGTATAAAAAGTGTATGTATGGTATATAACTCCAATGTGGAGTTGGTTATGGGATTGGGGGTTATGAAATGAAAGGATATATTTAGGCTCAAAGGGGTTAACGAGGGTAAACATATAAGGGTGAGGTCAAGGCTAATATGGGTGATATAACAAAGAGGGCCTATGATCATTTCACAAAGTTTATGCAATTCTCGAGTCAAAACAATATATGAAAATCATGCTCAAGTAACACATTTCAAGTATGAACTCAATTAATGACCGATCAAATGAAAGAATAGAGAGATTACCAACGAATTCAACGTTTTCAAAGAGAAAGGAATAGTGTATACACTCACAAACGACAAAAGGTACAAAGCTTACTCGGTGTAAGTATATACAATGCAACAAAAGATTACCGAGTTATAAAAATCTTAAACCAAATTAATATAACCATAAAAGTGCATGTGCTCATGGGATTATAGTTTAATTCATGAAGTTATTCACAATATCAATAATGGAGACTAAAGTCTAATAACTTCTAAAATCGAGAACATGCATCATTGGGTTGTCTATTGGATCGGGCAATTATTAAAATTTATCATTGGAAACAAAGGCAAAAAAAGCCCAAAAAAGGGAGAAAAAAGAAAGAAAATCTTTTTGAAATTTTTAATTTTTCTATGAAAAGCATACTAAGTAACTAACATGTGAAAAAAAACAAGGACTAAATAAAGAAATGGATAGAATATTCAACACTCCCTAACTTAAAACTTGAAATTGTCCTCAATGTGAATTAAGAACCAAGTTAAAGAGAGGAAAAGAGCGATATTACCCAAAATTGGAGCGATCCCCATAAGAACAAGTCCAAAGAATCTACAAAAACAAGTTAGTACCGAGCATAGAAAAAATAAATAACAAAAGGTTAACTAATTACACTAGACTAAATTAAAAAGGAAAGAAAAAATAAAAAGAAAGACAGAATAAAAAGCTAACTATATACAACCTACTATATAGGCCTCACACTAACTATACACTAGAATTCTAAATAGTTGAGGGTCCACCCAAAATACAATTTTACTTTGGAGGATCAACGATGTACCCTCCCTTTCAGTCATGCCTCCCGAAAAATATGAATTCTATTCAACGACGGAAGGCATGTGTGGGGTGGAAAAGGTGAACCATCCCCAATTAAAACTTCGGGCGGGAGGATGGGGGATTGGGATAGGACGGGTGACGAATACACTAGGGGACCCAAAAAAACTGAATTTCCTCCCAAAGATTTAGCAAGCGAAATGGGAGGTGGAGCACATGAGGGCAAAGATGCCTTCATGGAAAGGAAATCGAGCAAGTACTCCTTGTCGTTGAAAGGGTATAACATTTTAATGTTCGGTACCGATTCATCGGGTACTTGTGACGGTGTGATAACGGAGAATGAAAATGGGGAGAAAAGAAAGTCAAACTCAAGAAATGAATTATCATCGCTCAAAGTTGGAATTTCAAAGGAGATAGGATCATTTTCAATGAAACTTGCTTCTTTGGGATACAAAGAAGAAATCATCTCATTGCACATAGATACTACATCCATTTCATCCTCGCTTTCATTCTCAATTACAAGATGCTCCAGGTGACAAATGGTTTGTTCCAAAGTAGCCACAAAGTCCTCATTTGGTTCAAAACATTCCTCGACTTCAAAAGTCTCGGAAGAGAAATCAATGTCGGATTCGAATAATAAATCCAATTACGGTTCCCAACAATGATGTTCTTCCCGATAACATTCTTCATACCTCTCATTCTCAAGCATAAGCAAACCCTCACTGAAAGTCATAGGCCGAGGTGCAGAAGCTTGAAAATGAGGGGTTTCAAAATCATTATCGGCACTAAAGTGAAACTCATTATTATAGGAGTTTTGAAAACTATTGAAATTCGTTTCAAAACACCTATTGTAAGGAGGCAAAGGCCCAAAATCATTATCATCGTCATCAAAATACACGCACTCCAAAGCATGACTTTTGTAATACTCGCCCAAAGTCATTTTTAATTTTGTAATTTTTTGGGATTCTAAGTATTGACCAAAAGTCATAGGAGTACGTTGATTTTGAGAATTATCATAATGATTACCGAAATGATTGGAATAAGACATTCTTAACCCAAAGAAAGGCTCGAGACATCAAATTCCACAAAGCAATGTGCGCACGACAAAATTCAAACGTTTCTAGGTGCTCACGTGTAGAAGTAAGGAAAAAAAAGGTAAAAGAAAGAATACAAATACAAAAGAAAGAATACTATGAACTAATAAGACAATTACAATCAAAATCAAAAGTCCCCGGCATTGGCGCCATTTTGATTGAGGAGTGAAAGGTAGCGCGTGTAAAGACGCTAATCGTTGTTTTAGTTTCACCGCCTCAATACAAACCAAACTAAGTTACGACTACACTTGTGATACAAGTATAGCGGTAAGTCGGTTATCGAATCCACAGAGAGTGTTTGATAGATCCTAATTGGATTATTAATCAGGAATAAAAGTGTAAAAAGGGTGATGTATAAATGTAAATAAAAGAAAAGAGAAGTTAAGTATAAATAAAGTGAGAGCGAGGATTGGGATATCATCCAACCATACGGATCAAAAAAACTACTAATCAAGATTCTGGCTCGAGAGCAATTTAATCGAGCGTTATCAATTAAACATAAACTTCACACAATAAGGAATTTAAGCCAAAGTTGCGAGAATAAACACTTAACCAAAAATTGGTCGTAGGCGGATTAAATTCGTATTATCGCTTTAAACACTAATGTTGCATGACAAAGAAAGTTAAATGCATAATAATTTGACTTCAATTCGCGTGGGTTCAATTAAACGCAATTTTACACAAAACCTCATTTTTGGAGCTCGGGGCCCGAAAATGGCGGAACGAAATCCCGACATTATTTATCTAGAGGAAATTCATGAATTAAACTAAATTATGTTAATTAAACTAGGAAAGCAAGAATTAAAGCAATTAAACTAACTACAGAGCATGGAAACTAAATTACAAAGCAAGGAAAAATGAAGAACAAAGCTATATTAATGGTAAATGAGATGGAAAGTTAAATCTTACAAAACCAATTGGTTATCACCACAAGAAGAGAAGAAAATTATCTCTCCAAACCAAACCCTAACCTAAATTGTGTTCTAAAACTAAGTATATCTGATATTACAACAAAATTAGATTATATTGTAAGTTGGAATAAAAGAAAAGAAGAAAGAAAAGAAAGCAAAATATCTGCAGAAAACAGGGGATCGATCGATCGACCCCTTTTGTCGATCAATCGATAATTGAAATCATGGCAACTATATGAAGGATCGATCGATCCTTTTGAATGATCGATCAATCAGGGATCAGCCAAGCAGAACACTGCATTGCAGTTTCTTCTTCTCTTCTCATTCTTTTGGTTTCAATGTCATTCCTTCCGCCAAAAATGCCGTAACTTATTCATTATGAATCAGATTTGCACATCGTTCATGGCCATGTGAAGCTAGAGAGGAGGGATACAACGTCCGTGAAATGTTGGGTCGGGTTCCTAAACTATGAAATGATTAAATTGCCCTTGAACGTGCGGATGCCTATGGAACTTGAGTGGAATGCGTCCGAACTCCAATCTTAGTGCCTAAATACCTACAAAAGCCCAATTATACCTCATATAGCATGTTAACAATACTAATTGAGGTTTTCTGGTTAACGGTATTAAATATAGAGATTAAGGCACCCGAGGGGGCTAAAATGCATATGTTCGAGAGATAAAATACGCAATATTTGCGTATTATCATGCTCCTTCATTGCGTGTTGTGTTACAGCCAAGGACTTCAAGGATCTAACCACCTCATCCATTTTGGACTGGGGTGGCGCCTGGATGGAACTAGGTCCTCCAGCACTAGATGGTGGAGGTGGTGGTGGTAACTCTGGTGCCATATGTTAAAACTAAGGGGCTTGTGAAGAAGATAAGATTAATACCTTAAAGAGCCTCTTCCAATGGTGAAACAACTCCAAGCAAGGGATGATGCTTGGTTCACCACTAGAGTCTCCGATGAGGTTAAGCAGAAAAAGGGGAAGAGATAGATTTTCGTTCCCACAAACGGTGCCAAAATGATGATGCTGGAAATAGCACCACCCTTCAAGGTGTTTGTAGGCTCAAATCGGTGATAATAATGGCAGATCGAGTATATACTAAATATAAGATATTGAGGTGAGGAGAAGAGGATGAACACCAATATGTAACTCGTTCATCCAATTAGGCCTACGTCCACTGTGAAAGAGAGTGAATAAGGTCACTAAAATAGGGCACTAATGGCCATGGATACAATCTCTCGGGCTTTCTCTCTACTATATAATTTGACAGAGTTTAGCTAGGGTTGTAATTATGGGATCATTTTCAAGGTAGGAGAAGACAAGTATATATAGTGTTTGGGGGGTGTAATGTACCCCCTATGCATGCAATGAGCATGTATATGTTGATCTAGCCAATCTGATGAAGACATCTATCCTTATCACATGTGCAGAATGATGATGAAATATTCCCCCACGTGAGGGGGTTGATTCAGTTACAACTGATTTTGTCCACGTGTTCTTTCCCTTACATATGCTTATGAATGCTCGGCCCTTTCCCTGGCAGGTACAACCTCAGTCTAGAAGAGTATGAGGTTGGGAAAATCTGACTACTACCTTATCCGAGGTTATTCACGATGAGCTCGACCCAATAAAATGCCGAGGTAAGAAGGGAGGTGTTGTAACGTCGGCCTGGGCCAAGGTTATGCAAGCGTAGTTGGAACGTCGGTTGATTCTTAGTCGAGGTTGATCATGATGAATGTGGTAGTATTTACTGACCTCAGCTGATACCCATCCAAGGTTGAGGTATGATGCAGACGTAATGTCTGTTGTGGATGACGTATTGGATAACTGACAATATGAGCCATGTAGACCTCACCTATTCCCTGGTAGTGGGGTACTAATAACGTCGACCGTAGCCGGCCTTATGTTAGGCTTGATTGCCAATCTCCAATTTAGACCCCTTACTGACTTAGCCACCATTTTGCCAAGGTTAGTATCTCCTAGCTGTCAAGTATATTTTGGGCGCATCATCCATGAAGGAATATGTGGGGCTCAACAAGCTAGTCATAAGATGAGGTAATTGTTATGAAGGCATGGTTTTTATTATCCATTCATTTTATGAGATTGCATTAACGTTTCTAAGGTATGCCAAAAATGACAACAACATGGTCATCTAGAACACATGTCTGGTATTGATTTGCAATATGTGGTGAAGTTGTGTCCATTTATAGAATGGAAAATCGATGTCATTGGTAAAATATATCCTCCATCTTCCATGTTTCAAAGTTTTGTACTCATGGCAACATATTATTTACCAAGTTAGTAGTATATGTCAAGGCTTTAAAGTTATTTACCCAAAATGAACTAGTAGACTTGGTTTAAGATATTTTCTATAGGATTGGAATTCCATTAATCATAAACTCAGACAATACAAGCATCTTTGAGCCATAAATGGTGTGGGCATTTAGTTCAAGGTTAGTAATAACTTTGAATAAGTCACCACCCTATTATGATCAATCAAAAGTTTAGGAAAAGTATACAAACAAGGTAAATAAAAAATCCTGAGCAAAGTGATTGAGAAAAATCCAAGCCATTGACACAATTTTTTTTAGAAGTATTATGGCCTTATAGGACTTCGAAAAAGTCATGTACTGGAGTAAATCCATATGCTTTGACTTATGGGAATGAGGTTATCTTACTAATTAAAATCACTCTAAATTCATTATGAGTGATAGTCGAAAATGAACTGATTATAGAAGGCTATGATGAAGCTATGAATGTGGAATAAGAGAATATATAAGGGTATAAATTTATTACCTTAAACAACATATTAGTCTAAAAGAAGAAAATAACTGAACACTATGGAAAAGGGTGAAAAAAAAGGACCTTTAATGAAGGATATTTGGTTTTAAAAACCATTCTAACGTTGGGATCAAAATAAGTAGTTTATAGAAAGTGGTTCCCTCAATGGGAAGGACCTTTCAAGAATTCTTGGAGAATTCAAAGGTGGATCATACCATTTAAGGGACATGAATGATCATTTAAACATGAGGAAAATAAATGCAACATTCTTAAAGTCTTATTATCCAATAATAAGGGAAGAAATCCAAAAAAAAGCAAAAAACCATAATAAAATATGTTTCCAACTATGCGCTAATAAAATGTCTAAATAGAAAGGACATAAAATAGTCCAATTTTTTTTATACATGGCCCTTTGGGCATTAATTTTAACAAGATTTTCATCAAATGATGCTACACTACTAGTAGAAACCTAGATGTCCCCTACAATCTAATTTAGCCTTGATTCCAAGTCAACCACCTCCATGGCAGTCATTTCCAGCTTAGCATCGATTTGATCGATCATCTTCTCTAATTCCTTTTCTCAATAAAAAAAAAGGCACCCCGCTTAGCTTGAACAATCCATAACTCCTATGTGCCTCTAGCTCCATAATTTTTCTATTAAAATACTAGGTTTGCTCAAAAGATAAAGAATATTCTTTTGCATCCACTAAGTCCATCATTCCTAAAATGACTAAGGGAGTGGAGACACTAATTTCCAATTATTAGAGAACATTTACATCCCGAACATCAAGCTAGAAATAAAATAGTAATCTTTAGTCAACCAATTAAGGATACTGAAGTTAGTAAGAGGGTCAAATGGCACCATAAAAAAGATTCAAAGCAAGTTTAAATCTTGAGAGTCCTCTAATTTCCCTTCAAAAGGGGCTTGTTGGGCCTGGAGAAGCTATAGCGACTATTGTTCCACACTAGGAGAAGAGACATTTAATATTCAAAGGGAGTCTTAAGCAATAATTTACTAGAGTTCTTCTTGGAAATCATTGACTTCTCCAGGGGTCATCAACTTAGGAATATCCACAATTGTTGGGACAAGTGTCGTTGATAGTGAAGTCTCCCTCTAAGGAGATACTCGTGGTTCTAGAACAACCTTAAGAGAATTGGGATTAACATGTGACTTGAGATTGAACTCAACAAGGTTTTTTCCTTTATTGGTCCCTTCTTCTATAAATATTAGACTGCCCACAGTCATATTTGTAGGGATGGAAGTGGAATAAGGAGAATCTACATTTATTAGACATGAAATCATTATAACACTATTGTTCTAAGTTGGAGTGAATACATAAGCAAAGATATTAGCTGACTTAGTTATTAGAGATAGAAGAAGAGGGGTCTAAGGATCCTCAATTGGCAAAGTTTCCATCCCATCAGGTGAAGTATAAATTCGATCCATCATAACAGAAAAACAATTAGGATTTAGGATTATTAGTATGATAATACCAAATCATAAAATATTTCCTTATAGGATAAGATATTGGTATGCCAACCAACTTAAACTATTGAAAATGATTCTTAGCTAGGGACTTCATTCTTTTCCTCCTTGGGATATTGAACATGACTAATATAGAAGGTTAAATAGGCTCAAGAGTGGTTAATAAAGTATTTGATGGAACATTTGAGGGAGGTTTCTACACTAACAGTAAAAAAAAAAAGAACAACATCTTCCTATCCTTCCCCATCTTCCTATATTCAATCGTACTATTTCTCAAGGATGACTTTACAATAAATAAAAATAGGAAGAGGGGAACCTACAATACAAAAATGTCTATGTAAGGGCTAAAAGCCAAAAAAAGGTTATGAAAATTAATATGAGCCTGTCTTACAAGAGGAAGAGATCATTGTGGGGTCTGGAGCCAAATTTTATGGTTTTAAATAAAGCTCAGTGTGACATGACCACCAGTTTTGAAAGGATTTAGTCATTAAAACATCAAACTCAACACTAATCTTCATAAAAGTTTTTTGAACTTCAACATAACTTGCAATCCAAACCAAAATAGTTTATTTAGGGATGTGACTATATATACTAAACAAAAAATGACTAGAAACACTCCTCCTACGAACTTGAATGGATTGATACAGGACAAATATCCTTGAAAACTTGGTAGGAAAACAGATCTCCAGATAAGATTTCGAATTACGCATATTAGGGGGTGAACTACCATAAAACAGGTATTTAGGAATCACAAAGCTCCCCGAATAAGAGTCTATTTCTTTAAAGGAAGAAGATTTATTCAAACATGAAATAATCTAATAAGGGGATTGAGTTGCCATCAATAAGTGTTATAGAAGAAACGTTGGTCTGTCATAATTTAGACCCCTAAATAGGCTAATAAGAACTTTAAAGATCTTGTTAGTAGACTTGGAATGCTAAAAGGTAATGACATGGCTAAAACCATAGATGCCTTTGGCATGCCCAATCTGAGGGAAATAGGCATGCATCCACATTTGGATAACCCATAGTGGCTCACCTAGAATGGTTTTTGAGTGATCGGTATGAAGATCAAAGTATGTTTTATAAAAGGAGCCCAACAGATAAGGATCCAGAGCTATCTCCTTTCCCTCTGCAAGGATGGATGCCAAGAAAGGATAATCCTAGATAACCCATTAAGATTTTAGATAGTGCACATCCCTTGACAACCAAAGGAAGAGATAATAGAAACATTATGTGCTAGTCACAACTCCCTTAGCCTTCCTATGCTTTATCATAAAGTTAGAGTTCGACAAAAGAGACTTTGTAGTCTTTAGAGAATTGGGGCACTTAGGGGATGACATTTGAGCATAAACATCATCCCCAATGAATTTCATTTACACTAGGTAATTACCGTCCAATGAGAGATTATCACATATCACTATTAAATGGAAATTATAGTCGAGTAAAGTGCGTGGGATTAATAACTAAAAACCTTAAACATTTGATGCATGTCAGGGATTTGGACATGAATTAATCACTAAACAACATTTATAGAGACCTAATGTATTTTTTTTTTTTTTGGGGAGGGGGGGGAACTCAATCAAGATGTATAACCACCCAATTGTTACAATGGCAGTTACGTTGCATTGAAATAATCTATGTAAATAAGCAAGGAGCAGACAAAAGAAAGAAGGAATACCTCACCCAAAAACTACATTTACTCGTTTTATCCTTTCTTTTCCATTTTTTTCTTTTCTTTTATTTATCGCTTTTTTTAGTCGAAGTAGATTGTATGTAAGATTGTAACTTTCTATCAACTTTATTAAAAGTTTCTTTCCTTTACATTGAATTTCTTTTACTTTCATTCTTTACATTTCATATTGTAACAATTTAATTTATCGCACTTACTTTTATTTAATTTCAAAGATTTACTTTTATTTTAGTTCATGCACTTTTTAGCTTCTTTTGTTCTAGTTAATCTTACTAATTTAGAACTAACATCAATGTATTCCCTAAAGGAAGCATAAGTCTTCTTAATTGAAGCATCGAATGGTAGAAAATCGTCTGATATTATCACAAGACTAAGATATTTTAGTTGGCAAGACCATAACTTTAATTGTCACACTTATAATTATAATTTAACTTATTAACCATGATAAGTGAAAAAGACAAAAACATATTTTTCATATGCATATTTGAACAACAAGTGTTTAATTATTGTTTCTAATAACTAGGACACGTAGAAGCGAATGTAACAAAAAATGATGGTGAAATTGTTTGTACCACACAACATGTTTCCATTTTAAAGCAAATGATGGTTGAAATAACTCTTGAGTTGTCACCAGTTTCTCACAATCAATATCTAAATAGGCCAATGACTCAAAGACACAATAATATTCATAATACACCAGTTGTTGGTTTATCCACAAATACCTAAGATCAATTGATTAACCAACAAACACGGTTATTTATCATCTTAGGAACATAATGCCAGACATTAGCACTATGATCACCATAGTAAAAAGTAGGTTGTCTACCCCTGTTTTTGCAACTTCTAATGGCCATAGACATGCAACATAGTTTGTTTTAAGCCCCACCACTAAACTCAATTCTTACCATCACATTTCTTACAGACCTGACATGATTGAAACCAACTTTGGAAATAGCCTAAGGATGGGAAATTAACCTGACACTACTAGTATATGTATGAACAACCCTTAGGAGCATCCAACACTTACCACTAGTTGGGTTGCAATAATCTAATAGGGAAAACACATCTCCCAAAGGTAGGAAGAACTAGGCAACTCCAAAATGAAGTCAATTTAGGTATCCCAGGTTCTGAGAAATATGTAATCATTAACAAATATGTGTTCGAAGATGAACTCAGGGGGTTCGGGAAAAACATGAGGTTTTATGACCAAATTCCTCAAATGTCTCAGTCCATGTCTTATTAACCATCATTGGTGTAGTCAACACTAACAGTAAACCATACCGTTATCCCAAAAATAGGTAACTGCGTGGAGGACTTGGGAGAAATAAAATCATGAATATCATAAATGAAATATGTGACCAATGGATTAGAGGGAGCCATATCTTGAGTGGATATATAGAATAGAACTCCCCAAAGGTTTCAAATTCCCAACCTTTAATCTTTTCTGAGGGGATGTAAGTCAATCCACTATGGAAAAAATTTCTAGGTTCACTAGTCAATCTGTTGATCTTGGAACCATTGAATATCTCAAATTTCATTTGTTTTCTAGTTAACTCTCTAATGCAACCTTTTCATGGTTCATATCAATTTAGGCTTCCTAAGTTCTTTAAATTATGTTATCATCAACAAATATGTGTTTAAATATGAACTCAGGCGGTTGGGGAACAACTTGACGTTTTATACCCAAATTCCTCAAATATCTAAGCCCATCCTTATTAACCATCGTTGATGTTGTCAACTCTAATAGTAAACCATATATTTATCCCAAATAATAGGCAACTTCTTGGAGGAGTTGGGAGAAATAAAATTATAGATTCCATAAATGAAATATATGAACCAATCGATTGGTGGGTGAAGACCCCAGTTTATAGGGATGCATATCCTGGGTGGATATATAGAATATAAATCCCAAAACGTTTCAAATTACCAACCTTTGACCTTTTTTGAAGGGATGTAAGTCAATACACTATGGAACAAATTGTTAGGTTCACTAGTCAATGTGTTGATCTTGGAACCATTTAATATATTAAATTTCATTTATTTTCCAGTTAGCTCATTAATGCAAACTTTTCATAGTTCTTATGTTTGCCACCTAAATTTATCAAACGTGCAAATAAATGGAAGATATGTTCCATGAATAGTTATTCCAAACTAAGTCACATGTTTCCATGGGCGATTTATCCAGGCTTATCAACAAATCGGATAAAAAGGAAGATACTTTCATAAATTGGTTCAAAAGGGATAGAAACAAATGCAAAATATTCCTACCCGTGTCTAAGTTTGTAAAATTTGAATAATATAGTTTAGAATTTGGACTTCGAAAGAAATTTAATAATATTGATTTTATAGATTTAGCATAGTTAACTGCCAAGTTATTTAGCTATGTGGGCCTTCTAGAAGAAGAGCGTGCAAGACAAATCTCTTCTTTAGAGACATATTATATGGATCTTAACTTAGAATAGACGCTATTGAGATTCTAGGAACTAATACTATAATTTGAGATTCTAGCTTCTAATGATCATGAAATAGTTTCCTATAATGTCGTATAAAAATTAAATTATTGCTTTTCAGAATAATAGCGATTAAATTTATAAAATTAACTACTTAAATTAATAATTCATTGATATCTCATTTTGGGTTGGTTTTTGGATGCGTATAATGTTCATTATAGTCTATAAGTATGTGTTTAAGTCCCATTTGGGATAGTATAAGACTTCTGTAAGTTTTAAGGCTTATTGGATATGTTCTGGGGCCCTTTTTCATGATGCCCATATTTGGGGTAAACCTAATTTCACGGGATTCAAGGTTTTAGGAAGTCATTAGGGTTTTGTAATGCATATTTCACAATTAGATAGATTCCCTAGGGGATAAAGAGAATGGACTTCAAAAGAAGTAGAGGAATTAAGAGGTTTTCACACAATTTTTTCATAATTGTATTTGAGGGAAGTTTATATAGAATTTGATTTTTATTGGTATCATAGTAGAATATTTCTATTCATTTAATTGTAAACATAATTTAATTAAAATCTTAATTCTATTAATCTAATTCATAATTTTTCTAATTGGGTTTAAATTGAGAATTTAACTTTAATCGTATGTATACACTTGAGTAGAATAATGAAAAAAATCCTTTAATTATAACTTGAATCTATGTAAATTGATTAGATTAGTGTAAATATGAATTAGATTAGGTGATTTATGGAAACCCTTGAGTAATTTCATACTTGAGTAAAGTTTTGAGAAGATATTGTTAATTTAGGTTCATAAGTTGTTAGGTTTTGATCATAAAGGGTGTTCTTCAAGTGTCATAACCTTGGAGTAAGTAATCCATACCGGATTGGGGATGGTAAGTTTGTATTTTGAGGCTAGAAGTTGAAGAAAATATAAGTTGAAAAATCTAGGTTGAGCAGTCCATACGCATAACTCATTATTACTGCACGGATCATTAATTAACGCACACAGTTGGTAAAAATTGAATTCTGGATTTTAGAATTGTGAACACGGGGGAACTAGTTTCATTTTTTTTGGATTTTTATTGAATTTATAATGAATATTTTACTAACAGTGCACAAGGATTAAATTCAAGGTTGGTGATTTCTAGTTTGGACTTATGTTATGTTCGGTTGGTTAATGTTTTGATTAGGGAGTTCTGTTACGGTTACAATTTGAGATGCTAGGCTATTTGACGCGACTAAAAATTTGTCTCAAAAGTGCGTTTTCTATAGGCTCAAGTGCAAGCCTGTCGCGTTAGTAATAATCTGACAAGTCGGGATCATCTCCACAGGGATACAAAATTGGCACTTTTATAGGAGAAGTTATTAAATCTTGACCTCCAAAGAAATATAAAGATGATTGATGATGAGAAATTGCAATTGGAATAGAATATACTCAAAGAAAAGAAAACCCTAAAAAAATTGTGGAGAAATTAGATTGAAAAATAAGAGAAAATAGGGTAGGGTACAATCCCTCAAACCTTAACGAATTACCGTGTAGAATACTAGAAATGTAAATTAAAATTCTTGACTAAATCCAATCTTTATAAATCCTAAGCATTACATATATGAAGGATCTAGCCCTCACCATATGAAATCAAAGGTAAATATAATGCGGTGAATGGACAATTACACTTGCAAAACGTTCTTAAACATCTCAAGTACCTAGGGCAAGAGAGATTAAAAGATTAGCATGTTCATGTAATTTCCTTCCACGATTCGGTCAATATTTAATTTACCCTCTATTTTCTACATAAGTAATTTTCCTTGCAGTGAGTTCATGTACCCCAGCCCTTAAGAATTTAGCTAGACATGATTTGATTAGAAGACAAATTCATACACAGAATTATAGACCTACCAAACATTCGAAATAATTTGCAATTCAATTGAAATTTAACTAACATAGATACCAAATAAGATAATGGAATTGTTATACTTGTATTCAGCAACAGGAAAAGACTTTGAATCAAGAAATTTTGTCTCTCTCAACCTTACAAACTAGGGTTTATGAAAACTCCTACCCAAGAAAATGAAAACTTCCTAAATTCTGAATTTCTCTCTCTCTAAAATCTCCTGCTAGAATGAGGTAGGGCATGGGCTTTTATATCACCAAGTAGTACGAATTTGACAGCCAGAATCGTTTGTTGCGCAAGATTTCACCAGCTATGCACATCAAAATCTTCATAATAAATGCTAGGATTTCGCATGACCGGACCGGTCCGGATAGCCCTCGGATCGGTCTGTTTTTCAGCTACGGGATCGATTCTTTTTTTATTCTATCTGATCGGTCCGGTACCCACCGAATCGGTTCTGCTATCATCGGTTTGTCATCCATCCGGGGTCTACTGGACTTGGGTCATTTCGGATCGGTCCGAATATACACCGGATCGGTCCGATTTCTTCCAGGTTGACTTTTTTCTTTTCTTCTTTTACTGGCCATAACTTTTGATCTCGAGCTCCGATTTACGTGTCGTTTCTTCCGATGCTCTTGTGAAATCAAGACCTTCAACTTCCCTTTAAGTGTTGAATCCGAACTCTGGGTATAACTTTACGTTTTTTCCTTTTGACTTTTCTTCCTTTCTTCTGTTTCTTTCTTCTGGTTTCTTTCTCTCTTTCTTGCACTCCATTCCTAACAAAACTCATCAGAAATACACGAAACTCAAGGAAATTGTTAGAAACAGTCAATGGCAATGATATGGAATAAAAATGGTTCAATTACCTTGTTCGGGATATAAAAATCACTAATTTAAGGGACTAAATTCAGAAGAATTTATACTTGGTCAAATCTCCCTAACTTAGGACTTTGCACGTCCCGGGCAATGTAAAAGAAATTAGTTTAATGCTCAACTCTTGAAAATTCTTTTATTGGGATAGAATACCTTTTTCGCGGGCAAGAGATTGCATTTAGCGTATGCAATAAGCCTTTAAACCCCTAGGTTACCCTAGTAGGACGAGTTTTGTCTCCTGAGGGTTTGCAGTGAATACACCCACAAAATTCTTTATTGACTCAAATAAATATCAAAATATTTAAAAATTGTACAATTTAAACTTTTCGAAAAATAATCAGCATAAATTCATATTCAAATGTTTCAAACTATAGTGTGTGTGTGCAAAGCCAGAAATTAAACCTCAAATTTCCACCGATTGAGCATTACGTTACTTTTCGAAAATTCGTTTTGATTCAAATTCTTATGGATGCACTCATAAACGAATCACTCGGATTGTGGCTATTTTCTCTCGGTACATGATATAAAGAGTAAATATAATGGACACAAATTCACGCATACAAAATTGAAAAGAAGGAAATATATGGTAAAAATATCTCATCATCGGAATACAGTTATTAGGAAATGGGAACATCACCTCTATTTCACACCATTTTATCTTTTCATGTCTTAGCTCTCCACGCGATAACCAATTTCGTAATTTGGACTCGGTTAGGACTTTTCGGGTTAAAAAGTGTAAAGAGTAATAATGAAAATGGTAGGGAATGTTCGGAATTGGAAAATTTCCTATGACGTCCTTTTGTGCTTTTTCGGGCATTTGCTCATTTTTCTCTTTCTTTTTTTCTTTTTTCTATTTTTTTTTCTATTTTATTTGTTTTTTTTTATTGCACAATTTGGAATTACTTGATTTTCATAATTCCAGGCTATTTGGGTTTTTCGGGTTATCAAACGAAAGGAAAATATTTTATTAGGCTCAACTTGGGTTGCAAAGGGATAATTTTGTTTTTCACAACTTTTTATGGCTAATATTTTATTTTTTTTGGTATCAAAAGAGTGCCTACTTCATTGTCCAAATTGCTAATCACGTTACCATATGCATCTCGAGATTAATTAAGTTTAGAGATATATTTAGCACAAATTTCGAGAAAACATTTCACACATTTCCCATAACCGATCAAAACAAAGGATTGAGATCATCAACGACTTATTAAAAAGCTGAAAAGAACTTTGAGTTAATCATAAATTCAGATTGATTTAAAAACTCAAAAAGATCGATAGGCTCGAAATCTCATCGGGTTTGATCAATCTCCACACTTATTCGTTAAGTCGTCAATTTTCTTTCAATTTCCATCTTTGGTAAATTTCGGCTTAGTGCAATTGATTGTTAACAATTTGAGACTTCAAACAGAATAAAGGTGATATTTTTGAAAATTTTAAATTCCAATTTTTATTTATTTTGAAGAAAAATATTTTTGGTTTTTTTTTTATATATATATATATATATATATATACATATGTGCGAAGTTTTATGAATACGCACTTGTCATCCCCCCTAATTTAGTGATTTGCATTGTCCTCAATCAAATGGACGAGAGATAAAGAAGACAACATTAGGAGTGCGATAAATAAAACAAGCAACTATCATACTAAAACTGTATATTACAACACAACTGTGGAAACAAAGGATCACAAACATAATTAATAGAACATAAAGGGTTAGCGGGGCATCCTAAGGGTCGGGTGGGGGACGGAAAGTTCCGGGTGCAGCAGGATCATAAGGATTGTAATAGTAGGGATGAAGGGAGGCATCGGCACCCAACTGGAGACGATACAAGTCAGCCTGCATATGCAGGACCAAACTCATGTCCCTCTCGTATGAAGTCATAAACCCGTCGAAACGCGTTTCAAGAGAAAGAACGTGCTCAGTCAAACCTGTACCAATCGGAACAGAATCTGGATCAGCGGTTTCATCATATTCTTCCTCCTCCCCTTCTTCCATCTCAACGTCCTCATCAGCAACGTCCTCTTCCGCATCAGTCTCCTCATCACTCGAATCGTCGTCGCGCCATGTACGAATTAGCTGGATTTGCCTTTCACTTCGTGTGCAGGATTCTTGCCCTAATGGTTTGGTCAAGTTGATAAGATCTTGTGGTGGCACAATCCCAGCATCCTTGAGTAAGGATGTAATGAGATAGCCATAAGGAATAGGGGCCCGACCCTTTTTGTCGTACGCTACAAAGAGAATATCATTGTAAAATGTGCGGGCCAAATTGATAACAGTTGCATGGTCAAATAAGTGATACATCATTATAGCTTGACGCGGGCGCATTGCCGAATCATTGGAGGTTTGCAAAATGTTAGCACAAACAATGTGAAAAGTGAATCGTACCTTGTCGAATAACTGACCAACAGGAAAGGTTTCGGTAGTCCAAATTGCACCCGGCTCGATTCTTGAGATGTCGGGACTAGGATAATCAAATTGAGCTGGAGTGATCACACCTTTAAACTCAAGTTTCTGGGCCAGAAGTTCAAGTGAGAACGGTATTGGTGTGGAATCCACAAAAGCTTGGGATTCGAATTCATCGGTACGGACAAGCGTACCATAAAACTGACGCACTTCATTCTCCCAAACCGCCTCAAATGGTTCATTAAAAAATCAGCACTAGCCTCGTGACAAAATTCGGCAGCTGATCCCAAAGTATTTGACGCTCAATGTGGATTTTTCGCGTCGAACTGAAAAACCGTCGGCACAAATTTGCCTCACGGTGAGACCGATATTCGTCATTACCGTCGGGCAGGACTTCAATGGAGGTATATTTCTGGGGAGCCGCCATGGATATGAGAAAATTATACAGAAAATGAGATAGAAGAGAAGAAATGGAGGTGTGAAGAAATAGGGATAGGAGGTGTGGGTATTTATAGGAGGGATAAGGAAATAGGAGGGAATGGATGGGGGGGAAATAGAGGAGACGAAATTCTTGGGGAAAGGAAGTGATTGGGGGAATGAATGTGATTTGGATTGAAGAGGTGTGAACCTCGGGAAGTAACACCTGCAGATTATCGGACCGATCCGACTTAACCGGTTCAATTCTTTTTTTTCAGGACCGGACCGATCCAGTCTGCTGAATTTCCAGAAGTCCCCTGTTTTGCTGGTCTTCTCACTATTAAGTTGCTTTTTTTCCATTCCAATGATTCCTTTACAACTCCTCGCACTTCAAAACTCCTGTAATTCTCATCGAAACCTTAACACCCCTCAAAACATTGGATTCCCTACCCAGGGCCTAACACATATTTACGACTCCTAACATCCTAAGACTATTATGTACAACCTTCACCCCATACACGTTGGGGGTGCGACGACCTCACCTCGCTTTTTTTTTAGCCAATCCCCATAAATGGAGTCCAACAACCAGATTGTTTCGGCTTCCTTGACGATCGCTTCCAAATACGGTTTGAGACGATGCCCATTGACCTTAAATGTGTTTCCCCCTTTTTCATCTTCGAGTTCAACTGCTCCATGGGGAAATACTTCTTTCACAATGAATGGACATGACCACCTTGACCGCAATTTTTCGGGAAACAAGTGCGACCTCGAGTTGTAGAGAAGTACTTTTTGTCCCGGATGAAACTCTTTCCGTCGAATGATTTTGTCGTGAGCTCGTTTCATTCGATCTTTGGATATTTTAGCACTTTCATACGCATCGTTGCATATTTCTTCCAACTCATTCAACTGAAGCTTACGTGTTTCATCGGCTTTATCCATGTTAAAGTTCACCCTTTTGATAGCCCAATACGCTTTGTGTTCAATTTCAACCGGAAGATGACAAGGCTTTCCATATACAAATCGAAATGGGGACATCCCAAGGGGATTCTTATATGAAGTTCTATATGCCCAGAGCGCATCATTCAATCTGAGAGACCAGTCTTTCCTATTAGGTTCGACTGTCTTTCCCAAGATACTTTTGATGTCCCGATTAGCGATCTCGGCTTGGCCATTCGATTGAGGGTGATAAGTTGTTCCAACTTTATGGACAACTCCATACTTTCGCATTAGCTTCTCCATAGGCATGTTGCAAAAATGGGTTCCATTATCACTGATTATAGCCTTAGGCATTCTGAAACGAGAAAGTATGTTTCTTGAATGAATTTTATTACCACCTTATTGTCATTCGTCTTTGTAGCTATGGCCTCTACCCATTTTGAGACGTAGTCTACAGCGACGAGGATGTATAGAAAACCAAAAGAAGGTGGTAAGGGCCCCATAAAGTCAATACCCCAACAATCAAATAACTCTAAGACTAGGATTAGGGTCAATGGCATCATGTCACGGTGAGTAATAGCTCCCATTCTTTGGCATCTATCGTATGATTTGCAAAAAGTATTCACATCCCGGAAGATTGTGGGCCAGTAGAGACCGCTTTGAAGGATTTCGCAGCAGTTTTATTTTTGGAAAAATGACCTCCACATGCTTCCGTATGACACAATCTAATTACCCCTTGGATTTCTTCATCAGGGACACATCTCCGAATGATTTGATCAGCACAATACTTAAACAAGTATGGATCATCATAAAAGAACATGCGTGACCATGTAATGAACTTCTTTTTCTCTTACGGAATCCAATTAGAGGGAACAATTCCAGTGACAAGGTAATTGACTATATCCGCAAACCAGGGGAGAGAAGAAGTATCAAATATATTTTCATCCGGAAAATACTCATCTATGGGAATGGGATCAATAGGTACGTCGGACGAGAGGCATGACAAATGGTCAACAACGACATTTTCTACTCCTTTCTTATCTTGAATCGAGAGATTAAACTCTTGTAAGAGTAGGATCCACATGATTAAATGGGGTTTGGCATCTTTCTTGCTCAAGAGATATTTGAGATCCGAGTGATCAGTGAAGCAAATGATGGGCGACCCAACAATGTAAGAATGGAATTTGTCGAGAGCAAAAATGACTGCTAGTAACTCTTTCTCTGTAGTAGAGTAATTAAGCTGAGGGACAGATAATGTTCTGCTAGCATAGTAAATAACATGAGCTTTCTTGTCTTTCCTTTGTCCAGGAACAGCCCCAATCGCGTAATCACTTGCATCACACATAAGCTCAAATGGGAGTGACTAGTCAGGAGCTTGCATGATAGGAGCGGAAATTAGCATGCTTTTAAGTTTATCAATAGCTTCTTGACATGCTTTATTCCATTTAAATGGAGTTTCCTTCATGAGAAGATTACTCAAAGGTCTAGCGTTGGCGCTAAAGTCTTGGATAAATCTCCTATAAAATCCAGCATGGCCTAGAAAGGACCTCACATCTTTAAGCGATTTTGGCGGGGGTAACTCAGCTATTACTTCAATTTTTGCTCGATCAACTTCAATCCCCCGAGATGAGACTATGTGGCCTAAAACTACGCCCTCAGTAACCATAAAATGGCAATTTTCATAGTTGAGGACTAAGTCTTTTTCTACACACCGGAATAGAACTCTTTCAAGATTAGCTAAACATTGGTCGAAAGATGGAACGAAAACGCTGAAATCGTCCATGAACACCTCAAGACCTTTTTCAATCATGTCGCTAAAGAGACTTCGCATGCACCTTTAAAAAGTTGTTGGTGCATTACATAACCCAAATGGCATACGTTTATAGACAAACGTACCAAATGGACATGTAAAAGTCATCTTTTCTTGATCAAGTACATCCACTTCAATCTTATTATAACTAGAATACCCATCTAGGAAACAGTAGTAAGGATGGTCCGCCACTCGTTCAATCACTTGATCGATGAACGATAAGGGAAAATGGTATTTTCTGGTTCCGGCATTGAGCTTTCGGTAGTCAATGCAAACACGCCACCCAGTGGTGGTGCGTTGAGGTATTAGTTCTCCCTTGGAGTTTTCAACCATGGTCATACCCGATTTTTTTGGAACGACCTGAATTGGGCTCACCCATTTACTATCAGAAATGGGATAGATAATCCTAGCATCTAGTAATTTCATGATTTCCGCTCTTACTACATCTTTCATGGTTGGGTTTAATCGCCTTTGCATCTCTCGCGAGGGCTTCACCTCTTCCTCTAGATAGATTTTATGGGTACAAATCAATGGACTTATACCTTTCAAATATGCTATAGTCCAACCAAAAGCACTTTTATGCTTCCGTAACACATCCAACAACATGTCCTCTTGCTCTTTTCTTAAACTGGAAGAAACAACAACAGGAAATGTATCATTATCTCCTAGAAAAGCATATTTGACATGCGAGGGTAGTTTCTTCAACTCAAGACTAGGAAATATATTTTCTGAGGGAATCATGGTTGTCTCCCTCGGAGGTAATTCTTCAAACCGAGAAATCCAGTCAACATCTCTTAATTTCTCAAAACTCACTTCTTCTAGTAACCAAGTTTCCAACTCTTCCATCTCATGCTCAAACTCAGTATAAAGGCTCTTTTTCTCACCACTTTGCACTAAACACACTTCCAGTGCATCTCCTCCTATGATCTTCTCGATATGCTCATCCACCACTTCTTCAATAAGATCAACCTCAAGAATTTCATCCTCATCACCCATTTGGTTAGCGACATTGAAAATATTGGTCTCGAGAGTCATGTTTCTAAAAGTGAGTTTCATTTGGCCATTTCGTGTATTGATGAAAGCATTAGTAGTGGCTAAAAATGGACGGCCCAATATTACTAGAACATGATTTCTCGCATGGGGAGCAGGCTCAGTGTCCCAAATGACGAAATCAACAGGGAAGTAGAACGTGTCCACTTGAACTATCACGTCCTCCACAACCCCACGAGGCACTTTCACTGTTCGATCAGCTAACTGTAGAGTGATTCGGGTAGGTTTTAAATTACCTAAATCAAGCTGCTTATAGATGGAGTATGGAAGGATGTTCACACTCGCACCTAAGTCAAGCAATGATTTTTCCACTCTTTTTTCTCCTATAACACACGAAATTGTTGGTGCACCAGGATCTTTAAATTTTGGTGGTAGATCATTGAGAAGGACCGAGCTCACATTTTGTGCCAAGAAAACTTTCTTCTTCACCTTGAGCCGTCGTTTGACAGTCAAAAGATCTTTGATGACCTTGGCATATGCTGGAATTTGTTGAATAGCATCAAGAAATGGCAAGTTCAATTTTACTTGCTTCAAAACATCCAACACTTCTGTACGCGAAGCCCCTTTTTTAGGTGGTGCTAAGCGTTAAGGAAATGGAGCAGAAGTGGGCAGTTTAACTTCAATTTCAGGTTCAACTCCCTCAGCTTTGTTTTTAGCATCCAATGGAGTCTCAGTAGACTCGGAATTTTTAGATTCCTTGGGAATTTCAGGTTCAACTCCCTCATCTTTGTCTTTAGATTCCTTGGGAAGTTTTGGTGCTAGATCAATTATGCGACCACTACAAAGAGTAGTAACAGCTTGACATTGTTCTGGAAAATACGATGATGTGGAGCTAACCGTGGGTTGTCCTTGAAAAGGAGGTCTTTGGCCTTGAGCTGGGAATTTACCCTGCTCCTGAGTATTCACTGCAGATTGCAACCTAGAGATGCTAGTATGAATTTCAGTGAACATTCGATCATATTTAGCATTGCTCTCTTTTTGAGATTGGATGAATTGATTCAGATTATCTTCAATAGATCGCCTAGGTGGAGCAACATACGGACCATGAGGTGATACCTGCATAGGATGATGCATCTGAGGAGCCACTTGCTAAAATTGAGGGGGGGTGGTGGTAGAGTCACCTGTGGGTTAGGAGCCATCCCCCCTTGCGGTTGTCCATAGTTGAAACTAGGGTGATTCCTCCACGATTGATTGTATGCATTCCCTTGCGGTGCATTATAATTTCCGCGAAAACCCCTTGTTCAATGTACATTGGCTTGTATGCAGGAATGGTAGGGCATCCTTTGGTAGAATGACCAGCAGCACAAATGGCACACACTTTCTCCTTCCCGGCTTGTACGGGTCCAGCTACTTCTCTCAATCGCACTTCAAGCATGTCTCTAAAATTCTTTTCCAATTGGTCAAATTTTTTATCTAACAAAGTGTCCTTGTCCAAGTTATAGATACCAGACGCAGCAGGCAAATTGGACACTTGTTGATTTCTATTTTGACTATTAGGATCAGAAATATCCCATGCTTGTGTAGTCTTTACTACATATTTCAGATGAGCCTCCGTATCGCTTGAGTCTAACTCCCAAAAAGGTCTTTCGTACATGGTTTGAACAAGTTGTTTAGATGCTAAAGTAAGGCCTTGATGAAAAAATGAATCAAATGATGTTTTTCGAATCCATGATGTGGGCAAGCACTAACTAACTCCTGAAATCTCTCCCAACACTTGTCGAAGGCCTCATTCTCATTTTGTCAAAAAGCTTGGATTTGTGCCTTGACAGAATTGGTTTTGTGTTGTGGAAAGAACTTGGAGAGAAACGTGGTTTGCATATCTCTCCAGGATAATATGGAATTCGGGGGTATCCACCATAATCAAGTTTTAGCTTTATCCTTTAAGGAAAAAGGGAAAAGCTTTAACCGGATAACATCTTGTGGGCAAGCTTAGTCACCAAACATCTCACATGCTTCCTCGAACTCTCTAAGATGGAGATTTGGTTTTTTCGAATCCATCCCGTGAAATGTGGGAAGAATTTGAATCATCCCATTTCGAAATTGGAACTGACCAGCATTATACGGGAGTAAAATGCAACCAGGGGTAACAGTTCTTTCTGGAAATTAAAGATCTTTCATGGGAAGATATGTTATCTCTTCCTCTCCAGCACCAATACCAACACTACCGTGCACCGACATATTGCTACCGAAAGATTCAGAGTTCACACTTAGGGTTTGACTTAATGAGCGACTTGTGATTGAATTATTAGGCGAAGGAGGAGGAACCCAAAAATGAGGAGAGTCAGTGGTATGGGAATTTTCAGAATTTGCTTCGACAATAGGATTTTCGTGAACTTGGGTGGAAGATGAATTTTGCATGGAAGCGCATAAGAGATGAGACGTAGAAAGAATTTTTTTTTTTTTTTTTTGAAATCACTTGTAGATTAAAATCACTTTCCTACTTTATACCAATTGGTGATCCCCGGCAACGGCGCCAAAAACTTGACGCGACTAAAAATTTGTCTCAAAAGTCCGTTTTCTATAGGCTCAAGTGCAATCCTGTCGCGTTAGTAATAATCCGACAAGTCGGGATCGTCTCCACAGTAATCAAAAATTGGCACTTTTGTAGGAGAAGTTATTAAATCTTGACCTGCAAAGAAATATAAAGATGATTGATGATGAGAAATTACAATTGGAATAAAATATACTCAAAGAAAAGAAAACCCTAAAAAAATTGTGGAGAAATTAGATTGAAAAATAAGAGAAAATAGGGTAGGGTACAATCCCTCAAACCTTAACGAATTACCGTGTAGAATACTAGAAATGTAAATTAAAATTCTTGACTAAATCCAATCTTTATAAATCCTAAGCATTACATATATGAAGGATCTAGCCCTCACCATATGAAATTAAAGGTAAATATAAAGCGGTGAATGGACAATTACACTTGCAAAACGTTCTTAAACATCTCAAGTACCTAGGGCAAGAGAGATTACAAGATTGGCATGTTCATGTAATTTCCTTCCACGATTCGGTCAATATTTAATTTACCCTTTATTTTCTACATAAGTAATTTGCCTTGGAGTGAGTTCATGTACCCCAGCCCTGAAGAATTTAGCTAGACATGATTTGATTAGAAGACAAATTCATACACAGAATTATATACCTACCAAACATTGGAAATAATTTGCAATTCAATTGAAATTTAACTAACATAGATACCAAATAAGAGAATGGAATTGTTATACTTGTATTCAGCAACAGGAAAAGACTTTGAATCCAGAAATTTGGTCTCTCTCAACCTTACAAACTAGGGTTTATGAAAACTCCTACCCAAGAAAATGAAAATTTCCTAAATTCTAAATTTCTCTCTCTCTAAAATCTCCTGCTAGAATGAGGTAGGGCATGGGATTTTATAGCACCAAGTAGTACAAATTTGACAGCCAGAATCGCTTGTTGTGCAAGATTTCACCAGCTATGCACATCAAAATCTTCATAATAAATGCTAGGATTTCGCATGACTGGACCGGTCCGGATAGCCCACGGATCGATCTGTTTTTCAGCTACCGGATCGGTTCTTTTTTTATTCTACCGAATCGGTCCGGTACCCACCGGATCGGTTCTGCTGTCATCGGTTTGTCATCCATCCGGGGTCTACTGGACTTGGGTCATTTCGAATCGGTCCGAATATACACCGGATCGGTCTGATTTCTTCCAGGTTGACTTTTTCCTTTTCTTCTTTGACTGGCCATAACTTTTGATCTGGAGCTCCGATTTGTGTATCGTTTCTTCCGATGCTCTTATGAAATCAAGCTCTCCAACTTCCCTTTAGGTGTCGAATCCGAACTCTGGGTACAACTTTACGTTTTTTCCCTTTGAGTTTTCTTCCTTTCTTTTGTTTCTTTCTTTCGGTTTCTTTCTCTCTTTCTTGCACTCCATTCCTAACAAAATTCATCAGAAATACACGAAACTCGGGGAAATTATTAGAAACAGTCAATGGCAATGATATGGAATAAAAATGGTTCAATTACCTTGTTCGGGATATAAAAATCACTAATTTAAAGATCTAAATTCAGAAGAATTTATACTTGGTCACTATTAGTCTGAGAATTGATGATATTTATATATTGTTTTTTAGGACCTTGAGTACAAGGAAGAGTATGGAGATAATTTATGATATAAATAGATAACTAGTGATTGGGTAGATCACCCAAACATTTAGAATGTGTTGATAGCATTGAGTAAGGTAGTAATTATTCTAGAATAATGTTGGTAACGGTTGAGTGTGAAAGATACCTAGGCTTGGAGAGTCTAGGGAGATTAGGATAGTGTTATATAGCATGTTATAATTAACGTGCATAGTAAATAAGAATAGTTAGAGACTTTTTGTGTAACCCTGACGTTTGGAGTTTATATTCATTTATTTGGTCCGATTGAGTAGGGTCGTACTTGTTTACTTGTCTTGTGTATTATGTGCAACATAACAGGTGTGAGTACTAACAGAGGAAGCACTAGAGAGGATATCCTTATGGAGTGCGAATGATAATAATTAAATGGGTACCCCGATGTGAAAGACAAGTTTTTACCTTATTCATTTTACCCGAACACTACGTGATTACCGGACACCCTGTATCTTATGAAGATATACATGAAGGGCTCCTTTCATATAAATTTTATGTATCGAGCTATATGGCTATTGTGAAGTTACAGTGATTATCCCTAGTCAATGATTTGAAGGTTATATATATGCGACAACCTATAACTATGCCTAGTATCCATGAGCGATCCCCAAAGGCGATAGGAATAGGACTCTATATGTGTTGGGTAACGAATAGCCCATATATAATGTACGTGGTATGGACCATACTTTTGTGTGATATTAGAAGTTGATATTATCTTTCTCCTACTATATGGGATTATAGATTACGGTACAAGAGATAGTTATATTCGTTTATATGTTATACTAGGAATGTACATCTATATACTTGTACACTTGATATGTTTAGTGTTGAGTCATTTTTTATCCACTAGTTATATTCAACCGAGATGAATAATACTTAATCATGGGATTACTTGGGATTAGGATTATACACATGAGATATCTATGCTATCTTGGGTTAGGATAAACTTAAAAACAACTAAAAGACCAGAGGAAGATACATAATAATATTGTATCACAAATTCAATTATAATCTTATTATACATAGACTTGTTGTTAGCATTGTTATTATATCTCTTATAGAGGTCTTAGGAAATTGTTGCAGCCATAGACTTGGGTTTATTTGAGTGGAAGTTATATGTTATAAAAGTTTGTAATGTTTTACTTAATACTTCTTTACTTCCTTATATTACTTTTTAAGTTTTAGTTTTCATTTACGCTGGGAATGTTATCAAATATTTATTTATTCCCGGGATTTTTTTTAGACTTGATCAATCTATTTATGAATTTTACGGCTTATCATAGAAAATAAGAGAGCATAATATGTGTAGATGATGAACCATTTCCCATTGTTAATATGCATTCGATTAAGGTGCCTAAATAAAGAGGGCGTGTTGAATTAAAATTAAAGACTAAGATTGAACTAAAAGCTTCGAAGACTAAAATGATCAAGGATCCAAACCAGAAAGTCACGAAGCAACTATGCATCAGATGTGGGGAGTGTTGATACCAAAATTAGTATGCTGATATAGACGAATCACAAGAAGACACGTGTCGATCTACGTGGCACAATAGCAACGAGGAAGTCTATTTCCCCGACCAAGTCAGACTCACTCCGAGCAACAACTATACTCCGAGGAAATCCAGCTCTCCGAGGAACTCCAACGCTCCGAGGAACTCCAGCTCTCCGAGGAACTCTTGAACGACGAGCAACTAAGGCGGTTCGAGCTGCATCTCGACCACAGCATTGATTGCCAGATAATCAACAGTTTAACTATTCATTGAATGATTATCATCTTGACGCACACGCTTGAAGAGCATTAAATGAATTACACTTTCATATGTATATCCTTTAATGTATCACCCTTTCAGATTATAGCCTCAAGGCTATAAATATATTGTATTATCCTCATTCAAAGGGACCGGAATTTCTGGATAGTACTTGTAATCGAGAATTCCCAAACACTCAGCAATAACATAACAGTGGACGTAGGCCATTCATATAAGGCTGAACCACTTTAAAATATTTTGTCTCATTTATTTATCTGTGATTGAATTATTAGAGTAATCTAATTTTTTACATCAACATATTGGCGCCGTCTGTGGGAACGAATGTTGTTATCGTTTCTCACCAAAAATCATTCATCATCAATGGCAGATAATCCGGAATCCAGCAATCGAAATGCTGGAAATGCTGGAAATCCTCCAAATCCCTCTGAACCTCCAGATCTGGCTGGGATTATGATGAATCTGGCTCAAGGACAAACCTCCATACAAGAAACAATGCGGCAACTCATATAGACCCTTCATGGCGGTGCACCTGCACATTCGGGACAGCGAAGCGATCATAGGCAAACCTATTTACTTTCTTCACGATCCAGGCGTACCGAGTCATATCGTAATGAGGAATCTGATGATTTCTCTTATCAACCTGGGCGAACTTCGTCAATAAGGGCTACAGATACTGATCAACGTATCACTCTCTCTCCAGAAAGACCCAGTGCCTTGGAAAGACTGAGTAGGGTGTCTCCTTTCAGTCTATTAGGCCCTAGGAGGAATAGGGGTCCACCTAAGACCATGTCGAGGAGTTTTCGATAACCATCAGATCTATGAGAAGGATCAGCACAATCACGACCAGTTGCTCGTCAAGATAGATCTCAGGAGGCCACTTCAAAGCAATCAATTGCTCGAACTAACAAGCCCGAGGAGGGAAATGATGCGTGGAAAGGTTCCATTCAACGGTTAGAGGACAGATTGGGAGAAATGGTTAAGGCGAAGAATCCCTTACAATGAACTTTTGTTCAAGGGACACCTTTTGTCCAGGCCATTATGGGTTTTCCTACCCCGTCAAAGTTTAAAGCACCTGTGGCAATCCCCAAATATGATGGAAAGACAGATCCTGTTCTACACATAGAGCAATATCAAGCTGCTGTCGACATTTATGCCGTCCCCGATGAGATGAGATGCAGAGCATTCTCAGGAACTCTTACTGGATATGCCCAGATATGGTACAACAATCTTCCTCGGGGTAAGATTTCAACTTTCTTTCAGTTGGCCGAGTTATTCATCGGCAATTTATGTTTTGGGGCAAAGCCAGTAAAAAGAGTAGCACACTTGTTAAGTGTTAGACAAAAATCTGGTGAGAGTACTAGAGATTACATAACTCGTTTCAATAACGAGAAGCTGGAAGTCATAGACTATGAAGAAAAGACAGCAATCACCGCCTTGATGAGTGGGTTTTTGCCTAATAAGTTGTATTACACTTTGGCCAAAGATCCACCTATAACTATATTAGAGTTGATGGCAAAACCAGCCAAAATCATGAATGTCAAGGAGGCTATGGCTGCGAAGAAGAATATGGATAAAGAAACCAAGGTGGAAGACGACAAATCCAAGAAGAAAGACCATAAGGGCAATGGCGGTGATAAGCATTCCAAGAATAATAAATCGTTATGGGAAGTCCTGAAGAAATTCGATAATTATACTCCTTTTAAAATGGGTATTAATCATGTCTTGGAAGAAATCAAGAATAACGAGGAAGTAAAGTGGCAAAAGAAACTGAGGTAAGACCCTGACATGAGGAATAGGGAGAAATATTACGAGTTCCATAAGGATCACGGCCATATGACCAAAAATTTCATAGCTCTTCAGAACGAGATTGAAACACTCATCCGAAAAGGGAAGCTAGCAAAGTATGTTGATCGGGGAGGCGAAAGAAGAAATAATGACCGAACTAGAGAAAGGTCTAGATCTCCTCGTCGAGTAGAGGAGAAAAAGAAGAGAAACCATGAAGATGATCCAGATGATGACCCCGATCTTCCCAAGAAACCAAGCAGCCAGAACGAGAGGTATTTTCAATATGCTTTGGGTCATTTGATTGTAATGTCATTACAGGAGGAGATGCAGGAGGAGGAGACCTTACTGCAGAAAGAAAAGCTTACCTCGGTGAGGCTCAGGCTTGCTCATACATTCAACGGATAAATTTGGCTGAAGAGGATCCCCCGAGGAAGGTAAACAAAGAGAAGCTGGTCATCGGTTTTTCAAAAAACGACCTTGCAGGTGTTCTTTACCCTGACGACGACCCTTTGGTGATCAAAATGAGGATGAAAGAAGTAGTGATTTCAAGGGTTCTGGTAGATAACAGTAGTTGGGCAGACATCATGTTCTACTCATGCTTTGACAGTTTAAATCTAAAGTTATCTCAATTGGAGCCTTATCACAGACCTCTCCTGGGTTTTGCTAGCGAGAAGGTTTTTCCACTTGGGACGATCAAGTTGGATATATTCATTGGAACTTGGCCTGCTTGTCGAACAGAAAGAATACGCTTCTTTGTGATGGATAAAAATGTGCAATTAGCTTACAACATCACCATGGGAAGAGTTGGTTTGAAGAAGTTCGAAGCACTTCCATCTACAGTACATCAGTGTTTGAAATTCCCTACAAATTTTGGAGTAGGAGTTGTGAAAGGTGATCAGAAAGTAGCTCGGGAATGCTATTATTCGTCTGCCAAGCAAGAGGATCTTGAAGAGTCATGGAAAAAGACTACTACCTACCAGGTGGATGAAGGTACAGAAATTGAAACACTGGATCCCAGAGACGAATCCCAACTTGTAAAAGGACAGGTGGTGAAATCTACAGAAAATGTTATTCTGGATGACGAGCACCCTGAACGAATAACCCAAATAGGTTCGACGTTGGATGCTTCGATAAAACAGGAGTTGATAACTTTCTTGAGAGACAGAAAGAAAACTTTTGCATGGAGTCATGAAGACATGCCAGGAATATATCCAAACTTCTTATGCCATGAACTCAATGTGAATAAGGAGATCAAGCCTGTAAAGCAGAGAAGAAGAGTGTTTAGTCCTGAGAAGAATCAAGCCATACAAGAGGAGGTCGAGAAGCTCCAAAAAGCCCAATTCATTGAAGATGTGAAATATCCAAACTGGTTAGCAAATGTGGTGATGGTAAAGAAGAAAAACAATAAATGGAGAATGTGTGTTGATTTCACTGATCTCAACAAAGCCTGCCCAAAGGATCACTTTCCATTTCCCAGAATTGACCAACTAGTGGATGCTACCTCGGGACACGAGCTGCTTAGCTTCATGGACGCTTACTCTGGATACAACCAGATCAAAATGAAACCTGAAGACAGGGAAAGCACTTCTTTTATTACCCCTAGGGGAACTTATTGTTATAATATTATGCCTTTTGGTTTGAAAAATGCAGGAGCGACATATCAGCGGCTGATGAATAAGGTTTTCACCCAACAAATCAGTTGCAATATGGAAGTCTATGTCGATGATATGCTGACAAAGAGCAAGAAAGATGCTGATCATCTAGTTGACTTAGGTCAGACCTTTGATCAACTGGATAAATACCAGATGAAGCTCAACCCGACAAAGTGCACATTTGGAGTACGAGAAGGAATGTTCCTCGGGTACATCGTCAACCAGCGAGGCATTGAGGCGAATTCAGAAAAGATCAAAGCTCTTTTAGGGTTGCGATCTCCAATGACGAAGAAAGAGGTGAAGAGTCTTACAGGACGAGTTGCAGTGCTCAACAGATTTGTATCCCGAGCAACTGATAGATGCCTCCCATTCTTCAAAACACTTCGAAAAACTTTCGAGTGGAATGATGAATGTGAAAAAGCCTTTCAAGGCTTGAAGAAATATTTGGGAACACCTCCACTGTTGTCCAGGCCAGTAACGGGAGAAAAGTTGTACTTGTACTTAGCAGTATCGGAGAATGCAGTCAGCTCGGCATTGATCAGAATGGAGAACGGAGTCCAGAAGCCAATTTATTACACAAGTAAGGCTTTCCGAGGTGCAGAGATTAGGTACCCAAAGATGGAAAAATTGGCATTGGCATTAATTGAGGCAAGTAGAAGAATGAGGCCATATTTCCAGGCCCATACCATCGTCGTGTATACCGACATGCCATTGAGACAAGCCCTTCATAAGCCAGAAAAATCAGGGAGACTGATGTATTGGGCAATAGAGCTCGGCGAATATGATATTGTGTATGAACCCAGATCATCATTAAAAGGGCAGGCTGTAGCAGACTTTATAGCAGAGTTTACATATCCTGATACCCCCGAGGAACAAAAATTGCTCGTTGACCAACCTGTGGATGTTACAGGATCAACAGACATAAGTCCAGATCAACTCCGGTTGGTAAAAGGGCTTGTGGATGTAGAAATATCATCAAATTCAAACCCAGACCAACTCCGATTGGTAAAAGAGCGAGAAGAGATGGTCGACGAAGAGCGAAAAATACCAGGGGAGGATGAAAGGAAATAGCATATATTTCACCGAGGAACTCTATCAGATAAGAAATTTGAAGACGAGTTACCTACATGGAGATTATATGTAGATGGGTCATCTTGCACAACGGGTTGTGGAGAAGGGATTGTTTTGAACACCCCAGACGAGATTGACATGGAATATGCCTTGCGATTCCAATTCAAAGCCTCCAATAATGAGGCTGAGTATGAAGCCTTGATAGCAGGTCTTAATTTAGCAAAGATTATGGAAGCACAACAAGTGATGGTATTCAGTGATTCTCAATTAATTGTGAATCAGATGCTGGGAACATATGCAGTTAAAGGAGAATTAATGGTCAAGTATCATGCAAAGGCGATAGAGTTGTTGGCAGAATTTGATGCCATTCAGTTGATCAGAATACCAAGAATGGAGAATGCACGAGCAGACGCACTGGCCCGACTAGCATCAACTACTCGTACCGAGCTGCGAAGAACGATACCAATTGAAGTATTAGAAAGCCCGAGCATAAAGGAAGACTTGACGATGAATGTTATTACCCTTGATTCAGGACCATCTTGGATGGATCCCATCAGGGCATATATTGAGGAGGGAGAATTGTCGGAGGATAAGCTCTCTGTAAAGAAATTGAAGTTTAAAGTTGCTCGGTATGTACTAACTAATGGTGTTTTGTATAGACGAGGAATTATGGTAGGTTTGCAGAGATGTGTACATCCCTCCGAAGTGAAAGAATTGATTAAAGAGATCCATGAAGGGTCCTGTGGAGCCCATGTAGCAGGTCGGACACTTTTGCAAAGGGTGATGACGCAGGAATACTACTGGCCAACGATGAGGGTTGATTGTATAGCCTATGCTAAGAGATGTGATAAATGGCAACGTTTTTCCTCCATCCGACGAACTCCACAAGCATTGTTCACACCCATAACTTCCCCTTGGCCATTTTCCATGTGGGGAATGGATTGGGTTGGACCACTGCCAACGACCCGAGAAAGATTCAAGTACCTCATTGTCGCAGTGGATTATTTTACTAAGTGGGTAGAAGCTGAGCCTCTGATTGATATGACATACGAGAAGGTGTACCAATTCGTTTGGAAGAACATCATCTGCCGATATGGTCTCCCTCATGCCTTCATCACAGACCATGGAACACAATTTGATAACGAAGAGTTTGCCACCTATTGTCATCAGACAAACATTTTGAAGGTTCATTCAGCACCAGGCCATCCTCAAAGCAATGGGCAGACTGAAGTGACGAATAGAACATTACTAAATGGTTTGAAGAAGAGGCTAAGTGAGGCTAAAGCTAATTGGATTAATGAGCTACAGTCAGTATTGTGGGCTTACCGAACAACTCCCCGAGCAGCAACTGGAGAATCACCATATATGTTGGCATTTGGAAGTGAGGCTGTAATACCTACTGAGTTGGGTCTTCCAACACACAGAGTGCTGAATTTCAATTCCCCAGTCAGCGACTTGATGAGGAGATTAGATTTGGACATGCTCGAGGAAGTTAGAGAAGAGGCAGCCATTAGGAATGTTGCTTACCAACAACGAACGGCTTTGTTCTACAACAAGAGGGTGAAAAAATGCGACTTAAAAGAAGGAGATTACGTGCTAAAGAAAGTCATTCAGAAGCACAATAAGTTGGAAGCAAACTGGCATGGACCTTATCGAGTTACAGAAGTTGTTCGACCAGGAACTTACCGAATAGCAACTCTAGAAGGAGAGGAATTTAAGAATGCATGGAATGCTGAACACCTACGCAAGTATTATCAGTGATGTAAAATGTAAAGCAGTTCCATCAATATGAATAAAACGATGATATTTCACAATCTTCTCTCCTTTTATTGAAAGTTTTTCGGGGAATACTAGTGTTTAACACTACGCTGCTCGGCAGTAAAAAGAAGACGATAGTTCGAACCCAGACCAACTCCGGCTAGTAAAAGGGCGAGAACACCCCATACTCCTTTGGTTAGGAGGCGTACACTAGCTCAGACCAACTCCGGTTGGTAAAAGAGTTAGTGGACATGATAGTTCGAACTCAGACCAACTCCGGTTGGTAAAAGAGCGAGAACACGATAGTTCGAACCCAGACCAACTCCGATTGGTAAAAGGGCGAGAACACCCCATACTCCTTTGGTTAGGAGGCGTACATTAGCTCAGACCAACTCCGGTTGGTAAAAGAGTTAGTGGACATGATAGTTCGAACTCAAACCAACTCCGGTTGGTAAAAGAGCAAGAACACGATAGTTCGAACTCAGACCAACTCCGGTTGGTAAAAGAGCAAGAACACGAGATGATCAATGAAAGGACAATCTCAGTTGGTTAGGAAATAAGATATGCTCTCAAATGCCAACTTATGTTGGTCGGGAAGTAAGATTATCACAGAAAATACAAAAGTTCCTCGAAGAATAAAATATTTCAAACTGAACCAAGTATGGTTGGTCGGGGATAAAAACCCACTAACTGTAGTTGGTCGACGAGGAAAATTCACCGACCTTGGTTGGTCGGGCACATTTTATGAAAAAGATAAAAAATTACCAAGTATAGCTGGTCGGGGATAAAAACCCATTAACTATAATTGTTCGACAAGCACAATTTAACAACCTTGGTTGGTTGGAAGAAATTTTAAATATTTTTATACTCATTACTTTATTATTAAGTGATCGAGCAACATTTCTGATACTTGTAACTTTTTATTACTAAGTTGGTCTATGAACCACACAATATTGTTATGCAAGCACACATATAAAGTGTTTGACAAATACAAGAGCAATACAAATTTGCAAACAAAAATGAAATTCTTTCATTAAAGTCAAAATGAATTACACAAGTTTATTACATTGATATTAAATTGTGTACTAATTATTACATCAGAATTTCCTATTTTATTGGCTTTTTTCCTTCAGCTTTCGATATAGGCTCCTCGCCAGCAGGAGGATCTTCCAGGAAAAGGGGAGAATTAATGAAGTTAATATCTTGAAGAATTCTGACGTTCATTACTGAAGGTGTGTCCAGTAGATGCTCGGGACGAGATACCTCGATTTGAGAATGAAGATTGTAATCACCGAGGTATTTTGCAATTAAGCTCCGAGGAATGGCACGAGCTGGGATGCATTCCATGTCCAATTTATAAGGTGGCACAGGCAAGTCTAGTACCCCAGGATCATAATAGTCCCACAGGTAGTGTCCTTGTTCGAGCTTCAGCACGCCCAAGGCATTCAACCATCCCTGTTTATAACCTTCATTATTGGCATTTTCAACGTGAGCATCCAAGTGACAAAGGGCCTCATTGTAGCCTGCCATCCAGAACTCAAGAGGTTGTTTGTGGAATTAGAAAGTTATTCTCTCTAACCGCTCATGAAGGTTTCTAGAAAAAACATCCTTATTATTCAGAGCAGACTTTGTCGAAGCAAGTTGATCCTCCAGAGTTTGGATTTTCTTGGACATTTCAGACAAAGCCCGATCTTTTGCATTCAATTGGAACGCTTGAGTTTCCAATGTTGATTGAGTACGAGCTTCTTCAACAGTATGACGAAGACCTCTTGGTCGTCCCCGAGCAGGTTAAATACTTTGTTCCTCGTTAACATCCTGAGCAACTCTTCCTCGTCCACGAGAACTTCTTCCTCGTCCCCGAGTAGCAGTAGAAGGCCCAACTCTTCTCAAAGTCTCTAATTCTTACCTCAATTTGGCATTCTCAACCTCTAAAAATGATAATCCTTCATCGGTGACCGGTACCAAGGCAGTGGAAGATGAAGCTGTTGATTTATACTGTGCCAACTCTTTCTGCAAATTGTTATTCTCTTGCTCCAGCAGCTCGGCGATCTGTCTGCATGCTTCGACTTCACCCTTTAAGGTTCTCTCTCTCACTTCATAGCCATCAAGCATCTTGTCATAACCTGTTTCAGCACTAAGTTGTTTGAGTTTCTTCTCATACCCTTCATGCAAAAGAACTGAAGACTCTTTATACTGATGCTGAAGTTCATCGAGAGTACCTTGCAAATCTTCAATCATTTCGTAATAAGCCACATTGTTGGCTACAGCACGATCAAGAAGACATTTCAAGTATTGATATGCCTCCACTGCTTCGTCTGAAGCATCATGACCAAGGATATCAGCAATTTCTGATTCACTCAGGTCAGTATGGCCAGCTTTAAAATATTCATGGCATTGCTGCATCAGTTTTGTATCATTGGCAAACAGCAATTCGATTCTAGCCATAAACTAGTAAAGAAGAAGAAGGAAGAAGATCTTACAGGAAAACGGGAGATCTGTTGACAATGAACGAAAACAAGGATGAACGCACAAGAGAAAGAAAGACTATGGAAAACTCGAAAGCAGAAATTGGAAAAGGTAGAAGACGGTGATATTGTCTATGAAGTTTCAATACTTTGCCTTGGGAAACGGAAAAAGAAATGATTACAAAAAGGAAACTATTACGCTACCGGTGGCTAAAAGGACAAAAAGTACACGAAGATCGAAGCGCTTATAAAATGCAAAAAGACGAATCACAAAAAGACCCGTGTCGATCTACGTGGCACAATAGCAACGAGGAAGTCTATTTCCCCGACCAAGTCAGACTCACTCCGAGCAACAACTATACTCCGAGGAACTCCAGCTCTCCGAGGAACTCCAATGCTCCGAGGAACTCTTGAACGACGAGCAACTAAGGCGGTTCGAGCTGCATCTCGACCACAACATTGATTGCCAGATAATCAACAGTTCAACTATTCATTGAATGATTATCATCTTGACGCACACGCTTGAAGATCATTAAATGAATTACCCTTTCATATGTATATCATTTAATGTATCACCCTTTCAGATTATAGCCTCAAGGCTATAAATATATTGTATTACCCTCATTCAAAGGGACCGGAATTTCTGGATAGTACTTGTAATCGAGAATTCCCAAACACTCAGCAATAACATAACAGTGGACGTAGGCCATTCATATAAGGTTGAACCACTTTAAAATATTTTGTCTCATTTATTTATCTGTGATTGAATTATTAGAGTAATCTAATTTTTTACATCAACAGGGAGCATTATGAAGAAATGTGCAAGATGTGTGTCTTCAAAGGGAAAATAATAATTGAAAAAATAATAAGAATGGGAATAATGTCTATATTTCTAATGCCGTAATGTTTCAAGGACAAGGTGAAGTTCGAAGAAACGTTTCTGGCAAGGTGAGATAATTTTTTGGTCCTTACTACCCTTAGGGGAATGATAAAATGCTAAGAAACAATCAATACATCTGGCTCGCTTCAATAATTCCAAATCACAACCGTTTGTGGGAAAGGGAGGGCCTAAGAATGTTCGAAACTTTATTCTATTGGTTAAAGGAGTTCGAGACTAGTTTATAGTCCAATATCCCAAGGTGACACAAAATTTTAGTGAAGCTCAATAAATGGCCCCGGGAATACGGCATTTAGTGTATCCACCCATGTTTAAGGGAAGAAAACTAGAGGTGATGATTTCTCAAACTAAACAAAGAAGGATGCAATGAAAGTATAGGGCTTGGTAAGAAGACTCTAAAAATGTGTGTACTAGTGGATCAGAGGGGTTGCTTCTTCTTCATCAAAGCTAAGGTTTCGTAGGAACCTTGAAGAAAGTAACTCCTCTTCAGACATGTTAATTGAAAGGACTAAAGAGCTATAGAAAGTCATGAGTTTGGATGGATACAGTTCATCTGGAGATAGTTCTTCTACTGAAGAATAACAGGAAGAGATCATGGAAATAGATCGTATAGTTCCTGAGTAGGAGGTTGAGTAGCAACGTTTCATCAAATTTGGGTCTATACCTTTGAAAGTGCCAATTTATATTGTTATGATCCTCTCAAATAGGTTCAAAGCATAAGGCATACATAAGGGGTCCCAACAATGGAGGTAAGTGAAGATGAGAAGTCAAAGGTAGATAATTTTGATTTATTTGAATTTTCTGTGGACTTAATATATCGGTTTGAAGATCCTACTGAGAATATGATTAATCATGTCAAACCTTTGTGTTTATAAAATATTGGATAAATGGAGTTTTGATTAATAAATATATTAAAATATAACGACACTGTTGTTAATATAATGCCATAATCCTTGTGTTCCAAAGTAACAAACAAAACACCATATTGGCCCAAACTCAAATCATTAGTTCAAGTTTTGCTCGGGATAAAAGTCAATAAAATGTATATTACCAGTTGATATGAAATAGGCATAAGAAAATTAAAAACATCCTTCTTCATTATTGAAGGTAAACAAGACTTTAATGCATTACTTGGTAAGTATTGGATTCACTGTAATAAATATATTCCTTATTCTATTCATCTTAAATTTCTTTTGATGAAAGATGACGGGATTTTGAAAGAGATGGAAGTTGATCCATTGCCTTTTCAGACAAACTCGACCTGAGTGGAGGCAGGGCTATAGCAAGATAATGTGGGATCCGTGAAGGCAGCTGATTTGGTTTAAGAGGCATCAAATGGAGAGCTCTCAAATTAGGGTTGGGATGAGATGGTTTTTTAGTCTAATGGGACCTTCTAAAGAAAATAAAATATTTGTTTAATATATAGAATATCAATTGATATTGAGTACGCAAATGAAATTTTGGCCATAGTTTTGTATAAGTTCGGAGATTTGAAATTAAGCACCTGACTTAGTGAAGAAAACACCATCAATTCGGATGATTATGTATTCAAAGAAGATGTTGAAGATGAAGACCCTCAAGATAGTTGAGAATGAACAAGCTCGCCAATAGAATGTGATGAGGTTAAGATGAACCAATCAAATCCAATGATAGAACTCAATTTAGGAATTGAGGAAAATAAGCGAGTCACTTATATCAATGACAATATAAGAAAATAAGACCAATAGTTAGTTGTATACCTTATACATCATAACAAATATAATATCCTTGGGAATGTGATGAGCTACCTGACTTAGACTGGATATTTTTAGAACACCGATGTAACACCCCGTAAATTTTTAACTGTAAAAATCTTTGTTAAATAAAAAATTAAAAAAATTAAATTTTTGGAATCTATTTAATTTTGGTAAGTCAAAATGTTGGTTTTTATATATAAAAATAAGGTTTCAAGTGGAATTTAAATTGGGATTAAAATTTCAAAATTAAATTTTTTTGTATAAAAATCGGGGGAGAATCCAACCGAGGGAGGATATAAAAAATAAAAAAAATAAAAAATCTAACTGCTCAATAGAGCTAAATTTTTTACAGCAGTGTCGTCTCGCTATCAGCTACAACATACAAAAATTTTAGCCAATTCAAATAGTTCAACCGTCCATAATAAATTTTGGACTATTTGTGTTTGATTAGGAGTTAAACTCTTTTTGGTATATAAACATAAAGTGACGGGCTTAGGACTTTTAAAACACATTTTAGGCTTCTCAAAAATCAGTAGCCTCCTCTATTTTCATCTTCTTCCATATACAAAACCCTAGCCCCATTTAAAAGCAAGATTCTACCCAAGTTTTGAAGGTTCAAATCGGGCTTTCTCAAGTTGATCCAAGAACGAAAGTTGGCGATATTTTGACAAGGAACAAATCTTCATAATCATATTTCTTCAAACAAATCTAAGACATGGTTACCTCTATTGCTCTCCCTTAGTATTATGCATAGTAATTATGGCCTACACACTAAATACATGTGTTTTTGTAAAACAAACTGGAAATATTATTTAGGGAAAGTGGAAGATAATTCGGGAGAATTTTGGGTGCTGTAGACGTTAAGGTGTTCACATGTAGATTCTTACGTAGGAATGTGATTTAATAATTTGTATGATGTTAATGGAAATTTTTTGGATGTCACATAGTAGAAAATTATTGTTGTATAAATTTTATACATGCATGTGATTATAAATTGAATGATTTAATGAGAAAGTGCGGATTAATTAATAATATGATTTAACGGACATTAATTTATTAATTAATGGTGGGCAGATTAAATCAGTAAAATTAGTGTGACTAATGGAAATCTAGCCTTATGCCATTTATTTGTTTTATTATGTTCGACACCGCGGGAACGACGAGATTATGGGTTAGATAGGGTGCTCACCTTTATTTGGGTTGCTTTTTAGGTATGAGACTAGTTAGTAGACCATTAGGTAGTTATCACTTTCTAGGTATGGGACTAGATAGTGGTGACGATTTACGGATAGATATTATGTGCTAGTGTTGATCTTTACGTTGTTCCTTGGATTAGGGAACCTAGGAGAGAGGCTAAGTGGTGTTGGTTAGTTAGTTTTCTTCCTATATGATAGGCTAGGAAATATTGGTGTATTGGAGACCTTTAGGTGTGGGACTAAGCGTGTTTAGAGGATTTTATGTCGATTTAAAAGAGTGGAGCTAATTTGAAATGATAAATGTGAAAATATGAGAAATTGAGAATTAATGCCTAAGATAATAAAAGGGTATTAAAATATATTGGCAGTGCGAGTATGTGCAGGGCTGATAGTTGAACGAGCTGACTGGATATTGGCATGGGTGTGTGTGGCGTCATGAGTATGTGCTGGATGATAGTTAAAGGGGATGATGGGATATAGGGATGTGTCGTTCGTGGAACCTCATGAGTGTGTGTAGAGATGATAGTGAATCGCATTGAATGGCCATAGTGAGAGGAATAGGGGCGGTGTAGACTTTAAGCGGGACTCCCGCAAATGATGTAAGACTTTAAGCGGGACTCCCGCAAATGATATTAATGATGAATGAAAACAATCATCGGGTTAATGGAATTAAATTAAATAATTAATTGTTATTAAATGCACATAATTGGACTTGGACCTCGAGGGTGGCCTAGAAGTAGTTAGCTGATAATTTATATTTTTTCGTCGATTATTACATCTCATTTAATTTAAATATTATGCTGTCATGTTTATTGCGTATAATTCTATTGTCTAAGTTCAAGGACCCTATTTGAGAGGAGTATATCGTATCCATGTGGTGGGCTCTGACCCATTGCATTGACTAACATTTTTGGTTGTGTGCTGGAGGTCCACTTTATTTATTCACTTTATTAGTATTGGTTTACTTTTATTCAATCGCTTTACATTACGAGACTTGGTTAAGGATTTCATTGGTCCATTCGGTTCCAAAGTTGTTTATAGTTTCAGTCATTTAATTTATTGGATTATTTCATTTGGAGTTTTTAAATAAATTATGGAGTTGAATTGTTTTGGGAGTTAACATGGTGATGGATATTTATTGCATATAGGGCTATTATTTATTGGGATCGATTTAATTATTATGTTGTGGAATGAAAATTTTATATGTCTCATATCTGTCACATGCTAAGAATAGTATTTAATTTAGTGACGCCCGACATAGTTATGGTGGCGATCGATGCCAGAATTACACAAGGTGATAGAACAGACTACCAATCAAAGAGGATTATAAACCTATTAACAAATTGCTAAGGCAAATGACTTCAGAAGTCACTACCAAGATATAAAAAGAAATATAAAGTTTGTTAAACTTTGGATTCATTCAAACTTCCATGTATGTTAAATGGCTCTCCGATATTGTGCTAGTAATTAAGATAATTGACAAATTGAGACTGTGAATTGATTTTATAAATCTAAATGCGTCCCCTCCAAAGGATGAATACCGAATAATAGTGGTAGATTTAATTGTTCATAAATCAGCTGCTCATGCTATCGTGTCTATGATGGATGGTCACTCTAATTATAACCAAATATGCATAGCTGAAAAAGATGTTCATAAAACTACTTTAAGGTGTCCCGATAATTTAGGTACCTTTGAATGGGTGAAAATGCCATTTAGATTTATGAACAGAGGAGCCACATGCCAAAGGGGAATGAATACCATTTTCCATGATATGGTTGTCTCCCTTGTAGGGTGTTATATTGATGATATAATTGTCAAGTCAAAAATAATAACTTGTCATATAATACACTTTAAAAATTATTTTAAAGGATGAGACTTTATCAACTTGAAATGAATCCTTTAAAATGGGCCTTTAGAGTTTCTATATGAAATTTACTAGATTATTTAGAGGACCAAAAGGGAATAAAATTTGATCATAACAAAGTTTAAGACATAAGTAAGAGCATAACTCCCAAAGTAAGAAAGAATTACAAATATTTTTGGATCAAGTTAATTTCCTTCATCTATTTATATCTAATGCAACAGGAAAACCTAAAGCGTTTTCTCCTTTCTTGAAGTTGAAATACCAATAAGGGTAGTATTCGAAAGATGATAATCAGAAGGCTTTCCAAACACTCAAAAGATACTTGGTCAAGACACCTGTTATGGCACTCCAAGGGAGTAAAATCCAATAAAGTTTAATATTTTGACCTCTAATGCATCAATTAGATTTCTATTAGCTCAATACTACGAAACCGCAAGGAACAAGATGTGTATTAGCCTAGTTGGTTTGTAAATGACTGTGAATGTATATATTCCATAATATAAAGGTTATGTTTGACTTTTTATTTTGCTGCTATGAAGAAAATATATTATCTACTGCCTAGAGAGGTGTTTATCATTTTGAAGTTTTATTTAATCAAACATATATTGATTAGGCCAATTTTGCGGAATAAATTGGTACATAATTGTTAGTTCTATTTAAGTTTTTCCTACATTATGTACCTCAAAGATTAGTAAAAGGTCAAGCATTGGCTGATTTCTTTGCAAATTATCCATGTGAGGATCAGCCGGAAGGGGAATATGAGACAAGATACATGTCTCCATGTCGATTGAAGTTGTGTTAGTTCTAATACATGTATAATGTCAGGAATAGGGGTAGTGATTGAATACTTTAGCATATTAAAACCATGTCTAGATATAGTTTACAAGAGAATACATGTTCAAATAATCAAGTGGAATATAAAGTAGTGATAATGGGATTAGAAATTCTTTAAAGTTGCAAGGCTTCTCTGAAAGATGTTTTTGGCGATTACCAATTGGTTATAATGAAATTAACAGGTGAATACATTTTTTTTCATAATAGTATAGCCTTATACAACCAAGTGTCTTTAAATTTGACGAGGTCATACTAAATTATGTTTATAAATTTCTAAATCAAGATGCTAATGAAATGTTTAAAAAGGCTTTAGGTTTGAATTGTTATGAGAACTGCGTAGAAAAGTTAGAACTTAATGACATTGATGATTTTTTACCATTAATGCATAACATAATTCCCTTGGTTAAAATTGAGAATATTGATTTTCAATAATATTAGAGAAAACCATTAATTTAGTATCTGACTCACCAGATATCAGTAGTGATCGGACTGTCTGGTTAATAGTAACCAATTATGTTATGTAACTTCGACCATTATTGAAAATGCGTGTTGATGGCATGATCCTAGAGTTTCTAAGTAATTATAAAGGTTTAGTAGCCATAATATAAGTCCATGAAGTTCTTTGTGGGGTTCATCAAGATGGTCCTAAATATGAGATGGTTGTTAATAAGGCATGGATTTTATTTGACTTATAATTTAAAAGAATGTATTGAGTTTGCAAAAGGATGGCAAAAATACCAACAACATGGTCCTTTAAAACATGTACCTGCTAGATCTACAATATGTAGGGAAGTCATCGTCATTTAGAGCATGCACTAATTATATAATTGGAAAATTCTATCCCCCATCCTCCAAATTCCACAGTTTTGTGTTAGTGGTAACTGGCAACTATACCAAATGGGTAGAGGAAAAGGCTTTAAACTTAGTTACCCTAAATGAATTGGTAGATTTTTTACAAGACATTGTATACATGTTTGGTGTGCCAAAAACATAACCTCGTACAATGAAATAATCTTCAAATACGAAATGGTGCTGGAATTTATTTCAAGTTTAGGAAAAACATTGACAAAAGATGCAACTAATTATGCTCTATAAAATGGACATGCAGAGGATACTAAAAAGGTAATTAAGAACAACATTATCCAAGTGGTTGAGAAAAATCCAAGTGATTGGAACAATTTTTTTCTTGAAGTTTTATGGGCTTACAGGACTTCATAAAAGTCAAATACTGGGGTAACTCCATATTCCTTGACTTATGGGGATGAGGATATTTGACTAGTTGAAAAACTCTTAATTATTTTATAGTGGTTGCCCAAAATTAACTAATAGTAAATGGTTATGAACGAGCTATTCCTATGGAATTTGGAAACATAGGTGAGGATAGGGTCAGAGCCTTAACTAATATACTGGTTTAGAAGAAGAAATAGTGGATAGATACAATAAAAAAGTAAAGAAAGTGACCTTTAATGAAGGGGAGTCTGTTTGGAAAACCATTTTTCCTTTAGGATCAAAGTGTTCAACTTATGAAAAATGGTCTCTAAAATTGATAGGGACATTCTAAAGTTATAGGGCATCAAATGTCGATTATACCATCTAAGAGATATCAATGGTTACATTCCCATGAGAAAAACAAATGCAAAACTTATAAAGATAAATCATCAAACCATTTGGGAAGAAAGGCAATAAGATTAAAATGAATAATTTCATTATATATTGGAAAATTTACATTATCATGAAAATATTTTAATACAAATGCCCTAAAATTGGTACAAAATTTTTCATAGGGAATCTTCTTGGTTCTAATTTGAACATTTCTCACATCAAACTGAAATGAGACACTGGTTAAGATCATTATCTCACCAATCAATTTTCCCATTCTTTGTTGACAATTTTCTTCTTTATTGATGGATATCTCCAATGTGGTATTGAATATAGCTAGCAATTTTTCTGGATCTTCTTTCTCAAATAAGAAGTCAATATTTATGCTTCGAATAGCTCCAAGTTCGTAAGACCTTGCTATACTTATCTCTTTAACTAAGACATTCTCCTCAACCTTTGTTTGAGTCATGTTTGTGATATGATATGAAAGTGAGTGAACCCTAGTGTTGGATGATTACACAACACTCTCTTCTATGAATTCAAATTTGGCAATAGGGTAGCAAGCCTCCTTAAGCACACTGGAAAATATAACGCTAGTTAAGTATTGAAATTACAACCCGCCAAAGCTTCGAAGGAGCTCAAAAGCTTGTGCAGTTTTGAGTTGATAATATGGAGCAATTGGTTAAACTTGGATGGGATGTTCAAACTGATGTTCTATACTACTAATATTAAGTTCCCCATATTGAACTATAGCATTGGACATATTCTTATAGAGTTTTACTTGAAAGGTAATGACCTCTATTGGTGTCATCCAGCTATGAACATCCTTAGCTGGAGGAGTGACCTCTTCCTTAGGAGTTTCTCATCTCAATGGTGAAGAAATTAAGGGACTTTGTAATATTATAAGACATAAGGGAATCTTCTAGATGCTCTTTTCCTTTTAAAATTGAGACCTAAACTGTCTCATCTTCAAGGGTCGAAGTGGGGAAAGAGTAATAAACCGTCTTTGGGGTTGTTTCTTCCTCAAGAACTGGATTCGATGAGGGGGTATCCATTAGGATGGGAGCATCAATTGTCCCACTTGTGGAGTCATTAATTGGGGATGCTGGAGGAGGTGTTCTAGGATCTCCAATTAAAATAAACCTATCCCGATTAGCTGAGACACCAGATGAACCTCTGTAAGGACATAATTTTATAAATGTCTGGGGTAGAATCTAGGAATTTTCTGTATTCTCCTATATCACAGTTTGTATGTCTGATACCACTACATTCGGCACGTCAACACGATCAACCTCAACGGCCTTTATCCGAATTCAATGCATCCAGTAGCTTCACATGCATCATGCTACATGTGACGTGCTTCTCAGCTCATTCCCACTACTCCACTACGCTTTATAGGTAAAATATTTTATTGGAGATTTAAATATTTGCATAAATATTTAGGAAATTTTTTAAAAATTATTTTTAAAGTCAGGATTAATTTTTTATCAAAAGAAATTTTTTTTAAGTGTAGAAGCGAAGTGCTTTGAACGACGAGCTCCCTTAAACGACTTTGAATGTCGTTCGCGCGAGATAGGCATGTCGCGCGATCTCATTCGAACGACTTATGTCCTTTGTTTGAGCGACATGGCTATCTCGTTCGAATGAGCCACCACCTCGATTTTTGTATAAATATCCATTCCACTTCTACACATCTTTCAAGTCTTTTTGCAATCTCAAAATTTTGCGAAAACTGTCCAGAATAAGACTTCATCTTTTTAAGGTTTTCTAGACCATTTTTATTCACAAAACCATTCCCATATATGTGTGTGAATCTTTAAACCTTCAAGAGGATCTTTTACTCATCTAGAGTAATTTGTGAGGAAGTCGTTCTCTTCTTCATTGTTGCCCTACTAGAAAGGGATAGTTCCAGCCATCGATAATAGAACCGACACCCAGGGTATTTCTGTGTCACTGTATTTTTGATGTAATCCGTGTAAGCCGTTATCTTACAAAATTAGAGTGAAAATAAAAGGTTTTGCCCATTTGGGGGATTTTTCCTTATTTGTTTGTGTTTGATTGTTCTTGCTTGATTCTATCATCATCAATCACACCTAGATGCATGTGTAGGACTTAATTGATTAAAACTTAATTTTATTAAATAACTTTTGTATTTAAACGCAAGTGCACTCTTCTCAAATTGGTATCAGAGCCAGTTACATAATTTTATCGTGTAATTTTTTGCAAAATTTTCTAAGATATCAATTTTCTGAAAAATTGATTTTTAAAAATGAGTGTGTTCATAATGGAGAAGTTATATAATAAAATGCCATTTTTTGACGGGACAAACTATGAATATTGGAAGGCCCGCATGAGATCTGCATTAAAAGCCATTGATGAATGTGTCTGGATTTTGGTTGAAAGAGGGTGGACAACTCCCTCCGTCACTCTTGAAAACGTGACCAATTTAAAATCGGTCACTATATGGACCGAAGAAGAGTTTCAATGGCCATCTTTTAATTCTTAGGGTTTAAGTTCCATTTCTGGGTCTGTCACACCTGATTAGTTCAAACGCATAATGACGTGCACCACGTCAGAAGAGGCATGGGATGTTTTGCAACTTACCCATGAAGGTACTAATGCTGTGAAAGAGTCAAAACTGAAAATTTTAATAACTCAATTTGAAACAATCACCATGCTTGAAACTGAATGTTTTGATGAATTTTATTCTAGACTGTCTGATATTGTTAACACTAGCTTTAATCTTGGTTAACACATTCTTAATGCTAGAGTTGTTAAAAAGATTCTTAGATCACTGCCTAAGCGTTTTATCCCTAAAGTCACTGTGCTAAATTCTATGGGTAATTTAAATACGCTTAAATTGGAGGAACTTGTAGGAGACTTGCAAACATATGAAATTGATATGTTTCCTAAATCTGTCAAGTCTAAAGATAAGAGAATTGCACTTAATGCCCAGGAAAGAAAGAGTGAGGGGTTGGCAAGAAAGAGGGGAGAGTCATCTAGAAAAAGAGAGACAGATACGTCAGATTATGAGTGTGATTTTGACTTAGATGATTTGGCCCTTTTTGCTAAAAATTTCAAAAGAATTCTCAAATTCAAGAAAAATGAAAAAGATTTTAAAGATCCTTCTAAGAAGGAAAGTGAGAGATTCTTTGAGTGCGACGGTAGGGGTCATAGAGCTTTTGAGTGTGCTACTAGACTGAACAAAGAAAAGGGAAAAGATGTCCCTAATGGTACCCTTAGTGACGACAGTGAGGTCGAGTCAGTGGATTCTGGAGATGAGTCACCACATGAGTGTAAATTCACCGCATTCATGGTTAGTCATGTGATTACTTCTAGTGCTCCTCACAACGATGAGGATGCTACTTCAGAGGGACACCCCAACAGTGAGATCGATGTGAGTGAGGTGGAGGATGACACAAGTGAGAGCGAAAGTGATCTTCAAAGATCCTACGCCGAGCTTTATTCGGAGTCTTTTAAAACTAAAAAGAATAACAAAGCCTTAGTTCTTAGGATCACCACTTTAGAGAAAGAGTTAATATTGTTTGGAGAGAGAGAAAGTTTTTGTGAGAAAGAAAAAGAGAGAAAAGAAAAGCTTGAGAAAATAAGATGTTTTGAGTGTGATGGGACAGGGCACAAAAAATTTGAGTGTCCCACCAGACTTAGGAGAGAGGGAAAGAAAGTTGCCATGCCCGCTACCCTAAGCGATAGTGAGGATGAGAAGGGTGATGAAAGTGTGATCCAAAATGCGTTTGGAAAGTTGTTTATCGAGACCATGGAAACAAAAAGGTCAAATATAATTCTAGGTCTTCGAATTTGTGAGTTAAAGGAAGAGAATGTTGAGCTAAAAAAGGAAAAATGTAACTTGACCAACACGGTGTATATTATAACGACACGTGTATCCCATCTTGAGGATGATCTCATACAAACACGGGAGGTCCAAGTCTCATTAGAGAACGCATTTGAGAAGGTTGATAAGATGGTTCCCTATCCCGGTTTGAATAGTGGAGAGAATGTTGGAAATGGTCATGACGGTGCATTCACTACTTCTAATGTGCTCGAGCCTATCTCCACTTTGGTGAGTGATTCTCATGGGTGTCCATCTAGGATAGTTCATCCCAAATTTTTTGATAAATTAGTTCCTAGACCGGTTTATGTTTGCTCCCACTGCAAGAAACGAGGACATCTTAGGGAGTTTTGTTCTAAGTTAGGTTTTATGTCACATCATTCCACTTCACACATTCATGCACATGCACCCACTCATGATACCTTTCTTTCACATAATGATAGAGAGTCTGCACACATTCGCAAGCAAGTGAAGTTTTTGATCAAGACCACACATGATCTTATGGAGTTGGTCCAAAAGATGTCACCATCTTTGGAAAACTCCACCGCTCTTCCCGATTGAGGTCTTAACATGTTTGATAGCATAGGGTGGATTTCTTGATGTCTCTTTTGCCTATTGCTAGCATGTACCATTAATTTATATTTATTTATTTATTTTGAAAAAAAAAACCAAAAAGATTTTCTTTTATAATTTTTTTTAGAAAAACTCAAAAAGATATTTGTATTTTATTTGCACCTTTTATGGATGAGCATTTAAGATAGCCGAGCCACAATTTCATTCCATTTATCCATGTGACTGTTTGATAGAGATTTGAGACGCTACATCATTTCATCCATGTGCTTTACATTGATTGGAGTCTTTGAGATGTGATTAGTGATATCTTTCTACATGTTTGACTCATATCTCCTTTATTGCATACATGCACGACTATATTTGATTATTGTACTTGTCTATCACATATTGGTTTGAGTGTTTCCGTCTCAATTCTGTCTATACAACTAACAATATGCGATAAAACTTGACAAGATTGGAATGCATGTAAAAATCGTTTTGGTGAGACTGTGTGTTTATTTGAAAATGGGGAAGGGCTACGAAAGGTTGATTTAGCCTTTGAGACTCTAAGCCACCATTAAAAAGGACCTAAAAAATGGAGGAATTTTATTATCCGGGGTCCAAAGAGGTTAAAAGAGCCCGAAAAAAATTAAAGGCAATAAAAAGCAATATATGCCAAATATGGGCCATTAGGTTTCACCATCAATTCTCTAAAGTTTGAGAATTTATAACGCCTCTATTCAAAATATATATCTGAGGGAGTTTGTTTGGAGACTTTAAATGGGTTTGCACTTCCATGAAAGTCCTGAAAAAGCATAAAATAGTTTTGGACATTATTGGTGTGGAAATCACTTTGAGATTTGATTTGTTGATTTGATTAAGTTAGTGTCTCATATTACAACTTTTTTTACACAAAAGGAATATTTTGATTTCATTCGTTAGGAGTATCTGATATTCATCGTGCACATATGTCATTTTTGTATGCATTGATTTTTCTCTCGAATTTTATCACGCCTCTTCATTTACGCTATCATCGACTTGGTTGTTTTTGTGTTCTTTCATGGTGTGATTGTTTGTTGTATATTATGTTTGAAAAATACAAAAAAAGCAATTTATTCCCATGTGTCATTCTCCATGTGCATTTATTTATGCTTATCATATCTGTCTATTTGGGGACATCATAAAAATGGGGAGAAGAATTATGGGGGAGAATTGTTTTGGTGTTTGGTTGATTTATTGCATATCATTATATTTCAAACTATTGCTTGTCACGGGTATTTGCTTTATCTCATGTATGTAGGTACAACATTGTTCATTATTGAATTGCACACCCTGATGAGAAAATCTTTGAAGTTTCTGAAGAGCTAAAAAGTTGAAAGACATGTCATTTAGTATTCTCAGTTTGAAGGTTTAATGGGGATATTATCTTGTATGTCATTTGATTGTATAATTCGGATTTTTTATATATGTACCGGCATAGACATAGGGGTGATTTGTAAGAACATAATTTTATAAATGTCCGGGGTAGAATCTAGGAATTTTCTGTATTCTCCTAGATCACGGTTTGTATGTCTGATACCGCTACATTCGGCACGTCAACACGATCAACCTCGACGGCCTTTATCCGAATTCAATGCATCCAGTATCTTCACGTGCATCATGCTCCATGCGACGTGCTTCTCAGCTCATTCCCACTACTCCATTACGCTTTATCGGTAAAATGTTTTATTGGAGTTTTAAATATTTGCATAAATATTTGGGAAATTTTTTGAAAATTATTTTTGAAGTCTGGATTAATTTTTTATCAAAAGCGGAATTTTTTCTAAGTGTAGAAGAGAATTGCCTTGAACGACGAGTTTGCTCAAACGACTTTAAATGTCGTTCGCGCGAGATAGGAATGTAGCATGATCTCGTTCGAACGAATTATGTCCTTCGTTCGAGCAACATGGCTATCTCGTTCGAACGAGCCACCGCCTCGATTTTCGTATAAATATTCGTTCCACTTCTACACGTTTTTCAAGTCTTTTTACAATCTCAAAATTCTGCGAAAACTGTCCACAATAAGACTTCATCTTTTTAAGGTTTTCTAGACCTTTTTGATATACAAAACTATTCCTATATATGTGTGTGAATCTTTAAACCTTCAAGAAGATATTTTACTCATCTGGAGTAATTTATGAGGAAGTCGTTCTCTTCTTCATTTCTACCCTACTGGAAAGGGATAGTTCCAGCCTCCGATAACAGAACTGACACCCGAGGGTATTTCTGTGTCACTGTATTTTTACTGTAATCCGTGTAAGCGGTTCTGTTACAAAATTAGAGTGAAAATAAAAGATTTTGCCCCTTTGGGGGATTTTTCCTCATTTGTGTGTGTTTGATTGTTCTTGTTTGATTGTATCATCATCAATCACACCTAGATGCATGTGTAGGACTTAATTTATAAAAACTGAATTTAATTAAATAACTTATGTATTTGAATGCAAGCGCACTCTTCTCAACCTCTAATAAGGAAAAAATAATTTTGAAGTAAAATTTATTGGTGTATTATCAAAAAAGTGGTAAGAGAGATGCTTTAAGAAAGTAGGTATTGTTGTACCTATAACTTGTCCTAGTGCACATGACTTCTTGCTATTATTTTCACGCATTTGTTCTTAAGAATGATTAGCATAGAGGAAATGTGAGGCTCAACAGGCCTAGTGGTTCCTCATATGTGAATTTTCTCGAAAGTAAGGATTTATAATCCTCATTAGGTGGATCTTCTGCACGAAAATGAAATGGATAAGTTAAATGCAATACAAGTAAGTATAAGATTACAAGGATAAACAAAATCCTTACGAGAAAAAGAGGGATTATGAAATACCCATGCCACATATTTTATTATGTTTCTCATGTAAGTTGTAGTAATTTGAAAACCTTGGGATTTGGATCATTATAATTGTCTTTATATCCTTATGTGACTGTTTTGGAGTCTTGGTAATAATTGTTAGAAGTTTTTGGTTTAAAATTAAAGATATTGGAAATTGTGGTTCGAACGAGTTAAAGGTTGTTCAAACAAAATTGTTGTTTAGTTCGAACGAGTTCCAGTCCGGTTGAAGTAGAGATCAAACGAGGGGCCACTGTCTGAAGTCGTTAGAAGGTCATTCGGTTGTATTTTGAACGAGGCCCCTTTCTCGTTCGAAAGAGGTCTCATTTTCATTCGAATAAGGTTGCCTAGAAATTTTAAATTGGGTTTCCCTTGTGTGCTATTATGTTTTAGGTCATTAGATCGATGACGTGTCAAGTTCTGGTGATCCCGGATGGGAAAAATAGGATTTTGAGGTTTGTGGAATTTTTATAAGGGTTTGTTTGGGGTTATTATGGGCTGAATCAAATGTAGAGAAGGGAGAGAGAGAGAGTTGGGTTGGGGGGCTCCCACCATCTCAGATTTCTTCCCTCTCTCTAACTCTTACCACCACAAACCACAATGCAATCACCATATCTCCACTTTATGCTACCATCTTCTTCTAGTATTCCACCATACATGAACCTTAAACACCCATTTCCACCCTTTTGGGGGTAGAGTTATGAATTTTAGAGGTGTTGTTTGGGTTCTTGGATATGATGATGGGAGATTAATGGAGTTTGAAAGGGTTTTTTTAGAACTTCCATGGAGACAAGCTTTGTGGATATAGGAAACCTCTTTGAGTCGACCTTACGGGGTTGGGGGGGAGGTCCATCATCATCTTCCTCATCCAATAATTTATAACTACATTTGAGGTAGAAACTCTACTATGTGGTATAAAAAATCTATTTTTTCGTAGTGTTAGTCATGTGATTAGAGTTTATAAGAGTAAGTTGCTTCCATGAGTTAAGAATGATATTTCTTATGATTTATAAAAATGGGTTTACAAAAGGTTTCAATGGTTTTGAGAAAAACGACGTATTTCCAAAAAACTTGGTGTTCATACTTTTTTACAAAATAAAAATATTTAGAATGTTTTATGAGCAAATATTTTCAAGTTTTCTTATAGAAATTGGGATTTGTTTTGTATAAATAGACATTTACGCAAATTTATGGAGAAATAAAATTGTCTTTAGCCTGAAAAATATGTTTATGCCAATATTGTGAAATTTCTAGAGTGAGTCACGTGGTAGATCCTTTTGATTAAATTTTTTGATTTAAAATACATCCTCTCATGCACATAACTTGTACTATTTTGACGTTGAACATATAAGAAAGTTTAATGAGGGTTTTATTGGGTTTAAACATGAAATAAAGAAATTAGAAATTTTAGCCCTTAAGGTGTGTGAAAAAGGTGTTGAAAAGGTGAGAAGTGTATGGTTTCAAGAGTATATGAAATAAAAAAAATGGTATTTTTCTTATAGAGTAGTCTTCTACGTTCAATGATTTCTTGGAAAAGAAAGTAATGATATAAAGACATTTCTAACTTTAAAGGAATGTTATTATAAATTAATAAAGAAGTGTTAATGCATTAGAAACACTTAATAAGTTAGTGTGGGTAGCTTAAGGGTGTTTTGAGGAATAACACGTATGATAATAGAGAAAGGACATGTTTGGAAACAAATGGACAAAATAGTAATTTTACGTAAAGTGAAATATTTTTATGAAATAAAAATGTTAGAGAAGGTGATACACGAAATGGTTTTGAATGAACATGATTTTGGGATAAAATCAATGTTAGAGTAAAAAGTACAAGTAATGATGATTTTTAAAGTGAAACACGAATTGAGGTGAAACCCTGAGTTTTGGGTTCGGTCAGGAAAAAGGAAAAAGGTGAGTAATATGGACATTTGTAAAATATTAAAATACATTAATAAGAACTCAGATGACATCAGGATAATTAAGGAGGCCCCCAAGCCCTAGGGTGAAAGACCCAAAATCACTGGACAGAGGATATGGTAGCATAGCCGACAGTGTGGAGTCCGTTAAAGTTTACAGATATTCGAATATTCCTAGAAAAGATAATGAAAACGGAATATGTCAAGAAATGGGTTATGTGGTGAATATGTGAAAAGACAACCTAACTTGAATGAATTAATAAATGTCCCGGTAAAGGATAAAGTGGACCAGTAAATGCAAAAATTGATTAATGCCTATAATGTAAAGGAATGGTAATGTGAAATGGCTAAATGGGTATTTAAGTAACCTAAAGAGGTTTAACCCGTAATTAACATAAGGGTGTATTTACGAAAGGTTTTCAAAGGAAAATTAGTATTTTCTAACACGACTTTGTATATACTGAAAGGGTGACTTTCAATGAAAATACTAACGTGAATTGATATAAATAAATTGGGTAATTTCAGTTAAACAAGTGATTATAATTGGGTGTGTTGAATCAAGGAATAAATGCCAAGTAAAAAATAATGGAATTCTTTATAAGATTAAGGTAAATGTATCGGGGTAAACAACATTTTTTGGAATAAAAATTATTTCATGCATAAAAGTGTGTGTGTGTGTGTGTGTGTGTGTGTGTGTGTGTGTGTGTGTGTATATTAGTTACATGTACACATAGATATAACGTGTGAGAGTTTCCTTTTTACCATTCGATTCTAGATTGAATTATTATAATTTCCCACTCGCCATTTGGCTCATTCCATCGTCTTTATTATGGAAGTTTGGGTGTGGTTCCGTATTTTGAGGGTGTTATAAAGGTAAGTATTCTTTTTATTTCAGTTAGTAGATCTGTATGCTTGGATTACAGGGTTGCTTTGCACGAGTCCCTCATGTAGCTTGGGGTGAATTAGAAATCGAATGCGAAACAAGTGAAATGTTAAGTTAAAAAAATGGAACTCGCAACATTATGTAGGTTAATTCATTGAACTTCACACCTAATGATCGGTTCAGATCGGGTTGGCCGCGGGTAACCCATAAATTTGGGTCGGGGAATTACCAATGATATCAGAGCTCTAGGTTCAAGGTTCCTTTTGAGAGTGACGTGGTGAGGTCGGTATTGTATCTGTCAACATTTTTGTTTGTTTTAGGACGGTCACGCTAGATTGGTGATGATTTCAGTTCGTATTCTTGATGGTAAATTCAAGGATATCTGCCCGATGGGTAATTCATCTCCAAGTGGCATACAACCAAGTGAATTGTTGTTAATTTCTTTTCTGCTTCTACTTAGTTCTACATCAATGACACAACGGGTTTAGTGTGAGGTTCTTATGTATCAACCCTTGATGATATGAGAGATCTGTTGAGATGTTGATATATTTTAATTGCGTCCATTGAATTTGAGACGTGAATTGTGTAAAGTCAACCATGGGGATTAGGTAGCTAGAGCATCATGCCTAAGCGGTGTTGGTTGTGATAAGAATGAATTAAGTTCCAGGATGCGATAATTTCGGATAATTGATAATGATGATGTAATTAGGTAAATTCGATCATTGGGGTAGTATCATGTCATAAGATAATTTATGATTCGATAAACATAAGGAATCGTGTTTATTAATACACGGGGATGTTTATTCGGTCAGAGTTGGTAAAATGATATGGTTGCTGGTAAATCTCATAATGGTTGTTGATTGAAAGTTTTACCTCGCAGCATATGATGAGAGTTGCAGTCAAATTTTGGTAAGTATGTTACGTATGAAATAATAATGGTCGAGGAGACTTGGGAGTGAACTCTAGATAGTCTTCCATGTCAGGGTTTTAGGAGATTTGATATGAATTCGATAAATAGGATCTTTAGTGATGTCATTGATGTAGAACTAGAGGTTTATAGATAATTTGTGACGTCTTATAAATTTTTGGAATCCTTATTACTGTCAGTCTATGATTTGGTATGTGTCTTATATCCACAGTCGTTTGTAAGGAAGATAAGATTATTTTTATCTAAGTTTCAGGGGCCATTTTAGTGGCTTAATTTATGGCTAGGTGCAAGGTGATCCTAGTGTGATTGTGGTTTAAGGGCATCTTGGAGTATCTATACGATAAATTGTGTTTGGCATCATTTAGAATATAACTCGACTGTTGTGAAGTCTTAAGGTGTTTGATGGTTAAAGTGATCCATATATAGAATCTAATATATGTTTTACAGCACCTAGTGATCATGATGTTGGTATTGAGAAATTTATTAGGCTCACCTACAAGGAGAAAGTGATGGATGATGTGATCTTATCGGGTTTTGAGAACTTTTACATGGAGTATGTTTGGTGTTCTTAGGAATCCATTTAAGTACGATATGAAGATGTTCTAGTGTCCTAGTGATGATTATGGTGAAGATCAGGTATTGACCTCAGGTTTTTTGTCAAGGTTTAAGGAAGTCGAACTGTGTAAGTGCCGAGTGATTCCATCTAAGTTGGCATAGATGAGTGATGTATCATTCCAAGAGAAATTGGGAGCTTGTGTTGTGAATTGGTGTCACGCTCGGGTGTCATGGTAAGACTAGTATTTGTGTTTTGACACTCTATTTTGAGGAGAACTAGGAAAGGTATTTGGGACTTAGATTGATAATGTTATATTGAGACTTGAAAAGGGAACCCCGGGGGTGGGATATTGAAGCATGATTAAAATATTATCATTTCTCGATAGTATGAGTTAGGATAGCCCTAGCAAGGTAGGGACTGTTACATATCACGTCTTTCCAAGACGGTAAAAATTAGCAGATGTAGTCTTCTGTTACATACCAACCATCAGAATGGAAATTACAACAGTTGTGGCGGTCCCGTAAATTCAATTTGAGTAAAACTCGGAGATAAGCCCATTGATTTGATGGTTAATTATAAGGTGAATGTTTCGATTAATAGGATTATTCCTAAGGAGACGTTGGGATGCAATCATGGTACGACAATGACCTAGGTGTGCTAGGTCTATCACGGGGTCACTAAAGATGTGGAAAAGATCGGTGTCGATAAGGGCATTGGTGTTCGTCGACTAGGATGACCTGCGTTAATCGAGGATGTAAGGTGGAAACCTTACTCTTAAGGAGTGAAGTCTATCATTTTACCTTCTATAGGACAATAGGATAATATGAATAGTTCGTGATCCGATTTCTCATGGTTGGTGACTCGAGTCAGGGTGTGTGGCTAGGATGGTCCCAGTGAGAATGTGTGGGAGGAGTCATAAACTTTAGAGAAGGAATAATAAGTTCACTTTTCGTAAACCATAGTCTGATTTGTACGAATGGAATTTTTTCAAAATATTTTTTGTTCCTTTGATTTTTGTATATGTCCCTTCGGTTTCGTTGACTCAAAATTTAAATATGACTTCCACAACAAGCATTAGTTATAACAATGTAGAAAGTGAACAAAACTTATTCAACACAATCTACAAAACGAAAATACTTTCTCTTTCTTTTTGTGACACCCCACCTAATAAAATACCGGGCGATCACTCCTATATCAAATTATAACAGGAGTCTCATATGGATCATTCTTAGCATCACTGTCAAAAATCTATTTAATTACTAATAACCTATTAGGCTGGTGTCAAAATTTTACTTAACTACAAAATTAAAACATATACACAGTTTGCGTAAATGAAACTGAAATGAAATAAAATAACCGAACACTCGGTCAAAATATACAACCATGTCGAATGCTGTACTAAAAGAATAAATAAATGCAATTGGACCATTGGCCCGAATATTTATATAGTACCTCCTATCTAGAGTACAATATTGAAAGCGACTATCGAGAACCTGCACGCATCAACAGCTGCTGCAGCTAGCGTCTGACTCGAAAGATGTGTCATCCAAGCATTCTTGTGTTTGGACATCTATATGTATATATATATAGCAAGAAAGGAAAAGTAGATAAACGGGTCAGAGCCCGAGTTTTGAAAATATTTAGCAAGTGCATAAATGCCTTATTTTTAGAAAATAAGTTTTATCTCATATTTAAGTTTGGTATCGCACTCCCATGAGATACCCCTCACCTCTCCACTAATAGTGCACTCCTAACGCATCCCTCTAAACATCCTAGTCAAGCAACCCTACTAAACTAGTCTATTCCCCAACCACTATCAACCCTAGATAGTCCAAGTAATGTACTAAGGGCTAAACTTCACCGCAGTCTCAATGCTATGCGATGTTCGTGCGTGGGGTGTCTCGCAAAGAGAAATCCAAACAAGGAACCCCCCCGTTACACTACTACGTGGCAAGGTCGATCGTCGAGATCCGTCAGTCCCTCAGTACAGAATATATATCTATATATATGCATATAATAAACCTTAATATAAGAGCACTAAGGGTTAAACTTCTCCCCAGTCTCAACACAATGCCATATTAGTGCGTGGGGTGTCTCGCAAAGTGAAATCCAAACAAGGAACCCCCCTATTACACTACTACGCAGCAAGGTGGATCGTCGGGATCCATTAGACCCTCGGTACTCGATTCATCCATATACATATTCATTTTACAATATACATCCGGATCTATCTCCCGGACTGAGGATTCATATACAAAGTATTTATCAATACTTTTCATTTGTATCTCAAAACTTTCCATTTCCCTTCTCATATCCAGGAAATGTATTTAAAAGTCAATTCATTATCATAAATTGCTTTAACAAATCATATAACTTTTTAGAAACCAATTTTATTATCATAAAAATGCTTTTTCGTTGCAAAATATCCCATTTCCCTTTGTATATTCAGGAAATGTACCCAAAGCCATTTTCATTATCATGAAAATGCTTTGATCATATCACATGCTTCCACTTCCCTTCTTCCATCCGGGAAGTGATACCGAAGCCAAATCATTTATCCCATTTCCCTTCTTTCATCCAGGAAATGTAAATTAAAGCCAATTTATTATCATAAATTTCTTTAAAAATTCTAAGACCTCCCCTCCGGGTTTCCCCACTGGACGCGCCCCTAAATGGCTATCATCTTCCAGGGCCTATCAAACAAGACAACCGAGGAACCTACCAATGTCGGGAAGCGGCCATATGCCTGCAAGAAAGTCAAGACCACACCCAGAATCTCCTAACCAACGCAGTAACAATAATCACCCATATGGCTTATAGGACTATATCCACCCTGCATTCATTATCTAGGGGGAATCACCATACGCAAGAAACTTCCCTTATGATAGCGATTTAGGGAGGTGTGTAACCATAGTTTATTAATTATGAAAAATCATTTCTTTTCCATTTTGAAAACATTCATATTTTATTTTATAAATCATTTACGTCATATCATATATACTTTAATCTCATAGTATACATATATATATATACCATATATTCCTCCTCGAATATATATAAATGACCATATTTTCCAAACCATCTATCGATGACCAATAATCCCAAAGATTCTCTCAAAGAATCATAATCATGCATTCATATTCGCATGATACTAAACCCAAAGTATTTTCTTACTTTGATAAACAATATATATACCTAAATCCCATCATACAGATTTATTGGATATCTCCAATAATACCATTTCTCTCTAAGAGAATATATACCTATATTCCCAAATCAAAATTTAACTCCCCAAACTCTTAAGGAGAGAAAACTGGCATTTCGGACCAAAGTGAATCGATTCGCCCCATTTGCGAATCGATTCGGTTGGGCGAATCGATTCGGCCCCCAATCCAAATCGATTCGGAAAGTGTTATGAAAACAGGTCCCTAATGGCGAATCGATTCGGTCAATATCCGAATCGATTTGTCCCACTGCAGAAACCCAGGTCCCCTTAGGCGAATCGATTCGGCCAAGACCCGAATCGATTCGGCCTGTTCGAGGGGCACTGTTTGGGCAATTTTTTCAATCTCCAAAATACCCAAAATTCAATCCAATCTCCATTTAAATCATAACTTGGAGTTATTCCTACAACCCCAAATTTTTTAATATCTCCTCAAATTCTTTAGAGGTCCCAACAATCCTTTTGAGAACCCCTAATATTTATCTCCAATAATTTCTGACAAACGATTTTGATCTCGGACCGCTTTTCGTAGAAAAATCACTATAAATCCAAAAAAAATCAGAAAAATACGCGGTCGGCGCCCACGCGACCGCGTAAAAAAGATCTACAATTTTTATTCGCCTTTAGGCCGAATCGATTCGGTAAGCATGCAGTTCACTATTCACCATCTTCTCCGAGACGGTTTCGGACATTAAAGCTTCTCCCAAGCTTTTGTCGCCTCACCCAACGTCCTACAACCTCAACCAACTACAAATACACATATATTAAGGGTTCTAAACATCCTAGAACCCTAAACCACCAATTAATTTAGGTTAAAACCTATGTTTCTCCAATTATAAAATTTTAGGGGTTTATTCGTTTTAACTCCCGAAAACCCATTTTATTCACGAATACCCGACCCAAAATCTTTAGGGTTTGTTTATACCAAACTATGATATGAGATATTTAAACAAAAAGGAAATAAAGAAAGTAAACACTTGCCTGTGGATATAATCCGACGACCTCGAGCCGAATCCCACGGAGTTTGGTCGGAACCTCCCCTTTTTCTCTCCTCCTCTCTCTCTTCTCTCTCTTTTCTTTCTTTCTTTCTCTTTTCTTCCCTCTCCCCCTTTTTATATAGTGAGAAAAGGGTTATACCCCTTAAAACCCAAAAATGACTCGTTTACTCAATTACGAGCCCGTTTAACTCTAAAATTCCCCGAAACCCAATTTTGACAATCGGACACTCTTTTCCGACTATCTCGACCATTTTGAGACTCGTGGAGCAGTCGAAATTTCCATCCGAGGTACTTGACCGCAAATCACTATTCTATCCCATTTATTTTAATACGGGATTTCTAATTAAAATCTGACCTTTTTATCACTTTTCTCCACGATGACATATAATTAAATTACTTCAACCTATTTAGTCCCAAACATGAATACAACGCCCATTGAATATCATTAAATCCTCGAAAATCCCAAAAATCACTATTTCGAGAAATTCTCCAAATTGCCAATTTATACTCAATAATGGAATTTAATTGTCTACAAAAGGACGGGTTGTTACACTTTTCTTTTCTTCTTTTTCTCATCCCTTTCTTTTCTTTTCTTTTGTTCTCTTTTTCACTTTTTCTTTATCTTTTTTCATTTCTTTTTTTTTCTCTCACACTCTCACATGCTTAATTGTAACCACAAAACAAGAACATTATTTAATCCCAAGGATCATTCCAAAAAAAGGTATGGAAGGTAATATGTATGGTTTATAACTCCAATTTTGAGTTGGTTATGGGATTTTAGGTTATGAAAGGAAAGGCTATATTTAGGCTCAAAGGAGTTGATGAGGGAAAGCATTTAAAGTGAGGTCAAGGTCAATATGAGTGATATAATAAAGAGGGCCTATGATCCTTGCTTAAAGTTATGAAATTCTTGAGTCAAAGAAACTTTGAAAATCATGATCATGTAACACATTTCATAAATGAACTCAAATAATGAACGATTAAATGAAATAATAATGAGATTACTGACGAATTTGACGTTTTCAAGGAAAAAATAGTAATGTATAAACACTCACAAATGATGAAAAGACCAATTCTCACTTGTTGTATGTATATCCGATGCAATAAAATATTACCGAGTTCAAAAGGCCTTAATACAAATCAATTAAAAAAGAAAAGCACATGTGCTCATGGATTTAAACATCAATTCAAGAAGTTTCTCATAATATTATTGATTTGAGGACTGAAGTCTTAAACTTCTAAAATTGGGAACATGAATCATTGAGTTATTTATTGGATTGTTCCTTTAATAAAATTAATCGTAACAAAAAAAGGCAAAATCCGCAATAAATGAGGGAAAAAAAAGAAAATATTTTTGAAAATTTTCATTTTTTCAACAAAAGCATGCATGGAACGAACATGTGATCAAACCAATGAAACTAAAAAATGAATCGGAAGAATATACCACACCCCTAACTTAAATGTTGCATTGTCCTCAATGAGAATCAAGAATACAATATAAAGAGATGAAAATAAAGTTATTACCCAAAATGGAGCGATCTCTGATAAGTACAAGGCTAGTGAATCTACAAAGCATGTTAGAATCAACCATAACAAAAAAAGAATAACAAAAATTTAACTAATTACTCTACACTTATAAGTAAAAAGAAAAATCTAACTAACAATACACTATAAGTTGAATTTTTTTAGGGTCCACCCAGAACACGATTTGACTTTGAGGAATCAACGGTGCTCCCTCTTTTACATGCATACCTTTCGAATGAGAATAATTTTGTTCGAACAACGGGATATATAAGTAAGGAAAAACAAATGAAGTGTCATCAATTAAAAGTTTTCGGCGAATGATGGGGGTTTGGATTAAACGGGGGATAAGACAAAATCGGTCCTAAAAGAATAAAAATCACATCCCGATGGGTTTTGAATTGGAATGAGAGATGGGGAATGTGTGAGAGAATAACCCATAAGATGAAGCATCTCAAAGTGACATTCTCATTTAAGAACCATGTCAAAGTACTCAATATGTTCATCTTACACTTGTGATGGATTTTATTGTTCGATAATGACGGGGAACCAAGGAAATAAAGGACCTTCAACCTCAAGAGAATTTGAAATATTGATAAGAGTTTAAAATTCAAAAGTTCTTGGATAGCTCTTAATGATTTCTTCTTCAAAAAAGGATGGAGGTGAAACGTAAGTATCAACCTCAATCGAGCTTGGGACAGAATAGATCATTTCATCGAGTTGAGAATTTATTTCCAAAGATCAAGCTTTATGACTCTCGAATTTTTCATTCGAGTCTTTTTTCACTAACTCCTAATAAAACCAACAATAAGACATAACATCTTCTTAGGAGGTTTTCTTATAGTTAGAGGATTCTCCATTTCGCATAGTTTATTACCAAAACGATGAGAATTCTGGAATTTCACATTCAATTTTTTTCATTTTCAAGAATTTGGAAGCATTTTTGCATCGTCTTGGGAGTGTAACTTTGAGAACAATTATCATAACAATTAAAATTATCTAAAGAGTTAGAACAAGACATTTCAAAGCGGGCAATTGAAATACGTGACGAGCACCAAAATTTTAATTTTCTCGAAATAATTTAGTACAAGTCAAAGTAATGCTAAAATCCTAAAATAAACTTCTCCCCAACAACGGCGCCATTTTTGATGAGGTGTAAACTTCGTATTAAAAACATGTCGTTGGGTGTTTACGACGTATACAAAACAAATACCACAACTTGAGACACTATATATGAAAGTGTAGTGGAAAGTAGGGATTAAATCCACATGAAACGGTATTTAGGACTGTATTGGATTGGTACTTAGAAAAGGGGGAAAAGTGTAAACGATTATATGGGTGATTGTACAAAGAGGAAAAAAATAAGAAATTAACTGTGAAATTAAAACTAAACAAAGACAATAAAAACGATATTAGGATCACATCCCCACTATGGGCTTAACAACGCATAATAGGGATTATGGTTTGAAAATATTTAATCAAGCATACTCAATTGAATACAAACATCCCACATGAAGAAATTCCATTTAAAAATGAAAGATTAATTTTTTTCTCGAGCATGGTCACGAAATGATTAATTTTGGAATATCGCTATAAAAACTACCGTTTCTTGACAAAAGAAGTTAGACGCCTAATATTCCAACTTTAATACACGAGCTTTCAATGAAACACATTTCTAACTAAAACCTAGATTTCAAAGCTCAATACCCAGTAATGATCATAATATGACCTCCAACCTTTAAACTAAGTATTACACATGCTAAGAACAATAGATAAAAATAATTAACAAATGAATAGAACTAATAAAGTAGCAATTACTAGTTAACAAAACTAGAAAACTAATTACAAAGCTTAAAAGAAATAAATAAAAGTAGTTAGTGGGAAAAGAAGATGAATAGTGTAACTGAGATAAAAAATGGGTAAAACCCAATGATAGAGAGAGGGGGGGAAAGCTCTCAAGCAATACTCCTAATATATTCTAACCTAAAAATATGACGTAAAATGAATACCCCAACTTAAGGTAATGTTTTCCCATATATAACCAAGAACCCCCCTAAACAGATATTTGCGGAATTTAGTCGGGACCGAATCGATTCCCTTAGAAGGCCGAATCGATTCGCCCCTGACACATGTTAATCTTCATCTTGAATCAACATATAAAAAATGTCATAACTTCTTCGTTATAGATTTGAATTTGCCACAGTAGGAAGCTACGTGAAGCTAACTGAGAGGAATACAACTTACATCCAAACTTTAGGCCATAATACTAAATGATGAAATGACTAAAATGCCCTTGAATGATTCCTTTATGACAAAACTTTCTCAAAATGCGACCAAACTTCACGCTAAGAACTTTAATACCTACAAAATCTCAATTATACTTGAAAAGGAATATAAAGATACATAAAATAGGTTGTATGGTTAATGATCATAAAACTAGGAATTAAGATACCTGAGGGGGCAAAAATGCATAAGTATAAAGGCGAAATAGTTACAATATTTGAGATGAATCACCACTACCAAAAAGTAAACATGCTTCCAGAACATGCCAAATTAAAATTTCACTGAGTCTAAAAGTACAAAAATAGGTACAAGTACATACAACATACCAAATTTGGTTAAAGCGTAGGATATCCACTAAGTGGTCAAATAAGTATTATATCTTAGTGACAAAATTGGTTTAATTACCAAACCAAAAGGTAATTCATAAAATATCCACAACATATTGGTTTCATCAAAGAACACTAACAAAGCGTTAAAAAAAGAAAATATCCTTTCATTGATGCTTCGAAGTTCGAAAATTACAAAATCATGAAAAGAAATACATATCATGTTCAAAGCAAGGAAGTATGAAGTCATGTTCATTACTAATGGATAAAGAATCATGAGTATAGAAAATAAGTTCTTCTTACATATGTCAGGAGGAAGAGTTTTAAATGGACCTTGTTGAACTATGGTGGGAAGAGTACCATAGTGATTAGAGGAATTTCAAAGTATATAATTGGGTTCATACTCTGAAACCTCAACTTTAAAAACATTAGCATATTCAAACCCATTTGATCAAGGCTATATTCTTCAACGTGATAGGAGGTTGAGGCTAGAATAACCAACCTGGTAACATTAGATTCAAGTCCACCAAGACAAAGCGGAGTATGAATTTCATAAAAGACTCTACCAATCTTTCTCTAAGTTTTAGTAGTGAATAACTCATTATCGCAAAGTTGATCAAGGATGATATTATTGATCCCGCATGCGTTCACATCCTTGGTCAAGAAGTTCGAAATATAGTTCTCTATGTTCCCCTAAGACACGAAATTGAAGCTTAGAGGAGACAAAATGGTGATATGCAGAGAATGAAGTTAAAAAGACTTATTGATTGCAGTTGAAAATATCTCACCACCAACAAATGATTATATAGGCAACCTGTCATGAGAAGTTATGATGAAAAGAACATGGAAGAATGGCATGGGAAAGGAAACAAACCAATAATCAACTTTTCGGAAAAATTAATTAGGTGATAATTCAAGGCTACTCCCGTTTATTTTAATACATCAAGTCTTTTTTAATTATAGACTACATATTTTTGGTCAAATGTATCCGCACATATACTCATTTTAAACCCACTTACTCTCCCTATAAAAATAAACAAATGACCTCACATGTTTTCTCTCTCTAGAAGACCCACCTCAACCTCCACCTCCACCCCCACCCTCGCCCCACGCTACCATAGACTCACCGAAAATATACAAACTCAAAATCTCACTAAAGGCCGCCGGAATTTTCGACGGAGTGTTTTTCCCTCCTCGTCTGTGTGTGTGTGTGTGTGTGTGTGTGTGTGTATTTCTTTATTTTTCTATTATACGTCAGTGGTACCATTGCCCAAGCTGGAGAAGAAGACTTTTTGCCATAAAAAATGGATTTTTTGCTTAAAAAATGGTGGGTTTTATAGAAACAGAAAATTTATTTGTTTCAATTTTTTGTCAAAAAATATTGAATATGGGTGTTTTTTAATAGATCTTGATATTTAGATTCCAAATATATAAATTTTTTGAATTTTGGATTTGAAGATTTGAAGTTATGAACTTTTAAATATTTGATGGTTTTTTTTTTTTGCAAAAAATGAGATAACAGCTGCCAAAGATATTTTTGAAAAAATAGGACCTTTGACACCATTGAATAAGTCAAAGTATATCTTGCCTATTTGACCAAGTCAATGAGATTTGTTAACTATTACCCCATTAATTAATGTGTGTGTGGGGGGGGGGGGGGGGGGGGAGGGGTATACCGTCCAATTAGAGATTTCCACATCTCATTAATAATCAAAAATTCCATTTGAGTAAAGTGTGTGGGATTAATAATAAAATAAGGTTAAAAATTTGAAACATCTCAAGACTTTGGAAGTGGATTGAGCACTAAAAAATGCTTATGGGAGCACTATTGTACCTAGGCAGGAAAAACACAATTGGTATGTGTAACCACCCAGGAGTCATAATGGTAGTTATGTTGAATACTAAGAAGCTCAATAAATAAGCAACGACAAGACAAAGGAAATAAGGACTCCATCACAGTAAAAATACATTTACTATATGTATCCTTTTTTTTGTCATTTCTTTTATTTACCACTTTTCTTTCAATCGAAGTAGATGTAGGGTAGATTGTAACTTTCTTTCAAGTTTATTAAAAGTTTCTTTCCTTTACATTTGATTTCTTGTACTTTTCTTCTTTACATTTCATAGTGTAACTATTTACTTTATTGCACTTACATTTCTTTAATTTAAAATCGTTACTTTTGTTTTAATTCGTGCACTTTATAACTTACTTTGTTCTATTTATTCGTAGCAATTTAGAACTAAGGGTCCGTTTGATAGCACAAAAATTCCAAGGCAAATTCTCAAAAGTTGAAAAATTCTGGTAGTTTCCAGCTTTTAGGCTGTTTGATAGCATTAATTTGTCCTGGAATTTGTTTTCTATATACAACACCCTTTAAGCACAATTTGCCACTCTAGGGTGGAATTCAATTCTTTGGGGGGTGGGGGTGGGGGGGGGGTCAGGTTTTTGTTTGCCACCTTTGGGTGGCAAATCACTCAAAATCAATTTTTTTTTTTGTAAACTCTATATATTTCATAAATATATAAATATATATTGTTAATAAATATGTAAATATATATATTTCGTATATTTTAATACATATATATATAATTCGTATATTTTATATATTTTAGCACATATATGTATATTGCGTATATTTCGTATATTTATATATATATTTCATATATTTATATATTTCGAACATTTAGATAATTTATATAACTCATATATTTTAATATATATATATTATTATACGTATATATATATATATATATATATATATATATATATATATATATATACTGAATATAATAAATATATATTATTCACAGAATATATATATAATATATATAATATATGGATATATTCTGTAAATAATATATATTTAGTATATTCAATATATATATATTATTAAATGAACAAAATCTATATTAATTGTATATTTAATAAATATATATATTATAAATATATATATTTATTAAATATATATATTATAAATATATATATTTATTAAATATATATATTATAAATATATATATTTATTAAATATACACAATTAATATATATTTATTAAATATACAAAATATATGAATATATCCGAATATATATATATATATATATATACAAAATATATAATATTTATTTTGTATATATGTGTGTATATATATATATATATATATATTATATATATATATATATATATATATATATAATATATATATATATATATATACACACATATATACAAAATAAATATTATATATTTTGTATATATATATATATATATATATACACATATATATATGAATATATATACTTAATTGTATATTTAATAAATATATATATTTATTAAATATACAATTAATATAAATTTATTAAATATACAAAATATATGAATATATCCGAATATATATCCGAATATATATATATATATATATATATATATTATATTATTTCGAATATATATATGAATATATATTATATTATTCCGAATATATATATTATATTATTTGCGGAGTATATATATTTTGTATATATTATTTGCCGAATATATATATATATATATTTGCGAAATATATATATTCGTATATATATATATATATATATATAGAGAGAGAGAGAGAGAGAGAGAGAGAGAGCGGTTCTCATGCATACCCCAGTTTGCATACCGCTGGCGCGAACCAATTTTGATAAAATAGTAAAAAAAATATTTTCGATGTAATTTTTTTTTTATAGTTTCTAAACATTTCAATAGGACCATTAAAAAAAATTCAACTCAAAATGAATTTTTTTGCTATTTTAAAAAAATCGGTCAAACTTTGTCAGTTTTTAACAACTTAAAAACTGACAAAGTTTGACCGATTTTTTTAAAATAGCAAAAAAATTCATTTTGAGCTGAATTTTTTTTATGGTCCTACTGAAATGTTTAAAAATCATAAAAAAAAAATCAGCGCGAAATTATTTTTTTTACTATTTTAAAAAAATGGTCCGCACGGAGGGTATGCAAACTGGGTATGCATGAGATCCTTTCTGTATATATATATTCCATAAATAAATTTTTCACATTTATATCTATTTTCCAACTTTTGCATTTGATAGAAAATGTGAAAAATTGTTGATTTTCCAACTTGTATCAAACAGATATAAGTTGAAAAATATTCATTTGTCTTGGAATTGTTTGCCCTGAAATCAAATGTCCTGAAATCATTTGCATTTTTTCAGTTTTCTATCAAACGAACCTTAACATCAAAGTCTTACCTAAGGAAAATATAAGTTTTCTTAATTGAAGCTGCAGATGATACACAATCCTCTGATATTGTCATAAGGTTAAGATATTTTGGTTGGTAAGACCACAATCTTGACTAGAACACTCACACTACCACAATCTTGACCATAACAGTCACACTTTTAATTGAACTTACTGACCAAACCAAGTGAAAAACACACAAACACTTTGAAGCCAGTAAATTGGCAGATGTCCAACATTTCGAGACACTCCATCCAAAAATTAGTTTCAAAGCAATTAAATTCTCAATTCCATAATTTAATATCATTATAAATAACAAATGAATCACAATCAATGTTAGTCAAGTTAAGTTTTACAATGTACATAATGTTATCCTTTTCCATTAATCCTGCCTTTGTTTTGAGCCCGCGATTCACCCATTCGGGCCACTCGTCTTTGGGTCAATCCATAAATTGAGAAGCCGAAGGTCTTTTGAGGAATGTCAAGTCCTTTATGGGAAGAGTTTGATCCCAAAACCTATTATAAAAGATATAGAGATTAAGGGGGAGTTCATCCTATAGAAGTGGGCGATGGTGAAACGAGTAGCCCCATATGTCAGTTGAATGGGGAAAACAATATCCCCAATGAAAAAAAAGTTAACAACAATGAAGTTGCTAACGGATACTTTGGTGTTTTCTCAGTTAGAAGCCATTGGTGATCAAAAGTTAAGAGGATAGAGAAAATAAAACAAAGAGCTGAAAATGTGCTCGGAGAATGAAAGTAAACAGTAAAGAGAGAGAAACTTAGAGACGAGTTTATATAACTCAAAGGGTGACGCTATTCTCACTCCATGAAAATATTTAGGCACTCCAAATTTTTCTTAACTTTTGTAAATAACAACAAAGTCATTTCACATGATACATCACAACATCATCTTTCTCCCTCTCAAAAGTTCTACACGTCTTGGATTTTAATTAAAATTGTTTTTGGTTAAATAATTATTTTATTAATATATTTTAATACATCTAAATACAAAAACGTTCTAATTAAAGCGCAACGTAACGCGATGCGAAATATTATTTTTTATCCCGTACGAACATGACTCGAAATATTTTTTTTACCAAACAGTAACATGATCTAATTAAAATATGACACAATCCAAATAAAATGCGATATGCAATCTTATTATTTTACCTAATACGAATACGATCCAAATAAAAATGACCCTACACGGAATTATTTTTTTTTTCAACCAAACACAAACATGATCCAATTAAAACATGACACAACTTAAATAAAATACCACATGCAATCTACCAACAACATTATCCCATAGAATCCCTAACTGTTGTGTGTGTTTTTTACGTAAATAAAATTATATAAACAATTTTAAATTTAGGCAAATAAACTATAATCTATAAATAATTTATATACATTAATAAACATAACTATTCATAAAAGGCAAATGTTATGTTTGCCCACTTTGAACTATCAAACAACCTAATGAGTGAAAAATTAAAGTCAATCAAATGAGTCAAAAAGTAAAATAATTATTTAAAAATAAATAAAAACTTGACTAACATAAAAATATATTTGACTAAAATATATAGATTTTATCAAAAAAGTAAATTATACATTTTTTGAAAACTGTTTAAAAAAACTATTTTAAAAATTGTTTTTAAAAACTGTTTTCAAAAAATGTATTAATTTAAAAACAGTTTTAAAAATTGTTTTAGAAATGTTTTCGAAAACACTTTTCAAAAAATGTATTAATTTAAAAAAAAGTTTAAAAACAGTTTTGAATTACAATTTTTAAAACAGTTTTCAAAAAATGTATTAATTTAAAAACAGTTTAAAAACTGGTTTAAAATTGTTATAAAAATGTTTTCGAAAACACTTTTCAAAAAATGTATTAATTTAAAAAACAGTTTTTAAATACAATTTTTAAAACAGTTTTCAAAAAATGTATTAATTTAAAATTGTTTTGAAACTGTTTTCAAAAACAGTTTTCAAAAAATGTATTAATTTAAAACCAGTTTAAAAACAATTTTTAAAACAGTTTTCAAACAAATTTTAAAACAGTTTTCAAACAATGTATTAATTTAAAAACAGTTTTAAAAACTGTTTTTAAACCGTTTTCAAAAAATGTATTAATTTAAAAACAGTTTTAAAAACTGTTTTTAAACTGTTTTCAAAAAATGTATTAATTTAAAAACTGTTTTCAAAAAAAGTATAATTTACTTTTTTGATAAAATCTATTTATTTTAGTCAAATATATTTTTATGTTAGTCAAGTTTTTATTTATTTTTGAAATAATTATTTTACGTTTTGACTCATTTTATTGACTTTAATTTTTGACTCATTAGGTTGTTTGATAGTTAAAAGTGGGCAAACCTAACATTTCCCTATGACTGTTTTTTATGAATAGTTATGTTGATTAAGGTATATAAATTATTTATATATTATAGATTATTTGCCTAAATTTAAAATTGTTTATATAATTTTATTTACGTAAAAAATGCACACAACAGTTAGGGATTCTATGGGATAATGTGGTTGGTAGATTGCATGTGGTATTTTATTTAAGTTGTGCCATGTTTTAATTGGTTCATGTTTGTGTTTGGTTGAAAAAATAAATAATTCTGTGTAGGGTCATTTTTATTTGGATCGTATTCGTATTAGGTAAAATAATAAGATTGCATATCGCATTTTATTTGGGTTGTGTCATATTTTAATTAGATCATCTTACTATTTGGTAAAAAAATATTTCGATTCATGTTCGTACTGGATAAAAAATAATATTTCATATCGCGTTGCGTTGCGCTTTAATTAGAACGTTTTTGTATTTATATGTATTAAAATATATTAATGAAACTATTATTTAATCAAGAACAATTTTAACTAAAATCCAAGACGTATAGAACTTTTGAGAGGGAGAAAGATGATGTTGAGATGTATCATATGAAAGGACTTTATTGTCATTTAAAAATTTTAGAAAAAATTTGGAGTGCCTAAGTACCTTCGTGGAGTGGGAATAGCGTCACCCTAATTCAAATAGACCATTTGAAATGCATAATAATACCAGAAAAAAGGCAACACGTGTCTCAAAAAAATTTCGCTTTAAAAGGAAAGGAATTATGGGGAACTTGAGAGACGAGAAAGTGCCTTTTTGGGCAGAATCAATCAAAACATCCTCATGATTAGATTTGTAGATTGTTATTGGAATAATAAATTAAAATCAAATGTTCTAAATTCCAAGGAATGAAAATATATTAATTAAAAAGAATAACAAACGTTGTCAATTTAAGAGAATTAATTATTCTAGTATATAATAAAAAGTTATTATTTGGATACATCCACACGTGCAATTGGATTTTGTGGGACCATTACCAACAACAAAACATGCATGAAAAATAGACCAAAATTGAAATACATAATGTAAATTACCCATCAAGTGGCTAAAATAACACTACATCAAAACGAAAAATTGGTTTAATTGAAATTATCCACCAAAATACGTGTAAAAATGTATCATAAGATATAGGGGAATTCACAACACATTGGCTCATACATAAACTTTCAACAGTAATTTAAAACAACAGTAAGTTTTTTGTTGAAAACATGATTTGGAGATCACAACAAATGAAAAAAAAACATATCATTATTATCGTCGGAGAAAACAATAATGGGAGAATGCATAAGTGGCAAATTTATGGAATGTATTTAACATGAAAGCAATATGCTTCTGGTCTGAATATAAATAGGCATCATCTTAATATATCTTCAAAAGGAACACCTCTTGGCTTTGAAAGGTTTAGACTACCTCTCGAGCTTCCTCCTTCAGCTCCTTGGATTTAAGGGCAATCCCCTTCTCTAAAATAGCTTCGAGGCCATTATCTTATGGGTAACTTTGGCCATGCGTGAAAACGTAAGTGAACTCCCTCCAGTCATTCAGGACACTGTGTTTTTTAGTAAAAGGATAATTATTGAAAGCCATTCGATCATTATAATCTTTAAACTCTGAACGATGTTGCCTCAACCTACTAATAAAAGGGAGATAAGCATTAATAAAAAGGTGATTTGAGCCGTGGGATTTAGAGGAGAGTCTTCAAAGTTTTGAATGATCAAACATGCATAAACAAAATTGTCTTGATTATGACCTTTCAACAAAACCCGAGGAGAAATATGAGAAAAGGCGTGATGAACATTCAAATCTCTGCCAACATTTCTGGTCATGGAAGGGTAAGGTATTGAATGATAACTTATGTTAAAATTTCTTAGACATATTTCTCTAATTGGATCCTTAGACAAAGTGAGTGGTAAGACAACCATGTTAGAAAGGGAAGTGTCGGTGAAGTTTTACTTAATGTCCCCTTCTTTTAAAGAATTCATGTCGAAGTTAACCCTAACTAACGCATAGGAGGTGTTGAGGCCATTAGTGAGGAAATAAATTGTGCGGTTAACAATGGTGTGGTAAAGAGAGTTAGAGACAATAGCGCTATATCATGGAACTTGAAAATGGTGCAGTTTCAGTCATCTAGGAGGTTAAAATACGCACTCTTTTGAGTATCAATAAGAAAAAAGGGTTGATCTAGTTTAGACCATTCATATGCTCTCCTAAGATGAAAGGTGGAAGTGGGATAGGTCACTTACGTTAGATACTCAAGTGGAAAATGGGAGAGTAAAAGTAAAATCATAACTAATGCCCACCAGAGGCGGAACTAGTGGTCGGCTGGGGGGGCTCCAGCCCGCCCCTAAAAAAAAAAAAAAAAAGTAGTGTTAATTATTAAAAAAAAAAAAAAAAATAGTGTTAAAATTTAAATTCAGCGCACCCGAAATTTAAATTCAGCCCACTCTTAATAGGAATTTTGATAATTTTCGTCAAAATGTTTTAAATAACCTCAAAAAAATTCGGCTCGGGGGCTCCCGCCCCCGAACCCCCGACATTAGCCCGTCCCAGCGTCAAATCCTGGTTCCGCCACTGATGCCCACTGTGTGGTAGGCTCATTGAATAGGCTCCCCCCATAAAGGTTGAAGAGGAATAGTTGGAAAGGGACCACTACGAACCACAATGGGGTGCTAGACAAAGTAATTTGACTCAATATGCATGGTAAAATTGTCTTTGTATTCATTAACTTATGCTTTATATCCATCAGATTCCCTAACCTCCATGGCATCATCAAGATCTTCTTCATTAGGTGATGGGATTGTAACAGTGGTTTACCAGTAGGTGCATAACATATTCTACCTAAAGAAGGTGGATAACGGACTACACTGTATATAACTGGATCGCGATCAATAAAACAACTTTTCCACGATTGTTCCAAACACAAACTAGATCAAATTCATAATCACAAAATTGGTCCAAAGCGGCAATAGCTACTGCTCCAAGGGTGTGCACTATCTCTTGTTCGGTTAGAATTTGAGCCAGGTTAAAAAATAATCTAACGATTGGAATTATTGTTATCTTCAAATGTCATTGCTAACATAGAGTAGATGGAAGGAGAAGAAACTATAAGGACACAATTCTTCGATTGAGTCTTAATGTAGTTTTGACTCAATTTCGGACAAAAACGTTTATGTCATAGGATAATTTTTAATTGTATCCATTCAAACCAATGGTGGGGTAGTTGAAGACGTAGAGGCGAAGATATTAAAGATTCATCAAATGTTGTGTGTATTGTACCTCGATTCTACGTCATCAACACGGTTCCATTGCTCCTAAGGTATGAATGCATTTTAATATATATATAGGAGCTTGGAACAATAGTTAATCGGGTGTAATTTATAAACTTTTTATAAATTGTTTTATCGACTTTGTTTTACTCATAAAATTTTTATTAGAACTTGTCATAAAAAGTTTTTGACTTAAAATGATTTTTTTCTATTTTCTGATGTTCTACAATGTCGTTCGAAACGCACTGGTATCTCATTCGAACGAGATTACCATGTCATTCGAACGAACTAGCATCTCGTTCGAACGAGATTGTCAGGTCGTTCGAACGAGAATTCTAATGAGATTTCATTTTTCGCTCTGGAAACTCATTAGTAAAGTCGTTCAAACGAAAATTCGTTCGAACAAAAAGTCGTTCGAACGAGTTTTGACGGGAAAATTTTTTGGGCAGTTTTTGACAGTTTTTCCCACTTTTCCCACTACTTTACCCTACTATTTTTGCCATATTTTATTAGTGTGGGAACCAACATTTTTGAATTAACTTTTTCATATCCTACAACCTCCTAGAGAGAGTTTTTAAGAGTTCAACTTTCCAAGAAAAGTTCATTATTTAGAGTGTTAATTTTTCAAGAAAATCTTTAAAACACTTATCTTTTACAACCAAAGCTTGTTTATCCAAGTTCCTCTATATATATACTTTTCTTGGAGTTTGGCGCAGGTTTTATCTATACCGTTTGAAGAGAAGTTTGGCTTTGCTTTTATATCCAACAAAGAAGAAGATTGTTTGCGTTGTCATACCCACTTGGAGAAAGGCTCCTAGTTCGAGTGACGGTGACCGAAAAAGTCCGATCGGTGGATTCGGAGACCACGGTGGAGCTCCGTGGTTATTCGATAGGCAGAGGTAGTTACAAGAAGATGCATCGGGACTTGAAGGAGTCGAGTCGAGTGTTGTAAGTCATCTTGCTTGTAATTGTAAATTCCGTACTTAGTGGATTTGAGGCTAGGGACGTCCGAGGTTTTTTTTCCCGTTGTGGGTTTTTCCTCGTACATCGCGGCGTAGTGATTTATTATTTTTTTATCTTTTGCAAAATCACCTAGAACGCATGCTTAGGTAATTCAAGATAAAATTTTGTTTTAATCACTACATAATTAAATTGGTGCTAATTTGAAATTGAGTAATGTTTAGTTAATTTAATTCAAGTCGTCGTTTAATTTGTTAAATTTGGTTTGGCCTAATTTGGTAATATTGAAAATATGACTTAGGAAAATTTATAGGACTTGAGTTGAGTTAATATGTTAAAGTGAAAAATTCATTCGTTAATTGATTTAAGTTCATTTTAAGTTCTGTTTAATTTTAATTCGAAAAGATATTAAAACTTGTGAATTTGTTTAATTGAACCATCTCCGCTTCCGCAACCTCAAAGGAAATTACCTTTTGTAGTAAAGCATTTAAAATTGGGGGCCTCGTGTTCCAACGGAAACAAAAAGCTCGATTAAAAGAAAAAAAAAACTGATGAGTTATGGTGGAGATCATTTCATCTTCAAAAGACATATACTTATGAATAATTTACCACACAGTAATGTTGACTAAATGAGGACATATGGCATGTGAAACTTAGAAGTCTAGTAATTAATTTTTCTCAAAAAATTAATTAGTGTGCGGGGAATATTTACACCATATTATTACTCGTCACTATAATGAAGCCATGTGGAAGTTCAATCCAATAGTTACAGTCGATTAACATGATGGACAGTATAATACAAATGGATAAACAAGATATTTACACTTGTTAAGACCATGAACGTGGGATGAAAACTTAAATAACAGTAATAGGGGTGTAAGTGTACCTAAGCGGAAATATTGAGATGGTTAACCACCGAACTTGTATAGAGGCAGTTGCATGGAAAATGAATCTATAAATAAGAAACTAAAGGATGAAGGAATAGATGAACGAAGGACTCCGTCAATAAAAAAAAACTACATTTACTTATTTTACATCTTTTTTTCCCCTTTTTTCCTTTTCTTTTCATTTCTTCATAGTTTCTCTCTTTTATGAAGTTGTTTGTAAGGTATATATTATGTAATTATGTTTACGTTTAATGGAAAGTTCATTTACCTTCATATTTAAAATGTCTTTACATTTCTTACTCAACTGGCATTACTTGCAACTTGCATTACATTCTTAGTGTAACATTTTTTTACTTTAGTTATCTTACTTTACTATTTTACTTAGTTCGAACCTTGTTGTCTTTTTTATTTATTAAGTCTATGTCTTCTTCTTTAGATTATAGTTCATCAAACTTATTTAACATTCAATGTAAGGTTTTCTTTAATGGAATCACATGTCTTTTTAATTGAAACATCGAACGTTACACAATCATCTAATTATCCCAAGGTTGGGATAATCAATTAGTTGGCAAGACCATAATCTTTTCCGACATGCCCGTAAACAACCAAATACACAAACCAAACAAGTTAGCAAAACATTTGTTAAATTAATTAATATAAAAAATGTGTAGCTTAAGTTTAAATCTTAGTTATTAGTTAATTTAATCATGTCTCATTATTATAATAACCTACTCCATGATGAGTGGGACCCGATGCCAAGATAATAATCTAAACAAGCAAACCATGGACATCTAGCACTTGACCATTCCATAGACCCTCATAATACTATGTCACTTAAATATTTATCTTAATGAATTATTATGAAATCACCAACATCTATAGTAATATTAATTCAATCAACTCCTAACTCGGTTACATAATACAGCACATATAACATCTTAATGAACTAAATGACATATCGGAAATTCGACATCTTAAATTCCAAAATGACATACCGCATGTCATACGAAATAACAACTTTTAACTATCCAATAATAAATTGAACGATTAAATAAAAGCCATAAGAATATGGGATATTACATCCATCTCCTTTAAATAAGGAATTTTGTTCTCAAGATTTGATTCCCTTATGTATACATAACTCGAAAGTCTAGGAATATCTCTCCCACATGACGTCTTATCACTAATGAATAGATTATGCTCTCTTTTCAATCTAATATGCATTATGGTTTATCCTCGTAACAATCACTCCAAGCACATGTGAGTATGCAGGAAAAGAACACCAATGTTTTTAATATGGGTATTAACCAAGGAATGTTCTTAGGAAAAAATGGATTAAATGCTTGTGATTTTACCTAGGAGGTCTGATTTGACATTTTTAAAAACCAGATGGGATTATATGTATTTTTTCTACTTGTTGGGAATGCATGTTGATAAGGCGTTTTAAAATACCTTGAGTGGGGTTTCGGCACAATGTTTTTTCTTTACTTAATATTTATGGAATGGTTAAGTTATTTTTCTTAAATATGTCTTTCTTACTATACTCCAATACAGTTACCTCAAAGAATCCCATGAATGAGCTCTCTCAATAGATCGTGAAAGATCTCCTAAGTACCGCTAGAATTATTCCATCATGCTAATAAGAGATCTCAGAGTTATACGTGGCCTATATCTAAAAGATGTTGGATTACTATGCATTTGCCTATGCCTCTTCGATAAGGGTAGTTTGTGTAACACCTCGACCCGAATTTATTGGTTACTCGTACTCAACCCATTTCGGCCCAAGTCATTAGGTGTGAAGTGCAATAAAACAACCTATCTAATGTGGCTAGTTCAGTTTTATTTTAGTTAAAATTTTGCTTGTTTAACATGCGATTCCAGTTTCAAGATAAACTACGTGTAGGACCCATGGGGAGAACCCCTGTCCAAGTAAACAAAGCTCATAATGTAAAATAAAGAAAGTATACTTACCTGTAAACGACCTCAAAATGCGAACATGCACTTAACTTATCGTAATAAAGCGAGGGTTAGAGCTTATACTCGGTGGGAGTATAAAGGAAGTATAGAAATGAACAGCAGAAAAGAATACTCGGACAGTACAATCACATGCATTCGAATATATATCTATATAATAAAGTAGAAAACTTATGTATGTCATAAGTTTGATCGATGATGTCATTATTTTAATTTTTTTATACTTTATTTTTTACTTCTTAAACTATATAATTTTGGGAGAAGCCAAATTTCACGGGTCTCCAAAAACAGGAACTGACAAGCCAAATTTCACGGGTCTCAAAAACATTGGGTTGACAGTTCACAGTCCTCGAAAAAAAGCGTGTACTTCACTTTTCATTATCCAATTTCACTTTATTTTAATTTGAAAACTGGCGTGTACAGCCCACCCATTCATACACTCTCTCTTGGGTAAAACTGTTTGAGCTGAAGGTGGGTTTCTTATAGTCTCCATTATGGCAGACCTGCTCCGACGGAGAGAAAAGACCCCTTTGTTTCTCTCTCTCTACTTATTTCTTAAGTCCCCTTTCCCTCTCAAGCCCTCTTTCATGACCGCCATCAGAGCAACAGAGAAACAGAGGTGGGTTGAGGCCATTGATGGCTTCCACGTATAGAAAACGTTGAGTCCCTCTTTTAGGGCTACCACAGCCACTGATATCAGTTCGTAGGTTTGGTTTTCGTTTTTTTTTTGTGGGTATTTTGATCAAGAAGACCATAGTTAGCGTTGAGGCCGTTGATGGCAGCCACGTAGAGAAAACGTTGAGGCCCTCTTTAATGGTTGCCACGGCCACTGATATCGATTGGTGTGTTTGGTTTTCATTTCATTTTGTGGGTATTTTGATCAATGTAATACCCCGTACTTTTGGCTATATTTATTTTTGGGATTAATTAATTAAATTGCGTATTTATTGGAAATTAATCCGGATTAATAATAATACTAATGTGATGCGAATTGGTATTTGAGTATGTGCATATATGATTATATATGTACTTGGTATTATAAAATTTGTCGTGGGATTTATATACGGCATTTTAGAAATTTTGAGACGCGTGGGACCGCCGCGTCACGGTAGAAATATTTTGATATTAAAAGTGAATTTAAAATCTATAATCCGTATGGTCGTTTTGAGTGCGCCAACACGTCCGGAAGGGTCGAGATAGTCAGAAAACACTAGCCGGGGGTATAGTTTGGGTCCCGGGGTATTTTTAGGCCATCCCGGCACTATAAAGGGTATTTTAGTAATTTGGTATTTTTGGGTAATTAAAAGTGACGAAAATTGAGAGTTGTAATCTGATAAGGATTGACCCTAACCAACCCTTATTAACCCAACAAGCTACGGAGGTTCATTAATTAGGTTTTCATAAATTCCCCAAAGCAAACCCTAGCCACCATAGCCTTTTGGAGAAGAAAGCTTGGAGAAGGAGAGAGAGAGAGAGGAAACTCTGCAGAAACTTCATCAAAACCAGAAATCAAACCAAGGCAAGTGTTTTAATCTTATTTAAACTCGTAGAATGTTTCCTCCATGTTAGAAATTGATGAATTTCAACTGTTCTTGGAAGATAATGAAAACCATGTAGTTTGAGGATTAGAACTTAAAAATTGTGAAGAGAATTGCATGTAGTATGATAGGTAAATGATTTCCCTTATTATAATTGTGATTAGAAGAAAAGAAAACGAATTAAATTCTGGGATTTGATGATGATATGTAGTTAGGGTTCATGTTCTTGAGATAATTGGAAAAAGTGTAGAAAGGTGTAAATTAAATTAATATTTGGATGGATTGATCCCTTAGAAACATGTTAGGATGTGACTATATATGTTTAGTATTGATTATAGACCCTAAAACGTTGTTAGGATGGACTTTGGGAGAGATTAGAAGTGTTATAAACGGTGAAAAACGAATTGGGGAAAAATCTGGGCCGAAACTGGCATCTCGTTAGAAGCAGCCCCCAGGTCGTTCGAACGAGCTCGTTCGAACGAGCTTCTAACGAGTTGACCAGTCGTTATTAACGAGTGGGGTTTTCGTTCGATATCTCGTTCGAACGAGATATCGTTAGAAGGGTCAGTTCGTTCGAACGAACTGGGATCTCGTTCGAACAGCCTCGTTCGAACGAGACTTCTAACGACCTGACAGTCCAAACTCGTTCGAAGCCTCGTTCGAACGAGACTTCTAACGAGTTGACAGTTTGACCCTTTTTGGACTGTTTTGACTTTTGGAGTTCCGGGAGATGGTTCAAGGGTAGAGTTAGCATCCCTTTGATGATATAGTGATTGATTTGGGACTTTTGGGTGGTTGGGATGAGTAAATCATATACGAGAGTTATATTCAATGAATCTTTCGGGTTGAGACGTGAGTGACTACTACGATGTGAGGATGAATTATAGCACGTATAATTATGAACCGGAATAATATAAGTTGTGATAATTAGTTAGTACGAGAATGCGATATGTACTACGAATATAATGCGGTATTACTAAGATGTGTGTTTACTTAGTATTGATATATGGATTGTATGTATGACATACCTACCATACTTGCTATCACGGGAGGTTTCGTTCGCTTAGGACCCTCTAATCCTTGTGTGCCTACGGGGGGGATATAGACTGGTACCTTGATGAACATAGGTCATAGAAAGACTTATTGTGATATTGATAAGTCCGCTGACCATGGGAGCGTAGGTATGTGCGTGACCCATGTGATGGTGACTGTGTTCGCCTCCATTATTTGTGATGTTATCGGTAAACTATTCCTGAGAGATTCGGAATATGTAATCCTTATGTACGTGATGTACCGGGATGGATAGCAGAGTATGTGTGCACTACAGCTTAAATTGCGGGGTGCTTGTATTGTATATTTATGAGATGAATAATATACATTAAATTACCGGAAATCCTCATGTTAATGTTGTAAAAATATTACGGTATTGTTTCGAGTTATTTAAGGAGTTAACTGATAGTTATATCAATGGCATATTTAGTAACTGAGTTTACGTTAAACCTCTATTTTATTACAAGCGTTGTTACGTTAATTGGAACCGAGTAATATGGGTAGAACCTTTGGCAGTCTAGCTAGTTATGTTGTCAGTTAGCTAGTAATATGGGTCGATATAGATGGGTACTTACGTTAGGAGTGCACAGTTAGACGAGAGGTGAGAATATCATGCGAGTGTACGTCCTAACATGTACTTTGCATTTAATGTTTTAAATGTTTTTAAAGCACTTGCAGGTTTTTAAAATAACTTCCACTTTCGGGCTCTGACCCATTTGCTTTCAAATATATTTTCTTGTAAAACCATTTTAGGTGCCCAGCCACAAGGACACCAAGCATAGGATTCTCATTCAGGTGACGAGCTGTAGCTGTTTGTGGAAGCTACAGGGATTTGCATGTAGACGCTTCTCTCATTTGAATTCCAGTCTCAGCATCTACCAGTTGTAGGGCATGTTGCCCAATTCTATTAGACATTTTTACATTTCAGTTTTCAGACCCTAGCATGTATTGCTCAGTATTCAGTTTTAGTTAATTATTTCAGTTTACTTATCAGTTGTGGGATTTGTATTGAGGAGTTTTTCCTCCAGGTTTTATTTACATAGTGTGATGATTATCCATTATATTTCAGTATGGTGAATGGTGTTATTTAGTTATTCATTACTCTTGTTGCATGTTAATCAGATTTAATAAAATTTGGCACTTACTTTTTAAATACTAGGTGGTTAGTAATCTTTAAAATGTTTTCGACAGTGATGCTATTAACTGAGCCAACTTGGCATTTTGAATTAATTTTATAAAGGAGTAGCTACCCGGTGTTTAATTAGTCGGGGTGTCACAGGTGGTATCAGAGCCTCAGGTTCTAGTGTCCTTTAGGATCTGTACGGCTATTATGTTTCCGCTACGTTTCCTTTGATATAGAGCCCTATATTTTAGGACTGTTGTACTCTTTTTGTGTGAACGTTTCGTTCTTCAGCTATTTTAAAGTTTATCTGTAGACTTATAAACTTTGTTCTCATTTCAGATGCCTCCACGACGTGCACGACGAGTTCCCAGGAATGCAATGCCCGAACCCCAGCCCGCTCCAGTTCAGGGCATGTTGAACGCCACTGAGGTTGCTGCTATAGTAGCCCAAGCGGTAAATGCCGCGATTGCCGTGATTCAGCAGGCACCACCGCAAGCGCCGGTTGCCGCGCCAGTCCAGGTTAATGCATTCCCGTCTGCTTGGGAACGTGTACGTGACGCTTTTCAGAAAGCGCATCCACCAGAGTTTGCTGGAAGCTCAGATGTGGTTATCTCGAGCCAATGGAGGAAGGACATGCAGAGGCATTTGAGGATGCATGAGTGCACTGATGTTCAGAAACAGGTGCTAGCTACTTTCAAGCTAGTTGGATCTGCGTTACAGTGGTGGGAGTCTATTACCACCGCAGAGGAGAGGGATACCCTCACGATACAGGAGTTCTGGGTGCGGTTCGACCGCAAGTATTTTCCGTCCGCAGTTCATACAGAGATGAGGAGGAAGCTGATGAGTTTGAAGCAGGAGGGCAAGACAGTGGCCGAGTATGAGGCCGAGTTCACTAACCTGTTGAATATCGTTCCAGACGAGATTCCAACAGAGAAGAAGAAGATAGAGAAGTTCACTGATGGGTTGAATTGGAGGATCCGTCAGCATCTGCTAGGGAACCTATCGTTGGCCACGTATTCTGATGTGGTTAACGCTGCATTACTACACTGCCAGGACCACCGTTTTCATATGGCCGAGGGCAAGCGGTCAGGGGAGTCTAGCCATCAGGGCAGGACTGGAGGGCATGGTGCCAGCGGGGCACAGACCGGTCAGGGGCAGAGACAGACTGAGCAGGGTACCCAGCAGGGGGACAATAAGAGGTTCCGGTCAGGGAACTACAGGCAGGGACAGGGAGGTTTCCGCCAGGGCCATCAGGGTCCAAACGGCCATCAGGGCCAGCAGGGACAGAATGGGCAGCAATTTCATCAGGGCCAGCAGGGCCAAGGGAGGAATGGTAACGGCCACCAGGGCCGGGGACAGCAGGGGCAGAGGGGAGGGAACTTCCCAGGGAAGTGCTTTACTTGTGGCAAGACTGGCCATAAGAAGCAGGATTGTCCTGATAGGGGCAGGGCCCCACAGCAGCAGCAGCAGGGTGCTCGCCAGGAGCCACAGAGACCTATGTTTCCCGCCGCTCTTCCTGCACCGCCACAGATGGCAGCTTTGCCACCCATTCCAGCAGTCCCAGCTCAGCAGGGGCAGCTACAGTATGGACGTGTCTACAACGTCCACCAGGCTGCAGTTCCACAGGCACCGCCCGCGATCGAGGGTACGTTTCCTATCCATGGCACTATGGGTCGGGTGTTATTTGATACGGGTGCTACACATTGTTTTATTGCTACACACTTCGCGAAAGCTTTAGGATTGTTAGCTACGGCAGAGAGCACAGTGACATGTGTCGACTCACCATTGGGGAGTGGGTCACTTATTTTCTTTATATGCCGGGGAGTCGGGGTAGAGGTTGGTGGTTTGGTATTGCCTGCGGACATGTTAGTGTTAGACATGCATGTTCACGATGTGATCATCGGTATGGACTGGCTCGTATCATATAGGGCCATGATTGATTGCTTCAGCGGGAGCATTGTTTTTGCCATTCCAGGGCAGGAGATGTTTATAGTGGCGATGCCTCGCCCAGAAGGAGGATCGACCGCTCATCTGTATTACATAGAGGAGGATACCTCTAAGGAGGTTGTGATTCCTTTAGATTCGATCCCGGTTGTCAGGGAGTATTCGGATGTGTTTCAGGAGATACCAGGCTTACCACCCAGTCGAGAGATAGACTTCGTTATTGATTTGCTACCGGGTACGAGACCTATAGCACGTGCACCGTACCGTATGGCTCCAGCTGAGATGCGAGAGCTACGGGATCAGATAGAGCAGCTGTTAGGGCAGGGCTTTATTCGCAGGAGTACCTCACCTTGGGGCGCTCCAGTTTTGTTTGTGAAGAAGAGGGATGGTTCACTGAGATTGTGCGTGGACTACCGAGAGTTGAATAAGGTCACGATACGGAATAAGTATCCGTTGCCTCGAATCGATGACTTATTCGACCAGTTGAGAGGAGCTTCTTTCTTCTCGAAGATTGACTTGAGGTCGGGATACCATCAGTTGCGTATCAGGGAGGAGGATGTCTCGAAGACTGCGTTCTTGTCGAGATATGGTTCTTATGAGTTTCGGGTTATGCCTTTCGGTTTGACCAACGCTCCAGCAGTGTTTATGGACTTGATGAACAGAGTGTTCAGAGATTTCCTAGATCAGTTTGTCATTGTCTTCATTGATGACATTCTGGTTTACTCTCAGACAGAGGAGGAGCACGCCGAGCATTTGAGGCTGGTTTTGCAGACACTTCGTCAGAACGAGCTGTATGCAAAATATGAGAAGTGCGGGTTTTGGTTGAAGGAAGTCCAGTTCTTGGGTCATATTATTTCCGATCAGGGAATATCTGTTGATCCGGGGAAGGTGTCAGCGGTAAGGGAGTGGGGACAGCCCACGACACCAACGGAGATTCGTAGTTTCTTGGGCTTAGCAGGATACTACAGGAGGTTTATTCGGGGTTTCTCAGAGATAGCAGGTCCTTTGACACATCTTACTCGTAAGGGTGTGCCATATATCTGGAGTGATGCCTGTCAGTTGGCATTCGATGAGTTGAAGGACAAATTGACCTCAGCACCTGTGTTAGCATTGCCGAGACCGGGAGTTGAGTATTTGGTTTACACCGATGCGTCTTTGCAAGGGCTTGGACGTGTGTTGCAGCAGGAGAGACAGGCCATAGCTTATGCTTCCCGTAAGCTTAAGCCTCATGAGAAGAATTACCCCACACATGATTTGGAGTTGGCGGCAGTGGTATTTGCCTTACGGATTTGGAGGCACTATCTTTTGGGGGAGAAGTTTCAGCTGTTCACGGACCACAAGTCACTACAGTATCTGTTCACGCAGAAGGAATTAAATATGCGGCAGCGTAGGTGGCTTGAATTTGTGAAAGACTACCAGTTCGACATACAGTACCACCCGGGTAAGGCTAACGTGGTAGCAGACGCGTTAAGCCGTAGGCCAGCAGACAAGGTGGCAGAGGTGTGGAAAGCGAAGTGGAAGGAATTGGGACACCAGGATGCAGTGGCCTGATCTTTCATGTCTGTGATGACCGTTACACCGCAGATTGTCACGAAGGTTGTACGGGCACAGGCAAATGATTCGTTCTGTCAGGAGCAGATAGTTCGATTACTCGCTGAGGGAGCTGAATCCTATACCGTTAGCTCAGACGGGGGATTACGCTTCAATGGGAGATTGGTAGTTCCGGAAGGAGAGGAATTGCGACACGATGTTATGGCAGAGTCGCACGGTTCACGGTTCGCGGTACATCCTGGAGGGGACAAAATGTACCAAGACATGAGACGGCAGTATTGGTGGAGCGGTATGAAGAAAGATATCGCTGAGTTTGTCTCGAAATGCGCCACTTGTCAACTTGTAAAAGTGGATCATCAGAGACCAGCAGGATTGCTACAACCGTTGGAGGTTCCGGTGTGGATGTGGGAGAGCATATCCATGGATTTTGTCACGGGGTTGCCTACGTCGCAGAGGGGTCACGACTCCGTTTGGGTAATTGTGGACAGGTTGTCCAAGGTCGCTCACTTTTTACCCGTTAGGACTGATTACACTGCGGGACAGTATGCACAGCTCTTCATTTCAGAGATTGTGAGACTTCACGGTGTGCCCCTGAATATCGTGTCTGACAGAGACAAGATATTTGTTTCGCGGTTTTGGGAAAGTTTCCAGGAGGCCATGGGCACAAAATTGCGGTTGAGTACGGCTTATCATCCGCAGACCGATGGGCAGACAGAACGCACCAATCAGATGTTGGAGGACATGCTACGCATGTGCATTATTGACTTCGGGGGTGGATGGGAGCAGTACCTTCCACTGGTGGAGTTTGCTTACAACAACTCCTATCAGTTCACGATTGGCATGGCTCCGTTTGAGGCATTGTACGGTAGGCCTTGTCGTTCCCCAGCATGTTGGTTGGAAGTGGGGGACAACAAACTACTTGGGCCAGAAGTGATCCAGGATACTTCGGCAAGGATTGAGTTGATTCGAAGTCGCATTCGGGTAGCTCAAGACAGGCAGAAGAGTTATGCTGATGCAAAGAGGTTTTTCAGGGAGTTCCAAGTGGGGGACCAGGTTTTGCTCAGGGTATCTCCTATGAAGGGGATTATGCGTTTCGGGAAGAAGGGGAAGTTGGCACCGAGGTATGTGGGGCCGTTTCCTATTATTGAGCGGATCGGACCGGTTGCGTATAGACTCGGGTTACCGGAGCATTTGCATCGGATTCACGACGTGTTCCACATTTCCTCGCTGAGGAAATACCTTAGGGATGATTTGGCTCATTCTCACATTGCTGTGGAGGACATCGATCTCCAGCCGGATAGCTCTTATGAGGAAGGGCCGATTGCTATTTTGGACCGAAGCGAGAGGAAACTACGGTCAAAGATAGTTCCGTTAGTACGTGTTCAGTGGCGACATCACAATGTCGAGGAGTCCACATGGGAGCGCGAGGATGAGATGCGCGAACGTTATCCAGAGCTGTTTTTAGCAGGTACTTTCTAGTTTCGAATTTCGGGACGAAATTCAGTTATTAGGGGGGAAGTATGTAATACCCCGTACTTTTGGCTATATTTATTTTTGGGATTAATTAATTAAATTGCGTATTTATTGGAAATTAATCCGGATTAATAATAATACTAATGTGATGCGAATTGGTATTTGAGTATGTGCATATATGATTATATATGTACTTGGTATTATAAAATTTGTCGTGGGATTTATATACGGCATTTTAGAAATTTTGAGACGCGTGGGACCGCCGCGTCACGGTAGAAATATTTTGATATTAAAAGTGAATTTAAAATCTATAATCCGTATGGTCGTTTTGAGTGCGCCAACACGTCCGGAAGGGTCGAGATAGTCAGAAAACACTAGCCGGGGGTATAGTTTGGGTCCCGGGGTATTTTTAGGCCATCCCGGCACTATAAAGGGTATTTTAGTAATTTGGTATTTTTGGGTAATTAAAAGTGACGAAAATTGAGAGTTGTAATCTGATAAGGATTGACCCTAACCAACCCTTATTAACCCAACAAGCTACGGAGGTTCATTAATTAGGTTTTCATAAATTCCCCAAAGCAAACCCTAGCCACCATAGCCTTTTGGAGAAGAAAGCTTGGAGAAGGAGAGAGAGAGAGAGGAAACTCTGCAGAAACTTCATCAAAACCAGAAATCAAACCAAGGCAAGTGTTTTAATCTTATTTAAACTCGTAGAATGTTTCCTCCATGTTAGAAATTGATGAATTTCAACTGTTCTTGGAAGATAATGAAAACCATGTAGTTTGAGGATTAGAACTTAAAAATTGTGAAGAGAATTGCATGTAGTATGATAGGTAAATGATTTCCCTTATTATAATTGTGATTAGAAGAAAAGAAAACGAATTAAATTCTGGGATTTGATGATGATATGTAGTTAGGGTTCATGTTCTTGAGATAATTGGAAAAAGTGTAGAAAGGTGTAAATTAAATTAATATTTGGATGGATTGATCCCTTAGAAACATGTTAGGATGTGACTATATATGTTTAGTATTGATTATAGACCCTAAAACGTTGTTAGGATGGACTTTGGGAGAGATTAGAAGTGTTATAAACGGTGAAAAACGAATTGGGAAAAAATCTGGGCCGAAACTGGCATCTCGTTAGAAGCAGCCCCCAGGTCGTTCGAACGAGCTCGTTCGAACGAGCTTCTAACGAGTTGACCAGTCGTTATTAACGAGTGGGGTTTTCGTTCGATATCTCGTTCGAACGAGATATCGTTAGAAGGGTCAGTTCGTTCGAACGAACTGGGATCTCGTTCGAACAGCCTCGTTCGAACGAGACTTCTAACGACCTGACAGTCCAAACTCGTTCGAAGCCTCGTTCGAACGAGACTTCTAACGAGTTGACAGTTTGACCCTTTTTGGACTGTTTTGACTTTTGGAGTTCCGGGAGATGGTTCAAGGGTAGAGTTAGCATCCCTTTGATGATATAGTGATTGATTTGGGACTTTTGGGTGGTTGGGATGAGTAAATCATATACGAGAGTTATATTCAATGAATCTTTCGGGTTGAGACGTGAGTGACTACTACGATGTGAGGATGAATTATAGCACGTATAATTATGAACCGGAATAATATAAGTTGTGATAATTAGTTAGTACGAGAATGCGATATGTACTACGAATATAATGCGGTATTACTAAGATGTGTGTTTACTTAGTATTGATATATGGATTGTATGTATGACATACCTACCATACTTGCTATCACGGGAGGTTTCGTTCGCTTAGGACCCTCTAATCCTTGTGTGCCTACGGGGGGGATATAGACTGGTACCTTGATGAACATAGGTCATAGAAAGACTTATTGTGATATTGATAAGTCCGCTGACCATGGGAGCGTAGGTATGTGCGTGACCCATGTGATGGTGACTGTGTTCGCCTCCATTATTTGTGATGTTATCGGTAAACTATTCCTGAGAGATTCGGAATATGTAATCCTTATGTACGTGATGTACCGGGATGGATAGCAGAGTATGTGTGCACTACAGCTTAAATTGCGGGGTGCTTGTATTGTATATTTATGAGATGAATAATATACATTAAATTACCGAAAATCCTCATGTTAATGTTGTAAAAATATTACGGTATTGTTTCGAGTTATTTAAGGAGTTAACTGATAGTTATATCAATGGCATATTTAGTAACTGAGTTTACGTTAAACCTCTATTTTATTACAAGCGTTGTTACGTTAATTGGAACCGAGTAATATGGGTAGAACCTTTGGCAGTCTAGCTAGTTATGTTGTCAGTTAGCTAGTAATATGGGTCGATATAGATGGGTACTTACGTTAGGAGTGCACAGTTAGACGAGAGGTGAGAATATCATGCGAGTGTACGTCCTAACATGTACTTTGCATTTAATGTTTTAAATGTTTTTAAAGCACTTGCAGGTTTTTAAAATAACTTCCACTTTCGGGCTCTGACCCATTTGCTTTCAAATATATTTTCTTGTAAAACCATTTTAGGTGCCCAGCCACAAGGACACCAAGCATAGGATTCTCATTCAGGTGACGAGCTGTAGCTGTTTGTGGAAGCTACAGGGATTTGCATGTAGACGCTTCTCTCATTTGAATTCTAGTCTCAGCATCTACCAGTTGTAGGGCATGTTGCCCAATTCTATTAGACATTTTTACATTTCAGTTTTCAGACCCTAGCATGTATTGCTCAGTATTCAGTTTTAGTTAATTATTTCAGTTTACTTATCAGTTGTGGGATTTGTATTGAGGAGTTTTTCCTCCAGGTTTTATTTACATAGTGTGATGATTATCCATTATATTTCAGTATGGTGAATGGTGTTATTTAGTTATTCATTACTCTTGTTGCATGTTAATCAGATTTAATAAAATTTGGCACTTACTTTTTAAATACTAGGTGGTTAGTAATCTTTAAAATGTTTTCGACAGTGATGCTATTAACTGAGCCAACTTGGCATTTTGAATTAATTTTATAAAGGAGTAGCTACCCGGTGTTTAATTAGTCGGGGTGTCACAATCAAGACTCCACCATAGTTGCGAGTGGAGCTTTTTGATTTTGTATTTTTTGTTCAAATCAGAAATGATGGCTCTGTTTTTGTATTTTTTGTTTTATTATGTTTTTGAAATACACTGATTTCTCTCTATTTCTATCTCACACAGGAGAACTGGGAGTTTCTGCAGGAATGACGCCTAAACCCGAATATGATCGGAGGCATGGACAACACAGAAAATGAGGGTCTTGATTGAACACAAAGAAAGCTGTTTTCAAGAAAGCTGTTTCCACTCAAAGACCAAGGCTGAGATCGTGTTTCCACTCAAAGACCAACACTGAAAATGGGGGTCTTCATCGAACACAAAGAAAACTATTTGAGCACAAGCACAATTGGAATGGATCATTTGAGATTCTCAGTGTTGGGTCTTTTTTCCCACTCAAACACAGTTTGATCATGTATGAATACTCTTAATAATATTTTTTGGCTTAAGTACATGATTTAAAATTATTGTCGTTAAAGACTTGAACTATATATAGATTTTAAAAACAATGCCAATTAAAAAATTATGGAAAAACTTACTTATGGCCGATGTATTTTTGATCGCCCGAGTCAGTTCACGAAACATTTTATAAAAACATTAAATAATTTTACAAAACACTTTATAAAAACATTAAATACAATTAGAAACAATTTTTAAGCAACATTTTATATGACGTTATAAAAAATGTTTCATAAAAAAGTGATTTTTATTTTTTAAAAATGTTTCACAACTTTTTTCTAATTATTTTTATTTATTAAAAAAATCACAAAATTTAACTTTTTCGTAAAAAATATGTAAAAAATTGTGTACCATACACAGTACATGTCGCAGAAGTAAGTTGGATCAGACCATAAGACATGAAAGAAGAAATCGGTATTGCTAAAACCAATCAAAGGTCACATCGAGCCTTCAAAAGTACACAGCCAGAATTCAAGTAAAATTTAAGAAGATAGTAGACTTTTAGTACACAGTCAAAATTTCAATATTCATCTTTCCAAATATGACTGACAACACGTTAGTTCGATTTTAATGTATGAGATTCATTTAAATCATGATTTTGAAAGGAAAAGTATGGACAAGATTCAAAATATCTAATAAATGCAAAGGATGGACAAGACAACTAATATAAATGTTTTTATTCCTAAACATGATTTCGAAAGGAAAGGACTTAATAGAAATAAACTAAACTTTATTTATTATAGGTGCAATAAATTGAGATTTATCATCTTGAGCCCCCAAAAATCTTAAAAACAAGAAAATGTACCGATTCAAGTAAAAGCATGAGAACAACAAATATTTTTTAAACAAAAAATAAATCCTACTAAAAAATAAATCTGAACACAAATGAATCCAATCAAAATAAACACAATATGACATGACATTTTTTATCAATCAAGAAAAACACTAAAAGAAAAGTGTCACAAGACAAATGTTCTTTTTAAACAAAAGATGAACCCCATCAAAATAAAAATGAAACAACATGACATAAATATGTATGAAAACCATTTTGTTAAAACGAATATGTATAATAAACATTTTTTATAAAAAAAATTTAAAACATGTTTTTATATAATTAAAAATAGTTAAAAAATATTTTTAATAAAAAAACAAATTTTTAAATAGTATTTTACAGCCTATTATATTTTGGACGAAAATGTTCACATTTTTCTAAGGGTTATGTCAAATAAGTTGTGGAACAAATTTTTTTCGTTTTGCAATTATGTAATTTGAAAATTTTATTGTTTTGCAGTTACGTACTTTGAAAATTTTCATCGTGGTAGCTTTTGTTTGTTTCTTCCTTAATCTGTATTTTATTTTGTACATCAAATGAAGCCCTGAATATGAATATTTAATTTTAAAAAATCTGTTTTTTTTTGCAGGTATACTCTCTCTTTTCTCTCCCTCTCTATGTTTGTTTTAAGTGATTTGCTCTACTATCTCAAGTTTTAGCACTACCTTGCATATAAAACCGCGGTAATTTTGGAGATTAAAAATTTCTCATTTTCTCATTTGAAACTTTGGTGTACAAGAGAATGACGATTACGGAAGTGACATAGAAGCATTATTAGTTGCATGTTAGTTGCTGATATCGTATTTGGCTTGAAAATAATTTATTGGGTGTTAATGTTGTTAATATGGATTGTGTATGCAAATTGATCCGAATGGTTTTGGTTATTATAAAAAGGCTTATTTTATGTTATGTTTTTTTGGAGATGTGTATGCAAATTCATGTCAATATATACTTATAAATTGGTACTTTCTTTATCATACATTAAAGCAAATGGATGTATTTACATAATAAGGGTCATTTGGCAAACAAGGAATAAACTAGAAACGGAAGACTTAGAAAGAAGTATATTCAACATTTCTTTTCTCTTGGCGGTGAACTATTGGTCGTTATTGGGGGGAGGTAATAGGAATTTGGGGTTTATCGACGATAAGAATATTTATACTATTTGCTCAATGGTGTATTTGTGTATAGGCTTCCTTTCTTAATCTCAGATGTGTTTATATGTTAGCACAATGATGTTGTTCACACGAGGTCCAAGATGGACTATTAGTATGTTAACATATTTTTCTTAAACATGGTGGGTAGCATTATAAGCAAAAGAAATTGTGCCTAAATTTTTTATATTCTTTACAATTATTTATGTTATATAAGAACTTTGACTTGAATTATATACGACTTAATACTTTGAAAATTATCATCGTGCCTTCAGGCACGGGCATACCCTAGTATATATATATATATATATATATACACACAGAGAGAGAGAGAGAGAGAGAGAGAGACTATGCCCGGTGGGAGTATACAAGGAAGTATAGAAACGAACAGCAGAAAAGAATACTCGGACACTAAAATCACATGCATTCGAATATATATATATATACTTTTGAAAAATACATATTCAAATGCATTAACCATTTTACTCCCGAAAACCTTACTCATCCAGATTAATTTACCTTAATCTTGAAAAGACTTCATTTATCCATACTTAGCATTTCTCAATTTGTTTAAAAAACTCGATTCGAGTTTGACACCACTACACTTGATTTATTCCAACCCATTCCTTTATCGGAGTCACCGCCTTTTATTCCATGAAAAGTATACTTTAGTATTTTTATTGAAAAGTGCCATTTCAACACACGCAATCATTATGTTAGAAAATACTTGTTTATCATTTGGAAGCCTTTTCATTTCATAGTTATTCAAATTATGGGTTTAACAACTTAAGTTATACAACCACCCATTTGCCCACTTTACTTTACCATTTTTTCCTCAACTTATGGACATTTATAGACTTACACTTTTACATGGACATTTAACCTTTTAGAGAAACATTTATTTCATTATTTGAAGTTAGGTTGTATTAACACGTCATACCACACAACCATTTCTTGACATATTACTTATTCCGTTTATTTTTTCTCGAAAACTTCCTTTACCGCATACATGCACGGGCTCTACACCAATGGTTATGCAGACCATATTCTCTAGCCAGTGATTTAGCGATTTTCACCCAAGGGCTCCGAGCCCTTATTGATTATTCTCGGTTGCATCTGAGTCCTTATTAATGTGTTTAACATTTTACACATCTCCACATTATTCCATTTCCTTACTTTTACCCCGCTGAAGCCAAAAATCGGACTTATCCATCTGTTTTTTTTTTCATTAACACTTGGAACATTATTTCTTTTCTTCTTTAAGTCCCTTATCCACTCACACGTGATTTATACTAAATTCATTCACGCTTTAGGACTTAATTCATTTTCACGCATATTAATGTAAAGACATTCTTTAACATTTTTATTCTATGAGAATGATGCACTTTAAGTAAATTATCAATTTTCCCTTTATTTGTCAAACTCGCCGTTTAGTTCCTTAACAAGTGTTATTTCTCAAAATGGTTATTAAGTCTCCAACTTAACGGTTAAAACACTTTAACCATTTTGACACTTGTTTAATATAACACTTCTACCCAACCTTCACACTTGTCACTTTAACACCTTTCACACATAAAATAACACCCTTTATATTTTAAGCTCCCAATATTTCGTTTATCTTATTTCATGCTTAAACCTCACAAGAATTTCTTTAAACTTTATCACATATATATTATCAAAATACGACAAGTTTATATGCATAAAAACTTAACTTTAAACACTAAAATCCTACCAAGTGGATTATACATGTATTTCAAGTGATAAAGACATTTTATCAATTTCTTTAAACTCGACAACTCTCCATTTATTCATAAAGTCTCCATTTAGCAAGAAACTTAAAAATAATTATTTCATAAATTTTTGACACAATTAAAATTTATCCACATTTTAAGTTCATAAAAATGTCCATTATTTCTTTTCGCTAGAAATATACTAAAATAATATTTCTTTACATTTTTATTCCATTAAAATGTCCATCGCTTCCTTTTACTAGTTATATACACAAATAGTATTTCTTACATTTTTATTCCATAAAAATGTCCATTATTTCTTTTAACTAGTATTACACCAAAATAGTATTTCTTATATTTTTATTCCATAAAAATGTCCATTTTCAGTGTCACTAGAAAACACACTATAAGAATATTTTCTAACATTTTTATTCCATAAAAATGATCATTTTTAGTTTTACTAGAAAACACACCAAAATAATAATTTCTAACATTTTTATTCCATAAAAACGTCCATTTTCAGTTTACCAGGAACACACCATTCTCTCAGAATAATCATACTCTTAATCAACAACAATAAGACTATAAGATTTATCAAATAGAGTCTCAAATATAATAAGAGTAGATTACTGCACCTAAATGTCTCTAAAGTGGTGGTGGTGATGAATATGGGTGACTATCAACCTTCAAAGGGGCCCTAAAGGGAGTCACAAAAGCTCCACCAAAAAACTCCTATGGAAGTTCCATCACAATACAAAAATACTTCCATGGATACGTCTTCTTGCTTAATGAATACCCTCATCAAAACCCCTAACTAACCGCTTCTATATATATTCGTAGCTTTATTTTAATAGTGGAGGAAATAGGCACCCATAGTGTGAGTGTATTTTTTTAGAATCTAAACTAGCGGAAGGCAGTGCACCAAAATGGAAGAGGTCTTGTTAGTTAGAGAGCGGGAGAGAGTGTTTGAAATGTGTTGAAGCTTATTCTCACAAAACCCATACGGTTTGATTCTTATAACCCTACTAAAGATTTTTTCCCAAATAAGGACACCTTATCACCCCAAAAACCTTTCCACATCAGTTATTGGGTTTTCCACAAATCGACAGCTCTTGAACTCTAATGGTTGATGTGCTGACAACAACCAACTTTATAGTCTATCATCCCATGATTATCAATATAATAAAAAACACACAAAATGACCCACGAGGTCTTCACATCACTCTTCAGAATAATGTCAGGACCATGAGATAACATGGAGGAATTAGGCGATCGAACGCTTGACATCGAAGAGAAAGAAAGGGTATTCATCAGTGTCGTTCTAATGACACAATACGTCATTCGAAAGATAGCAGCTTGTTGTTAGAAAGATTATCCACGTCATTTGAACGAGACGGGAGGATGAACACCTCTACTTCTACTTTAATTTTCGTAATTCGTTCCTTCAACATCTATTTCTCACTTATTGGCACAAAAGGCAACAATATAAAGAAGGGATAGGATCTTAATCTTTATTTTCTTTTTACCATCCTATCAAACTAAATCTTCATATTATGCACCAACCATTTATCAATAGGAAGGGAACATACATTTTATAACAATTAAATTTCTATGATTATTATATTCAATTTTTTACCCACAAATCCCTATAATTTTGATCCTCCTTATACAAAATCCACATATAATTTAATTAATTTATCGGGGCAAGGTATTACAAACTTCCCTCCTTAGGGAATTTTGTCCTCGAAATTCTTGTTATATCACAATCCATAATCCAATTACCTATGGAGAGTCTCCAATCGTAGGAAATACAACACCATGATCCGTGCCCAAAGATTTCTCTTTAACCCATCATTATCATTGTTAACCCAATCATGACAAACCCTAAGGTTTTATTCTAAAAATCCAAAGCATGCCTAACATGTCTATCTAAACAAACCTCACCTCGCGATGATTGATACTCATCAAATATCATAATATCAACAATAAATTCATTAATATGGATCACTCCTACGTTATGATTTATAACTTACGTTTCCTTAAACAATTTGGATCATGCCCAACCTAGGATGATACAATTTTAACACTCCTCAATACACAGACCAAAGATAATCATCTTATCTCATAATTCTACCCGACCGACATCTCCTATAAGATCCCTATTTTGACCTAAGGTCACCTAGGGTATCGCAAAACGTATATATACAAGCGATCATCTCCTAGATCTCCAAAATTTCTAACCAAATGAAACACGATCATCCAATGTTTATCAAGTTCTAATATTCATAAGACTATCAACTCACAACCTTAGGATGCATGACCCAGTCGTAACTAGCTATACCGACTAACTAACAAATAAGTTAACCTAAAGTAGTTGAGTAACATATAAAAACAAAATTCCAAGACATGAGACCATGCGCACACACACACAAACCAGTGTACAATAAAGGATCATCCGAAGAAAAAGACACTCACTTTCCATGATGTATCAGCCAAAACCGACCTAACCCGCATCACCACTGAGCTTACGTAGTGCCATAGTAAAATCAAAACTGATTAATAACCTTCCATTATCAAGATCGAGAAGACAATAGAATTCCACTAATTAGGCGACGGTCACGGCAAAAGAAAACAATCTACTTTTGATAACGAATTGAATCACACGAAGTACAAACCCATGATGGGCACTTAGAGTTTCCCATTTTCTTACTGAAATCTGTCAAGTTCTTTAGCCTTTCAACTTACCCTGGCTTGGCCTCTTAACCTCGACTAGTTCTAATCAAAAAACATTCGTCCATATAGGATGGACAAAACACAAACAAATTTCTGTCGAGGAACTGAAACGCTAGGCTTCCTTCCTTAGGATTAGTGTTACCTATCCGTCACTGGTAAGCATAATTATCCTAAATCAAGATGGAGTTACTTCTCTTGACACTCGTCATTGGTTACGGACCTTTAGAAACTAGGCCTCCAAAATTTTTAACTTGCGATAATTCACCTCAATTTTTGAGATCACTCTGATCAAGTGAAACATGACGCTTACATCGCCTCAACCATCCAACTAAGGAACCATTGCTACCACCCTTAGTGCCGCCTATATGATCCCCAATCATAATCATTATAATGGGATATCAACTTTCAAGCATCTTTCGTGCCTAATGATTTCCTTCAAACGAGTGATTACTAACCATACATGTGGCACACTTAGGTGCTATAATTATGCTCAACACTTCATCTCGGGTGCTATTTATAAAATCCATATGAATCTCACTGTGTTCTAAGTCTCCCAAGTGCACCACCTAGCATTGGTCAACCCATTTTCAAAATTATCCTCGAAGTCCATATAGTTACACATGCCTAATATAAAAACCGCATCACTAACTTTAAGGTACTTCCAAAAATTAACATGATCTAATCGTGCCACAATCATCAATGGTCAGTCATCACTTATGTAAACATTAATATAAAAATGACTCCCAATATCTCATAGGCAACGACATCAAACTCAAATGTTTCTCTAACAACTCACACATCTATTAAAAGGAACCACTAGTCATACCATGACCTATGCTACACGATCAAAGTTTCACTATGAAATGGACATCACTACATAAACCTCAATGAAATAATAAATCCTAAGAATTTGAAGAGAGATACCATCATCATTGCAATGCACGGTACATATCCTTAGATTCCCTATTATTAGGTAATGACTACCACCCACATTAATGTCTTATTAGACAAACCGTTAATATAAATCTCCAAATGAATTTTCAAGATGATTTCACAAGCTTGTATCTTTCAATCCTCAATGAGAATTAAACTACAATAACTTAATTGCCTGACTATGTTAACCTCATACTATGTGCCAATCTACCACTTAACACAACTATATATTTTATGGTAGGGTATGGGACATCGAGCATTGCCTACAAACACTAAGGAACATGCCTACAAACTCCACAAAGGATCCTACCTCTCAATGCTAAACTATGATCACCAATTTCTTGTATTAATACGATTCAGGTTTTTAGAAGGACAATGGACTTAGGGTATTTCCCATCAGTCACCAACTTTAAGAAGCTCATAGAGGATTTGACCATAAGATTTATTACCCACAGTTCCTATACAAAGAATATGGACTCACTCCTCACCATGAAGAAAAAACCCTAAGAAAACTTATGGGAATATGCTTGGAGTTAGTGGGAAACCTACAATGATGTCGAGGATTTCTGTGAGAAAGTAGTTATTGCTTCATTAAGGATTAGCCTACCAAGAAGTTCTATTATGCAATAGTAATTTCTAGGATTGAAAACTATGCCAAAGTAGAAGATATTATGGTTGGTACACAATCGGGTAATGGTCGACAAAAGTCTACCAAGAACGAAGATAAGGATAATTCCTCCAAGAATAGGGGCAGGAAATATAATGGACGGTCTAAAGTAACCGACAAAGTGGATCCCACCAAGGCCCATTAGGAGATCAATATAGTTTCCAAAGAAATAATCTGCAAAATGTTGAATAAGATTAAAGATCAATAATAATTAAAGTGGTCGAGGAGGATGACATGATATTCATCAAAGAGGAGCACTTACCTAAGGTGTTCCTACCATTAGGAGCATAGGCATAAGACAAAGAATTCCAAGGTGCATAAATACCACATGGAATAATTGGCCTAAGTAGGACACCTAGACGACCATGTTGAAAGAAAGGTGAAAATACCAATGTGGAGTACGACTAGAAACTTGAAAATCTCCTAAATAATGATGACATAAAACACGAGTTTGTAGTCATCGATGTTGCCTCAAGTTTCAACCATATTCAAGGTAATATTGTTCGTATGGAATTAAAAACTGTTAGTGCAATCATGGAATCTTTCTAGATTGACCCTTCTAAAACCCCAAAGGTCAAGCACCATAGAGAAGAAGACATTAACAATCACAAGCACATAGTCACTACCGAAGTAGACCTAGTTAAAGTCACGACACCGTATAATGGTGCTCTTGTAATCATTCTTAAATTACAAACTGGGATGTCAGCAGGCTACTTGTCAATCGCGGAAGGTGCTTAGAGGTAATATACTATTCAAAAAATTTAACCTCAAGTTGGAAGATTTGAAGAAAGCAACCATCCCTTTCGTCAACTTTCCTCGAGAGATGACTATGCCTCTATAAAAGGTGGTGTTGCCAGTACGAACTGGAAATATCTCAAAGATGAAAAAAAAAATCTAATTGTGGACATTGAATCCCCCTACAATACAATCCAAGCATAAAGATGGATTCATGCCATTAAGTTTTTCCCCTCCAATCATTATAAAAGATCAAATTCATAACCCATAAGGGGATAATGGAGTTAATGAGGAGTCAGGCTACTTCTCGACAATAATTTATCACTACCATCAGGCCATAGAAATAAAATAAGATAGAGAAAATGATAGTAGATGAAGCAATCAAGTACAGAAAATACTCCATCCAAGTAGAAACTTAATTATATCTATGATAAATAAGGTTGTTCCCCATGAACAGAGTCACGAAACCATTGCAATATGTCTTGTTCGATGACTCGCACTCGAAAAGGAAATTTCAAGTGAACAACTCACATATCGATCACGATAAAGAATAATCACTGTTTCTACTTAAATAAAATCAAGATATATTTTCTTGGCAACCATATAATATATAAAGAATTGATCCGGAAGTTATGTTCCTCCAACTTCACATGGATCTATCATTCCCTCTAAGCACACAAAAGGCATGTCGAATAACCCTTGAGAAGGCCAAAATTATGGAAGAAGAAGTGGGGAAACTTCTAAAGGCGATGTCCGTTAAAAAAGTTCAACTCCCCAAATGTCTCTCTAACCTAATGGTCATTAAGATTATCAATTGGGAGTGGAGAGTGTGAGTAGACTTCACCAACATGAAAAAAGCATGGCCCAAAGATAATTTTTTTTAATCGAATATTAAATAGTTAGTCAACGTAAGAGCGTGTTATGATCCAATGAGATTCTTAGAAGCTTATTCAGGGTATCACAAAATCCCTTTGTTTCGACCCGACCAGAAGAATAATTTGTGCATCACTATCCTTGGTTTGTACTATTATATAGTCATTCCAATTGGGCTTAACAATATAGGAGCAACATTGGTTAGTCACCAAGATGTTAAAACACCAAATGAGTGACACCATGGAAGCCTACATAGAGGAAATGATCATAAAATCCAATTTCAAATGCAATCATTTATTGGACTAGGTGAAGATGTCTGAGGTCCTCAAATACTACAGAATTAAGCTTAATGTAACCAAGTTCTCTTCTAGAGTATAGTTAGAGGAGTTCCTCAGGACTTAGTCAGCCGAAAGGTAATTGAAGAAAATCCTGACTAGATTCAGGTGATCAACAATATCCAACCACCTAACACTATTCAAGATGTACAAAAACTCACTGGAAAGTTAGTATTACTTAACCACTTCGGCTCTAAGTTTTTTGAGAAGTGTCGACCATTCTTTCATCTCTTAAAGAAGGATAAGGGCTAGGCCTGGAATGAAGACTTATCAAAGTCACTTAAAGAAATCAAGCTTTATTTAAGTTGAATAGCTCTGTTCGCACTCTAAAATCAGGGTGATCAAGTTTGCCAATATCTCATGGCGTCCAACCACACACTTAGCTCAGTCTTAATGCGAGAAAAAGAAGGGCACCAGCCCCCAATATATTTTATTAACAAGACACTATTGGACGTCGATAAATTATGAGTTCCTCTAGAGAAACTACCTTACTCTCTGATGATCGCTTCACTAAAAATGAAGCACTACTTTGAATCCTAATTAAGGAAGTTCTCCTAAAGTCCTAAATCTCTGTATGGATGTTCAAGTGTTCGATCAAATTAGGGAGGTTCAATATCCACTATTAACCAAGAACTATGACCACAGGACATGTTTTAGCATATTTAATTATTGAGTTAACTTGAGGGTAATAGTCTATTGAAAAGGAACGTGCTAACCAAGTTACCACTAAAGAGTTTGACCACCTTAATTAGTGAACACTATATATTTATAGGGCTTCCAACATAAAAGGTTTAGGAGAAGGAATTATCTTTGTAACACCAGATTGAACTCTGCTCGAGCAAAGAATAAGGTTTGGCTTTAAAGAATCCAATCATGAGGTCAAATATGAAACACTCATCATCAGTTTGAAGAAAGTCCTATATCTTGGTGTAAGGCACCTTAAAGTCCTTTTGCAATTCAAGGATGATATCCAATAAAATATCAATAGACTATAACATCAAAGATGAATGCATGTCGACGTATTTGCAGGTCGTCATGTTAAAAACAATTCAAATTTAACAGTTTCCCTAAGGAAACAACAACCATGCAACACTTTTGCTTCAGTCGTTGACTCCGATCTTGAGAGAATAATCAAGGTGGATACCTTAACAAAGCTAGAATCTTAAAGCCAAAGGTTGTTGGGCAAGTCCTCACTATCCCAGGAGCTTTAAACTGGATGGATCTGGTCAATACGTAGCTTTGAGAAGATGCATTATCGGATGACAAGAAGCATACTCACAATACCAAAGTCAAATTTGGCCAGTTTTACCTCTCCCTTGAAGGAATGATATATAAATGATCCTTCACTCGACCATACCTCTAACATGTAAATCCTAATGATGCCAAAAAAGTCCTTTATGAGCTACACGAATGGATATGAGGAACTCATACTGAGGATAGATCTTTGTCGTTCAGAGCCATAAAGGGTGGTTATTAGTGGCAATAAATGCAAAAAGGCACAGTCGCCTATGTGAAAGATGCATGAAATGCAAATTATTCTCACACATGCTTCATTAGCCAGGCGTCAACCTATAAGCCTCACCCAACTCATGACATTTTGAAAGGTGGGGTTAGTTATTTTTTGGTACCCAACCTACGGCACCAGTGAATCGGACGTATCTCCTAATCGGAACAGACTACCTCATCAAATATATATTGGTTGAGCCTTTGGGAAACATAAGGGATACGAATATGATCAAATTTATTTAGAGGAATATCATGACCTGTTTTGGTGTTTATACGATGATCATTACTAGTATTGGAATAAAATTTGAGATAAGATGATTCCTAACTTCTACATAATTCATGACATAAGGAACTACTACAATTAGATAACATACTCCCAAAGCAACTGATAGGCTAAGGCCTCCAACAAGATAGTTCTTGATGAAATGAAGAAAAAGGTTGGAAAAAGAAAAAGGTATTTGGGTGGATTATAAACCCCATAGTGCCCATGTACTCTGGGAATATCAGACAATTCTCAGGAAGTTGATCGAGGAAATTCCCTCTACCGTGGATTACGGAATAGAATCCATAATGTCACTAGAAGCTAGATAAACAACCATGAAGATGATTGTTGACAATCAAATTATGAATGAAGAATTCATAGGGACTTAGCTCATACTGGATAAGGAAATAAAATAAAAATCCGTTATCAAACTCGAATCCTACCAATAACGGTTCGCCAAGAAATACAATAAAGGTGTCAATCCGAGGAAGTTTCAAGTGGGAGATTATGTGTGGAGGAAAGTGACTGTTAATGCGAGGAAGTCATCAAATGGAAAACTGGAACCAAAATGGGAGATACCATTTAAAATCGTCAAGGAGGACCTTCAATGGGCCTACCATTTGGAAACAATATGGGTAGGGAGATAGTTAGGACTTCAAATATGGCTAATCTTACGAATGTTTTTTTCAAAGAGTCTTTGTTAATTTTATTTATTTTGTCATTCTCATTTCAGGATGTTTCAAAGATTCAATTAATGAAAGTTTCTCTTATTATTCCAATTGGCATAACAACATTGTTAATTATTATCACTATAGCACGACCATCATCATTGCAAATTTGTTTAATTTTTTCCAATCAACCTATGATCGTACCTTTTAAATACCTTAGTAGGATTACACTTAATAATATCTCAAGGTTACATGTTTTTGTCACTAACAGACATGAAAACATCAATTATTTCCCAAGAAAGAAAAATACTTATAGGGGGTCCCTAGGAACTAAGCATTCTGACTTTGCTCAGCCAAAATCTTGAATGAGTGGATAGCCCTCCGTCTAGGTGCATTTTCTCCATAGGTTGTTCTAAGCCCAAAGCAGTGTGACAACACTATCCTAAAAGGTAAGTCAAATAGTGAAAACATGATCGCCATAAAAAATGGGAAAATGCAAGACTAGGACTTAAATAAATAATTTCATTCAGATCCACTTAATTACAAGTAGCCAGAGCAAAATATTATAAAATAAAAATAAAAAAGAGTATCATTTCCACTTCATCTTTGACGGTAGATCTTGGAAGCCATTGTTGTACAACGGCCATTATTTGGATTAGGTTAGAATTTATCATCACTATCGTGATCGAGAAGATAATCCATTATTAGATGAATCAGAATGACATCCAAAAGAATCAATGGTTATGCACCCCTAAGTCGAGGCAGTAGATCAAAGTTCAATCGACACCACACCATTACCATAAATCAGAATCACAAGAAACTATTGTTATCGCTAAGGTGTCCGTCCACCCATTTTTATTAGAAACCTGAATGACTTCATCGAAATTCGGGAAAAGAACCATCTAGCCCTCATCGTATAACTTTGACGAGACTATGTGGGGCCCATGATGAAACCAATATCTCTCTCTCATCACCTTTAGTTGAAGACTTCTCTTGGTCATTTGGTGATGATACAAGGATCATACAATTGATTGACCCTAGATGTAGGTGTTTCACAGATAGAATGAAGCAGTAATTGATAAGAAATTTAGCATAATAAATTAGAGAAACATAGAAGAACACAAGGGCTTCACTTGTTTTTCCTTGGCCCACGTCCACTATGTAATGCATAAGAGTGTTTTGAGTATAAGATGGCTTCAATGTCCATGGAAGACATACACAAAATCTCTCTCTCTCTCTCTCTCTAAAATAAGTTTTACAGAGTCATAGTAGGGTTTCTAGAATTTAATATAAATAAATAATACATAGTGTGCCTTATATAGGATAGGAGTGCATAGTGTCACCCTAGTACAGGTCCCACACCTAGATGAGGTCGTGGTCTATGAAAGAGTGCAAATTATCTGTCTGTAAAGCAAGATCATCATTGTGAATATTTCCGCACGTGGGATTATTAATCTGTAATAATGGTTTTTTGTAGATAGGAATGAAATTCCCCTAACATGCATTCCATGCCAGGATGAACATATTTGCAAGAGGTATCATCTGAGGTGATACTGGATGTATCGGCCTAGTGGAGAATATGTGGTGCTCGATTCCATGATGAAAGCCGAGACATGATGGGACGTTTGTTTTGCCTGATGCACCTATCCCTAAAGGTATGATGGTTTGTAATATGAGTGTGATCTGAGGATGAAACTATTCCACTAGTAAGGGTGAGGTTGGATTCATCTATGAGATGAGACTGTCATCTCTACATGGCCGACACTATACTCATACAAACTAGGTATCGATGAGAATAATGTTACCTCAAATGAGAAGATAATGTGGCGTGATTAGTTACATGGGTGGAATCTAGTCAAGACTATACTATTATATATCAATTACCCCTAGACATTATCCTTCTGTGTTAACAAGAGGTTGAGGTTTAAATTGGATCCCCATTGACAACAAAAAGACTCTACTCATTGTCTCGTCTCATCCTGATAAATGGCTTGTAGTTAACAATTTGGTGGACTAGCTGTCAATTTGTTTCCAGTTGTACCTTGGAGGCAAAGTGGTTAGGTGATCAGATGTAACGATCATATCGCCCCCAGGCGCACTCGAGTCATTTCCCACTATGAGATATCTGCCACCTATTAATCATCCCTTTGTTGCATCAAAGACAGTGTGATTCAAAGCGATTTGGTGCCATTTCAAATGAATATCTATCCCACTAGCACACCGTTTATGTCATTCTAGGCCTTAAATGTCGTGTCTGACCATTGCCCCTTTGAGAGTTGAAACTAGGTTTAGGCGAGATTCCTCTTTCACTTCTTCCATTCCTCAAAACTTCGAAACCAAAGCAAAAACAAATCCCTCTTTCTCTCTCTAGGATTTTTCCTCCTTGTCCTTATTTGATCACCTTCTTTGGCATGTTCCATCATTTTACAATCATATCCTTTTTCGAGGTACCTCTGAAACACTTCTTCCAAAATTTCATTGTTGTTTCCTTTCAAGTATTTTTCCTTTCATTTTTTTGACATTTATTCTAGGCTTTGCACCTCCCTCTATGGTGGTGTCTGGGTGTTGACTCTAGAAGGACTTGCCCAAATGGACTCTGGGTGTTAACACTGGTTATGATAGGTTTTAATTAGGAATCGGGGTTTGTCAATAAGGTTTATTGGATTTTTATATTTTTTGGTGATTTTTCCGATACACTTTACGGTTTCTGGGTTTGTGTTCTTCACCAAAAATGACTCATTTTCCATGTTTGATCCTCCGAACCTTAAAGACCTTTTAAGTAGAAGTTTATGAATTTACCAAAATTTGCACGAGACTTAGGTAGATCTATGTTACCTTCACGACTGTGTCCACCGATAGAGGGAATAGGATGAGGCCCAATTAAATCAATATATCTCTCATCAAGAGAGTGTTCCCATGACACCTTTGAGTCCGATACCTTTGAGTCCGACACCTATAGCTATAGTTCTTCCTCATTTGTGTATGACCAACTTTTCCAACCATGACACTACACTAGAAGTTAATTCTCCATGTGTTATAGCCATTAGTAGTGACAATATTTTATTTACCAAAGGTTATAGCCCGTCTGAGCATTTAAACCTTCGCGCTGATTTTGCAAACTTTGACTCCTCTGATTCTTTTTATGAGTCCATGAAGGTGGTTATTGCTTCTCCTAGCTTGGCTAAGATAGTAAACTTTGTTGAGTCGAGTAATAAAGGCCATCGTATCACCTCGTCTCATCAGTGTGGGGATCCTGAGCTCCTAATTTATGATATTTTTGATGAAAAGACTGGAGATAACACTCCCCGACCCCAAATGATGCCCTAACCCATAACTGAAATGACTAAGGAGGCTTAATTACGTTAAGACCAACATGGCAGGGGCCCTATTGTTGAGGACGAGGATGAGGAATTTTTTGAGTTTGGCATAATCATTACCTCATCCTACTAGAGTGACGTCCAAGAGATCGATCTTATTATCTGAAGACAATTATATGATATTGACCATTCAATACATAAGAGAGTGTCGTACGAGTATAAGAGGACTTATGAACTCGGGCATAAAGACGAGATAGACATTTACTAGAAAATTTCCAAAGTAGTTTTTTGTCTTCCCTTTAGGCCATGAATAAGGGCGATTCTTGCTGCTATCAGTGTTGCCCCAGCCTAATAAGTCCCCATGCTTAGATGACTATTATAGGTCCGGTCATTCTCTAGAGGATAAGTGCGAGGTGGATATACCCCTAGATGTCTTCCGAGCTTGTTATTCAACTATTACCATAAAATTCAACCACTTCTATTACCACATCGTCGCCTAAATCCCAAACTATAATATCTTACATGTGAACCGACTTTCAAATCATTACTGAAAGTCTCAAAATTTCTTCGTCTTGAGCTTGTGGGAGTTTGGCGAGGATGAGTCGGTGGTTCACATGGAAATTAAGGTGGGCCAAAAGTGGGATAATATTACTGTCTCGCCAAAATTCGACCATGGGTTGAGTATGAGTAATAGTGAGACGATTGACCAACTAAGAGGACCTGATGGTCTCATACTATTTCAGAAGTTGATCAAGCTTGAAATCCTTTAACTTGTCAAAATGGGGTCAGCCCCATTAGATTCTCTTCGTAATATTTCCTGTTATTTGAAATATTACTAACTTTTACTGTCCTCTCAATATTTAGCCAATACTGACAGTTTTTTAGTTTCTTCATTTTGAAGATCATCTTAAAAATACTACCGACCACATTTAGGAAATGGAAACTCCTATCACTCGCAACATTTTTTCCAAATTAAAGGGAAAGACTGCCCAATCTATAGGCCCTATGCAAAAAGATATGACTGCTGGACTAAATAAAGTAGAGGGCTTCCGAAAAAGGAAAAAGGCTATCAGGTCAGGGGATGTACCCTAATAGCAGAAGAGCAAACTTTTGAGATGACCTCCCACCCTCATGGTTCCCATTTTTGACATCATATCGGCTGTCGTTCATCTCGCTCCGTCGATCTTAAATCCAAAGTCTCTTTTAAGGACCAAAACCAAAGTCAAAGAGATCATCTCATCGGTGTTCCTTCCGTACGACGGTCCATTCTTTGATGGTCATAGTAGCCCCTGAGCGTCGTCCATTTTTCTACATAATTTCACTCAGGTAATAAATGTAATTTATATTTTTTACAATGTGCTCCCTCATCCTGTACTTAATTTTATTTCTCATATATGCCTTGTTAAAGTCTGCCATTACTCGTCCGCACCTTCGTGAGACTGGCTGAGCAGGCCGAGTAGAAGATGGACAATATGAAGAAGCATATGGGTGATGACAAAGCTTCTTATGAATAGGAGTTGATCAGGCTTCGATACCAATACAAGCCTCATCTTGTTGTATTGAAAGAAATCATAAAGTAGCTCTGAAGTAGCGGGATGAGGTGAAGAAGGATCTTTGAAAAGGCCACTTATGAGGTGTCCATGGGCTAGTTTAAAGAATCTGAGAAATTTACTGGATACGCCATTTAATACCTGGAGAATGGATCTCCGGCTACGTGCCGGCGGTTGGTTACCAAATTTCCTATCCTTGACATGAGATACCCTGATGTAGATGATACTCTCTACTCTTTTATCTTCCTGAATCCTGAAAACATTGTTGCTCTAGAGGATATTCAAGTTGAGGGAACCGTTGAGGCCTAAGCTAGAGAATATGATACTAATAAAATATTTAAAGAAGAAAATTTGGTTAGTGACGAAAACGCCACCATTGTTCAAGAGGATTCGACTGTCCCTGAAGCTACCATTGCTAGCACCATAACGGTCGAAACATGACTTGTTTTATTACTAATACTTCTTAGAGACCATATGTGGTCTCTAATGCCCAACATGTTTTAAATTAAACATTACTCTCGTCCCATTGTTTGGGATTGCAATAATGCTCTGTGGTCCGTTGTATGGGTATTTTTCTCAATTGATGATTTGAATGATATTTTTGCCATACTTTGCTTCATTTTTGTCATCATGTCTACATACTTGTAGTTTTTTTTCTATCTTACTCACCATATAACAATAATGCTTCCTTTTCACCATAGAATAATTATGTTAAGTGTCTCCATGAAATAATGCCATTAATTTTCCCACCTCTCGGGGTTTGTATTGAGACATGCATGTGAGACGAGGCTCCAAGCATTCTCATACCATCGAGGGAGATATTTCATTTTTCTTCCGACATAAAATAATGGTGTTAAGTGTCACCATAATATAATGATGTTAATTTTCTCACGTCTCAGGGTTTATATTGAGACATGCCAAGGAGAGGAGACTCCAAGCACTCTTGTACCGCCTAAAGAAGAGATTTCATTTTTTTTCACCATAAAATAATGATGTGAAGTGTTTCCATGAAATAATGACGTTAATTTTCCCACCTCTCTGGGCTTGTATTGACACATGCCTAGGAGATGAGACTCCAATCACTCTCATACCGTCAACAGAGATATTTCATTTTTCTTCTACCAAAAAATAATGGTGTTAAGTGTCACATTCAATTGATATTATTAATTTTCCCACCTCCCAGGATTTATATTGAGACATTCCTAGGAGACGAGACTCCAAGAATTATTGTACCTTCGAGAGTGAGATTTCATTTTTCTTTCCCCATAAAATAATAATGTTAACTGTCGCTATAAAATAATGATGTTAATTTTCCCACCTCCCAGGGTTTATATTGGCACATGCCTAGGAAGTGAGACTCCAAGCATTCTTTCACTATTAAGAGAGAGATTTCATTTTTATTTCAACATAAAATAATGATGTTAATTTTTCCCACCCCTCGGGGTTTACAATGACAAATGCCTAGAAAACGAGACTTCAAGAATCCTCGTACCATCCTGAGAAAGATTCCTTTTTATCCTCATCATAAAATAATGATGTTAATTATCACACCTCTCAAGGTTTATATTAAGATATGCATAGGAGATGAGACTTCAAGCATTCTCGTACTGTCGAGATTGATTTCATTTTTCCTTCATCATAAAATAATGATGTCAATCTTCCCACCTCTCAGAGTTTATATTGAGAGATACCTGGGAGATGAGGATCCAAGAATTAACGAATCACTGAGAGAGGGAGATATCATGTGTGTATGATAACCACGAACGAAATTTTCACAATGTGAGGCAACATTTCATTTAATTCAGATTTCAACAAAATTCAATTAAATTTGATGGAAGTTCTCTCAAGATTTTTCATAGTCTCAATGATAATATTTACCCAAACGATTGACATTCCATGGATTTACGAATAGCTCTCCTTCCAAAATTTTAAGATGATATGTACCAAGAAATACTACTTCTTTGATTTTTTATGGCCCATAGAAATTTTGATGGATTTTTTTTTATCTTTTTAGGTCACCTTTATTTAGTACGAGATCACCTAATTTAATTCAACGAGCTTTGACTCTTTTGTTATACAACTTTGCGTCTCTCTATTGATAGTCCGATTGTCATATATCCACATCTTCTCGACGCTCTCCAATAAGGCCTAAATCAATTCTTCTCTCTTCCAAATTCTACTCTAGATCGTATGTCTGGACTCTATGACTTGGAAATCCAATTTTCATTGGGATGACTACTTTTAATCCATATGCTAGCATAAAAGGCATTTATCCTGCCAGTGTAATTTCGATTCTCGGATACGCTCATAAGACGTTATCCAGGTAGTCATCCCACTTTCCGTTGGCATCTTTAATTTTAAAAGTTTTCTCAACTTTGAAAAAATCTTGTTTTAGATAATTATTTTTATTTTGCAACAGTCCGACAATGTCACTTATATATTTAATCTCCACCCGAAAAGAAGAAACCACATCGCTCTTCTCTCCACGAGCACTAGTAATATTTTGGGGTGATTTTCAAACAGAGAAAAAGTCTTCTTGAGCATGGAAATAAGTAACACTACCAAGAATGAAATCTAGTTCTTCATCCCCTTGAACTATTAGCACCAAGCCTAGGCCATTATCAGTCTACAAAGGTCAAAGAGAACGGGGGCGTTCAAGACCTAGAAATAGATCAAGCATACACTAACAATAATCAAAAGTGATCAAATAAGATACAATAAATCTGAAATAATAGTTAATTTAATTAAAATGAAAAGGTTGGGCAAGACCTTACAAATCAAACATCAAACTACAGGAAATATGAAGGAAAAGAATCACTATAATAATGTGACTACCTTGGCCATCTTTCTCGGCTATCACTTTCTCTTTCTCATCCATGACCTTATTTGGGCATGTGGACACTCTTTCATTCCTGGTACCCTCCTTTTCTTGGTTTGTGCCTACTATTTAACCTTAATCTTCGTCTATGTTTGGGAGAGATCCCATATCGCACTTGCTAAAGAGCTTAGAATTATAGGTGACTCTAACTTTTTACGAAGGCTTCATTCTATATTTTCCTAAAGAAAGGCTTGAGGATGAAGAGTGTTCATTTCTTTTCTTGACCAATGGCATCATCCCACATAGGGTCGTAAGCCTTATCCTTGGCCTATGAGGTAGTGGACAAGGATTGTGCAAACTCATTGAGAGCCTCTCCAGCTTCTCAATCTTGGACTTTATTTGCCAATATGCAGTACTTGACCTTTGACTCAATATTATATGCCTTTTTAGCAATTTTTAGGGACTTCTGAAACTCATTCAGAGTATGGATCATACGAGAATTGGCCTTGTCCTGGTCATCCCTCCTATCTAAGAGCTCGATGAAGTCCACCAAAATTCCAAGAACAAAGTCGAGGAATAGAAGTTGGCATAAAAAATATGAAGAAATAATCCGAACATAAGTTACATACACACATAACAATGATAGTGTTTGGGTTGAATGGAAAACTAGACCGTTGATTGAAAAACTATCGACCGCGTCCTACTCAGCTTGCAATCATCCCCCCCCCCCCCCATCAGTAGTGTAGGGGCTGAATCAATATTCTTAGCCAATAACATATTGGCAAGTCTCTTCCCTTTGGCGCAGGCATCCAAATTTTTGGTGGGTACAACAACTACTCGTGTCGGCGTTGCTCTTTTTTTTGCATTGGGCCTGCATTTTATCGGAGGAATCCCCCAAAGTGAAAGGTTCAAATGAACCTCCGACCCCCTTCATTTTGGAAGTTTGGGCATTTAGAGAACTGGGGGAAAAAGACTTCTCAGATAAATTTAGAATACTCTTCCTTTATGGCATTTACTCCTCATTAGAGAAATGGATTATAAAAAGAATATATGTGACATCCATAAACTCGACTAAGCATGAATTATTCATAGTTGAAGACACTTCCCCATCAAGAAGGACAGGTATTTTTGGTTCCATGTCAAATAGTCAAATGATAAAGGATGTGATGGTGAATGTGTAATTAAAATCATACAAACACCTCATAATTTTCAAAATTTCCTCATTTCGTGAAACTTAATAGAGTCTAGTCGGGCTCTTTATTTTTTTATTTTTCTGTATATGACAAGGAAAAATAATAAAATAAAAATCAAGAAACACCCGTCAGAATAGAACAAAGAATAATAAAAATGACCACTGGACCTATTCCATGTCCCTTATTAGGGCACCTACGAACCCTATAAGGTTCACCACCTTCACGAACATGGGGGTGTTCCTATTTCTTTAGAACAAAATCATAAGACAAATAATACCTATTATAATCTAACATGTCCACTATAAGAACCCTCTCTGCCTTCCTCTCCTTCATATAGAAGGTATAATCACTTATCCTCACCCACATGCAACAATAACAATTCTCTATGATCCCGAACTGAGTTCTATATAAGTTTTTTATCTTATTTACCCCATTCACTATCCTCCAAATATTTGGGGAACGTTGCACAGGGACTACACATAAATACTCACAAAACTCTAAGCATAGTTATTGTTATCATTTAAAACTGGTCTACAGATTTGGGTCTTAGGCGATATACACCAACTATGAAAAATAATAGATAATGATATATAATCACAGAAATACTAATCTAGAGCAAATACTATAGAAATAAAAGAGAAAGAACATGAAACCATGTTTATGTTGTTCAGCCCAAAGAGGTGCCTATTCCCACAAGTTATAGTGTTTATTCTATAGATTTAATAAGAAAAATCCATAGATGAATATTGAATATAAGATCTCAAGTTCAATCTAGAGTTGGATAAAATAACGGCGTGGAAAAATATCTCGATCCCCATAAAGTGAGGGTGTGTGGTATTTATAGGTTGTTAGAATAGAGAGAATATGGAGTAACTCGTGGAACACATTTATAGGTTCAGTAGGTACACACTTTACATGATAGTGAGGGGAATAATCATGAGTTTATTATGCGCAAATGCGGGGGAATAATTTTAAATCTCCCACAGGCGCCTGTGATGTAACTACTGTTGACCTCATCCTATCAAAAATTACATTCTTGGGAAAATGTTGTTAACTAATAAAATTAGCTAAGATAGACTGATGGGAATGTTTGGTCGGTCTTATTGTTTTAGATGACCAAGGTTGATTATAATACATTCTCCTTGTTGTTGTTTAAGAGTCCACTCTCCCGAGCATTCCTAATGTTCCACTAACCACCGAAGCCATGACTTTTCGCAGATTGGTGACAGTTCAAGGGTATGCACCTAATTATGCGGAAGGGGAGGAATTCAAATTTGATCCTGCCTTCAGGATTTCTTCTGATGAATTGAGAGTCTACCCTGAGTATATTTTTCATTATGGTAATAATGCCACTAACCTTTTGGGATATCATGGGTATAACACGGACTTCGAGTTCTTAAGGGGATACGACCCGGACTCATTATGGAGATTGACTCCACAGACTCTCTGTGGTAAGCCTCTTTACAATTTTTTATTTTGTGCTATGGAATTGTTCCATAATTTATGTATTTATTTCTTGCGGTGAACTACTACTTCTTCCACCATTTTAAGAGAGAAAACCATAGTCAACAACGTAGCTTTTGAGGAGATGGTTGAAGAGAACAGGAAGTTGAAAATTGACCTAGAGATAGTTGTTGAATATGCTAAGAATATTAGATAGAAAATTCAGGATCATGATGATAAGATGGTGGCCAAAATTGTGGCCCTTAGTTCAATCGAGGAGGATAACGTCAAGATGCAAGATGAAACAACCACCAACGATGCCAGGGTGAAGAGCGTAAAGGATTATTTGGCAGCTGCGAACAAGGCTCTGGAGGAGGCCACCCAAACTAATGTCAAATTTTCACAAGATCTCCAAAAGGCTAATGAGGCATTAGTTACTGGTGAGAATACGATTATGGCCAAATATAAGTCTTTCTGTGATTATAATGTGAATTGTGTCGACTTCTTCCTGAACGGTTATAAAGAGTTGAATAAAAGGGTGATGACTCATTACCCATGCATTTCAAATGTAGTAAATTCTTAGCAGGGTGCTGAAGATGATGCCACTGAATTTGCAGGAGAATAAGTGATGGCCATCGACGAACCTATGGGAGAAGACAGATAATAATACCTCTTCCACCTGATCTCTTTGTGAACGTTTTGATATGTAATCATTTTTGCATTACTTGAAATTATCAGGAGTAACATAGAGCTTGTTATATGGAATGTAGAAGTTGGGTTTTGTAAAATAGTACTTCATGAAATGCAAAATCAAGTTTCTTAATCATAGTTAAGCTCTGTTGTATGATTGAATGAAGTTCTCTACTATTTTTTTTATTGTAAGCGGATATTTTGTTTTAACTTAGGTTTTACCAGTGCTTTATAATTAAGTAGTCTTAATTATTGGTTACCTTAATCGGTTCCAAAGTTCTCAAGTTGGTATTCCTCACATTAGAATATGGTGGGACCTCAGTCGACCATAAAGTAGGGAATCCGCTTACTTTATTACAGATACTTCTTGTTCGCGATTTGTTGTGTGATGAAATCGTACATAAAGTTCAGTTACTACACGTGACTTATTTTTTCAACGAAGTCATACAATATTTTTGTTTATGACTTGTTTGTTCAACAAAGTAATAGAGGATTTTTCATTATTGACTCGTATTCGTAATCTCTTATATTGAGATTGTACATGAGTAGCTTTTTAGCACTAAGAGTTGATACGTACATGCACTTATCTCATAACCGAAAAAATAAAAATAATAAGAATGAAGAAAATTGGAATTTTATACATGGAAAACTTGAAATATATGATAAGGAACACAAGAAATTCTTAGAAATAGATTACTGATGGTATTTTCTCAAGTGTTTGGCATTCCAGGGATCTTTGAACTGTTCTCCTTCAATAGTTTTCATGTGATAAGTTCATGGCCTCACTACACTCGAAATACAGTATGGGTCGTACCAATTAGGTTCTAACATATTTCCCTTATGGATGACCTTTTTCAGAACGTAATCAACCTCTAGAAGCGTGTAGTTCTCTTGTTAAGTAGAAATTATCAACACTGCATTCTCTCTTTCCTCCTCCACCATGTCAAGATCTATACTTATCACTATATTTCTCTTTGGGTAATCAAAATTGATGATTCGGTGGTTGGGACGACCAATCTTACTAGGGATAATGGCCTCCGTGTCGAATGCTAGCATGTAGGGGGTTTCTCCCATTATAGTATTGGGAGAGGTTCTATAAGCCAATAAGACGCTATGAAATTCATTAATTACGTTCCCCTTTATGTCATCCAACCTCTTCTTGATACCATCTAGTAAGGTTTTGTTGGTAGCTAGCGTTGGTCCATTTCACTGCGGATCTCCTGAGGTAGAATAGAGCTATTGGATCTTTGAGCGAATATAGTAGTCTTCAAAATCCTGATTATCAAACTGGGCGTCTTGGTTAGTGATGAATGCATAATTCATCTCATAGCAGCAAATGATGTTCTTCCAAATGAATGGAAAAAACTATTTAATATGAAATTTCCACTAGATTCTTTGCTTTGACCCATTTAAGGACGTAATACATAACAACTACCAAGTATTTGAACCTTACATTTATCTTGGGTAATGGACCGATAAGATCTATCCTCCATATTGGAAATGGCCAAGGGGTTGTGATCAGAGGTAGGGGAGTAGCTGGCGTTAGGTGGATCTTGGAATACTTCTGGCAGTTGTTTTACTTTCTGGCATCGTCAGCATAGTTAGCTTTCATGATCAGCTAGTAGTAGCCTAATATTATTATCTGTTTCACTTTTGATCTTCTTGCAGAATGTGCTCCACAACACCCTTCATGCACCTCCTTAATCAGATTGTTGTCTTATATTTGATTAACACGTCATAGTAGAGGGATTATATACCCTGATGTACAATTCTCTTTCTTCCAACACATAACTAGAATCTTTATACCCTAGTTTCTCCCTTCTTTTGTGTTGGATTATATTGCGCCTGTCTCGATGCAGGATCGTTTCAGATTTTTGGCCATCCTGGTTTCTTTGTCTTCCTCCTTTTGATAGGGGTTTCAACACTCACGCACATAATTGGAGGGGGAGAAGAAGAAGGTCTCACGCCATTTCTAGGGGTGGTTTGATCATCATCGAAGTGGGGGTTATGTAAATATATGGAGTTGCTAACCTATTTTACATAAAATTTTAAAAAAAATGTTCCCACCTCAAGAGAATGACATCAAAGACAAATTGATTCTTGTGAATCCAATTAGTTCAAAGGTTCCGGGGCTAAGTTACGAAATAGGTAGGTGTAAGGTACCCATCCCTCCCCTTTGGTCTCTCATGGGCATGTGTTATTATTCTCCGTAACAAATTCATCAACTTTATAAACGTGTATATATAAATGGAGAATGGAATTTCTCGACACACGCCATGGAGAAAGTCGGAATGAGGTAATCCCCAGGAGAGTTCCAAAAAATAAGAATAAAAAATAAGATGTGTGTGTTTGTCGAGTCATCGATTGTTCATAGAAAGACGACGATATAAATTTCACAAAACACGACCAGGAATCACAAATATAATGTGTGGAAATAATATATGCGTAAAAATATGAAAGGACCACTAGAGTCTCGGGTTTTGACCAGAGATGCCTACATAACCTAAAAAGGCATCAAAGTTCTCATAATTCTCATGCAACACGAGGGTGGGGTTTATCCCATAAATCCAACTGGAGATTTTGTTTAGATGTGTATGTGTAGAAAAAGGAAGTTTCGATTTGAGAAAAAATCGGGAGGAACCCTGTTTGGAATTTATGATCAAACCCTCTTTTTCTTATTTTTGGTTTTTTTATAGAAAATATGGCATGTGCAATACTAATAATAAAATGTACGATTATTAATATGTGTGGCTAACAAAGATGAAATGAAAGTAAGGATTAAATAACTATTGCAAAAATAAAGAAATTTAAAGATGGAGAAGAATGTTTGGACCTTGTTTGGAGACTTGAAGATTAATCTTGATTATTGAAAAGGTTATCCTTGTAAGTGGATGGAGGTTGTAGTAGGAGAGGGAAAGGAGTTTTGTTAAATTGTGTATGAAAAAGGTGGAAATGGAATATGGAGGAGAAGTTTCAATAGGGAAACCACACTAACTCTGAGAGAATGTTGTTGAGATTACTGAGAGGGATGTTTTTGTGGTCCCTTTTGAAGTGAGCTCATGGTCTCTCTATATAGGTTCAAGGGATGGTGTCGATTGGCATTGTACTTGACCTACCTATCAACAGACATCCCGAAACATACTACTAGTAGGCAAGGAAATGGGTTTGCCATTCAGTAATATCATGCAATTTAAAAAAAAACATTGTAAAATGCAATCTGTAAGTTCCAATTGTGTACATAACATACCATTGGAAAGGGTATTTAGACCCCTTTATGAATCGATGGGCCTCCCCTGAGTTCAGGAATTAAATTTGGTCAAACTGGGCTCGAAAATGCCTGACGATCTTTTGGATAAGAGATTCCCAGAGAAAATGGATTGTTCATCCATACCGCGGATGATTCATGCATGGGATGGACCATTGGAAAGGTTATTTATAAACCTTTGAAGAATCATTCAGTCTCATTCGATTTGTAAGGTTGACTTTGGTAAAACGGGGACCGGGAGTGCCTGCTGAACATTCGGAGTAAAATAGATTATTTGTTCGCACTGTAAGCCCGATTCATGCATGGGGTGGACCATTTGAAAGAGGATTCAGATCCCTTTAAAGATTCATCCAAACTCGTTCGAGATGAAGAGTTGAGGGGAGTCAAATGGAGATCGAGAGTGCCTAATGTCCTTTTTATCAATTTTTAGGGGAAAACAAACCCTTCGTTCGAATCGTAAGTCCGATTAATGCACGGGGTGGACCATTGGAAATGGAATTCAAATCCCTTGGAAGATTAATTGAGCTTTCACTCGGGTAAGGAAGTTAATTGGGGTTAAAATATGGCTCGATAGCATCTAGCGGCTTCCAGATCAATTTTTGATAGTAAAATGAACCGTTCGTCCGAATTGTAAGGCCAATTCGCACATGGGATGGACCATTGGAAAGGGAATTCAGGGATTTTCAAACATTCATTGTACTTACACTCAATCAATAAAGCTAATCGGAGATAAATGGGGCCCGGTGGCCTCTAGATTGATACTCCCTGGAGTTATATGGTGAAGGAGGTAGTGCTAGAGACCTAAGGAGAGTCTTAGGGGGTTATAGAATATGGCGTCTACAGAGCCCCTCAATGGATGAGCTTGGAACAAGTGAAATCCGTCGAATAGACACCATATGGATGTTTGGGAAATAGGTCAATTTTGTGGACCAAAGTGGTGAGGATGACGAATTCAAAGGTACGATATCAATTTTGAGTACCTAAGGTAATGTCGAGTATGAACAATTCTGAGTTTCGAGGTCAATTATGAGGACCTAAAGTTGGATGACTGATTCTGAGGGCCGAGGTTGATTCTGAGGACCAAAAAGTTGTGACGATTGATTTTAAGGGCCGAGGTAAATTCTGAGGACCTAAAATTGGGATGACCAATTCTGAGGGTTGAGGTCCATTCTAAGGACCTAAAGTTACGACAACCGATTTTGAGGGTCGAGGTCGATTCTGAGGACCTAAAGATGGACGACTAATTCTAAGGGTGAAGGTTGATTTAGAGGACCCAAAGTTGTGACAATGGATTCTGAGGGCCGAGCTCAATTATGAGGACCTAAAGTTGTGATGACCGATTCTGAGGGTTGAGGTAAACTCTAAGGACTTAAGGTTGTGATGATAAATTTTGAGAGCCGAGGTCAATTCTAAGGACCTAAAGTTGTGACGACCGATTCTAAGGGTTGAGGTCAATTCTAAGGACCTAAACTTATGCTGGTTGGTCCTGAGGGCCTAGGTCAATTTTGAGTACCTAAAGTTGTGACTACTGATTCTGAGGGCCAACGTCAATTCTGAGGACCTAAAAATTTTACGACCGATTTTGAGGGCCGAGGTCAATTTTGAGAACCTAAAGTTGTGAGGATCGATTTTGAGGGTGGAGGTTAATTCTGAAGACCCAAAGTTGTGATGATCAATTTTGAGGTTCGAGGTCAATTTTGAGGACCTAAAGTTGTGGTGACCGATTATGAGGGTCGAGGTCCATTATGATGACCTAAAGTAACGACGACCAGCTCTACGGGTCGGGGTCAATTTTGAGGACCTAAAGATAGGACGGCCAATTATGTGGGCCGATGTCAATTCTGAAAACCTAGAGTGATGACGATTGATTATGAGGGTCGAGGTTGATTCTAAGAACCTAAAGTTACAAGGATCGATTCTGAGGGCATGTGGTTGTAACATAAGGAGGTTTGCTCTTCGGGGAGTCTTTTGTACTGATGATATTGTTAATGATTGTGTTGTGTTTAGTTTCTATTGGATAATGACATCTAATTGGGTATCATGTATTTTGAAGAGAGAGAGTTTTAATGGGGAATCTAAAATTCTTATGGTTGATGGATTTAGGAGAAAGTTTAGTCTGGGAGTTCCGTTGGGATTTTGGGGAAGCATTTAATTTTGGGTTCCATTGGGGAATTATAATGGACTTTTGGGATGCACTATTTTGCGACATATGTTTAGGGTTTGTGATGGGTGTAAGAGTTCATTAATAATTCGGATGGGGATTATAAGAGCTAAAAATGTTTTTTTGTGAGGAAATGTTGTAATACTTTTTTGGCATTATTAGGAATTTTATGAAATTTTGTGGCATTTTAGTCTCTTGAGTAGATTATGATTCTATGTTGGGGATTGCAGGTGACCTTCTATCCTTAGGTAAGACTTCGTGATGGTTATGGGCATGCAGGTGCAGATGACAAGGTTGCATTCGTATGAGTTTGGGTACGTCTGCTACCTCGGAGAGAGTGTTGCAGGGCAGATGAGGTGACATTTAATTCTTGATCTTTCTTATAGATTCATCGTTGACTGGGTTGATCGGTGTTGACTTGTTGCATGCTTAGTGTAGTGGCATTGCACCTGAAAATACACTTCAACAAGGCAAAGAGAGATTCATATTGTGTTTTATTATCTTGATTTAGTGTCTTACTTTACATTCACTTGAATTTGCTGCCGACTTTTTGCTTTGAGAAATAGTAAGAAAAGTGTTTTTTTGAAATTTTTTGAATATGATTGAGTAGAAGATGGCCTCAGAGGCTTAGTTGAAAAAAATATTCCCTTTTGAAGGGATATATATTTTAGAAAAAGTAGGAAAAGTGAGTTTTTTGGACTTTTTTTAACAGAGGAAGGCCTCGGTGGGTTGGTTGGTATAGTGATGAGGGGATAGAAAGCTAGATTGTAAAGTGGGATTTGTCTCCTTCGTTAGATTATGATAAATCTAGTGTGTTAAACAGACTGTAATGATGTCACTTTTTATGGAGTTTTTGCTTTGGATGAGACATCCCAATATACTACGGTGTTGTGTGCTTTGGGAGAGAGGTGGTGGGACACTAACCATACTTTTCATCTTGGCTTCAGGGAGGTGAATGTCACTCCTATAGACATCCAGCAGCTGCTGGTGACTGATTGTACAGGGTTTTGATGATTCTAGCTTTACCGGAGTAGTTTCCTTAGTCCTTACTACGAGGGTTTTAGTGGTGACGAGGACTTAATGGTGGATCCCCTGTTGGTTGCGATAATAGTGGGGATGTATTATTATTTCAATCCTATGGTGGTGATACTATCGAAGACCCTGAACGATACTGATTCTTGGCAGGAAAGCTTCTCTGACTTTCCGAGAGGGAGCCCGATGATGCATCTCATGTGGTTGGCTGAGAGATTCTGTTTGGTGGTTCCAACTGGTATACCTTGGTAGTGGTTCCAAATTTCTTAACTCAATACTCCATCAATTTTTCTGCATCCATAGAGAACTGGGTAAATTGATTTGTGGAGCATGGAGCCCGATGCCTTCGCTGGTTGGTGTCATGATGGGGAGATCTACAGACTATTCTGGAACTGGAAGAATACCAGTATGTTCGATTAGTTAGCCTTCGGCAGACCTCATTCTATTTCTCGTAGTGGTTTATGTGCCAAGTTGGATTGGAGCAAATAGTGCCTCCTTGGGCACTAGACTTCTTTCCTCCGGAAGACATAACTGAATCCATGGGCATGAGGTTAGGTTCTTTGTAGGAGAATCATCGATCATCAGCCCGTCCATCTTAATCCGTAGGCAGGGTTTGCGTGTGTCCACAGACTATCTGAAATGATTTTGGAAGTGGGATGTGGAGAATATCTTGGCAGAGGAGGCTGATCAAAGGTGGTTTGTTCTTTTTGAGACTATATAGGGGGAGTTTTGGTTTTCTCCAGGTAGGTCATGGTATACCGGTCTATGGAGTGCCTTCGGAATACCAACTAGGCAGGGGAAGTTTGGGGGCCTTAGGGAGTGGATGATGATGGGGTTGGGTCTTTCGACAACTGCAGAGAGGTTATTTGTGAAGCTTGTTTCATATTATGTGAAGCATTTGGTGACTTGGATGTTTTGTATGTTTTTGGATTTTGTTTATGTGATTTGGTAATAATTTTAGTAAGTTTGGTTAGTCTTGTTTTAGGGATAATTTGGTTAGCGAAGGGTGGTTGTTTTTACTCCTTTTGCTGATACTTTGGGTAATTGTATAAAATTCCCCTATTTGAAGTAAAAAATATTTTTATCACATTAATGAGTTTCACATTTGAATAATCTATACTAATCATTAAGGCATACATAATCCTTTTATTCAAGTAAATGACAAAATGAACTGTTATTCTTGGAGGTATGAAAGGAATAGCATTTTATGAAAAAGAAGGGTATTGCACTCATCTAAGGCATATGAGACGCCTACATACAAGTGGGGAATTTGAAAATACTCTGAGTTTCATTTTGAAAGCAAAAACTTTTTTGGAGGATGAGGACCCACATAGTTCTGACTAGAGGGAAATGAAGAATTATTTTTAGAATAGAAGGGGGATGAGAGGATTTGTAGCGCGCTGAGATTTCGGACTAAGGGTAAAACTTCTTGAGACGGTCCAGATTGACTACACATGACATCTCTTTCTCGTCAAGGTCAGTGAGCATAGTAGCGACTCCTGGCAAGATATTTTTCATAATGTAGGGACCACTTCAATGTGGCTTGAATTTCCCTCTGGGGTCCTAGAAGGGTTATATGATTTCTTTGAGGGACAAGTATTCTTCTTGGGTACTAAAGTCCTTGAATAGTAGGTTGAATCATCGTGCTATCCGGATATGATACCCTTTTGTGTGGTATAGATCCTTCAACCCCTTTTTATCCAAGAGTGACAATTCATCCAAACGACTCTGATACCAATCTTCCTCGCTGACTCTGCTTTCAAACATAATGCGTAAGGAACATATTTCCATCTCAACTGGTAGGATTGATTACATGTCGTATACCACAGAGTAAGGGGTAACACAAATACATGTTCTGACTAAAGTGCGATAGCCCCAAAGAGCATAAGGGATTCAATCATCCCAATCTCGACAACTCTCGATCATTTTGCTAATGATGGCTTTGAGTTTATGGTTGACAGCTTCAACTGCACCATTGGTTTGGGCTCCTTAAGGAAGATATTGGTGTCTCTGAATCTCGTACTCGTCGACCAATTTTGTGACCTAGGCTTCTAAATGTATCCCATTATCTGATAATCGCTCATGAGAAACTCTTTATCGACAAATAATGTTTATTTGGATAAACTTGGATACCGTCTTGGCATTCATTACTACGTATGAATTAGCTTTATGGGTGTGGCTTTCTCTATGATGTCAATGCCCCAGGTGGAGAATGGCCAGGGAAAAGTCATGTTGTATAATTCTCGAGGACGCAAGTGCTCGATATTAGCAAACTGCCAGCATTTGAGCAACTTTCGACATAGGTGGTGCAATCCTGAACCATAATGGTCCTATAATACACATGACGGATGATTTTATTAGCAATCATATTACCATTCATGTTGAGTCCATATTCCACGTTATGGATCTTCTGCATCATTTCTTCAATGTTAGGCCCTATGATGCAGTGCAAATGGGTTTCATCAAAATTCCTCTTGAACAGGGCTTTGTCACAAATCATGTACTAGGCATCTAGTTTGTGAAGGGTAACACGGTATTTCTTGTTGGCATGTTGGAGATACCAACCATGCTTAAGGAGGTGCCAAATCTTATTGTACCAACACTCAGTCATATCGTAATCTTCTTCTGTGATGAGCTAAATGTGGTAACAGTGGGTCAACATAGCTTGTTTTTGGACTAGAAAATAGGCCATTGTTATTCCATATGGCATATCCACCATGGATGACAGGGTGGAAAGGGAATCGGCTAAGCTGTTATTTATGTGGGGCAAGTAGTGGAAGGAGATGTCTTGGAACTGGGAGACCAGCTCTTCTAGGTGGGCGTGGAAGGGTAAGAGATTATCGTCTTTGATTTTCTATCTTCTAAGGATTGACCAATGGTGAGGGTGGATTTCGATAGACATCTAGGTATTTGGTACCTTTATTAAGGGCGAATTTGATTCCTACAATACATGCCTCATATTTGATCATATTGTTGGTGCAGAAAAAATCTAGCTCGATGGCATTGGGAGTGTGAGAGTCAATTTGGGTGATCAGAATTATCCAAATCTTGTATACTTTCTTATTAGTAGCTCCATCAAAAAAAATTCCATCGGAGGTCCTCCTGAGAGGAAAAGAGAATATTTTCCTCCAGGAATTCAGAAACCCAAAAGTCAACCTCTTCTATGGGGTAGTCTGTAAGGTAATCGGAGATGACTCTCCCTTTCATGCCTTTTTCTGTGACATACGTGACATCAAATTTAGCTAGTAGCACCAACCAATGGTCCATTTAACTAAACAGGGAGGGTTTTAAGTAAGTATTTGATAGGGTCCATTCGGGACACCAGTCCGATGAGAAAAGAAAGCATGCGGTGCCGTGACTTTTGAGTGACCTAGACTAGGGAAACACATGATTTATCCAAGGAGGTGTAGTTGACTTTGTACCTAGTTGATTTTCAACGGGCTTAGTAAATGTCTATTTTTTTTCAGTATTCTTCGATTTATTGGGATAGAAAATCCCATGTTGTAGTGTCTGTTATGGTCAAGTACAAGAGTAAAGAGAGGTCGGGTTGCGATGACATGAGTACCGGAGGTCGGGTAAGATATTTTTTTATTCTATCGAAGGTTTCCTTAGAACACTCATACCAGATTTTGGTGGAATCCATTTGGAGGATTTTGAAGACGGGTTCACAAGTGGAAGTTAGATGGTTAATGAACTAGCCGATATATAATACTTTTCCTAAGAATCTTGGGAATTCCTTCTTCGTTCGGGGCGGTGTAATTTTGAGTATGCCTTTTATTTTGGCGGGGACTGCTTCGATTCCCTTATCGGTAACCAATAATCCAAAAAAAATTACTCTAGTGATGTCGAAAACAAATTTTTGCGGGTTTAATTGCGTTTGGTATCACCGAAGTCCTTCGAAGAACTTTCGGAGGGTAGGAACGTGGTCTTTCAGAGTTTTAAAATTAATAATCATGTCATCTAACTAGACTTCAACCTCCTTGCATATCAGATCATGCAATATGGTTATGGAAGCCATTGGTAGGTATTCCTTAAGTTCTTGAGCCCGAATAACACAACCGTGTAATAAAAGGTTCACCAGGGGGTGATGAAGGAAGTTTTATCTTGATAATCAGGGTGCATATTTATTTAATTATATCTGGAGAACCCATCAATGAATAACTTAAGGGCATGACTAGACGTGTTATCCATAATCATGTCGATGTTGGGAAACGGATAATCGTCTTATGGATATGCATTGTTCAAATCCCCATAGTCGACGCACATGCGAACTTTTTTCCCCAATTTCGGTACGAGTATAATATTGGCTAGCCATGTGGGATATTCAATCACTCGGATGAAGCCTTTGTTCAATTGCTTCACTACCTCTTCCTTGACTTTGAGTGACCATTTGGTGCAGAGCTTTCGCAATTTTTGTTTGACCATTTTGCATTCTGAGAAAGTTGGAATCTCATGCTGGGCTATTTTAGGATCGATGTTGGGCATGTCGTCATAAGACCATGAGAAGACGTCCATAAATTCCTTCAGGGGTTCTTCAAATTTCTCTCACTCATGCTTGTTAAAGGTGGACCCTATCATAATCTCGCGTTGTTGGCTACTAGAAACGAGATTGATAAAACTATTTCATCCTCATTAATTTGAATGCGGTTATGTTGTTTGTTATTAACCTTATTAAGATCAGTTAATAATTATTCATTTGTAAAATCATCATTATCAATAGTTTGATTAAAATTAATGCAATTAATGTAAGAAACAACTAGATACCCAAAAAACCTAATTTATTTCACTTTTGGGAAAAATGGAATTGAGAAACTCATCAAAAGAGGTCTCGATTACATTGTTATAGAAAAAGAGGAACATCAAAAGATGAAGAGATGGGGTAAATAGTTGGGTTAGGTTGCATCTCAGCAAGTGGGACAGGTAAAGAATTTTAGTTGAGGAGAGTCTTATTAAGGGCCTTTATTAGAGTGAACGGGTTCGATGATGTAGTGACTGATTGGATCATACAGATTATTAGCCCTAGTGTCTACATGTTGAATGAGTATTAGTAATCACTTTCTTCTGAGTCCGCTTCAACAGCTACAACTTTCTCATCGAGGGGTTTCACTTTATGCTAGTAGTCTTCGGCCCAGGAGTATCTATCTTAAAAGAATATTTCCATCCCTAGTTTCATCTTCTTATCCACATGATCATGCTATGGTTTTGGAAAGCCACAAAAGTGAAAATCTTCACCCTCTTTGATGAATCTCTCGTTCAAAGAATACATCGAGACAGTCTTGGCATCTTCTAAACTTCTCTTAAACCATGGTTGGTAGAGCATTCTGAGTTATTCTGGTGAAGCCTGATAACTTAGGACACACGAGGGAAAGTCCTTTTTCATGACTATGGGCTATAGTATTCCTTGTTGACGTCACCATATCCCCAATCCGGTCATAAAGTGCATATTCTTGAACATTTGTATCATGTTGACATATCCATGAGGGATATTCTCTGAACAGACTCGGGCTTTGAAATCATCCTCTACCAAAAAGGAAATGGATCAACCCTGAAGTCAGAGAGAAGCATGTCATTCATCCCATGTTGTATTTCTAATACTAGATTATTGATTATGATATTATCAGTAGTGTCATCGTCTCCCAAAATGGTAATGACTTGCCCCTCGGTGAAGAATTTCAACATATGATGAAGGGAAGAGGACACCCCTAAAATTCTATGAAGCCATGGCCGATTAAGTAGAAGATTGAAACATGCGGGTGATATGACCAAGTTTGACCTCATCTTAAGACGCGGGTCTGCAATGTCCACAGTCGAGTTCTCAAAGGGTCCTACCTAGGCTACCTACGTCTCTTCCGAAATAGGGTCAGTCTCTTGAATTTATGCTTTGGCTCCTGCTGAGACTCCCTAGCAGTATTACATCAGCATAAGCAGAGTTCAAACTGGCGTGTTCAGTCGAGACTACACTTTCACCGAAATATCTAACAAGGCTATGTCAGGGTTTCATACTCGGCCATGCCAAGACCCCCCAGATGACCTTTATAGTATGAGTAGTACAAAGTTCCAGGATGTAAAATCCAATATGGAAAAGTCTATTACAACAAGATTATCCCCTCATGTGAGGGAATATTACATCATGATTAGCTACATTTGTGAGGGATAAGTGTCAACTCATTATTGGGAGCCTCCTCATGCAGATGTTGATTACATGATCACGGGTGCATTACACGCCCCCCCCCCCCCCCCCCCACCAAGCACTATAAATACATTTCATCTTCTACATTGTAAAGGGAAACATATAGAAAACCCTGCTAAAACTCATCCAAACTTACTGTTATAAAGAGAAAGCTTGAGTTCATGTATCATAAGGCCAATGGAGCCTGTATTAGTATACATTACAAACTTGGATAGTGGACGTAGGCCTTCAATAGGCTAAACCAATTAATTATGGTGTTTACTATATATTTGCCTTATCTCTCTATATATTGTTATATTGTTATATTTATGCCATTATTGAACTAGTGTGAGATTATTCATCACTTTGATCTGGTGGAACTAATTCTGGTATCATCAGTTTGATATCGTCTATGGGAATGAGGATTATCATATCTTCCCTATTTTATCTTATACTCACCGTAGTCTCTGGTGGAGAGCCTGTCCTTCCCTTTTGTGGAGTTGTTTCAACCAAACTTACTGTTATAGAGGGAAAGCTTAGTTCATGTATCATAAGGCCAATGGAGCCTGTATTAGTGTACTTTACAAACTTGCATAGTGGACGTAGGCCTTCAATAGGCTCAACCAATTAATTATGGTGTTTACTATATACTTGACTCATCTCTCTATATATTGTTATATTGTTATATTTATGCCATTATTGAACTGGTGTGAGATTATTCATCACTTTGATCTGGTGGCACTAATTCCGGCATCATCAGTTTGGCATCGTCTATGGGAATGAGGATTATCATATCTTCCCTATTTTATCTTATACTCATCGTAGTCTCTGGTGGTGATCCTGTCCTTCCCTCTTGTGGAGTTGTTTCACCATTGAAGGAGCTCATGTTCAGATTTTAATCTTTCATTCTTCAGTTTACATCCCATCCACCACGTTTGAAACATGGCATCAGAATTTCCACCACCAGTTGGTGGTCCTAGCTCTAGCCATGAACCCCCTCAGTCAGAGATGGCATAGGTGTCAGAGGCAATGAAGTCATTAGTGGCTATCCAATAGGCGATGCAGGAGAAACAGGATGCCTTCAGCCAAAATGTATTGATGAAACCTATTGGGGTAATACCATAGATGATTACTCAAGCTGCCATGGAGCAGCATACACATGCCAGGGGACCACCCCAGCCACCGCACCAGTAGTTTCCACCCCATCAACGGCGGAGGGATGTTGCTAACCCGAGGTGTTTATGCTTGGGGAGGCACGGTCAACCCTAACTAGAGGATAAATACGATGACTATAAGGCTGAGGATGTGTAGGCCTAATGTTGGGAATTATATGAAATATTAGGCAACACTTTACGCCCCATTCAGGTCAGCCGAGGGCACAACAGGAGACCGTGTCAAGACGCATAACTAAGGGGCTCAGTTTTTTATCGGCTAAGTAGAGGATCGGCCTTTGAAAGGATCGACCTAGTGGGTGATCTATGAGATCTGCTACCTAGGTCAAGGAGTATTTTAGATCAAGGATTGATGAAGTAGAATGTTGGAATCCATATGGCCAAGATGAGGGTTTTAGGGAAGTAAATTCTTGACAGAGGTCAGTGGTAAGGGAACCTTCAGTTCGGCCGACTGGGAGAGCCGAAGATAATATCGTCCACGTCAATGCTATAGTTATAGGTGGAAGACCCTTGAATGACTCGGTCCAAAGGCTAGAAAATAAAATTTGAGATATTTTGAAAGGTTAGGACCCTTTGCAGAGGGGCTACTCTAAAGTCTCCCCCTTCGTGGTCAGGATCGTTAGTTATCCAACCCCAGCCAAATTCAAGTCATTGATCGTCACTCCCAAGTATGATGGGAGCACTAATACAGTCCACCATGTGGAGATGTACCAATCCGCTACCGATATTTTCTCAGTCTGAGATGAGATGAGGTGTCGTGCCTTCTCAAGCACATTGACTAGAGCAGCCCATGTATAGTTTACCTCACTCCCTACGAACTCAATTGAGAATTTCAAATATCTTGTAGAGTGGTTCATACATAACTTCTTCTTTAGGTTGAGACCCCAAAAAAATATGACACACCTGCTAAATGTTAAGTATGCAAACAATGAAAGTCTGAGGTAGTGGATCACGAGGTTCAGTAAAGAGAAGCTAGAGGTCGAAGATTATAAGGAGAGCATCACAATGACAGCTCTGATTGCAGGACTGCAGAAAGGAAAGCTACTTTGGAAAGTTATCGAAGACCCACTAAAGTCTATGGCCAAACTCTTAGCAATGGCTTGCAAGGTCATGAATGTCTAAGAGGCTATGAAAGAAAATAATGAAGATGAAAAAGGAACAACCATCGGGGGCAAGTTCCAAAAAAAGAATAAATATGGTAAGAAGAGATCGATGGATGATAAATTCATCGATCAAACCCCTCGGATAGTCAGCTGTGAGCACATACTTAATGAGATAAAAAAATGATCAGTCCCTGAGGTGGACTGAAAATTTGAAAGCTCATCCACATAAGATGAACAATAATCTATGGTGTGAGTTCCACCAAGACCATGGGCACCTGACCGAAAAGTGTTTTTATTTCAAGGGTGAAATTGAGAAAATGTTGAAAGATGGGAAATTAAGAAAGTATGTAGGCAATCGCAGCTCGAAGGGTGGCTGAGATGACACCCAGAAGAAGAAGAGAAGTGACAAGTGCAAGATGAATGCTCCATTCGGCCAAGATGATGATGAATAAAACGGTAATGAGGGAGACGACCTTGACCGTCCTCCTCCATTTATTGATCCCAAAGGTCGGATGCATATGATCTCACATGAGTTCAAGATGATCTATGGAGGACTTACAGGAGGAGGGAAAGAAGTCGCTGAGAGAAAATAACTTGTGGTCGAGGCCAAAGCTCTCCCACCAAAGCTGAAGATTGTGAACTCAACTGCAATAGAGCCTCTAAAAGGTAAGAGAGATAAAGTTGATATGAATACCTTAATTGTTAGTTTTTCAAGATTTGATTTAAATGGATTTTACATTCGCACGATGACCCTCTGGTCATCACCACACTGGTATATGGTTATGAGGTGCCAAGGATTTTGGTGGATGGCAGCAATTCGATCGACGTTATATTTTAGAACTGTTACAAAGCTTTGGGTTTGAGCAAGAAGATGTTGATTCCCTATCACCAACCACGCATCACCTTTAGTGGTGAGAAGGTGCATCCCCTGGGTATATATGAAATGGAAGTTAGAATGGTAAATAGTTGTCCGAAATGTCTTACAAAGAAGATCAACTTCTTTATCGTGGATGAAAATGTCTGCTCGGCCTACAATATAATTCTCGGAAGGGTAGACCTCAAGGAATTTGAGGTCGTGCCCTCAATAGTCCACCAGATTATTAAATTCTTGACTCCATATGGGTAAGGGAAGTACAGGGTGACCAAGTTGAGGCACGCGAGTGCCACTTCAACTCGGGCGAAGATAAGGAAGCGTATAAAAGGGCCACTACAACCATCAACATTGATACCTTGGACCCTAGAAATGAAAAAAAGCTAAAGAATGGAGAGGCCACATAGTAGGTAGAATCCATCGTCCTCAATAAGGAAGAGCCAAAAAAATTGTCCAAATGGGAAAAGCCGTAAAGAAAGAGGTCAAAAAGAAGTTGATGAAGTTGTTAAATAAGAGATAGAGTATCTTCGCTTAGATCCATCATGATATTACAAGCATTAATCCAAAGGTCATTTGCCACAGACACAACATGGACTAGGATGCAAAGTCAATTAGGTATAGAAGGTGAGTTTACTTTCGAGACAAGTATGATGACATTCGGGATGAGGTAAAGAAGCTGGAAAAAGATAACCTCATTAGGGAGGTCCTTCACCCTGAATGGCTTGCGAAAGGTATCATCGTCCCCAACGCTATTGGCAAATGGATGATGTGTGTTGATTTTACATATCTAAACAAAGCCTACCATAAATATAGCTTCCCATTGCCAAGGATAGATCAGTTGATCGATGCTACTGTCTACCATGAATTGATGAGATTTATGGACGCCTACTCAAGATATAATCATATATTCATGGATCTAATCAATGCAGAGAAGACAACGTTCATAACTGAAAAGGGTACATACTGCTACAAGGTCATGCCCTTTGGATTCAAAAATGCCAGGGCTACTTACCAAAGGTCATTCCCTTTGGGTATGTCAATAACTTAAAATTGAGTAACGTTATTGATAGGTTCAACCCCAATTATGATCATTATGGATCCCATTACTTCTCGACGAGTATTATTATAGGCACACACTGTAGAAGAAATAGGAGTTTGGTCACTTATTTTCAACCCCAAGCAATTGAAGGTTATTAGTGGGCAAACATTGAGGGAGGATGCATTATCAATGGGTAAGTGTGGGGATGTATTTACCATCACCCTAATGGTGATTTTGAGGTTATAGTTGTGATCAGGGTTGACTTTCGAAATTTATTCTTCAGAAAAGTAAACGAGTCTAGAGGTGGTTAAGGATCCAACCAGGTTTAGAGCTTCTTCTGGAGTGGTGGAAAGAATGACTATAGGCCTAGTGAGAAGCTTTATCAGAGCATTTTGGTGTAATTAGGAAGACATGAAGAGTCCCCATAAGGTAATATTGGCTTGATTCTTCTTGAGTTAATCTAGGATCTTGCTCTCTTTAATAATCATATCCAGTATGGAGAGTTCTTCGGCAACTCCCTTTCCCTTATCTATTCTTGATGGCTGACGATTGGGATAATTGTAATGCCTTTTCGAATCTGTTCATATAGTTTACGGAGGTGGGGAAGAATAAGAACCCCACGTCTTCATCGATTTTGGGTTAGACGGCTACTTTAGTGATTTCCCCCAATAGGTCCTCAAAAGAGATCATCTTGCACATGTTGATTAATGGACTAATCTTTTCCTGACTTGGTTCATCAT